>OX371192.1:6565000-9065000 GCA_947310845.1 Yponomeuta plumbellus | reverse complement strand
TCATTATAAGCTACTAGCTTTCGCCCGCGACTCCGTCCGCGTGGACTTTAGTTCAAAATGTTGCAACCCCGTTCACTCCCGTTAAGGGTTAAATTTAGAAAAACCGTGAAACACGTGTTCAATCAATTGTGTTGAAGAGTATTTATTTCAAGTTTCAAGAAAATCTGACAACATTTTTTTATACCTCCATACAAACTTTAACACCGCCGTTTACCCCTTTATAGGGTGAGTTTCAAAAAATCCTTTCTTAATGCTCCCCTAGGCTCCCTAAGGAACTCCCATGCCAAATTTCAACCCCCTAGGTTCAGTAGTTTGGGCTCTGCGTTGATTCTAAGTCAGTCAGTCAGTTTCTTCTTTTATATATTTAGATTAAGACCGTTGACTATTCGTAAATAAACAAATAATACCTATACGCCAGAAAATAATATATAAATTTTCTATTACGGCGAAAATATAGTCGTTCCTAAGTCTACATATTAATTTGGCTCAGCGGGCGGCGGCACGGGCAGAGGTCCCACAGGGCTAGCGGGACGTAGCCTTTTTATGGCTTTCTTTCAAGCACCTCGCCTTTAATGTCCGTTAAGAAACATTTTACCTCCTTTAGTTTCCTTCGCGCTAAAGGAAAAGGGTTCTTACTGTGACACACTTCAGATGCCGGGAAAAGATAAGCCAATTCCTTTTTTATCAACCTCTTCCGCTCATCTAATTGTCTGCCCGAGTGACTTACGGGCCGTCGAAGCAGCGATAAATAAGACATTTATTATGAAAATAAAAATATAATGAAACTCGGATGAGGACAATCATAAGATTTTATTGGTAGAGGGTTGGGTCAGAAATTACTAGGGGGTCTGGCGCCACGTAGACGTTGGTACGCCAGAAAACTGCTGTTATTTTCTTGTAACCGTAATTTCCCGGAAAACTCTTCGTTCTTCTAAAGGGTATATTGATCTCACGCAGTGAAAACATTGACGTAATCAGTCACGATTGAGTGGAGAAAAATAGAAAAATAGTATTTGCAGATCGCAGAAAAATACGTGTAATAACGTTATCTCTCGTTTTTATCGACGAAAATTGGCCTTTTTAGCCTTTTCCTGATTCTTTGTACTGGATTCCAACAAAAGGAACAGCGAAAGAGGTTTCGTAATGAGAAAATGAGGATCGGCCGCGGCTTTGTTAGACGGCTTGGCCATTGAATTAAAAGGAAACGAGTTTTTACAAGCCAGATTGTTATTTGTTAGTGTTCATTAAAAGTTTTTGTTTGTGCACTGAGCCTTTATTTATGCTCTTTTGAGTCCTAGCAACGGAGAAAAAAGTATATTCGCATCATAATTTTACTCGTAATTTTGTCGACAGAGCCTGACCAGATAGTAATAGTTCGTCATTTTTAAAAGACAAATTGGAGTTTGTTTGTGGAACCTGCAGCTTACTAAGAAATCGGACATTTCGTAATGATGGGAAAAATAGGTGGGAAAGAACAATGAACCGCTAGATCATTCAATACACTAAATCTAAATCCTGCTATGTAATATTTTCCGTCGAAATTATGTAAACTCAACGATACGGTATACCGGGTGAAATTTTCACCGGTACAATAAATTTTACCATATCATTGGTATCGATAATAGATTACATTTATCGAATAAAATTACCATATATTTTTTTCATTTTCATTCATTTATCCTTCATCCAATTTGTAACTCATGGGCACCCATTACAAGGCGTCATCGCGGTGCGAGGCAGAGGGCGGCGGGGTGGGGTGAGTGAGCGGGCGGCGGGCTGGCCGGCGCACGATTTGGCCGGTCAGTCCGCGCGCATTGACCTAGGTGAGTGCATGTGCGCCGTTTCCGCACTTCCTGCAGTCGAAAATTACGCGCACAACACGATGTTTACAAACCGCCAGTATTACGAAATGGTTCGTAGTTACTTTCTCAGTGGGGAAAATACAGCTGCAGCTCGGCGGGTATACGCTGAAGAAAGTTTGCCCCGCCTGATAAATGCCGGTTTTATTGAACCTCAAATACTCCACACCAGGACATTCATGAGAGTGACGCAGCATTTGCTAGACTACGGACAGTTCACTGCACCAGCGCACGCTCAAGGCCGAGGAGGGAGACTTCCCTTGGCCGTGGAGATCGAGGAACAGATATTCGCGTTCTTCGAGGAAGACCCCAGAAGGAGCACCAACGACGCGGCACGCACGGGGCACTTGGCGCAATTGGGATCAAGTAAGATTTTTTTGCTACGTCATACGTAAGTCATACCTACTGGCTGCGCCGCCGCCGCCGCTTCTTTTCCTTCCCGCGAGCCGCGCGCAGTTGCCAGTTCGTGCGTTTAGTTGTGCTCATGCGTAATGAGTCCATATTTCTTTAAGATTTGCGGATAAGTTCAGACATTGGTATTTTTGTTTTTTTGTACCAACGGGGTAGTAACAAAAAATGTAGGTATTTGTAATTTGGACTTAGTATTACGTATGTTGATTTATTGTACTGGTGAAAAAATATTCCTGTATATGGGACACTAGAACAAAATACTTATGTGTATTGTGGACTATACCTACTACTCGCCATACGCGATATTATATTGAATCTTTTGGGGGCAAAACCAGCGCTTTGCGAACATCCAGATCAAGTTGAATTTTGCTTTTTTAATAATCATTATGTTTTTCAAAACTTTGCATAGCTGGTAAATGGTAATAAGCGCTTTCTATTTCAATTTCCTAACGAATGAAAAAAACTGTTTACAAATTGCCGCTCAAGTGCCTCTACAAGGGTTGCTCGGCCGAAGGCACGAAATTTCACCAGACACATTAGCATATTGTATAAATTAACTTCTTGCGAAACGTCACGTGTGTAAACAAAGATATGAATGATGCTCAACCATTTGTAAACAGGGTACTCTCGCCGAAGGTTCTGTTTGAATTCCGTAATAATCGTATTCATTGACATACCCTCCGCATTTGACTGGTAACTCAATACAGCGAACTGGATACGAGCATCGACAAACGTTTAATTGGTTACTTCGGCGTTGTTACGGTTAGACGCTTTAGAAATGTGGCTATGGAGATTACAGGAGTTAGAAACGAAACGGATGATCTTAAAAGTTTTATTTTCGGTAATTTCTCCTTTTTTAAGCGTAATATCTTTTTTTTTTGGTCCTAGTTTGAGCAGAGTTCCGACGTAATTTGATCAAATATTTAGACTTATGCACAAACAAAAAAAAGAATAGTTCAATAAGAACGTTCAATAAAAAAAGTTATGGCAGCTTTAAGGTCCGATTTCGGAAAAATCCCAAAAAAGTTTAAATTTAACCTATCTCCTCAACTATAAAACTTTAGTTAGGGAAAGTAAGCTTCAATAGGTAGCATATGACCTCCGCCATATGTGATTTTACTATGGCGAGTCCTGTACCAATCACCCTGTGTAGAGAATGCACATCAGTCGGAAGCAACAGAAACAGACCATAAAAAGAAAACTGCAATACATACTTCACTTAATAATGTATTATATATATTATTTTCCTCTAGTTGACTCTGCAGCAAAATCGAAACCGCGGAAGATCTGGTTTTAGAAGAACCGAATAATAAGTTTACTTGAAAAGTCTCTGTTGAGTAAAGGCCTTGCCTGAAAATCGGCGACTTATTCCACTCTGGGTGTACATAAGATACAAGCCGAGGCACAGACCTTTTTGTCTTCGTACTCATCAAAAAACATTTGTAATGATAATGTTGCCCTATTAGTTCTGATAAGCGATTTATTGTTAATGCCTTGTTTGAAGACAAATAAACATTTTTTATTCTATTCTATTCTGTGTGCTGAATATCACAGACAAGTAAACATCATCAACCCATTATGTCCCCACTGAGGGGCACGGGTCTCTTCCCTGAGGAAGGTATAGGCCATACTCCACTTTGGGGGCCTAGTCCGGATTGGTGGAGGCTTGTAAGACTAGTGGCTGGTCTTACTGTCAGAAGTTTTCAAGCTGCTATCAATATTCTATTAATATGTTTCTGATGTAGCCAATTGATTTTTATACGCAACAGATGTTATAAGTGCGGACATTATAGAAATTTAGTGTTAGAAATGATAAACAATAAAATAAGGGCGGTCCTCATTTAAACTGAGTCCACCACGCACTTAGTCTTCCAAATATGTTTTGATTCCGTAATGACATTGATAAAACACTCTACTGCTAATTGAGTAATCGCTGAATGCAAAGGTAACAGTCCTAAAAATATAGTTTGGTAAACTGCACATTGTTTTACTACACGACTATTTAGGAAAAACCAACCTTAATCTCTTCACATTAAGCTCACTATACCTATTTACAGGACTAAAACCGTGTACATCACCAGGTAGCCATTTTGCAGAATGGCTGATAATGAAAGCAATTAAAATGTATGGCGGCTTAACTGCACTGTCCCGTGCCAAAATTAATTTATAGTTACGGCAAAATAACCCCAATTTTCTGGAGGCCCGGTCCGCTTCGTCCCCTCTCATTTTGGACATAATGGACGCGTTTAGATTTAAAGGCTAGGCTTTTCACAGTGGGCTATTTGAACATCATTGACCAGAAATAGACACAATAAGTACCTACTATAGAATCTGGCCGGTTTGCAAAGTAGGTTTGTACATAGATATTCCGTAGTGTATTCTGCTATGCCTACTCCGCCTACACCACTGTGTAGGACATATGTAATTTGAACAAGTAAGTCAGTAAGTAGCCTTTATACGTCATGTTGTAGGGCACAACCTTCTCTCAGAGGAAGAGAGCGAGTATGGGGTCAATCCGTGCCCGTCGCGGATTGCCGATTTCAAGCGCTGAGTTTTGTGAATATCTCCGATACTGACCACACTTCCAGACGATGTTTTTTTGTCGCTTTCTATGTTAGCGTTTGAACAAAATATTGAGATAAAAAATCTGATAATATTAGTTTGTTCTCCTCGCAGATGTTGTCAGAAACGTGTCGTGGGAGAGACTGAAACTTTTCTAATGCAAACGCGAATTAAAGTGAAATATTCTTTGATATTTTTTCAGCATAAGAGTTAGATTTTTTAGGTTCTGATTCAACAGGGTACACATATAGTGTCATTATAGTGACACCATGTTCATCTATTTGCCTGCTTGTCCTATCTGCGAAGTTTAGAGACGCTTAGTACTATACAGTGACATAGACATACATTTAGGTTTTTTACTGGCCCAAAACCTGAATTAGGGGTGTTTATTTGTGTGGCCTATGGTTGAATTAGTCGTTAAAAATATTATGAAAAAAGATAAACCATTTTTAGATTTTAAAGTAAAATTAAATTTGGTTTTTTTAATGAAACGAACAATCAAAAGTCTAAATTTCAAACAAATCACAGTATAAATTACTTTGATGAAGAAATTTTGTTGTGAACTCAATATGTTCATCGTAAGATTTATAAAAAAAGACACATTCCAAGTCTAACTACTTTGAGTGCACTGCACTGCGCGTGGACCCACGCGTATTGACTTTTTTTTTTATTCCGTGATTCTTGTTAATTTCCAATCTTAATACTATATGAGCGACTTTTGCATACAGATGCTCTTCTTTCCAAAGCCCATATGAATACTTCGACGTAAAATCAATGAACAATTCTAACATTCAAAAGGCGAAAGTGAGTGCCCATTATCGTCAGGCTCCCCATTCTGCGCCGTATCGGTAATTAAAGCGATTGTGAAATACGCTCATGGCTGTATGGTAATTTCCCTCGGCCCATATCAATTTATTGTTACCCTAAAATAGCCAATTTGTCCTGTCGTCGCCCCTTCTCTTCGCTTCTACTACAAAACATGCAGCCAGAAGAACTGACATTTGCACGGCCAAAGTCCCGGTCCCAATAACCTAAAGTCCGTTCGCTTAGATAGTGTCGGTACACACGAAGTCAATCTAGGTTTTAGTAAAAAAACATTTATTTCAATGATACAACTTAGACGGCAAAAATACTTTAAATAGAAGAAAAAACATGGTACGCATTATACCTAATGAAGGACAAAATAAAATACTACTCTTCATCACTCGAAGTGTCCTCAGAATATACCTAAGTGATGCAGGATCGTCTCGTTATAAATCCATTCTAAAATACTGATTGATTTACTTCTTTAATTGCATGATCTACATAATAGCGAGCTGCGAGCCAAATTCACTGGCGTATTTGCACCGCGTCGGCATCCTTTAATTTCTTTTGTGAAAAGCCGCCACGTGCCGAGGCGGTAAATATCAAAGTGACACTATGATAGCGAACAGACTTTATCTACAACTCCACCACGGGGGACAAGTCCGGATTGGTGGAGCGGTCAGTCAGAACGGTCGACGGTCACCCACCCATGCACTGAACGCACCCTTATGTTGCTTAACCTTCGTGATCGTTTAATATCACTAAGGCGGTCGGTGCTACGAGCGATTTATCCTTTATAGTAATTACACAAATCATGGGGCAAAAAATTGTCCCATCTGAGACTGAGCGGTAGTGTTAAACTGTACTTCTGTAGTATTTATTTAGTGTTCCCTTCATTCCCAATTACAGGACTTTCTCGATGTGCTTTTATGTCAAAACAATTAACGGGTCCAGACATATGTTTATTTTCATACACTACGTTCTTGCGTAGTACATTGATACTTGTTAGCACAAGAGTCACATTTGGCATCTTCATTTCTTTGCAAATTTTTTGATCAAAATAGTAGTGGTCCTTATTCTACTTTCTTGACCTTAAGATCTAGGCAAGATCTAGATCTAGTTTTGCAAATTGATATTATTAATAATTAAATTTCTTTCGTGAACTTTTACTTTAAGACGTATTATAAAATGATACGATAACAATTTAGCAGTCATAGACATCATCAGATATAAATTACTAACCAATTCCTTTCTTCGTTAAAATTATGAGGATATTGGGATACAATTAATGATTTTTAACATAAACCAGAACGTTAACAAATTTTCATGTTGTAAAATACTAAGATTTGATTAGTATTTAAAATAAAATGTTGCTATTAGAAACTTATTATTATAATTAAAATTATTTATTACGTGAAAACACATAGTTATAGCTAGCATTATCTGCTAGATAACCCAGTAATTATGAAATTATAACATGTAGTGCAACTTAAATTTTAAATATACTGTCAAATGTAATCTTTCATAACATGAGCTTTATTTAAAGTAAACTATTAACTTCTGATAGGGCAGCTTTGCTCCAATTTAACACCCCACCGCGCACTGAATGCAAAAAACCAACATAAAAGCGAAGTAAATAACAAATATTTTTCTTTTGAGCCAATTATGGAGAGCGAAGTTAGCAGCGCAATAGATAGGGGCACGTCTAAAAGCGCCGTAATTCTATTAAATGATTAAATAATTCAGCGCAGTTCAAAGGAGATGCGCTTCCAAGAAGGCAAAGCAAATAATAGGGACAAAAAACGCAAACGAGCGCTTCAATGTGGTTATAGTGAAGGGACTTCGCTGTTAAATTTATCGATAGAAAACATTTTAAGTAGTTTGATAGTTAACAGTACGATTCAAACATAAACAACACTTTCATTATTTACTGAAACCTTCCGGTTATCATAATCCTTGCATCAGTTTTTTACTATAAGAGGATTGTGCTCATTCTTCGGAAACTGCTTTCAGACATTTGATGCGTCACCAGTTGATTCTATCTGCCATCAAGAAAAGGTGATCGTGTGTAGTTTAAATATTACCATATTGTTCTGTTTACACTAGAACGATTTTCAGGAGAAGAGGATAAAAGTGCTCCATAATACGGTAAATAAGACTAAAGGATGGGGCAAGATTAAGCAATGACGAAGGCCAATTACCCATGCAGAAATGGATGGAAGATAGACAGATAGAGAATACAGGTGTACATAAAAGAGAGATTATACAGGTAACCGTTGGAAGAATGAAGTGACCAAGAATCTGCGCCAGCTCTAGTCAGGGGATTATCAGGAGATCGCGTTATGAAAATAAAGAATATATTTCACAATCACAGAAGCAACATGATACAGTAGAAAAATATCTATTGATCGGTTGATCTTTTGTAGTACATCTCTTAAGTAAATTGCTGTGCAATAGCTCGAAAATGAAGGAGAAGATTGCACTCATTTTTAGTACGAACAAATTAGTTCGATTTAACGGCTGAATCTGCTGCGTTGAGACTTGAACACCTCTACACTGGAGCTACACACTGCATTCTCAACTTTTATTTCACACTTGTACACACACAATAAAATTTTCACACTTGTCTCTTTTCATTTTCGTTTTTTTTAATAAGTATATTAATAACAAAGACAATTCGTTCTAATAAATTATTAGTGTGTAGCTCCAGTGTAGAGGTGTTCTGTGTAGAGGTGGGGACAAAGACAATTCGTTCTAATAATTTATTAGAACGAATTGTCTTTGTCCCCACCGGAGGCCATGGATGTCTTCCCTGAGAAAGGTATAGGCCATACTCCACTACGGGGATCAAGTCCGGATTGGTGGAGGCTTCTAAGACTAGTCCCCGGTCTTACTGTGAGAAGTTTTCAGGCCGCCCTAAGGCCTCTGACTAGGCTTAAAAACTGCCATCTATCGACGGCAGCCGGCACCAAGCACCAACTGCTTTACGTCAAGCACGGAACCGCACGCAAAATGCCACTAGCATTAGTCATAGAACAGTCACCCATCCATGCACTGAACGCGCCCTATGTTGCTTAACCTTCGTGATCGTTTAAAATCATTCAGGCGACCGGAGCTACGAACGACACTAAGTGCATACAATTTCAAATTTAGTTCTAGCTGACAAGCAAACAAATTGGCTAGGTAACAACAATAAGGATAAAATAAAGTTATCATATTTACAGAGACAAAGTATTTACTACATTTTGGGTTTATTGAAAGCCATAGCAAATTGAACCTGTCTTAAAATAGCTATCGCATTCGATCGCGTGTGGTAAATGGGCATCCGTGGTGATTGCGCTCTGACTCTCTCTCTGAGGGAACACACAGGGTTCCCTCGGAGAGCTCAGAGTGCGTATACTGAGTTTTTTCATTCACTCTCGATAGTGAGAGCATTTGCGATTTGCATAGGAGTGACAAAGAGACAACTAGATTGCACGCTTTGTCACTCCTATGCAAATCGCAAACGCTCTCGCTATCGAAAGGGAATGACAAAACTCAGTATACGCGCTCAGGCTCTAAATAGTGAGACGTATACGTAACGTAGACGGGCGTCCCAAAATAATGGGACATGGAGGGAAAGTACCTTAAATATCGTAGACAGGGTATTTTGCTGAAACAAGACTTTATGTTAGTTTTAAAAGTTGGTAATTCTGATTGAAAGATTTTCTAAAAATTACTTGACTCGTCTGGCAATCGAACAGACTTAAATGTAAAAAAAAAACACCCCTACTTTTATGATGCCAATCGCAAGAAGGGCCAAAATATAATAACTATTCTTATGTATCATAGTATTTGAAAAGAAAGGAACAGCGTGAAATCAATCATTTTAATCAAATAAAAAACATAAATGAAACTGACGTAGTCAATTAAGTTGAAAATGAAAAATAAAAATCAACAGGCAGCGGACTCATTAAAAGATTGGCGATTTGCGTAAGGCAAGAGGCATCACATTTTGAGCATTAAATTAATTAATTTACAAATACCCACGTAATTGACTAATTACGGCAGTTTCATGTATGTTTTTAGTTTGATTAAAATGATTAATTTCACGCTGTTCCTTTATTTTAAAATACTATGTTACTTAAGAAGAGTTATTAATTTTTGGCATCATAAAAGTAGGGGTGTTTTTTTTTACATTTAAGTCGGTTCGATTCCCAGACGAGGCAGGTAATTTTTAGAAAACTTTTGAATGCAGAATTACTAACTTTTAAAAATAACATAAAGTCTTATTTCAGCAAAATACCCTATCTACGATATTTAAGTACTTTCCCTTCATGTCCCATAATTTTGGGACGCCCTGTATAGGTTGCTTACGTACTAGTGGAAGAGAGTGATGTACCTTAGCCTAGCTTACAACGTGGAACAAACGGCTCCGATATTTGTTTTGATACGTCGTCAGTTCGTCACACAGTATACAAATTAATAACCATGGCACTCTAGGTAGGTACTAATCCCACATTATCTTCAAATGTAGTGTTTCATGAATAAAGCATTACCTACCTAAATAGAACATAAATAAAATAAAATAACATTTACAACGCTTGCCATAATCCTGATAGATCACTTTCGCTTCCTCGACTTTCATTAGTCGATGCATGCACGCACTCCGGTTTCAGGTACTAGAAAGTTACTTTATCTCATTTGTATCTTTGCACGAGGGCAAAAACATCTTTACTGTATTACTGTACACTTTAATCAATATCTAAATAGAGACGAATATTTTGATATTTGTTGTGGTAATATTGCTGCTTGCGGAAAATAGCAGGTTTCACCTTCCAATACAGATAATTAGCCATTTGAAGTCTCCTCGCAATGGTTATTAGCGGCGGAATTGCTAAACAGCTAATTATTAAGTCTATACAGAGTGTAATTAGTGAGGTTACTTTGCTTACGAGGACATTTACAATACTTTGTACTGTAAACAGCCTTTTATTAGTGGAAGTTTGTAAGATAGTATTGAAGTTTAGCTGTGGATGAATGATCCAATAAGCAAGATAAGAAATTAAATTAAGATACACACATCTCATTGGAACTTTACTCATGACCTGCTACAAAGACGTATAAATTTATTTGGTATAAATATCGACATTTGTTTGAAACACTAACTGGCCTAGTCTACCAAAGGATTGGTCGTAGGATAAGGTCTTTCACGGATTAATAAGGCAGTTTTAGGTTTCTAATCTTTTATCAGGTGATAGCATAATGGGAGAACCCTGGCGAGAGGTACTAAGAAAGAAACAAACAAACATTTATTGCAGCAACAAGAAACATCACAGAAACAAAGTAAACAGACAGGTACCACAATATAGTTGTAACACAAAAGACAAAGATAGAATCTGTGGTACGTCGGGGTTGCCACAAAAGGCAACTGACTCAGCGTTGTGCTGAGGGTACTAGGTTCGATACTGACATGTAATCATCATCACATCAGCTATTTGTTTCCCGGTCTTGTGCCACCCGCATACAGTGACTGGGTTGTCAGACCACCTGCTGGGCCGACCTGTCCACGCTGTGTCGTCCGGTTTTCCGGCCTAAAGGCGATCAGTTTTCCGAGCTATGTACCCCGCCCACTGCCACTTCAACTTAGCATTTCTTCGAGCTGTATTAGTGACTCGAGTTCTTCTGCGTAAAGTCGGCTTCCCACGGTCCGCGATATCGCGGACGAACGCGGACCAGCTC
This sequence comes from Yponomeuta plumbellus, assembly GCA_947310845.1. NCBI lineage: Eukaryota > Metazoa > Arthropoda > Insecta > Lepidoptera > Yponomeutidae > Yponomeuta > Yponomeuta plumbellus. The sequence continues at coordinate 9,053,643 of OX371192.1, read as the reverse complement.
GCACGACACACCGTGGGAAGGTTCTCGGTCCGCGGTAGCACAGACGTCTGTGGCAGTGCCCCGTACCGGTCATGGGTCGTCGGCCGTCCGCAGAATCGCGCACCGTGGAAAGAGCCTCGTGCGTGGTGCATGGCTGTCCGTAGTCGTCGGCCGTCCGCGTCCGTCCGCGATATTGCGGACCGTGGGAAGACCACTTTATAATGACAACGTTTTCTGAATGGCGTACGTGTGTGTGTACATTTTGTAGTATCAAGACTACTTGATAACTGTGAAAAAGAGGATCGTAAAGATACCTGAGTATCTGAAAACATACCTCAGCGCTTGACATCGTGAATCCACTCTGTCCACATAGTAAAAGCTGCTTAGTTTGCAGTTTTTTTGCTCATTTTTCTCAAAAATTATCTTGATTTTGAAAAAGACACCAAACACACCTATCCTGCAACTCACAGTAGAATTAATAAAGACTGCTAATTTTACTCAGATCGATACAGTTACTTTTAAATATGAAAACATTAAGCTTCCTTTGAAGTGTAAAGGTTTTGAACAGCCTCGGGCAAGATGTGCAGTAATTAGGTTTTTTCTGCCCCGGAATTATGCCGTAAACAGCCCTTTCAGTGGCAGATAAAAGATTCTTTTTTTACTTACCGTTCGTCGATCGTTCAGGCAAATAAGGTATTTTTTTCTCCGAAAAATGAGGAAGGTTTTCTTAATTTTTTTGCTTTGCAAAAATGTTGCTGGAGATTCCATTTAAAAGATGAACCGCGAATTTCTTAACTTAGCTACCTCTGGTTTGATTATGAAATGAAAGTCAATTTAGTTGTTTTAATAATATTTTCTTGTTTCAAATCTTCGAACAATCAATTCTTAAACAAACAGAAAAGCTTGGGAACAAGGTTCGACTAATTTCTTGTCAAACAAGAGATTCGGGAGACCAATAGATAAATCACATCAATAACAAAACTCCTCACCTCACTAAAACAATTTCCACGAAAATAAGCAGTTAAATAAATAAAGTTTATAACCGTAAGGCATTTCCAGCGTGAGCGTGGAAAATACTCTGCGTCTAGGTAAGTAGACGAGCTGGCGTGCTACGCACGGGGCGTTTGTGCTACGAACAGGCGTATCGTAACGCTTCAAGCGCTACGAACTTCTCGTAGTCGGGCGTTTGTGCTACGGACAGGCGTCTCGTAAAGATTGAAACGCTACGAAATTCTCGTAGTTGTGCATTTGTGCTACGACCAGGCGTCTCGTAACGCTTGAAACGCTACGAACTTCTCGTAGTCGCACGTTTGTGCTAGGAACATACATCTTGAATTCGTCCCACGCACTTCTAATATCTTATATTTTATCTTATCTGTGTTGATGACGAATAAATCACTTATGGACTTCTAACAAAAAAAAAAATAACCATAAAAACAAAATGTATGTAAACTTTTATTCTTGAAATGCAAATCATGGAGAAATTGTTGTGACATACCAGCAAATATTCACTATGTTTTATATTTAACTGCTGCATTATCTGAAAAATATAAAAATGATTAAAGACATTTTTTTTACTTATTTGCTAGACCTTACTTTGAGCTCTTTGTTGAACGAATCGCACCTCCAATCACTTGAGCTACCAATAATTCTTTCATGTATCTTTCCTAATATGTGACGATACCTTTATTTTTTTAACATTCTATCTGATTTCTAGCTACTTGTGGGCTCTCTCTCAAAACATAACTGTAGTTCTGTCTCGTCAAATTTCTCAGAAAAAAAGAGACAAAATGTTATAGTTTTTAATTACAAGTATTCTCAAGTCAGGAACTGGCCCAATATATGTCCCATCAAACATCAAAGTAGAGACTTGTGCCAGCCAAATACAACAAGTACAGTTACGAGCAATAATATATATACACTGTCACATTTTGTACCACGTACACATTTTGTTTTGTACTGCACTTTGTGAACGACAATTTGTCCTACATTATCTGACCATTGGTTGCATAATTTAGAACAACTTGTCGTATACTTCTTTCTAGATTGTTTTTAGTTATGATTCTTAGAAAATGTGACAGTGTATACATAATATTGCTCGTGACTGTACAAGAGAATATCGTTACAGAACTGACACTTTTTTTTTTATTCACGCCAGGTGCAGCAACGCACTCGCGAGTCAGTGGCACCAGAAAGTGCGACGGCGTCAGGCCCCTACAGGTCATAAATCCACGCCTATTTAATGAGTTTCCTCCGTCGTTAAGCCTCGCTCCCCGGCAATAACGCAGCGCTATCATCGCGAGGCATTATCTGAAACGCTCCTGAACATATGTGACAAGCGAGCCTCACGCGTCTGAATTAGTAACGTAAGTAACGTGAATAAATATTGACAGTATCGTTTTTTAAATATTTAAGCCAGTGTTATTCAACTCAGATAGTAACTTTGACAGTTTTTTACAAAAAAAAGTGGCCTGTGGAGAGCCAGAAAATATGTTGTAAAATCGTTAATGTTTGTTAATGATATAACAAGAATTATTGTTAAGTCATTGACAGTTTGTTAACATTTTAATTCATTGCTTATGTACTTTAGGAGATACATGAGATATATTTTGTGCTTAATGTCATTGTGTGAAAAAAAAACTTGATTAGGTACTTTAGTATTGTTCCGTTGCCACGAAACTACGATAAAGAAAAAAAAATTAAATAGCCAAATCGAATGTTGAATTTGTTTTCGTATTTGTCGAATTGGTTTTTCTTGATTATGGCCATTTATTTCCTTTTATTAAACGTCAGTCTGTCATACTCACTACTTTATCGCAGCCATAAGTCTTCTTGGACATTCATCGTTGTGCGTCATAAACAAAAATATGATTATTGATTCTATAAACGTCAAATTTAAACTATCACTATTATCTATTGATGGCTCAATGATAAAAAGGGCCGTAACATAACTGGTTTTTTCCTGTGATTAAAGTGATAAAAACTCATGATAGTGGGAAAACACAAACAAATACTACTCATTTTTTTATTTAGACGGGTAATATACTTTTTACTACGGTCTAATATTTTCATGGTATAAAATGATGTATTTTATGGTTTTCTCATGGGACCAAGTCCAGATAACTGGAGGCTTGTAAGACTTGAATTTGAGTATAGAAAACCAATATGATAAAATAACTGTAGCATCGTGAAAAAGCTCGGTAATTAGCCGTTTTCAATAACGGTCGGCTGCAAAGTGAATATTTGACGTGGCGCCTTCGTACTCCTTCAGACCGCCCCGGACAAGTAGATCAAACTGCTAGGTGACGCTGATCTGCGCCTCCGTCGCCCCGCGCGTGATTTGCCGCTCCGCACACCGCGGCGGGATGCGTCGTCAGTGAGAGAATCTGATGTACATACTGGATACTGTAAAAGGCTATGTTTCTCAAGATATTGAAGATTACTCCTACGACAATATATTACTGTATCCTCGTGAGGCCCAATGTCCTCAAGTGATCACAAAATCAATTGTTATTTTCAAGGTCGGGCCTCACGAGGTTATAACAACAAAGTATATGACGACCTCTGTGGCGCAGCGGTTAGCGCATCTGACTACCATGCGAGAGGTCCCGGGTTCTAATCCCGGCTGGGGACAAAAAAAAACACCCAGGTCTTGGATGTTTACATGTTTGTGACGTCGCTGTTTGTGGTTCCCACGTCACAGGGTTTCCTGTGGGGCCAGAGGCAATGTATGTGCCTGTATGTAAATGTTATTTTATATAAATAGTAACTTGTATTAAATAATAACTAGTATTAATTGCACCCGTGCCCCTCGGTGGGGGCATAAATGATTGATTGAGGATGATTAACTATATTTAATTTCACAAGGATTAAGCTCACCTGCTCACATGCCATTTTGAAACTAAGTTTAACATCACGCAACTTATAAAAACTCATGTCAAATGCTGCCAACAACTTTCTACCTTATTTTCTTGTTTCTACCATCAAGTTAGCATTCAGTCTGAAAGCTGTTGTTGATTGACAAACGTTCAACAGTTTCAGTTGAAAGGTACAATTATCCCGCCAGGTTCTGTCAATAATTCAGCGGTTCGCTTCTGAACGGATATGGCGAAGTTACAACGCGGTGCATATTAGAAAATGGACAATACTGTTATTGTGTGGAGTCTTGTAGTCTAATTATTGTACACGAAGAGAAAATATGTCCCTTGAGCCTACATAAAAATCATATACATGGGATCAAATTAACATCGTGCCCACACTGAATTTATGAATTCAAGTTTAAAATGCACGGATGATTGGTAACCACCAAATGTATTTATTTATTTTGGCACAATTCTAAAATCCCGGTGACTTCGTCAAAGTATACTCCCAGACTTAATATGATATACGCTGCTATCTAACTCTTGAACCAGTGAAGAATTTGAACAAAATTATTTGTTTACCTATTCGCTAAAATATACAAAATCACAATAGCATTAGCTTGCCAAACTGCTAATGCAGTTTATTGGCAAGCTCTTGGTAACAATTCATATTCACCTAAACAACCTACACAACTAACATTACATATCGATAAATACTTTATGAGTCTAAAGCATACGATGAGTTTACAAAGCACACTTTTAAATTGTGCCTTTCTGAGGTCCTTATTACATATTTCCTCTGGGAGGGTTTTGTACATAGCAGCATAAATTCAATGTGGCAGGTATCAAACAATTAGGTACTTAGCCTAGATCCATAATATGGATTATATTATATTCGTCATCATCAACCCATTATGTCCCCACCGAGGGGCACGGGTCTCTTCCCTGAGGAAGGTATAGGCCATACTCCACCATGGGGGCCAAGTCCGGATTGGCGGAGGCTTGTAAGACTAGTGTCTGGTCTTACTATCAGAAGTTTTCAAGCCGCCCTAGGGCCTCTGACTTGGCTTAACGACTGCCATCTATCGACGGCAGCCGGCACCAACTGCTTAACGTGCCTTGCGAAGCACGGAACCGCTCGGAAAAATGCCAATAGAGTTAGTCATAGACGGTGACTCATCCATGGACTGAACGCGCCGTATGTAGCTTAACCTTAGTGATCGTTTAAGGTCACTCAGGCAGCCCAGGCTACGAGCGATTCATTATATTATTATTATTAATATTATTATATTATAATTAGAGTGTTTAGGTATTTTAAATTTCACTTGTTTTCGTTTAGTTTAAGAACCCATGATATGCAAAACCAGATTTCCGGATTCCGACTCAACAAAATAAATTTAAAATAACCTAAAAATATACAGCCTAATGCTATCAGTGATAATAATCCAAAAATTGCCATCATACAAAATTTATTTTTTATTATCGAATCATAAAAGAATTCCTCGACGAAAGAAATCAATAGAATATCTACGCAATCACCCTCAATTATTAATTCTTAAGACGCCCATGCATTCTTAAGGACCGGAAAGTTTTAATCTAGCTTAAGGGGATGCCCCTCGAATTAATCAAGGGAGGCGTAGGCGGCGCAGTTTCTTAGAGCCTGTCGACCACTTATCCTTGCACTGACTTTGACATAGACATCAAATTGAACTAGACTATGCAGTGCCAGTCGCTTTTCAAATTGACGTTTGTAATTACAATTATTGTGGTTAAACTACCTTGGTAGCTATTTACACTTTATAAGAAGCCTTCATGTTGTGGATCAGAAATAGTAGGTATTTGCTACGATTGCAGAAATAGTTTTTCTAATGCAGTCTTATCTAGCTATGGTTCTACATATTTAAAAGCATAGGTTTTTATATACCGAACCAATTTATACTAATATTATGAATAGGAAAGATTTGTAAGTTTGTGATGAATAGGCTCAGAAAGTCGTGCGCCGATTTTCAAATTTCTTTCACCATTAAAAAGCCACATTTCGTGAGTAACATAGGCCCGTGGGAAGCCGGGGCTGATTTAGTATGATTTTCATGTTGCATGACTATATGCAGACTGTTTCCCGGAATGGTAAGCAAAAACCTTTCTTTGCCTCTTGCAGATTTTGATAAACCACTTTCGCTGCATTAACGCTGCACGCCGTTTTTAGGTACCTATTTTTTATCTAGCTTTTTGGTAATAAATCTCCTATTTAGTCAACGTAAAGGTAAGTGAGGTGAGTAAACCACATGCACTGTAACATCATCATCATCATCATCATCAACCATTCCACGCCCACTGTAGGACATAGGCCTCCCTCATAGTTTTCCAAGACCTCCGGTCTTGTACCGCCCGGAGAAGAACCCGAGTTATTAATATAACTCGTAGAACTGCTCAGTTGATGTGGCAGTGCGCGGGATCCGTAGCTCGTAGTACTGATGGCCGTTGGGGCAAACAAGTTCTAACCTGGCAACCGTGGACCGGATGATACCTACAGCGCGGGCAGGCCCTACACCAGATGGTCTGATGACCTGGTTACGGTGGCGGGGAGTCGCTGGATGCGCTGTTGAATAAGAAACCATTTTTGAAATTATCCGAAAATTTTACTATTTTTTTATCAAATACTAAATAAGAAAAGGTTTGTCGGATTGCAAGGTTTGAACAAAGTATATTTTATTGTGTTGACTAAAAGCTTTTTTTCACCAGAGATGGACCGTTTACTAGTAGATATTTAGTATTAATTTCAACTTGACCAAACAGAATTAGACTTGACAAGATACGAAAAAACAACATTATCAGAGAACTGATGGGTAGCAAAGTCGATAGAATATTCTTTATTTGTTACACAAGCGATTCCAAAAAAGAGAGAACTAGAGAAGTCATCTTATAAGGGTTTTGTTTTTCTTTCTGAGCCATGTCTCAAACTCTTACAGCTCTACACCCAGCGTCCGTACCTACCTAGTAACGGGAATTCCCTGATACTTCATTAATCAGTGCTTTTTGTCGGGAAGGTGTTTTGTCTTTGATTCAATTAATGATATTTCATTAGTTGGCTCCCCTTGGAGTCATTATTTATTTCTTCGCACAGCTTGAGAGATCAAACGGAAGGGCCAATGATGGATTTGGTTCCACAATTAGGGAACTATAATTAGGTAAGTTTGTGAGGTAGTATTATGGTGTAGTTATAGCTAGCGTCTTTTATTTTAAACATACTAAAGTGAAGGTTGAACATATTACTCCTAAAATGTTGTGTGGGATAGTTCTTGTAAATGTATGAATTTTTTTCCTATGAACCCGATTTTTTATTTTACTAGACGAAAACCCGGCCTCGCTCGGGTAAAATGTAGACGCAAAATAATATTCCACTATGTTTTTTTATATGGTGACGCCTCTGTATTTATCAACCACCAGTAGATATAAATATCTTAATACATTCAGATACATAAGCTCACACCTGTATCCCAGAGGGGTAGGCAGAGACCACGGACTGTCACCTGCCACTATCCTGACAAATCACTTTCGCTTCATCGACATCCATTAGTCGTTGCATGTACCCACATCGGTTTCGGGTTCTTTTCATCTTGCCCTTTGCTAATACATCCCCTATTTGGTCGAAGTATGTCCAACTAGGGCGTCCCTTACCGGCCCTTCCACTCACATTCGCCCGATATATTTGCTTTGTCAGTCTTTCTTCGTTCATCCTCTCCACATCTCCAAACCAACGCAACATTCCTTTTTTCAATTCTAGTTACTCACTACATCCTCTTTCTCTACATCCTCGGTCTCTGATCACACTATTGCGTATTCTGTCATTCAAAGTAAAACCACACATATTTCTTAAGGATCTCATTTGTGCTGCACTAATCCTACTTTCATGATTCTTCTGCCATACCCAAATCTCGCTACCATGCTTACATCAGTATTGGAACCAGCACACTATTACGGATAGCCAATCTTGCTCTTTTGGACATGTTCTGGCTACTCACGAAGGAATGCGAGGCGAAAATCGGATACTTATCATAACTTTGTCATGGGTACCTCATCACAAATTACTAAATGAGCTTCCTTCATGAACTTAACAGCATTGAATTTAGTTAACAGCTAGTGAATCTAATGACGTATGAGACGTAGAATCCACTTGGCTAATCAACTAAAAACAGCTCCCCCTCTTTGGCTTTACAGCTTTTAGTTTTGTATTGACCACATGTTTTTCTTCATCATTTTAATTTTTGGTATTTTTCTTATCTAGTGGCTTTTTCATTTCAATAAGTTTATTGGTACCTAAGTAAGCAAAACAATAAAGATCAATTTATGACTTTTATTTCCTTTTTCAATTATTTTTCAGACCCTTCCAAAACTCAATGTCAAATTATTGTCTTCCCTCCCGCCCTCAGAAGAAGGACCTTCTTCTGAGCTCCCGCCAATGAAAAACACCGCAGATTACTTACTACACCTTCTCAGTTGGCACAGATTATAATAACCTTTTTGGATGCCACGGTATTCCACACACCAAGAAGTTAACAAATTAGATCAAAGGGCCGGTTTAGATTATCTTAGTGTTTAGGAGAGTGCTTTACTTTACACTCTGTTGCAACATTATGCTGAATCGGGCCCATTTTGGGGGCTCAACCTTTAACGACCTCTGTGGCATAGTGGTTAGCGCATCTGACTACCATGCGAGAGGTCCCGGGTTCGAATCCCGGCTGGGGACAAAAAAAATCCCAGGTCTTGGATGTTTACATGTTTGTGACGTCGCTGTTTCTGGTTCCCACGACACAGGGTATCCAAGTGTGAGGCCAGAAGCAATGTATGTGCCTGTATGTAAATGTAAATATGTAAATGTAAATTATTATTGTCATGTTGTACAGTTAATTTTTTTTACGCTTTTTATGCTTTCTGTGTTATTTTTTTATTATTGTACGCATTCTGTGTGTGTGTTTTTTTGTTTTGTTTTGAGTATCAAATAAATAAATTTTCTTTCTTTCTTTCTGTCTTTCTTTCTTTGTTTCTTTCTTTCTTTCTTTCTGTCATTCTTTCTTTCTTTCTTTCTTTCTTTCTTTCTTTCTTTCTTTCTTTCTTTCTTTCTTTCTTTCTTTCTTTCTTTCTTTCTTTCTTTCTTTCTTTCTTTCTTAAGGAGAGTGCTTTTGTAGAAACGTGTAAGCGCCACTTGCTTTAGTACGTGTTACGGTATAGTACGGTTCTAGTTGCCTTTCAATTAGAATCAAAATAAAATTGGTTTCTATTGTTCTATCCAGTGACACCTGAGCGCGTTACTATCCTCGTTACTTATCTGTGTATAAAGTAAAAATTTAGTGAGAACTTTAGGAGAGTGCGCAAGTGACCCGTGACGGGTGCGTGTTGTTTTCATTAACTCGAATTATCAAACTTACTTATGTGTTCCATTAAAACTCATAGTATTTTGAGTAGGATAGCGCATATTTCGCGACGTCGACGAAGTGACACTCTACTGGAAGAAATATAAAAGTTCACTCGAACGTCTAGTAATGTACTAATGCACTTGCCTCTCTAATTGTATTATAGCACTCTCCTAAACACTAAAATAATGTAAACCGGCCATAACAGTTCACAATGAAAACTTGTGACACTAACACAACAATGATGACATTGACATGTTTACTTAGCAACGCCATTATTGAATTTAATAATTTTTATATTGATGCTGCTCGTTAATACGAATTTTCCGCCCATATGTTGTCGACTCAGATTAACTATTTTTTTACGCTCTTTCATTTGGTGTGCATATCGTTCGAGTCTACCGTAGACCCGAACGAAATTATTAATATCTATAGATTCGTTTGTTTATTTTTCGGCGGGAGGTTTTTGAAGTTACTGAGTCAAAACTCCATATGAAATAATCGCAATTTAAATTTACACAGCCATATCAGAACATAACTGGACTATAATATACTTATTGTACAATCTATGTAAATTATGCTCAATTAAATAAAAAGGTTAAAAAAATGGTGACTGCGAAAACATTATTTATGTTCATCACATTTGAGATTTAAAAACCCCGTGCTAATATTTGAAAATTTATTGTGTGTTAAAACCTACTTGGATTGCAAAAAAACTCTCTACGGACCTCTACGGACCATGGCAGTGGTGAGCTATGCTAAACTAAGAAAGTAAGGTCAGATAGAAGATTTTTAATTAAAAATATGCAGAAGAATTTGAAATGACTGACTGATGTCGTCTCCGTGGGGAGATTTTTAATCATGTAACTTCTTCATACCGTGTCTAATAAAATCACTAAATCAGTAGCGTGGTCACGTGTCTTCGTCTGTCCTTAATTAAGACATTAATGAGATTGGAGCTGACTTGTGTGATCGGATAACGTCGGTAAATTATATTGCGGTTTTTACCATAGCGTTGGCAGCTTATTGGCAGATGACCTAACATTTGAGAGGACCTGGGTCAGATACTGACATTTTACTAGTCTAAACCTATGACAACTTTTTTTCAGAATTACTTATATTTTGAATTTTCAGTAACAAGTTTTTTTTATAATTAAAGAGTAGCACCACCACAGGAGAAAAGGGACAGTCTAGCTCAGAATCGTAAAACAGTAATTTAAGTAAGTAATTTTTTTTTCTGATTAACACCTACTTACTTATTAAATAAAATAAAACATTGTAACGGCAGCTGCGAACCTAAATAGTTCACGTACGTCAAGCTTGGAATCTAAAATTCACTGTGACTAAGCTCATACTCTCTCTACCTCTCAGAGAAGGCGTGTGCCGAGCAAAAAGACTTATAAAGGCTGATGTATGTTTTATAAATTTACTGTAAATTGTAAGATTACCCGTGTGGAGTAACTAGATAACCATAACCGAACCAGCCAATGTATGTATGTTGAGGTGTTCACTGCATTAGCTGTAATGAGTTAGTGCATTCATTGCTCTGAGTATCACTTTTCTCTGTAAGACATCCCTTTTTGTACATTTCTGTCCCATAGAATATAAACAGTGTGTAAACAAACATGCACACGAAAACTTACTCCTTAATGGCCAATCTCTGGCCAAATTGCCTGTCAAAAGATATTCCTACTGAAAGTAATAACACCCCTAATCGCATTACGGATGGATTGATCAACTGAAACCGTTTCGATTCAACCTTTTGTCCGTTGAAAGAATGCTATTTAATTGAAGCTATTCGAAAGATCAAATCAAAGAAACCATAAAAATTTTCCTTTAAAAATCTTGCGCTTTCAACTTCCGGCATGATGAAAGTTATATTACTGACTTGACTTTTTTTTAAACATTTTTTTATTAACATGCATACATACATAAGCTCACGCCTGTATTTCTGAGGGGTAGGCAGAGACCAGGGACTGCCACCTACCACTTTTGTATTAAATTAGGTTATACTTTGTCTGTGACTCACAGTAAACATTTGAGTCCAAGTCAACGAGTCACTTTCAATTTGACTTCGAGTAAAACTAATTAGTAATAAGACCACGCCTATTAGATCCTATTTTATTGCACCGCGCGATTCCTACGTAGTTCATTACTAGTGTTACTAACTCTTCATCATCAACCCATTATGTCCCCACCGAGGGGCACGGATCTCTTCCCTGAAGAAGGTGGTCTATTGGCTGGTCTTACTGTCAGAAGTATTCAAGCCGCCCTAAGGCCTCTGACTTGGCTTAACGACTGCCATCTATCGACGGCAGCCAGCACCAACTGCATAACGTGCCTTGCGGAGCACGGAACCGCTCGGAAAAATGCCACTAGTGTTAGTCTTAGAACGGTCACCCATCCATGCACTGAACGCGCTTTATGTTGCTTAACCTTCGTGATCGTTTAAGATCACTATCGTGACCACACACATGCTGTTTATCTTGTGCATATAGTAAATGAAATTTAAAAAAGGATTGGATTTTTTTTGAAAGCACGATATTTTGGCCGTTTTCCGAACGTTATACATTTTAATCTAATTGAATTGAAGCACAAAAAGGCCTCGTGAGCGTACAAAGAGCGCATAGTAAGCGTTTAAGAGCTCGTGCGTACGCTATCAGGCGATATTGGTTCCGTAACGATGTTATCACGGCAAACAGAGGCCTTTAATTTTATTATCGGTGACCCGCATCGACCTTGTTGCTAAATTCACTCTCCCTTTTGTAACTGTGTACGCATTTTTAGCCTAAATGAATCGTTTGGCTAAAAAAAAATTTTTAGCCAAACGATTCATTCGGACGAATGTTTACTCAATTTGAGTTAACATTTTTTTATAATTTACTCCTCGTCAAGTTTCTTTAGTATTTTTTCTTCTTCATGGTAAAAACTACGTAAAATACGAGGTTCGTTACTTTTTTGAATGAAACTGTGCACTTGGTATGACCAAATTAGAATTAAGGTTTCTTTTTAGTAATTTCACTTAATCTATTTCATTAATATTTAAGGCGTGCATAGCGACTTCAAATTATCATCCTTGAAATATAAAATACTAGGGGATTATCCGGATGAAGAGACACGATGTAGTCCAAAACACAAGCTTCAAATATCTCAGTGTCTACAAATATCGATACCCAAAACTTGATAAATACAGAGTTCCTGTCAGTCAACATTTTGCAAAATTTGGCGAATATTGTAAAATCAGAATGAGAATACATACAAATATTTTTTTTATCAGAATGTCTGTCACTGTAGAGTCAACCTGTAGCTGTTAGATTGACTGACAATAATAACTCTTACGTTAACAGAGCTGAAAACTCAAAATCTTGAAACAAAAACCACAAACAGCTGACTGAAACTGAAACACTGTCAGTTAAAGCATGATAATTATGTGAAATTGAGGTACGTATTTTTAAATCATTAGACTTTATTTTACTTTGGAACCTGAGTATGAATTCATCCACATTTATTTAACAAAATAGATTTATCTTTTATTTATTTATCTAATATATATAATTCTAATGTCCCAATGTTGGTGCGCAAACTCCTCCGAAACGGCCTGGCTGATTTTGATTAAATTTCATATATATAATCGGTAGGTCTGAGAATAGGTTGTTATCTATGTTTCATAGCAATAAGTGACAAAAAAAATACGTGGGGAAACAACGTTCGCGGGGTGAGCTAGTTTAAAATAAGAAAAAAAATTCACTGGTTTAGTGACGTGTATTTGGAATCGCCTAGCAAATTGCCAATGCTTTGTTTCCCACTACGCTAGCTCTATTTCATATGGAAGAGACTGGTATAAATTCAAATTCTGCGGCCCATCTCGTATCCCGCTTATTCTGTCTCAAAGAACACGTGATCTGACTGTGCGATCGAATCAGGGAAAAACTTTACTTCACCCCTTTTGTTGGGAAACTAAAGCCAGCAGACACGCATCTGGATGACTGCTTGAACGTGGTGTTGGGATGTGACGTGAAATCTCGATTTTATCCACGGAAAATGATGAGAAGTTATTTTTCGACGCTTGCCTACGTTAGTTCTCAGAGTGTTATTATTACAACATACATACACACATAAGCTCACGCCTGTATTCCAGAGGGGTAGGCAACAACAATAGGATGAAAAAAGACTGCCTCGTTGGTCGAGCAGTTAAGACGCTTAGCTACCCACAAAGAGGCGTTGGGTTCGATTCCCGCAGGGGACCACCGTACATTTGTACAAGTGGCCTCAGCCTGGGTGTTTTTCGATGTTTATTATAACCTTACCATAGCCCAGGGTATCCTAGTTTATGACCAGGTCAATCACTTGTTGAATTACTGTGTTGTGAGGAAGTTGCCTGTGAGGTATTCGGTATTCAGTACTCGCACAGAGAAGTTTTATAACACCCGGTGTATAAACGACTACTGCGTTGTAACATCTAGCACAAATGAAATTACAGGCCCAAGTTTTAATGTAATTAATTACACTTGCCTCAATTCATGACAATAACAATTATTATTACTAGTTACCTGTGTAAATTGTACATTCTTGAAACAATGTTCAAAAGTAATGAAGAAATCATACTACTCATGCCTTGTTAAATGTTAAGATAAATAAGTGGACCTTGCTTCTGTTAATGCATTGTAGTACAATGAGAACTGAATGAACATGGTGATTTAGCGTCATTGCCGCTTTAAGTCTACGTGCTCACACACATCAAACCTAAAAGCGTCAATGGTATGAAAAAACGCTTCAAATGACCCGACTGTGTATCTATCATCGTACTCTAATGCACTAACCGAATCGAGGTCAGAACCAGTTACGGCATCCCCAAATTCTATAGGTTAAGTGGAAACAGCGTGATAGAAGTTCGAAACTTAATACATTACGACACTATCCCACTTGAATTTTTCACATAATGTATCAAAATACCAGCCATGAACTCGATGTTTGTTAATAATTTTAAAGTTCTCGGCCGGATCTGAGCAACCCTAAAGTTTCTCAATTTATATTCATATTTTAAACTGGACGGTCGAATCTCCGCAGCCCATGTTTACATCAAACTTTCAACCGCGTTTCTGATAAACATTATTAATAGTCTTCTCTAACAATGTGTGCTCGAGTACTCTCACAACAGACTGTAAAAGGATAACGTTGAAACTATTTACTAAAGTTTCACTGTCTGGACCTAGATTCTGTTAAAGCATTGTAGTACAATGACAACTGCACGAACACGGCGATTTCATTTCATTGCCGCTTTTAATCTACGCGCGCAGATGTACAAAACCTTCTAGGCATCAATGGTATTAAAAAAAACATGTCGTGTGACCGTGCCGAGTATCTGTCATTGAACTGTAATGCGCTAGCAGAATTGAGGCCCAGGTAAATAATACACTGTAAAACTTAAGCGGTTTTATTTATACAATTTATCTTTTACTCACTCCTGCTGCTTCAAGACTGCCGTCTACCGTCCTCAAATGCCTTAAAAGCAAAATAAGAAGGATGATATTATTTTATATTATTACATGAATAATTCAGAGAGATGTGATTTTCTTCAGAGAGATTCAATTCAAACTTTACTGCCCATTTGAATGAAAATACTTTTCGTCCGCTTTTTCGCGGATTCCGCCACGTTTAAAGCTGTGTGTATTTATCTTGCGAGAGATTAAGCGTCTGCTTTAATGGCCAAAGTGCAGGTGAAACGTGGCTCGGAAAGAAATAATCATCAATTCAGTTTTGTATGAGGGAACGTTTCGTGTTTCTAAACACATTACTTTTCGGGAAGGAAACGTAAAAACGTGAATTGGTTGGAATTCTCGTAAGCTGTGTGACATTAAAAACATTTTTTTGAGTTATATTTAAGCGTGTCTTTCCGTGGCGGGCATGCTTGGTAATTAGGAACATAGCGTTAGCGCATCTGCCTACCATGCGAGAGGTCCCGGGTTCGAATTCCGGCTGGGGACAAAAAAAAAGGAACCCAGCTCTAGAATCTTCACATGTTTGTGACGTCGCTGTTTCTGGTTCCCACGACACAAGGTATCTCAGTGCGGGGCCAGAAACAATGTATGTGTCTGTATGTTAATGTTATGTTTCAATTCAATTCAATTCAATATTTATTTGCCAACCAAGTGTAACAGTTTGGTGTTCGTTAGTTAGTTGCCTTTTACAGGCATTGCAAATTTTAGGATAACTACACAAATAGTGCATGCATTATAAATACATTATCAATAGTAAAAATTTCATTATTATCATTACAATTATTGTTATTGCACATCATTATTATTACAAAAGCAAGACACAAATAGTGCATGCATTATAAATACATTATCAATAGTACAAATTTCATTATTATCATTACAATTATTGTTATTTATTACACATCGTTATTATTACATAAGCAACACATTTACTACATTATTTTTGATTATTTATTTATAATTCTTATATATTAATGTTGGTATATTATTATTTATATTATTATGTCAAGGTGTTTAGCTTCCCATCAGTTTAATTTGGCATTTAAATACTCAGTTAAATTGTATGTTATGTTTACTCTCTTGCTGAAACAAGGCCTAAGTCCTGCAGTAGTATATAGGCTACATAAACAGTGTATTTTCATGATTTTATAATAACGCCCTTACCTACCAAAACAGAGGTTGAGGGTTCGATTATCACTATAGGCCGCCGTACATTTGTACAAATGGCCTAATCTGGGGTTTTCCATGTTTGTAGTATCCTTGCACAGTGTATCCTATTAGCCATAGCACAATGTATCCTTGTTTAGCACCAGGTAAAGTGATTGTGTTGTATTATTATTAGTTATTAAATCTGGTGTTTCGTACATACTCGTGCATAAGCTCCCTTTATCCCAGAGGGGTAGGCAGAGACCAGGGACTGCCAACTGCCACCTGTGTTTCGTAATGATGTTCAAAATCTTTTGTGAGCTATTTTTATCATTGTTGTCAACATCAAGAGTCGGGTGTCATTATTGATATCACGCCTCTTCGGTCTGTGATCAAGAGAAACGTTTTTAGACGTCCATAAGGACGCATTTAAAATGGTTCACAAGACAGCGATATTGAAGATCACGAGTTATGATTCCAATTTTGGTTACGATAACATTGCTCCAGTGATCCAATTTATTATCAGAAATTAACCCATCAAGTTCGATGAAAATCCAATATGTGGGATGTCGTTACAAAAATCGTTTCGGTTGGCCAACCCACCCTCCAGCGGATCAAATATTTTCGCAAGACCACCATGATGTTATCTTTTAATATAAGGTTCGTCGGATTTACCATTTTGTGACGGGAAACTACGTGATACTGGCTTACTGATGAAGAAAATCGATTGAGCTGTGAATTAAAGAAGAAAGCCACAATTAAAATGAACCATTGCCTTTGTGGGTATCTTTATTTCTTTTTTAAAATTACACTATCAGTTAAAGCCAAGAATATTAAACATTGAAAGTAGAGATTAAAAAACTGGCCAACTCTAAATCAGACAATAGTGTCGTGCCACCATAAATATAATAAATATTATGTACCTATTTACCTTTTTTTAATTAATACTGGTCTCTGAGGGTATTCTGATGAAATTTTATTGGCAACATTTTACGGATCATAGAGATATCCCAGACGAAGTTTAGGTACATTAAACACACAATTTACTGTGGTCGCTACGCTTAAACAAATGTTTTCAGTATGAGCCCTGTAGTACGCTCAACATTTTTGGCAAGTTAATAACCTACTAAAAATATTGTACACATAGTAGTTATTAATAGTAGAAATGTAACTGACATAGATTATATCAGCATCATAGGCCTTTGCGTCCATTACTGACGATTTAAGCTGTGCCTAAGAGTTTGACACTTTCTCAAGTGACTCAAAAGTCAGATTCGAATGCCTGAGGCCCTACTGCATGGAGGACACATCAAGGAAGACTCCGGAGTGTCTTTTAGGTTATATAAAACATAACAAAGTAAGTGTATTATCCTGTACTTTTAACAAAAAATAATTTATAAATTCACCCGTAGCTTCATAGTATATTTGAGCTATTAATAGGAAAGATAGACGCAACAAACTCGTTTGCTCCCTTCAGGTGCGGAAAATAAAAACATCATCATCAACCCACCTCTGTCATCTGCTGGGTAGGCCTTTTTCCTATTACGCCATCTTTCTTTGTTACGCTTTATTGCCAAAGGAAATAAAATAATACATAAAAACTTTACTAACATTTAAGTAAAAAAAATAATAAATGAATAAACTCACGCCCGTTATCCCCGAGGGGGTAGGCAGAGGCACCAATCACTAGAACTGGGCCCACGTTTTGTCGAGTTTATTAGGTCCCAAACGAGACAAGTGGCAAGCCTGTCGCCGTTATCCGGGCACAATTTATTAGCGAATGGTGTTGCTGTACAAACAAACAAATGTACGTAACTAAAAGTCATTGGTAAATGCGTGATCCATTTAAGTGTTGATGTACAAAAGCGGACTTATTTCAAAGTAAATTTCTTCCAGCCAGGTTTTAAGCAATCTTTCCTGTTCTCTCGCTATTTGCATCGACAAGCCCTTTGACGACTTCCTCACAACGTCCAACTATCGGACAAAAAAACGGAGGTCAATTATTGAGCATTGCCTGACACAAAAACAAAAGCCTCCACAAATCTAAAAGCATTATCTAATGCGAGATTTTTTTGCTTGCATTTCTCTTGCTTGGAAATCTCGTGACGGATGCCAGCGGCAATTAGTGTCCGGAAATTACACAAGAAAACAGCGAGTAATCCATCACCTGCCCCAGAAAAAATACAGCTCAGAGCCTCTACTCTGTAGTCATACTGAATTATTTAGTTACGATGGTCATCAACATTCTATTAATATGATTTAATGTAATTTCTAACATGTGCGCTAGGAAAAACCAGCCTTAAGAAACGGTAAATGTTTGTTTGTACTGCCAAACCTAAATACTGGGAATATTATCTTATCTAATGTAGTATCACGTGCGTTGAAAGCATCTGCATCACGACTGCTCTACAGCCTAATGAACGACATTCCGAACTGCGGCTTACGCCAACCCTATCTGACAGCACTATAGGTTTATTCAGAGCTAAGCTCTATACAGTGTTGAAGTCCGGAAACGTCCTGCGCAATGGTATGACTGACAACCCTGTCAATCAGTCATTTATTCGCTTTGTTTGGGCAACTAAAAAATTTTATTGTAAGGTTAGCGTAAAATCTTAGCAGTCCTGTTGCAGTCCGATTGTTTTCCTAGATATACAAAGCTTTCCGATTTTCGGAAACCCAGCATGTTAGAATTTCTTATGGCCAATTTCTAAATTGATAATTTACACTAAGTAAATACTTATGTAACGTTCTGTCACGCTCTTTTCTGAGAAATTCCACGAGACAGCTCTACAGATGAGTATTCACCTAGTGAAAATTCTCAAGTCAGAAACCGGCCCTTAGTATGTTATTGTAAACGTAAGAAGTAGCCGCTATCTGCGATGAACCTATCTGCTGCAGCAGGAGATTCAAAATATGTTTATTCACAAACCAAAACATAAGTTTTAACTTAGTAACGTAAGTTTTAGTCTAGTACAAATATTTTAAATCACAACTTAATTACTTACTTTTGAGTTTAGACCACGATATTGAAGCTCTCAAAAGCCCAGTAGTCGCCCAAAAATCTGCGTCGCTTGCACGTCGGATGGCTTATACAAAACATCAGTCAAGCAAGCCAGGGCATGCCATGACGCGGCCAAAACCGGGTTTCCCTGTGAAAGATGAGCGGGTTACTCATAATGTTCTGTCTCCCATTCCGGTCAGCTGGTTTTAAGCATGTATGCTGGTCACTAGGTAATGTATCTCATAAAACTCTAGAGAGTATAGGAATAGTCATGAGTATCGCTGACTTTACAAATTACAGGCAGGAATAAAATAATATAA
Source organism: Yponomeuta plumbellus (assembly GCA_947310845.1). Taxonomy (NCBI): domain Eukaryota; kingdom Metazoa; phylum Arthropoda; class Insecta; order Lepidoptera; family Yponomeutidae; genus Yponomeuta; species Yponomeuta plumbellus. Next base: position 9,034,428 of record OX371192.1, on the reverse strand, counting down.
AACAAGTAATTCTCTGATAGAACCAAACAAGCAAGTTCATATAATATTTATATTGTGCGTTATTTGTATTAATTTTCCCATTTATGTTTGACGAAGCTTTTTCAAAGGAGTTTAGGTATGTTCATTTGTTTTGTCTTGAAATGTTTTTTCAAATTATAAAATGTTAACGAATCCAATCTATTCAAATACACTATAGCTTTATACTCGTAGATAACAAAAGGTAATATCTTTACAAAAAATCCATATTAGAAATCAAGGTTTCTTCTGAAGAACTAAAAAAAGCGGCCAATGAAATTGCTATAGAAGAAAAAGAGCCAATTTGCTCGACCACAAAAAAATGCCGGCCGATTCATCCCGATAATGGCGTTGGAAAACAGGTAATCGGGTGAGACCGGCGCGCGAAGGTCCCGGAAATCACGTGTAAAATCTCCATTAGGGACTAGTTCCCGATTGATCCAGGGATGAGCCTATCGACGGAGGCTACGGACTGCGCGTGTATCGCACGTTAGTGGCAACATAACGCGGGGTTGGCGATGAAATTCTCACTATTTTGTCCAAAAAATTATTTTAGTGTAAAAACGCACTTCTTACCCGTGGTACTACCGGTGGAACTATTGGTAGTACCACGGGAGTATTTTTTTGCCCGTAGTACTACTAACGTGTCTGGTAGTACCACGGGAGATTTTCAATTGTCCTAGGTACTACTTACAAATTTAATACAATAAGTACAGACAGAAATATAATATGATTAATTGTAAACAAAATTTTTCAACTAACAATTATTTCATAAAAACTAATAAACTAAGTTTAACGCAGGTTTTCAAGGCTATATATTTATCTATGTACTTGTTGTAAGAAGTGTAAAAACGCAGTATTTGTTATTTATGAGGCCAAATGCCCGCATGCATTGAATGTATGAAAGTGTACTGAAGCACTTGCAATGGATCGCTCTGTTGCAACGTTATGCTAAGTCAAATAGTTTTGGGGCTCAATACTTAAAACCTATGAACACCCTTTTTTCATTCCTTAAATATTGTTATTGTTTGTTTTCAAGTTTTACCGTTTGTTAACTATTAGCCACATTTTTCCAATCCGTCCAACTCCACCAATCCGGACTTGGCCCCCGTGGTGGAGTATGGCCTATACCTTCCTCAGGGAAGAGACCCGTGCCCCTTGGTGGGGACATTATGTTTTGATGATGAGTGATGAGAGCCACATTTTTTGCGTTTTCTATTTTTTTTTTTAATGTTTGTATTGTTTTATGTGTTTTATTTTGAGTATTGTGTCGTCAAATAAATGAATTTTCTTCTTTTTTTTCTTCTTTACTTGCGATAGGAACCAAATTTTCATTCAATTACCCGCTTCACGTGAAATTCTACCAAAAGTTTTTACACTAAATATCTCATCATGCTCCACCAATCCGGACTTGATCCCCGTGGTGGAGTATGGCCTATACCTTCCTCACGAAAGAGACCCGTACCCCTCGGTGGGGACATAATGGGTTGATAATTATGATCTCATCATGCTCGCTCAATCATGATAAGCACGTTGAGCATCGAAACCAATAAGTTCCTTCACCTTAATTTTTTTTAACACAAAAATCTTATTTTGTATGTAAATGATTGATTGATGTCCTCCTCGTCGTAGTCCGACGACGGTGACCTCAAGTATTGGTAGGACTTCTGCGGCGGTGGGCTCGGATGTGACATGCGAAGCCCAGCTTATTTTTGAAAGTTCGGTTACATTGGCCGCAGTGAAATTCGCGGTCATTCACCGCTCCACCATCCACAAGAAAGTGAGGGATTTCGAAGATGCGCGGCTCGAGACTCTCGACTCCAACCGACAGCAGCAAAAACCCTTCCGAAGCCCACTTACTCGTATTCTTATGTGTATGTAAATAATAGTTACTCCATCTAAAACATGTTTTTCTTTATTCTACTTTTTTATCCTACTACCAAATGGGCGGCAAATCTCCGCCCACACATTTCGTGGCCCATCCATCTGTTGGTCATGGCCCACGGCAAAAATTCGTGACCTAAATACTGGAACGGGACCGTAAAGTGCCAACACGGGGAAGGAGAGGAAGCTCGCAATGGATATTGCGCTATCGTTGTAGCAAGAGGCTTTTAGTCGGATAGTTTTCTATTGGGCGAACAATATGCTGCAGGACTTCGATTTAGATTGAATCGGTTCATTGGTTCCGATTATAGATCAAGAGACACGCGAGAAAAGATCGACTGATTATTTTGTGGTTTGGTATTGGAGTGATTTTTTATTTGTTTGTACGTTTTTATGGTCGATAAACTAGCAAGTCACGTACATACTGCAATTTCAGTTAATATTAAACAGTTATTGAATTGTAAACGTTTTGTAACTCCTAAATGTTGTGTCCACCAATGTCACAAACACAGAAATTAAAGTGGTCGCCTCTGGTCGCCTGACCGATTTCGGTCTCGAAATGTACTAACACTGACGTAACTAACAAATCCTTATTTTAGTACACAGGGAATAAAAGCCAAAATAAACAAACAAAACTTAACATAAGCATTTACATACAGGCACATACATTGCTTCTGGCTCCACACTAGGATACTCTATGTCATGGGAACCAGAAACAGCGACATCACAAACATGTTTACATCCAAGGCCAAGAAGTATCGGAAATGAAGAATTGATTGTTATTAGTGTCCCTATAAAACTGACCCTGTTACTGACACTCCGCTGTTCGCTCATGAACCTTGATAGTTAAACAATCCAGATTTGATCCCATACAAAAAACGTCATTTTTTTGCTCGATATTGATAACGGCAACAGGTAGATGATTGAAATATTCACAAAATATTTAGTTATGTATTCACTTAAAAAACAAATAATCATAACATAACATTTAAATACAGGCACATACATTGCTTCTGGCCCCACACTAGGATACCCTGTGTCGTGGGAACCAGAAACAGCGACGTCACAAACATGTAAATATCCAAGACTTGGAGTTTTTTTTTCTCCCCAGCCGGGGATCGAACCCGGGACCTCTCGCATGGTAAGCAGATGCGCTAATCACTACGCCACAGAGGTCGTCAAAATCACATTAAAATAAAACAAATATTTAAGAGGGGCTCCCATACAACAGACATGATTTTTGCCGCATCTTTAGATAGTACTACATTTACTACATATTACCCTTACATTTACTACAACTAGATACTTAAATTTTTGGTGCAATCGTGCGGCTTCCAAAGTCTAAAATAAAATAAATAATAAGAATTTTATAAGTGCATCGCACTGCTTTCGATAGTAAACGATTTGGATCTACAAAAAGCGTAGCACTACACGAGTTGAGCGTAGCCGCGTAGCAATATGCTACGACGTAGCGGCACATAAAATAGGCGCCCTTAAAAAAATATGTTACAGTGTCGTTTTGGTAATACAAATAATAATGTCGGCCATACAACACAATCATTAGTCCTTGTTCCAAATTATAATACGTTGTGATATACATATAAACCAGATAAGGACATCGCAAACATAGAAAACACAAGATTGAAGCCATTCTACGAATTAAGTACAGTGGTTCCTAACAACAATGGAACTCACGATCTTTATGGTTATGATATAATAACCAAGCGTATTACTACTAGATTAACAAAGTATTATACATACCTAAGCTCACGCCTGAATCACAGAATAGTAGGCAGAGACCAGGAACTGCCACTTGCCACGAACCTAACATACCCGACAAATCAGTTTTGCTTCATCGACATTCATTAGTTCATTCATTGCCTGCACACACGCCGGTTTTGGGTGCCTACTTTTTATCTTGCCTTTTGCTAGCACATCCCCTATTTGGATGGCTGCAGTATTATATGTAGTCATTGAAAAAGACACCAAAAATTTGGGAGTACGGTTTAAGCTACTACTGAGCTATCTAACCAAATATTCCAACATGGCTGTAACATCCTTCGTTTTCACCCGTCAAGTTGCTAAAATGTTCCGTGGTAGAAGGCAGTTTAAATGATTAATAATATTAAAGGACAATGCAAGTCCTTGCGGGTTATCTAACCCCGGATAAAGTAAGGGCTCCTCTCCATTCATATTTCATCTCCAGACTTGACCCTTTAACCACAGATTTAATACGGCAAAACGGTTAATTTCGAAGCGGTTAGTAGATAGATGTGGTTAAAAGTAGGTTGGTGAAAGTCATAGTAACGGTAGAAGACTAAACGAGAGGTCTTTGTATAGCAGTGACCAAGATATAAATGATATGAGCAATTCAATGAACACAAAAAAACACCTTCAAAATACACTTCACTAAAATTTTCTAAATATGAAATATTTTAAAACTAAATGGCGCTGTCGGAATTCTTTAACGTGGCATGGTTATACGAGTATGCTGTGAAGATCTCTTTGCAAATTGACTAGTTTTATTTTTCCACTTGGATACTGTTGACACATCCTGACCGCATAAATATACGCTTATTTCATACGCTACTACATTTGTAACAAAAAAGAATTGATGAGATTATATAGGCTCGGTGCCTGCTTCTTTGATTACTTCAATGGTCTAGCGGTTAACTCACTAGTCTACAAAACAGAGGTCGTGGCTTCGATTCCTACTGGTGGCCGTGCTACTTGATTTGTACAAATGGTCTCAGTTGGGCGTATTTCCTTATTTGTGTTTTCAGCAACTTAAAATTATAATATGACGTTAAGTTGCTCTCTTGAATAACTCACTTCTAACTTCACGACTAAGATCATATTATGACCTTAGTTGAAACCACATTAGGGTTGAATATCTTTGCATTATTATTTCAGCTACATCATCATCAATCCATTATGTCCCCACCGAGGGGCACGGGTCTCTTCCCTAAGGAAGGTATAGGCCATACTCCACCACGGGGGCCGAGTCCGGATTAGTGGAGGCTTGTAAGACTAGTGGCTACATATTTAAGTTTAAATTTTCAATATTTATAATTTCAATATACATTTTAAATTTTCACAGGTGTAGGTATTTCTGTTGCCACTAGAAGAACAAGTATTAGTTTTGGTTGTTCGGAAATAAATATGTATTTAAATGGGCTCATACAACAACGTGACTTTTTTTGCCGGTTTCGTTCAGTATTAAAAACTTTGAAATATTCCCAGAATATTTTATTGTAAATTTACTATAAAATAAATAATGAAATTAAAATGAAATAAATATTTAAGTGGCGCCTCTCAACAAACGCGATTTTTTTACTGATTTGTGCTCGATATTACTAACTGCAACAGGTAGAATTTTCAGATATTCAACTGTTGTATAGAAAATGGTACGGAACTCCTCGTGCACAGGTCCGACTCGCACTTGGCCAGTTTTTGGTATCTTTAATCCAAGTGGAATTAAATTCTCCTTGCTTTAATCTAATGATTTGTTCAACGGTTCTATCAAAATTCAAGGCTACGTTTCTGTTTTATTCAATCTATTATTAGCTGCCAACCTTTCTGCTAAGTATTGTGGAGCTCTTGCGTGGATTCACTGCGTAATCTTATTATTATATTGTGAATATAAATGTATTCGTAGGGTTTTGTTTTGAGCCAAATTGTTTGCATTGTTTTGACTATGTATTTTCGACCATATATTATTTTTCCTTTTGTAAGCAACTCTCACTCAAATCGGATTCCACAACACGTTTGTTTTATATCCGAGAATTATGTGTGAATCCCTCGTAGCCCGGGCTGCCAGAGTGATCTTAAACGATCATGAAGGTTAAGCAACATAAGACGTGTTCAGTGCATGGATGGGTGACCGTCTATGACTAACGATAGTGAAATTTTTCCGAGCGGTTCCGTGCTTCGCAAGGGTTAAGCAGTAAGTGTTGGCTACCGTTGATAGATGGCAGTCGTTAAGCCAAGTCAGAGGCCTTAGAGTGGCTTGAAAACTTCTGACAGTAAGACAACAGCCACTAGTGTTACAAGCCTCCACGAATCCGGATTTGGCCCCCGTGGTAGAGTATGGCCTATACCTTCCTCAGGAAAACCCGTGCCCCTCGGTGGGGACATAATGGGTTGAGGATAAATGATGATTGTATGTTAAACTATATCTTCATTGTTACATACAAAAAACGATATCGTTACATAGCTGAATAATAAATAATGACATTGTATTAAAACTTTTGTAACCACTACTCACTATTGACTTTATTATGGATACTTGATTGACTAAATCAGTGTATCAGGAACTAAGCCAATAATGTCTACGTAGATACTAATCCAAAGAAGAAGCTTATAAACAACGAACAAATACTTGAGTTGAATCGAGGCTTTTTTTTTCTTTACAAAATGTTGAAAAGATTCCTTTGTTGCAAGCGGCAACTCCACAACTAGATGAACATTATTCTTTGTCTATTACCCGACTAAAACAACGAGTTTCAACGGGAACAAGAAGGAAAAGTTCCTCGAACAAAGGTAAGAGTCCACCGCCGCGGGACACGAAAAATGTGGAAATATAAAATAAAAACACCAGGAACAGCTCCGCCGGTGTATTATACTGAAACTGAGCTGCGAACAGATGTTTTTGATTTTACTCCATTTTGGTAGGTTCCATCTCTGTTCTGGGTCAATCTCTTTATAGATGGACCAAGACGGCAACAATTATTTGATTTTAAGCGTTAGCGAATAGAAATAGAAAGCTTTAACGCTGGAAATAGTTTTTGAACTAAAACTTTCGTATTTTTTTAAGAAAAACAACATAAAGTCTTATTTCAGCAAAATACCCTATCTACAATATTTAAGGTACTTTCCCTTCATGTCCCATAATTTTGGGACGCCCTGTATATCCTACGGCCCTGAAGTTTTCCACGTTGTAATATTCTAATATATAAAATCCTCGTGTCACAGTGCTAGTGCGCATACTCATCCGTAACGGCTTGACTGATTTGGACGAAATTTTATATATTGTATATTCGGTAGGTTTGGGAATAGGTTGTTATCTATTTTTGATAGCCCTAGATGATAACGGTGGTCCACCCCAATTTTTTTTTTAATTATAATGCAAACGTCGTTTGCCGGGTCAGCTAGTTGAATGTATAAAATATGTTTTGCAGGGTATCTAACAAAAAAAAAAGTTTTATACATTTGATTTTAGTGTTTTTCTGGTGTAATGAATTTCCATATATCCCAAATATGAGCTTCCAAGTACAAATCTAGTACAAGACAGACCGATGGATAGATACGGCGAAACGATAAGGTTTCCTTGCTGTCTGCAGAGTACTCAAAAGCTAAACTGTAAATAGCAGTTTCAGAGCACAGCATGCTGCGATTCACCATTAGAGTCCGCATTTTAATCTTTGTTCAATGCAAAATTGTTTTTGTAAAAATATGCTGTTTAGCCAAGTTTGTCATAAATTTACAATTTTATAATGTACCTACTGTGGCGCAGTACTTTTATAAAAAAGGGGTTTGGATAGTTTTTGTTTTTAGAAACGATAACTTTTATTTTTATGTTTTCGTCGGCATTCACCTATCCTGGCTAGTCATCGACTGACACCTAAACAAAAACGTAGCGATTCCCTTTGAAACTCTGTTTAATAAAAGGCGATTCAAAAAGTCTGTCCAGTCGTAAGTATTGATTATGTAAAGACCTGAACGATACGAAGATTTTAAATAAAAATGAATAAAATACCTATATTAGTTTTTCATCAGGAGTTAGTACCTTTAACTGCTGGTTTTCCTATCGACATTGATTTATCTGGGCTGTACTTAACTAAGAAAAGTACCCAAAACCGGCCACTAATGAATGTCGATGAAGCGAAAGTGATTGACAAATTTTGTCAAGACCATCCCTCTGTGGACGACCTCTGTGGCGCAGTGGTTAGTGCATCTGCCTACCATGCGAGAAGTCCCGGGTTCGAATCCCGACTGGGGACAAAAAAAAACCCAGATCTTGGATGTTTACATGATTGTGACGTCGCTGTTTATGGTTCTCACGACACAGGGCATCCCAGTGTGGGGTCAGAAGCAATGTATGTGCCTGTATGTAAATGTTAATGTAATGTTAATCGTTTCTGGTCTCTGCCTAGTTGCCTACTAACTCTGGGATGCAGGCGTGAGATTATGTATGTATGTGTGTGCATGCGCGCACGCTGGTTTCGGGTACTTTTTATCTTGGCCTTTGATAATACATCCTCTTTTGCTTGAGGTATGTCTGCCTGGGGCGTCCCTTAACGGCCCTTCTACTCACATTCGCTCGACAGCAACAACATCCCCAAATACTACTTATACTGCTTATCCTAAACCACAGATTCTTACCTTTTTTGGGGAGCAGGGTACCGCCCCTTAATCTTAAGGTCAATGTTTTCTTGAATAAAATATATTTAATCTTTATCTTATAAAGGTCAAGGATGTACTTCAATCTCAACGAGAAAGATTAACTCTTTCTTGTATTTCCTAATGATAGCCATTCAAAGAAAAGACCTTAGACGTTCAGCTGGCTTCTTGTGAAAGAAAATTCCAAAGTACCGTCCATTGAAATGAGATCCTGCTTAAACTGAGCAAACATTCAACAAGAATCGTTATCCTAAGAACGAAAATGCTTGCAGTAAACTCGAAAGCATTAGTCTGATGACACTCAAAAAAGTAGAAGACAAAATTAAAAGTTGTTTAGGTTTGGCTCTCAAGAAAAATCCTGTGAAAACTTCTGTACCCGATGCCGTAACCAGGCTTTATTATTTTGACGAGAGTCAAATGCACTAATAACTTCACACGGATTTTAAGGCGTCCTATAAAATTCTACTGTAAAATTAAACTATACGTTGTGCAATACATCTGCCTTTCTTGTTAAATTGGGTTAAGGGTATTCAAGACTTTTTGATTGTTTTCGTTTGACTTTACTTATTGGCTTTTATTAATGCAAAAATCTGGATGGATTAACAGGTGAACGGATTTAGATATCAATTTAAGTCTGGAATAGTTTATAGGCCCCTTTTTATCCCGGAAAAATACGTATAATATAAATATTCCAGCACCAACAAAGTCGGTGGCACAATTCTTAAGCAACTACAATTTTTTTTTTGTTTTTTCAATTTTTTTACCGCTGATTCAGTTAATTCTTTTTTATTACAAATTAATTTTAACACAAATGATAAACTCTTTGATCTTTCTGTTTATCTCAGTGTATTTTTGAAACAGATTTGTTCTTCTTAAAAATTTTCTCGACATCTGTGGCGCAGTGGTTAGCACATCTGCCTACCATGCGAGAGGCCCCGTTTTCGAACCCTGTATGGGGCCAGAAGCAATGTGTGTGTCTGTACGTAAATGTTTATGTTTTTGTTTTATCATTTAACATAAGCAGTGACCAAGATTTTCCGAGCTCGAGTCACGCTATTGTCCCGACGCGCCCTGCTCTTGTCCAAGCGGCCGTCCCGTGACGTCGAACATATCCCTGCTAATGGCCAAACTTGGACGTTTCCTTAATGTTTCTTTAAACACTTGCCCCAAGACCATTACCTCGACCGACGTCTGTTTTGTTCCTGTAATGGAGGAGTTAGCGTGTGCCGCTTCTCACCTTGATGAGAAAACTAAGAATAGAAACAGATTACGGAACTCCGGCACTGATTCCGCGTAACGTAATGAGGTTTTGTCTCTATTTGGATAACTTAAATTGGAGATTTCGATCGAGACGTACGTCGTTTCCTATAGAGTATTGTTCTGAAACTTTATACACGTGGTGGCTTATGCTGAGTTCATATTATTATGTACTAGAACATGCATACGTCTTAGAATAAAGCCTGCTAATAATTTTTTGGCGATCACACAAGTCAAATCGAAGATAGACCGAAAATTCAAAAGGCACGCACGCCTTTATGCTACGCTAATAGTTGTTTGAGGTGTTATCACACTTCGATTTACGAACTTGTTCCGAGCGGGGCGATCGGAAAAAGTATGCGCCACGATTTCGCTGCGGCTTGTGATGAGTCAGCCACGATACCGCGAGCAGACATCATGTTGTACGTGAATCCATTCGTACGTAAAATCATCGTGGCGTACGTAAATCCTACGTACACAGTAACTACTCATCTATATATAATAAGTTAAGGAAGAAAGAAAAATATATTTGCTGACGACATTTATACTCAAAATCACGCAACATAATATAACAGTCAACAGAAAACACGAAATCAGCCGAAAAGTGGGTAGCGGTGGAAATAAAAGAAACATGGAAATACAGTATGTATAAAGTCAGTAGAAATACAGTATTTTTAGCAAATTCGAGCGAAAGGTATTAAAAACAAGGTGGAATCAATAAGTCACAAAATAGTTTTAATTCTCAACAAATATTCACATGAACAAAAATAATTTCATACGGAAAACTTTAGCAAAACAGAAAATAATTAGCACAGAAATCTTCAACAATTTAGCAAACAATTAGCAAAAACTAATCAGAAACAAAGTAACGCAAAATAATAATATCGGATGGATGTTACACCGACGGCGGTTCGGAGCGGAATAAGAGGCGCGCGCCAGCGCGCGCTGCCTTTTATACCGTCCAACCACGTGCATGTCTAATCGCCATTTGCGAAAATGAATTTTCTCCTACACGGCCTCTCCTGACAGGAGTCCGTCCTCGGGTTCCCATTTCGCTATGCAGGTTCGATTCCAGCAGTGGCATGGACAGTTCAGGCTCGAGTTCATCTTCTGGCAGAACGCAGTTGGCTCGCAGCTCGTCACTTTCTTGCGTATCAAGGGCTCGTCGCTCAGCAGGTCGCAGCATCTCCAAACTCGAGGACGGCCCCGCTGTCCCTCGCAACGGCTTGGAGGAGTAGACTCCTCGTTATCTGCGTCTGCAGGCCATAGAAAACAATACACAGAAAAACGGTTAACAACAGTACCTCTTTTAGGTATAGGCACTACATTGGCATAACATAACCTCGGCAGAATAGATGCACGCCATTAGCATCTACAACTAGAACATTTGGACATAGGCACGACGTTAGTGCATCCGACCAGAAGCATTTGGACATAGGCACGACTGGGGTGGTTTGCAGCTCGCTGACCGGCGCGCTGCTGGCGTTGCTCGACTGCTCAGCAGACCCCAGCGTCTCCAGGCTCGATGATGAGCCGGGCACGAAGGCTGCAGATGTAGACCCCTCTTCATCCGCGTCTGCATCTCAAAAAACAAACATCGCAATATCGCCATGATCACTGGAGCAACTTTTAGCAAAAACAACAACATTTGCAATACGTTAGCGTGTCCCACACGCACATAAACCATTCAAAGAACTTTAACAAATCAAATAAAATTTAACTTGGCTACAAAAAGATCAAATCAGTAAATCGTAACACAACAAGCTGAAAAATAACACACCGTTAGTTTTACCCAAATTTCTCCTCACAGACAGTTCACAACATGCCTGAAAAGGACTGGCTCTGACCACGGACAGTTCGAAACAATGTCAATAGTTGGTCAGGCAGCCACCAAAACAATTCAAAACATGTTTATGAAGAGACCTCACTAGACAGACGCAACATGCCTAGCGAGTTATCACCACCCACAGACAGTTCGCAACATGCCTGAAAAGGACCGGCTCTGACCACGGACAGTTCAAAACAATGTCATTAGTTGGTCAGGACGCCACCATAAACTGTTCAAAACATGTTTATAGAGAGACAGGATCTCGCCATTAAAGTAAACAGCGTACATCTTTGGAGTCCACTCCCCGTGCCACGGGACCATGTATTCCGCCGCGGCCTGGGTTGACTTACCGTACGAGTCAGCCAACAGTTGCAGCTCGTAGCGCCCGTGTGGCAGGATTTTCACCACGCAGTAGGGGCCACGCATGCAGGAGTCCAGCTTCCCAGTTGACTGAGCTTGCTTCCTAACAAAAATTAAAAAATTAATTCATAACCGCAGTGCGGTTTTCTCCTCTGGTCCACATAAGCGTCTGGACTTTGCTGGTTTTGCCGGAGCCGTTCAGTCGCGCTGCTGGCTAAACTGGCGAACCTGCTCAGCATTTTTTTTTCGGGGGCGTCCGTTAAAGCTTTGATTTTATCATGACTCGGCCTCACCTGACCTTCACCAATGCTTCGACCTAAGCACTCGACCTCGGTCGCAAGGAAAGAATATTTCTTCAAATTTATCGAAAGACCAGCATTTGTCAAGGTCGTGAGCACGCTGCGCAAGAGAACAAACCCGTGGTCTATCGTCTTGCTCAACATTCAAACATCATCAATGTTCACCAGTAGTACACGAAGATTTCACCAGATTCAATCAATTTCCGAAGATGGCGCCACCATCGGAACCCCAACGTACCTGCATCCAGAGACTAAGGCAGGCACACGAGAAGTCTCAGGTCGGCCACTATCGGGCCTCCAACATACCGAGCCCTAGGACATCTCATGAGCGGCATCGGTTGACCTCGGATGGGCCCACTTAGGTGAACCCCAGTACCGCTTCCGGCGATCAGCTGATGTGCCCTCGCCTATTCCTAAACCCTCTACAGATCGGGACCCACTATTTTTCCACTGGTATCTAGTGAACTCATTTATAATTGCTAACCACTATTGCAATTGGTCATCAACAAGAGGTGTAATGATTGAAATTGATGGGGTGGACTGAACAACCATCACTCGACTAGGATCGACTACTTCCCTCGTAAGTATCTGAGAATCACACGTTGTACACACATACCGAACACCTATCCTATAAAGGTCATTGGTACCCACAATAACCAGGGTGTTCATGAACTCGGAAGCCACGATAAATAGATCAACTTCAAGGTACCATCGAATTCAATTGGGAACGTTACATAATAGGTGCTTTCAAGTTACTGACTCCCAGTCCCATTAATACGAAATGCTTGCGCAATTGAACTGTTTCAACACGGAATACGAAAAAAGTGGTATCGTTGACCCACTATTAATGAAAACATCAACGAGTGCCCTTTGCAACTACCACAATATCATTAGTACGGTAAGTAGTTTGATTTTTGCGACAAAAGTTGAATTCGATTTTTGTTTCGCAAAACACGTGTCAATCTTATGGCCTACTTTTTGCAAAATGTGCATTGTTCTGGTTTTATCGGGACAAAATCAAGTTTAGAGTTGGGTGCGCTTGTATTTGGACTAGGAGGAGGTCTTCAATACTATGCAAATTAGGGTCAAAGTTAGAGATGTAAAAGTGATTTGGTCGCACTACAGTGTTTATAGCATCTACGATCCGATCAGTTACTGTCGACGGCACGTATACTTCGCTAGTAGTACGTTCAGAAACATCCACCGTTTCCGTATGCAACTCGCCCAACGCAGACGTCGGCAACTCCGGTGTCGGAGTAGCAGACAATGAAGTTGCCCGCCGCTCAACCGGTGCTGACGGCTGGCGCCGCGATGGTGGCGATGAAGTGCGCTCAGGCGATTTTGTGTTTCGTGAATTAATTGGTTGACCTTCTAACGCCCTCAGACGAGCCATCATCGCATCCATCTCGCGCCTTAGGCTACCTTCAAGAGTACAATTGCGGTATCTACTACGGCGATGGTATCGTTCTTGATCGCCAGAATTAAAACGACTATGACGGCATTCGCGATCCGACATTTTTTCCTCCTTTTCTCTTAGTACCCTCGCTGCGAATTTAAGCAATAGTCAGAGCAGCCGATGGGTTAGAACTACGTTGATTCTATCCAACTTCTGATTTTAGCAAATTCGAGCGAAAGGTATTAAAAACAAGGTGGAATCAATAGTCACAAAATAGTTTTAATTCTCAACAAATTTTCACATGAACAAAAATAATTTCATACGGAAATCTTTAGCAAAACAGAAAATAATTAGCACAGAAATCTTCAACAATTTAGCAAACAATTAGCAAAAACTAATCAGTAACAACAAAGTAACGCAAAATAATAATATCGGATGGATGTTACACCGACGGCGGTTCGGAGCTCCCTCGCGATCGTCGCATTCCTCACGCAGCGAGGCGCGCCGACGATGGTGCGTAGGGAGAGGTTCTCCTGGGCTCGGAGCCGCTTCTTATTCGACTCCGAGACAAGCGCGAACCATGCCGGCGCAGCGTACGTGAGGCGGGGCCTGACATAGGTCTTGTAGACCCCGAGCTTCGCTCGCAGAGGGAGGCGGGAGGTGAAGATTGGACGCAGCTTCGCGCGCGTCACCTTCACCTGGTTGACGACTGCGCTGACGTGCGCAGCCATCGTTAGTCCACGGTCGATGGTGACCCCCAGGTATTTCACCTGGTTCTGCCACTCGATGACCCGTCCGTGCAGCCGGAGCGGCGGCGGCGGGTGGCGGCGGCCTGTCGGCATGGCTTGTGTCTTCTCGACATTGACCGACAGACGCCACTTCTTCAGCCAGTCGGGGAGAGCGTCGAGGGCACGCTGCATCTTGGTTGCAGCGTGCTTGGGTGACATGGACGACGCCAGGTAGGCGGCGTCGTCGGCGTATAGCGCCAATTGGACGCTCTCCGGGACTGGTATGTCGTCGGTGTATCGGGCGTAACAGGCCGGGGACAGGCAGCTTCACTGGGGGACGCCGGCAAGGATGTGGCGCTCCTCGGACACGGCGTCCTCCACCGCCACTCTGAAGCGGCGATCCCTCAGGAACGAGGCCACGACCGCGACGAGACATCGAGGGGCAGCGGACGTCGACAGTTTGTACAGCAACCCCTCATGCCATACCCTGTCGAACGCCTTCTCCATATCCAGGAGTACTGCGACGGTGCACTCCTTTTTGTTGAGGCGCACCGTCATGTCGTGCACTACCCTGGTGAGCTGAAGCGTCGTCGAGTGCTCAGGCCGAAACCCGAACTGTTCCGGACGAGGCTGGACGTGCGGGAGCAGGTGATGCAGCAGGAGCTTTTCGAACACCTTCGAGAGGGTACTCAGCAGCGTGATGGGCCGGTAGCTTTCGGGCTTCTGTGGATTCTTGCCCGGCTTGGGCAAGAGGATGACCAGGCCAGTTTTCTACGTTTGTGGAAAGTGACCGGTGCGCAGGATGCCAATGAACAGGCGCGTCACGGCCGCAATTGAGCGTTGCGGGAGGTGCCGGAGCGCCGTGTTCGTTATGCGATCCTGGCCCGGTGCTTTTCTTGGCTTGGTGCGCTGGATCATCCGCTGCACTTGGCCGGGCGTAACAACCACAGGGTCCTCAGCCGGCGCCATCGGTGCTGCGAAGTAGGCTCGAAGGTGTTGCTCGACTGCTGCGACGTGCTCCGTGTCGTCGGTGGGGTTCGGGATGAACGCCTTCTCGAGGCACTCGGCGAAGACTTCAGCTCGATCTTGTGCCTTGAATCTTGGGTGGCCGTCGCTGCCCAGCAGCGGCCGAACAGGCGGGGGTTCGGTCGACAGCTGCCGGCATAGGCGATGAACGGAGGGGGTATCATCGCCCACGGACTCGATGTGGCGCTCCCAAGACTCTTCGGCGTTTACGTCTAGCGCCGCCGTCACTTTGGCCGTCAGAGCGTTGAGGCGCGTCTTGAGCTGGGGGCAGCGGGAGTGCTGCCACTGCTTCCGGAGGCGGCGCTTTTCGCGGATCAGGTCCATGATCCGAGCGGGTAGAGGAGTGGATTTCCCCCCGCCCGGAACTGTGCGCGAGGATTTGTCGAGCGCGCTCCGGATGCAAGCAGTCAGCTCGGACGTCAGGCACTCAACGTCTTCTGGCGTGGTGACGGGGCGGGATGGGGTTTCCTCCGTGAGGATGGAGGCAAACAGGGCCCAGCTGTAGAGTCGACGGGGCGCTGGCAGCGCGACCCTGGTCGGCAGCTCGTCGAGGACGAGAAGAACCGGCCGGTGGTCCGAGGGGAGGTCTGCCAAGACCTCCTGGCGGGGCGGCGTCCGGAGTCCCTTGTAGATGACGACGTCGAGTACGTCCCCCGAGCCGTCCCAGTGGTAGTGGGTGGGCTCGTCTGGACCTGCGACGTCGTAGTGGGACATCACGGAGTCGGCGAAGAGGCGTCTTCCTTGGGCGTTGGTAGCCGATGAGTTCCACGCGGTGTGCTTGGCGTTGAGGTCGCCGGCGACGATGGTCGGTGATGGCGACTCTAGCAGCCCCCGCAGGTCTCTGAAGTCGAAGGCGGTGACTGGAGGCTTATAGGCGGCGAAGAGTCGCATCACTGTGCCGGCGACTTGTACCTCGATACCGAGAGCGTACATTGACGCAAGCTCCCGGAACTCGATCGGCTGGTGGACGACTTTCCTCTTCACGATCACCGCCAGTCCTCGGAACGCACGGTGTTCGGTTTTCTCGTCCTTGCGATAGACGACGTAGTTGGGGATGGTGAGTTTGTCACCCTCCCCAAGCCAGGTCTCGCTGAGTAGCGCCACGTCGACGTCTTGTTCCCGGAGGAAGACCTGGAGCAGCCGCTTCTTCCTACGCAGTGACTGGGCATTCCAGTGCACCACCCTTAGAGGCCTAGTGAATGTCACGGTCAATCGCCGGGCCTGGGGTGACGGGGGCTTGTGGAGGCCCCGTCTGCAGCGCCGCAAGGACTTCCATGAGGGCACTGACAGCACGCGTCAGTGCCTCGTTGGAGATCAGATGAAGTGCGGCGGTTGCAGGTGCTGCGGTGGCTGCTGCTGTAATCGCTGGTGGAGCGGCCGCTACCCCAGCCGGTCCAGCAGGCTTTTTCTTTTTCCCGCCCCTCTTCCTGCGCGGTTTAGTGACCGCAGGAGTGGAGCGGGATGTGGGCAGGTTCGCGCACGTCGCTGGCTCCTCCTTCGGGCATGGGCAGTTACGGGCGTGGTGATCCTCCCCGCAACGCACGCATTTCTGCGGGCGGTGGCAGTGCTGGGAGGAGTGCTGGAACTGCTGGCACCGGTGGCACTGCGCTGGCCCCTGCTTGCCGCGCCATGCTTCAATCTTTACTCCCGGCATGTAAAGGAGCTAACTGAGCTCATGCAGTGCCGGGAGCAAGTTGGGCGTTCGGCGGAGCGATGCGAAGAATATGCATCCGGGGCGCCCCGTACGCGGCCGGATGCTCGTCGCATGCTCCGCCTCGAAGCCGTGCTTGGCGAGGGCAGCGATGATGTCCGCCGGCGCCGTGTCCGCTGGAAGTCCACGGATCGCCACTTTGACGCTCCGTTCGGCTAGGAGGGAGTAGGAGAACCACGACACGTGGTCCTCCCTTTCCAGCTTGGTGAGGTACCGCTGGATGAGGCGATACTCGTCGTCCTCGGCTGGGGTGAAGCGCACACCGTTCCCGTACGGGCGTGCGTTTGGTGGGCGGCCGAGTTTCGCCGCTATGTTCCTGAAGTGGAACGCCCAGTTGGGTAGGCGCTCCACCACCAGGGGCGGATATTTCGGCCGCTTGGGCAGCGCCGCTTTGGGAGCGGCGGGAGCGGCTACGGGGACGACGGGCGTGCGTTCAGCGGCACCGCCGTGAGCAGTGGCGGTCGCAGTGGTAGCGGCTGAGGAACCAGCGGGCATTGCGGATGCATGGTGGGTGTCAGGACGGTGGAGGGGAGGTGGGCCCGCGTCAGGGTGGGCAGGCCCTGTTGTAGGCTGGGCGGGCCCCGTCGTGGGGTGTGAGGGCCCCGTCGTGGGGCGGGCGGGACCCGTCGTGGGGCGGGCGGGCCCTGTCGTAGGGCGGGCAGGCCCCGTAGTGGGGTGGGCGGGCCCCAAAGGCAGCGCGCGCCAGCGCGCGCTGCCTTTTATACCGTCCAACCACGTGCATGTCTAATCGCCATTTGCGAAAATGAATTTTCTCCTACAGTATGTATTAAGCCAGATACACTTATTTGAATTAATTTTTGGTTAAAAGTATCTGACCTTTTTCACAATTTCGTTACTAGAAAAGGCATAACGTATCGTCCCCAGAAACGTTGCAATAGTCATATGGTCACTTAGGGAATGTTTTTATATGTTTGTCGTTTTTTTTTTGTA
Source organism: Yponomeuta plumbellus (assembly GCA_947310845.1). Classification (NCBI taxonomy): domain Eukaryota; kingdom Metazoa; phylum Arthropoda; class Insecta; order Lepidoptera; family Yponomeutidae; genus Yponomeuta; species Yponomeuta plumbellus. The sequence continues at coordinate 9,016,571 of OX371192.1, read as the reverse complement.
TGTTACGTATACATTTACAAATCAAAAAGTTGAGATAGTAGTCTCCATTTTTGTGTAATATAAAATGTTTTCTAAGTAGTTATTTATTTCCTCGCTCGAGTTTATTGTATTAATGACTATCAGATTAAAACGCATTTGCCCCGAACATGTTGTCTTTTCGCGGCGAACACATTGCGGACCCGCAGAACATAATCCCTACGTTCGCCTATCGCCCCGCTCTGAACATGTTCGCAAATTGCCAGTGTGACAGAGCTTTTAGATCCCCGTTTATTTCGCCTTGTGTGTTTCTATTCAGGCTGTATCGTGTGAGATCACGTATCACGGCGTCAGCTAGCCGCTTGCAAGGAGGTAATTTGACGTTATTACGTGAGACACAGCTGCTTCGTATTCGGGCGATTTGGGATTTTTCAATCTCGCATCTTAGGGGACTCGATTTACGCGACTACGCCTCTATAAATGACCGTACGTGTCGAAGAAAGGGTGGCGGAGACGTAGTGCGTTGCAGATAAATGGTGTTTCGTACACAATTTATTTGAGGTTCTTTCTGTTGAATCGAATCGTAAATGGAACGAAAAGTTGTCATAAAAGCAGAGGGTATACATAGGTATACCCCTCTTCTATGAGCGGGCAGATTCAAGCACTATCTTGTTTATCCACGTTTTAGAGCGGTGTAGTAAAGTATTAAAATAATAATATCTTGACTTGAAAGTGTTAGTCAAGTATCTGGGCAAGTATAGGTTTAACAGTTTTCAGTATGTATCACAGGACATGCGGCATTACAAGACTTGATGATACATAATTATTAGTACTGTTTTAACAATGAAAATAATATTTTTTCACAACATATTGAACGATTTCAAAGTCATCCTGTAGTTCACACAATCACTATACTAGGTAATGTGTATATGGCCTTTTATAATTTCGTTATTGTGCTACTCCGTGCTAAATTTCAATACCATCATCCACTATTATACCATCATCAAAGATTATAAAATCAACGATTATTTAGAAGACTAGGATGTCTGGCACTAAATAGTAGTTTAATATTAAATTGATTCATACAATAAATGTGTTCAACACATCCAAGAGCATTTTTTTTAAGTTTGTAATTTAGGCTAAAACTGTTTTGAAAAGAATAAATGTGGAGTTTCTTTGTTAGTTTCTTCTCCATGTGATCTATTAATTGTGAAACTAACGACATTGACGTTCATAAAGTAAATATTTTATTTGGATCATGAATAAAATATTTGAATTTGACTTTTGAATCAGCTATTTGATGTCCATTGTAGGACATAAGCCTCCCTCATGATTCAATACATGTCATGTTTTAGTGAAATTTATGAAACAGTTGATAATTTTTCACAATTTTAGAATTGAAACATAAATACATAAACAGTACCCCCTTCCATAAAACCTTTTTGAAGCACGCTGTTGATAAAAATAACTTTTATAATACAAATAACTCTCCATTAAATAGGGTTTCAATTATTACACCAAGACGCAAATACTGACGTAGAAAACATTTTGAGAAAAAAGTGTAATACGTTTGAAGTGTTGCTGACACAGTCACAAAGCTTCTTAGAAAAACCCCTTTGTAGTGAGATCAGATTGATAGCCGACGATCTGGCGATCACAAAGCGAGGAATGGGTCCAAACTCGAATGTAGAAAGCACTGCGATCTTTCAATTTGCTTAATTGGATTCCTTTCTTTTGTGTATTTTTCCCTCTATCTCCTGGGCCAACAGAGAACCTATTGAGATTTAATGTTATTTCTTTGTGAACAGGCAACGGGATCGCTTTTGAATCCGCTTGTGTTTTTGTTTCTTTCTCATTATTTACGCCTTTGCATGGAAACAGAAATGTTTCATTAAATCGTGAAGAATTCTCAGCAGATTCCATGTTGCTGATACGTCGAACAAACAAATAAAATTCCTTTTGCTTGTTTTGCACGGGATAAAAAAGCTTCCAAACGACTGGGATACTAAATGCTCGGCTAATAATGGACATACTACATACGTGCAGAATAAAATAACTGTAAATAAAATAATACACTTCCAATTGCGAAAATGTTCTAAAGTTTTACACAGATTCCAAAGAGAAAGTTTCCGGGCGCGCCAGAGGCTTTATTTTTTTCAAGTAAAACGATACATCAATCCGGCCGACAGCTAATTTTGGCAAACAATAATTTTCGCTCTCACCTTTTCCCTTTTTCCTTCGGAGAGTTCCTTTCGTCCTTTGTTGAGTCAACAATGGGCCAAATTGTGTGTAACGCGATGACGGCCGCAACGATTATTAAACTGTAATTTTATTATGGGCTCCAATTAATCACTTAACGTCTCTTATTTCGATACTGGTATTGTCATTTGTTATGATTACTTTCTGGCAGAATTTCACCAATAAGCAAAAGTAAATATTTAAAAGTGATTTGTCAGGATCGTGGCAGGTAGCAGTACCTGGTCTCTACTACCCTTACTGGTGAGCCTACCCCTTTGGGATACAGGCGTGAGGCGTGGTAACTGTGTATGTACATATTTAAAACTAGCTCGTAGTTTTAACTTTGTCTGCGCATGATTAGTAGTTCTTTATAAATTATTATTGTAAAGTTTCAATAAAATCCATTTAATAGTTTTTGCGTCTAAGAGTAACAAACATCCATACTTAAATACAAACTTTCGAGCTTATAATATTAGTAAGGATGTGATGTGATGATGCAATGTGCTTATTAGTCAGGTTTTAGTTACAAGTGCTTACATTGCAAAGGAGGACCAGACAAAATGGTCCTTGATACCAATAACCACGTGACATATCTCAATAGAAAGGTATTCCTATACTCTACAATAGTTACTATGGGAGCTCGGTTCAAAACGCTGTGTGAAAAAAGTTATAGCGATATAAAAAATATTTATTTTCATAGACCATTTTAAGCAATAAAAAATATCTTTTCACTTTTAAACGGCATTGGCAGCTTTGTGAGTACCTACGTTACAAGTGAATTTCTTTGTATTCTTGATTGCCGTGACTATTTTTGACCCGACTTGGATATTGGACTTTGTTTGCTTTTCCGTTGACCCTAGGCTTGTTATTGGAGTATCGTTGCTTACTACCTATTGAAAACGGTATTTACCTATATTAGACTCGATATCATAATCTGTTTTACCTTTGTCTATCTAAACATAAGAAACCGTTATTTGTTACTCACATTGATAATAATAACAACAATGATATGATACCTAAAACTAATGAAGCCTTATAATTATTATTATGTAAAACTTCCCGATAAGGCGAGCTAAGTGTCCCTGCACACGAGCCACTCGCCACAGCCACAAACGCCGCCACAAGAAGCTAAAAGCGGCTATAGAGAGGCTGAAGCGCGCGACATCTACTTGTGGCCGGTGGCCGACACTTAAGGTCGGTGGCCGCTACTTTTTTATTTAACCAATGCGATCGCAGGACGGCATTGAATCTCTGATATAAATAATTCTATATCCATATTCTATTTAAATGAACAACAGACTACGTGGCGTTGCCGTCGACTCGAACAGGTTAACTGAGGTAAGGGAGACAGGGGTGAGGAATAGCGCGAGTGGCGTGTGTCGGCGTTAGTGGCCGGTGTGGGCCACAAGAAGCGAGCAGCGACGATTGTAGTGTGTGGCGGCCACGCACCGGCGTCAACCGTGTGGTGCGGGTCGAATAGCGAATAGCGCCCTTCAGCTTGCCGCATTCAGCATCTGCCTACAGTTTTTCCCAGATCGTCATCCCACCTGGTCCGAGGGCGTCCTTCACTACGATTGCCGAGTCGCGGTCTCCACTCAAGAGCACGTTTACCCCAGCGGTTGTCGGTTCTTCGCGAAATATTGCCAGCCCACTGCCAATTCAGCTTGCTAATTCTCTGAGCTGATATAGCTCAGAGAATTAGCAAGCTGAAGAAGATTGCTTTGGTTTTCTGTCGGATGTATTCGTTACGTAGCTCTCTACATAGCTCACTGAGCGACTTTGAACTGGTGGACCAACTCTTTCGTGAGTGTCCATGTCTCGGCGACGTAGGTCACGACAGGTAGGACACACTGATTGAAAACTTTCGTTTTCAAGCATTGTGGTATAGATGACGAGAAGACTCGGCGTAGTTTCCCAAACGCTGCCCAGCCCAGCTAGATCCTCCTCTTGGCCTCCTTCTCGAAATGGTTTTTACCTAACTGCAGAATCTGCCCGAGGTAAGTGTATTCGTAAGTGGCAGTGGGCCATGGGCCAGCCATATCACCGAAGAACTGATATCCGATGGGGTAGACAAGTTCTTGAGTGGAGACCGCGGATCGGTAAACGTAGTGTAGGACGTCCTCAGACTCGGTGGAACGATGATCTTCGCAGGACGGCTGGCAAGAGCTGGATGAGAGTAGCCGTGGACCGTGCTCAGTGTCGTGCAATGGAAGCGGCCTATGTCCAGCAGTGGACAACTATAGGCCGATGATGATAAAGTGTATTCGGAAACGATTTCGAGAAGGTGATCATGTACGACGACCGGTATTGGATCAATGTGACCATTGATCATGACTTTGGTTTTATCTTATCTTATTTGGTTTTAGAAAACTATATTTTATCAAAACTTGTTTTATTTTACGTTCTGATAGAGATTAACCATCACCCTGCACTCTGCATCCCCAGCAATACTCATAAACATGTTTTAACTTGCTCTATAATGTCATCGAATACGAAATAATTATTTTTATTGCTTAAAAATCGTCTATGAAAAAAATATTGTTTATGTCGCTATAACTTTTTTTACACAATTATTTGAAGTGAGCTCCCATAGTAACTATTGTAGTATATTAAAAAATATTTCTAATGACATATGTCACGTCGTTATTGGTTCTTCGACCAGCCTCCATATATGTTTGCCGGTTCTCCTTTGGTTTTTAAATTCAAATTGCCCAAAGTTAAAAACATATTATGTAAATAACCTAGTCAAAGTAGATTGGCTCACAAATAAGATTAAGTCAACTATGAATGGTACAGTCACGAGCAATAATATATATACACTGTCACATTATCTAAAATATCTCAACTTTAAACAGTCTAGATAGAAGTGTACGAAAATTTGTCCTAAATTATGTAACCATTAAACTGTGTCAAGATTAGGTATACATTTATTACACTTTAATATAAATAAAACAAAATCAGAAATAACTTCACACTTCGAATTATCATTTTTAACTATCCATGACAATTTCCATAATAATGTATACAATTGTACACATATAATAGAAATTGTCATGGATACATTAAAATGATATTTGAAGTGTATACCTACTTTTTCCCGTTTTTGTTTATTACTCCTTATTTTAGACGAATTCAGTGATGATGACGAATACAGTCAAAGATAAATTGGTTGGTTACTGCAATAAAACAAGAACTTACATAATCAGTTGTAATTATTTTCCCAATATAATATTGATTATGGTAAAATAATTAAATGTAAATAGCAAACAATATATAATTTATTTTAAGTTTAAATCAAACGTTATTCAAATATCAGTAAACAATTTAATAAAGTGTAATTCACTATCACTATATATCACTATTGATTTTAAAAAGCGGCCAAGTGCGAGTCGGACTCGCCCATGACGGGTTCCGTAGCAGCAAGAAGTTTTTTTTTAATTGTTATGTTTGAGTTGATTGAATGAAAGTTAGATCGCGGCTTACGATTTATGACGTTTTAAAAAAAAACTACTTACTACATGTCATTCAAACCAATTCTGGGTGGAAGTTTGAATCTTAATGTACATCATATATTTTTTTTAGTTTTATCATTCTCTTATTTTAGAAGTTATAGGGGGGGACACACACATTTTACCACTTTGGAAGTGTCTCTCGCGCAAACATATAATTTTTAAAGACCTATCCATAGATACCCCACACGTATGGGTTTGATGAAAAAAAAAATTGTTGAGTTTCAGTTCTAAGTATAGGGAACCCCCAAAATTCATTGTTTTTTTTGTTTTTTCAATTTTTGTGTGAAAATCTTAATGCAGTTCACAGAATACTACTGTGCTTACCAAGTAGTAGTTATACTTTTTTCCAACTATAAGAACTTAGTATACCTAGTTCTTATAGTTGGAAAAAAGTGGTAGTGACATACGGACGGACGGACAGACAGACAGACAGACAGAAATGAATCCATAAGGGTTCCGTTTTTTGCCATTTGGCTACGGAACCCTAAAATTGAGATATCCATAACTGAACTATTCAAAATGTAGTGTAGCCAAGCCACATTATTAATTAACAGACTTCAAAAAAGGAGGAGATTCTGAATTCAACAATATATTTTTTTATGTTTTTTACCTCAGAACTTTTGACTAGGTGGACCGATTTTGAAGAATTTTTTTTAATTTGAAATCTGTATGGTCTCATTTCAATTTGATCTAGTTCTGAAATTTATGAGAAAACCATATAAGTCTTAAATTTGCCTGGTTAGCCACCTTCCCTTTTCTGCATAGCAACAAGTCGTCTTTTGAGTAATTTACTGGCGTCCAATTAGTTAGTGTACACCAGATTCACTAAAAATTTTAACAAACAACAGACTTCAAACAAAAAACTTGAAAATAATTGCGTATTCTTACTTACTCGCGTTACAATTATTGCAAGTTTTGGAGTCGGTGTCAGCCAAGGAAACATAATAACATGCCTAGCCATAATGACGCCATACGTCGCCTGAGTCGTACCTAATAAGTCGGTTTTTTTTTGTTAAAAATTTTGCATTTTACATTTATTTATTTGCTTACATATTGTCAAAACTGTACTATAGTGTACAATTATTATTTTTTGTACTATTGAAACTTGGTAAGCAGAATTGTATTGTGAACTGCATTAAGATTTGCACGCAAAAATTGAAAAAAAAAAAACAATTAATTTTGGAGGTTCCCCATACTTAGAACTGAAACTGAACAATTTTTTTTTCATCAAACCCATACGTGTGGGTTGTCTATGGATAGGTCTTTAAAAATGATATTGAGGTTTAATGAAATAGGAGAAAATATCAAAACTCATCTCTGTCCTTACCTTAATACCGTTTTACGGTTATATAAACCCCAGAAACATCAATCTTGCTGGCGAAAAAAAGTTTTTATTCAAACGGGGTCAAACGTTCTCCGCGCGGAATTTCACTGCAAACATTTTAAGCATTCTTTAGCAAAAAATAAAGAAGAAGAATGTTGCAAAGTTTTTCAGGTTTTCCTACAGTTTTAAAAAGTTTTTTTTCCTTCGTTTCTTACAAAAAGTGTTATTTTGGGTATGTTTTTGAAGACGCTAAAGAGTATTTAACACAGGATTGTTCTTTGGAAAGACGTCTTCAAACATTCTGAAAATATTACATTGGCCTCAAATTCCGCCAGAAGCGCGGAATTGCCAGCCAAAAACAACCTCACACCAAACTCGCATCCGCGTCGTATTTGCAGTTCCGCCACGAGCCACGCCACAGCACGTCTTTTTCAAGATAAACGTCCAAAAACAACGTGTAACAAGTTCTTAGCCCGAGGCTACGACGTGTCGGGAAAGCGCTACGGTACTGAGCCACAACTTTGTACTAGAAACGTTGGTGAAGGCGTTGTTCCAAATAGGACGTATTTTCATATTTAGCCTGTATACATCCCACTGCAGTGCACTGGCCTTCCTTCAGAGTGAGATTGGCAATGTCAAGCGCTGAGGTATGTGAACACCTCAGACATTCAGATTTCTTCACGATGTTGTCTTTCAGAGTCAACGTGAACATGAATGGGACGTAATTATTACAACAAGAAAACGTTTGCCACATTCTGTACAACAACTTATTTAAAAATCATATTACGTATAAAAATATTATTGTACCTATAATTAATTTCGTTGGTTACCATACTAAGGTCATATGTTCGTTTCCAGCTGGAGTCTGCCGTTAGAAAAACTGAGCGGTAGTGGATAAAATACGTAGAAAAATATTACTAAGTATAATCACTGATAGTTGTCTCGAAGAAATTACTTTTAGTAATCAGGTTGCCAATTGTATTGTAATTCAAATCTCAAATGTAGTTCTTGGTGCACATTCAACAAAAATATTTCATCTGTCATTGCACGTGACAATAAATGAAATTCATATATTAAAGAAAATTTAAAATGGTTCCTTGGCCTTTTTCTCCACTACATTCAGCCCCAAGGCAGCGCCTTACATTATGAATACATTGTGTTAATGTACACAAACAGAATGTAAATTATTTACTTTGAAATAAATTTCCGATTTCTATCAAATTGTGCATAAACGCATACATTGCCCGTTTGAACAACATCCTTTGGACTATAATATGACGCTTTAGCGAGAAAAAAACTAACTTATTAAGTAATTGACTGCTAAATCCAACTTCGACATCAATTACACGCTATAGTCTTCTGCTAACCGCGCATAATATTTCAAGCGTAATTGCGTCGAACAATTTATAGCCCAGTTGAAGCCAACAAGGGTTTTGTAATTACGCGCGACGCTACTATCTGTGGCAGAACAATTAACTGTAACCGAATATGAGTGCAGTTACACCGGAATTGGTGTAGGTTAATCACTGCTAATTGGCGAAAGCGTTCAGGGTAAACAACCAACATAGGATGAGTGCCGGTGAATGTTATAAAACCAATCCAATCGTTTCATGGTAGCGTATTGGGTAGATAAGTACAACTGAGAAACCCGTTCATACAGGTAATTTTGTTTTTCTATGTTTCCAAATATAGGTGAAACAGCACCTAATCGAACATGATCGAATGGTCATAAGGGATGGAACATGTCAAACGAAATGAATTATCACGACACTTTTGAGATTTCTTTTGTACGTTTTGTCAATTTTAAGTTTGTCCTTTCAACGTATTTAATTTACGTTTAATGTACTAATGAAAATTGCCTTCGGATTGATTTCGTTACTGAGATAGAACACCAATCTCAACCATTTCAGAGAAAGACAGGCGACCCGTCCACCACGCCACCCATTTGATGACTTTTTGCAAACTTAAGTAATGACAATTATAGCAGTTATTGGAATGTAATTAATAAATTGGATAATCATAACGATAAACTCGCAGTTCAATTGCTTTACTGACAAGGGCTTACATCGTTTATGTGGTCGTCTATTTTATAACAGACTTTTTTGTAGTCCTTTCAACCTTAGTAAAAAATTTGATACAAAATAAGTAATTTTAAAACGCAGAAATTAAGGTCGGATTCAGCCACCAAAGTGCACACAGCATGTCGTGACTTCACAATGACATGGCTCGCTGGGCCAGCAGTAATTAAATCTATGTAGAGAGGAGGACTAAGCTAAACGTTGCCGCAAATTCTGCAGCTCTACAGTCGACACAAAGTCAACCTTGACAATATGGTTGTAATTTCACCTTTGACGTAACTGTCCTCTGAAATGAGAAATAAAAGAAAATACTTAAGCGTAAAGAATTTTTCTTGTGTTTGACAAATTTAATTCGCTGCCTTCGGATCTTCGAGCTGTAGTGGAGAGTACTTTACAATTGAAAAAGGGCTAAAGTCACCAAGGAACCTTTATAGTTTTACCATGTTCATTCGTCTGTATGTCAGCCTGCCCGCAAAAATATTAAAATACACAGAGCATTTATATTTAAAAGAGATTATATATTACCAAATTTTAATGCACATTTTTGCTGCTACAAAATTCAATTCAAGCTCGTAATCGGGCCATAAAATAAAATTGCTCCCGTAATGCAAGCAATCTGACATCAGTAACGTTTACACGTGAAATTATAGTTTATTTTTCGTTTAAAATGCCACTCTTGCAAAAGCTTTAACGATGTATCGCTTTCGGCTGGAGTTTATTAATATTGATAAAAAATATGTTTTTGCGGCCGTGAGCTCTTAATTGGGCAGCCGTTGTATTGCTATATTTATAACATAACAATGTAACATTTATAACAATTACATACAAGCACATAAATTGCCTCTGGCCCTACAATAGGGTACCCTATATCGTGGGAACCAGAAACAGCGACGTCACAAACATGTAAACATCCAAGACCTGGGTTTCTTTTTTTGTCCCTAGTTGGGATTTTAACCCGGGACCTCTCGCAAGGTAAGCAGATGCGCTAACCACTGCGAAACGGAGGTCGTCAAATATTACTTAGCCTACGACGTATTCTCAGACCTACCAAGTGTAAACAAGATTTTATAACAATTGGTGGAGCCGTTTCGGAGGAGCTCAATACCAAATACTGTGACACAATTTTTTTTATCATCACCATCATCAACCCATTATGTCCCCACCGAGGGGCACGGGTCTCTTCCCTGAGGAAGGTATAGGCCTCCACCACGGGGGCCAAGTCCAAATTGGTGGAGGCTTATTAAGACTAGTCGCTGGTCTAACTGTCAGAAGTTTTCAAGCCACCCTAAGACCTCTGACAACTGCCATCTATCGACGGCAGCCGGCACTAACTGCTAAACGTGCCTTGCGGAGTACGGAATCGCTCGGAAAAATGCCACTAGCGTTAGTCATAGTGCGGTCACACCTCCATGCACTGAACGCGCCCTATGTTGCTTAAACTTTTTGTTCGTTTAAGATTACACAGGCGGCTGGTGCTACGAGCGATTCTCATTTTTATATATCAGAAGATAATTATTTCGATTACATAAGTAAAATGTGGAACGGAATGATAACTTTTTTTACTCTAATTTATGTTTGTGTTTTTTTTTCTCGTGTACAATAAAGAATATTCTTATCTTATCTTATCTTTGTAAGCAAAACGTAATCATCGTAATTTAACCATACAAAACCAGAAACATTTTTTTTGTGATTACTTTCTAACTGCGATATATCTACAATACCATGGTAAAATACACTTAATTGAAAATAACTATAATGAGTAGGCTTACAATGTAATGTTAAATTATGAATACCAGTTTATTTAAATTTCTCGCGATAAATTAATAAAAGCTGCTGGGATTTGATAGTGTATTTTAATTTGGTCCATTTGTGCTCCCCCGGGATTTGGCGGTGCGAAAATAGTTAAATTTGATTCCCTGTTCGATAATTACATGTGGGCTCAATTATTAAGCGTATTTTGCAAATTATAGGCCAGCAATGGTACTAGCCTGTAATATAGTGGGCGAAAACCTCATTGAAAGTTTTGCGATCCGTAAGGCGTATGAAATAAAGGTCAATTTCTGACAACAAAGAGTGACTTACCTTATAGGTAGCATGCAGGGCGAAGCGATCCAATCAGCTATGCTAATGATTTTCACGGTCGAGTTAAATCGGTTTTTTGGGTTCCGTATGCGCATTGTACTAAGCCTCAATAAATATTGGTATGACATCATGCATCATTATCATTATCATCAACCCATTATGTCACCACCGAGGGGCACGGGTCTCTTCCCTGACGAAGGTGTAGGCCATACTCCACCACGGGGGCCTAGTCCGGATTAGTGGAGGTTTGTAAGGCTAGTGGCTGGTCTTTCTCTCAGAAGTTCCTATCTATCGACGGCAGCCGCCACCAACTGCATAGCATGTATTGCAAAGCACGGAAGCTGTTTGCTTAACCTTAGTGATCTTTAAGATCACTCCGGCAGCCAGGGCTATGAGCGATTCTGGTTACGGTATGACATAGTATGTATATTTGACAACCTTCTTTGCGTGTCGATGACAAGCCATCGTGGTGAAAAGATTTTCTAATTAGCATTAAGGACTTCTTGATTTATATTTAACCTATAAAAAATATCTTCCGAACAGTTGGGTTTATTAAAATTTTTAACAAATATAAAAAAACACATTATCAGATGTGCGGAATTGGCAACTATGACATTTACCATATTCTCATTACATTGTTGAATAATAATAAATAATAGGTTTCAAGCTCAACTGGTGCTGCAATACATATTATAGTCACTCGTGTATATTTATATCCGAACAGCGCTGTTTTTCAGCGTACACCATAAAAAAGTTTAATGCAGTTATTAAAAAGAGGTTAATAGTTATAGAAGGGGAGGCCTTTGCCCAGCAGTGGGACACAAAACAGGCTATGAAAAAAAAATAGTTATGCACCCGCAAAATTATGATGAATCGATTCAAGTCTAACAAACGTCAAGTCTTATGAATTATACAATCTGAATTAATATAAATTTATGAACAGAACCTGCCATGCGCCAGTTCGACTCGCACTTGGACGATTTTCTTCGCTGCACTGGGTGCTCCAGAGAGGTATGAACCTGATTTTGTTCTGAAAGATCGAACCAGGGTTCATGGAACCACATACAAATATAATTAATACATAAACTCACACCAGTATCCCATAAGGGTAAATAGATACCAGGGTATGCCATTCGCCACAATCCTGACAAACCTCTTTCACTACATCAGCATGCACGGCGGTATCAGTTGCTTTTTATCTTGATCTTCACTAGTAAATCTTCTGTTAGGTAAAGTTATTAGGTAGGTAAGGTTAGGTTTTTCAGGGATAGACATTTTCCACTTGTCAAGGGCGGCTTTCAACAGTCACTTTTGCGATGTCTTGAGGAGGATGGTTATAAAATCTAAAAATGTATAGCATTTTTAATCTTTCATTACTCCGCATATTTTACTCACTTCTTCTACCCGTAGCATACATACACCCACACATACTCACGCAAACACACACACGCAAGTAAACACACACACAGACACCCACACCTACGTACAGTCTGCAGTCGTGATTTTTTACACCTAATTTTAGTATTCTGTTTGCTTGATTTTTGTATTTCAAAGTTAGTTTGTTTGATTTCATTTCCTTTTACCTATTTTTCTCCTTAGACTTTGTGCCTGTCTTCAAGTCACGTTAGCATAAAATAAGCCCGTAATTGGCCTATGATAAATTATATTTATAACTGTTTATATTATTTAACTAGCGCTGTTGGCTTTGTAAACAAATAAAATAAAAAAAATATTTTTTTTTTTTAAAATAACTGTCTAAACGTCCATTATCTTTCTCCTGTAGCTATACCAGGGCGTTATCTACTTAGAGCGATTTTGTTGCATTGTGTGTAAAGTAACTCTTTACATAGCAGGAACAGATTTCTCGAAAGACAAACACAAGTGCACACATTACCACGTATCACAAGCAACATGTTTTCAGCTCGATCCCAAGGGGGCACCCATAACATGGCTCGACATAACATGGCTAAAGTTATCACACGATTCGTTGCGCGCGCTGTAATGAAATTAACCCCCATTTGCACAGGGAACGGAACTGGTAATGAGATGTTGTGTTCTCGGCAACTACCTACGGGAAATAGGAAAGAGCAGAAGACCGTAGGTATAAACGCGGATAAGGACTATTGAAACGCGCGACACTATATCGACACCCGATGTGCATCGTGCACATTGCCAACACGCAATGCCTAGTATGATTCTGATCATAGAAAATTGTAAATTTAAAGCAGCCTACAGACTGTTGAAACGCGACGCGACACCACGTATGGACACCCGATGTGCATCGTGCACAGTACTAACACGCGATGCCTAATATGATTCTGATCATAGAAAATTATGAATTTAAAGCAGCCTACAGACTGTTGAAACGCGACGCAACACCACGTATTGACACCCGATTTGTATCGTGCACACTGTCAACACGCGATGCCTAATATGATTCTGATCATAGAAAATTGTAAATTTAAAGCGGCCTACAGACTTTTGAAACGCGACGCGACACCACGTATTGACACCCCGATGTGCATCGTGCACATTGCCAACACGCGATGCCTAATATGATTCTGATCATAGAAAATTTTAAATTTAAAGCGGCCTACAGACTGTTGAAACGCAACGGGACACCACGTATCGACACCCGATGTGTATCGTGCACATTGCCAACACGCGATACCTAATATGATTCTGATCATAGAACATTGTAAATTTAAAGCGGCTTACAGACTGTTGAGACGCGACGCGATAGTATTGACACCCCGAAGTGCATCGTGCACATTACCAACACGCGATGCCTAATATGATTCTGATCATAGAAAATTGTACATTTAAAGCGGCCTACAGACTGTTGAAACGCGACGCGACCGTATTGACACCCCGATGTGCATCGTGCACATTACCAACACGCGATGCCTAATATGATTCTGATCATAGAAAATTGTAAATTTAAAGCGGCCTACAGACTGTTCAAACGCGATGCGACCGTATTAACACCCCGATGTGCATCGTGCACGTTACCAACACGTGATGCCTAATATGATTCTGATCATAGAAAATTGTAAATTTAAAGCGGCCTACAGACTGTTGAAACGCGACGGGACACCACGTATCGACATCCGATGTGTATCATGCACATTGCCAACACGCGATGCCTAATATGATTCTGATTATAGAAAATTGCAGATTTGATTTAACTCAACACGCGTCACGTTGCGTGGGGTCGCGTCGCGTTTCAATAATGTGTTTCCGCCTTTATGCTCGAGAAATCACCGTCCGTCCGTCCATCTGTCTATCCGACCCTCCTACTGTTCGTTCGGTCGTTCGTTCGTTCATTCGTTTGTTTGTTAAAATTAATAAAGAAATCTCGTGTCCGCCACATCCAGACTGCTATTTTTACCTAAGCTATTGACCGGGCATTTATTTATTTTTGTGTCTGTTTTGACAACACAACGTGGAACCTCTGTGTGTTTTGAGCTAACTACGTGCCAACCGCAAGGTTATGGCTATTACGTTTGATAATTAGAAAGAGTGGTATTAAAATCGTTGCACTTGTTTGTTAATATAACTTTATTTAGTTAGTTATAACAGAGTGTTCAGTACTTAATTGAAATGAGTTTAGTCGTATGTACTCGTATTAAATAATGTGTTGGTAAAATAAAGCTTAACCAAAAAAATATTTTTTCTATACCGGTGAATAAAAAAATACCAATAATGTCATAATTCAATAATCTCGTTTCTAATCTGTCGGTGTCGCATTACTTCAATTATAAATCGTCAATAACGTACGTGAATCGTGAATGTACGATTTTGTCTTTATTTTAATTTCCAGTAAGGAACGACCGGTTGAATACAGGAAAGAGAATTATTTGTAAAACTTTATTGTCTTGGCTCGCAGTATTGACGACCTCTGTGGCGTAGTGGTAAACGCATCTGCTTACCATGCGAGAGGTCCCGGGTTCGATCCTCGGCTGGGGAGAAAAAAAAACAACTCCAGGTCTTGGATGTTTACATGTTTGTGGCGTCGCTGTTTCTGGTTCCCACGACACAGGGTATCCTAGTGTGGGGCCAGAAGCAATGTATGTGCCTGTATGTAAATGTTTATGTTTATGTTTATGTTTTATTTATAAAACCTAACGCGGATTATTTTTCTTAATTTCTATATCGTTTTTCACAAATTTAATTGTAATTGATTGATTTATATAATATTGACATGTAATTTTTGATTTTTAATTGTTATTATAATGAAATGTTATGTTATGTTAATATTTTTTTTGTGATTGTATAAATAAGTCCCGACGTATTCAAGCTGACTTAGGATGTAGAAAAACTAGTTATAATACAATTTGACATCACGTGATTTTTATGTCGTTGGTAATACAAGAGAGCGTGTGGCAAGGGAAAAAATGGATTTTTTCAGATTAATTAAGCTTAGCTTCTGGATGTAATTTGTGTAAGTCCCGAGGGAACCCAACTTTATGTAAGTTACTTTCCTTTGTAGTGTTGAGAGAAAAAGTGAACTGGAGCTAATTTTCCGCATGGATACAATAGCAATCTCTATCTACTTCCCTTACTTAGTGTAAAAAATAAAATCAGCACAAAGTCACGCCTGTAAGTTCCTTTTCGTCATGAATGTATTTTTTCTTGCAAAAAAAGCGTCTGAGTGCATTTTGCGCAAATATGTATTGAACTGAATAAAAATGAAAGGCGAAAAGGCGCTAATTGTGCGATGCTCAATTTTGCGATTGGTTGCCGGCACCGCCTTACTTTTCATCTGTCATCAGACAATGCTGGATCCATTAGGGAGCCTTTCCAATTTCACTCTGCGTATTGACAGCACGCTTATTTCGACCGAAAACGTGTCGATCGGAAAAAGCAATAAGGTAATGGATTTCAACGAGAAAAACAGTGATGTTTTTGCAAGGCGAAGCGTGCGCTTGTATTTTATTGTGTACCTCCATGAAAAAGAATACCGCTCTGTTAAAAAGTCTAGAGACTTTTTTTCTATTCTTTTTTAATTTTTATAACAGGCATTTAATATGAATGTTTGTTATTTTTCAGCTATTTTTAAAACATCTTTTTTGTTGAAATGGAAATTACGTCTGTTTTTTGTGTTTGTACCGTACTTACTGCTTGATATCAGAATTTAAATAAATGTAAAGTCTTTAGGGTTTTGTGTATGAAGACAATAAGCCTAATATCCCGACCCCAAAAAAAATAAAAAAAATAATGCCCCTGCTCCTGCCAGGGTATCCTAGTGTGGAGCAAGAAGCAATGTATATGCCTGTATGTAAATTTTATGTTATGTTTATGTTATGTTTATGTTATGTTATAACAAGCGTTCAAATAAGAATTTTTCTTATTTGAATGCTTGTTATAACATAACATAAACATAACATAAGATTTAATCTTAAATAAGTATTACTATGATAAATTTAGGTACATTAAAATTTCAAAGTCGATTAATCCACAAATTAAGAAGTATTATGTCGCTGCTGCAGAATAATACCTACATCGGATTGTCAAACTTAACTACTGTAAATTGTAATTTTGTGAAACACAGTCTTCTTATGAATATGTTATGTAAGTATAGTTATGTAAGTAAGTTAAGTTATAGTTTATGTTATGTAAGTCACAAAGTAGCTAACTAACAATACATCAATAAGTTTTAATGAGTCACCGGAAGGCCCTAGCTGAAAATCAGTGCTTTGGGTGCAAACCCTCAGCAAATACTGAGCTAGAGATCTTTTTCCTGCTGCATCGACATACAGCGCAAATCAACTGTAAAAACGTTGTTTTTTTTTTCTTCTCTTACTGTAGCTTCATGTTTCTTGTACTTTTGTCAAATATTTACCTTATTTTTCTGTATTTACTTGTGTTGTTATGTATGTCCATGTGGCGTAAAATAAACCTTTTTTCTTTCTCCTTTTTTCTAATAACTGCCATTCCGATGCAAGGTCTGTAATTTTTCTTTACAGCATGGGAGAAATTACCAGCCAGACTTTTAAAAATTATGGGCAAGTTTCCGCATGTTAATTTTTTTTCTAATTTAACCTAACCTAACCTAATCACTAAAAAAAAGTATGTGAAGTGAAATTATAAAAATAATAAACAAGCGATAGAGACATTTTGCGAAGTAGACATTCGCTATGACGCTCACTGAAAGCTGATGGACGTGGATGGAGATATATTATCATAGTACGACTTAGTACAGAGCCCCAAAGACGTGTAAACTGAAACCATTGCTTATTGAATATATATTTATTTATTTATTACTACATAGTTGTCCCGGCAAACTTCGTACCGCCAAAATCTTCGTAATTATTCCATATTTTCTCAAACCTTTCCTGGAATTCAACAAATATAAAATACCAAAAATCAGCCAAATCGGTCCAGCCGTTCTCGAGTTTTAGCGACACTAACGAACAGCTATTCATTTTTATATATAAGATTATCATGAGGTTCGTGGGTCCGTAGAGGGAGGGTAATCGGGCATTTATTGTCAGATTTGCTGGTTTCACTAATAACCTGTGTTGGCCCTGGCCATTTTTTAGGGTTCCATGCCTCAAACGGAAAGAACAAAACCCTTATAGGGTCACTTTGTTGTTCGTCCATCCGTCAGTCTGTCGAGACGCTCTATCTCGGGAACGAGTGGGATATCTCCACGCGTTACCTGGAAGTTGAATTGAAATTCATGGTTTTAAGTTCGAGTAGGTATATTGTTTATACTCAGGTTTACAGTCCCTTTTAGTTGTAAGAAAATCAAACTTCTAAGTATATGCAAAAAAAAAGCAGAACAAATCGTATACTTCGACACTTAAGGGAATTAAAATTTATAGGGTACTTTTCGTCGGACTAAATGGCATGTAATATACGTATAGTCTTATACTATAAATACAGGAAAACTATAAAATATTTTTGGAATTGATTCATAAAAAGTAACTTTTTCTTCAGCAACTCTCTATCACCGGTTGGCTGCCAATTGTACTGTATCTTTGTAATTTTTTTGTATTTGTTTTTCCTGTTACAATAAAGAATATTCTTATCTTACCTTACTAGTAATTAAACAATAAAAAAAATCGAATGTTCGGGAAAAGCCGGAAAAAACCCTAGCTACTTTGTACAAAACCTCGGTGGGCGAATCAATGATTGAATTGACATCATCACTAGTTGTGTTAAAAAATAATAAAAATAAATAAATAAATCCCCGAGGGGGTAGGCAGAGGCACCAATCACTAGAACTGGGCCCACATTTTGCCGAGTTTATTAGGTCCCAAACGTGACAAGTGGCAAGCCTGTCGCCGTTATCCGGGCACAATTTATCAGCGAATGATGTTGCTGTACAAACAAACAAATGTACGTAACTAAAAGTCATTGGTACATGCGTGGTTTGAGCCCAGACCCTCATGATCGAGAAGCAAGGGTCAACCCCACTACGCCACCACCGCCTCTTAAAAAATACTTAACAAAATTCGGCCAAAAAAGTCTTGGGGCTCGCCAAAGCACTGTGCCTCGACTAGATGTAAATAAATTACATTAGTCTGCACTCCATTAGACCTCAGTCAACGTAGTCCAAGTGTGAATTACAAACTGTGCTCGTAATTCTAAAAAGAAACAGTTACCAGGTTACCGAAACGGAAACGAAGCCCTTTGAGACAAGATAATAACATTTCAGACGCAGACGTCGGCGGCAACGCTCACAGGCCTACTGGATTTGAGGGTCCCTATTGTGGAAGTGAAAATATAAATATCTGTTGTGTTTTAGTACACCAACGACAAAAGGGGTGTTGTCATGTTTTTTACAATTACTTAACTACAGATACATACATAAACACATCTCTATCCCCGATTAATAGGTAGAGACCAGGGACTGCCACTTGCCACGATCTTGACGGATCACTAAGTACTTAATCATATATTTTTTTCTTTAAGTAGTCAATAGTATTTTCTATATTTAAGGAATGTGCTTGACGACAATACTTCACAGAAAGTTAACGATAATAATAATAAGTTCCACAGAACCCAACCGCTTGACCTGATCCCAAACTAAGGTATCATGTGCTATTATAAAAAGGGAAGGACATTACAAACATCGAAAAACACCCATACTTTATACAAATGTACGGTGACTCCCAGAAAAACAAACTTTTTTACAAAAATTCTGTACCAACACGTTGTATTTTGTTGTGTCAGTAAATACAATATTAATTTATGTGTCTAACTATTTATTTACAACCTCTGAGTCATAATTAGGCTCTGCAATAGCGCCATCTAACAAATACTGTTGAACTACTTGCTGTTGCTGCACTGTTACAAACGTTTTCATTGGCTCAGCTACGAGACCATCGTGATGTTCTTGCAGTTTCCCTATTTAGCCTCTTCAAAGGCTCAAATCGTGACCATGCCCCGGGACACGGGTCTCACGGGTTTGTTCAGTGGATTAAAGCACTATTCTCTGCTTATCTTCCACTAGCTTCACTACGCACTGGTGGCCTCAAGACTCGCACTATTAGGAAGAAGATAGGTATGACCAGAGGTCAGAGTAAAGTGGTCTTATCACGTCAGACTTTACGTTCCGACTTACTGTAACGGACACGGGGTTCAAAGAGTTTTTTCTACAGATCTTAAGTACTTTGTCTACAAATAGAGTCAACTCGGCCAGGACGTTTCACGCTTGGGAATCAATAAAAAGTATCACTTAAGACAAAGAAATGCTTTTGCTCTGAAATACGTACCTTCTTATGTACCTTCCTCGTCGTAAGTTAAACATTTGCAGTCCAATTGCAAACTTAATTCAGGTGTCATTGAATTCATTTCTTATTCTGCAGCACAAAAATACAGAAGGTATTCTTCAGTTCTAGTTAACTGTAGAACAGCTTTCAGGTTTTTGTCCTACAGATTAAATATAGGTAACAATGGTTTTTAATAGTACTTTTCAAGATCATTCCGCAACTGATCAAGAAATAAGTTCAAAGAAAAAATGTAGACAGTAGGTACTCATATTCTTAATGACAATTTGATTTAGCGAATAACTAAAAGTAATTGAGTTTGTGATTGTTCTAAATAAAAATGTGTGCATAAAACTCAGACCATCTATGACAGTACTCGCAGTTGTAATAATAATTCAGTTGATGGTGATTATATAGGTAGATTAGAAATAAGAAAAGAGTAAATGTATAAATTATCGGATATATGTATTGTTTTAATTTATCTATTTGCAATACAAAATATTATATCTCTACTATATCCTAAAATACATGCATTGCCGGTATCTTATAAGTATAAAAATATCTGTAGCAGTAGACACCGCGATTTATTGCATTACGGAACAGATGAGTAACAATACACTGTTATCATGATAACGGCTTGTTTGTTCACATTGCGGGCCATGGATAAAATCCGAGACATAACCCCGTCTATGGAACTTAATGTATACGTTATAATTATGACCCTCTCTGCCTTTCCAAACTCAAGTTCTTAGCAGCGTTAGTGAATTTCACCCGACAGAATAAGAGCTACAAAGTTTCAACTGTTTTACGATTCTGAGACGTTAGACGTGCTCTCATAACCGCGGTGCGCCCAGCAGGGATGAGGCCAAACAAGTAGAGGAAACGGCCAAGTACGAGTCGCACTCAGAGTAAATAGTTCTTTCACTGGAATGGAGCCCTGCAGTTTTTATTGAAATTAGATAGACAAGACAGATAGATAACTCATTTATTTGAATATACACACACACGCAATAAAAACAATATTGAAATTGCTCATGTGGTGTAATTTTACGCTTGGTTTCTATGTCATCATCCTATATTTCTTTGCAAATTTACGGCATAAACGGCTATAGTTTTGGTTTCGTTGACTAAGGATTTGTAGCTTTGAGAATTTAACTAATATCAACTTGATACCTTCCTTCCACGGGCTCTAAGCAAAAAGGTCTTAAAAAAGTGATCCTACTCGTATGTCCCGTCCCGAGGTACAAAAGCTCGAAAAAAAAACATAAAATATGTAAAACGTGTGTACAAAAATATATGTTTGTGACGTCGCTGTTTCTGGTTCCCACGGCACAGGGTATCCTAGTGGGGCATGTAAATGACGCACATTGATTCTGGCCCCACACTAGGATACAAAAAAACATAAATACATACATTTATGTATGTATGTATGTGTTTATGTTTATATGTTTTTTCTTCTGTTATTAAACCGAAAAAATCATTACACTGCGTTCACTATACATATAAGTAGTCTCCAGTCCAGTTTAATTATGTACTTAGTGTTCCCAACATAAGGTGCAAACATGACGATAGCAAGGGACATGTTATAGTGAATGAACCGTTATGCTTATGTGGACAGAAATGTTGTAGCTCTAATTTCAATTTCAAGTCATCGTGTATTTATTTTCGTGGCTTTCGCGGCAGTCTGTACATGCATTGGGTTGAAAGTTAAATTGAAACTGGTTGAAAAACCGCAGACAGCTGATTTATGGGTCGCGTGGGAATGTCCCTTTCCATGTGTAACAATGAGCCCTCGGTATAGGTAGTTGCAGTAGTAGGATTAATCGGATATTTGCGAACAGTTTGGAGAATATAATATAATATCGACGACTTTCTAAATGATAAATTGTAACTTGTTTTGCCTTATAACAACTTAATTATATTTGTACGCCTATTTATAGGCAGGACCATAGCGATCTGTAACTTAAGACTGACCACCAATTATGTAAAATAATTACCTATGATCCACAAATAAATGAATTATGAATTTGCGAAGAGGTGTATACATAGTTACGAAACTGCAATTTTTTTTCGCAAAATAGTCTCTCTATCACAAAATATTGGCAAAAAGCTGTATTTACAGTTAGATTAAACAATTATTTGCAAGACATCTTGGCATATTTTGATTGAATAATCTTATTATGAATCAACCACAGATGTATAAGGGCCGGTTCCTGAATTGAGAATATCACAATTTCAAGTAATTACTTAAGTAACATTCTGTCATGCTTTTTTCTCATAAATTTGACGAGGCAGTGCGACGGTTAAGTAGTTACTTACAACATTCTCAATTTATTCTCTTTCGGAAATACGGATAAACAGCAGATCATATTAAATTTTAAAACAATGAATAACAAAGGAAATAAATAAATAAATAAATATTTATCTAAATTGCCACAAAAGTTCATGTTCAAAAAAATGTAGTCTAAGATTCTTCTATCTATCTAATCTCTTTAAACGAGCAATTCTTGTATATATATTTATATATAATCAGAATCTCGGAAACGGCTCCAACGATTTTCACGAAATTTTGTAGGCAGATGCTTTCGGGGGCGTTTAATTGATCTAACTAGGTTCTATTTTTAGAAAACGTTGTTATATCCGTGTTTTAAGGCAATTGAAATTTGCTATAATAACATACAGAGGTCAATTTCGCGTTTACCTGCAAGGTTGGGATAGTTCTGACGGGAAAACGGGCGACCCGTTTCGGGCCGATTTCAAGAGACCCGGTTCGAGTCATGATGTTTTTTTGCCAAGTTCTTTTTTGTTAAAAAAGGATTATTTTAATTTTATATTACAAAAAAAGTACCGAGCAAAGCTCGGTCGCCCAGGTACTTCTTATTAATAGAGCAAATTAATCAGAGCTTTTAATCAAAAAGGCCTTAATCAATTTTCGAAAAAGGATACCCTTATTAGAGTCCATCAACATTGTATTTTAATGCAACATTTTTCAAAAGCCAACAATGGCAGCCAGTATGTATGTGCAATGTAGTATGTAGAATGTAGATACTGATTTACGGCAAGCAACACGGAATGAGCAGGTAAACAATGGCTCGAGGCAAAGCCGCATCAAAATTAAGCCCATTACAGCGCAACCGCAGCGCTGCCTGTATCCGGATATATGAAATGCATCGGCTAGCTTACATCACAGATTACTGTAGAAGTTCCGTATTTTTTACGCGTGAAAAAATCCCTTATAAATAGATACATCATCATCAACCCATTATGTCCCCACCGAGGGGCACGGGTCTCTTCCCTGAGAAAGGTATTTTCCATACTCCATCAAGGGGCCAAGTCCGGATTGGTAGAGGCTTGTAAGACTAGTGGCTGGTCTTACTGTCAGAAGTTTTCAAGCCGCCCTAAGGCCTCTGACATGGCTTTACGACTGCCATCTATCGACGGCAGCCGGCACCAACTGCTTAACGTGCCTTAGGAAGCACGAAACCACTCGGAAAAATGCCACTAGCGTTAGTCATAGAACGGTCACCCATCCATGCACTAATCGCGCCCTATTTTGCTTAACCTTCGTGATCGTTTAAGATTA
Organism: Yponomeuta plumbellus; assembly: GCA_947310845.1. Taxonomy (NCBI): domain Eukaryota; kingdom Metazoa; phylum Arthropoda; class Insecta; order Lepidoptera; family Yponomeutidae; genus Yponomeuta; species Yponomeuta plumbellus. Next base: position 8,993,058 of record OX371192.1, on the reverse strand, counting down.
CTTAAGGTTTACTACTTCGCGATTCTACACCTATAATAGATACGTACCTGAAGGTAATTTAACCTAGTTTCAGTTGCATATACGTAAATTCAATACTAATGGTGGTAGGACCTCAATGGTTGAAGTATGTGAGTTCATAGTTCTTAGGTAGAAAAACTACTTGATAACGGCGAAGAAAAATATGCTGGGGAGACCCCCTTGTACATTTGTACCGACCCCTGAACAAATCCTGTTGCCTGTTAAATTAATTCCTAATAATATTCCATAATAGATTTATTTCCTTATGACACACACACACATAGTTATGCCATATTACATCACAAAGTAACAGCACATAGTAAACATAGACCAAACAAAAACATACATAATTATCTGATATAAACATAGCTTGACATTTTATGTGGTACGGTAAGTACCTACTTCAGATTACCCAAATGATTTGTCGAGCATTAATTAGGCTCCTGAGTATTGTAAGTGTATTGTGTTGTTTTACCACTCTTCATTAGTCAAAGTCACTGTTCGCGGCAGGCACGCGTCACAATTAATAAATTTATTTGTCTAAGGTCGAAATGAATTATTTTTATTGCGAGGTTGCCTCTATATTAGTACTCTGTCAAGTTGCAATGATCACTCAAGAACGATCTCACAGTTAATTGCTCTAAGTTAAGCTTGTTGTCTGCATTTTTTTTTTTATTTCATAATAAGGTAGCTCCTTCCACGATTGACGTGAGGGTAACGCTTTCTTCTATCAAAAGTATATCCGCTACAAACCGCATAGGCTTTAGGGATCCGAACGTTATAATATGCTCATTATCAGCTAAAGTGCAGCTTGGCCACAGCAATTACTGGGCAGACGACGAGTAAATACCACTAGTTACCAGAGTGCTTAGTGCGAGTTTTTTCATTCACTTTCGATAGCGAGAGGGTTTGCAATTTGTATAGGAGTGACAAAGCGCGCCACCTAGTTGTCTCTTTGTCACTTCTATACAAACTGCAAATGCTCTCGCTATCGAAAGTGAATGAAAAAATTCGCACTAAGCACTCAGAGCTCTGACGACCTTTGACGACCTACGTGGCGCAGTGGTTAGCGCATCTGCCTACCATGCGAGAGGTCCCGGGTTTGAAACTCGGCTGGGGACAAAACAAACCCAGGTCTTGGATGTTTACAAGTTTGTGATGTCGCTATTTCTGGTTTCCACGACAGGGTATCCTAGTGTAGGGCCAGAAGCAATGTATGTGCCTATTGTAAATGTTTATGTTTATGCTCCTATGACGGACGTACTGCATATCATCAATAGACTCATACATTTTGTCTGACGTAACGCATGTCTTGCGGGTAGCGCCTGCCTGCCTAAAGAAACTGTTTTTTCGTGATGCGTCACAGGTTTTGTAACGTTATTTTAGTAGCAGTTTTTTTTTCTAATTCTGCTACGGAGACGCCGTTAGAGAACAACTGCCATCCTAATGGTTACTACTTTACTTATCACAGGCTACGTTTTTCTTGTTACAGAGTAACAATAACGTCATTGTATAACATAACCTGTAACTGACATTATAATTTTTTCAGGCTTTAGACTGACTGCATTAAATGTACTCATTTGTTTGTTTTACTAACTTCATAAGTAAACGATTTATTCATAGTACCAGCGTATTTAGAAGTAATTTGAATTATACACTCAAAAGAAAATTTACAAAGACTAAAAACATTTACAGCTATCTACTCGTAATTAGGGTTTGCATATTTTTTTCCTTTATTTATTTGTAAATTATTCGTTATTGTAAACCGTTACGTGAAGTAACGACCACGCCTACAAAGAATACAGTAGATTTTAATTTTAACAATACAAAACCAACAGCACAAGTTAACTTATAAAGTATGGTTGTGTTAAAATATTCTTGAGATAAACCTTCGTGCGCAAGTCCGACTCGCACTTGGCCGGCTTTCTTTTATGATGCTCATTCCCGAAACATGTCGGTTTGAGTTTGATATTTACAACCACTCTTGTTTTGAGGCTCTTGAACATTTTTAGTACATTTAACTGTTTTATACTTTGGAGCGGCATTGCTTGTCAAGTAATGCTTAAACCATAATAAAGCAAATAAACACTTATATGCATTAAGCGGAAACGGATTTACCGATCCGCGTAAACCTGAAATCAAAGCGGGGTGGCCTTTGCCTCACACGGAGGTGTAATCAAGGCTACTCAAAGTACTCAATCAGAGTAAAAGCTTCCCAAAAGTATCCCAGAGGGGGAAGGCAGAGCCCAGAGATTGCCACATGCCATGGTTCTGACAGGTCACTTTCGTTTCATCAACATTATTTAGTCATTGAATGCACGCATGCCGTTTTTGCATAAATTTCGTCAGTCATCATCATCATCAATCCATCATGTCCCCACCGAGGGGCACGGGTCTCTTCCCTGAGGAAGGTATAGGCCATACTCCACCACGGGGGCCAAGTTCGGATTGGTGGAGGCTTGTACGACTAGTGGCTGGTCTTACTGTCAGAAGTTTTCAAGCCACCCTAAGGCCTCTGACTTGGCTTAATGACTGCAATCTATCGACGGCAGCCGGCACCAACTGCTTAACGTGCCTTGCGAAGCTCGGAACCGCTCGGAAAAATGCCACTAGCGTAAGTCATAGACAGTGACCCATCCATGGACTGAACGCGCCGTATGTTGCTTAACCTTAGTGATCGTTTAAGATCACTCAGGTAGCCCAGGCTACGAGCATAAATTTCTTGTCCAGCCCCAACTATTTGTTATTTCTAAAATGCGAATTTTGAAGTCTCACCCAATTAGTGTCTCAGGAATATCCGAAACATCATAATAAGGATAGATATATAGATAGAATATTCTTTATGTACTTATAAATTACATGAGGACCATATCAAAGAAAATAGCTTGCATTTACTCATAGCAGGTTGTACATTTAAGCTTGAGGCCACTTTGCAAATGAGGCCACCCGCTGGTTAGTTAGCCTGCTGTATCAGCTTGTCCGCGTGACAAATGGCTCGCGGGCGCCTCCTGACTGCAATCGTTAATTGCGACGTCACATTGTCAAGCACCAGCTACTGTTGGTGGTGTTTATTGCTGGCCGCTTAGGAAGCTAGTAGGAATAAAAATGTTGAAAGTAACTCAAATTAGAAGTACAAGTACTTGGAATAGAAATAAAATGACATAACCATTTTTGTCAGAAGAGCAGGCCCAGGTTTTGCCAAGTTTCGGTATTCCATAATTTATGGGATAGAAACGAAACCCGCTCGGACTCTTCCAGAAAAAAGTAAGTTAATAATTATATCAGTAAATAAGTTCATAATATACATGGTGTATAATGTTCTACCAACTAGAGCAGATATTCCAAACAAATTTCATGTAGCACAATACTTCCGCACTACACGACCACGTGCCTTGGTTCCAACCTAGGATACTTATTTATGCTAACAAAGAAAAGCTATCACAATCATGGAAATACACCTAAATTGAGGTAATTGATATACATCAATAACAGCGGTCATCGTTTCTACGATCTTTGTTTTGGTAGTCAAAAATGTTATCACTAGACCAACGGTGTAGTCAAAGGCGTCTGGTTTATATGTTTGCATATTTTTTTCCTTTATTTATTTGTAAATTATTCGTTATTGTAAACCGTTACGTGAAGTAACGACCACGCCTACAAAGAATACAGTAGATTTTAATTTTAACAATACAAAACCAACAGCACAAGTTAACTTATAAAGTATGGTTGTGTTAAAATATTCTTGAGATAAACCTTCGTGCGCAAGTCCGACTCGCACTTGGCCGGCTTTCTTTTATGATGCTCATTCCCGAAACATGTCGGTTTGAGTTTGATATTTACAACCACTCTTGTTTTGAGGCTCTTGAACATTTTTAGTACATTTAACTGTTTTATACTTTGGAGCGGCATTGCTTGTCAAGTAATGCTTAAACCATAATAAAGCAAATAAACACTTATATGCATTAAGCGGAAACGGATTTACCGATCCGCGTAAACCTGAAATCAAAGCGGGGTGGCCTTTGCCTCACACGGAGGTGTAATCAAGGCTACTCAAAGTACTCAATCAGAGTAAAAGCTTCCCAAAAGTATCCCAGAGGGGGAAGGCAGAGCCCAGAGATTGCCACATGCCATGGTTCTGACAGGTCACTTTCGTTTCATCAACATTATTTAGTCATTGAATGCACGCATGCCGTTTTTGCATAAATTTCGTCAGTCATCATCATCATCAATCCATCATGTCCCCACCGAGGGGCACGGGTCTCTTCCCTGAGGAAGGTATAGGCCATACTCCACCACGGGGGCCAAGTTCGGATTGGTGGAGGCTTGTACGACTAGTGGCTGGTCTTACTGTCAGAAGTTTTCAAGCCACCCTAAGGCCTCTGACTTGGCTTAATGACTGCAATCTATCGACGGCAGCCGGCACCAACTGCTTAACGTGCCTTGCGAAGCTCGGAACCGCTCGGAAAAATGCCACTAGCGTAAGTCATAGACAGTGACCCATCCATGGACTGAACGCGCCGTATGTTGCTTAACCTTAGTGATCGTTTAAGATCACTCAGGTAGCCCAGGCTACGAGCATAAATTTCTTGTCCAGCCCCAACTATTTGTTATTTCTAAAATGCGAATTTTGAAGTCTCACCCAATTAGTGTCTCAGGAATATCCGAAACATCATAATAAGGATAGATATATAGATAGAATATTCTTTATGTACTTATAAATTACATGAGGACCATATCAAAGAAAATAGCTTGCATTTACTCATAGCAGGTTGTACATTTAAGCTTGAGGCCACTTTGCAAATGAGGCCACCCGCTGGTTAGTTAGCCTGCTGTATCAGCTTGTCCGCGTGACAAATGGCTCGCGGGCGCCTCCTGACTGCAATCGTTAATTGCGACGTCACATTGTCAAGCACCAGCTACTGTTGGTGGTGTTTATTGCTGGCCGCTTAGGAAGCTAGTAGGAATAAAAATGTTGAAAGTAACTCAAATTAGAAGTACAAGTACTTGGAATAGAAATAAAATGACATAACCATTTTTGTCAGAAGAGCAGGCCCAGGTTTTGCCAAGTTTCGGTATTCCATAATTTATGGGATAGAAACGAAACCCGCTCGGACTCTTCCAGAAAAAAGTAAGTTAATAATTATATCAGTAAATAAGTTCATAATATACATGGTGTATAATGTTCTACCAACTAGAGCAGATATTCCAAACAAATTTCATGTAGCACAATACTTCCGCACTACACGACCACGTGCCTTGGTTCCAACCTAGGATACTTATTTATGCTAACAAAGAAAAGCTATCACAATCATGGAAATACACCTAAATTGAGGTAATTGATATACATCAATAACAGCGGTCATCGTTTCTACGATCTTTGTTTTGGTAGTCAAAAATGTTATCACTAGACCAACGGTGTAGTCAAAGGCGTCTGGTTTATATGTTTTTGTTGTCAAGAAAGTCTCCTTCCAAACAAGTTAGAGTGCGTAGTATAACAGTTTACGACGAGATTGCTGCGAAGTCATGACGCGTGCTACGAGCTACGACAAACCGTAGCGTAGCGAACATAAAACTTAGGTACGGACGCTAATGTGATGAATAAATAAAACTTGATAGAAAACGAGGCTTTTAATTAAGGTTTTTTTTTAAGTACAGTTTTGAGAACAAACAGTCTCTAAAAAATGTATTCTTGAAACTCAAAGATTGAGAATGTATTATTACCGAAAGTAAAGTACCAAACCATTATAATAAAAAGTTTATTTGTGCACTTTGAAAGTTACAGATGTATACATTTTGTTTTGAACAAGTAATAACTAGTTGCTTGACAAAGAATTGCTTAAGCTAGGGCAGACCTATGGGTCTACATACTAGTTCACACAACACAATTCCATTGACACCAGTTTACGGTAAGTAAAAAAAAATCTTTAACAAATTAAAAATTGTTACAATATTGAAAGGAGGTCAGGAGATTCCTAATCAGTATTTTTTAAAATAATACTCACCAAGCTGAGATGGCTGGACGACCTCACGAATTTTCTGCCGGGTTGGTATCAAATGGCTGGTGATGAGGAGGCGTGGACAGCTAACGGGGAGGCCTTTGCCCAGCAGTGGGACAAAAAATCAGCTTATTAAAAAACTCATCTAACAACAAATTAAGTCAGTATTCAGATGAGTCACATAATACTTTTACTTTTTTTTAGCATTTAGCCGCCTTTCACTGAAGGCATTGCTATTTTCTAACGCTTACCCAATCATCGCGAATGCTTCCGTCCGCCTCCATCGATCGCTAGGGCGTGTATAAAGTCCAATAAAAGTCCCCTATTCGATAGCACTCACAGATTTATCGGGCTAACCCCATGTAAATAAATAAAGCTGAAGACCATGCATTTGTTATGAGCTGGAGACGCTAGAGCATCGATTTCAAGTTAAGGTTTTATTGTTATTATTGTTGGTGTTTACTTTAGAGTTTTACGACGGTATGACTGTTTTTAAATAATGTGATCTTAAAGACAACTAAGAGTAGTTGTTGCACAGAGGTCATGATGCCAGCTTAGTGGAAACCGGCTTATTCTTAGAGTTTTTATTATTTTTATTTGAATCGCTCGTAGCCCCGGCTGCCTGATCTTAAACGATCACGAAGGTTAAGCAACATACGGCACGTTCAGTGCAAGGATGGGAGACCGTCTATGGCTAACGCTAGTGGCATTTTTCCGAGCGGTTCCGCGCTTCGCAAGGCACGTTAAGCAGTTGGTGCCGGCTGCCGAGGCCTTAGGGCGGCTTGAAAAGTTCTGATAGTAAGACCAGCCACTAGTCTTACAAGCCTCCACCGATCCGGACTAGGCCCTCGTGGTGGAGTATGGCCTATACCTTCCTCAGGGAAGAGACCCGTGCCCCTTGGTGTGGTAATAATGGGTTGATGGTGATGTTTTTATTTCCCCATTTTATATTTGGCGGTGCTTTTGCGAAATAATTCCTTAATAATGTGTAAGTAGAAGCAAATATGTAACTTAATAACTTCGACACAACACGGTCTTAATAGCCTGTGCTATAGTAATCATCACAAAGTTGGAAATACACCCAAATTTATTCGAATGTATGATGTCTAGTGGGAATGAAATCCACGACCTCTATACCATAGCAATCAATCGTGATACCGTTTTATTAACGAGGCCGTCAGGACTAATTTATCTGTGAAATAAATTAGGTACATATTTTCATACAAGTAGACTTTTAGTACAGAAACGAGTCACTGAATAACTTATCAGATACTACAATTTTATTATAAAAATTGTTTGAACAATTGTATTAAGTATAGTTGTAATAAATTGAATATAATTTTCACTAATTTTTTAATATATCCAACTTCGTACTTCAATCGCTCGTAGCCTGGGCTGCCTGAGTGATCTTAAAGGCCTGGCCAAACCAAGGCGTCCAGGTCGCGTCCGCGGTGGCGTGCGCGGTGGCGATAACTGCGCGTGCAAAAGTTGTTCACACTGTCGCGTTTGTTCTTGCGTTCACCAGGCTGGAGTCACGTCATCAATGCTCTCCGATACAGAAAGTGAAATTGAAGAAGTTTTACTTTTGGCTGCTCTCATTGAACATAATATTAGTACTGACCACTTATTCCATGTCTCCTTCCTATTTCGTCCCACACCTGGTCCTTTCTCGTATTCTTATAATCAGACTGAGACGTATCATATAACAATGGGTATTTGTGAACCTCATTTATAATTACTTCCGGTTCCATCATGAATACTTTAAAAACTAAAAAACACAGTTTTTTCCAACAAAAATAGTGCAGCGTCCTAATGTAACACGGGCGATCTGATCGCCACCGCTGCGTGCAGACGCTGCACCGGGACGCCGCGGCCAAACAGAGGACGCCTCGATGTGAACACGTCGCTACAAGTTCGTATGCAACAACTGATCGCTACCGTGCACGCCACCGCGGACGCGAGCAGGACGCGTTGGTTTGGCCAGGCCTTAAGCGATCACTAAGGTTAAGCAACATACGGCGAGTTCTGTCCATGGATAGGTCACCGTCTATGACTAACGCTAGTGGCATTTTTCCGAGCGGTTCCATGCTTTGCAAGGCACGTTAAGCAGTTGGTGCCGGCTGCCGTCGATAGATGGCAGTCGTTAAGCCAAGTCAGAGGCGTTAGGGCGGCTTGAAAAACTTCTGACAGTAAGACCAGCCACTAGTCTTACAAGCCTCCACCAATCCGAACTTGGCCCCCGTGATGGATTATGGCCTATACCTTCCTCAGGGAAGAGACCCGTACCCCTCGGTGGGGACATGATGGGTTGGGTCGGAGACGTAATTCTAGAAAAAAATCCAGCATCTATTTAAATGAAGCCTGATCCCACCGGTTGCAATTTATCTAAGTCGTAAGTTCAATCAGATTAAAGTACATTTAACTGTCGGTAGAAGTTCAATTTGGGGAAACCGACGAAAGAAATATGGCGGCAGGTAACAGGGATTCAATTCAATCAGAAGGGTTATTCAGAAGAGATCGATAGAAAGCTACTACGATAATAATGTGGATCTATTCTGAGATTCTCATACGACTTTCATACTTCTTCCGGAAAATAATGAAGTCAGCTTTTTTCTGTGCCACTCAGTCACTCACTCACTTCAGTTGGTGCCGGCTGCCGTCGATAGATGGCAGTCGTTAAGCCAAGTCAGAGGCCTTAGGGCGGCTTGAAAACTTCTGACAGTAAGACCAGCCACTAGTTTTACAAACCTCCACCAATCCGGACAGGGCGATCGGACAATCCGTGGTGCAGTATGGCCTATACCTTCCTCGGGGAAGAGACCCGTGCCCCTTGGTGGGGACATAATGGGTTGATGATGATGAAATTGTTGGAGTCTGATGCTATCTTAAGAGACTGAATAAGACCCTTGCTCGGGGGACTTCCAAAGAGAAGTTAAAATGGTGACCTTCCAGTCCTTACCATTATATCAACAGTTAGGATACCAAAAATTTCTGTTCCAGGCTACCAATGGGACTTTGTTGCATTGTAGCTTCAAATCTAAACTCAAGGTAGACAGACTAAAGTCAACAGATTTAAAAATATAATAAGCCTATGGGTTAAATTTGAAAACCATTCTTAAACCTTGGCATAGCAAAAAAAAAGTCAGTAGTATGAAATCAACGTTGTAAATAACCCTAAAAAGCCAAGTAATAAAATCGAACAAGGACAAGAACAAAAGTAATATCCTTAGATCAAGTAAAAAAAGTTTCGCGCCAGAGATTTGCATTTACCTTTAAACTTTGCATTGTGGTGGTGAATTTATAGGATTTGGCATCGCCCTATTTACTTTATCGGGTGAATTATTGTATCGTTTCGAAATACGCGCCGAAAGATTTGACATCGGAAAGGCGGGGCGGGAATCGGTCACAACGTACAAAGACAGAAAAGGTTCGCTCGATTGAAATTTATGGACACATACTTTTTGGCTGCGTTTTAGGGTACCGCACCTAAAGGATAAAAAAGGGACCCTATTAATAAAACCCCACTGTCTGTATTTCTGCTAATAACGGCAACAGGTAGATGCTTCAAATGTTATTCACACAATATTTCGTTTTAGATTTACTTTAAAAATAAAAATAAATTAAATACTTAAAGATTACTTCCAAACAATAACCGTGATTTTTTTGTTGTTTTTTGTTTGATGTTAACATCATTTGTGTCGAATGTTGCATAAATAATGGTACCTACGGAATACTTCGTGCGTGTGTCCGAGTCGCACTTGGTCGGTTTTTAATATTATAACTAGCTTATCGGGCAAACGTTAGATAGATAGATAGATAGATAGAATATTCTTTATTGAACCTATGTACACCAGGAATTATACATGTAATTTGACAATAACATAGTACAGTAAAATTGGCGGCCTTATTACTAAAAGTAGTTTCTTCCAGACAAACATTGATGGAAAAGATAAAGAAGCTAAATTAAGACGTTATTTCGGGATATTATTATTAATAAGACTACAACCTATTCTCAGACCTAGCAAATGTATACAAAAATTTCATAAAAATCAGTGTGGCCGTTTCATGCCCGGTTTCTGAGGTCCATTTAAACCTAGCTTATCTATTTCATAACGCTATTGATTCAATAACTTGACATTTTACGTTTCTGAACACCTGTGCAAAAAATAAACTTGGTTTAAACTTCGTTCAACTTAACCGCCGGGATTTGGTCGGTTATCGAATCTATAACTTTATTTGACGTTTCAAGTGACATTAGACACAAAACAAAACATAACTAACATCTGACTTTTTTTTTCTTGACAGTGGCTAAGATAAATTATTGGTTTAGGTTGTGAAAAGTATTCTCATCTATTAAAAAAATGAAATCTTCCTGTAAGGTGATTTAAAACTATTATTTTAATTATTTTATGTATGAAAAACCTGAATCTGCAGTAGAATACAGATGAAATGTGTATGTTAATAGTAGGCTTCCAAATAGTTCCATCTAGTGGCGGAATGGTGAACTACTTATCGGTTCGATAAGTATACGACCGTCCTGCGTGTACTCAGAAACGCATTGACAATTAACTGACGTTTATGGAACTGATAACTTTATTAATTCTATAACTAATGAACCAATAACTGTGAACCTCAGAAACCGGGCATCAGAGAAGTTCGATAACAAGCACTGTGACAATAAATTAATGTTTAAATATTTGAATAGCGATGGACGAGATTGGCTAGAGATCGAGAGGTTACCATGAAACGGGAAAAGGGTTATGCCTAGCATAGGATCTTTTAATAGAATGGATACATACATGAAGAACAAAAAGAAATACATTTATGTATCAATACACATTGTACACCTAAAGGAAACAGGAAAAAACGTTACGTTGCGTTACGTTATGTTGTGTTGTGTTGTGCTGTGCTGTGCTGTGCTGTGCTGTGCTGTGCTGTGCTGTGCTGTGCTGTGCTGTGCTGTGCTGTGCTGTGCTGTGCTGTGCTGTGCTGTGCTGTGCTGTGCTGTGCTGTGCTGTGCTGTGCTGTGCTCTGCTGTGCTGTGCTGTGCTGTGCTGTGCTGTGCTGTACTGTGCTGTGCTGTGCTGTGATGTGGTGTGTTGTGTTGTGTTGTGTTGTGTTGTGTTATGTGATGTTAGATACGATACGATACGATACCATACGATACGATACGATACGATACGATACGATACGATACGATACGATACGATACGATACGATACGATACGGTACGATACGGTACGATACGATACGATACGATACCATACAATACAACACAATACATAAACCTTTAATAAAACAGTACCTACTTTCATATTGGATAGTAGTAGGTAATTGTGTGGTGCTTCCGAAAGTTTTAGTTTAAAAAGTACTTTCATAAGTAATCTCATCCTGTAAAGATCGAAGAGATGAAGTTGGCTTTTTGTACGAATATCACTCCATTTCGTGGTACACCGGCCAGTCAATTTGTCAACATCATTCCGATTACGTATCTGTCCCGACGATAAATTGCTCTCGGATAAAATGTTTGATTTACTGAAGTCCGTTGCAAATCAACGAGGTAAACAAAAGCGCATCCCTTTCACTTTTTCAACATTTTCTTTAACAACTCTATTTTGAATGCGAACAGATGCTTTTTGGATTATTTTGACGAATATAAAACACAAACTTTTCAAGTTGGAACTCTGTAAGTACTTCATCATCATCACCCCATTATGTCCCCACCGAGGGGCACGGGTCTCTTCCCTCAGGAAAGTATAGGCCATACTCCACCACGGTGGCCAAGTCCGGATTGGTGGAGGCTTGGAAGACTAGTGGCTGCTCTTACTGTCAGAAGTTTTCAAGCTGGCCTATTAGGGTCGTTCTACAGAACAAAACTTTCATTTTAAATAAAACAAAATTTGGGATAACTTAACTTTTATTCAATGTTTCATTTACAAATGTATTCTCTGTGGGAATGTTAACAATCAACTAATGTGAAAACAAATATTTTCTCAACTACATAAGAAAAACAAAAAAGTATGGCCACTGGATTGACATAAGTGTCCACGGAATTGAAATTAAACATTGATATCTATGAAGTAATTGAGACCAATAACATAAAACGTTTGACAAACTATTTCTTAGGAACTGTTTACTCATAATAGGTATCACAAAATAGTAGTCTTTGTTTTAAAAACATTACAAAAATTCCTTATTTATAAATGTCCACGGAATGGATGTAGTCCACGGTACCCAAGTAAATGTACTAAAAAATGCTCTCTCGGATTATAGTCTTTAATAATTTTTTTTCCTTCTTCTTTCATCTTCATAATATGACGCTCCCGATCTTTCCTTTGCACTTCTTGCAGGGCAATAGGATCTTTCTTAAGTTGCTCTCGTTTTCTTCGCATATACGTCTTTTTCTGCTCTCGATGCCTTTTATTTTTTTCTTCGTCACTTATCTTCAGCCGCGTTTTAGCCATCTTGAATCAAACTGTATTGAAAAAGCAAAAAAAACTTTGTTATACGCCCAACACCTAAAGTTCATCAATTCCGTGGACAATAACCCCCTTATTCATAAAAAATTTTAAGCATTGGTTAAGTAAACAACTGATTAAATGTCATGCTGTCCTTTATATTTCAATGACATCTGTCAAGGACAGCATGACATTTAATCAGTTGTTTACTTAACCAATGCTTAAATTTTTTTATGAATAAGGGCGTAAGGGTACGGAATTGTCGTCCACGGAATTGACATTTGATTAGAAAAAGGCATTAGCTGTCATATAGTTGCAACCAAACAAAAAACATAACCAAAACCGCATGCACACCTTAATTTCTTTCAAACAAACCGCAATGGCTAAAATTTTATGTGAAACTTACCTTTAATATTCACGGAACAGAATTGACACGATGGATTGGACGAAAACCGTAGAACAACCATATTTTTCTCAGTTATAAATAAATAAAATAAAACAGCGGATACCGATTCTCAGCTGGAATAAAATAATAGATGACGCGATGATGCCATTGGAAAAAATATGTATTGGCAAAATTGGTAGTTTTTGTTGTGAAAAATTCGGTCCACGGAATTGATCAGTCCAACAAGAACAGGCGAAGAACAGTTTTATTCTTCATGCCTTAGATAATAAAGGCCGAGTACTGAGAAAAACATTTAGTTCTATGTCTTCGGTTTCTTCGTAGGTAGGAATACCAAACGGAACATTACATTGAATGTATTTTGGATCGAATTTTGTATGCGTATGTATGAAAGTATCGCGAACAGTCCACGGAACTTGACACCAGCACGTTTTAATGCAAATTTCTCAATTAAGTATAAAAGCGACACCAAAAATTATGAATTTATGAGATGAAAGGGTATATGAAGTGAAGGTTTACTTTAATAACAATCAGAAAAAAGTGAATGTTTTGGTATAATCAGACCCTGAACACGTTTTTTTATTGTTTCGTAGAATGACCCATTAAGGCTTCTGACTTGGCTTAACGACTGCCATATATCGACGGCAGCCGGCACCAACTGCTTGACGTGCCTTGCAAAGCACGGAACCGCTCGGAAAAATGCCACTAGCTTTTGTCATAGACGGTCACCCATCCATGCACTGAACGCGCCCAATGTTGCCTAACCTTCGTGATCGTTTAATATCACTCAGGCAGCCGGGACTACGAGTGATTCGTAGGTTCGATGTAAGTACTTATTGTGCGCAATTCATTCTATTACATAGTTCATAGTTCTTAGCAGCTTAGCCCACTAAGGGACACAGGCCTTCTTTCAGAGAGAGAGAGAGCGGATTCACCCCGGATTGGCAATTTAAACACTAGGTATTGAATACCTCAGACACTGATTTCCTCATGACGTTTTCTTTCACCCTTTGTCACTGGTAATGATACTGTAACTTCTCAACTATACATACATAACTTACAAAACAAAGTCATAGGCACATGCCCGTACTGGGAATCAAACCTGGGGCTCTCGCTTCCAAGTCTATTGTTCTATCCATTAGGGTACCACCGCTATTGACATACAGTTGAGTAGAAAAAATTACCCACTACTCAGATCCTCTTGACTTATGCTGCTAGATTGCGCTAATGCCGCATTACGTATTGCGATGCTAAAAATTTACGTTTAATTATAGATCATCATCAACTCATTATGTCCCCACCAAGGGGCATGGGTCTCTTCCCTGAGGAAGGTGTAGGCCATACTCCTCCACGGGGGCCAAGTCCGGACTGGTGGAGGCTTGTAAGACTAGTGGCTGGTCTTACTGTCAGAAGTTTTCAGGCCGCCCTAAGGCATCGTTTAATTACGTTTAATTATAGATATTTCCCCTTAAACCTCGATTCTGTTAACGCATGATATTACGAAGACAGATACACTATCGGTTGACACGTCAGTGGTATGAAAAAATACGTCAAATGACCCGGCAGTGTATCTGTCTTCGTAATATCATGCGTTTACATTATATGTATGTACGAGAGTCGACTTGAAGCGCCAATGATACAAAATCTATCAGTCATTGTACTATAATGCATTAACAGAATCTACAACCTGGTTTCAATCCCTATTTCTTTTTTATTGCAGCTCGGCTTCCATATAATTTATATAGGACCTACACGTTTGTTTCGAAATAGAGGCTGTAGTACAACTTTGTAGCCGCGACACTTAAATTTGATGGATGTGGGAATAATTCAGGGTATTTTGTCCAAACCTTATAGCAAAAACGCCAGTATTATTTATAAATTTGTTAAGGATAGCTAAGTATTAAGATCTATGTAGCTTTGATAAATTGTATGATTAGGTTGCAATGAGGCTGACATGCTCGTTCTGCGAACAAAGCCCCTTAATCATGTAAATATTGACACTGAAAACTCCCACTGGTATTTACTTTTCCAACGAAGTTAAAAAGACGTCTCTGTATCTACAATTTAAAACAACAGTCGGGCCAATATTTATCGCATTCGGGACACATCGCGTCCGAAAGGAGATCCGCAACAATCCCTGGGCCGTTGGGGGGCCGGTTACATGACAGGAAGGCAATAGAAGAACATATTTAGTTTTGCAACGCAGTTAGATGGATATTTCGGAACAATAGAATTAATTACATTTTAAACTATATTTCATCGATATTTTTAAGGTAAGGTTAAGTTATACGGATTTTAAGATCCGAAATAAACTATTTGAATTTAAATACTCAAAAAATAACTATTGTTTCTTTATGTGTAATGAAATAAAAAAAAAAAAAAAAAATTACGGACAATGGTCATAGTGAAAATTCTGGCCATTCCTCAACACACATGCACTCTATGTAGTTATGCTACGACTGAATTTGCAACAACGATACCAAGTTTTACGCGTTGCTTAGCGACTTTTTTTAAATTAATGTACCGATACTACAACAATAAAATATACAAAATTTACTCACTTAATGACACAGCTTAACACTATGTCTAATATAAGCCTGTTATCAATAAAAAATTATAAATTCCGCATAACACACAACGAATGGCATTCATATCGTTCAACCCAATTGCCACTACATCGCAAAAAAACACTTGCTATTGTGTATTACCATTGTTTTTATTTCTAGCTCTATCCAAAAAAACTACATTTTTTATTTGGGTTCCAGATGTTTCAGAAAGAAAGAAAGAAGTTTGAAGGATTGTTTTGCTCATACAAGCCAACGTTGCAATCTCAATTAATATCAGCTTCAAACACAGTTTTTTTTTTGTTTTGATTTTTGTATGTGTAAATATAAAAATACTGACAAAAGAAATTCCAAGTCTGCACGCCTCAAGCTAGGACATAGCGATCTAAAACCTAACTGACAAAACAACATATGTAAATCTACCTGCGATCCACTAACAAATGCATTATCATTATAATTGAATATCATTAAAATTTGTAATGTTTAACGCTGAGAAGTACTTCTAATGTTTATTGTCCATGTCCGGGGTTTAGCTACGTGGCCTAAATGTTTCAGCAGTGAATTTACATGACTAGACACATAAACACGATACGTCGACGAATGCGGGGGCCGCACGATGAATATTTATTCGCGAAAGCCTTTGGCCAGGGCTCGTGGTGAAATCTGATAGGTCCCAAGTAAATTTTATTTTATTATCTGTCTTTGTTTTTTGCAAAAAGCACGGAAAGGGAATTCGTAAGTGCAGACGAAGTGCATAGTTGAGGAGCTATTCTGTTTCATTCCTTGTACCTTCATACGTCAAGGTAGGTAAAAGTTACAAGCCGTTGATAAAAATGTGAAAACAAAAAAAGGATCAGCTAATTTCTGTTTAATTTCTATGTATTAGTTATTTGCTGGTATTATTTGTACATAATTATTCACCGTACACTTGACTAATTTGAGTGCGGATGTTGAATAGTTTAGCAAAACATTGATTAAAACTGAAGTAAATTTTCATACTTAAACATTTACTATTGATAATCGTGAGAAAAAATTGAGCATAATAATTAGATGGAGCGTAGAGTAGTAACATAACATATTATTTGTCTGTCACATATTCGTCTATTGTTGTTCGTCGCCTTTTTTTCCGTAATATCACGCAAACAAAAGTAAAAACAAGTTTAGTGTTTCTTCAACATAGACCTTTACACAAACAACACCTTTGATAACCCAGACCAGTCGGGTACTCTCAAGGGTGTCCTCTAAGAGACACAGTGACAAACTCAACCAAAACCTTCACTAATTTAGCTCCTAACACCCTGGCTTTATGGGGCAAATTCCAATACAAATTGAGGCAAGAACATCTAACTTGAGAATACAACAACATATTCCAACATTAGACTAAACCCAACTTTTATAGGTCTTACAGCTTTGTCGTAAAGGTCAAATTCCAGCCAGCTCACGTGTCTCAAAGTGGGTACAATTGCTTATTCGTAAAGTTTCCCATATAAAGTGTCGGGAGCGCTGGAGTGGAGGGCAATAGCTCCTCAGGGGCCTCAATGATGACTTTCCCCGTCAGTGTTTGTGAGTTTCGGCAACTTGTGTGCCATAATGTTGCCCAAGCGGTTAAAGGTGGTGCTTTAAAATGAAAGTGTAGGTGAGAATGAACATTCAAGTGGTTTTTACTGGGTCTTGAGAGTAAACTCAGAAATTACTTTGATACAAGTTCATAAGCTAGAATTACAATTATACCTTACATTTAGTTCTTGAGTGGAGACCAGACATCGGCAAGCGCAGCGTGGGACGACCAGCCACTAGATGGACAGACCTCATCCAAGTGGCAGGAAGACGCTGGATGCAAGCCGCTTCCAACCGGTCTTTTTGGAAATCCATGGAAGAGGCCTATGTCCAGCAGTGGACTTTTTGTGGCTGAATGATGATGATGATGACGATTATATTTAGATAGACACATAATTTTTACTAATAACACTAACATGTCATGAACCCGCAAGCTCGGCGACTACCAAATTTGGTAGCGGTTACTCGGGAGCAAAAGTAAACCTTATATTCATATAAAATATCCATAGTTCTAAATTCCTTTGTACCTTAGTGCGCCTGACGTCTAACAGTTGAGCCAAAAGGTTAACCACCATCAGTATTGTCAGCCAACCATGGTAAATAATCCTAGGTGACCATCGTACTTTATTAATAATCGTCCTTGTTTGTTTAGGCCTGGCCACCTATGTACCAACTACTAGCTTGTATTTGATTACCTTTTTTTTAATTTATTTATCAGAGTTGATACATGGCTTAAATTAACAAATAGGTAATTCGGCAAACTGCATGACAGTTTGTTGGCGAATTATACCGCACTCAATTCTATGGCTTAACTTCTATTCTTGGCTACTCCCCTGCCCACCCTACGCCCGCGGCTTGGAATCAGAACAGTGCCACAGGCAGGTGGGCAGGATAACAAACAATACTACCTAGTTTTATTAGTCGCTAAGTAGGTATCTATTTATTACTCGTAGGTTTCCGTACAATACAATAATCCTTTACACAATTGAAATACGAGAGGAAAGCTACCATTGTTTCGCACCCTAGAGTTAGTTAGACAAAAACATGCGATTGTGTGCGTGGCGGGTATTCGTTGGAGTCTTCCTAGTAGGACCTTGGTGGCTGACGCATGCCGCTTTCCCTACAAAATGGTGCTACTTAGCTTTTTGTATAAAAATTACCAAGTCCGAGTGGATATAATATGGTAATAGGGCTTTGTCTTCTAAATTAGGTACATTTGTGACGTTTTAGTATCAATACCAATTGTTAATCGTGGAGGAAAATATTGTTAGGAAGCCTGAGTTTCTAAGATGTTCAAACACCTCAGCGCTTGAAATTGCTAATCCGCGGTAGACATGTTTGGTAACTATGTCAATACTCTCTTCTCTCTCTCTGTGAGAAAATGCTTGTGCCCTGCAGTAGGATTTATGAAGGCTATATAAACTGAAATAAGACGTCATTTTCAGTTACAAGTACAAGGGTAGGGCGGCTTGAAAACTTCTGACAGTAAGACCAGCCACAAGTCTTACAAGTCTCCACCAATCAGGACTTGGCCCCCGTGGTGGAGTATGGCCTTCGCCTAAGAGAAGAGACCCGTGCCCCTCGGTGGGGACATAATGGGTTTACGATTGAATTGCTGTTTCAGACGCATTTTTTCTCTGTATGGTCTAATATAGAACAGTCCTCCTGAACTCGGAAGTTCGGGAACAAACCATCGCGATTTGTGGGATAGTTACCCGGGAATTAAATTGCACAGTTGGGAAGTGATTGCGTTTATGAAATTTTGTGGAACTAGTTATAGTTCTGTGTTATTTATGCTTTGTTTTTATACGACTGCCTAAAAGGATTAAATTATCTGCATGTTTGTGTTTGTCCATAGGTGGAATTGTGTGATTATAATAAAAACAATGGAACACATTGCCAAGGAAGAATAGGCGTCACTAGCGACTTATCATGTCATGACCATACTTTCTTTTAGTTCAATTACTGTCACCGTTAACAAACCGTTACTGTCACTTTTGATCCGTTTTTACCGAACCTTGGTTGAATTGACCTTCTTTTCTAGTGAGTCTCTGGATTCAATTTCCTTTCTTTTTCATGAGATCTTTGTCCACCTAAAACAGTGTATACTGTTTTTTTGCTAAAAAAGGCGAACAAAATTGCTTGAAATTAAATTTCATACTATGACAGTTAAAAACATATTGTTATGAACTCTATGACGTTGTTGTTCGTAAAAATGTGGCTTACATAGAGACCATACATTTTTTTATTGCTGTCACTTTGTTAACCGAATCGCACGCACATGCTGAAGCATATTTGCAGCAGAAGATCTCCCTCGCTGTGCAGCAATGTAATGCTTCCAGCGTTATGGCAACCTTCGCCTCGAGTGTCTTGGGACGCTTTGTTTGAAACTTAATCGTTGCTTGTAACTTACACACGAGAATATTTATAAAATTTTGTTTTTACTCCACATCTTGCTTCATAAGATTTTTTAATTTTTATTACTATATTTTTTAGGCTTGTCTAAGAAAATGCTCAGTATTTCATGTGCTAATTTGTGTTGCTAAAATTTACGACGTTGAAAATATACTAGTTCAACCAACGTTGCCTCTTAAGCCAACTATTGCATGACACAGATCCTTTCCAAAGCTGTCCTCGATAGTTAAAGGGTCCATTGGCGATACTTTATCGAGTAAAATTATTATAGTTACGGAACCCTTTCGGGCCCTTAAGCCACTCTTATTACTGGATTACTAGCGAATGCTCTCTCAGCGGGCATTAGGTAAGCGGCTTTCTGGCCACCTTCGCTCTAATATTTCTATTCAATGACCTCCCCAAAAGATTTTCAAAAGGAGATTAAAGTGGGGTTTTCGTTATGACGAATATCAAATATATTTTCTTATGTCGTATT
Organism: Yponomeuta plumbellus; assembly: GCA_947310845.1. Taxonomy (NCBI): domain Eukaryota; kingdom Metazoa; phylum Arthropoda; class Insecta; order Lepidoptera; family Yponomeutidae; genus Yponomeuta; species Yponomeuta plumbellus. The sequence continues at coordinate 8,973,172 of OX371192.1, read as the reverse complement.
TCCGGTGCTGTGTGTTTTGTGTGCAAGGTAGTGTAATCAAAAAATCAATATCGTTAGGCGTAGATGAGGTAATCAGTGACCGAGAGAAGTAGCTTTTAAGAAAGCATTCTGAAGAGGTGATAGTTTTTTTTTTTTTTTTTTTTTTTTAGCCCTATAAAGGGCACTCTCCGGAGGACACGGGGGAGGGAGGTGGTGAATGCTCATGCATGCACAGCACGGGCCCGGCCGTGCTGCCAATGTGGGACTCGCAGAGTGCGCCTACCCACTAAACACCACCTTGGTGCTGGTTTGGTCCTAAGGACCCCTAAACCTACATTATGAGCGACCCCCCTCGAGGCCGAGGAGGGCGCACAGCGGAGCTCACTAGAGCTACCGCTTAGGGGGATTCGTCACATAGTGACAGAAACAGAAAGAAAGAAAAAAATTTAAGTGAGAGTAGTGTCCCCGGGGACACTGTTGGGAGCGGGGGCTACATCTGACTGGGCCTGGGCCTCCAGGAGGAGGTCGAGGTCGGATGAGAGCTTATCGGGTGGGTCGACTAGAACGTTCCTGGGCCTGCGCACCAGGTAACGAGGATTAGTCGTGGGGGGAGGGTAAGCTGCTGATTCGCGGATCAGGGGGTTAGAGTGTTCTTCAGCGCGGCTGAAGAACGACTCTGAGAGGGATCTAGTAAACTGTTGGATAGTTGGAATCTCCATATCCCGATGGAGATCGGCATTTCTGACGCACCAGTGTGCGTTCAGAGCCCTACGTAAGAAATTATTCTGGACTATCTGAAGTTGATACATGAGATTGGGGGCCGCGTGTGCGAAAACGGGAGCCGCGTAGGTCATCACGGGACGAATGCAAACTTTAAAGAGCGTGCGCTTGTTTCTGGCTGTCATTTTACTTTGTCTGCCTACCATGGAAGATAGGCGGCCAAGGTAAAAACGAGCGGTCCGGGTTACCTTCCGGATGTGTGTCCTAAAGGTAAGTCTGTTGTCTAAGGTAACTCCTAAGTACTTGGCTGATGTTCGCCAGGGGACTGGGGTACCTAACATGCGGATGGGGGGGTCGCTTAGACCCCTCCTGCGTTTGTGGTCGAAACGCACTGCTGTGCTCTTTTCTGGGTTGACCTCAATGCGCCACAGCCTGAACCAGGCTCCTAGCTCATCGACCGCGGATTGTAGCCTTTTGTGGATGTATGTCATGTTGCGACTTCTGAAATAGAGTGCGGTGTCGTCGGCTAAAAGTGACAGTTGGACCCCATTGCCTGGGATGGGGATGTCATTTGTGTACGAGATGTACAGAAGGGGGGAGAGCACGGAGCCCTGCGGGACTCCGGCTCTGAGAGGACGTGGGGACGAGAGTACCCCCTCGTGTCTGAAGCGGAAGGACCGGTCCTTCAGGAAGCTATCTATTACGCGGACAAGTCTGTCGGGGAGACCCAGCTCATATAATTTATACTAAACCGGCGTGCCAGACCTTATCGAAGGCCTTAGCAACGTCGAAAAATACAGCTACCGATTTTTCGCGCCTAGGGTAGAAACCTTTCAAAATGTACTCTACTATGCGGTGGACCTGTTGAGGGCAAGAGTGCCCCGCACGAAAGCCAAATTGGTGGGGAATGATAATGGGGGGACCCTCTGACGGGAATAGGTGGTTTCGCATGCGGGCGAGGATTACTCTCTCGAAAAGCTTGCCCATGGCTTTTAGGAGACTAATGGGGCGATGGTTAGACGCTACATTTAAGGGCTTACCCGGCTTGGGTATTCCTATGACTGTCGCCTCTTTCCATGCGGATGGAAAGTGGCACAGTTCAAAACAGGCATTGAAAATAATAGTTAGCAAAATTAATAATTGACTGGGGAAATTTTTGAGCGCTAGGTTGGCAATACCGTCCGCTCCTGGGGCCTTTTTAGGTCTAAGTTTTTTAATGAGAAACTGAATTTCGTCTGTGTCCACCGCAATGGGGACGCCGGTTGAGGGGAGGGAGGTCTTTTTACGGACCTCCTCCTCAACCTTGTCCACGTGAGCTGGGTCGCACGGTTGAGCGCTGGGTGTGCATTGCGATTCAATGCTGTCAGCGAAACATTCGGCCTTCTCATCGTCCTCGAAGGCGATGGTGCCATCTCTACGCGTCAAGGGAGGGGTGTGGGTGATCGCGTCTACGCGTAGAGCCCTAGCTATTTTATAATAAGCCAAGTGGGTGGGGGCTATGGTCTCCATGAGGTCAGCCCAGTTAGAGTTGGCCTGCTCGGATAGTCGAGCTCTGACTTGCTTCTGCAATTCATTGGCGCGTTTCCTGTACTCAGGAGTTGGGTAGAGCTTGGCCCTACGGAGGGCGGCTCTTTTGGCTCTAATCAGATTCCTGACAGCGAGAAGCAGTTTCCGGTCGCGGACCGGTACTACGCGCTCGCTGTCACGAATGGCTGTTTGGACCAAAAACGTGAGGGAGTCTACGGCGCTATCTATTTTGTCCGTACTATCGAAATAGTCGGGTGTGAATGCACAAGGGGAGTCTGGGGCTGCTAGAGCAGAGACAAGGGAGGTTTTAAAACCGTCCCAGTTGGTAACGGTTTTAGTAGAGGGTGAGGAGTGTGGTGAGGGCCCTAGCTGAAGGGAGACCGGCCGGTGGTCAGAACCTAGGTCGTCGAGAGACTCTATTGCCCTAAGGTTTAATTTGACGCCCCGTACTAGAGCGAAGTCTAGTATGTCGGGGGGGGTGGTGGTCTGATCGGGGTAGTGAGTTGGTGAGAGAGGACATAGGACATCCATCTCTAGTGCCTCGGTTATGCCAAGCAGTGCTATACCACTGGCGGTCGTCTGTCGGCAGGTCCACAGCTCATGTTTGGAGTTAAAATCACCAAACATGACGGTGTGGGCGCCTAGGGCGAGAATGGCTTCGAAGTCACTTCTTAACGGAATTGAACCGCTAGGAATATAGATAGAGGCTATTACTAGAGATGGATGTCCGGTCATCGCTAATCTACAAATAGTGGCCTCCATGTTAGTGAGGGCTGGTGTGGGGATGTGAGAACAGTGAAGTGATCTCTTGAAATAAATGGCAGTGCCGCCGCCTCGTCGGCCGTCGGCTCTGTCATTCCTGACAAGAGAGTACTTGGGAATTCTGAGACCCCGCATGTTGGGTTTTAGGAAGGTTTCCTGTACTAAAAGAAGATCTACTTCGTTACCTTTAACGAATTCCCTAAGCTCATGAATATTAGTGCGGAGACCGCGTGTGTTGTACGAAACAAGCGAGACGCCCCTAGGTTTGAGTCGTCCCGTGGTGGCGGGAGGGGGAACGAGAGCGGTCAAAGTGACCGGGGGATTTGGCATAGCTTAGTTAAGTTAAAATTAAATTTAACTCAACTAAGCTAAGCTACTTAGCATATGGCTATGATCAGCCAGAGCCAGCAGACGTTCCGTCGGGGTGGATGCGACTCGTAGCTTGTGCGCTAGAATCGCAATCTCCTCGAGATCTATATTAGCTATCGCGGCGCCGATCAACCTGAGGTCGGCCGCGGCCTGGTCCTGGGAGTGGGATTTGGGCGGGGCGGGACGCGAGGTGTGGGGACGCGACTGGGTAGGCGCTACAGGCGCGGCTGTAGGCGGAGGGCTAGGTCTGGGGGCCCATGCGGAGGCCGGTGGGGCGGTGGGTTTGGCACTAGGGCGGCCTAGAGCGGGGAAAGCCGCTGAGTCCAGTGCCGGCACTGGTTTTGGCTTTGGTGCCTTAGGGGCCTTGGGAGCCTTAGGGGCCTTGGGAGCCTTAGGGGCGGGGGCGCGGGGGGCACGCGGGCACCCACGATAGTTAGCCGGATGGCCGGTCTGCTTGCACAGCACGCAAGCCGGAGGTCCCTCCGACTCGCGCGTGCGCTTGCACTCCCCAGTGGCGTGAGGCTCCAGGCACTTCACGCACCTGGGGGGCGCAGAGCAGTTTGCCGCCGCGTGGCCATATAATTGGCAGCGGTGGCATTGGCCAGGGTGCCCCCGTCTGTGAGGCTTTTCGACCTTAATGTTCGAAAGTCCACAGACGGTGGGCACTCCCGCGAAAATAGATCGGGCTGCGGGGGTGTTCGACAGAACTACTGTCGCTAGTGGGAAGGACTTCCCGCGGCTGCTGTGTACGGCGTACACAGCCTCCACGGGATGCCCTTGGGAAATGAGGTCTTCCTTGATCAACTCCACGGGGAGTTCGACGGGAACGCCTCGGAGGACGGCACGAACCTTGCGCTCCTCGGGAAGCGCATAGGTGTGGTAAGGGACTTTATTTAGTGTTAGGAGCCTAGTAAGGCTCCTGAACACATCAGTGGTGGGGGTCTCTATTTTGATATTGTCCCCGTTGTTCTGTGCCTTCGTGTAAAGGACATTATTGTCCTTGCACAGCTTGGACATTGCTGTCCAAGCGGCCTTGTCACGGAGGTACACAGGCGGCGGGGACTTAGCCTTCGGAGGCTGCGGTGAGAAATTTTTGAAGGACTTGCCCGGCGCGGGGGCATCTAGTGTTAATGACATGAGAGGGCGGGGGGCGGTCACCGAGGCGGCGGCGCCTGTGGCGAGGGGTGAGTGGGGGCGAGCTGGGGCTGCGGGGGAGGGAGGGACGGAGGTCGCGGCAGATCCGGGGGTCGCGGGAGGAGATTTCCTCAAGCAGGCTAGCTTTCGCTGCCTCTTACGGGAGATGACCTTCTTGAAGGTCTCCTCTGAGGCCAGGTCACCAGTGACGGTGCTGGTCTCAGAGCGGGAGTCTGCTGACTCTGAACTTGTACTTTGTTGCGATACGGATCGCTTACGGGAGCACGAGGAGCCGGCGATGGAGTCGGTCTCCATGTCGGTCGCGGGGGACTCAGGAGAGTCGGGGGCTACGGGGGCGGGGGACTCTGGAGAGTCGGGGGTTTCCACGGGAGCGTGGCTATCCATGTAAACGCGATAGGCTTCTAAAAGCCTATGCTCCTCTAAGAAAGCGCTGAGGAGAGCGCGGGAGGGGCGGGGGGCGGCCATAGTGGCTAAATTAACTAACGGCGGCTCCCCTGCCATCGGCAGGGGGGCGGGAGGGGGATGTGAGAGCACAGAGACTTCGAAAATAACGGGACAGAGATAAGGAGAATCAGAGAGAAACAAAAGTAAATACCTAGCGAAAAAGGCCTAGGCACTTACTTGGAATAATCCGGCAGGCTGAGCGAGCACGAGCACTGAAAGGAAAATAAAACGGTATTAGAAAACAGATCGGAAGGTTGCACGCCGGCAAAACACACGCGCACTGTGTGAGCGGGCGGGCAGGTCAATAGCGGAGAGCGGGCGACCGCTCTCGACGCTAAGCAAACGAACTGTCTCAGAGGTGATAGACGTCTGATATTGTCTATATATATTATGTCATGTAAAAATAGCCATTTTGAATTGTAAATATGTAGTGACGTGCATATATTTCACAGGTCATCGAAGGTCTAACTACTTTTCAAGTAACCGCTTTACGATGCGAGTTCCGTCTCTCCTCACCATGATTAAGCTCTGCGAATCGGAGCGAAACCTGGTCGGACTAGTCGGATAAAAAACCAAGTAAGTTGATCAGCACCAAAAATGTATGTGTAGTGATGAAAGTTTTAGTTCAAAAACCGCTTTACTGTTCAACCTGCGCCATTATTCATTCGCTTTACTGCGCCATTATTCAAGTATTTTACCAAGCCTTTTATGTTGCTGGTTCACTAATATTTTTATTTAGATTATTTTTCAAGTTCATTCTAAGATAGATAAAGAACACTTTATTGTGCAAAAAAAGGAGACTATACAGGTATTTCTTAATGTAAGAGTACAGACGGCGGCTAAGATAATTGTAATGCAGAAAAGTAGATTGTGTTTATGGTTCACTTTGTGCTGCAATTGATTTTTTTACAGTAACGTTTTAGATTTTTATAAGCCCGGGTAAAGTTTCTCATTGATACACTTTTATACGGATTTGGCACTAGTTTCTTAGAACTTTATTTTAAACCAATATTAGAAATTTCAATGAAATCCAGGGACACGGGGAACTGAAATAGGTGATGAGATCCGGTATTTCTGCTTATTATCATAATCTTTGTTGAAAATACCTCCAAAAACAGAGAGGATTTAAAACTGGTTAATAATTTACGAGTTTGTTGTTAGACAATTATAAGCTGCGGGGCAAGTAAACGAAACTAAAAGCCAGGAAGAAGTTTGGAGATTTTAAAAACAAAGTTTAATACTGGCACGAAGCTGCTGTAGAACTTAAAGCTGATAAGTCTTTAGGACATACGGGATGTAACTTCAGAAGCTAAGCTACATAGCTTCTGAAGCTCTGAAGAGCCCGGGGGACATCCCCCGAGTCCAAAATGAGCATTTCAGTTGGCTAATAACATTGATCAATCAATCAATATATTTAGTTGTGAAAATAGGGTGCTTACAATAAAGGTCTTACAGTATATTTTAGATCGTTATGTTCTACCCAAAAGAAATCTAGGTATACAAATATGGTTCAGCATGCACATGCATAATAGGTTAATGATGAAACTAGGATACTCTGTGCTATGGTAACCAGGCAATGACCATAGGAGGTTTTTGAAAAGACAACTAGACTCAGAACTGGGTGGCTATTTTTGTTTAGGATGAAGAAGAAGAAGAACGTCGATTCAATAAAATAAAAAAATAGATGAAAATTTTAATGGCCTCCCAGTCTGGTCGTTTCTAAAACCACCTCCCGCTTGTACCCGAATAGTGGGGCGGCGAAAATCGCTTCGCCCAACACTCCGGCGAGATTGGAAGCGAAAATAAACACAAGAGTTCCTCGCGATTACACCTGAGAGCCGAATGCAAATGCTGTTTTAGCGAACCGCAGCCGGCACCAATGGCTATAGGATGGCTCGTTCGGATAACGAGCTTGATTAACCGGTAGAGACTTTATAGTTTTGGTTTCTCTTTTATTTAGTCTACACACCTCCGACAGCTGGGCACCGAGATTATCTCAAAGATTGAATAATGACATAACATGACAACATAACATAACATTTACATACCTACAGGCCCATACATTGCTTCTAGCCCCACACTAGGATACCCTGTGTCGTGGGAACCAGAAACAGCGACTTCACAAACATGTAAGCATCCAAGACCTGGGTTTCATTTTTTTTTGTCCCCAGCCGGGATTCGATCCCGGGACCTCTGGCATGGTAGGCAGATGCGCTAACCACTGCGCCACAGAGGTCGACGGACGAGCAACCGTGAACGCGAGCTCCGGCGCTGCTCACCACGATTAAGCTCTGCGAATCAGAGCGAAACCTGCTCGGACTCTTGTGACGAAAAGTCAAGTAATGTGTATTGGCAATGAAGACAATAACTATTTAATATGGGCTTAATTACATGGCGTGCCTACCACGGACTGGCAATTTCAAACGCTGAGGTATATGAACACTTCAGACGTGTCAATTGTAGTTACAATTTTACGAACATTACCTATTATTTTTTTGGGAACATTGCATTAAAAAAAAGTTAAGCAAATACGGCCTAACTAATAAATAAGGTATATGTACACTAGACCTGCACGTTGTTAGACGGTATAAAAGGCAGCGCGCGCTGGCGCGCGCCCTCCCTCCTCGGCCTCGAGGGGGGTCGCTCATGATGTAGGTTTAGGGGTCCTTAGGACCAAACCAGCACCAAGGTGGTGTTTAGTGGGTAGGCGCACTCTGCGAGTCCCACATTGGCAGCACGGCCGGGCCCGTGCTGTGCATGCATGAGCATTCACCACCTCCCTCCCCCGTGTCCTCCGGAGGGTGCCCTTTATAGGGCTAAAAAAAAAAAAAAAAAAAAAAAAAGCGCGCGCCCCTTATTCCGCTCCGAACCGCCGTCGGTGTAACACCCATCCGATATTATTTTTTTGCGTTACTTTGTTTCTGATTAGTTTTTGGTAAATTGTTGAAGATTTCTGTACTAATTATTTTCTGTTTTGCTAAAGATTTCCGTATGAAATTATTTTTGTTCATGTGAAAATTTGTTGAGAATTAAAACTATTTTGTGACTATTGATTCCACCTTGTTTTTAATACCTTTCGCTCTAATTTGCTAAAACTATGAATAACTATTTGACGTATATAAATTTATACTGGTTTAATCGCATTCAGCGTACAAATAACCACTTTGTCAGACCTCGCATAACGGCTGTATACACAGCTCATAACCTTTATTAGTAAGGCCGATAGTCGCAAGAATACCTACTCACATTTTTTCAGCGAACATTCTCTACTATTCACGAAAGTCATAGTCAACCGTACCGAGGCGCCAGGTCAGTCTGTATACCTCAGGATGATGAAGGCATGTAATTTAGTGCGGCCCGGGTTCCACTGTGACAGATGGCCGGCCGTGTCGCGTACGTGCCTGGCCATAGAGTAATAAGGCAGGTGGATGCGACATTGTGCTGGAAAAGAACAGAAATAATTTGAGAAGATGTTTTTACAGTTTTATTTATTTCAAACAAATAAGGTACTGCCTTTTAGGCATATTGTATTTTTTCCAACTTCCCTTTTTACTGTTACTGTAGGTACTTGCCTTATCTCGTCTTATAATTTTCGACTTATCTTTGAGTGAGTGATTGCTTATGGTAAGCGCTTCAATTAATCTGAAAACTATGAAGTCTTTGTAATTTGGGAAAAGCCCGGAAAAAACCTACATTCAAATTTATATGGCGCCCTCGGCGGGTGAGACAAACTTGCACTTGTCTAGTCTTTCTTAACAAAAACAGATTTCTCAATTTCAACATCAATAGCAACAGCAGTTTTCTTACTCAAAAAGAAGACCTAACCGTTGTGTGACCTAACCGTCGTACGTTTCTTTAAATGTAAAAAAAACACCCCTACTTTTATGATGCCAATCGAAAGAATGGCCAAAAAATAATAACTCTTCTTTAGTAACATAGTATTTTAAAAGATAGGAACAGCGTGAAATTAATAATTTTAATCAATATAAAAACGGATCAGAAATTAATCATTTTAATCAAATTAAAGTCGCTTCGATTCACAGACGAAGCAATATTTTTTAGAAAATCTTTGAATACAGAATTACTAACTTTTAAACATAACATAAAGTCTTCTTTCAGCAAAACACCCTATCTACGATATTTAAGGTACTTTCCCTTCATGTCCCATAATTTTGAGACGCCCTGTATAGTAGACGTAACTAATGCCTTCTCCAAAAGTGCTGAGTCTGATGAATTTCTTCACTTGGTACGTTTGAATGTAGGCCTCATTTACTAAAATATCATGATTGTTTAAGGAAATTTATTACACTGACAAAGGACTGAAGAATCCTAATATTACGATGTTTCCAAGCAAGAATCTTTTATAAAAATTAAACGTTCTATTAATAAAAAAAGCAATGGTCTTAAATACCATTTCTTCAATTTGTTTTTAATATAAGAAAATTGATGCTAAGAAAAGATGAAGCGAAGCTATAATTTCCTGCTTTCGCGAACATCGGAGCATGAAACTGTCCTCTTATTAAAATGCTGCGAAACGTCACGTAATTGTACGTCTCCGGATTTATTTCGTTATTGTCCTCGCAAATATAATGTGCGCACAATTTTCGTTTGCTTGTCGACTCGCCACAGTCTAGCAGCACATTTCAGTTTATTAATTATATACCGCTACTTCGTCATCATTTCGTGAGACGACTTTTGCAGGCTGTGTCAAGGTCTAGGTAACAATCGCTGTCGGTTTGAGCGTGAACAAAATGCTCGCTGTTGCATAGATAATCCCCTCTATCTCATCGCCTCACGCAGCTCCAGATGGGAATTATCCAATAAACTTGATGAAAATTAAGCCTACAGACAATGTCGACGAAAGCCAGACGTCTGTTGCAGATAATCCTTAGGGAGCGAGGATTTAATACACAAATTAGACACGAATGAAGCTTATTTCTGCCTGGCATCGACTGAAATAAATCTTCAGCTCAAAATTGCAGTGGAAATGCAGACTGCTTAAACTTATTCTAGAAATAGCATTAAAGAAGAGGTACTCTATTGTTTTTTGGCTGTCACTTGATGCTGTCTTTTGCACGCAGGCATTCCTTTTGTGTTATTAATTTTGTATCGATATCAGGGCGCTATGGCGCTCATTAGGGGAGGGCTATGTCCAGCAGTGGACTAATATAGCCTGATGATGATCATGATGATGATTGTTGAATTTGTTAAAACAATGTTAATACTTATTATTTATCTTTAATCCGCTACTTGACTCTTTTTTCAAGTATGTCTTATATGCTAAATATCTCTTCCATTAGACCAAAAAATATTTTAGTATATTTTATGAGGACCTAAAAGCAACAAAAACATTATTTTAAAACGTTGCTTTGCTAAACAGCCAAAAACGCGGTCCGCCATTTTTGTCTATGGTTTGAAGTCCTAAATATTTGTAAACAAAGTTTGAGATTCAACATAAGTAGAGTTCGTGCCACGAAAGAAGTATGAGTTAATGAATTTTGGCTTTTATTGTTATGGCCTTAAGGATTTTACCGTGGGACTTGTTTGGTGAAGCGATCTTTACCTAGTCCTAAAATCTGTTAGTGATCTGTGAGCATAGTGAAATATTAACAACGCATTCATGATTTCATCGAGTTTACATGCAAAATATACCTATCAATTATCATTATTGCATTATTCGAGACTGCAAAAACACGTCAATAAAGACCGCTGGAAGTTGCGGATTCGTGTGCCTAGTGAAATAAACATACGAAAAACTTGGCTCAAACTTGTCAAGAGAGACCCCTATTCTTTATCGAGTGAAACTTGGGTGTATTTATGTGAAGATCACTTTAATGTAAGTCCTGTAATGTCAATGTACACAGAAACTGTTTTTAGCTGTAATAATGCTTGGTTTGATTTGGTTTGGTTTTGGCAAATTGGTACTATCAGCTTCCACGAATCCAGCGTCCATGATTGCGCTTATCAATTAAATGATAAGACACTAACTGCACAAGAACAGTTTTTGCAAAAACATTAAATCCAATCCAAACCACAATAGAACCTACTCAAGCACGACTGACAGATGTTTGTTTACAACCAAAGGTGCTTTCAAGATGGCGGATAGTGTTTTCACTGTTCCGATTTAAAAGCGAAAAATATTTTTTTTTTGCAAATTTTGCAGCCGTCCTGCATATTTACTTAGCAAAGTCAATATATTTCGGTTTCTTACGTTAGATACTACAGGAAATATCCATTTATCGCGTCAAATTTGATACGAGTCAAGTAGCGTATTGTTAAGTGAGGACTTTATAATAATTACTTCATAACTTTCGCGTAACAAAATCACTTGATCACGTCCCAAAGTCAAAAGATATCCGGTGATATAGTGACCAGACAAGCATTACACAAACTTGGACCCAGACTGAAGTAATTTATACAAAACGTTCGGTAGCCTCCTATGGGAATCAACCTGCAACCTCTACTATAGTAATCCAACCTGTAACCGCGCATCCAACGACTCAGTCAGTCGACTTCAAATGTGAGTTTTTCTTTTAATATACAAAACGTACTTCATACTAAGGCTACGATATCTAGTACAAAACAGCAAGATAGCCGAGATCTGTACGCCCGTATAAATCCAGGTACATTTTACAGAGAAGGCTTTATTTTCGCCTCTATTCACTGCACTTCAAGCGTTTCGAAACCGCACATTTCACGCTGCACGCCTACGCGTGATAGCCCGGAAACTTTACGGGGTTCACGAACTCCTCTGGCGCGGCATCAGGAAATGCAGTCATTATTTCACTCTGTATCTGCCCGATACATATCTAAGCAATTGAATGTCTAACGGCGTACAAACTTATAAAAGTACTTTTTGTGTTTGCTGTCGAGACGCGGGCTTTGCAACTGGGCAAGAGTGGAGGATACATTGGAGCGGTTTGTCAACCTCATTGTTTTGTTACTTCTCACGTAACGTGAACAGTGAACACAGATTTCTTCAGGGTTGCCACGAGTTTTGAACGCATTATTTTTAGGAAAATAATAATTAATATACAACTTAATTAAGTAATAAGCTTGTGAACATTGATTGCTTTTGAAGATAGTTAAGGAAAAAGAGTATCTATAATGAAATGAAATTATTTGTTTGCACGAAAAGTGGCACAAAGTTAAAGCTGGTAAGATATAAATAAGTTTCTTCACAACTTACATTCTTAAGCAAGCGAAAATTAAATTAAATTAAAATAAATAAATCTTTTTTTTTTTGTTATCGGTACAGGTCGATCAGATGTTGACATTCAGTAGTTTTGGAGAGATGCTTCATATCTCTAAAGCGGTTGACTCGCTCGGCCTGAAAAAGATCTATACTTTAACTCCACGTAAACAGTAGGTGATAAGTCTACCACGCTCGGTAACGTCGGTTTTTCTTTCTGTGTGAGTTGGTTCCGTAGATCTTTAGTTGTTCTTTTTGTCAATCTGGAACACGGCTATGGCAAGAATATCTGTTCAAGTATTAAGATAAGTATTAAGGTAAAATGGAATGAAATGGAAATAAAATTCGGCTTTCACAGGAAAAAACTGTCAAGCGCGAGTTGAACTTAGATGCCGAGGGTTCCAACTTCTTTGAATCTACGCAATGAGTTGATTTATATAGCGACCAGTAGCACCTTCACTCAAACAAGATGGGTTAAGGGTCCACTGAGCACTTTTTTTTAAATGAAGTAGGCTTGCCCGCCCAGCATCTGTACCATCCTGATAGATTAGTTGGTCTTGCAGGAAAGATAAACAGGAAAGATAAACAAAACATAAACATTTACATACAGGCACATACATTGCTTCTGGCCCCACACTGGCATCCAAGACCTGGTTTTTTTCTTTAGATAAGTCAATGGTTTGGTTGGCTTAACCAAATCGCATGTTTTCTCACGATGTTTTTCTTTACAGTTAGCGTTGTTGACATTGTTTATTTTCGAAGCTTCGTACATCTCCAAATATCTAGTAGCAATATAACACGCTAACCTCCATCATCATCAACCCATTATGTCCCCACCGAGGAACACGGGTCTCTTCCCTGAGGGAGGTATAGGCCATACTCCACCTCGGGGGCCTAGCCCGGATTGATGGAGGCTTGTAAGACTAGTGGCTGGTCTTACTGTCAGAAGTTTTTAAGCCGCTCTAAGACCTCTGACTTAGCTTAACCGACTTAGCACCAACTGCTTAACGTGCCACGTGTAACGTGAAGCATGGAACCTGCACTGAACGCGCCCTATGTTGCTTAACCTTCGTGATCGTTTAAAATCCATACTTCCACTTAATATATTCGAGTGTACTGACAGTATGTAAAGTAAAGTTGAAACATTATCTAATTAAATCACTTGAAGGATGGAGGCATGTTGTGAGCGATCAATATTTTATTGCAAAATTTATTATTAGTGCTCGTGATTTGATGATGAACACTGTATTGGAAAGTATAACAGTCCAAATCTGACGTTGTATGAAAATTGCCAGCTATATCTAGCCACCTTAACAAGTAGCGGCGGTACAATATTGTATTATAATGCCTGAGGTACGCACACGGGTTGTTATAAATAAAAGACTACCCAACAATGAATAAAAAGGTCAAGTTTCATAATAAAGGCGTTTACAGATTGACAAAAGTTACGGCCTTACTAATAAAGGTTATGAGCTGTGTATACAGTCGTTATGCGAGGTCTGACAAACTGGTTATTTGTACCCTAAATGCGATTTAACCAGTATAAATTGATATACGTCAAATAGTTATTCAGAGGTTATAACTTATTTATTAGTAAGGCCGATATACATTACATTACTGCAGCAGGCAGCAAAAGATACATTATAAACTGTGTTCCGGATACGTTTACTTGATTTTTTGTCGGAGAAGTCCGACTAGGTTCTAGTGCAAGTGCCTACTAAAGTTTTAGTTAAAAAAAGAGGCATTGATGGACAAACGTGCCAATGTTGTCCAAGGCGAAACCGAGGTACATATACGTGAGTCCTTAAATTCCTAGTTGTGGCCAAGGCTTGTATAGTACATAGTATATGCGCGGAAATTAAAACAACTATACTTGAGCCATTACAAACGTGTGAACCGAGTCATAAAGAGTATATGACTAACGCTAGTGGCATTTTTCCGAGCGATTCCGTGCTTCTCAAGGCACGTTAAGCAGTTATTGCTGGCTGTCGTCGATAGATGGCAGTCGTTAAGCCAAGTCAGAGGCCTTAGGGCGGCTTGAACATTTCTGACAGTAAGACCAGCCACTAGTCTTACAACCCTCCACCAATCCGGACGTGGCTCCCGTGGTGGAGTATGGCCTATACCTTCCTCAGGGAAGAGACTCGTGCCCCTCGGTGGGGATATAATGGGTTGATGATGAACTGAGATAGTAACATAAGATGCAAACAATGTCAAGACACAGTCGATAAATGAAAAATCTGACTTAACAGATTGCGATATTAACATCCTTCATCATTGATTTTAAAAGTTTAACTTCCTATCATCATTATCTAACCTGAAATAAAATTTTCAAGCCAAACCTGTTTCAGTCCTATTAAATTTTTAAAATTACATATAACAGTATTAATTTATTGCATCACCTAGCATATACAAGTATAGAAAATGTATCGTAAATTGCCATATTCTTCTTTTATTCATCATTCTTCGTTCTTCAAGGTTGTATGCTCTAGTATGTTTGCTCCTTCACGTTTGACTTTGCCTTACAACTCTGCGTGTGTGTATTAATCGGCATAATTCAAAGGTCTCCTGCCAGTGTTTTCTCTTAGCTTCTTTTGTGCATTCATAATGCTCTAACCTACAAACACAATCCGCTTTCATCTAGCGGGCAGAGCGTGAAATATGTCAACGTGTTACATCTCCCAGATTTCACTTATTCATAACGCGGCCTCCGTATAGACTTTCGGGGCTCTACGCAGCATAAGCGCTCATATTTTCACATGAATTTAAGTAAATTGCAGGTGTTTAACCTGTAAATATAGGATTTAACGTACCTATTTCCTTTTTATGTACAAAGTGTTTCCTATCTATCTATTTAAATGTTTTATAGTTAGTTTTTATTCATAAATTATTGGTTATAGTTGGGAAGGTTCTTGGTTAGTTCCTAGGTTTATTAAGATAATTCTTTCTTATGTATCTTAGTAAATAAAGAAATATAAATTGAATAGTGTTTTTATTTATTTATTTATTACAAAACACCGATTGTTAACTGTAATTGTAGTGCCGATGATTTTCGTACTAAAAATATATTAAAACGAATAGGTACCAAAATAGATAATGAGTTACTGAAACAAACGGATTCTCATAAGATAATCGCAATTAAATCTCAACAAAATGGACAAATATTTCCCATTATCAATAAAATAACTGGAGAAATATATACATATCTTTGGCAAACACGATTTGGTGACTATTTGCCAGTTTTGGTGGATATTTGAAAATAATTTCTAAGGAAAAATATGTGTATAAAGAATATATAAAAATATAAAAAATACGGTATCTTGGTAAAATTGGCAAAAACTTGAAAGACATTTTAAAAGCAATATGACATCGAATTCTTACCTGCGACGATATAACCAGCGTCCATATTCACACACAGTGGCAGTTCGTAATTGAACCCGGGACCTCTCGCATGGTAGACAGATGTGCTAACCGCTGTTCCACAGAGCTCGTAGTCGTATTCTCGATATATTCTCGATCGTATTTTCGATAGTATTAAGAAAAATGCTTGTATGAACACCGACGTCGCGGCAGATCAAGGCGAAGATGGCGGGACGACCTAAATGCATTCTTACCGGGATGGTGCGAGGTGGCTGGAGACAGGGAGAGATGGAAAGCAGGAGGGGAGGCCTTTGCCCAGCAGTGGGACACACGAGAGGCTACGTAAAAAATACTCAGACGTCCTGTATGAACTACAATTCGCGTCACCTTCGTCTTATCATCCGCGAGTAGTCGCCTTCGGGTTCCGTTAATGAAATAAACTTTCAGGTAGAGCGCAGAAGTGTACACATTAATATTCATGCGCTGTCCCCGCACCCTTGTAAATGTTTTATCCGTTAACGAGTCTACGGGATTAGCGCAATCATGTCACGTCGATGTTTCGCCGGTGTGCGGTAATTAATTCGCTTAGTAATCAATTCGTTCTGATATTATATTAGGGGTATGCCGCCTTTTGGAAGAACGACCAACTTACACATGAGTTACTCTTCGTTTGTCCCACTTTTTACTTGCATTGAAAATGGTAAACTGCTGACTTCGAATCAAGACATTTTGTTCGAAAGTTGCTACATTCAGAATGTGTTAACTGCGTAGGTCCTGACCTTGAACACATCAGTGGTTTTCGGTGGTTATTTTCAAGTCCAGAACATAGGAGGTTAAAGAGCTAGATGCAGTGAATTTCACTGTCAAGTAGACAGTAGTAAACATTTGTTTAACACTAGGATTAGAGTTGTCGTGGGGTTACCGGAGGTCCTACCTAGTCGAAAACACACAGACGTTTTTATCATCAAAATTCTATTGCATCGGAACCAAATCTACTTGAAAATACAATTGAAGTTATTGAAGGTAATAGACAGGTTTCTAAAAACATCTTATATTTTTTGTTAGTGTTCATTGAGTCCTCAGAAAGTGGTAATTTTGAATTATTTCTTGATATTTGTTCTAAAAAATCAAACGAATATTTATTTTAAAATAAGCCGCCAAAACGCTATCTTGGAGGATTATGACGTCACTGGACAGTAAACAAAATCAATGAACGTAGGAAAGACGTGAATGACAGGACGCCATATTTAGTCACCTGTGACGTCATCATAGATTGGCCAACTCAGGCCATTTTCGATAAAATGGCTGCAGGGCATACTAAACCGACACGTCGCTAACTCAGTCGGCGGCAAACTGTTTGCCAACTGGGGACCCAGCCTTAATAATGTATTCATTCTTTTTTCTGTCTAACCCTCTATAATTTCTATTCGTACTACTCAAATTACGGAAATTACGAATATTCTTAAAATTCTACAAATAACTCAGAGTTCAATTAAGGTAGTGGATAAAAATTAAACGCTGTGAAAGAAATTATTATGCATAAAAATAGCTCGTAAACGAGAATACCTTTTAACCAGAAAAGCTAATTTTGCAAAACGCGGCACTCGTACAAACAACAACGTTTTACGAACAATTTTCTACCTGCCAACATTAGGGTCAGACATAGAGGCAGATAATCAAATAACTCGCGAACTAAACTCAATTTCTACGGGTATTTGGGTTATCAATACCAATTGGGCCTTGACACTAAGGCCAAAAAGCTAGATAGAGCTGTAGTTCAATACCCCCATTGTTTCGCATAAAAACTATCTAATTTTGGGTTTGTAGTCTCGCTGATGGTCCTAAAATTCACTATCAAAATGTCTGAGAGACTGGTCTGACTTTTTTTGCAAAAACATTTTTCCTTGGTGTGTTCGTGTCTTCAATAAAATTTATCATCATCATCAACCCTTATTATGTCCCCACCGAGGGGCGAGGGTCTCTTCCCTGAGGAAGGTATAGGCCATATTTCACCACGGAGGCCAAGTCCGGTTTGGTGGAGGCTTGTAAGACTAGTGGGTCTTACTATCAGAAGTTTTCAAGCCGCCCTAAGGCCTCTGACTTGGCTTAACGGCTGCCATCCATCGACGGCAGCCGGCACTGACTGTATAGCGTGCCTTGCAAAGCACTGAGCCGCTCGGAAAAATGCCACTAGCGTTTGTCATAGAACGGTCACCCATTCATGCACTGAACGCGCCCTATGTTGCTTAACCTCCGTGAAAAAATAATTTAATCTATGAAAGTAAAATGGAAACGACCACCATTTTTTCTGTTGCATGATGTATGTAACAGTTGGTTCCAAGGTCCCGCTTCGGCTTTGAATATATTAACTTTTATTCACTTCCCAGTCTGAACATAGTCTTAGGCCCTAAACAAGGCGTTTAACACTGCGCCGGCAAGGCTGCGATACCTGCTGACCTGGAAACCTGCTTAACACTCAACACGCCCACAGGATGAATTTAATTACACCTTATTATCGTAACAGGAAGGCGTGAGCGGAATCACAATACCAGCGTGAGCTTGAGCGAGGAAGAAAAACTGGCAAACGAGAATAATGTAAATAGGATTTTGTAGTTATGATAAAATATGTAGTGAAAGGCGCCGTAGTAATTATGTTATCCTTAAAATTATTTTGAGGGCTTCCTGACTTTTTTATTGTGGAGTTCAGAATACAATAGGCGAAACCTGGTCGGACTCGTCCGATAAAACCACCAGTAAGTTGATCCGGACTAAAAGTTTACATTGTTTAGTGCTTACAAAAGTTTTAGTTCAGCAATAGGCTATTTGACAGTGTGAAAAAAAAACACTACTATTTACACGTATTCTTACTAATTATTAGTCTTAAAACCACATGAAGGCATTTTAACTAAAAAAACTATTATTATTTGTAAAAAAACACAGGATAAAATTTGATAATTATGTATCTGCAGCCATTGTATCGAAAACGGCCCGGATTGGCTGATTCTATGATACATTAAGAAATATAGTAAATAGTATTAATTAAATTAACTTGTGGGCGGCATAGGACTGGGAGACTTGGAACGCTATGAGGGAGTCCTATGTCCGTCAGTGGGTGTCAAATAGTTGATGATGATGATGATCATACACACAAAAATAGGCAGATAGCTTGTTGGTCAAACACAATAAATTTAATTAATCTCAACTTTGTTTTTACACCAAATTTTTTACAAATATGTACAAAATACTAGATAATAATATTATTAGCTATGTACTTTAACTAAAAAAAAACACCTGCGGGTTTTTATTAATTTTGTGGACCTCTAGGTGTATACTATGATATCTAGTAGAGGTAGAGCTTGTAGAGGTACGGGCTCGGCTCTTCGTGAGATCTGATAACTTTTTAAGAGTCAAAACCTTATGACCTTTTTATGTCTTAGCTATAGACTTTACATTAAAATGCTTTGGTGATATTTAGCAACCATCTTGATATTTCAATTTGTTTTGTGAGAGAAAATAGTTCTGCCGCTAGGTAGCTACTAGGCAACTAGATGAGATAAAAATATTCCAAACAGAATATGCCTTCGTTTGAAAAAAGATTCTAATACCTAAACCAAAGCACATGACTACAAGTCTTGTCATATATTACACATAAACTTCACGAGTAGTTTTTCATAGCCCTCTCCACAAAGTCCCCCTTACACTATAGTGGTCACATTTTTCCTTACGAGCGCAAGGGTGGAGCAACTACAACACTCTCGCCATTGTCATCTTGCCGAGCAGACGCTGAGTACTCTTACATCTTCACTGCAGACAATATGCATAGATGCCTAAAGCAACCCCCGGCATATGCAAAATGTAGCCCCGTGTATAAAGACGTATAATGAAAAGGATAACGACGAGGCATCGGCTTGGGTTTTTAGGGTTCCATACCCAAAGGGTGAAACGGAGTCAAGGACGTAACGGACCTATTTGTTAGGTATAGAATCACGCTCTGCTACTAAATGTTAATTAAACTACTAAATGAGGCATATAGAATCAAAGGCTGCTAAGTGCCATACTTTCCAAATATGAGCCATCTAGTGTATTTCAAATATGAGCCATATAGTAGTAACAAAATCAGCAAAAGAGCACTTAAAACCTCATACAAATCCCATATTGGGCTCAAAGGCTGCTAAGTGTTACCGCGTTGACGGGAAAGTGGCAGAGTTTACTTTGTGGTACTTTGCAGCCTATGATGCTATATGCCTTAAATGATTCTATATGCCATCTATATGCCGCTAGGCTCGATATAATTATATTGTCAGAAGAAAAAAGTACAGGGAAAACTAACTAACAACTCACGAGCATTCACCCTCGGACACTCGTGACAAATTACAGAGAAAATAACTCCCACAGTCAAATAAAAGGAGAACCACTTGCCCGCCGGTGCAAGCTTCCAGAGCCAAGTCGATCCGGTCGATTTATTGTGACTTACACGAGAGCAGGTATTAGCCCAGCTAAGGTCAAGGTCGGTAGTAAAGTCCGGTCAATCCGCCGTGACGCCATGCCTCCAGCCTGGAGACGACCCTGCCCATCCAGGTTGGAAAACCGTCGCTCAAGCAAGTGGACGGAACCCCGTTCCGATAGCACACCACCGACGAATGCGAATGCTGTTGTTGAATTGTTCGTTGGTCCCACCTTTACTTTTCACAATTATATTCAATCCGTGTAAATGCCGCATTCACCACCATTTTTGTTGCCGTCATAACCACAAATAAACAATACGTCGGCCTAATTTTATCAGAATGCGTAATTCCCTCGGCATGATCTTTACAGGAGCTCGTAAAAACGGTTTATTTTTCCTACGTACGGAAATAATTTCAATGCATTTAGGAATCTAGTAGTAAAAATTATCAAGGAATTTAATTTTTCAAATAGTTTTTAGTTTTGAATACTAGATCATTAAGAAAATGGACTTACGAATTTTTCTTTGCTACTGTAGCATACGATTAACATCAAAAAAATATATATATTCTTGTTATATATACAAGAGGAAAAGGCCTATGCCCAACAGTGAGCTCTATTTACGGGCTGATTAGATAGATATATAGATATATACAAAAGACATGGCTTTTTTTTGCCGTTTTTAAAGATAACTAACTAGGTGTCCCGGCAAACTTGGTACCGCCAAAGTTTTCGTTGTTTTTCCATATTTTCTCACCATTTAAACTTCCCCTTTCATAGGTTATTTTAAAAAAAAAATTCTCCGTAAGAACCATCGTCGTACTTCAAGGAATATTCTAAAAAAAGAATTACCGAAATTGGTTCAGCTGTTAGCAACACATTTATCGATTAATTTGAATATTATAGCTGGTACGGAACCCTTTTTATGCGAGTCCGACTCGCGCTTGGCCGCTTTTTTACATAGTCTAACAATTCACTGGGAAATTAAGGACTCCACACACGACGGCTATAAGGTAAAGATGTATATTATAGAACGATATATCTCATTACATCTTTCCATAGAAATCGTCAGGAGACCACACACGAGAGCTATAATATACATCCTTACATCTTTGTACCTTAAAGGTACTGAGCGATACGAAGATGTATATTTACCTGTCGATACATCTTAATATATCTCAATACCTTTTCGTGTATTACGATACATCTCTCTTCGAACAGGGTGTTTCAAAAAGTTTCTTGGTGATTCAAAAACTCCACTGGGAGTCTTATTTCGCTAAACGTTATAGGTATTCAGAGTCCTGTCTCAAAAAAATCATTTGCTCCACATCACTTGCAGTCCTATCTGTAATCACTAAATAGTCTCGCTAAAGGCCGGTTTCTGAATTGAGAATTTCACTTAAGTAAATACTTAAATAACGTTCTGTCATACTCTTTTCTGAACCACTCGGAAAAATGCCACTAGCGTTAATCATAAACGGTCACCCATCCATGCACTGAACGCGCCCTATGTTACTTAACCTTCGTGATCGTTTAAGATCACTCAGGCGGCCAGGGCTACGAGCGATTCGATTCAGTCGATTGATGACCTATGACTTTATAGATATGACATAGGAAGTTACAAATTATATAGTGATGGAACATAACATTAAAGTTGCCTTTAACATAAAGGATAGTAAGAAAAATCAATCTACCTCAAGAAAAGAAAAAAAAAGTGAAGCAACACAGTGGTCATCAATTTTGTAATAATGTCATGCCTGTCCGCTAGGTGGCGATGTCTGATAATAGGGTAGTTTCCAGGGTCAAAATAATTAAATTCTATTTAGTCCGTATTTTAGATTATAAAAAAATATTGGACACGATTTTTTCTTTTTTCGATTAAACAAAAAATAACAAAGATATAGCCCATTAAAGTTACGTGTGACGTCACTCCGTGCTAAAAAATGCAGTACGGCGTGACGTCACTCGTAACTTTAATGGGCTATATCTTTGTCATTTTTGGTCTAATTTACAAATAAAAAAATACGTATCCCTTATTTTTGAATAATCTAAAAAACGGACTTATTACATTTTTTAGGGCAACTAGCCCATTCCGCATATATTTTAAACTCTCAGGAATTTTCCTTACTTTATATGATGTTCAAATCGTTATATTTTTGGAATATGTGCCAACGCATACGCGCATCAAAATCTATTAGATATGATATCTATATCATCTTCTGATGTACTACCTATCTATTAAATCTAGTAGTAAGTAAGTCGACAGATCCGTAACAACACCCTGTATAACACCTTAGCAGCCGGAACGTGTGTCGCTCGAGACGAATTCCAACGAAATGAAGCAAAATATACATTACGTTACCTGTTGCGTGTGTGATACTTTAATATAATGTAAAGCTATATATCCCGGGATGTAATGTATATTATAGCCGTCGTGTGTGAAGTCCCTTAAGACCACAATGTCAAAGTTTTGAGTCTGTACGCGTGTGTGCGTTATTAAATAGTTTGACCGTCCAAATTTTTTGCCCGTTGCTATAGGACGCCAAAAAAAGCAATATCAGTAAGTTTTGTCTAAACGCCAAGCTCAGATATAGTGAAATATGTACATGTGGTACACCCCTAAACAAACTTATACAATTGGTTACTTTTAAAACGGAATTTTGTATGAAAACACTTGCTTGCGACGACACATTTCAGAGCACTCTTTTTATGTTTAATCTATTTAAAAATTGTAATAACTAGTAAATGATTAAATAATACATTTTCCGAAACACTTTGTAATTTTTGTTTTAATCAATCATCTCTAATAATTTATTGTTGATAGTGTCAAATACCGTATTGCTAAGTATAGATTGATACATTACCACAGGGTATAGTTTGAGACCTATGTGAGACTTGAGGAAGTAACTGTGGAAGTTATTTTTAATTACACACTTACATTACGGAGGTAGTTGTTAGAACAATGGACTCGGAACCGGGAGGCCCAGGTTCGATTTCCATTCCATTTTGTTTCATAAGTTATGTACATTTGTGAAGTTATAGTAGTGGTATTGGCTACTATAACTTTAGGTTCCATACGCGTCCTGCAGTTAACTGCTAGAAAATGCTTGTAGCATTAAGTCCGCCGCATTGCCATTGTAAAATTTACTTATGTGCAATAAACGTATTAATAATAATGATAACTTCACAAATGTACATAACTTCGCTGACTGTGAAGGAAAATGTAGTGAGGAAAGCTGAGTGTCTCAGCTATATAATATTTCAGCGCTTGAAATCGCCAATCAGTGGTGAAAGCTCATAATCTCTCCAAGAGAGCGCGCGCAAATAGGCTGCTTACTACAAATGTTTATTTATATTAAACAGCATTCCTAAATAGCCCTAAGTCTGACGCGGACACAAGTACTTGCAACACTTCGTAAATGGTACTTAAATTGCCTTTAAGTTGACTGTTGCAAGAAGAAATTTTAGGAAAGTTGTGCAAGTCGGCCTTAGTGAAACATTTAATTTTTGATTCAACGTATTATTCGAATGCCTAACAGAGCCATTCGATGTACCTATAGTAAAATACGTGTAAAAACACATTCGGAAATGAAAGTGCACGATGTAAGGATACATACAGGGTGTATTCAGGCCCCTCCGACCCGCTGCGCTACTTAAACAGCATTTATATTCATATCACCATGTATTTACATGTCTCGGTCTGCGAGGGCGAATTTCGGTTTCCATCCAGTTACTCTGAGAAAGAAATCCTAAAAGGATTGTAGGTAAAAACCCTTGATCGCGATACGTGTTTCGTTATCGGAGTGGTATAAAGGGAAAGCTGTTCTATTTACATCAAAAGAAGGAAGGAAATAATAAGAAAACATTGGGACAGGATATTTGGAACAGGAATAAGAACTTATGATACTCGTACGATACGCTGTCAATAAAGGTTGTCCAAATGTGAAGGTAGGTTAGAAATAATTAAAAAAAACCATCTTTTCCTTTTATTCATCTAAAGATAGCACTGCCTGTATTAATTATATTAATCGATGGTTCATATTTTTACATACAAAGATTTTCGAAAATACTCAGGCATTATCCTCTTCAGTCGTAACCTTGAAAATAACAATAATTTTCTATAGTAACTAGCTGCCCCGGCAAACGTTGTTTTGCCAGATAGTGGTATGAAAAATAGATAACAACCTATTCTCACACCTACCAAATATACATGTAAAGTTTCATCAAAATCGGTCAAGCCGTTTCGGAGGAGTATGCGCTCTAACATTGAATTTTACATGAGAATTTTGTATATTAATTAATTTTATATATTATATTAGAAGATTAAACTATCTGAACCCGCAAACTCTGTTTTGCCAGAAAGGGGTATGAAAAATAGACAACAACTTATTCTCAGACCTAACGATTATACATATACATGTAAAATTTCATCGAAATCTGTCAAGCCGTTTCGGAGGAGTATGCGCACTAACATTGGGACGCGAGAATTTTATATATTAGACTAGCTGAACCGGCAAAAGTTGTTTGCCAATTTTTTTTTTCACTTAGGGCCATGAAAAATAGATAACAACCTGGCCGCAAACTTACCGAATATACATGTAAAATTTTATGAAAATCGGTGAAGCCGTTTCGGAGGAGTATGCGCACTAACATTGAGACATGAGAACTTTATATATTAGAAGACTTTCAAGGTCAGGACTTAGGAAGTTAGGAAAAAGATGGATGTATGGATTCACTTACCTCAAGTAAGTTTAACCTCTTACGCGCCGAGGACTCGCGCCGGCGGCTCCAATGTAAACTACGGCGCATTCCGTCACACCCCGTGCAACGCCACTTTGAAACGAATTTTGATGATGATACAGACCACAGTTGTATGACCATGTTTGGTCTGTAGAATATTACTCTGTGAACGACTAATTTAGCTGAGAAGAAAAAATGTTCTGGCCAGAGGGGTTAAGTTTAAGTTTTAGTTCAAAAAACTCAGGCATTTACAGGGAAACCAGATCGCCCTTCATTTTATTAATGGATACAAAATTTTTCAAATTCTATATGTACGAAGGAAGATTCACTTCATCTATAAAATAAATACTAGGCGGTTGGGCACATTCTTTATCTTTGCCTTCACAGGCATGCGAACAAGGTGGAAAGCATATTAGGCGGCTACCTTGGATAGGAAAATATGAATATTGGATCAAGAATTTAATATCAGAAGCTATAAGCAGTTGAAGTATTCAGTCTTGGAATGTTATAACATTAAACATCTGTCGTGGTGGCAGTAAACTCATACAGCTTAACTTCAAGGTATTGAAATGGCATTATTACATCGTTCCATATTTCGTTTTTTTTTTGCAATAAAGTGTAACAACAACAACAATGCAGCCTATCATTATCATCATCATCATCATCATCATCATCATCAATTCAGCCTAGACAGGGTGAATTTTTGAGACGTGTCATTAAGAGCAGGTTTAACTTTAACCTTTGTAGTTACAGGAAAACTTTTTCCGGAGACTATCCAGAAATTTGTAAGATATTCTGAACTGCATTTACAGATTTTGGAAAAAAAATGTACAGTCTTTTTAGACTGTACATTTTTTTTAACCATCATAACCATTTAATCTTGTGTAATTAACCATTTTCTTTTGAAAATGGTTATTTACACAAGAACTTTTTGATGCCAGTCGATCCAGTTTCTTACAAGGATCAAAAGTCTATTACTGATCCAACTGAAGTTTGAGTACTAGAAATGTCAGATATTGTGAAATACTTCTTCCATACATTTCGGTAAAAGAGTCAAATTTCTAAATTAGCCAATCTTTTTGCTATGGTAGATCCAATAAAATCCGATAAATAGAATACTGGCTGAAAAAAGTAGGTAAGTGAAAAAAACGTTTTAATTTTCAAACTTCGAACTTGATATGAATTCTTGGGTTCTGGACATATAATGAGTATCCCCAGCGCGGATTCGCGATTTCCAGCGCTGAGGTATGTGAATACCCAGATACTTAGGTCTCTTCTCGATGTTTCCCTTCACATTTAGCGAGTGGTATTGCTAGCACAGCTTTACCACCGTGTATATTCTCTACATAATTATTCGGTGAGTTACTAAAAACAGCTAATGATTTCCCAAGTAATTTTAAATTGCAGCGCTTTATTAATAAAAATGATTTTCCTCTAATACCTAAACAGGTATTAACTGGTTCACGCTAGCGTCATCCTAAAACCAGGTACCTACAAAAGGAAACTAAGCAGTTATTTTCTCGCTGCCTGTATTACAAGTCCCCGATAATGGGATTAAGCCAATATTAGTTACAGGGAAAACAAAGTTACGCGGGCAATTTCGGCCGCGCATATTGGCTATTAACACTTGCTTTAGGCTCATTCACACAGTGAGACCAGTACGGGTTTCTCATTCCAAGTTTATCTCTAAAATGATTCTTATTACTTGCTATATTCAAATATACGACGAATTTTAAGCATTTTGGCACTAAAATCTATTATATGCCTTGATGGTTCACCTTCACTGAGGTACCATGTGACTCTAATTTAGTCCTTGGGTCACTGGGTCACAGAAAACTGCAGAAGTTTACTTCGGACTACCCATGAGGTGTCACGTAGGTAGTGCGTCCCACTTCCGGTACTAATATTATAAGAGCAACCTCCTGGCAAGCTATACACCTCTAACCTGTGGAGCAGCTACATTAAAATTATATAACGGGGATACTTGCCTCTTCAAGCACAGATGGCATCCATGTAGTTGTGCGTACGCGAGTTCTTCTTCTTCTTCCGTCTAGACCATGTCCCGTTACTTGGGGTCGGCCTTCCTTCTCCTCATTCTCCATGTAGCACGGTCTTGTGCTTGGTCTGAACTTAATTGAGCATTTTTCAGGTCCTTTTGGACCGTTGTCTGCCATGTGGCGGGTGGTCTTCTACGTGTGCGTTTCGTCGTAGGCAAATTTAGGGCAAGCTTTATCATATTGTCGTCTGGGCGTGCGTACGCGAGTGGCGTCCCTGATTTGTAGTATGAGCGGTAGCTCCGGTCTCTTCTTAGGTTGATCAGATAGCCCAATTCTAAAGCATTGGGCATCCATCCGTGTCTTAGCTATCAATAAATTCAGATTTGAGTAACTGTAGGTTAAGGTTGCGTTTTCGTCTTAAATATCAATGATTTTTTTTAGTTACATACTGTATACATTTGTAAATAGGTAATCCATGCCATGTAACTATGAAAATATGCTTACTCCTTGTTTTTATTTACGCTTTACGTTAACGAATCGTTAACAAACTAAGTACAAGTGTTGGATAAAAGTACCTTGTAATCTTAGTACTAATGTACCCTCTGACACTACTTTAATATAGAAGTAATTCTGAAAACATTTTTATTTTTTTGCACCGCCTGCTTTCTTGGACATTTAGTCTGAAATAAAGTTCTATTTATTACTTATTTATTTAAATTTGTATACTAGGTGTGTTGCCTAAATACTATAAGAAAACTAAACGACCCGGTGTAAATGAGGCCTTACTTTGTCTACAACATTGTGTTCCTTGTTTTGTTTGGAAAAACCCCATACGACCAGTTTTAAGATTATGTAGCAGTTTTATATTTTGTACTTCAGTTTGTTGTGTTCTAAAATTCTAAGCCCTTTTAAATACTTTGTTTCAATGGTAATTAATTCGAACCAAATAATGTGATGGAAGCATGTCATCATCATCAGCTATTTGACGTCCACTGCAGAACATAGACCTTTTTCATGGTATTTCAAGTTTTCTAAGTCCCAGTCTAGTACCGCTCGCGTCCAGATTCTCCCTGCTACCGTAACCAGGGCCTCGATTCTGATAGTGCATTATAGTATGATGGCAGATACTCGGTCGGGTCACGTGAATAGATTTTTCATACCATGCCTAGAATTATTGATATACGTGCTGGAGTTGACTTGAAGCAGCAATGAAACTAAACCGCAATGTCCATGCAGTTGTCCTTGTATTACAATGCATTAGTAGAATATAGGCCCAAGTCTTCAGACTATCTAGTGGCGCCCTGGCCACGCTGCGGCGTTCGGTTCGCGGTCGCAGTTCTCCGACCTATGTGCTCGCCCGCTGCCACATCAACTGAGCAATTCTTTGAGCTATATTGGTAAGTCGGGATTTTCTGCTGACCTCCTCATTCCAGATGTGATCACGCAGTGAAACTTGTAGCTCTTTCCAATGCTCGCTGGGCATTTATGAGGCCTAATAGTCAGCGAACAGGTCTCACAGCCATAAGTCATCGCTGTTAACACATGCATTTACTTGTCATAATTTACAGCGGCTTTTGTGTTTTAACAGCGTGGTAACAGCGTGGTAACGTTATTTCAGCAAGAGAAAATATTTAAAGACAAGAAAAAAGACATTGCTTCAAAATGGAAATGCGTTTTTGGAACTTTTTGCCTTTTGATAACCTCTGGGTTAAGATAAATCGCCACTTTTGAGACTTGTGAAGAAAACGCGTTTGAGTCAAAACTTAATACCTACGTACCTACTAAAGTTCTATAGCAAGAAGGTGTTCTACCCATAAAAAGGTCGACGCCCATTTTTATATATTGTGCGGTGTTGAAATGCCGTCTGTGAAAATTCGAGCTTAATGTTATTATTTGACAGCGTAACTGAAAGCGTCATCTTTCGTAAATTGAGCGTTTTCATAATAGCACTGCAGTGTGCAATAAGTTAACACACATTAACATTTGCTGAACATATTCATGGCCATATATTCTCACGGAAGCAATATAAGTGGCAGTTTCAGGTGTTCACAAAAGTGTTCCCGACTCAATTTCTCTACAAAAATATGGCAAGTTAGCAAATCGTCAGCGCACCTGCGCTTGAATAACGCTTTCCATTTCCCCGTAATATGTTCTAATAAATCTGAGAAAAGTTGAGGACGTTACTCAGCGGATACTTCTGTTATTGCTGTGTTTAGGGCGACTGCATGTCATCTTTTTACTGCGATAGGTTATTTTTTATTTCTAGCTATGGCCCATTTTACAATAGGCTAGATACAGAATGAGCTTGGTCCTAGCTAGTGCCGTATAAGATATAATAAAAATACCTTCCGTACAAAACAGTAACATTTCCTGGTTTCAGAATAAACATGGATAAATAATGAATAATATGACACTATAGTACAATACGTTTTTAAAACCACAAAATATTAAAAGTGTTGATCGCTAACACCGATAAGGTTTAGATATTTTTTTATATGAGGTATTTACTCTTACGCTTTTTTTATTCTTTTCTGTTTCACTGTTTTCTCTTTTTTTCTTTTATTAACCCCCGATTTCTTGAACGCTAACAGTCAGTTAATCTACTGTTTACAGCTATCAATTGTTGTATGCACTTTTGACAACTGTCAGCTCTTAACAAAAGATTAACAGACTGTTTGAGAAACCGGCTGTAAGTTTCACAATTCTACTTTTAGTAGTTTTTACAGGTGATGAGTTTTAAAGCAATTTTATGTCTAATTTCATGCAAATTGTTATTGCAATAACACTTTTAAATTCAGAGCAAGGAAGTAAAGTTGAATAAATAAAAAGCATGAGTTACGTAGAATTTGCATAAAGTAATTTATGAATGTTGTCGGGTCGGCTCGCAGCAAATAATTAAAATAGTTTTTCGTTGTATGAACGGTGACCGCATATTTCCAGCACATTTCGCATGATCAAAAGCCGCAGTTTGAATTAATTACAAACATGACTTCATTTAACTTTTACCCGCAATGTAGTTCAATTTAAATGCTATGATTTCGGACAATGTTGATTTAACGTTGTTAATGGCAATCGACTTGCTAACAAGGGTTAAAATAACTTTCTCATCAATGTTGTTTCAATAGTTCAATGTTGTTTCAAATAAATCGGGTGATTGCCAAACATACTATGTTTTGCATTCGTCCAGAAAAAAATGGGAATATTTCAATACGAACTGTTCAATAAAGTGATACTTGTCGATCTAAAGACTGTCTCTATGTGATCGGGCTCAAATATATGTACTGACTGACCTACACAAGCCACAAAAATCCGTATTGCGGAACCAGTTTCATGGTATGCGGAAAGGGATACGTATTCGGAGCCCCCACCCCCTTTCAAATATTGGTTTTTGTCCGAGCAGAGTTTGTTAAGAGCAAACCCATGTTTTTCCATCTACACCCATTCACTAGCTTTTCTGTATCTTACGCCGGGTTCCAATTATGCCGACTGCACTTGAAGTATGAATAAGAAGTGTATGCGTGTAAATACGAAGTCAACGGCTGAGTGGCAGTGTCAGACAAGAGAGTAGACATAGACCTTATCGTTCAGTTGCACGTACTGAGTATTAGCAGTAATTTAAGCTCTAAGATAATTTAATAACGAAAGGCACAGGCATCACCTGGAACTTGTTTATATGTATAATATATTTGCTGCACGGCAAAACAAGAATCGATGCTGGTAACACCAGCTGTTACTCGAGTGGCGAAAACAGTTTGTGTGTATGTGATTGTATTAGAAATCTTTTATAATATAAATGTTTCATCAAATTTATTTAGTATGGTACCTACGTGGAGTAAGTTTTCAGTTGAAACTACCACGGAAGATAGTATGTGTCTTTGGATGATAGAATACGGTAATACAATCAACGCTGGAACGAGAAGCGAAAAAGGAAACGGGGAAGGCGACAGTTACAAGGAGATGATTAATATTATATTTAACTGTATTTCAAAGACTTGATCTATAAAACTATACTGTATTTAAGTCTAAACTAACGGAGAATATTATGATTGAAGAGAAATATGTCACGACAAGAAGAGATCATCTTTTGAACGCGATGGAATAAATTAATGAACGTTTTCTTGACATGTCACTGCGATGAATGTAAATGGGGCTTACGCATAGTGCCATAGCTTTCCCGGTGACGTTTTATAGCGCTTCGTCACTACAGCCAAATGTAAAGTGTATGCCTATGCATGACAAAGAACATGAATTAATTTCAGACACGTCGCACGGTTGAGTGGGCACCCCAGCCAGCAGCCCTTCTAGGTGTAGAAATTCGCTCAATTATGTCTCTCGCCCCATACACTGCGGTGCTTTTTAGCTTATTTATCAATCAATCTCTGATCTAGGGTTGATAAAGAGTACTGCAATGTCAACAGTCCCCCACACAGTGTTCCTGTCGCTTCATGAAATTTAATGGGACTAATTTCCTGGACGATACCTGTATTTTCGGCGGCATTTCCTTCTTTTTAAAATTATTTTTTATGACGGCCACATTTTTATGACGGAATAGCTAGGTACCTTTTACACAAGTACTTCTGTAATTAATTTCAAAAAGCCTCTTTAAGAAATTTCTGTAATTGCGACCGATGAATGAGAGAGTGGTACCAATTTGTCTCTGAGTCGCTATTGCAAATCCGTTGCGAGAGATGTAGATAAATCACTACTAGAAAGTTCGTTTGAGAAATGTCACGTGCGCAATTGATGGTGGGCATAGGCAAATTTATTATAGAATAAAGTAAGCAGCTTTTACGACCATTAGATTACACATCAGCGCCTCTTTTATGCCTTCTTCATATTATTATATCAGTGTAGTTTTGCGGGATATTAAATGGATTGAGTGTTACTTAATCTCTGCTAATTTAGCACGTAATTTAAGTTGATAAACTCCCTTAGTTATTTTTTTTTACAATAAAATATGTGTTCTATAGAGGGTGTTAAAAAACTAAAGTCCAGAGCCAAACTAAGTAACTAAAATCTTTTATATCGATATTTTTGCTGGAAAATCCACGATTTTATTTAAGGTTCATATTATTGTATTATAGGTTCAGCAATGACCCGACCTATTTTGGCGCTTGGTTATTTATTCTAAATTCTAGGACATCAATTTCTAAAATAACTGTCACATTTTTTATATAAAAGAAAAATCTCAAAAGTCACTACTAACATAATTCTGAGATTGTAGACCAGCCATGTACGAGTCGGACGCGCGCAGAAAGGGTTCCGTACCATTGTCTATACCACAGTTTCAAGGATCTTCCTGTTGTCACATGTCTGTCTGTCAGCAACCCGTCCGGCACATCGTCCGTCTGACGGACGATGTGACGATATGATTTTTTCCCTTTGTGGCGCTAGTGAACCGGATGGAGCCCCATAATAAAACGAGATTTGTCCAGTTAGTGGCAAAGCCTAGTCTCTTCCTACTGCTCGGGGATACAGACTTTATGTTATATTCCGTTTATGACTCTTTCCTTAGGTGGCACTAGGATCACCCTTTTAAGGCGCGACTAGACTTCGGTATAGTTATCAATTCTACCACGAAGGGAGTTAGAGCCACGTGTCAGTCACGTGACGCGCGCAGAACACGTCATTAGCTTCGCGACTTGTCCCTCGAGAGCTGAGAGTTTTTTTCTGCTCATATTTTGGATTTCAAGTTTGGGGTGGGCAGTTCAACTGGTTGTAGGTACTCACGCATCCTCCTTATCTATACCATAGTATTAGAATTAAGATTTGTGGTAGGAAAGCAAGTCTTTTTGGAATAAGTTTACCTAATATGAAGAAATATAGGTACAGGATGTAACAATATCCCCCAGAATATTACCAATATTATACAACGATTTTTTAAATTTTGTTTTGTTTAGGATCACCAATAAGAGTTACACAAAAATTACAAAGCTTATGAGCTAAAAATCTAAAAGACCATGTGCATCGTGCACTCTTAGTTATAGTTAACCACAACATGCCTAATAAAGTAACATCATAAAAGACCATAAAGTGAGCAGTTCTACGTAATACAAATTACGACAATAATTTATGTAACTAAAGCTGAATGAGTAACAAGGAAGACTTGAAGACAATCTGCTGGATTACTATCCAGCAATATTCGAAGTCAAGATAACTCACTCCTAAGGCCTGGTTTACATTTGCTTTATTTTCATGCTTTTTTAGCATGCTTTCCATAGAGCTAGAATAGAATAGAGACGCCAATTCCTTTTATAAGTACATAAGCTAATTATAAATCAGTAATGGTTGGTCGTATACTATGTATTTAGGATGTTTTTAAAGTACTTTTATAATATACGGTGCGTACTAAACGGTATAAATCGGCAAACGTTTTTGCCGTCTCTATTTTATTCTTTCTTTATGAAAATCATGATAAAAAAGCATGAAAATAAAGCAAATGTAAACCAGGCATAAGAGTAGCATATAAAAAGCATTTGAATGGCCCAATTCAAGAAATCACTAAGTCCAATTTCATTGATTTCTAAAACGACTTAAGTCCAAAAATCATGATTTGGTCTTAGGTCGTTTTGCAAATCTATGAAATTGGACTTAGTGATTTCTTGAATTGGGCAATCCATTGTTTGATATAATGTAAAACATCTTTAGGTGTTTGAGATTGAAGCAAACTGTACCTACCGTTTTTTACTATACAAATCTGTGCAAAGTACTAACATGTAAAACTGATAGTCATGCTTTAAATTGGTAGTGACAAAAACATTTAAAAGTTTAGTAAAGCCATTCTTATCACAGAAAGGGCTTCTGTGCAATTCTTACGTAAAGTGCTATATGAATCGAAGGTAAAACTATCGTAAACGAGACTGCTCCAACAGTCAAACCAAGCGATTGGTTTTGTGGGGTCTGATATAACAAATGTAACTTGTTCATTTTTATGCTAAGCGGGAAATCGCTGATATTTTGTTCCTGACTTATTTCAGGGTTGATCGCATGTTTGTATTGATGAGTAGAACAGCCTATTTAAGTTTACTAAATAACCTTA
Organism: Yponomeuta plumbellus; assembly: GCA_947310845.1. Classification (NCBI taxonomy): domain Eukaryota; kingdom Metazoa; phylum Arthropoda; class Insecta; order Lepidoptera; family Yponomeutidae; genus Yponomeuta; species Yponomeuta plumbellus. Next base: position 8,939,445 of record OX371192.1, on the reverse strand, counting down.
TTGTTATTTCAGTAGTTGAAAATTATAAATAACTAGTAACCGTTTTTTAAAATCAAAAGAATATTTTTTGAATAATAATACTATTTTCAAACTATGACAATTAGAATACAATTTATTTCAAAGAAGTTGTGTAACTTCGTGTACGTTGTGTAACCGACACGGTCACGGTTATACTAGAATTATTTCCGGGTTTCTCAAACGCTAACAGTCTGATAATCTACTGTCAATAGTGTCAGTTGTTTTTTTTATATGCACTTTTGCCAACTGACAGCTGTTAAGAATAGATTACCAGACTGTTAGCGTTTGAGAAATCGGGGGTATGATTACAAAATAACGAATAAGGCCTCCAATGCCGAACTAGGTTAGAGCCTCAGCAAACAGCGCCTTTCCCACAGTGACTACTCTGTAGTAAATAAATGTTACTACTGTTTCCATGTTCGACTACATTCAGAACAGCAACAAGTAACTTCTCTTGTCACCTCCAAGATCCTTCCAAGAAAAATTACTTAATCCGCAAACTATCATCTCACCAATGAATCCCAAAGCGTCTCCAAATAAGAGCACTTATGAAGCGACAACGGAAGTAGCCTTTCCTGAGAAATGGCCACCAACTTTCGGCGATATATTTCCGCTATCTTCCCGCCAACATGGCGCCCCCACTTCCGCTTGACCGTTATGTAGTGTTAATCGAGCATTATGTCTGGAGATGAAAAATTATCTGCTGCCTTGTCTTGAGAATTATTCATGTGTGTGATCGTGGCCGGCTCCAAGGGTTACTGTATGACTTATTGCTGTAATAATCCCCTGCGAAAGGAGATAAGAATGCGAATATGAAATAAAACTGTGTGGCAACCCATTTTCATTATCGGTGAATTAATGGACTTTGTGGCATGATAAAGCGGTGGTAGCGCATCGGTTGAGCTGTATGTACCTCACAAGCGTAAGATTGTCGGTTCTAATACCGGGATTTACTTTGTAATCTAACCTTTGACTTATTAGTATCATTTAATATACAAAGTAGACGTCTGGTTAAAGTGTCAGGGAGTCGCTGGACGCGGCCCGTGTAACACGGGGAAAGTTTGGAATCCATGAAGGAGGTCCCAGTGAGCGCCAAATGGCTGATGATAATGATGTCATGAAATTATCTCTAATATAGACGGATTATTAGACCTTCTCTTGTAATTCTTTAGATAGTCAGGTCTCTTTGCGAGGTACGTATTGCTTTAATTTTATCGCATTGCAGTTGCAAATTATCAAATGTTTGTTGTTGTTACACTTTATTGCACAATAAAAAAATTACATAGATAGGTTGATAGAATATTCTTTATTGTAGGAATTACACATGAAATTTGACAATAACATAGTACAGTACAATTGGCGGTCTTATTACTAAAAGTAATTAGGTGGTAGTAGGTGATACATAATATAACGTTACATGTTTCCACCTCAATAAATAAATTATTAGCAAAAGCAGGAATCGAACCCAGGACATCCCAAATATGAGGTAAGCGTGCTTTCAATTTGTTAAGTACTAGAAACATTTTGGAAACTGGGAAACATACTTCAAATAATTTTCCCTCCAGAAAATTAGGTGCCGTTTTCCTAGTTTAGCATTTATTTTGATTTACGCAAAATATGTAGTCGTTTTTCTATTGAAGCTGCCCCGAGCACCCTTCCTCATCCTTTGCTCGGAGCTTCGCAGTGATTAGTAGCACTGCAGAGATCGGAATAAGCGCAATAAAAATGCCTACAGAAGAATACATAGAGCTGTTAAATCCTTAACCCAGGTAATAAAATGTTTTTGATGAGGCAATAAGTACTTTTATATCTTATCTTATGTTATAACATAACAACATAACATAACACATAACATAAACAGTTAGCGGCTACAGTTAGGGACAAGATACAAAACAACACAATGGCGCTTTTAACTCTTTTGCCATAAATTGTATCGAAATGATGCAGAAATTGAGAGAAGAGCTAAGTAGGTATGAAAAAAATATGATTGATTAAAAAAAACAGTTTTTTTGCTATGACGTAAAAACATCCAACTATTATATTACCAATTCTTGTTATGATATTCGTTAGGCAGACTGAAATCGCTATGTTGTGGTGATACATTGACGATTGGTCGACATTGACGTAGTGAATTTGATTAATTTAATTTCATGACCACATGGTTAGTTAAAATATTTCTCAGGGGCCCGGCCAAATGTTTATTTGGATATTAGGGCTTGACTATTGTTCATGTTTTTTGTAAGACTGTTTGTTTTCGTCTATAAACTCTACACCTAAAATATGACTCCAGTTCAGCCTCCCACCTTCTATATGGCTATGAAAGTATTAGTAAAATAGGTAGTTGCTCAGCTAATAACAAAAAAAATAGTTATTAGTTAATAAAATTACAGCGAGACTTGCTCGGACTTTTCCGCCAAACAGTCAAGTAAATGAAACCGAACTTGAACAAAGAACAACAAAAAAATGTCACATTACCCTATTTATGTTTTTACAGCTATGTATTCTTCTTTTGGCATCTGTATTGTGCCTATTCCGATCACTGGTTATTAGACATCATTGTTGGCGGTGCCTTGTCTTCCGCGCCTATTGTTTCCCTTCCCGTTTTGCTCTCATACAATAGAGCTTTGCCATGAAACAAAGATATAATTATGGTAGAAGGCAAGACAATCATCTATCTATCCTTTATAATAGCACAGTTTTTACAAGATTTCAAGCTTTCGTAACTGACTTTGCCGGTATTTTTTCAGTTATCTGATATTTAATAGGTAAGGGCTTGTTGCCTATGATATATCAGAAAAGTAAAAAAATATCGGCACGTACAGTCGAGGTCTGAAAATGTTTACCACCTTAAGGTTCATAATTGTACTGACGATTATACGACACAAGGTCGATACTTGTATGATTTAATTAGATAAAGCTCAGAATAAGGAGTAGAGTACCAACCTGTCAAAGCTTAGAGCAAAACTTATTCGCTCACTCAAGGAGGTTTTATAATAACGTCTAGAAAAAAAGACTTTCTATTTTGACAGATTTTCGATATGTGTCATTTTAACAAATGCAATAATTTTAAATGAAGAAATGAGTTTAGATACTTGTTAGATTCGAGGCTTCTGAACTTTGAAAGGTAATAAGTATATTGTTAAAGCATTATAGACTATACTGCACATCATTGTGACAAAGAATCAAGTTTGAAAACTGGTAAACATTTTTAGACCCCAACTGTACATTATACGTCCTACTGCAGTGCACAGGGCTTTACAGAGACAGTATGGTATCTGCTTCATTACCACTCGTGCTTTCCGCGGATTGCCGATATCAAGCGATGGTTGAGGAGCGGTTAGAATGGTTCGAGGGTTCATGGGTTCGAATGCCGGCACATCAATGACTACGCCATCATTATCAACCTATGCTTGTCCACAGCTGGACATAGGCATCTTCCATTGCCCGCCACTGAGCACGGTCCTCGGCTATTCTCATCCAGTTCTTGCCAGCCGCCTTGCGAATATCATCGCTCCACCGAGTCTCGCGACGTCCTACACTACGTTTACTGATCCGCGGTCTCCGCTCAAGAACTCGTCCACCCCATCGGTTATCAGTTCTTCGGGTGATATGACCGGCCACTTCGGCATACTAATTCGGTGGGCTATGTCGGTGACTTTGGTTCTCTGTCGGATCACTTCGTTTCGAGTTCGATCTTTCAGAGAAACCCCGAGCATAGCCCTTGGTGACTACGTAAATTTGTGAAATTAGTACATCTATTTTAAGGCCTATCCTTTTATACCTTTCCTTTAAAGTCAGTGAAGGAATACATCGTGAGGAAACCAGAGTCTTTGAGGTGATAAGAGCTTTAGGTTATTTAAACGTACTTATACATAAACCTTTACATACAGGCATATACATCGCTTCTGCCCCACACTAAGATACCCCGTGTCATAGGAACCTGAAACAGCCCCATCACAAACATGTAAATATCTAAGACCTGGCAACTTTAGATAAGATAATAGTAGGTATGTTACAATACTATTTAACAGAAATAAAATACAATTTTGACAGATAGTGTATGGCGGAACTATCAAAATTCTGTTTAGCTTAAAGTTAAATGGGTTTTAGTCGGTGGTGCAAGCCGGCCTTAGTCTTCCTATTGCCAAGCTGTTCCATTTTAGATCTTAGTTAAAATTGTATATATCATTAATTTAGTCTGTATTAAGATATTATTATAAGTATGAAACACTGTTCTTGGCAATAAATGGTTATTCATTCATATTCATTCATTCATTCATTCATTCATTCCTTTATTATGTTATGAATTAATATTTCTCTTTCCAAGACGTGACATAATACATGTGACAAAAAAAAGTTCCACGTTGTTATAATATTAATAATAACTTCCACATAACAAGCACTATGCTACTACCATCGATCTTATAGAGTAGGTACTATTAGTACCAGTCATATGAACTAGCGCCTATTGGCTGAGAATTCCCCGCGAAAATGTCTTACAAACTTCCATGGTTAAAAAATTATAAGGAATCAAGTTTTTAACTAGCACTTGTTATAAAACTTTGACTTGGCAGTTGCTGGTTTCAAATGAGTCTTTTTATAGGACTTGTACATTTTATTTCCTGTCTGAGAGGTTATTGCCCGTATTTCCCCCGTGGGTAAGCGCATATGGCCTTATGAAAGAATCGCGACTTACCTGTCCAATTACATGTTAGATTTCACATATGGCTTATTATGAACAAGAACTAAAATTATGTTATGCTTGCTATTTAGGGTTCTTTTACACGGACTGTTACTTATTTATGCGGCCTGCAGTTTTTTTTATCTAATTTCAGTGTTTACTATAATTGTATGCCACTGACGAAAGTTTTAATTGTTGCTTAAAGCAACTTGTTGCTAAAAATTACTTGTCGTTATCGTTGCGTTTGGTTCGTGCTGGGGCCTTGGTTCCGTTAAGTGTAAGTCTGTAATTTCACTACTTAGTTCCTCTTTGATTGATATTTATTAGCTGGTAAGAGCCTTATGATTGGTATCCCTTTGACGTTCTTGATGTAAGCTACATTGGAAGGAAGACATTTTTCAGAATTTTTCTACAAATTACATACCTACATAGGTAATCACATGGCGTAGACAGACATCCATATTTGGCACTTCTCACAATCCTGACATGTCTCCTGCAACAATATTATAGCATTAAGCTCGCCAACAAGAAAAAGAAATATAGAAATATCTTTATTGAGAAATTAAATTTGCCGCAGTTAATTACGAAGCCCTTGCTCTAGAACCTGTGAATAACCTGTGCATCAAGAGCAAGTAGAGCAAATAGTAATTGTATAATTTTTTACTCATGAACAACAAATGTATAATAATTAGTTGCCATGAATATAAAGAAAGAAAGAAACAATTTTATGATGAGCCTATCAGCCAACCCAAAAATCTTACAAATTACGGTGGTATTAGCACTTTTATCTTGACCTTTGATGATATATCTACTCTTTGGTCGATATACTCTCACTGGGGCCCCCCAACTTACTCATTTCTACATTTATATCGTCAATGCCTACATTCACAGACATTATTTTTTTTCAAACTGATGTCATGGTGCTACAACGCAACGGCAGGATGGTTAACAACTGGAACGATCAAAGAACGTTAAAAGAATTGATTGCCAACCTTCAATTATATAGTGGCCTTTTAACCGCCTTAGTCCGATAAAGTCCGGTTTATTTTAGTTTTTATATCTGACATTGCTATTTTGTTATGCTAAGAAAAAGTAAAAGGAAGGTTGCTACCAACTATATCCTTGATAGGCACACTCAATATGACACGCTCTTGCCCGAAGAAACGAGCAACATGACACAACAACAACTTAGCTCACGGTGATTAAGCTCTGCGAGTCAGATCGAAACTTGATTTTACTCTTTGGAGAAAAAGTCAAGTATGTGTATCTGGAATAAATCAAATAAAAAGATAATGTAATTTATCTCATGTGCTCCATTTAAAAGCGATGTAAAGTAAAATGAATGCAAATTCAGCGACCTAAATACAATTCGCCACTTAAATTGTACTGCATACATTATTCAAGGTGAATATTACATTAAGCTCCCTGCCATACCTGTGTACAGTCAGACGGAGATGATTAACAATTCCGTTTGACCCACGTCTGTGTATCGAGTTTGACGCCCCGAGATAGTGCGCTATTATATAGTATTCAACACATCACTGAGGATTCTGTCTGGCCATTATAACATTGATCATTCTGAGTTGTAAAGCTCTTGATTGGTTATTTTGAATATGAATGTATGGTATCGGTACAATTTATCACACAATATGTTTTGCACTTAAGTACAGTAAGATTTTCGTTACTTATTTATGTTGCCTTAAGTTGTAAACTGCCATCGGATAATAGAATGTTGCAACTGTACATGCACATCAACAATAGCTGGTTAATATGTCGTAAAAATGATAATCGTTACTTCCGTACCAGGCGTGAATAAGTTGACAAGTTGAAAATGCACACTTTTCAGGGCGGGCATTTAAAGTTTTTAAACTTGTTGGTAAATCCAATTTTAACTTAATGAATAATGTTTTAATGTGAATCTTATAGTTTTAAATGTGTTTTTTAACTAATGTAATTAAATTTGAAAAATCTTTATTAATGAACAAAATAAACGACTTATCAAGTTGTGAACCGACGACTTGTCAACTTATTCACCTTGAATCCATCTAAATTTTTATTAAAAATCTTCGGAATATGAACTTATTATTGCTTAAAAACATTAAATATTTAAGCAACATAAAAGAACGTTAAACTTTTGAAAAAGATAATATAATTTTATTAATAATCGCCAATTAATTTAATATTAATGATGATCTACACTACAGAATACCCTAACTAGCTCGTTGCGGAATTGGTTTACTGCCAAGGGTGTTTATCATCTATAAAGTCATCTATTCTGTAGTATGCCTTTTTACACAGCGCAGTTACTGTTTTAATAACAAATTTAAATTTACTTCCTGGCAGGGATTGAGTACTTTCTTGAATCTTGTTACAAAAACATACACTATATCCTACAAATGATGTATTTACCTTGGCTAATCTGAATCGAGATGAGGCAATTTTGTTTATTGCAATTTTGATATCCCTGTTTAGCTTAACTGTAGTTATGTTTTTACGTACATACATTATGTTATCGAATAATTGGCAAGCTAGCGTAAGAATTCCTATTTCCTTAGAAAACTCACGTATGTAGTGAGTGTCTGGCAGGTAAATTGTAAATACCCTTTATAAATATAAAGGGTAAATACCCAATAGCCCTTTTTTGGAGAATAATTTTTTTTTCTATATTTGCCGCCCGCCCCCTTAGTAGGAGACCATATGATATAATGCTGTGGAAATAACTGAGCAGTTTCTGTTAGTTGCCTAATTTTTCTAACTGCAAATGCAGCTGAATTCAACCTACCCGCTAACTTTTCTATGTGTTGATCCTATTGTAGTTTTGAGTCTATTGTAATGCCTAAAAACACCGTTGTCTCAACTAAGTCTAGTCTGTCACCAGCTATTGTTAAACTTGTGTCCACTTTTTTGACATTGGGCACTAAAAACTTAATACATTTTGTTTTTTTGGAATTTAACATAAGATTGTTTAACGGTAAACCAGTTCAGATTTTTAGAAACAGCATTGTTTACATCGTCTAAATTAGATTGAACTGTCTTAATTTTAAAAATTAGAGAAGTGTCATCCGCAAACAATACTATTTGTGACAATTTCTCAACTAGGTACGTCAGATCATTAACATACACTAAGAAAAGGAACGGCCCTAAAATGGAACCTGAGGAACTCCTATTTTGACATTGGATCCGGATGACTTGAATCCATTAATATCAACTTTCTGCACTCTATTAGCTAAATACGATCTAAGACGTCCTAAAGATTATTACTGAGACCATATCTGATCATCTTACAAAGGAGGGTTGTGTGGTCTACGCAATTAAAAGCTTTGGATAGGTCACAGAAAACCCCGATGGCGTCAGTAGTATTAGTACAGTCGCATGGCAGCTCTTACCGCGCGAGGTATAAGTGCGCCAATCAAATAAAGAAGGTATCCCAGACTGTACTAATCTTGCGATAGCAATCTAAAGTATGTGTTGCCCATACTGTGAGGTGACGTGAGGGTTAACCCTTACATTAGAAGAGCTAATAATAGGGTACCTAGATAAATAAGTTAACTTACCGGCACTTCCATTATTATTATAAGTTTTTTTCTCTCTCAACTGTACACCGGGGCAATTAACTGCATTTTGTCGTAATTCTTCTAAAAACCGGCGTCTTTTTGCTGCCATTATCGTCCGATAGTCAATAAATGCAATTCAGTTCAATACATGCACTGCGCACGTGCAACAAACCACACAAACAAACCAAATAACTCGGTCAAGGATACCAGAATGATGCGGAAGTGCGGCGACAGATCAATCAGTCGTACAAATTAGCAATAAATTAAACAAAACTAATGACATCTTTTTCTGACGTATCGCTTTGTCTCATTGAACGCATAACGGTTGAAAAATCAATCATTGATATATGTACTTGTCACATAATACCGTGCAACTTTGAAGCGGTAATAACTTAACATCTCGTTGTATAAAGTTGAAAATGCAAGAAGTCGAAAGTGAACAATTAAATATCTCAAGGTGTTAAGTTTCTTTATTCGAATAGGTGCTGGTCATAACATGGTATGTTGATTTGTTAAATTTATTTCCAATATTGTTTTTAGATATATCTAGATGTCATATTTTACTCATGGAAAAGGTAGTTATTTAATTATTCACATCTGCAGTGTAGCAAAAATAAGTGAACCTATCGACTTACTCATTTACTCCCCATATAAATTAGGCCATCCAGATGCCAATTCTGGTGGAATCGTAATTTTCATACATGTCGACTTGTCAACTTATTCACGCCTGGTACGGACTTAATCTCGGCAATCTTTCAGTACCAGCGGTTCAGTAATCTGACTGTCATTAATAGTAGTATAGTATAGTAACATATCGTTAGTAGATAAGAAATCGGGGGTTAGTATTGTTTTGTGTTTGAGACTGTTTTGAAAAGAATAAATTTTGAGTTTCTTTGTTAGTTTCTTCTCCACGTAATCTATTAATTGTGAAACTAACAACCTTGACGTTCATAAAGTAAACATTTTGGTGGAATTGTGAATAAAACATTAGAATTGGATGAATTTGAATTTGTGTTCGCACTTATGCCTTTGACGCTGAAAGAATTATTTTTATAAAGTGCTACAAAAAAGAAAATAATTTATTTTCGAACTTTTTCGCATGTCTTGATTTCTATTATTTCACGCCAAACCATAACATAGGCACTTCCAGCAACAGTAGTATTAACTCTCCCCGGAGGCAGTTAAGTATGTAAGCTTTGAGAACATGCGTGAAAACTCCCACAAGTGGGTCGCGTAAGGATTTTAATTAAAAATGATGTTAATTAGGGCTTCCTTGGCGGAAAGCCTCCGGAAGTTATGAGACAATGAGATGGAAGCAAGTAATTAAAACATTAATGAACAAAGTCAGCGTTTTCAGTCGTACGCATAACCGCACAGTAGATAAGAGAGAAGATCGGCTTCTGTTTTACTTCAAAATGAAAGGAGAACCAGACAAAACGGTCCTTGATACCAATAACCACGTGACATATCTCATTCGAAAGGTATTTCTATACTCTACAATGGTTACTATCGGAGCTCGGTTCAAAACACTGTGTGAAAATAGTTATAGCTATATAAAAAAAAATCATAGATGATTTTAAGCAATAAAAAATATTTTTTCACTTTTTAACGGCATTGGCAGTCGCTTTGTGAGTACCTACGTTACAAGTGAATTTCTTTGTATTCTTGATTGCCATGACTATTTTTGACCAGACTTTGATATTGTACTTTGTTTGCTTTTCCGTTGACCCTAGGCTTGTTATTGGAGTATCGTTTCTTACTACCTATTGAAAATGGTATTTACCTATATTAGACTCGATATCATAATCTGTTTTACCTTTGTTTATCTAAACATAAGAAACCGTTATTTGTTACTCACATTGATAATAATAACAACAATGACATGATTACCTAAAACTAATGAAGCCTTATAATTATTATTAAGTAGAACTTCCCAATGAGGCGAGCTAAATGTCGCTAAAGGCCACAGCCACAAACGCCGCCACAAGAAGCTAGAAGCGCCGCTTGTGGCCGGTGGCCAACACTTGAGGTTGGTGGCCGCTACTTTTTTATTTAACCAAAGCAATCGCAGGACGGGATTGAATCTCTGATATAAATAATTCTATATCCATATTTATTTAAATGAACAACAGACTACGTGGCATTGCCGTCGACTCGAACAGGTTAACTGAGTGCTTAGTGCGAGTTTTTTCATTCACTTTCGATAGCGAGAGCGTTTGCAATTTGTATAGGAGTGACAAAGAGACAACTAGGTGGCGCGCTTTGTCACTCCTATAGAATATGAGTTTACGTTAACGCGATCGAGTAGTTAAAAAAACTCGCCCTAAGCACTCTGAGGTAAGGGAGAGAGGGGTGCGGAATCGCGCGAGTGGTGTGTGGTGGCGTATTGTGTCGGAGTTAGTAGCCGGTGCGGGCCACAAGAAGCGAGCAGCGACGATTGTAGCGTGTGGTGCCACCGGCGTCAACTGTGTGTGGCGCGTCGAATAGCGAATAGCGCCCTGTCTTCCGCTTGCCACATTCAGCATCTGCCTGCAGTTTTTCGCAGATCGTCATCCCACCTGGTCGCAGGGCGTCCTACACTACGTTTGCCGAGTCGCGGTCTCCACTCAAGAGCACGTTTACCCCAGCGGTTGTCGGTTCTTCGCGAAATATGGCCAGCTAGCCCACTGCCAATTCAGCTTGCTAATTCTCTGAGCTGATATAGCTTAGAGAATTACCAAGCTGAAGAAGATGACTTTGGTTCTCTGTCGGATGTATTCGTTACGAATCCTATCCTACAGAGAAACTCCGAGCATAGCTTTCTCCATAGCTCGCTGAGCGACTTTGAACTGGTGGACCAACCCTTTCGTGAGTGTCCATGTCTCGGCTCCGTAGGTCACGACAGGTAGGAACTTTCTTTTTCAAGCATGACGAGAAGACTCGGCGTAGTTTCCCAAACGCTGCCCAGTCCAGCTAGATCTCAGATCCTCCTCTTGGCCTTGTTCTCGAAATTGTTTTTACCTCGCCGAATCTGCCCAAGGTAAGTGTATTCGTAAGTGGCAGTGGGCCGGCCATATCACCCGAAGAACTGTTAATCGATGGGGTAGACTAGTTCTTGAGTGGAGACCGCGGATCGGTAAACGTAGTGTAGGACGTCCTCAGACTCGGTGGAGCGATGATCTTCCCAGGGCGGCTGGCAAGAGCTGGATGAGAGTTGCCGAGGAGCGTGCTCAGTGGCGTGCAATGGGAGAGACCTATGTCCAGCAGTGGGCAACCATAGGCCGATGATGATGATGATGAGGATGAAGGTATTTGGAAACGATTTCAAAAAGGTGACCATGAACGATGACCGGTATTGAATCAATGTGACCATTGATCATGACTTTGGTTTTATCTTATCTTATTTGGTTTTAGAAAAACTATATTTTATCAAAACTTTTTTTATTTTACGTTCTGATAGAGATTGACCATCACGTGCAGAGTGATGGTCTGCATCCCGAGAAATACTCATAAACATGTTTTAACTTGCACTAATAATGTCATCGAATACGAAATAATTATTTTGATTGCTTAAAAATCGTCTATGAAAAAAATATTGTTTATATCGCTATAACTTTTTTCACACAATTAATTGAAGTAAGCTCCCAAGTAACTATTGTAGTATATTAAAAAACCTTTCTAATGACATATGTCACGTCGTTATTGGTTCTTGCACCAGCCTACATACATGTTTGCCGGTTCTCCTACAAAAACTTAAAATTGATGACAAAAACGGTCGTCTACTAGAATGTCTGCGTAGACGAAAATTCAAGGAATACTTCGGATTCTGGAGTTGGAATAATAAGTAGTCTTTATTAAATTCGTCTAAAAATTTTATTCTACCTCTCGATGTGACCAAATTCATATTATACTTCATATCATCATCATCGTCAACCCATTGTGTCGCCACCGATCTGCACGGGTCTCTTCCCTGAGGATGAGAAAGGTATAGGCCATACTCCACCACGGGGGCCGAGTCAGGATTGATGGAGGTTTGTAAGACTAGTGGCTGGTCCTACTGTTAGAAGTTTCCTTACATAACGTAAGTAATGTTCTTATTCTTCTCTTATTATAAACAACTGTAACTATGGGAAATATGTATCAGCTGTCTCAGAAACTTCAATATGGCAGGTATCTTTTAGTATGGAAGAATTTACATTCTGTTTGTTGAATGTCAATGTATATACACTTATGTATAATGTCAGCCACTGCCTTGTTGCCGTGTATAGTGGAGAAAAATGCAGCAAAAAAAACTTCACTCTGACCATTTCACGAAAACCACGAAATTTTTTCGTGTATTTTTTCTAAAAAAGGCAAATGAAAATTTACTTTTCAAATAAGGCGCCATTACGCTATCTTAGGCAATATGGCGTCACACAGGAATTATGACGTCACTTCCCGTTAACCAACCAATGAACGTAAGAAAGAATGAATGACAGACGCCATTTTTACTAACATGTGACGTCATCATAGAAATGGCCAATCCAGACCGTTTTCGATACAATGGCGGCAGATACAAATTATCAAATTTTATCTTCTATTTTTTTACAAATCATAATAATGGTTTTTTAGTTCCAATACCTTAAAGCGGCTTTTAGACACATAATTCATATGAATACGTATAAATAATACTGTTTTTTTACACTGTCAAATAGCCTTTTGACGTCCCAACAGTCTTTCTTTTATTGGCTACCTATAGACTTATGACTAACGGCCTTTGTTACCTTTTGCTAAAACAAAGTTTTTGAAATCGTTTGGGGTATTCGTATCTGCAGGCCCTTCGTGCTACCATTTTTAAGGTCCCGTAGTCCACAAAAAAAGCTGAATGTAACCTGAATGTACTTTAAGCGACAGATTTGTTTGCAAAAACTGGACATAAAAATGTTTACGAAACGTATCGGTCAACTTCTTTTCTCCGTAACCAAAACAAAAACATAACCGTTTCCAGGTATTTATTTAACACAGAAAAGGAGCGAGAATGTTTTTTACAAAAAATATATTTTTATTATTTTATCGTCACATATTTTGTATTATCCAATCCAACTCGGGCTATGACCCGGGTACATAAAGCGAATCGCAGTAAGATGACATCAAGCAAGATATTTTTAACACAAGTAATCCAGTGTTTAGTCTCGACAGCGCCTCAACGAATTATAGGCAAAATTTATTTCTGTGGAGAGTCTGTAACAGCTTTAATAAACTCGTGGTGACCATTGGCATTGAATTGTTTAATTCGTCTGTGGTTAGTCTGAAGTCAAAACTTAGTGCGAATTTCTTTTTCAGTATTAATGTATGAATTATTATTGTTATAAATTTTGCTGCTTCAAAACATATTTATAATTCTAGAATGTTCGATGTTTGTGTTACTCGTAAAATGTTTTTAATAAATATTTCTATGTGTATGTTTATCTATACCATATCTGTGGAGACTTGTAATTGGCCTTCTATTTCCTATTTTTCTGTTATTATGTTTATTGTGCTATTAGTCTTTTATGTCGTGGCAGGTGGCAGTTTCTGGTCTCTGCCTACCCCTCTGGGATACAGGCGTGAGCTTATGTATGTATGTATGTATGTATGTAGTCTTTTATAAAATTAAATAAATAAATACAGCTTAGTATATTATGTGTATGAAAGAAGAGCAAGTAAGATTCTCAATAACAATGATTATATAAAATCACTTACTGATTCATTAAACTTCGCAGTTGACGACTTACGGACGTATAGACAAGTAGCAAAGTTTAGTAAGTCACAGTAGTATTAATGGTCATAGTACATAGTTTCGTGTCAGTGTAAAACGTGAATTTGCTTTATAGCCAGTGTTATCTGATAATACTTAATGTTCTCATCACTTTTTAAAAGTAAAAGACAGCACAAGAAATACTTTACCATGGTGACTTTGTATTTATGTCAAAGTAAAAATAATTATAAAATAAATATTTTTTGGCGTACTGAAAATAACGCAAAACTTTTACGTACTTTACTCGTAATAATAAAAATTATAAGACTCAGTTTGTCAGTTGAATTACGTGGTGAAAGTATATAAAACTAAATTTTACGAGATGTCTCAAATAATAACACTAGTTTACAAAACTCAACTTTATGGCTGTTGCTGTAAATTTTGTGGGTGGTATTGTTCACTTGTGTCATGATAATATCAAATCTACCCTCAAAAGGTTTTGTGCAGCTCGCATTTCTGTGTTGTTGACTTTCATAATTTACGTATATATAAAGTGGGTATTTCAGTGTGTTAAGATCAATTTCATAAGTTTTTACAACATGAGTATTTCAAGAAGAAGCTTCTAAATGACCGCAACCATTTTTGCTACATATTATGTGGAGAATATGTATAAAAAGAATACAGAAAAGCTATATCGGAGTGCGTTAAAAATACGTCTTTTCTGTAGGTACTTTGGGATATTTTTTAATGAAAATGGCAAGTCAATTGTGTTTGTAAATAGTAGGGAGGTCATTAAATTTCAACTCTAAATATTTCATATACTACAGTATTCAATAACGTTTGTGTTACGTTATTAATGTTGAGAATTTAATCACCTGAGGTGTAAAGTAAGATTTTTTCAATGTTTGTAGTTCTTATTGCGTCAAATTTTGAATTTATCAAAAAATAAGCCTGTCACCAATTATCAGCACAGTCGTCACCAATTATCAGCACCTATTGACCCAATTATCAGCACTGTGAAGTGTAATACGTTTTAAAGGCAAAAAAATAAAATATTGTTTAGAAATGAGTACTCTTTTTAGTGATAATCACTTTTTACGTTTGTATTAATTATGGATATCGGGGATAACGGGCGTGAGTTTATTATTATTATTATTAATTATGGCACGGCAATATGTACCTTAACATATAATGCAAAGAAATGGCTCCTTAATCTTGACTACCCAAAAACGGAGGATCTACTGAAAACTATACAGTAAAAGCCTCTCAAATGAAAATATCCTAGTCCATTCCTGTCTCTCCCATCCTTTCCTTTATTCCTTACACAGACACACAACACGAACATTCCCATCGCACAAGCACAACACACACATCTCCCATCCCGGCTCCTTCGCACACTTATCTATACATCTCACAACACTTACCAAATTGTATAACTAATTTAATTTGTATTTCTATTTTTCCAATTGATGTAACATTTATTTAAATAATGCATACCTACTAGTGTAGATTTGAAAGCTAGCGGTAGTGGGCGTTGACATCTGAGATACAGTTTACCACTAGTTTAGATGTCATCGTTTTTCCTTCAATGTATTATACATTATTTGCACTACAAGCACCAATGGCAATTTAGCACAAGGAATGTAATGAATTTGTTTAACTTTCAGTCGACTATAATGGACAGATCTTTAAATAAACCAAATAACAGCATAGTTTTGAACCAAATATCAGCACCATGATGATAAATGGTAAACGGATTTTCAGCATGAGAACCAAATATCAGCATGAGACTAAAATTTGGAAAACAAGGGTAAAATCACTTTAATCACAATCAACACTCAACTATACTTTTAGTTACACGCAGTCCATTTTAAAAGAAGACCTTATAATTACGTCTATTTTAACCTATTACCAGTAGGGTGCTGATAATTGGAACACTTGAAATTTCTGTATCCAATTATTGGCACCATTATTTATCTATTGTGAGTAACAAATAACCTAAAAAATACTTCAATTTAGGATGCGGAAAACATTAAGAATGTGTTTAAATACCAGTATTTATAGATAGTGCTTTAATAGCATTACTCATTGATTAATAAACGTAAGCAAAATCTTACCCTTGATGGCTCACAATGGAAAAAAAATCACTTTTAATCACACAACGTTCACTTCTCCTCAAGATAGAAGCGCCATGATAAATGTCAAACTATACACATTGTTGTTAGTACAATAATTAAACTATCAAAATTTGTTTCTTATCCTTTATAGATATTATATCTTATATTTTGAGGTTTTTTTCGGGGTGCCGATAAACTGGTGCAGTGCCAGCATTTGGGTCCGTCACGTCACGTAGCGTCACCCTACGTTGAATATTTAAGATTATAAAAAAGCGGCAAAAGTTTTAAAATTAAATCATCAACAATTTGGCAACCACACCACATATCACTTAGATGACTGTTACTTTTGCAGTGTCAACATTAAAGGCAACTCGAAAAATCGAGCTAAATTGCAGTACCCAACCACTACATATAAAACTAGAAATTAAGAAATAGTTTTTTAAAGCACTCGATAAAAACGGTGATGGCTTTTCCTACATTTACCAAAATTTTCCTCAGTTCACTAGGAAAAATCACACTAGGAATCGCTCGTAGCCTGGGCTGCTTGAGTGATCTTAAACGATCACTAAGGTTAAGCAACATACGGCGCGTTCAGTCCATGGATGGGTCACCGGCTATGACTAACGCTAGTGGCATTTTTCCGAGCGATTCCGTGCTTCGCAAGGCACGTTAAGCAGTTGGTGCCGGCTGCCGTCGACATAGATGGCAGTCGTTCAGCCAAGTCAGAGGCCCTAGGGCGGCTTGAAAACTTCTGACAGTAAGACCAGCCACTAGTCTTACAAGCCTCCACCAATCCGGACTTGGCCCCCGTGGTGGAGTATGGCCTATACCTTCCTCAGGGAAGAGACCCGTGCCCCTCGGTGGGGACATAATGGGTTGATGATGACTAGGAAAAAGATTAAGGCCCATATTTTTGACGGACCCTAAATTAGGCGACTTTGGAAGCTACCTAATATAGATGCGAAAGATAAAGATATTTCAAAATGATTGAGCTTGAATTAAAAGTCTGGACAGCTTTCGTATCGGTCAAGCGAAATTTCCTCAGAAACAAAAAGTCGGAAAATTATAAAGAACTTGTAGAATACCTCTTCTTCCATTGAGAACTCTAAGAAGCAGTACGAGTATAAAACTTACTTTCTCCATAGTCACCTAGACAGGTTTCTAAAAAAAATTACGAGTCATGAGCGAAGAACAGGGATACGAAAGCATCAAGATTTACGCGTAATGGAGGAGCGTTATCAGGGTTTCTGGGATAAGAATATGATGTCCGACTATTGATGGAGCCTTAAACGCCATTCTCTTTAAGTCCACACATAAAAGAAGAGCTTCAAAACGAAGTTTTTTGGAACACAATTATTAATTTAAAAAAAATTCTTAGTGTATACTTGTATTTCAAATTTTTATACGTAATGACCTGAAACTCATAAACTAGAGCTGATAAAAAATCTACTTATATATTTGTAATCAGCACATCATACGTAGTCAGCAACAGCAAAAAATTTATCGGCAACAGATACACTGTAAACTAGTGTAGATACGACTTGCGACTTGTCACATCAGTTTGCGCCCGAGTTATACAGAGAATTTTGTACCACATGATTTTTTTTCAACAGGATCCATTACACAAAGTATTAGTTGTAAAAAACAAAAATGTGATTATATAAATCGCGATTATATTGCCGCCCGTGTAGCGGATATTTTTTTTCTTTTGATGTCGTAGTTGAACATTCTGATTTGCCGAAGGAGGTTTCGCAACTGTGATCGTGTGTATTTTTGCACGGGCTACATGAGGCGTATAGTCAGCGGGCGCGCCGTTTGTCTTTCTGTTTGTCCACGTGGCCGCGTTCCCACGCGGAGAACGTGTTATTCAGCATTATGATAATTTTGCACACACACACACATAGACGCGTTATTGTTTTCCACTTTTGTACGTGGGTATACTTTCGTGCGGGCGCTGCTTTAATAAGAAATTGAACTTTTATGCAACTAGGAATTTTCGCATCGGTAAAAATAAAAGTGAACTTGTTTTGTTTACTGTGTTGTAGCGTTTATACGTCCCACTGCATTGCACATAACTTCTCTCAGAGGGTGCGTATGGACCTAACAATATTATCCAATCAGGTACCTTACAATATCTTCCTTCACCGTTTAAACATAAACATTTGACATAAACATTTACATACAGGCACATACATTGTTTGCGCGTGGTATTGCGACTACAACTTCACAAACGTAGGTTAGTTAGAAAATAAAGTCACCAGTACATGACGTGATACGAATCTATGATATCCGAACTGTAAGGCTGACGTTATTTCGCTGAGATGTCACCGCTTTATTATAAAAAATTTTTTTTTGTAATAGGTATTCTTCTTGGATTTTGGCCGAGTAAGTAAAGATAGCATTGTCAAAGCCTGTGTGGCTTGTAAATCTTTTTCCTTAGCAGTCGTTTACCGTTTATTGGACTGTCCGTTAGTGCCTTTTCACATGCACTCGGCCGCCGGCCGTTCGCCGGGCCGGGTAAAGTAGTAATGTATGAGCTCCAATGGGAGCTTTCTCATGCACAACAACCGGCCGGTCGTTGGAGCTCATATACTACTTTACCCGGTCGGCGACCGGACGGCGGCCGGGTGCATGTGAAAAGGCACTAAGGCCGTCTTGAACTATCGATGTCACGAATCTACTGTTTTATTGATGTTATTACATATTTTTACAAAAAAACGCAGAGTAACACAATATAAATTCATGTCGATACCCCGGAGGGCTTGGCAAAGATCAGGGTCAGCCACGATCCCGATAGATTGATTCCGTTTAGTACGTAATCATAAGTCAATGCTTGCACGCACGCTGGTAGAGTTTACTTTTTGCATAAATATCTATACCACCGTTGTGAGGCCAACCACTACACTAGTGTTGAAGAAATATCAGGTAAACCTATAGTTTTTCTACTCGTCAATACAATCTTTTAGTATTCTGAGATGAACTCCAAATTATCTAAAATAAAATTATGATCTGTTCCGCACTAAATGTAGATATTACTCTATCAAACGCATGTAAGAGCTGATATTTTTTTCTATATTTCGGGTCTGATAATAACATTTTGTCTGTTTTTTAGTGAGAAAGAATATTACGACTTTTCTGCATTACGATTTAGGTGTTTTCCCTGATTTTAGAATTTGGCGCAGCTCCGGCAGTTGATTTCAGGGACTTGGACTCATAGCGACTGGATGAGGATGGCCTAAAATAGGAAGAAGTAAGGTGCAGTAGTGAATGAAAGTGGTTGGATCGGTTTGCCTATGTACATGGTGGTCTATTGTACTTTAAAATAATTTCTCTGACGGGAAGTGTTCATGAAAGTGTTAGCATATTATAGATAAGTAGATAATTAATTAATTTATTCGCATATAAGATATACACGCTTATACAAAGCAAAGCGAAAGAAATCTAGTTATAAGTAACAGCCCTAAGAAAGTATGGAAAAAATACAGTAATATACATATGAAGCAGCAACACATAGAAAATTAACTATACACGGTCCGGAAATATACCTGGACTATATAGCTATTGAACAACGAGTGATCAACGCAGGCGTGGTAATTGTAAATTGTTGGTACTCCTTAGTTTAACTGCCAGCATTAAAAGTTCGAAATCGGGTCTTGAATATCTTTTTATTATGGATGCACGTGACATCGTCTACGGTTTTCTTTTCGTTTCCATATTTCCGCCTTCTATTTGATCGCCAACTTGCTATATAAATGTGCTGTAAGTTCAAGAAGAACTCCAGTGATATCGGCGTGCAGCGCCAAAAGAACTGAGGTAAGGTTTTACGCAAACTGTATCGGACCGCATTGAACAATGTAATGTTACGCTGTTAATATCAGTGTAAATTCTATTTTTAATAAATTATTAGAACTATATTGCATCATCATCAACCCATTATGTCCACAACGAGGGGCACGGGTCTCTTCCCTGAGGAAGGTATAGCCCATACTCCACTACGGGGGCCAAGTCCGGATTGGTGGAGGCTTGTAAGACTAGTGGCTGGTCATACTGTGAGAAGTTTTCAAGCCGCCCTGAGGCCTCTGACTTGGCTTCACGACTGCTATCTATCGACGGCAGCCGGCACCAACTGCTTAACGTGCCTTGTGAAGCACAGAACCGCTCGGGAAACTGCCACTAGTGTTAGTCATAGACGGTCACCCATCCATGCACTGAACGCGATCTATGTTGCTTAACCTTCGTGATCGCTTAAGATGACTCAGGCAGCCGGGGCTACGAGCGATTCATATGATATAAGTATATTAATATTAATAGATTGTTAGACTATTCGTGTAAAATTTCCATAGTCTTAGATAATAAATATGATTTTACCTTTACCTAGGTTTCTTTATTTTACAAACTCATTTTTAAAAGCAACTCAATCGAAGCCCAAGCCATTAGGTAATGTCTAAAAATAACTCTTTTCCAAGCAATATCGATTCGCTCCGTCTGAAAAATGCTCCCGGGGGCGAAGCAGTGAGACATAACTTCGCTGAACTGACAAGAACTTTTAGTGCTAAAGTTAAAAGAACAAAACTATCTAACCCCTAATGGACGTACTTTTAAAATACCCGCAGCATTTAGACACGATAGGTATTGTTCGCCTCGGGCTTAACTGTGAAACGTTTAATGGCGTTACTTCAAAGATGAGTTTAGTGTCAAAATATTTAAGGTTCTTAAAAATGTGTTATATTTTACTTTTTTTATGAGTATTATTTAAATATTTCACTAAAACCGCTCTTCATACCGAAACCAAGTACATCATTGCGGGCTGCCAAAAATTACAGTATTCCATGATTAACTAAATCAATCGAACAATCAATATTTTATTTGCAACTAAGTGTAATAGCTTGGTGTTCGTTACTATTTTGCCACTTACAGGCATTGCAATTCATAGGCTATGTGCACAAATAGTGCATGTACTCGTATTATTTATGTAAATATTCAACACTACAACAGTTCATTATCATATTTTTTGTTATAACATATTATTATACTAAATTTTGTACTATTATTGTACTAAAAAAGACTGTAAAATTTACCTACGGTTGTTTCCCGATTTTTTTTAATATTCTTCTTAATTTTCAACTTTTCAACTCTATTGCTCGTAGCCCGGACTGCCTGAGTGATCTTAAACGATCACTGAGGTTAAGCAACATACGGCGCGTTCAGTCCATGCATGGGTCACCGTCTATGACTAACGCTAGTGGCCGTTAATGTAGTGTTAGTTAACCGCAAAAACGCTGAAAGGCTTTTATTAATTTATTAAAGTGATGAAGGCAGTGCTTGGCTTAGGGCCGGTTTCTAAATTGAGAATTTCGCTAAGTTATTACTTAACTGTGGTGTTCTCTCGTCTAATTTCTCAGAAAAGTGCGTGACAGAACATTACTCTTTCGACGCGTCTCATCGACGCCACGGGAGACCAGTGAGCTGGCGCATACCTCGCCCAGAAAATAAGTTTGGCCATCCAAATCAGGGACACCAACCTGGGGCAAGATAGGAATATTCTTTATTGCACACAAGAAACCAGAGACAAATAAAATTTACAATGAAAAACATACAATAGGCGGTCTTATTGCTAACTGCAATTTTTCCAGACACCCTTGTGACGGAAAGATTGCCGAAGGAAACAGATAAACGGGTAGTTGGTGCAAATACGAATAATACATACTTATACTTAATAATATACTTGCATAAATCTGCAAGTTTAAGGCAAGCAAGGCAAGTTTTATTTATTTGTAAATATATATTTAGAAATTAGTTCGTATTAGTTTTATTAAGTAATTATTTATTTCAATCAGTTTATAGATAAGTTTAAAAGAGTATGTTATTTAAGTTTTTGTCCATGTGTTGATGTTGAATAAATATATCCTTCAGTATTTACTTAGCGAAATTCTCAATTCAGAAACCGGCTCTAACGCTTTAAGCTAATACTCAAAGTGTAATTATTTATTTGTTTAGATGTCAACTATCAACAGTTTATTTACAACCAGGGGAACTTAAATCCGAAACATAGTTTAAGAAAACACCCGTCAGTAACAATTTAGTGTAACAGCTTTTTCGAGGTATCCGACCTTCCACGGAATATTTTCTTGGCAGGTAATTGGATATTATTCCTCCCACGTCTTGTCTGACGTTTATGGAGGTCCACCTATCGTGTTTCACTGATGAAGATACGCCTTTCCTTTATTATTAATTAATTACAGTTTACATAATATGAACGAGGTGATGGGTTGAGCGGTATATGTTGGCTTTTGTACTGGATAACTGACAAGGGATCTAGAATTAGACAATGATGTTACACACATTGTGCACTTACGAAACCTTATTAGGTAATAACTAATATTGAAATTGAAGTTTTTTTGTACCATTTTTTTTCATTACAGACAGCCTAGATCTAATATCAGCTTTCATCGTACTTTCACGGGAGAAAAACAGAATGTATTTGTTTCACCTACTTTTAGGTCTAAAATTGAATAAGGTCAGTACTTCACAGTTAATCAATTGCGTAATGACCTTGAAAAGAACAGTTAAAACCCATTGTTATGGAAAATCAGCCCACCAAAAAATCTACAGGTTAAATATCATTTGTTACGAAGGCCTGGTGGAAGATGGAGACATGATCTCATCCAAGTGGCGGGAAGACGCTGAATGCAAGCCGCTGGCACTCTGTTTCGTTTCCTGATTAATTTAAAAATGGATCATTTGTATTATTCTTTATTTTTAGTATTTAGGACCGTAGTGTCAATCACGTGAGGACCAACTTAGGACGTTAATTGAAAAGTTTCGTCTTTTATTTGAAGCACTACCAGTACATACAGTATTGTTTTGAGAAAAGATGGTCAGAGTGGAGTTTTTTTGCTGCCTTTTTCTCCACTACATTCGGCCCCAAGGCAGCGGCTAACATTATCATTTTATTTACATTGACATTCAACAAGCAGATTGTAAATTCTTTACGTTAAATAAATTTCTGATTTCTAACGTAAAATCTAGAAATTTACAAAACAAGCACCTTAGTAGTGCGACAGGCGTAGGAGCTTTTAATATCAGGAAAAACAAAAAGGACCCAAGCAAAGGGAAAACGAATAAAACCGCACCCTTTTCGCTTGACCGGGCACAGGGCGTCATAATTCGAATAGTCCAATAATATTCTCGTTTTTTCTAACATCGCGATATTGGAATAAAGGGCACGTTTCACAAAGTAAGAGAACGCAAAAGGTTTTCTTGTAACAGAGCCAATTTGCAAATCTTCTGCTGATTTGAATAAGCTCCATTAGCTTAAAGTTGAAATGTATCACCTTACCCACCAAAGTTATTTACTTGGTTGTAAAAAAAATAAAAAGAAAATAAGCAAGGTACATTTTGTGCTACGCCGTAGCATAATTTTATTCGTAGCACGAAGGTACGCTCATTCGTAGCACATATATACTTTTAGTTGACAAATCAATAATTGGGTTACGTTAAAAACTGAATTATAAATAGATCTGTAAGATATTTCGTGCACTAAATTCAGAACAGCTATCGACGATGACAGTGTTAGCAATCAATACAAAATAGTCAAGAAGGTTACTCAGTACCCGCCTTCAACTTAGTTATAATATTCTAGTGAGATAATATAATGTTTTTAGATGCATGCAATTTTTCATCTAAGTTTAAAATAAGTAGCATGCTTCTGTATTATCTTCGAATTAAATAAATAAATAAAATAAATTTAAAAAACATCAATCATTCCGTGTACGTCTGCTGGACATAAGACTTCACCACCGTATGCCACTTATTTCTGTCCCCAAATCTACTAGATTACCTCAGGTCGTTGGTCTATATGGGTGCTAGTGTTAGAGTAATGTAAATATAATAGTACAATAATAATAACTTCGTCACAACACAATCATTTGATCTGGTTCCAAACTAGGATACCCTGTGCTATGGTAACCTGATAAGGACATTACAGACTTTGAAAAACACTGACTGAGACCATTCGTACAAACTTACGGTGGCGCCCAGTGGGAATCGAACCGACGATCTCTTTTTCGGAAGAAAATAGTGTCCATGTTACGCTGCGATTGCCAATTCGTAATCTTCAGTTGGAATCGCTCGTAGCTTGGGCTGCCTGAGTGATCTTAAGCGATCACTAAGAAATAGGTAACAATAGGCGGTTTCCAAGTTAATACCTTCGATTCAACATGACAAATCACTTAACGTGTAGCCCACAATAATAAACATACTTATACGAAACAATGTAATTTAACACTTTTACGTGGTACTTTTTACAAGAATCGCTCGTAGCCTGGGCTGCCTGAGTGATCTTAAACGATCACTAAGGTTAAGCAACATACGGCGCGTTCAGTCCATGGATGGGTGACCGTCTATGACTAACGCCAGTGGCATTTTTCCGAGCGGTTCCGTGCTTCGCAAGGCACGTTAAGCAGTTTGTGCCGGCTGCCGTCGATAAATGGCAGTCGTTAAGCAAAGTCAGAGGCCTTACGGCGGCTTGAAAACTTTTGACAGTAAGACCAGCCACTAGTCTTACACATCCCCACCGATCCGGACTTAGCCCCCGTGGTGGAGTATGGCCTGTACCTTCCTCAGGGATGAGACCCGTGCCCCTCGGTGGGGACATAATGCGTTGATGATGAATCTTCAGTTGAGAACATTTGTTCCCTCGTTAGTGTCTGTATCTTACTCATTGGTAGATGTGACCAGTCAAAATGTCTTGAGAAGATGCAAGTGTGACCTTCGGCCCCTTTATTTTTCACGACAAAGGGAGAGTTCCTTCCGCATCGAAATTGCTAGGGTCGCGCATTTGCCATAAATAATAAACACAATCTGTGACGTGCCCGCGCAGTGCTGGCCGCGCCTCCAGACGCGGACCTTCTTTTATTATGAGCCATCTTTATAAATTACTTCAGGAAACTGGAATATGTGAGGCACTTTATTACGGGGTCAGAATCCAGGATTTGGAGAGTCCTTTTCTAGTGCCGGCGAAATAAAAAACAGATGACAAGGCCGATGTTATGAAAATGTAATCAAGCGGCGAAAAATGCGAAGAAAATATTGAAGTATTAGTTGACGATTGGGACACTGTCTCTTTTTTTTTTCTCTTTCTAAAAAAAGTATGTGTCTTACAACGAAATGAAAAGTCTACTTATTATTACTAAAAAACTTGATCTGTGACTAAGATAGGTACGGTTCCTTCCTCTTTCTAGCCAGATTTTAGTATCTAGTATGGTTTTTTGAACTAAAACTTTCGTAAGCACAACACATTGTAAACTTTTAGTCCGGATCTACTTACGGGTGTTGTTTTATCGGACGAGTCCCACCAGGTTTCGCTCCAATTCGCAGAGCTTAATCATGGTGATCAGATACAGAACTCGCGTCGTCGGTTGGTTTTTATTTATTAGAAGAGAATCACTTCTGTTTTCTTTAGGTGTCAGTCGATGCATATCTAGGCTAAGCGATGCTCGACGAAAAGATAAAATAAAAGTATTATTGCCTAACGCAATGTAATAATTGTCCATGAGGTCTGAGGAGGACCTAAGGTTATTTTCGCCGGAGAACTTTGAAATGACAGGATATATATTAAATAAGAAGCCTTTTGCAGTAATTGTGCAGTAATTGTTAGGTGGATTGGTGTATGAGTAGTGTTTTTTTTTATAATCAAATATTAACTCACCAGAAATGTGGTTCATAAATGAGTAAAGCACACTTTGTGCAAATAGGCTTACTATACCATCAAAGAGTATGTATATTAACAAATATGTCTGATATTGAAGGAAGTAAAATGCCCTCGCATTTCAAACATTTGATGTAGACATTTTGTATAATAAAAATAAAAATTCTGTTAACTACCGTAATGACAAAAACTAAGCTGGAAGTTCTTTTTGGTTGATTTTGCGATTTTTGACCACTGGGTTGCTTATATTCGGCGACTTATGATTAAGTAAAAAACCGTCGTCGGGATCATGCCAGACTGCAAACCATGATCACTGCATATCACTCCAGTATATATGTAGGTTTGAGCTTATGTAGATTGTCAATTTTTTCTCCAAAGGAACCAAATTTTTAAATAGTCACCTTAAATTGCAATCTTAAATTGTGATAAGGACCAATTACGGTCATGTGCTACTTTGAAGAAAGACATAAGGCCAGTGCCTTGATAAAATATTTTAGTTGTAACTGATAAAGAAGTACAATTTTTGAGATGATATTATGAGTTTATATTCTAAACAAGAATTGCAATTAAAATTCTGTTATAATTCTGTAAATGTAATTTCTGTGTATCACAAAGATTATGTTATCATCACCAATCATCATCACCAACCCATTATATCCCCACCGAGGGGCACGGGTCTCTTCCCTGAGGAAGGTATAGGCCATACTCCACCACGGGGGCCAAGTCCGGATTGGTGGAGGCTTGTAAGACTAGTGGCTGGTCTTACTGTCAGAAGTTTTCAAGCCGCCCCTAAAGGCCTCTGACTTGGCTTAACGACTGCCATCTATCGACGGCAGCCGGCACCAACTGCTTAACGTACCTTGCGAAGCACGGAATCGCTCGGAAAAAATGCCACTAGCGTTAGTCATAGACGGTGACCATCCATGGACTGAACGCGCCGTATGTTGCTTAACCTTAGTGATCGTTCAAGATCACTCAGGCAGCCCCGGCTACGAGCGATTCTGTTATATCTATGATTATGTTATACCTATTTGCAATTCAATTCTTATTTCTCTGCCCAAATAGTTTTTTTTTCTTATTATGGTTATAAGACAGAAGAAACAACTAAAATAAACACGAGACCCCTAAGCTATGTAAAATCCGATAAGCATTCTCTTTATAAAAAAGCTTGCGCGTAATATGCGTCAGAAACTTAATTACACCTTTGATGTTGTTTGTGCAGGATACACTTAAGGTTACTTTGAAAACAATGACATCGAAAAGGTAGCGTTTCCGTTGCTAAAAAGAAGCTTACATCATTAAACTTTTAAATTCGTCAGACATGAAATAATAAAAGTTACAGAAGGGCTAGGTTACTCGCCTAGCAATGTAAACAACGTTAAGGTCGCGATCAGTTCGCGACCTTAACGTTGTTTACAAGGTGATTTACGTAGGATATGACTGAAACTCTTCATAAAAGAAGTTTAAATGTCTGCGTGCTTAAGGTGACGTTTGAAGAGAAGTAATGCAAGTCAGTCTTAATATAGGATCAGCAGCAATCTTATCAAAGTAGCGAAATAAAATTTTCTTCAGACAAACTTATTGGCTCACAGAACCGTTCGTTTGCTTTCGTTTTGTTTGATTGAGAGCATTAAATATTATTATTAAATATTATTGAGCATCTGTCATATTCATCATATGCGCTTTGATACCTTCAGGGTGCATTGAATGTTAGAGTTATACTGAACAATACCGATAGATTTCACTGAACGTTCGTGAGTCAAAGTGTTGCAACGATGCCGCCATTGCCTGCAGCTGTCAGCCTAAATGAAAATATCAGTATATTTGGGTTATCAAATTATAATGAACAGAAAAAATATAAAGCTAGATTTACTACTGGCAACTCCTGGCACTTTTACTTACCTAATCTAATCTCTTTAAACGAGCAATTTTGTATATAAATATATAATCAGAATCTCCGAAACGGCTGCACAATTTTTTACGGAATTTAGAAAGCAAGTGGTTTTGGGGGCGATTATTTGGTCTAGCTAGGTTTTATTTTTAAAAAACGTCGTGTTTTAGGCAATGAAACACTGATCATTAGATTACGACGGTAATTTTGTTATAGCTCAGGTGGAAAATCGTGCGGTCCGGGAACGAATAGACCCCAGTTCGAATCCTGATTGATCTTTATTTTTTCGTTTTTTTTTTAAGTTACTTCTTTAGCGAGAAAAACTATTATTGGAAACTCGAAAAATCAGATTAAAAAAACCGGTCATCCAGGTACTATTAAATAAACACTCATTCTTATAGAGCTAGTATACCTTCTGATGCAGCTGTTCTGGAGATCGATCTATTACCGTAAATAAGCCAAATGTCTCTACTGGGGACTGATTGCCCACGCCTTTTCGCTGTTGGGTCCAAATTAGACTCACTTGCCCTTCGCAATCCACAGTCGAGATTTTCACCTCGCAGATTTATTTATTGATCGGTTTCTACTCTCATTTGCATTAAACAATCATTTGAGCTTTAAAGCTCCGGGACATTGCTTATACTGTAGTAAAT
This sequence comes from Yponomeuta plumbellus, assembly GCA_947310845.1. NCBI lineage: Eukaryota > Metazoa > Arthropoda > Insecta > Lepidoptera > Yponomeutidae > Yponomeuta > Yponomeuta plumbellus. The sequence goes on along the minus strand of OX371192.1, from coordinate 8,911,127 downwards.
GTAAGATAAATGTTTTACTAAAAAGTTGTAAATGGAATCCTTGTTTATTGTGCACAAAGCTAAAGAGTGATACTAATAATACTTACAATTGTCTACATACGAGTACTTGTAAGCTAAAAAATTACAAGCTGAAATATGACATTATAAGAAGAAAAAAGCATTAATTTAGATTGCCACAAAAGCACACATAAAAAAATTAGTTAATTAAAAATCAAGTAAGCTGACTAATTTTTGAAATCGACATGTTTCGTTGTGGATTAATCTAATCGCAGCTAAAACTAGTTTTTAGGGTTTTGCGCGCACCAAAATTCTTAAATAAAATCGCAAACGACAATAATTCCTACGAGCACTACGATTTTCTGCGAAGGTGCAGAGGTCATCGGTACTTGGATTTACAAAACAAAAAATCCGCGGGGCTCTGTACCACTTCATAGGGTAAGATTTCAGACGAGCGACTTTAGATGGCAAGCTATTAATTCTCGCATTGCGCGAATTGTAGTGTATGAGTTATTTTTCGCAACGATATTTTATCGCAGTGCGCGCTTAGCCTTATTGTCAAATAGATGTAGAAATAGATAATCGTCCCAGACTTAATTTAGTCACCAACTAACACTTTACGAAACGTGTTTTATTTTAAATTTTAACGAACTTGTAGAGCTTATACAATAAAAAAAAAGTGGCCCTCAGTCATCTATTGTTTTTAAAAATGTCTTCTAATTGCAATGTAATATACAAATAGCAAATTTAATTGCATTAAGAAATGAGTGTTATAATCCCGGCTGGAGACAAAAAAAAAGAAACTCAGGTCTTGGATGTTTACATGTTTGTGACGTCGCTGTTTCTGGTTCCCGCGACACAGGGTATCCTAGTCTGGAGCCAGAAGCAATGTATGTGCCTGTACGTAAATTTTAATGTTAATAAAAAGTTTCGGCAATAAAATTAATATTAAAACAACATGGAAAATGCAAAGCGATAAACATTACAAGTTAAACAGAGATGTCCATTTCAAAACTTAGATATGTGGGAGAAAAAATTGAGAAAATAACTTATTTACATACCTAAACGAAATCAACGCCCACAATAATCCTCGACCTACACACAATAAATGTTAAGCTATTTACCTCTCTTCAGAGAAAAGGTCACGACTAAATCATTTTCTGTCTTTGTTCTATTATTGACTCCATTTAATCTTGACTTCGATAGCTTGATAGATGGATTTAATCTGAAGAAACGTTCTAAGTGCTTCTCCTTATAACTTAACAGGTATTGTAATTGAGTTAAGCTTGGAAAGCGAGTTTCGACGAAACATTTGACGACGATTTGTTTCAGCGGGAGCCATGAGCCGTGGCGGAAAAGAAAATTAAATATTAACGGTGGCTTAAGTATTCTGATGTAAAAATGAATCTACATAGGCATCCCCAGCTGGCTAGGAAGTATTTTAACATCATAATAGTGAATAAGCTTTTTAGATGGTAATTAAAATATGAAGATAAAGTGTCTGCAAACATAAAAAAAACATTGAAAGTATTTGTATTTCGTCCGGAACGAAAAGGATGAATGAATATCTTATTTACAATTACGTTTAATATTGACACAATTTATTAGAAATATGAGAGATGAGAGTATTAATAAAGTGTAAAGTATTCTCAACCGATACCCATGAATGTGTTTTACAAAGTTGCTAGCTGACCTGAAAAACCCATATTTTACAATATTGATCAGCCTACAACTTCTCAGGCCTTACACATATAAACACAAAAAATTATAACATCGATGGAGCCATTTCGAAGAACTTAAAACACTGTGACAGGAGAAGAGATAAATCTAATATTTCCAGCCTGAATTAGTTTTAGCGTGATGTCATCCTCTGATGTTATACTGCTGGCTGCAGAGCAGTAACACAATGGCCTGTAAAAATACGACAGGCAGTGCAGAACAGTTTATGCGGCGGTCCAAATTGGATTGAAATTTTTACTGACAAGAACCTGAAAGCTTTTATCAGTGAAACATACATTTGTCTATTCAGAACTAGAACTCATAAATAAACACTGGCTTATGCATAAGAGATAAAGTCATGACTGCCATGAACATAGAGATAGGTTTACAAAATCGTGCAATTTATAGTGCCACCGAACCGAACCATAATATTCAAAAACATTAACGGCGCGCGAAAGTTTATACTCCCTGTATGCGCTGATTAGTTATGATTCATTGGGTGATTAACTGACCATTGCATTGCGGACCATACAAACGCTAGGTCAAGAAACTACCGGTACTTTCGTTGGAGAACATTCTTGACACCTTGACACAAGTCACAAATATATTTGTTACACTTTAAAGATCATAGCGCACTTACACGACTCTGGACCCACCCGGTAAAAATAATATCATTCAAATATGGGCTTTAAATATTGCTCTTTAGATATATTTTACATTGACATCAATGACAGCAGACAGCTCGCTGTCAGCTGTCAGCTAATTTATGATGCCAAGGTAAAATATATCCTTATGACCCTCGCATGGAAGTCTTCTTTTTTCAGTGCCTCTGCACTAGAGGAAGTTGGTCGTGAGCTCTGCATATTCCTCTGTTCTCTTTCTCAAGCGAAATATCTGTTTTGCTTCCTCGCTGGCAACTGTAGTTCTCTAACGGAGCCAGGGTTTTTTTTCTACCAGGTCAATCAATAGTTTATCAATAATATAGTTTTTACCAATATACAATCATGTTGTTACAAAGTGGGGATTAAGGTATATTTTTATAGACATTATAGAGCTCATGACAAAGATGTTATCAGTTCAATCCACGACTATATTGATCCATGATAACTAGTACTATCAAGTTGTTTTGAAAAGATTGTGTGTGGTGTTTTTTCACCGCTTCTTCACCACAAATAAACCTTTACTGTAGCTGGAAAAACTCTTCTAGTATGTTATAGATATAGTATAAAATAAAATAAATAAAGTCACGCCCGTTATCCCCGAAGAGGTAGGCAGAGGCACCAATCACTAGAACTGGGCCCACGTTTAGCCTTTCTTAAATAGTATAAACATTTTTCAATTTAATTTTAAAGGATGGACACACATTTTCTAGAGATAAATAGGTCTTAAATAATTCAAGAAATAACTTAAAATAGAAGCGCTCTTTTACTACACCAAATAGCACTTTAATTACTTTAGTATTCTCGGAAGAGAGGACGTCAGCTTCGATACCTTGTACAGGAGTACCGAGATCGGAAATACATCCTACGGATGTGGTCGGCCATAACTCAAAGAGAGCACTTCCGGTCCGCATCTGATAGCGCCGTTCGACCTTTGAATAGGTAAGCCGGACCTATCTTTTCCATTGCAGTTTTAATCGTTTGCTTTTAGTTCGGGGTTTTCACAGCTTAAAATAGTAAACTATTATCTGAAAAATTATATCAGACTGCCGTTTGTATCCAGCGCTATTGATAGAATAGCAACAAAAGATATCTGAGACACTTATGATCTTTAATAAATTCATAGCCATTTTACACATTTTCTATCATTACATTTTGCCGGATTTTATTTTTTTCCGAAAGAATAATAGCCACGGAAAAGAAAAAGGCACCCTAACAAAGCGTTTTATTGCATTGTTTTCTTAAATAATTACCTACGTGCCTGCTGACCCTCGTCCTTACCCGAGAGAACTCAAAACTTCCGTCCGTGCGTAACAGCTTGCAGCAGCAGTTATTTATGGACGACCCTAGAGATTTCGGCAGTTAAAAAAAGTTTTTCCATTACAAAACTCAGAACCGCGTTAAGGAAGCACTGCCACTTTCAACGAAGGTACGCGAAACATGAATAATAATTAAGGAGTTGTCGCTTAATCTCGTAATAAGGAATTATAATCGCCGGCCGCTGTACGGAATTATTAATCGCGGCTGCGAAGCGCCTGCAAAAGCACGACAGGCAACAGCACGTTTTACATTGTTGAGTATATTGCTATGAACATTTTGTCAGGCATTCTGTGAGCGCTTTATATACTTTAGTAGTAGATTATTATATTATGCGCTGGTTTGAACACAAACATTATTATAATAAGATGTAGCTGTGGCAGCAAGTTTCAGTGACTTAGTGGGGGGACCAGCTGGTGCCTCGCGGTGAGACCCGGGACATAAATTACGAACCGGACGAGGTGTCGAGGCCTTGTTCCAACAGCGAAGGCGAGTGGCTGCCAACGAAACATTGTCGCTAAGCCCTTCAAGACTATTAACTTGGTAATACCGTTGTCGCTTTATTTATAGTGCGTGCATAAATTTGTCACCATAACAGTTAGTGTGTTCATTAATTATAAGGGCTTACCCTGTATACTTTAGCTGTACGTAAACATCTTCCCTGGATACTTATGATTCTTTGAATATGTAGAATTTTGTAACTTAGAAGGTAAAATCGTAAAATAAGCTACCTATGCATTTTAGAACTGAATAGACATAATAATATAGAGTATGCGATACATTATCGCGGATTGGCGAATCGAATGGTGTTGCTAATTAACAAATGTACGTAGCAGCGAGCACCCAAGCAATAAATTACTGGTCCATGACTTTGACCAGCAAGAGCCTAACTCGCACCGGCTCCTGGGACAATACTGAAAATTTTCCAGTGAGCGCTAAACGAGCGTGTAAGTATATTATGTACTGCCGAAGCAAGTGGTAGGAGTGAATGTGAAACGTCTCACGATTTTGCATAATAATATCATCCGTGCGCAAGGGCCAAGCTAATCTTCTCTGTATTTATCCAATTTTATTATATGGACTGGAAAAAAGTCATTGGTGTTACGTGTACAGAATTATGAAAGGATGACTCGTGATGCTATATGAGTCTAATCATGATTCTTTGTTAGGTAAAATAGCCTTGGGACCTAATAAACTCGGCAAAACGTGGTCTTAGTTCTAGTGCTTGGTACCTCTGCCTACCCCCTCGGAGATAACGGGGGTGGGATTATTTATTGTAACGCTCAGCCCAGTCCAGTGCTATGTCAAGACAGCCATAGCCAAGCCAGCCATAGCCAAGCCAGCCATAGCCAAGCCAGCCATAGCCAAGCCAGCCATAGCCAAGCCAGTGTAGCCGTGACGTCAGCATACGTCACCGCCGCGCGCTGCGCTGCGCCTCGCACCACGCCACGCGCCGCGCCGCGCGCCGCCCGTTTGCCCCACCTCGCTCGCACCGGCCGGTTGCGAGGGTGGGAGAAACAACGCCTGCCTATTTAAGCCGTTGCAAATGTTGGATCGGCTCTTTTTCCTGTTGTAATTATTTTATAGGGCGAAGCTCTGCCCAAATAAATTTATATTTGATTAACTTTGTTGTTTGAGTCCCTGCCCTTCTTTACATTCAGAAGTGGGATTACTCTCGAAGAGTGCTCGCGCTAAAAACACAAGAAAAAGGCCTCGGTCTCCTAAAATCGAGTAATCTACATCTTCGTGTCCGCCACGTGGATCCAAGTCTCGCTTACCAAAATCGAAGAAGATCCTTCACCGCCTGCTAGAAAACTACTGAAAAAACTTCTGGTTTAAGAACTTCTAAAGAATGCTTGCCGCCCGGAACATCTATTACAAAAGTCGAAATACTAAGAAACAAGGACAATAACGACGTGATCACACCTGTGCGCCATCACGAGATGCAAGAGTTGGCCTACACGCTGCCTGCAACCATCCTACGAGGCAATCGAGGCTGCATGAAGGTGATCAACATAAGGACCACGGACATCGTGTCGGAGCCGGCCGGGCGAGCTGCTAGTACGCGCCGAGACCTACGAGAACACGCCGCTTCATACGCAGGTCAGCCCATTTGCCATTACTAGCCATTCCGATTGCTTGTGCTCAGCCAAAAGTATACTAACAACTTGCCTTGATAAAAACTCTGCCATTTTGGGTAAATATAGAAAATATTTCTGTAGGACTCTTAGATGAAATTGAAAAAAAAAAGAAAAATAAAACCTTGATTGAAATTTTGTTTGCGTTTAGGAACTGTTTTGCCAGCGATACTAAAGAAGTAATGAGTTAGGATGCACATATTTACTACGGATGAAAATAAATGTCACTAGCGATGAGCCTGTATATCATCGCACCCAGAGATTATCGCATAGCGAACAGGCTACAGTGAAATCACAAGTCCAAGATTAAATTTACTAGCTGCGGGTATCATAATAAAATAATTTGAGTCCAGCTGCTTCCCCAGTCATTCTAGTTAAAAATAAAAACGGTGACAGTCGGTTATGCATCGATTACAGTGCGAGATAGGTACCCATTAACAAACATTGATGACAAAGTGTCTAAATTGGCAGGTAAAAAGCGTTTTACTAGTCTAGATATGGCGCAGGGTTAACACCAAGCAAAAATCTGTCCTACTGATACACACAAGACCGTATTAATTACTCCACAAGGTCATTATGATTTTTTTACGCGTACCATTCGGTCTAGCAAATGCACCGGCGGTTTTCATGAGATTGATAAATACAATTGTTGGCAGCTTACACAACCCTGAAATACTTGCATTTCTAGACGATATACTCCTTCCCTCGTACGATGTACAGGGTGGCTTACCTACTATTGTTAGCAAAGGTTCTACAAAAATTTAACACAGAAAACTTAAGACTAAACATGTTGGGTTCTGCAAGAAAACATTTCGTATTTATCTAGGTCATGAAATATCGGCGGAGGGCATACAGCCGGGTGAATCTAAATTGGCAGCTGTTTCTAAATTTCCAGTTCCACAAAATGTACCTACATGAAGTACGCCAGTTTATCGGACTATGCAGCTATTTCAGAAAGTTTATCTTTAATTTTGCAGTAATAGCTCGCCCACTCACAGATTTGACAAAAAATGCTAGTTGGGTATGGAGCGATGAACAATTGTTCAGTTTGAGGAATTAAAAAAAATAAAATCGTGTAGTCAGCCCCGTGTAAGCATTTTACGATCACTCGTTGCCCACTGAGATTCACACGGATGCGTGCAAGTTAGATATAGCCTGAATTTTATTGCAAAAACAACCTGACGGTGCATTGAGACCCGTAATGTACTTTAGCCGGGTTACCAGTAGAGAGGAAAGTGTCTATCATAGCTACGAGTTAGAGAAACTCGCGGTTGTTGAGTCGCCAAGGACGTTATAAATTATTACGTCCGTGAGAGTCGCTGCGCAGGTTCCGTGTTTACTTACAATGTAGGTCTAAATGTGAAGGTAGTTACAGATTGCACCGCGGTACGTGCGACTTTGACTAAACGCGACTAACGCTCGGTTTCTGGAACAGTGATCAAATGTTAATCTCATGTTAATCTCACGTCAAGCTAATTTCAGCCAATCACGTGCCGGTATTTTGAAACTGAGGCTTAGTACCACGTATAGCAAGATGGTGGATGTTAATTCAAGATTATGACATATAAGTATTGAATGCAGACCCGGTGAGCGCATGAAGCACGTAGATACTTTAAGTAGAAACACAGTTGGACGATATTTACTCAGGACCTTACGTAATAACTATGGTACTACCTAATGACATGTATCAGATTTGTAGCGTTGAAGGTATGCGTGGTTGTAAGAGCTTTCAGGGATTAGTTTCATCTGATGCAATTAGACAGTACAAAAGTAGTTATTGCCCCGATGACAGATAGGGCCATTAGTTCAGACGAACAGGTAGAAACTGAAGACCTAATAGACTTACTAGAGAGCTAATACGAGTATTTTTCTATGTTTCCATTGCGGGAGCAATTGTTCCAGGATGGCCGACTGTAACGCTCAGCCCAGTCCAGTGCCATGTCAAGCCAGCCATAGCCAAGCCAGCCATAGCCAAGCCAGCCATAGCCAAGCCAGCCATAGCCAAGCCAGCCATAGCCAAGCCAGCCATAGCCAAGCCAGCCATAGCCAAGCCAGCCATAGCCAAGCCAGCCATAGCCAAGCTAGCCATAGCCAAGCCAGCCATAGCCAAGCCAGTGTAGCCGTGACGTCAGCATACGTCACCGCCGCGCGCTGCGCTGCGCCTCGCACCACGCCACGCGCCGCGCCGCGCGCCGCCCGTTTGCCCCACCTCGCTCGCACCGGCCGGTTGCGAGGGTGGGAGAAACAACGCCTGCCTATTTAAGCCGTTGCAAATGTTGGATCGGCTCTTTTTCCTGTTGTAATTATTTTATAGGGCGAAGCTCTGCCCAAATAAATTTTTATTTGATCAACTTTGTTGTTTGAGTCCCTGCCCTTCTTTACATTATTTTTATTTTTTATTTTATATAATCGTGAATAGACAGACCCGTTTAATTTATTTTATAACAGTCTGATTTGTAGCACTTTCTTAAATGTGACTTAAACAGCATTAAACTGAAATTCTTCATACAAAAGTCGATTCGGATGGCGACCTAAGTGACATTAAGTAGTGGAGCAAATTAGACTAAGAATGGAAAAAAGTTTATAAGTAACTTCTTATAGCCGTTATGGGTTGTTGCTAAGTTGTCTTTTCTTAACAAATTAAGCAAGAAATACCTTCACTTTCGCCTAATTAACCTACCTACATGCCTGGTTAGAACATGTAAAGCTCCGGCTATTCTCCTCCAAGGGTGACACGCCCACAATTTATTTTTTGCTGCGGAATATCCTACTTATTCGTCTTTTCCTTCTCGTTGCTCTTTACTAGTGAAGGCTGGCCATCTCAGCTCTCAATCATCATCATCATCAACCCATTATGTCCCCACTGAGGGGCACGGGTCTCTTCCCTGAGGAAGGTATTGGCCATACTCCACCACGGCTCCATCCATCAGTTCTCAACTTTCTTCCTTATTTGTTGCCGTAATAAATTTGACTTAAACATTGGCTACACCCATCTGTTCCTTGATATTTCTGAACCACTACATATTTTCATACTTTCCCATATTTTTGCTCGCATATAGGTATGTTGCCCATCATGATCGGTTGAAGAAGTTTTGAACCTGTTCTATTGAAGCCCATTCCCGTCAGTAATTGATCTTTTTCTTTGTGGTCATGGGTATACGGACGTGTACAGACGTGAGTTTATGCTATATCATGTGTCATGAGTTCTCATGAATGATACCTACGTTTGTGAATGTACGCATGGATTAACAACTATTGATAAATTAGGATCCTAAGGAATTGATTAGAGCATTATGCCAGTCCATGACACCGTCACACAGAGATCTTTTATTTTTAATACAAGTTATACTGTGGAGTTATCTGTAGTTAACTTTGAAACTGCAATAGGTACCAAGAGTAGGTTGTATTAGCTCAAGGTAGTTTGTAAGCTGGAATCTCTTCATGAGGATCACGACCGCTCTGTCTAGAGCGTATCAACCAAGAAGAAGAATGTTATTGATTCGTTATTATATTATTCACAAAATACATACCCTCGCAATTGTACATCAAAAAGTATACGGTTTCAATAAACAGCATATTTTTAAATTCTGCGTGCCTATTAGATTTATGCTGATTAGGTTGCTGACGAAAACGCATTTAACTCATAATTTTAATTAGATTTTGTAATTTTACCGTACTCTCATTTCAATTTGGTGAATATCATTGCTGCATTACTAAAGTCTGTTTATTCATCTCAGATACTAAATTGACAAGTACACATATCAAGCTGCCGAATAATAATACCAGGTTTTATTGTTTAGTGCTGTACTCAAAACTATCCCTGTTGTCGATGAGATGGCTGCTGAACGGGCTGTCACTATTTTGCAACTGCCCCCTTACCACTGTGAGCTCAATCTAATAGAATTGGTGTGAGCAAAGGGGCATGTTGCAAAAAATAATAAAACTTTGAAACTGAAAAAAGTACGAAGCTTTTTGAAGAAGGGCTTCGTCAAGTGACCCCTCAGCGGTGGAAAGACTGCATAACGCATTTTATTGAAGTTGAGAATTAATGATTTTGATAGTAGTGCACATCACTATTTTTAAATTACAATGAACAGGAAACCCAGGTAATGTAATTTTAGTATCTGAGAAAAATAAATATACTTTAGTTCGACTGCATTGTTATCGGGGCAGTAACGAGTGCAAGTTCGATGAAGAATGCCTTGTCTCCTACCACGCCTATGGCATCACAACTCGCGAGACAGCGTAATTGTGTAGCTCATATCCGGGGGCGGGCGGTTAAACTTAGAAGAGTAACAAGTTTCCCAAACTTGGTGCTCTCACAACAATAACGGCCGCCTGACTTCTGGGCCGGGGGCACTTCGGCGACACCAGGGGTGCCACCATGTACGTCCTCCATTGAGTAGAGTTTTAATTTAGCCTACAAAAATTTTTGACCCTTTGGAGTCGCCTAGATGCTTAACCCAATATCTCAATTATCAATATCAATATTTTAGTGATAAGGCCGCCGTCTCTACTCTTAGATTAAGAAATCCCTGTGTAATTTCCTTTTTTATGTACAATAAAGTGTTCTCTATCTATATCTAAACACCCGTTTCTAAATAATGTTGTTTTATCATCACTAAATCGATTTAAAAATCTTTTTGACTGCTTCATTCACGATGTCATCAGAGAAAACTGCCTGCCTTATATAAATACAAAAAAGGCTAATAAAATATTTCAAAATACTTATACAGTTTTTGAACTAAAACTTTCGTAAGCACAACTCTTCCGATATAACAACACCCGTAAGTACATCCCGACTAAAAGTTTACAATACTTATACAGTATTTGTGTACAATGATTATTACCATACAAATCAGCCTACACAAAGCCTACACTCAGCTAAAGCTGGACCAAGTACTCATCCAAGACACGCCACTTCTTTTTGTCCTCGTCCATGCTCATCCAGCCAAAAAAAAAAAAAAAATCACGCCCGTTATCCCCGAAGGGGTAGGCAGAGGCACCAGTCTCTAGAACTGGACCCACGTTTTGCCGAGTTTATTAGGTTCCATACGTGACAAGTGGCAAGCCTGTCGCCGTTATCCGGGCACAATTTATCAGCAAATTGTGTTGCTGTACAAACAAATGTACGTACCTAACTAAAAGTCATTAAAAAATTAAGCCAAAAAATATATCTAAATAAAAAATCATAACTAAATGTTAATACATACATACAAACATAAGCTCACGCCTGTATCCCAGAGGAGTAGTCAGAGATCAGGGACTGGTACTTGCGACGATCCTGGCAAATCACTTTCGCTTCCTCGACATTCATTAGTCGTTACATGCACGCCGGTTTCGGGTACTTTTTATCTTTTATATTAATACCAGCATCAAATCTGATTTCTTTACAAAGATTCGTAATCCTTTGTCTTAGTCTAACAAAGGTTGTGCGTCTTTTGTTTAAATAATAATTAGAAGGTATCTCAAAGGGCCTACGTAATTAGTACCTATCTCGTCACAGAATCTATACAAATTCCTTCGAATTTTGTGGATGATATTGTGAGGTTAAACCAACTTGGAATTTTTATTTTGTTTAACCTTTAGAATAGAATAGAATATTCTTTATTGCACACTAGAAAAAAATACAAAAAGAACACAAAATATTTACAAAGATGAAATTGAATGTTTACAAGTTGGTCTTTTAAATATTATTAAAATGCTTCTGCAACCTTATTTCACTTTTAATGTTCCAAATCTATTTCAAATTAAATAAATGATAAAATTAATTAATTAAATAAATGATGAATTGCTGATAAATTGTGCCCGGATAACGGCGACAGGCTTGCCACTTGTCACGTTTGGGACCTAATAAACTCGGCAAAACGTGGGTCCAGTTCTAGAGACTGGTGCCTCTGCCTACCCCTTCGGGGATAACGGGCGTGAGTTTATTTTTTTTTTTTTTTATTATTTTTTTTCTATTTCAAATTTAAAAAACAAAACGAGCAACGGCACCGGTCCAGAGATCATTAATTTTAAGATATTTATTTACTATTTAGACGTTCAATGTATGATAATGAATTACTCAAACGAGCAATCTTAAAATAAAGAAGGTTGAAATAAAGCCTATGATAGATTTTGTTTAAACAAAACAAGATCTCTGTCTACAAAGATAAAGCTACGTTGGGTTTCACTAGGCGTTAGGAAGACCAGCCACTAGTCTTACAAGCCCCCACCAATCCGGACTTGGCTCCCTTGGTGGAGTATGGCCTATACCTTCCTCAGTGAAGAGACCCGTGCCCTTTAGTGGAGACATAAGGGGTTGACCATGATATAAAAGTTACAGATACAATAAATAATAATAAAGAATAAAGAAATTTATTTCATAACGAACTTAAAAGTACACACTTATTGTAACAGCTTTATAATGTAGGTAGGTACTTACTTAAAATATTCAGCTTATTTATTTAAGGTGTATTTAGAAGACACGTCGAAAGCCAAACTAGGTAAAACCTGTACTATGGCCGTCGACGCCACCCTTTGGAGGTGGCAAAAAACTAAATCCGACCGAATGCTTCTAACATCGAGACATTATTCAGTTACAAAAATGCCTCAGTCCCCAATTCTGTAGCGGCTGCTTGCAGTTTGCGGCTCAATTTGACCCTTAATTCGATAGTTTATCTCCAATTGTACAGTTTGTGGGCTGTGCTACGATTAAACTCAGAGTTTATACGTTGTGGTTAGCGCTAAGTCTCAAGTCATTAACTGAAACATCCATGTGCGGGAATTCAAACTTCGGTAACAAAGTTTGCTTATGTATAATCACATGTAAATAAAATATAAAATACATAACCCCGAGTTTCTAGCTCGGGTCATGATTGGTAATTCTAAGTGCCGAGTTATGTGAATAGCTCAGTCACTTAGGTTTTCTCTCGATGTTTCACCGAGCGTTCATACATCAACCAGCCAAAATGAAAACAACCTTCTCACGTCCCTAAGCAAAGATATGAGGGCTAAAGCGTAATTTACCCGTATAATAGCGCACGACTTCCATTCGCCACCCGGCTATTGCGTAACGAAAGCCTAAGAAGGTCTGCGTCTCGTGGGACTCGTAGCCGTCTCGCTACGACCCGTAGCTACGGCGTAGTCACTGCTACGCTAACAAATGAAGAGCGAAGAATCTCTTGTAGAGATTAATGTTGTTTATTGAATAATAAATTTGCCCGTGGCTTTGCTTGTATGGATTTTAGCGACAGTACAAGCTGTGGTTTGGTAAAGTTAACCCGACTTAGGCCCGGTTTTTTGATCCGTAGTTACCGCAACTAATGGTTAAAAAATGCTACCAATGGTTAAATATCAGCAAAACGTGTTTTTTGACAAATGGTCAACAAGACCAATAGTTAGATTCGTAACCATTGATTAAAATATCTAACCACCTGATTCTGAGCGGTTAAACAATATTATGGCGGATAGTTAACCGGTGAGTCCTGTCAGTAGACATTGCAAAATAATTTCGTTGTGGCTATAATTTTCAAAATAGCTAAATATGGATTTGAATGAAGAAGACCGAAAACATTCAGATCACGCAACCCACCCCTAGAAATATGCGATGATGAAGACTTTTGCCAACTCTATCGTCTTATTAACGCAAATCGCTAACTTATTAACGCAAGCCTTTATAATCACCGCAAAGACAGTAATAAGGCGCACTCACGATGTAATTAATGTTAAGTATTAAGGCACCATTTCAAAATCTAGACTATTGAGATGAAAAACAGGGCAAATAAACTTCAGTTCAACCAAAACTATACTTTATTCGTAGAAATTATTAGATAACACGCCATCGCTGTCAACCACAATCAAAAATTACTCCGCCTCATCATCAACCCATTATGTTCCCACCGAGGAGCACGGGGGTTCCTTCCCTCCACGGGGGCCAAGTCCAGATTGGTGGATGCTTGTAGTGAACACTAGTTCGTCTTACTGTCAGAAGTTTTCACGCCGCCCTAACCCTAAGGCCTTTGACTTGGCTTAACGACTGCAATATATCGCGGCAGCCGACACCAGCTGCTAAACGTGCCATGCGTAGCACGGAACCGCTCGGAAAAATGCCACTAGCGTTAGTCATACAACGGTCACCCATCCATGCACTGAACGCGCCCTATGTTGCTTAACCTTCGTGATCGTTTAAGATCATTCAGGCGGCCGGGGCTACGAGCAAGCGACTCTGCCTTTCAGCTGTTAATACAGTTAAGCCTTTCAAGCCTTCCTCATAATCAGCCTGAGGTGCACTAGAGGGTCCAGCACCTTCTGGAGTACATTTTATAGATCGTTTTTGAATTGTGTAGTTCGATCATGGCTTTTGTAATATACTTTCGTTGTGAGCCCGGCCTTTACTGGCTTTACTGCAGTAAACAGCAGTAGTTTACTGGCTAGTCTGAACGCATCACGGTTTCAAAGTAGCCCAAAAGTCGCCAAAAAAAATTACATTATAGCCCAAAGGGCGACTGGTCGCCGATTGCCATTTCAGGTCGCCATTTCACCCTCAGAGATAGCCCAAATGGCGATAAATCGCGTAATCTGGCACAACTGATCAGAGAGAGTCATGAAGGTTAATAAGACGATAGAGTTGGCAAAAGTCTTCATCATCGCATATTTCTAGGGGTGGGTTGCGTGATCTGAATGTTTTCAGTCTTCTCATCAGCACGTACTGGATAACAACATCAGTCTTTATCTGACGAACTTTCTGACTCGTTAAAGTGTCTTGCCACGTTCAAATCCATATTTAGCTATTTTGAAAATTATAGCCACAACGAAATTATTTTGCAATAACAACTGACAGGACTCACCGGTTAACTATCCGCCATATTGTTTAACCGCTCAGAATCGGGTGGTTAGATATTTCAACCAATGGTTACAAATCTAACTATTGGTCTTGTTGACCATTTGTCAAAAAACACGTTTTGCTGATATTTAACCATTGGTAGCATTTTTTAACCATTCGTTGCGTTAACTACGGATCAAAAAACCGGGCCTTAGAGGTGTACACGAGACACCAGTTGGATATTTGACAGGATGTCAAATGAGTTACTTTTAAAACGGAATTTTGTATGAAAATACTTGCTTGTGACGTCACATTTCAGAGCACTCTTTTTATGTTTCATCTAATTAAAAAATGTAATAACTAGTAAATGATTAAAAGAAATACATTTTCCGAATCATTTTGTAATTTTTGTTTTAATCGCGCATCTCAAATAATTTATTGTTGATAGTGTCAAATACCGTATTGGGCCTATCCTCGGAGGAAATATTTGCGGAGGAATTAACGCCTAGCAATTTGATAAGAGTAACGATCCATCTGCGGATGAGATATTTTCTAGATGAATTGTCACCTAAGTCATTCTACTAATACATACAAAGATGTTTTATTATGATATGAACTTCGAAATAAAAACAAAATAATAAAAAACAAGTTGTTCAAATTTATTTCTGTCTAGTGGTCTCAATGGCCTGTCTGCAAGATTTTAAGTTCTTTTTTGAGACGAACGTAATCAGTATCGCTTATGGCACGACCGGTAGTTGGATTTCTTGAACCGTGAAATTTTATCAAGGGAATTAATCTTCAGAAACTTCATCCGAAAGGGAGGCTGCATTTTATTCTTTATATGCCTAGCGGTTTTAGTGTACATGCACTGTTTAGGACAATCCTAAAAAAAATTACAAAAGTTACAAGCTCGAAAGAGGTGACTAAAATATTCCAACTAAATTATCGACATGTAAAATGTTGCAGAAATCAGTTTTTCTTGTTTCAGAATTCAATTGATTACTAATAAGGTAAAAAAGTATTTTTAGGAAGTGATTTAACTTATGAGATATTTAACGTTTGACAGTTGATAGATTGATAAATATAAAACGCTGTATACGAGTATTAAAAAAAAACTCACGCCTGTTTTCCCCGAGGGGGTAGGCTAGAAAGCTCACAGAGAGTCACGCCTGTCGCCGTTATCCGGGAACAATTTATCAGCGAATGGTGTTGCTGTACAAACAAACAAATGTACGTAACTAAATGTCAAAACGCTGTACTCTCATGGAATTTAACTTTGCATAAAATCTCAAAACTCTATAATTCGATAAACTCTATAAACTCCAATATTTTTCTTTCGATGTTTCGAAGCATAGAAAAAATCTGTTACTACGTCACAATACCAAAGCAAAAACGAAATTACGACTACCAATAAAAGCAAATGCACTAGGAAATCAATGCGGAACCGGTGAAAACATCCATGACGCGATGCTTGTAAATAATATAACAGCTGGGCACCTGGGAGGTTTCCCCGAGACACGACGAATTGCACTATAAAGTAAATGAAATAGAACGACGATTTAAAGTAATTTGTGTAAGAAATTCAAATAGTTTGAACTAGCAATTGAGAGATGGGCAATCCGGCAAATATTGATCCTGGCGGGAATTTAAGCGGTAATTTACCGAGAATATTACCAATCCATGGATGGATTGACGCTGGAGGACCTTGGCATAATGCTCGAAGACCTCAGTCGAGTCTCCCAAGGGGTGGGCTTTAAAATGAACATGGACAAAACAAAGGTCATGTCGAACGCCCGTGTTGTGCCCACCCCAATAACAGTGGGGAACTCGACTCTCGAAGTTGTAGACGAATACGTCTACTTAGGACATACAGTCCAATTAGGCTGGTCCAACTTCGTGAAAGAGGTCAATTGCCTGCAGTTCAGTAGAACACATTAATAGAAGCTGAATGAAAAAATCCAGGAGTCGTACTTCTGTTGTATGCATTTTAAGCTTTTGTTTTGAGAACCCTATTGTGTGTTTACCCTCACTTACCTCTGGGTTCCTACGGAAGGGATAGAGCCGTAGCTTGATTTTACGAATGGATCTTTTGTATGTTTTCGAAAAGGCTTGATTTACGAATTGATCTTTTGTAGGTTTTCGAAAAGAACATCTTTGGAACTTGGAAGTAAATTATGATAACCATAAAATAAATAAATGGGTGATTCTTCCGGCAATTCATTCTTTGGTGATTTTCGTGGCAATTTTCAAATTTAATATTTTTACTAAATCGACATCCGTATCTTACATTATACGTAAAAGTAGTACTTTTTATAAAAGGGGCACCTAAGAGAGCAATAAACTTAAAGAGATTATCGAGGTTAAAAAAATGAGGGCCACGCAAATCACAAAACACCCTACGTAAATGATTTTTTTTAAATTTAACTTTATCAGATAAGTTATTATGATATTGTTATTATTTTATTACAATATTTTATAGTTATTTTAAATTTTATAGTTACTATTATGCCATTTTTTACTTGAAAAAATAATTCATTAAAATTTTAGTAAAAATTAATATATTTATATTATACTATAATTTTAAGAATTTACATTTAACTAAAGTAATATTTTTTTTGTCCTACATTACCATTGCAAAACTTGCAGTTATTTCAGTTGCATGACCCATAATTGATATGCGTGGGTCAAAACTACCATGTAAACCACGCAAATCACGACCACGAAAATCAAAGTAAAGCATTCATTCTAAAAATATACAAAAACCTTTGAAGTAAATAAACTGTGTTTTGAATATAAGTTGCGTTACCTTATATTTGTTCGCTACAATATTTTACTCAAAAATAAATTCACAGACGACGGAGAAAATTATACCACACAAATCAAAGTTTTGAAAAACCATACCCACGTAACGGGGTTCTTACCCAAATTTTTCGGAAACTCGACGTGTTATCACACAAGCCGTCTGTCTGGCCAACGGCGAGTGGCTAGTTGTAACATGAATTAGGATGACGCAGCATTGGGCCGCGAAGTTAGGGATGTGCAAGTCGTTTTATAATGATCCACGCAAATCAGTAACTGCCCCGGGACAGTTACATTTTTTTTTTTTTTAGACAATGTAATTCTTTTAGAACAACGGTGTAATTTTTTATAGCATTGGCAACTTATTAAAACTTAGTGTCTATTTTTTGGTAAGCGTATTCCATTTAGTTTAAAATATATAATTAAGTAAGTGATTCGATCGGGGAAAGGGCACTCCACAAAAATCAAAGAACGGGGGTTTTGTATTTTTTTAATGATATTAAATATAAAGATAATTGAATAATAATCAATGACCTAGATAAGAGATGATTAAAGGTTTGCCTGAAAAAAAAAGTGGCTTGCTGACTTTTCGATTTCTATTCTTTTAAGGTGATGCCGCTTGAAAAACTTGTTTAAAAGAATGACCCAAATATACTACCTATTTAACGTTCTCTTAGAGAGAGAGAGAGAGAGAGAGAGAGAGAGTAGGAGTTGTATCAACAAGCGAGCCCGCCGCGAATTAGCGATTTCGAGCGTTGAGGTATGCGAGCATCGTAGTCACTTTACTCACGATGTTTTTCATAACAATTAGCGAGTGGTACAAGTATTGCTACCTCTATCAAAGATGTACAATTTTATTGATTTTAATAATGTAGTTTGTAATTTCAATAATTTAATTTAAAAAATATTATGTATTTCGTCTTCACTATCGCTATAATGATAGTTGTAAGTGTTATGAAATAAACAATAAAAAAATAAGCAAATTAGTTTAATTTCTAAAGCTGGGCAGCTTTAGTTAAGTACGAAATACATAATATTGTTTAAATTAAATTATTGAAATTACAAACTACATTATTAAAATCAATAAAATTATACAAAGACAATCTAATCACACATGTCAATAAAAATACCTAAAACCATAAAAATATTATTAATTCGTAGACTGCATAAAAAAATTATAAATTGCGATAAAATTACGAGTATTAGAATATTGTATGGATGTGAACCAACGATCACTTACATGTGAGACATTGGTGGTCGTAGGCGCTACGACGTCTATACTATTGCAATACTTTATCCCGGAAAAATACAAGCTTAGGGTGTTTTTCACGAGACAACTACCATATATTTATTGAGTGTGCATTCAAAGTTGACCAATTTTTACTCTTTTATTATTGCTGATAAAATACATACAATTAATTTAAATAATGATAGAATAATGACTTCAAGTAGGTATCAAGAACGAGCTCAATGGTATTCGCTCATTCTTCGCTTAACCGTACAGGACTACCATCGATCGAGGAAAGCGGATAGGTAACTCCCACTTCGCATCCAATAATGGCGTCTAGCTTATCAAATATTCACAATCTGCAACTTTATTTATGGCTACGCCGATGGCCGCTTTTTCAGGAAACTTTGCGACCTGCGCTTTTCTTCAAGGCTCCATCAACAAAATGTTCACTGAATTTTTATGAAACTCTTCATTTATTCAGACATTTGTTTCGGAAAACATTTTGATAAAAGCGATTCGCTTGGATATGCAAAATGCATTTCCTGGTTTTTAACTTCATACAGAAAATGGGAATAATCGAAACGCCACAGAATGCAAAATAACAAAGGAGTGATCAAACATACAATTACGTTCGTAAGTTGGTATAATGTTCAATTATATATCATTTCCGTGCTAACGTTGCCTTCGAAAACCATCGCTCTCTATAATTTGTGTCTTTGGATACAAAAATGTTTACTGTCAAAGAAGATACCATTGCACCAGGACTTTATTCAAGTTGTTGTTAAAAGGGGTAGTAATTTAGTCTAGACATTTAAATAATAAGTTTTACTGTATCTTTTTAAAAGAGGGTATTTTTCTTCCCTGGGAAGCTATGGGCCATACTCCACCTCGGACTTTAGGTGACCGTCTATGACTAACGCTAGTGGCATTTCTTCGAGCGGTTCCGTGCTTCGCAAGGCACACTAAGCAGTTGGTGCCGCCTGCCGTCGATAGATGGCAGTCGTTAAGCCAAGTAGAGGCCTTAGGGCGGCTTGAAAACTTCTGACAGTAAGACCAGCCACTATAGCCTTACCACTTATAGCTTCCAGCAATCCGGACCTTTCCCCTGTGGTGGAGTAAGGCTTATACCTTCCTCAGGAAAGAGACCCGTGCCCCTCGGTGGGGACATAAGGGGTTGACCATGATGATACTCCTTTAGTTCCATCGACTCTGTCTGCTACACCTTTTAATCAGTTACGTTATGACCTTAAAAATAATAATTTAAACCCATTGTTATAGTGAGCCCGCCACAAAAATCTACACGTTAAACTATCAGCAGAATTATATGTTAAATGCAACTCTTTAAGCTTGGCGTCGCCAGAGCTCTGGGCTTATTGCCGCGGGACTGTCACCTGGAGCATGTGTATAAAACATAGAATGGTGTAAATATAGAATCTAAAGCTAGCTTCCCACGATGCGCGATTCTGCCGACGGCCAACGCCGGCCGACGACCACGGACAGCCATACACGCACGCCGGTACGTCGTGCGACGTCTGTGCTACCGCGGACCGAGACCCTTCCCACGGTGTGTCGTGCGAGCTGCTCCGCGTCCGTCCGCGGACCGTGGGAAGTCGACTTTTGTTTATTATTAAGTTACTGATTTATCCAGTTACTTATTCTTATTTCTGCTTATGTAATTTATAATTTTCTACAATAAAAAGTCTGCTTACGATGGATTAAAAAAATGCAACAAAAGCACACAAAAGTCGAGATTCCAAACGGCTCTTCGCAAATTACAGTGAGCATTTCCCGATATTTCGAACAGCAATAGAACTCGTCGGGAACTTGAGATGGAGCGTCGCCATCGCTGCTGAGAAACGGTTCGAATTTTCATTACCAATAAGTCTTGCTAAGGCCGGCGCATCGAGGGGGACTATGAATGCAAGGCTGGGATTCTTATTGCCATCTTGTCTCATTTGTGCTGTTCTGTAAATTATTATCGGCTAATTTGTTTGTATGTAATTTTTTGTTTTTATTTTTAGTTTACATCATTTTTTACGACAACAAATCAGCTTTCACATGCGTGCTCTTTACTCCGTTACGTTATGGGTGACTTTACATACAACAAAAACTATGATCGTCAAAGTATATATTTTGCCAAAAAAAAAACAGTTTTTTTTTTAGGTACTTCAATAGCTTTGTCATGGACATTGGTAGCTATTAAGATAACCCAGATTCGCTTGGAAACACATGTCACACTGCAGGGGACTGACCTATTCCCGGGGAAGAGGCATTAATCATCACGCCTAGAATGAACTACGACGATGTGTTAATCTCGGACAATTTGCAGCACTTTCCTGTTACTTATCTTGAACCACTGCGTGTTTCTTTAGATAGATAGAGATAGAGAACACTTTATTGTACATAAAAAAGGAAATGAAAGCGGTGGTGGCGTAGTGGGGTTGACCCTTGCTTCTCGATCATGAGGGTCTGCGTTCGAACCACGCATGTACCAATGACTTTTAGTTACGTACATTTGTTTCTTTGTACAGCAAGACCATTCGCTGGTAAATTGTGCCCTGATAACGGCGACAGGCTTGCTACTTGTCACGTTTGGGACGTTTTGCCGATCACTAGATTGGTGCCTCTGCCTACCCCCTCGGGGATAACGGGCGTGAGTTTATAAAAACTAGTAGCAGTAGAAGTACGCTTTAGAACTTTTTTTTTTACAATGCATAGTTTCCACTCTTCGTTTTAAGTAATTTATGTGAAAGTCTGTTGAATAACAATTATTTATTATTATTATTTTAATTTTACACTACTTACAAAATATACAAGTACAAGAGCGTGCTTATTGCAAGAAGCATTTTTTTCCAGCAAACTTTTGTGGTTGAGGAGGCTGGTGACAGGTAGTGCAAGAAAAAGGTATAATATAATAAACTTACATAAGCATAGAGATATACATTAACGTAGACCTATAGGAGGGGTTGAGGGAGAGGGTGAATTACTTAATAATAGAAAAATAAACTTAATTACCTACTCACCTTTAAAGTAGATATTTAAGTGGGCTCTTTACTTACCTGTACAAATCTAGATTTATTTTAAAATCAGTAATTTCGGAACCATATGTCTTAGAGTTTATGTTTTATAACACTTTATGTCAGTGTTTTTCTCAGATTTACACTTTCCCAAATTTTGTGACTTTAATAATTTTATGACATTTGTTTAAAATTTCTTGTAAGGAAGCTATTTCCAGTGAAAACCTGTAGTTTACGTGTCTCAAAAACTTCGCATTTTATAGTAATATTTCTCTAAAAAGAATCACATTTGGGCCCTTTGGCCGCATCGCTACATTAATATTGCGTAAACCCGCGGTGAAGAACTAGTATGCCAATATTTATCCAAGCCCTCGAAAGGGAATGCTCAATTATCATGCCAGCAGAAAGCAACTGGCAGCTAATATGAGGAGGCCAATCCCGTCGCTAAAAGAATGTACGCCTTGCAACGGGGTTGGCGTTTTTCCTCGAGATGCCAACAAAATTAAACAATGTGTTAAGGGAATTTAATTCTCCTTGTTTTGTTTAATAATAAATAACAGTATGGACGGAAATTCTCAGACGATACGCAATGCAAAGCTACTGGCTGACGTAGACAAAGGGATTTGAGCAGCGAATTGTGGATTTGTGATAATTGCATCTGTCTGGCATAATTCTTGGCACAGGCATCAGCACAGCAGCTTTACTACGAAGGTATTGTATTTAATACTATAAAAAACCTATAATAATATTCTTACAGTCTAGCCATTAGGTGCTTATCTTCTTCTTTCTTATATATAAAAAAGGATTGCTGTTCGTTAGTCTCACTAAAACTCGAGAATGGTTGGACCGATTTGGCTGATATTTGGTTTTTATGTTTCTAGACTCCTCCTCTTTCTAGACACCTCCACCAATCCGGACTTGGCCCCTGTGGTGGAGTATGGCCTATACCTTCCTCAGGGAAGAGACCCGTGTCCCTCGGTGGGGACATAATCAGTTGATGATGATGATGATGATGTTTCTAGAATTCCAGGGTCATTTGTGCAAATGACCTCAGTCTTGGTGTTTTTCCATGTTTGTAATGTCCTTGCCTAGTTACCGCTTTGTTAATTCTGCATCTTTGATACATCAACTGATGTAGGAAAGATGCAGAATTAACTAAGCGGGGATTTCCGCACAATATTTTTCTTGTTAGTTATTAAATTATATAACAATTATAATTATATTAAAAACTGTTAATTTATACTCATTTAACGTTAATCTATCGAATATAGCTTAGGAGATATTGTTCAAGTGAAAAATACTACTCTACTAAAATTAGTGTTTGATACTTTCCCTACCCACACTAATGTTATAAAAAGGAAGAGCTTATATATTTATAAGTTTATGGGTGATCTCCGAAAGTATTTAACTAACTACTTAACTGAATGAACCTTCAGAGTGAACAGAGGCTATATTTTAATCCGTTTACAACGCGAACGTAGTCTTGGACACTGCAAGTCTATATTGTATCAAGAAGTTTTCATTGGAAGTTTCCCATGATGCTTATTTATTAAAGCACCTGAAATTAATTAAATTTTACTGGCCACTCCTATTTGTAAGTGCCACCCTTAGAGCGGGTACACACTAGGCGTTATGAAGCGCGCTTTTGTAACGCGCGTTGTAAGAACTATGAGGTCTGATTGAAGTGTACACATGCAAACGCGCAGTAAGCGCGCTGTAAGCGCTTCAAAACGCTAAGGCTTCGAAACGCCTAGTGTGTACCCGCTCTTAGCGTATGTAATACATCCAATATCACACGCGATGGGCAGCTACCCGGACATCGCCGCAGATTGGAAATGCTATCGTTGACAATAAATCAATTTGTCGCACAAATTTATTTTCGTACGGAGAGCGACATTTGTAACTTCTAGCAACTATGGGGGGCATGAAAGAATGTTGCTGATATTCCTTTTGAAGATAAGTGCGTTCATAGACTGTGTTTGAGAACGGTAGACTAAAATCAGTAATTGGCCCTGCGAGATTAATATTCAGTTTTTTTTTTTTCATTTGAAACCTATTTGGTAATTTTTATTCGTACTGGTAAAACCAGAATTCGAAAAAAGTGTTACTTATCATCATCATTATCATCAACTCGTTATGTCCCCACCGAGGGGCACGGGTCTATTCCCTGGGGAAGGTATAGGCCGTACTCCACCACAGGGGCCAAGTCCGGATTGGTGGAGGCTTGTAAGACTAGTGGCTGGTCTTACTGTCAGAAGTTTTCAAGCCGCCCTAAGGCCGTGTTACTTTTGTCGTTAAAAAAACTATAAAAAAAGCAAATTTACGTGACATCCTTTTTTTAGTCACATAATTTCCAATTAGTAATTTTTATTCGGACTGGCTAAAGGAGAATTCGAAAAAATAGTATCCAAAAAAAGGAAATTTACGTAACAGGATGTTACGTAAATTTCCTTTTTTTTCCATTTTTTTCAGTCTCATCCACGCTGAGTTTGTCGCGGAAGAGAGTGCAGAAAGGACGCAGGCGGATACGGATATGCGATAACGAATGCAATTTTCCAACTCCGTGAACAGAGTTTAGGCGGGGCGCGAATCGGCGCGATCCGTGGATCTCTTACTTGGCTAACTACCACCTGACTTTCAGGCACCCTTAGTTGTGCTCAGTACAGTGCTGTTGAAAATCACGTACCAGTTTGTTGTTTACGCTTCAAAAACTTTCGTCGTCTAAAACAATTACTTTATTGGATTGAACAGTAGCTCAATCTAAGAACACAAAATCTAAGCCTTAGATAGACACAAAATCTCAGGATTTCCAGATTTTGTGTCATCTAAAGCTGGCTTCCCACGGTACGCGATTCTGCCGACGGCCGACGCTGGCCGACGACCACGGACAGCCATGCACCACGCACGAGGCTCTTCCCACGGTGCGCGATTCTGCGGATATCGATACGACCACGAACCCACGACCGGTACGGCGCACCGCCACAGACATCTGTGCTACCGTGGACGAGACCCTTCCCACGGTGTGTTGTGCGAGCTGGTCCGCGTCCGACCGTGATATGGCGGACCGTGGGAAGCCAGCTTAAGTAGAATCCAGATTTTGTGTTCTTCGATGTGGGATATAAAAGTCTTATCATACTTTTTCGTACGTAACTACAACTATGGGATTCTCAGTAATAATTTTATCAACATTTGCTAACATTTAATTGCTGATCCATGACCTGAGTGATGAATAAAATAATCACAAATTAATATTTCTTTTTTAAACTGTTTGATGACAGCGCCTTAGATTGTTCGATTTTTGTTGTCGATTGTACCTGGAACAAAATATTCAGCAAAGCACGTGGGTCCAGGGAGGGTGCCCGTAAATACTTAGGATTATTGCGTCTGACTCTGTTGTCTGTAGAGAGGACTAAAGGGGAATTACTTACGCGTTTGATGTTATTAGAAAATTAATTTTTTTTCGCTGTTCTCCTACTTTTAAAATATTTAGTCAATACGATCGCATTTCTTTCCCAACCCTGTAATAGAGAATGGATCAAGATATCAGAAGTGCTTGATTTTTTTTTTTTGATAGGAATAACCTTCCTAAACGCGAGAAAAAAGTTTTAATTTTTAAATAATCTTAATATTTTTCCATTCGTCGTTCTGGGCTCCGCTTCGTATGAAAAAAATAAATATGTGGTGACAATGACATTGACAACTCCCGTCGCTATGTCAAGTTGTCAACGCTATGGTTATGTTTTCATCCATTCCCTATTGCGTTTCGGTAAGTTTTTAAGAACACGAAAAGCTCTACATTCGTATTATTTGATATCAATTTTATTGCAATCTATTGTATTTTGATATAACCCTAAATCCGTAGTAAATTGTTAATAATACTTTAAGTTATTATTTTTTGTCCCAAGCCGGGATTCGAGCCCGGGACCTCTCGCATGGTAGTCAGATCCGCTAACCGCTGCGCCACAGAGGTTGTCATTATTACTACAGAACTACTCTGGTCACTTAGC
Source organism: Yponomeuta plumbellus (assembly GCA_947310845.1). Taxonomy (NCBI): domain Eukaryota; kingdom Metazoa; phylum Arthropoda; class Insecta; order Lepidoptera; family Yponomeutidae; genus Yponomeuta; species Yponomeuta plumbellus. The sequence continues at coordinate 8,885,437 of OX371192.1, read as the reverse complement.
TCGGAGAACTGATGGCCGTTGGCCCTATGACGTGGCGACCCACTACTTGATGGTCTCACGACCTGGGCCTAGATTCTCTTAATTCAATGAAGTACAATGACAACTGAACATATAGCGATTTAGTTTCATTGCCACTTCAAGTCTACGCGCGCACTCAATCAAGCAAGCTACGCGTCAATGGTATGAAAAAACACGTCACGTGACCCGACCGTGTATCTGTCATCGAAGTACGATGCACTAACAGAATCGAGGCCATGGTTACGGTGGCAGGGAGTCGCTGGATATAAGCGCCGCAAGACCGGGAATCGTGGAAAATTTGGGATGCCTATGTCCTGCAGTTGGCGTCAAATGGCGTTGATGAGGATTTTTTTTCTTTATTATTACTATTTATTAATGATAAGATAAACCTCTGAAGTATCAAACTGAAATAACAAACTATTGCTGTTATACAAAAGTATATCTTATGAATACTATGCTACAAAAATATATCGATTCCACAGAAAACGATGGAAAATTACCTAAGGACTCGTAAACCTAATTTTACCAATCGATACTCCATCCCCCAATATATTGACCCATTTATCGGTCTCTTTACAATAGGATTAATACTCATGGGATCGCTACTAAGGGTGAATAATCCCTCCGCATAGAAAAACGAACAATAGTCGGCATTTTATGTAAATTAAATGAAGGGATCGTATGCTCGTTCTATTTCCTCATAGTGGACTGATCGACAACTTGCAGAGATTAGTTATTTATGTGATTTTTCATACTAGTAATTATTAGTAACTGTTAGATTAGGTTAGAATAAAAAGTCTAGTATGGAATTCAAAACAAAAGAAAGTCACTGTAGCTTACTTTTAAAATGGAACAGACTTTTACGCACATTAGAATTTCGAGCCGACTAAAAATGGCGGTGTGCGTGTGGATTGAGTGAGCACCCTTCTAAAAATAGAAAAAGGATGCTGTTCATTTAGTAAATGTTCTAAAAGAATTGTAAAAGTAATATCTGCATTTGACGATACAAAAAAAATTACAGTATTTAAAGTGTGCTCACTCAGTTCTCACAAAGTACCATCGAAATCAGTGACTGTATTAATTTAACATGATATATTTATACACTAGTCTTTAGTAAAACCTATGCTAACTTACCTTTGTAATTTATAGATCACCTGGTAACGTATTTAAGATTTTTACAATTAATTTCTTATGCTCACTCAATCCACACACTTTCGAAAACCCGATTTCTAATGAAGAAACTGAAGAATTAAACTGCTAGATGTGTCTATAGTTAAGAAAAATTAATAAGGGAATTCGTAAAATAGATAACAAACCATTCACGTAGCAGGTTTTTGGATAATCAATGTTTGTGTGTGCTCACTCAGTCCACACATTATAAGTTAGTTAAAAATGACAATATCTTAAGATTTATAGTATCACAGAAACTTTAAACTAGTTCAACTTGAAGGACAATATTTTGCTAGAGATCCACCATCTAATATTTTATATTCCTTGTCTGTTTTAAAATATATTCAATTATATATTTTCTCAAAGAAATATGTCATTTGGGGTGACCACACTACATTGTATTACGGTAATATGGAGATACGATTACCTACGATTACCTACCCATACGACGACCTCTGTGGCGCAGCGGTTAGCGCAACTGACTACCATGCGAGAGGTCCCGGGTTCGAATCCGATCATAGGGCGCGTTCAGTGCATGGAGGGGTGACCGTTCTATGACTAACGACAGTGGCATTTTTCCGAGCGGTTCCGCGCTTCGCAAGACACCTTGGTGCCGGCTGCCGAAGATAGATGTCATTTGTTAAGCAAAGTCAGAGCCTTAGGGCGGCTCGGTCTCGATCAGACCAGCCACTAGTCTTATAAGCCTCCACCAATTCGGACTTGGCCCCCGTGGTGGAGTATGGCCTATACCTTCTTCAAGGAAGAGACCCGTGCCCCTCGGTGGGGACATAATAGGTTGATGATGATGATGAAGCAAGAGAATCGAAAAAGTGAAGGTTATGAAGTCAGTCCAAATAAATACCTATCTAAACAATAACAAAACAAAATTTTCTTCTGGGAAAAATTTTTTTTTTTCTTAAAAAAGGTATTAATTCCTTACAAAATAATTAAAATCATGAAATCTCCCTAATGTGTTCATTAATTTCAGTCATAAAAAAAAGAAAGCTATCTTCTGATACAAAACAACAAAATAATATTATAAATAATGTGAGAAATTAAATATGAGGACATTCTGTCGGCAAAATCAACGTCAACCATATTCCCGTTATAATTTCGGATAACCTGGGGTCTACGTACGTAATATGCTGGATAATATCAACATCATCATTAGGTTCCACCGAAGTCAGCATAATAAGTAGTTTACTGTCAAAATACTTCGTCAGTGCAATTTTTTGTCGTCTACCACCAAAACCAAAACCTGCGAACTACCTCTTTCGTTTGCATTGAGTTCACGGTCATCCGTGAGAATGGATTGAATTGCTGCCGGTAATCTACATTTTGATAATAAGCCCGATAAACCTATTCCTCTTTCGAGCAGTTATTCAAGTAGCCTTACAATGGTAAAACACCTATCGAAGTAAATTATATGCCCAGGTACCAGACTAGCCGACAAAGTCAAAATAGTTTTTTCTGCCAGCTTAAGCCCAGAGTCTTTATTGTCAGGAAAGGTCCTGGTTTCCTTGGTACACTTCGAAATCACAGGTGACTCCATCTAGGTTAGCTAATGGTTGGTTTTTTGGATATGACATAATTTAGTCACCACATATAATGAAGTGAATCGCTCGTAGCCTGGGCTGCCTGAGTGATCTTAAACGATCACTAAGGTTAAGCAACATACGGCGCGTTCAGTCCATGGATGGGTCGCCGCCAATGACTAACGCTAGTGGTATTTTTCCGAGCGGTTCCGTGCTTCGCAAGGCACGTTAAGCAGTTGGTGCCGGCTGCCGTCGATAGATGGAAGTCGTGAAGCCAAGTCAGAGGCCTTAGGGCTGCTTGAAAACTTCTGACAGTAAGACCAGCCACTAGTCTTACAAGCCTCCACCAATCCGGACTTGGCCCCCGTGGTGGAGTATGGCCTATACCTTCCTCAGGGAAGAGACCCGTCCGGTGGGGACATGATGGGTTGATGATGATATAATGAAGTGTGGTCATTTCTGACCCACCGTACCACCGCCCATACTCCCAGTGGTAGGTACGGTGGGTAATTATTTCAAAAACAATACCATGGTCACCCTACCTCATAAATGTACTAGAAAAATTATAACTGAATATCTTTTAAAACAGACAAGGAATATAAAATATTAGATGGTGATCTCTAGTAAAAAAAATTACTTCAAGTTGAACTACTTTAAAGTTTCTGTGATACCACAAATCTTAAGATATTGACATTTTTAACTAACTTATAATGTGTGGACTGAGTGAGCACACACAAACATTTATTATTCAAAAACCTGCCGCGTTAATGGTTTGTTTTCTATTTTACGAATTCCCATATTAATTTTACTTAACTATAAACACATCTAGTAGTTTAATTCTTCAGTTTCTTCATTAGAAATCAGGTTTTCGAAAGTGTGTGGATTGAGTGAGCATAAGAAATTAATTGTAAAATCTTAAATACGTTACCAGGTGATCTATAAATTACAAAGGTAAGTTAGCATGGGTTTTACTAAAGACTAGTGTATAAATATATTATGTTAAATTAATACAGTCACTGATTTCGATGGTACTTTGTAAGAACTGAGTGAGCACACGTTAAATACTGTAATTTTTTTTGTATCGTATTGCAAATGCAGATATTACTTATACAATTATTTTAGAACATATACTAAATGAATAGCATCCTTTTTCTAATTTTAGAAGGGTGCTCACTCAATCCACACGCACACAAAATGGCGTCGTTCTTTTCGCAATAAAGCGCTAATCTCGAAAAATAGATGGCACCACCGCGCCCCAGACCCTCAACTGAGAAACTTCCTAACGACATAACCGCTTGCAATTGATATGCCCCAGGAGTAGGCCCATTGTAAAGAAAGGAAAATCCCGATCCGAAAATCTTAGAAGAGTTAGGACGCCCCTGCATCAGTATTCGTCCCGCGTCCTCCCCCGGTGTCGGTTGCCTCCCTTGCGCCCCTTCACCACAGAACGCTACCACGAGAAGTACTGTTTCACTTTGATATTTATGTCTAGCCTTGTACTTTTATAGTGTTTTAACTTTTAAATTAATGGCAATCATGGAATCGTATCATATACTTAGGTCCATATTACACTAGAACCTAGGTAAGGTCCTAGAGGATATAATATAAACATAACATTTACATACACGCACATATATTGTTTCTGGCCCCACACTAGGATACCCTCTGTCGTGGGAACCAGAAACAGCGACGTGACAAACATGTAAACATCCAAGACCTGGGTTTTTTCCGTTGCTGGAGTTGACACCTGTCTAGGTAAATACCTACTTATTGAGTTAAACCATCATAATACATCACCTGTGATCAAAATTCTATAACAATGTAATGTAGGCCTTATACTGTTATGTATTAAGTTTAAAATTATTTTAAAAATGATAGTCAAAGTGTTTCTTTTTCCCGCTGCCTTTTTCTCTACTAAAAAGCAGCGGCTAACTTGTACATTGACATTCAGCAAACAGAAAATAAAGTCTTTACGTTGAAATAATCTATATTGATTTGATTTTATATTATAGTCTTGATAGGCAATTGATCTGCCGTTTATCAAAGGTATATTTACGTTTGCTAAGTTGGTTTTAAATCCTGAATACTCAAGAAGTTAACAAAGTAAGATTTTTGGGACAGATATTTTTATAGTTTGGATTAACTTTATTCTATTACAAAAGTTTGACTTCTGCGGTGTGTGTTTTGTGTCGCTACTCCGCGGTAAACTCCTTCGGTAATTTGACTTTGTTGTTATAACTCAGTTGTAGTTTGTTTCTCGCAGTCAGCAGATTTATTAGTTTCACAGAAACACGCTGAGCTGTAACTGCTACGACATGCTTTTGATTCGATTTCGACAAATGGCTGTTAGAATCTCACTTGGATAATATTTTATTAGAATGACACTTAAGAATTTTCGTCACAAGAAGTACAAATTTCAGTTGGAACAAATGAAAAGGACCTCCTGATGATCGAAACAAGGACAGGGATTATATTTTTTGGTATAACAGACCAACGATAAAATCCCGCCACAAGCGCCTTTAGTTCGCTGCCGTTGACTAATCAAAAAACAAGGTAGATGCATCGCAGATACCGGATTTGATTCCATTAAGCCGCAGCATTGTCGTAACAATCCTATTGAGCTTGAATAGCGAGGGCACAGGCATAGTGGCCTTGTCAAATTGCACTCAATGGCGATGGGTGCGCTTGTGGAGCGAGCGCAGGGTAAAAATTTGAATGGCACATAGACCGTACAGGACGAATTGAAAGGCTGCGTCGCCGCCCACCACTGCGGACGACCGTACATACTTCCGGGCACTCCGGTCACCAACAATAGATAGGCACGGACTCAATCAGATATTGAAATTGGAGAGCAACGTACAGTACTCGGTTTTCTTGTATTGGCGAACGTGGTTTAGAATAAAACTCGCACCGGTTACCTTTGTAAGCGGCGGCGTGAGATTGCAACAGTGCCCCTACTCTGTGTTTGTTCACCGACCAAGTTTTGACAGCTCGAAATTGCTCTAAAAGCTTTATAGATTTAGTCAAATTTCTACGGCGCGTCTGCCCCGAGATTTGATGAGGTGATGTCTTCAATGCATTCGTAGGCACGGAGGGTAGAGGACCCTCGGCCGATGTCCCTTGTGTTCGTCATTAATGATGCCATCCCTCATGTGCCAGCCATAATGTAGGTTACTGTGCAAACAGCGCTGAGATTCGGGGTGGATGACACCGACACGAGACACGGGGTTCACTTGGATTTGTATACTTTATAAGGCTCCAATCATGCTCATAGCTTGATGTAATTTATTAGACAGATGTCGTTGCAGAAGATTTCCTGCTCCCTTTTCTATCCATTCAGAGGCAGTAATTTATATTTCATTTAACAAAAACTTAAAAAGTGATTTCGGGTTTGCCAAGGGGTAACAAAACAACGCATGGGTCACCTCGGTCTGTTGCCAAAATTTATAGTCCCGCCTAAATAAAGGCAACTTAATTGAACATAAAATATTTAAGATAATGTTGACAATCGGCTAAGCTTGCACCCTTTCTTACACGTACTATATCGAGGCAATAAATTAAATGCACACATGCACTCGGAAAGACAGGCGCATGTCTCGTCCATTAGATTCCCCAATGCAATACTAGCTTGCACAAATCACTTACGGGTGCATTTATTCTAATACACTGAGAAAGCAAATAAAATTCAGCTTTGTATCAATATAGTAGAGTTTATTTTGGCAAGTTGTTGAGAATTCAAATCCAGCTAGCAAAATTGGGCTTTATGCGTGGGAGTATAGAACATACATAGAATAATTTCGGTTGTAGGACAGATAACATGGTGACCTACATCTCTGGAGAGAGACTATGCAGGGTTAGGCTGCATCCATTGGGAATAATATTTATTGTGTGCGTTATGCACATGACATTTTTATGTTTTCGGCATTGCGCTGATAATGATATATGGAAGGATTCGGGCTTTGTTTTCATTTTTGACTGTAGCGTTTACATTGGAAACGATGAATATGGCACAATGAGAGTTGGTTCATCGAGAGAAAATTTTAATGGACAAAACTATCCCCGTACAAAATTGTCTTAGCTCACCAAGGAGATTAACAGAGTAGTTTGTTCTGCTCCAAATGTTTTGCCCCAGTGCTCTGGCAAATAACAGCAAGAAAATTATTGTTTTAATCGCTACCCCCCTCTGTCTCAAGCCGGGAAACGCAGCTGACTCGCCCATTGTCTGCCAAATTGCTGTTTGGATTTCACTACGCTGCTATTTGCACATGCAAATCAAAATTTTGTTTTCCACCGTCTTGCTTAAAGCCGGCTTTTGCCAAAACGAACCGGTTGACATACATTACCATAAACAATTGAGGATTAATGCCAGCTGAGCGTAATTAATTCGTTCGCATTTCTGTTCACTATGCCAAACTATGGAGCAAGGACCATCGTAACATGGATCGCAAAGAAACTTACATTCAAATCCCTAAAAAGGTATAGTAGGTATCTAAATTAGCTTAAATTTTCGGAAGTAGTGAATTTAAGTCAACAGTACGATACTTTGAATATAGTGACAACATAAAAAAAAATATAGTTATTGTGAGTAGAATTCGTGGGCTCAGGGTTCAATACAAACGATTAAAAGCTTAACTTTGCAGTGAAACAGTTATCATCACTTAGAAAGCAATTTCGAATACAGCTTTAAGTTGTGATTTATGTGAAATGACTACAAATTAGCAGATTTTGGATTTTACCCTTTAATTACGCTTTAAGGCCTAGATTTTGCTTCCCTTCCGTATTGCCTATTTTTGAGTTCAATAAACCCTCTATTAGCTAGGCAACCACAAAATGTCAAAGCCCATTTCAAATACCGCGCTCCAAAGAGTTGTGCAAACAGCAAAACCGTCAAACAACATCCCCGAGCCAAAGAGACACCAATACGTCTAAACAAACGAGGCAGGCGATAGCACCGCTATTTTTATTTTGACAAACAACAAAAACGCACTCTGTGCCGGTACCGCTGCACGCGAAAATTGGTAAAAATCAATAGAAATATTGCGTCCCCCTAATGCAATGATGGATCGTGGGTACACTTATCTGAGGCCGGGATCGGACGTTGGCCGGCACGGTAAACAATTGGTCTAAAATGGAGTTACCATGAGCTAAATATCAGCCATAATAGATTTTACTTAGATTTTTACCCACGACGGAACGGAGACGGTATATGCGTTTGGGGTGCAAGGATGTTTGTGCAAATCAATGCTGCCATTTACCTCAAAAACTTGGCTTGTCACGGACTTGGCCCCCGTGGTGGAGTATGGCCTATACCTTCCTCAGGGAAGATACCCGTGCCCCTCGGTGGGGACATAATGGGTTGACGATGATGATCTCAAAAACTACAAGTCCGATTTTGATGCGGTTTTTAGTGATGGGTTTGGGTTTGATTGGTGCATAGGTAGGTGTAACAGAGACAACTCACCACAGAGCGCTGCAGTAAACATTTGTTTGTGCAAAACCAAAACTACTAGTCTGATTCTGATGCGGTTTTCATTTGTAATGGGTTTGTGGTTGATTGATTGATTTGATTTGAATTGATTTGATAATTAAGTAAAAGTAAAAGTAAAATTATATGATAATATTTATTTATAGATTAATTTGTGAATATACACCGGCAAATATGTAATTTTATAAAATAGACCTATGAGATTGTAGTGCCCTTCAGGGTGTCATGTGGAGCATGAATTATTTTTAATAATATTATTACCACCTGTATGCCATCACGACATGCAATAAATGATTATGATTATGATGATTATCATCATCATCATCATCATTCAGCCACAAGACGTCCACTGCTGGACATAGGCCTCCTCCATGGATTTCCAACAAGACCGGTCCGAAGCGGCTTGAATCAAGCGTCTTCCCGCCATTTGGATGAGATCGTCTGTCCATTTTGTGGTTGGTCGTCCTACGCTGCGCTTGCCGATGATTATGATTAACTTATTTTTAATACATTTTAAGTTATTAGAATGATTCCATATTGTACAGTTCAGCCTATTCGTCAATATCTGTAGGTAAATATTGTATACGTAAGGTAAATACGTGTAGGTGACATGAAAACAAGTTTTTAGAAGGGTTACAGCTTCTACATGAAACTAAGTGAAACTCATGGTACTGTCGCTAGTCCTTTTGCAGGGAAGGATGTAGTACGACACGTGTGCGACACACTCAGACGGAATGGATTGCTTTGTTTGACATCTAATGCGGCTGGTAATGAATCGACGTACCCCGCTGAATTTAAAAGATTTTGTCTCATGTTAACATGTTTATTGTAGTGATAATAGCTACCTACTTGTACTAGTGCCTGTTTAGGTATTTGGTGTTTTGGGGAAGTGTTCTTTTCTTAGGTGCTTTTGCACTACTTTTTTAATATGTCACTCAAGGAAGTTGCTATTGAATTTGGACTTAGTATGAAGAGTTTTATTTAAGAACGATTTATGAGTCAACCTTAGTGTGAATAATAAAATCCTGGCTAAGTGTGAGTCGGGATCACGCAAGAAGTATTCCGTATCGTTTGAAATATTCAACATACATATTTAATGATTTCTGCCACTCCTGTCTACCAACAAACTTTGTCAGGATTGCGGCATGTGGCAAATACACCAGTATTTGCCATTTGTCATTATTGACTTGTGAGTTGGTGAACTCAAGACTATCCTGGTTTACAACCCTACGAAGTTAAAACGTAAACGAAAATCACGAACGTCAAAAACAGAAGTTAGTTTAAGTTATACGTTAGAAGTGTACCAACAACAACAGGAATATCGCAAGAAAACCATTTCAATGTCTTGGTACAGACAGTAGTTACAACTATTCTGCTATCTTGATTAGCACTAGCTTTCGCCCGCGACTCCGCCCGCGTGGACTGTAGTTCAAAATTTTGCAACAACTTTTACTCCCTTTAGGCTTAAATTTAGAAAAACGGAGAAACATGTGTTCAATCAATTGTGTTGAAGAGTATTTATTTTAAGTTTCAAGAAAATTAGACAACATTCTTTATACCTCCTATACAAATTTTGGCAATCCTTTTCGCGCCCTTAGGGGTTGAATTTCAAAAAATTCGGTCTTATTCCTTGCCTACATTATATATAGACCCTCTGTGGTCCAACGGCTTGGGCTGGGGGTTGATGAGTGAGTCAGTCAGGACTTTCAATTTTATTTATATAGGTAAAGATGTCATAATTTTGAGTGTCGAGCAACGGGCGTCCCAATAACAATCAATCACAGAAGCCTGCCTACCTGGCTCCCTCAACCTTTTCACTTTTCCCCGACGAGCCGTCTCGGGAATGAATAATTTCCCGCAGTTAAAACTTATTGCGTATTCAATATGACGTGCCTAGACGCCATAGAGAAAGGCCCTTGTGACAAAGTTGCTCCGTAACAGTTGGACTCAACATTACGGAAGATATAGTGGAGCCATTTATTGGCGTAGCTCACGCAGCCTGCTTCCTCGAGACTGCAGAATTATGACAGGAAAATCCACGCTATTATGTCTATAGGTATAGATTGAGGACTAGATAAGGACTTTTTAACATAAGTACGCACTGGCTGTGTTCGTGTTTTTATTCGCAAGTATTCGAATAAAACAGGGTTATTATGGAAAATACTAAAAATAAATAAATACAGGGGTCTCTAATGCCCGGTTCCCATAATATACGCCTACCGGCTACGATCCGTTTTCCCTACAATTTCTTGACGGTTCGTAGGAATTTCGTAGGAATTGTAACCGATCGTAAGCAAAAACGAAGCGTTTTGTGGATATTGGAACCGGGCATTAAATACACAGTTCCTGAAACAGCCTGATTAGAGTTGGAGTTCAACAACATTTGTACGTAGATTTTTCTCAGATTTCATAATAGATAATAGTTTATATCATCATCAACCCATTATGTCCCCACCAAGGGGCGCGGGTCTCTTCCCTGAGGAAGGTATAGGCCATACTCCACCACGGGGGCCAAGTCCGGATTGGTGAAGGTTTGTAAGACTAGTGGCTGGTCTTACTGTCAGAAGTTTTCAAACCGCCCTGAGGCCTCTGACTTGGCTTAACGACTGCCATCTATCGACGGCAGCCGGCACCAACTGCTTAACGTGCCTTGCGAAGCACGGAACCGCTCGGAAAAATGCCACTAGCGTTAGTCATAGACGGTGACCCATCCATGGACTGAACGCGCCGTATGTTGCTAAACGTTAGTGATCGTTTAAGATCACTCAGGCAGCCCAGGCTACGAGCGATTCATAGTTTATATAATTTTGTTAAATTCAACGACAATTACAATTATTAACATTTGAACAATTACTATTATTTTTTATTTTACCTATTTACAATAAAATTGTTCTTTATAAGGTCATAAAGCAACGGATAAATTAAAACCTGATGATAACCATCCTTTTATTTAGCGCAATGATAGACAGTTAAAAAACATTATTTTAGTTAGCCGATCGGCCCACTAAAAATTGTGCAGGTTTTTTCTTTCAATCAGTGACACTACGGAGCAGAAAAATGGAGTTTAAATATTTTTTCTCGTAGGAATTGTAAAAAATAGTTAAAGATGACAAACTGTAATTGACGTTACGAATTTTTTAGACGACAAACAAAATTGCTTTCAAACAAAAGAGATTCAAATTCTTCTTATATCAACGTCACTTTTTAACAGGTCATTCAGAAAGTAGCCAAGGTAGTTACTATTTTACTTTAGCGTCAAAAAACTCACGACCCTAAGGACTAGTTTCTGAATTTAGAATTTAGTAGGTACTGTAATGCTGTCTCTTTAAAATTCTTGGAAAGAGCGTGACGGAATATTACTTAAGTATTTCCTTAGTGAATTTCTCAACTCAGAAATCGGCCGTCGCCGTCACCGTGCTGCAGATATATGCAGCAGAGCTGACCTATGCAGCAGAGCTGTCCAAAGGTCCAAATCATTACGAATTCACCCGAATGACACGTAGACCATCGTAATATTTCAACGAGTGCAGCGGGCGGCAGTGGCAAAACTTTCGTACCATCAACTTCGTGAGTAATAGCGGCTTGTTCCCGACAACGCGCCCGGTTTAATCCGTACAGCGGCGATTAGCGCCCCCGTGACAAAACCTGCCAATTTATTGTGTTCACTAACTTGCCCTGAAGTTCTCCTTGAGACATAGACCAATTAGGGTAAGGTCCCCCGCCGAGAACTAGCGAGAGAAGTTTTCTTCGTAATAAAGCTTTGGTCTGTGTGATTTTGTAACTTAGGTTTATATTTAACAGATAATAATTTCTTTACAACTGTAGCAACAACAACAACATAAAAAGGTTTCAACAATTTTCCATTGGTTTCTTTATTCCAAATTAACTTATTTTATTTTATTAGGTAAACTGAAATAAAGACAAATAGCCAATAAGAAGTTTTCACTGGTAGAAATATTATAGTAGAAAATTCCTGAGTAGATACTATAGGCAACCAATAGTAAATAATGGTGTAATAATATTAAATATCTACCTGAAACCAGCGTGCGTGAATGAATGTTGATTAAGAATCAACAACACAATATGTTGTTGATTCTTATGCTCGCTTTTGTACAAAATTAAAAATGCTTATTGTTCAATAAAGAATTGCTTATTGTACCTATCTTATGAAGCAAAAGAGGCCTGTCAGGTTCGTGGCCAGTGGCAAACCCTGGCCTCTGCCCGCCCCTCCGAGATCCACGTATGAGTTTATGCAATATGGTGCACTTCCTAACGCTTAGACGTATGAGCCTTTGTTGAAACCCTTATATCTTAAACAACCTTGAATACCGTAAACTGGTGTTGACGTTTTTTATTTTCCCTTTTTATATACAAGAGACAACGAGATATACAATACTTTTTTATTGTCAATAAGCCCGGAACCTACGAAGTAATATTCTTTTAATAAAGCGACTATTTAAGGTTTGATAGAAGTTCGAACTCGATTCATAGTTAGTTAAGTTTGTGTATGTGTTTTCCTGGTACAATAAAGAATATTCTTATCTTATCTTACCTGAAATTTTCGCAATTAGCCTCATTCTTGGGCCATTGTACGTAACACGACTGTGAGTTTACTCCAGCTAGCCTACCTCTTTTCAGAATGCCAGCAGTACTCTGATGTCACTGCAGGCCTCCTGAAGGGTTCCCAGCTTCCTAATGGTGGCGGTGCGTTGTTCTTCCACGCCTCAATATATAAATATAAATAAATTTCACGTTGGCGGCGGTTGTTTCCTCTTCTTTCAGGTATCACTGGCTAATGGGCTGTCGGTTAGTGCCATGTTGTAGAAATGTCTATTCAGTGAACAGCAGAGCTCTCCGCAGATCATCTCTTCTCAGACGAAGCAGGCTACATGAAAGACGTTTCGAGGTTGTTAGTAAAGCCTTCTTGGCTTGTCTGCATTTGGTTTCTGTTCTCCTAAGTTGAACATGCAGAATTCGTGCCATAGGAGCATGAAAGCAATTAAATACCACACGTAAATTGAATGACCATTACCGCACTACCATTCGAAATAAGCGACAGTTGCGCCTCCCACGTAACATTTTTAATATCCATAAAACCTTAACACTAGGCTTTGGAAGATAATCCCCGATTCAACCCTCTTATATTAACCCGTCTGTGCTAACGACTCCACTATCGCTCACGGCCCACACATGCGACTGACAGAACTGTTATTAGATCATTAATAAAATTACAAAACTAGGGCCCCATGTGCTTCGCCCATTCAAACTTTAGGCCCATTTTCGCCCGTTATCCGAGAGGGCACAAAACGCACTATGTACAGAAGATTAAGGCAAAATCAGACGATTCATCCGGATGCATGTTTACTCAAAAATCGTTCGCTTTGTTTTTCATTACTCGATTGCACGATATGGTCAAAATGAACGTTAATATTTAAAACAGAATAAAAAAAAACCATTTGGCTTTCGCTCACACATGTTGCCGTGTCCATATTGTGTTAGCGAAAGGCATATAGCTCTTTTTTGTCAATTGATCGTTATACATTGCTATAATCTGTGAGAACTACGATCGAGAATTGAAAAGTGATTAGCGCGAAATGCACCGGGCTAATTGCGTTTGCGGCCAAAAATATGTAAGCGAATAAAACTATAGCACTAGAATAAAAACTCTAGTACTGCGTCTGAGATGTGAGGTGCAAACAATTTGTTAAGCAGTAGACATTAATGTACTGTACTGTGCTATTGTCAAATTTCATATGTAATTCCTGGTGTACATACAATAAAGAATATTCTATCTATCTATCTATCTATTACCACATCTTCGCAATCACAACGCAAGTACGGAACTGACTGGGTAGCATGGTACGTCGCTTTTCGCGTTGTTGTTCGCAAAATATGCGTCTCAGATCTAGATAGCCAAGCTGCTATTCTTCTGTTCCATTTCACTTCAAGAAAAGGGGTTTACTTTGTGCAGCCTTAATTAAATTTGGACAATCGTCATCGCTACCTATCTTCTATAACACATACTATTCCGGACACCAGCCCTTCGCACTAATACTATGCATCTTTAGATCACCAAACGTTGACATTTGGCCAGACAACAGCAGTTTATAAGGATGCCAGTTCGACAATGACCCCGGTGCGTTAACTAAGTTAATTAAGCCGAATCACGCAGCGTCTTTATGTGTACGACGTTGTTATCTGCGTGATGCAGGCGGCTGTCACTGGAGCGTGATGTGTCACTTAATTGGGCGCGAAAAATGTAGGGAGTACTTACCCCTTTATTATGTAGGTCCGAAGACAAAGGTGCATTTTTGGCAGCCCAGAGAACTAATGGTATATGTTCAATTTTGAGGCAAATTAATCATACCACCCAAGTTTCTTTTACAGTAAGTAAAAGATCATCATCATCAGGCTTTATTAGTTCATTGCTGGACATAGGCCTCCCCTTATGAGCGTCATAGCAGTAAAAGGTAGCATTATTTATCCTGTAATAGAAAACAATTGTTATTTTCAAGGTCAGGACTGAGGAGGTTTAAGAGCCGAAATTGTCTCAAGTTATTTTCGTTTTTTTGTAAGAATCTTTAAAATACAAAGTTTTTGGTGGGACGATCGGCTCACCATAACAATGATTATTAATTTATATTTTCAAATCATGATTACATGAGTCAAATTAAAATAATTCAAGAGTACGTCCATACAAATACACCACATCAAATCCATCTTCGATCCTACGAGGAACAAAAAACTGTAAGGACATAACATTACAAAGTACGAGTACTCTTTTATATTTATGACAATTAGAAAAAGGTTCCAATTTAACAGAAGCATCCGATACACGGCAGGGAGAGATTATAGGCTTTAATTTTAGCCCACCGCAGCTTTCTCACGCACTAAAAATCTGTTCATCAACTAATAACAGCATGTCTTTTTACAGACACTTTTCCAACTGACCGCTGTTAACAGTAGGTCACCAGACTTTTAGTATATGACTAAAATGACTCCGTCCGCGTGGACTTTAGTTCAAAATGTTGCAATCTCGTAACTCCCGTTAAGGTTTAAATTTAGAAAAACACTTATAAACAATTGTGTTGAAGAGTATTTATTTCAAGTTTCAAGAAAATCAAACAACATTTTTTATACCTCCCATACAAATTTTGGCAACCCTTTTCGCCCCCTTAGGGGTTGAATTTAAAAGAATCCGTTCTTATTCCTTGCTTACATTACATATAGATCCTCTGTGCAACATTTCAGCTTCCTAGGTCAAACGGCTTGGGCTGGGCGTTGATGAGTGAGTCAGTCAGTCAGGACTTTGAATTTTATATATATAGATAAGTAGAGGTAATAATATGCTTACGTTTCTCGCGATTTTCTCCCTCAGAATCAACAAACAAATATAGCTACCTGTATCGGAATCGAACCCAAGACCTAGTGGACGTGAGGAGTGTACTCTACTGATACATTTCGATGATAAAAATAAAGCTAACTAATATTTAGAAAAACGGAATTGGATTTTCCCTCACCTCTTAAAGGCTCGAAAAACACACTACAGATGTATTTTTTACCGCTGTAATTAGAGCCAAATTGACCATGCAAAAGGGCGATTTAACGGGCTTTAACTCCGATCCTATTTAAAAAGGTAACGTTACGTAAGAGATCCAATATGAGTGGTGGGGGCAGGACGGTGCTATATTAAAAGGCTTAGGAGTGTAGCCTCTGAAAAGGCTCTGAACCTCACCCACTTAAGCACAGTATTAAGGGCACTTTTGGCTTAAGGGCGACCGTATATTGCGTTGAGCTTTCGGTTAAGAAAGGAGCGGGATTTTCAGCGCTGCCTACACTTTTTATTGCATGTTAAATATGTATTTTTTGTGTGAAGTAGAAATTGACAAGTAAGATAACTGTATGCTTAGCCGACTTCGAAAGCAAATAAGGATTATCTCCGTATTATCTTCTTATTATTTCTACTTCTCTTATTTCACAATGAATTAAACACTAATAAATATTTTATTATGTAAGTATTTAAGACATTTTTTCCTTCTTTTAATGTATATTATTGTCATCATCATCATCAACCCATTATGTCCCCACCGAGGGGCAAGGGTCTCTTCCCTGAAGAAGGTATAGGCCATACTCCACTGTAGGAGCCAAGTCCGGATTGGTGGAGGCTTGTAAGACTAGTGGCTGGTCTTGCTGTCAGAAGCTTTCAAGCCGCCTTAAGGCCTCTGACTTGGCTTAACGACTGCCATCTATCGACGGCAGCCGGCACCAACTGCATATGGTGCCTTGTGAAGTACGGAACCGGTCGGAAAAATGCCACTAGCGTTAGTCATAGACGGTCACCCATCCATGCACTGAACGCGCCCTATGTTGCTTAACATTCGTGATCGTTTAAGATCACGATCGATCAGCGATCGACTTCATCTATGGTTTTGTTTAATTTTATTTGTTTTTTTTTTTATCTCTTGCGTTGCATACATTATGTTACTTGTCTGTTCATTTGGTTCCGGTGATGTGTCTTGTTTTTATTCTTCAGCTTTTAGCCACAATATGGAATAAAAATAATATTATAATATTGCTAAATTTAATATTATGATTTTTTTTAATACTCACCCTAAATACTGATTAAGTGTACATTCTGAGAAAATATTCTGTGTAAGACAGAGATAACAAATACACGAGTGATACTATAAAGGTTCCATTTTGTTTATTGAATGTACGGAATCTTAAAAAATCTGAACTAACAAGTTCTGAACAAATCACTTATTCCCAGTTCAGCATCAACCCTTCTCACAAGTTACATAATACTTAGCCATTCGTCGATTCGAATACCATTTTTGAATTGTTAAGTTTTGAATGAAACTGGTTTATTTTTTTACCAAAATGTTTTGCACCGTTATTGTACTGTGATTTCAGGCATATTGTATATTTTTTAATATATATTTTTTATTTATGACATACACTTATTCGTATTTCTTTCTTTTTATAATGGCAAGCGTTTCTACAGATCAAAACAGATATTCTTATCATTGTTTTATTAAAACTGAGATTTAAAAAAGTAGTTGATCATTTTATGTGCACAAAAAAAAATTGTAAAGTTGTTGGCTGGTATAAAATAAAATAAATAAACCTAATTTTTAGACATTAGTTAAATAAACTTTACTTACTACGCTTATTCAGTACAAAATAAATTTTATGTTCACGAATTGCCCTTTAGCACAAATCGTTGCATTTGCTCCGGCAAACATTGACGAATACCAAGTTGGTAGGAGACACCACGTACAAACAACGAAATGATAAAAAAAAAAATGCGAATCGTGTAGCTAGTGTAAAAGGCTAGCTCAGTCGGTAGAGCATGAGACTCTTAGTAGAGCCATCGCAAACAGGCCGACTTGTCGCCGCGTCAAACGCGTCGTTGTCATTTGCTTCTGGCGTCTTGTCGTCGCGACTCCGCGACTCTGATCTCTGATGCCAAGTGTGCGAAGTTCGAACAAAATATGAAAATTGACGGCCGCAGCCTGTCGTTGCGTCTAGTCGTCGCTGTCGCCTGTCATGTGTTGCTAGTGTGCGCCTAGGCTTAATCTCAGGGTTGTGGGCTCGAGCCCCACGTTGGGCCAGTGTCGCAATAGGAGGTTCGGGTGTGCGATCCGTAGAATGAAAGAGGGGTATACAGAGGTAGCAAAAGTTTATAATTTATTTAAAAGGTAAAAGAAAGGCACTTAATGTGCCTTTTAAATATTTATTTATTGATCGATAGAGATGATAATAATAATATGAAGAATAGAGTAGTCCGGGTCGTAATAAAGCCCTATGTGGTAAAATAATAATGAAGTTCAGGTTCACCTTGGATGAATCTGGCTCCAGATACGTCCAACCACTGTGGCAAAAGTCAAAAAGTAATTAAATTTAGAATAGTTAATGGCCAAAAATAATAAAAAGCAACAAGGCGAATTGGACCTCGTTAGAACCTATTCGTCGGCGTATTGACAAGTGCTGGGCTGGGTGAATAGCTCACACCGTCAGGTTTCTTTACGATGTTTTCTTTCACAGTGAGCAAGTACCCAACAAACTATATTTGCAGTTTGCTACTATCAAATTGTGAAAGTTGTTTTATGTGAATGTGAATAAATAAACTGAAAAAAGTGGCATTGCTACAATAACTTCACAAAACTACTTAACTTTGAAAACAAAGTCAAAGGTACACGTCCGCACAGGGATACGAGCCTGGGTCTATCGTTTCCGAGTTCCTTGTTCTATCCACTGGGCTACCACCACACCTCATCAGAAGATGACAGTTGATAGGTAATTAATCCGTGGTTCAGCTCAGTGACAATCAACGAACTACAGGTTAGGTGCTTATTGACAAATGATACTTCATTATCATCATCATCATCATCATTCAGCCACGAGAAGTCCACTGCTGGACATAGGCCTCCTCCAAAGATTTCCAAAAAGACCGGTTGGAAGCGGCTTATATCCAGCGTCTTCCTGCAACTTGGATGAGATCGTCTGTCCATCTTGTGGCTGGTCGTCCCACGCTACGCTTGCCGATGTGTGGTCCATGCATATATTTATTTCTGGATTTCAATGTTTTCTTTTAGAAGCAAAGTAAGTGTACGTAAAAGTTGCTGGGTTCTCTTAACTTACCAACGTAGGTAGTGTTGGTGCGAGTCGCGAATTTGGTAGCACTAAACTGCCAAAAGACATGACTTTCCTGTTTGCATTGAGTCTTATTTCATCATCATCATTAGCCACTAAGCACGCCCATTGCAGGACACAGGCCTCCCTCGTATTCAGCTTTCCCGGTCGTGTGCCGGCATCCAGCGACTCCCTGCTACTGTAATCAGGTCCTCAATTCTGTTAGTGCATTATAGTACAATGACAGATACACGGACGGGTCAGGTGACGCGTTTTTTCATACCATTGACGTCTAGAATTATTGATGCTTGTGCTCCCGTTGACACGAAGCGGCAATGAAACTAAATCGCCATTTTCATGCAGTTGTCATTGTACTACAATGCACTAGCAGAATCAAGGCCTTGCTCGTCAGATCATCTTCATCCAGTCGGCGGTTGCCAGGTCAGAATTGTTATTTAATCGCCACAAAATGCGCGTCTCGCACTGTCATACTTTTTATGGCGTACATCAACTTAACACGTACAGTCACGAGAAATAATAATATATAGACACTTTCATATTTTCTAAAAATCTTAATTTAAAAAAATCTAGAAAGAAGTGCACGACAATTCGTCTTAAATTATGTAACCAATGCTTAGATAATTTAAGACAAATTGTCGTACACATGTGCAGTACAAAACAAAATGTGTACATCGTACAAAATGTGATAGTGTATATATATTATTGCTCGTGACTGTACACATACATACTTTACTTATACAATTAGACAGTAAAATCCATAGATCTTAAAAGCCAATTCAATTTAGCCGCACCGGAGCGCGGGCTAAGCCATTCCATTACCGAATATTGACACCGAAAAAGCTGTCCACACCTTTCTGTCGAAATCATATTTCAAGCAATTATCGGAAACAAACACCCCTCGATGGGTGCCTATCGCCGGCCGTCGCAACTTAATTTAGCAATTAACTTCTAATTGGATTATATCAGTCATTGGTCGCAGTGAGTGCGACCGCACTTCACCCCCCCTAAATTGCTCTACAAAATGTTCAGGTGAAAAGTGAAATGACAAAAACAGACGGCGGTTTTAAAATAAACGACGTATGTTTTTAGTGGGCAAAAACGTGGACGTTTATGAATAAATGTGTAGTAGCTAAGTGCAAAAATCTTTATCAAATAAGCTAAGGCTTATGCTTTTATCTTTAGAATTCTAATATCCTTTCCTTAATATTATTTAGGTTGATAATCGGTAAAAAAAAGAGGCAAGGTTTTTGCCAGTAAAGTAAAAAGTTAAAGAGGTGAGAAATTTTATATTATGCTCCACTGATCGGAGATTCAGGAGGCTTGGCGTTGTTCAACTTCCATTGTTCATTAAAATAGATGGTTCATTTAGTTCGTATAAATTTTCCGAGCCGGCGGAAAATTAAAACGTTGCCCGAGGCCATAGCTGGCTACATTCGCCCCTCCATCACGTGCATATGAAAAAAAAAATAAGCTCGCATAACTCCGGCTGAGAACATACTGGCCATTTTTCGCAATGGTGCCATGGTACACTGAAAAAAAAACTGAAGAAATTCTAATTTTGAAATTTCTAACTTTGATTTACTTTTTCTGTACATCACAGCCGCTCATGGGAATCCTTTAATTAATCATACAAGGACACTCGATGTGAATTCGGTTCGAGGGAAAATCGGTCATTACCCTACGTTTAGCGCACAAAGCGGATCTATAATGTATACCTATTACGTTGTACACGTATAGTAATGTGGGTGGGATCCTCAGTTATCGGTGCGGTACAGGCGTGCAGGCCTGACCGCAGTAAACTGCTAAATACCCTTCAATAAGGTACTTACCATGAATGCAGAGTTGAGATTTCATTTTGAATTGAGAGTGGATTGAAAATGTGCTGTCGTATTCCGTCCGGCTGTGTGCCATTGTTTGAGAAATAAATGATATTGCTCACAATGGTTATTTGATTTCCAATCCTCATATCAGCTGCAGCTCAGCAGGGAGACTCTTGCAAAATTTAGTAGTTTCAATGAAAATGCTCTATTTATAAATTAAAGTAGTTTATTCTCATTAAAAAATAGGTAGTTATGTATCCAAAGATCAATAGAAAACCAGAATAATTTTACGGAATTTCTCATTACCATACCTATAATTCCGCATCAATTTTCAACGTGGGAAAAAATAAATGTCACAATAAAAATCTGTTAGCCTTTGCGCTGACTTGGAAATCTTGGCATATTCTGAATTTTATGGAAAATACTTAAGGCGGGTATAAAATAAGATCTTTATGGTTGCGGCACAATAACATTTATGTGTACACGTAGAAATATCCACACTTGTAAACTTTTTATGTCCTGTTTAGGAGCTTACGAATCGTACTGCAATTCAATTGCTAAATTCTAAGCCAAGATTTCCAATGGTTCAAAACAGGTATTTGTTTGACTAGAGTAAATAAGCAAAAATTTATTTGAAGTCGTAGTATAAAAGGCCAATTAACTATTTAGATTATGTACAAAATCAAATCCCCAAATATAATACTACAATGCATCTAAACTCAGGTGATATGCAATAGGTACATAGTCGTGCTTCTGTCAAAGAGTAACAAGTGGCTAATTTTTACAATAATCACATATCTTACGTAGATTATAACGTTTTTTTTATTTGAATTCTTTTCACAACTCAGACGTTACATAATATTGTATTTAGTGATTCTAGTATAATATGGCACATTAAATGAGAAAAATAACGATCTCTACGTAAAATCTAAATAAACGAGTCAGTTCTAAGCCTTACGAAATTATTCTACGACGGTAATACAGAAGTAAAAGTTCTACTGAAAAGCTACTAATAATTTCCAGAAATAAAAATTTAATATTAGGTAACTCACGTTTTATGTAGTTATTTACAGAATTCTACTATAGAACGTTATATCAAATTATTGCCAAGCTTAAATTTGTTTTCGATACTAGTACTTATGCTAATGATATTAGGTTACAAATTCGTTAACTGATATTCAGACGGACATAATTGAATATTCACCAATTCCAATAACAACATTAGTAACATTTATCAGAATTGATACAGTAGTGCCATAAATTATCAGTTTTTACAGTCACTGAGAAATGTTTTAGTATTTCCGTATATAATGTTTAACGTATTTACAGTATTTACAATGCAGTTTTCAATAAGTATAAGTAATTAAAATTAGTTATCGATTTATTTCAGGCAAGTCCATATGACTAATTTCCTCTTTATAGACTAAATCAATACAAAATAGGTAATTAAAAATAAATCTAATAAATATCAAAACCGAACACATGGCACCAAAATCTGCAAATAAAAGTCTCAATAATACTTCACCAGTTTCAAGTCTGTACAACGCCAGGGAAGAACTCATGATCACTTGCTCACTTCACTTATACATCACTTATTTTGGTTTATACGTCCGTTTGGCACAGATCGCCGAAGACCGGCAGGGCGCAATACTACCGCGTGATAGAGTCTGCCCTCGGGTGAGGGGGCGGCGGTGGATGCGTGGGCGCCGCAGTTTGCCCCATCCCTTGGCCGTTCCTAAATGACGTCAGCCTGGCCAACGTTCTGGACTCACTATCGAAATTAGGCCTCTCGTACTGATGCTGTGGTCTCTGCCTATGTTTCGGCACATTCTGCAACTCGTCGTAAGCACCATCTTCTCCATAGTTTTCTTCATCAGAATCTTCATCACCAAATGCTCGGTACGTAGTGTCCGATTCAGAGTTCTTTCGTGAATTCATCGCGTATGTCCGACCGATGAGGTTTTGTGTTTCGGTCGTAGAGTTCTTATCTCCCAGCCTCCTTTCGTCGGTTCCTTGGTTGTACCTCATCTGTGCCTTTTGTGTCTTTTCCAACGATGGTAAGTCGTAAAACTTAAGCACGTTGGGATGCCCTTGAAAGTATTTTTCGCTGTACACATTTCTGTTGTAGTATCCACCATTGTTTGATGGGTAGATCTCTTCATCGACCGCGTATCTTTTGTCGAAGTTGTCTACGTTTTTGCCTCCGGGCGGAAACCAACCCTGTAGGACCAAAAATAAAGATTACAATAAAATAAAATAGGTATCATAAATCGTCAAATCATATCCAGAGACTGGGGAAGTATGGAATAAATATTAGCTAAGAACAAGAGTAAAACTAAATTGTGCTTACCAAAGAGCTAACGCATTGCCTCGTATTAGTCACCAAAGTGACCGACGCGTAGGCTGCCGGTGAGGTTGCAGTTTTGCTGGTATTCCATTCATTTCCATTTACTCTGGCAGATGTCACTTCGGCGTACTCCGGCAGTGGCTGAGCCACTTTGTCGTATTCAGAGTTCGCTTTTTCCTTGATTTGGTTTGTCTGGTTGGTCATACACAGACCTGGCTGGTTTTCCATCCAGAGTAATGATTCCGTTTTAGTCACGGTGTTTTTATTGTAGCAACTGCTGAGTGGATGCGACAGCGAAACTGCCGCTTTTATGTTCATCTGAGTCACTAAGCTCGTTCCGTTCGAATCTAAAATGCAATGAATTACACGTCAAAATTATGTTTCCTTAAAAATAATTTGAAACACCAGCCGCCAAGTTCTCTCAAATATTTATAAGATCAATTAAGTGCGGCAAACAAACAAAATTTGTCTCCAAACTGTGTGAGCCAACAAAAAACCAAATTGCCTCGAGAAACAAAACAGAAAACATTTACATTTACTGGGTCTTTATTTCTCGGATTTGTATCATTCCTTTGTGCCCCGAACGTGAATGCAAAGTGAAAGAGATCCAGCGAGCTCACAAGGGCTCGCGCTACCTTTCAACTTGAAAGTAATCTAGCGCCCTCCCCTCCGCGGGCGAGCCTCCATCAAACAAACGCGCCCTCACCACCCCAACACACCCGAGGAATGTTTTTAATTTTGAAATTCTGATGCTGATTTCACGGGAAAAAATGTAAGCATCTCAAGATAAGCCAAATAACTGTTTATTCAAGTTGAGTCCCACAGTGGAAACGACTATCGTGAATACGCAACATAAGGCTTTTTGTGCATTATATTCTACGCTCAATACAGTGTGCAAATGATGTTATTAATAACTTCTTACCGTAAATATTTGGCAAAGCGGATTTTTTGGCGAATATGTTGTGTTTGCGGACGTAAACTATTCCACCTATCACAATTATCTTAAACAGCACGATTGCGGCGATCAAAAGATAGAACCATGTTTCCATTACGAAATCGCCAGCCACAATCGAAACCTCTCCATTATTCGGATACCTGGAATAAAACGGGCACATTAGAACAAACTTCTTTTATGTTTTCAGACCGTATTTGTTCAGAGTTAGTTCGCTTACCTGGATAATGGATCTAGCCCGACGGACCGCGAGTCGATATTCAAATAAACTTTTTGGCAATACGGGCCCAAGCCGACAACTGATTCGGCCGCTATTTGTACTGAGTAACTGACTCCAGAAGTCAGGTTAGTCATAATAAGGCTAGTAGCTGTCTGGACGGTTGTGTTGATGGCCACCATGGATTTATTCGCTGGGATGTCCAGCCAATTAACCAACACGTTGTAACCGGTTATTTGGCCATTTTGTAAATGAGCGTCTGGTGGTGCCCATTTAAGATGGACCGTTGTGGAGTTCATAATGACCATCTCAATGTTAGTTGGTGGGCCATCGGGAACTGGAAAAGAATGATAATATTTTATAACTAAGGTCGACTAACGCGAATTTGATTTTAGCAAAGGCTTTTTTTCTTACCATCATCTAAAGTGCGTGCTATCCTAGAATTGGAAGGTTTTCCTTCGAATCTTTTGTAAAATGGCACCAAAAAGAACTCGTATTTAGTGTACTTCATGAGATTAGTAATTTCATATCCCGAAACATCATTGGAATGTAAGATAGTTTTCATAAAGTATTCAGTCGTAATGTTGTCTAATGGTCTAAAGTAAATGAATAGGCCTTCTAAATAATAGAAGTTCAATATCTCCCACATTAATTTTATAGTCTTAGAGTCAATGGGCGTCGCCTCGATGAGTTCGACAATGTTATCTGTCATAATGTTGTTTCTAAATTCGGTATTGTTCGAGTACACACCGGTTTCCCACGAGTTGCTGTCTTCGCCGACAGTGATAGAGTCTGTGATAGGACTGGGCCCAGATAGACCATGGGAGTTCTCCGACCTCACTATGAACATGTAAGTGATTCCGGGAATCAAAGACTTGACTACATATTGGGTTTGATGGACTTTCTTTGCTAAAACACTCCATCCTCTAGAATTCCTTGCCGTGTTCTTTCCGGATAAAGTTTCTCGGGAAAATACTTCAACTTGATAGCCGATCAAAGAGGAAGATCCAATTTTATTGTTCTGGTTCCATGTAATTGTCACACTGTTATCTGTTTGGTTGTAAACATGTGGTTTCGTTGGTGGTCCAGGCAGTGCCGAGATGTCAGCCGCGCGATAAAAGTGAAGATTTGGGTTCGTTGGACTATCGACAAGCAAAACCCCGCTCCAAACATATTTTCCGTGTGGCGACGACGCAACACACGTATACATTCCACTGTCGCTTTTATCCAAATCCCTCAATATGAGAGTGCCGTCATTAGATATATTCCTCCTATGGTTCTGTATTAATGCCTCCCCTTCGAAATACCACGCTATGATTGGAACAGGTACGCCGACGGCACTACACGGGAAAACGGCCATCGATTTTATAGGTAACGTTTGGTTAGAGGGTCCATTTGTTATGATTGGCGGCGGCCGGTCATCGTCTGACGTCACGCTCAGTTTCCCTCTAATAAACGAACTGCCAGCGAAGTTGACCGCTGAGCAAACTATCGTGTTGCCGGTATCGTTTTTAGTGGTGTCATTGATCGTTAGTACAGTGACGCCGTCGACTACCTCTGACGCGTGATATTTGCCATTCGACGTTCCGGGAAATATGATCGTCCTATTTCCCTCGAGACTCCAGAACATTGTTGGTTCGGGTCTGCCTGACGAAGTGCACGTAAACGTTGCGCAAGCACCGGTTTCCACGTTGGCACTCGTTGGGTTAAGCGTAATTGACGGCGGATCTGTGACAAAATGAAAACAAATCAGTGAAAACAAAAGTAATCAAACAGAACGAGAAGAGTTCTGAAGTACATCTAAAGTCACAAAAATTGTTTTTTACTGACCATAAACCGTCAAGTAACCGCTCGCGCTGACTGCGCCGACCGAATTGTCTGCCTCGCAAGTGTACTCCCCCTCGTCCGCTATTGTGACGTCGTCTAGTCTGAGGCTCCTGTCATCTAGCACTTTGACTCGGCCGAGTGGCATGTTGCCGCCTCCGGCGGTCCTTCGCCAGAGCACGTCGGGGAGGGGGTCACCCCCCACTCGGCATTGGAACGTCACGCTGCCGCTCGTCTGCGCCACGACGTCCTCGGGCCCGGTGATTAAGTACGGCTTAACTGTGCAGTGAGAAACGTCTTCCTGAATTTCACGACAAAAGAGGCGTCCGCGGCGAAAGGCTTCAATTCCGAGCGCGAAATTACCAGAACTTGGAGTTCGAAAGCTCGAAATATGAATGGAATAAAGCAATTTGAATTCGAGGCGAAGGCTTTACGTACTGTGTATTCTGAGTGTGGCGACAGCGGATTCCCTCGTACCCGCCGCGTTCCGGGCGATGCATTGATATCTGCCGGCGTCGGTTTGCCTCGCGTCTTGTATTACGAGGCTGCCGCCATCGACTAAGTGCATTCTGAAACAAAAACTCCACGTAACATAGCCGCTTTTGTTCACATACCGGGAACTCCAATATTGAATAAAAATAATAGCCGTCTGCTCAACCCATTTCATTAAGGCTGAATAGAGTTTACTGTAACGAACTCATTGAAATGTAGGGCGGAATAATTGAATAGGAAATTAACATTTAATAAGGGGTCTGCTGAGTCAGAACTATTCAGGTTTTTACTTGATTGCTTGTTGAGCACTCCAAATATCCCTTTCTCTCTTATAACTTTGATGTACCTACCCCTCCGATAGTGACTGTTAATTATTTTTCTGCTTCACACATCGTGCGCCCTCAAGACTTGATGCGGAGGGGTCTTTTAAAATCCATAGACAAAGTAAGTGAAAAAAGTTGCCAATAAAGTATTGCTTCGCGGAAAAATAAAACGAGCAAACATAATTGAAACTATTGTTTTTGCAGGTATCTCTTTTATTACTTAAACGTTGTGCTCACTGCTCTAATTGCACCGCATTGTCACATTAAACAAACTATAAAACGTGCCACACACATTGGAATCAGTTTAGATCACTTATGACTCCATTAAATTTTATACGACGCCACAACGTATCGGATATCAAACGGGTAATGTTCCCGGTACAATTCACTTGTGTTTTCGCATCGCCAAAATTCAATGCAGATAGTAAACTCAAATTACTTGTTAACTTTCTGCCGTTAAGCATAGATAAAATTATTCCCATGGAGACGTAAGTACATATTTTTAAGATATAAATAATTACTATAACGCTGTAGTTAACTGAATATTCTGTAGATAATAATGGGGATTTTTATACACATATCTTATCTGATATTTTAGTTGGATAATTAGAAACCAATAAGAAATACTACGAAATTGGTAATAGTGACGATTTTGATCGTTTTAACCATGTTAGTTTATTTAATTAACTTAATTAACTTATTTCTAGATGAGAAAGTAGTTTCCTTAAGATTAATATTTATGTTACATTTATGAGGCTATCGACAATATACGGTGTACAAACGTGACTATCAACCTTATTATTTTAACAGTAAGCATAAGAAATATGTGTCATACATAAATTTATAATTATAATTGCTAGCTGACCCGGCAAACGTTATTTTGCCAGATAGGCGTATGAAAAATAGATAACAACCTATTCTCAGACCTACCGATTATACATATAAAATTTATTCAAAATCGGCCAAGCTGTTTCGGAGGAGTCTGCGCACTGACACGGTGACACGAGAATTTTATAAATTAGAAGTAAAGTATACAAAGTATATACGTCGTTTGATTTAAATACCAAGCAACGAGTTGTCCTTCTGATATCGGTAATACGGAGCTAATACCCCACTCACTTCGTTTCGATAGCTCTTTGGAACTACCGTCGAAATTTGCGCACTCAACTTCCTCCTTATCAACTCGGCTTACCTTCCATTTGGGTACGGCTTAAACTCGAATGAGCATCATGATTGCTAAGTTGAAGACCCGTTAAAGTCTAAAGTTTCTGTCTATATGACTTCTGCTTCGGATCTTATCGTAAGTGCGCTCTCTCTCGCGAATTCGTGTAATTATTTTAGAATCGCATAAAATTATGCTTATAGTAGCTGAAAACCAGTGATCGTTCTACGGAACAGATTTTTTTCTACAACACAATCACTTGACTAGGCCCCAAACTAGAATACCCTGTGCTTGGTAACCAGGCAAGGACGTAACAAACATCGAAAAACATCCAGACTGAGGCCATTTGTACAAATGTACGGCGGCCCCCAATGGGAATCAATCCCACGACCTCTGTCTTGGCTAAGCGCCTTAACGAATCCACCAACGAGGCAGTCAAGTACTTTCAAGGTAGAACTTAGTTTTAATATTTAAAGAAACGAACGAAATGTTTAAATAGTAATTATTGGTTGGTCTAGTTATATTATTTTCAAATGTATACCTACCACATATTCGCACTTAGAATCTAAATAAAAAATCTTAGTAAAAATAACTATAACGGTAGGTACACTTATTTTAAGACATAATGTTCAGATATTGAGTCCATGCATGACAAATATATTTTTACTTATAAAACGTCTTGAGTACTCCTAATGTAGACTCTGAGCATGCATAAAAATTTTGGCCTTTGCATCTACGTAATGCGATAAAGTTATATTTTCACAAAATTAAAGTACTGCAGTGACAGACTGTGACATTGTTTTAGATGGAGAACGCGGTGCATAACCTATGAATAAACTATTATAAAAAAACTGGATGTCAGTCAGTCCTGGAAAACAAAGGAGCCTTTTGCTAGTCAATAGTGTAGTTTGTGATAGAAATTAATATGTAGTAGGGTATACTTATTACATGCGGGGAAATAGCCAAAACTCACCTGGAATCGCCATCGAAGTGCAATGTCTGGCCATTCTTCTTCCAGTAGACCGATGGTTCTGGTGAGCCCCGCGGCGGCAAACATTCTAGTATCACAGTTTCTCCTTGAGCTGTCTGCGTCGAGGCTGGCTCTAGCCGGAACTCTTCGCGAATTACTAAGAAAAATAAAAAAAAAATTGATTCTAGCTACCAGCATCAATAAATTTCACTAAATATTTTTTTCTTAGTACCTCTAGTGAGGTACTAAGAAAAGAAAAGCGGACGAAGACAGTCGGGCTCGCCCACCGAAGGCTTGCAGTTTTATGCGGACTTTCCCGAACTTCAAAGACCTTTTTTTAATGATTTAATTACAAATATATAGTTTTCAGATTTTTCCCTGTATTTGTTATAGAAGACAATATAATTAGCACACAGATATTGGTTAAAGAGAAGATTTTTATGACTTTTGATCGCCTTGAGTGTCAAAATATACTTGTGTTATGTTGTGTTCTCAGAAAATTATACTAAAAGCCTTTTCTGTTGCAGCGCCCCACGCTTTTACAATCAAATATTATAATCAAAAGCACATAGTTTACACTTCAGCCCAGAAATAGGGACAACTTGAACGATCCATAATTTATTTTTGGTTTTTACGTGCAAAGCGTGTTTTTCTAGTTTTTTTTAAACTATTAATTGATTAGTTTACTTGCTACTTCTAGTACAAAAAATATACCTCGATTTGTCTCCTCTAAACATAATTGTTTCTTTACCAATTGTTTTATTGAGAAGTCTGATGTAATTAAAATCAAACGGCTCACAAGCGTTCGTCTTAAGCGTCGTAAGCGTACACAATTTTTTTTAAGAATCGACTAATTACAATCATCATGTAAATAATCAAGTTATGATGATGATGATTGTTCCGACCGATTTCGGCCATGGCGACCACTTTGACCCCTAATCAGGGATGTGGCGCTGGTGCGCTCGAAGATGGCTTATGAAGCCTATCTTCACGGCGAAACTCCATGTTAAAATCATGTTATATGAAGGTTATGGATCGCAGATAGTACTGTGATAAGAAATAATATCCAACGTCTTACCAGCAACATGTAGAGTGGCATTCCTACTCCTCGCAGTACCGTACGGATTGGTTGCCTCACACCAGTACACGCCCGCATCCGAATGGGCTCTCCCGTGGGTTGCTCTTAGGAAGAATAGCCCACCAGCTGGCAAGAGACTTCTGTGCGTATCGGAAACCACCAGAGTCCCGCCTTTGAACCATCGTATCGTGGGCGTGGGTTGGCCTCCAGCTCTGCAGTTTAGCGTAGCTGGTTGGTGTCTGGCAACAGTGACGTCAAGAGGCTGTTCGATGATGTAAGGGGCTTCTCCCCCACTAACGTAGTCATCGCTCAAACCCCCGTTGACTGGACCTGCGGACAAGGAAGTGGGCTATAAGCATTGTAATAATAATTATTGTGTAGTAGGATTAACGCACGTGTTGAAAAGCTACAGGATTTTTCTATAGGGCGATTCATACACTTCTCTGTATTGATTACAGAGCAAACACTCGAGTTTCGAGTGGCGTGGCTTTGTGGCGTGTTTATGTGTAGGCCGTGTAGGTAAATGAAAGGCGACTAGCGGTCTTGCCCCGTCTCCGCCCACTGCAATTTCCCGCTAGCACACAAGATTTATTTTAAATTTAACTAACAAAAGACCTTAGTGCGCCTCGGTTTATTTTAATAATAGGCCGAGTGTGTCATTTGCAGCTACTTTAAAGCGGCGCACAATAATAATGAGCCGTAAACACAGGCTAGCTGGAGCACGGGATCCGAGGGTACCCCAAAGGATGCTGGGCCCTCCGCCGTTCTACTATGTTTACAACGAAACGCGCAGATGTTAGTTTTTGACACTTGAATTGATGTATGTCTATTGTTGGGCCCCGCTATTATTTCGCGACGTAAAAATCGATCACCAAAAAAAATATTCGATCCTGTGTCCGATTTTCGCTAGAATGAACTTGGTAGATTTGGATTTGAGCAGGAAAGTTGTTTTTGTGAACAAAATCAATGGGGATTATTCTTTGTTGATCGTAATTGTGTTTATTTATTCACGTGTCCCTACAATGTGCGGTCCGTTACAACGGCTAATCTATAATTGAATCTCCATTCGATATGCTATCGCTCTATTTTTGCTACACTGCGAATTTCCTGGTTTTTACTATTATTACCAAGGAGAATTAATTCTCCTTGTTATTACTTAGGATAACATTATCTATTTTATTCTCAGTAACGTTACTGCTAGAGATGAAGTCCTAGATAGAGTTTAGTACTATGCCTTACGGAAACGAGATTACGAGCCATGAAAGTTATTAATGTGAATATGACATAGATACTCAGAGATAAGATTCCCATGACACCCAAATATAAGTCTTTGTGAGCTCGAAGATAAATAGATAACACCCATGTGATGGCATGAATGAATGATACCTCGACCGAGCCGCGCAAAAAACATTTGACCGTACAGCGCCCAGTGTCACAGCAATAAATATCTGTCAGGCTCATAAAAGAACCATACACACCAGCAATGATACGACGAACTTCGTAAATGCATCAGAGTCGAGGATAAAAATAAGATTTAGCAGATTGCGAGGAGCATAAAATATTGCTTTTATGTCGATCTCGATACGATGCCTTATCGCGCATAAACTTTTTATTGCATAGTTGTGCGCTTGATTATTGCATACTGCTGAGAGTCTAGGCTGCCAGTCTAAGAACTGTCAGCTAACGATACTATAAGAAATGAAATTAAATCGCTTTCGTACAGTTGACGGCTCACAGAGCTTTACACATTTTCACTGAGTTCAGCCACGCTAGAGGTGAGTTTGGAACAAAAATTTAAAATCGTGATATCGATTCTCCGTCGTTTTCACTTTTAATGATAGAGAACTTTTAATAAAAACTGCGTTGACATCGGCGCCGCTTGGTCGCCCACGCTACACCGAAGGGGTGATTTCTAGCCTTCATCCCAATAGTTAGACGCTATTGTTCAAAAATCTTTGTTTGAAAAAAACTTTGCTGAGGGTGAACTATGTCCCCTTGCTAATTTTTACTGGAGGCACATGTCGACACGCGTCGCCAGAAAAAAAGCCAACGTATCAGAAACATGGCTTTCGCATTTGAAAACCGCCGCACGTTTGGACGTCTTATTTTTCGACTCTGTCCGTTTGAAGTTGCTATGTTTTTTTGTGGGTCCGTGTGAAAGTGATACTTTAGGATTGATGGTTCTCAGAGCTCTGTGAACTGTAAAGTTTTATTTGTGTGAAAACATTCGATTGCACTCTGGCGGTGAGCGAATTTAGGTTTATGGCCTGCTTGTGGGGATTGCCTTTGATATTCACTGAAGGGAGATGTAGAAAAAGTGTTGCAATATTCATGTCAACATGATTTTTTAATGTTTGATGCCAGCTTTCATCTTTCATCGACATCTAAACCTACTGAAAAACTTCTGAGTAGCAATCAATCATTCCAGACCGCTCTAGCTCTAATGATTGCAAAACATCGAGTAATACTATGGATCAAAAGACCGTGAAAATGACGAGAGCTCGTTACGGCCCCCTATGAAACACGATAACCGTTCGAATTCGAATATCTAATTCTAATGGCAGTGATTGGCTCCCCGAGGACTTAATAATCTTGATTTTTGAAATTTCGTACACGTGTTTAATTTTCCTAACCCCTCGTTGCAATGTGACGCCTCTCTCGTCATTAACCGGCTAAACGTCACGGTATTGCAACAGACGTACCTACATATATTACCAACTACATAGCGGTATGAACATAATCGCTGACAGCTTCACTCGGATGACATCCCTATTGGGAATTCAACTGCATGGCTTGTGTGCAGGTTACTCAGAAAATTATGATCGGTATTTCAAAAATGGCTCTGCATAAAATATGTCTGTACCAATAAGGGCACTTCCACCTAGCGACGCCTATGAACACCCACACGTGAAACTGACGCCTTGAAACAAATTATCAGCAAACAGCAGTTAAACATAACGGTCGGGGGAAGCACAGAATATTAACTTTCAGGGAACATAGGTACTATAGCGACAATATTGCGTACAAACGTACTCACAACTTAGTTTCAAATTCCAAATTGGAAGAAAACTTTGTAAATACAGTATAATGACAATGAAATACAGGTTTTTAGGTCACGCTAATAGTCATGTTTTGATGTTGTAATTATATGTATGAAACACTTAGAACTCACGATTTAGAAAATAAGCTCTACTTTATGTAACTATCTTCTTTGTAAGCATACAAACTTGTAGGCAATAGAATAAACCCTTCCATTTCTTGTATTTTGTCTCCCAGCAATTTCAATGTTATCAAAAAACAAAACGTTAGCAATTTTATATCAATCTGGGACAACAAACAACAGAATATTATTCAAAACTCATACCAAGCATAAAGATAGTTTTGTTAAGTAGTGAAACCTTTGTAGGCAATAAGCAATTTAGGTATCAGGCCTACAATGTTTAATTCTGAACGGTTGGAGGTAGATAGTGACTCGCTGAGTCAACTTTTTGGACGGTTTGTTTTTGTTCTTAAAGTACGAGGAGGCAAACAAACGGCTCATGATATGTCACGGTTAATGAAATAGCACTTAAGTAAATGAATGGCGCAAAAAACCCCCGAAACACATGTGCCAAGAATTAGCCGTCGTCTTTCCGAGACGGATGGATGGATTACATTAATGTATATTCCGTGAGCGGGCCAATGTTTGCCTTTGTAACAGGATTTTTTCTGTCACGGAACAAATTGTTGACACAGTGTCAGCTTTCGGTGGACCTTTGCCTTACCTGCTTAGGGAGGTGGCGGGAATATGTTACAGTCAACACGGAGTGTTGTAACCATTGCATTGATGGGATGAGCCCGGCCTATCAGGAGCTAAACTCAACAATATCGATACCGAAGCTGTAGCTAAATGTTATTTTGGTTTTCAAAAAAATATAAATTGAATTTTTCACTCTGTAAAAAAAGGAACTTTAGTAAAAAAGTTTAAGTCTAACACAGCTAATTAAAGAAAGGGACTGAATAAATATTCGCCTCTTGTTTGTGTCTTATGTGCCTTACCTGCTTAGGGAGGCGGCGGGAATATGTTACATACAGTCAACACGGAGTGTTGTAACCATTGCATTGATGGGATGAGTCCGGCCTATCAGGAGCTAAACTCAACAATATCGATACCGCTGTTGCTGAATAGTATTTTATGTTTTTTAAATAATATCGGTTAATTTATTCACTCAGTAAAAAAAAGAACATTAGCTAGTAGAGTTGTAGTACAACACAGCTAATTAAAGAAATGGACTAGATAAATAGTTAGATGCCTTTTGTTTCGTTGAAATACTATTCTCAAATTAACTTTATATACTGAGATGCAACTAGTAGTAATAAAAGAGCAGCAAAATGCTGAGATTCTGATCTTTTGTCAGATAACTTATTTTACTTAACTACATAATTTGTCAGGTGTTAAGCGATTTCATAAAAACGTCGATGATACCAAAAAAAGAAAGAAAGCCCTTCTCACAATATGATGGGAGTAAATGCACTTAATTTTCGTGAAACAATTAGTAGATTTATTTCTCTGATTTCTATTATTCTATTTTTGCCAAACTAGTTACCTACGATTTTTTTAAGTAAAACTTTCGTAAGCATTACACATTGAAAATTTTTGGTCAGTGTGAGACGAGCAACCGACTACGCGAGCTCCGTCTCTGCTCACCATAATTAAGCTCTGCGAATCGGAGGAAAACCCTGGTCGGTAACCCTGATAACCCTGATAAGAAACCGGGGACCAACATTAAAGTGAATGATTTTTCTTTATGCTTGGAGTATTCGTTTGCTAGCAAACCATTTGGTTTATGACAGGACCTCAAAGAATGTCAAGCCATTTCGCCGATGGCCGGTACGGAAGTGCTGGCGACAGTTGGGAGACTTCCTTGGGTGTTAGCACAAGACGCGGCACGTGCGCAGTTGAAATAACATTGATCTTTCAATATGATATAACTAGGACTTATTAGCTTAAAATAGATAAGGCGACTCTTACAAACTCTTTTTGAAGTACAGAAAATTCAGCCTAGCCGGTATGGGGAAAAGTATGCCCTTTTAAAAGTATATCTAAAAGTATGCAGATTCCCATTGGGGCGACCATTTGTATAAATAACCTATGTCTTGCATGTTTGTGATATCTTTTATTTTATTTATGAAGGAATACAAACTGTGCATGGTAAATTTTTTTTTTTTCTCAATATACTACATGTAAGTATTATTCTAGTGCATGCACCTATTATCTGTATTCTCATCATTAACTGCAAACATTTATAATATGTTTGTGATGTCCTTGCCTGGAACACAGCGTCTCCTGGTTTGGGACCAGGACAAGTTGTTCGTAGTGTATTGTGTGGAAGTTTATAAATTTTGTTGTTGCGTGATAAGGACTAAGGTTTCTTTCGTTATTATTATTTATTTATTTTTATTACTTACTATGTACATTCAACTCATAACGATTCGCTAGACTTTTTCAGACAGCATCTGTAAGATCGTAGTGAAAAAAATATTTAAATATACGTATAAAAAAATATTATGTTTAATTTATTAATCAAAATTGTAGAAGCGTTTTCTAAGTTTTGCGCCATTTTAAAAAGTCTAAATTATGACTAACCTGCTACGTACTGCGACTTTTTTCGCTTAAGGATTTGGATGAGCTGTATTATGTGTTAAATCTAATTTAACAAATAACAAAATAAGTACCTATAAAATATTATCTTTCAGAAGTATGTGTAATGGAGCTACTCTTTTTCAAGTTATAGCTTAGTAGGTAATAAGACATTGTGTGTACTTTTATTCAGCATTATAAAACAAAACAATTGATCGCCATTTAATCTGAATCCATTCAGACCATTTATTATGCACAATTGTTCGAAAAATATCTTAACAACTACACGTTCTGGCTTTTACATATCTTATACATACTACATACTAGTGAGATGTTAGCAAAGCGGTCCAGTCACAGCTTAGAAATGAAGATATTCGGCCGGAAGGGCAAAAAAGGTATATAGTTTGCAAACTCCGGGTTTATCTGATGAGTAGCTGCTTTGAGACGCTAAACAAAAAGCCCTTTGGCGATGTCCCGCTAAGATAACACCGCTACCAACTTTAGAATGACAGCTATATTTAGAGACATGATTAGGATCGCCGTTTTGTTATTAGGCAGATTTATTGTAATGCCATTATGAAGGTTTAAAAAGTTTTGGCTTATCTCTAAAGACTGCTTCATAATAAATTGACAAAGGTCCAGCACCGGATACGTGACGTGAACCGAAGTAAAACTTCATTTTAGTTATATGAACGGGTCTAATCGCGATTATTTATTAGGTAAATTTAAATTAACTTGTATACCCGTCGTCCCGGGCAATTAGATCCGTTAAATACATAACTATGATGACTGTGTAAGCATCGCGAGTAATTAAATGAAAAAAAAATCGATCCAATCCCATCAAACAGGCCATATTCGTCTTCTGCTAGACTTAGCCAAAAGATATTACTTCTTTTTATCCACGGTCATACTTATTCAGCCGCAACCAACAATCTGCAGTCCACCCTACTATGTAACTTTCCACTGTGTTGGGTTATGAATCTTAACTTTTTATTATTGTCAAAATAAATTAAAAGTCTGGACTGACTTAAAAAAGGTAATCAGCGTCTTAACCTAGTGGAGTCTTACATAATAGACGCGCAGATTTTAATTCCAGCAAGTTGGTGGGCGCCCTACGCGGCATTTGCCAGAACGTGGTTGCTACTCCGGAAACTTTGCATATAGATGGAATATTATTTATTGTATGTGTAGGTACTAGGAATTATACTGATTATACATGAGACATGGTTATACCTCGTAGTTTAATTTTATTATCGGTTCTTCGGTAAATGTAACCCAAGCCCTCTACCAATTCAACCTGATAAGCTTGTATACCAGTTATTTGTATCATTTCGTGATCCATCAAAGAGACTTGACCATATCACGAACGCACGGGGAGTATATTGAATCGGTAATTATTCTGTCTAGTGTCAGTATATATACTTCTTGGCTCCGTTTCAGAATTGCAAAAATATTTCAAGCAGGCTTTTTTTTTGGAGTCTGCAACTAAGGTCAGATTTTTAATTCGAGAGACTAAATTAACAACTGTTTGACGGATAAAGGGTTACCAGGGTTAGACAAAATTAAATAGTGACGTAGCCAATATCGATAATGAATATCGACTCGACCATTTGGTTTGCTAAGTCGTAATAATTAGCAAATATTATAGTTTGCAATAAGCCCTTTTCAGGTATGCTTTTTTGACAGTTGTCAGTTGGGTTCACCAAAATTAATCAAATGGCGCTATACGCAACCCCGCCTGGGAACAGTAAGAAGTAAGGAGCAACACAGCGTATCCACCACAAAATAGTTTGAATAACTTCGGCTGGCCTTTCTTCATTCACATAGGGGTTGCGTCAGCGCCATCTATCGATCAAAGGAGTACCATTTTTTTTAAGTCTGAAAGCCGCCATCCTCTTAATAGATCCTTAAGTACTAGGTTAGAAAGAAGAAAGCAGTTTGAGTAAGCGGAGACACAACGATGTTTTATTGGAAGTACAATTCATTCAGAATTATGATCCTCTCATTTCATCATCATCAGAGACGTTTATAATAAATCGAACGAATAAATCGACACATACCTGTTATTTAAGATTTTATGTATTGTTTTATTTCTTTTGTGCAATAAAGTGTAACAAACAAACAAACAAACAAACAAACAAACGAATACTAATCAACGTGGTTGAAGCACTCTTTCCATGAATTTATGTATGAATGTTCGTATGTTATGTGTTAATCTGTTCCCTCACAGAGCCTAAACGACTAATCCGATTTTGACACATGAGGATCGTTTATTTTTTCTCAATTAGCCAAAAAATTATCGCATTCCAAAACTGTATAACAAATGTAGAGTCAATATAACAAGGAAAAATAAAATGTGTTTGTTTTGTCGTTCTTGGTAGAAGCTTTTCGAATCGTCCAAAATTACTTTGACACTAAAAAACTGTATAAAAATTAAATTATGCGTTACATAAATTTGTTGCGGAGAATATTCTTAATATGAATTTCATTAAGTCATCAAACAAATGGATAAATACCAATGGCTACCAAAGCCGATATCGATACCAAAGCCGATTAAAATATCGACAAGAACAGCACTAGCCTGACTATTGCAACACCTGCGCGAAATGAACTGTCAAATTGGTATCTCGAACTATGGATTCTACCTTAAGTGCGATGGGCATGATTGCTATTATTATTAATTATCTATTGCACATAAGACATTGTACAAAAGGTGGACGAACTGAAATGAAATGTACAATCTGTAAATGTTATTTATGAGTACAATAAAGAATATTCTATCTATCTATGATCAAGTTGGACAACCTAATAATCCCGACTTGTTTCACCGATAGTACCAGAGAAATGTTTTATTCGTGTTATAAATACTGCCTCACGATTATAGCTAGTTTGATCGGTACGGGTCATAAAATAAAATTAAACGTGCGATCGATAGTCATAAAAGTCAGTTGTCTACTAGGAGATGTGAGAGATATAGACAATTTTTCATTATCGCCGGCACAATGACATGCACTATGCCTATTGTAAAGCGCCCTTGCTTCGATTGACTCTGTTTATTTTTATTATTCGTTTTTTTCGCCGCATTTCACGCAGCATCCATCACGCATTAGACACAAAAGATAGGCGTCGTTTAACATTAGCTTAACTTCTTTACGCTTTGATAGACCCCGGCTTTGCCTTTCCGACACCCTGCCTGCCACAGCCTAAAATAATTCAATTGATAGTTCTTTCTATACGAGGGGATTGAGGCGAAGCAGACGAGGATTTTTGTAGACTGTCGTGCTCGAAGTCGCCTGTTTTGTATAGCATTAAATTATGTGCAATGGACAGATGCGGGACTTTTAACGCATGTGTGTTTTGTTATCCTAATGAGTTCTGTCAATAAGCTATGCTTTGCCTTCCTTCGTGTTATTTGTCCCCGGAGTGTCGTTGATTTACTATAAACACCGACAATCAACTCTGCTCTTTGTGTTTGGCTCTTGTACAGTCGAGATCCCATCAACCTATACACCCATGCAATCTATTCCGTTGCGTTACGGGTGATTTTGCAACTAAAATGTAAAGGTTGACGTGTTCTCGACTGTACATGTTTCAACCGACTTTAAGAGCAAGTTATCCATTTCTATAAGTGTATATTTCATAGATCTATCTCTCAACATTTGTTAAAAATTGTAGTTTATTTTGTATTATCAAAAATACCCTAATAACTCATTCTAAGCATGCATTTCCTGGCAACAGAATTATAAATTTTCCCGAACACGTGTGCGACTTTTTTCATCGCGGACAAATTAAGCCAATAGCTGCACGATGACACGGTTATTTTCGGCCACGCTAAGTGTTGCCACAAATCTTGCGATGGTACGGAAAGGCACTAAATATCAAACTGTGAGGGGCGCCGCCCTAAGACTGAATGCCGACCTATTAGCGACGGTTGAACCTTGACACCGCAATGTATACGTTACGTTTAACGAAAACTTAATGTCTCAGAAGTAGGATAGTAATTTGATGTTGGCCATAAGCTTTTGTTTGCAATTACATTGCTATACTAATTACAAAAATGACGGAGAATGAGACAATTCACCAGAGAGCTAAGGTGACTGACAGTTCCTATAAGTTTAAGTTGGAATGGCAGTGGGCTGGTCATATATCGTCGCTCTAGAATAATAAGTTCGTATATCCAGAGAACCAAACTTTACAGGAAATGAAAAAAATGTTTCATTTCGTCAACGCTTAAAATACAGATACATGTCCAAAGTTTTGGTTGGCAAAAGTACTTATTTATGTTATTAATAAATTCCTTATTTCATTAGATTATACCAATTAAATGAAATAAGAGGTGTTCTGTTTTTTCGTGTACAAAGTTTTTTGGAGGTTTTCAAAAGTAAAGAAAGATGTAGGCTAGAAAAATAATGACATTAGTAGTCATAGAATTTGAGCTTAAGGGTTCGCCACATTATAAAATTCTTGGTATACATCCGATTTTTTTATTAATCTTTATTTTTTACATACATCATTCTACAGCGACGATATCTCGAAGAACCGATGGTTGATCGGGTGCAATGGTGCTCGAGTGGAGACGACAAACTGGCAAATCAGCGTCAACCAGCTTGTTGGATCTGATGCATATTGCTGGCAGCGGTTTAATGAGGATGGTCGAGGCAAAGAATACATAATAGTACTGGTACGGAAGATTCACTCCGCAAAATTAATTAAACGGACTCTAGCAGCGATACAATTAGGTGCAATTCAGATCGCACGGCGCTAAAAAAGCTACGTTATATTCACCTACATGTTGCCTCTCTTTCTACCGCGTAACTCTTACCTCTTCTGGCGCCTGAATTCCTACCCATTTGCCACTCCAGAGTGGTCGCCGCATGTACTTACGCGTTCGATACCGACACGCGTAGTGAAACAGGCCTGGTTGAGGGTAGAAGAAAGTGGCATGCCCTGAGAGAGGCCTATGTCCAGAGATGATTCGTCGATCAGAATAAGGTTCGTAATGGAGAGTCGTGTGGCTCTCGATATCAGCAACTTCAGCTACTTACTTGAGCCTAATCTGAATAATGTAGTTAAAAAAAATTGTCATACTCGTCAATATTCCTTAAAACATCTTGTCTCTGAAGCATATTGTAATACAATGTGCCAAAGGTAAAAAAAATATCTAGCAATAATATCTGACTTTATCGGTAAGATCAAAGTAAAAAAATCATCACGGTATATTAGATTTGAAGACCTCTGTGGCGCAGCGGTTAGCGCATCTGCCCATGCAAGAGTTCATGGGTTCGAGTCCCGGCTGGGGACAAAAAAAAAAACCTAGGTCTTGGATGTTTACATGTTTGTGACGTCGCTGTTTCTGGTTCCCACGACACAGGGTATCCTGGTGTGGGGCCAGAAGCAATGTATGTGCCTGTATGTAAATGTTATGTTACATTGTAAATGTACTAGTTTATTACTTTTTATTATAGTAAACTTTCTTAGTGAATACAATGTGTTTCCAATTAATTGGCAAATTTTCAGTTTTTTATCTCTACTTTTCTGCATTTACGTTGCAAACACCAAACAATATCATTATGACGTGTCGTAAGTGAGAACACTTACGACACGTCATAATGATATTGTTTGGTGTTTGCATCCGTTGAAACATCTGTTCGAAACAAAAGTGTATTTAAATGATCCAGACCTCTCCTCATAGCAAGCGGCCGCTGGCAGTATCGAGCTCGATAGCGGGCGTCATCTTGCTTTATGCAGTGAGTATGAGCGAGATACCACTACTTTTTATCGCATTGTCGCATGGTTGTGATTTATTTAAGTAACGGAATTAACTTTCAGGTTTCCCGTCCTA
The DNA here is from genome assembly GCA_947310845.1 of Yponomeuta plumbellus. Classification (NCBI taxonomy): domain Eukaryota; kingdom Metazoa; phylum Arthropoda; class Insecta; order Lepidoptera; family Yponomeutidae; genus Yponomeuta; species Yponomeuta plumbellus. The sequence continues at coordinate 8,843,926 of OX371192.1, read as the reverse complement.
TATTGATGTTAATTCTTACCTGCAATTAAGCACAGTAGTCCAAGCAAGGATGCCACCACAACCAGGATCTCCATAGTTCAGCACTCCCACATTCTCGTTGTAATACTAGGCCACACTTCCACTATACTCTTTGAAAGCACGCATCACTACAGTCCGGTACTGTGACGTCATCTGAAACAATATAAGAATAAGAATAAATTATTGAAATAAGATTGCATGCACAAAATAAAGTTTACAGATACCGTTTCATCATCATCATCAACCCATTACGTCCCCACCAAGGGGCACGGGTCTCTTCCCTGAGGAAGGAATAGGCCATACTCCACCACGGGGGCCAAGTCCGGATTGGTGGAGGCTTGTAAGACTAGTGGCTGGTCTTACTGTCAGAAATTTTCAAGCCGCCCTTGGGCCTCTGACTTGGCTTAACGACTGCCATCTATCGATGGCAGCCGGCACCAACTGCTTAACGTGCCTTGCGAAGCACGGAACCGCTCGGAAAAATGCCACTAGCGTTAGTCATAGATGGTGACCCATCCATGGACTGGACGCGCCGTATGTTGTTTAACCTTAGTGATCGTTTAAGATCACTCAGGCAGCCCAGGCTACGAGCGATTCAAGAATATTATTGTTATCTATCTTTCATATTTTACATAGTATTAAAGAGTTACCTCTTTGATTGCAACCTCGTGATTGTAACATACTGGTTGTTAAATATTTGGTGTAAAGATGGTCCCCACACTAGGCCTAGCCTGTATAGTGAGAGCCAAGAAATGATTGCAACAATTACGTTTTTCAACCGTTGACATTCAATCAACTTACAACACTGAACAAATAGGTAATTTACCATAGTGTTAAATAAAATGTAGGTAGGTACCTACTAATGAAAACTTTTCTAGTATAAAATGTCAAAAATCAAAAACCCATTAAAGGGGAACAAGAGAATAAAACTAAAAACTAAGTTAAAAGAATATAATATTTACAAAGAACCTAATATAAACGAGCAACTTCAGCATAGCTTTTTTATAATTTAGTAGTCGCATTTCATAGTGCTCTACTTCAATAATAGGTACTGTAATTGATGTTGTACTAAAACACTACATACTAGTGACCAGAACCTTCAAAGCCGACAAGCTGAAAACGTTAAGTGTGAATCCTAAACCATATTATGAAGCACAACATAGTTACGTTTATTGATTTAAATGTCCCAAACGGTAATCTGCTTTACACTCTACATTGAATTTCATAAGCCCTTTTCCTTTATTCAATAAGCCACAACGGGACCTTCTACATTTGAAGGGTCGAAGCTCTATCCCGGAATTACGCCGGACCTCCATAACTTGATTATATAAATAAACAACCGACATTCATCACTTCCTAGCTGTTTCAATAACGTAAACAACTCCACAGTATTTATTTGGATTATTAAAAACTCTATAAACATACAGTCAAATGGAGATTTAGGACTCTTGAGAAGCTTGACTTGGTGACAGTTTACTGCGAGTATTAATGTGGCGTAGACAGTCTTCCGGAGACGATGAGAGTGTGAGTGTATGAACGGACCACTTTTGTAGTCCATTCTTGCTTTGTACATAGAAACTTCGTACATGAAGACCCTCGTGAAGTGCCTTCCAGAGAGTGTGTATCGGCTATAACCCTTTAATTTACACGAAATACTCGAGTGTTAACAAATGAAAATAAACTGTAAGGTAAGCTAAGAGCCAGTTTCTGAATTGAGTTTATCGCTAAGTAACTACTTAATAGTGCTATCTCGTCAAATTTTGTAAAAAGAGCGTGACAAAACGCTACTTAAGTATTTAGTTTTCAAGTATTTAGCCCCTAAGTGTCTTTCAGATTTCACTGAAGAAAATAAACTTTAAGGTGAAAAGCTACGAGCCTGATTCTGAATTGAGATCATCGCTAAGTAACTACTTAGCTGTAGTGCAGCTGTCTCGTCAAATTTCTCAGAAAATAGCGTGACAGAACGCTACTTACGTATTTATTTAGTGTAATTCTCAATTCTAAAACCATCCCTAACAGTCTTTCCGATTTTATTTTATTTACAATATTATTAAATTCAAAAGCATTTTTACTACCCTTCAAGTTAATTTGTAAGACGAAGGCGAAAATTTTAAAATATTGCTACTTTGTTTCAATGTGAGGTTACACAAATAAATTAAGATGCGCATTCTAACGAGGAAGTCTCAATTAAAACTGACAGCTCTCTAAATTGATCCAATAACATCGATACGCCTTATTGGAAACCGAACTCTTTTGTCCGACTATCTGTTTGAAAGCCACACTAGGAATCTGCGGGTAATATCTACACTACCCTTATCTAACAGCGAGATTGAAGTGTGTTTCTATCCGATCCGAGAGAGTATTTGACCAACTGACTTTACTCCTCGTAACTAGTTCAAATTAGTTTATCTCAACAGCTCCTGACGAGAACTTCCGTCTGTCTCAACGGGTGATATGAATACGAATGAAGTTGGTATTTATGTGTCTCATAGAATACGAGTATACTATCATTAACTCCTTTGATTCAACAGACTGGCAATTCCATTTCATTCAGCTTTTTCGTGACTTTCTTGAAAAACGCAAAGAATATGATCAAAAAACAAAAAAAAAACATTTACATACAGGCACATACATTGCTTCTGGCCTCACACTAGGATACCCTGTGTCGTGGGAACCAGAAACAGTGACGTCACAAACATGTAAACATCCAAGACCTGGGTTTCTTTTTTTTTGTGCCCAGCCGGGATTCGAACCCGGGACCTTTCGTATGGTACGCAGATGCGCTAACCACTACCCCACAGAGGTCGTCAAAAACGTCCATATTTCAATAGTTTTCACCGACGGTTTTATACATCTAAGAAAAAGCTTAGTGATTTTTTTAAATAAAAACCTTATACAGTTACAATAGAAAAAGTTAAAATAGCAAATAGTTTTTTTATGGAACTTAACATATTTTTTTTGTTTGGAATAAATTGGACTACAATAAAACCATTTTAGCTTAAACGAGGGTACTTTATAGTCTAAAGTAGGATATTTTAATGTATGCCTTATCCGCAATTTACGTATACTTGCATTGCATTATTCTTAGAAAATAAGTAGAGTATGGTCTTTATCTTTAACCGACACCCTATAAAATATTAAACATTATTATGACTTTATGTACAAAGATGCAGTAGCAAGTCTACAGATAAGATATGCATGCAAGAGACGTTATAAAACATAAGCGTGTTACGAGAGAACCAATAAATATTCTATGTCGCAAGGAATTCCATAATATGATATGATAACGGATGTTATTCATGAGCCGTGTAGCTGAGCGGACGAAAATTGTTGCCCTATAAAATCTAATAAACTAGAAAATAGTGCGGAGAATAGAGCCCAGTCAACGGAGCATAAATACGTCACAGCTTTTAATAATTGGTTTAACCCTTAACTGCTCGCATGGGGTCAGCGCATTTTTGATCGCCAAAAAAATATACTTTGGCTGTGGATATGTGGTCGTCCCATTTAGTAGCTTTCTTATTCGCGCCAAAGACGCCATTTTAGTGTTTGACAGGACTATGGAGCGTGCGCAGGCGTTGCTGCTCTCTTGAGTTTGACCCCATGCGAGCAGTTACGTAACTTTTCCGACCGAGTCGAGTTAGAGTATTTTTGTTATTTACGGTATTTTCAAATAGAATTTATAACGCTTTTCTTTCATTTTCGTACATACGTTATCAATATAGTTAATTGAATAAATTTTGAGTGTACCTAGTTATTATTATATTTTTCATCCATGTGATACGTCATTTCTTGCGACAACTAGCCCTAGAGCTAGTTGAAGATCGTTAGAAGCATCGAGTGAATGTAACCGCAACCCCAAAATTCATAAATAAACGACTTTAGGAGGTGCATGACATGGCGAATCGACTAGCCTCATCATCGACAGCCAAGCGTGGACGATGTAGCACTGTCCTCCAATGACGGATCGGAAAGTATCCATGAAATGCATAAAATGCACGAAATTTGTTTGCAATGACCACTGTAAGGTCTATTGTCAAGCTTTTGATAATAGTGATTCAGATTAGTTCCCAAAAATAAAAAAAATATTCAGTTTATATCTCAAGGTACGCCATAACTGGTTTTTAAGAGAATATTTTAAGCTTGTGTTTTTTTTTGAGTTTCTACTAGTTTATGATTAAATAGTTTCATTGAAGCTTTAATATGAATAAAGAAGAAATATAATTTCTAAGCAGTTATTTTAATTTATTAATACTTTATTATAAATTCACGAAATCAAATTGGGGTCACTGAGGACCCCATGCGAGCAGTTATGTGATTTTCTTTATGCGAGTAGTTAAGGGTTAATAGAATGTTTTATATTTTACACATAAATTACTTTAACAGAATTAATAAATCAATTATCACATTATATTACACAATTGGCGGCACTATTACTAAAAGCAATCAGATAAAAATGCACTCCAAAGTAATATAAAATAGATAATATAAATATATGTTTTATTAATAAAAAAAGATATAATTATGTAGTATAAAAAAGGTGACAACAAACGTAGTCATCACAAATCTTAAGCGGCATTAATATGGTATAAAAAATCTAACAACATGTTATAGTTATTGTTACTTTTGATGTTCAACCTAAACATTCAAAGAGTTCTCGGCTCGTATAACTGACCTATCCCGCGTTCCCATGCAGCGCACATGCACCTAGAGCGGGTAACCAAAACAAACGTGGTGCACAAGGTTAAAACTTAATATTTATTGCCACTTGAAATGTTGACAGCGCGCCCGTAACACAAAAAACTGTATCGCTCCCATATCGTTCCATAAACAATGGCCTCTTTCGATGCAAGGGAGCTGTTATGAAAATGTCGTAAAGCAGCTCTTGCTAACCACATGCGTGAAGCACTGAAACCGATGTAATGAGAGCCTGTAACCAAGAGACTTTGGGACATTCAACCCTATAGCTTGGATTGTGTTTTTTATTTCATGCTTGATCAATCTTGAAATTTAGGTCAACATTGAACCGACATTAAATTTATCAACAAAGTGAATATTTTTATCAAGGCAACCAAATTTTGATCTTCTTTCCATACAACAAAAGCATCTCCGAAAAGTCTCTTCTTGTTTACCAAAGAGAAAATTCTTGTGACAACAAATTAATGTCGTTAGTAAATGTAACGACACTCATGGAATAATAATTCCTGTTGACTTTTTACTTTTAAGGCGTGCCCCAGAGATAAGTTTAGCAAACGCACTAAACGCTATGTTAAGCTTCAACCATATTTGTTTTTCACATAGTTGCTGCGTCAATATCGCCCTTAACAATGGCGCCTGGAGAATGTTTTCTTTAGAAATTGACAGTATTATCAAAAAGCTCAAGAAGTGTGAATTTTGGAACAAATAGAAAAACATCTCACGACCTTAAATGGCCACTGTCACCGAAAGCCAATTATTTCAACACTTAGTACTAGGAAACTTCATAAAAGTGCAGCGCCTCAGAAAGTGGCCGTCTAAAATAAATTGAAAGCAATTTTTTCCAGAAAATTTGTTTGCTTTTGCGGTGGCAACTATATTTACTGTGCATGAGCGCCGGTGTCGACGTGAGTTAGCCCCACACAAAGAGCGATTGATCGCTGTAGCCTTGTGAAATATGAACGACGTTCCACTTTGGGAATTGATTAATTGTGACTGTGAGTAGTGGCACCGTAACGCGAGTTTGAGTGGCAACAAGAACAAGAAGCGAGAATTTTGCTTCTCGAGCCAATTTAAAGAACCAACAAAGTCTGTCAGCTCCTTGTTTGTCAACGCTTAAGTTCTATTTGATTGCTTTTGTAATTTGTCATTCGAGTCCATGGGCTGTGATAGTCTTTGATTTGAGTTTATTAGTATTTTCTGATTTGATTAAGTCGATGAAGCAGAAGTGACCTGTCAGGATCGTGGCAAGTGGCAGTCCATGGTCTCTGCCTACCCCCCCTGGTATACAAGTGTGAGCTCAAGTATGTGTGTTTGAATTTATTAGCTGCTTGAACTTATAAATTAGAAGAATTTAGAATGTTTTGTTAACATTATCAGCCCAGAAGTTAGAATATTTTGTTAACATTATTACAGCCCATGCTTCTTTAGCGTTTCATATTATCTCTTGGTCTTTGGCAGAAGTGTCAAAAATATTAACGTTTTGGGAGACAAAAAAAAGTTTGATTGACAGCAGACAAACTTTTTTGCGCTTGTCAATAGAGGATATTGCCAAAATTGCGCAAGTTTTTTGACGCAACTTTCCGACAATGCAACGACTGGCGTGCCCACAATACACAAGTTTTGTTCTGCGGTCTCAAATGACAGTTCGCGTGATGTATTGGGCCTCGGTTGGCGGATTATTTTTACCCATTTCACGAAGTTTGCATGCGTCCATTGTCCTCGGCGGAAGCGGCTCTACAAAGCGGCTAAGAGATTATTATGAGAGAGAGAATTTTGGGAGCTTATGAATGCCGTCCGCTCAATTTTGTGAGTGCGGGCGATATTAGCGATTCTAAATGCGCACGGTTATTCTGCATGGCTGGCAAATTTACTTTACCCTTGCGTTTAGGTAGATCGTCATTTCTATTATGGCGAGTTAATTAGTTCCGTCATCTAAGCTTTGATTTTATTTGTTCGACGTTTTATTGTGGCTTGTCGGATAATTTCATTAATTTTCTCAATGTGTTTTATAATGTAACGCTCATCTTTACTAGATTAGCGCCTACCAACCGTAAGAAATGTAATGTTCAGAAATAGGTAACAATAGGCGGTTTCCAAGTTAATACCTTCGATTCAACATGACAAATCACTTAACGTGTAGCCCACAATAATAAACATACTTATACGAAACAATGTAATTTAACACTTTTACGTGGTACTTTTTACAAGAATCGCTCGTAGCCTGGGCTGCCTGAGTGATCTTAAACGATCACTAAGGTTAAGCAACATACGGCGCGTTCAGTCCATGGATGGGTGACCGTCTATGACTAACGCCAGTGGCATTTTTCCGAGCGGTTTCGTGCTTTGCAAGGCACATTAAGCAGTTGGTGCCGGCTGCCGTCGATAGATGGCAGTCGTTAAGCTAAGTCAGAGGCCTCAGAGCGGCTTGAAAACTTCTGACAGTAAGACCAGCCACTAGTCTTACAAGCATCCACCAATCCGGACTTTTCCCCCGTGGTGGAGTATGGCCTATACCTTCCTCAGGGAAGAGACCCGTGCACCTTGGTGGGGACATGATGGGTTGATGATGATGACATGTTACTTTTACTTGTCATAATAACTGATGGGATGTCTTTAGCTTTATTTAAAAAGTATGCCTTGAAAATGGTGTATAATTCAATTAAAACCACCTAAAGATTCTGGTAAGCTATGACTTTGATGGAATTAAAATCATAAGGGATGTTAGTGTACAAAACACACCTTATTTTTGCATTCTCACACACCGAGCCACACACAGGCTGACGCCAACGGCACAGACGAAACAAATTTTATTTATAAATAATGCATGCGCCACAAACTTTGAAGTTCTCCGAAATAAAGATGTCAAAATATCAAAAGAGCAGCAGAAGTTTAGTTGTGTTACGAACGATCGCTTTTGGCAATCAAACTTTAACGCGTTCGACCGCTATCCCGCTATATTGGGCAACAGGAGTTAACTTTTATTTATGATATAGTTACTGCTGAAATAAAAAAAAATGTGAGAACATAAAGGCTACTGCAGTTTACACTAGCAATTTTCAACATCAAAGTGTCGGGAAACTGTGCCAGAAATGTTGTGAAAAATTTACAAGCCGGAGAGTTAACGGACCGCTTTGGGATAAATGTGGCGCCAACGTCGGCTATCTTCGATATCGTATTAAAGGCTGGCGATAATTTTAATTGGTACTTTAATAATGCATACCCCACACAAACGGCTCCACACAGCAAAGATGCATCACAAATAGTTTCAACTGATAACGTCTAATCTTAAGAAAGGCTGAATAGTTGGACCCAGAAATTCTTAGCTCTCTAATAGCGACTGACCTTACCGCCTGTGAGACAATTATACTTTATGACTATTTATATGATGAATAGCTGTGACGATGAGACAAAGTCTAAACACAACTTATGAATTAACGTTAGAATTAGATTACATACAAAGAGACGAAGGAAAGAGACGAGCAAATGTGATAGAGGGACCAGTAAAATACGTTCCAGGCGGGGATGCTTCGATCAAATATAAATCTATTTTTGAAATGAAAGGAAAAAGGAAGAGTTTTGTCACGATCGTGGCAATGGCAAACCGTGATCTCTGCATAGCGTTTCGGGATACAGGCGTGTTTCTGGTTCCCACGACACAGGGTATCCTAGTGTGGGTCAGAAGCAATGTATGTGCCTGTATGTAAATGTTATGTTATATATAAGGTGCATGTAAACATAGGTAAACTCACGCCCGTAAAGAGACCAAAGAGGAGAACGATAAAAAAAGTGAATGATTGCCTGTCTGTAGGCTATTGTGGTGTGCAGTAATTAACCACAGGCAAAATGTAATGCAGAGTATATGGGCTTCACGTCTAGACCCATACACATTCAGCTTTAGCGCCTATTGTTTGAGAAAAGAGGTGGTCTTAAAAGCAATATAGACTTTATGATTGATGGATTCTTACTCAACTCACTTTAACTTATACAGGTACATTTAGTCACAAAAGTATTTTTACCATCTTGTGGCAATAATCTATTGTAATCGCGGCCACACCCACTCAAGAACGACATTTCTATGCATGCAGCTGCGACTGAAACTCGAATGATGCTTCGAAACTTTTGTCCACAACCGTACCTAATGTTAAGTCTTTGGTCGCTGCAGGGCAGCTGCGCGCGTAAATTTTGTGACCCGTCAATAAATTTCTGAATAATTCGGGCCTCGAGTCGCCTCACCCGTGGGCGAAGTGTCAAATTTTCCACGTCGTTAAACCGGCGATTACTTTTAATGGCCATTTTTTCCCGAACCATGTAAGAATATCAATCAAGTGTTCGCGCGCAATTTCGTAGATCTTTGCGGTTAATTGATGAATATTTTAACGGCAATTATGTCATTATAACTTTTTTTCTTAAAACTCTCAATTTAACGCTGCATTTTATGCAAAATAACGATTGGATCAAGATAAGCGAATTGCTTTAAAAACTGTTTTATTCCGAGAAAAGTCCGCCTTTGATGTGTCGGGTAAGGAATTTCTTGGTTGATTCATCCTCGAGTGAATATTTTAGGAACGCGATTCACCAGACTCGGTATCATTTATGGCGCGTGGCGAAAGTGTGGTTGGGTTCGTTTTACCGCTTGTTGCTAGATGTGCCACAAGATTAAACAGCACATAGACGTTGCTCAATGTTTGACCACATGTTCCGACCGCCTCAACCACGCGCGCAATGAAAATATTGAACCTCTCATCCGTATCGAGGTTGCATTGTGGCACTTTAATGTATACAAGTGTCCACCTTTCGTTTGCTTACCCTATTAGAATGGCACTTAATGTTCGGGCATGCGGCATTAAAAATATTGACTCAAGTGTTGTCAAGCATGCGGCAAATCTAAAATCAACAGTCCTTATCGTACCCATTACGACCAATTACGCTTCTGACTTTCACCTCCGCTGAGGAATGACAGTGACAAAAGTTCCAAATCACCTCGTTGGGGTCATTTATTTAGGCTCATTTTTTGTGGAAAAGGCTCGCCCATAAACATAAAGGGTGGTCACGTAACAATTAAGGAGCCGTTAGTATAAAAAATGTCACCCTTTCAAAAACCCTTCGTGAGTGCAACTGTCACAAAAAGAGGACACTTTTTATCACCTGGGTCTGAAGTAACAAAATGTTTATCGCCACTCGTCTGTATGTTGATTTATATTTCCACCCCGGCCGAGCCGCCGGCCGGCCCAACCAAAATGAATTAGATTGTTTTAATTGGTCATTTATTTTTAAAGATAAGTGCGGTACACTTTGCGTGAAGTTTTTTTAGGCCAGCGTCAGTAAAATCGTAATGTTGCTCGATTTACATAGAACCGAGTAAATGATTGCGACGAAAAAGCATTTTTTCAATTTTGGAAAAATTACATCTTGTAGGTGCGTTTAAACTCATTTCAAGCATCAGCTGTCGATCTAACTTAAAATTTATTGCACTTAATTGCTATGAGAAGCGTACAGTCTCATGCATTATGGATTATCTTCATCCAACGGATATGGTTTAAGACAAAAGACGGAAAAAGTCTGAAGAAAAAAGTATGTTAAGACTGCCCTATACTTTTATGCCCACCCGTGACTCAAAATTAAGGGGTTATCTCAAATTCTCTTTAATTGGAGGGTCCAAAAATACCCGATTGAATTTCTAAAGCCTTTGATTGATAGCTTTTTACGAAGCATCGCGATTCTGATAATTATGATTATCATTTCGCTTCAGTAAAACTAGGCTACAAGAATTATTCTTATCCTCTTTTTACTTATATTCAAACTATATTTTAACTTTTGACATGGTTTTACTAGCAAGAACTCAAATTTTAAGTCTTAGAAAAATGCAGCTTTAATCAGTTACCAATATTGTAAATAACAATTCACAATTTTCTGTGTTTTATGCATGCGGTTTAGCAATTCCGATTTCAATGTTTATGATCACTAGTGGAATTATAACGTAACAAATGACTGTAATTATATTGAACGTGTCTGGCCTATTGGTGTTTGCTGGCCGCAATATATATCTACAATGATAAAATTTGTACTGGCACTGAAATAAACTAACATTATCCTAGTGTGGGGCCAGAAGCAATGTATGTGCCTGTGTATAAATGTTTATGTTTATATTACCATTTAATGCATTGTTTTGTAAAGCCGCAGTTGCAAGTGTTGCAACGCAGAAAATCTTTACAAAAATAAAATAGTAGACCAAGTTCAGTATACGGTTCTAATTAAAAATACAGTAGGAACAATAAAAACCTAACCGAAAATGAAACTTGAGACTAAACTTCGACCGGCAGCGAGAAAGTGCATTTATTAGTACATTACATTGATTGTTCGTACAATATCCAAGCCCATGAACCACAAAGCTTTTTGTTCACCCAATAATTTGCTTTAATTGGTGCCTAATAAAGACTTTCTTTAGCACGTCTCTGAAAAGAACTCTTGTGTGAACTGTATCGTGTTAATTGGGTAAACAAAAAAGTACTTGAAAATTAAGTGCTATTTTCTTAGTCTTATGTTACATTACCCTAAGCCACCAGCATCGACGCGCACAAAAGTAAGAAATACATTTTCATAGTAAAAATCGAAATGGACCCGTAAATAAAATGATGCTATTGTCACAGAATCCAATAAAGAGAAGGTTAGAACGCTTTCTTAGTATGTATTTCAGGGGCTGAGGTCGTCGTTTTCTTCGGTCACTGAATCAATTACGTAGATCCGGTGGCATTGAAATTGTATGACGTCAAGTATTATGAATACCTACGTCTACGTTTATACAGCGAGTCCAAGACATTTGGGTGCTTTTTATTCATGTGTATCAAAGACTTTTATATAATACTCTAAGCATAGATAAAGTATACTAGAGACCAGTTTAAATATCGTGGAATTATTTTTACCAGCCTAGTATAAACATAAACATAAACATTTACATACAGGCACATAAATTGCTTCTGGCCCCACACTAGGATACCCTGTGTCGTGGGAACCAGAAACAGCGACGTCACAAACATGTAAACATCCAAGACCTGGAATTTTTTTTCTCTCCAGCCGGGGATCAAACCCGGGACTTCTCGCATGGTACGCAGACGCGCTAACCGTTACGCCACAGAGGTCGTCAATACGTCGTATACCTAATTGTAATTCTTATTTTTTTATATTTTACTTATAAAATATAAAAAAATAAGAATTACTGTTCTACTTATGTATCAGTCTTAATTTCTTATCAATAAAAACTCGATTCCACAAAAAAAAAATTCTTAGAATAGAGTTCAAACCGGCTTCTAACAGGAACACCTCTAAGCGGGCGATTACTCCGACTAATCATCAAAAGTTAGTCATTCAAATATTATGATATAGTTTTGTTGGATTTGCTATAGAAGTTACGAAAATTCATTCCAAAAATCATTAAGCTCTATTACAAATTGTTTGCTTGGTGCGAACATATAAAAAATAAAAATAAAATCAAAACATGTCATTCCTTCCGATAAAGCCACCGCAATAAAAACAAGTCATCCTTAGGGCCGGGTTTCAACAAGACAATTCAATAAGATAACGACGTAACTAAGCAGATTCATAAAGGCACTTGAACTTTTACAACTCAATGAAAAGACCATAAGTCACCATTACGGCTTAACAAAACTCATCAGTGACTCGCAGGCGGGCATTGATTCGGCGGCATAATGCCCTCAATTTGCGAATTGATGTGGTGGATCGAAAGAAGGAGTTATCTTCCACGGACAAACTGTCTACGTGAACTTTTTATACATACAGTTAAAATGAGTACAAAGATTGCTGTGCTGTATGGAAATACAGCTAGGCTACGTTTAACTACTCAGTGTAATTTAGCTTTTTTCTGGATTGTTTTGTCTAATTATAAATAGGACAGCTCGAAGAACTGCTCAGTTGGGGCGGCAAAGTTCTGACCTGGCAACCGCAAACCGAACGACGCAGCGTGGCTAGACCGCACTCCAGATGGTCTGACGACCTGGTAACGGTAGCAGGGAGTCGCTGACTACGGGTGGATCACGGGTAAGCTTGGAAAACCGTGAGGTTGTTACCAACGTACCACGTACCACGTAGAAACCAAGTGGTTTCCAACCTACGTCCTGCAGTGGTCATGAAATGCCTGATGATGATGATGATGATGAAGTAGATTAGTAGTTATGGGCTACAAACGCCTGCAAGTACGCATTCTGTTTGCTTACAGTAACGCTACACATAGCTACATAAAGCATGTAGTTTGGTATAGCTTTTTCGACTATTTTTTCCCATTCTAAAGTAGGGCGATAGTTATGACTATTATCGTTCATAAAAACCACACACCAGGCTTTTAGGTTTATTGTGAATGGTCATTTTTACAACGGTTAGTAGTGCAAAAGAATTTACCAACATTAATGACCATTAAACTACTAAATCATATACCTACGTCGTAGAAGACTATAAAATAAAGCTTATCTTGTACGGTTCTACGATGGTAATACTGTGCTACACAATATTCATATCGTGAAAATCTTCCACAAAAATCCAAAATCTAAGCCGCGTGTAATTCCAAGGCATATTATATCTGCATAGCAAGCAAAGCACCCATTTTTAACGGCCCTATTTATACAAACCTTCAAGCAGTGCAGAACATTTTCTGTAGTATCAGAAAAGTAAAGTGTCACTTTCGGGTGACGTCGCCTCTTTTACTTCGCCTGGCGAGTGTCTACAGTCCAGAGGAAAAGTCTGGCTATCGTCAAAATAGAGACGCCGTCAGATGTGGGTGGGAATGAGACAGTTAATTCTAATTATGGCGGTATTGTGCGGCGAAATTTTATTGCTATCTCATTGGTACGCTCGTTACGGCCCCGGCGCGGTAATTCTGGCCTATTGTGCTCTTTGCGCGCCGTTTTTCTGCGAACTGTGGGAATCTGGGGCGAGGGGATGCTCTAGACTCTGCTCGCGTTTGGGGACAGTTTTTGCAAAATATTCGCATATCTGGAGGGTTATTCGGCTAGTTACTCATTTATTTTTGGGTGTTAAGAAATCCACTGAGTGAAAAAGTAATCATCTCATCCAAGTGGCAGGGAGAGACTGGATGCAAGCCGCTTCCAACCGGTCTTTATGGAAATTCATGGAGGAGACCTATGTCCAGTAGTGGACTTCTTGTGGCTGAATGATGATGATGATGATGATGATAATGATGATGAAGAAGTAACAATTATTTGGAGCTTTATAAGGTCTGGGTTCCCTTGGACGGCAAGTCAGCCGAAGTTACTATTGCCCGAATTTTATATTGTATCACGGATAAAAGACTAATCCACATCCGTCTTGTTAGTATGTAGATTAAAGCCTTTCAACACAGCTTAAAGTAAACGAACAAATCTAAAGAGATTACGCAGCAATGAAATAAAAACGAAAAGCTGTGCTTCGCGCCATACTCATCAAAACTAACGATCGCGCTCGCGAAAGGATAACAAAATAAATAAATGGACGGTTATTTATACAGTCGAACTCACGGCTACCTATTATTATTATTATTATAGAAATAAAAATGCAAAGGGCGACCTTAATGCTAACAGCATTATCTTGAATTTGTGTTGTAGAAATACCAAAAATGTTACCGTGGGTTTTGGTTTTTTTGTAACTATTATTTTATGTAAATTTGTAGAATGACTACTTTTTGCTAATTGACAAGAAAAAAATGCATACTATGCAAGTACAATTATTATTTATTAGAAGTAGGTACGGTAGGTAGGTATATTTTCTTTGAAAGTACTCAATCGTCAGCAGGAAGTGTATAGGCCAATGTTATTGCAGATAGGTGCTGCTTCTGGTACCCATCCTTAGTAAAGTAAGTTCTGGATCCAAGTGAAAACTTTTGGAAAATCTATTTTCATAATAATATAAGGTAACCGCTACTCTTGTTACACCTTAATTAGAATCCTATGTACTGTCGCTAAAGGCGGCTTTACAACAAAACTGTTTTGGTTTTAGTGTTCTTTACCCGCTGTTGAATGTACACAAACCCAAAGCTGAATTCCGTACAAAACGCCTATAGGCGGTATTGTGCGTCTATTTTGGGGCTTAATACGCGTTGTTGGCGGCGTCAGAGAGCCACTGATGGACTCTTAAGTTTCATCGTCGGCTGTCCGACCGATTAGCGGGCTGACAGCTAATTTATATACTCAACTTTACATGCTATTCCCGGTGGGGCACCACAGAGTTGACGAAGGACGTAAAACCTAATTAATTGTGCCGATAACGAAACAAATGCTACGGTTTATCGTATTATTTTAATATCGATAAATAGTAGAATCTGTTCCGTAAGTCTTTCTTTAATTATTTGTTTTTGTTAACCTCAAATACCTATTGCTGTATGCAAATGTGTCCATTCTACACTAACCAGTTCAAAATTGTAATGGAGCCGAATAGGGATGTATTTCTTACTGTGTTAGGTTAGCACGTTAATTTATTTTATTTTCAATCCATGAATAAAATATCACGGTCAGTCTAGGAAATTTCCCACCATTAGATCAGAGAAAATTTACCACTTTGAAGCTTACTATTTTTATTTTTTAACTTTGCATTAAAAGCCAAAAATAACGTTGGTAACCCAGCCCTACTACGAAAATGAATTCGTCACTATTCATCAGGACGTTGTTGTCACTGGATTTACCTACTTCTGTAAAGCAAGGCGGTACGCTTACGGATGATAGCACAAAAATCATCCATAATATGTGCTGTATTATGCAATATAAAACTTAATAAAATTATACTCCGCTCTGCACATAATTTTGGGCGTCTTTCTAAAGTTACTCTGCAAGTATAAACGGGCTTATAAACACAAATGCCTATTTGCTACAGCCACGTCGACTCACCATAGTCGGTAGGGAGCTCGAATCAGTGCATGCAGTCTACGTGTAGTGTAGCACATTATCGCGGCAGCTGTGATTCGCTTCCGCGTCATTGCACTTTCCGTGACATTGCGCGGTGCAGTCATAAGGTCCCTCTACGCTACGTCATAAATTATGACACTCGCCGCTAAATCGGGTGCCTTTTAGCCGATTGCCAAAAATATCGGGAAATCACTTGAGGAGAGAAGCCTTTTTGTTTGACTTATGAAAACGATTTCGGTAATGCCTTTTTGTCCTGACAAATAAAGGGCGACGAAAAAGGTAGCGACTCTTCTAGGAGATTACAAAGGCAACATTAACATTGTCCTAGCTACAGCGTTACACGGAGGAGTCCGCAGGGACTAACCCTTTCGGTGCTAAATTTAGAAACAATTTTCGGAATGGACGCGCTTGACAAATAATTTGAATACAAATCGGCCTAACAATTCACGAGTTTTACAGCATTGTTGGAGACGTTAAATGTTTGACGAGAGGAAAGCAACTTAACAAAGGAATTCGGTGGGCATTTAGACCGAGTTTATTCCGGGACTCCCTAAAGATTTAGAAGGATTAATGACTATCTATCTTCGCTCCAGTCTACAGACAACAATATTTACGGCTACCTATAATTAAGGCTCAATACCGTATGATAGAAGGTGCTATTAAAATCAATTAAAGTCTTATCGTGTAATAACAGGCCGCCTCCGAATCGAAAAACTATAATTAGAATAGATGGGCTTTTAATTCCCATTGGTCTTGAGGTGCTTTAGCAAATTGCTTCAAGAATCGTTAAAGATTTATAACCTAATACTAGTAGTAAAAGATTTATTATTACTACGTCATAGTTAATTATTATTACTACGTCACTTTACAAAAGTTGCACTTTTGTAAAATGTCAAAATGATTTCCATGAATTTGTGAATCGTCGTTGAAGAAATCAGCTTTCATTTTGCGGAATATTGTCTTTTCAAATTACAGGTAGATATTTTCAAACAAAATATTTCGTAAGCACTACGCAATATTAGCTTAATTTCGGATTCACACACAAAATATTCGATTTTAAGATATTTTTTGGTGGGTACCTAGGTAGATACTTTGCCTCCTTGAGGCCCTTTACCAAAAGGTCTTGTGCTATCTATATGTATTTAGTCTGGCCATAAATACGTTACATACAATTAAAAATAAACAAAATATTACATTTGAATTTGGAATCTGTCATTTTTATATGATTGTTCATTGTGTTTTCTCATTTTGGCGCCAATATATTGTACAATATTTTGCGATATTAAAATGGAGTGCGGTGATAAAGAGAACCGAATCGCTGTGATTGCCTTACACAAAGTAGGTATGGAGCCAAATGCAATTTTTAAAACTCTCCATACGCTTGGTATTAGTAAAATGTTTGTATACCGGGCTATTAATAGGTACAATGAGACCTCCTCTGTCTGTGACAGAAAAAGATCTGGCCGTCCACGTAGTGTTCGCACGAAAAAGGTGGTCAAAGCAGTAAGGGAAAGAATTCGAAGAAATCCTGTCCGAAAGTAAAAGATTTTATCTCGGGAGATGAAGATAGCACCTAGAACCATGTCGCGTATTTTAAAAGATGACTTAGGACTTGCAGCCTATAAGAGACGTACTGGTCATTTCTTAACTGATCATTTAAAAAAGAATAGGGTGGTAAAGTCGAAACAACTACTGAAGCGGTAGGCAAAGGGAGGTCATAGAAAAATTTTGTTTACAGATTAGAAAATTTTTACAATTGAGCAACATTTTAACAAACAAAATGACCGCATTTATGCTCACAGCTCTAAGGAAGCTTCCCAATTAGTCGACAGATTGCAACGTGGGCATTATCCGACTTCTTTGATGGTTTGGTGGGGTGTTAGCTATGAAGGAGTGACTGAGCCATACTTTTGTGAAAAAGGTATCAAAACATCGGCGCAAGTGTATCAAGATACCATTCTTGAGAAGGTAGTGAAGCCCCTTAACAACACCATGTTCAATAACCAAGAATGGTCCTTCCAGCAAGACTCGGCGCCGGGTCATAAAGCTCGGTCTACGCAATCCTGGTTGGAAACGAACGTTTCGGACTTCATCAGAGCTGAAGACTGGCCGTCGTCTAGTCCCGATCTTAATCCGCTGGATTATGATTTATGGTCCGTTTTAGAGAGTACGGCTTGCTCTAGGCGCCATGATAATTTGGAGTCCCTAAAACAATCCATACGATTGGCAGTGAAGAATTTTCCCATGGAAAGAGTGCGTGCTTCTATTGATATCTGGCCTCAACGTTTAAAGGACTGTATTGCAGCCAATGGCAACCACTTCGAATAAGCTTTGTATATTTTAAATTGTTTTATATTTATGTGTTAAACTAACAGACTGTAAAAGCAATAAATGTTATTTGCAAAAGAAAAAAAATCATTTTTGTTTGTTACAGTATTTATGGCAAGACTAGGTATGTATATTTTATACATTTCGCCATATACATCCGAAAGAAAGTCATATACCAGGCCGCTTTACCCTAGCGCTCCTCACATCGCATGCCCATAAATTACCCACAGTGACGACACTAAAATAGCGTAACACCCCAATTCCATAGGAAAGTTTAGGCCTTTTGACGAGAATATAACTTTGTTGAAATAAATCAGCTGCTACTCGTAATGGAGGAGAAACCAGGAAAATGCACGAAATATTGCTGTTTTGTTCGTTTGATTAAAAAAAACTGTGTTCTGTTTGTGTACTTTACATAGAACTTTAAATTAAGTAATACTTCGCACGGAAGGACAGAAAAAAGGGCACTGATGATTTTAAAAACTGCAAGTGGACTCTTCCTCATTAAGCATATCCTTGTTTACATTTTAGCCCACCCCACAAAGTGCATAAAGTGATTTAAATAGATCAATCAACTTATTTATTATGAAAATCCGATTGTCAGGAAAATTCCATAGCATTTGGCGGAAAAAGTTATAATTCTCAGCTGTTGGTAGCAGTGGTCTGATGTTGATCATGAATATGGTATATGCATGCATACTTAACACTTCTAAATTCAATGACTAGTGTTAAGTACTTATGTACCATGGAGCTATCTCCGTTGAGGACTGTAGTACGTTGTGATCTTTTATGAATGCAAAACCTTGTGTCCCCCTAGGGGCCACAAGGTATAAAAAAGAAGAAAAATAAAAATAGTAAATTAATTAATTTACTATTTTTATATTTCTTTCTTCTACTTGGTACCAAGATAGGTAATCTAAATTTACCACTGTTATTTCAACAGAAAGCTTAAGACCATTAAAAAAATAAATTCTCTCGCAAAAAAATGTTCAGACTACTTCCCGTCAAAATATCTATACATAATACCCTAACATCATGGGAACCGACCCAGCAACCCTCTCCGACGAAGCCACACTAAATGCCTACAAATCTGCTGTTTCAATCCAAATCAAAAACGCATCGTCGTAGATACACTCTCAAACATCGTATCGTAGAATTTATAGAACACTCTTATTCTGCGCAACATAGATGCTATATTTAAATGTAAACAAAGGTAATCTTGCGCGCTGTATAAAAGGGAGTCATCCTGATGTTCCTAAGTCGCGATTAGTGACGCCCGTTCAATAAACAATTTATGGGGCGAAGAAATTTCTCAAACAGAAAAGTGATAAATGCATTTCTGCGTAAATTGGAACGGGATGGAAGGTGGCGAACAATAGGCCGGGCGCAAGCCGGAAGTGCGGCTGGATTTTTCCGTTATAACAGGACAACAATGCCGAGTTAAGAGCAGAGTCAGTTTTAAATTTTAATGCCTGCGTAGAGATCTACGTACCTACTCTCTTTTGTTTAATTAATTATCCTGCAGGTTGAAATAATTAAGCACGATTTCGAGGCAGTGATTAAAGCCGTCTATTCTACATTATTAATATCAGGTAGCGCACTGTTTGTGTGTTGAATGAACGCTGTTACAGGCGCGCTTTTGTTTCGCCGAGTCTGTTTTATGGATATTATCGTGAGGCTCCCGCGGTTAGTGCAATTTTGGAAAACAAAAGATGTATTTTTAAATCATTTTTACTTAATACAAACAAGTATCTTTGGCCTTTGTATCAACGTGATGAGATGATTTATTTTCCAATGTCACCTTCACTCCCACTAGATTGATGAAAGGACCAGTACGTACCTACATACAAATCTAATCGGTCTATATTGTAGTATTGCGACAGTATGCAACAAACTTTAACCAACATCTTATTTTATTATGTCCACAAATAGTCAACAATTACAATAACATTCATTTTTAGTTCTAACTCAACTAATGTAGATAATGTTGTCAAAAAATACACAAAAAAACCTCATCAATTTTCTTCACCTGTGAACTCTATCACTCAAATCTAACTTTCGGTAAGCTACGCACTCAAATTTGATTGCTAAAATAGAAACCAAGTAAGTAAAACCTTATTTCAGATGTATTTTTACCTATTCATCTTTAATCCGAACCAAAAGAAAACTTTCCTCCTACATCAATTAACTTAACGTATAATACGTTACAATACGGACCATTATTGATTACCAATCGAACAATGCGTGAACAAAACCCCATCGGTCACTCCCGACAGTCTCCATAGACTTAGAGGCAATGTAGCGGCAACACCAGCCGACAGAAACAAAATAAAAAGGCCCAGAGGTTCTGCCTATTTACAAGCAAATGTATCTTTAAGTTTGTTAAGAGAAAGTCGTGTACTGAAAGAGGATGTAGAGACTAAGATTGAGAAGGGAATGTTACACTGGTTTGGACACATAGAAAGAAAAAAATTAACATTTACATACAAGCTTCTTACACTTTGCTTCTGGCCCCAGACTAGCATACCCTGTGTCGTGGGAACCAGAAACAGTGAAATCACAAACATGCCAAGTAAGACCAGGGTATTTTTTCTTGAAAGATTGATAAAAAATGTTGAGTGAATGTGGGTGGAAGGGCCGGTAACGGACATCTCAGATAGTCATACTTCGGCCAAATATATTTTCAAATGGCTAGATAAAAAGTACCTGTTAGTGCACTGTCACATAACATCAGTTGGCCGAAATGCAAACAAAAAAATACTGACAGCTACAAATGATAGATTAACAAACTGTTTATATACGAGAAACCGGGAGTGAGACTTCAACGAAACAATTTATTATTTAAGTGACTAATTTATTATTTAAGTGACATCTACTACCTACTTAATAGAAATACGAAAAGCAAAAGTATGCTCTTAATTTTACGTTTTTCTTAGTTCCAATCCAAGTAACATCGAGATTTTTTTATACTTCCGCACAAAATACTTTCAATGTCATTGTCGTCACACATGACTTTAGGTCATTTAATCGGGTGAAGCAGAAATGAAACCAAACGTGTCTTCTATCTGATTCTATGTTTTTCAACGGCACCAGTCCCATCAATCAGAGAAACATTCGCAATACGGATGATAATTTATAGCTTGCAACCTACAACGCTGCATTTAATTGGTGATGGATTGCCGCTCACCCTTATCTAATGTATGAATTTGATGATGTGTGTAATATCATAATTATTCATAAGAGGAAACTGTTTATATTTGTTACCATAATATTTCGACTTCCTGTCGTCGACGAAAAAAATCGTAAAGTTGAAATTGTTATGATATACAGTACAGTATAGTATAGTGTTTCTGTACATATAATAGGGAATGGATGAAAATATCAGAAGTGCTTGATATTTTTTTTGGTAATCCACCTTGAAAAGCTGTCATTGTCACCAGATTTTTTTTTTCATACGTAGCGGACCAAGGAATATGTCTGATATGCCGTACTAAGCCCAGAACTACGAATGGAAAAATATTAAGTATATTTAAAAATCAACTACGGGGCCAAAAAAATTGAATAAGGAAGGTTATTCCTATCACCAAAAAAAATATCAAGCACTTCTGATATTTTCATCCATTCCCTATTATGTATGTAATAAATAATTATTCTCTCTATTTAACAGTAGGTACGTATAATAACTATATTTATTTATTTAAGTTTGAGTAATTCCTCCGTTTGGTCATATTGTGTAAATCTCAGTAAATAACTTTTAGTATATTTTTGCACTCTTAATAATATTTTTCAGAGATTGAAAATTTAGCAATTTATTAAGCTTATTAATAACTTCCGCACAAGATAATCACTTGACCTGGTCCCAACCTAGGATACCCCGTGCTTTGGTAACGAGGCAAGGACATTACAAACATCAAAAAAGACCCAGACTGAGGCCATTCGTACAAATATACGCCGGCCCTCAGTGGGAATCAAACCCACGACCTATATCTTGGTAGCTAAGCGCATTAACGATTCGACCAACGAGGCAGTCGTCTAGGTCTCAAATTCCACAAAAATGCAATCGAAAACTTCAGTATATTCTGTAGGATTTAGTTCACATAATAATTAGACCTCAGATCATCACGAGAAGTTTGCTAACGTAGTACGGTCACGTACCCGTCAGTTGAAAGCATACTTATGTTTGGCCTTCTATAAAGGGTTAGCAAAACGACGTGGAAGAGTATGCCAGGCCCCTAAGAGTCGTTTGTGCATAAATTCGATATGGATTTATTATTTTTGCCTTTACTTTTTACCCTCCTTTGGGCACGGAAGCGATACGTAAAAAGACGGAAGATATGACGGCTCGTAATGGGGGAAAATTGTACTTTATTTGATTTTGATAGACTTGGTGGAGGATTTGAGACGCGCTGTCACTTCGAAATTATTGATGAGTCGCTGCTACGAAGCGATTTCTTTCTCTGCGTTTACCTTTGTGACTTACACGCTTTGTTTTCATAGACGACTACCTACTTTATAGAATAGAATAGAATAAAAGCTGTATTTCAAAGACCAAACACGCAATAATAAAACAGCATGAATTATCGAACCAGTTTCTTCAATTTTCTCAAAAATAAAGTGAAACGAGATATTTAACGTAATTAATGTCAAATATCTTCTACACTATAAATTAAATTCTCCATTCAAAAACTGGCGAAAACACAACCGCATTTTTTAAAACTTTTTTACAGTTGGCAGCAAAGTCAATGATCTCCTAAAAACTTTACAATATTTTTAAAGCCACTTTATCTGAGGCGTCATAAAAAGGACTACTGAAGTAGCGTTCACATATATTTGTTCTCTTTTTTGTCAACTCTGTTTGTTGATAAGAGTGTTATTATTATACCAGGGGCCTCCTACTGGTGAGGGCGCGTAAGTGTAAATAAACTTTATATTTTAAACAGCGTTGTAGCGTAACTTACTTATTAACAGCGCCTCAGTTCTGGTTAGCTGATGTGGCAAATAAAAAAAAGGAATGACACACAGCAGGGTTTCTGATGACCGTTATATTTGTATTGCTACGCGTTATCCTTATTTTAGGTCAACTGGACGTAGTTTAGCAAAAATATTCCAACCCACAGAAAGTGACTCGGATCGCTATGAAAGTCTATGATTCTTAAAATATAGAGCATAGTGATTATTTTGGTATATTTACCTCAAAAATGACCATGTTATGGGTTGGAACCTTTTTACTAAACTAACTAACCAACGTCCAACTAACTTTTCACACTAAGCATGCCCTCTGCGAAATGTGTTTATAGATCAGAACAGTTACACGAAGATCTTAGATATTCGTGTAACTATCTGTATTTCTGCATTCCGCGAGTACCAGTCACTAGAGCCTGCATTTTTTAGTAAAAATGCAGTCAAAATATCAAAATTTGTTTTCAAATTAATTCAGACCTCTAACAACAAACTTATCTATTCCGTATCAACATAGTAGATTCACTTACATTCACTAATTTTATTTATTGCCGACCGTTGAGATATCGCCTCCATACGATTGGGAGCGATCGCCCACATTTACCAATTACCTATTCGATAAGGGGCCATTTATTACCAGCATTTACAACATTCGCGCAGCCTTTACCCCCTGTTGAAGCAGTAACGTAAGTAGCGTCCACGAGTGCCTTTCTTTGGTGCACTTGTTACTTCTGTGGTCACTGTTTACTCGTAAAAATGCAGACCATTAGCATAAAATGGAATAGGACTAGATTGGTTTAAGCGCGATATAAATTAATTAAGTTAATAATTTCCATTGCAAAAATGTTTTTTATTTTTTTATTTTAGTGAATCTGAAGTACACTTTAACTGCCAAGAAATTATTCAATAGACCACACGACAATAAATATAAAAGATTTGGCCGAGTATCGTTAATTTGCTCTCAAGAATTGAAGAGTTCTGTTACTTTGATGGATCCCATAATCAGAATTAAACCAAACGGTTGAAATACATCCTTTCTAATTAAAGAAAAATCATCTAAATATAGCGTGATATTGAGTTATTTTTTGTTATTTGCAAATTTATATATTTTTTGCAAATTTAAGACTTGTATGGTTTTTTCATGGATGCCATTGGCATAATTAGACTAAATAATATCGCACGGAAAGCACCAGCTTTCAAATAAAAAAATAATCTTCAAAATCGGTTCACCCAGTCAAAAGTTCTGAGGTAACAACAAAAAATATCAAATTGAGAACCTCCTCCTTTTTTGAAGTTGGTTAAAAATTTTAGGAAACCACAAAACAGTTTCAAATCTATTGAAAAATTCAACATAAGCTGCTTATTTTATATAAGCTCATTACAGACAAATGGTTTCTTCTCAGATAAAAGAGCAGAACCAAAGAGTATGTCAAAACATCTGACACTGGTTTTTTTCGATGTTTTATTTGTTGTGATCGCATAGTTTCTTAGTTTTGTTGTGACCTCATTTAAGAAAAAATAAAATGTATTCCGACACCTTACCCAATCGTCCCACATTATAACTGAACAGCCTACTTGCAAAGTGGTAAACAGTGCTGCTCAGGCCACAGGAGTAAAGTAAACGCAGCATAAGAGGCTATTTATTATCCCGGGTTCGGGTTGCGCACCGAATTAAAATTCATTGTTTCTTATCCTGGATTCCGAGGTCACACGATATCTTTGCTTTATCGGGGAACAAGAATAGGCTTTTAAAGACGCCAGAGGAAGATAGCGAAAGGAATAATTACGTGACCTCTTCGCATTGGGAATTCGGGGTCCATTTCCAATCGAGACCCATGCTCGATTACCATTCAAAAGAAGATGAAAGACGTATTATCGCAGCAAAATAATACATTTGTAGAATATTAACAAGTGTATGTAGATATGTAGATAGTCTGTGACTAACGCTAGTGGTATTTTTTTGAGTTGGTGCCAGTTGCCGTCGATAGAAGGCAGTCGTTAAGCCAAGTCAGAGGCCTTAGGGCGGCTTGAAAACTTCTGACAGTAAAACCAGCCACTAGTCTTACAAGCCTCCACTAATCCGAACTTGGCCCCCGTGGTGGAGTATGGCCAATACCTTCTTCAGGGAAGAGACCCGTGCCCCTCGGTGGGGACATAATGGGTTGATGAGGATGAAGTAGATAGAGAACACTTTATTGCTCAGCTAGAAAAAAACATATATTATGATTATTAAAAAAATGACACCACAAATAACATAAATCTAAACATCCTACTGTCGTGAATGGACACCGCAACATTCCTACACAACCTCTGTAAGAAAAAAATGGCTGAATAAATAGTTTTTGATAGTGAATGTATTTTCACATTTTATACGTGTTTATTGGTCACTGGCCATTACTGTATGTTTTTGTTTTTTCCTCGTATATAAAAAAAGAATAGTCTTCTGTTAACTTACTTTGCTTTGTAGAGAATAAAAATGTAAATGTCCAGTGCCAGAAAACAAGGTTATTTTTTGGTTCTTTTAAGTTTAGAATCGAATGCCACGGGTAGGTAAAGTTAGCAGGACGTCTTCTTACACATTTTTGTCACAAAGTCATCCGTAGCCTAACTGAATAGAGTGCAAGCTTGTAAAGGTTGATGTGCCGTCGACTGTACCTGAATATTAAATTTTGGGATTGTCGAGGGTTAAGTAACAAGATCAGATAAGGTACTCGGTTTATTGTTTTATAGTTGCCATAAAACAACTATAAACGTGTTACATTTTAGATCGTCTAATAAAATACTCCACCGACTTTATTAATTCAACTCCCATAAAATATAACGTCCTCCTGTTTCATTCCTCTTTTACTTATTGTGTTAGATAAATAACAAAACTTTTCCAAGGATGGTGTACAGTTAGTGTTTAAAAAAATTGAAATAACAAATAACCCGACTGCTGAACATTAGCTACTAAGCAGGAAGGATCAACCACTTCACATTTAATGAGTTAAAATGATGACTTTTATCCCACCTACGCTTGCTTAATATACTCCATCCAACGAATCAAGCTCCCAAAGAAAATCGTCTATATGTGCCCATTGGTTCATGCGTGTGACCTTTAATATTCACTGCCCTATGAAGAGGACCACCGTCGCTATTGTTTCGTTTATCTCTAGCCTCATGCACTGAAGTATGAGATGCGGGTATTTGGTTCGATAGGGCTTTGACTCGGGGAACGGTCTATAATTATTGGTGAGAAGTCGAGATGTTTGGTACTTTTTATTTTCGTTTATTTTTTTAACTTTCAGCAATAACCGTCATCTACTGATGAGTAACAATAATAAAAATAGCACGTCACCTGTGACACCATTTCTATAAATTAGAGTCAAAGGCTCTTCAACGGCTTATGGAGAGAACATAAAATCAGACACACATAATTATATTCGGGAAATCTCATTGTACTTGAGCCATTACAAACGTGCGAATTGAGTCATAAACATTTGTATCAGACCTCTCTCTCACACATATAGGAGGCATATCAGGCATATCGGAACTCTCGCTCGCACTTTTATGACTCGGTTCGCACGTTTGTAATGGCTCAAGTATAGCGACCGACGACGCGAGCTCCGTCTCTGCTCACCATGATTAAGCTCTGCGAATCAGAGCGAAAGGACTCGTCCGACAAAAGTCAAGTAAGTCTATCCGGAATAAAGTTAATAACGATACGTCTTCAATCAATATTTGTCCTATACATGATTGCGCATTGAATTTACTTGTACTCTTTCCGAAGCTTTACGAGCGATTTGTCAACAAACAGATAAGCTGTTGTCTGTTCCTACCTGATTCCTACTCATTACGGGTAGCTGGAACGGAAACCTTCGTTTGTTTTTTTTCATAAGTTTGCATTTATTTCGCAAACAACGGAGGGAGGTCCCAACACTGCGCTGGTTCAAGTGGGACTCGGCTCCCATGTAGGTATTGTAAATATGCACATATTTGTCTTGCATTGTATGTTAAAGCCCTCGAAGTGTATGGGATGCATCCGTTTCGTAACCGATGACCTCTCCCGACGCCCGGCGCATTAAATTACAGGATCTCTGCCGCACACAAAATGAAAGGTAGCATGCATCCGTGGCTTGGTTTAAATATTTTTTCTATTCTTATTGATTCAACGGATCTTTTTGTAACTGAATTTCAGAAAATTAAATATTTCACTGAATTAAAAGCAATCAGAAATGAGACAATCCTTCTAAGTGAGTGATATAAATATAATCCATAAGATCAGCAAGCTGGAAATGGTAAGCTGGTCACTTATATTAAAGAAACAATCCACGAACTGGCAAACGAAACAGGGCGCCCACCAACCAGCTCATGGACCAACGATTTGAAGCAGATTGCTGGCAGTGCCTGGGTGGATGGCCAGGTATATAAAGAAAAAGCGTTTTTTGGCTCCCCCAAGACATATTATTATGTCCAGCAATGGACGAGTACGGACTGAATGGTGAAATTATATAGGTGAAAATTATATTTTTCCCAAGTTCGGCAAATGTTCAATCTGCTGTAGTCATAAGCGACAAAACTGTACTAGCTAATTTGTTTAATATAGGTAAGTCTAAAACACAATTTTTTAAGGCATTTTTCACAACCTGTTGTAAAATTACTTTATTTACATGTCCATTACCTTTTTTAAAATAACGGAGAGCTGTTATGGAGATTGCTCCATAGCCAAAAAACCCAAAACTCAAAAAAAAAAAATGAACGATCAATTCATTGGAATTGATCATACATGTTTTTTTACAAAAATTAAGCAATTTGCTTTTTTAAATACTTTTCTTGTATAGAACAATAATGAAATGACAACCTATGTGCTTTAGTCCACCGACCCTAAAATTAAGGCATCCACTGAGTACAACGAGCGCCACCAAGGAAACGGTTGTAAACAGCAGACTGGCAACCTCAAGTGATAGAATGGCACTTTTAGAAGAAGAAGAAAAAATATAAGATCTTTTTTTCCTCGGTGGAGCTAGTTTCACTTAGTGGATCCTCTTAAAACATTGCGAATCATGGTGACGGTAACTTACACAGTAAATGCGGTTGCATGAACGGAACCTCCCTGAACGATTATGCGTACTGACCCCTGGGTCTCGATTCTGTTAGTGCTTTACAGTTCAATTACAGTTACATGGTTGGGTCAAGTGACACGTTTTTTAATTCCATTGACGCCTAGAACGAATATGCGTACGCGCGTTGATTTGAAGCGGCAATGAAATTAAGTCATTGTACTACAATGCATTAGCAGAATCTAGACCCTGTATGTCTGGCGCTAACTGCCCAAATATCAGCGAGCTTCTCACTTTGATTGCCAAATCCTTTCTTTCACTACGTGACGAATATCTCATGGATAGACCCAATATCCCAATTCTATGGATAGACTAGGAAAATAATTGAATATTAAGTAGGTTTTCTAATGGAAATTTAAATCTATCAAGAGTAAGCCATTACAACGACGGGTGAAAGGCTATCTATCTATCTATTTATCTCTTTAAACGAGCAATTCTTGTATATATATTTATATATAATCAGAATCTCGGAAACGGCTCCAACGATTTTCACGAAATTTTGTGGGGAGATGCTTTCGGGGCCGTTTAATTGATCTAACTAGGTTACATTTTTAGAAAACGTTGTTTTATCCGTGTTTTAAGCCAATTGAAATTTGCTATGATAACATACACAGGTAAATTTCGCGTATATCTGCAAGGTTGGGATAGTTCTGACGGGAAAACGGGCGACCCGTTTCGGGCCGATTTCAAGAGACCCGTTTCGAGTCATGATGTTTTTTTCCAAGTTCTTTTTTTGTTGAAAAAGGATTATTTAATTTTATATTACATATTTTATATTACAATAAAAGTACCGAGCAAAGCTCGGTTACCCAGGTACTTTGGTTTAAGCGACATGTTTTTAATTTTTTGAAAAACCTATTTCAAAACACGCAGAAAAATCTGCAGATTCCAAATATATAAATATCTCAATTTAGCC
Organism: Yponomeuta plumbellus; assembly: GCA_947310845.1. Lineage (NCBI taxonomy): Eukaryota > Metazoa > Arthropoda > Insecta > Lepidoptera > Yponomeutidae > Yponomeuta > Yponomeuta plumbellus. The sequence goes on along the minus strand of OX371192.1, from coordinate 8,815,007 downwards.
AAAAAATTTCGCTTAAACCAAATAGCCTTTCACCCGTCCTTGTAATGGCTTACTCTTGATAGATTTAAATTTTCATTAGAAAACCTTCAACTAAGAAGTAGTAACTATCGTAGCTCTTCCATCGCAAATAGTAGCTCTCATTAACCATATACCTAATGGAAATTGCGGCGAACTCCTAGCTGTTTTCTTAGGTTTTTTATATCTTTTTTACTAAGCGTTCTTTTATACGTCTCATTGAGGTTCTGTTTTAAGTATTTTTTTGGTTGTCAAGTATTAGCTTTTCTGTCCATGTTTGTAGTCATAATATTACGGTGACTTCTACGCTTTTATTATCATTCATATGTACAGCATTCATACAATCCACTAGGTTTCATAATTTTCCGAAATATTGGCGTGCGTGTGTGTGTTTGTATATTACGAACAGTTTATAGGTTACAATATTTCCATGTGATTTAAATAGAGAAACGTTCTGTTTATATTATTAATGTTACGCCCAATGTTCCTACTATTCGAAAATAGAATACATTTTGTATTTCATTACACGCTTCTTGCTACTAGCCAGTAACATGATATTATCTTTAGCCCGAATATTACTCACTGGTTATTATTTTTTCATGTCATAAGAAAACTAATGTGTTGCTTGACAGACAGTAAATTTATTAGAATACAAACTTGATTCTGAACAACTAGGGACATGTAGTACGTATATTTATTTGTTGAGTTTCAGGAAAACCATGGATAAAATTCGAGTGGCAAAGATTTTATTTAAAAAGGTTATTTTAAGATCAACAACAACAACATTACAACAACAACACAACTTTTACAACATTTGAATATCTATGATAAAAAAATCAATACATCGTCAGTTGGCGTGCTGTTAAAATAATCCTTTAAAATGGCCAGAACTTATGGTGAAGTAAAGGCCGCGTCTGATGATGATGGTCAGTTTTGACTTGTGCTTTAACATTTTGTTTTGACAATGTTTAACAATGTGTTATCTACCGCTAACAGCTGCCAGTAGAACAAAGTTAATATGGAAAACCACTGAGAGCTATTAACAATTGATTCAAAGATTGTCAGTGGAAGGAAAACCGGTGGTTAAAATTATAAGATTTCTTTTTAGTTTTGCATGCAAATTTTTGGCAATAAACATTTTTGTTGTTATTCTAAATGCCAAAAACAAAAAATTAACTAAATCACTACACACTTTCCTAAACACTACACATTGTTACCTTTATTCCGGATACACTTATTTGATTTTGGTACTAATAATGTTTAACAATCAATTTCTAAAAAATATGCTTAATAGATTTTTAGTCGCTTCTACGAATTTTCCGGTTTCACTCGAGATATCTTTCTACAAACATGTGTCTGTAAATGCAACTCTGACCAACGTATCGAGTGACAGGAGTTACTTACAGGAATCACACGAGAGAGGTAATGGTCGTCTATTTGCGGCGTTGCCGGAAACGAGGCTTTTTAGCTCCGAGTTGGCACTAATTTAATGTAACGTTCGAGTTCACATTGGAAATAAAAATGTTGTTACTGTATAAGAATTAATTTAAGAAGAAAATTAAGAAGATATTTTGTAGGGACGCCTTTGAAAGTTATTGTTACATGTTGTATGAGGTCTGTTTAATTTCACCCTCGTAAAACTTTCTTCTCCTGGATTTTGTTTAAAAGAACTCCGCACGCGCTTTTTCATTGTACACGTAAATACATCAATCATGCAGCAATATTTCAGGCTTAACTTTTCTTTATAATTTGTTCAATAAATCTTCTTTACAGAAGGTATTTAGCAAAAAACTATAAATCTAGCGCGTGTTTTCCATAATGAATCGTGGCAACGATATTGGTAGACACTGCAAAAAATTTATATTTATGTTTGTTAACAGTAGCTAGTCATTTCGAATTAGATACATAAACTCACGCCTACATCGTCTAGAGCGGGCTTAGATTCTGCTAATGCATTGTAGTACAATGACAGTTGGATGAAAGCGTCAACTTCATTTCATTTCCGCTTCAAATCTACGCGCACACGCGTATTTGTAATTCCAAGTGTCAATGGAGTTAAAAAGCATGTCACGTGACCCGGCCATGTAACTGTAATTTAACTATAATGCACGAACAGAATGAAGGCCCTGGGGAATGTTTCAAAAAACTCAGTTTTATGGTTTACCATGTCGATTGACATACCGCACCCCTAGGTGGAAACCCTACTATGTCGAAATAATATGTGAAAATTTAGTTAGCTACTTTTTCGACTTCCTGACCTTATGACCGGACCTAACAATATAACTCCCATAACGATAACTTCAACTTGAAGGAGACGTTATGGGAGTTATATTGTCCGGTCTGGTACACGATCAGGAAGTCGAAAAAGTAGCTAACTAAATTTTCACATATTATTTCGACATAGTAGGGTTTTCATCTACAGTCTATTTTTTGAAGCGAACGACTAAGTGTCAACATGTCAAAAATTTGGTTTTTTAATATGCCACATTTATAACACTGCATAATATTTAGCAAAGTTATACTAAACGATATGCCTAATAAATACCATTAAGCAATTAACACAATAACACTGTTATTACCTGATTTATCCCCCACTTGCAGTTTATTTAACTAATATTTTATTTTATCATGAAAATACTATTTTCTTAAGAGATCTATGCCCCAAAAAATACCTAAAATTTCAGTGGTCCTCAAATAGAAGCGATCCTACTGCTGCGAATTATGTTCGCAACTAGGAAAGATGACGGACTTTTGTTTAAAGGCCGATTATGATCGACTATTTTATGCTAATGGGCTACGCGAAGTGTAGGAAGAAGTATGGAGAGCTGACTACGAACCTCTTTTTAAAGACAAAAAAAGTAAGATTGACGTTGTTGTTGATGGGAGTGCGACTAAAGAAAATAAAATAGGTAACTTATCTTTAGTCTGTTCATCATTGTAAATAAGGTATTGGTAAAGTTTTTTGGTCCATCGTCCAGTTGTTTTATACTTTTGTGTTTGTTATTACGAAACGGAAAATATGGGCGAGCGAGCCGGACCCAACGCTGATTCTGCCAAACCGATGTATACGATGCCACAGAATACATAATAGTACAACGATGCAAGCAAAGCTGCGTGCATGAGCAATTTTGAGTAAGATGTAAGTTTGAGAGATGCTGTGTCTTTGTTTACCTTTAGTCGTTCGCTTCAGTAAATAGAATATAGGGGTGCGATACATTGCACAGCCGACCACACTTTAATGAAACGAATCTGCTACGCAATGTACCTTGAACTGTCATCATCAGTGGTCGGAGTAGGTATATTGATTTTTCGGACTTGCACTATGATATCATAACATGGACATGCCCTTTTTCTTAGTCTTAAACGTCATTACCATCGTAATCATTATCATTGTTTGTTTGTAAACGGTAATGATGTAATGTGTGTTTTATTTATCTAAATTCTGTCTAATTTTGATATTTTCATTTAGGAATAGCGAAATTTAGTTTAACACATTATAAGCGTAAGACGTATCGACGTAAGACGTGAAAACGTGTATCGGGAACGGACGCGTGCTAACCGTACTGATACGGTGTGGTTAAGAGGTTGAGCATGCTGGTTGTTGCATTTCAGCGAGGTGAACAGATAATAGTATTGTGACCATGTTATGCATTGGATGTTACCACCGATACTAGCTCCTTTACTGTAAAGCCAATAAGCCAGTATAAAATACAAAACAATGTGTCAATTTAGTAACTAGATATAACGAGCGCTGTAACACAATCTCGTTCGTCATCCGAGGTCTGCGGTCGAGATGTACTCCATCGCATAGTATTGAGACCAAAGCGAGATGCTTTATTATATAAGTACTCGAAGTAAACAATAGTAACCTAGTAGCATCGGTAGTAGATTGGACACGGTGAACGTTCACTGATAGGTGGGACATCTTTTTATCGAGACGATAACAAAACATTTTTGAAATAAAAAAATACAAACTCTCTTCACTACCAAAGCCAGTTAGTTAATTACCACCTAGTTAACCCATTATATGCTTTACTTGCTGGTAAGTTTCTATTATAATTTAAATCCATCATGTTAATAGAACTTATTTTTAGGACCTACGACGACGCAGAACCTAGGATTACAGTAGAAACAGGATTTATGTCAAAAATGGTCGTTCATAGCGATAATGATATTTAGTCCTAGGTTTCAAACCTTTGAGTTTTTAGCCAAAGACATAGTAAGATGTTAAAAGCTTATTTTTTTATTTCAAAAATGTTTTGTTATCGTCTCGATAAAAAGATGTCCCACCTATCAGTGAACGTTCACCGTGTCCAATCTACTACCGATGCTACTAGGTTACTATTGTTTACTTCGAGTACTTATATAATAAAGCATCTCGCTTTGGTCTCAATACTATGCGATGGAGTACATCTCGACCGCAGACCTCGGATGACGAACGAGATTGTGTTACAGCGCTCGTTATATCTAGTTACTAAATTGACACATTGTTTTGTATTTTATACTGGCTTATTGGCTTTACAGTAAAGGAGCTAGTATCGGTGGTAACATCCAATGCATAACATGGTCACAATACTATTATCTGTTCACCTCGCTAAAATGCAACAACCAGCATGCTCAATCTCTTAACCACACCGTATCAGTACGGTTAGCACACGTCCGTTCCCGATACGCGTTTTCACGTCTTACGTCGATACGTCTTACGCTTATAATGTGTTAAACTAAATTTCGCTATTCCTAAATGAAAATATCAAAATTAGACAGAATTTAGATAAATAAAACACACATTACATCATTACCGTTTACAAACAAACAATGATAATGATTACGATGGTAATGACGTTTAAGACTAAGAAAAAGGGCATGTCCATGTTATGATATCATAGTGCAAGTCCGAAAAATCAATATACCTACTCCGACCACTGGTCATCATCATCAACCCATCATGTCCCCACCAAGGGGCACGGGTCTCTTCCCTGAGGAAGGTATAGGCCATACTCAACCACGGGGGCCAAATCCGGATTGGTGGAGGCTTGTAAGACTAGTGGCTGGTCTTACTGTCAGAAGTTTTCAAGCCGCCCTAAGGCCTCTGACTTGGCTTAACGACTGCCACATATCAACGGCAGCCGGCACCAACTGCTTAACGTGCCTTGCGAAGCACGGAACCGCTCGGAAAAATGCTATTAACGTCAGTCATAGACGGTGACCCATCCATGGACTGAACGCGCCGTATGTTGCTTAACCTTAATGATCGTTTAAGATCATTAAGGTTAAGTCACTCAGGCAGCCCAGGCTACGAGCAATCCTATACTTAAACACATTCTTGGATGTATCCATTTCGATATAACAGCTACAGACAGCATATCAAAAGGCCAGTGAAGCACTTCAACGAATGAAGTGGGCAAAGGAAACAGATTTTTACTGAAAAAATCGCAGCGTTTTAAGTGCTTTCGCTAATTCACCGCTGCCACAGGAGTCGAGATGATAAGTGAGTGGTGGACGGAAGTCGATTTTTTCTCACTTGAACTCTCGAGAGCTAGCGAAATGTCTTTCGAATCGACTTTTCCACTCTCAAGTACATACAGACAGCAAAAAAAATGAAAAAGTTGCTAAGCTTTTGTCGTCCAGAATATAAGGGCCAGTTTCGAGTGTAAGGGGCTGGTCCCTAGGCATCGCCCACTTTACATTTTGACATTCTTTTTTCTTGCACAATGGTGCTCTTAGTACTTTGGGATCACCCTCAGGGTTCATTACGACGGCGATTCTTTTCGGCTTGTTGACATATTTTCAGACGAGGTCAAATCTATGCTAAGGAAAGGAAAGTTCGCTACTTTCTTTGCCATTTGAGTAAAAATTTTAAGTAGGTATATTGCACAGAATTATAAAATGCGTATTTGTTGCAATATCTCAGTTATAGCTTGTACAACAGCTGTTCTGGGAGTTTTTACTCAGATGGATATTTTGTGAAATATCAATGATTATAATGCATTCTACAAATGACAAAATCTCTGGTAAATTATCATGGTTCTACAAAAAGCTTATCAATTCTACATTAAATGTTTGATTTTAAGAGTTATCAAAGCAGTTAAGAAAGTTAAACTATGAAAATTTTAAATCAGAAGATAAAGATCTCGAAAAATATATAAAGTAAAAGGATGCAATAAGTAAAGTAAATGGACTTTTTTAATTTATTTGTTTTAGGAATTCCACATCTCAAAGGTAATTTTCTTGTTTAAAAACGAAAACAAACTGAATAGCCAAGAAATCTAACGTAAACAGTGACAAAATGCTTTGATCAATTTGATGCAAATATTTCAGGCATTTCTCAAATCTTTGCAAACTCTACGATCGCATTTCTTGCCACACAGAACATTTCTGCGATAAGATAAAATTTACACATCTAAAATACTCACATTATCACAAAAGGCAGTCCGCTAAATAAACAACAGTCACTGTCCACACAGAAAAGAAACGAACAATTCAAAATTCCAAGTCACAAACATTCAAATTTCGCGCTGGGCACCGACCGAGGTGGCACACGCTCTCCTTCCCAAGCCCCGGAGTAAACTGAGGCAGGGTCGGTTGGCTCGTCTAGACGGGAAGGCGGGGGACAGCGGGGGCCACGGGGGCGCATCCAGGATCAACCCCCGTACGTCAGTTGCCCACAAAACGGCCCAAGCTCAAATATTCCGGAACAATGATTAAATATTTATAACAGTCGAACCGGTGCGAGTTTTCCTCGAGATATTACGTTTTTGATGTCACTGAGCATTGTCGTTCGGCTTTTTGGTACAGTTACCCACAATTTTATAGGTCATTGGATGAGGAATTGACGCCTAGTCGAGTGCGATTTTCACTGCTTAACAAGCCGTGTAGTAGAAACTTTTCAGAAGCTTTTAAGCTCTGATTTTGTTATTGATCATGATTTTTATTATTTACGATCCCATTAGCACATTTATTATGATTATGATACAAAAATACATTTGATCAGAATTCAAGATAATATATCAGTTCCTAAAACCGGCATAATGAGCATGCGGAGACTTGAGTGTTGATGAAGCGGAAGAGGTTTTCAGGATCGTCGCAAGTGGTAAATCCTGCCGTCTACGTACCCCTTAATAATAATAATAATATATTTTTTTAAGAATTCGAAATTTCCATTTACGAATTCTTTTAAACACATTTTAAGACTGATTGGATGATTTCAGAAATACCATTAAGGTATTGAAAAACTTTATATGCTGTCAAAATTGAGGGAACATTTTTTAAATCCTAATATAGGTTACTCGCCGATACCTGCAGCGTTGTTTCTGCATTATTTTTATTAAAATGATTGATTATGAAAATCAATCTGAATTAGTTTATTTAAATAACCCGCAATAATAATAATATAATAATCTTGATCTAGCGGTGCCATGTCTGATTACCAAGCCGGAGGTCATGGGTTTGATTTCCACTAAGGGCCGTTATACATTTGTACAAATGGCCTTCTGGGCAGATAGCAGAAACTACACTTTAACTTCATCGACATTCCTTAGCCGATACATGTACATACATGCCTGTTTCCAAGTTCCACTTTTTTTTTAAATTCAAATCTGGCTCCGCCTCCGACAGCATCTATCAAAGCCAACTCTCATTTTACAACAATTTTAAGCAATGAGTGTTTAAAATTATTGTAGACTGGGAATTTGAGGGATGACAGAAGCAACATATGCTACTTTGCAACTACGCTCATCAATTCCGGTTGTTACTACCCACTCGCCACTATTAGATCACGAGTCTTTGACCTCTCACCGGCAAAGCCCGTCGGCAAATCGAATTGACGCTTCAGGAAAACGCGAAAATAATCGAATTTGGAAAACGCAGCGTCACGTAGATTGCACTTAACGGCCGCACACGACGAAAGCTACGAACAATAAATCAGCGTGATATTAATAAATGTCTGGCCCGTAGTCAGTGCACTGGATAATCCGTATTGATCTAGACTAAATTTAGCACTGAAGCTGGGACCTGCTGCATAGAAAACGAGTAAAAGCTCCGTTGCATTGCAAACATACTCAGGCCTATTTAACATACATACTAGTCCCTGGACAGTAAAAAAAAAGGTTAACCTCTAGCTTTGATCCTTGCATCATAGTAGATCTGTTTTACGTCAATGACAGTTGTTGATTGTTACAACTCAATTTGACATAGCGTTTAACTTTGTAGTTAAACGCTATGTCAAATTGAGTTGTAACAAGGAAAAGGGTTTCTTCAGTATTTACATTGCACTACATCGTGTACAAAATCGTCAATTACAAATTACAATTACAAAAAAATTACAAAAATAGACAATTATAAACTGTTATTAATTATTGAAATGTATACTGACTTAATAAACGATTTTCAAGTTTTTGCGTTACTTTATTCACACGTTGCAGATATGATTTTGTCTTCACATTGTAATATTTTGAACAAAAACTTTCGTAAGCACTACACGTTTCTGGTTAATTCCGGATTCAAGGTCAGAGCGAAACCTGGTCGAACTCTTCTGACAAAATGTCAAGTATTTGAGTCCGGAAATAGGCTTATGCCTTTTATCTTAGATCATGCCTATAGGGGTTAACTTTGTAACGGTGTAAACCTTACCTAAAATTACTTTACCCATTTAAGGTTGTATTTAACATTCATTTATACTTCATTTTTTGATGAGATTGTGAACTGGCAATACCCATTTGCTAATTACATATATTCTGTTTCCTTTTTTGCATTTTTGTATTTTTCTGTTTATTGGTGATATAAAACACAGTTGGAGTTGTACAGCACCCGATTATATTTATTTAGGGCCGATTTCTGAGTTGAGAATTTTGCTAAGTAATTACTTAACTGGTAGGTAATCCTGTCTCGTCATATTTCGCATGGAAAAAACATGAAAGAACGTTACTTAAGTATTTACTTAAAGTAAATTCTCAATTCAGAGATCGGCACTGAATCTTTCAAGTTAGGATACTAATGGATGGAATACACCAAAGCGGTGGCGGTGGTGGCGCCATTAAATCCAGTTGTGTTTCTATGGACGTACACATTAAAAGGATGTCATTGCTATGTATTTCATCAATAAGACGATCCAGGATAAAATTGTGGATCAGTAATACTGCAAATTCACAAGGAAAACTTCTGGTCGGTGATTCTGTGACGGGAATCTCGAATGCATTCATGCAGCCATTTTAGGAACTGGCTATAGAAACGATAGATATTGCCTAATCGAGTGATATATTAAGTACTAACGTGCCATGTCGCTTCGTCGAGGTTAGCAGCGAATATATGACTGTCACCTAGGTGATACTTAAATTTTCGTCTGGAATTCAATATTTAATGTAGAGAACCTAGATTGGAATATGTGAGTGGTTGACTAAAAAGGGACCCGGAGGGATTGTAAACCGTTATTTTTTATTTGAATTTTTTGATCTAATCTAATGGTACTTACCATATTAATTTGGGTCATAAAAATGTTATATCTTTGCTGTTTGTATCTGTATTGTATATGCTGCATTTTATTTTACATTTCAACAAATAAGTATTGGATTGATTTTATACAATATATAACTTGGTTACTGTTATGCAATTTTATAAAGTAGCAGTTAAGTATTTTTATTGTGACTTCAGTACTTTTTGCTTAGTGATCATCTGCAATAATTAAATTCTACTTTCTTGGGCACAACTATAGAGCTCTATTTAACACGTACATACAACGCTTGCATTCAGTGGGGACAGGCTCGCCACTTTTCACGATCCAGGCCAGGCTGGCCTCTCGCTACATCAACATTTTTATGTACCATATACACGCCCCACTGCAGGCCAAAGTCCTTCTCTCAGAGAGAGAGAGTATAGCTTGATTATCACACGTAGCAGCACCGACTGCCTCGTTGGCCTAAGGGCCTTTCTCCACTGCTCCGGTCCGGCAAATGTTAATTGCCGATCCGAATTAGAAACACACAAGAATACTTATAAGCTTCTCTACTACTCCGGCATCCGGTTTTTAACGGTCCGATAATTTTCTAGATCGGAACGGTATTTTACCGGTCCGAAGTGATCGACGTACAAAAACAATACACGTTTTGCACCGCGCATACAACCCAAAAATGTTCCCATACTATTTTATTTACATTAATAGAATGTGTGAAAAACGTCCCCTGCCTCGAATAGAAAAACCGAGGAATTTTAATAAAGCACTGCGTCACGTCTATTGCCGATTATAGTCGGATGAAGTGGAGAAGCATAATCCGGCATCCGATATTTTTCTCATGACTGATTCCGGTTCTGACGCCGGACTGGAGCAGTGCAGAAAGGGCCTAACCGTTAAGACACTCACCTACCAAGATAGAGGTCATGGGTTCGATTCCCATTGGGTGTCGCCGAACATTTGTACAAATCATCTCTATCTGGTAGTTTTCCAATGTTTATAATGTCCTTGCGTGATTACCATAACACAATGTATCCTAGTTTTGGGGCTAGATCAACTGATTGTATTGTGTGAAAGTTATTATTATTACATACCGCGGGATTAATTTCTAGAGCTAAGGTATTCAGAAACTTTAGATTTGGGTGAGTGGTATTCCTACATCAATTTCATATTTATTGATATTATGAATCATAAATGTATGTATCTTAGAAGACAAAGACATGCTGGGATTCGAATCCATGACCTTCCGAATGTGACGCCAGCGTTCTATTGCTGCGCCACCACCGCTTTTGTCATCTATTTACGACGACCTCTGTGGCGCAGCGGTTAGCGCATCTGACTACCATGCTTGAGGTCCCGGGTTCAAATCCCAGCTGGGGAGAAGAAAAACCCAGGTCTTGGATGTTTGCATGTCTGTGACGTCGCTGTTTCTGGTTCCCACGACACAGGGTATCCTAGTGTGGGGCCAGAAGCAATGTTTGTGCCTGTATGTAAATGTTATGTTATTTATGTTATGTCATTTTATAATTTTTCTAAATTACAGTTTATCCCGATAGCCGTGTCCGATTACAGTTCATTACGATAATTCTTCTCACTTGTCTCTCGGGTATAACAAATAGGAATTAAAAAATACATCCCATAAGCCTAACTAATCTCTCAAATTGAAGAGGAACTCCCGAAAACGGCATCATCTCACATGATAGACACAGACAATTGCATTATTTCTCTTCTCAAAATGCGGGTGAAATGACAAATTGATCCCTCTATGACGCGTCGTTTTGATACAGTGTTTAAAACTGGCACTGAATAATAGAGTGGTGGTGATTCAGCAGTATTACAATACGGTACAGCGTATGGGATAATACACCATGGACTGTGTACTTACATTTACATATGTAGAAAATATTACACAGCATGAAGCAGAGAGGCCCCTATTGCGTTATGTATGATAATTAACCTCAGTTTGGAGTCAATATTTGTCTTCAGGCACTAAAAACCAGTAAAACAAAGGATGGACAAAGATTCAACTCAAAATAAAATACTAGTTTATAATTCGATGATGTCGCTAATAAATAACTAGACATAAGTTTTTATAAATTAAGAATGTTTCTTTTTTTCCCTATTCTCAAAACAGGAGCCGGGAGATGTCATTTTACTTGTTACGCAGGATATAGCCTAATAACGTTAATCAGTCTGGCAAAAAAGGAAGATTATATTTCCGTAAGTAGATGCTACCTATTAGATGGCCCGATGACATCAAAAAGGCTGGGCCGCCACCCTTCGGCAATGGATAATATTGGTAGAGGTCAGGGACATTAGCGTGACAGTAATCTATGCCCAAGAGTGGACGTTTTTCATATAAATTATAGATAGAAAGACTTGCAAGTACCTCTCTGAAGACATACTTCAATATGTATGTATAGTGGAGCATAATATGCGATGAAGTCCATACTCTCTTGCAATGAATGCCTACAGTGCATAGTTCCTAGGCTAATTATGCTTACATGCCTCTACCAGATAGCCAATTAAAGTGAAGCTGGGCTGGTCATGTCAGTCGATTGGAATTGGATAGATGGGAAAGACTCGCCACCGAGTGGGTGCCACAAGACGGACATCGAAGTCGAGGCCGGCCGAGACACAGTCTCGATCAACATCTGCCGGAGTGGTCTGAGGTGGATCTGGCTCGAAAACTCTACACTAAACTGGGTGACGCCTTTGCTCAGCAGTAGAACACAACATAAGAGGCTACGTAAAAAAAGATCTCTAGCAAACATCATAAGCTCTACATCCCTGTGAGATCTGTTGAATGTATCATGGCGCTAGAGGATTAACAGTATGTCTCGTCTAGAGCTGAGATAAGAGCATCTCGTTGACGGCCACCTGTCGTAGTGTGTAAATATGCTTAGGCATAAGTATCTTTGAAACAAGGAATACTTGGTTCAATGTTCTTCATTGAATCTTTTCTAAAATTATGAAACTAGCAGGCTATAAAAGACCTAATGCACAGCCCAGGTTTTAGGAAGAGAGTTTAATAAACAAACGTTTTCACTGCAGGTTAGATGTTTCAAATTTTAAACTTTGAGTTATGTTTCTCCGATATTTTCCTTGGTATTTAGAGAGTAAGTAATATTGCTCCAAAAAAAACCATCAAATATATGACTTCGAAATACCTAACTATTTGGTAGGTACATGCCGCTGGTTTGGAATTTTGAAGCAAAAATCCAGTAGAAAAAACACCGTTCGTAGCCTGGGCTGCCTGAGTGATCTTAAACGATCACGACGACTTCAGTTCATGGATGGGTCACCGTCTATGACTTACGCTAGTGGCATTTTTCTGAGCGGTTCCATGCTTCACAAGGCACGTTAAGCAGTTGGTGCCGGCTGGCGTCGATATAATATATGGCAGTCGTTAAGCCAAGTCAGAGGCCTTAGGGCGGCTTGAAAATTTCTGACAGTAAGACCAGCCACTAGTCTTACAAGCCTCCACCAATCCGGACTTGGCCCCCGTGGTGGTCTATTGGCCTATACCTTCCTCAGGGAAGAGACCCATGCCCCTCAGTGGGGACATAATGGGTTGATGATGATGTGTGAACTCAAGCATCACCTCACCGTTGTGAACACATTAAGCCCATTTCACTATGGAAACACTCAGGGGCCATTCTCTTCAGTGGGACTTACCTACATAGGCTGCTTATCGTACAATTATTTTCATAGTTCGACCAAAATAAAATAATACATCCCGTATTAATAAATATTATTCAAGATAGAACATAATTCAAACCTGCATGCGTGTATGCGACAACTAATGAATGTCGAAGAAGTGAAAGAAATGAATATACTGTTGTGACAAATGTCGGTTGTCATTTGCACTTTGCACTATGCACTTTGGTCAAGTGGCAGCTGTTAATAGTAGAATAACAGTTTATTCTTTACAAAAAACCGGGGGGCGCAGAGTTAAAAACCAGACCAGATACCTGTCCACCTAGAGATCTTGAATAGGAAATGGCGCTGGATAAGCCACGCACTACACCGGGACAAGTGATGCCTGACCAGACAAGCCCTCACGTACACGCCCTCGGGCAACTGAAAGGGGATGGCCAAGGATTACCTGGAAAAGATCTATGACCCAAGAGGCCAAGTCGATCGACACTACATAGATGGCCTGAACACAAAGGACCGTGAGAAGAAGTCTTTGGTTGAGGCCTTGTGCTCTCCTAGGAGCTTATAGACCGAAGAAGAAGAGGACTCCTTCATACAAAATACATACCTACACAAAGCTCCGTTCAAAATAGTGTCAAAGAAGACTAAAACAGAATGTTCAGTCCGACAATAAAAAAGTGTTGCTAATGCGTAACTCGAATGTAAGCGTAGTCCATAATCTGATTGCAACGCAACAGTATGTGAAAACTGACTGTGTGATAAATCAACTCGTATGCGAAATTCAATTCATTGCATACCGCGAGCGCTCTACTCTAGTTTTGTTGCTTAAATTAAGCTAGGCAGCCCGCGGGCTCAAGTTTTAACATAGGGAAGGTGCAGTCGACAGCACCTGACCCTTATACACGAGGCTCTATTAGAGCCATCGCAAATAGGGCGATTTGTCGCCACGTCTAGCCACCGCGTCAGACGCGACGTTGTCATTAGCTTCTGGCGTCTTGTCGTCGCGACTACGCGACTCTGACGCCAAGAGATTCGTACCAAATACCTATATGAAAATTGACGACCGCTGTCGCGTGTCGCCTAGTATGGGCATAGGCTTATACACGAGGCTCTATTAAGTAACAGTACTGGTTGACCGAGCTTTGCTCGGTATGTAGGTTTTCACACAAAAGAAAAAAAAAAGAAAAATTATTATCAAGTCTCGAACCAGGGTCTTCTGTTTACGGTATCGTCCTATTTCCCACTTGAGCTATGACAACCTTACATATGGTTGCGAAAATTTCCTTCTTGTAGTGTAGCAGTTAGTTCTTTGCCTTAAAACACGGTTAAAACGACGTTTTATAAAAATTAAACCTAGTTGGATCAATTAATCGCCCCCAAAACCCCCTGTATACAAAATTTCATGAAAATCGTTGGAGCCGTTTCCGAGATTCTGATTATATATAAATATATACACAAGAATTATTGCTCGTTTAAAGAGATTAGATTAGATTAACCTCTTCAGTCCTGACCTTGAAAATAACATTAGAAAACCATGGTTATTTTCAAGTCAGGACTGAGGAGGTTAAGGGTGTGCAAAAAATATGTAAGGTATTAAAATACTTTGTAGAGATTGGTTAGCTGTCAATTTACTAAAATCCTATAGACAGTAAATTGTTGACAGCTCCGAATGATAACAGAAAATACTCATCAACATCAGTCTCACTCACTCATACTCACTACATCATCATCATGTTTTGCAAATGAACTAAACGTTATCGCTTATGAATGTTTTTTTGTAGACTTCATCATCATCATCAACCCATCATGTCCCCACCGAGGGGCACAGGTCTCTTCCCTGAGGAAGGTATAGGCCATACTCCACCACGGGGGCCAAGTCCGGATTGGTGGAGGCTTGTAAGACTAGTGGCTGGTCTTACTGTCAGAAGTTTTCAAGCCGCCCTAAGGCCTCTGACTTGGCTTAACGACTGTCATCTATCGACGGCAGCCGGCACCAACTGCTTAACGTGCCTTGCGAAGCACGGAATCGCTCGGAAAAATGCCATTAGCGTTAGTCACAGACGGTGACCCATCCATGGACTGAACGCGCCGTATGTTGCTTAACCTTAGTGATCGTTTAAGATCACTCAGGCAGCCCAGGCTACGAGCGATTGTAGACTAATACATACTATTAATACTTATTAATACGTAGCAAAAACATAAAAAAACAACACCTTTGATATACCTATGTGTCTCACCTTATGAATCACACCTCCGGTTTCTGGAACGCTAACAATCTGTTAATCTACTATTAGCAGCTGTCACTTGCTTTTTTTTGTATGCACTTTTGACAACTGACAGCTGTTAACAATAGATTAACAAACTGTTAGCGTTCGAGAAATCGGGGGTCAGCCTGGTGACCGACAGATGAACGGACGGACGCGGACGGACGGACAGACTTCTTGCTTGTACCTTTTGGCCCAAAAAAACTAGTGGTGTCGGCTAATCTATATATATATAAAAGGAGAAGCTGACTGACTGACTGAATGACTGACTGACTGACTGACATATCAACGCAGGGCCCAAACTATAAGGGTTAGAAACTTGAAATTTTGCACGGGAGTTCCTTTTATAACGTAGGGTAGCACTAAGAAAGGATTTTTCAAAATTCACCTCCTAAAGGGGTGAAATGGGGGTGCAAAGTTAGTATGAAACTCTGCCGTTTTTGAAGTTACTCAAATGAAACTCAGTATGAAGTTTCTTCGTTTATGTAAAATAGTTTATCAAAAATCATCCCTTAAGGGGGAAAAAGGGGGGTGCAAAGTTAGTATGAAACTTTGCCGTTTTTGAAGTTATTCAAATGATATTTAGTACGAAAGTCCTTCATTTAAAATCATGAAACATGTGTAAATTAGTTTTTCAAAAATCATCCTTTAAGGGGGAAAAAAGAGGGTGCAAAGTTAGTATGAAACTTTGCCGTTATCCAAGTTATTCGAATGAGATTCTATATGAAGGTCCTTCATTAAAAGTCATGAAACATGTGTAAAATAGTTTTTCGAAAATCATCCCTTAAGGGGGAAAAAGGGGGGTGCAAATTTAGTATGAAACTTTGCCGTTTTTGAAGTTATTCAAATGGGATTCAATATGAAGGTCCTTCATTTAAAATCATGAAACACGTGTAAAATAGTTTTTCAAAAATCATGCCTTAAGGGGGAAAAAGGGGGTGCAAATTTAGTATGAAACTTTGCCGTTTTTGAAGTTATTAGAATGAAATTCAATATGAAGGTTTGTCATTAAAAGTCATGAAATACATGTAAAATAGTTTTTCGAAAATCATTCCTTTCAGGGGGTAAAAGGGGGGTGCAAAGTTAGTATGAATCTCTGCCGTTTTTGAAGTTATTCGAATGAAATGCAGTATGTAGGTCCTTCATTGAAAGTCATGAAACATTGTGTAAAGTAGTTTTTAGAAAATCATCCCAAGGGGGGTGCAAAGTTAGAATGAAAGCTCTCTGATATTCAAAGTTATTTCAATAAAATGTTGTATTTGGGTTATAAGTTCCTGATAAAGTTATTGATTATTGCCGACAGCCCTTTTTGTGAATTCACTAATTATGGGGGTTGCAAATTTAGAAGGTATAAAAGTTCTTCGTATTTACTTCGTATCGTCGCTTCGATTATTCATTTCGTTGCGATTTTTGAATTGAATTTCTTTGTTCTTCCATGTGTTTAAATACCACCTTAAATACTTGCTTACTTTCTTTTTTTTTCATATTGGTCGTTCTAACTCTTGAATAAATTTTCTCAATTCTTCTTATTATTTCTCCGTTCATGTGTTCATAAATATTTCTCAGCTCTTTAAAATACAACCCATAGTAAACAGCCTATACGAGTATATGTCCCACTGCAGGGAATAGGTCTTCTCTCAGAGAGAGTAGTATGGTTTTATTTATTTCGCATGCGCTAAAAGTATCCCAATCTTAATTGCAAACGCAAACACTTTACTCAACTAAAGCCCACGCAGACGAAGTCGCGGGCAACAGCTAGTAATATAATATAATGCCAAGATTTTGTATTCCATTTTTTAATAGCTATTAGTGTTTAAAGAAATACAATGTACCAATTTTAAAGCCGACTTCGTTACAGTTGTATCCGCAAAATAATTGAGCAAAACGAGCATCTTAAAAAGATCTAAAAGTTTTTTTTTTATATGTTATACTTGAAAACTTGCCCTGGAAATAATGATTAGATTTAAATAAACCCGCAAATTATTCGCTAGGTGGCACTAGGAGCACTAACTCCTTAATACCCAGCGCACTTTGAGCGGCGATGTAATTTACCCCTCGCGTTGTTAATTTTCCTCTAAGCGCGTGAATTTCGCACAATCCACGTCGCGATCCAGCTGCAAGGAAATCGAGCAATTCCGCGCGTATAAGGTTGCTTGCTCTAGCTTGAAATCGGCGCAATGGATTGGCTGCGATGTTGCTGTGTAATTGAATGGTTTTTGTGCGATTGGGCATCGTGGTCAGTGACGTTTGGCAATCATATTGCACTGGTTCAAATAATTGAGTTCATAGATTAAAGCCGGCTTACATCACTTTCTTAAATACTAAGGAATGCCCAAAACTGTCATGATTGGCAATTTCAAGCGAGGTATGTGAATACCACAAATAGATAGATAGATAGATAAAACATTTATTCACATTCACACACACACACACGCAAAATATAGGCACAGTATACAACCAAACCTATACCAAACAAAGAGCGAGAAACAAAAGCAAAACACATTAAACTAATACAGTAAAACAATGCACAGAAAGAAAAATAATAGTACACATGAAAAAAGTAACGTACAATAAAGCAAGAGAGAATTATTCGTGTGGCAAATGTAAAAAGGTACTGACTCATCATGTGCTGAAGTGGGTGACCACCTCAGCGCTGTTATTATGTCAGTACCCGTAATCGAAGACTCAAATGTCCTCAAGATTTTTAAACTAAAACTTTCGTAAGCACTACACATAGTAAATTTTATCCGGACGTAAGTTGATCCGGACCAAAAATGTTCTCAAGATGTTTTCCTTCATAGTTAATGAGTGGTATTGGTGTTACATACATGAAGATATGGGTATGTACATCTCTTCAGAAATGTACGGAACTTAGAAAACAATGTAATGCACGATACGTGCACCGGTTTCGAACCCACGACCTCTGAAATGTGTGACCTGCGTTCTACCGCTACGCTAACACGTCTAACTGCAAAGAAACAACATTTTTAAACTTTTTTTCTGTAAACGTTTATGTATGCTTACATACATACATATATAAGCTCACACCTGTATCCCAGAGGGGTAAGCAGAGACCAGGTACAGCCACCTGCCACGATCCTGACAAATCACTTTCGCTTCATCGAGATTCATTAGTCGGTGCATAAAATACTCGAAACCGAAGTGCGTGCGCACTTCGGTTTCGAGTATTTTTTATCTTGCCCTTTGCTTGTGTTTTGTTTGTTATGTTTATGTTTTACAAAATTAATAATTTAGTTTTAACTCACTGCGATAACCACTGGGGAGAGTTAATCGCCAGGAATATGGCATATTCTAACTCACTAAACCATATTTACAAATACAACATGGTATGTCGACCTCTGTCGCGCAGCGGTTAGCTCATCTGCCTACCATGTGAGAGGTCACGCGTTCGAATCCCGGCTGAGGACAAAAAAAAAGAAACCCAGGTCTTCGATGTTTATATGTTTGTGACGTCGCTGTTTCTGGTTTCTACGACACAGGGTATCTTAGTGTGGGGCCAGAAGCAATGTATGTGCCTGTATGTAAATGTTAAAATGAGACAAATATGCGAAGGTATTTATTCTTAGACCTTAAAATGAATAGTTTATTATTATTAAATACGACCAATGATGAAAATTACTCCTTATCATCCACTGTGTCAACTGTAAAACGCTCGTTGTTTTCGTTGCAATGTGAAACAATTTAACTCATTTTACCGGCTTTTACTAGGTCCAAAACTACTCCTACCACAGCGAAAGCCTGTCAGTTTGGATCACACCAGTTTCTGTGCTGAGCCCCTGTCATAAACTTAGTGTAGCGACAGACTAGCGTAACGTACGGCGTTGAACCTTCGGTTGGATTCGCTCGCAGTGTTTTTCGAATCCCCTTAGACGCATCAGACGAAATTACGTCGCGTTCGGCGTAACGCCGAACCTTCCTTGGGGCAATTATGTCCGCTAACACGAATTCAATGTATTTTGCATAGCAATTTGTCGAAATTTTTTTTTTGTAAGTCTCACCAGGTGTCTGCGATACAGACTTAAAGTCTAGTGCAGGTACCGCAAGCATTGTAACGACGCAAATTTCTTGATAGTAAATAAAAATTCTTTATTCTTATTCTTAAGCGACACAATCATGTGACGCGTTACGCGACTGAATGTTCGGCGCCCGTAGTTGAACGTTCGGTGTGCGGTGTGTCTTGGATCCTCATTGTATTTAGCGGATGCACCCAAAAGTCTTTTCTTATTTCTTCTAAGCCCTCTACAATAGCCAATATTGTAACAGAATCCATTATTCTGGGCAATTTAGTACGTCACACAACCGCACACTACTTGTAGGTACCGATGACGACGACGACACCACGTAACGTTCCGTCGCGTAGTGCTCAGGACGCAGTCACGTTCTGGGCGTTTGGTTTGCCATACCAACGGAAAGTTACGACTGCAAGTTCAGTCGTCGAAAGTTCGGCGCGGTACGTTCCGCAGGTGTGTCGCTTATATGTAATGATGGCAAGTAAAATCAGGGGCCTGATTATGCGCGCCGAATTTTGACCGACTCCAATCCTCTAACTATTTAAACTATTTAAAGGAGGCTCGCAGTCAACGAACGTGATTTTTCGTGGTTATTTTTTTCTCAATATTAATAACGACAAGTGAAACTAAAACAAAAGTTCTGATACCTGTAGAATGTTGTATAGACAATGGTATAGAATTGTTACGCAATTTTTGAACGACCATCAATTTAATTAGGTAATGATTACATAGGTATTATCATGCCAACAATATTTATTCCACTACAAAAAATTAACAAATTTAAGTGGACTTTGTTGGAAATCATGAAAATAACTCAAAAAACTCGGCATGATCAAATTTGTACGTCAGGTTTAGTCAACAGCACATCGACCAATACTCGATCACGTTATCGACTAATATGAAATTTGTATTTCATATTAGTCGATATCGACGATAACCTGATCGAGTGATCGTGATAAGAGTATATTTTTATATAGAATGTGTAAAATGGTTGAATCATTTGATATAAGCCATTTATATCTAATTGAAAAAATTGCATCCTGTTTCTTAAATGTCAATGGAACTGCTTTCGGGTCGAGTGTTACTGTGTTACAGTATGCGGATGGGTAAACAGAAAATATAACAAGGTTACCACAATTACAACCAATTCTTTTAGACACTGTACAACAACTCGTTCCATCTAGTTCGCGATAAGGCTTCGGTTCCGTGCAGTTTAGTGGTTAATTTTCCGCGCCACGAACAAGAGTCCGCCGCAAAAACCGAGCGCACATGGGTCTAGGTCGCTTGTCGAGAAGAGAACATTCCCTTTAGCTAGGGGAGCTTGTCTGTTCTAGTCTTTACCCCTTTTGAGCCTTTTACCTGATTTATGATGATTTATTATCTGCCAAAGCTTAGCAACCCAGATATACGTTTATCCATAAATACTCTGATGATTACCTGTTAATCCAAGTCAGAGGTATTAGGGCGGCTTGAAAACTTCTGACTGTATTACCAGCCACTGGTCTTACAAGCCTCCCACCAATCCGGACTTGGCCCCCCGTGGTGGCGTATGGCCTATACCTTCCTCAGGGAAGAGACCCGTGCCCCTCGGTGGGGACATAATGGGTTGATGATGACTTTTTATTTTTCTGGTGTGTAAAACAACGAGTTTTAATCTAATCTAATTTATTAATTGTGTTTGCCTACTTAAGCTCTTCCCCACTCTTTTTTCCATACTCCTTACTACCTCCTTTTTTAAAAAAAGTCCAGCTGCAGAGAAAACTTCTAATCTGTCATTGTTGTACCAAAGCTAACAAATCGCCCACATATAAAATGTTAACCTACCGGCAAAGAAACTACGGGGAGGATATTTACTGGGACCCAGTTCAATTTGTACCGGTTTTATTCGACTATGCGAATTCCGCTTTTCGGTTTGTGTGAAATCCTGCCGCTCTAACCGCAAGTGCTTCCGTAAGTGTAGTTTAGAGATGGATTTCTTAACTAGACAAAGGGTAATTAAATTCACATTGTTATATTTATTTCTAATGGTACGTAACCAAGTTCTCTATTAGCATCAACCGTAACATTTGATTACACTGACGCTTATAACTTAACTGAGTAGACTACACACTACAAATAAATCTATTAAATGATGAAGTGTAGTCAGTTTTTAATAATTTAATTTTATTAACTGATACTGGGCTTACTTTATTTATGTACTGTTTTATCGACCGCTCAGCCAAATCTCTGACGCTTAAAAACCAATGATTTTTTTGTATTTTTTTCTATGTTTCTATTAACTACAAATTTAAAATTCCTACTCATCATAATAAAAATATTAATTATATTATATTGGTTAAGGTTAAATTAATATGTTTAGGGCATGTTAAACATTTTCAGCCAACTCAATTAATAGTAAGTGGCGTACCCGCCTATATTGGGATGTAGGTACATATTATTTTTATTTTGTACATGTGTTAATTATTAATGTTTTTTCTGTTGGCGGAGCAAAAAAACAAAAAAAAAGTGATGGAATCTTCTTGTTTCTTGATGTAATTACCACCGGTTTTGAAATTGAGAATTGCGCTAAGTATACATTTGAGGTGCATCTTATCAAATTTCTCTCAAAGTCACTGGATACTTGAATATTTGCTCCGTCCGAAGACCAGCGGTAAGTTAGCCCAAATGTCATTACTATTGACTTGTGCAAGCAAAAAATTTTCCGGCTAATTAAAGCAGAACGTCTGAAGTTTCACCCCGGAAAGAAGTTTATTTTCCCAAAGTAAAAGCTAATATACTCCTACAGCCATAAAAGTCACTTTTGCTATTAGTTTCCTCTCCATATTTACGGCGGGTCTCTCTGGAATCGGTCCAACATTCAACACCTCATTAGCAGCTTTGTGTTAAACGCGGATTGTCTATGAAATCTTTTAGAGAACACTACGGGCACTATTCAAATTGAAACAAAACTTATTGCTTCGCGATATGGTTTTATTTTGTTTGCTCTCACAGAGACTGTCATCAAAACTGTATGAGTGAGGTACTCTTTATTAAAATTTTATTCATTCTCTCTCCGAAATAAGCGCTTCATTAAAATTGAGAGGTTATAAAGTTGGCTACGTTTTGAGTACATTTATAGTGGAATTCCAACCTTTTGGGGAATCAATAGGGATGTTCTATTATGTGTGGAATTCCATTCACAGGAACTTTGCGTGTATAGCAAACAAGTCATCAGTTCATTATGCGTGTTGAACGCATCCCGTACCAACAAATCCTTAAATTATTGTCACCGTAAAGTTGCCGTCTCTATATCAAAGACTTTTCGACATTTCGGTCCAATAGCCATTCTCAATAAAAATATTTCAGCTGGCATTAACAATAGTTCTTTTCTATAATGGTCAATGATTGTTCAATACAGTCTAAACACAATGGAAAACATCGGAGATCACCCGGCCCCGACTACAATGGACGTCTATATGGATTTCGTAATAAGCTCTTTCGGTCTAATCGATATAGTAAATTTTGTATTTTATGTGACAAAGTGTTTTTAGGAACGAGTTTGTAACTGTCACATATATTTTGTTTTGATCAGAGTAATTGCTATTTAGATAGTTATAGTAAACTGTAGAGAATATAAACGGTAGGGGTTTTCTACAGTTATAATCGCTCAACACGGTGGCTGATCATACTGATCTATTTTTATGCACTTTTGACGAGTTCACAAAGGCCTGTCTATGCTTTTTGGGTTCTAGTGTAATAATATAAGTTTGTTAGTGGTTAAATAGTTTTTTTGAAACAATGTATAAAATCAATATTGTAGCGCATCTTTCGCATTAGGCTAGACCTGTAATGAAAGATGTAAGAAATTGAAAATAAATAAATAAATATTGACTGTACTGATGACTGACTGAATGTGGTAAGTTGAGTGAAAATGCTGAGTATTAGTTATTGAGGAAAACAACCGCTCACGTTGAGTACGTTTATTACACTAAATTTAACTACAATATTACGAAATGACCTTTTTGCAGTGCTAAACTGTACATTATTTATTCTTTTAGTTCTTCTACATATGTTTGTTCTCATGCTTTGAATTTCTGAATATCACCGACATCAAGATTACAGGGTAAGAACTTGAAATTTATCATAGTGCCCCTTAATATAGTCCAGGAAACAATTTGTTTAAGCGTCAAACGCATAAGTAATATGTTGATAGAGTAGTCATTAGTGATGCGGTTTTGTTCTATGTACTTCGCCATATAAATCGAGTACTACTCAAAGCTCATATCAATGCTATCGATTGTATTAATATATAAATGGTTATCCAATAATTTTGTTTAATTCAATATTCATGGTGACATGTTTATAATGGGCCATTATATGCACTTTAATTCCTTATGTCCAATTGCTCTATTTTATTTTCAAACAAAAAGTTTGAAATGTTAGACTTGCAGCTAAAAGTACTAAAATATGTATTGTACACAGTATGTTTATTTGGAATTAAGTTTGTGTGGGTGGTGTATAATATACCATGTTCTATGGATAGACATCAGTAAGTCGTGGGTGTAAGGAAGCTTTGTTGGTATTTTGGGTATATCAATAAATCACCAGCAGACAACAACTTTTTGTGACAATAAATGCACAATCGAAAAATTACTTTGAATTTAAAGAACTTGACTTGGAACGAAAGGAGCGTTAAAATATTGAGCACAACTGAAATTAAAATACCCATTGCACCAAGAATCTAGATACATAAAACATCGTTCAGTACAAAGTAACAATACTGACCGATTAACATAAAAAATCGACTGGAGAATCGAGACGATTATTCGAATGGTTTCTAGTAAATGACATAGAGTTTAGATTTATCATGTCTCCAGAATTTCAATGCACTCGGCCCACCCGCCAACTTACTAACGACGTCATTGCGGAGACAATACTAGTGGCACAATGATGGAATAACGACCCATAGACTGGCCTTAGAGTGGAAAAACAGAAGGGCTACTCTATAAACACCGCGGTTTTGTATTGTTCAAGTAGGTATTGGTATTGGTCAATAAACGTATCAATATCAGGTCAGATTAGGGTAACGCTAGTAGATTTTAGAGCCATAAGTAGTATAATATTTAGAATGGTCTAAAATAACTACTGAATGAATGTAGTACAAAATTATAGAATTAAGTATGAAATTAAAATTGTATTGAAATTATGTTATGTGTATAATAAATGTTATGTTATGTTATAGAATCTAAACAGGATATTTGAAAATATTACCTACCTGTATGAAGTTTTTCAAGTTATTTTGTTTTTCAATATAATTAATTTACATTCATCTTACAGCTATGTAGCGCTTATTTGTGTAAGGCTTTAATGAAAATGTTAACGCTTGATTGAGTGTTCTCTCTCTATCTTAATCTTATCTTATCTTAATTCTGATTTTCAGAATATTTACGTATTACTAGCTGACCCGGCGAGTAGTTGTTTTAGTATATTAATTAGGCTGCGACCTATTCTTAGACCTACCAAATATACCAAAGCTTGATAACAAAGAACATGACCCGATTAATTTATATAGTAGATTATTGTTTGAATCAAATGTTACTATTTTTTATTTCAGTTGCAATTGTTTATCTCGCAAACACACTAAGCAGCCTATAGAAAATACAAAACAGTCCACTGCCTTCTCTCGGAGTAAAAGAGTATAGGCCTACTACGATTTCGGGCTTATTAACACCTGAGACAAATCGGCTTGCCACTTTTGCGCTAACAGCTAGCTATGATCAGATTTTTGCAATAAAATAAAAAAAAATAGTAACTTTGAAAGCAATGCCACTGGTCCGGCGCCGGACCCATAATCATTATCACTACTTCAGTTATGTGATTGTTAAAAGACAAATGCAAACCTTCTATCTCCCTTTATTTTGCGGCAACACCATTGACATAGAGCAAACAGCCGAAAAACAAAAGAAAACTATAAATCACGAAACCCCACGCGACACAGACCACCACTTCCACAAACAATGGTCCTTTTTCGAACAGTGTTAAAATTATTACTTTAGTGCCTGTAACATAATCATTAGACCGTTGTCGACCGGACAATTCTCAAAAGTGCATAGAGACCTTTAGCTTTGCAATATGCGGGCGGGAAAGGACACAATATTTTTACCGCACTTGTGACGAATTGCCCAAAAGGGAGACTTTTTGCAACAATTAATTCTCTCCTGCTTTGTTGCACGAGATACGGCAAAGCATTTTGCATTGTATTAAACCCTATTTCTTGGGACGCAGGTGCAACATACAAATTGAACGAAGTTTCGAGAAAGACCCCAACTTTGTATGCACTAAAAGCATATGAAGGCTCTTGCTCGTTTGTTCTTATCCTATCATCTTGAAGCAACAAGGTAATAGACTTGCGGAATGAAGATACGCATAGAATTGTACTGAAGTCGCGCTCTTCAGTAGTTCAGCAGACAGCATAATATCTGGTTCGATAGTGGTTGCGCCACATAACGCACCTCCAGAACTAAAGTGACCTAACTCAAAATTTGCAACTTTTGGGAACTGAGGAAAATGTATTCGGCGCTCTGAACGAGTTGCTCAAAAAAAATTGACTGAAATATTCCTCCATCTCTCTCTGACCAAATAAAGTCAGCTTTTAAATATAGGCATGAAAGAGTATACCTTTTTGAGTCATTCTGAGTGCTTAACTCATCTTACCCAAATTTTGAGTTAGGTCACTTTAGTTCTGGAGGTGCGATATTGGATTTATATACATCCACAAATTCACATGCAAGCCAACTAAAAGTGCCCAACCAATCAGCCACGGGAATATTTAGATTGACGTACAAATAACAATACATACATACATAAGCTCACGCGTGTACCCCAGAGGGATAGCCAGAGACCACGGACTGCCACTTGCTATCATTTTTGCTTCATCGACATTTTTATCGGCAGGCACGCCGGTTTTGGCTTATTCGATCAAAGTGTGTCCGCCTCGGGCATCCCTTACCGGCCCTTCCACTCCCATTTATATATTTGTTCCGTCAGTCTTTTTTCTTTCATCCTTCAAATAACAATGAGTAATAAATTTCTAATGTCAAATCTACGAATGCTACCACTCAATCTGATCTTATTATTCTAAAGGTTTTGCAAAATTTGCAATTATTTAATAAGCAAGATGATTTTGGTATAAAACGTTTGATGGTATTATCTTATATACGTTTAGGGACTACTTAGACGCTGCAGCAGCTGGAACAGATTGTTTTCTTTCGCATGGATCTGCTCGGTATCTATACCAAACCACCTATGCCATCCTTTCAGCTTAGTTGGCCGACCTAGTAAATTGCAAAATTTGTGACGATATGACTAACAATAACAGCCAAAACTACCATGTTTTCTTAAGTTTTTTAATGACGATTTTTATAAAACCAAAAAAAAATATCAATTAGTCTGAATATTTTACTCAAATAATGTTCATCGAACGTTCTCTACGTACCGCACGATTAAATAAATTATTGGTTTCATAATATTTTTTTTTTGTTAGTAAATAAGTTGGTAGAATCCATGAAAAAATCAAATACTTCATTTTGTTTTTTACTAAAGCTTCTGTATTAAGTAAATTTAAAGTTTTTGTCACCAATCCGGACTTGGCCCCCGTGGTGGAGTATGGCCTATACCTTCCTCAGGGAAGAGACCCGTGCTCCTCGGTTGGGACATGATGGGTTGATGATGATGATGAAAGTTTTTGTTTAAAATTGTTCCCTCTTAGTTTAAATTTTCGCCGACATGGTGTCTACTCTGCCAAACTGGCCGATTGTTAATCAAGGCTATACTTCACTCTGACCACTACCCTCTGATTACCTTGCGGCAGGTCTGATCATTAGGTAGGGGCCGATCGACGTACGCCCTTCCGGCTCTAGGTAATAGGGATGAAAACAGAATGACCATTCCGTTCAGTTTCGAAAGCATTAAGCACACCTCCAATTTTAGCGCACGAAAATATTTGGTCGAGTGCGGATAAAGCGAGTTGTTTTTTATATTATTGTATCGTAAAAATTCGTCTCTTAGGTAACTCTCTCATACAAGGTGTAACAAAATCCCTAAATACCTCTGATATTGGGGGGCTTGCAAATCGTCAGTATAAACCATAGATATCTGAAGAAAATATGTCTGTGGTATAAACAAATGATACTATACGAGAAAAAAAATCGCAAAAAAATACACTGTTGCTTAAGGCCATATTACACTAGTTTATAAGTAGGATCCTAGGCGATATATGTACATTGCTGGTGTCGACACGTGTCTTGATCTTTATTGTGTTGTCTGAAACTTATAAGCCAGTAATGTACATCACCTGTGATCAAAGTTCTATGATAATGTAATATGCAATGTACATACATCTTTGGTATGGAACAGCTAACATTTTTGCACCTTTTACGACCTTTGCATCTACTTGTATAAATACACCTTAATTTAGATAATATATTTTTGTGAAAGCATGTCTTTGGAGAGCGTATAAAATGACATGTGATTTTGATTTCACACTTGCTATCAGAATTCCATGAATTGCACCCATCAATGACCAACTTCCATTTTAACATCATCATGATCATCAACCCACCATGTTCCCACCGAGGGGCACGGGTCTTTTCCATAAGGAAGATATAGGCCAAACTCCACCACGGCCAAGTCCGGATTGGTGGAGGCTTGTAAGACTAGTGGCTGGTCTTACTGTCAGAAGTTTTCAAGCCGCCCTAAGGCCTCTGACTTGACTTAACGACGTTTTACTTTAATTTTAACATACCATCTGTTATTTTCCCTTCTCATCTTATTCCTATTAATTGGCAGGATTTGTATAAAACATATGTTTCAGGTCCTTCTTAGAAGTGGATCTTCGGTGTTTATCTATTTAGTTCTTCCGGCCAATTTACGAGGAAGCCTTCCCCGTCTTCTAATCTAATTTCGGCGTGATGCGCTTTCCTTGACCTTGCCTAGCAGGGACTAATGGACAAGTTTGCAGTTCGATTTACTTGGAAGTTTGAGTCGTGGTTTCTTCTATCTCTCCTAATATTGACATACCGACATACATTGGTACATAAAATCATGCCTCGGCTCATATCGAGTCGTATTATCTTCTTTATAATATAAAAAGCGATTGCTGTTCGTAAGTCTCACTAAAACTCGCGAACGGCTGAACATATTTGGCTGATTTTTGGTTTTTATGTTTGTGGGATTCCAGGGAAGGTTTAAATGGTAAGAAAATATGGAAAAATTACAAAAAATTTGGCAGTACGAAGTTTGCCGGGACAGTTGGACAGTTAGTAAGTACGTAATAAAAATCTGATTGTTTGTCTGTCTTTTCTATCTTTACAATGATAGAACCTATATTAACTTTAGAGAAATTAACAAGCGTAAAAAATAAGTATTCTAATCTATTAGCCAACATTTGGCAGAGATATATATGGTACATAGTGTCAGCAGTTGCGTTATGATCTTGAAAAATACAAAAATAAAAAATAAATAAACTCACTCCCGTTATCCCCGAGGGGGTAGGCAGAGGCACCAATCACTAGAACTGGGCCCACGTTTTGCCGAGTTTATTAGGTCCCAACGTGACAAGTGGCAAGCCTGTCGGCGTTATCCGGGCACAATTTATCAGCGAATGGTGTTGCTGTACAAACAAACAAATGTACGTAACTAAAAGTTATTGGTACATGCGGGATTCGAACTCAGACCCTCGTGACCAAGAAGCAAGGGTGAACCCCACTGCGCCACCACCGTGAAAAGAATAACTAAAAACCATTGTCATGGTGAGCCGATCGGCAAAATACTTTTAATCACACATCGTATCTTAAACTATTTATAACTCTATATAACTCAGCGCTTGAAATTTCCAAGCCGCGGTGGGCTCGCGTGATAATTATGCCCATACTCTCTCTGTTAAGAGAAAAGATGAAGAAAGGAAGACGAAAAAGTTTTTTTTTTTGCTGCCTTTTTCTCCACTACACTCGGCCCCAAGGCAGCGGCTAACACTAAGTATCATTCTAAGTAGGTACATTGACATTCAACTAGCAGAATGTAAATTCTTTACGTTGAAATAAATTTCTGATTAAATCATTGTAATTTTTAATTCAATATTTCATGTGGCTCATTTTATTTGTAGGTATCGTAGCTTGACAGCAACATTGAAGGAGAAACGGTTTCAGAGGAATTAGATGATCTTTTTCCAAACAAAGATCTTTATGCATTCTATCATGTTACGCGCTCGATCCAAACGACATCGTGATTCGGCTCATTGTAAAGACAATCAAAGAACTGTCTTATTAAGGAATGCTGGATGTTCGTGCTTTAAATAAACTGTTCATGAAGAACACGTGTAGAGACACGGAAGGAAACAAAGTTATGTGGCTCAAAATTAAATGCCTGAAATTTCAGAAGAACTTGCCACGAGTGGTACAATTTCGATATTCTCATGAAGGCCCATATCTTGAATTGGATGTCACATCTGAAAATAATAATGTGCCCCGAACAAGAAAGAGAAGGAGACACCAAAATGACCAAGAGTTAGGTGGATGCAGTGGTGAAGAAAGACGAGAGCAATGGATAGCGGAGTTAAAATAATCATCATCAACCCATTATGTCCCCATCGAGGGGCACGGGTCTCTTCCCTGAGGAAGGTATAGGCCATACAACACCTCGGGGACCAAGTCCGGATCGGTGGACGCTTGTAAGACTAGTGGCTGGTCTTACTGTCAGAAGTTTTGAAGCCGCCTTAAGGTCATGTTATCCCAAAGGCGTTTTCTACTGGACCTCAATCTCAGAGGCTAAAAAAAGGGATTTGGTTCCAAAGGTATAATTCCTCAAGAACTTCACGCCTAATATGCAAACCTGCCTACCAGCAGAGACGTTGAAGAGCGATTAAGTCAGTCAGATGTGACAGAAACCTGCGAAGGGGGAGGAGAATTTTGAATATTTCGAGACCTTTTTGGATGTGCGTTTTTTACGTCCTACCTTAATTTGTATGTTTAAAATAATAAACTGTATTAAGTAATTGCATAATTAGGTATGTTCTTATTTTCTGCACAGTCAGTCCGTTCATGTAATTCATTTAGTAATAAAATAAAAATCTATAAAAGAAAAAAAAAATTACAGAAACATTTTATGTTTAGTGTAAGTCATTGAGTTATAATTCGTTGATTCGTTACTTATAAAGTAACAAAAAATGACGTTAATACATTTTTAAACATGTAAAAAATATCTAAAGTTCGTTTTTATTATTATTACTTACTAAAAAAAATATTTTTATTTTTCTTCAATAGTAACTTACTTACTTTAAATTCAATTACTCAAAACAAAAAATCACTAACTAACATTCATAAAGTAACTAATTAGCAAGAAGTATCATGATTTGCGAGATGAAACTAACCAACTTGGTTTGGTAACTTTTAAAGTTACGGATCTACTTGGAAATCTGTCAGAATAAATACAGCTTAATTAAAACTTCTTTGTAATAAAACTTCAATTTTTGAAATATCTTACTTGAAACGAAAGTTATATATTTTTTTAGTTTTTGAAACTTTGAACCCCGATTTCTCGAAACATGGTTTATGTTACTTAGGGCCAATTTTTCAATAGTCAGATAAAACTTAACGGGAGAATAAATTGAATGCTGTCACTGTCTAAATCATACGACAAGACAGTGACAACATCAGTTTTATTTTCCAGTTAAGTTTTATCTGACTATTGAAAAACCGGCCCTTAGTCACTTTTCGCTCTACGGGGACGATATCTCTTAAAAAAAGAATTGATACAAGCAAATTTGGTGAGAAATTTCATCTTATTACAATAATATTATTTTTTTACTTCTTGACTATACAAATCTTTTAACACCCACACGGGGCCTAACAGCAAGTAATGAACCCGCAGAGGGCTAATAGCTTCAGATAATCTACTGTCATTTTCCATCCCCCGTCAATTATGAAGGAAAAACTTTTGCTGCCTTTCCCATCGCATGACAGGACAAATTAACACATCAGCCGACAAAACCTACTCCCTGCAACAATGCTGTTGCAATTTAAAGAGAGGGCCGATGACGTGGTGGAAAAAACAACTCTATTATGTGCTTACCTACCCTAAGCAACATGCAAACTACACAACGCCACTCTTACTGGATACAACATAAGGGTCAATACCTAACAAACAAAAATAATTCTCTATTGCTGACTATATCTACTTACTATATGAGCCTTATTCCATGATAGACTTACGGTCCCTTTACGCACTAAGTATTATTATAAAAGCAAGGGTCACCAGAAAGTGTTTATGCCTCTGTCGTGAGAGTAATTGCAACACGACGTAATCTGCGAAGTACAAACTGAAACAAACTTATCACCTTCACTTTAACAATCTAATGTAGTCTTTAGTACGACAGCATAAGAATGAGTTAACCGGGAACTATTAGGTTGCAGGGAAGTATTAGAAAATTTGGTGCTAGCGTGCAGACTCGTAGGCTTTCCTCACGCGATGTTCCTAGTTGGGTAGGTAAAATTGGAAATAACAACAAACAATATTGGCTAGTCATAGCGGGAACAATACCGACTAGAATGAAAGAAAATTTTAAGTTAACTTTCTTTTTTTCATTAACGCCTGTTAAAATACACAGGGTATAAAGTACGACTTGTTGCTATTACAAAGGAGCAGGCGCCCTGCAATATTTTATTACCGTTTCTACGAAATATGCACTGACAAAGACCGATATTAATATTCAATGTAACGTTGGGTCAATTTATTAAAAGACCTGCTTTCATCATAGTGCCTGTCCGTGCCATTATGTTTTCCTTATAGGTTAATAATACCTTGCCAAAGCAACAGTTATTTCCCACGAAAAAAAACTCAACCCTGCACGTATTACGGTTGTTATTACAGTAACAGGGAGTGAAAGTTAGAGGTATCGTTTCAAGTTGAGCACATCCATTTCTTTTGCCGTCCGGAATAATGTTTTGCGATTTATCAAATCGCAATTTCGTAATAGATACCCGCCTTGATGCGACGTCTGATAAAAATAATATAAATTGTTAGTGCAATTGCCTCTGAATGGAAACCGCGATGTGGGCATTTAAGAGACGGCACACAAGATGGGAAACGGAAATGATAGCGGCCAATAATACATTGCCCATTCTAGGGTTACCCATGTAATAATAATATTGAGGGATTTAGTAGGAACTATAAATTCTAAAGTTTGTTCTTATCGCGCCTCTCAGATTGGCAAAGGTTAGCAATCAGCTGCGCATGCCGCAACGCGGCAGACATCACTTGCGATTCCAGTCCATTCTCATAGATTTCTCACTCAGGATTTCCTACGAGTGCGTTTTCGGAGACGATATTTAGTTACATGAACGACTATGCAACCTTCTGCCATCGACTCTAAACTGGATTCCAAAACTCGCATTTTTAACATGACATGACCTTTAGAGCGCAGCTAATGTATAACAAAAACTAATGTAAAACAAACATTCAGCAAACCATACAATCGACAGCACGTCAACCTTCAAATTTTGGTTGCAAAGTCACCCGTAATGCAACGGAGTAGAGTTCATGGGTGTATAGGATGATGTGCTGTCGACATCTTACATCTTATTAAACGTTAGTGAATCTTTATAATGGTGGTAGCTATTTTCGAAACCCACAGGTAAAGCCAGGAAACTAGGGCATGCTAGAATACGAATACCTACTAAACTTAATTTTAATGGCAACAGGATAGTGATGCAAGTCTGCCTAAATACACTAATCAGGTAGGTACTAAAGTAGGCCTAATCTTCTGCTGCCTTTTGTTTGATTTCACGGCATCCAATAGAACCAATCGGACACCATTTCGAACAAAAAAAGTGAAAATTGGTTTCGATCTGAAGAGGCATAGCCAACTTTTCATGCGTAAATCAATAGGCTTATGTCCGTTAAAGCAGTGCTTCCTACATAACATAAAATATAAATAAAGATAATAAACTCACGCCCGTTACCCCCGAAAGGGTAGGCAGAGGCACCAGTCACTAGAACTGGGCCCACGTTTTGCCGAGTTTATTAGGTCCCAAACGTGACAAGTGGCAAGCCTGCCGGCGCCGTTATCCGGGCACAATTTATCAGCGAATTACAAAACATTTACCATTTAATAAAAATACCTTCAAATTTTTTTTAGAAATAAAAAGTTCGTTGTAGTTAATTTGTTTTTACTCTTATTCTCACTCTTATTATACTTCTTAAATATACTTCTTAGTGGCTCTGCCATTACCTTGCTTACACTGGATAAGCAGTTCGCGTGTAGGCAAGGAGCTTTGCAGAGTTTCTGCATATCATATTTATTCTTAGATGAGAAGTTGGCCTCTTTTTTACCTGTTTTTGGGGGGATTAAGTCTCCTGGACCTAATTAAACCTATACAAATGAAGTTTTCTTCCTAGGTTGTAGGTCTACATTGATTCGGTCACTCGCTCGTTCGATGGGTCTGAACTCGGCTTTAGAGATGTACAAGCATAAAAGCCATCACTCAAGAAAGAAAACAATATGTTATTATTACGATATGATGCTGGTAATAATGAACAGGTACGTATAGACTTCTCAGCATCGTGTGTGTTTAGGCCCACGTCTCGGAACAAAAGGAGGTGCGTATAAACCTCTCTGGATGAGCCCAATAAGGTGTAGGCGACCGCTGTGTTTATATGAAGCGATACCTTTTGTTACCTTTTCTTTGTACACTCACCTATCAGCTTTATCGCGCGCTCCTTTGTACGGAGATACCCGAAAGATGACAATGGAATTAAATGACTTTATTTCTGACATCTATATCCTTGGCCTTTGTGCTTGTATTAGGAACGCGTTGGAGTAATTTATGGTGTTCCTTTTTTGAAGTTTTCTGTTGATTCAAGTGGCTGGCTGGTTTTGATTGTAGATAGCCGTTTGTGTGACAAAAAGGAAAAATATTCAAGTATTTCCTTTGAGCTGTATGTTCACTACAGTGATTATTTTATTTTTTCTTCTCGCTTGAGAACTTATTTAGACCATTAAATTCAATAAATAAAAATCAAAGTCATGGCGATCCCATCTCAGACGCAAAAGCAGCTCATCGTGCATAGTCTACAGCTTGAATGAAGTAAAATTATTTTGAAGCTCCAAAAATACCAAACGGACGCACGAATTCTCGGACATTCCATGAAGACTCGCCTTTAAGAGGTACATTTTATTCAGAACGTTTGTCGGTATGGCCGAGGCTTGCACGGTAACGGCGGGGTGGACGATCGCCCTAAAAACCAGCCGGTGGGGCTCCTGAATATCGAGGGGCTTAGGGATATCGTTTATACGGTTAGTTTTATTTTATGCAATCACGGCACTTTGCCTTAGAATTTTGTGGGGTAGAGGAATCTAACGGATGTCCGCTTTAGGGTTTCCGAATAGAAAATATCACAAGTAGGTATGTGCTCAGGTACATGTCAGTCTCGTTAGGGCTCCGTAGTCGACAACGAACCACAGTTTCGCCATGCCCGTCTGAGTGCGTATACTGAGTTTTGTCATTCACTTTCGTTGCGAGAGCGTTTGCGATTTGCATAGGAGTGACAAAGCGCGCCACATAGTTGTCTCTTTGTCACTCCTATGCAAATCGCAAACGCTCTCGCTATCGAGAGTGAATGACAAAACTCAGTATACGCACTCTGTTTCAGATACAATTGACGACATCTGTGGCGTAGCGGTTAGCGCATCTGACTACCATGCGAGAGGTCCCGGGTTCGAACCCCGGCTGAGGAGAAAAAAAAACCCAGGTCTTGGATGTTTATAATTATGTTTGTGATGTCGCTGTTTCTGGTTTCCACGACACAGGGTATCCTAGTGTGGGGCTAAAGCAATGTTTGTGACTGTATGCTAATATTTATCTTTAATTAGTACTAGAAAGCTAAAATTTGGCATAGACATATTAAATATGCCAACAAAACGGTAGAGTAAAATCTTTTAAAAAGTCATATACCAGGTCAAACGGTTGATTGTAGAAACATGAAAAAGTTCAAGGTAGGAGAACATTATAATCAGGATCATCATTCAGCCACAAGAAGTCCACTGCTGGACAAAGGCCTCCTCCATGGATTTTCAAAAAGACCGGTCGGAAGTGGCTTGCATCTAGCGTCTTCCCGCCACTTGGATGAGATCGTCTGTCCATCTTGTGGCTGGTCGTCCTACGCTGCGCTTGCCAATATGTGGTCTCCATTCGAGAACTTTTCGGCCCCATTATAATGAACTTGAAGAAAAACTATATGGATTAAGTAGGCTTCACACGTGAACTAGTAGTAGGAGACCAACTAATAAAAGGAAAACTTCGTACCAAATCCACTATAAGACAGATAATATCCTCTTTCTACGGAACCCTACGCTGTGCGTCCCAACGCAGCCAAACACGCACTTGGTCGTTTTTTTGATATCATCATCAACCCATGATGTCCCCACCGAGGGGCACGAGTCTCTTCCCTGAGGAAGGTATAGGCCATACTCCACCACGGGGGCCAAGTCCGTATTGGTGGAGGCTTATAAGACTAGTGGCTGGTCTTACTGTCAAAAGATTTCAAGCCGCCCTATTAAGGCCTCTGACTTGGCTTAACGACTGCCATCTATCGTCGACAGCCGGCACCAACTGCTTAACGTGCCTTGCGAAGCCACCGTTAGTCATAGACGGGCACCCATCCATGGACTGAACGCGCCCAATGCTGCTTAACCTTCGTGATCGTTTAAGATCACTCAGGCAGCCGGGGCTGCGAGCGATTATAAGAGACGAGCGTTTTTTTGATATGCCAGAGCTTAATTTGGTAGACTTACAATTTATTCATAGTTTACTATGACAATTTGATGTAGATTGCAAAGTCGACTAATCCATGGAATAAAAAGTAAAAAGCCTCGGTTACGCAATGAACATTGATTGAATTGTCCTCAAAACATTTAACATTGAACTGTCACTGGAGTAAAATAGCACTTTGAGAATATCTGTCAGCCGGCTTATAAATTGAGAATTTCTGTTTCTATGTCTCAGCTGCCTCGTTGGTATCATATCTGACTACCATGCCAAAGGTAATGGGTTCGATTACCACAGGAGCTACCGTATACTTGTACAAAAATCCCCTTATTCTAGGTATATTTCCATGTTTGTGATGTCCTTTCCCGGTTACGACAGTATCCTAGTTTAAGACTAGGAAAAGTAAATACATACAAGTAATTTTATTGCTCTGGATGGGTCAAAGATGACACGCAGATACTTCATGTTAAAAATATGAATACATATCTCTTACGAAAACATCAAAATTAATAATCGACATCAAAATTCACATCAAGTAAGTTGTCTGTTCATTAAAGTATTTACGTACTAAGTTATATAATGTCATATACTTTGTTATATATGTAAATACATCGCAAATCCTGAAAGCCTTTCCTTTAGTACCGATATTTTTTTATAATTAATCCATTTCTAGAAAGAAAATATTGATTTTCAATATTATTTTATTTATCATACAGATTAATTGATTAATGACGTCAATTCTATAAAACAAATAAAAAACTAAAATAAAATTGCCTAATTATAAAGTTTTTAAAGATGTTTTTATTACACAAAAAAAAAATACAAATAGGATACAAATTACCTACGTGCCAAAGCAGACTTATAATTACATACACTTATCACAACAGATATTAATTTTACTAAAATAATGTAGGATTTGCGTGAATTTAAAAACATTTAATATTAGCTAAACTGCGTAAGATTATTTTAAATATTAATCGCAGCAGAAATTGTTCATTACGTGCCCTTAAATAAATATTTCTCGAGGCCCGAGCGACCGAAATTGTTTTTAATTTGCTGAAAGCTTGATTAGATCCCTACCCAGCTGTTTAATAATAAATTGGCTGCTTGATGAGATGAGCTTCCGATTTAATTTCTATCTGTTTATACATCAATTTAATAACTTTTTAGCTATATATTTAGGAACATACCCATTTTAAAAATTTAGCCGTTTTTTTTATATTTACATATACACGTTATTGAGGACTTTATAAGTAAAAGATGTGATATCTGACACATCTGAAAATATTTTATTCACACCCTTATTTCGTAAAGGTAGACAGAAACAAATACTATCAAACGTGACGCAGCAATTAAGTCAGACTTCCGTCAGTAACTAAACGAACCTAGCAACTACCTTTGCAAACAATTGTCTATCTATTCGAACAAAAACACCAACCGCCTCTTTAGTAAGCCCCGGGCGAAAGTAAACAAACAATTTACCTCACTAATCCATCTCGAAACCGCTAAAAGCGCACCGGCTCCAGAATAACACCAGAACAACACACACCACGTTAACTCTACGCAAAAGTAACACAACAGTCTGTTGGAAAACCGCCGGAGGCTACCGCCCCTCTATACTAACTAACGTGCACCCTCCGAGAGTACCCGAGTTGTACTAAGGGGAGTGCAGCACCTATGAAGCCTCCGGGAAAGTCGTTTGGATGCCAACCTTTTCGGTGGCCTCTTTAAACCTCTTCTGCAGAAGAAAATTTGGCTCTCCAAA
Organism: Yponomeuta plumbellus; assembly: GCA_947310845.1. Lineage (NCBI taxonomy): Eukaryota > Metazoa > Arthropoda > Insecta > Lepidoptera > Yponomeutidae > Yponomeuta > Yponomeuta plumbellus. The sequence continues at coordinate 8,777,031 of OX371192.1, read as the reverse complement.
TTCTTCTCTGTTGGAGATTAGACTGTCGCGAGGCAGCGTACTTTGGTGATCTACGCTTCAGTAGTTTGACAAATGATATGAAAGGTCTTCACGCAGGTGATCATGTACTTAGCCGGGTAGCAGACGTGCGCAGTATCTTGAGCACCCTTCTGGTAGTATGGTGTGCAATAATCTGCCGCAGCGAAGGCCGTGGCTCTTATAGTGTATGACATAAGGGCGGGTTTAGCTAAAGACGGAGCAAACCCTACAGATACACCGCTAGATGCAGGTGAAAGGTGATCAAGGGTCTTCTCATTTTATTGAAACTCTACCTCCGCAACGACGCAAGAAATTTGAAAGAGAGTATTTTGGAACTCGCACATCGTTGATACCGAAGTCATAAATTAGTAAATACGCGTAATGTCGGTAGTGTAAATAATGTTTGACTTGTGTTAGATCTAATCAAATCGTTTTATCCCTTCAGGTTTCAAGAAATAATATTATCCTCTGGTCTAGTTATTTAATATGACACCTGTAAGAAATCACTTAAGAATTAACTTGAAAAACATTTCAAAACTGCAATCGGTGGATAAATTTGCCTGCCAAAACGTCTCCCAACCATTTTACATAATCACTTGACCTGGTCCCAAACTAGAATAACCAGAGAAGGGCATCATAAACATTGAAAAACACCCTGACTGAGGCCATTTTTCTAGAAGTGTACGGCGGCCCCCAGTGGGAATCAAACCCACGACTTCTTTCGTGGTTGCGAAGCGCTTTAACAGCTTTACCAACGATGCATCAGTGATAGATACTTCGATGCATATAATAAAATAAAAAATATTCAAGAAACGGTCATCACCAATTTCGTAATATCAAAATACTTCACTCAGCAGATGTAGGTGTTGATAAGTTGAGCACATATCGCGGCACAATATTTTCGTGGGGATTATATATCGGGGACGAGGGACACAAAAAAATTGCACGAGGCAAAGAAAATATACACGCGGCCCTAAAATGAAAAACTCGAGTTTTGCGCGAAATTAACGACGTAAGAGTTGACAGCACTGTCAGGGCTTATCTGGGGCTGTAATGGCGAGGGTAAATTATATCGTTCTCCCTTTGGACGTGCCCCAGTCCTGTGAATATACCTACGTTTATTTGCTTCAAATGTTGCAGCAATAAACATTCCATGCTCTCGATTTAATTATGCACTGGAAGGTCTGTCTGGGGCTTCGTTACGAATACTTATGTTATTAGTCCTTGTTTAAGCATGTGGAGTGGTTTTTGTATTCAACAAAACATTCAACTTATTTTTAAGTAGTTAGGCGTCTTAAAATGTACTTGAATACCTTCATACAACACGCCATCTCTCGCCACGCCTCACGGTATCTGAAACTGGCTTCCCACGGTCTGCGATATCGCGGACGGACACGGACCAGCTCGGACGACAAACTGTGGGATGGGTTTCGGTCCGCGGTAGCACAGACAGACGACAGGTCAGTTGGAAGAGCCTCTCGTGGTGCGTGGCTGTCCGTGGTTGTCGGCCGTCCGCGTGTCCGCGATATCGCGGACCGTGGGAAGCCAGCTTAAGCAATAAATTGACTCTATTAAAGGGCATTTTCATAACAAATTAAGTTCTGTATTTAAATGTTTTTCCCCAAAAAATGGTAACTTTGAGAGCTTTGGCTGAAAATTTCGACTTAAACTTCTGTAATTAATTTTTGAAGAAAAACGCGAACCAGTATTTACGAAACCGGACGGGATGTACGTAAAGCACAGAACTACGTCATTCACCTCTATCCTACGAGCTATCAGTTTCTACTTTTACCCTGGCTCTATACAAGAACTCATTACAAAAACAAAACTAAAAAGATTCCGTGCAAACGTGAAATTTATTTGCTCTTATCAATTTTGCTGTACAATTAAAATGAAGTACCATTTTTTATTTTTGTCAATGCTTAAAGAATCACTACGTATGTAATATTTTATTAAACACTTTACACGATATTTGTATTTTCTGTTTGGAACGCATTACTATGACATTGAATTGTTTAATGACAAATGTTTGTCGAAAGTCGACTTATAGGAAATCGTCTAATTATAGGAAAGAGGGCTCTGGAGTAATAATTTGGATGTTATCAAATTTTCTTCTTGCAAATTGATATCATAAATTTTTATTTTTCTTTAAACTAACGTAGATAAGCATGGCTCTACCTTCCTCACGGAAGAGACCCGTGTCCCTTGGTGGGGACATCATGGGTTGATGATGATGATGAACGTAAATAAGCAGTTTTTTTGTTAGTTTAGGGATAAAACTAATTTGTAGATTAAATTTTGCTCATACATATAAAACGTAAAACCGTAGGTTAAGCTTATGTATGTATCAACTGAGTCAGTAGGAAAAAATGCAAGTAACTTCTGGTGTTTAAATAAATCCCTTTCTAAATAACTCGTTTTATATATACGTAATTCTTATTAGTTTGTACTTTAGTTCAGCGAACTGTTATCTTATAATCTTTTACAATTAAACAAAAATCTATCTTTGCCGGTTTTGGTAGCAATGATAACCAATACATTCAGCCTCGTAATGTTACAAAATGGGTTGGGGAAAACATTTACCATTTTATTTTGCCCTCATTTTACTTAAAAATACTGGCAAGCACAGGAAATGCAAGGTTCAGGCCACAGAACAAAAAAAAAGAGTAGAAATAGTGACATGAACTATCAGTAGGAAAACCAGTGTGACCAAACTCACACACACAAATCAAAAGCACACTGTGAATGCCAAGCTGCCATTGGCAAATAAAGGCAATTCTGAAAAGGTCTACATCACAAAAGTTCCAAGTAAAATATGAACCTTTTAAATCATATAAACAATGATCAAAATCAAATGATAATTATGAAATTAAGTTTGACATACGATCTTTGCTTTGTAGTACCGCTACTCTACATTAGATGGAACTACCGCCGCGTGTGATCGTCGAGAAGCTTTAAGTTCAATGCCATAAAGTCGAATATTGAAAAATAACTATCTGCTATGTTGCTACTCAGGCTAAGGATGGGACATATTGCCATATCGACAAATTATAGAACTGTTTCATGTTTCTTAATCATTTTTTTTTAGTACCTACATTGACAAAGTAACATAATGTATTCCCTTCTGCCAAACTGTACCACAGTTCGATGTAAATTACGCAGCCGGCTACCATATTAACTGTCCTTCTGGATGATTGGCTACGCAATGTACCTATAATGGAATTCTCAAAATCTAACCATAGTCGCTTTATGAAACGAAGCCCAGCAAACTTATCGTGTACAATTTATAGAGAATAAGAAAGCCTATTGTATATAATTTTTTTAACTGTAACTTTTATTTGTCTCTTGCTTCTTGTGTGCAATAAGGAATATTCTTTTTTTTTACGTAGCCTCGATTGCCACAGAACAGAAAAAAAGAGTAGAAGGAGTGACATGACCTATTAGCTGGAAAACCAGTGTGACCAAACTCACACATAAGCCAAAACCCACACTATGAATGCCAAGCTGCCATTGGTAAATAAAGGCAATGCCAAAAAGGTCTACATCATAAAAGTTCCACGTAACATATGAACCTTTTGGTGATATAAACAACGATCAAAATCAAATGATAATGATGAAATTAAGTTTGATATTAGATCTTTGTTCGTAGTACCGCTACTCTACACTAGCTGGAAATCCCGCCGCGTCTGACCGTCGAGAAGTTTTATGTGATAGACCATAAAGTCGAAAATTAAAAAACAAGTATGTGCAATGGTGCTTCTCAGCTATGGATGGCCTATCGACAAATTATAGAATTGTTTCGTAAAGCGACAGTTGATATTTAATTCAATTACAATTCGATGTTACGCAGCCGGTTAGTATATTAACCTACCTTCTGGATGATCGGCTACGCAACGTATATGGAATTCTCATATGAAACTAACCATAGTCGCTTTTGAAACGAGGCCCAGCAAACTTATCGTATGTATAGTTTGTTTAATTTATTTATTTAAAATGTCGTTATCCATCAACGCTTGTGCTTCACTTATATTATGGAGATAACATTTGCCAACGAAAGTCACGAGACTTCCCCATACATATAAGGAGTAAACGTTGATTAAATTATCTAGACCCCCCCAGATGATTTTACTACACGAGCACATAAAATCATCTAACTTTGAAATTATGCATGCTGGTTTAGTTTTGATGACAATACGCCAATCTATACTAATAAAAATGACATGTTTTTTGAACTAAAACTTTCGGCATAACACATTGTAAACATTTAGTCCGGATCTACTTACGGGTGTTGTTTTATCGGACGAGTCCGACTAGGTTTCGCTCCGATACGCAGAGCAGTGAGTGGGTAGTGAGCAGAGACGGAGCTTGCGTCGTTCGGCTGCTTGTCTCAAAATGGGATGGGTAAGTTGATCCAGATTAAAAGTTTACAAAAATGACATGATACTGCAGTCAGGACCACATTCTCGCAAAGGAACTAAACAGCGTCAAGGAACATGAACAATAAATTTTGCGCAGTATCAAAAATAATTGCAACTAAAAATGTGTTAAATAATAATCATAATAATAAAAGATGATAATAAACACTTACAGGCACATACATTGCCTCTGGCCCCACCCTGGGATACCCTGTGTCGTGGGCACCAGAAACAACGACGTCACAAACATGTAAACATACAAGACCTAGAATTTTTTTTTGTCCCCAGCCGGGATTCGAACCCGGGATCTCTCGCATGGTAGTCAGATGCACTAACCACTGCGGCACAGCGGTCTTGAATTAAAATAAAATAACGACAATTATTTTCCCAAAGTACCTAATTAGACGCAGGTAATTATTTATTACTGCTAAGTCATAGACAAAATATTATTATTATTTTTTATAAAAACTATTTCAAGCAATTATAAAGAAAATATAGAGTTTTTAGAATAATTAAAATAATTTGCGTTTCAATATTATCGATAGATTTTTATAATGTTGTGTCCCAGCTGCAATTGCTACTCATTTGAGTAGCATTCAAATGTTGACTGAAATTTCTAGAAAAAGTACACAGACTTCGACGAAAATTGAACATTATATTCCAGTAAATAAAGGTGGTTTTACTTTCTCACTTTCGGATTGCTTTCCTTGTTCATGTCATTACAAATTTAATTTCTATTAAATTAAATACAATGGAAATACTACTTACCGATGGAATGTTACGGCATGATCGGTACATTTTGGTCCCCAACTTTTATTTTTGCACTCTAATACAGCACAATAAGGCATTTTAGTAGAGTTTTCACAATTGTTTTCTTTACTAGAAGCGCACGGCAACTGAGGTAAGAAAACCTGTCATAGACTACGCTTAGGCAATACATTGCTAATTGGAGGCACGCGGGCACCGCCCACTTACGATTTCTACTATTTTTTTTTGTTCTGTGGTTCAGGCAAACCTGGGTACAAGGTAGACTATTATTCAATGTCCCCCAAACTGTGGTAAAAGGAATAACTTGAAGATACTATTTACAAATATTGGGTGATAGTTTGTTTCGGTAGCCATGAATCTTTTCATAAATAAAAAAATAATATTTATAAAACGTGAAAAGCTTTTTGATTTCGGCATTTAAAAAAGCTAACTAAAAAGAGGTCAAAATTAAAAACAAATTTTCAAATAAAGAACAATGTTCGTAGCTCTACACTGACACTAGTGGAATCCTGGCCGCGTTAATGGAAAGCCGTGCAAAAGATAAAGCCAGATTTATGGAGAGCTCCAAATAGGCAAATAAGAATAGCTGCACGAATCTAGTTGGAATGGATTAGCCGTAGTTTTTTTTTACAGGTGACTTTTCTAGTTAGGAGTATCATTAGGTACTATGTATAATGCACCACTTAGTTTTTCATTTTACAATCACGTTTGTGAACACAAAAAAGTTTTTACTTCAAACACTTAGATACATTGTTATAAGAAAGTACATACAGGCATATACATTGCTTCTGGGCCCATACTAGACTACCCTGTGTCGTGAAAACACGAAACAGCGACATCATAAACATGTAAGCATCGAAGACCTGCGGTTTTTTTGTCAAACATCAGCGCCGGAATTTGCCAATCCGCGATGAGCTCGCAAAGAGATTAACCTCGTGTACTCTGAGGAAAACTAGAGCACTGCAGTGGCACGTATACAACTTTTAGGCTGCTTACACAGGGTGTTAAAAAAAACGATAGGAAATTAAAGGGGTTTTTCTACTCATGAATACAACATGATCATTATCATAATCATCATAATCACCATCATCATCATCATCTTTCATAATAAAAGTCGTATGTATTCATGACAGCCACTAGTCTTAAAAGCCTCCACCAATCCGGACTTGGCCCCGTGGCCTATACCTTTCTCAGGGAAGAGACCCGTGCCGCTCGGTGGGGACATACATAATGGGTGGATGATGATTCTAAATCTTGTAAATAGTAGTCTGACACAGGTAGAATATTTTCATTTAATCATTTGCGCATAATTTGCGACAGCAATTAAAAACCACCAACAATAAAATCTACAGGTTAATAAAAAGGTCCTTATCTATTTTGATTTTGATTTTATTATTAAACGAGCAACATATTACAGTCTCTCACTTAATGGGAAGGTTACTATAGATTTAAATTCGACTTAGCGGAGAGAAGTCTCAAAAGAGCCAAGTTTCATCTTTAAAACTTAAGATTGTAAAACTCCTCCAGCATTAATTAATTAATAAGGTGTGCACTTTCAAACGAGCCCTCTTTAAAAAGGCTTATCTGCCTACCTACCCTCTTACTAAGTGAAAAGTTTGTGCCTTGCCTAGCAACCTTTATTGTAGGTAAGTAGGCGAGTAATCAAAGGCGTAAAATCTGTTATAGTTAAAGACATACCTTTTTCGTTCGACAGATACTCGGATGCACCTGATAGATAGTAAATACCCAAAAAATTACGGCTGGCGGCCGATGGGGCCGAAAGGTTCTGGAATGGAGACCACACATCACCAAGCGCAGGGGAGGACGACCAGCCACAAGATGGATAGACGATCTCATCCAAGTGGCAGGAAGACGCTGGATGCAAGCCGCTTCTTACCGGTCTTTTTGGAAATCCATGAAGGGGCATATGTCCAGTAGTGGACTTCTTGTGGCTGAATAATGATGATGACCCAAAAAATGAGGAAATGAAAATAGTAAATTGAAAGTCAGAAAGGTATTATGACGACACGAGTCGACCGTTTCGTGAGGTTAAAATGTCAGGATTCAGTGCATTACTAACTATGCTGTCTTTATCTACCCCTCTGGCACAAAGGCGTAAGCTTATGTTATGTCAGTAATTTAAGAACAATAACGAGAGAAAACATAAGATAGTAGGTAAGTTTTAAGCGGTTACAAATCTTCTAATATACCTACTAGCTGACCCAGCAGACGTTGTTGCGCCAAATTTTTTTTCACAAAATAGATAACAACCTATTCTTAAACGTACCGTATATACCTTTAAAACATCAAAATCGGTCAAGCCGTTTCGGAGGAGTATGCGCACTAATAATGTGACACGAAAATTTTATATAGTGGAAATAAAATAAATATCTGGTGTCGCAGTGCTTGTGATCGAACTTCTCCAAAGTGCCTTCGTCATTTTTTATTGTTGTGTGTGTGTACATTTGGTAGGTATGCGAATAGATTATAGGCTAATTCATATGGCAAAACAACGATTGCCATGTCAGCTAGTAAACAAATAAATACAACCAACTACTTCAAAAGTCACAAACGAATTTTGGGAAAATAGCGCTTAGAATCCGTAACTTCAAATACTAGCTGTGTGGCACAGACATATTTTAATAAAAATATGTTTTTTATCGATGGGCTTTCTAATAGATAGATACTCTTAAGCAAAACCAGTTCGGCCCGCTTTTAATTAGCAGAGTACATGTTCCCGTAAATAACTAAAAGAGTGATGGACATGGCGGTAATCCTTTAGCCGACGAAGCCTGAAAAAGTGCATGGTCTGTTGAAAATTCAGATTACAGGCGTAATCCGGCCGACGCATCACTGCCGGAGTGCTAAATAAATAAAACAAAAGGACAATCATTCCAAGAACAATAATTGAAGCTTCGAGTTGATACGAATTATAAGCGTAGCGATAAAATGACGCATTACCGTAAAATCGATAGTGAAACCTGTGGCTGCTGAAACATTGGACGATACAAGTACTGGATCGGATGGGTTGGCGTAGCCCCTGCCTGTCGTAAGAGGCGACAAAAAGGGGACCTTGGAGTTGTGGCCGGTGAGAGTGAGGGCTCGACCCGACCGTTAAGTGACCCCGGGAAGACGGCAACCTGGAGTGACTCATCGTTGCCGTAGCGACGGCACTTGGGATGGCCCAGCCAGCCCAGATCAGGGTGCAAGGGAGCACTGGAAGTATTCTAGCCAATACCCGGTGCTCCCCACAAAGCACGGATACCTGTGCTATGGTAACCAGGCGAGCGCATTACAAGCATAGAAATACAAGAAATACCTTTGAACAAATGTACGGCGGCCCCAGTGGGAATTGAACCCACGACTTCTATCTTGGCAGTTAAGCGCCTTGAATGACGGCTAGAAGAACGAAAGACAAATTTTATTTTTATATTGCCATTGACGTCCGTGACATTTCATGTCAAGCAAATTGTGAAGGCACATAGTACAGTGCCACCATCTTATCTGTTCAGTTGATAGCGGCGCTAGTGGAGAATTTAGTAGTAACATTTAAGAAATTTACCTAGAAAAATGAGAATATTTAAAGTCAAAGAACCGTCTTTTCATTTTAGTGCAAATATATCTATGAGTCTTAGTAAGTGAATAAATAAAACAAAAAATGGGTAACAGGATTTACAATTAGTTACAATTTTGCCCACCTGAACAGATAACGTGGTGGCGCTGTAGGTATACTTGAGCCATTAGAAACGTGCGCTGAGTCATAAACATTTGTATCAGACCTCTCTCTCTCACATATAGGAGGCATATCAGGCACTCTGGCTCGCACTTTTATGACTCGGTTCGCACGTTTGTAATGGCTCAAGTATAATAAGTAGATGAAATAGTACCTAAGTACCTAACTTAACCAACTATCTATGAGTACCTCTGTTCACATTCTGTGATGACAGAACGATGTCAATTAATGCAATCAATGTTCATACCCTGATATAAGCGGGGATTTTCATAGAGTACCGGTTTAATGATGCATGAACATTCAATACATATTTTATTTATAGTAAAACTTCACTGTTCGCAAGACAATGCTGTGAATATTTTGCGATATTTTTGGCGTCGTTTTGAGACATGCAAAGTATCGATCTTTATCATTACACACCACGAAGGATTGGATTGGATTCCTCCTTTCACCACGTTTTGCCATTTTTGTCATTCAGTGGTATTAATTCCCGTTACTGCGTGGGGCCCGGATTAAAATTGTAAATTCAGAATCTCCCCTAAGTCTTAAACTTTTAGTTGGGGCTCATACACACCCGTCAGCCTCCAAGGTGAAAACTCAAACTGAAATTGTGTTAAATTGTAATAGAAACGCGTTTCCCGTAAAAGTTTACTGCAAATCGAATCACTGCAAATTCAATATTAAAAGATTGATTCCCGCAGATGTTTGGGGGACGCAATATGTACAGCCAAGCGCAAATTAGCAAATAGGCTATTTGACAGTGTGAAAAAAAAAAACAGTATTATTTATACGTATTCGTATAAATTATGTGTATAAACCGCTTTAAGGCATTTTAACTAAAAAAACAATTGTGATTTGTAAAAAAACACAAGATAAAATTTGATAATTTGTATTTGCCGCTATTGTATCGAAAACGGTCTGGATTGGCCGATTCTGTGATGACGTCACATGTCAGTAAAATGGCGTCTGTCATTGATTCTTTTTTGACTTCATTGGTTGGTTTACCGGGAAGTGACGTCATAAATTCTGTGCGACGCCATATTGCCTAAGATAGCGTTTTGACGGTTTATTTGAAAAGTAAATTTTCGCTTGCCTTTTTTAGAAGAAATACACAAAAGAATTTAAAATGACCACTTTCTGAGGACTCCATGAACACTAACAAACAATATGAGATGACTTTCAGAAATCGGTTAAATAGCCTATTGGGATAGAAATTTTCATTGTTTCTATCTTTTTACATTTACCTGATACTTAGAGATCGTAATTTAAACTGTTCCATTTACTCTCTGAACAAAAACTATGTTACATGTTATAGTTTTTTTTTTTTCATGTGTTAAATGAATATATAGTTTTATTGCACTAAATAAAATTAAAGCGTAATTATTATGTTTGCGTATAGTACAATTTTAATTAGAAAAATACCAAACATACCGTCGAAATACGAATCGTCGAAAACAACCAAATCCACGATATTTTTACTCTTAAAAACTAAGACATTCAAGGAAATAAGAAACATTTTGTCGCTATTGGCTTGATTTCTTTTCTTCACTAAGAGCCTGCAAAGTTTAAGGTGCGTACTATTAAGACCATTATTTTAAGGCCTCAAAACAGTCACGCCCATTGTTAACTTTGTTAGCGAGACGAACGCAAAAGCTTTTTTACGTCTCGGACAAAACCAGGATACACAGGGAAAATAAGAAAATACAAAACGAATTTCATACTTAAACCCTTGGAAATTTGCATGATATTACAGCTCATCCTCGTCTACGAGGCTTTTTTTGCTGCACAATGGGAAACGATCCACAACACGAAATTTGAATTTCTGCTTTCGAATTACTTGACTCACTAATTTGTTTAACAACAAGCGAAAAAAGAAAGTACACGAAACAAAACACAATCTCTTTTACAACCCCATTCCTACATCACAGTAGATTGCAACGTCATTCCAAATAGAAATACAAACGAGTGTCAGACACAAGAAAATAAACACATCTCCTATTAGAAAAACGTTTAGTGGAAAATCGTTTGTGCGGCGATGACCCCTCCCTAGGCAAATGAAGCGTGTAATCAGTGCTCGATGCGTTACATACACACGCGAAAAGCGACCTTATGTGCCGTCCAATTCCCTGCACTTTTTTCACCCGAGGCGTTCCAATTTAAGAAAAAAGAATCGCGCGAGCACTGTCTCTCGCCTGAGATCACACTGCTCACTATTTTGAATTTTCTTCAGAGGGGAGGCAGAATCAATTTAAATTTTAACTCACACTTAATACACCCTTGTTTGGTGTCTAAGTGGTGTGTTCGCGTCACCCTCTATTTAGAACGCATAATAAGTCGACATGACAAGAGGGCTAACTGCCTATATCTCTCTGTCTATAATCGACAAAGAAAGAAAGCTTGAAATATCCTACTAAATATGAGCTTAACTTTTTAGTAGAGAGTTTCAGATAGGGCATTATTTAGACACAGGTCACACAGGATAAAACGTGATTAGTAAAAAAAGTTTTCTAAAGCACAGCACTAAAAACTTAGAGATTGTTTAAACGGATAGGACGGATCTTTAAATTGGATGTAGGTATTGTAGAATTGTAGTTTGGAGCCGGTGCCAAGTTATAACAGCTCCTACTTTTTGAGCACCTACTTTAAAATATATTTCTAGTGTCCCAATTTCCAATCCTCCATTTGCTTCAATTATTTCTTTGTTTTTAGTGTTGTAGTGTTTTGTAATTACATTTTATTAACCAATTTTAGAAAAGGAGGTTCTCAGTTTACCAGGATATTTGTTTTTTTATTTTAAAAAAATGTTTCAGGATTTACAATGTATGTAAGATTATATTTTTTTAGGATTATATTATCAAATGAATTGGTAAGGTTAGGTGAACTGATTACAAAAAAAAAAAACAAATCGCTTCATACGTCTTTGAATAATCAGGGGCTTCGAATCGAAACTAAAAATCTCCTCCTTTTTTAAAGCATTTATCTTATCAAGAAACTTTAGCAACTGAAAACGCAAAAAGATTTAAAAAAATATTGACAAAATTGTAAATTATACTTAAGTATTTGCAATAAGATTAAAAGATTAATAAGATTATTAATTAAGATAAAAAGTAAACGACTAATGAATGTCGATGAAGCGAAAGTGGTTTGTCAGGATCGTGGCAGGTGGCAGTCCCTGGTCTCTGCCTACCCCTCTGGGATACAGGCGTGAGCTTATGTATGTATGTATGTATTTGCAATATATTAAATCGATACAGTTACACTCCTTCGGCGGTTATCTGGAAAAGATCGCTCGCAGAAAATATAGGACAGTAATCAATATCCATGAATATAAATACAGGCTTGCCACTTGTCACGTTGGGACCTGATAAACTCGGCAAAACGTGGGCCCAGTTCTAGTGATTGGTGCCTTTGCCTACCCCGTCGGGGATAACGGGCGTGCGTTTATTATTATTATTATTATTATTATTATTATTATTATTATTATTATTATTATTATTATTATTATTATTATTATTATAAATACAGTCTTACATTAGTGTAAAGGGATTTCGTGGCTCTATTCGATCTGAAAATGACGTCTTCTCGTCGTCAATATCAAGTGTAAAAAAATGCAAAACTTCGTTAGATTCAAACGATGTTCGTAATCATCATAATAATTTATATATTCACGCTCTAAATTAAATCGCACTACAATTTCTTAGGTCTACTTATCGTAGTTATCGTAAAAATACTTATAACATTCTGTAAATGTATTTTATGTGTACAATAAATAATATATGTAGTAATAATAATAATATATCATTTATTTTACTTACGAGAAATAAATTAACCTATCTAAAGAAAGTACACTTAAATGTGTTTCTTCTATCTTCAGCTCTATTCAAAATGCAGTCAAATAAAAACCAAGTTGCTTCATATTTACATAGAGTTTGCGAGTAATGTAAAGAGCAGCGCATGGGAAAATCTATGCATTTAAAAATCCAATTCCACACAACATCCGCCGGCACGTTTATGATGAAAACATTTGAATATCTTGCAGGGCCCCTAACTGTTCTAAATTGTTATGCATCTCGAGACGGAGACACTGAAATGGTCCAAAATTTGGATTCTATTTAATAGAAATTGTAAATTTCACAAACATGCCTGGCTTGGCTCGGGCCCATTCTCATTTTCTCAGATGACCCCACTGTGGATAAATCTATGTTGAATGCAATGAAAATGCCAGGCGAAATGTTAGCATTCAGTGGGACAACCACAAGCCTATTCTGTTTCTAATGTGTGAAAAACTGAAAAACTTGATACGTATAATTATGTTAAATCAACTTCATTTTCTAGGACCTGTGAGATTCCAAAGATTTTCTTAAAATCAATAAATTTTTAAAGTACAATTCTCTTATTTTAAAAGAACTTTTATCATAATATTTATACGTAATATTTTTAACTGCGCGCAATCAGAACAATCGACTTTTACTTGCCTGTACTTTACTCCGTTACTTTGCAGGTGACAGATAAAATACCAATGTACCAATGACTTTTAGTTACGTACATTTGTTTGTACAGCAACACCATTCGCTGATAAATTGTGCCCGGATAACGGCGACAGGCTTGCCACTTGTCACGTTTGGGACCTAATAAACTCGGCAAAACGTGGGTCCAGTTCTAGAGACTGGTGCCTCTGCCTACCCCTTCGGGGATAACGTGAGTGAGTTTTTATTTTATTTTTTATTTTTACATAAAATAAATACCTTCTATCGACTAATAGTAGCACCCTCTAGGTACAATCACAAAGATAACACAATTGCTGTCATTGCTTATACAATATTTACGGAAGTAGAGTCGTTCGTAAACTTGTGGTCGCCGCTCCGATCAAGTTGAAGACGTTGGCAGTGTTTGCGCAAGGGGAAACCACTTGTATCGTTTTCGGTTTTGTATCGTGTTTTTCCTAACAAGGCTGATTCAGTGTTTATTTTATACCAAATGCAATGATAGAATATAATACTTACAATGTGGTGAGTAAGGCTTATACAGAACTAATCCGGAACATCATCATCAGCTATTTAACACTCTCTGCAGGACACAATTTTAGGAAAACCATGGGGTTCGAACCCCGGCTGGGAAGAAAAAAAACCTCAGGTCTTGGATAGTGTGGGGCCAGAAGCAAAGTATGTGCCTGTATGTAAATGTTTATATTTATGAAGTACACCTGGTCTCTTTCATGGTTTTCCAAGAATCTTGGTTTTGTGCCACCCGCATCCAGAGATACTCTGCCACCAAAACCAGGTCGTTGAATCATCTGATCTGGCAGTCGGTATGGGACATAGATCGCAGAACTGATGGCGGTTGGGGTGCAAAGCTCTGTGAGAGCGCCACCCGAAACATACTTCACTTCAAACTACACTGAATCTTGTTACGTGAAGGGTTACTTTGTAACAAACAAGTGCACGTTGATCTGATGGTGTCTGTACAAGCGTAGCATGCCTATACAGTTCAGTATAAATAGCGGAAACACAAAGCCATGCGAAGGCCTCTTTCACACTAACGTCTTGTCCGCACGATTTGGCTGTACAGCTAAAAAAAACTTTTGTGACAGCTAGTTAGAACTTACATACATAAAATGTTGTCCTGTTTTTATCTGTCTATGGAAAGTGATGATAATTATAAAGCAGCTAAATGATGCGTTAGACTCCTTTGATATTTGATGCTGTATATTTTTTTATGTTTCTAATACTTGGTCATCACATCCAATACGGTATTTGAGACTATCAACAATAAATTATTTGAGATACTCGATTAAAACAAAAATTACAAAATGATTCGGAAAATGTATTTCTTTTAATCATTTACTAGTAATTACAATGTTTTAATAGATGAAACATAAAAAGAGTGCTCTGAAATGTGACGTCACAAGCAAGTATCTTCATACAAAATTTCGTTTTAAAAGTAACTCATTTGACATCCTGTCAAATACCCAATCGTTCGAGGCAGGAAAATTGACAACTTTTTGTGTAAGCCACTCGCCAGTTTGAACACAGCCTAACAACTAAACCGACGTGTGAAGCTCTCTTCGAGGTATGAGAAAACGCTGCACGCTTGAGCGAATAAAATTTTAAAGCCTTAGAGAAGTTTTAATTAAGAGAGCACCCCTAGAAAGTATGCACAGTATCAGAAAAACAAAGGGAAACAAAAGGATTCCGAATGCTACAGTGCATTCCGCTCATGTAAAGTAGCTAAATCGCCCGGGGCGTCGATAGCGTGACCTGAATTCAGGCGAGCGCTGAATTTTTCCTACGGTCCCTTAATGGACTTAATACTGGGTTGTATTGGCTGGAATTGCTTCAAGTGAATGCTTTTCGCTTTATGAGTCCTCCGGAGGCGATTTTGTTTGCTATAAGTGGAAAATAATATGATGTACTCGTAGCTTTGTATGCACTTAAGTCGGAGTCTCTAGCACTTAAAGTTTGAGTGTTTCATAACAACATTTTTTTTGTTTCCTTCATCACTTTATCGAAATTAATTTTCATTTTACAAGTCGATGAAGACAAAATATTATTCCTTTAAAATACGCACTGAACACAAACTATATTTTTCCGATTTGACCACTAGGTGGCGCTGACGGTTATCTTTATGGCAGTACGATTATGATCATAATGCCATAAACATTTTTGCAAATCGAAAAGCTTGGCAATTTTCTCATAGTTCCATAGTCAACAGATTTTTATCAAGTTTATACGGAACCCACTTTGAGTTGTTTTGTTTGACACGAAAAAAAAACAATTTAATCTGCCAACGTGGTAAAAATCTGCCGCTGGACATACAAAAACAATAGATTGACATAGATTATTGGAGTGTCTCCTTCTTTCTTGAAGTTGGTTATAAATATGATAATATTATTTTATCTGCTTTATTTCACCAGGAAGTGCACCCAAAGACTCTTAGCTTGGCTTTTGCCACATAATGGAAACGACATATTCAGGAGTCGGATTCTTGTGTCCAAAATTCACTACAGTCACAAGGCAAATCCTTAAAGCCAAGGATACACTAGGGGACAAATGTCCTGCGACTCGTGTCGCCAGCGACGTCGGGTGAAGTAGCGCGACGTTGCCGGACTTCGCGCGACATGTCTGGCAACATCGCGTGACATGGGTCGCCAGGGACGTCGGGTGAAGTAGCGCGACGTTGCCGGACTTCGCGCGACATGTCTGGCAACATCACGCGACACGGGTCGCCATAAGACGACATAAGTCACGCGATGTCGCCAGATATGTCAGGCGAAGTTGCGCAAAGTCGCACGACTTCGCCTGACGTCGGTTCGGACATAAGCCGCGCGATGTCGCCAGATATGTCAGGCGAAATCGGCCGGCTTCGCTTGACATGTCGCCGATACATGTCGCAGGACATTTGTCCCCTAGTGTATCCTTGGCTTAACACATACCCTAATGAATGGCTACGACTTTAAAAACCTACCATGGTAAGATTACCATTTACCAATTAATAACATTCTCACAATACTTCAATTAGATAATTGAAGTATTGTGAGAATGTTATTAATTTAAGCGGGGTCCACTGAAATGTTATATATCATGATATTGAGTTCGAATTCACAAATTTGGGAGAGCCTTACCGAGCGTCCCGGAATCAGTCGGCTGGCATGAATGCGGGCCGTAAAGGAGGCTTGCAATTGCACCAACTTGCTTAGCATAATACGGTGATTCCATTAGAGCACAAAAGACATCCGGGCCCAGCGAGATATGGCTCGGGAGCAGACCATAAATATAGCTGCTAGCTGTTGTTTCCAAATTGCCTGGTGAAATATGAAGTTTGGTGCCTGTTTTCTTTTTGTCTCTTTAGCAAGACGTTCGTTTAAGATCATGACTCGTGAGGAAAAGAAGATCAGTTCTACATAGTAGCTCATTTTAAACGACTGCGGCTGTTTGTATTAGGTATGTATGTAAGAGCTCGTTCGATCTGTCTTAACTGTCAATAATGGAATAATTGAAATTGAAGAAAATTATTGATAAGTGTCAGTTTTACACTTTACACTAGTTTCGACTCAAGTATTAAATATTTAGAATTTTACTTTATAACAAAACAAAAAAATAATTTATTTTATTGCTTAAAAGACCCCGCCCTTACAGGTTTTCCACCCAATACAGCAGGTTAAATAAAATTAACATCACAAAAAACTGATGACTTTAAATATACAATTACATTAACATGCATTTCATTATATGAATTCAAGTATAATATCAATTTAAAAATAATCATAAACTTTCATCAAATATTAAAAACAAAATAAACAATTTACAAAATTTCATTGGATAATAGCATGAACAATAATAAATAAATAAAAATAAATATAAATTGAGTTTTACACTTGTTTCGACTCTAGTATTAAATATTTAGAATTTTTCTTTAAAAAATATAAATTATATGAACAACAAAACATGTTTATTGCATACTTGTCTAACTTTTTGTAGTACGTTATCAGTTATCGAGTAGCGACTACAAAAACCACTTTACATCTGACTAGCGAGTGTTCCGAAAAAGAACTCCGCAACCTTTAATCCAGCTCCAAAACGGAATGGACATCAATCAGCTTGCGTTTTTTTACCAGTAGAAATTAATACCGCTTAACTTCCTTGATCTAGCGGTGTTAATCCGCATTTTTATTCACAGTCAAGCAAGTTTGTGGTAACTACATCTTAAGTTTTAATTAGAATAAAGTAAGATTCACTTCATGTCGAGGCCGGGACCCAGCCCGGTCGCGTCACGGTGTATCATTCTTATTCTGTTAATTGTTATTTGGTAGATGTGTGTGACTATAGATACAATACGATACTGGCCAGCAACTGTACAACTTGGAAAAATTTGTGCCTAATGACGAGCGGATAGTCTGGTTGACTTGAAAGGTACCTCGAGCTAGTAAGGTCCCTATAAACATACTGTTGATTTGCACCAGATAAAATACTCTCTTTAAGGAAGTAGTCGTTATTTTGTAGACTTTCTTAACAAGACCATTTAGCTTATTTTTGAGGCCAAGATACTGGGCTATACCATTTTTTTTGACCGTTTTCGCCCATAGCAGCAAATTAATTGTTAGTTTTTTTTTTCGTTTGTGAAGGATAACGAAGAAAGTATCGACAAATACTTAAAATATAACAAAATACATCCTTAGCTACAAATATAATTGTTCAACCTCATGGACCTTACAAATTCTGCGTATGCTGATCTGGTTGTTAAATTCCGAACGGCACCGATCAATTTATCTGCGAGATCTCGGTACATGGAACGTTACTTTGCAGGTAAATGCCTGTAAGGCCTCAGGTGACATTAAAACAGTCGCTTTTTCTGTATAAAACACCTGCTTCATTGACAAAAAAGGTGTTGATGAACAAAATTGTACTTTAATTAACACTACTTAACAACGCATTCTCATAAAATGGCCCAAGGTTTTTATTACTCCAACGGTGAGATAAAAGGCAATCTGTAAGTCTGTATTTATAGACTACCAACCTTTAATTTCCACAATACAGAGACTAACACTTACTTGTCATACGTATTCTATAACTAGCTTTAGCCCGCGACTCCGTCCGCGTCGACTTTAGTTCAAAATTTTGCAACCACGTTCACTCCCCTAAGGGTTAAAGGGGTTTGGGTAAAAGTGGCATGATTATCGAAAGCTGTGGCCTCTGATGAAACCTGTTCCACATGATAGCACATATTAAGACATTGATTTTCTTCTATGGCGGTTTTTCTATAGTGTATCGGAGCTGAGATATTAAAAAAAAATCTATGATATGCTTCCTTTAATTCACTTTAATTCGATGTAGAATCTGAATTATAGCGATTAGTTATTATTAACTATGAGTTAAAGTTAGTATTCTGTAAACTGGGCACAGATATACAATAAATAAATAAATAAATATTTTAGGTATACAGGATGTTGAAGACCCATTGGAGTATTTTTATGTCAACTTTATATTTTATTGCATTAAATTGAACATTACATTAAAAAACAACATGTACAAAGGCGAGCTTATCTCTGTGAGAGATTTCTTCCAGCAAACCTTAGCGAGTCGGAGCAGCAGTAAAAAAACAGGTATGTAGACGTGTACGAAATAGACTAAATAAATAAATAAATAAACTACAGAAATCCTAAACAATTACCTACTTTATGCAGAAAATAAATACACTACATAGACTAAACACCTGTAGAAATGAATACAATACATAATAAACAATACATAAATAAATATACATATAGCTCGAATTTATGATAGAGATAGATAACGCTCTTTCAGTTGCTTCTTAATGTAATGTATGTCAACGTTTATTTTTCTTTTCTTATTGTTTTTTCATACTCACGTCACTCATATTCTTGTAATATTTCAATTGTCACCACCTCATCACCCACTTTTCTGCGATTATAGATACTTTTCCCGATTTCCATCAGTTTTCCTTATTTTCCTTAATAATTACCTTATGTACCTTAATGTTGAGGAGTGGACTGTATACCACTCCTTAACATTTAGGTAAATAAGGTTCTAAAAATAAGTGTATATATTTTAAGGAATGATTCTGCTCCTCAGAACGAGCAACTTTTACTATGGTAAAAACTTCGAAATATGCAAAAATAAAAAAACATACAAACTCAA
Source organism: Yponomeuta plumbellus (assembly GCA_947310845.1). NCBI lineage: Eukaryota > Metazoa > Arthropoda > Insecta > Lepidoptera > Yponomeutidae > Yponomeuta > Yponomeuta plumbellus. Next base: position 8,757,442 of record OX371192.1, on the reverse strand, counting down.
ATACCTTGTGCAGTAAAGTATGGAACAGCTGATTATTTTTTTCATATTTCAAAGTGGTCCCCATAGTAAAAGACATTCACATTGAGGAGTAGAATAATCTCAAACAATATTTTATGTTCAAAACATATTTTTAGCAACTGTAAAGCCGGGTCCAGACGAGTGTAACGTGTATTGTAATCCATCGTGTAATGTAACAGGAATTCTATGTGTGGACGGCACTACGAACGTTGACATGTAATGTGTAGTGCCGTCCAAACTTAGAATTCGTGTTACATTACACGGTGGATTTCATTACACGTTACACTCGTCTGGACCCGCTTAACAAGCAGTAAGACCTGATTCATGATTCATTCATCCAATCAAAAAACTGTTGGTGATGATGACGATGATGATGATGATGAAAACTTAAATGCCCCCATTACATCGACAGGCATACTATGTGTTACATAGGAACCTAATAAACACGGTAAAACATGGGCCCAACTCAATGAGTTCGCTTCTCTGCCTACCCCTCCGGAATAACGGGCATGAGTTAATTTTTTCCATGTTTTTATTTGCATCGGATTTATGTTCCTTATTGAAACAATCCTGAATCAAATAGAATTTACAGTAAAAATAAGACACACGTTTAAAATGATAATATTATTACTGTTTATTGAGGAACTTTGCACCCAAATATCTCGGCTCCGATATTACTTACGACAAAAATATTTTATGGGTTTTCAATCTTATTTAAAGGACTATCCAAAAATAATAATTCCGTTACTGGCCGCTATAAAAAAACATCATGCCAAGGGTCCATACAAAATTACCCAAGCCCCTTTAGAAAAACGGCGAAACAAGTGTTCAATCAATTGTGTTAAAGAGTATTTTTAAGTTTCAAGAAAATTAGACAACATTCTTCATACCTCCCATACAAATTTTGGCAACCCTTTTCACGCCCTTAGGGGTTGAATTTAAAAAAATCCGGACTTATTCTTATTAAAAATCTTATGCCTACATTATTATATAGACCCTCTGTGCAAAATTTCAGCTTCCTTCCCGGCTTGGGCTGGGCTTTGATGAGTGAATGAATCAGTCAGTCAGGACTTTGAATTCTATTAATATAGATATTAGCAGCATATAATGTACCTATTGTCAGAGACAGATAGTTTAGATAATTATATCTGCTTGTTCATCACACGATTTCAAGCGCCTATGCTTATAAACACCTTAGACACGGTCTAACGGTTTTCCTCACGGTGTGCTCTTTACGCAAGCGCGTGGATTAGTTTTACCTGTATTTTATTTTATTTTTATAAGGAAAACTAACAGCTTATCACTAGCATATTAAATTTACATAGATGGAAACAGAAAGCCGACAAAAAGTTCTATTACAAATTCCAGAATGTAACAAAACAAATGTTTCTAAGTATTTTTTTCCATTCGCTGCAATAATAATGTACTTACTAGATGAAAACCCGGCTTTGCCTGGCTAAAATACAGTGACATAACGATATTTTACATCGACCGTATATTTTTGTTCAGCATAATTTTTTTGGAATTTTTCATATCTATTTACCTTTTTATTTTAACAAATTAGACCATAGAGTTCACAATGGACACCTGTGACACGTGATGACATGACATCAACGCAACATTGGTGACATTGACATGTTTACTTTGGAACACCATTGTATAGAAAGATCATTTTTACATTGAAAATACTCGATAATTCCAATTTTCGGCCTACAAGTTGTCGACTCGGATCAACAAAGTTATTACGTTCTTCAATTTGATGTGCATTTTATTCGAGTCTACTAAATTAATATTAATTATTCATGTAATTATTGTTTTTATAGTACCTAGAAATACTTAGGTTAAGTTAGCAGAAGCTTAACTTAATATAGTCGTTATTCTTCAGATAGCAAAGCCTTCATCATTCAGGTTATGATTGATGAAGTTCAAAGAACCGATTCTTACGGGAAGTAAGGCCCCGAATAGATTGTACAGTACAGTGATTGATGTTCAATTGTTTTATTAATTTGAATCAGCGTGTTCCACAAATAATAATATAAATACACTATCTACCTACAGCTTCACAGCTCTTAAAAAAATTCATAGAACTATAGGTACATAATTTTTTATCATACTGTTTATCTTTTTGACATTTATCCGGTAAAAACAATACATTTCTAGTTTTAATTTGCATTTAACTCGCAGCTTTAAATTAGAATTTTGTTATTAAAATGAAATATACTTAACAAAAAGGTGAATTCAGTAATACTAAGGATTCACAGAGTATGACTGAACCTTTTTGTTATGCAACTTGTCCGCAATAATGAATACTGGCAAGTTGATATTAAAAAAAAAGTTTCCTTTAAAAATAGAATGGCGGTGGCGGCTGGCTGGCACTCAAGTAGAGGTCGGTGTTAAAATCTGTTTCCTTGTTCGAAACGATGTAACTTCGTAACTTCCGACGTACCTCAAATAAATCACTTTAATTCATAGAGACGAAAGCCTCGGAATACCTAAAGTTAGAGAATTGCGGAGTCGGCATTACGGCTGAAAAATGCCTTTGCTCTCATCCATTGCCCTGATTCAGTCCCAATCCACTTATTCGTAATGAACTTTGGCGTGAACAAGAGTCTTTAATTATCAAGTTTGTGGCAAAAGTACCTTTTATTCTTAAGCGATTTAATTTGTCAACTTCCCAACTTTTAGTGGAACCTCGGAAATTCAGAAAGGGAAAATTCTATTTAAAGTCCAAGTACAAATGTAACATTTTTTACAAATAAAAACTAACATAACATTTACATACAGGCACATACATTGCTTCTGGACCAACACTAGGATACCTACCATGTGTCGTGCGACTGCGAACCAGAAACAGCGACGTCACAAACATGTACACCTGGGTTTTACACCCAAGACCTGGGTCTCATTTTTCTTTGTCCGCAGCCGGGATTCGAACCAGGGACCTCTTGCATGGTAGGCAGATTAGTGAATATCAGTTGTAAATCAGGATGTGTTTCGAAATAGGAGTAGGTACAATTTGATCGACTTTTATCGCAAGAGTTTTTCCAGTGAGGAGGTCGATTTTCAGAGCTAAATTCGAAACTGTTTGATCGGATTTACAGATTGCGCAATTTGAAATTCGATTTTATTGCATCTCCGAATCGCCCACCCGCGGTATCCCACAAAGCGCCGCCCGATCCGTTTTATAAGTCAAACAAATCAACTTCTACAGCACTTAGCAGGAACTCTTTGTTACTTTCCCTCGAGAAGACAAACTTTAATTGTTCTCGGGAGTTGTTTGAGTTCCTCTCCTTTTCCGGTGCAAAGTGTTATGACTTTATTTACATAGGCCCCAGTGTGCATACCTTTGGCGTACGGAGGAGTTGAGGTCTCTTTGTGTATGAATATGAAGTAATGACGTTTGGTTGCGTTTTCAGCCTAAATTTTTTGCTTGTGACGATTTTAGATACTAATGATAAGATAAGAATATTGTACACCGGAAAAAGTCAAAATATTTCTAAAGATGCATAGTAGGTAGGGTTCTTGAATTTACCAAGTTTATGCATTTATAAAAAAACTTGAAAGTGCGAACTCGCATACCATTTCGTACCAATATTACCATGATAAAAATAAGATAGCGAAAAAGTATATTTTTAATGCAGATTCGAACTTTAGCGAGAGTCTATTTTAAATAATTTCTAAATAATCGTTTACAATACTTATTAACTTTTGGAAGTCTAAATCATGGAAATGACAATTTATGTTTATTTCTAATATTAACATTACATAATAATTATGTATTTGACATTATATATTCTTACCTTATCTTGTCTAAATTAAGATACGTGTCTGCTGCAGATGAGCGCTGTGGTACAAATAAATATTATGGTATATGGACACCTCAGAGATCAATTTGAGTGCAAATTGCTCCACAATTCTTAGTGAATGAGTTCACGACGATGACAACATCCGATAGTCGACACCATGTTTTATATATTTCCAACAAAATTCCGATACGGCCATTTTCAAAAACCGCGTATCGAGCTCTTCGCACACAGAGACAATTTAGATAGTACACGTACACGTCTTATGGTGCCGCCGACATATCGGTGTCGGGTCCGATATCCGATATCGGACCGGACTATATGAAAGACATCTACATATTTCATACATTTTCGTCATCATCATCGGCCTATCGGCACTCCACTGATCACGGTCCTCGGCTATACTCATCCAGTTCTTGCCAGCCGCCTTGCAAAGATCATCGCTCCACCGAGTCTGAGAACGTCCTACACTACGTTTACCAATCCGCGGTCTCCACTCAAAAACTCGTCTACCCCACCGGTTATCAGTTCTTCGGGATATGGATAGCTCACTGCCCCTTCAGCATGCTAATTCGGTGGGATATGTCGGTGAATTTGGTTCTCTGTAGGATCACGTCGTTTCGAATTCGATCTTTCGAAGAAACCCCGAATATAGACCTTTCCACGCTCATACATTTTACTTACCCCAATATCGGATCGGCGTTCGACACCGATATCGGATCCGATAGTGTGAAAAGGCTCTAAGAGTTCATGTTGGTACACAAATCCGAAATTTTACCTCACTTCATATTGTTATATCTTGAGACCCTAACCTCACGCTGACAAAGAAACATATCTACATTGCTTGACCTGATTTAAAACTTCCAGGAGCACAGGATACATTAAAGCCAAACTGTCTCCATCCAGTATTTCAAACCCAAACAGAGCAGCCTGCGGGATGTTTCAATTTAACTTTTTGCTCCAACGACTGTTCGGAAACTCGGGGCAATATAGAAACTTTGCCATGATGTGTGCTTCTTCGGTGTTTTGAGACAATAGCGGATGTTAAACAGACAAAAATCGTTTCGATACTTGTCAAGCAAACATGACAGAATACATTTCCAGAAAAAAACTGATGAAGATGATTCTGAAATAAAAAAAACAACAATGAAAAAGTAAAAAAAAACGATGCAAAAAACTGGATAAAATTTTAGCCAATAATGAGGACGCCAAAAACCATGTCAGACGTAAAATAAATTTATTAGGTATAACGTTTTGCAGTAGTAGCCTTTAAATTCGAGGTCAATTATTGCAATTTAACTTTTTGCTCCAACGACTGTTCGGAAACTCGGGGCAATATAGAAACTTTGCCATGATGTGTGCTTCTTCGGTGTTTTGAAACGATAGCGGATGTTAAACAGACAAAATTCGTTTCGATACTTGTCAAGCAAACATGACAGAATACATTTCCAGAAAAAAACTGATGAAGATGATTCTGAAATAAAAAAACAACAATGAAAAAGTAAAAAAAAACGATGCAAAAAACTGGATAAAATTTTAGCCAATAATGAGAACGCCAAAAACCATGTTAGACGCAAAATAAATTTATTAGGTATAACGTTTTGCAGTAGTAGCCTTTAAATTCGAGGTCAATTATTGCAATAATTGAAGGAAATACCTTCATATCAAGACCCTTTTATTTCTGGAACACGTAGAAGTATCGAGTTAAAATTAAAATGTAATTAAAGTCTACGATACCTTAAAGCTGTGAAAACATCAAACTTTTAAGTTATTGTGGCAAAAAGATACGGCCATTCGATGCCGCAAAAACTTATATTTAGACACTCAAGAGAAAAAAATGCCCCTCTAAAAGATAACATCATGATAAAATATCTATATACGATTTGCGGCTTTTTAGGTACATTCTCATATGAGATTTGTCTTGCTTGCCGTATGAATATTGAATCCCGTATGTATGTTACAGTCCTTATTTTCCCTTTTAACCCATTTTCATTTATAAAACGTTTTTGAATTGCCTGCTTTGGGCATAGTCCGCCTATAGTCACGTAAAGCAATAAAATTCATTCTGAACTCAAAAAATATTAGGTCTCACAATGGCTGACGCCTTAATTGAGATATCTTTTTCTAATTGGTCGATCGTTGGTCGTGCTTCCATTCGAGTTAAAATTTAATTGTCATCGTTATACCTTCGATTCTCTAAAACCAGTTTACACTGCACTGGTAACAAGGTTTAAAATACGAGTAAGTGTTTGGTTGGAAGCGAAGTTTCGAGTCAGGGAATGTGATAGGGCGAGACTTGTGCCAAACGTGAGATAGCGAGCGCGAAGTGATAACGAACTTAATTAACGTTCACTGCGTCTATACGCTGAGATAAAAGCCAACATCGTGGCAACCCTTAAAAAAACTACTCTCGTCAGCAGAAAAGAAAAAAAAATTTGGAAGTTTTGTTTTTTTAAAGCTTTTAGAACTAAGCGAACTACCAATATTTTTTTTACTCAATCTCCGAGAACCCCCCGGTGGAACCAATGTCAACTACAGTGCATTCCGTCAGGCCCCGTATAGACCTGCCGGCGGGTCTACAGAACATCTGTGGGCGGGTCGGTCTTGCAACGGCACTTAATTTTGAACATAGACTACAGTTTCATGAGCATGTTCTATTCTTTGAAAACTGTGATATATTTCAAATTTTACTCTATGAATAACCTAACGTAGCTGTAAAAGAAAAAGACTTAAGTGTTAAAGGGCTTGAAGGGTTAAAATTTAGTTACGGCCGTAACCGTTCTTATTACAAATATTTTATAAAAAAAATAAGGTGAACAAATCAGTCCCTGTTTGCAAAAGAGTATTAATAACCTCATTGACCGTAAAAACACTTGTGCTGATTTAGTAAAATTACATGTATCAAACAGGATCTCAAACAGGATCTGGGGTTAATAGAACCTGCGAGTTAATAGAATATAAATAAATAAAAGAATATGGCTCTCTAAATAAATAAATAAAAGAATATGGCTACAAGGCTTGCGCGCAAGCGCTTGCCAGCCTAATATGTATGAATGTGACATATTGCATTATGCTCAGTTAATTTATCAAATGAAGTACAATTTGACTGAATTGATGTCAGTTATTTAATAGGTATAGTCAACGGACCGTTAGCTAAGCGCACTTACTGGTAAATTCATATTACTTGTGCATACGTCTATCATCTTTTCCAATAATACAGATCCTACCTAAAACATTCATTTTATTTTTTAGTTTTACCAGCTTACCCCAGTCTGCTCACCATGATTAAGCTCTACAAACCTGGTCGGACTCTTCCGACAAACTGTCAAGGAAGCGTATCCGCAAAAAAGTTAATAAGATCGTAACTCTCTGTATAATGGTAGCTTCCACATAATATAATCATCATCATCATCAACCCATCATGTCCCCACCGAGGGGCACGGGTCTCTTCCCTGAGGAAGGTATAGGCCGTACTCCACCACGGGGGCCAAGTCCGGATTGGTGGAGGCTTGGAAGACGAGTGGCTGGTCTTACTGTCAGAAGTTTTCAAGCGGCCCTAAGGCCTCTGACTTGGCTTAACGACTGCCATCTATCGACGGCAGCCGGCACCAACTGCTTAACGTGCCTTGCGAAGCACGGATGAAACGAAGCATAATATTATAATCACTAGTCTCAAATTAGAGTAAATGCTGTGGTGACCAGGCAAGCCAGACAATACCTATTTAGCCAATGAATAGTCATTACTGGGCATTTATAATATGCCTATTTCCTCGCGCTCCCCTGTTCTTCTCATCCGGTGCTTTCTGACGGATGAGCGGTGGTAGTGCAGCGTCAGAACGCCGGCCTCGCTAACTGTGAAGGAAAATATCATGAGGAAACCCGATATCTGAGGTATTTACATAACTTAGAGCGTGCCATGTACAATAAACATAAAACATAAACATAAACATTTACATACAGGCACATACATTGCTTCTGGCCCCACACTAGGATACCCTGTGTCGTGGGAACCAGAAACAGCGACGTCACAAACATGTAAACATCCAAGATCTGGAGTTTTTTTTCTCCCCAGCCGGGGATCGAACCCGGGACCTCTCGCATGGTAAGCAGATGCGCTAACCACTACGCCACAGAATTCGTCAATGGGCCAACTATAAGGCAGGAATCTCAAGTTTAACTAGAAATGCTTTCTGAAAGTCATCGATCGATCGTTTACACGGTTTCGCTCACTATCTTATTTCTGGTAGGTACATGGTACAGATAAATCATAAAAAACTTTCGCATATTTAGCTGATTTAACTTTTGAACAATACTTCGTAGCCAAGTCTACTCTGAAACAGGTTGTTAATGCTGTGAAACAACTAAAAATAAAGGAGTAACATGAAAAAAATGTCATTTATCACCATAGTCAAGTAGCCACTTTAAACTTTCGCTCGTAATATGAATTATGTCTCCACCCACTCAAGGCTTAAGTGTGATATTTTGGTAAATGCGCCGCCATTTTTGCGCGGCACCAAGTGCCAGGTAATGGCTTCCCTTAGATGTTATTTTTTTATTGAGCGACTTTATTTTAGAAATTGTCACTAAGGATTTCTAGAGTTAATTAAGGTATCATAGCGTCACTTTGATATTTACCGCATCGGCACGTGGCGGCTTTTCACAAAACAAATTAAAGGAAGCCGACGCGGCGCAAACACGCCAGTGAATTTGGCTCGCAGCTCGTCTCATTCTACTATTATGTAGATCACGCAATTAAAGAAGTAAATCAATCAGTATTTTAAAATGGATTTATAACGAGACGATTCTGCATCACTTATATATTCTAAATACCGGTGGAGATGAATATTCGGAGGACACTTCGAGTGATGAAGAGTAGTGTTTCATTTTGTGCTTCTCTAGGTATATTGTGTACCATGTTTTTTCTATTTAAAGTATTTTTGCCGTTTAAGTTGTATTATTGAAATAAATGTTTTTTTACTAAAACCAAGATTGCCTTCGTGTGTACCGACACTATCTAAGCGAACGGACTTTACTGTATATCCAAAAAGTTAAAAAATATGAAATGAGAAGAATCGATATCAATCAATTTATTATGCTACCATGAAAAAACTAGGAAGCACTAAAACTTTCGTAAGCACTACACATAAGCTCTGTGAATCAGAGAAAAACCTGGTCGGACTCTATAGATAAAAAAATTATTAAGATAATCCGGAATAAAATTAATAGCTAGAGGCACGTTGGCAACTTTCTTCTGCCTAATCACAATCGTCTGATAAAAAAATCCACAGCCTCGTTAGTCCACAAGTACCAACTCAAATATTGTGGTTTTTTTACGTTGGTGTCTTCCGTAATATGATTCATACAAATGGTGTATTTCTGGGTGTTGTCCTTGTTAAGGATGGGCTTGAAAAATTTAAACTGATTTACTAGAAATTAGAAACACGAGTGTTTCCCGAATTTCAGTTTTACCGCTACGTATGAAGGAAGACTATACCTTAATTTCATACACCGCGTATATCGCATTTCCTCCCCCGGTTGCAGCCGAGAGATTTCCGGTAAGTAATTTTTCTCCCCGCTGCATATTGTCGGGTGGGCGGTAATGACATTTGTGTACGAAAATTTCTAGCAAACATTTTTCTTCGCCGGCGCTAAGCTGAAAGCTATCAGCACTTCCACTGTTTGAAGTAAATTTCAACATGCTGTGTTTTTAAATGTTTTTAGGTACCTTGTGGAATTTTGTGACGCAGTCAAATTTTATTTCATTATAAACCTTATTATTATTATTTCTTGTTTAAGCCGATGTCGAAAAATTCTGCCAAAGTCACGTCTTGACACGAAATGTTTATTTATTTTTAGCCTTATTCCGGATACACATATTGGAGGTTAAAAGTTAACATGACATTGACATTATAGGGTTTATTATGTCTAGTGCTTACGACAGTTTTTGATTTAATAAAATCTTTGAGGCATAAGTCAAAGAGCTGTTTGTATAAGATATAATTAGGTATATCTTATATTCTTGATGAATTCATTCTTCAAGAAAAAGCCCCAAAGGAAGTGGACATGGCAGAGCCCAGACACTATGAACAAAAATGAGATCGATTTTATCATAACGGACAAGAAGCGTATATTCAGAGACGTCTCAGTGATCAATAGGTTTAATACCGGAAGCGATCACCGACCTGTGCGAGGGTCTCTGAATATTAATTTTAAGCTCGAACGTGTCCGTTTGATGAAATCCAGGCTCCGACCAACCCTGCACCAAACTATAGCGGGATCTGAAAAGTTCCAGTCTAACCTGGAGAACCGATTCGCTGCCGTGGAAACCACAAATGACGTTGACATTGACCAGGCCCTCGAGAATGTAGTCGGAATTCTCAGGGAGGAAGGCGCGAGATTTTGCGCAATGCGACATAAAGGCACGAAGACGAAATTTTCGGAAGAAACACTCAAGCTTATGGAGGAACGACGTGAACGCCCACCAGTCACTGCGTCAGAAAGGCATGCTCTAAACAAGAGAATTGGCAAACTAATTCGACGCGATCTCCGATGCTCCAACACTCGTTCAATAGAACGAGCAATCGAGCAAAATCGGGGATCGAAAGTGTTTGTTCAATCTCTCGGGAGAAGCCATCTGACAAAGTTGACCACCACGGATGGAGTGGTTGTCTCCTCCATACCAGAGGTTCTTTCGGAAGTTGAAAACTTCTACGGCCACCTGTACGCTGCGCATGCATCTCGGCCTGATCCCGAAAATGAGGATTTCAGAGCTACATTGACACGCCACTATACTGAAGACTTGCCAGAAGTCAGCCTAGACGAAATCGAGATGGCTCTTAAACAGCTTAAAAATGGAAAAGCCCCTGGAGAGAACGGTATTACAACTGAGCTCTTGAAGTCCGGCGGTAAACCCGTAATGAAGGAGCTCCAGAAGATCTTTAATGCTGTCCTCTTTGATGGGAGAACTCCGGAGGCGTGGAGTAAGTGTGTGTTCGTGTTGTTCTTCAAAAAGGGTGATAAAACCCGTTTGAAGAACTACCGACCCATTTGACTCTTAAGCTACGTCTACAAGCTGTTTTCAAGAGTCATCACGAACCGTCTTGCGAGGAGACTCGACGAGTTTCAGCCACCTGAGCAGGCCGGCTTTCGATCGGGTTACGGCACCATAGACCACATTCACACAGTGCGGCAGATTATACAGAAGACCGAAGAGTATAATCGGCCCCTGTGCTTAGCGTTTGTGGACTATGAAAAGGCCTTTGACTCGGTCGAGATCTGGTCTGTTCTGGAATCTTTGCAGCGATGCCAAGTCGACTGGCGATACACCCAAGTGTTGAAAGGTCTATACAACGCCGCTACTATGGCCGTCTAAATCCAGAACCGGCAGTCTGAACCTATCCCCATACATCGTGGTATGAGACAAGGGGATGTTTTTTCCCCCAAATTGTTCACAAATGCTATGGAGGATATGTTTAAGACGCTGGACTGGAAGGGATACGGCATTAATATTAGCGGCGAGTACCTTTCACACTTGCGATTTACAGACGATATCGTCATCATGGCGGAAACGCTGCAAGATCTGCAACATATGCTGAGTAGCCTAGCTGATTCTTCCCAACGCATTGGTCTCCGGATGAATTTGGATAAAACCAAGATTATGTTCAATGAACACGTAAATCCAGAGCCAATTGCAGTTCAAGTCAGTATTCTTGAAGTTGTTAAGGAGTATATTTACCTCGGGCAAACCATGCAATTAGGTAAAAACAACTTCGAGAAAGGGGCCAACAGAAAAATACAGCTGGGCTGGGCAGCGTATGGGAAACTACGTCGAGTCTTCACATCGCCAATCCCACAGAGTCTAAAGACGAAAGTCTTCAACCAGTGCGTCCTACCCGTCATGACATACGGTGCCGAAACGTGGACACTCACGGTGGGGCTGGTCCACAAATTTAAAGTCGCTCAGCGTGCTATAGAAAGGGCTATGCTCGGGGTTTCTCTGAAAGATCGAATTCGAAACGAAGTCATCCGACAGAGAACCAAAGTCACCGACCTAGCCCACCGAATTAGCATGCTGAAGTGGCAGTGGGCCGGCCATATCCTCGTGAGGCCCAATGTCTTCAAGTGATCACAAAATCAATTGTTATTTTCAAGGTCGGGCCTTACGAGGATATCACCCGAAGAACTGTTAACCGATGGGGTAGAAGAGTTCTTGAGTGGAGACCGCGGATCGGTAAACGTAGTGTAGGACGTCCTCAGACTCGGTGGAGCGATGATCTTCGCAGGGTGGCTGGCAAGAGCTGGATGAGAGTAGCCGAGGACCGTGTTCAGTGGCGTGCAATGGGAGAGGCCTACGTCCAGCAGTGGACAACCGTAGGCCAATGATGATGATGATGATGATATCTTATACAAACATTAGTAAAGTAATAGAACTTTATTTTTTTCTTTCCGCTCGAGCCTACCTCTTTTAAGAAGCTAATATCTTAGTACCTGTGTAGCTTCCTTTTTTATGTATAACAAAGGGTTCTCTATCTATTTTGTGAAGTGATAATACAACACTTTTTTTATTATAAAAACAATATGTTTACTTACCAAACGTAGAGGCTGTTAGTGTCACAATTAATAGATTATGCGGAGAAGAAGCTGAAAAAGAAACTCCCAGCTATTTATTTACGAAACAGACTACATTAATAGAGTTTTCTTAAAGTTACATGTATACAAGTAGATACAATCATCTCCGTTACCTTTATTTAAATACCAGACATTTTTATTTTCCATTATAATCCTTAATGTTGTACTAGGCTTTTTTGCACAGAGTATGCTTTACACATTTATTAAACCGTTTCGGTGGCAACTTTAATATATCTTGAGGAATCTTACTGCAGAAACGTGTATACGTGCCTCTTAAAGGACTTATTAACTTTTGCAAATCGTGGAAATGAGAATTTATGTTATTTCTACAATTGCTCCATGATTGCATAATTTTCCACGATTGAAATGCTTTTTAGCATTAAGTAGTATACCTTTGTTGTTTTGTGCGATAAAGAATGTAGACAAGTAGACAAGAGTGCGTAGACAACGATGTAACATTATAGCTAAGATCTAATGAAGAGCACGCAGTTCTAAATCGAATGTAACTCTACGATTTAAAGTTCATTATTAACAGCAGGTACATGTTGATCGATTGGTGACGCTATTCGCTATTCTACTCAGCGCCATTTGAGTGACGTCTTTAATTTTCATTCTCAGCACCCCGCTTAAGCCAGGAAACGTCGCAAATCGAAAATTTAGTCGAATCTGCGCTCCTTAATGCAGTTAGAGAGGAAATCTGTGGAGCGCTCAGGCAGTAATCACATTAAAATGCTGCTGATGTGTTGATACTGATTGATGAGACTCTATTGTAGAGTACTTACTAGAAATGACTTCAATTTGGTTTCTGTCTATGAAAAGAAAAAGTTTTTATGGTCATTAGTGTGTGTGTAAATGCTGATCTCCGACAGTTATCATCATCAACCCATTATGTCCCCACCGAGCGGCACGGGTCTCTTCCGTGAGGAAGGTATAGGCCATACTCCGAAAATACTTATCATTATTACGTGTATTCCACATAAGTAAACAAGTACCTGGCTGACCGAGCTTTGCTCGGTATTTTTTTTGTAATATTTTTCGAGATTTTCGAGAGGCCAGCAAAAGAGGCATTGATGGACGACCGTGGAAATGTGGGCCGAGGCGAAGCCGAGCATTGAGCATTGTCCTGATTAATTTTTGTATTTTTTTTTTAGAAAAAGAAAGTACTTGGATACGAATTAGGTGCGTTGATAAAGGGTTCCTGTGGGAATGCGGCGGATTAATGCTATAAGCATTTTTTACCAGTCAACCGCAGGAGGTGGATTAGAATAACTGGTAGGCATAAGGAAGTGCGAAAAGGCTAAATTAAAGAAGTAGGTAGGATAATTTTTGAAATTCGTTTTATTAAATTATGTTACATGCTTGTGGATAGTAAGTTAATTATTAATATTTAGCATATTTCTTTACATGTATATTTTGTCTGCTACTGTTGTTATATTTCATAATTTACCTACTACCTAGAATGGACATAAGTTAAAGGCTATCTAATTATCACGCGAACGCAGTCGCGGACACTTCTAGTTTAACAATAAAGTAAATGTCTACACAGCGTTCAAAGTCATAATTAGAAAAGTTCTCTGTCCATAATTACGAATTATCACTCCGCAAATTACGGATTTAAACCGTTCCGGGAACTGAATTTATTGTTCAAATTTGTCTTGGGCAAATCTTTGGAAGCGGTCTTCTATATTGGATCTTTTGGGATTTAACTAGGTATATTTTATTTTAATAATGGTATATTTAAAAATTTGCATTACCTGTTAATGTTCTAAGTTGCATTACCTGTTAATGTTTTCCTCATAACTTAGGTTAGCAGGTAGATAATGCCAAGTAAGATTAAGCTCGGTTTGTGCAAAATATGTTTCTATACAACCACAAATAATAATAATAATAATAAAAATATTTAACATCACTACTAGATCAAAATGCTTTTTAAAAGTCTCTCGAATTATTGAAGTGGGTACATCATTAACCAAATTAAGATTACTCAATATATGAAGCATCGGAATGATACCATTTATGTTTATAATTTGGTAAAATTGCACAGCAAGCTATTAATATAAACGTGAGCGTTCTCCGAAAGACGCAACCCGTAATATGATAAAGTGCGCCCCATGCTTTGGACCCTTTACTAATCGCAACATGGTAACAGAAGCTCAACTACAAAATATACGTAGCTCACGAGAGGGACTTTCTCTTTTTTTGTTTCAAACAAAATAAAAATAGAATACAATACAAAAAAAAAATCTTTATCTTAATTTTTTTCAGTACATAGTAACTGGAGTTACCTTTTAATCATGCAATACCTGTACTGGATGACTCCCCTCTTCCATAGCATTAATCTACATTTGTTATAACTTGTCTCAGTGGGTCGGTGAAAACCGCAGGATGAGCTCTATCTTTTTTTCCCGGAAGGCTGAGGATGGATCACAACAAAGAGTTGCAGTATACAAACATGGCTAACTAAAAATAATTTCCATAAAACTTAAAAAAAAAAATATAATAACATCTTGATTTTTTAAGTCGTTTTATGGCGATTATTAGGTATATTAAATACAAACTTACTGTCATAATATCTTAAGCAAGCCTAAATACGCAGGAAATTATAAACATCTTTCGCCAAAAAAAAACCACCCGACCAGACTGTGAATGTGGTAGGGTGGTTATTTCTTTTGACATTCACTCATTTAATTTACACAGTTTCTTGGGGGAAAAAAGATCTGATTTTACTGAGACGGCCTGACCTCATGGGATTTGGCTAGACACCTTCTTCTTACACCTCGAATTAATGGAAAGAATAACACTTAAAGAAAAAAGGCCTTAACCTTTTAAAAAAACCTCACGAAACTTTTTTTAAAAAGTCTTCTTCCTGCGCTTCAAATTAATGGAAACCTCCTCAGAATAATAGTTAAAGAAAAAATCCTTTACTTTTTTAAAAAACCTCACGAAACTAAAATACTCGTAGAGCTTCTGTAAGTATTCTTGTTTCATCGGCCCCGCCCTCTGCGATTTCCCACAACGAAAAATTGAATTAATTTGTGCCAAACAATCGATGCGCACATCAATATTAATGGCTCTGGATGTAACTTGAGGATTTAACCTTTATTCATTCGCTTTGATGTCGGACTAGGGAACGAAACAAACAGAGACGGGGCGAAATGCAGATGAATTATGGAACAAATCGACGGCGGGTTTCTTTCGTACCGTTATTTTTTTTTCTCGGATAATTATGTAAATGCAAAGACTCAGTTACCAAGAACAGTATTTTGTGCTGAAAATATAACGAGAAATTGAATTACCTTAGCCGCGTTCCGAGAACTGCACCAGGTTTTCATCTCGGCGATTCGTCAGAGCCAAAAGTCAGTCTATGACTAGCAAACCATATAACACTATTTTTACTATATGCGGAAACTTATTTTTAACTTAAAGTAAAATCAAATGTGTGCTCATTTTTTTATGTAAGCTGCAAGTTTCCCAAATAAACTGAAATGAAAAAAAGTCAACAGAACCTTTACTCGCGTGTACACTACTCGGTAACGTTACGGGTGACTGTCCATTTTAAACGTAAAGGTTGATCTGCTGTCGACTGTACGTCATCCCAGTTATGACCTACATAGCCCAAGCATGGACACTGACGGTACACCTAGTCCTATAATATTAGCAAATGGAAATCTAGTAAAATAGGCACTTTTTCTAAAGAACCGATAGATAGAAGATGGGATAAAAAGGTTTTCAAGTAAAAACCAAGTACCTACGTACTAGAATGCCCACCAGCTCACTTGACCAACTACTGGCCGTGGCTGTATGAAGATGGCTAAAGGCGTAACATTTTTTACCTACATCACATCACACCCTCACTCACTATTATACCAGTGGGCTCATTATGTAATTTTCGCAACGGATATTTATACGTCTTAAAAAGTCACGTCAACACAAAAAGCGACGTCGTACGGAGTACTGTTTCGCTCTAACATAGGGTCTTAAAAGGAGATAGTGCTATACAGCAGTGGTATAATACATGACTTTTTAAGACGTATGAATATCCGTTGCGAAAATTACGTAATGAGCCCACAGCAGTGCTATTCTGCAAGCCTGTTCGCACGTGCATTCGAAAGTGAACCGGGCAAGTGGGCAATTTGTATTCAGGTACTGTACGTTATACTGCATCAAAATAAAAATCTAGATCCATTTGCAGGCGTTAAATTCAAGTTAATTCTGATTGCGTCTGCACTCGCTTCGCTACTTTGCATTTGTAGCGTTTTTTCAGATAAGATGCCGTTCTTCTTTTTGTGTACGACTTGGGTTATCGCTAGCTTAATTGCAAACTTGCGAATCCTGTAATAATTCCACCCCGATATAAAAACCTGAAACTCATCCCCTGAGCCCCGCTATCGTTTAGCATTACACCAACTACTACAAGGGGTAGATATAAAGCTGTGCTTAACTTTCAGCCACGTGGCAGAAATAGTTGTTTTGCTAAAGCGTGAGCTCCACAAAGGTTCTTGAGTGGAGACCATGAACTGGCAAACACAGCGTATTACTGATATTTATAACCAATGCTAATTTTAAGTTCGCGAATGCGGATATTCAGGTTTTAAATCTAGCGCCGGCTATCTACGATTCAAAATATGCCGCGCGCAACGCACATATTATTTAGAAGAAAGAAGTTATTTCAATGATTGAAGTTTTGTTTGTTTTTGCTACCGGCTCAGATGAGTTTGTTAAATTGTTAGGGTAGACTGTTGCTAGTTATTTCTTAACATGAGTAAATCAAGTTCATCTTTCAGATGGAATTATTTTACAATTTGCGAGGATGAACGAGCTAAATGTAAGTTATGTAATAATGATTTTTCACGAAAATGAAAAACTGCAAATACTATGCGAATATCATAAATCGAACGAATAATCGCGAATGCTAATATTTGTTACATCACTGATAAGAATGGCCGAGGATAACCTCCAACTTCTAAAGCTTTGTTAACAAGCAACAACATAAATAAAAAAAATTGCTACGACTCTCTCTCTTCCTGGCTTTTAATCCCACATGATGGTGGAGTCAGCCTTCCTTATCTTCTCCCTCCAGTTCGCAGTGTTCCCGGTATCTTCTTCAGAAGCATCGCACTCTATGAGGTCTTTCCTCCATCCGGGAACGGACAGACAATTTTCTTCTTACATGTCCGAACCATTTTTCTCTATCGGCAATGTTCCGCACTCCAAGGCTTCTTCTTATGTACTCGTTTCTTATCTTACCGAGCCTTGTTACACCACACATCCATCTCAGCATCTTCATCTCAGCTGTTTGGAGTGTTTTGACATTTTCCTACGACTATTTACAATATTCGACTTGTCAACTTATGGACATATCATTTTGTATTTTCAAAACATCACTTCTCTGCAAAATGACTATATAAGTCTAACCTTATCTATTCCGCCACGTGGCATACACTGATATGAGTTTAATCCATCACCCCACGGGCGCTTGTGATGTAAGCTCTCAAAGCGGACTCGCTACAAAGGGTCTTTTATTGTGGTATGTGACTGCCTCGTTCGTTCAGCGGTTAACAAGCTTGACTACCAAAACAGATATCGTGGTTCGATTTCCACTAGATGCATACTTCATTCTCAGTCCCAACACGCCATATAAAGTGAAAGAGTGATTTGATACGTAGTGGTCCAATTTTGTATTGGACAGCAGTCTATTTTTGTAAAATATCTTTTGTTGTTAAATACGTTAAAGATCTTGAAAAATAAAACTGCGCAACAAATTAATATTACGTTAAAAAACTTGAATGTCATCAAACTAGAATACTCTGCATTTTAGATAACCAGACTGACTAATTTAATATAATAATATTGTACATTGACATTTAAAAAAACCGAATCTAAATTACTTACGTTAAAATAAATGGATATTTCTGATTCTAAAAGTTATAATACACAGCACAAGCTTCTTAACTTATGATAACATACTAAGGTAGGTTTGATTGATAGAAGAGCTTTTTTACGCAATTATTTATTTTTGTCTCGAATTATTTTCTGTCGCACAAACAGACGTCGTTATACTTGTTGTCAAACCCTCGTTGTTGTTCGTCAGCTAAAACCAAAGATGTGGTATCTTTTAAAAAAAATTTGTTGGCTGTCCTATCCAAAACAAAGTTTTTCATCTGATATAACAACCGAGAATAAAAGCTATATCTTGTCCTGTCGCTCACTTAATTCCTCCCCTACAATGGTACAAAACGGAGACGTTTAGACAAACTACAGGGACATTGTCTAGTTCGATGCAACAAACCACATTGTTGAAGAAGGTCCTTTGCATGGCAAATCGAATTTTAAGTAAATAAACCGATTAACGGCATAAAATCTTTGAACTTCCGTAATAACAGGAAGGGGCCTGGGTAATAAATAAACGAGTGCGATCCATAAATTAAGTTACGTTGTATAACTAAAGGAATACAAATTATAAGCAAGACAGATTTGTCTGTAATACCTATCTTACTTGAGCTAATTTTGACACTTGAGGTGACAGTTGAAAGGTTTTTAGGTGAATAATAATGGCAAATCAAACTAGGTAGGAATAAAAGAAACGAATTTATTGTATAAATTTTGCAACCCGTTCACTCAATTAAGGGTTAAATTCAGAAAAACGGCGAAACACGTGTTCAATTAATTGTGTTGAAGAGTATTTATTTTAAGTTTCAAGAAAATTAGACAACATTCTTTATACCTCCCATACAAATTTCGGCAACGCGTCTCGCCCTCTTAGGGGTTGAATTTTCAAAAATCCGGTCTTATTCCTTGCCTACATTATATATAGAATTATAGACCCTCTGTGGAAAATTTCAGCTTCCTAGGTCCAACGGCTTGGGCTGGGCGTTGATGAGTGAGTCAGTCAGTCAGTCAGGACTTTGAATTTTATTTATATAGATATGTTTATTAAACATGCGATTCTCCACAATCAGGTTCTAGACAGTCACTGGCGGAATCTTCATCATCTTCAACATCATTTTCGGTGCTTTTGTGTTCATTTAAAATGTCACAATACCATTTCAAGGAGAGTTCACCATTAAATCAGTAACTTTCAACATCCTTTTTCTTCGCACCTTTGATGAAAAAGTCTAATTAATTAATCCTTTCTCCTCTTAATTGACATTGGACAAGTTGGTATTGCGCCTTAATAGGTTTCTTTTCTTCTTTGACGCTTTGAAACAAATAGTTTCTCAAAGTTTTGACCATTTTTTAAATTTTTAACCTCTGCTTCTATTCAATTTTTGAGTCAGGGGAAAGCGCCCTATGAATTTTGATTTTCTTGAGTGTCGAACTATACGTTTTCTGGCGACGTAATTGCCGTATTTTTTATGTTAACCTAGAACTTTCATTTTTGACAACTTCACGGGACTATCGACGTGAATATATTGTTTTAACTTCAACTCCATATCTTAAGCCTAGGCGCACACTAGCGACTCGCGACAGCAACAGCTCGGCGACTAGACGCGACGACTGGCTACAGCCGAAAATTTTGATACATTTTGTTCGAAGCTCGTCCGCGTCTGACGCGGCGACTAGACGCGGCGACAAGTCACCCTATTTGCGATGACTCTAAAACGTCTTCGAGATAAAGAGTCATGATGTCTGTCAAGATGGAAGGACCGACGGATGGAGGAACGGACGTATACGAACGAACGGACGTTAAACAAAGTGATCCTATAAAGATTCCGTTTTTTCCTTCTAAGGTACGGAACCCTAAAAAGAGTGAGACTAATTACTTCGTCGTTCTGCGTCTATTTCTTTTGCACAACTATAGATATGTCCAATTCAGTATAACGCGTTTATTTCATTTCTAGAGGGGCGGAAAGTTGCGGGCCATCCCATGTCACATTGACCGTATCATGCGACGTTTTGGGGTGAATAAATGTCAATATTTACTGTAATAGGCTGGCCAATTGACGTTACATGATTTTATAAAACGGCTTACGAGTAAGCAAAAATAACATCCTTTTTCACAGCCACTGTTTTTGTTTCTTATCAATTTACACTCACAACATAAACAATATTTTTAAAAGCTTTTTTTTATAATTTCATACAAATTTGATAAATATAAACCTTTCTTCAAATGATTTCTTTCAAAAAATTTCTCCACTACATTCAGCCCTAAGGCAGCGGCTAACATTATAATTTTATGTACATTGACATGCAACAAGCAGAATGTAAATTCTTTACGTTGAAATAAATTTCTGAATGCGATACTATGAGTAAAAGCAAAGGGCAAGATAAAAAGTACCCGAAACTAGCAAGCATGAGCATGTGCATGCAATGACTAATTAATGTCGATGAACTAAAAATGATCTGTCAGGATCGAAGCAAGATTGTGACACTCTCTGGTAGACACTCTTGATTGAGGATACAGGCGTGATTGCCTCACTTACATACATACATTGTGTATTTACTACAATCTATGTAGCTTACAATTCTAACCAAACTAACTAATCTAACAAAGGGGTTAATATTCATTTTTATTGTCTTTAATATCGTTTTTTTAGTTCATGGAGAAGACCTATATTCTGCAGTGGGTGTCAAATGGCTGATGATGATGATGATGATGTACCTACTAATTGTTGTCTCTAACTTTGTCAGTGATGGCATGCCACACGATTGACAGCACGCTTGGCGCCCAAAGAAACCGGCAGGCGAGACTACCGAAGCCTACTAATGTCTCTCGAGAGACCTTCAGGCGTTCTTGACATTTATATCTGCTTCCTGCGAGCTGCTTCAGAGCAGGATACGTGTTAGGCCGCGGGCACAATATCATCAGATTATTCAGGGTGTCATGAAATGTACAAGCCATTCGCTGATAAATTGTGCCCGGATAACGGTGACAGGCTTGCCACTTGTCACGTTGGGACCTAATAAACTCGGCAAAATGTGGGCCCAGGTTCTAGTGATTGGTGCTTCTGCCTAGCCCCTCTGGGGCGTGAATTTATTTATTATATTTCATGAAATCCTCATATACTTGCAAAGGTAAGGGGTGTTAGTCATTAATACGTACATCAAATAACATAGGCAAAACAAAAAAATTGGGACTAAGATAAAGATAAAACATTTTATTTGCTAAAGCATGGTAAATACGAGGGCTGCTACTTATGTATGCGGAATAGAAAAAATAAACAAATGTATATGGCTAAATATGCTTTTATTGTTTTTCAAAGTATTCTCCACTATGATCGATGCACTTTTGAATTCGATGAAACCAATTTGTAAAACACTTTTTCCACTCTGATTGAGGTATCTCCTAAACGTGCTGTTTGAACGCATCTACGGCATCTTCACGGGTCGAAAATCGTTGACCACGTAATTTATTCTTTACATTTGGGAATAAATAGAAATCATTGGGAGCCAAATCAGGGCTGGTTGTTTCCTGAGATGTATGACAGCTGGCACTGTCATGGTGAAGTATGATTCTGCGTCGCTGGTTGTTTTGGCGTATTTCTTCAAATACTTCCGGCAAACAAATGGTCGTGTACCACTCCGAATTAACCGTTCTGCGATTCTCCACTGGTATTGTAGCCACATGACCATTAATACCAAAAAAGCAGGCCACCATTTGCTTTACAGTGCTTTTTGCACGAGCCACTTTCGTAGGGTTCGGCTCATTTTGAAACACCCAAACTGTTGATTGTTGTTTAGCTTCGGGATCGTACGCGTAGATCCAGGATTCGTCACCTGTGTATCTACACAGATACATAATATTAAATTTATAATATCTATTATAAACAGATTTTGAGTCGCCTCCGTTGATTTGTTTAAGGTTTTCTTGCACTATTCGACGCGAGCATCTTTTTGATCCTGAGTTAAGTTGTGCGGGATCCAAAGCGAACAAATTTTTTTTACAGACAAATGTTCATACAATATCGTATGAATGCTCGTCATACATCTGCCCAGAATAGCCTCTATCTCGCGATACGTAACATGGCGGTCTTGCATTATCAGTTTTTGCACAGCTTCAATATTTTGTGGCACAACTACCGATTTAGGGCGACCTTCTTTAACTTCGTCCGTGAGCTTACTGCGCCCGCGATTAAACTCACTAAACCAGTGATACACAGTCGTTTTTGATGGAGCTTCACCACCAAAAGTCGAAGTTAATTGATCTACGCACTGTTGTTGCGTTAAACCACGTCGAAAATCGTAATAAATCATAGCACGAATATTTTCACGCGTGAGTTCCATTTTTTCAGCGATATGACATTTTAAACCCAACAAAAACAAAACACTAACGTATATAAGAGAAAAATATTAGCGGCCAGTATTTAAAAAAAGAACGAATTTGACCATGGAGGTCAGACATTGCGTTTTAAATTATTGGAATCCCAGATTCCGCATACATAAGTAGCAGCCTATGTACATTACAGTAGGTTGTAAGTAACTTATAAGAACATGCATGCTCTACCGGCTAAGGTGTGCAAATAGTAAAGGAACTTTAATAATCTAAATAACAAATTTAGAATCTTAAAATAAATATTACAAACAGGATACAAATGTAATAGAAAAACAACTTAAAACTATTATAACAAACATTGTATCCAATTAACCTGGTAGAAACTTATTTTTTCTCGAATTTGTATAATTGTGCTTTAAATTTGGTAAGAGGCATTTTTGAAATGTTTTGAGGCAAGTGATTGTAAATCTTTATGGCCATACAACTACCACCACTACCAGCATTACAATTTACGGAAAACCCGATACTTATTTATGTGACTTTAAATTTTCCTAATTAAGTATAAAGGTTATTGGTATTGACGAGTAAATCCTACACCAATATTGTGTATCTAAGAAAGAATAATATAGTATGAAGCGTTCCTAAGCACTAGACTCGAGTATTCGTAAGCTGATTGGTATTTTCCAACAAAATAACAAGCAGGTAAGCGTCTAAGGTATACAAGTAAAATTCTTAGTTAGTACAAATTACCTATAATATAGCTATAGATTTTTTTCTAAACATGTGCCGATCGCCTGCTTTTTCTATGAATTTAAAATATATTTTTGTACTGTCTAGACACACACTCTATCATCCACTTCACTACTAATGACTATATTTTTTTAATAAGTATTTTGTATGATTGGGCAGTAACGCTTCAACTGTTCGAACCACCCTTGAGTCGCCCACAGCGATGCGTATTTTCGACAGTTTAAATCCAACCCCCGCTATGGGCTAGCCCTATCTAAGCGTATCAGGGAATTCGGAGCTGCCTGCGGTCTAACTGAGCGCCGTCACGTGACTAGACTCCCAACTATTCGACTGCTACTATTTGTGCCGGTCGCAAATAAAAAAACTGCACGGATTGGTCTACTGTCTGTGACGATGCGAATGGATGGGATATTCCCTGGGATTCGTAAAAAATTGTTTTTTTTTGGACGTAAAGGAATAGATGTTGCGTGATTTTAATGGCAAGTTGTACAGAACTCCAAATCAATGCTGCCGTCATAATAAAAAAGGTCATAACTACCATGAACTTGATTTCGAGCAAATTGAAGTTTAGTGAAAAACTAAATATCAAGTATGTCTGCTTACTTGTCGTTGGTGATTCTTATTTGAAAAACACAAAAAAATTACATATTTCATAAGCTATTTTCTTCAATTTAAGGGTTGTTTATTTGAATAAAGTTTGTATTTTGTCACTGGTAAAAATTGAAGTTATGGCTTTTCTTCTTATGGCGGCAGAATAAATAAATAAATACTTCGGAAAGGTTATTAAACTCGATTTTCAAAATAAGAGTCTCTGATGCTTGTCTGATTTTTAAACGAATTATTTACATCACAATAAGTTTCTAAACATAAAAAGAGTACCTATACACAATGCCAGAAGAGTTGTTTGGAAATTATTAGGTATTCGAACCTCTCTTTGTAATTTTATCTAATTTATAAAACGGAGAGATTTCACTTCAATAACTGGTTTAATTATGATAGCGGTGTAATCAGCTGCACTTTTTGCAAATAAACGTTTTTTTTTTCAATTTAAATTATAGCTTTAGATTTTGGTGGTAAAGATTTTCACCTGAAAACTATGTTAACGATATCTACTTTAGCACGGACTCTGGAATTGTGGCTTTGCTAAAAACCGTACTTTTTCGCCACCAAAAGTTTGAACAATGTTCCAAAGGTGAACTATTTAAGTACCCAAAACTGCCCGTTTATTTTTAATCGCCATAGACAAGGCTATTTAAAGACTGTACATTCGAGAAAGAGTGATAAAATTATTGCCCAATCAGAAGACCCGCCGGCTGGCAAATTAACTTGTTAGTCTTAATAAACGCTTCAATGCCTGCTGGGCGATATTTTTCAACAAAGCCGGTAGAAGCTGGCTCAGACTAAGCAAGATTAACAGCTCCAGGTGAATAGGGGAGCGATTATAGTCATTACTGGCTGGCTATAGGAATTTGCAGTACGCTGAATAGTAGGTTGGTCTTATCCAGAGCTATCTCCAAAATGTACAATTTTTAAAAACACTCCAGTTTATGTCTTGTACAATTTTTTCTCAGATCCTTCTGTATTTCATGAAATATAAGAGAATAAGGTATAATTTTATGAATCAAACATTTACATACAGTGTAGGCGGATACATTAATTTGCACTTTACTGACTCTACCAATGTCGCAGCCTCCAGTGATTGTTAAAAATTCAAATTCAAATGTTTTCATTCACAATTAAAACACAATGCTATGAACGTCAAAGTTGTTAGTTTCACAATTAATACATTAGTACCTGGGTGACCGAGCTTTGCTCGGTACTTTTTTTGTAATATAAAATTAAAATAATCCTTTTTCAACAAAAAAAGAACTTAAAAAAAACATCATGACTCGAACCGGGTCTCTTGAAATCGGCCCGAAACGGTCGCCCGTTTTCCCGTCACAACTATCCCAACCTTGCAGATGGATGCGAAATTTACCTCTGTATGTTATCATAGCAAATTTCAATTGCCTTAAAACACGGATAAAACAACGTTTTCTAAAAATGTGACCTAGTTAGATCAATTAAACGCCCCCGAAAGCATCTGCCTACAAAATTTCGTGAAAATCGTTGGAGCCGTTTCCGAGATTCTGATTATATATAAATATATATACAAGAATTGCTCGTTTAAAGAGATTAGATAATGGAAACTGACAAAGAAATTACACTAAATATAAACATAAACATTTACATTCAGGCACATATACCTACCTATTACTAAGTCCTAGAAGGTTTTTTATTTAAAATATAAATATTTTATACGAGTGAAGTGAAAAGAAAAGGACAAAATAAAATTAAAAAATGTATTTATTTGTTCAAAAAATCATATCCTACGAAAACACTAGTCCCACATTGAGATTTCCTGTGTTCTTTATGTACTACTTTGCTATTATTTAAACTTCATTTTTTATATTTAAATATTAGTTATATTTTCTAGTATGTATGCAAATTTACTTGCGAATCCTAGTAGTATTGCACAGGTCAGGCTTAAGACTATTTGAGGTGTGGGTGATGTAATGTGTATTACGATGTGTGTCTGATATAAACAAATAGTCCTCTACGTAAAACAACTAGAGCTCTAAGATGACACGAAAAATATGCAATGCGTCTATTTTACATAACGCCGTCTTCCATCCTTGTGACCAATGCGGGTAGAGTAATTGTTGAGTACACCCCTAGCTTCAGTGACATGAGACAAGCGTAGACGCTCAGAAGAAGGAGTACCATAGAAGGAGCGTAAAAAAATGAAAACGTGCCACATAGTCTGTTTCGTCAATCTAAATAGCCGCAAGCTACGTGTTAGAAAGAGAAAAATATAGTCGTGTCTTTGTTGCTTTTTTCGAGCGTACAACCCTTAAACGTCAGTTGGTTACCTTTGGTTACCATTACGCGACCAAATTAGAACGGCTCAGAAAATGACGGCATGCAATGTGCCGCCCAATGACATTGATTTGGCAGAGGGTGTTCTGTGTTTGGCAGTGTGTTTGACAAGAGGTTTGGGAGTGCGCCGTTTTCAAGAAGCTTGTGTATTTTATATTTACTAAAGCACCATTTGAAGTGAATTATAGTGGATTCTCATGGTATATAGTATAAGTAACCATCGGCATGGCGTGTGTTGTGTTAGAATGTATATTTCATTCTTCCCGAGAAGATAATGAAACAACATTCATCAGCTTCCACCGGTAAGTCTCAATTTTGTGTACCTAAAAGGGTATTTTCTCTAAGATTTCAACTATGGGCTACTAGAATTGCAAATTAGCTGTTAGAGAATGGTGTTTTCATCATGATTATTGTGATATTTTCGATATAAATCATAATACAAGTTTGTTGTTTGTTGAAGGGGAATAGGGATGGGACTTTCCCACTTTCTCAGTGAAAAAAAGTATCGATAGTTCGTAGAGCACATTTAGTTATTTCTTGCGTTCGTATAGTTGTTTTAATTGTTAATTATCTATTGCAGGTTACCCGAAGACAGCACAAAATAACAAATGTCGATGACGCAGTATCACGTACAAAGTAGTCTTGGAAAAATTTACACCGCATTTGCAGCAAGCGACTGTTTCATAAACAATAGCAAGTGGCGTAGGTTGGAAACAAGTGCCGTACCTACTTTACGCTTTTCCTTAGCCCGCAGATCATTGGTAAGGTTATAATTATACATTATAATGATACTTAAAACAAAATAAAGTCTACATACTGCACAATTATGTCGACTGAGGTGCACGTTTTGCTGAATGTATGTACATCAGGAATTTCACATGAGACCCGACTGTCTCGTTGGTCTAGTGGTTACTCCACTTGGATAATAAAACAGGTTGTCAGTTCCAACCTGCAAGGCGCCGTATATCACTTGTAGAATTTTTCCCTGATTATTGCCTGACTTGGTGTTTTTTTCTATCCTGGACAACGTTTAGCAGTTCAAGGTCATAACTAGTTTAATACTATCATAGTCTGATTCTGGTGCAAGTGATTTTTATTATTTTTTATGTGGAAGTTATCAACGTGAAGTACTTAAATAAAAACAATTTTCAGGTTGCGCCCTCCGCGGAAATGGACAACGTTCGTGAGCTGCAACCAAGCTGATTTCGTTTGAATTTCATAAAATATTATATTATCTTTTACATTATGCCTGACACATTTTTGTGAAAAAAAAAAACGTTAATAGGTACTTGTAAAACAGAAGCCAGGGATAAAAAAAATATACATTATAGTAATACGTGTTGGTTTCTTCTCTATTGAGCTGCAGCCTGCCACTTTTTATGTGAAAAGCTTGAAACTACGTACTTTATTTGATGCCAAATAATCTTGTACCAATAAATCGTTTGGTTTTTAATTTTTATTTTATTCCATCGAACCTGGACTGATGATGTTATTACAACGGGTGCCTTGAGTAACTATGCTAGGTGGTAGGTATTTATTGGAAACAAATACGTAATCTATTAACACGACACAGGGTATCCTAGTGTGGGGCCAGAAGCAATCTATGTGCCTGTGTGTAAATGTTATGTTATGTTATTAAATAGTTTTTCCTATTTTGGTCTTGTTTTATTCATTATACTTTCTTACAGTGCCACCATCTCATCTGTTCAGTTGATAGCGGCACTAGTGGAGAATTTAGTAGTAACATTTGAGAAATTTACCTAGAAAAATGAGAATATTTTAACCCATCTTTCAATTTTAATGAACATATATCTATAAATCTTAGTAAATGAATAAATAAAACAAAAAAATGGGGAACAGGATTTACAATTAATTACTTAGTTACAATTTTACCCACCTGAACAGATAACTTGGTGGCGCTGTATATGCTGATTATTGATGATTTGCAAACATATTAAAAAAAAGGTTCTATATTCGCCGTACATATACATTTTGCCATGTTACCACATAACTCGGTAAAATCTTTCTTCCCATTTATATTATTGAAAACCTGATGTAGAATTACTTACTGTTACTTATGAATATTTATTTTAATGGTATGTACCACACTTAGCACATAATAACATAACCGTAAGGGGTTCCAGCTGGTTCACTAGCACCACCAAGGGAAAAATGATATTTTTTTAGAGATAAATACATTGATAATTAGATAGATAGATAATGGTGATAATAGTGATTATCATGGGCCCATGACTGTAATTTAAATTAATTGGAATTGGAATAATGGAATTTAGTCGTAGGTTTTTTGGTACACAGCCATGGGTCCGAAAAATCACTATTGAACATGGTGATGGGATTGAAAAGATACTTTTTGCTAATTGTGTAAAAGAGCTATGATTTTTTTATCATTTAATATTAATACTTAATTACCAACATTAATTTAAAAAAATACACAGATTATGTAGATCGGAATAAATAATATCGACATCTTTATGGTGTTTGTCCCAGCCCTATCGATTTTGGCTTTGTTCAGTAATCTGTGGCAACCGTGTACGATTGTAACATTTTTAGTGCATGAGTACACTACAGCTGTCTCTTTCTGGCGCAGAGATTTATCGTAAGAGTAACATGGACAGCTATACAACTGTTACTTTTTATTTTATTCCTCCTTCTATGGTACTCGTTCTTCTGAGCGTAGACGCGACCAAAAGGCAATTTGACAGATTTCTGAAAGCCATCTTGTTTGTTGGTGTTCATGGAGTCCTCAGAAAGTGGTCATTTTAAATTATTTTGCGTATTTCTTCTAAAAAAGGCAAACGAAAATTTACTGTTCAAATAAGCCGCCAAAACGCTATCTTAGGCAATATGGCATCGCACAGGATTATGATGTCACTTCCCGGTAAACCAACCACAGACATCTGAAGTAAAGGAGACCGGGCCTATCGCCGAATTTGTATGAGAACCGGGTGTCGCAAGCCCGAGTTACTCACACAACGCTACGAGATGTGCGCACACTTCATGGTACGCACCCACATAACCACACTCTAGCTGGGACAGATTTTAGTCGATAAGTTGTCGATAATTAGGTGCATCTAGTAGCTAATATCTGTGTGTCTGAAGTCACGAGAAATTTAATTGTTTGTGGAAACATAAAATATGTGCGTGGCGCCTATGTTAGAACTGAAAAATATGTGGCAAAAGGTTGAAAATAAATAACACGTCTAGGCATTTCTCTAGAAGAGGCAAAAATGGCTGACTTCGGTGGTCGTTTTTTTTTCGTCTTTCAGGAATTTTATCGATTGTTTTGGATAAAGGGCTAAAAACTGTAAAACATGATTATATTTTGGGTAGTCAGATTCTCGGCTATAAAACGAAATATTTAAATCACCGAAATCAGACTACACCGAAATTACCGAAAAACTGGGCGAAAATAATCAATCAACTTGTTTATTGTAATTCTCATACATTATTACGCTCTAAAGTACCTCCTTCAATAGGTACTTCTTATACCGAAAATAACATTTTTTCAATCAGCTTTTTCTCATCTGTCAGTTCGTCATGCAAGCGCCAAAAATCTAACACGAATTGCGTGAGTGATTTCTGGCTAACTATTTTAGAACGAAAAATAATAATCCTTCCAAAAAAAAATGGCAAAATTTTATCAAAACACGCAATAAAGTCAAATAATTAAGTATGTTAAATTATACATTTTTGTCTCAGTATAGCCTTATCTTTATAAAGTGACTAAACCAGAAACTAAAAGCAATTTAGTTTAGTCATACGGAGGTTAGTGTACTTTCTGTTTGTATTGTACTTATGCTGTTAGGTTGATATCATACCTATGTAACTTTCCTGAAATTGGTTGTTGGTAAAAACTAGCAGTCAAATCTTGAGCTTGAATTACAATTTATATCTCAGTGATCTTGTAACTAAAATTTCATGATTTTCTTCGGAGAACGTGGCAGCACCCATAAAGATCTCAATTCTTTTGTCGGCGAAGTCGATAACGACGGATGTTCTTAATACCTATTGAACTTGGCTCTCATATCATTCACATTTATGTTTTTGATGGGATACATCAAATGAATCTCTGAATCTGAAATGAACACAATGAATCTGGATACGGCAGCGAAAGCACATATTTAATTATCGATATCGACTTCCTACATAATTATCTCCTCACTAGTTCCGTCACAAATGAGCTATTTTCAAAATAGGTGTACGTAACACAAAAGAAACACAATGGATTTTTTTCCTTTGTAATACAAAAGAAACTTTGTTACACAAAAGAAATTGTAAAGAACTGTTCATACAAAACGTTGTTTTTCAGGAGTTTTGTGTGTAAATAAAAGCATTTAGTATTGTATCATATGAATCATCTTTATTCTTTATAAACCACAAATTAAACAAGTCGAAAGCAGTTAAAGTTATATATATCGTGTTATGAATATCATCAAAAGTCAAACACAGAACGAAATTCTTAAAAAATAGTTATTTTAACATAAACGAAACCAATCTTAAACACTTTTTATAATGTAAGATATCAAGTTTTCATAATTGAGGTCAGCCATTCAAAAATGTATCATCAAAAATGTGAAATCAAAAATCATTCACGGTCCATACCTACACGCTTGGCCCAAAAACTGAAAGTGCCGGCCAGCCAAAAAAGTTATATTCGGATAGAATGTTCCCTAATATTTTCTACTATGACGTCAAACCTGCACGCCCAGTGGCTAGAATAGGTCATCTCTAAAGTCAGTTTTATTTCTACAGAAAATAGCTGATTATCTGCGTGCAAGTTTCACGTCATAGTGAAAAATATCTGGGAACATAATATGCTCTACCCGATTTCTTTTTCTGGCCGGTTCTTTTAGTTTTTGAAGCAATTTGAATGATCTCTTATAACTTGCTGGCAAAGTCCTTGCATTAGTCACCTAAAAGTAAGGAATTAAAATAAAATAACACTTCATTGTGCATTCAGTTTTATCCTCTGTGTAACGTTACACAGTGTTAGACAAAAAATTGTGTGACGTTGTTCGTTACACATAAGAACGAATTTGATGGCGTCAACATAACTTGAAACAAGTTAATCAAAAATGTTTCTTGAATCAGTTATATTTTTAGTTTTGTTATTGTTGTATTAAATCAAAATTCATCATTTAATTAAGTTCTGATATTATTAAGATTCACTTACCCGTAAAATCCACGTTACACAAGAGGAAAAAAATAACGACAAAATTCAAGCACCAAACGTTTGGCTAAAGATCAGTGAAAAAATATGGCCACGCTGTCATTTTTGTAAAGTCGGTAGTATCGTCTAGTATCGCATTACTAGAAAAAATTAAGGACGCGTTCAATATAAATAAATAACCTGGGATATTGTCGTTACACAAAGGTGTTACACAAAGTAGTAAAAAAGTAGACATGTTTTAAATTCGATTCTGTTAAGCATTTTTTAAAGATTTTCTATGATCTTAGTATTGTTTGATTAAATTGATGTCCCATCAGATAAACCTATAACTAGATATAGTTAAATTTGAAAGATTTCGACATCAGGGGATATATTTTTAGTTGCAAGAGTAGAGTGAGACACTAAAATATTGTATAGGAAGGAAAATAAGATATATTTTTTATTGCTTCCATCTACGCATTAATGAAGAACCTGAAGTTAAAAAGAGCGTAAATGGCCAGGTTAAGGCATAAATAAAATGTATAACGAAGATAATTTATTTTACAGGCAACATATTCTTCATAATAATATATTTTTTACTGAGGACAAAGAAAAATAAGAATATGTACACTATTTTTGAAAATGACTCAAATTGTTTCTGTCTTTCTCACGCTCATCCGTTTAGAATGAGAAAGAAACAAAGAAGTGTCTCCATGGTTACGCTATCTATCCGTTGTTGTATCATTACGACAAAAATATCATTTTATTGGAAATAAGTGGTGTTTTATTCATTTACCTGTGAAATGAAGTTCCATCGGTCTGGATGTTGTTTTTGTCACTGTGTCTTTTGCAAAAAACGATCGCACAGGCCGGTATTTCTAACAAAACGAAATTGTTTCTGACACGTCTGACGCGCTCGCTCAGATGTCCCAAATGAGGTTAGTGTTTGCACCCTGTGCAAGCTTATTTCTCAAGCCTTGGAACGGTATGTCCATTCTCTTTACTATTCAGATATCTATGAAACCAACCAATGAACGGAAGAAAGAAGGAATGACAGACGAAATCTTTACTAGCATGTGACGTCATCATAGAATCGGCCAATCCAGGTCGTTTCCAATACAATGGCGGCAGAATACAAATTATGAAATTTTATCTTGTGTTTTTTTTTACAAATCATAAATGTTTTTTTAGTTAAAATACCTTAAAACGGTTTTAAGACACATAATTAATACGAATACGTATAAATAATACTGTTTTTTTCACACTATCAAATGGACTATTATGTACTAGGGAAAGGGAAAGTTTCGTACCACAATCACATTCCGATAGGGGGGGAATTTTCTCCAAGAATGTACGAGAAAATTGACGACGAGACCTTAGACGTTGAAAAAGAATGTCTTTATTCAATAATTCGGTTCATATATTCACTGTTTAATTCACAAATTTACTGAGCTCAGACTGATTTATTTAGAAAAAAATATCACTCTTTTTTCCAATTTAAGGTCCTCGCGATAATATTCTCTCACGCCCATTACTACGTAAGGTATAACATTATCAAACCATATAAGATAGCAAACGGAATTACACTTAACTATTTTGACTCTAATGAGTTTTGATTAGTTCAGCTCAACCATAATTTAACCCGAACTTGAATCGGTATGTAAACACGAATTGGAATTAACGAGTTATGAACTCAAACATATCATATCAAACTTGATTAAGAGCTCTTCAAAATCCATCAGCCCAGACTTACTTATCCACTGCAGGATCTATATATATCTTTAAGCAATTGATCTAGGATATTTAAGCAATAAGGCCGCCTCTTGTACTGCATCTTATTGTTAATGTTCTGTATTTGTTTTTCCTGGTACAATAAAGAATATTCTTATCTTATTTCAAATTAACATTAACATTTACATACAGGCACATACATTGCTTCTGGCCCCACACTAGGATAATACCCTGTGTCGTGGGAACCAGAAACGTCACAAACATGTAAACATCCAAGACCTGGGTTTCTTTTTTTTTCTGTCCCCAGCCGGGATTCCAACCCGGGACCTCACGCATGGTAAGCAGATGCGCTTACCGTTACGCCACAGACATCGACAATAAGTAAGTCTGGGTTGAGTAGCCTATTATGCTACTCAAGGCATGCCATTTCCTTTCTTTTTCGATCATCCTCATTCTGCAGCCACCGGAAACCTTCACTTAGCCCTTGACTTACACAACTAGAGTTAAAGATTTATGATACTAACCCCCGGTTTATCGAACGCTGATAGTCTGTTAAACTATTGTTAACAGCTATCAGTTTGTAAAAGTGCATACAGAAAACCCTGACAAACGTTAACAGTAGATTAATAGCCTGTTAGCGTTCGAGAAACTGGAGGTAACCAAAGTATATACCGTAAGGCAGAGTCCACTTTCAGAGAGAACTCGACACACCAACAGGTTTACATCTGAATTGCTTAATTCCAGAATCAAGTCGGTAGATTTTGTCGTGATTTTTTCCTTTTTTGAGAAGGGATATTGAAGAGAGAGAGTGATTGTTTTTTTGCGGTTTTCTGCTTTGTAGTGACGATATTTTAAACATAATGATTGTTTGTGTTATTGTTATTTATAATTGTATTTGTTTAATAGAATTGACAACGAACCTAATTCAATGTTAGCAATGATTTACGGAAGGCTGCAAATAAACGTGATTGTAAAGCACAAACTCTAATTGGGGTGTTTTGCAAATTGCGCATTTTGGAAATATGTAAGTATACCATAACATAACATCACATAACATTTACATAGAGGCACATACATTGCTTCTGGCCCCACACTAGGATAGTGTCAAGGGAACCAGAAACAGCGACGTCACAAACATGTAAACATCCAAGACCTGGGTTTCTTTTTTTTTCTGTCCCCAGCCGGGATTCGAACCCGGGACCTCACGCATGGTAAGCAGATGCGCTAACCGCTGCGCCACAGAAGTAATAACTTAACATAACTTACACAAGTTTTATAGGAATAACTAAATCCAATTCTTAACACACCCTCGAGGCTGTCACCTTGAAGGGTCATACAGCTGCGGAGCTTAACGTCATCAATAAGGGATGAAGCGTAAAGGGTGAAAGGTAGGCGACTTTTCCGCCCTGTTGACATGAGTGACGTCACTGCGTATTATGACGACGTATGAAAAATGGCACACGCTTTTTATAGTGCATAAATAAAATGATGCGATGCGACGACGAAGGCTAGGATTTGATAATAACAAAATGAAAAAGACTTATTACCTAGATAGATAGATGGAAATTTCTTTATTATAATAATGTACTTATTAAAATTGCACATGAGATTTGTTAATGACATATTCATCATCATCAACCCATTATGTCCCCACCGAGAGGCACGGGTCTCTTCCCTGAGGAAGGTATAGGCCTTACTCCACCACGGGGGCCAAGTCCGGACATATTATTACATTAAAATTGGCGGCCTTATTACTAAAATTAATTTCTTGTATACTCAGATTTTTAATTAGGTGGACTAAACTGACAGTTGGTGGGTAGCCACATAAGGGAAAATAAAAAATAGTGTTGTGCTCAGAGTGATCGAATAATAAATATTTTCATTCAATCATTCGTTCATTTAATTGCAGACTGGTCTATGTAATGTAACTCGCTCGCCCGGCCCTGAGTGATTTAAGATTTAGTTTTGGTAATTCTTTAACCATATTCCTAAACCTTTAAATTTGTTAAAAATGTTTAAAAATTTTGTTAAATCTGAGGCTAGATAAGTTTAAAACGTCGTCTGGTTATGTAAGTCTGTTTACATTTTCCTGATCTCACGTGTGTGTGTGCTTTGGGTGACATTCTAGATCTACTCTATTAAGCTCTCTTAATATTCTTATATCTTATCTTATCTCTCTCTGTATGTCATATTGATTATTTGTTACCTGTTTTACACTCCAATAAACAAATTAAATTACATTATAAACTCTACGTATGTACGCACACGAATTACTAAGCTGAAATGGAGATGGGCGGGACGTTTGGTTAGGCGGGAAGACGGCCGGTGGACTAAGGAAGCCACTGAGTGGTGGCCAAGAATGGGTCGACGGTCGGTGGGCAGACCACCAGCCCGATGAGCCGACGACATTGTGAAAGCGGCTGGGAGACACTGGACCGGATGGGTTGGCGTGAAAGAGAAGAGTCTTATGCCCAAAAGTGGGCTCTATTTACGGGCTGATCAGATAGGATAAACTGTAAAATTAAATGATACTTGTCTTAAGTTAGAAGATTTCGAGATAAAATTATACATTTATAACTTAACAACATGACAGACATACCATATTTATTCCTTTCTGTTTTGGAATAGGAAAAAATAAAATAAAAACTAGATTTCAAGTTTTAATCACTTTTAAAGTCTTAGGACCAATTACCTCGATTTTAAAATTCGTTAGCGCTTTGTATTGTCAAAGACTTCACATTAAAATAAAATTAGCAACTAAACACGTTTAAAGATTTTGGTGCAAGCTTCGTTTATTAATTTATTTAATAAATTTATTGAAATGGAAAATCAAATAGATAATATGAAAAAAAAAAATTAAATACTGAACAAAAACATGTGGTCGATACAATAATGAAAGCTGTAATTCTACATTGAGAAAATAGCTTTCTCCTTTTTCCTAGATGGCACATGTGAATTATTGTCTAAGTCACATATTATGTCGTTAGATTCACTGGCTATTAGGTTTATAAATTTGTTTATTGTTTTTAATTTGTGATGAGGAACCCAGCCATGATACTATTGTATTGATCATTCAAGATATAATGAAAAATAATGTACGTTTTTAGGAAAAACTTTATTATTCAAGCGTTAAAGGCTGAGGTGTTACAGTGACCAATAAATACCTACTATATAAAGAAGATACTGTACATAGTAGACACGACACAATATGGTATACGAATCTATCACTAGCCAAAATATTATTTGTTGAAAACGGTTAACTACAGAGTTATCATCTAAACCTTATGAAAAAAAAGTGGACATTATATGTCTAGTCGGGTTGTCATCTCGTTACTTAAACGAAATATTTCCTAAAGTTTGTGGGTTTTTCAGATGTAGGTATGTTTGTTTAATTGGTAGGTATTTAATGATTAGGATTAAGTTAAATTATTTTCCCCAAATAAAGGAAATAAAGTTGAAGAGTGAATGATTGAATGAAATCGAACACTCAATGAACACATCAAGTCACATCACTACGATCTTGCTCTGGCAACATTTAAAAAAATAAGAGCTTTTTGAACTATCAGTTTAGTCCACCTAATTAAAAATCAAGGTATAGACAACCATTGACGGAAAAATTAGAGAAACTAAATGACGGGTAGTCGGTGCCACTAAATAATAAATATTTTATAAACAAGCTACTTCTATATCGCTCTATATGTTAGATACTAAGGATACAAATTGGCAATGGATTGAAAGTATACATTTTGTTTATTTTTCAAGGTCCCAAAGCGCTTTTAAGGGAAAACGGCAAACTACATTTTGTATAAGTTTAAAGTTTAAACAGTCAGGTCATAACTTAGCGCGGTCCGAGAGTCCGCCCATTCTGTAGTTTTTCCAATCGCGATCGCATACGTAGGCTCCATGTAAAAGATTTGTTTTCCATTCTCATCCTTACGTACAACGTATTAAAAGCTATTCAAGTGAATGTAGAACCTGTCAGTATGTACAAATACGTTTTTCCTATCTAAAGCCGCTGGAAGCTCGCCAGTTATCGTGGGAGCCTTCCTGAAGCCTTATTTATTACTTGTTAATAATTTGTTTCAATTTATTGGGGATGGGAGCGATACTAGCGACTTGTCTGCCTTTCACTTAAGCCTCGTAGTTGGCAAAAGCTTTTGCTTTGCCAGCGTCTCTCTTTTTAGCCTCCGCCTAGTTTAACCTCTGAACACTAATAAATTTTATATTTTTACGGTCTATAAGGTGCTGTGTTGGTAAAGGCTCACGTCATACAAAAGCATTTTTTTCTGTATGGCTATTAGAATATATAACCATCTGCCTAACGAATTTAAGAATTTAAGACTACCTACGTTAAAGAAGAAATTATCACAGTTTTTAATTGGGAAAATGTATTATAAGGTTGACGACTACATTAATGATAAGTTTTAAATTATTATAATTGATTTATTATAATTCTGACATTCATGATTTCTGACATTTAATTTTTATTATTTTATTCTAATTATTGTATCAATTAATTTTATTATGTTGACATAATGAATTGCATTTTTAAATTAAATATAATTAATATATTTGCACACCAATTGGTAGATCATGAAGGATTTTAACTATATTTTAAGAACTTAAATACCCATGTTCTGGCAAATAAACAATTTTTACTTTTTACTTTACTTTAAATAGAGAGTGGCAATACACCCATAAACTTTATGAAAAATTCCAGCAGCCGAATGGCCAAAACCATTAAGCTGAAGACGCCCTCGGAATGGCTGAAAGGGAAATGCTGAGATGTTTTTTCATTCTGACGTCGCGCTTTCTGAAGCCGGCACAGGTAGCATGACGATGCAAGTCGCCTGTTTATTCGTGGTAAAGGGTCATAAATCGTCATTCAGAAGATTAGATGGCGTCAGAAACCGCCGGAAATCGATTAAGTAGCATACTGTATGGACTTCAGCCTCTCACATAGGATTAAGTCAAGATTATTCAAATTGTTCATAGTTATAGTGTTTTGATACCTCTGTGAGAAGGAATTAATAAATAAATTACTTATTTACTTACTTACTGGAAGGAAATCGTCGATAGCCCAGGTCCATATGCACCTGTAGCACTTCTAGTGAATGAATGGTTTTTATTTGAGCCGCACCTCTCATTGTGTTTTTATTTGTATTTCGGTACCTACTTGGCGTTTAAACGAGCGGTGGTAGCGCACTGGTAGAACGCAGGCCTGACATTCAGTTTGTACGGTGAGTTAGTGCTATTTTCTCGTTATATTCTGTAAGTGATGGCATTTCATTGTAATTAATGGTACGATAGCAGGGCTTCTCATTTGGTACCTAGCAGTAACTAAATGAGACGCATTGCTATTGCTTACCTAGGTTTCTCACTTGCATTGTATTCTATAGCTAAATCTGCCTTTACTGAGTGTATGAGCTCTGCTGTTTGTGCAGCGAGCGACGTTGTATTATTTTAAGTTTAAGATTCTTATTTTTAAATTGTTTACTATAAGTGTGAACCTGTAATTGGCTTTCTGTATCCCTACACTATATTCTATTTTATTGTAATAGCTGTTGTTTCACCATAGATCTCTAAATAAATAAAATAAAAAAAAAATTCTACGTCAAAATCCAAATTCTTCCAAAACGAGACTATAAACTGTCTTTGTGACAGATATTAACAATTTTTCAACTGATATTCTACCAGTAAGATTGCGTCTTCATCAAGAATTTATTACAGGAAACGGCTACAAAAAATCCTCCTAGCCACAACCTACAGTCAATTTTTTTAAGCGAACGACTAAGTGTCAACATGTCAAAAATTTGGTTTTTCAATATGCCACATTTATAACACTGCATAATATTTAGCAAAGTTATACAGAACGATATGCCTAATAAATACCATTAAGCAATTAACACAATAACACTGTTATTACCTGATTTATCCCCCACTTGCAGTTTATTTAACTAATATTTTATTTTATCATGAAAATACCATTTGCTTAAGAGATCTATGCCCCAAAAAATACCTAAAATTTCAGTGGTCCTCAAATAAAAGCGATTCTACTGCTGCCAAATATGTTCGCAACTAGGAAAGATGACGGACTTTTGTTTAAAGGCCGATTATGATCGACTATTTTATGCTAATGGGCTACGCGAAGTGTAGGAAGAAGTATGGAGAGCTGACTACGAACCTCTTTTTTAATCAAAGACAAAAAAAAGTAAGATTGACGTTGTTGTTGATGGGAGTGCGACTAAAGAAAATAAAATAGGTAACTTATCTTTAGTCTGTTCATCATTGTAAATAAGGTATTGGTAAAGTTTTTTGGTAAGTTTGAGAGATGCTGTGTCTTTGTTTACCTTTAGTCGTTCGCTTCAGTAAATAGAATATACTTCAGTAAATTGTAGTAGACCTCATGTGACACTACGAGCACAACGTGGTCAGCACAATGTGCCTGTGGTCTTAAAGACTTGGACGTAGTCAAGCAAAAAGGTTCCAACTCACACAAAGTGAATTTTGAGATATTTGAGTTTTCAGGTTTAAGCTGATTTTTTGGTTCTTAAAATAAAGAGTATAGTGATCATTTTGATATATTTAACTAAAAAATTACCATGTTGTTGGTTGGAACCTTTCTGCCAAACTAGGACCAATTTAAAAACCGTTAAAGAAAACGCCCTTAATAAATCCAGTGAGCAACAATGAACTTGATTAGAAGTACAATCTATCAGATAATTGACGGCCCCGTTGGTCTAGCCACTAAGGCGGTCATATATCACGACATAGGTGTGTTCGATTCCCATTGGGGGCTGCTGTATATTTGTGCAAATACCTCAGTGTAGGCGTATTTTTACGTCTGTAACGGTCTTGCTTGGTTACCATAGCTCAGAGTATCCTAGTATTATTATTATTATTAAATTCTTTATTGCGCAAAACCCATGTCTAGTACAAAGGCGTACTTAGTGCTAAATAGCATTTTCTACCAGTCAAACTTTGTGGTTTGGTTTGGCCACCTAGCCACGATCCACAAACAAAGGTTTGTGGATCGTGGCTAGGTGGCTAGAGCAAAATACAGAAATACTAGAATACAGGGGCAATACTTATATAGATAGACTATAAAAATATATAGGTATTTACATAGTATGGTGCAGTACAAGCAATTGTGTTCTGTGGAAGTTATTTATATTTTTAGACCAGCATAACGTGTCAGCGGTCTCGAAGACCATTCTAAATTCAAAAACCATTTCACGAAGAAGGGAACGGGGTCGTTTATACTTTAAAGTTTGCGTATGAATTTAACACCGTATAACGGAGCGGCGCCGGCATATACGTGCCCCGTATTTCGGAGCTTCGCCGATAAATCAAAGACTTGTAATGAAACGTCAAGATGCGAGCCGAGCGTGCAATGAAGCACACTCAAAATATACTGCTATGCTTAAAATTATATTACTTTGCACTAAATCGCGTTTAGGTAGCGTATTTATGTCCTCATTTTTTGAGTAAACGAGTATTATGAAATTGACGCGCTAAAATGGATCTTATAAGCTCAGTACTTAGAGCATAGTTTACACGAAGCCAACACTGGCTGCCAATGAGACTGGCAGCCAGCACTGGCTTGGTATTTGCATTGTGTAAACGGTTTTTCAAGCCATAAGCCAGCGCTGGCTGCCGACGTTGGCGAAAAAAGAGCACCTGTTCCATTTTTCTAGCCAGTGACGTCTGCCCGCATACTACTCCGTCTAAAT
Source organism: Yponomeuta plumbellus (assembly GCA_947310845.1). Lineage (NCBI taxonomy): Eukaryota > Metazoa > Arthropoda > Insecta > Lepidoptera > Yponomeutidae > Yponomeuta > Yponomeuta plumbellus. Next base: position 8,716,477 of record OX371192.1, on the reverse strand, counting down.
AACAGGGGCCAGGCCAACGCTGGATTGTCTGCGGGACTGGCGCCAGCATAACTGACTTCGTATAAAACTATGCTTAAGTCTACACCGTGCAAAAGTCCGTGACGTATACTTAACGCTATGCTTAGTCTCAAAGATATCATCCAAATAAATCATATACTCAGCTGTGTCCACAGATACATATGTAGCCAAGTTTATGTTAACAATAAAGAACTGACGGTCTCGAGTGATATCTGATATTCACGTGCTTTTTCGTTCACGTGGAAAACGTCAGTTTCCTATTTATGATTAGCCCTGCCCGAAACAAGCCATCTATAATCTGAACGGGAATAATGTCTGCAGGCGATTATAGCACCTCTGTATTGGCTCGAGACATTTGCTTCGTGTTTTGTCGGCTCATTTGCTATCACTATTTTTGTCTGCGAACAAGCCCACCATTCACTACACGCACCGCGAGCCGAGCCCCGAGCCGTACCCATTCGTGAACAAATCCCTCATCGCCCACACACTACACAAGCGCCGAGCTGCTTACTATAATACTTAGGCTGACATTCATAGACGAAAACTAAGCAAAGACTGGTCTCAGAAATGTCAAAATCACGTACCTACTTAGAAACATTTCGTATTCAGAATCGAATCTTAGCAAGTTTAGTATGAAATGGTGCTTAGCTAAGTGTAAGTAGTCAATATCGGTGACTTTACGTTAACTTAGAACTGTCACTTCTAAGCCTTTTGTTCACAGACTACTCCAAACGTCATTTCACTGATGTTCTACGAGCATTATCTGTGGGATTTTTTTATTCACTCTAACATATATAAAATTGTATGATGTTGTCCTGCTCTCGTGTAGCAATGTCAAATTTAAAAAACCGGTAATAGCTACATCACTAAAAAATGATAGACAACTCTTGAAAATTCAAAATTCTTAGGTACTGTGAATACGAAAATTACGGCGCTTTACTAAGTACGAGTTTAGTTTACTTTGCTAAGACTGATCTAAGCGTGAACTTAGGATTCGTCTCTGAAAGTCAGCCTTAATCTCCAGACGACGAGCGCCGCGTCGAGCCGCGAGCCGCGCACCGAACCGAGAACCAACACATTCACACGCAGATTTGTCTGCGGACTTGTCGCCAGCGACAAATCCGGCGGATGGGCGCGCCTGTGAATGGTAGCCTGAGTCTCCGTTTGCAACACCCTCTCCCAATTTTCGCCTAGTCTCATATTTTGCATGAAGCTAATATAATTCCTCAGCTCATAAATGTATGTTCGCAGCAACATATTAAAGCATTTACGCGCACCCCGCAAATCTGTCATCGGGCTCCCGATTACACAATCATAAAGCGATTATACAACCTCAGGGAAATTTGAATGAAATCCTTGTAACACTGCAAATGAGCCTCTACTCCCTATCTTTTCACCTTTTTCCTTCCTTCATTGCGTGAGAAACCCTACAACTTGAGAAAAAGATTTAGGTGGATCCCATGCTCGCTTTCGAACTTCGAAGGTGTACTAACAAAGGAAAGCCGGTTTCTAGATTCTGAGTAGTAGCCTAGTAGGTTCTAGTACAGCAAGCACAGGTGTTCGTCGATTCACAGCCGTTTTCCATTAGCGTAACATTCGTGTACATGCCAACTGTAATTTGCCCCGGGCGGTGCGTTAGATTCGACAACGGTACGATGCAATTGTATGGATTTTAAAACGGCGCGCTGAACTACACAAATCTGTATTCAAACAGTATTATAAAAATGTCAATAGAAAACAACAACATAACTCATCTCCAATCTTAACGATTATACATTTTAATTGTTATGTACACTTTATATCGATTTGTTTATGATTATCTTTATCTCATCTTTACCCTGTAGGTATATTTTTTCTTGGTTGTGCATTAATAAGGTAGTACAATTCTCTATTTTGTTTACCTTCCTAAAATTTACTGATCCGCACGTAGTTAATATAAAAATGTACTATGTATCTAATAATGTAATAATAAATAAGCGAGTGATAACATGGGCAGAAAAATCTTATGCTGTTTTCGCCCGCTCGTAGATATAGGATGACTTGCAGGAGTTTTTTACATGTGGCTTCAAAATAGTTAGTTTAACTAAACTTCTTCATTTAAAAGTCAATTTAAATGGCAACATTGAAGTAGTGGTGCGAATCAGACTATGTTATTTAACATTTATATTTAAATAAAAATGGAAAAAAATCTCCATCTGGGGCTCAGAGGACTTCTCTACACAGAGCCGTTTTTTGTAGACCATTTTGGTTTTTATGCTCAAAATATAAGACCAGTGTAGGTACCTAAGTATAATAAATAAGTTAGTCCTTGGACTATCATATGGTAGCGGTCAATACGTACTGTTTGAATTTCTTGGCCCAGGTTGTTTTTAAGAAAATTGAATAAGCTAGGAATAATCAAAAAATTTTTGCTACAAACTCAAATGTCGACTCATGTTACTAAACGCTTCCTACAACGACTTAGCAAACAGTTTGTGGCAATTAAACTGATGAAGGTACTCTCGCCCACGTGCCACACAGGGCAACTCTAATCACCAGGTAGAAACGGACAGAGGACTCACTCTCTTACATAGTCAATGAATATATTGAGACAACAAACACTGTCTTTAAAACTTAACTTTCAACAAAACTAATAATGTAATCATCATCATCATCAGGCTATATTAGTCCACTGCTGGACTAGCCCTCCCCGGATGAGAGCCATAGCGACCTGCCTTCAGCTTGCCGCTTCCAGCATCTGCTCGCCTGCAGTTTTTCGCAGATCGTCATCCCACATTAAGTAATACTTAATCTATATTAATATCTAATTATATATTTACAAATAATAAACTTGCCCCAGGTCTGTGTCCGGCGGCAGAGAGCCCAGAATGCTGGCAACGTTCCTCCTTTGGATGGCTAGACTTATTCTCTACCCCTTCGGTCTCCCGTACATTCATATATTCTACTTAACACATGTAAAGTAGCTACGCGACTGCTCTCGTATTGATGACTATTTCATGCATAACAAGCAGAACCGAAATCAGTCCAGTAATACCTCTGTCTCTTTCACTTACATGCGCCCGGGCAAGTCTAATGAAGGTAATTGATATGAGAGCTATCAGTCTGCTGCTGGCTCGATACGGCGTCTGTCTGAGTCGAGAGTGGGACGTCTTGAGACTAATAGTGGGAATTAAGAATTGTGCTGGCGGATCTACTTGGAGAGGGACGTGATAATGTCAGACTGAAACTGCCTTTAGATAATGGTTGTAGTCTAGCTAGGCTGTAGTCTAAGTCGTTTAGGCATTAGACTGATCTCTGGTTTCTCGTATGCTAACAAGCGGTCAATTGTAGACAAATAAAACTACTGACAGCTGTTAACCGTATATTAAACAGGCTTTTAGTGTTCGAGAAACCGGGTGTTAGTCTTTAATGCCTAAATGAGCTAGGCTCGCAATGAATAATGTATCATTCAACTACGTAAGTATGTATATGAGGTTTTTAATGTATGTTATTTTGTGTGTTCTGTAATATATTTATATCATATTGTTTAATGATTTTCTATCGAAAAAGTTTGTTTACATACAGCTATAATGGCCTATAGTTAGCATCACAACCTATATTTTTTACAGAGATAATAGGTATATCCTTCTTGATTGTAAGCTTCGATGCTTAATTTTTCAATTAGTTATTTTACTTTTTTGATTTTTTTATTCAGTAGCCAAACAATCAAGTTCAATATCACGTTATACGGCTTCTAGCGCTGAATTCTATCAACGCGATAGAGAATATCGATCACAAACTAAAGAAATAAAGAGACAGAAAGGCAAGCCCGAAGAACAACTTGTGATACTTTACGACCATGTTATTGTAAATTTTTAGTCCGGATCCACTTACGGGTGTTGTTTTATAGGACGAGTCCGACCAGTCCGATGTGTTGTGCTTACGAAAGTTTTAGTTAAAAAAGACCATGTCATTCACCAACTCGCTGAACTAAAGCATGGTCCCAGTGGTAGCTGGATGAAGATGGTCAAGAAGTATGAAGTGGCGCTTGTTAAATGTGACACTATATGTCCGATAGTGGACGAATATAAATGCAAGTAATTATTAAGTTCATGGAACAAAATTTGCCTTAGCTTAAGGACAAACCAACGGTAAATCTAAAATTTGAAGTCGATAGTGATTTGATGAGAAATAAGACGTATTTATTCCTAAACTTTGTTTTTCCTTTATTTATATTCCATCATGAGTTCCATCATGTTTTCTCCTTTTTTTGTCAAATGTAATAGATCCTGAACGCCGGCTACATACCTACGTTTATCCCCTAATATTCAGAGCCAAGATTTACTCCTTCTTTTAATACGCTTCTTCCCTTCAATCGTGCCCGTAAAAGACGGTAGGTGGACCAAGGCAATCACAGAGTGGCGGCCGAGAACTGGACGACGGTCACAATTAAGACCTGCGTCCCGATGGTCGGACGATGTCGTTGAGTCGGCGGTCCGTGGATGCGAATGGCGAGAGACTGTGTGAGTTGGTATTTGGGTGTAAAGGTATATACTCAGCAGTGGGCAGCGGCGAACTGATGATGATGAACAGGTAACTAGGGAACAATTACCTACTCAGATGGTGCAATTTATACACAAAGCTATTCTTCTGCAGCTGAATAGGTACGTCAAATCGGTCGACGGCAGTGGCAGCCGAACAGTTGCGACGCCTCGTTACTACCCCGACGTGCGCGCAATCCAGATTGCCTATTTATATACACAGGCTCCGACGCCACTCTCGACTTTCATCGAACATAATAACCAGTCTTCCAAGGCCTCTTAGCTGGAGAACTTACAGGGGATCTTCAGGTAAAGCAGGCGGAGTGAAAGCTCAACGACGTCTGGCCTTAAAACTACGCGCAGTAAGTCCTAAAATTAAGTTCTCTTTTTGTGACTTTATCAATGTGCAAAAAAACTCGAGGTTAGTTATTCGTGAACTCTGCAACGCTAATAAAGGGAAACTCTGTGAATAGCTAACGGATTACTCGTTAGGTTTTTCGCAACGCAAATTCCATTCAGTGGAATTCAAATTGAAAGTTCGGTGGAGCAATGTTTCGTCCGCTTTCATAACTCCGCGATGGGATCGTACATTCGCAAAACAACTCTGCTACTGATAAATAAACTTTTGAATGAAGTCTACCTTTATCTGTCTGTCTAGTTTATCTGTTTCTGTTTTTTTTTTACAGAAAAGTTTTGTTTCTCTACCTTGTTCCTAGACGAGATTTATTTAACATTTTATTCAGCTCTAAAATTTTTCTGATAGTAAAAACAAAATTTTTACCTAAGCCTTTTCTTTAGTTAAAGCTAAGAATTGCTTATTCAGGGTTCTGTCGTCAGTAAGGAACCCTTATTTTTTATGTTAATGTGTCATAAACTCATAAAACTAAAACTCCGAGTAAACTTCATTGAAAATTATATTGATGAGATTGTTACTTGTGTAAAGAAGGTAGTTAATATAAGTAAAATAAAATCCTAATATCTATCAAAAATCCATATACATAATATGCTGGCGACCCACTACGAAACCCTACAAAGCGCGTTGTCCGACACGCACTTGGCCGATTTTACTTTGGATCTATAGATTAGCTGGACTTTATAAAAACAAATAAAAGTAGCAACGTTCGCGACTCATGCTAAATGACCAAAACAATTACCTGTGACGATTGCAATTACGTAAGCCAAAAACTAATCGGATAAAACGAATAGGGTGAAGGGTTCCAACAAAGTCATGTTATCAAAACTATGCCTGTCAGAGCACACGGAAAATGTGATTCGAATCATCTAACTAAAGCAAATTATCACAAAATAAATACTACAAAAGGTTGACAGAAAGGGCTCTTCGGTTTAACACTCACTACTAATTCTTAACAGTCACCGTCACTGTACTTTTTATAAAAGGCTGGTGTGTATTCACTAAATCGTACTAGTTCTAGTTAGAACTTTGGTTTCGTAGTTAGCCTCATACTTGGCCCATTGTACGTAAGTAGCAAGTGCTAAGTTAGCGTAAACACCTCATACAATACGATTTCTTCACGATTTTTCTTTCACAGTTAGCAGCGTTACTACTATTTATATTAATAATCTCGTACCTGTCTATAGTAGACGAAAATAACAGTAGAATAGACAATGGAACAAATGCACATCAAATTGAAGAGCGTGAAAAATTTTTCGATCTGAGACGACAACTTACAGGCGGAAAATTCGGATTATCGAGTATTTTCAATGTAAAATAATATAATTAATTCCTTTATAATGCTGTTGCTAAGCAAACATGTCATTTTTGCCCTCAATGTTACGTTGATGTCAAGTCATCAGTTACAGTTTTGTATTCTATTATCCATTGTGACCTTCACGGTCTAAATAAAACAGCATAAAATGTAAAAAAATAAAAAATAAACTCATGCCTGTTATCCCCGAGGGGGTAGGCAGAGGCACCAATTACAAGAACTGGGCCCACGTTTAATAAAATGTATTTAATCAAATAAACTAAAGCACAGACGCGGGCGGAGATGAGCAATTAGCCATAATAGTACTCCAGGACGACCTAGGTGAGTATTTTGATGGCTGAGCTTAGTATTTAACTACAGACTCTATAGTCTTTCGGATCTATATATTTTGTGGCAGGGTGATTTGGGCACGAAATGAAAGCCCCGTACAAAATGCACGTAGGATTAATATAATCGGCGGTCAGTGGAGTCCAGACACTGGTGGACGCAGCGGTACCTGAGCTGAATACTAATTCGTAATAGCCAACCCTATTCTGATTGCTAAAATGAAAATGCGGTTACGTACGGAAAAAGGTCTGCAATGAAAACATACCCCGTGGGTGAATGTGAATTAACTTAACATGCCGCTTAATGGCTGAAATATCGTACATGGAAGAAATACAACTGACTAATTTTTCCTCTCGCTCGCACATTCAAAAGTGTATTCTCCAGATAATCTATTAATTGTAAAACTAACAACTTTTACACAAACATTTTTACTGTAAATAAAAATATGCTAATTTGAATCTCATCATCAACCCATTATGTCCCCACCGAGGGGCACAAGTCTCTTTCCTGAGGAAGGTATAGGCCATAATCCAGCACGGGTCCTAGTCCGGATTGGTGGATGCTTGTAAGCCTAGTGGCTGGTCTTACTGTCGGGGCCGCCCTAAGGCCTCAGACTTGGCTTAACGACTGCCATCTATCGACGGCAGCGGCACCAACTGCTTAACGTGCCTTGCGAAGCACGGAACCGCTCGAGGAAATGCCACTAGCGTTAGTCATAGACGGCCATCCATCCATGCACTGAACGCGCCCTATGTTGCTTTACCTTCGTGATCGTTTAAGATGACTCAGGCAGCTGGGGCTACAACCGATTCATTTTCAATTTAATTTGAATTTATGATGACGTAAAAGTTTGAACGTGCCTTCAAAAGGCACTGAAAATAAAATCACATACAAACCTCACTTTTCATCTTTGTTAGGGAAACACGAAGTAAGGTACTGGGGTTAATGTCGCAGTATCAAGGTTATAATTTTAATATTCATAAGTGGATATTTATCTTACGATCTCAAAGTTTTCATTGATGAGTGGAACTTCCTATTTTCACACGCACCTATATTTGTTTTTTGTAAATTCTTCTTATGTTTCTTTCATGTTTATTGTTCGGCGTGATCAAGACTAAATCACCTAAATACCTGTATAATAGGCTCGAATGGTCTACCTCTATTCACAGTCAGCGTACATGTCGAATGGGTCTCATTTCGTGCCCACGACATAGGACAGCTGCTTTTAGAGGCAGTTTTAAATACACCGCATCCAAGTGTTGGAATAATATTCCACCGCCTATTCGAAATCTACATTCCAAGTATTCATTTAAATCAAAAATAAAGACTATCTTTTAACACTACAAAAGCGGTAAAGTTATAAGTTACGTAAAATTAAAATAAAGAATAATAAAATTGAACTACAAACAAAATATAGTGATGGTTGAGTCGTTGTAGTAGTTGAGTTTATTGTTAAATTCCATAGGATGGAATTAATTTAGGTATTGATTAATTGATTGATTTATTCTTTAATTGATTAGTTGGATTGATCGATTTATTTAGCTGATTCTGTTGCTCGGTACAATTAATTTGATTATCATTTATTTTATTTGTAAATGAGTAATTTAATTAAACTATTGCATGCCAATTAATTTATTTAATTGTTAAAGTAAGTTAGTAATTATTATTTCATTTAAATAAAATAATTATTTATTGTTTTGTAATTTAATTAGAGAAAATTATTTTAATTTAATAATCAACTTCGTTGGCCATTGCATATTGGATGCGTTGTCCTATTTTTATTTTTACTTGTCAATTTGACTCTGAGGGAGGTTGTATGCACTGTGTTGGGATGTTTAAATAAGGGCTTTATATTGTATGTGAATTTCATTATACCTAAATATAGATCACGGACGTGGAAAGCTTGTAAATACAGAATTAAATTAATTTATTGTGAAGTGTAAATTTTATTTAAATATTGTGTTAATTTTATTTACTTTTTCCGAAGATGGAATCTTATGGCGAATAAATAAATCTAAAGAATTTTCACATAAACTTTCGCATCTTTCGTCTAGATGTTAAGATTTCTATGTAATATTACTAATAGTTACCTATTCGTGATGCTCGTGAATTCACTTAGGGTCTGGCGGAAGACCAGCGTTACGGGTTTTACCCGTAACACATGCTGAGTCCAGACTCCTTTTTCAAGGCAAAGACACACATCGTCACATCCACCCACTTTTCTAGCTATTAGTGAGTAAACATTAGTTAGTTAGTTAGTTAATTCACGAATTGTTTGGTCGAAATGTTACAAGCATGCAAATTGTAAAATCGTTTTTATTTTATCATTGTGTGTTTTGTCTTTGAAATAAAGTTTTTCTATTCTATTCTATTCTATGTTTCTTATTACAGCACGCCGTGTTAAGGATTTAATTTCATCATCGACCCATTATGTCCCCACCGCGGGGCACGGGTCTCTTCCCTGAGGAAGGTAAAGGCCATACTCCACCACGGGGGCCAAAACCGGATTGGTGGATTAAATTTACTTCTTAACAAAACACCAAACAACCATATAGCCTTTCAATGAGGATACATTTTCAGCCAACCTGTGTTTTCTTTCTATTTTACGAGGGATTTTCTCGTCGATCGCATGTCAGGCGGAGATTATCGTTCCTCGGGAGGTCTCAGTGGGCGTGACCTGGTTCTGCTTTGTGAGTGCTCGCACAGAAGAAAATAGCCTGAGAAGGATGTTTATGAGCAAAGGAGTGTAGTATGTAATAATGTTCAAGAATTAAAAAAAAAAAGTTCTTATTGCACTAAAAAACAAAATGTAAAAAGACGAGCTTAGTACTGGTTTGGTGGTATAAAAATTAAAAAAAATATATTTTCTGTATAGCTTTTTAACCCCTCGAGCCTCGAGGACCCGCCGGCGTGTCCAATGTAAACTACGGCGCATTCCATTAGGCCCTGTAGACCGGCCGGCGAGTCGGTCTTGCAACGGCACTTTGAATCGAATTTTGAACATGATATAGACCACAGTTGAATGATCATGTTTTATTCTTTGAAAACTGTAATCAATTTTAAATATTAGTCTGCGAATAACTAACTTATCTGTGAAAGAAAAAGTGTTCTAGGCCTGAGGGGTTAAATATATTAAATTATAAGCTTACAATTTTCATAGGAGAGGAGTTTTCATAGGAGATCGTGGCGTTTTTTTAGCTGCCTTTTTCTCCACTACACACGGCCCCAAGGCAGCGGCTAACATTATACATAAGTGTATATACATTGACATTCAACAAACAGAATGTAAATTATTTACGTTGAAATATTTTTTTTTATTTCTGATTTCATACCTTCTACGTTGTATGGAAGCCCCCTTAAAATTTATTTTTTTCTGTTTTTTTGTTATTTATTGTTATAGGGGCAATAGAAATACATCATCTGTGAAAGTTTCAACTGTGTAACTATTACTGTTCATGAGATACAGCCTGGTGACAAACGGACGGACGCACGAACGGATAGCGGATTTTCAGTAATGGGGTCCGTTTTGGAGTACGGAACTCTAAAAATTACAGTACTGGATATGGAAAAAACAGACCATCTGTGTGGTCCTAGTTTGTATCCAGAGTGCTTACGCATCTAGCTTATTGCGCTATAATAGTATTGAAATTGATACCCGATATGCGCTATCGAATAACGGCAAGCTTTTAGCACGGATTGCTTTCCGCCGTCTTGATATTATTGCCCTTTATTTTTGGAACAATAGAGGCCAAATTACTGGAAAACTATAAGTAGTGCATAGCCGCTCCTTTTATGGTTAGTAAGTTGCAAAGTCACCAATATTGTCGACGTTCGTTCAGCGTTGGGCGACCGAATCTCTGTCTGAAGGAGCGATGAAAGATGATAGGTGAACCGGCTACTATTGGGTAGTGGCATCTCTCTTTACACGGTCAAATAAAGTAAGATGGCGCTACCCGGTAATGGGATTAAACTTTTATTAGGACGTTCTGCTCTCCTAGTAGGACGGTTGAGAACCAGACTTTGTTTATAGGGCAACGTCTGGTTGCAAGTGTTGTGTGCACTATGGGTGTTGAACTTCTTAAGTATATAGACACTAAGTTATGTATTAGATTTGAGAAAAAAAATTAAAGTGGAGTTTTTTTCCGCTGCTTTTTTCTCCGTTCTATTAGGCCTCAAGGCAGTGTCAACGTTAATACTATAAGTACCTACAATGAAATTCAACCAACATAATGTATTTTTTTTATTTTGAAATCAGTTCTGGTTTCAAAGTAAAAAAAGGTAATGGGATAAATCTTTTATCATGACGTTGTGCTTCCCTAGCAAAGCAGGAAAGGAGTGGCGGTTGAGAACTAGACATTGCTTGATGATAACAGGATTTTTAATGACTCGAGAGGCTTCTTAATGAATCGGGCTGTTGGGGTTTGGGTACACCAACAGCCCGATGGCCGAACGAGTGGTTGATTCGGCAGTGGACGAAAGGACCCGTGGATCTGGATAGCAAAAGACCGCGAAAGATTTCGAGATGGCAAAAGGCCTATACCTAGCAGTGAACCGAGGTGGGCTAATTATAAAGCCGCTGCGAAGTTCATAAAATTATATTTTGTGTAGGTGTCAAGAGTTCTTTTCAGTGCGTATTCGATCGTATGTGGTGAAGTTTTTATCAAGTCACTGAGCTCTAAGTGGTACTATTTGTTTATTTTCATGTCACGTCATATCTTTCTAAAGTATCTATCAATAAATACCATATTTTAGTGAATCTGGCTGCATGACCCTACAAAAGACTTTATCTCTCTCTAAACGTACTCTATTACAACAAATCCCATGACAGTTGAGAGTCGCACACTGATATCACAGGCAACTCTTACAAGCTCCTTAGCAATCTACAAGTTTTATGTTACACCTCACGCAACCTTTGTTAAAAGTAGCTTAGATCTACTTTTCTTTGTCTAGAGCGTAGGCTTATGTTGGTTGGAGTTTAATACGGTCGCGTGGCGCAAACGCATCAGTGTTTAATCTTCATCCCCAGCCTTTGATGTAAGGGTTTGCCGCGTGTTTGTACAAACATACCACTTTAATTACAACCTCATTAATTTTGGATTATTTACAGAGTCGATGGGTGGACGAGTGCGGCGCAGCGGGTTGGTGTTTTGTTTGGCCATTTATTTGTTTGGTTTTAGTACATTGTATGTCTCTATAAAAAACAAGGGATTAAAATGTTGCTTACTGTTATCAGTTATCACCAATGTGTCAACTTTGTACGGGCTACGTTGTTGTGACGTCGACAATGTTGTCTGTATTTCCAAAGTCCGCTTTTTGGGGAAGACACTTTTTATCAACAAGAATATTCGGAGGATTTGTTGCTTGTCGCAAACAATGCTTGCTTTCACAGAACGTATGGAAACATACTAAATTTGGCAGTAATTTCATCGCCACCATTTTCATACGATTCTAGATACATAGATAGAATATTCTTTATAGTATGTACACCAGGAATTACACATGAAATTCTACACCAGTGCTATAGCAAAATGAATAAAATATGCTTTAATAATAGCTATCAAATACGCTTGTTTGTTTTTATTTAAGTTTTTTACTTGACACAAACTCGAATCTCTGAAAACCATTAGGAGCCGGCAAGAACGGTGCCCGCCACGGGCCGACTCCGGGTCTTGTTGTTTTGATAAACGGTTGTAGCAATTTCTCTCGCAATTTATGAAACGAAATTTCCAAACTTATCTACGTATGTTTTTATTGATTAACGGATATAAAGAAATAGTCTCAGTAAATGGTAATTGTAAGTACTTATTACATACAAGCAGCTATCAAACCACCAATATTTTGGCGTGTATGAAAGTGATACCCATTAAAAAATTACTGTTAATGAGCGCAATGCCTAACTGTTTTTTGACTACCTATCAGGTAATAGCGAGTGATTCATACTACAAGCGCGGTCGCTAGAGTGCTTGCACAACATCGTGCGATCGCAATCCGACATGTAACAATGACTTCGTATCCTAAGTTACTTGCATTTATGAATTTGTAGTAGCCATACTCACTAATTGTGGAGTAAATCATTGTGAGAAAACCTGAGCGTTCACACACTTCAACTTGGGAAATTGGCGGTTCCCGTTAGGCATGCGTGTTGATTTAAATAATGATGAAAAAAATCACAAAATATTTTTTTTAATAAGCCCATAGGCACGGTTTATATTTGCTTTATTTTCATGCTTCTTCTCGAATCGCTCGTAGCCTGGGCTGCCTGAGTGATCTTGAACGATCACTAAGGTTAAGCAACATACGGCGCGTTCAGTCCATGGATGGGCCACCGTCTCTGACTAACGCTAGTGGCATTTTTTCCGAGCGATTCCGTGCTTCGCAAGGTACGTTAAGCAGTTGGTGCCGGCTGCCGTCGATAGATGGCAGTCGTCAAGCCAAGTCAGAGGCCTTTAGGGGCGGCTTGAAAACTTCTGACAATAAGACCAGCCACTAGTCTTACAAGCCTCCACCAATCCGGACTTGGCCCCCGTGGTGGAGTATGGCCTATACCTTCCTCAGGGAAGAGACCCGTGCCCCTCGGTGGGGACATAATGGGTTGATGATACATGCTTTTTCAGCATGATTTCCATAGAGAAAGAACAAAATAGAGACGGCAAAAACGTATGGCGCTTCATAGCTTTTAATGCTTTCCATAGAGCCAGAATAGAATAGAGCCAAAAAGCATAAAAATAAAGCAAATGTAAACCAGAGTTTACTCTCTCTCAGAGAGTATATTGTTGTCACTTACATAATCTACATTGTTATCACCACAATAAATGACAATCCATAGGATATCAACATCCCCATATTGAGCTGACATATTTTGCAGAGCACTTTAAGCGATGCGAAACCCGAAAAATTGGTTTTTCAGCCCAATTGCACCGAAACGCTACACCCCAGGGCGGGGCCGCGACTGATGCCAAACAAATTGCGTCATTATTTCAAATATGTTCCTTGGGAGACTAAACAACGCTAATTTCGCCGAGCATCTGCGTCTGCTCAGTATGCAGGAGGCCTGCCAGCAATTACCGGGATTATTGCTCCAGTCGCGTCGGGTGCCCATTAAACCTGCGTTAGGAAGTCCTTCCGCTTTTTGTCGGGGGTGCCGAGGTGTGACGCACAACGTTTGGATAAGCACTCGAAGATGTAAGCTTTGTATTTGGCTTCCAAGACAGGACTAAGCTGGAAACCGCAGAGGATCCGCTTTATCTGCCTCTAGTTTTTGTCACTCAAATTCTGTGAAGAGGTAACGGAAGAGGTTTTAGATTATCATTGTATATAGAAATTCAAGTATCAAATTCACTTTCTAAATTTTCTATCTCACTTTGATCACTCACGGGTTATACCCTAATGCCCTTATTTAAAAAAAAAATCCTCTAAAAATAATTTTAATGTCTGTGTTTAGCGTTTCTTTACTTCAGTTCTTAGAGCCTTTCTTAGACTCTTAGAGACTTAGAATCCACTGCCCGTCTGTCCGTCCGTTTTTTTTTTTCTCCTCAGCCGGGGATCGAACCCGGAACCTCTCGCATGGTAAGCAGATGCACTAACCGCTACGCCACAGAGGTCGTCACATTTAAAGATGGTATGAATGCTTCGTACGTGAGAACAACTTGCACTTGACCAGTTTGTTTCAATTTGCGACTACCTACATCTTATCCTTATAAAATCTCCGCGACTATTTCAATCGCGGTCTTTGGAGTGTTTCAAACCATCGAGTTTTTACAAATAAAACCATGTCTATATTTTTTGCGCCCTCCGGCCGTTTTCGCAACTGTGTTTCGTAACTGGTTGCGAAACAAGAATGTTTATTCCTTGTTCGCAACCAGTTGCGAATCAGGAAAACTTTTTCCTTAGCCGCAACTAGGCATCCTAATGGTTATGTTTCGCAACCAGTCGCGGCAAAAGATTATTTTTTCCTTATTCGCAACCATCTTTGTCTGTTTCAATTTTGTTGATTTGTATTACAAACTTTTCAAAAAGAAGTTTTGTACTGCTCAATAAAACAATTTTGAATTTTGAATTGAATTTTTCAATCTACAATAATATCAATAGACAAAATGTCTTGACAATATACCTTTAAAAGAGCACGTCAGTGTGGAGAAGACCTTCCATAAAATGTTTATTTTAATTTAGTTTATTTAATTAGGTTAAGAGACGTATAAGATTACTTTGTTGCATTACAAAATATATTATAAGCGGTTAAAAAAGCGGCCTTAAAAAAGCGGTGGTGGCGTAGTGGGGTTGACCCTTGCTTCTCGATCATGAGGGTCTGGGTTCGAACCACGCATGTACCAATGACTTTTAGTTACGTACATTTGTTTGTACAGCAACACCATTCGCTGATAAATTGTGCCCGGATAACGGCGACAGGCTTGCCACTTGTCACGTTTGGGACCTAATAAACTCGGCAAAACGTGGGTCCAGTTCTAGAGACTGGTTCCTCTGCCTACCCCTTCGGGGATAACGGGCGTGAGTTTTTTTTTTTTAAGCAATAAGGCCGCCAATTGTACTGTATCTTTTTATGTTTTGTATGTGTTTTCCTGGTACAATAAAGAATATTCTTATCTTATCTTATATATAATTGTGTTAAGTAATTAAAATTTCTTAAGATTTAATTTCCTTTCTGTTTGAATTATTATATTAGCCTTTGGTTGCGAATAAGGAAATTAATTTCTCCCATCGCAACTCTGTAAGTTTGGGAAGATCGTAGTCTTCGTTCGCAACCAAGTTGCGGCTAAGGAAAAAGTTTTTTTGATTCGCAACTGGTTGCGAACAAGGAATAAACATTCTTGTTTCCCAACCAGTTACGAAACGCAGTTGCGAAAACGGCCGGAGGGTTTTTGCGGGCAGAAACAGAAATTAAAATAAAGTTCCTTTATCATGACTTGCATACTTAGGTACCTATTTATTTTTACAAAAGAAATTCGGAAAAGTAGGACAAACTAAAACATTATCCCACGGTTTTCAGGCGCATTTAAATGCGCGAAGAAAATGGTCATGCAAACTGCAGCGAGAAAACCCATGGACTTAATATTTACCTACGATGACGGTCAAAGAAGCATCTCTATGAAAACTTCGCCCAGTAGGGAAATAAACTCTAGAGAAAGAACAGATAAATAAAAATATTTATTAAAAAATTAAAACACTCAGAGAAAATCAGAGACGAGCAACCACTACTGAGACGCAGTGCCACATTCCTTGCATGTATTTTTAATTTGAATTTAAAATTGTTTACTTTGTATTTGTATTCTGTCATTGTACTGTGTTTTAAAGTGAATAAACTATTTCGATTCAATTCAATTCAACCGACGACGCGAGCTCCGTCTCTACTCACCAGCAGGATTAAGCTCTCCGAATCAGAGCAAAACCTGGTCCTGGTCAAAGTGTATCCGGAATAAAGTTGATAATTAAAACATAAAATACACTCAATATTGCGCTAAAATACAGTTATTAACTGCCAAAAACAAACTACGATTTCCGTTTGAAGGTAAGCAAATCACAGTTGGTAGAGTACCTAAACCAATGTCAAACAGCAAGGCACAAACTATTTCAGACATCGAAAACCACACCGAAATGAAAACCCTAAAGCCTCTTCGCACTAAATTGTTCTAACCGCATCAGAAATGCCGAGTGTAGCTGATATATTAAATCTTTGCCCGCTGCGAGTGTTATCTCCGGCAAGCAGGTGACAAAGTAAGAAAATAAAGTTAGGCGGACTCTCTCGGACATCGGGCGACATAATTCATGTTTATCGTGGAGCTGCCGTGCAGGACACCGCAATTAGAGGATTTCCCTCCCGTTCTCTTTTTAAATTCTCACTGCTTTTATGGGCGCGTTCCAATTCCAAGTCTTCTTTTGTTTTTGAAATTAATTAAATGACCGGAATTATTCTTAATTTGAAATTATTGTATTTTTTTACTGGCCAGTACAATTCTTTTCCGGTCCATGGAGACTTGTTTCCTTGTTTGTTCTCTTTTTATTTTCTATAACATTTAAATAAATTAATCTTTCAACATTACAAGTAATTCGAATAATATAACGATTTTTTTGGAAAACATAGACTAAAGGTTGAAAAATAATTTGGTCCCTAAATATTGTGAGGTTTTAAATTATTTTTCAGAACGCTAATCAGCGTTTACCACTTTGTACTGGTTTTAATTGCAGAGATAAATATCTTATTAAAAAAATAAGGGCTATGCTATCTCTCTTTGCACAAAGAATAAGTAAGGTTATAGTTTCATTGTAAGGCCTTTGTCAGTACATCTCGGTAATGAAAGTTTCTTTTTATGGCTAGTACCTACAAGACCTTACGAACGGGGCAACCTCCAAACCCGGCAAACTAGGAGTGAAATCGAAACAAAACACGTGGTACTTTAATAGAATATTAATGCTGATGTCTACCCTCTTTATTCGGTGGATGGGCGAGCTAAGCCTCAGCCTTTCAACACACTACGTTCACAAAATAAATGAAACGGATGTCAGGTTTTGTTACGCCGCGCTATAATATTCGATAAATAACTTTCACGTCGTATGTATTTTAGGTCTAAAAGGCGGAGTTTTAGGTCTTTGAATTTTCCGGACCCAAGTTGAGACCAATTAACAATAATAAAAGGAAAATTGGGCTTATGTACGTGTCAGTCGCAGTCATCCTGAATGCGCAAATTTCTGCTCAAGTCACGGACATTATACCTATTATAAACAGCTATAGATATTACACATACGACACTTACAACATTGTGGGCATTAGTCAACCAGAACAAAGATATGTATGGCAAAACTTGCAGTAGATATTATTTTGCAGTGGGTCCTGGACTAGTGAAATAAGCGCATTAACACAGTAGGTTTTGCGATTAGCAGTAAATATTCAGTATTGTTTGATCTCCTTTAATTAGAAGAAAAACAAGATTTATTGAATAACTAAAAAATAAAAATTTTGAATTATTAAAAAATTAATAATAACAAAAAAAAAAACAAATTTTGTAATTGTATTGCTGATGACATTGGTTAACTTGACCCTTCACAACAGTTAAGTTGGTAGATAGGTTAGGAGAATAATACATAATTTATATTCTAATGCTTGCTAACATTGTTGTTTAAATTAATCAGTATAACACAACTTTACTCTTCTGTTCATTTCATACTGTGCCTCGAATAAAGCCCAAACAAAAGCTTCCTATGTACAAACGTATCGCTCACTATGTGATAGGAATTGGTGACCTTTCATTCTTAAATATCGTACTTTAGTTAATAGTTAACCAGAACTCTGATAGTTACAGAGACTCCTGTAACAGGATTAGCGGACGTTTGTTTCTAAAACTTGGCAGAATTAATTATTGACGAGGTTGCTTCGTTAACTATAGGCATTATTCGATTAGCGATTCAAATAGGATGGATTAGCTTAAGTTCTGAATTAGTTATGATGTAAATGGGCATAATATGCTCTGTATACCGCCCACGGAATAAGATCTTGAGATACGAGGTAATCTGATTGATTATTTTAGATTTCTTTTTTGTTGACCTGTGGGGAATAACAGCGCAAATTTACCAAAGGTTCTCCTTTATGTCAACTATTTTATTGATACTGTCAACAATAATAGCTTTTTTAATAATGCTGTAAGCTGACTCTTGTCACCTTTGTTGAATTCTAACTTTTTACCAAACGTTTGTTTTTTGCTGCGATGCAATCTTCAAAGTACTTTTTTAAAGAAATAATTGATAATATGTAAATCTTTAATTAATTACAAGCTGACCCCGTATATAGCCCCCATATAGCGGATGGTAGAAGGAAAATGTAACCGCTTAAATTATAAACAATTACGTTCGATATTCAAATCTTTTTTTTGACATCATTTTGAACGTTTGATGTGATTTGAGCAATCGTGGGTAACTAAATAACCCGGCTGATTTTACAAACAAAACTTTTGACCACACCCAAAAGAAACGCAACTAAAATATCTATCTACCTTCAAGATGCCATAGAAAATGGAGATAAACACACTATGTAGAGAATCTGTCCTCCAATTTTAACATAGATTAACGTCACAGGTACGCAAGTCACCTTAGGGTCGGATAATATAATTACGGGCAATCGATGGAACACCACTGCTTTCACCCTCAGAGATAGACTGAATATCGCAGAACGTCCTTCGGTCTTATGATAATCAGCAAAAAACGTGCCCGATTATTGTTTGAAAAGCCTATTTCGGAATGCGGTTTGGTATCAGCTGCATGAAATCTGTGGCCTAGATATAATAAAACTTTCTTATTAATTGTTGAAAGTGTTCTAGCCTAAAGGTCACGTATGAAAACCCAGAAGATACCTATCATCAGCTCTTTACGAAAAAAGCGGTGTCCTTACTAAAAGTAGTGTTCGCAACATAGATTATTTTATCTTACTTTTATCTGCCATGTTTCACGTACTTTACCGCTCCCCCACGTGGTTTGTTTGTCTTTATATATGAATCACATTCACACCAATATTATAAATGCGAAAGTTTGTGAGTGTGTGAGTGTGTATGTTTGTTACTTCTTTACGTCTAAACGGCTGGAGCGATTTTAATAAAATCTGTTAATCTTCTATAGCATTTTGTTCTGTAGCTAAAAGATATTGCCGAGACCGCTCGCTGCGATATTTATGAGCTCAATTTTTAAGTCCTCCTAAGGCCGGGCTACTAATCTTTGTTTTATTTTAATTGTCTTCGGAAAACTAGGGGTGATAGGGTGTTTGAAGGCGAACGCGCGCATGGATTACAATTATACAGCAAACGATTGTTTCTACCTACTTATGTAGTCACGCCTCGAAATGCTGAAGTTTGCTTGGAGCGCATGCAGGTTTCGGCAACTTTAGCCATCCACCAATCTGAGGCAACCACTTGGTAGGGCCAGGAGTATATATTCTTCACTACACCAACTTCTCTCATCCTTTCTAAAGCCAACGGATTCGGTGAGAGAAAAATAAGCTATACTGGAGAGGAAAATCACGAGGAAGATTTTAAGTCCAACACGGAGCGCATATGGTATTTGAATGGAAATTGAAAACCCAATTTCTGAACTCAATTTCATCTGAAAACACGCACTGCAGTTGTATGATTGTGTATTTGTCCTTCATCGTATGCCCATAGTTAGAGGTTGACTGATTAATTGATTCATCGTTCTCCAAGCTTGACCCTGAACCTAATGGATGCTAGTATTCCAACTGAGAAGTTAACAGCACGACTCGTCATCAATACACCTCCAATTACATATCACTCCTTCCTTCCATTAAAATCCAATCATACTACAATTACAGGCACACTGTAACCTACGCCTACGACAATGACAACTTCGAGGACAATAAACCAACTAGTTGACCCTGTGTCTCCAGCTTAGTAGTTCAGTCCCACAAAGACAATGGGCGGACACAGAGTCCATGCAACAAGCTATTAATTACCGTGCACAATGTGCGATTCGTGATATAGGTACGGTGGTTACTCTGTGAAGGTAGTGGACTGCGATACATGTATTGAGACAGTGGCACCACTATTGCTTTGAAGAACTTGTTTACGGTAGTAGATTACATTGATGTTTCTCTGTGTAACTGCAAATAACTTTTAAAATACATTCGTTTCCTTTATCATTGTCACACTGTTATAAATAAAATAGGTGACCCAGCAAAGGATTCTTTGTGATATTAATTAGCCTGTAAGTCAATTAGTAGGCTAAGGGTGTAACCTATTGTCAGACCTACCAAATATAATTATAATTAGACGAAAAATTACATAAATAACAATGTAACAAACACTGTGATTTTTTTTATTTTTGTAGGTATATTAGAAGAGTTTTTCAATGCAATTTTAACTATGGATAGCTTATCCAAGAATGATGGGATCGTATTCCTTGGTGCAAACCACTTTTACCTAAAAAATCTTTGAAATCTTGTAGGGTTTTTTCTCGATATCGAAGTTTCTCTATAGTAAGTTGTATGTATCCACTGTGGAACTGTTTGAAGTAGTACTTGAAACCTCCGAATACTTAACCTATACAATTTTAGGTGGGTCACCAGAACAATGGTTTAAAAATAAGATAAAAAATAAATAAATAAAAGTTTTTAATTGTTATTTTCAAGGTCATGATGCAACTGATTAACCTATTAAGTCCTGGCCTTGAAAATGACAATGATTTTCTATTGTTATTTTCAAGGTCAGGACTTAACATAATAGGTTAAATAACAATGATAGTAGATATCTATATATATAAAAGGAGAAGCTGACTGACTGACTGACTGACTGACTGACTGACTGACTGACTGACTGACTGACTGAATGACATATCAACGCAGGGCCTAAACTATAAGGGTTAGAAACTTGAAATTTTGCACAAGGGTTTCTTTTAGAACGTAGGGGAGCACTAAGAAAGGATTTTTGAAAATTCATCCCTTAAGGGGGTAAAATAGGGGTTCAAAGTTAGTATGAAACTTTGCCGTTTTTGAAGTTATTCGAATGAAATTTGGTACGAAGGTTCTTCATTTAAAATTATGAAACATGTTTAAAATAGTTTTTCGAAAATCATCCCTTGAAGGGAAAAAAGGGGGGTGCAAACTTAGTATGAAACTTGCCGTTTTTTAATTTATTCGAATGAGATTAAATATGAAGGTCCTCCATTAAATGTTATGAAAAACATGTAAAATAGTTTTTCGAAAATCATCCCTTAAGGGGGTAAAAAGAGGGGGGGGTGCAAAGATAGTATGAAACTTTGCCGTTTTTGAAGTTATTCGAACGAAATTCAGAATAAAGATTCTTCATTGAATGTCTTGAAACATATGTAAAATAGTTTTTCGAAAATTATCTCTTAAGGGGATATAAAGGCTGTGCAAAGTTAGCATGAAACTTTGCCAGTTTTGAAGTTATTCGAATTAAATTCAGTATGAAGCTCCTTCATTGAAAGTTATGACCGACGTGTAAAGTAGTCTTTCGAAAATCATCCCTTAAGGGAGTAAGAGGGGGTTGCGAAGTTAGTATGAAAGCTCTTTCGCAGGCGCTAAAAGTATCCCTTATTGCAAACACTTTACTCAACTAAAGCCCACGCGGACGTAGTCGCGGGCATCAGCTAGTATATTTATATAAAGAATTGAAAAGATAATAAAGAATCGCTCGTAGCCTGAAGAGAATCGCTCGTAGCCTGAGCTGTCTGAGTGATCTTAAACATACGGCGCATTCAGTCTATGGATGGGTCGCCGTCTATGACTAACACTAGTGGCATTTTTCCGAGCGGTTCCGTGCTTTGCAAGGCACGTTAAGCAGTTGGTGCCGGCTGCCGTCGCTAGATGGCAGTCGTTAAGCCAAGTCAAAGGCCTTAGGGTGGCTTGAAAACTTCTGACAGTAAGACCAGCCACTAGTCTTACAAGCCTCTACCAATCCGGACGTGGCCCCCGTGGTGGAGTATGGCCTATACCTTCCTCAGGGAAGAGACCCATGCCCCTCAGTGGGGACATAATGGGTTGATGATGATGATATATTTTTAAGTTACTGATAAACTAAACACAATAAAATAAGTTAATAAGGCTCAGCTATGATGGGCAATAGAAAAAAAAGGCATTTTTCCTCAGGCCATAATAGGGAACACGTCATTTTCCAGGACATAATATCCTGCACAATCTCCTCAGAGATCAAGATGCGGTAAATACGTTTCGAAAAGAATAACAACATCGTTCTGAGTAATACCATTCATCATGTGCGCGAAGCTCCGGGGATTCGCAGGTCTATCCTATTCACGACAACGTGTTATGTCTTGGACTTATAGGACCTCATAGTTTGGACCTCACTATAATACGAAAAAAATATCAGAGTTGGATTTTCCTCGTCATTGAATATCGTTGAACTACTTAGTTAAGTAAGTGTATCAGGAGTGAAGTTTTTTTTTTTATTCTTTATTGAAGGGTATACATAGTAATCATGTCACCCTTGGAGTGAAGTTTATAATGACTAATGCCTTACGAAAGTTTTAGTTCAATAATCGTTGAACTAATAAAAGTTGTTTCTATAAAAACCTTTACATCGAATACACGTAATACTGGTACACACACACCCACATACAAGTGTTAAAAGGGAAAAGGTACTTTAAATTATTTAAAAAACTTCAAAAAATTTATGAAGATATACACCAATCATTACTTTGTTTACGTAAGATGTGCTACAACGCAAAATAAAAAGAACAATATTATTTTAGAAGAGTGAGACCGAGGAATACTCGTAACATACGTTTGAAGTGTCAAACTTATGTTACTTATAACGGGCTTACATCGATTTAAGAACGTAGTTTTTAATATTATTATACTACCTACCAGTAAGTTTTTGTTTAGCATTGTATTTTATTTAATGAACGTCCTTATTGCCGTTTAATTTTGTGCCTATTGTGTAATATTATTTTTAATACAGGACAAACTCTATCAGTCTTTTTCCGAACTAAATCTTTCATAAGCACTAAACGTTATTACGTTTAAGCTCTAAGAAATAGAACCAAACCTGTAAGCAAAAAAGCAAGTTAGTGATCCGGAATTAAGCTAATAATTAATCACTGTTATTCATAAAAACATGAATCCGTAAAACCCTAAACAGCTAACGACCTTTTACCTTAGACCATTATACTCTTCATCTAATGAGAGATTCACAGAAATCGTATTTTTCTAAATGGGACCGTAAGTTGTCCCTAACAGTAAAGCTTCTACTCCAAGCCAAATCTCTTGCGCACCAGTCGGCTGCCACCCTTCGACGTTCGCCCCACGGCTTGGTGACGAATGTGATATGAAACCCAAAAAGCCTCACAAGCGCTACGGCATGAAAATAACCTGACAACTGCAATATTGAAGCTTGAGAAGTAATTTTTCAAAGGTCTCGTATTTATATTCAAGCGTTTGCATTGAAGCGTCAGAATATCGTTAGATCGTTATCTGGTCTTACTTCGTCTTCCTCCTATAAAGTTTATAGCTGTTCGCGAAGAAACAACTGACACCTGTTTATATTGTGTTAGTAAAGATAATCTCGCATTCTCAACTAAAATATAAACTTCAAGGTGGTACTAACAGCTAATTCGTGTAATTTGGCATTGCTTACTAGCATTGAAAAAAGCATAATAATACAAAGGCACAGTATATGTAATCCTGAGTATCTATGGGTACTCAGGTCGCAAGCTTGTAATAATGAAATTACAATTTTAACACAGCAAAGAGCTTTTTAAAAAACAATATTGCAACCAAGTCGTATGTGCCGAAGTGAAAATGAAACAATCAGCTTGCAATTTTAAAACGAACGCCGTAGCTATCTCTCGTGCACAAAACGATACAATTTCGTTTGTGAAAAAGTGCAAAATAAGCAATGTGCACTTGCCGTAAATTGTAATTAATGGGGGGAAATGACACGGGAAAATGTATTAAGTTAGGTATTTTATTTTTCTGCAACTGAAACCGGAATAAGCGAATGCTGGCCACCAACGATATTTATGTGGAAATTATCAGAAAACCAAAGCTAGCTAGCACGTTAATGACTTAGATCTTAAGATCAGACTTGTTATAAATCTAATATATAGAAATGATCATCATCATCAACCCATCATGTCCCCACCGAGGGGCACGGGTCTTTTCCCTGAGGCCATACTCCACCACGGGGGCCAAGTCCGGATTGGTGGAGGCTTGTAAGACTAGTGGCTCAACTGCTTAACGTGCCTTGCGAAGCACGGAATCGCTCGGAAAAATGCCACTAGCGTTAGTCTTAGACGGTGACCCATCCATGGACTGAACGCGCCGTGTGTTGCTTAACCTTTGTGATCGTTTAATGAAGTCGTGAAAGTGATAGTGAAATGATGTGTCACAGTATTTGTTATTGGACTTCTGAACGCTTCACCATGTTGGAACGCTTCCATATGTTTTTTTGTGTACATTTCGTAGGTTTGAAAATAGGTCGTAGGCTATGGCGTAAAACCATATAAGTACGTCGGAACTGTTATTATGTAAATATTGACCTGCCATACAGTATTAATAACCTATACTTTTTGAAGTTGTAAGATCATTTGAGCAATTTTCACGGTGAAAAAAAAAACGTCTGACCGCTAAGTAACGAGATTAACGCAAGCTTTCCCTCAAAGATAATCTCATTACAATTTTATCGCCAAGATGTGAAAATTTCGAACATTAAAAGTCATAAAAGAGTCGATTTTTTTTCTCTACTGTGCGTAACTTCCACAATTCAGGCTTTTAATGACGCGGGGATGAAATATCTGTTTTAATTCCGTCAAAACCTTGGCCGGGGGCAATCGAACGAGCAAATAAACGGGGTGCTTGCTGAGCTGGGACCGTACATGAGACATAGAGCAGGTATACTATAAAACAGGAATGCGTGCACTTCAAGTACGAGTAACATCTCCACTACGTGACACCGATTCAGGATTTTATGGAACTTTCTACCGCAGTATGTGCTGAGATCAAGCAATAAGTTTTTTAGTGAAAATGTTGCAAAGTACGCAGCTTTTTTTGCTTACGACAATCATCATGCCATTATGTCCCCACCGAGGGGCACGAATATCTTCCCTGAGGAAGGTATAGGCCATACTCCACCACCGGGGCTTAGACCGGATTGGTGGAGGCTTGGAAGACTAGTGGCTGGTCTTACTGTTGGCAGTATTGATAGTAACAATGTTCCATATTCTATATTCCAAATAAATGACCTATCTATCTACACAGCCCATGAAACCCGCCCACTGTTAAGCATAGGCTTCCTCACTGTCACGCCAACCTCTCTGTTAATCTCGTCCAATGTACTCAATAAATGACCTAGGAAAAAAAATCCATAGTGTAGTACAGTAGGTATAGTCTTTACAATGTTATTAAATTAAAAAGGCATATTGTGAATATTGAATTGCTCGTAGTCTCAACTGCCTGAGTGATCTTAAATTACTACGAATGTTAAGCAACGTAGGGCGCGTTCAGTGCTTGGATGGGTCACCGTCTTTTTCCGAGTGGTTCCGTGCTTCACAAAGTGTACACTGTCGTTCACTGTACAAAGCACGTTAAGAAGGTTGGTGCCGGCTACCGTAGTCCACCAATCCGGACTTGGGCCCCGTGGTGGAGTATGTCCGATACCTTCCTCAGAGTAGAGACCCGTGCCCCTCGGTGGAGACATAATGGGTTGATGATGATGATTTTAAATCCGTTTATTAACCTGTAAAATTTTCAGTATGCCGATCGGCTTACCATAGCAAATATTACTTACCATAGCATTTGTTCTTTTTAACGTCATAACATAACGCAGCTAATTAAAATAAAACATGCGTATTAAAGAGAAGCCTCAGAACTATAACATTGCTATTTTTATCAAGGGAAATCTTTGAACTTCATCATCGGAACGTAGCCGTGAGAGCGTAAACAGCTTCATAGAAACAACAGCTTATTTTTATCTTTTTACAACTAATTACCTGGGAAAAAGTCATCCTGGCTGTTTGAAAACGTCTAGTAAACAGTGAACTTCAAGTGCCATCTAAAATTCACCTAAAATAAGGCCAAATCGTGAGTAGATTTAAGCAAAAACATTGCTAACCGTTGATATTATCCGACCTATTTGCGGAGTCTCGAAACGTCAAAGACTTTCGTTGCGTTCCATCCTACTCAATACTCCAAAAGTGTCAATTTTTTGGTGGCGCCACTATAATCCGGCCGATTTGCGATGGTGCCAAACGTCATCGAAGGAGAAACGTTCCGTTCTACGCAATATCCTTAGGTCGGAAATAGTCTACACATTGCGTCGTGCAAGAAAACATCAATAAACACAATGGAGTCGTATTGCAACATCTGTAAAAATAATATCACTGGTCTTGATTACATGGAGTGTTCGAAATGTCATCACAGCTACGACTTGGACTGTGTGGGCGTCAAGGCGGACGATTACATAAAAATATCCGTGAAAGATAAAAGGAACTGGAAGTGCCCAGGCTGTAGCATCCCCAGGAACGATGATACTCCAGTTCGCCAGACACTTAACGACACATATACATCAAGCTATGTCAACATGTTGCGGGGAAGTAGACGCACGACCACCTCGACACCTCAAAGTGAAACCACTGTTCACGAAGAACTGCTTAGGATTCGTCGTGATCTACAAGACCTTAAATCCACTAACGAGGACATCAAACTGCTTCGAAACGACATACTGGATCTTAAACTTCAGATGACGTCCTCACTGGAGGAGCAACGGATCAGATACGAGCAGCAACTGAAAGAGAAAGACGTAGAGATCATGAGTCTCCACCAGCAATTACAGGATGTGAAGGGGTCCTTTGCGACACAGGAACAAGAGCTACTGAAAAACGACATAGAGATCATCGGTGTTCCAGAAGAACCAAACGAAAACTTGCATCACATTTTGATGGTGACTGCTCAGAAACTGGGTGTAGACCTTGGTGAATGTGAGATCAACGACGTTGCCCGCGTAGGCCCCAAACGGCGGGCTGCGGGACTGGACCACCCAGGGAAGAAAATAAGCACGTCCAACCTTTCCCGTCCAATAGTCGCAAGACTAGTAAGAAAAGCAAAGCGTGACGAATTCATAAAGGCGGCTAGGTCTCGGAAAAATCTAGACACTGAAAACTTAGCTACAGGTGCAATCAGACCCATTTACGTAAACGAGCGTCTTTCCAGCCTTAACAGAAACTTGTTTTTTCTCACAAAACAGCGCGCCAGGCTGTTCAATATCAAATTTGTCTGGCACCGCCAAGGAACAACCCACATTAGACAAATGGAAGGAAAACCGGCAATCGCTATCAGAACGTTGGCGGATCTCGATACAAAGATCGGACCTGCTCCTAACACAGAAAACCCTCTCATCAGCATCGCTTAGCTTGGTTTACCTTGAGTTATTTTGCGACACACGCTATTACACACAATTTTACACACTCAAATACAAATACACAACACAAAAGTCACACACAACTACAAATAATATACTAGTTATCATTTGTACTTTCACATATTTCCAGAGTTACTTCCAGATGTTCGATAGAATTTATAAAGTAAATTTTTGTCCTTATTCCGCTCATACAACCGCAGTACGAGTACTGCGGTTATGCACCTTTTATTACTTATAAAGTATTACGGCGGCCATAAATCATGAAGTTGAAACTCTTTTATCTATCGAATGTCATGTGTTAGAATTGGTTGATTCATGTAAAAGTATTGGTAGCTTCCAAAATAACAGCAACTTTAAAGTTCTAACCTTTAACATCAGAAGTTTAAATCATAACATCGATGAATTTATGGTGACCTTACAACGTATTGATGTTCCTTTTGACGTCCTGGTCCTAACTGAATGTTGGTTAACACCAAACGTGGATATTAAACGTATCTCAGGCTATGACTCGTTTCACACTACTAAATACATAAATAAATCAGGCGGAGTTGTAGCTTATGTAAAACAAAGCTGGAACGTTACAGTTGAAGAACCGCGCCTAGATGATGCACAGGGCTTAATCTTGAACTTCCCAAATAAAACTTCCCTTATTGCTATTTACAGATCTCCTTCGTTCAACAACCCACAAAACTTTTTTGCATCAGTAGACTCCATTCTAAATTCAGTGAAGAGCATAAATAACGTATTTTTACTCGGCGACATAAATATAGATATCCTCGTTGATACAGCTCATAGCTCCAGTTACTTATGTCTTCTAGCCGAGCACGGTTATCTCCCTGCCATTACAAAGCCAACAAGATTAGAAACTTGTATTGATCACATCTTCGTGCGGTCGAAACATAAGTGTGAATCAATAGTTTGTAATTCGTCTATTACCGACCACGACTTAGTGATGTGCTCGTTACAATTATGTCACTCCCATAGTAGTAATAATAATAGATTTCGTAAGAGTTCAGACTTTACCGCCATTGCCGAAGACCTGAAACAAACTGACTGGAATCATATACTGAGCTCTGCGAATGTTGAGGACGCAGCCTCATTGTTCTCAAGAATAGTAACCAACGTCACTGACCGGCATACAAAGCTTGTCAAGATTCCCTGCTCTAAGCGTACTGTCTAACCTTGGGTTACCCCAGGTCTCCTAAGGTGCATAAAACACAGGGACCGTCTTCACTTAAAGACAAGAAAAAACCCTAATAACTGCATACTTCTACTAACTTACACACGTTACCGCAACTTTTGTAACTCGCTACTCAGGAAACTTAAAAAATCGTACTACAACCAACAAATTTGCAATAGTAAAGGTAGCTCAAAAGGTATATGGAAGACAATCAAATCAATGTGTGACCGACCAGCTAAGAATAACAAAGCTCCGACTGAGTTACTCGAAGCTGGACCGTCTTACCAAGCCGCTCTTGATCATTGCAACAATTTCTTTGTATCTGTAGGCCTTAATCTAGCCCAACGCACTTTGAATGAACTAGGTAAAACACAAGCATGTTTGGTAACAGACGTAAATATGCCACACGCTGCACATACTTTCTACATGCTTCCAACTGACTCACTGGAGGTTGGAACATTGATAAGACTTTTGAAAAATGACAGTGCGCCCGGTCTTGATGGAATAGGAAATTATCTAGTTAAACTATGTATTAACTCAATACTAACGCCTCTAGTTCATATTTTTAATCTTAGTTTGTCCTCGGGCATTTTTCCAAACTGTTAAAACTGCGGAAGACCGCATTATTATCACCCATATATAAATCCGGTGATAAATCCTCCCCCACCAACTACCGTCCAATATCACTCCTTAATGTGTTCTCAAAGCTGTTAGAAAAAATCGTTAACCATAGACTTATGGATTTTCTGGAGACGAAAAACATTCTTGCACCTTTTCAATTTGGTTTCCGTAGCCAACGATCAACCGACGATGCCGTGTCGAGCCTGCTTCATTCAGTCACTTCTCATCTAGATAGAGGTGAATGCTGCATAGGTGTCTTCCTAGACCTAGCTAAGGCATTCGACACGGTGTCAATTCCACTTCTGCTAGAAAAGCTCAGCAGACTTAGGATCAGAGGTGTCGCTCATGACTGGTTCACAAGTTACTTATCAAACCGACAGCAAATAACCAGAATAGGAGAATACTATAGCACAACCGAAAGCACCTCTTTTGGTGTGCCCCAAGGCAGTATCCTTGGTCCATCACTCTTCATCACCTATATGAATGACATTAACAACTCGCTTGATGTTTCGTACAGGATTAACCTTTTTTGTTATGCAGACGACACCGCGGTTATTTTCAATGACTCTAACTGGAAAGACGTCCTTGCGAAAGCAGAAATTGGCATGGGAAAAATCAACAACTGGCTAAAGAATAATTTACTCACCCTTAACTCTGACAAAACTAAGTTTATTTGCTTCCATAAAACAAAAGCATCTGGACCCTTAAACTTAGATACTCTGAAGTTTCACAACTGCTCAGGGCCAAAGAGTCATCCTTGCTCCCGCTCCAGTATTGAACGTGTTGATGCATTGCGATACCTAGGTGTTACACTAGACGAAAACTTGAACTTTAATAAACACATTGCAGCTGTGACTGGTAGAGCTAGAAAACTAATTTATTTGATGAAACAAATCCGAGATCTGACTGACAAAAATGTTCAAAAGCTCGTGTATACGGCTTTATGTGAGTCCATACTTTCGTACTGCATCTCAGCCTGGGGCGGAGCTGCTAAAACTCATCTACTACAACTAGAGAGAGGTCAACGGTCCATCTTAAAGGTCTTGCACAAAAAACCATTTCGCTATCCGACCTTCACACTTTATTCAGAATGTGAAGTTTTCACAATCCGACAACTCTTTATTATAAGATCAGTTCTTTTGGCATATAAATCTTTACTATCTGATAAAAATTTCAATAAAATCCTCAGCAAACGTGTAATTCGATTAAATGTGCCAACCATGAACACAAGGTTTGGTCAGCGTTTTCCAAATTTTTTACAACCCTTTCTCTTTAACAAATTGGTCAAAAAATGCTCTATTATTAACTGCACAGTAAAAGAAGCTAAACACAATCTGAAAAGCTATCTTTCCAAACTAAATTACGATGACACTGAATCTCTTTTGAATGTTTTATAAAATATAAATCCATTCAACCATTTAAGAAACAATACACACACACACGCTCACACCCTCACACTCACACACACAAAACACAAACACACAAACACCACAGCATGTTTACTGTATATTAAAATAGTATTTCAGTGTAACATTTCAAATAAACATAATTTCTCACTTTTATCTTTAAATTCGTATTCACAAGCAGTCAAGAAATGCTATTGAAAACTTACATTATTAGTTGTTAAAGTCGTGCCAGTCTTAGTATTGCTTAAATATAGATTTTAAATAAGTTTTATTGTTAAACCCTATTAATCGTTCTCATGCGCCAAGTAAAACACTCTGTGTTAATTATCCTTAGGCCGCCACTATACAGGCTATTTTGCTTAGTGTGGAGACCAATGTAAATTTTTGTATGTGTAGGTACCTTCTTTTTGCAAATAAAAAAATTTTTCTATTTCTATTTCAACTAAAACTTTCGTAAGCACAACACATTGTAAACGTTTAGTCCGGATCAACTTACTGGTGTTGTTACGGTAAGTTGATCCGGACTGGGTTTAAGGTGAAACGTATCTAAAAGAATTCTTTTAGATACGTTTCACCTTAAAAAAGTAGAAATCGAAAAGTCAGCAAGCCATTTTTTTTTCAGGCAAACCTTTAATCATCATTGATTATTATTCAATTATCTTTATATTTAATATCATAAAAAAAATACAAAACCTCCGTTCTTTGATTTTCGCGCAGTGTCCTTTCCCCCGATCGAATCACCTAGTTAATTATATATTTTAAACTAAATGGTATACACTAACCAAAAAATAAACACAACGTTTTAATAAGTTGCCAATGCTATAAAAAATTACGCCGTTGTTCTAAAAGAATTACATTGTCTAAAAAAAATTTAAATGTAACTGTCCCGGGGCAGTTACTGATTTGCGTGGATCATTATAAAGCCACTTGCACATCCCTAACTTCGCGGCCCAATGCTGCATTATCCTAATTCATGTCACAACTGGCCTCTTTCCGATGGCCAGACAGAGTGCTTGTGTGACGACCACGTCGAGTTTCCAAAAAATTAAGGTAAGAACCCCGTTACGTGGGTGGGTATGGTTTCTCAAAACTTTGATTTGCGTGGTACAATTTTCTCCGTCGTCTGTGAATTTATTTTTTTAATTAAATATTGTAGCGAACAAATATAAGGTAACATAACATAACATAAGGTAAAATATATTTAAAACACAGTTTATTTGCTTAAAAGGTTTTTGATTATTTTTAGAATAAATGATTTATTTTGATTTTCGTGGTCGTGATTTGCGTGGTTTACATGGTAGTTTTGACGCACGCAAATCAATTATGGGCCATGCAAATGAAATAACTTCATGTTTTGTTATGGTATTGTAGGATTAATATTTTTATTACTTTAGTTAAATGTCAATTTGTTTAAAAAATAAAAATTGTGTCAGATTACCTAACTATATTAATTTTTACTAAAATTTTAATAAATTATTTTTTGAGTAAAAAATGCCATTAATAAAAGAGGAAAAATTAGAAAAAAAAGTTTTCCGAAAGATGAAAAGGGAGTAAAAAAATGTAAAAAAAATTTAAGTTTAAAAAAATCATTTACTTGGGGTGTTTTGTGATTTGCGTGGCCCTCATTTTTTTAACCTCGATTATCTCTTTAAGTTTATTGCTTTTTGAGGTGCCTTTCCTATAAAAAGTATTACTTTTACGTATAATTAAGGATACGGATGTCGTTTAGCAAAAATATTAAATTTGAAAACTGCCACGAAAATCACCAAAGAATGACTTACTCGAAGAAGCACCCGACTAAAAGTTTACAAGGGAAATCTTATCTGGTAGACAGTACCCTTCCTAGACAGTGGCCAGAGTCTGCTCAATGGTTCAAATTACGTGAATGAAGTACGTAATTTACTTAAGTGCGCATTCCAATTTGTTAACTTAATCCGCAACCGCCAACGTTTAGGTACTACAGAGCGCTGGAACCCCTCGTTGAGAGCAAAGCCTAAATATACGAGTATTTAGCGTTTCCATTTAATCCCTTATTTACGTCGTTCGTCAGTGTAAATTATTTGCACGGGACGGCGTCGGATAAAATTTGTTCTAACGCCGAATTATATAAAAAACATAAAAAAAAATATTCATTTGTCAAACACGACTTTTGAAAAAGATGGTATATTGTAGAATATTTATTTTATCCTTCATATTGAATGTTTTCAAAGCATTTTAATATGTTAATGTTTCGCCATTGTAGGCCTTAATTTGTTATGAGAGTGTACCTTGATGCTGTCTTATGTTTTTCCATAAGCTAATGTTTTATTTTTTCATTAAACGGAATATGAAAATTTGATGCTATGATTACTACAACGAAATATTAAAAGTAATACTTAATAAAATACAATAGAAAAAAATTAATTTGATGTTTGTTTGACTTGCCTTGGCGCAGTATAATTTGTAGTTATTAGCATAGGCGATTCTGATTCAATAAAAGGATTCATTCATCTCTGATTAATTAATTGAGATCTGATTTATTCAGAAATAAATAAAAAAATAATAAAAAAATCATCTTTTAAAATTTACATGAAAGACTTATCGAGGAAATGCTCACTAGAAAATTTTGATCCCTACAGCAAATAACAATGAAAGCGTTTTCATTACATTCTTAAAAGTGATGGAAGATAGGTACCAAAGTCGCCAAAGATTTTATACATTTTGAGAAACCCGAAACATAAGCTTACCTGTAAATTTTGTATATTTTTTTTTATGTTATTTTTATTTAATTAAATATGTAACATTTGCTTATTTTTTTTTTACATTGAGTGAAAACTACACTTAGCATTAAAAGTCCGGGTTTATACCCAGACTATTAATGCCGGTGGTTATCCACTACTTTAAAAATCTGTTATTATTTTGGCGGCAGCAAAACCACCAAAACCACTTATGTAGAACTGTAATTAAGAATCCTAATTAAGTGAAAACTATTTTCTAAAACGTTACCTTGTAGCATTAGCCCAATAGGCCTTTTAGTTCCAGTATTTCCTTCAACACAAACGAGGCACCCTCGTCACTGCTCGGACAATGAAATCGGTAGATTCCCTAGCCTGCTGATTTATTCGACGTGTCGGTGTACAGACGTGGTGTAGGTCCACGGACCATTCCTTTACCATCCAAAGCATAAGAGCGGGTACACACTAGGCGTTTTGAAGCGCGCGCTTTTGTGACGCGCGTTGTAAGAACTATGAGGTCTGATTGAAGTGTACACATGCAAACGCGCAGTAAGCGCGTACCCGTAAGTGTGTACCCGCTCTTAAAGTGCTGATCTAGTTTTCAACCACAAAACATGTCCCAAAGTGTTATATTATATGCAAATTTATTATATCTATATTATATTTCAGCATAGTTTAACATTTATAAATTATAACTTAGTAATATTTTGATAAATTTTTGCCGAGTTTTTTTTCTTTTAATGTATTTTCAGTGCACAATAAAAAACGCATGTTCATGCAAATATTAGAATATGAATAATTGCTTAAGTTCTCAAATATTTGGTTTTTGTTATGGTAGTTATAGTCACAGTCCCACAGGTTGTCAATATTTACGTAATAAAAATATATTATATCACGCTTAGCATTTATCCTGACCCAACTTATGTATAGAGATCACTTTCACAAATTTGAGACTATCAATCGCAAAACCTTTCGTTACCTATATTTCTGTTTACTCCAAAACGACTCATAATTTTATTCCATTTTCAAACTTAGTTAGCATGTAAATACCGCAAAGCTAAGAGATTTAAGTTCATGACAAAGAAAAAGAACTCAAAGTAAATACTATCTTACAGTCTGTTAGCTTTTAGAATATACCTCGGCTACTATCGTATAGAATCGATTATATTGCAAAAAGGTAAGGTTTATTTTGTATTGTTATTTATAACTTTACAGAACTTTTCAAAATAGTGAAGAAAAGTTTTATACAGAGCAAGAAAAAGTATTACACTCGTGTGCTTTCGCCGAAAACCGAAGCCTTCTTTAAAGCCCGAGGTATATTTTAAAAGCTAACAGACTGTACTTGCGTTTCAGTGGAAAGGCCTGGTTCAACGTAATACGAGCCAACGTAAATCTTGTTACAACCCCGTGGTACTTCACAATTTCGAATATTTGTAAGTACCTGCTAGACTTAACGGTCAAGAATTGTTTGAAATACTCACTACTATACAATAGTATAGTATAAGGTATTTTTTTTATTATTTAAGCTGAATCTTGAAAATATAAAGAAACAAAAAAGAAAACAAAATTTAAGCATTAAAAATACCGAAAACAATACTTCCTTTTTTTACTGTGGAAGTGTCTGGCATAAAAAGTTGCATTTAGCACAAGAAGAAAAAGAAAAAATACAACAAAGGAATGAACACGTTCGTAAACGTTGTGTTTATAGCTTGTACCAGGATTATGACGTGTTTACCTTCCTAATGGAAGGAAAGGTCGACTGCTTTTAATGTTTGTACTTAGCAGGTAGTCAGGTTAGGGTTATTTGCTTAGTTTGTTTTGGTCATCAACAGTGCCTTGCCAAATGCCGAGTTGCATGATGGTCGCTAAAGTTACAGTAAGCTGAATTAATGGTACTTAAAAACCAAATCATTCTGACTTTGGATTAGACTTTTGTTCTTTTATAAAGATAAGATAAGAAGAGAATATTTTTTATTGCACACAAGAAACAAGAAACAAATAGAAGTTAAAATTGAAAAACATACAATCGGTGGTCTTATTGCTAACATCAATTTCTTCCAGACAAATCTTACTAATCAGACTAATCTTTTAAAGATAATTATATATATTTTTATAAATATGTATAAGTAATTAATTACGCAATTATATTAATAGTTGAAACTGCACAACTAGAAGAAATGAAATAGAACGCTTCTTCAAGTTTTCAAAGCTGATGATCCACCCTATTATCCCTATCACCCAATACATTAATAATATATATATAGAGTAACACTTTAAAACTGCACCAGTAACTAAGGTTACTCCATTTTACGTGGAGCAATGTAGGTAATACTTGAAAGTTGTTTCATGTTTTAAGCACGTCATCTTGAGCGGAGCAGGTGCCGGAAAAACACTACGAGGGATGAAAAACGGAGGGGAGAGCGCGTCACGTGTTCAGGTTTTTTTGTCGACTTAGCCCCTAGCTTCGTCCCCTCAGATGAAATCATAAAGACATTAACTAAACAATTCGCATTGGCAATAAATCTATTTGAAGCAATTAACGATTAAAATTAAACAATTTATCAACGATCATCTGATTAGAATAATAAATGTACGCTACAAATTTATTACTCGCCACTAAATTACCCTCACCTGGTTCAACTCGGCCAGTTTACACAGACGCTTTACGTTTTCCTTCCATGCATAACTTTCGTAGGAATAGCCGTAGGGTGGGAGGCCTTCTCAAACTGGTCGCATAGTGCTGTGATCTCGATATTATGAAAATTAATTAGTTTAAGATAATGGGTGAACCGTACTAATTTGTCGCGACATGCCGCTACAGTTTTAATCTTCGATGCAACTAAGAATTTATTATTATTTGTACAGTCGGCAACACGACACGTTGACTTACTTGTGCGAACTCTTTCCAAACAAAATGTAAGGTTTTTTCTGCTGTAAACTGTATATCGCGCTGAGTTTCTCACGATATTTTTTCTCCTGTTTATCAAGACACAAAAAAATTTAATCTGACTGGTCATCAGTCACTGAATTCAGAGTTTCAGTAAAACTTTATATATACTGTATCTTTAGATTAATACAATATTATTATTTGATACATTCTAGCAGCTTACAGCAGGATACGTGCATGCATTATATCTGCGCTCGACTGTTTTTGA
This sequence comes from Yponomeuta plumbellus, assembly GCA_947310845.1. NCBI lineage: Eukaryota > Metazoa > Arthropoda > Insecta > Lepidoptera > Yponomeutidae > Yponomeuta > Yponomeuta plumbellus. The sequence continues at coordinate 8,679,906 of OX371192.1, read as the reverse complement.
ATTTGAATATATTATCCAGTTTATTTTTAACAGTTCACTGACTCTGCACTAATGATAGAGTCAGGAAGTATGTACGGAGGCTGACGTCTCTGAGTCAGACATATACTCAGTATTAATTTATTAGATATCCATAAAGCAGAAAAAGGCAGATAGATATACCAATATGATTATTTTATCTTATCAACAACCATTTATTTTCTCCAGATACCGATAAAATATAGCAAATACTCATTTTTCACTGTCAATTTTTAAAGAGCAAGGCTTATTCCTTTCTAGATTACCTAGCATTGACACTTCGAGAAAACCGTAAAGATCAACTACATTTTTTTATTTTAATATTCATTTAAGGGGTTAGTTAGTTAGACATGAGATATCCGTACTTAGCCTCATAGTTGTATTAGCCACTGTACCATTGTACGTTATTTATTTAAGAGGTATCCCTTTCATAATATTGAAAGAGTTTGACCAGGATTCTATACTATCCAGCCACTACCAGCCATCTGAAACAGTATAATGAAAAGTGTTCCGAAGATTTTCTCCTCCGGTCTTCAGCAAAATGTTGAGCCATAAGCCAGAAACTAACCGCTAACAACCCTATAAGCGTCGGCGTTTGATTACCTACCCAACCATAGCAGTTTGTTGAAGAAAACAAACTTCGAAAACCAACTTCCCGGTTAATGCGACCGCACAACTTTTTCTCCGCTAATAAGCTCTGTCCTGGGACTGCTTGAAAGTAAGCTAACTAGCTAGACCTTTTATGAACTGAGGAATATCTGTAAATAGTATAAAGAATAATATAGCCGAACAAAGTTAGTTATAAAACAACAATAACAACAACTCCAGTCCAATTTAAGATGATGAAGTAGGAGAATAGAACATTTCTGGAACTGATAAAGTTTGCGAAATCGAAGCAGCTGTCAAAGCTAGCTGTAATTTATTGTTATTTATTACGAATGGTTTCATTTCCATTCATTCAAATAGAAGCTGCCTGAGAAAGCACAAAATACAGCTGTAAGTTGAATTTCCGCTGACACAATCTTATACTGGAACGTCCGAAACCCTTGTACAATTGTGTAGTTCATGATCGCGTTTGACCATACTCGTACGTTGCCTTTTTCCAATCTTATTTTACGCATAAGTAAATTAAAATTGCGAATAAAATAATATTGCATACAGATTAAACTAGAGGACAGGAGGTTATCTTTAAAATGTGCAATTTCCGAAACACGGCATAGTTGTTCACATAACACAACTTTTTTATGTGACTTTGGATTTTCATGTATTTTCATTTTTCATTCAAATTTGTTTTGTGGTTGCACTGTTTTTCAGCTACTTTATTCTTAATAATGCATGCAATATATTTTTTTGTTTCTTATTTGATTTTAATTGGCTGGCTACAGATTTTTCATCTACGTAGACGTGACGTAGGCTATGGATTTACCGCAAATGCAATATTGGAATCGTAGTATAGACGAGAATCATGTGGATCCTGATATTTCAAAGAATATCAATTTGAATATCATATCATATCAATCCCAAATCTGACTAAAGACGAACTCAACGTTTTCAGCAGGTAGTAGCAGTTCGTACACAGTAGTATTAGTACACAATAGTAAAAAATAACTCAATGTTAACAAACTCATATTATGCCATCCACTAATCATGAATGCTCTGTTGGAATTTTATTAAATTTCAGAAACCAATCCACCAGTTTCTATTGATTAGCCTGTACGTAGTGGCTGAAATCCCGAACACTGCACTAACTGATTGAACACCGACAGGTTTGAGGTATTTTTGTTGTTATTCACTAAATTGAATGCCCCGTGCGCATTCGATGCAGCTATATGAACGGGGATCTATTAACGATGCCAATCGAGTTTCATAGTTAGGTTAGTTCCGAAATTGGATGCCATCTGTTTACGGGGCGTCCGAAAAAATAGTGTCAGGTGGAAGTCCAGAGATTGTACTTCTAGGGGTACCCGCATCACTTCCATGTATGTTCCACGATTATTGTTGTTTTGGAGTTTTTTTTTTTTTCCCACCTTGACCTACAAGATATTATTGGCCACAGAGTCATGATTTATTAAGTTACATGCTTTATATTTTTTGGCCAAAACAGGTGAATAGCGTGCCTTGCAGACACAAACTCAATTGTGGGTCAATCTGATACAATAGCGCCATAAAAAAAAGAATCGGAAAGTTAGTTAAAATTTACCTATACATTTTTTAAATGTTTATGGACACCGAAATTTACAAAAATCGCGGAACGTACATGCGGGTGATTTGGGTGCCCCTAGGGGTGCTCTATCTCTGGACTTTTGCTTGACACTATTTTTTGGGACACCCGGTGTTATATATAATACAAAATACAAAAAATACAAAAATACAAATGTATTTGTATATACAATATGCACTATTATTTGTGAAAAGTATTTTCGTAGACACTATAGATTTTGCGGGTGTCACTGAAGTTGGGTTCTGTTATTCCAGACTTTCTTAGCTCTAATACTGATGTTATGGTGTCCATGGTTGACAACATAATATGGGTTGCGTTATGATATTCCTCAATTCGTCCAGAATAGGTCGCGTAAAATGGCTCATATTCACTGGAACTATGCGGACCCGAATGGCGGCCGATGAATGGAGTGCGTTCCGAGTACTGACAGCCTTTAGCATGAAACTAAGGTCCAGAAGAACTTAGATAGCCTCAGTCTGGTAGTATTTCCATGTTTGTAATGTCGGTGCCATGTTACCATAGCACAGGGTATGGTTTGGGAGCAGGTCAAGTGATTGTGTTGTGTGGTAGTTATTTTTTTATTTAGGTATTTATCACTTGACGTAACTTATCTTTGTGAGTGTTCATAACAAAATGGTTTAGCACGTAATGTATAGTATCAATGTACCTTATAATCGCTCGTAGCCTGGGCTGCCTGAGTAATCTTAAATAATCACTAAGGCTAAGCAACATACGGCGCGTTCAGTCATGGATGGGTCACCGTCTATGACTGACGCTAGTGACATTTTTCCGAGCGGTTCCGTGCTTCGCAAGACACGTTAAACAGTTGGTGCCGGATGTCGTCGACAGATGCCAGTCGTTAAGCCAAGTCAGAAGCCTTAGGGCGGCTTGAAAACTTCTGACAGTAAGACCAGCCACTAATCTTACAAGCCTCCACCAATCTGGACTTGGCCCCATGGTGGAGTATGGCCTATACCTTCCTCAGGGAAGAGACCCGTGCCCCTCTGTGGGGACATAATGGGTTGATGATGATGATGACTTACAATTGCTGGTTATAACATCTTATAACCAGCAACAAGGCTTATGATACCTATTTTCTATTTATTTATAGTTTAGGAGGTAAGCAGAGGCCTACTGTCTCCTCTTGGATTCACATACATATGAGTTTGTGTATTTGACGATGGGTAACTTGTTAGTGAGTATACCTAGTTATTAATTTGAGTAGTGTAATCAAGGTTACTTGTTAAGTAGACTTATTATCTAGCTACAGACCTCAATTATTACATAACCATAAACGAGTAGATATCACGAAGCATAAGATACACTAATGCGTGACAGTGATTTGTGAGTAATGCCTTCTGTGAACTCTATTTCATGTTAAGAGCGCACCAACTAATTGGAAGCGTACACTCGTGTCAAGATCCTTTGACGAGCGCTCGTTTCGCTCACTTGCCGGGTAATCAAGAAATTGCAGCAAAAGTTGTACGACTACTTATATCTAAATAGACGAAAAAGATTTTGAACTTTTTTCTTGTTTTTTTTTTATTTGTATTTTCGTTGAATAACACGATATTTCTTCTGTTGTTACCACAGACATCATCTATGGTTGTAACTTTAGTCTTAATGCTAACACATTTTGGCGAGCTCTCTGGATCAATGCAGTTTTCTGACAGTGGTTGGATGAAGATGGCCGTGAACCAAAAAAAACCATTAGCTTATGTCCAGCAGTGGACGGATACCTACGGACTGATTAATTGATGCCTCTCATGCCTATATCCGATACAGTTAGGAAGAGACCACTTTTTCATTGAGCACAAAATTGAGAGGTGATCTGAGTTTTTTTTTCGCTACCTTTTTTCCAATACATTCGGCAAAACAGCAGCGGCTGACATTTATGATTTCTGATTGAGTTGTCTGGTACCAAAGTTAGGTTACGATTGGTAACCACTTCCGGTAATTGTAATTTGTTATTGTCTACAGATTAATTACAACTACGATGGTCCGCGATAATCAAACACGCCTTATCTGCGAGATCTGTCTAACAACGAAATTCTGATCCATGGAAAACAAGCTTTAATGTACCTATATATTTAAACGTTACAACGTTTACTTGCTTAAGTAGCACTTAATTCATAACACTGTTGCGGTTAGACAAGCGTGAAAATCTTGAGAGTGCGTGCACTAATCAGGAAGCCTCACCATGGCATTCTTTTCAACCAACACACTTAGACAATTTTCTACAGACTAAAGTACACAAAGAAACTTGTTTTATGAAAACACTTTTGTATTTTATGTCAATCTACGAAACATTTTGCATTTGCCAGCCAATGTACAATAATATTTTTCAAATGCACAGTTATTGAAACAACTGTAAATATTGTTTCAGTAACTAACAACACATTTTGTTTCAGGACTGCCGATTCAATATTGAATTGTTTATTTCATTTTATGGGCTCGCCTGGCTTTATAGCGGCGCCTTTTGATGAATAACTTATAAAATACTAGCTGTCCCGGCAAACTTCGTACCGCCAAAGCTTTTTTCTCACCATTTAAATCTTCCCTGGAGTTCCACAAATATAAAAAACCAAAAATCAGCCAAATCGGTCCAGCCGTTCTCGAGTTTTAGTGAGACTAACAAACAGCTATTTATTTTTACATATAAGAAGAAGAAGAAGATAATTAATATTATTTTCTCTAAGCCTATGATTTACCAAAAGCTGCGGTTAGGTTTTATGTCTATTAGAACTTCATAAAATGATGTAAAGAGAGTTTTTTATTGTAATTCCTTCTTTTTGTCTTGCAATAAAGTGTTCTCTACCTCATCATCATCAACCCATTATGTCCCCAACGAGGGGCACGAGTCTCAAAAAAAATAAAAAATAAAAATATCTTCTCTGGGAAAGGTATAGGCTATTCACCACTGCGAGGGGGCCATGTCCAAATTGGTGGAGGCTTGTAAGACAGTGCCGGATGTTGTCGGTTCTATCCCTCAAGGGAACCTTAGTATCGAGAAGTAGTGTACTTCCATGTTTATCATATCCTCGCTTGGTTATTTGCTATCCTAGTTTGGGTGCAAGACAAGTGATGACGTTTTATGGCAAATATTAGTAAGTACAATTAGGTACTTTCATTTACACAACAATTTGTGTAAACGAAACTCTAATTGATTATTGTATTTCGTTTAACATGCAAAGTCGCCCCTGAATGTTCCAGCGATAAATGTTTCAACACCCCGTTTTTTTATCCAGCCTGATAAAAATATCAAACGACAAAACGTAAAGTAAATTACAACTCAGGGTTACCTCCCCTGTGCCCGGAGGCAAATGAGTGGCGTTCGAGCAAATACTCGACGTTTGCTCTGATTAAATGAACACGCGCGGATTTTGCTCGAATAATATGCTCTTCTCATGATCTTGACGAGGTTTCGAGTTACAGAGTGTTTTTGACGTAAGTGCAGATTGATGTTCCTTTTGCTGACGTAAGTAGGTGGATGGATAAAGCGATATGTGCAAAAGATATGGCAAACAAACTATTTTCTTCCACAGTATGGTGGCCGGTAACTGGCAATCATTTAGTCAATAGCTTAACTGTACGATGGCTGGATGATAGGAGTGCGAGAATAGCATGGAACCGGGAGCGCTGGCGTGGTTATTGACACACCGTGCCCGGAAATATTCCCATTTTTCAATTGTCGGCAATAATGAACAAAGTAAATAAGTAGTATATTTATAAATATTTAAAACAATACATCAGTCTCACTTTTATCTATACTCCTTATAATAATTCTAATATTTAATTGATGAGATACCCAGCATTTTAAGCGACCCTTTTTAAGTTGTCAATAATGTTAAGTTGTGCATAAAGATTAACTAGACGGCATTATGGTATAATTAGTATTTTATTACAATGGGATAATTTACCCTAACCGTCTTATTTATCAAACACGATTCCTCTGAAGTATTCCTCAGAGGCAGTTTATTTAATCTGTATTTACTCCTTTTCGTTGTAAAATCTCCACTAACTATTTAAATTGGCATTTATCGAGTGTTTTAAGGAGTCGTACTTTCTTAAATAAGACCGTACACGTACGTAAAACAATAAAGGTAGAGTCTATCCATTCGTAAAACTCTCCTTTGAAATGCAATTTCTTTTAGTAATGTTTCAGGACAAATTCAAAAGCTAGCTGCAATATTTATCTCCCAACCAGTCGAGGGAATGCTAAGGCGGCGTTCACACTGGGGTCGCTAATCAGGTTTGTGCGCAAATAGCCGCAGGCAACCTTCGTTGGACCGTGATTAAGAAGGCATAGTAAGACCACCTCAATAAAAGGTGTAAGTTTATACCACTCCCTCTCTAAAATATTTTTTACTAAACACAAAGACCACAAACAAGAGACCACAGTCTTATTGTGGTACCTTTATCATATAATTCAGCTTACGTCATTCAAGGTAAGCTGAGAAATACTTTTAAGGGGTTGTCTCGCACGAAGAGTTTCTGGAACGCTAGTGGAGACTTCTACTAGGCAATAATTTTATCGTAGCTTAGTGTTGCTCATTCAATGCTCCAAGATTTGCCTTTCGAATGCCATTGTCGCTACTTAAACTCTTCTAGACTGAGAACCTGTGTAAACAAAGTATACAAATACTTCTTACGAGAAAATATAGGACACGAATGGCGACACTACCCTTCCTTTAAGAAACCGGTAAGTGATTTCGGCCAACTTTTCAGGAGCTTAAAAAAACTGTCCCAGATTGTTAAAAAAAATCCTAAAAATACCTTATTAGGAACAAAAGATGGCATTTAGCAGCGGCGAAATGATAGTGTTTCCGATTTTTCGTTGCGTTATATGTACTTTATCTCATAAAGTGGAATTATACGGTTACCTAAATATTCCACGAAACTGTAACAAAAGATGCAGGTGTAAAAATGGATATTGCTTTGTTATGATCTTTTTTTTTATCGCAATGGTTGTGTTAAGTGTAGTTATTCCATTTTTAACGCTACCATTTTAGGCTAGTCAAAAAGTGTAAGTATCAGTTACGTAGTTCTTGCACGAGAAATTCATGTAAGTAATCAGAAATACGTACTTTATGCGTGCTAAAGTATCTTCATTTTGCTGGAGTTACTGAATAAACTTGTTTTTTTCAACTTCCACTTTGAGACTACGTAATATAGCTGTCTTTGTAGATTTGCCTTGTTGATAGGTACACTGTAGTTCATGAAATGGCCGTTTTTTGAGCGGGCCTTCTCTGACATATTGGTATATTAGTTTTTATAGACTTTTAAGCAGAAAAGATGAGAGACTGATCGGTCATTAGACATTTGTCTAACTCAGAAGTCCACCATGGCTCTACTTTTGGCTCAAGGCTCTACTCCACCACCTTTTGCCCATGCTCTATTTCTCGGGGTAGTTGTTTGTCCATGCCGAGCGAACAACGTGGACTATTCTGTCAGCTTCAAATTCTGTGTCGAGTATAGAATTGAGCGTTCCTTTAGTAGTACCTAATTCAATCCTTAGGTCATTTTGATAAAATTCTCAGTTCGTGTAACGCGGGTTTCTCGCATTGAATAGAATGTTCAGTGCAGTATCTGAAGCAGATATGCTGACGGTCTAATCCACAGATTTCATCAGATCCAGTGACGTTTTTATTAGCCCGATTAAAAGCCAGCGTGACGTCGATTACTTCCGCTCTCCTTGACTTGATAAAGGTTGGTTTGTTACTTATGTTGAGAATTTGTAAAGGTCCATTGACTATGAAGTCAATTAGCTTATCACCTCTCCTGTTCACACCAGCACACAGGCAGTGTGGTGCACATTACTACAATGGTTAGTTAAATTTCTTACCACAGCTGAAGGGGGGTCCTCTTGTTCAAAGGGCAGGTGTGCAGATGCCATAACGACTAGCCAATTATCTGCTCCCTGCCCTCCTGATATGACCTACACTGCCGTAAGATCCATGCATGTATTTGAGTCTGAGTCGCCACGATTTAAGCACTCTCCCGCGACGGTACCCCATCCACTGTCACCGAGACCCCTTCCGCCAGCTCTAATACAGGAGCGCTGCACGCTTCCATGTCGGGAGTGGATGCAGTCATCAAGCCACTAGAGGCCTCTCCCACAGCCTCCAAGAGTTAAATAACTCTTAACATAACTCTTATTGAGGCCCACACGGAGGCAGTATCTCTGCAACTTGATGTACCTATTTGGCAGAGTCCTGGTCGAGCAGGACAATGCGCTGCATGGTCCCCTGCGTTTTATCCTCCTGCGAGTTCACCACATTCCACTCGCGGGTCTTCAGCTCCGGGTTGTAACGCTGCGTTAGAGCTGGAATAACCTGGAAATGTCCAAAGTGTAGTTGTTCCTGGTCTTCCAGGCAAACTTCACCGGTTTGGGCAGATTCTTATCGCCAACCACCCGTAGCTTTACGTCCCCAACGGTTTTTTCGTTAAGGCCACACATCCACTGTGTATCGCTGTTCCTTTCACATTCCTGCATGTCCTCATGCAGTGCCCCCGCGATGAGGCTACTGCCTCAATGTTAGGGAGCGGGTTCGGCGATGCTTCAATTAAATCAATGACTGCTGCCTTTATTAATTGAGCCGCATCCGGTGTGATGCTCGATGGATAACCATCAGTAATTATGGTCATCTTGCGCCCGCTTAGTGCCTCCTTTTATGAAGCCAAAATCTAGATTTTCTGCTTCTTAGAGACACTCGCGGGATCAGTAGCCTCATTACTGACTTCTTGTGCCCTCTTTAAGAACCCTTCCGCAGCGTTTTGTCGCTCAAGCACACGTTTTTTCTGAGCCGTTTCTTTTTGGAGGTGGTCGCCACCACGACGGTTTGGTCCACAACCAGTGAAGCATCAGTGCCAGTCATAGAAAATCAAACACTGAAAGCGACGCCTGGTCTATTGACGTCCTCGCCACCAGGCTGCTCTGCTGTGTAATAACCTTTCAGTGCCCATCCCCCAAAGCGTTACGATGGCCGCCCACTCGCAAGTGCAGTTCCAGACTTTAGTTTAAAAATCTAACGCGTCTATAGGTAAGTTTAGAGGGTTACCGATCTACGATTGTCGTTATAATATAATTTAACTACAGTTACATCAAAAACTTTCACTTAATATCTATGGAAAAACAAGTGTTCATTATTATGATTTGAATAAAACTGTTTTCTTCGTAGAGTAAAGAAGTAAGTGTAGCTACGTCTCCGGTATTTATGACAACTGCTTGGAGAAACAACGTAACGATAGTAACGCAAAACAGTCCCGCGATAAGTTTCGTGCAAGAAGTAAGTAAGTGGACTTGTAAAACACGCCTTCGCAATAGTATTCAAGAACAAATGCTTATGTTTATTTACTTCTATAAATTTATTTTCCTTCTTCGTGTTAGTAATATGTTTGTGTGTTTATGCCTTTATACTCAGGGAAATTTGTGAAATAAATCAATGTACTTATGCTTACATCTTTATAAGGATGGAAAAAATTATTTTATTTTTTCGCAAAAAAACACATTTTTTGTGACAGTAACCTTATTTTTGGCGCTAGCTTCATGAAAATTTGTGAGAAGGTGTATTAGACTACGCTCGATTTTTTGCAATAATAAAAAAAAATGCCGCAAGTTGAGTTACACGACTTTTACATGGGGGGGTGCGATTGTGTAAAAATTAGTGCAAGTGATTATAACGCGAGTCGACACTTACGCCTGACCATTTTTTACACGTACCTTTACTTCTATATGCGTCGTCATCTACGATGACTCGCCTGTAATGTAACCTCAAATGATAATTACATTAACACTACTTGAGAGAAGTGGGTCTCGAATGCGAGTATCACATGCGTGTATCACAATCATGTGGTACGATTGGTTACGATTGGTACATGCGGTATGATTCGAGCATAACTTGATTAATAAGAGATTTTGTCAAAATTTAAACTACCGCAGGCGAGAATCAATGGCGAGCTTTGCCTAGGGATAATCTTTTGTAGTGGTCCCTCATAAAGATTAATATTTATTTACGATCTGTAAAAAAATCATCAATTTCTTCAATTAGCACAGGTATCTTCACGACAATATGGATACAGCCACACCGTGAGAGAAATACCGTCAGAACCACTTACTGCTTCAATTCGCACACAAAAGTTTCTATTTTGTGATTCTTTAGAAGGCGTGTCTTCCTTTATCCACTTGTAAATATCGGCTAGTGAGTGAACCTTTTATCTCTTCTTTGTCAAAGTTGAAATGTCAGCGTCTTTAGTTTCCCTGTCTTGGGCCACAAGGATATACTCTCGGTGTATCTTTAACCTCATTAGTTGTTGCAGATCTTTACGTGACCGCCATATTGTTTTGATCTTAACTTAGCTGGACCACGTTTCATAAAACTACAATTCGTACCCCCAGTTTCTTGAACGCTAACAGTCTGTTAGTCTTCTTTTAACAGCTGTCTGTTATTTTTTTTTTATGTACTTTTGACAACTGACATGTGTTAACAATAAGGTAAACGTCCCAATACTCGACATCGTAATGCCTAATAGTTGACACCCATTTGTCACCTCTGTCGCTATGGCATAAGGTTGAAAATGTCAAGTATTGGGACACCGTCGAGCACAAGGACGTTTACCTTATAATATATTAAGAGACTGATAGCGTTCGAGAAACTGTAGAAAAAAAACTTGCCATCTTCAAAACTTGACATTGGCAGAATCCTAGGGGTGACATATAAAAGAATTGAATTGAAACCGGGAGGTAGTTTATTACATACGATGTACATTGCACTGAACTGGACATTGACTGCCCCGTTGGTCTACCCGTTAAGGAGCTAGCTACCAAGATAGAGGACGTGGTTCCTATTCCCACTGGGGGCCGCCGTACATTTGTTCAAAATGGTCTCAGCCTGGGGGTGTTTACATGTTTGTAATGTCCTTGCCTGGTTACCATTGCCCAGGATATCCTAGTTTCGGACTAAGTCACGTGATTGTGTAGTATGAAAGTTATTGATGATGATTATGGTCCCGGCCGATTTCGGTCACGGCGACTTCTTCAACTTTTGTTTTGATGGCGTTGGTGCGCTCGCATATGGCTCCCATAGCCAACCTTTTTATAAAGACTGCCACATTGCAGACATGAGCACACCGTTAACGTAATTAGGTATAATTGATGGCAGCAGGTGGACGGGCTCTGCAGGCATCTCTTTGCGTCCAACTCCGATCGCCTAAGAGTTTTAAACTCAAACACTTTGATGTTGATAAGAGCCCTCCATTCCTGTAAAAGAGCAATTATTATTATTATTGCATAGCAGTCTTCTTACTTGCTAATCTGTGGGTTTACTGACAATATACAATGAATTTTCGTTGTAAACAAAGTGTAGTTCTATGATTCTATGAAACAGTCCTCTGAAGGGAAGATGTTCCGGGAAAGCGTCTTATCCAAAGTTGTACGTTTTTGGATTCCGTACTATAAGAGGAAAGAGCGGAACCCCTAGAGGATAATATTATTAGCGAATCGGCCGTCCATCCAACCGTCTAGCTGCCCTTTACTTCAGGAACGCGTAAAGGTATCGAGTTAAAATTAAAACAAAATACTGAAGTCACTAGAAAATTCGGAAAATTCAAAGTTAACTTAGAAATTTCGAAAACGATAGATAGATAGAATATTCTTTATTGTACTCATAAATAACATTTACGGATTTTTATAAATCTAAGTACAATTGGCGGCCTTATTACTATAAGCAATTTCTTCCAGGCAACCATAGACCATAGGAAAGAAATTAGAGATTTAAACGATACGGTGGCTTATGCCGCCAAAAAACGTATATTTTAACACTTAGGGAATCAAAACGGAATCTAAAGCGTTTGCCAACCGTTTACCGTTAACCATAAATTTGAAAGTGAGAAAGTAATATAGAATCTGTGAATGAATTTCTGATTCTGTATTGAAATAAATGAAGTTTAATTTCCACAAAGTATACGAGTATAGTTAATATGTAAGTACTTTCTCTCCCTGTGATATTACCGTGGGTCACCCTGTATACTCTCAGTAGGAATACCTATTAATATTAATCAATTAAGACAGAGTATCGACATACACCTATTGTCGATACTCTGTCTCAGTGCTTCTAATCCATTATGCTATGCATATTAAAACTCGCAAACTAAAAAAATAGAAATACTGCGCCATGTATCCACGACTGTGACATCCTTGCCAGGCTACCGGAATGAGCATTCCGGTAGCCTGGCAAGGAACAGAACAAGTGATTTCCTGCACGTGAACCTAAACATGCAAAGCAATAACTTATTAATTTCAAAACAACAATTAAAAAGTAACCTACGGCAATAAGTCTGAACACATGTGTGACAATACGACTTTTTTATACCACAAAGACACTTATACAGGGTTACAGGGAAGGTCGTACACAATATTAAAGGAGGTCATTATTTAGGTCACTTCTGATGGATTTTATTCTATTATATAGGGTCCGAAAATTAGCCGTTATTGAGATATTGTCTGCTAAAGATTTAAAAAAAATATCAAATTAATTGGCTTTTTGATTGATTTTTTCTCAGAATAGAGCTCGTAAAGTGTTTTTTTTAATATATTTAGTTAAAAGGCATGTCAATTGAAAAAAAAATATGAGCAATAGCTGCACCTACTACTAACAGCTTTAAAAAACTGCTCGGCAACGGTTAGAATTAAATATTTTTTCTCTAAATATTTTTCACATTGAAGCTCTTAAAAAAAATTTACGTATGGAACTTATTCTGCAAATAATTTTAAAAACTTCTACGACTCTTTAACTATTCAAAAAGGTATAACATTTAATAGTTATCTGCATTAAATTTTAAAATAATGTCATTTGAGTAGGCTCTAGTGGTAGTACCGACATAACTGAACTTCGATACAAAAGAAATCTTTTTACTTCCTGGCACCTTTAAACTACAAAAATCCAAACTAAATCGCGTTTTAGGTACGGGAAATTATCAAAGAGCACGTATTTACCTCAACTAAAAATTTACCGTTTGCCATCTTAAGTGACACTTGGCTAACGTTTTTTCGATGTAATAGCAAGTAATATACGTTTTTTAATACCTAAAGAGACGCAGAAGTTTCTAAAACGCATATCATTTGCAGAGCACGTATTAACACATCTACCACGGAAGAATCACACGAGCAGACCAACACAAAAATAATAGATAGATAGAATATTCTAAAAAAGAAATACTGAAATAGGTAGGTACCTGAACACCTGAGACAGCATGTCTCCAGAGCACAAAAAAGCCTATCTGACCTTTTTACATAGTTTAAAGGTGCCAGGAAGTAAAAAGATTCTTTTGTATCGAAGTTCAGTTATGTCGGTACTACCACTAGAGCCTACTCAAATAACATTATTTTAAAATTTCATGCAGATACCTATTAAATGTTATACCTTTTTGAATAGTTAAAGAGTCGTAGAAGTTTTTAAAATTATTTGCAGAATAAGTTCCATCCGTAAATTTTTTTAAGAGCTTCAATGTGAAAAATATTTAGAGAAAACATATTTAATTCTAACCGTTGCCGAGCAGTTTTTTAAAGCTGTTAGTAGTAGGTGCAGCTTTTGCTGATATTTTTTTATCAATTGACATGCCTTTTAACTAATTACATAAAAAAAAACACTTTATGAGCTCTATTCTGAGAAGAAATCAATCAAAAAGCAAAAAAAAATTATATATTTTTTAAAATCTTTAGCAGTCAATATCTCCATAACGGTTAATTTTCGGACCCTATATAATATAATAAAATCCATCAGAAATGACCTAAATAATGACCTCCTTTAATATTGTGTGCGACTTTCCCTGTAACCCTGTATATAGGCACATATTGCTTCTGGCCCTACACTAGGAAACAAATAATAAGTTATTCTTATTATTGTACCAAATAGACCATTTATTTTCGTTTTAATGATCCTAGTGTTCCGTTTGGTATGAAAGTTAGAGTGGGAACTACACTTAAAATTTTCTACCCAAACCAAAGAGTTAAAGTCAGATCCTCCTTTACCCGGTACCTATGCCAGAAACTGGCAATATGATATACGGATTGGTTTCCAACTCTATTACAGCAAGAGCGGCGTGGACACCCGCCAGCACACTGAACCGACGATCTAAAGCAAGCTGCGTGGCGGCTGGATGAGAATGGACTAGGACGGAAAGAAGTGGCGAATCCTCGGGAAGGCTTACGTGCAACAAGACACAGTGAATAGGGGATGATGGATTGTATTAGGTTGGACATCTCTATTCCCCGAAACTATTCACATTTAATACTTGTTTGAGGTGTTTAATGAAGTGATCTGTATCTAACATTTAAACATAAACATTTACATATAAGCACATAAATTGCTTCTGGCCCCACACTGGGATACTCTGTGACGTGGGAACTTAAAACAGCAACATCACAATGTAAACTTCCAAGACCTGGGGTTATTTTATCCCCAGCCGGGATTCTAACCCGGGGCCTCTCGCGTGGTAGGCAGATTCGCTAACCACTGCACCACAGGAGGTTATCACGACAACTCTATTCCCCAAAACTATTCACTTGCAATACTTTTTTAGGTGTGCAATGAAGTGATCTGTATATGTCTATATGTTAAATTGGTAAAAATATTTAATTTGACCGGGAAATTATAATTCTGGACATAATCGTAATGGCTTAGATATTTATCAAGTCTCGGTAATCCTTCTACTTTATTCGCACTGTGCTGTGAAGCTACGTGTATTGACTTTGGACATTTCGCGGTGAAAGCGTAGTGATGGGGGTGTAATTATGTGATTCATTAAAGTTTAAACGTTACATATGCAAATTAAACAAATATGAACTGTCTTTGTTAGCTTTTTATTCATTATTCATTTTGACATCCGTTGTGTAAGCACTTTGTTATAAAAATTATATTAGTGGGCCAAAGTAGTAAGAGCGAGAGTAGTCGAGCCAAAACCTCTTATTCACAACATTACTATACAGGGTGGAATTTTGTAATGCCACCTGAAGGGGAAGTACTCTTAATACTGTAGATAGAAAATTTTACTCAAAGAAAACATTCCTTTATTTTTGAAAAGAAAGAAAACTGCATACAAAGATTTTTTTAAATTCGCTTGCCTCACCTGGTAATCGAACCTACTAAAATCTGTGAAAGTTGCACCCTGTACTTTTATTGCATCGATCGTTAGGGTCAATTATAAGGATGAAATCTCTCTAACAAACTTCATAAATTAAATGAAAGAAAAACAATGAAATCTTAAATTATTAATTCAATGGGTCAAGTTAAAGCACTTTTACTTCGGATCTTTGAGTAAAAGTGCTTTAACTTGACCCATTGAATTAGTAATTTAAGATTTCACAGTTTTTTTTTATTTTAAAAAATAAAGGAATGTTTTCTTTGAGTAAAATTTTCTATCTACAGTATTAAGAGTACTTCCCCTTCAGGTGGCATTACAAAATTCCACCCTGTATAGCCTTGCTTAATTTTATCCCGAGTATAAAAATTGTTGGTTGCCCAATAATAAATATTAGATGGTTTTTTTTTACTGTGTGTCAAATACATAGATTTTATTTCATTTAAAATAACAGGCAATTAAAAAAGCTAAAACGAACAACTCACCGCAAAATCAACAAGCTACACATTTCGTAACTAATCCGCTTCCTCAGCTCCTTACCTTTCTCACTGTCAATCCATTTTTAAACAAAACTCCGTATTACCTAACGTACACTTTGTAGTTACAGAACATCGCGTCAATCCCTAGAGCTGAAACTCAATAATGAGGCAATGTTCGACATTAATTGGGTCGCAAATCCAATTAGATGAGCTTGAATACGCATTAAGCACGTATCGCTCATTATGGATTACTAATGACCTACGCCATATGAAACCTGATCGTGGACCACTGTGCGGTTTGGCTGCGCATTTGATTCTATGCGCTATATTTCTGCAGTGTATTTTGTGCTAGGTTCAACAAACCTACCTACATATATTATTTCACTAGCTGTGCCCCGCGGTGTTACCCGCGGTTCATCGATTTTCCCGTAGGAATAAGATATTTCCCCGCGGTAAAACGTAGCCTATGTTTTAATCCAGGGTATCGGCTAACTCCATACCAAATTTTATTAAAATCCGTCCAGCCGTTTCAGCGCTAAAGACTGACAAATATATAAACACACACACAAACTTTCACGTTTATAATATTAGTGTGATTTAATTCAAAATCATTATATAATGTCAAAACATTTTTTTCTAATTAGCCAGTTCTGTGTCCCACTGCTGGGCAAAGGCCTCCCCCACTCCTCCTTGTCAAAACAATATTACAGAATAAAAAATACCTAACCAATTGGCTCCGAGCCACATCCGAAGCAAAAATCTCCTAATACTGGCCACGTTACCACGCTGTACAACAAGGAAAATCCTTTGGCTCAGATATGCCCCATAGCAAACGTAAATTTTTTGTGTCATTTTTTTATTAGCTAGATACAAGTCATGCTGCTCTCTAAAGAATTTAGGGCTATCGGTACTGACTGAAAATCAACGCTGAGGGTTCACACCATCAGCACTATGCTAAGTCAGCTGTCATTTGCAGCGGCAGAGAGACACACCGCGCGACCGAGTTCGGAAAGGGTTTTTTTCTTTTTTATTGTCTAATTTTTCGATTTTTGCTTGCAATTAAATTGTTGTTGTTGCAATAAATTATTCTCTTTCTTTCTTTTGGGAACTTTGAATAAATACTCGTAGGTGCAAGAATTACAAAAAGAGGTGAATTACAAAATATATAAATATTGATATGTAAAAATTTTAGTGCATGTACTTTATATAATGCTAACTTAGAAAAGGGACAAGCTATAATACAAATATATTTATACTTTTGATATTTGGAACAAAACATGAAACTGTTGCATGCATCCACAAATATTGATTCGTGTACGGTAAAGGGATAGAAAACACATAACTTCTCCTTTATCGTTTTTATCACAATGCATGCATATAGTATACAATACAACATAAACTAACGCCTGCATTCCGGAAGATTAGACTGAGAACAGGGTCTGTCACTTGCCATGATCCTGATAGAATGGCAGCTTTATGGTCTTCCAAGAATATTTTCCAACGGTTAAAAAGTTTTAAATTCATGTCAAATTACAAACCTCTATAATTTACCTAATTTAACTAGCAATATAGTCTTGTAAAAGGACGTATGCTCAAACAATGCTACGGCAAAACCTGTGGCTACTTTTCGTAGCGGTGACGGTGCTACGAGACTGCTACGAACTTACTACGCGCACTACGATTTTTGTAACAGAAAGGGCTCAGTAACTTAGGAACGAATAGATGCAAAATAAAGTGCACCAATTGAACTAACTTGGAACAAAAAGCGGAAGAAAATTGTTACTCTCATTTTGGTATAGTAACACAAACATAATAGTTTCATCTTCAAAGACTATCTTCCTCTTTTCTAATCAACATATCAAGTCCACCCCTCTCAATAAAAACCTTGTTACGACCACGTTGGTGCACCAAGTTTCATGTATGGTTTATATTTACTGCTCATTTCCTACCAGACAATGTTTGTAATCAAAATGGGGAGGGAGGTTTACGATAACCAACAAGGCTGATTAGTCCAAGTCTTCTTTTGGGAAATATAACAGATTGAAAACAAAAAAATACACATTTTAATTTCAAATACTCCTACAATCACGATTGCAATCCAATATTATTATTATTATTATTATTATTATTATTATTATTATTATTATTATTATTATTATTATTATTATTATTATTATTTGATACACTAGCAGCTTAGAGCTGATGCGTGTATATCTTATTCCTGCACTTGATTGTTTTTGGGTTTTTACATAATTATCCAGTCTATTTTTAAAACAGTTCACTGAGTCTGCACCAACAATAGAGTCAGAAAGTTTGTTCAACTCTCGCACGACACGGTTTGGAAAGAAATGCTTTCGAGGGTTACTTGCACACAGAGAGTTGCTTATTTTAAGGTGGTGGCCTCTTAGGTGGTTATTTTCGTTCATAATGTAGATGTTATGTAGGTCTTGCACGTCATAGTAACCTGTGAGGATTTTGTATGTTTCTATGAGGTCTCCTCGTTGTCGTCGTTGCTCGAGCGTAGTGAGACCAAGTGCTTCCAGTCGTTGCTCATAGGATTTCTGACGAAGTCCAACTACCATTTTTGTGGCTCTTCGTTGTACTTTTTCTAAGAGCTCAATATCTTTCTTCAGATAGGGACACCAGACCTGAAAACCGTATTCCAGCAGTGGTCTAATAAATGCCTTGTACAATTTTGTGAATAACTGTTTGTCAATATAGCTGAATGATTTTCTTATCATATATGTAAGTGACTTAGCCTTTTTTGTAATTCCAAGTATGTGTTCGTCCCATTTTAGATTTCTAGTCACAGTGACTCCAAGATCCCGCTGAGAAGTGACTGTCTCCAGAATAACTGAGTCAACTGTGTAAGGGAGATTGGGATTGTTGCTCCCAATATGGAGAACCGTGCACTTCCCAGAGTTTAATGTTATGAGCCAGTCTCTTATCCACTGGACAATTCGGTTGAGATCTTGTTGTATTATATTGTGGGATATGAGAGGATTACCCATTATTTTGGTATCGTCAGCGAAAAGTGATAGACCTGATTGAATTATATGTTTTAGATCTGTAAGGTAGACCCCAAAAAGTATAGAGCCCAGAATAGATCCTTGCGGCACACCGCTCAATACCTTATGCTTGTCTGAAAGCTCGCCTCCCACTCTTACTTTAAATGTCCTTTCGCTGAGAAAGTCCTTTATCCATTCGTATGCCAAGGTGATAGAGTTTAACAATAAGTCTCTGAATTGGAACCCGATCAAACGCTTTCTCGTAATCTAAATATATTACGTCCGTTGGTTTATGTTTGTCCCAATTGCATGTCCAATAGTCTAAACAACTCAACAGATTGGTAACTGTCGATCTTCTTGGAACAAATCCATGCTGTTCATCGATTATGATTCGTTCTTGAGAAAGGAACTCCCTGATCTTCTTTGCAATTATCTTCTCTGTTGCTTTACAAATTATACACGTTAGACTAATAGGTCGATAGTTTGCTGCATTTAATTTGTCTCTTTTTTTGTATATAGGCGTCACCTCTGCCTGCTTCCAATCCTCGGGTAGTTTGCCTTCTTGAAATGATGTTGTCATAATGTGGGCTAGTTGATCACTAATAACTCTACTACATCTTTTTAATAGGATAGCGGGTATGCCATCTGGACCCATCGCTGTATCGTCGTTGAACGTGTTAAGCGCCTTGGCTACGTCGTCAGAGGTAAAGTCAATGTGATCAATATAATTTTCGACACGTGGGGTGTTCAGGTTTGGTAGGGGTTGATCCAGTGATTCACGAACAAATAATTTTTCAAATTGTTTTGCAAATAAATTCTTCCTTGTTGTTACTTGATATGGTTTGTGTGGTTTCGTCTCTAAGTGATGGTGGAACAGATACTTTCGATCTTAGGTTATGTCGTAGATAGGCATAAAAACATTTAAAACTGCTATTCACTATATTTTTCTCAAACTGGATACGTGATTGTCGGACCTTTGCAATTATTATGTTGTTGACTTTTCTATATTTGCCCAGGCGTATTACCATTAATGGTGCTTCTGAATCGGGTATACACAGCAAGGCTTGCTCCACCTCATTCTTATCAGATCAGATCTTCTCTGGATGGATTGTCAGAAGCAATTTCCGGTACACCAAACAAGATAATGTTTTTACCTCTTTTTTGGCGTTCTTCCATCTCAGCAATTACCATTTCTACATTGTTCCACTTTGGTTGGTGCTGGTTCTTCTTTATACACTCAATCTCGGTTTTCAGCTCATCTATTGTTTTTCTTAAAGCTGGTAGTTGACGAACTCCAAGAGTGCAGTCAGGACAAAGGTATTTTAATGTAGGTGATTGGATAACAACTACTCTTAGCTCCGTGGCAAGCAACCCACTACATTTCACGCATACCTGCCTTTCACAACCATGACACACTATCTTGGGGTTTGCAGCATCAACTTTTGCTATGTCTTTTTGGCACTTTAAACAAGAAACCATTTTGTTTGGGGTTATGGTTTTGTAACAAATGTTCAAGTACTATAAATGTGTTTCAAAGTTTGAGATAACAACAATGGGCACTTTTTAAGTTCACAACACTCAATGTAGCACAGAAACACTTGATTTTAGTAGTTTTTACGGTTAATTATTTGCAGCAAACTGAAACAACAAGTGCATTCGAAAACGCGGGTAGACGAAAAAAATAGCCCGTATCTTATTTAATTCTGTTTCATAAAGTTTGACATTGATAGAAACTTTTGAAAAATAATGCTCTTTCATACAACACAGTACTATGGACTATGTTCGCGAGATAATGTAAAACTTGTTTATATAATATTTAAAGTAACAAGAGTGTAAAGCATGCCTAACACAACAATGCCTGATTCATGCGCAAACATTAAAAGTAAACTAAGCCCGTCGAAGGAATTATTGAAGCCTCGTCCTTTGCCTGCAAGTGACAGATAAAAAAGGCGGATAAATGTACAAATAGGGTCGGGTGTGCTCATCTTTGATCCATCCAACAATATTCTGCGATCAAAATTATTCACTATTTGAACTATTGGTGATAGATATGTAAGACTTTAAAGCACTTTTGCAAAAAAAGCCATTATTGCTTGTATTAATAATTCATTAAAATTTTAGGTAAATTAATAATTGAATGATATTTTGAGTGTAGATTCTACTAGGTAAAGTAGGTTAAAAATAGCTGTAGGAGGTTATTGAGATTAATGATATTAATATTTTGCTAAAAGTAATAATTTTTAGGGTCCCATGCCCAAAGGGACCCTATTACTAAGGCGCCACTGTCCGTCTGTTTATATGTCACTGTATGTCATGAACCGTGATAGCTTTAGACAGTTGAATTTTCACAACATTATACTAAAAATAAAATAAATATTTAAGGCGTCTCTCATACAACCAAATTTTTTTTGTGCCGTTTTTTTGTTCACATTATAATAACGGCAACAGAAATATTCACAAAATAATAAATTGTTTATTCATTACAAAATCAAGTAATTTCATTAAAATAAATATTATAGGGGGGCTTCCATTCAACTAATGTGATTATATTGGCGTTTTTTCTCGATATTAATATAATTTTGCATCTAATATTATAATGGTATAGAACCCTTGGTGCGTGAGTATGACTCGCATTTGGCCGTTGTTTTTCATTGGTGGCACTAGATAACACCATATTGCCCATTAAGGCAGCCTTTAAGGAGCAATTCCTACACGAATGTATTTTGGTTTTAATTTACAAACGAATCTGATCTGAATGAAACTTTACCAATAAGCTTAGAAGATATAAATCGAAGTTGGATAGTACTTGAGAATGAACTGAGTATGATCAACAAAGAAGACCCCAAGCGGAGGTGTGTCAGAGTCAGCGTATTGACTCGCCTCGCGGCAGTTTGCTCAACCCCTGCCTAACCTTCATATTGATTCCCTCAGCCATAGACACTTTACATATTGCTTATTCTGCATCATTTCATTACAACCCTATTTGTCTTCGGTTTTCGCTGATTTAGCTCGGAACTGAATTGGTAGGTATTTGAAAGTTATCTTTAACATAACATAACATAAAATTTACATACAGGCACATACATTACTTTTGGCTCCACACTAGGATACCGTGTCGGAAACAGCGACGCCACAAACATGTAAACATCCAAGACCTGGTTTTCTTTTTTTTTTGTCCCCAGCCTGGATTCGAACCCGGGACCTATCGCATGATCTTTGAACTATCGTAAGCATTAAACAATATTAACTTTATTCCGAGTACACTTACTTGATTTTTTTGTCATATCTTTTATTTTTGATTTAGGATACTTTGTCTCGTAACAGACTGTTTGAGTGACTGAGTACTGATTAAACTATTTTGATTGTGCTAAAAATAATCACACCGAAAACATTTTCATGCAAAGGCGAGATCATATACCTCGCACTGCCAAAAAGTTATCAGATCTCATGATCAAGCTTCGAACTCTACACGTTCTAACTCTACAAGCCCTAACTTTGTAAGCTCTACAACTTAGTCGAAATATGTGGGTTGGCCGTTTTTCTGGTGTACTTACCGTACCACATAAAATTATCTATGTACGCTTCCGTCCTGTGTAACTTTACTTTGTGACTTAATATGGAATACTCTGTATACGTAAGTAATTCCTGTGTACCTAAATATACAATTCTCGATGTTAAAAGCATTTGGTCGGATTAGTCATTTCTTTACTTTACAGAACCGTGAGCCTATAAGTTAATATAAGCCCAGCGGATTAGTAAGTTGAAGTGGCAGTGGGCGGGGCACATAGCACGCAGAACTGATGGCCGATGGGGCCGAAAAGTTCTCGAATGGAGACCACATATCGGCAAGCGCAGCGTAGGACGACCAGCCATAAGATGGACAGACGATCTCATCCAAGTGGCGGGAAGACGCTGGACGCAAGCCGCTTCCGACCGGTCTTTTTGGAAATCTGGAAATGATGATGAAGCCTACATACGACATTTGAAGTTGAATAAGTGAACTGAACTAAACAGCACCAAATTCATGAACACTAGTAAATTTGTGGTGTTCATCAAAGAGTTACCTATCTATCCATTTTGTAGAGCTTTCCTGTGGTTCACTCGCAACATTCGACACGCACCTCTTAGGTATTTGCTTAGCCATAATTACCTATGGACGAGAGAATTTCGGTACTTGTCGAGCAAATTAATCGCCTGATATTAAATCCGCAAGTGGAATTCGCGGAAATTTTCCGGCACTTAATAATTTTAAGTAGATAGGTAATGTTGGGCTTGTAACATAAAGCTAAGAGGAAGTGGGATTATGTTGTAAGCTATTTGTTTTTGGCGGAATTCCTTGAAGAGTTAATTTGGTAAATTGTTCGAAAGCGAAAACACTTCCATTCGTTTCAACTAAAAAGTGCTGTATTTTTTCTTAACGAAGCAGTAAGTAATCACCGTTAAAGCGACATTAATAATAACGAATCGTGGCGCGTAATTTTTCAAAGTGGAAGGAAGAAAGCGAAGTTTTTCCGAATGAAAGGGAAAGTAAAAACGTTCCGCACTCGCGCAGCCCAGGCTCAAGGGATTGTCGCCGTCTCCGTCCCTGAAAGCCTTGTAGACTATGACCCGTATAGGGAGTCGTTGGAAACATCTAGTGACTTTATACTGGACTTAGGAGGTATACAATCTTTTTTAGTGTGGGGCCATGGAAAAAAATTATAAGCTCCAGCAACTATGTCAAACTATGTTGAATATCAAAAAAAGAAATGAAGGAAAAAACAAGAAATTAATAATGTTGAATATCTTTTCTGAGCAGTGGCAGTGGCAGTGGGCGGGGCACATAGCACGCAGAACTGATGGCCGATGGGGCCGAAAAGTTCTCGAATGGAGACCACATATCGGCAAGCGCAGCGTAGGACGACCAGCCACAAGATGGACAGACGATCTCATCCAAGTGGCGGTAAGACGCTGGATGCAAGCCGCTTCCAACCGGTCTTTTTGGAAATCCATGGAAGAGGCCTATGTCCAGCAGTGGACTTCTTGTGGCTGAATGATGAAATGATGATCTTTTCTTAAACAAATTTTTTTTTTATGTGTTTGTACTCTGTATAAATATCCAGATTTTAAATTTTATATTTAGTCTGTGCTAAAAATACAACAAATTTTATGCAGGTTTTTAGGAAGGCCCGAAGTAGGCGAGTCTTTAATTACTTACAAATACAACCTACGTCTTAAGCCACTTTTTTCTGTCCTCTTCATACTTTGTCTGAAAATAGAAATTTCAATCATGAATATCGACAACTATTTCTATAATGACCTCTACAAAACCGCGAAAAAATATCAGTTTTACTATACTAAATTTAACATTTACCGCCTATGGCGCTTACCACTTGATTACGAAATTAAAATATATGGAACACCTGATATTATTTCCGAACGCTCAGAGACTTACTCATGGTGACTTAGTCTTCCACATTTATGAATAGAATATCCTATTTATGGATTAATTTAGAGATGTTGTAACACTCTGACTAATATAAGCTACTGGTATTGTTGTTCTCTATATGGTTAGAAATATAATGTTAACAAAGCTTTCATAATCTTTGTCTAGGTTATTTAATGGAGCCTGATATTATCCCTCGAGATCTTGGTCTATTATGCTGAATCCCCTCTTTTCGGATTTCATCTGTCATAATTTCGCGCCGTGCAAGCCTCAACTTTTAAATAACACCGTTTGGTAAAAAGGGAAATTTTAGGGTCACATCGTGAAATTTTACTGTCGCTCCGAGAGAAATGTGTTATTCTTTCTTACATGATTTTTATGTGCATTTTTACGTTGTTTCTCTGTACTTAATGTCAAATGGTATGCGTATTTATGAGCTTAACACGTTTTCTGTTTTTTCGCACGCAAAGCTTGCGGGTTTATTTTGCATCACTTTTACAGCCAATTTTATTGCGGCTAAGTAACGCTTACAATCAATGAATCATGGTTACATAGCTTTAAAGAATATTTTATTGAGATGGAAAAGTAATTTTAAAAAGTACTCACTTTATCACTTTCACATTTTTTAGTAATGTTTTGAGAACTCATAGATTAAAACAATTATACCTAAGCTTTTGACAATAATTACCTTTATCTATAGCAAATTAATAATATTTTTAATCACAGATTTATTTATTTTCTTCTACTAACTTTTTGGTGCCAAACGTTGCTGAACTGCCAAACATATTACATATTTCATTACTCAAACTCGAAAAGGAGGTCTGAAGTTGCCAGAGGAGTAAAATGAAAGTAATACGTTTCAGCCCCAAGGAGAATTATTTCCAAGTGACAGCTATCAAATTGTAAAAAAATGTGTTAAACTATGTTCCTAAGCTTTATACCTACAGCTACTCAATTAACAGAATAAACGGTAACTAAATATAAAACACCAATGGTAAACTAAATATTAAAACTAATATTATTATTATTGCACAGAAGAAACGAGAGACAAAATAAACGTTAACTAAATATAAAACACCAATGATAAACTAAATATTAAAACTAAACTAAATATCAAACACTTAAAATTACATTAATATTAATAATCAATTTACTTTAAATGAAAAAAAAAATAATTTAAATACAAAACTATACTAGTAAGTTAAGTATTAATTTATTCATAAAAGAAAATATTTGTGAATGACTTTATTACAACTTCATTTCTTCAAAATAACTGAACAAAATATTTATCATTTTTTCAATGATGAAAATAACATTAACATGAACATTTACATTCAGGCATTTACATTGCTTCTGGCCCCACACTAGGATACCCTGTGTCGTGGGAACCGGACATAGCGACGTCACAAACATGTAAACATTCAAGACCTGGGTTTCTTTTTTTTGTCCCCAGCCGGGATTCGAACTCGGGACCTCTCGCTTGCTAGGCAGATGCGCTAACCACTGCGCCACGAAGGTCGTCGTTGAAAATTAAAAATAATGGTGGACGGCCACAAATAATAGAAATGCGGTAAACGACAAACTAAGTAAGATAAGATAAGAATATTCTTTATGGCACACTAGAGAAAACAAAAAAACACAAAATATTTACAAAGGTTCATGGTACAATTGGCGGCTTTAAGTACTTTATTCATAAAAATTTGCTAGGAAATCAATCAAACTTGTATAGAACGTTTGTATAAGCCGAGCGCTTGAGATCTCGATGTTTAGAATCCTGTGTGTAGACATTTCTAAATAATTGTTCAAGAGACAGCTTGTCGATAATGTTCCTTTAGAGAAGTTTGGAGTATGACAATTACATACACATTTCCACATTAGTAAATTATGCAAAAAAGTGCCAATTTACACATCAATATCAACTCGCCTGTAGATTTTCCAGACTTAGTCTGTTTGGAAAAAAATGTATTGCCACGTGGGTTTTGGAAAGACTATTAGTAAATAAACTTTTTTTATGAAGCCTATGTAAGTCTCTTCATTCAGAAAGAAACTATGGGTTTCTTACCATGCGTAACCACCGCAGATCAGCAATCTCAAGCACTAATTCAAACCAACTTATTAGTTGTTAAATTATCAGCAATGGATGACTGAAGAGTCCCTTCGGCAAATGATCGCGATAAAAATACGACGACTCTTAAAAAGGAAACAATATTTTTAATGACGAAGCGTACTGCTTGCGCAAATATATTACGCAGAAAAAAAACAAAAGACGATCTATATACCAAAAAGAATAAATTGGACGTAGCAACGAGATTGCGTACTTTTTGGCAGGCGCAAACTATGACAATGGCAGGTTTGTCTGTCTTCTTTTTCTGTCTTGCTGGCATGACAGGAAAGGGGCCTTAACTCAGCGCAGTGGAGTAACTTCATCATCATCATCATTCAGCCACAAGAAGTCCACTGCTGGACATAGGCCTCCTCCGTGTATTTCCAAAAAGACCGGTTGGAAGCAGCTTGCATCCAGCGTCTTCGTGTCACTTGGATGAGATCGTCTGCCCATCTTTTGGCTGGCGTGGTCTCCATTCCAGAACTTTTCAGCCCCATCGGCCATCAGTTCTGCGTTCTATGTGCCCCGCCCACTGCCACTTCAACTTACTCATCTTACTATACGTATGAGCTGGGCAGATATGTATATTCGTCCAACCCAACTAATTGCCACATGCTTCCTGAATTACGACAGACTCCCCCAACTGGATATCCTCATACCTTTTTTGCTGTCCCATACATAATGCTTTTTCATCCCTATGAGTAATAAATTTCTTGCTTCGGTTACTTTCTTGTTTATGTAGGTCCGCGGGCGGGCGAGTCTTGCGTTTTCCGTGTTAATTTACTTTTGTATCAGCAAATGTCCTTTTATTTCATCATTGGAGTTAGAGCATACAATTACGATAACGATTTTCTCCCCTAAGACTGTTGTTCCATCTGAATTATATGCACATCCGAGAGGTGACAAAACTTGGATTTTAATCCACCATTCGCAAAAGATTTGGGAAACTTGTGAACCTGTGATCAAGTTTCTGTCAGTTATCACAGTTGTTTTTGTATTTTATAAAAAGGTGAAGAAACAGATACAAGTACATTACAAACATTTGACAAGTAGTACATCTACTTCAAGATGTTGAGTAGTTACTGCATCCTTAGACCTTCGATTAAGAAAAGATATACCCTACGAGGGCTGCTACTTATGTATGCGGAATAGAAAAAATAAACAAATGTATATGGCTAAATATGCTTTTATTGTTTTTCAAAGTATTCTCCACTATGATCGATGCACTTTTGCATTCGATGAAACCAATTTGTAATACACTTTTTCCACTCTGATTGAGGTATCTCCAAAACGTGCTGTTTGAACGCATCTACGGCATCTTCACGGGTCGAAAATCGTTGACCACGTAATTTATTCTTTACATTTGGGAATAAATAGAAATCATTGGGAGCCAAATCAGGGCTGTACGGTGGATGACCCATCAATTCTATTTTTTGACCATCCAAAAATGTAGTTGTTTCCTGAGATGTATGACAGCTGGCATTGTCATGGCGAAGTATGATTCTGCGTCGCTGGTTGTTTTGGCGTATTTTTTTTTTAATACTTCCGGCAAACAAATGGTCGTGTACCACTCCGAATTAACCGTTCTGCGATTCTCCAGTTGTATTGTAGCCACATGGTCATTAATACCAAAAAAGCAGGCCACCATTTGCTTTACAGTGCTTTTTGCACGAGCCACTTTCGTAGGGTTCGGCTCATTTTGAAACACCCAAACTGTTGATTGTTGTTTAGTTTCGGGATCGTACGTGTAGATCCAGGATTCGTCACCTGTGTAGATATTATAAACAGATTTTGAGTCGCCTCCGTTGAATTTTTTTAAGGTTTTCTTGCACTATTCGACGCGAGCATCCTGAGTTAAGTTGTGCGGGATCCAACGCGAACAAATTTTTTTTACAGACAAATGTTCATGTAATATCCTATGAATGCTCGTCATACATATGCCCAGAATAGCCTCTATCTCGCGATACGTAACATGGTGCTCTTGCATTATTAGTTTTCGCACAGCTTCAATATTTTGTGGCACAACCACCGATTTCGGGCGACCTTCTTTAACTTCGTCCGTGAGCTTACTGCGCTCGCGATTAAACTCACTAAACCAGTGATACACAGTCGTTTTTGATGGAGATTCACCACCAAAAGTCGAAATTAATTGATCTACGCACTGTTGTTGCGTTAAACCACGTCGAAAATCGTAATAAATCGTAGCACAAATATTTTCACGAGTGAGTTCCATTTTTTCAGCGTTAAGACATTTTAAACCCAACAAAAACAAAACACTAACGTATATAAGAGAAAAATATTAGCGGCCACTATTTAAAAAAACAACGAATTTGACCATGGAGGTCAGACATTGCGTTTAAAATTATTGGAATCCCAGATTCCGCATACATAAGTAGCAGCCTATGTACAACTTAATTTAAAACATTCATTTCTTCTAAATAACTTTATATACCTACAATCAAGAAAACAAACATCACTAAAAAATACCACACGCATACACATTATAATGTCAAGTTGGCTCACAAGCTAACACCAAAGTATGGTGTGGACTACTGGTTCACATCGTCAGGTGGTAAGTTGGTATTTTTAGTCATCAAGAGCGTCCTCCCCACCTGACTTTTGAACGCATTACGTATCAAATTGAAGAAGTCAATATCTGCGGGGATCAGTAATGAAAATAATATATTATTATAACATTATTTAGTCGTTGCACGCACGCCCACCGCTATCGGATGCTTTTGAGTAGTGGCAGACACTGCTCCCTGCCTACCTTTTCAGGATACAGGCGTAATAATTATGTTGTTAGTTAGCAGATGCAGTCACAGCATCTCTGTAACTTATGAAAACTGTGTTTTATCAAAAGTTTGGCAATATAATTAGGTAGTAACATTGATAACCTTGTGGTATTCGTTTACTGCCATGATAGCTTACATAACTTTTGTAGTCTATATTCAGTGAGTTTGATAAGATTTTTTATAACATATTTGCTCGTAAAGTGGTTGTAATTACACCAATTTCAATATCGTAATGTATCTCATTACGTACTTGTGCGCTAATGTAATGTAAGAGGCACGTGTTTTTTTTAAATAAAGTTTTAAGATACTCCGTCTAAAAATGAACGATACTTTTAAAAATCTTATTAAGAGGTTTTATGTCAAGAAAGTGGTCAATATTTTATGAATAAAATTAACTTTGGGAAATAAAATATAACAAATAAACATTTAATTCTTTAATTTAATTAATTTTGACAATAAGTTACAACCATTTATCTGTAACAAAACACAAAAATATTAATTTACTTTATTAGTAATACTGGCTGTTTTTGTACCTTTGCCTAAAAAAAAAAGTTGATGCGCGCGCATCGCTTATTTGTGGACAAGTAAAAATAAATCCGCGCGCTTTTTCTTTTCGCTGTATTGTTTTTATTTGAAAATGTCGTCAAGTAGTGATGAATTTATTAATTTGACACCGCCACAAGTCTTAAACGCGGCGAAAAAGGCTACTCTAAGCCTCTTGCCTGAAAAATCGACCGATAGATACTTACAAGCCTATCAAAATTTCATCTTATTGAAAACAAGCTAAAATGCAAATTCATTTTCAGAAAATGTGTTTTTAGCCTATTTCATGGAACTTTCTCAAAAATATAAGTCAAGCTCATTGTGGTGCTACTATTCAATGCTAAAAAGCACTATGAAAACAAACCATGGTATTGATATCAAGTCATACTCCAACTTGCTAGCATTTCTAAAAAGACGCTCAGATGACCATATGAGTAAAAAGTTGAAAGTATTTTCGGCTGACAATATCAAGACGTTCCTAAAAGAAGCTCCGGATTGCCGATATTTAGCAACAAAGGTCAGTTGAAACTAAATAATTGTGATTAATTTCTTTCACTTTCGTATTTCTTTACTATATAGTTGTTTATACGTTATTTTTATCTCTTTTCAGGTTGCATTAATATTCGGTATAAATGGTGCATGTAGACGTCAAGAGTTGGCAAACATCACAACTAATGATATCGAGAACCATGGGCGAGTTCTTCTTGTCCAGGTTAAAAACACAAAAAATAAAATTCCAAGGTCGTTCACAATACAGGGCCCTTTTTACGACGTAGTGAAGAAATACGAAGCGCTTCGTTCAACAAAAGCTAATTCCAACAGATTTTTTCAATATTACCAAAATGGAAAATGCACTAAGCAAGCCATTGGCATTAATAAATTTGGAGCAATGCCGAAAGAAATTGCCACTTTCTTAAATTTGCCTGAAGCTCATGAATACACAGGGCACAGTTTCAGAAGGTCCTCGGCTACATTGCTCGCCGATTCAGGTGCGGACTTATTAACACTAAAACGCCACGGAGGGTGGCGGTCGAGCAGTGTAGCCGAGGGATACATAGATGACTCGATAAGAAATAAAGAAGAAATTAGCTCTTGCATTACAAGGAACATGCATTTGGAGTCAAGTGTTGACTTTCAACCATCTACGAGCACACACGCGTACGTCCCATCATCGTCGCCGCAGCCGCAACCGCCTCCGCCGCCGCCACCGACGACTGCAGAACTCTGTGGTCTCGTTTCTCCTACTTTCACTCAAGAGAGTGAGAGAGAAACTGGGGAAATTGTAACTAATAATAATAACTTGACAACATTAAAAGTGCCAACTGGCAACGTAACAATCACTTTTAAAAATTGTTCAAATTTTTATAACGGCTTTAACAATTAATTAAAGATTTATTCGTTTAACAAAGTCAGAGTTTTATTAATTTCCTCGTAAATATGTTATAAAACGTCGTATGACATACGTGCGCTTTGAAAATTACAGGCTCTGCTTGATTATAGCCCTCGCCGATGGCTCGGGCTAGTAATATCGCCTCGGCTGTAATTTTCAACTTACCGCACTTATATCATAATGTACTATTACATAGCACCTTGTTAGAGAATATTTTAAGTTATTTTTGAGTAGAGATCTGTACAATTTCTATTGTAAAATGTGCGCAATAAAAGTGCATAGGTAATTTAAAAAACAAACTAGCGTATTTGATACCTACTTTCGGGCACGTTCTCTTTGCTGTGTCATTCAACCCACCCAATGATGTACAGCGCCACCAAGTTATCTGTTCAGGTGGCCCACATTGTAACTAACTATCTAATAGTAAATCCTGTTTCCCATTTTTTATTTCATTTATTCACTTACTAAGATTTATAGATACACTAGCTGTTGCCCGCGACTACGTCCGCGTGGGCTTTAGTTGACGAAAGTGTTTGCAAATAAGATAGAGATACTTTTAGCGCACGCGAAAGAGCTTTCATACTAACTTCGCAACCCCCTCTTACCCCTTTAAGGGATGATTTTCCAAAAACTACTTTACACGTCTTTTATTACTTTCAATGAAGAACCTTCATGCTGAATTTCATTCGAATAACTTCAAAAATGGCTAAGTTTCATACTAACATTGCAGCCCCCTTTTATCCCCTTAAGAGTTGATTTTCGAAAAACTATTTTACATGTGTTTCAAGACATTCAATGAAGGACGTTCATTCTGAATTTCATTCAAATAACTCCATAAACGGCAAAGTTTTATACTAACTTTGCACCCCCCTTTTACCCCCTTAGGGGGTGAATTCACAAAAAGAGACATCGGAAATAATCATTATTAAAAACTTATAACCCACATACCACTTTTTATTGAAATAACTTTGAAAATCAGAGAACTTTCATACTAACTTTGCACCCCCCTTTATCCCCCTTATGGGATGATTTTTAAAAAACAATTTTACACGTGTTTCATAATTTTAAATGAAGAACCTACGTACCAAATTTCATTTGAATAACTTCAAAAACGGCAAAGTTTCATACAAGTTTGAACCCCCATTTTACCCCTTTAGGGGATGAATTTTCAAAAATCCTTTCTTAATGCTCCCCTACGTTACCAAAGGAACCCCTGTGCAAAATTTCAAGTTTCTAACCCTTATAGTTTAGGCCCTGCGTTGATATGTCAGTCAGTCAGTCAGTCAGTCAGTCAGTCAGTCAGTCACTCAGCTTCTCCTTTTATATATATAGAGTTTCATTAAAATTGAAAGACGGGTTAAAATAATCTTATTTTTCTAAGTAAATTTCATAAATGTTACTACTAAATTCTCCACTAGCGCCGCTATCAACTGAACAGATAAGATGGTGGCACTGTATAGTCTGTAAAACATAGCTTGAGCTCCACGAGAGCCGTCACACTGACAGGGCTAGGTTACGATATTGCTTAGACATCGAATAGTGTGCAGTAAGTACACAATTTTCACAGTACAAATATTCTGTGAAAAAATTCAAAACTTACGAAAACGCAATTTTGATGATAGCTGTCGCCGAGCTCAAGCTATATTTTACAGACAAAAGTATTGTATAGTGTGGATATCAATTTTCACATTTTTTTAGGTAGGTACTTTTGTAATAGTCCTGAGCGTTTTTCCAGTGTCGCTGCTACGGTACCGAAAAAACGGTTTTCAGGTAGTGTGCTATTTCGATAATACGTATACAGTCGATTTAGATCCATAGGTACAGATTGAGTCCCGTCTCGAGCCTCCCGAACCAACCCAAAAACAACGTGAAAAACCTCGCGCGGTCACAAAATGAACACACGCGGTCTGTCACATCAAATTAAATTCTTCAGCGGGCGTGTAAGGAATTTTAACCGTTCACGGGTCAAGTGGTGTCGTGATGAGGGTCAACGAGACCCTGCTAATGACACTCCTTGTCCGATGCATATAAGAGTAGTTGTGTTGTTAACTGGCCCTGGTGTGTAGGCTGCATCGTGGGTGTACCTACTTTTGACTTGATAAATCAGGGACCTAGGCGTCAATTCTGCCAGTGCATTATAGTTCAATGACAGACACTGGGTCGGAGCACATGACATGATTTTTGATGCCATTGACGCCTAGAAGGATTGGTACGTGTGCGCGCGTAGATTAAAAGCGGCAATGAAATGAAATCGCCGCGTTCATACAGTTGTCATTGTACTACAATGCATTAACAGAATCTGGGCCCTGCTTCATAGGCAATTCGACTACACCAACAATTAAACATAAACAAACATTTACATCGCTATGAAAGGAATGAAAGGATGTTCTAAATTATGTGTAAACTGTATTGGATCTTAATTTTATTGTATGTTATGTGTATTTTATGTCTAAATCATTAGTAACATAGTCGCTAATTGTAAAACGAAATAGTTATATGTACTATAATGTTCTACAATTTAAATAAATAAATAATAATAACAATAATAATCGCTGTTAGCCCCGACTGCCTGAGTGATCTTAAACGATCACGAAGGTTAAGCAACATCGGGGGCGTTCAGTGCATGGATGGGTGACCGTTTATGACTAACGCTAGTGGCATTTTTCCGAGCGGTTATGTGCTTCGCAACTCGCAACGTTAAGCAGTTGGTGCCGGCTGCCGTCGATAGATGGCAGTCGTAAGACCAAGTCAGAGTCGTTAGTAGGGCGGCTTGAAAACTTGTGACAGTATGATCAGCCACTAGTCTTACAAGCTTCCACCAATCCGGACTTGGCCCCCGTAGTGGAGTATGGCCTATATCTACCTCAGGGAAGAGATCAGGGGATGTCCCTCAGGGGACATAATGGGTTGATGATGAAACATTTACTTACAGGCACATGTACATTGCTTCTGGCCCCACACTAGGGACGTCACAAACATGTAAACATGTAAGACCTGGGTTTTTTTGTCCCCAGCCGGGGTTCGAACCGGGGATCTCTCGCATGGTAGGCAGATGCGTTAACTGCTGCGCCACAGAGGTCGTAGAATTCAACTACAAGTCATGATTTACTAAGACAATTCAACGTACATTGCATTGTCGTAGATAAACAAGTTATTAAACAAGTAGTACATTAACAGAGGGTTTACGTACTAAAAACCGGGGGTAAGTCAGACTGAACTCAGTTAAGAACATTACGAGACGAGCTCGCTGTCTACCATACTTCATTAACATAGACTGATCATTGATCATTCATTGCTAGTATTGACAGTAAGGTCAAGTTAATTTTCATGCACGCCATATCTATGTACATAGATGCATCCAAATTCGGTATGTAAAGTATTTTTCAGGTATTATTTTTATATTTTTATTTCATAAAACATTTAATTTTAAGCCACTAATTTGAAGCTTTTTATTTTCCAAGTAACGGTTTTTTTTTAATTATTTTTTAAAGTATTATTCGTGATGACGTCATTTCGTAGCCTGAATAGCTTTAAGTCTTTGCCACGTTTTCATTACATACAAAAACACTAATAGATAACTTCAAACTTGACATTGACAACATAGTGTTTTTGTATGTACTGAAAACGTGGCAAAGACTTAAAGCTATTCAGGCTACGAAATGTCGTCATCACGAATAATACTTTAAAAAATAATTTAAAAAAAACCGTTACTTGGAAAATAAAAAGCTTCAAATTAGTGGCTTAAAATTAAATGTTTTATGAAATAAAAATATAAAAATAATACCTGAAAAATACTTTACATACCGAATTGTCACATTGTTGTTATGCTGATATCACTCGCCGCTGAAGAAAATTGTCGTGAACGAAACGAGTAACTGAATGTATTTGAAGCAAGCTTAAGCAATGGAACACTTTACTGAATTTCAAAGTGTCACTATGAAATTAGGATGCCGTTTGCACCGAATGGGTCCGAATTGACGCTATGAGGATTATTTGCTGGAATGTTTATTCATTTTAGACAGTACTATAATCTGTCCAGCTGATCAAAAAGCAAAAAGGAATCACTTCCGATTACTGGTTGGTAAAGATCATATAAAGGTTGATAAAGTTAATATACTACGCCCGACCCGGTGCGTATACTGGATACAAAAAAAAACAAACAAACAAACAGAATGTGTTAGGGTTCCGTACCTAAAAAGGAAAAAACGGAACAATCTTCCAAGTTAATGTAAAATAAAACACGGCGGTTTATGCGTCAAAACGTATATTTCGATACTCAAGAGAAAATTTAAAGGACTTTACGTTGACTTTAGACTATGAAATTCGGAAAGTAATTTCATTTTTTACTACAGATACAGGTGAAATAATTACATTTAAATTACGGGAAACTGTACATACAGCGACTCCGACCCGAACAAGTTCGGTTTTTTTTTTGTCAAGATTAAGAAGAAAAAATTTCAAGACTTGTATGTAAAATTTATGCGACGTACTGCAAGACACGGCCTTGCCTGCTTACCATAGTATAGGGTATACCCAGGGCGTGTGACCAGATCAAGTGACTGTGTTGTTTGGACGTTATTCTTATTATAATAATTCACAGTTGGAAGATGTCATTGAGTCAGCGGAAGGTCCGTGGATGCGAATGGCGAGAGACCGTGTGAGATGGCACTTGGGGAAAAAGACCCAGCAGTGGGTGACGGTGAGCTGATCACGATGATGATGGAATCACAGTCAGTCATAGAGCGCATCACACTTTACCTAACTGCCAATCTATGCTAACTCGTGTCTATGCAGTTCGACGATATAGTAACGAAGCGTCCTCCAAAGCTGAAACTCGACCGAACGATTTCCATATCCATTGCGCACACCGTTTGTTAATGCAGCCGGCCTTTGAAGCAGCAATAACTTAATTGAAACGTCTCCTTGTATCTTAGGAACGCGCCGCGTAAGTTTTGGAAGAAAAGGCGTTGCTCTGAAGCTGTGCAAGTCACATAGTTCCTAATTAGATAGGTGCGTTTCTGGTGTAGGTACATACAATAAAGAATACTTATTCTATCAATGTGTAGTTGAGGACAGTGAAGTTTAATACATTCTTTCATAAGTTTTCAGATAAATAAATTCATAGGTATTCAAATTTCAAAGTTTGTATTTTATATATAATAATACCGTATTTTTAATTTTACACTAAAATAGTCTCTAAAATACAGCAAATATTCGCCATTGCTAACTTAATAAGGCTAATAATTAGATAAACTGACCAATTCGAGACATACTCTCTGAGGAGCTCGGACCTAGAGAAAAAAAAATCTAGAATTAACGGAACCCTCACATATTCGACTGCGGCTCGCAACTGCCATTACGTAGTTGATTGGGTATAGCCAATCCCCATGTATACCTTTTTTGCATTTTCACCGCTAAACTGAAGAAAGTAGCATAATTATAGACTAATACAATTTCATTTCATTAGTGATGTGGCTTCATGAATGATCCAAGTTTTTGACCAAACGTTTCAAAGCAAGTCTCCTCTCAGTCTCTAGGACAAACTTCCTTGCTAAGTCGGTTAGCTTGGCTAGAGACTTGGGCTCTAATATCGAGTTGGGGCACATATTATAGTAAAGCGATTACAGCTCTAGCCTGTACAGTTTTAGCTACGTAACCACTGAATAATGTTGTGGTCATGACTGAAACGTATGCACGTAGAAAATTGAGGAAACCGCGCATAGGAATCCTTTTCATTTCATGTTTTCTGTCCGAATCGCAATGACATATTGTAAATCTATTTTAAAACATAGATATTTTAGACATGTACCAATGACTTTTAGTTACGTACATTTGTTTGTACAGCAACACCATTCGCTGATAAATTGTGCCCGGATAACGGCGACAGGCTTGCCACTTGACACGTTTGGGACCTAATAAACTCGGCAAAACGTGGGCCCAGTTCTAGTGACTAGTGCCTCTGCCTACCCCCTCGGGGATAACGGGCGTGAGTTTATTTATTTTTATTTTTATATTTTAGCAAAAAAGGAACAAGTAGAAAACTTTAAAAAAAGGTTGATTGGTCGGTCTGCCAGAATGACGTTACCAATAGGAGGTCATCTGAGTTTAAAAATAATATTTTATGAGGTTACCACAGAGTTACTTTAAGCCTCTTACAACTTAAATGATTAGTTAAAGTCTACAATACAAATGCAAAAAAGGCCGATTCTATGGCTGGTTTTAGAGTCACGCTGACCACGCGCTGACTGTCAGCGCTGATAGACAAAATATATGGCAGGTCAGCGCTGAACGGTCGGCGTTGTTCTAAAACGCTCCTTAGGAAATCAGAAAAAAAAATTATTTCAACGTAAATAATTTATATTCTGCTTGTTGAATGTCAATGTACATAAAATTATAATGTTAGCCGCTGCCTTAGGGCCGAATGTAGTGGAGAAAAAGGCAGCAAAAAAAACTCCACTCTGACCATATTTTCTCAAATCATCTTAAATCTAATACAGAGTTTGGTAGGTACGAATGTCCATCTACCGTAGGTAGTACCGTAGATTTACCATCTAGGACGTAGCACATATTGGCCGGTCAGCGCCGACTGTCAGCGTGACTCTAAAATCAGCCTATGAGGGAGGGACCACCCGTGGCACGGGCCCGAGTGTTTCCAGGCTAGTTTGTTATTATCTAACATTAGATTAGTTTAGTTTGTATTAATGTAAAGAGACATTTAAGTATTCGTTTAGCTCTTCAGCATGATACACATAGATAACATTACGTGACTTCCCTTGACCTGTTAGTTCAACAAAGTCAGTCAGTATCATTCGCGCCGTGATTACGCCGTACCAGATTTCATAATAATTTATAAAGAGATGCAAGGTGCCCTCGTCATCTTCGAAATGTTAACAAGAGAGATACACAGTTAAATCCTGTGAATTTATGAGCTAACTGCATCTTATAAAGACACAAAATTATTGCCTTTATAACCAGAGTAACTTCTTATCCTCCTCAGTCCCGTGTGGACAAAATAACAATAGAAAACTATTGTTATTTTCAAGGTCAGGACTGAAGAGGTTAATAAACTCTATCTTAAAAATATCTATAAAATAGGTACCTATGTATTTACCAAATGTCCATTAACAAAAATACTCAGATAAATTTGTATTTTTGTCTTTTGATTAGTAGGTATAGAACCACACATAAGAACCTTGAATAATCTTATTTATAAAACTAGCTGACCCAGCAAACATGTTTTTGCCAGATAGGGTATGAAAAATAGATAATCTAATCACCGAATAATCTTCTCAAACCTACCGAAAATACAAAACAAAATTTCATCAAAATCGGTCAAGCCGTTTCGTAGGAGGAGGAGGAAAATTTCATATATTCGATGTCGTGTCACAGTGCTAGTACGCATAATAAGGGTGGTCCACCCTATTTTTTTTAAATCGTAATCCTTCCAAATAATTATAAGGCGAAGCAACGTTTGCCGGGTGAGCTAATAACCTATACAACTTATCTTAAGAACATAATTAGATAGAATAATTAAAACATAAAAATATATTACACAATTGGCACAATCCGAATAGAGGTAAGATCAGGGTCGAACACTGTCTCCTGAAATATAGGTTTACACTTAGTTTAAGAATAAAGTAAATTATCGTAATACCTCACAACCACCACAATAATTGTATACGCTCGATGTCTTTTGTTATTTACTTAGTCATATGGTGTGGTCCACCAATTCGGACTAGGCCCCCGTGGTGGAGTATACCGAGGCCTATACCTTCCTAAGGGAAGAGACTCGTGCTCCTTGGTGGGGACAAAATGGGTTGATTATGATATTGATGATGATGGTGTGGTGAGAAATAAACATTTCATTTCGTTAACTACAAGTAATTTTGTTTTCTAAATCGTTTGCGGCTCTCAAGTAACTTATCTTTCACCAAAGGGTGGCTAAAATTGAGAAACAGTGGAAACAAGAACACAACGTTCCACCACACATTTCTTGATTGCTCCGAAAATCAAGAGCTCTCGCCACAAATACTCCGACCCACAACCTCGATGTTCGACGGCAAATGCCAGCGAGTAGCGTAGCGTGCGTGCCACACTACCCGAGACACTTTGAATATGTCACTGAATGTATGTTAGTGTTACAGGGCTGCCACCGTTGATATGAAACCACATGAATACAACTTTGTATTCAAATCGAAAGCTTGACGGTTTTGGTAAAACTGCAAATAATCTAAACAAAAACATCACACAAGCATTTTCAAACAAATATACAGGCACACACTTTGCTTCTGGCCCCACACTAGGATTCCCAGTATCGTGGGTACTATAAACAGCGACATCACAAACATGTAAACATCCAAGACCAGGGGTTTTTATACAGGGTGTTGATTTGTACAGTTAAATTCGACTCAGGGGTGGTTATTTACATGATACTGAAGCAAAAAAAAAAAAATTTTTTTAGTGAAAAGCACCTATTCAGATATAATCGTCGGATCGTCTAGTCAGATTAAAATGTACAAATCAACACCCAGTATAATATAACCGCTCAGTGGATGAGTAAGTTGAAGTGGCAGTGGGCGTTGCACATAGCACTCAGAACTGATGGCCGATGGGGCCGAAAGTTCTCGAATGGAGACCACGTAGGATGACCAGCCACAGGATGGACAGACGATCTCAACCAAGTGGCAGGAAGACGCTGGATGCAAGCCGCTTGCAACCGGTCTTTTTGAAAATCCATGGAGGAGGCCTATGTCCAGTAGTGGACTTCTTGTGGATGAATGATGATGATGATAACCGCCAAGATATATAAATCTATTGAGTACCATCCAAAGCTTGCTCGCTACAGAATGTATTTCTTAGAAATCTGCTGTCGCTAAAA
Organism: Yponomeuta plumbellus; assembly: GCA_947310845.1. Classification (NCBI taxonomy): domain Eukaryota; kingdom Metazoa; phylum Arthropoda; class Insecta; order Lepidoptera; family Yponomeutidae; genus Yponomeuta; species Yponomeuta plumbellus. Next base: position 8,639,911 of record OX371192.1, on the reverse strand, counting down.
AAAATCCTATTAAGTCTTTTTCAACAAACCTATTTGTTGTAGTGAAGGCATGCATTGACTACCCGGAATAGGTAAATATTTGTTTGTTTCACACTAAATTCATTACATACACGTGCTATCAGCATAGATGGCTAAAATAATTATAACGAAATGTTATGAAACATTGTAATAAGGGATCTCAATAACTTCAATCTTTATAGCGGTCAACTAGGGTGCTAACTCAGCCCATGTTTCAGCCTACTCCTCTAAGGCCTGCTTGCACCACCGACTAAAATCCATTTAACCCCGAGTTAAACTGAATTTTGACAGATAAAGTATGGCGGAACTGTCAACATTCTGTTTAACTCAGGATTAAATGGGTATTAGTCGGTGGTGCAAGCGGACTTAAGATACGTGCGCGAGTTTATGTAATGTAACTTTGTACAATTACAAACTTCATGATTGAAGCTGCAGAGGTCAACTAGTATCAATAATAAAAGTACAGTCAGGTTATCGCCTTCGGGCTTAAATATGTAAACTCGGATAACACTACTTAACTGCCCCAAAATGCTTCGCTGGTCTAGCGGTAATACGGTGGATCTAGAAAAGAGGTCTTGGGTTCAATTTCCGCTATATTCAATTGGTACAATTTTTCGTTTTTTTTGTTGTTTTTTGTTTTGTTTTGTTTGTTTGTGATATTCTTGTCTGATAACCATAGCATCTGTGCATCCTTCTTTGGGATCAGTATAGTGAAATCTATCTACCCAGCCTATGAACGTATTGCACTGCTCACGAACATCCAACATTCAAAGGTGATCTGCAATCTCATCCACCAATCCGGACTAGGCCCCCGTGGTGAAGTATGGCCTATACATTCCTCAGGGAAGAGACCCGTGCCTCGGTGGGGACATAATGGGTTGATGATGATGATGACGAATCTCATCCACTGCTCTCACTGTTCTTACCCACTTTCAAGGTATCATGTCCGTTATGTGTTAATTTATTATATTATAATGTTAAGGGTCTACATACATAATGTCAACTCTGACGCTACCGACGAAATTTTTTTTTTCTATTAAGTTAGGAAGTATCTGTGTAATTTTAATTTTTATGTACCTATAATAAAGTGTTCTCTATCTATCTACAGACCGAATTTGCAAAAAGCGTACAATTTCCCAATTTCGTTATTACATTAGGCAAAAAAACCTACGACTATATATATAGCATTAACGCCAAAAACCACCGTGATTGACACAAATCCTACATAGTCCCAGGTTTCTGATATTAGGTACTTTGTCGTGGCTATACCACGGTTAACGTGATAAAGAAATTATAGAGATACTTTTTGCAAATTCGTTCCGTAAAAAAAGAAATGTTTTTTTGGTGGCGGTAGTGAACAGGATAGAGTCCCTTAATTCAGAAAAAATAAATATAAATAAAACAATCGAGTATCCCGCACTCAACTACTGGAGGAAATTAACATAGGACTCCTTTTCGCACTTACTTTTTTCTAAACGTAGAAGTATATTGACATAATTAATTATAACGGAGTGCAATTCGCCTCGTTGCTTTTTATAATTTTTGGCCATTAACTGTTCTAAATTTAATTACTTTTTTACTTTTGCCACGGTGGCTGGATGTATCTGGAGCCAGATAACCCTGAGCTTCCATACAAGGTAGACTAACGTAATTCTTTATTCTTATAACGACCCGGATTGCTCTATTCTCCATATCTTTATCCATAACAATCATTTGATCGATATACGAAAGGCACAATTATTATGTAAGTGTTCTTTTTATAATCCTAATGTATTGTTTTATTTCCCTTTTTTAGACCTTATTTAAGAATTCTTATTGCATTGTTCTTAGGTGCCTTTCTTTTACCATTTAAATAAATATGTATAAATATTTCGTGCCCCTGGATACCCTACCGATCGCACTCCCGAACCCCTAATTGCGACAATATAATTACTCAGATTCCTAGCAGTCCAATCCATCCTATAAACGTGTGGGTAATATTATATTCATAACACATTATCTTGAGTTTTCCCCGTGCCTTTCCAGCCCTGATCTTGAGATGGATCGCAGCGACGATCGTTTACATAAACCGCAGTTTTCCGTCGCCGCTCGTCGCTGCAGCGCGTGACTGTTATTTTTACGATCGGAAACACACACCCCATACTTTATTACCTGACATGGCAACTGTAATCCCTCACTTCGACTGACCCTTATTTCAAAACCCTTAGGGGCAAATCTCTTTGACTGTGGGCCTTTTAAGATTGGTGAAAGCTTTAGGCGCCTGGAATACGCTACGAACGTTACTTTCTTTCTGGCAAGACTCCATCCGGCATGTGTTACGTAGAGCCATGCGTGTGCTAATATGAAAGCTATGATTTAGTAGGGAAACATTGACTTGATAGATAGCTAATGCAAATAAATACAGATACACAACATGTGGAATGTAGGGGATACGTAAGTTGGTTAGACAAATGCATTGTAAATACAAGTTAACTATTGAAATCCATTGCTATTCATAAGGTCGGTACTAAGGAGGTTGAAGTTTTTATGATGCCATGAGCTTTGACGAAAGATAAGATAAGAATATTATTTAGAAACACAAAAAACATAATATAAAAGATTAGATTATCATCTATTTATGCAACCACACACCAGGAAACAAAATACATAAGAAGAATTCAAGAGATTTCATGATGTTATCTTAAGAGGCCACTAGCCTCGCAAAAATCACATTAGAGACGCACCAAGCTAAATCGCTTGCGCACGAAATAACTTCGATGTAATTCGTTGCATTTCGACTTGAATTTGCTCTACAACATTCTTGACAGAGCTCTAACGAGCCCTCCTACTATGTAAATATCTACTGCGTTGGGTGTTCTATTTTACGTTTTCGAAGTGTCAAAATAATAATTATGCATGTTACAGTTCGAGGTAGGTTAAAAAATACGAGTCCATACAATGGAAAAGTTACTACTACGTCGTAGCACTCCAGGGACGCTTGTGATGAAAGTACAATTTTATTCGTAGTCACTTCAAAAACTTTAGCACATTACAAAGCCGATTAACTCAGAGACTCAAGTAGGAAGTCCTTGTATGTGTGTGTGCAACGAATTGTCATTAGAAACTATGGACTGCAATGTGATTTGCTGATCGCCTACGGAAATTAACCTACAGAGTTTAATTTGCGTAGGCAATCAGTACAATTAGTATTACTTAACAATACGATTAATAGCCGATTGACATCAGCTATGGAATAAACATCGAATTGTAGTTCTTTGATATAGTACCCTAGCGCTTTTAATTCGACAGTTCTGGATTATTAATTTTTTTTATCGACAACTCTTGTCTAAGCGACCCTGTTGTGTCGCTGTGTGGACACACATCAACTACATATATGGTAATTAAAAAAAAGTATGAGAAGGTATAATATTAAGGGGTGATATCACCGGTATCGGCCTTTCGCACATCCTTATCAATATTTTAATCCTAGTTAAAGGTATTTACCGTGTAATCTCGTATGATTACTTAACATGAACCTAAGTCTGTGCAAATACGAACATATTCGTATTTGCACAGACTACCGTATCTATTTCTCATTCGGAAAACTCTCCAATATGAGATTGCCTAGAAGAAATTACTAGTAAGGGTGTTTATTATACCTTTTCTTTTGTAACTGCTGGTGCTGTAATTATATACTAGTCAAACAAAATATGGTCTTTACTAAAAATTTATGCTAAATGATCCCAAACTACAAAAAAATTCAAACAAAAGGCCATAAAGAATTCAAATATAAAGCTTATTGAAAATTATTCCAACAATTTGGTCACAAGCACTGCAAGCAAAGAGTTCATATAATAAAGAGTTCGTAACATCAGTGTTTTGCTACTTATAAATTAATTTTGTTAAATAAAATACGTATAACTGAAAAATTAACTAGTGGCCCCAATTTGGTTTTAACTAGTGCAGTCGACAACATATCAACCTTCACATTTTAGTTGCAAAGACGCCCGTAATGCAACGGAGTAGAGTGCATGGGTGTATATGACGATGTGCTGTCGACTGTTCATGTATTTCCGGTGTACAATAAATAATATTCCTCCTTGTCTTATCTTACGGTGTAGAAAATCTTGGGTTGTAGCTATGATAGCTACAACCCAAGATTTTCTACACCGTTTTTCCACACAGGGAAACCGCAACTTTGTGGAAATGTCAAATCTTCTTTTTTGTAATAAAACGCCGGTTTACTACTTGGAACATATCCAAACCGGTATTATTGCCGAATGCCGATGGTCATGATCAAGAGAACCGTAAAAAATTATAGCTTTCACTTATGTTTTATTTACCTTAGATTTACATATAACAAGAGAAACTGCGAGTCGCGCTTTTGTTTGTAATCTTTTAGAGGCATTCTTTATATTATTTTAAGAGTTAAATTTAATCCTTGTATAAGTATGATAATGATCAACAAAGTTATTTTGTACGCTTTAGCAAAATGGCTTAGAATAGAATAGAATATTTTTTATTTGGCACATACAAACACAAAATATAAATACACTTAACATAACAATTATCACATGTATATGTACCAAAAAGGTCTCCGCTTAGCTCAATGCCACGATTGGGCCACGGCGCTGATTTTCAGCAGATGCTTTACACTTATATACTAATATAAGTACTAAAAGTAGCTGACCCGCAAACCTTTTTTTTCCAGATAGGAATATCAAAAATATTATTATTATACATATAAAAAGATTATACATATAAAAAATTCTTATCAAAATTGGCCTTAAATTTACCCCTTCAGGAAATATAGGCGAGAGTTTATGTTATGTATGTGTTATTAAAAACAAAATAATTGTGTCAATATACCGGTTAGTTTCTTATAATGAGTCTAGCTTTATTCTATGGGTATACTGCCATTCACTTTTCTTTGTTTGCAACTATTTATAGACCAAAATGTTCATTCTCATTTCGAATTGGACGTAGTTTAGCAGAAACGTTCCAACCCACACAAAGTGACTTTTGAGATATTTGAGTTTTTAGGTTTAAACTGATTTACGCGCTCCATACATTTGGGTTGATTTCAATGTGCCATAACTTTGCACATACTCATTGGATTGCTATTCAAGTCTTTGATTCTTAAAGTATAGAAGATAGTGATTATTTCGGCATATTTAACTAAAAAATGACTATATTGTGGGTTGGAACGTCTGCTAAACTACGTCCAATTTAGAACAACAGGAGAATGGGCATTTTGGTCTTTAATACTTACTGGCGCATAATTTAAATTTACTTTGGTTTTGATGATCTTTCGAGGAAACAAGCCATCGATGAAGTGTTCCGTCGAGGCAAAGACCCTTCGAGCTAGAAACCCTTCGAGGAGCTGATCTTTCGAGGTAAGGATCCACCGACAAAACGTACCATCGATGTAGAGACATCGAGGTATCAAGCATCGATCTATCGTCATTCAAAGTTGAGTATGAGACCCGTCCACACATGCAGTACTCGTTTTCTATCTTTTGAAACAAGAATATATAAGGTAAGAAAACAATTAGCAATTTCCGAAAAACGTGTTCAAAAGTTTTTGAAACAAATCCCTAGTAGGACTCTGCTGATGAAAAATCAAGTAAGCGTATCCGGAATAAAGTTAATAGTGAAAGTTTTGTTGCGTTAATGTAATTTATGAGTACAATAAAGAATATTCTATCTATTTATCTATCTACGTTACTGATGAATAGTCTTCATAATAATATCAGAGTTACAAATTTTGTAAAATCTACCGCCATACGCGTTACATTCTACAAACTTTCCATACAGAACAAAGAACCATAAAATAACATGCAATTGAAAAGATTATGAAACAAAATTTGTACTTTTTAGCTAACTGTTATTTACATGAAAGGTATGGCGGCGGGTCGGATTTGATAATGCTTCAAGCATTAAGTTCCCCTTTGTACTTTTATTTTTATAAACTATGCAATAAAGAATAATAAAGGTAAATAAAGTAAAGTAAAGTAAAGTTTATTTCTCACCATAAAAACAAAGAACAACGAACACTTTAGAAAATCACTTAAAGGCTATTGATACAGTTATGAAGTCCGCTAATTGCCAAACTAGGTGGTCGTGTATTTTGGCAATTAGAGATTTATAATGTACTTAATATACAAATGAAATACAGATATACATTATTCTAATATTATTGTGCCTACAAAGGTACCTACAAAGAGTAATAAAATTTTCCGGCATCCTATTTACAATATACTTGAAAGTCCTTTATGTATAATAAGCCGTTGATAAAACATATTAAAAAACCCCGACTTTATCGGTAATACACCCTCTTTGGTGTATTGCAGATAAAGTCGGTATTAAATTATTTACTAGTTCAGGCAACAAATAGGCAAAGAAAGAAAATAAAAAATTAAATAGGTACTTATTTTATTACTTACTATATTATTGTAAATTCTTAACCAATATAAAAATACACTTAATATTTTTCTAACTTAATCTCACCCATCTGAGACTACCGCCTATAAGTTCCAAGGTAAGCGTTGCAACTCGGGCAATAGTGTTCGGCATCTCTACACGACTCCATGCAATAAGGCACGAAGGCGCATGGCCAACATCTGAAAAAGATATAAAAATAGGTAAAGAAACATATTATTGCATAAGCAGCCTAAACGTCTATTCAAATTACAATGGGCGGCAATGTGCGGGCGGAATGATACAAAGTAAAATACTTTGAACATTGGAATTTAAGATAGTGGCGGAAAAAAATTGTTCATGTCAGTTAATTTGCAACTTAAGTATTTAAAATATAGCAATAAATCTTTGATCCATTTTTACGCATATTTAAGTGTCAATAATAAAGCAAATTTTCTTGGTCCCATATTACTATTACATTTTGCAAAAAATTAAAACATTCCGCCTAAAAAAAGTATGTAAATACGTCTAAAGCCGCGTACAGACATCGCGAGGCGTGCGACGCGAATGGTTCGTCTCGCATGCCTCAACCTCAGGCATACGACGGTACATTTATACGTGCGTCCCGAACGACACAATGCTCAGGCTGAGCAAGCAAACCACCACGCACGGTGTTCGTCAGTATAAACGCAAACAACACCTGTCCGTCCACACGGAGCGCACGGCTCGTACTGAGGCGGCGTTCGCAACGATCGTATGACGCGAATGCTCACTGTGAGCACACACGTCCACACAGCCCGAGGCATGCAAGACGAACCATTCGTATCGCATGCCTCGCGATGTCGGTACGCGGCTTAAGATACAGGACACATTAATGTAACCTAGTGTACGCACTACACTCTAGCCTACATTTATTTTAAACGAAATTTTAAAGATACTTTACACTTACATATTTAAATACATCAGTTCACGACTGTATCCCAGAGGGGTAGGCAGAGACCAGGTACTGCCACCTGCTACGATCGTGACAAATCACTTTTGCTTCATCGACATTCATTAGTCGTTTCATGCGCTTTATACTTAATCGACACGTAAATTTAAGACATCATAAACATAAACATTTACATACAGGCACATATATTGCTTCTGGCCCCATACTAGGATACAAAGGGCGCGTTCAGTGCATGGATGGGGGACCGTTCTATGACTAACGCTAGTGGCATTTTTCCGAGCGATTCCGTGCTTCGTAAGGCACGTTAAGCAGTTGGTGCCAGCTGCCGTCGATAGATGGCAGTCGTTAAGCCAAGTCAGAGGCCTTAGGGCGGCTTGAAAACTTCTGACAGTAAGACCGTCTTACAAGTCTCAAATAATCCGGACTTGGCCCCTGTGGTGGAGTATGGCCTATACCTTCCTCAGGGAAGAGACCCGTGCCCCTCGGTAGGGACATAATGGGTTGAAGATGATGATTAGAGCTTCAGGTGCAACGCATTCGTTTTGAATGACTCATTCAGTAGCGAGAAAACTTTACAGAGTGAATTTTAAATCGTTTATATGACGTAACATAAACGCTGTGTCCCAGAGGGGTAGGCAGAGATCATTATACATTAGTAGCTAACATTGTACATAAGTGTATGTACATTGACATTCAAAAAACAGAATGTAATTTTTTTACGTTGAAATAAATTTCTGATTTCTGATCTCCGTTTGGACAGCCGTTTGCCACGATCACTTTTGCTTCATCAACATTCAAATCGTTATCATTACATAGATTATTTAAAAGTAACTGTGCTAAGTATTTTTATTGTGTTTTCAGAAGTTTGTTTTGACAGTTGGTAAGTAGTAAGAAAGTATGCAACTGGTGTTTTGATTATGAGGTGCTCCAGAAAACGTTGTTTTGCCTACTACCCAAAAAATGTATGATTCTTTAGTGTATATTTTCACTAACAAATACTGTCTATCGGCCAACCTAAATCATCAAGACCTTGAGGCAACATGATTATTTAATCAAGCTTTACTTTAGATATAAACAAGCTGTCAAAATATGGCAATTAAAAATATATACATACTATAAGTTGTTTGTTTGTCTTGGGTCACTCAATGACCATGTTGATTACCTAGCATAAAACAAGTTGTTTGGGAAAAGCAGATATCAAATGTATGATAAGCATATAATTTATTGTACACCAGAGCACATTATATAAAAAACATGTAAAGATATAAAGTACAATTGGCGGCTTTGTTGCTAAATGTAATGTCAAAAAAATGAACTGAGAGCGGCCATCGCAGAAATGAAACGAAAATAGTTTATTTACTTTACAGATATTTACATTAGCACAATCGGACAAGATCTTCCTTTTAAGTGTGTAATTACTTGTAACAGGAAGCTCCGCTCTTCCAGCCTTGAACGTGATACTAAAATTTATCTTACACACTTACTTGAAATTAAAATGACAAAAACATACTACAATACTAATTAACATGTTTTTTAGATAGGTAAGACTATAGTATAATGTGCACTCGTATGTATGATGATGAGTGTGTGTGTGTATGTCTGTGTGTTAGGGTGTGTCTGTGTGTGTTTGTGTGTGTGTGTGTGTATTTGTGTGTGTGTGTGTGTGTGTGTATTTGTGTGTGTGTGTGTGTGTGTGTGTGGGTGTGTGTGTGTGTGTGTGTTTGTGTGAGTAGTATTTTTCTTAATTATTTTATTACTCTAGTACACCTCGTACTCTCGGAAGAAAATTGAAACAAAATAAGACACTATTGACTTTTTTCCGGATACTATTTCCTCTTCGAATGTAGCTCGACTTTCAACCTTTAAATACTTTTCATATTACGAACGTCTTGCATGATCTATACCAGTACTCGGTTTCTTTAAGAATTTAACCTTGACTGGCTCGGTCTATTTTCAATTGTTGAATATTTTGCTTCGCGCGAACCGCGCGAAATATGAATTTAGATTGGCCTTGACGCTGTACCATATGTGTTAGAGCGCTAGGCTAAGTCACAATGCTAACATTTATTTGGCGAATCGACAGATATAGTTCTTGGTTAGTTTGTGTCTCGAATAGAGAAGGAATAATTCCGAGTCAGAAGGTCTCTGCCTATCCCTCCCAGGCACTACAATAATTCTGGTTCTTAGTTGAGCAACAAAGTGTTATCCATCTCTCTGTCTACAAGCATGAGGTAATATATGTATGCACGTAAATGCAGTGCCTTTGTACATTAGTCTTACTATCTACCTTACAGTACAATTTAGCTGTACTCCTCTAGAAGCAAACGGCCTTATTTAAAAAGATACGATTCCTTTATTAACGAAGGTACCCGCCGGTTTCTCGAATGCTAACATTCTGTTGTTAACATTTACTAGGTATATCTATTGTTAACAGCTGTGTGTTGGCAAAAGTGCATACAAATAAAAAGTGACAGCTGTTAACAGTACATAGATTAACAGCCTGTTAGCGTTCGACAAACCTGGGGGGGGGGGATAAGGCTGCGGCTATTTAATCGGTGGCTACATATTTTGTAAAACTCCACCAAAACATGCTGATTAAAATAGTCTGTGGTGGAGATTTTACAAGGAAAAAATGTAGCCACAGATTAAACAAAAAATATGGAGTTTTAGATTGATTTTTAGAGAAAACGTGTTTTTACAAATAAGGCCGTGAAAAAAAAACGTGTTTTTACAAGTGCCCTGCCTCACTACGACGCCGTGGCGACGTCGCCAGCGACCGTATCCAAGCAGTTAATATTGAAATGTATGGTGCCTAACTCACTTGACGACGACAGACTGGCAACGTCGCCATCAATACAAACTGCTTGGATACGCAGCTGGCGACGTTGCCATGGCGTCCTAATGAGGCAGGGAACTTATTCTATTGAAAATTAAACGGAGGCAAGTAGTTCTACTAAGTCTCTGTTTAAAACATCCAATAGATTAACGCAATCGTGACCTTGCTTTGTCACGTTTTTGCTATTATTTTGCTTCCATATAGAGAGGAGAGAGAGATAAATAGTGCCTCTTGTATAATTATTATCTGCACGATCTTAGTCCTGACATACATTCGACAGCACATCAACCTTTACGCACTCTAATGAATCACTTCACAGAACGATTTCTTTACGGTTTGGTACGTTTTTTTTTATGGTGTGGATTTAGTATTTTCTTATTAAGAAGCATGTCAAAAATATTTTAAACGCAATTCAACTTTAAGTTTACTTTTGGTTTCATTTTAGTTTTTAATTAAAAAAATATTTTTTGAAGATAATTTTTAGTCCAAATTCCAACTTTATAGAAGTTAATGGTACAATGTTTTACTTTAAAGTAAAGTAAAGTATCGTTTAATCATGTACATGGGTAATTTTAACAGATCTTTTTAAACAGAGTTTCAGTGCATTCCATGTGCTGCCCGATTGGGCGTATGAAAATTCACGCAGGCATGCAATAGTAATTTTTTTTATGTCAAAATAAAATTATAAAATTATTATTAGCACATATGTCAAAATAAGATTAGAATTAAATGTCACATTAAATTGTTCTATCCTCTAAAAAGTCAATAATTCTGTAGTAGCATTTTTCAACCAGTAGCTTAAATAAACTGCTTTTAAATGAACTCAAATGCATGTTTTTGATGTCGTTTGGCACTTTATTAAATATTATGGGAGCCATATATAAAACCCCTTTCCTCATCAAAGCAGTCCTGCAATGTGGTAAAAGTAGTCTGTGGCGATGTTGCTTGCAAAGGCCTTTAGCACGTACTGTAGAGATTGCAACAAAATACCTTGGATTCGACTTTACAAAGACTGCTATCTCAAAAATATAAAGCGAGGGCAAAGTTAGTAGGTTGAGTTTCTTAAAAAAGGCTCTGCAGCTATCTCTACTATTAAGTTTACACATTGCTCTAATGCAACGTTTCTGCGCCTTGAAAATAATTTCCCTGTCCGTGGAGTTCCCCCAAAAAATTACCCCATAGCGCAGCGTGGATGCGACAAATCCATGATAGGCTGTGAGACAATTCTCCTCGCTTAAAATTTTAGATAATTTAAACAATAAGTAGGCATATTTGCAAAGTTTTTCACTGACTATATTTGTGTGCTCTTTCCAGTTTAATTTATTGTCTATAGTTAAACCTAGAAATTTTGTGGATTTCACCTCGTCTATTTTGATTCCATTGTATTGAATTTTTAAATCGTCCGGTTTAGATACATTTTGATAAAAATTCATTAAGTAAGTCTTTTCTACATTAACAATCAAATTATTACTATCCATCCAAATTATTATTTCTTTTAAAGCGTCATTAATATTGGTTTCGTTATCGTCAATTTCACTGCATTTTATTATTAAAGTTTATTGCTTAGTACCTAGCATGATGTGTAGGTATTCTGTTTTTGGGTTGCAGGCTGCACGTAGTTTTTATAGCTGTAACTTCTGGTTGTGACCTTTAATTTTAAAATGACTAGCAATGCTTATTTAATTCGTCAAATTTAAAATACAAATTTAAGCTCATGTATTGTAGTACCTAAGTAACAACTGTAAATAAAATCAAATAAAATCAAACAACTGTAAATAAAATCAAGCCTCTTGGCATAATTAGAGCCATCACAAACAGGGCGACTTGTTGCCGCGTCAAGTCGCCGCGTCAGACGCGACGTTGTCATTTGCTTCTGGCGTCTTGTCGTCGCGACTCCGCGACTCTGACGCCAAGTGTGCGGAGATTCGAACAAAATATATGAAAATTGACGGCCGTAGCCTGTCGTCGCGTCTAGTCGCCGAGCTGTCGCCTAGGCTTAGCCTAGACCAGGGAAGCAATAATTAATTATCAAGTTTTAGTCAAAAGCGGGTAAAAATCTTTCCCGAAAAAGGTGAAGAGGAAAATATAATAGCATTAGAAAAACATTCGGTCGCTCTCTCGGAATAATTTAAAAGGTAAATCACAGGCATTGTCTAAAATTAAAACTGTATCAATCTACTTCTAGTTTCCTCACATAAGCCCAAATCAAATCTCAAATCTTTGTACCGTCTATATATTTAACACATAACATTTTAAGACGCAAAGTCGGTGCTGTTTCACTGATTTTTAAACTTTCATTTTTACAGAATATTTGTATTTTTTGTGATTTACTGAATAGCGTATACAATTAGGTATGTAGAGTTGTATTACATTTGTGCACGCGTACTTAGGGCATCACAGAGACAAAAATATATTAATACGACGACCTCTGTGGCGTAGTAGTTGGCGCATTTGCGTACCATGCGAGAGGTCGCGGGTTCGAATCCCGGCTGGGCACAAAAAAAAAAGAAACCCAGGTCTTGGATGTTTGCATGTGTGTGACATCGCTGTTTCTGGTTCCCACGACACAGGGTATCCTAGTGTGGGGCCAGAAGCAATGTATGTGCATGTATGTAAATGTTATGTTATGTTATATCTATCAATGGACGATGCGACACATAATCAGAAATTAGAAGTTTATTTCAACGTAAAGAATTTACATTCATGTATAATGTTAGCCGCTGCCTTGGGGCCGTGTGTAGTGGAGAAAAGGGCAGCGAAAAAAAACTCCACTCTGACCATCTTTTCTCAAATCACCTTTAATCTACCTAATACAGTATGAATATCTATCTACCAAGAACCTCAAGACTCAAGTGCTATCAATACTTGCAAAGTCAAACGTTATTTAATATTCTTAAAGGGTAATTAAACACCAATGTTGCGGCCGGACACACGGACGGCACCCGTTCACGAGCATAACGCAGGGGTCAGCCATCGCCAGTCTCAACCATATTATAGGGAGGTAGGCGACCCGGCATAGTATTTATTTATCCTTAAACAGTTACAAGTTTAGAGTAGCCCAGAAAGTTACTTACAGGAACAGACACATGACGAGAGCGAAGATATGAGTTTTGGTAGAAACTTTACTCTCGAGCCTAGTGACTACATGGGCGTTGCATGAGGGGCAGATGAGTTGCGCCGGTTCAGGCCCCACTGGGATGACGTTCATTTTTATATCTGTAACAATGTTAATGGTACTGTTAGCTACATAGATTTGTGATCCTTTTCAATGGCAGTACCACTCGGTAACAGCGAAGGAAATCATTATGAGGAACCCTGAGTATCTGAGATGTATACATGCTTCAGCGCTTGAAATTGCCATTGGGTACGCGTGGCAATTAAGCACATACTGTCTCTATCTCTGACAGAAGGTATCTCTCTCTGTGCCCTACAGTGTGACGTATATGGGTTACACCTTTCTTTCTGTGTTCTGAGGTTTACGCCCTTAACCAGGCAAAGGCACAATAGTGCCCACATTAAATTGAACCTTATCAACTTGAAATAAAATCCAAAACCAATGAAAAATTCATACTACCCATGTTCGACTTAGGATTAAAAGCAATGACAGACTGAAACTTTCGTAAGCACCACACATTTCTGGTCGGACTGAAATTATTCGACAGAAATCAAGTATTCAAATAAATCAAGTCGGGATTACATTTAAGAGTAACAGACCGTTTCTCTTATTTCAGCAATCGGACAAAGCGAAAACTGTTTCTTTTGTTATTGCAACCAGCCACCTTAGCGTGATGTTTTTCTCGCGCGCGAGGATAGATACAGACGTATTTCTAGTCAGCGACGTTAGCGTAGGATAGGGCGATTATTTCTCTACTTCTCGTGCGCGGGATAATTCATTAATTTCGTGAATAATCCGACAAATTTTTGAATTGTAATTAAGTCTAGCTTAGGTAGTACGATGATGCGAGTCACGCGTTTTGTGGGGCTAAAATAAAACGTCAGAATTTGACAGTTAATGTACTGGAAAGTCGCGACTTTTGACGTTATGGCGCGCGACTCGCGTCGTCGTACTACCTTTACAGGTCTAGTTGTATCACGTAGTGAAATACATTTACTGTTTACGTTTTGTGTTACTTATGTATTTATTTGTATTGTCGTAAGACACGCGTTCACAATACCAAAAATAACTAACAAAAATACGTAATTATCTGGAAGACGGAAGGACGAATGGCCTTTTTAATCCTCATATTTCATTAGATTAGTCTAATCTGATATGAGGATTGAGCGACTAGACTTGTGGCTGAACCATCGCAGAGGTGGCTGCTGTTCTCCTTACATGACCGAAACTGTGCCTAATGAAGACTCAAGAACTGCATTAGTATGCAGCATTTGTTGCTTTATTCAGTACTCTTAATTTCTTGGCAGCAGTTATAGCTTTGTACTCGATCGAACTATTCAAGCTAGGTAGGATTGAAGAAATGGACCCACTAGTTATTTTATTGTTTGGAGATCACCATAGATATATATATTTAGAGTAGAGAGTCTGAGTTAGAATGATCCAGAAAACCCTTAAATCACGCCCATATATAACAGTAGGTAATATTTCCAACATCCCGTTACGTTATTACGTTATTAATAAACAGACACCAAGAGGAGAAATTTTACACTGTTAGTAGTATTAACAGCGAAATATACTGTTTAAAACGAAATCAGCTCAATTCCCACGATACTTTATTATTAAGATGACATTTATACGTAGATCGCTAACAAATGAATCAAAAATAATTATAATTATATTTTTTGTACTTATAGTAAAACCGTAGGTCTCTTCTAAAATTATAAAACAATGATAAACTCACCAGATTAAATCACAACTAATTCAGTACCTGTCGCTTGCTATGCTACCGCTATACTGAGTAAAGAGTTTAGGTATCTACGCAACGTATCTCACTGATAACACACACAGTAATAATTTTCCGATAAACTACTCTACAAAAAGACATATTTAGCTCGAGGTACAGTCGAAGCGACGAATACGAAACGGATAAGGTTTATCAGAATAGTGGTATAATCTAGTCTCCGCTTGCGGGATATAGGCGTTTGAGTTAGGCTGTGGACAAGGTACGGGGTTTTTGCAAACAAAACGTGTTTTCTTCATCCCAAGTGTCAATAAGAAGTGTGAGTTGTGACACAAGTGTCGTATATCGTGGCCGTATGTTTTATTGAAATTTTCTAAAATGTCACTTGAATATCCATTTGAAATTAATAATTTTTTTTTTTTCTAAATAATTACAGTTTTAGGTCATACAAAATTCGGGTTATTCCTATCTGTTTTTTTTTATATGTAGCCTCTGTTACCCTAATTAATTTACCTTGAGGTGAATTCTGGGAAACGTATGTCCGAGAATTTACGCTAAGCTGGGTAAATAATAGGAATCTATATATATATTCACTTCGAATTTATCACCTCGAAAATGTACAGCTGACTAGTAGTCACTAGTCACTACTTTTCCGAAACACATGTTATTACTTATTACACTTTTGGTTGAGTTTTGGAAATATCGACGACCAGATGAAATGAATGTTAGTGATGATTGCTTATGTCCAAGGCAACAACTACCAGCATTGCGTGAGATGTTGACAGGATCATTTAAACAAACTTTGGGTCAATTTTGGTTAGAAGTAGTAAATGTAATCGAAAAATATACTTAAGTTAAAAAAAAACTGTTATGATTCCATTGTACTTACCCATTACATTTTCTTTGTTGATTGTTTTTGTTGACTATCTTCTTTGATACTTACTCAAATCAATTCGTATAACAATCATGCAAATATAAGGTACCTATGATTGAATAGCTTAACTGTACCTACGTAGGGTGAAAATTCGGAAAAAGTATTATATCTAAAATAAATTCCATTTTTTTACCCACCTTAGGGTAAATTCTCGGACATAGGTTTCCCAGAACTCATCATAGGGTGAATTTTATAGGATAACACAGCAGAATCAGCGCAAAATTCTTGTTCTATTTAGGTACATTATAGCTGGTCTCATACACAAAGAAAATAAAAAATAAACTCTTTTCCTCCCTGTAACCGAAGGCAGGCTGTGTTTGGTAAAGTCCCTCTTGTTAGCTCCTGGTTTCCGGCATACAAGTGCAGAGTTGGTAACCGTTATCAACATGGGAAACCGGCCTTCAAGAAAACGCTATTTAAAATTGTTAGTTTCAGACTTTGATCGTAGGGATAGTAAATCTGGTACGCATTAAAGCAAGTCACTGTGTAGGTAAATTGAAGCAATTTTAATGATCGAAAAAAAGATTTTTTATTTGCATAAATAAAACCGAAACCGGCGTTCGTGTATGCAACGTTGGTCGATGAAGCGAAAGTGATCTCACAGGATCGTGGCAAGTGGCACTCCCTGGTCTTAGCTTACAATTCTGGGAGACAGGCGTGAGTTTACGTATATAGGGTGTCCTAAAACTCAACGTCAAGCCGGAATCAGGTGAAAAGGCAAGTTGTTATCAGAAAAATACAAAAAAAAAATTGCATGAATACAAAATTATGGGCATTTAAAAAAATCCTCTTGCCACAAATCTTTAATTTTTCCAATTTTTTTTTTTGATCTGTAACTCTGAATAATGCTTCTTTAAACTGTTAACAAAATTTCAAAACTAGCTGGTCCAGCTTGGAAGAAAAGGAGACTTTAAAAAAAATAACTTAAAAATTGCTCATTTTTAATTTTAGTTTTAATTATGTTTGTGAAATTTCTTGAATAAATAATAAAAAAAACGTACTTAAAATAGAAAAAATTGATTTTTTTTATATTTTTCTGATAACCAATATGACTTGCCTCGTCACCCGGTTCCGGCTTGACGTGGAGTTTTGGGACACCCTGTATATGTAATTTTTTATGTTTATGTGGAAGTAAAATAAAAGTTTCAAATTTCAGGGTGATAAACAAAAAAATAACTGTATTACTAGCTTTGCGAAAAATGGCTTCCCTATTACTACAGGAGACATGGTTAAGGTTTTATATTATTTAAATAACACAGTGCAAATAAATAAATATGGGAATGGGTGAAAATATCAGAAGTGCTTGATATTTTTTTGGTGAAAGGAATAACCTTCCTTAACGCGAGAAAAATGTTTCAATTTTTTTGGCCTCGTAGTTAATTTTTAAATATACATAATTTTTCCATTCGTCGTTCTAGGCTCAGTACGGCACATCAGACATATTCCTTGGTCCGCTACGTATGAAAAAAAATCCACCTTGAAAAGCTGTCAATGTCATTGTCACCACAAATTTTTAAGATTTGCAAAGAGAAAACAAAGAAAATAAGCGACAAATGTTTTAATGGAAAAAAAATCACAAACGTGTTTGCCCCTTAGATGTAAGTGGGTCCGAAGGTAACCAGAAAAAGTTGTAACATTATGGTCAAGTAGCGCTTACTTTTAGAAAGATATTTAAAGTTACATTTACTGAAATTCTCAATTCAGAAATAGGCCCTAAAGCTAACAAAAACCCATTACAGTATTTATGTGCTACAATGGAAAGATGAAGTAGTTCATAATTATGTAGATAATATCTACTATACTATTATACTAAAGCTAACACAGCAATATAAATTCTCGCGCAGTTTCCATCCCGGGCTCATCTTCGTGGATATCCAACCCATTTCGTTCATTCTATACCACACGACACTTCGGTCTTACGTGCAACGTCCGAAGACTCCACCGCTAGCAATGGCTCTTGCAAGTTGGCTTTTTGAATAGTTTGTGCCATTATTCTCGGTAAGAAAGTGCACTTATTTTAATTGGTAAGTAAAAATAGTCCTAGGAATTTTTAACGGCATTTAAAAACTTGACCTTGAAATTTGAAAAAAAAATGGGAACATCAAGTCGTGAGTGGTGTAGGTTGTACTTGTTATTTATGTAGTAGGTAAATTTTTTCTTTCTTGCTCGTCAACCCCTTGCACCAAATCATAGGTTTTGTGGGGCTGAAGTGTCAAATAAAAGTAATTAACTATTAGGTAAAATTAAATTCATTAGCATTGAGCTGATGAGTAAATGCATTCTTATAATAAAAAACAAGAACATAATGGTGGGGAACTTGGAACGCATTATAAACGTCCATAGTTCACCACTCTAAGCCTAGGCGCACACTAGCAACACGCGACAGGCGACAGCTCGGCGACTAGACGCGACGACAGGCTACGGCCGTCAATTTTCATTTTAATTTGTTCGAATCTCCGCACATTTGGCGGAAGAGTCGCGGAGTCGCGACGACAAGACGCCAGAAGCAAATGACAACGTCGCGTCTGACGCGGCGACTTGACGCGGCGAAGTCGCCCTGTTTGCGATGGCTCCTATTAGATAGTGTGGAGTACAACTAACATTAATCTTATTTCTAATGAAGTGCGTCGCCCTAACGCTGGTAAGTTCCTAAGAAGGAGTTGCAGTTAGGACAGTAGTGTTCGGTGTTTCTGCAGGAGTCCATGCAGTATGGCACGCAGACACAGGGCCAGCAACTGCGGAATGAAATAAACGGCATTAGTAACACTTTTTTAATCCACGGCTGTCTAAATTAAGTCTAAAGGACGTCAAAAATTTTGCGAGATGGAATATTTGTCAAAATAATATATATATATATATATATATATATATATATATATATATATATATATATATATATATATATATATACATATATATATATATATATATATATATATATATAAAAGGAGTAGCTGACTGACTGACTGACTGACTGACTGACTGACTGACTGACAGACTGACTGACTGACTGACTGACATATCAACGCAGGGCCTAAGCTATAAGGGTTAGAAACTTAAAATTTTGCACAGGGGTTCCTTTTGTAATGTAGGGAAGCACTGAGAAAGGATTTTTGAAAATTCATCCCCTAAGGGGGCGAAATGGGGGTTCCAAGTTAGTATGAAACTTTGCCGTTTTTGAAGTTATTCGAATGAAATTTGGTACGAAGTTTTTTCATTTAAAATTATGAAATACGTGTAAAATAGTTTTTTTAAAATCATCCCTTAAAGGGGAAAAGGGAGGTTCAAAGTTAGTATGAAACTTTTCCGTTTATGAAGTTATACGAATGTAATTCAGAATAAAGGTCCTTCATTGAATGTATTGAAACACGTGTAAAATAGTTTTTCGAAAATCATCTCTTAAGGGGATAAAAGGGGATGCATTTTGAAGTTATTCGAATGGAATTCAGTATGATGGTCCTTCATTGAAAGTCATGAAAGACGTGTAAAGTAGTCTTTCAAAAATCATCCCTTAAGGGGGTAAGAGGGGGTTGCGAAGTTAGTATGAAAGCTCTTTCGCATGCGCTAAAAGTATCCCTATTTTATTTGCAAACACTTTACTCAACTAAAGCCCACGCGGACGTAGTCGCGGGCAACAGCTAGTATTACATAAATAACTTCCACACATCATAATTACTTGACCTGGTCTCAAACTACGATTTCTTGTGCTACGGTAAAGAGACAGGGACATTGAAAACATGAAATTACACCCAGACTGAGGCCATTTGTATAAATATACGGGTGGCGGCCACCAACGAGGTAGTCAAGTCATTAAGTATACTACATTAAAAAGTGAGAAACAAATTCGACCAAGAATACAAAATGGTCTGGAATACAAATATGCATATCAACTATTTGATTCATCAAGCTTTTCAATAATAACCTATATTTCATCTACGATCAGTTGCCTTACTGTGATAGACGCGTCTGTCACAGTACGGCATAAAGTAAAAGGAAACTAGTCGCTGCAGTAACAAAGCTTAAACTTAAAAGAACTGAAGTGACTGCAGCAACATTGACAGTTGTGCGTGACACGCGCACCCCTAGACGAACGGTAAACCTTCACACTTCATAACCTTCGTCAAAAATACTGTTTCGTTGATATCATTATCATCATCATCATTCAGCCACAAGAAGTCCAGTGCTGAACATAGGCCTCCTCCATGGATTTCCAAAAAGACCGGTCGGAAGCGGCTTGCAACCAGCGTCTTCCCGTTCGTTGATATATTGGTAATAATTTGATTAACAGGTCAGAGGTTGGCGATTGATTTTGAGAACATCTGAAAGCAGAAAAAAATTCTAAACGTTTACCTATATTTGTGATATATTTGGTTATCACAGCACTGGGTATCCTAGCTTAGGACTGGACCAGTGATCGTCCAGTCCTGTGACCAGTTACATTATTACTATTTATTACTATATTACTAACGGAGATACTCACAGCGACAAGCACAGCACAAGGGCAATAATGTGCGTCTTCATGTTCGCCTTGCTCTCAGTTCGGGTCTCGACGCTGGCATGACAGGAGGGGCAAGTGACGCGCGCAGGCGTAGGGCCGACTGGGACGAAGCTCATGGCGAATGCTATAAGAGAAAGAGAGACAGTAAATAAGTGAGGAATATACAGCGATAACCCCGCCCGCCTGAGTGATCTTAAATGATCACGAAGGTTAAGCAACATAGGGCAGTGCATGGATGTGCGACCGTTGACCAACTCTAGTAGCATTTTTCCGAACGATCTCGTCCTTCGCAAGGCACGTTAAGGCAGTTGGTGCCGGCTGCCGTCGATATATGGCAGTAATTAAGCCAAGTCTTAGGGCGGCTTGAAAACTTCTGACAGTAAGACTAGCCCCCTGCTCCATTAGCCTCCAGCAATCTGGACTTGGCCCCCGCGGTGAAATATGGCCTATACCTTTAGCACGAGAAAAACAACCACCTCAGCGTACAATAGTCTCATAAGCCCGTCAAGCGACTCTGAATGAACAATGAAACCGATATATTTAAAAGCAAACTAGATATTACAAAAGTTTCCACAAGTCAATAAGGTGCACAAAAAACTATTTTAAATTCCTCTTGATTGTATCTTTGGACATGCCCATCACACAAAAACCAAATTGTTTCGCCGGCTAGAAGCCACTGCAACAAAGTACACTAACCGAATACTACGAAAATACCAGACCACAATAACAAAATAGATCAATTCGAACAGCACTAAAATACAGTGACAAAATTTATAAAAAGGCGTTTACGTATTACATACACTCAAATAATACACACCTGATTAAAAAACCAATATTAATGAAGTTGATCCAACTGCGGACGTACCACTCTAATAGCTCAACAACACTGGCTGACCGAAATATCAGACACGCCGAGAGATCGCACTAGACTTGACGTCATCTATGTTTCGTTGGGGCTGTTGATAAAGTGTATAATCATCTTATTTTTCCTAACTTGGCAAAAGTAGTAAACCAACATGGCGTATCAATAAAATCTGATATTTCATAGTTTGGGTGTAACTCAGTGAGCTGTAGTAGTTTCATAGAACTCATTGATGAATGAATGAAATCCATCACGGAAGTCATACATATGGTGGGTGATTAAGTGTAAGAATACTGTGATTTCACAGGCTGCTGTGAGAATGATTACGATATTGAATATTTTTTACGCCTAAGCAGTTAAATTTCAACAAGTATGGTGCTGTTGAATAATTTCTTGTTTCTGTGTAGTTTTGTGAAGCTGTGTTGAGAAGTATATCGTTTTCATTTCCGTAACCAAACTATTATTAATTTCTCTTTTGTTTCTACGCTTCTATTGTTAGAGTTTGACCATAAAGGTTTTGATAACGCTTCTATAAAATTTGGTATTTTTTTGCATGAGCAGCTATACCGTTTACTAAGAAACGTCTGTATTAAAACTAAAGTTGAAATTTATTAAGATATGCGTACATTAACATCCCAGTGAACTACAATTTTTAATGACTGAGTTGAACTACTCTGTCCAAGCATACTAATATCGTGAAAACGCGGCTTTGCTCAATAATATACGCAAAAAATCGAATTTACTAGTTATATAATAAATAAAAAGTTTGGGTAATTCCATACTCGGTTTGGTTAATTTATTTAGAGAAAACTCAACATTCCTTAGGGGCCATCAGTAAAATTAATTACGTCACACGAATTTCATGATTTTTTGACCCCTCCCCCATCTCACATCTGGTCACATTTGTGAGATTCCCCCCTCCCTAGTGTGACGTCACATGTTTTGCAATTTTACATCATTGCATTACACATTATTATATAAAACAGCAGTTCCGAAATTAGTTATAAAGTTGGGAACAGATAGTGTTGCAAATATTTTTGGGTCTTTAGTTAAAAGTTCGTGTTTTAATATCGATCATAATAGATTTTGAAATGTGACGTCACGACGTTTAGCACCCTTCCCACCCCCTTTTCACACAATATCACACTTTGTTGACCCCCTCCCTCCATCTTAACTTGTGACGTAATTTATGGATGGCCTTTTATTAATAAAACACAAAATAAAAAGATATTACATACTTTACAAAATGTTGGTTCAAATTGCTTGTAAGAATAGCGAATTAACCATCAGTCCAGGTAAACCACAGTCCAAATCACGAAGCAAATATGAAAATCCACAAGAGAGCCAGGTCTAAAAATCAAGGAATATAAAAACACACCCGTAATAACGTACAATATCAAGCGAAGCGCAGAGAAGAATGGCTGTTTCAGGGCCGATTTCTGAATTGAGAATTTCGCTAACTACTTAATTCCAGTGCTGTCTCGACAAATTTCTCAGAAAAGAGCGTGACAGAACGTTACTTAAGTATTTACTTACGTGAAATTCTCAATTCAGAAATCAGCCCTCATTCACCTAATGTTGAATGATATAGCCATGTTGATGCAAAAACAATATTTTTCCAAAAAAGATACAGTAGGTAAATATAAAAAATAAGTTTGAGACACATAAACGCAATAATTCAACTTATTAATCTTAATATATATTTAAAAAAACACAGTACCGCTGATTGAACTTTTATTAATTCGTTCTTTTCATTCACTTCGTCCCATCTCTACATCGAAATTTCAAACTAATTTGTGTAGTTTGGTTAACCCACAGAGAATACAATCACGGTTAACCTGTTACATACAATGGTGTCTAGAGCTTAGTGTGGTAGCCTAAAAATGTGATGCTCCTGGAATATCATGTTTTACGATCGAGTGATGTTTGTTTACTACATTTGCCAATTATGCGCACACTATGTATACGTGGATCGCAAAGATAGTAAGAAATACCCATCTTGGTTTATGTTATATTAATATCAAACTAGTCATGTTAGAACGGACGACGTAAGTGAAGTGTACTTGAAGTGGCGTTAAATTTTCGATTAAAATATTTTTATGTCCTATTTATCCTACTAGCAAATAATTGTCATTGAAACTATATCACTGTCTAAACTTACAATCAATGTTATATTTTGCACAGTGATTTAAATGTGAAATAAGAAGAAATCAATATTTAATGTTCGTGCGTAAAATCCTTACTACGCTGTAACAAGGTTATGTCAACCGTATTTTTTTGTAGTGACGTACCCAAAATAACGAAAATAATAACGGTCCCTTTAACGATACGAAGTTGATGAAGAGGCTTTAGAAAAAGATCATCGCGTTCTCAGAATCTCTCCGTACCACTGCCGTACCAAGCGATTGAGCTGATCTGGGCTCAAATAAAAGGGCGCACAGCTCGCCACAACACTTCACCGCCATTCGGCACAAAAACGATGATGACCCTTCTAAAATGCCTGCGAAAATGGCACATGAGATGACTGAGTGAAGGTCGTCTAAAAAACAAAACTACTTAATCGTGAGTCAGTAGCAAAAGCTAGTTAAGAATAACGTAAGGAATGATAACGTTGCTTTTCTCCCATCACTAGTCATATGAAACAGACATATGTGTCAGGATCGTAAACTCCCGGCGGCCGCACAATAATATACATCGAGGTTACATGCACTTTTCATAACTCACACAGATAAACACACCCTCACACACACACACACACGCCGATTCAATTCACGCCGATTAACCGATTCTTATACTAAGGCGTCTGCGGTAAAAACGCGTGATGACCCATACTCTCTGAGAGATAGCCTGTGTCCTGCAGTGGGACGCATCTTTTAATATGAATATCTATTAATGTTACAAACTATCTATTATATCTAATCTCCTTAAAGAAGCAATTCTTGTATATATATTTATATATACCTAATCAGAATCTCGGAAACGGCTCCAACGATTTTTACGAAATTTTGTCTTCAGATGCTTTCGGGGGCGTTTAATTGATCTAACTAGGTTACATTTTTAGAAAATGTTGTTTTATCCGTGTTTTAAGGCAATTGAAATTTGCTATAATAACTTACAGAGGGAAATTTCGCGTTTACCTGCAAGGTTGGGATAGTTCTGACGGGAAAACGGGCGACCCGTTTCGGGCCGATGTCAAGAGACCCGGTTCGAGTCATGATTTTTTTTCCAACGTCTTTTTTTGTTGAAAAAGGATTATTTTAATTTTATATTACATATTTTATATTACAAAAAAAGCACCGAGCAAAGCTCGGTCACCCAGGTACTAACAATTAAGAGATCAATTTTTTATTTATTTTTTGTACTTACAATTACACTGTAGGTCTGTAATGTTACTGTAATGTTATGTTTAATGTCTCGTGTGCAATAAAGTAAAATAAGTTGGTCTCTTCTAAAATAATTATAAAACAATGATAAACTCACCTGATAAAATCACAACAAATTCATTTCCTGTCACTTGCTGTGCTGCCGCTACACTGATTAATAAGATTAGCTATCTATGCAACCAGTATCTCACTGATAGATAACACACAGTAACTTGAGTAAATAATGTTCCGATAAACTACTCTATGGAAGACATATTTTCCTCGAGAACTACCTCAAAGCGACGAATACGAAGCGAAAAAGGTTTATTAGGTTAATGACAAGTGGTATAACCCGATCTACACCTTCGAGATATAGGCGTGAGTTTATGTATATACTTATGTAAATAAGCATATACATGACATATATAAGCATATTATACATAAGTACACACCGTGCATTCTTTTTAGTTATTTACTTTTTAGTAATTCTAGATCTACTCTATTAAGCTCTCTCTGTATACCTACCTATAAATTGTTTGTTACCTGTTTTACATGCCTATAAACAAATTAAATTAAATTAAATTAAATTAGGAAGCAGACAAGTTACAGGGATTTCGCAAAAAAAAAGTATCTTCTTTATCTCGCGTGTCAATGAGAAGCGAGAATCCTGCATTTGCCAAAATAAATTGTCAATAATTAGAAGTGTGTGTGACATAAGTGTCGTATTACGTGTCGTAAAAATGTCATTAAATTTCCTTTTGAAAGTAGGTAGGTAGGTATTGAAATTTTTGAGAATTTTTTGAGAACAGATTTTTTTTTTTTTGTGTAATACAATTTTAGTTCATGTAAAATTCTAGAGATTAATAGACATTTTGTTCTATTTAGGAACATTATAGCTGGTCTCATCTACAAAGTAAATAAAAAAATGAACTAGGTATGTATTTTTTTTTACCCGCCGTTTGAAACATTTTAATGTATTTTCTACCCTGTTACCGAAGGCAGGTCTCGCTGTGTTTGGTAAAGTCCCTCTTGTTAATTTCTGGTTTCCGGCATAAAGGTGGAGAGTTGGTAACTCTAGTCAACATGGAGAATCAACTTTCAAGAAAACCCTATTTGAAACGTTACTTTAATGTTTCAGACTTTGATCGTAGGGATAGACCATCTGGTAAGCATAAAAAAAGTCACTATGTAAATAAATTGAAGCATGATCAAAAGTACATAATTTTTTATTTGCATAAAACAAAACCAAAACCAGTGTTCGTGTTTGCAACGATTAATGAACATCGATGAAGCGAAAGTGATCTCACAGGATCGTGGCAAGTGGCACTCCTTTGTCTTAGCAAACAACTGTGTAAGTTTTAAAATAAACCGTTTGAAATTTCAAGATGTGAAAAATAAAAAACTTACTGTATTATTACTTTTGCTTAGGAAAAGTGGCCTAACTATCACCAATGAAGACATGGTTAAGGTTTTATGTTATTTAAATAACACATTGTAAGACATAAATATGTATTTATAAAAAAAAAACATTTACATCAGACACATGTGCCCATTCTAGAACCAGTGCGCGCAGCACAACTTTCCGCGGGATATCCCGCACGCAGTGTGGCGCGCAGTAAACCTTGTCACTTCTTTTGTCTGCACGGTCAATACATGAAAGTGACCGAAGACAAATACAATAGTGGTTTAACTTTTTTGTAGCAGTTGCAAGAAAGAAAGGGTAAGGTAAAAAATACAATACCGTGTTTTATGGCCTCCTCATACAAAATGACGAGGTGTGCGGCGGGTGCAAGCAAGAAATAATTTTAGAGACAATTTACAAAGGGTAAAACGGACCCCTATCCTCCCAAGTCCCTGTGTCCTAAAAAAGTACAACAACCATTGTTACTTTTTAAGATCGGGACTCAGGAGGATATTATTACTGAGACCTCGCTGTCGGTCCATCCGTCCGTCTGTCACCAGGCTGTATCTCATGAACCGTAATAGGTAAACAATTGAAATTTTGACAGATGATGTATTTCTGTTGCCGCTATGACAAAAAATAATAAAAAATATAATAAAATAAATATTTAAGGGGGCTCCTAAGCAATAAACTTGTTTTTTTTTTCCTCTTGTTTTTGCTCGATATTGATAAAGTAAGGCAAGAGGTAGACGCTTTAAATAGTCATAGAATACTTAGTTATATATTTAATTTAAAAACAAATATTTAAATTATGAATATAATAAATATTTAAGGTGGGCTCCCATACAAAAAACACGATATTTTTGCCGTTTTTATAGATAATGGTATGGAACGCTTCGTGGCTCGCACTTGGCCGGTTTTGAAATCAAAGTATGATACGACCATACGTACCTTATCTCATCTTATCTTATCGGTCAATACTTAAGTTCAAATAAAAAGGGATCCTATAAAATCTTTGTCTACACCCTCGATACTAGCACAGATATTTTCTCGCACTAAACAGCCATTTGGCGAGAAAAAATGCCGTCGTGTTCGCAGTGTCTTGTACTTTTATATATTCTGTGGCAGTGTAGACAAATGCGAAAAAAAATGTACTAGATTTTATGCGCGCGAAGAGATAGCTTGCACCTCTTCATGTTCGTATGCATAGGGAAACCGCCTGTCTCGTCATTTTAATACTCTGGAAGGTTTTAGATTACAGTTGAGAATAGACAAATTGGCGTTCGTGCTACGCGTGCAGAATAGTGACATCAGCATGTAAGCATCCAAGACCTGGGTTTTTTGTCCTCAGCCGAGATGCGTACCCGGGGACCTCTCGCATGGTAGACAGATGTGCTAATCGCTGCGCCACAGAGGTCGACAATAAACTAGCTGTATAACAACCAACTGTTTTATCTGACCAACCAACAACAAATTTTCTGTTGTTGATTGGTTAGATAAAACAGTCATTATCTAACCAACAAACAAGAAAAAATCTGCTGATGGATCACCAACAATCAACTTTTTTTTCAACTGGTCGGAGGTCTGTAATCGGCTTAGGTTTATTGTCGAGTTAAAAAAAAATATATACGGAATATCATACTTTAATTCAAAAAAATCTTATAAAATGACTCGTAGAAGATACATGAAAAGGTACTTAAATCATTAACACAGTGAAGGACACCAATCGCCGGTGTCGGAATTGAGAATGTTACTCAGTAAGGCATAATATCGTTCAGACTCTTCCTTTTTGATATATTCAATGAGAAAACAAAAAGAAAATAAGTGAAAATATGTTATTGGACGGTAACCAGAAGAAAGTGTACGTTATGATTCAGCGCTTTTAGAAACGATACTTAAGTTTCATTTAGTGAAATTCTCAATTCATAAATCGGCCCTAAATCTAACAATAAATCCATTATTGCATTTATGTGCTACAATGAAAAGAGGAAGTAATACATAACTATGTAGATATACTAAAGTTAACACAGCAATATAAATTCTCGGTCGCTCCGCAGCCAGTTGTACATTGTGCAGTTTCCATTTCGGGCACTTCCTAGAATTCGTAGATATCCAACCCATTTCCTTCATTCTACACCACACGACTCTTCGGTCTTACATTTTACTCGGCTGGGAAAATTTAGTGCCAAACCGCACCTACGTGCAACGTCCGAAGACTCTGCTGGCAATGGCTCTTGCAAGCTAGCTTTTTGAATAATTTGTGCCATTATTCTTGGTAAAAAAGTGCACTTATTTTAATTGGTAAGTTAAAATGGTTCTAGGCAGTTTTAAAGGTATTTAAAACCTGACCTTGAAATTTGAAAAAAAAAAATTGGTAACATCAAGTCTCACGTGCTTTAGGTTGTAATTATTATTAATGTAGCCCATCTTTTCTTTCTTGCAACCCCTTGCACCAAATCTTTTGTGGAGCTGAAGCTTCCAATAAAAATAATTAGGTATTAGGTAACATTAAATTCATTAGCATTAGAGCTGATGAGTAAATGCATTCTTGTAACAAAAATCAAGAACATAATGGTGGGAAACTTGGAACACATTATATACGTCCATAGTTCACCACTCTTAATAGTGTAGAGTACAACTAACATTAATCTTATTTGTAATGAAGTCCATCGCTTTAACGCTGGTAAGTTCCTAAGAAGGAGTTGCAGTTAGGACAGTAGTGTTCGGTGTTTCTGCAGGAGTCCATGCAGTATGGCACGCAGACACAGGGCCAGCAACTGGGGAATGAAATAAACGACATTAGTAACACTTATTTAATCCGCAGCTGTCTAAATTAATTCTAAAGGACGTCACAAATTTTGTGAGCTGAAAATATTAATCCAAATGTTATTACATGAAACCAATAACTTCTACGGATAAGGCTACGGTAACCAGACAAGCACATTAAAAACATGAAAGTACATCCAGACTGAGGCCATTATTGTACAAATGAATCGCGGCCTCCAACGAGGCGGTCAATTCATTAAGCACACAACATTTAAAATGAAAAGAATTTTATCTTTACTGTTGACAAATATTTTGACCAAGAATTAAATATAGTCTGGAATAAAATATACATACCGACTTATTCAATTTATCAAGTTTTTCAAGTGACAGACTGTATAAGGTAAAAGGAAAACTAGTCACTGCAGTAACAAAGCAAACTTAAAAGAACTAAAGCGACTGCAGAAACGTTGACAGTTGTGACACACGCACGCCTAGATGAACGGTAAAACTGTTGTTTTAACCGTCACACTTCTTAAACCTCGTCAAAAATATTGTTTCGTTGATATATTGCTAATAATTTGCAACTCAGAGGTTAGCAATTGATTTTGAGAATGCCTGAAAGCAGAATAAAGTCTGGATGTTTTCCTATATTTATATAGGTAATATCTTTGGTAACCACAGCACTAGGTATCCTAGCTTAGCACTGGACCAGTGTTGGTCCAGTCCAGTGACCAGTTATGCTATCTTGAGTTACATTATTCATCATCATCATTCAGCCACAAGAAGTGCACTGCTGTCATAGCCCTCCTCCATGGATTTCCAAAAAGACCGGTTGGAAGCGGCTTGCATCCAGCGTCTCCCTGCCACTTGGATGAGATCGTCTGTCCATCTTGTGGCTGGTCGTCCTACGCTGCGCTTTCCGATGTGTGGTGTCCATTCAAGAACCTTATTACAAGTCACATCTTACTATAATATTACTAACGGAGATACTCACAGAAACAAGCACAGCACAAGGGCAATAATGTGTGTCTTCGTGGTCGCCTTGCTCTCAGTTCGGGTCTCGACGCTGGCATGACAGGAGGGGCAAGTGACGCGCGCAGGCGTAGGGCCGACTGGGACGAAGCTCATGGCGAATGCTGTAAGAGAAAGACAGACAGTAAATAAGTGAGGGAGATATAGCGATAGCCCCGGCCGCCTGAGTGATCTCATACGATCACGATGGTTAAGTTTTGACTAACTCTACTGACATTTTTCCGAACGGTTCTGTCCTTTGCAAGGCATGTTAAGCAGTTGGTGCCGGTTGCTATCGATAGATGGCAGTCGTTAAGCCAAGTCAGAGGCTTTAGGACATCTTGAAAATTTCTGACAGTAAGATCAGCCACCAGTCTTACAAGCCTCCACCAATCCGGACTTGGCCCCCGCAGTGGAGTATGGCCTATATTTTTCTCAAGGAAGAGACCCGTGGCCTCCCGTGGGGACATAATTGGTTGATGATGAGACAGAGAGAGGGGAGAATAACGCGCAGACTTGGAGCCAACTAGGACATAGCTTTTGGCTAACGCTGTAAGAGAGCCAGTGAATGAATGTGGGGCTAGTACCACGTAGGGTAATGGGCCTTTTACACGAGGCCAATAGCTGAGACAATCCAGTAAGCCAGTCCAATAGGACAATATTCTAAATCGTTCTATTTCATTGGATTGGCTTCATCAATTGGCTTGGGCCAATCCAATGCATTGTCCTGGCTCCATTCACACGAAGACAATATTGGACTGGCTTACTGGATTGTCTCAGCTATTGGCCTCGCGTAAAAGGCCCATAAGGGCCAAGTGGAGCAAATTTCACGGCGAGCCCTGTAAGTGAAAAAGAGTGGCCTAGTAAATGAATGGCGAAAATGCTAAAAAGAGGCAGGTTCGCGCTTTGTGTGGAAGTGAGGATTGATTCCGATGAGACTGCTGAATCTGCTGACGCTATGGAAAGTCAGTGAGTGAATGAGTGCGAAAGAACAAAGGAGAGGATAATGAAGGTGTGACTTCATAGGATTCTCTGGAACGAGACTATAGAAATGGCAAATGAGACGTTTAGAAAGAGATAGTTAGGACTGGTTTCTGAATCGAGAATTTCACTAAAAAAATGCCTAAGTAACGTTCTGTCACGCTCTCTTCTGAGAAATTTTACGACACAGCAATACGAACAGTTAAGTACATAGTTACTTAGCGAAATCTTCAATTCATAAGCCAGCCCTTAATAGATTTTATAGATAGACATAGACATTATTTATTGATAATATTCATAACATGTCACAAGTCATAATGTTCGTTGATTAAGACAAAGTCCAAGGCGTTGGCTGATAGTGAGAATGCGTACGTGAAAGAAATGAGAATAGAGATTTAACTGTGAGTTCCCTCATGATGGGCCGTGGTATGAATATAGTGCCCCAACTTTTAGGCAAACCCAAAGAAACTCTGTTTGTCAGTTGGATGTTTACTAACAAGAAGACGATGAATGTTGGGCATCATTGACCCTCGTGTAGAGGAGCAATTACAATTGCGAGTAATTAATTACCATGATGTCATAGGTATTAATTTACCACTAACAAGGTGGCTAGACTTTAACCTAGATCAAGCGTCTAAATCCATACATTCTATTAGTACTGCGCTCGCGTCATGGATGGTTGCCAGGAAGAAAATAGAACTTACTGCCAATAATTTGATGTACGACAGCTTTTATTGCCAGGTCGATAAGAGCTTTTATCGAACAACGCAATATCGTGCGTCGGTGCCGGTCGTGCTGTTAGTATCATTCAACGATCAAGGACATCAAGGTTGAAATGCAAAATCTGCGTCTAACTCAACAACGCCCATAAAAAACGTCTCGACTAAATATTTAAATGAATGCTATTGTGCTAATATATTATCCGTGAAGCTGCAATGGCACTAATGAATGAGTATAGAATAAACATCACCACCACGAAAACAAACCACATACGTACACTGATACTATGACAAGAGCATTACCACAAACACAAAGTAAGTTTACAATAAAGTCAGAATGTATTTTTTTAAATTAAATATAGAACCGACTTCGAACACTACTCAAAGCAGAGAAATAATTTAATTCTATCCCGATTACTCGAATACGCGAGGACCGATTTGGATTTTTTTTTTGTTTCACAGGTGACCACCTGTTTGGGACCCCAAAGTCCCCAAATTAGGATTTGATGCTGAGGTCCTGGAGAAATCAAGACCGTTTAAATTTTAAAAGCACACTTCAAGTGATTTTGGTGTTTCTGATAGGGGACTCGTGCCGAATGCGTTTTGAAAACACTATTTGGCGGAATCGCAGTCACAAAGACCTATTTCTTTAAAAAACTGACGTCAATATACTAGGTAAAGCTTCAAAAGCCGATAAATAGTTTATACGAATAAGACCTTTAAATTCGATGTAGGTATTGTAGAAATATGTATATTTTGGAGTCGGTGCCCAAATTGTATGTGGTATTCATGTAACTAGGTATGTCCCGTCTCCAAATTATACTTCTACAATTCCTACATATAATTTAAAGGTCCCAGGACCGGTTTCGGAATTGATAAATTCTCAATTCCAAAACGGGTACTGGGACCTTTGCCATGACAGAATGTTAGTAAAATTCTTTTACACTCTTTTCTAAGAAATTTGACGAGAGAGCAGTAGTTACAGTTAAGTAGTTAGTAAATTTTTAATTAAGAAACCGGACCTTCTTAGTTTAAATTATTTCTATGCAAAACGTGGGCCCAGTTCTAATGATTGGTGCCTCCGCTTACCACCTTGGGGAGCGGGCGTGAGTTAATTTATTTTTTTATTTTATTCTATTTCTCTATTTTGGAACTGTATGTAGGTAGTACTTTGAAGTCGGTTTTTATTTTTTTTATTACAGATTAAGTAGTTCTCATTTCTTGTCTAGATGCTACCTCTCACAACAACCCTGTCTATGTAACACATAAATAGGTATAATAATTTACAAATATACAGGTTTTCCCTTCCTGATAATTAAATGAATTATGTAGCACACTTTTGGAACCCACATCTTGTAAACTATACTCATAAAACTTTACTTACTGGATAAATAGTCTGTGTGACAGGGTTTATAGATTTTTGGTTTGATAGATTTTATTTTACTACCCGATTTATAGATCTAACAACATCAAAGCAATTTTGAGCAATTTACTTAAGCGTATGTATATTTATGCCAAATTCAGCCAATCAGCTTTCTAGCTGACAACAGCTGACAACTGACCACAACATACCTAATGAAATAAGTACATTACAGATTCTATTTTGTGTAACAGAGTTGGCATTCATTCGTTTTTATTGTGTA
The DNA here is from genome assembly GCA_947310845.1 of Yponomeuta plumbellus. Lineage (NCBI taxonomy): Eukaryota > Metazoa > Arthropoda > Insecta > Lepidoptera > Yponomeutidae > Yponomeuta > Yponomeuta plumbellus. Next base: position 8,606,672 of record OX371192.1, on the reverse strand, counting down.
TTTAGATTGATGAACTTTGAACTCTATTATATTTAAACAGTTTATTGTGCAACTTTTAAAAATTTCAGCAATTAATGTAGGTAGCAACCAAAGAATAACATGGGTATTTTCTGCGCGCGCATCTAGGTACTATTCACCGAACTGTGACGGAGCAATCTTTTTTGTAATGGCATTTCACAAGCGTGCGAATACCTACATTTTCTTTTTACGTCTGTAGGTACAATGTTATCAAAATCTTAGCTCTTTGGTGGTTTTCCATCGTGTAGCGATAACATTTTCCATTGTATACAAAAAGCGCAACAAGTAGATAAATTATATTCTACTTTTTGTTTGAACTGCACTGGCTGGCGCTAGTATTCCTATGGTACAGTCGAAAGCAGATCGATCTATAAATCCATGCACTTTAATCAGTTACGTTACCGGCGACTCAGTAGTTAATGTTAAAGAGTTGATTCGATGTTTACTGTCGCGTGGTCGCATCGAGGTCACCCGCAAGCCAGTTTAGTGCAAACACGAAGTAAAAAGCAAGTAAATACTTATTATTACTGCTAGTCACACAATGAAAAACGTCCAATGAGCTAAAACCCTAAAACTCGCGCAGCAGGTTTGTAGCGGCATCGGTAAAATGGACCTTTGTACGAGAAAATACGGCTCCGTAACCTGCGTAATGGCCGGTTTACACGGGCTTCGTAGCTAAGCGCTTAGTACTTGTCACTAATACTAAGTCCTCAAGTGTAAACACGCTGATTAGTGCTTAATATTAGTGTTTGTGAATAGTACAAGTGAATAGAAAACGATCCTATTTACTAAGCGATAAGTCAATACCCCCACCACGATTTACTAAGCACTTGTTGCTTGCTGACAGTGTGTAAACAGCTCGACAAGTTAGTTAGTGACAAGTTGGGGAAGTGAAAACACGTGTTTATTTACTTACGTATGGCGTCGTCCCATTTCGAATGTACATAGTCACTAATAACTTCTACTGGCTCCAACATGTAAACGGTTACTTTTCACTTGTCATATTGACGCTTAGTGTATTGACAAGTACTAAGCACTTAGCTACGAAGCCCGTGTAAACCGGCCATAACAAACAATGTTTTATTATTAGGTTTACCCGCCGATTTTACGTGCAGCACAGGTGCTATCTGATCACTGTCGATCTGTGCAAAATGGCGTACCAACCCAGCCCATATCATTTCGAAAAAATACTGGTTTATCATAATAATGTAGGTATAAGGTTTCCGTCAACCACACCGCAATAAACAAAGTAGGTACTGTCGTTAGCCCTTCAAGCGACCCTAAATCAACAATGAAATCGATCTATCTAAAAGGAAACTAGATACCTACCTATTACAAAAGTTTCCACAAGTTAGTAAGGTACACAGAAAACTATTTAAATTCCTCTTGTATCTTCGGGCATGCCCATCACATAAAAACCAGTTTGATTCACCGGCTAGTAAGCGACTGCAACAATGTAACTAACCGAATATCTACTACGAAAATACCACACCCTAATATCAAAATAGGTCAATTCGAACAGCACTAAAATACAGTAACAAAAAGGCGTTGATATATTAAAATACACTCAAATAATACACACCTGTTTAAAAAACCAATATTAATGAAATAATTCCAACTGCGGACGCACCACTCTAATAGCTCACCAACACTGACTGACCGAAGTATCAGACACGCCGAGAGAGCGTATTCGACGTGACGTCATCTAAGTATGTTTCGTTGTAGCTGTTCTGTTGATAGTGTATAATCTAATCATCTACGTGAATCACAAAGATAGTGAGAAATAACCATCTTATAATAATATCATACAAATTGAAAATACAAAATACACTAAAATTGTGAAAATAATAATTTATACTACTTTTGTACAGTCGGATGGATATTTCTTCGCGGAAAAAATGATAATAATATCAGCAGTGCTTAGACGCAAGCGCCAGTCTACACTTCGATCTAGGATGTGTGATGTAGGTAGGTATGTGATTGAGAAACGTTGATTACCTATATCGCACTGCTGAGGCAAGCAGACTCATTATGAGAATGCCAGATCTTGGAGTCTGAACGATATAAGAACGACAATAGTTAATACTCGCGTCTAAGTGGTAGTCTACTAAGCAATCGCTGTATTACAATGGTATAACCGGCCCAAATTAAATAGCCATCTCTCGCAAAGAAGATCGCACAGCGCGAGGCACCGAATTAAGATGCACGGGTATAAAACATCGGAATGCGATCGGTGATTTTACTTGACTACCTGTTGGTACTGTTGTATGAATGAAGTAACCATTACCGTGCTTTATTAAACCACTGTACTATGCATTTCAGACACTCGCTCCCCTGAGTATACGGGTACGTATACGGGACAGACGAGGAGTGTCATTTCAAAGTGACTTATTTCCACTTTTGATAATAAATTAAAAAGTGATGGGAATCGATTTTTAGCATACGATTACACCACTATACCAAATCGGGTATTACCGAATGAAACGCTTAATTCCTCTCTAAATTTGTCTTTCAATTCATATATCTAAAACAATTTCGCTTATTTTCACGTCATTTGCTAACAGTAATCAAGACACAAAATACCTACGTTCTTTTACAAACTGAATGTGCTAGTGTCAGAATCACCTAACTACGATCTTCTTTCATGGTAACAAGAAAAAAAATATTACATAACACAATTAGTAACGTAGAGGTTTTTGGCATTTATATCAAAATCTGATAAGGTAGAAATATCTAAGTCATTTTGAAATGACGCTCCTCGTCAAGACAATTTTATTGTTAAAACAATAAAATTTACTACAATTATTTTCAAACGTCCAGCATTGTCCCATTGCGTTGGTTAGTGCGTTGTGTCCTGCATGTAATTGTTGGTAGATTAATAAAATATTGATCGTTACTCGATCTTCAGTGCAACAAAATCTCAGAGACACATTTCCTACACCGTCGTGCCGGCGCCGTGTGACGTCACTGACCTAAAAAAACGTGTCTTCCGCGCAAGCGCGCCACAGGCCGAGCCTTTACGGTTCCGCCGCCAAGGTCACTCAGTGTGTAGTCAAGCGAGCATTGCTAACAGAAGCTTCACTTTTATTACCTATCCTATGATCAGTCTATTGTTTACCTACCCTATGGTGATAGTCTACCTTCCAATAAGCTATTTGACAGTGTGAAAAAACAGTATTATTTATACGTATTAGTGTAAATTATGAGTCTCAAAACCGCTTTGAGGCATTTTAACTAAAAAAACAATTATTGTTTGTAAAGAAACACAAGATAAAAATTGATGATTGTACATCCGTAGCCATTGTACCGAAAACGGCCTGGATTGGCCGATTCTATGATGACATCACATGCCAGCAAAAATGGCGTCTGTGATTCATTCTTTCTGACGTTCGTTCATTGGTTGGTTTATTGGCAAGGGACGTCATGATTCCTGTGCGACGCCATATTGCCCAAGATAGCGTTTTGGCGTCTTATTTTGAAAGTGAATTTTCGTTTGCCTTTTTTAGAAAGACAACATAACATTTACATACAGGCACATACACAAGAATTTAAAGGAACCACTTTCTGAGGACTCCATGAACACCAACAAAACATAATTATGAGATGGATTTCAGAAATCGGTCAAATAGCCTATTCTCGTACGCTAACAATATCTAAAAATTATTTTTTCGCATGCACTTTGGCTGTCTGACAGCTGCTTAGAATAGATTAACAGATTGTTATACCCTGTAAAATATAGCTTGAGATCCGCGACAGCTGTCACACTGACAGGGCTAGGTTACGATGTTGCCTCAGAATAAGGACGATATTGCTTAGACATCGAATAGTGTGCAGTAAGTACGGAGTTTTCACAGTACAAAGATTCTGTGAAAAAATTCAAAACTTCATGGACGCAATTTAGATGACAGCGAATGTCAATATAGGTGAATTGGTTACATTAACATCGTACGTTATATGTAGGTATTTGTATATTCATATTATTATGTTTAGCCTCCTCAGTCCTGCCAAAGTGAAATGTGAGTGAACCTTGTGAATGTGATTAACAATGTTTTCTGTTAGGTATTGTTTTCAAGGTCAGGGCTGTGGAGGTTAAGTGCTTTGTTGGCAGAGAAGTTTATATTTCGTTTCATTCAGATTTGGCATACAATATGCGAGTAAACAAATCTAAATGTATACCCGGGGATTTCTCGTACGCTATTAGTCTGTTAATCTATTGTTAATTTGCTGTCAGTTGCCGAAAGTGCATACAAAAAAAACAACTGACAGCAGCTGTTGTTAACTGTTGTTAACAGCTGCTGTTAACAGTAGATTAACAAACTGTAAGCGTTCGAGAAACCGGGGGTTAGGGAAGCAATAATATCCATCTAGTTGCCCTTTCGTACGCAATTTATGTATTTAAACTGTCTAAATAAAGTAACTAAATAAATAACTTCCACAAGATACAATCACTTGACCTAAACCCAAACTAGGATACGTTGTGGTATGGTAACCAGGCAAGGACATTACAATATGGTACATAATACATCCAGACTGAGATTGAGCCTATGTGGGTAATTCAAGGAACATCATGCCTATTGACGATTTTCGGACATTTACAGTAGTAAATTAATTTAATGTATAATAACATATTGACTAAAACTGAATAAATCTAAAAATAGTAAGGCCATATTGCAACACTTTCCTATGTTAAATAACTAATCTCCTCAGTCTAAACCTTGAAAATAACAATAGCTTTATTTATTTTACTATTGACGAAAAACGTATTTCTGAAAACCTCCGTAGATGGCGCTAAACTCATTACGTTACGGTAATTTTGAACATAATAAAAGTGTCTACAGTAATCACGGAAAAAATTTTTTTTTTAATTCAATTAGCCAATCTAAACTAACAATGTAACTCCTTAAGAGGTATAAGATAAGATAAGATAAGAATATTATTTGTCTAATTTGGTTCCGCCTGCTTAGTAGTGGGTGGTTAGTAATTTTTCTTTCAGTTTTTTTTTTCAGTTCCGAGTTTGTATACTATCTCGAAATACTGTATTGCGAAAAAAAAAGTGTACCAGTCAAAAACAGATCAACCTTTACACGCGTATACTCTACCATTCTACCATACCAGGATTAGCGCTCGTGACATGGCTGTTAGTTTTGCGATGATAAAGTGGTTTTATTCCTCCCATACATATTAAATACCACCTCAGAAACATAATAGAAACGGATTTTTCTAAACGGAACTAAAACACCTAGTAATTTTTAACCATTTTCGTGCTTAACTGGGCGTCAATTCTGTAAGTTTATTATAGCACAATAACAAGTTCATGGACCTTCATTGAATGGTAGATCACGTGACGTGATATTTCAAATCAAAAATGCCTCGAAGGTTTGATACATCTACCTATCGATGTCATCTAGCAATGAAATTAAATCCCCATATTCATACAGTTCTCTATACACTACAATACAATGAGAAAATAAAATAACAGAATTTACACCGTGTTCAACTAAAGTTAAGAGCAGTTTCTGTTCTATCTTTAAATTATCGTTTGAGGATCTGACTATTCAATGTCCGCATCTGCAGACACCTTTAATGGGATGGAAATAAAGTTCAATTTATACTATGACCCTAGCAAGTACCCAATTCCGTAATGCTAGTTTTTTTTCAATACTCTATTGTAGTTTTCTTGTTGGAGGTAGGTAACTTACAGTTAGAACAAATATTTAAAACGGCCATTGAATGCAAATATAACGAATTGCTATTTTAAATATTAGCTAAAACTAAAGCAATTGCAGGTGCCAGTAAAAATAAATTTGCAAATATTCGTGATTTCCGACCCTTGGATCTGTGAATCGAAATACAAAGTAGTCAAAAGTATGGTAACGTTAAAAAAGGTTTGTCGTTGAAATTAAAATTGTTTATTTTAACCACAAAAAAAGCATTATCTTACCATATCCTAGTGTGGGGTCAGAAGCAATGTATGTGCCTGTGTGTAAATGTTGTGTTGTGTTGTGTTGTGTTGTGTTGTGTTGTGTTGTGTTGTGTTGTGTTGTGTTGTGTTGTGTTGTGTTGTGTTGTGTTGTGTTTTGTTATGTTATGTTATGTTATGTTATGTTTATATTATACAAGCAAAAGGTTTATAATATTATGTAGGTTGGCGATTCTCAGAAATCTGGCTCAAATGGCATAATTTCTTTGGCGCATTTTTTTCATATTAACTCGATAAAAAGTAACATTATTGTAGGTTTATTGGCCCCTGAAGATTGTACTGTATTGGTAGGTTTTGGTGGCATCTATTACAATACCTATAGGTTCTTTTTACTTGAGTAAATTTGAAAAAAAATGCACCATAGAAATTATGTAGTACCAACTGAGAATCACTCAGGTAGGTGTACTGTTAGGTATGCAGAAATAAAAAAGAAAACAAATACTTTGATTTGGTCGGCATCAAACATAATAATTGCTCAAGCCATAGTTTTTTCACCTTTTAATACATTTTCTCCTGCTAGTGTTTATTTTATGTTCAAGTGTAGCTATGGGCTATTTTTTTTCAAAACGTACACCATAATATTATTATACAATGTATTTAAGTCATTGTTATAACGTCCCGTTTAGAAACTTTCAACGAAAACGTTTACTTTCTGTATTAGAAACGAACCTTTCGTTTTCCGTTGCTACAAAATATTTATGAATAAACCTTTTAACTCTTTTATTTCCAGTTTTGGAGCAGAGGATTGCCGATGAGGCAGTGTTTGGGTCGCATTCCTGCACAAGGACGTCTTGCTTCCAAAACTGCATACAGCTCAGTCAGTTTGACTCAAATGACTTAAAACGAGCTTTGGGTCTACCCTTTAAAAGACGAAGATCGCTATAACTTTCGTAATCATTTAAAGTTTTAAACTTCTAGCAAAATCTTTAAAAATCTGTCAACATTTTTAACAGAGTGAAAAATATAAGTATTCTTTATAATATATTATATCGTATAAATAATGAGTTTCAAAACTACTTTATGGTTTTTCAACTAAATTTGAACATAAATTTGAACATAACCAAAAAACCAGGATAAAAATTGTTGAACAACTGAATTTGAACATAACCAAAAAACCAGGATAAAAATTGTTAATTTTGTATCTGTAGCCATTTTATTAATAAATATAAACATTTACATTCAGGTACATACATTGCTTCTGGCCAAACACTAGGATACCCCGTGTCGTGGGAACCAGAAACAGCGACATCACTAACTTTTAAACATTCAAGACGTGGGTTTTTTTTGTTTTTGTCCCCAGCCGGGATTCGAACCCGGGACCTCTCGCATGGTAGGCAGATGCGCTACTCTGCCCTCGTAACGAGAAACACAGTAATAGCCATTACTGCGATCTACAGTAGACCTACAGCCACCATATTTTTTTTTAAATGCCTTTGCAAAAAATGTTTTTAAGTAGCTTATTTTTGCATTCAAACTACAAACCCAGTACCTAATGGCTATTACTGTGTTTCTCCTTTCGAGGGTAGTACTGCTGCGCCACACAGTATCTATTAATAATAATAATAATAATAATAGATACTGCAGGGCACAGGCCTTCTCTTAGAGAGTATGCGACACCAAGCGTGTAGGTACCATAGATTGGCAATTTAAAGCGTCTCACCCCCGGTTGCTTGCACGCTAACAAGCTGTTAATCTACTTTTAACAACTGTCAGTACGCCAAAGTGCATACGAAAAAAACATTTGACAGCTGTTAACAGTAGATTAACAGAGTTTTAGCGTACGGGAAACCGGGGGTAAGTAAATGAACACAGCAGGCACTCGGCTTTTCTCACGACGTTTTCCTTCACTTTAACGTTGTTCTACGATCACCTATGTTCCGTTGTTCTGTTATACTTTGCTACTGCTAATTCACAAATGTACGTAATTTGCAGAACATAGTCGTTGGTGCACCCACTCAGCTTTTAAGCTGTAAAACTATGTAGCTTTGTTTACTTAGTGGGACGAGGTTCCATGTTTTTTAGGGTTCCGTACGCAAAGGGTAAAATGGACCCTATTACTGAGACACCGGTGTCCGTCCGTCCGTTCGTCTGTTACCAGGCTATAACTCATGAACCGTGACAGATAGATAGTTGAAATTTTCACAGATCATGTATTTCTGTTGCCTTTATAGCGGCAACAGAAATACATGAATAATACTAAAAAACTGAAAAAAAAAATTTAAGTGAGTTCCCATACAACAGACACGATTTTTTTTGCCGTTTTTATAAATAATGGTACGGATTCCTTCGTGCGTGATTTCGAATCGCACTTGGCCGGTTTTTTAATTAGCATGACTAGAATGAAAATGGGAGTATTGTAAAAAAACCTTATAGGTTGGAAAGCGAGTAGTTATACAGTGTGTCCCTGGATAAAGTGCAATCCCGAAAGGGGATGAAACTAGACCATGAATCATTGACTAGAAAAATATAAAAAAAAATTATAAAAAAATATTGTAGGATTTATTGGTATTTTAAGATTTTCATGTTTCATTAAGGACTCTATGTACAAAAGTATTGATCTCTTCCAAAATAATGGGTCTATTTCTTTGAAATAAAAAAAAACAGTATGCCTAGTCCTACTAAAATGTAAATAACTCCTACCTAGCCAATAGTTATAACTATGTCATTTTATAGCTTACTTTTATTCTTTACCATTTTAGCTTCCAAATAAAAAAAAACAATGTTCTTACTAAAAAATTGGCTAGGTAGGAGTTATTTACATTTTAGTAGGACTAGGCATACTGTTTTTTTTTATTTCAAAGAAATAGACCCATTATTTTGGAAGAAATCAATACTTTTGTACATAGAGTTTTTAATGAAACATGAAAATCTTAAAATACCAATAAATCCTACAATAATTTTTTATATTTTTTTTTTATATTTTTCTAGTCAATGATTCATGGTCTAGTTTCATCCCCTTTCGGGATTGCACTTTATCCAGGGACACACTGTATAAGTTTCACTCGTATGTATTTCGGTCTATCCATTTGTCCATCTTCTGTCTGTCGTAATCGTAATAGCTCCCAAAGGCACAGACCCGTTTTTGTGGGTTATTTTATTGTTTACGTCTGGAGGACAATGTTGCTGCCAATTTTAAAGGGTTATTCATATTTTAAGAGGTTATCCGTCACTATTCTATGTAGAAACTCATACAGTGTCCACATTTAGTTTTACCTATAAACTTAGAATGAAAATTAAACACTCGGACCCAAGTTATTTGAAGACTGCAACATAAAATGCAACATAAAATGTATTTTTTATATTTTTTTCCATCATTAATGTTTATTGTTTTTGTGTTGAACAAACAACATTTTTGTGTTGTAGCTTACGCTGGTTGGTTGTTATTAATAAACACCTATGTAACAAGAGAGGCAAGAGGCGCTGAATGCTGAAATACAGGCTATAAGCCTAGTTGAGCAGCAGATGCTATAACAATGACAATAAGACTCGAAGGACCAATGTACGGAGCGGTATGCAATATTCACACCCCGTAGTGTCACGTGTCATGCAAAGGGAGGGGAGTTGTCAATGAGTACACAGCCGATTGGTATGACGGTCTATAATGCACTAAATAAAATATTACAGTTTGGTGTAGGTTTTAGTAGGTCGCGCGTGTAAGCGCTGTCAGCGGAAAATATATAAATGTGTGAGTGGCTCATACATACTGCCACCCAAAAGAGAGAAAATTAAGATGCAACCTAAATGCATAAGACTAACATCTTAAATATTTACATGTCACAAGGTTAGTGAGAGTGCAATTACAAAGGTGTGGTGCAAGTTAGTACCTAAATTTACAATGCAAAAGTTATGGAAACTTATTACTCAAAAGTTATGTCTACAAAAGAGCATGATTTATTTAGATTTGTCCGAGATTTATTTATTTCGCAACACTTCACTGGTGAGGCTTCTTTCAAATAATTAGGCACTACCTCATTAACTACACTACACTCACTAATTTCTGGTCTACGATGTGTCATCTCGATCGGTTCGTCTGAACTACGACGTGTCACTGATCGTTTCTGGCATCTTTGCCTTATTCTATAGACTGCGTACAGTAGTATCACTGCTGATACAATCGAAGAAATACTGTAGTTCACGATGTAATGGGGTATCTCATCAGATGTAAACTCTTCTGGAGTTTGTGACTTTAGGATGTCAAGTTTTTTCTGTATGTCTTGATACATTTGAGCATGATTCTCTATGTTCAGTATATCTTTCAGTAACGAGGTATTGATGATGTCATTTAGAGGGGATGATATGAGTGGGTTTGGCGTGTCAACCTTCTGTTGCAGATACATCTGGTTTACGAAGTCATAGTGTGCATGTATAGTAAAGGTGTCTCCTTTCATAACACAACCTTGGCTTAGCGCAATGACTCCTGTGCCGCGTAAGCGTTTTGTGGAGATCCCAGCTGGGCATAATATGCGGATGTCGCATTCCTCGCAACACGAGAACAGCCAAGAGTCTCGGGAGTGCAATCTAACCCACTTGTCGGTGCATCTCTTTGTTTCCGACCGACAGTACATCACGTTATCATTGTTTATAAATAAACGGGTGTCACATATTGACTCATGCGGCTTAAGACTGTATACGGGAGTTTTTAAAGGGCATAATAGTTTGTTGTCATTCTGTCTTATCGTCGAGTCCGTGTCTTCGGCGGCGGAATAGTGGCATCGTTGTTGGGCTGATTGTCATTATCGGAGTCTGGTTTCTGTTGCACGGGTAGAGGTACCAGTTTTATGATGGGTCTCTTAGTCAGTACTCCTTTGGTTTTCACAGTAACGACTCGTACAAGTCCGTCTTGCCCGGGGTGCAGGTCTGTCACCTTGCCTAGAGCCCATTTGGAGGGTGGCAAGTTTTCTTCCTTTATTAGGACTATGTCATTGATGGCCAAGTTCCTTTTAGGCTGATGCCATTTGCTTCTTGTTTGGAGATGGTGCAGGTAGTCAGTTGACCATTTATTCCAGAAGTCGCGATGCATTCGTTCTGTAAGTTGCCATCTCGTTTTTATGCACTTGATGTTGATGTCAGAGAATGGTGTTGATAATATTGGGGCGCCAGTCAGGAAGTGACCTGGTGTCAAAACGTCGTCTTCAATATCTTCTGTCAGAGCATACAGAGGTCTGGAGTTAAGGCAAGCCTTTATTTGTGTCAAGAGCGTCGAGAATTCTTCATACGTCAGTCGTTGATCTCCCAACACTCGTTTGAGATGGTGTTTCATGCTGCGTACGGCAGCCTCCCAGAGTCCACCGCCGCTGGGCCACGACGGGGCATTGAAGTGCCACGTGACTCCCATCTCAGCGATGTCATTTAAGAATACGTTGTCAATGTATAGCTGTAAAGCTTGCTTGTACTCTTGTTTCAGTGTCCTTGCTGCGCCTATGAAGTTGGTTCCGTTGTCACTGTACATGTGTTTCGGTGTGCCTCTGCGAGCGCACATTCGTTTAAATGCTGCCAGGAATGCTGCTGAGCTGAGGTCGGACACTAACTCCAGATGGACGGCCTTGGTTGCAAAGCATATGAAAACTGCAATGTAGCCCTTGGTGGTTTTTATGCCTCTGCCCTTATTGACTTTTAATTCAACCTGTCCCGTAAAATCGACGCCGGTGTGTGTAAATGGTCGTGAGGGAGTTACTCTCGGTTCGGGCAAGTCGGCCATCAGTTGGGTTTCTTTGCTATTGTCAAATCGGCGACATCTAACACACGTCCGTATGTGCTTCTTAACGGCTCTATTGCCTCCGACGATCCACCAATGGTTACGTAAGACTGAAAGTGTCAGTCGGGGGCCACCATGCAGAGTGGCTTTGTGGGCTTGGATAATCACAAGCTCTGTCAATCGTGAGTTGTGCGGAAGGACGATGGGATGTTTGGATTTGTCACTCAAGTTTGAGTTATGCAATCGTCCACCTACTCGTAATATGTCATTTTCATCCAGAAATGGATTTAACTTCAGTAAATCGCTTTTTGCACCAAGCGCTCCTTTCTGTTTCAGTCGCGTTATGTCATTTTCGTAAACTTGCGCCTGCACAGATTTTACAATAGTGTTGTATGAAGCTTCTATCTCGCTTTTTGTCAGATAAGCGGCCAAAGTCGCGCTCGCCTTGTTACGTGTAGCGGCTATGAAACGCGACACCCAACATATGATTCGTACAATCCGAGTTATCGAGCTATGCTTGCTTAGCATTTCTTCGACCAAAGGAACTGCGATTTGCACTGCGTTACTATGGTATTTCGTTTTTAACTCGATCTGAGGGCTGTCAATTGTTGTGGTATTTTCACGAATGTCATATTTCAGCCAGGCTGGGCCTTCCCACCACAAGGGAAGATCTGCAAGTTGAGAGGGAGTGAGTCCTCTCGTGGCACAGTCGGCTGCATTGTCACTTGATTTCACGTGTCTCCAACACGAAGCTGGCACTGTGTCAGTTATCATTTTAACTCTGGCGGCTACGAATGTCTTCCAGCGCGAAGAGTCACCTTGAAGCCAACCTAATACGACCATTGAATCTGTCCATCCGTGTATTTGTATGTCACTAAGTGTCGAGTACAATGATCGTAGTATCTTCGAGATGAGTTTAGTCAGTAGTAGCGCTCCACACAGTTCTAAGCGTGGTAGAGAGATGGGTTTCTTGAGCGGCGCTAATTTTGTCTTTGCTGCAATAAGCTTAATGCATGTTTTTCCGTACTCATCTTTTGATTTTAGGTAGACTACGCACGCGTACGCTTTTTCTGACGCGTCACAGAAGCCGTGTATTTCGCATGCTGTTTGAGTGTCACCGATCCATCTTGGAATGTCAAATTTGTCAATATTAGTTAAGTCTTGTCTGAGTAAAGACCACTCCTGCTGGACGTCTGGGCTTACTGCGTCGTCCCATTCTATTCCACTTTTCCATACAGATTGGAACAGAAGTTTTGTTTTCACTGCAATCGGAGCCAACCATCCGAGCGGGTCGAACACCTTTGATATGTCAGATAAGAGACTTCGTTTTGTGTGTGTCATGTCATTTTGATCTATTTTGCATTGAAACGTAAAAGTGTCAGTGGTGGCGTTCCACCTTAGCCCAAGGGCCTTCGTCGAGTCTGCATTTTTGAAGTCGATGACGGAAGGGTTGAGCTGTTCCTCTGTCAGATCTTGTAATAAGTGGCGGCTGTTGCTCGACCATTTTCTCAAGTTGAACCCACCGCCGTGTAGCATGTGTATCAACTGCTGTTTGATTTCTTGTGCCCGATCTAGGGTGTCACTTCCTGTCAATAGATCGTCGACATAAAAGTCATTTTTTAACACGTCAGCTGCTAGTGGGTATTTGTCACCGTCGTCCTTCGCAAGCTGCTGCATGGTTTTCATAGCCAAGAAAGGCGCCGCTTTCATCCCGTACGTTACGGTACAAAGTTGAAACTCTTTGAGTGCTTCTTGTGGAGTGTCTCTCCAGATGACCTTCTGTAGTTGTTGATCTTTTTCATGAATCAGTATCATTCGGTACATCTTTTCACAATCAGCAGTCAGAACGTACCTATGGGTTCTCCAACGTAGCAGCAGACTTTGGATGTCTTTTTGTAGTTTCGGCCCACACTCCATGAGATCGTTTAGACTGTGGCCTGAAGATGTTTTAGATGATGCATTAAATACGACTCGAAGTTTTGTAGTGCTCGAGTCTTGCTTGTGGACACCGTGGTGCGGCAGGAAACATTGCACATCTCGGCTGGGCACGCACTCTTTCATGTGTCCTAATGTCAGATATTCGTGAACAAATCTATGGTAGCTGTCATGCAGGTTTTGGTCCCTAGAGAGTTTTTTCTCCAGTTGTTTGAATTGCGCAACTGCTTGCGGTTTGGATGCTCCCAGTTTTTGTTCAAATTGCTCCTTCATGGGCAATCTAACTTCATATCGACCGTCTGGCAAGCGCTTTGTGGTTTTGCTGTAGAGATTTTCACAGAATTGCTCCTGGGTTGTCATGTCACTCTTGTCGTCAATGATGTCCTCTAGTTCCCAGTAAGCGGAAATGTCATTAAGGTTGTTTATTATTACGTTGCATTTAAGTGTCACTCTTCCGGAAATAATCCAGCCCAACTTGGTCTGTTGAGCGATTGGCTCAGATGTAGAGCCTTTCAGTAATCCACTCATCAAAATCTCAGAATATACTTTTGCATCTAGTAATATGTCAATGGGCTTGCAGATGTTGTAATCTGGATCTGCTAGTTGTAAGTGTTGCATATGTTGGTAATTTTTCTTAGAGACTGTGTGGTTAGGGAGGTTGCTCACTACCTTGGCCATGACAAGTGCTTCTGTAGTGAATGTGTACTCGTCATGAACAGATTTGCATGCTAGTTCTACCTTTCCTTTCCCCTTTTTCGAGGTAGACGCCACACCCGATATCAGGGCGCTACTGTATTGCCTTGGCAATCGCAAGAGTTGAGCGGCGTTCTCAGTAATGAGAGTGACCTGCGAGCCTTGGTCCAGAAGTGCTCTTAGTGTAACATCCGTTCCATCGGCGGCTCGCACACGCACTTGCACAGTGGTGAGGAGTATTTCGTCATCGTCGCTTGTAATATGATTTGCATTTTGCTGACGAGGCTCTCGCTGTTTATTCCATGTTTGCGATGGATTTTGTTCGGTCTTTATTGCCTCGTGCAATAAGGTGTTATGTTGTTCATTACATTCTCTGCAGCGTTTGCTTGAATTGCATATATTCCGTTCGTGGTAGTATAGGCAGTTAATACAAATACCGTGTTTCGAAATTGTTTTTAACTTCACGTCCGGTGCCAAAGTTTCGAATTTCTTGCATTGGTAGAGTGCATGTTTGTTCGTGTTGCACAATCCACATTTGACAACTGCATTTGCCTTGTAAAACTTATTGTAATTGTAATTAGTCGGTTTGTTCGACCTTTCAGGTTCCCTATGATTACCATGAGTTGGTTTGCTGAGGGATGTCATATCAACTCTGTCCTTTTTGTTTAAGGGCTCTAATGCTGTAAACTTAGCTTCCAGGAATAGCATAAATTCGTCGAACGTGGGTAGGTCACGCGGCGCTTCGCGTGACTCCATGTAGTCCCTGTAGGTAAGGGTGTCCAATTTCTTCGTAAGTAAATGGACAAGCAGCGGATCCCATGAAGTTGTGTCAATACCCAAATTACGTATAGCGAAAATGCATTCATTGGTGGTGTCATGGAGCCTTTTTAGGTCGGAAGAGGTTTGCTTCTGTATGGCAGATTGATTCAAAAACGTCTCTATTTGCCTCCTAAACAGAATATGTATGTTATTGTAGCGATGAGTTAAAATCTCCCATGCTGTGTCATAGTTGTCAGAGGAGGTGTTGAGATGTTGAATGAGGCGTTCAGCCTCTCCTCTCAGTTTTCCTTTTAACTGCTGCATTTTTTGGGCCTTTGTCAACACAGGATTGATATGGATTGCACCATTAAACAGGTCAAAGAAAGTAGGCCATTGTGCATAATCGCCTGAAAACTTTGGTATATCCACCTGCGGAGTCATCTGATGTTGATGAGTCATTGCACCTAGTCTCTTATTCAGATTTCTTTTAACTTGTTTGTATGTCAGCTCATACTCAGAAAACGTATTTTCGTATGTCATATCTGAACCTTGTAATATATTGTCAATTTGCAAGTGTAGAGTATCTATCTGATTCCAACGCATTTGTAAATTGCGTAATTCATCATCCACCTCCCATTTTTCGTTTATTTCCTCAATACTCAAACTGTCAATAAGCCTTTTGAACGCTCTAAAGTTGGTTTGCTGCTGCTTCATCAGCTCTCCAGCGTTTGATTCTGTTTGCATTATTGGATTGTCAAGTTTCTCGAAAGTAGAAATCAATGTGTAGACTTCCTCGTACAAAGTTTTAGTACTGTTGTAAATGTCTAACGTGAAATACTCGTGAGATTTGTCAGGAACTTTGTTAAGCTCAAAGTGATTTATCTCGAATTCTCTCCAGAGATTTCTGAGAGTGTCATTTCTTTGTTGCAAATATGCCTCGGTCTTTCTAGTCGCAGAATCCTTTCTGAAGTTATCGCGAACCTTTTTAATTGCTACAACGATCTCTTTCTGACGACTTAGCAAGTTTTCCATAATGTCAGTTAAGTAAGTAATGGAAAGATCTTACTTGAAATGCTCCGGCTGCCTGCAGCTGCTCACTCACAACCGGCTGCTGCGGTTGGTCTGCGCCGTGAACTGCTGCGCAACGCCTTCCAATTGTCAAGATCAGTAGAAGACTGCACGCCTTCCACGAGCTGTCACCGTTGGCAGGAGTTTAAGAAGACTCCTACGGAACTTCGCTGCAAGGGAATCTGCTCAGATTCCACAGTATGTCACAGGCTTAAGAGTGGACAACCTCCCAAGAAATGTCAGTTTTCAATGTCACTGCAAGTCCAAGTGGAAATTTGCGTGTTCTCCACGAATGTCACAAGCTTCAATAGCTTCTAGAATGTCACTTTTCTCTGCACTGAGAAATTGTCACTGCACTGCAATCCATGGTAAGTAGTTCCGAACCACACCGCGCAATCAACGAAACGCTATAAATGTCACTGGGTACGTTTTCCGAAAATCGCGAGGTCCAGTTCGATAGCTTGAAGGACCAATGTACGGAGCGGTATGCAATATTCACACCCCGTAGTGTCACGTGTCATGCAAAGGGAGGGGAGTTGTCAATGAGTACACAGCCGATTGGTATGACGGTCTATAATGCACTAAATAAAATATTACAGTTTGGTGTAGGTTTTAGTAGGTCGCGCGTGTAAGCACTGTCAGCGGAAAATATATAAATGTGTGAGTGGCTCATACAAACTTGTTGCAAGATATTCCGTATAAGTCAAATTTTGTATTGTTTTAATAAATAAACGTTCAATAAACGTTATCTTATCTTATCTTATTTTTCATGTTAAAAGAGCTTGAGTCTGATCCTAAAGATGACCAACACAAGAACGACTTGATCTAAGGCACAGATAACTGTTTCTGAGTTTCTACTCAGAAATCGAAATTTGAGTTTTAATACTAAGCTTTGACATAATTTTGTTATTATAAGCAAATATTCTGATGATGGGAGTCCGATGATGACCAATTACATCCAAAAGGCCTAAAGTTAATTTCGGAGACAAATGTGAGTGGTTGACCAAAAAGGGACAATCGCGTTTGAAGTTTCGTGTTTCTATAGGTTTCGACTCGTGCTCGGCTCACAAAAAAATCATAAAAATATAACTACGGCACCTTAAAATATTCTGGTTAGACCAAAACAAATCTAAAATACCACAGATTAAAAAAATCAAATAAAAAAATAACGGTTTCCAATCCCTCCAGGTCCCTTTTTGGTCAACCACTAACAAATAAATGAGCCACTGTGCACTATCCACTGAAAGCGGACCATAATAATTAGATGGTGAATAGCCCGGTCTGCCTACGCGGTGTACATACAAAGGGTCGTTAGCAGACACAAGTTAATCTTGATGGAAAACCTATTTGACTAATGGGTGTACAAACTATGATTCAATGCGCCGCCCGCCCCGTGGCATACGATCCATCACTTAGAAAAGTTTTACTGTGTATTTGTTGGTAAGTATTACTTGTAAAACGTCCGTCTGATGTCCTCTGTGGCCGGAGTGGTGGCGGATCTGCCTATCTAGCGAGAGGTCCCGATTTCGAATCTCGGTTGGGGGCAAAAAAAACCTAGGTCTTGGATGTTTACATTTTTGTGATATCGCTGGTTCTTGTTCCCATGACACAGGGTGTCCTAGAGTGGGGCCAAAAGAAATGCATGTGCCTGTATGTAAATGTTTATGGTAATGTAATGCGCGCGCGATCAGTATGGGACGAGATCCTGTTGAATTCCAATGCAATAATGTTCAACAGTGTAATTCTTATAAATAAAATGTTATTTATAATAAGCAGTAACTATCAAGTGTCTATTATTTGGCAGAAAGCCGTTTATACCAAAGTACTTTGGAGAAAGCAAACAAAATAAAATATTTATACTCACATTTCTATTAACACTGGTCAAATAATAACTGAAAAAATTACGAACACTTCCTTCAAAATAAAACAAGCCAAGATAGCGACTCCCTTTCGTTTTTATAATGACGTCATCAAATGAACGTTCCATGACCATCTTGTCTGTGTCCTTATTTGTTGGAACTTGTTATTTGAACCAAATTTAATACTTTTAATTGAAAATGAATACATTGTACACATTAATTAAAGTTATAAAGTGTCGCAGTGGCTACTATCGCAGCAAATTCGTTAACAAAGTACTAGTGGAATCAGGTCGTATTCAGTATTAATATTTCTAAAAATACGATTCCTCAAAACATTCCTGAACTGCTGTTTAGAATTATGAGACACAGAAACTGCATTTTGGAGAAAAAACCTACATACAAGGTGTAAATCCGCAACTGAGTGATATTTACGGAGGTAACTTTACTGCTGATAGTAAACAAGATTCAATGATAAACTAAAAAAAAAATTCTGTGTTTTATTGTCTGACGTCACCATTTTTATCGATAACGACCACGCACAGCTCTAATATCGAAACATCTTGTCCATCCCTAAATGTTTCTGCCCGGGGCGGACGATGCACGATTTGGCAACCACGCAACGCACTCATTCTGCACCACGAGCGGCAAGCGCATGCGCAGATCAAAAGCGTCGCGCGCGCACTCATCCACCCGGCCGCCGCCGCCGCTCCCAATAGGGCCAATAATTAGCTAGCCAGGCCAGTGACCGGAAATACTTTGTGCCGTGAGAACGTGCTGTCGTTCCTACTACCTGGTCTTTCGTTAACTACGTGCGGGCGTCGGCGAAGCCACTGCTGCTTCCTAAAGACAATGACGGACAACTACTCAAATCGTCAAAAAGTCGAATTAGTGGAAATGGTGCGACTGTACGCAGTGAGTGGTGATAGTTTGCCGCGAACTATCGAAATGTTCGCCGAAATATTCCCCAATCGGCCGAGTCTCCCCGAGTAATTCTTGCCTATTTTGAAAATGAACCCCGTGCCAGCACCCGGGGGGCAGGGCGGCACTTCAACATCAGCCACATGACGGTGTGGAATGTGCTGAGACGGGAGGAAATGCACCCGTTTCACTTCCGAAGAGTGCAAGATCTTCTGCCCACGGACGCAGCCTCACGCGTTGCATTCTGCCATTGGTTGATTGAAAACCAAAACCTCAACATTTTATGATCCAACAAGTGTTTGTTTACACGAATCGGTATGTTCAACGTCCACAATGAACATTGGTGGAGTCAGCGAGAACACAACCCCCGTAAAACAAAATGAGACTCATTCCAACATCGGTTCAGTTTTAACCTGTGGGCCGGCAAAGTTGGCAAATACCTATTGGGGCCTTATTTTATCGAGGGCCGCCTCAACAGCGCTACATACTTGGAGTTGCTGCACCACATGGTTGATGAGATGTTGGATGACTTGCCATTGAATTTTCATCAAAACCTGGACGACGAATCAACAGGACGAAGCTCCTCCTCACTATGGACTCCAAGTGCGCGAGTACTTAAATGATACTTTTGGTGAACATTGGATAGGACGCGGAGGCCCAGTGGCCTGGGCAGCACGGTCCCCGGACCTTACCCCCCTAGACTTTTATTTGTGGGGAGATATTAAGAGACTGATGTACGCGGAAGAGGTGAACAGTGCGAATGTGTTGCGGCAAAGGATTGTTTCTGCCTTCCAAACTGTTATGCCTGGGCCGCACTCATCACGATAACATTTGGGCGATAAACTTCGTCTTCGGTCTACGGCGAATCCTCGCGGCCACACAATGCGCGATGTAAAGTTTATCGCGATGTGCAAGCGATGTCAAATGCAAAAAAACAAAATGGACGCCGCGGTTGCTCTGTATTTTATGGCAGCAAATAATGATTTTTTACATTTATGTCGTAGTTATTATTTATTTATCGTAGTTTGCAATATATTCTAAAATTTTATCATTACTCCAATCCATATTACGCTTCAGCTTATGCACCTACTCTGTGAAATAACACGTCCGCCACGTTTGACAGGTGCACGCTGACTGAAGTGTGGCCGCTCAAGCGAAGTTCATCGTGATAAAACTCTTTGATCTGTGAAAGTTTACCGACAGCTACGCGAAGTCCTGACGAAGCTCTGAAGTATACGCGAATACTTGGCTACACACATCACGATAGCCCGATTCTTTGGGTTATCGCGATGAGTGCGGCCCAAGGGTTAGGGAATTTTTTTTTGTGTTAGAAAGTTTAAAAAGTAATTTATGTCGCCGTGCGAGACTATGCATAGTGCAGAATGGTGGGCACTTCGAACAATTGCTCCATACTACTTAAAATTTGTAAGTACCCTGAAAATAATCTGTAAATAACGTCTCAATTAGTGTAAATAATGGTGATTCAGACTTTCAACTACGCCAAATCACCGATTTATTTGTAGGTAGGTTAGTTACCTAGGTATGATATCAGGTTCTCACTTTTTTGCTACGTGTAAAGAAAAAATGCATTTCGGCGATAATTTTGCTCTACATAGGTTACTGACCTACCTACTTACATAGATAATATCGATGTTTTTGTCAGTACTAAGCCCGTAAAGGCACAATGTAAAGTACACAATGGCCCAGCTGGGCCACTGCTCCCTATTGCCATTATGTACAGGGGGCAATGGCATGTGGGGAAGTTGGAAGTTGGTTTCACTATGGTTTTTTGGGTTTTGCCAGACAGCAATGAGCCATGTGCCAATTGTGTGAGCACCAAGTGATCGTGGCCTACAGTAATTGTGCATTGCAAAGCATGGCCTATCACAGGCTATTGTGTACTGGGGCCTTAAGAGTAGGAAGGGAAATCTGAAATCATCAGTTATTATTGTCTCTTTCACTCGCTGCACTTGACTAAGCGATCTCGGTTTCTTCCCAATACGTACGTAGCCATGAAACAGCCAAACTCGGCTTATTCCTATGCGCACCCTAAAAAGAAGTTGTATTTTTATCCTCGGTTTCCATCAATGTTTCTGACTGTGAGTAGTCTGCATTAGCTAATAAGATGACTTACTATTTTTTCTAAGGATATCCCCCGATTGCGGATTTATACGCTGTATATCCCGCAATGGGCAGCGGTTGGCTGACGATAATTCTGATGATGACGCCATTAAAGCGCCGTATCTTAAAAGTGGCTCTAGACACTTATCTTTCGGAGTTGCTATTGTCTTCATCCAAGCCTGAAGTTCTATTCTCTTTATTTTGCTTTCGTCCTACTAAAAGCTGTTGTGGCATCTGACATCCATCTCTGTCGCACATCGTACCTACTGTTAAGTACAATTCAATAGTTTAACTCCGATTGACACCAATTCTTTAATGTTACTTTAGGTCGCCATTTAAATCGACTTTTGTATGAATATTTTTAGTTAAATGTTATTTAAGAAAGTCATGTAACTCAGCCTTTATGCCCGTGGTTTTATTATTATAGCGAAGTCTCAGACCACATTTATCAAGAAGTATACATAAATTTTCATATATTTTCTTTATACTGATAAAAAATGTTTTTATGTGAGAGCGAGACATATGCCAGACAAATTGAAGTCACTACAAAATGTTAGGAAGACGAGTCGTTGTTGTTATTTAATAGAGTGATATCAGCACTTTAATAGGTGTTTTACTGACACCTTTTGTATTCTTCGAACAACCAATAGCACTCCTTCTCGTGAGTTGACTATTTAATTAGCACAGGTTAGAGCCGTATAGTGCTTATACAAAAATGCCACAATATCAGCCCGACTACAGGATCAGAATACGAATTATATTAATTTTCAGAGCTGAGTGAGAAAGGGAGATGTGATATCTTGAAAACTATGCATGCATTTGAAGACGTATTCAAATTTTTGGACTCTGAAGGATGTGGCATCAACATATACAGCGTGTCCCAAAAATGACACGTCACAGTGACACTGAAGGTAGACCTGCTCAAGAGGCGTCGAACCAACCTAATATGATCTCAGTAAAAGTTGCACGGTTTTTGAGATATGGCCAATTTAAATTTACTCTAAATTTTCACTTTTGTTAACAACTTTTACTGAGGTCATATTAGGTTGGTTCGATGCCTTTTGAGCAGGTCTACCTCCGGTGTCACTGTGACGTGTCATTTTTGGGACACCCCGTATGGCGAATACATCACTCACCTTCGAATTGCCGGTGACATAGTGATTATGGCTGAGACTATAATATGGTTGATTTAAAAATTGATGATCAATGACAGGTCATTCAGTTCAGGAACAGAACTTTCTACAAAGTGGGTCTTAAAATTAACATGGACAAGGGTAAGATAGTGTGGAACTCTCATGTGGCACCCACTCGTGTCAACCACACATATGTGCGACAAACAGTCTTGTTAGCTAAGTCTAATTTCGGGAAGGAGGTCACTCATCGAATGCAAGTCGGACGGACAGCACATTAACACGTAGCACTAAAACACATTTTCGCGTCAAAAATACCTCAGTGTCTCAACTCAAGACAAAGGTGTATAACCAATGCGTGTAGCCAGTGATGACTTATGGAAGTGAGATCTGGTCGAAATATGCGCCTCATAAGAAGGCTCAAAGTCGCCCAATGATCAATGGAGAGGGCTATGTTAGCAGTTTTACTGCGTGATCGAATCAGGAATGAGGAGATCCGCAAAAGAAACCGAGTTCGTAATATAGCAGTTGAAGTGGCAATGGCCGAGGCTCATAGTTCGGAAAACTGATGGGCTAAAAAGTTCAGACCTGGTGACCGCGAACCGAACGACGCAGCGAGAGCAAGCCCCCCACTACATGATGGCTGCGACCTGGTTACGGCACGGAATACATAATAGTACAAGTACAGAAGATTCACTCCGCAAAATCAATTAAAGAAAAAGGGACTCGAGCTGCGATAGAATTAGGTGCAATTCAGATCGCACGGCGCTACAAAACCTACGGTTATATTCACCTACACCGTTGCCTCTCTTTCTATCGCGTAACTCTTACCTCTTCTGTCGCCTTAGGGTTGTCTTCGTTCAATGAGTAACTATTTAATCTTAATCTTTTATTACCAGTTAACTTTTGTGAACAAATGACGTTCTAGATAAACCTAGGTTAGGTATTAGTAGTATGTAGGTAGATTAGAAAACTATTTTACTTTTACAATGTAGGTATGTATAAGTACTTCAACGTAAGAAGATAGCCCTACAGAATACTTTAGTGTGTACCTCGTTTATGAAACTCAGGGCCGATTTCTGAATTGAGAATTTACGCTAAGTAACTACTTAACTATAGTGCTTTCTCGTCAAAGTTCTCAAAAAAGAGCGTGACAGGGAGCCGATTTCTGAATTGAGAATTTTTACTAAGTAACTAGGTACTTAACTGTAGTACTGTCTCGTCAAATTTCTCAGAAAAGAGCGTCACAGAACGTTACTTGAGTATTTACTCTCGACCTCTGTGGCGCATGTGCCTAACATGCGAGATGTCCTGTGTTCGAATCCCGGCTGGGGACAGAAAAAAATAGAAGCCCGGGTCTTGGATGCTTACATGTTTGTGACGTCGCTATTTAATTTTCTGGTTCCCACGACACAGGGTTTCCTAGTGTGGGGCTAGAAGCAATGTATGTGCCTGCATGTAAATGTTATGATAAATTTTATGTTATGGTACTTAGTGTAAATTCTCAATTCAGAAATCGGCCCTAAATATCTTATTTAGGTCTTATGTAGGTGTATTAAATCGTTCTGTAGGCAGGTACTCAAAATTATATGAACAATATCAAACATAACTTTACAAACAAACAAACGAAACACGAACAACTATTTTGCTAAAACAGTCTTTAAATTTAATGGGTAGGTATCGAATTCAAAAAATAATTACATTTATACTTAACTATAGGTTGTAGGTACTTAGTACCTACATACCTATTTCTGTAATCCTATTATGCTATTGATTGAACAGACAAAAATTGTCACTGCACGCTCGTGAGTCCCTACCTATTATTCCATCTGGATGGGCGGCCGCATGTACTTACGTTTTCGATACCTACACGCTTAGTGGAACATGCCTGGTTACGGTGGCAGGGAGTCACTGGATGTGGGCGGCACAAGACCTGGAAACTTGGAAAACCATAGGCATAGGTATGTCTTGCAGAGGGTGTCAAACGGCTGATGAGGATGATGAAGTTTAATGCGATCAGAAATCAGAAATTTATTTCAACGTAAAGTATTCACATTCTGTTGGTTGAATGCCAATGTACTCATAATGTTAGGCGCTGCCTTGGAGCCGAGTGTAGTGGAGAAAAAAGCAGCAAAAAAAAACTCCACTCTGACCATACTTTCTCAAATCACCCTAAAGCTAATACGGTTGCTAGAATATTAAAATTTACGCTTAATTACCACGCGTATTCACGAACTAGTAATATCATGTAAAAACGTCAGAAACTCTGCTTTCCTTAGGATGTTTTTCTTAACAGTTAGCAAGTGGTGTTACTGCTACGACTATTCTAATAAATAGCTTAGAAAACAAAACCATTAGTGCACGCCAAGATTAGATTCCAATATTTGCTACAGCATTAATTTGATAAAAAAACTTGCGCGTTTAGTAGATTTCTCATGTCTAGCATTTGATTACTTCTTAAATAGACGTTAAGCCTTCTGTTGCCTTTGCATTTGGAAAAGCCCAAAAAACGTACACAATGTTTTTCATATCAATATTTTCATTAAATTACGCTGCTTTATTATTCCCGCACAGAAACCGCCATATATTTCACGTAATTGCGTAGCGGTTGACAAAATGAAATCAGGGGACACGACGTAATCGGGCGCATGCCGAGCAGACCGAAAGATACCTTCGTGGTCTGCATAATAATGACCGCCTAATAAATGCCACATGATAGAACGGGTGTATAGAACCTGGTAAACCTGTCAATTCCAAGGTTATAAGTAGGAGGAGACAATAGTTATGTTACCTATGTTAGCAAGAAAATTTTTGCAAAAGGTATACAAAATATATCCTCGTAAGGCCCGACCTTGAAAATAACAATTGATTTTGTGATCACTTGAAGACATTGGGCCTCACGATGATATATATATATATATATATATATATATATATATATATATATATATATACAGTATATATATTCTACACACATATTTATACTATGTATATAAGTAGGTATGTAGCTATTCTAGCTGCTATCTGTGCGGTAATATTCCTGTTTTTATTTTGTGTCATTTTTACACATCATCAACCCATTATGTCCCCACCGAGGGGCACGGGTCTCTTCCCTGAGGAAGGTATAGGCCATACTCCACCACGGGGGCCAAGTCCGGATTGGTGGAGGCTTGTAAAACTAGTGGCTTGTCTTACGGTCAGAAGTTTTCAAGCGGCCCTAAGGCCTCTGACTTGGCTTAACGACTGCCATCTATCGACGGCAGCCGGCACCAACTGCTTAACGTACCTTGCGAAGCACGGAATCGCTCGGAAAAAATGCCACTAGCGTTAGTCATAGACGGTGACCCATCCATGGACTGAACGCGCCGTATGTTGCTTAACCTTAGTGATCGTTCAAGATCACTCAGGCAGCCCAGGCTACGAGCGATTCATTTTTACACGTAAGGTTTAACTTATATTCTTTTTCATCATAACGACAATTGCATGTTTGTCTCTAAATTTTGTTATGTTTTGCTCGTATAACCTTATCTTTGCTAAAACTGTTTTGGCCTTCCGCGATACAGGTTTTACCTAGTGCGGGCCCACTGTGTATCGCTCATGTAAAAATTTATTACGGCAATATATATTTTTGTATTTTGTAAGACCTGTTAGGCTCTGTTCCAGTGTAATTTCTGAAGTTTCATTGTATTTTACTTCTTCTACTTTTTGAGTAAACCACTGTACAACTAATTTATTTACCTATTTATTTATTGGGAGATTACAGAAGCGTGCCACTTATTCTAAATTTACTATAGTTAGTTATGATAATACTTAGTATGATTTGAGAAGACATGCTCGGAATGAATTTGGTTTTTCTGCCATTTCTCAACCACAAACTCGACTTGTTCGAATCGGGCTTTGCCCATAATGCCTAATAGTAGGCTATCAGTAGCTACCTAGACAGAATAGGTCGCCAAGCCGAGCAGATCTAACGGGCCAAAATCACAAAACTGCTTCAGGCTCACGTCACACTACACCTCTCTGGGTCAATATTAGAGATGGTCCTGCGTCAATATGGAAAACTAATATTCCAGCTAGATCGTAAAGTCCCAAACTATTCGTCGCGTCTGTGCCCGTAAAAATCTGTAAAAAATACACAAGAAAGGATCGCTTACACGGAAACCGATAATACGTGTGTATGTACCTACATTTAGATAATTAAGGTGTATATCGCCGGTCCACCTGGAAAAACCGACAAACCTAAAATGTTAACTATTCAGGAGAAAGACAAAACTTAATAATTTCGTAATAATAACCTACACCATATCTTTAGGTTCTTAACTAAAGGTAAACAATCTGGGTCTTTTATTGAAATATACACTTTTTAAATCAATTTTTTTACAAATTACATGTGATTTTTTAAAATTACATTTAATTTCACATTGAATTGGTAATGTGTAAAGATTTTGGTTTAATAATAAGGGTACATTTCAATAAAGAGGCGTATCAAGATTGTTTACCTTTAGTTAAGCACCTAAACATATGAAGTATAGCTGATATTTATATTTTAAGTTTTAAGCTAGCTAGCACAAAATGGGCTTAACAGGCGTGTCGGGCTAAGACAATAGTAACAACAAACAAAAAATAACTAATATTACTCAAAAAAAACAGCTGTTCGATAGTAAAATTCAAATCTTACGAGACAATTTGTATTTGTTAGAGACAGTACTTATTTGATGTTTGTGTTCTTCTTCGTGTACAACAAAGAATATTTTTATCTTATCTTATCTTACGGGACAGATTCAGAGATTTCAGAGTTGGCCCCACAGTGAAAGTTGTTCGTAGTAGTGTCTGGGAGAAATCCTTTCAGTAATATCCATGTGCCAATATGCAATATGACTCTTCTGTGACATCCAACCATGACATGTATGTAATTAAAAAAACCGAATCTTTTTAGTTGCTCAATATATATTAAAAAAAATTGTCTGCATCAGCACAGCTATCAGTTGGTGCTTCTCATCAGTAAATTTTAGAGATTCATAGAAACCATGATAGTAGCTTGGTATGTCATTTGATTTATAAAGGCTTTATGAGATCAGAATGCATGGCTTTACGTATTGGCACGTATTACGTATTACGAGTTTTTGAGTGGAGACCGCAGATCGGTAAACGTATAGTGTAGGACGTCCTCAGACTCAGTCGAGCGATGACCTTCGCAGGGCGGCTGGCAAGAGCTGGATGAGAGTAGCCGAGGACCGTGCTCAGTGGCGTGCAATGGGAGAGCCCTATGTGAAGCAGTGGACAACCGTAGGCCGATGAAGATGATGATGACGTATTGGCAGAGCCTCGGTGTATACAATATTTAATTCAGGACTGTCATTAATATTTGGTGTATTTGAAGCATGTCTAGCACCCCGTTTGGATCTCTGTTGGTGATGGATTGGATGTTGTTGGATTTTAGAAATGTTGAGAAGTTCTGAAAGATATGTTTTGTTTGTTTTTTTACGCATATAATGAACTTTGACTGCTGGGAATAGGTTAATGTGTTTGACTATGCTTTCTTCTGTATCAATGCGCATTTTGCGCGGTCTGTTCTGATGTGGTCCTCGTAGATCTTGAAATGCTTCGCCATTGTTATTTTTTTCCGATGCGGCATGAATTGTACGACTTGAAAAACACACAACTTTGTGTGTTTTTCTGATTGTGTGCTTGCAAAAAAAGTCCTACATACTTGAACTTTCTCTGTCTGTAAATCAAAATAGTATTTTACTGTTTGCGTGCGATTATTCTTTCGATATAACTTGATTCTTTTAACCCTCTCAACTATCGTGTGATTAATAATAAATTGTCATTGCCGCTTATAATCTCCTAATTTGTAATACTGCTGCAATATGTCTTCTCTCTGGCTGAGTGTAATCTTTTCTTCACATATTTTGGCGCACTTACATCGTCTTGTAATCTTTTTTTTTTTCATTTTTTTTAGATTGACCCCCCATATAGCTTTCTCCCGAGTTCTTCAATTTTGTACTTATTATCTTGATGTACTTGTTCACTCTGAATCCGTTTTCTTGACAGCAAAATATTCTGCTTATTAGTAGAAAATGATGATGAAGCTTCGTCTACACTTGTGGCAGAAGTTTCAGGTCTTGAGTTTATATCGGGACTTTGGCAGATAGCTGTTATAGTATTATCGCCAAGTAGTGACTGTAAATATAGAATCTGAATTGTTTTCAGGCTGTAGAGTAGTATCCAAATCAAGGAGGTCTGTAGGATCTTCACTTTCGGTGGAAGGCTGAAGTATCTTTCTCCATAATATGTGAAGTAGAAGATCTTTTGTTCAAAATAGGATTCAAGCAACGTTTTGATTTTTTTCTGCTTTTAATATCGAGTGGTTTCGCAGAAGCCGGAGACGCAGTAGTATTTGTGTATGTTGAAAATTTAGGTCTGTCTTAGCAGCTTCATATGACTGTAGGTGATGCCATGAAGTCGATTTGTTTGAATACGGAGGAGACATTATAAACAGTCGAAGGGGTTCTTGTAATATTCTCAATAGCTGCTGTTAAATAATTAGAGTCTCCGCCAAAACTTGATGGACTGCTACTAGGTCAGTGTCGATCTGGGCTTGGTTTATAGGTACTCTGATAAAACAAAAACTAGCTTCACTTTACTGATTTGAAAAGTAAACAAACAATAACACTTGTCGGCTCGTGCGCCGGTGTTACTGTTATCACTTTCTTACATTAGCTCAATTAACACGGCAGAAAGAAACAACATCATACTTCGTGGGTTAGACGATTCAATATATTTGGCTAAGAACGCATTAGCAAACGAGCTCAGCAAATTTTGAACGAGAATAAAATTATAAGTGCGTTTGTCGTAGACGCGGTAGGTATTTTTTACTAGAATATTAAGATAATAGCAGATGTCATGCGTAGTTAACAAAAATATTTTGCTAAAACAATGTTATGGTATATTGTTAGGTCCAAAAAAATCGTTGAATAAAATCATATTTTTTTCTAACTTTTTAAATAAACACAAGAAAAGTCTGAAAAAAATTGGCAAGATTTGTTAGCACCTCAGGATCTAGAATTTGCAATAATATTAAAACAATGATAATTGCGGTTATCATTTTGTTCTCCGGAGCCGGCGAAATGTACTGATGCGGCCCCCAGTGGGGTTCGAATCCACAACTTCTATGTTCAGCGCCTAAACGACTAGACCAACGAAGTATGCACCTACCCTTTCTTTCCCTTCAATCCGGTCAACAAACGTGATTTTATTCTAATTTTATAATCGTGCACGAAGGGTTCCCTTCGTGCCCGAGTCTGGCTTGCACTTGGTCGGTTTATTATGTGCGGCTCACACCGACACCGACTCATTCCCAGCTCCTTCTCGGCTGAACACGAAGCCTGCATGCTCTTTGCTTGCCTACCACCTCCGGTCACAACTCAATCCTATCCATAAACTACCGCCAGTAAGAACGACAAAGGCACCTCAGTTGACATTTCAGTCAAAGTGAGGGCTTATTGCGAACCCCGTGAAACGGTAGACAATATTATTGTAATATCTGCCCTGCGTGAGCTTACAGTCCAGGCCACGACACTTCGTAAGAGGGTTAGCTTACCATATCTTGGATGTCTGAATGCATACCCTAAGGCTCTTTCTCCACTGCTCCGGTCCGGCGTCGGAACCGGAATCAGTCATGAGAAAAATATCGGATGCTGAATTATCTTTTCCACTTCATCCGACTATAATCGGCAATGGACGTGACGCAGTGCTTTATTAAAATTCCTTGGTTTTTCTATTCGAGGCAGAGGACGTTTTCCACACATTCTATTACATACATACATAAGCTCACGCCTGTATCCCAGAGAGGTAGGCAGAGACCAGGGACTGCCACCTGCCACGATCCTGACAAACCACTTTCGCTTCATCGACATTCATTAGTCGTTGCATGCACGCACGCCGGTTTCGGGTACTTTTTATCTTGCTCTTTGCTAATACATCCCCTATTTGGTCGAAGTATGTTCACCTGTGGCGTCCCTTACCGGCCCTTCCACTCACATTCGCTCGATATATTTGCTTCGCCAGTCTTTCTTCCTTCATCCTCTCCACATGTCCGAACCAACGCAACATTCCTTTCTCAATTCTAGTCACTACATCCTCTTTCAGTCCACAACGTTCTCTGATCACACTATCGCGTATTCTGTCATTCAAAGTAACACCACACATATTTCTCAAGGCCCTCATTTCTACTGCATTAATCCTACTTTCATGATTCTTCTGCCACACCCAAGTCTCGCTACCATACATCAGTGTTGGGACCAGCACACCATTCTGGATAGCCAATCTTGCCCTTTTGGAGATATTCTGGCTACTCACGAAGGAGTGCAAGGCACCATTTACACAAATTCCCGCTTTTACTCTCCTTTCTGTATCACCTTCACACTTACCATCCCTTGTAAACAGGCTCCCTTAATAGACAAATTCTTTCACCTGTTCCACCCTTTCATCTCTAATCATTATCTTGCACTCAGTCATGTCATCATCTTTTTCGAAGACCATTACCTTCGTCTTACTCACATTAATGTTCATTCCTTTCCTTCTAAATGCCTCATCCATTACTGTTACTTGTGTCTGCAGTTCTTCCACCGACGATGCGAACAAAACCTGATCATCGGCGTACAACAAACATTTAACAAGTAACTCACCCATCCTCATCCCACAGTTATTCTCTCTCAAATCAATCAGGCAGCTATCCAGAATAAGTTGAACAACCACGGGGACGCGACACATCCCTGTCTAATACCCTTGCGAATGCAAAACCAGTCAGTGTACGCCCCATTAATTCTTACGCAAGCACTGGAGTCTCTATACAGAGACTTCAAGGCTCGCAGCAAGACGTTGTCCACCCCATACTCGGACAGTACTGACCACAGGTCATTCCTCACCACTCTATCATAAGCCTTCTCCAAGTCGACGAACGCACAGAAAACCCTTTGACTTTTGGCCAAAAGTCTTTCCACCATCCGTCTCAAAGAGAAGATTTGATCCACGCATCCCATTCCCTTTCTAAAACCCGCTTAAATATCCCATATCTTTTCTTCAGTCACATCCAGAACTCTTTCAATCAAAATCTTTGCAAATCTTTACAGTTTGCCGACAATGCTGAGAAAGCTGATACCACTCCTGCTGGGACCCTTTGCCTTTATAGAGCGGCACTATGACGGCCGTGCCCCAGTACCTAGGTACTGTGCCAGTTTTCCAGCACTTATTGAAGAGCAGGTATAACTTGCTAGCTACGATGCCTTCACCAGCCCTCAGAATTTCTAACGACACCCTATCATATCCCGCAGCCTTACCTAATTTCATGCTTTTCATTGCCTCAACAATCTCTTCCATACTTATAACGCTATCATCCCCCCCAGGTTCCGGCTCACTGACGGGATTACCATCAATGGGCAGCTCCTCTCTTTCAAACAGACTTTCAAAATATCTTTTCCAACGTTCCATAACTTTCAATTCCTCTTTCAGAACGGAGCCATCCTCATCCCTAACAATATTCAACTTAGATTGCTTTGATCTACCTCGGGCCACTTTCACCGCTTTCCAAAACAGTTTTGAAGTTTCGAGAGAATCTCCTATTATACTTTTCTTTCTCTTCCTCCTTTTTTCTCTCCACTACATCCTTCACCTTCCTTTTCATCACATTATACTTCTCTTTCAATTTTACCACATCTTCATCTTCACTACAAATTCCTTGCATTCTTTTGCTGGACTTGATAGCTAGTAATTCCAACCATGCCTTTTTCTTTTCATTCACTACTTCTTTAACACTTTCATCCCACCAAGTAGCTTCCGCTTTTCTTCCATTGAGTCTCTTTCTGACTCCACATACTTCGGCAGCAGTCTCCACTATAGATAGATAGATAGATAGAATATTCTTTATTGTACTCATAAATAACTATATTAGTTTTTAACTGAGCCCATAACTCTTCCACTCCACCAACATACTCTTCATTTATATGAATGAGTTTGTCCTTGAGTTTCCTCTTAAACTCTCCACTCACATCTTCATCTTGCAGTCTATTGACTTTTATTCGCTCTAGAGCTGTTGTAGAGACACTCACCCGATGGCGCCAACGCTTGAACAGACCTCTTACCCGGCTAATCACCAGGAAGTGGTCCGTCCCGACATTAGATCCTCGGTACACTCTTGTGTCTACAACTTTACTCCTTAGTCTTTCATCCACTACCACAAAATCAATCATAGACCTGTCATTCTGTCTCTGCCATGTGTACATGTGGATCTTCTTGTGACTAAACATAGTGTTAGTCACTCGAAGATTCCACTCCAAGCATACATCCAGCAAACTCACCCCATTTTCATTCACTCTCCTGTCACCAAAGCACCCTAATACTCTCTCATACCCATCACGCTTTACCCCTACCCATCCATTTAAATCTCCTAATAATACCACCCTTTCATTTCCTTCACACTTGAGCAGAGAATCTCTTACTTGCTGCCAGAACTCCTCTCGGTCGCTTTGAGGTTTTGACATATCTGGAGCAAATACGCCCAGAACGAATATTTTCGTCAAGCCTACTTTAAAACGAGCCCAGAGAAGTCTGGGATTTACACATTCATGCGCAATCAAGCATTCGGCCATTCGCCCGGAAAGGATAAGTCCTACTCCTTGACAGCCTCGTTGCGCTTCTGGTACACCTGACCACAAAGCTGTCAATCCACCATAAGTGGTTGTACCGCTTCCTTTCCGCTTTGTCTCATTCACACATAACAC
This sequence comes from Yponomeuta plumbellus, assembly GCA_947310845.1. NCBI lineage: Eukaryota > Metazoa > Arthropoda > Insecta > Lepidoptera > Yponomeutidae > Yponomeuta > Yponomeuta plumbellus. Next base: position 8,573,715 of record OX371192.1, on the reverse strand, counting down.
ATCTAATCCTTTTTCTTTAATCATATCGTACACTTCATCCAATTTCTGCTCCATTCTTCCACAAACATTCAACGTAGCAAAGCGGGTGTCCAAAGTCCGCTTTCCGCCCCCTCGTGAGATCTGGCGTGAGGCGCGGCGACCAACCTCGCCACCTTCGATAAGCTTATTTACAAAACATCTCATCTTGTTCCCACGAGTAGCTAGGGAAAGGTTGTCCATCCCGGCAGAGCCCCGCATACCGAGACAAGGCTTTTAGTGCCTGGAGAGCGCCTAACTCCAGGGCAAACGCTTACGACTAGGCTCGCCCCTAGCCACGCATCCATCGGCACGTTGACCTTAGATTGGCATTAGGAAGATGGACTAGGGATCAAGGAGAGGGAAGGTGAAGGGAGTGTTGATGAGGAGCAGGTTTGGAAAGGAATAGGGTACTAAAAGGACATCTATTACTACAAAAAGGATAAGTGTGGGCGTAGTAATAGATGCTGGAGGAGGCCGGGGTCGCAAACCCGAATAGCCATGGCATAATGACCGGATAAGGAACTGTGATGACCACCCTCTGGCCCAAATTATTATCATCTATTAATGTAAATAAAATAGTGTGAGAACATTTTTGGGTTGTATGCGCGGTGCAAAAACGTGTATTGTTTTTGTACGTCGATCACTTCGGACCGGTAAAATACCGTTCCGATCTAGCAAATATCGGACCGTTAAAAAGCGGATGCCGGAGTAGTGGAGAAGCTTATTAGTATTCTTGTGTGTTTCTAAATCGGATCGGTAATTAACGTTTTGCCGGACCGGAGCAGTGGAGAAAGGCCCTAAGTCTGCAATCTAATATTTTCTTTCTGAAATAAGACCGGAATCCTGCGATGGGACGTAAATAGACTAAGTACTTAAAAAAAATACGCCGCAAAACCGATATGACATAATTTTCGTATACATACCATGATATGACGTTTTTTTCTGTATAGGACATCAGTACGCCTCAGTGTGTAAGTCATACAGAGCCGTATTCTGAGTCCGGACGTTTCAATTAGGCGATTGCTTGCTCAAAGCCGAGGGTGTAGATACTACAAATAGAGGCTGCACCGAACGATCTATGCGCAAGGCAACGGGAACTGTGGACTTAGCAAACTCTTCGCGAGACGATTGAAACCACTGAAGTCATTTGTCATTATTAACTTTATTCCGGATACACATGACTTTTTGTCGGAAAAGTCCGACCAGTTTTGCTCTGATTCGCAGAGCTTAATCATGGTGAGCAGAGACGAAAAAAGCATTTGCTTTGTACCACACATTTGTGTGGATTTGATATTTTCTTAAACTATACCTTAATAAAATGTATGAGTCTGCAAAGCTTTTGCCCTAGTAAAAGATGTCTCATAGACGAAAATTGAGAGTAGGTAAGTAGGTACTTATAGCAACAATATTTTTTAGGTAAAATCTTTTCAAATATCGGAAAGTACCTGATACAGAAGCAGCGGCCGTAGAAAGTGGCATATTGAAAGATCAACAGAAAAACGTACACCGTCCGTCTGTGAGTCCGCATGGAAGGCTCGACATCTGAGAGAAAAAGTTTCGAGACATACCAACCAACCAATTTTTCCTTGCTAACATCTTGAACCTTAAAGATAAGTAAATACAGTCGGTTTTTAAATGAAAAATATAAATATTTGTTGAGTACACTTCACATGACCGGGCAGCTGTTGAAACTCTGCAACTTTAATATTACTGTATGAAAAGTTTACACGTGGGGGCCGAATTGTTGGTAGATTGTTCGTATTATCCCATAGGTATCATTTTAGGTACTTTTTTCTGTCATCACCATCAGCCTACTAATACCAATGGTTGTAGATATGTCTTTTCAACCATATGGCATCTCCCGCGGTCCATATTGAAAACTATCAATTTATTGAGCTAATCTGGGTGTATCGAAAAGAAACTTAATCTTATACCGTCACGCAAAAACAGATACATATCTGATTTTTCTCTGCTATATTGTTTTGGTTGAAGTTGTCAATATAGTCCTCATTTTTACTGCAAAATCCGCTGTTTTATTTGTGTTAGTCCATAATCGTCAGCAGACTCTCGCCAATGGCATCCACAAACCTTCGTCAACCACACGGTTTTAGAATGATTTTATTTTTTATAACATAACATTTACATACATTGTTTCTGGCCCCACACTAGGATAACGTGTGTCGTGGGAACTAAAAACAGCGACGTCACAAACATGTAAACATCCAAGACCTGGATTTTTTTCATCCCCGGCCGGGATTCGAACCCGGGACCTCTTGCATGGCAGGCAGATGCGCTAACCAATGCGCCACGGAGGTCGTCCGTACTCTCAGTGCACCGGTTGGGCATACTTCTATATAGGAAAACGCATGTAACATAAGCCCTGAAAATATTTAGAAAAATATTAATCTAAGCCAAAATTCATATAGAAAAGACAAAAATTTGTTGCACAATAGAAACTCCTCGTCTTTCAGAAATGACGCATTATATCGGTTAGCTTGTTTAGAAATAGGACAAGAGCTGAGGGAAGAGTGTGAGATTTAGAGCTATCGTGCATCGCCCACGACAACCTTTGTATCGCTTTTTGCGATATTCTTGGGAAACGATGCAAACGCGCTGCAGTATCGCTTATTTTTAGGGTTAGGTAGGGTTTTACCAAAAGAATATAACGGACCCATTTACTGAGACTTCGCTGTCCGTCCGTTTGCTGTATCTCATGAACCGTAACAGTTCGAGGGTTGTTATTTTCACAGATGATGTATTTATATTGCTGCTTTAAAGAAAAATAGTACAAAATCAGAATAAAATACATATTTAAAGGGGCTCTCGTGCAAGAGACGTTATTTTTATTATTCGTTTTTGCTCAATATTCGTAACGGCAACAGGTAGACGCTTGAAATATTCATAGAATATTGAGTTTAATTGTTCACTTTAAAAATAAATAGGTGCCTAAATAAAACATAGATGTATTAAAATATAACATAACAGAAAAGTAATTACATAGTATTTACAAAACTAAAACTAATAATAATATAAAAAAAACCTAAATTAAAATAAAATAAATACTTATGGTTGGCTCCCATATAACAAACGTGACTTTTTTTCAATTTTATACTCGTAATGGTAGGGAACCATTCGTGTGCGTGCGTAAATCGCGTTTTTAATTAGTGGTAGGCGATGGCTCTAAGCTTCATACTCTCTTCCCTCTTATGTTTGTTGAAGTGTCTATTGGCTAAGAGTAATATTAATTAGTACATAAACCACTGCGACCACAAAGCAATAATATGAGATCCCACAGTTAAGAGTATATAATAATACTGATAACGGCGCAAGTAGCCTTGTTTATTACCTAGTAATATAAAATGAATCATTGAAGAATGTGTTAATTATGTTATCAATAATTTTCGATCACAAATGCACGCAGCTCTGTCGTTATGAATCACTGCTTGATTATGAATAGTGACTCAGTAACTTAACTTATAGGAAATATTAAAATTATTACATAATTTTCTAGCCCCTTTAACAATTTTGTGAGTAAGTAAACCGTTTCATGGCAACAATTCATTGCCATTTAATTCTTTGTAAATTGTAGCGTTATTTATTTATTTTATTTAATAAGAAATACAAACAGTGCACATACCTAGTACATTTTGTCTTAATCTATTACACGTAGGTATTATTCTAGTACATGCATTTATTATATGCATTCTCATCATTCACTGCAAGCATTTATTATAAAAATGAATTTGTCTTTGTAAGCAGCCTTCAGTAAGTAAAAACACGAACAATAGACAAAAGTTACATTATGTTTCTTTGGAGTAGCCGAATTGTATTTGCAATTGTTGTGTATCTTGTATGTTTTAATTATACAGGGTGTTGATTTGTACAGTTGACTCCGACTCAGGCATGGTTATTTACATGAAACTGAAGCAAAAAAATATATTAAAAAAATTTTTTTTTTTAGTGAAATTCACCTAAAAATCACAAATTTATATGGCTTAGCTTCTATCGCATGCACTTGACGGGTCCGGCGGGGGTTTCGCGGGGCGGGGCTGGAGAGTGCGCCCGCGCGCTCGCCTCCGGCCCCGCAAAACCGGGGATTTTAGGTGATTATCACTAAAAAAATTTTTTTTTTATATATATATTTTTTTGCTTCAGTATCATGTAAATAACCAACCCTGAGTCGGAGTAAACTGTACAAATCAACATCCTGTAATATCAGCGGTCAAGAGTTCAAGACACAGCATTACTCGTATGTCAGGATTTACGAAAACAAATAGTTTCACCAAGCTGGTCGAACGAAGGGCAGTAATGATGCATTCGCGTGCAAACCCTGATTGATCCGTCTATACAAGCATCTAGTGTAAATTCCATATCAATAAATGAAACAGGAAAAGTATGGCATCGATAAAAAATGCATTAACGACCGCCTGGGGGTTCCCCTAAAATACATAAGTATTATAAATATTACTATCTACGAGTACTATCATCATTTTATCTACCTCTAAACCCAATTATAGAGATACACGTAATTGCTTGTCATATTATACAGACAAGTTGCTTCCAAAATAAATACATACCTTGTCAAGAGTTATTATTTTCCACAAGCCAATATTCTTAAACGATTCCAAGGTTCCATTTGGTTACATATGGTTTTTTTTTAAGAAGAAGAACATTGGTTGAACATTGAATGGTTGTTTTTGAATGAACTTTTAGAAGGTGAGCCACAAAGAAATATCCTAATAATGGATATTTTATGCACCATCATTACCAGGCATTTGTCGTACAGTCGACAGCGCGTCAACCTTCACATTTGAGTTGCAAAGTCGCCCGTAATGCAATGGAGTATAGTGCATGATTGATTGGATATAACCCAAATTAAGTGAGTTTATCCTAAGTTTTTGCTTTAAAGTTACCCTCCCCGTATAGGATGTTGTGCTGTCGACTGTACACTGCAGGAAATTAGGCCTCCCTCATAGATTTCCATGTTTCCCGGCCCCGGTCAGCGACTCCCGGTCCGATGGCAGGGTGTTGCCGGATGCGCTTCATGGTTTACTAAGACTTTGCCATATACATTGCAAAGTTGATTAACCAACAGATTAACAAGTAGATTGACTCGGCAACACAATGTATATCTAAAAAAACTCAAAAATTGTATTCAATCATCATCACCCATAATGTCCCCACCGAGGGGTACGAGTCTCTTCCCTGAGGAAGGTGTAGCGCTTTGGTGTAATTACTGTTATGTTGCAATATTTATGTAAGTAAATAAATAGATTATTATAGAAAAGTACCCGAAACCGACGTGCGTGCATGCAACGACTAATAAATGTCAATGGAGCGAAAGTGAACTGTCAGTATCATGGCTGGTGACATTCCCTGGTTTTCGCCTACTCCTCTGGGATACAGGCGTGAGCTTATGTATTTACGTATTATTATAGAAAATAAACTAACGAAGAATTTGAATTCGAATAAATAAATAATCTATTAATCATTGTACTTTTATGAAACTCGGTCTTGTTGTATAAGTATCTATTGGTTCTGTGTAGGTAAATATATAGTTCGTGCGTAAGTAATTTCAGACATGTACAAAGTAAAGAGGTTGGTTAATCCTCAGCCGCATATGCAAATCCCTACGTGTGCGTCCCAGGAGTATTGTATCTATCTGCCTACAATTTAGCGTTGGAGAACTTAATGTTCTCATCTATTAATTTCATTAGGCCATGCTCACATCTGCTGATGATCGGAAAAAGATAAATCTTGATTTTTTGAATAGTGAATCACTTGGCTTGGCTATTCGTATTTTGGTGTTTGGGTGCTGATAAATTTGGGATTTTTCTGGTGGTCAATTTGATTATTTTGATAATGATGAAGTACTAATTTCCTTACCAAAATACAACTTCAAACTAGGTTATGATACTACGAGTATAATGATAAGCTAAACCAAAGTGGCTCCACTGGTTCTGAGCGTCATTCCCGACAGCGATCGTTTTCGGCCACTGAAATATTGTAAGAAATAAATTCTAGAAATTGAAAATGGCTCTGGGCCCATTGGATCACCATAAAAATAGCTCTTCTTAAGGTCATAACGCAACTGATTAATTGCGAACCTAACAGTTTTGACGTTCATTACGTAACATTTTGTTCTTGTAGATTTTTTTTCTCCGGACTTTGTTGTCAAAGTTAAGGGTTTATTAGAGGGTTAAGCAGCACAATTTAAGTTTTTTATGCCCCGTCACTTAGGTATTAGTTATTGCTGATAGAAAGTAAAACTTTGACATCGAAAATATTTTGAACCGATAGGTTCGTTTCCGGAAACTTTATAAGAACTGTTCTAACAGCCTCTTAAAGGCTTTAAAAACTGACATAAGGATCACATCTCTCTTGCAAGTTTTTCTACGAAGTTTGATACTAAGGTACAGTCATTCAGTTTTTTATCACAATGTCAACGGCTCCTCCGAATCCACTTATTTTTAACGATGACACATGGATAACGATATCTCAGGACGTATTGTACTATCTCAAGAAAGCAATGCTTGATAAGATAGGAGTATAATTCGAGTAATTGTCTATTATTGCAAGCAGCGTGCTATCAACATAACTTTGGCAACTGAGGCCGCAATTACCTTCTTCCTATTTGGTAACACCTGAGGCAATGTAGCGTCTTCGATCTAGACAAAATTAACCAGATCTCTGGAACAGTTTCTCCTATACTCACTGTTGCTACACAAGTAGGATCAAGAGATGCAATGGGCAGGTCAAACTAGACTGGTTACACTCAGGCAAGCTAACCGGTTTGCCTAATGGAATAGCTAGGGCAAAATGATGATGAACCTGGCGAGTGTGTGTGTCAAATATGTCTTCATAATGGTGTCTTTAATCTCGAAACAATATGCGGTGGCCATATTGTTTCGAGAAATATAGAAAGTAACCTAAAACTGTAGCCTGAACTGGGGGAGGCCTTTAACCGGCAGCTAAAGGCAGGCAGGTAAAAAGGTAGAAAATTAATTACATGATTTTTCCCGTAAGTCCTCAGTCCAAGCCGTAAGACTCGTTGGTCAGAGGCAGTATTGTTTTTTACACAAAATTATAAATAGCTTCACTTTCTGAATGACCGGAAATACAGGACGTATTAATTTGGTAAGGGATACTTCGTTAATTAATATGAATGACCCTTAGCAATTATTTCTAGATTACGCTTCCCTTGTTACATCGTAAGGAACTCTTGACCGTCTGAAGTGTTGACATACCTTAGCGCTTGAAATCACCAAATCGGTATGGGCTTGCTTTGTGATTAAAAGCCTACACAATCTCTCTAAGACTCTAGGACGTAAGTATATAGGCTTAGGTATTTAAGAGACAGATATGTTATTTTGGGGGTGATTGAGTAAAAATGGATAAGAAAATCCTTTAAAAAATGTTGTAATGAATATTAATTACCAAGAAAAAAACCGGAATCATCCAGTGTATCTTGATGAACCTTAATAGGTTTTGCAGGTTCGTATCGTCAAGGTTACAAGGTTTCAGCCTAACCCGCTGTAAAGACGAGAGTTTATGTATGTACAGTGAGGTGTAAATAAGTAGAAAACTAAATTAATTGTACTATATTGAGAATAAATTAAAAAGTGTTGATCAAAAATAGTAAAGTCAATTCCGAGTTTTGTCCGGGTTCTCGGCTTAATTTCTTCCATCTTCGTAAAACACCTTTTAACAACATTTCAACCTGTGAGTGTAGCTCTCTCACCCCTTTAAACGCAGGCGAGGTGGAAACATCAACAGCATCCCATACATTTGACCCCAGACAAGGCGTACAATTGCCCTACACTCCCAAACAACCTTAGGGGCCCAAACAGTTTAATTAGACAGTTATTTTCATGTAATTTAGGGTTAAATTAACATTTCACAAGTTGAGAATTAATTGAATGGCTTTTGAGTACTTACCTTCTGAATTGAGAAAGTCTCCTCTCTTCCGGTACAAAGGCAAAATTTAATTAATTAGAATTAGTACGGAAATTGTTTAGCTTATTGAAATAGAATTAGTAAATGTATTTTTGTCCTCTAACACGGTAAAGCACAAAGCAATACTGCTGAATTTATTTCATCATGCTCTTGTTGTTTTATGAAACTTAACAAAGCCTCTCAAATTGTGCAGAAATAGCTGGGCACTGCCCACATCCACGTACTAGCATAACATGCTGTAGAGCTTAGCACAGCAGCATCCTATATTAAAACTTAGCACACCTCAATACCGATCAATATCTAACAAGGCACGTAGGTAGCAAAACATTACACGGCACGTATAGCATTTGGTATATCACCCATGTCGAGAATTAATCTTCTTGACGCAGAAGAACTTGGTAGGGTTGAGCTCTCCACGTTTACTACGGAACTGTCCTTACCTGGGTGGGCGGCGTTTCATAAAACTATAGGAATTTATAAATGTTATGACAGACTGATTTGTACAGTTAGTTTCTTTCACGGAGTAAGCTGTGAATCGGCTATACAGTGACAATTGAAAGCGTGAAATTGTATATCTATGAAATGAGGCCCTGTTAGTCCCAGAGAGACTATGACGCCACGTCACTGATTTGGCATAACATAAAATATGAAGTTTACTGAATTATAAGATTCTCCGGATATACGCACTGTATACCAATAGATTCCTCCACAGCAAGAAATTTATCCTAGTCATAAACTCGGCACTCGAAAACGGTGAACACCTACGATACAAGCTTAAGCCACTGTAGGAGGGAAATAAAAGCCGTAGAGGGCGCTGTTAGAACGGAAGTGACGTTGCAGGTAGATTATACTTTGTACCAACTTTTCTTTGCACCTGACAAAGCGAAAATGAACCTCAAGCTCCAGAAATTAAGGGTCTAGGCGGTGGAAACATGCAATGTGGTTTGTTAGCGCCCTCGCACCGAGCAGTTTCCGGTCCGTTTGGGGAGTGCACTGACAACAATAATCTTCGGGTTCGTAATTTGGAAATTGGACAGTGGGATATGTGGAGTAGGCAGAGTTATTAAATCTCAAGACAAGAGTTTTTTTTTATGATAACGTAGCAAAAGTATGACATCAGAAATTGGGATGTGTTTCACTAAATTAATACCCTTCTAGTATAAGCAGGTGAGGGTGAAAGTTGTATTTATCATTAAATTTTAGATTATCACCTCTTCTTTGCCTAATAAAAGACTTGCCTTAATAGTTATAGTGTACTCTATTATTTTACAGTTATTAACTTTAAGCAAGTCATCTTCAAAGTGCTTCTTTTTACTAATCAATGTTTGAATTTACTAAAACTTATAAATTGGGTATTCGGATCCCACGTATCCGGATTTTGATACAGGTACCATCGATCTATCAAGCCACTTAGTGATATTCACAACATATTTTATGGGTACTTTCTCTTATAAAGCTTACAAAGCGCAATTGGATGGATATCTATCCAAACATTATTTTGTAGTAGAAATCTATAGCGAAAGAAATATTTTTAATCAGTTTTATTTACTTAACGCAGTTTTTAGTAAGTTGCAGTATAAAAATAATTTTACGTTAGATCTATTACATTCACAATTATTTCCACTATTTTTAAACACTTTAACTTCAGATGTAACGCGACTCCACCCCAATCGCTCTTCTCCGCACCCCTCAAAGATCAATTCTTCGACCCCGCGGCGCGCCCCACGCTAGTTACATACGTAAATAGTCACCAAGTAACCACCTGGGCTCCGGGACCTTCGGCTAATTCCGGCCGACCACTTCAACCGGAAGAAGAGAGCAGAGTTTAGTCTATCTAATTAAATGTCAACATGATTAGAGCTTCGTATCGCTCGTTGCCCCGGCTGTCTGAGTGATCTTAAACGATCACGAAGGTTAAGCAACATTGGCCGCGTTCAGTGCATGGATGGGTGACCGCCTATGACTAACGCTAGTGGCATTTTTCCGAGCGGTTGCGTGCTTCGCAAGGCACGTTAAGCAGTTGGTGCCGGCTGCCGTCGATAGATGGCAGTCGTTAAGCCAAGTCAGAGGCCTTAGGGCGGCTTGAAAACTTCTGACTGTAAGACCGTCTTACAAGTCCCAAATAATCCGGACTTGGCCCCTGTGGTGGAGTATGGCCTATACCTTCCTCAGTGAAGAGACCCGTGCCCCTCGGTAGGGACATAATGGGTTGAAGATGATGATTAGAGCTTCAGGTGAAACGCATTCGTTTTGCATTGGCATACACTCTACTTTCCAATTGATTGTGAAATTAAGCGTTTCAATGCACCAGTGCCGAGCACCACTTCGTCGCGGGCTTTGCTGTCTCTGTCTACAGCAAGTTCATCCCAGCAATCGTTAGAGGCAAGAGCCAAGAAGCACCAAATCCGTACTGACCCGACTCCGGACTATATCTTTATAATTGGGTATTTGACTAAATGTCAAATGAGTTACTTTTAAAACGGAATTTTGTATGAAAATACTTGCTTGTGACGTCACATTTCAGACCACTCTTATTATATTTCATCTATTTAAAAATTGTAACAACTAGTAAATGATTAAACGAATACATTTTCCGAAAAAAATTGTAATTTTTGTTTTAATCGAGCATATCAAATAATTTATTGTTGATAGTGTCAAATACCGAATTATGTCCTGCATGCAGTAGGGGCCGCCTCTCTAGAATCGTACTTTTTAGTCACTCCAAAAAGTGTCAGTCCTAGGCACTACTTAAATCGTCCATAACTGCCGCAAAGGCGTATGATGAAGCATTTCAATAATAATTGTATTCACAGGTTGATTTTTTAAGAAGAATAAATGTGGAGAATAATAAATTGCTGGCAGTGGCTAGATAAGGATGTCTCAGGACAGAAGGAAGTGGCGTGCTTCAGGAAGGCCTAAGTCCAGCAGCGGGCGATTGCGGGCTGATTGACTGAAATTTTGTTTTATGTTTGGTATCGAACTCCTCGACTGGCAATAGATTACATGCTATAATGTGCCAAAATAATGTTTGCCGGGTCAGCTAGTTTTTATTATAAATGCATCTGTTTCAGTCAAACAAGGCCACATTGAGGCCACGTAAGAATATGTTTTAAATACGTATGTGATATTGCAAGCCTAAAACCTCTACAATTTATTGAAGAATTTCTCAGAATAGCACATTTCAATCAAAAAGTAGCTGGGCTTTTCACCAGATTCTACTGTGTACTTTTATGTTTATTATAGGGTTGCTATATTTACGAGAGGGTTGATTTTAATGACTGAATAAAACTCGATTTCTATTTTGGTTGTGCATTTGACCGCGTAGTAGGCTGAGGGTGCGTTATCAGGTTGTCGCCACGCGTTTCCAAAACATTGGTCATCAACCCCATACAATGACACATAGGGTAAATGGAAAAACTTACCTAAAACTTTATCGGGTCAGCAGCTTCACATAAAGTGGAAAAACTCGCATGAAATTAAGTAAAGAGTTATGTCATACAAAAAGTTTTTAAATTAATTAATTGCTAGTAAAACCGACCTACGACATTACAAACAATAAAAAAAAATTGAATTTACTACAAAGTTATACAATAAAACACAAAATCATAGCTGTCTAAAATATACTTAGCTACAGCTATATTTTTACAAGTATATTTTTGCAATGAGAAAAAAGAGGAAAAAGAGAAAATAAGATAATTCCCGGTTACTCCCAGCGGAAAAAGGCCATAAATCAAATAAGCGTGTTCACAGACTGACGCTGATCTTATAGCCATTATTACAGCTGTCATAGAATACAATAACAGAGACAAGGGAAATATACCGTTATCTACATAGAAACAAAGGATAAAAGGATTCTCATATCTAATTTACCTTTTTCTGTACTTAAAACGTATTATAATGATTTAATTTTGCTTAGTTAATTTTTTGGTTGGCAACTGGTAAAAAGGCAAACCTATTTTTCTTTTTTATTTTCCTAATGCTGGCCATTAGAAAAATGTTGGATGTCAGAACATAAAATTAGAAATAAACAATTTTTATTTCAAATATACTTAAAAGCATCTGAATGCTTTTGTTTCTCAGATAATATGCCAGCAACAACTATATTTTTTACATAGCCTCCTTTGTGTCCCACTGCTCGGCAAAGGCCTTCCCTCCTTTCTTCCAATTCTAACTGTCTGCAAACTTTTAGTCCGGATTTACTTACGGGTGTTGTTATATCGGAAGTGTCCGACCAGATTTCGCTCCGATTCGCAGAGCTTAATCATGGTGAGCAGAGACGGAGCTCGCGTCGTCGGTTGCTCGTCTCACACGTCACGCTCGTCACTCGTCTCACAACTGTCTGCAGCCACCTTGCACCATCCCGGCACGATTGCATTTAGCAACATCTACATTAATAAAAAAATAACCTCGTAAGGCCCGACCTTGAAAAGAACAATTGATTTTGTGATCACTTGAAGACATTGGGCCTCACGAGGATATGTGATTCTGGATTCTGGGCCTAGATGCTGTTAACGCATTGCAGTACAATGACAACTGCTCGAACGCGGCGATTTCATTAATTTCATTGCTGCTTTTAAACTAAGCGCGCACACGTACCAAATCTTCTAGGCGTCAAAGGTATAAAAAAACATGTCACGTGACCCGACCGAGAATCTGTCATTGAACTATAAGGATTAGGAGAATGAGGCCCCTGGTTACGGTGGCAGGGAGTAGCTGGGTGTGGACCAAGAAACTTGAAAAACCATGAGCGACGCATGTCCTCCAGTGGGTGTCAAATGGCTGGTGATGATGATGATGACGTGCTTAAAGGGGTTAATTAGAAAAATTAATTATGTATTACCCTCAGGAGTAGTCAACTACCTTCTGGAGAGATCAAGAAGGGGCGACCATGCTTAGCCTAGCCCTCATGAAGAAAATACCTGCACTCTACACTGCTAATCATCTAATATAACCTTATGCCAGACACGTCCCGCGAGACTCTAATGCTGGAACAGCGGAAATTTCGGTTACTTGTTACTTACATAAAATATGAAGAGCTCGCCCACGTCGTGGATCTTGTTCCAAATAGCATAAGTACGACTATCCCATAAACACGGGAGCATAAGGTGTTCAGGAATCAGATTTTTTTTGTTAAAAATATTTTCCGTGAATGTACTACGCTCTTCAAATTTATCGGTATCCGTAGTTAATAAATTCTTGAATAATAATATATTAACTAATATAATAAAATAAAATAAATAATAAACTCACCCCTGTTATCTCTGAGGGGGTAGGCAGAGGCACCAATCACTAGAACTGGGCCCAAGTTTTGCCGAGTCTATTCGGTCCCAACGTGACAAGTGGTAAACCTGTCGCCGTTATCCGGGCACAATTTATCAGCGAATGGTGTTGCTGTACAAACAAATGTACGAAACTAAAAGTCATTGGTACATTCGAACCCAGACCTTCATATGAACGAAAATATACTCCAGTCTATTAAAATCCAAAATCTTAACTTACAACTAAAACCAAAAATTAATATGTCTTTGCACTCATTAAAAAATATATGTTTAATATGTCTAGTATTATGTGTTTTATGTTTTGATTTTTGAGGAACTTCTGTTTGGTGCAGGCTATTAATAACTACTGTACACTCCATTTATCTTTACTTGACTTTTTTTCCAAACTTTAAACGAAACTAAATCAAAAACCTTTAGCGGTAGAAAACTCGAAACAGTCTACACATTTAGTGCTAGCTAGTACTAGCAAACTGTTTCGAGTTTTCTACCGCTAAAGGTAGTTGGTGTCGTTTAAAGTTTGGAAAAAAAGTCAAGTATAGATAAATGGATTATATTAATAAGTACTACCTTAAAGTTTGCTTTTTTTTCGGAATTTCGTCTCAATTTATCAAGACCTTGCATCTAGTAAGATCTTATTTATCTTCCGAAATACTATTAAAAAGCGTTACTGCGTAAAAGCACGCTACCCTTCCAGCACTGGATTCAGTCTGACATTTTCATTTCCTGAATGTTGCGGGAATTTAAAAGTGTCTGTGCAAGTAATTGCTCTGCCAGTTACCAGCAGTTTGCTGTTGGGCTGGACTGCTCCTCGTTCAACCGATTTTTGGAAGCCAATCCAACCCAGTAGACTAAACAGATTTAATAATCACGCATCTCAAACGATGGTTTTAGATGCGTGATTATTAAATGTGGACGATGGTCCACGATACAGGCTGTGCCTAGTGTGCGGACACTCTTACTTTACAAATGTATATTTTGTGCCATTAAAATAAAACAAAAAAATAAAACATTAGTATATTACAATACAATTTCAATCCAATAACAATACAATTATAATGCAATTACAATACAATTACAATTCAATTACAATACAATTACAATGCAATTACAATACAATTACAATACAATTACAATACAATTACAATACATTTACAATACAATTACAATACAATTACAAAACAATTACAATCTAATAACAATACAATTAATATACAATGTCGAGTTAATTACAATACAATTACAATACAATTACAATACAATTACAATACAATTACAATACAATTACAATACAATTACAATACAATTACAATACAATTACAATACAATTACAATACATTTACAATACAATTACAATACAATTACAAAACAATTACAATACAATTACAATACAATTACAATACAATTACAATACCATTACAATACAATTACACTACAATTACAATACAATTACAACACAATTACAATACAATTACAATACAATTACAATACAATTACAATACCATTACAATACAATTACACTACAATTACAATACAATTACAACACAATTCCAATACAATTATAATACAATTACAATACAATTACAAAACAATTACAATACAATTACAATACAATTACAATACCATTACAATACAATTACACTACAGTTACAATACAATTACAACACAATTCCAATACAATTATAATACAATTACATTACAATTACACTACAATTACACTACAATTACAATACAATTACAATACAATTACAATACAATTACAATACAATTACAATACAATTACAATACATTTACAATACAATTACAATACAATTACAAAACAATTACAATACAATTACAATACAATTACAATACAATTACAATACCATTACAATACAATTACACTACAATTACAATACAATTACAACACAATTCCAATACAATTATAATACAATTACATTACAATAACACTACAATTACACTACAATTACAATAAAATTACAATACAACAGTTCTATTACAATACAATTACAATACAATTACAATACAATTACAAAACAATTACAATACAATTACAATACCATTACAATACAATTACACTACAATTACAATACAATTACAACACAATTCCAATACAATTATAATACAATTACATTACAATTACACTACAATTACACTACAATTACAATACAATTACAATACAACAGTTCAATTACAATACAATTACAATACAACAGTTCAATGTCTGTTTCTTTTAAGTTCTTTAATGCCCGTTTTCACCAACCAATCCATAAGCTCCTCATACTTAGGGTTACCTAAGTATGAGGAGCTAACCTTAACTCTAAGGGTACTCACTCTCTAACTTAAATTCTCTTTCATCAACCGAAGTGTCACCTAACTATGTATCACCTTAACTAGGTAAACTTAACTAGTTACAGTTTAGTGTATGGTCTATGAGATTTTGGTTAAATTTACCGGTAAATATTGTTAGTGAGTTTTATGAGCATTTAATAAATTTAATCAAAATAAAACAGTTTTTAACCTTTATTATGTTTTGTTTCCTAATAATTACAACGATATTCTTCTAAATTAGCTGAAATATTATCAATCGTATGGTTGGTTGTATGAGATGATAATTATCATTGACACACTTGAAAAAAAATTTTTACTGATACGACACTTCTAAAAAATCTGTCAAAGGGGCTGAATTGAATAATCGGTCCCTTAAGTTTAAGGGTACACCGAGTGCTATAAGTTAAAGTGAAAAACATTTATTTCAATTATAACACCATAACACAAAAATAAAACAATATTTTTAGAGAAACAAAAACACAAAAAAATAGTGGTACCTGATACAATCATGCTGAACACGATTGTTACGTAGCCCCTAAAAAAGATTAGGTGCCCCTTAAACTTAAGTGTTGTTGGTTAGAACAGCCATATTTACGTGAATAATCTTTTTTTTCCTTTATTTTACGCTACTTTAGATTATACTAGAGTTAGTTTGTCAATCGTGAAAAGTAATTAATTAATTTAATTTGAAAACTGAAACCTTTCGGATGTTTTTTTGTATTAAATGGGGCTATATTTCATTAAATTATACTACTTTATAAAAATATTTTTAAAGTGATTTCCACAGTATTTCCCTTATATTAAAGTATTTTCCCTTGGATCTCAAATAGGAGTAGACCGATGTTGGTTTGATTTCGAAACTTAGCGGTCACGTCAGGTACTTTTTAGCTTAGCTCTGGTGGATCTTTAGCTTTGTACTAACTCAATTTGGATGTGGGATTTTAGTTTGTACAAATAAATATATCGCTATAACTTACAATTGCACCACATGTAGTCGCTATAATTTCTTCATTTATGATGTCATAATTTGATTCAGGACTAATGGTAGTTTTGGATGGTGTTGGGCGGAAGTTATTTTACATAAACTTTATTGCACACGAGACATTGAACAGAACTTTACATAGAAACAGCATGTACAAAGGCGAGCTTATCTCTGTAAGAGATTTCTTCCAGCAAACCTTAGAGAGTCCGAGCAGCGGTAAAAGAAAACGGGCCTATATAGGTACGTGTACGAAATAGACTACTTAGACTACAAAAATCCTAAACAATAGCCTAGTTGAAGCAGAAAATAAATACACTACATAGACTAAATACCTGCCAAAATTAATAAAATACGTAACAAATAATATATAAATAAATATATAGCTCGAAGATATGATACAGATAGATAATGCTCTTTCAGCTGCTTTTTAAATATACCAATTGTGGGCTATCGCATATGTTCTGAGGCAGTGCATTCCACAGCCTTACCGAATGGACTGTGAATGAGTCACCGTAAGCTCCAGTATTGTGAGCAGGAATTTTTAGAAGGTGAGAGGTAACATTTCTAATCGGTCTTTCTCCAGAGTGCAGGTGTTGGAACCTTTCTCTGAGGTATGAAGGAGACGAGGGATATTTTATAATTTTATATAATAGAGAAAGTATATGTACCTACATTCCGGCGAAGACGAATTGGGAGCCATTTTAACTCATGCCGGAAACGAGACACATGGTCAAATTTGCGTAATCCGTATATGAAACGGATACCCAAATTTTGTAATAATTCGAGTTTATCTAGCAGCTCCTCATTGGCATCCAAGTAGCAGACATCCGCATAGTCAAGAATGGGAAAAAGAAGAGATTGTGCAAGAGTAATTTAGTTTTAAATGGGAGAAAGTTCTGGAGCCGCCGCAGCGAATGGAAAGCCGCAAAGACTCGCCGACTGACTTCACTGACCTGCGTGGACCAGCAGAGATGACAGTCAAATAACAAATATTTTCTTTTGATTCTAAAAATAGACGGCTAATTGGACGTAGTTTAGCAAAAAGGTTCCAACCCACACAAAGTGGCTTTTGAGATATTTGAGTTTTTAGGTTTAAGCTGATTTACGTTCTCCATACATGTGGGTTTGACTACCATGTGCCATAACTTTGCACAATCCCCTCGGATCGCTGTCGCTGAAAGTTTTTTATTCTTAAAATAATTTGCTAAACTACTTCCAATTTATTAACGCAATCTATAGGGTCTTCTACGGGCGACTCATCTCAAGCAAAATGTTTGAAACAAACAAAGGATTACCTGTAGGTAATCCTTTGTTTGTTTCAAACATTTTGCAAGGTGTACCTTGGCAACAGTATTAAAGACACTCTCAAATCTGAACCTATCCTTTTCATTCACAGTTACTGCACATGCCAAGTCATATCACGACTGTACATCACATTAGTCCATTCAAACTTCGCCTCTATGCACCGCAGTCATTAATTTAAGCAAACAAAACGCTCTAAACGTCCCGCCTATCAAAGCTAACAGATAAGCCTTTCAACACAAACTAGTCATATGAATACCTTAATTGAAGCAGGACTGGATATACCGGGGAGCTACGGAACGCCCACTCAAGTGTAATAGAATTTGAGGAGAAAATTAACTACTCCGTGTCGCGAGGAAAATGTCGCTTCAAAAGAGTTTATAATTGGATAGTGTGTAACATTTCCATCACCGCGGGGTAATTAAAGCCCATAGATTCTCACTGTCTGAGAGAAGGCTTGTGGCCTATGAATAGTGGGACGTAAATAGTCTGCTTAGATGACATTGACAAGATGACAGATTTGTGAGCAAAATGCATAAAAGAGAATACCAAAGAATTAACAAGCATAACCTTAGCAGACAACGGCAGAAACTTCTGTCGACCTATTTTATTCAGGAAGGTTTATCATTAGGGCACGTGGCAGTTATCTTGTCCCTTTGATGTGAGGTACATACATGCGAGTATGTCCGCGCTCCCAAATATTTGTCTCAAAGCTTTATTTAATTGCCATAGCTCATTATTTTTGGATTATTTGCAGATGGGGCTCTTAGCAGCAGTGACCAGGGACAGGGCCTTTTAGGGCTTTCCATTTGGATCAAACGAAAAAGTTTTCGGGTCGGAATTAATTGCCGGAAAGCTTGGATAGGTGAGCGCGTATTATTAAACGTTTATGTCGAATGTATTAACAAAAGAATTCATATTCTGAATTGTCAATTGGGCAGACAATGTAAAATTAATTGACAGTAGTTTGACTCTAAAACCGTTTCGCGCTATACTTATATCTTATGGCCCCTCGATAGGGACTTAGGATCTTTGTGAATGATGATGATGGACACAAACGAGGCTACGTAAAAAAATAAATTAGAAGATTAGCTGACCCCTACAAACGTTGTTTATCTATATTAATTAGTCAACAACCTATTTGCAACTTAAAATACATAAAAATCGCAAGTAATTTCATAAAAATCTGGAAGTAGGAAGTACCCTATGAGTTTTCATTCCCTTATGTGTCGAAATATACATATTTTTTTACTTAACCTAGAAGTTTCATTTTTTCACAGCTCAAAGGACCGTAGACTTGAGTATTTGGTTTTAATTTCAACTCGATACTTTCACGCGTTTCTGAGATGAAGGATCCTGACAGACAGAGGACGGACGGTCAACAAAGTGATCCTATAAGTGCCTTTTGACATGCACCCGGCCGCTGGCCGGTCGCCGGGCCGGGTAAGGTATGGCAGTTTTCACATGCACAACGACCGGCCGGTCGTTTTTACCCGGCCGGCGACCGGACGGCGGCCGGCATTGTCATAGCACAGTCACCCACTATGCACTGAACAAGCTCTATGTTGCTTAACCTTGTTAATGTAATGGTATGTTGCTTAAGATCACTCAGGTGATTGATCTATATTTAAACGGCCATGGATATGGATAGTATACATTTTTCATTGGTTTTAGACTTTATCTCAAAGCGATAAGGTTCAATTAAAAGTGGGAACTATATGGCTTATTAAGAGTTAAGAACCTCAAAAAAAATCAAATTCAAATTCAACATTTTTATTCATAATAAAAACAATATGGTTAATTCATGAACGTCAGCTTTGACGTTTGTCGTTGTTTTCACAATTAATACAAAGATTTTGCGGAGAAGAAGGTAACAAAGAAACTCCACATTTATTATTTTAAAACACCTTTAACTTTAACGAAAAAACCCGCCATGCTACCGTCGTTTCATGTCAACCCCTTACCGATGTCTTTACACAGCTTTAGATCGCTCCAGCAAGAGCGTCTATACCAGCTATAAGCCCTCTTATGTTGCGAACTGAAAGGTATGTCACGGCGAAGTCTGCAAGTTATCTAACAAGACAAACTTCGGTAAGCCCTGCACTAACAGCCCCGTCTACATTGTTAAAGGGACTTATTGCCGAATATTCGACGGATCCCGCACGTAACATACTTAATTTTGACAACAAACTGCCAGACGGACCAGTCTTTATGCAAGTGCAGTTAGGAGTGGTTTTACAATAGTGTTGAAAGTTTTTACTATTAGAAACAAGGGTGTAATCGGCTTAGTTACTAATGTTCTGTTCAATTAGGTATGGGTTTTAACTTCTATATGTAGATCCATATGAGTAAATACAATTTCAAAGGTTTGTCTGTACTCAGTTCGGCAATGATTCTTCCTACTAATGAATCAGCTCATGATAATTCGCATCTGTTAAAAACGATAAAGAAATACCTACTATCAAAATCTATATTAATAATTTCGTTCGGGTCTACGGTAGACTCGAACGATATGCACACCAAATGAAAGAGCGTAATAAAATAGTTGATCTGAGTCGACAACATATGGGCGGAAAATTCGTATTATCGAGCAGCATCAATATAAAAATTATTAAATTCAACAATGGCGTTGCCAAGTAAACATGTCAATGTCATCATTGTTGTGTTAGTGTCACAAGTTTTCATTTTGAACTGTTATGGCCGGTTTACATTATTTTAGTGTTTAGGAGAGTGCTATAATACAATTAGAGAGGCAAGTGCATTAGGACATTACTAGACGTTCGAGTGAACGTTTATATTTCTTCCAGTAGAGTGTCACTTCGTCGACGTCGCGAAATATGCGCTATCCTACTCAAAATACTATGAGTTTTAATGGAACACATAAGTAGGTAAGTTTGATAATTCGAGTGCGCACACTCCTAAAGTTCTCACTAAATTTTTAGTTTATACACAGATAAATAACGAGGATAGTAACGCGCTCAGATGTTACTGGATAGAACAATAGAAACCAATTCTATGTTGATTCTAATTGAAAGGCAACTAGAACCGTACTATACCGTAAAACGTACTAAAGCAAGTGGCGCTTACACGTTTCTACAAAAGCACTCTCCTTAAGAAAGAAATAAAGAAAGAAAGAAAGAAAAAAAGAAAATTTATTTATTTGATACTCAAAAAAAAAACAAAAAAACACACACACACACAGAGTGCGTACAATAATAAAAAAAATAACACAGAAAGCATAAAAAGCGTAAAAATAAATAAACTGTACAACATGAAAATAATAATAAAATACATTAAAGCTTGAGCCCCCAAAATGGGCCCGATTCAGCAAAATGTTGCAACAGAGTGTAAAGTAAAGCACTCTCCTAAACACTAAGATAATCTAAACCGGCCCTTTGATCTAATTTGTTAACTCCATGGTGTGTGGAATACCGTGGCATCCAATCAGGTTATTATAATCTGTGCCAACTGAGAAGGTGTAGTAAGTAATCTGTGGTGTTTTTCATTGGCGGGAAGACAATAAATAATTGACATTGAGTTTCGGAAGGGTCTGAAAAATAATTGAAAAAGGAAATCAAAGTCATAAATTGATCTTTATTGTTTTGCTTAGTTAGGTACCAATAAACTTATTGAAATGAAAAAGCCACTAGATAAGAAAAATACCAAAAATTAAAATGATGAAGAAAAACATGTGGTCAATACAAAACTAAAAGCTGTAAAGCCAAAGAGAGGGAGCTGTTTTTCGTTGATTAGCCAAGTGGATTCTACGTCTCATTGAATACGTCATTAGATTCACTAGCTGTTAAGTTTATGAAGGAAGCTCATTTAGTTAGTAATTTGTGATGAAGTACCCATGACAAAGTTATGATAAGTATCCGATTTTCGCCTTGCATTCCTTCGTGAGTAGCCAGAACATGTCCAAAAGAGCAAGATTGGCTATCCGTAATAGTGTGCTGGTTCCAATACTGATGTAAGCATGGTAGCGAGATTTGGGTATGGCAGAAGAATCATGAAAGTAGGATTAGTGCAGTACAAATGAGATCCTTAAGAAATATGTGTGGTGTTACTTTGAATGACAGAATACGCAATAGTGTGATCAGAGACCGAGGATGTAGAGAAAGAGGATGTAGTGAGTGACTAGAATTGAAAAAAGGAATGTTGCGTTGG
This sequence comes from Yponomeuta plumbellus, assembly GCA_947310845.1. Taxonomy (NCBI): domain Eukaryota; kingdom Metazoa; phylum Arthropoda; class Insecta; order Lepidoptera; family Yponomeutidae; genus Yponomeuta; species Yponomeuta plumbellus. Next base: position 8,551,683 of record OX371192.1, on the reverse strand, counting down.
TTTGGAGATGTGGAGAGGATGAACGAAGAAAGACTGACAAAGCAAATATATCGAGCGAATGTGAGTGGAAGGGCCGGTAAGGGACGCCCCAGTTGGACATACTTCGACCAAATAGGGGATGTATTAGCAAAGGGCAAGATTAAAAGTACCCGAAACCGATGTGGGTACATGCAACGACTAATGGATGTCGATGAAGCGAAAGTGATTTGTCAGGATAGTGGCAGGTGACAGTCCGTGGTCTCTGCCTACCCCTCTGGGATACAGGTGTGAGCTTATGTATCTGAATGTATTAAGAGATTTATAACTACTGGTGGTTGATAAATACAGAGGCGTCACCATATAAAAAAACATAGTGGAATATTATTTTGCGTCTACATTTTACCCGAGCGAAGCCGGGTTTTCGTCTAGTACTTCTAAAATACTAACAATATTAAAATAGTTTTAGTGCAATAAATAAACAGTTGATTCTTTTCAACGCAGATGAAGATTTAAAATTTATCAGGTTTTTAATTATACATATGTATATCATCATCAACCCATCATGATGATGGGTTGATGGGGACATGTCCCCACCGAGGGGCACGGTATCTTCCCTGAGGAAGGTATAGGCTATACGCCACCATGGGGGCCAAGTCCGGATTGGTGGAGGCTTACTCACTTGAAGCTATCATCGTTTTAAAACAACGCGTAAGAAATAAAAATATTGTGGAAGATGTAGGTACACGTAGTTTTGATTATTTTTATTTGTTCCACTCGATAGGTGAATGCTTTTTGAACCTTGGTCTGTATTGCGAATCGCACCAGTTAATTACTTTTCCTGTGTTGTTGACCATTTTATCCTGCCCTTTTCAACGATGAGTTTTTCGAAGTAAGTAGGTATCTATACTAAGTTACATATATTATTTACATTACCTAAGGTAATCATGTAGTTAATATCATAAATACCACAAAACAGTAAAATTTTATTTGGTCTGAGCCTCTTGTATTGGTGTTACAACAAAGAGAAACAGGCGTTGTTTATAAACGCCAGTAGCACAATATACTGCTTTGTCGTTTCACCTAAGCATTCATATATTTTTATCATTTTAGAACACAATATTGGGGTATGAGGCTGCAATTGTGGAGGAGTTGGAAAAGGACGACGAGTTTCTCGTACCGGATTCTCTGGTTATATTCCCACCAGAAAACTGCAATGCTGATGTTACAGATGAAGAATCTGGGGATAAAAATCAAGTGTTGGTGCAAAATCTACCTGGTTCGCAATTTCGAGCTCAAGCACTAATTCATTATATGTTTCGAAGAAAATCATAGCATAAATAAAATAAATAAATAAATGAAGTGATGGTGCCTTACTATGGTGGTCATCCACGTAGTTTATGCGTGGAAAACCCATTCGATGGGGTTATAAATTATGGGTAGGTGCTACTCTTTTGGGCTATACTCGTATTATCTGGTTTTAACCCCATCAAGGACAGTCTGGAGAAGACTTGAGCCATTGGCCTTGGCAAGCCCTGGATTGGCAGCCAGTATACACCTGCAATATCCTCGTAAGGGCCGACCTTGAAAAGAACAATTGATTTTGTGATCACTTGAAGACATTGGGCCTCACGAGGATATGCTGACGTTTTGCGTAAAATTAACGCTCAAGTACACTTCCATTTGTTTTTTGATATTTTTTCACTTCAATACCTCTAATCGATGAACTAGGTCGAAGAAATTTCAAAGCTACTGGCACGATAAGAGAAAATCGCTTATCCAAGTGTCCTTACCAAGCAACAAAGAATGATAAAGACAAAACGAGAGAATATTATGGTGGGGTGTGGACAGGTCCGATCAGAATATTGGCTTGTATAGAACACCAATTAGAGGTAAAATATTGTATTTTTCGCTAATTGCCCAGTGCCTGGACATGACTACACAATGCTTGGCAACTGTATAAAACAAAAAATGGTGAATATGATAATTTGAAATTCCGCAGAAGTGTAGCCACAGCCATCAGGCTGTAGAAGGACAATTACGCTGCTCGTTTTATTATAAACATGCCAACTTCTTTTGTAAAAAATGCAATATTCATCCAAAAAAATGTTTTGAGATGACCATTCATGTTTACCTATATAATTTATACATTATTTGCCTATTTTTGTTTAAAATATCCAATAAAGTAAAATAATTTAAGTAAAATCAGTTTTTTTACACCACTCACCTTTATAGTAGTACATAATGCTAGCGTCGTTTATAAACAACACCTCTTTTCCGAGTTTCCACAATGAATATATTTTTTAAAATATTTTTCCTGAATTATTTGATGTTTATTTAGAAACATATAAAAAATCATAAAGTTTGAACATAATAACCCAATCCAGTCTGGGTACCAAAAAGTTAAAAGTGAGACCAAAAATTAAACCATTCAGTTATGTGCTTTCACTTGACAATTCATTGTTTTGAATTTTGAAAATCCAAAACGTTGTAACTACCTTCTAAATAGCAAAATATAGTAACCGATGTCTCTTCTCTCCCGGGGGCTTCAACTGTCAACAGCAATCTGCATACCTAAAAAAAAACACTTACAGCAGTTAATAGTTGGTAACAAAATTGTTACCCCTTCAAGAGACCGGAAAGAATATACTTATCATTATCAGCCCGTGCTTGCCCACTGCCGGGCATTTTCTTTGTCTTGTCATGACATTTTTCGCGGTCTCTTGTGTTTCGCATCCACCGGCCCTCTACCCACTTGACCACATCTTCCGACCATCGGTACTAATATTTCGTCAAATATTAGGTACAGCCTATCTTCTTCTTTGTCCAACCCTCTTCCCAGGCCATCTTTTTTATAGCAAAGTAGCAAAGAAAGCATAATGTATATGTTGAGGTAAATCTTGTAAAATGAAACATTCTCCAGCTCCAGCTTATAGGTACTTCTTATGCCTTATCAACGGAATCATATATTAAATTAATTTTAAAGAAAAATTATTAGTTCAAAAATTAACAAAACAGTACAACTTCACCAACTAAAACTAATACTAAAACTACACACACACACACACTCACACACATACATACAATATAATAAAAACACTAAGAAAATAAGCCACCCCGAGACCCATTCGATGCAAAGGTACCCATTACGCTTACAGCGTTACCTCGCTGCACTGCTAGGGTCGGGTCTCCTCACGTTTTGTGAGCATTGGAGCTTTATCAGTATAGTATTGTCCTATTAAATTAGTTAAATTGTCGTGATTTTATAAATAAGTGAAACTTTCCTTATGTTACCGGTCTATTTACATCACGCCAATTTTTGTTCGGCACAGAGTGCACTGACTGCACTGTAAACTCAAACAGGATTACATCCATAAACATTCGCCGTTTCATTCCCTAACAAAGGTCGGAATTTATCGGGGGTGGCACACAGACGCATTAAAAGCGCAAAAAGTGCGGAAGCAAAATAATTATAAGCAGAGGAATCAGTCCAGACATTAGTACATAGTTTGCTCACTGCTTCGATATTTGGACACCGTCTTTCTAGTTTAGGGATATAACGTGTAAAGAAAAATGGAGTAAAATAATGTAAACTACGAAATACAAAAAATAAATTTATTGTGCATTGCCATCAGTATCTTCTCTCTTCCCTCCCTTCTTATTCCCTCCCTAGGGTAACCGTTGTTCTTAGTAAATTATTATTGCAGGTTATATTTGAAGGCGGCATTGTCACTACGATTTAAGACCCTAAGTTATTGTCCTTTCGTTTTGACACCGATGCCCATATTTTGGTTGGTAGGTAGGTATATGGGAATTTTGTAAAAACCCGTACAGGCTACGACGCACGTAGTTTGCTGTAGCGGCCCTTCGATGCCTTATTGTTTTGTGACACGGGATTTCACTCCAGCCTGTCTGCGCTAGGGTTAGTACATCAAAATACTTTCTATTGCATTTTGTCCTTTACTTCCAGGCAGAAAGGTCTATTTACTATGAAGTAAGTTAAGCTTGGCGCTTTCACGTGTCTGCTGAAAAATAACAATTGTTTCTATTTTCAATGCTTTTCGAAGTGGGCCTAATTGATCTTACTTCACAAATGGATGGCCCAATTCAAGAAATTACTAAGTCCAATTTCATTGATTTGCAAAACGACGTAAGTCTAAATCATATTATTTTGGGCTTACGTCGTTTTGCAAATCTATAAAATTGGACTTAGTGATTTCTTGAATTGGGCCATCCAAATATGTACTTTCAACCAAAACATTTAATTATTTGACCGGCAAATTCCAATTTCTGTTGTTATGGCAACAACAGGGTGAAGACATTGACCTCTTGATTGTGTCTAAAGCTTCTCAAGCTAACGTTGCTAGTTTGTTCAAATTGTCTTAAACTCAACAGGTCCAGTTAATACCAATTGCGCCAATCTACTAAATTGATAAGATTACAAATAGTGATGTCATAGTTTTAATTATTACCTTGCTTTACGAGGTTCATAGTGGATAACTAAGCGCCTTCCTGTACTAGACCACGATGGGACATATTTTCGATACCGAAAAATAAACTTAAGAAAAATAGTGTTTCTTGTTTTTTTTCCAATCCAAACAGTTTCTGTCAAATTTAATAATTATAGGTAATTAGTTATGCCTATTAATCGCGCCGACAAACGGTAATATAATATTTGTAAAAAAAATCTTTTATTTGTATCACTCATAGCATAAAATGCAAGGTACACCGATGGGAGAAATGTCACGTACTTGCAGTACTAGACTACCCGTACATGACAGGATTCGCGCGTAGCTGCTAACTTATGGAGCTCCTTCAGCTTCAGTATATTATAGGCATGGGGCAGGGGTTTTCGAAGAGGTTTTGTCGATACTTGCGGGACCTGGATTGTAATTTCAAGGTACAATACAGACTGAACCACAAAATTAACAATATGACAGGCCCGTCAATGGTTAAGTAACCATTCCTGGACCTTAGTATTATAGTTTTCTGCCGATTTCTGAATTGAGAATTTACAATAAGTAAATACTTAAGTAACGTGGTGTCACGCTTTTTTCTAAAGAAATTTGTCAGGACAGCACTACAGCTAAGCAATTACTTAGAGAAATTCTCAATTAAGAAATCGGCTTGAGTACCTACATAAAATAATGTTCAGGTAAGTAAAAAATTTCTAGATGTTCAAATTTTACTTAATCAAACCTTGTTTTACCTACACTTGATTAAAAATTATTCACATTTATAATCAAAGCGCGACATAAGCCTTGCAAAGACGTTCTACTTTTTTATATCCAGGACCAACGTCATCCATCCGCCAGCTTATCGCTTTTTCAGCGGATAGGACCACTTGGCCAGTTCACTGTCACTTCAGCTTAACGCTGACCTCAAGAGCTTTGTCGGTCACCTTAGCTGCTTAGAGAATTTCTGATTTCCATTTATTAGGCTGGAAAAATATTTTTCCGACAAAAAATTTTGGTAAAAATACATTGTGACTTTTGAATGAAAAATTGTACTTTTCTATTAACAAAGCTTTTGACCTTCACTTTTCCATCACGTGATAAATGATTGGTTGATAATTAGAAGGTATTAAAATAGGCACTGTGGCATGCTTACTATTCGTGTCGACATGCGTGGTGTGTTCTACTTTTGGGATGCATATTGGTGACAAAATGATTATTATCTACAGCGTTTATTTGTAGCCGACCGTGACCACCAACTTCGAAAAATTAAATATATAAGGTCGTAACAAATCAAGCGCAAATATTTTAAGGGGTAGTCATATATAGTGTAATAATACCTTTGAGCAAAAAAAATATAAGAATATTAAAGGATTTGCTTAATTTTTTTCTACAACAAAAAATAAAACTTCCAAACCAATTCATTTTATATCATCCTGTTTTCATACACACACACACACGATTGAAGTATCTGACTAACTGCAAATTTTTGACATACTCGTATTGTGACATTTATGACATGTGTACGTAGTACATTTTTAGAGGGTGTTTATTTAGTATGGATGATAGATTTTTTATTTGACCTATTATTTCTAGTAATAATTGATGTATTGAATATTTTAAATTGTTATTTATCTTTTACTCTATTGGCTCTTAAAATATTTACGCTTGATTTGTTAGGACGTTATATATTAGGTTTTTATCACAATAATTGTGAGCTGGAAATTTTAAATTCAGTGCTCAATAACCTGAGCAGAGACTTCAAATGATCATGGACAAGACTAAGATACTGCTGTACTCCCACATAGTATCCACTTCTGTCAACGATGGCGGCTCTGAATTTGAAGTCGTCGACCACTATGTATTGTAAAGAGGTGATCGCCTGTTGCCGGTGCCGGCTGCCGTCAATAGATGGCAGTCGTTAAGCCAAGTCAGAGGCCTTAGGGCGGCTTGACAACTTCTGACAGTAAGACCAGCCACTAGTCTTACAAGCCTCCACCAATCCGGACTTGGCCCCCGTGATGGAGTATGGCCTATACCTACCTCAGGGAAGAGACCCGTGCCCCTCGGTGGGGACATAATGGGTTGATGATGATGATGATCGCCTGTTAGCTAAGTTCAACTTCGAGATGTCACTCGTAAAATGCTTCTCGGTTGGGCGGTGTTCAGGAATTTGACTACTTATAAAAAAATTACGTACTAAGATCAGTTTATCGATACATACACTACCCCTACAGCTGAAGTTATCTTTATATTCAACAGCGTTCTAAGGCGGGGTACGACTAATCCGCTGATATATCGACGTCGCTGCGCCAGGTTGAAGGGATGGCCGAAAAAGTGCCACTTTGTAAATGTCACGAGGAGAAACTCGTGACATACAAGCTCTTGGTAATATTACTCGTAGGCGTATTTGAGCTGTGTGAAAAGAGAGATAAGATTACATAAGAATATTATTTTTGGTACATTTAATGACTGAAACAATAGATGAAAAAGTAAAGGTACAATTTGACGGCCTTATGGCTAATAGAAATCTGTGGATCACCGCGAATTCGAACTAATGCCTCCAGCATAGCGCGCTATGCTTAGCAAAAGTTTAAAGCGATGTGATAAACATGGACAGAAAAGTTTTGCCTGCCGACCATGGTAATTAGGACAAAATCCACGCATTGGTTGGTGTAAGTAAACAGAAAAATATTGAGCCAGTCATTTGTCACAATCGAATGTTTGGTAGTTAACAGACAAGTTATCTCGTCCCAAATCACTTAAAACAATTTTTGGTGTCTTCGATTGAATATAAACGGACAGTTTCGATCATTTTATTATAGTGCGTATATAATTAATTAATTCCCAGTTGGTGTAAAAGTAGTGAAATATTTAGTATCATGGAGTAGGAAGCATTTTTTAGCGTTCAAGTTTTGAATGGCTTTGATAATAATAAATAACTTTTTAAACTCAAAACGTAGCCAGTAAAGGTATTTCTTTATTTTACAATATAATATTGTTCATTATAGTACACCAAACTCTTCATAAAGACAATACATTTAATTACTACGCCAATATTTTCAAAAAGACTAGCGCCGGCCGTACGAATAACAGAATAAATATTAATCAGATTGTACTGAAACTACAGGTAATTTAAGATAAATCTGCTTCATTCCTGTACCGGGGTACAGGAACCAACAATAAATATGTATATTTTTTCCGTTTGAGATTGCCCGTACTGTTGTATTTTAAACGAACATATTTTCCATAGGCAGAAACACTTTCCAGTCGATAGCATTTTAATATCTATGGCAAAGGTATCTTCCTGCAGGCACTAGAAAGGCGTCATTGTGCAAAATGCACTGTCGTTTTCCGTAGGCTACACAAAGCGCCCGTGGAAGTTTTCAAAGAGTCTATATTGTTATAAAGAAGTCTTTGACACACAATGGGAAGCTCCAGAAAGATCAGTTGGAGTCATATTCATTATTTTCGAAATCTATCAATGCAGTTTTGAATTCCTCACGAAGTTAGATATAACTTCATAAGAACATTACATTACATTTTTAAGTTGCAACAATGGTTTATGTGTACCCCTTACAGTTCCATCTCCGACGAACGCACTGTCTCGACGTCTTTACGTTCGTTCGTCTCATACGTCTGAAACGTAACCGAAAATACTAAATGCGTTATACGAAAGCTTATATCTAATTCTAGTACATTTTACATTGTATTTACCTTGTAATACCTACAATTTTTAAATTACTGATATTTTTCCTGACGCACATAATATTCTTATAAATATACTGACTAACAACTGTCAGGACGTTGGTTGTTAATTTTACTTAGAACGGCTAAAACTGAATCTTGCTTATGACAACTTTTAAATGAAGAAACGACCCGATTGCACTTCTTGAGGTATAAACATCTGTTAAACTTCCCTAAACATTTGTTACAGCTCCATGTGCTGCCCACTATACTTGACATTTGATGTTTGTACTCAGTGTTTGTGTGATTTGTCAGATGCTTTCTAAGAGCGATGTATAAGCGCTGTCATTAAGCAAAAATCATATCTTGTTTTACAGATATTTTTTGCAAAGTATGGCTTAAAATCTCTTATACTCCGATTTTTCATTTCGTGTACCAAACTGACATTTGGTGGGTTCCCAGTTTTGGATTTTGTTGTACAATAATGTACTCGAAGACTATCGAGATATTGAAACGAGATATGATTCGAAAGCCAAACTAGTATTTGGTTTGGTGATTTGAAAAAAAATTTGCATATTCCATTTATGATTTTTTTCCTTAAATTAATTTAACCATTTTGAAAATGTCACTGTAGATAGAAATCAACGCAACTTTTCATACTGATCAACGTAAATTAAGATTCTAAAATTACTAATTTTAGTAAATTAAAAAACGAAACGACTTGATCACTCAGATGATACGATACAATTTTTTTTCATTACGATAAGTTTGCAACGCAGTACAGTCGACAGCACATCATGGTATACACCCATGCACTCTACTCCGTTGCATTACGGGCGACTTCGCAACTAAAATGTGAAGATTGACGTGCTGTCGACTGTACCTAGTTATTAATAAGCAAATAAAGTAAAAAGTAGAATTTAAGCTGACAATGTCGAGATCGAGACCGAGACCAAAAACTCGGTCGAGACTCCTTGAACAAGCAACATTAAAAAAAAGAAAGAGCGCTTGCAGCTGTCAGTTTGGTACACGAAATTAAAAATCAGAGTATAACTATCTTATTTTCGCCTACTACTGATAACCTAAGGCCTAGGATTACCAAAGATAAATCCCAAAAACAACATATTTTTAGCGGAAATGCCATCTAGTCATAGTTTTCAGCCTTATGTGCTTCTGCTATCGTTTTCTAGTCCCTGGGATCGCCCAGGAGCCGGCTTGAGATGATAACGAGTTTTAAAGTCGTGCAAATATCTCCTCGAGCTCGAAAAACAATCTTACCACTCTCGAACGATGCTCCGAGCTTTTTCAAGGGAGGGATTTGGTCCCGTCTGTAATACACCTTGTGTCGGTGTTTGGTATTCGGTTAACGTATTTCAGCACTACAGTTTATATAAAAATACGATGCTGAATAACAATCACCGATCAAATTTATTGAAACTTTCGAAACAAACTTTTATTCTGTATTATAAAAGGCAACCGTTACTGACTGATCTATTAACACACAGCTCAAACCAAGTGGAACATTACAAATGTTGATCTTTAATTCGCAAACCAACAAGGTACAAAAATATTAATCCAAATTTTACTGGCTGGGAACTACTATCTATTGATATTGGAACCTATTGATCCCGAAACTGTATCCCAATTTGATAACGTTACAACTTTTTCATAATCCATCCATGTTCTTGCCTATTCCATCATATATTTCCAACCATCTTCAACTGTGCAAGCTAAGGCCCAGATGCTTGACAGGTGATAAAATCAGAAAGGAATTACGAGCTCCTCTATTTGCCAACAGAACTATCTCGTGATGGATAGCTGTTGTCCTGGGACAATATATTCAACATGATAACAGGGAACCTACTACGTAAACGCCACCGGATTCCACACTGCTACTTAGATGATCTGAAACAGAAATGGATTTCCGCTGGGGGCGACACGATACGACATGAAAGTATTTTCAACTGCCTATTAAACCGCTGGAAAGATGCTATTATTGCGGTTGGGCAGCATTATCGCTATAGCTTGCAGTCTGGCACTCCCTGCAAAATTGAACCTTAAATTAAAGTCTACGATTATGAATTTACTCTTTTATTGCCGATGTGTTCAGAATTACAAACGTCAAGAAATAAATATTATGCACTTAAATTCGTTCCATCTCGGTCTTTTTCTGAAATTTTAGGAAACTAACTTTAGAAGTACCTAAAGTAAATGTGGGTACTTGCCAGCCTTTTGGCAATGGTGGTCAACGGTATGGTTATGTCGGTCCCTTAAGGCCTCGTAAGTAAAGTCAAGATGTAAACCAACGACAGAGTAGAGGCCCCACGATGAGTGAGTGCATGACTTTATGCTAACTCTGGCCATTTCTTCCGAAACTATTCGGCCAGAGTCTGCTTTATCTCGGTACATATTTCAAGGGACCAAGCCGCTACTGTTTCGGAATTCGGGATGGGTTTGATTTTGTGGATTACGCGTTGGGTCTTTTGTAAGTTTGACTTTGTTTTATCCAGCAAACACTTGAAACGTTCTGGAACTCAGAGGTTTAATGTCAAATCTGCTCGCGTTAAATTTATGCTAGTTATCAATCTATTAATCTAGTTTTAACACCTCTTACAATCACTGACAATCTATTAATCTAGTTTTAATAGTAGATTTACAGATTGTTAGAGTACCAGAAACTAGGGCTTGTAATCTAATAAATAACATAACAAAACATAACATTTACATACAGGCACATACATTGCTTGTGGCCCCTCACTAGGATACCCTGTGTCGTGGGAACCAGAAACAGCGACGTCCAAGACCTGGGTTTCTTTTTTTTTTGTCCCCAGCCGGTCGTTGTTCAATGATTAGTATTGAAATGGCTGTTATTTGACACTATTTCGTAGTCTACCAAGCAATAACAGTGAAATGTGACAGCCTCGTTGCTCTAGCCGTTAAAGCGCTTAATAAAACTACTAAGACAGAAGTAGTGAGTTCGTTTCCTACTACGGGCCGCCGTACATTTGTACAAATGGCCTTACTCTGGGTGTCTTCTATGTTTGTAATGTCCTCGCCTGATTACCAGAGTACAAGGTATCCTAGTTTGGGACTAAGTCGTTCTGAGTTGAAAATGTTCACTGAGTAAATACTTAACTGTGGTACTGTCTCGTCAAATTTCTCAGAAAGGAGCGTTACAGAACGTTACTTAAGTATTTACGTAGTGTAAATTCTCAATTCAGAAATCGGCTCTAAGTCAAGTGATTTTGTTGTGTGGAAATTATTTCTTTATATTTATTTTACAATGTTATTCCAATGGTAACCTGCGAAAATTAAATAGGCATCTTTGGCATCTAGATAGAGTTGCATGAGGCGCCGAGTTAAGTTGCACGCTGCACGGGTACCATTGGAATCCGATTAGTTAGTAGACTGCCCTTGTGGCAATGAGAAAACCGTTGCCGTACTAATATTGTAACGAGGCTGTGATACCTCGTCTACAAACCTAAACAGGTTAGTTAGTTTTATTAGTTTTATACGAGTATTTAGGCTATTTACTTTTAAATCTTTCGATTCAGTTTTCAATTTTCAGTTTTGTTAAGTTTAGTTTTAAAAATGTACCTTTTGTCATCAGGTGCCTCTACTTTTTAACAATAAAAGAAGTCTTTTATGAAGAGAAGTATCCTTATTTCTCCGTCCGCTGAGCTTCCTGGGCTTGTTACGTGACAAAATCACACTCAACTCAACAAATCAGTCCCCCGTGATATATCTAGAATTTACGCTTTTCTTTGATAGTGAGTAAACTACATTGAAGATTGGTTGTACCTAAACTTACAAATACAATAAAATCTACAGTATTTAAATATGTCAAACTATATGAAAAAGCCTGAGTTATTTCTACTTCATCTGTGTTTCAGCAATTCTCTTTTATGCGTTTTCCAATAAAACAAGAAGGTGCATTGTAAGCACCTAGACTTTCCAAACCACACAATGGCAGTGCTAGAAGCCTGGTAATAAATTAGCGGAGCACACGGCAAGCGCTGGGATTAGACAAAGCTTTTTCCGACGTTCTAGCCTTCCCAATATACCTAAGAGGACTTTGTGCAAAATGTATTAAAACCAAAATCGAAATCATGGCACTTTTTGTAAAATCCTTCGCTTAAAATCTAATTTACCTGAGCATTCTTAAAACGTTTCTTTCTCGCTTTCTTTTCATTGCCGCCATTGAGTATATATTTTTGAACTAAAACGTTCGTAAGCACTAGTACGTAAGTGAATCTGTAAATCCATCCATAATCACACTAATATTATAAACGTGAAAGTTTGTGTGTGTGTTTATATGTTTGTCAGTCTTTAGCGCTGAAACGGCTGGACGGATTTTAATAAAATTTGGTATGGAGTTAGCCGATACCCTGGATTAAAACATAGGCTACGTTTTACCGCGGGGAAATGTCTTATTCCTACGGGAAAATCGATGAACCGCGGGTAACACCGCGGGGCACAGCTAGTAGTATATAAGTAGGTATATATCTTCGCCAAAATTTTGCCTCATGTCATAATTTTTATGTGAAAACCGACGACCGATTACGACCTCAACCTGTAGTATGATATTGAAAGAATGTTGCTAAGGTATTTTATTGGTAATAGTATTATTTATTACTGATAAAACCACAGCATAAAAATCTTTCATTAGAAGTTCGTTCATTTTCATCAGAATCAAAATTCATTCTCGCCAAATACAGACACGAGGTAGGTAGTGTGTCATGGCTTGAAACGAATTCTTGGAAAACGAATAAAACCGATTACGATGGATTGAAAACCTCCTCTTTTTTTAAGTCAGTTAAAAAGGCAACAAGAAACCCACACTCGTTTGTACTTCAAAGTATAATCTGGATCGTAGGTTCATTGAAAATTAAATAGCTAATAATAATATTGACTGTTCCTTACTTAAGTTACCACATACACCATTAACATTTATAGGAAAGAGCTGATACAATGTTTTCACGATTTCGTAGTAATTTACATTATTATTAATAACGAGCAGAGCGCCCCATTTCCAGGTAAATATGGGCATTTTGTTACATCCTGTATTACCTTTACAGAACTCCCCAAGCATTATTATACCTGAAACTGAACTCAAACAGTTTCTGAACTAATTGAGAGGCAAATTGTGCTGGATGTATTTACACTGCCCTCGGGCGCAGACTGTATACAGAACACTTGTCGGAGTTTGTGTCAAAGTCTAGCTTGACCAATGTGTATAGTGACTGAAATTGCGTGCACCAGCTTGAAGCAATCTCGTAATGCCACGGGTTATTTATTGTTAATTAATTAACTAGAGGGCCCATGAAACAAGACCAAAGCTGAACTAAAGATGGATAATTTTCTAAGTGTAGCTTTTATAACGTCCGTCTGGAGTAGGAAATCCAAGGTACAGGTCTTCTCTAAGAGAGAGAATGTGGACTTAGCCACTACGCAAGCCTACCGCGGATTGGAAATTTCAAGCGCTTAGATGAGGTATAAACAATTAAACACATCAGATGCTCACGTTCCCTCACGATGTTATCCTTCACCATTAGCGAGTAAAACCACAGGTTATTTCATCATCATCAACCCATTATGTCCCCACCGAGGGGCACGGGTCTCTTCCCTGAGGAAGGTATAGGCCATATTCCACCACGGGGGCCAAGTCCGGATTGGTGGAGGCTTGTAAGACTAGAGGCTGGTCTTACTGTCAGAAGTTTTCAAGCCACCTTAAGGCCTCAGACTTGGCTTAACGACGGCTGGCTATCTATCGACGGCAGCCGGAACCAACTGCTTAACGTGCTTTGCGAAGCACGGAACCGTTCGGAAAAATGCCACTAGCGTTAGTCATAGACAGTGACCTATCCATGGACTGAACGCGCCGTATGTTGCTTAACCTTAGTGATCGTTTAAGATCACTCAGGCAGCCCAGGCTACGAGCGATTTCGGTTAGGTTATTTATTGTTGGTTAATTAATTCAAGGGCCCGTAAATTGCAGGCTCAAGCCGAAACTTTAAATCGATAGAGCTAATCATATGCTAGTAAAGGTTTATTAATTTGCACTTTACGCGGTTCACTACATACTGAGAATCGCTCGTAGCCCCGGCCGCCTGAGTGATCTGAAACGGTCACGAAGGTAAAGAAACTTAGGGCGCGTTCAGTGCATGGATGGGGGACCGTTCTATGACTAACGCTAGTGGCATTTTACCGAGTGGTTTCGTGCTTCGCAAGGCACGTTAAGCAGTTGGTGCCGGCTGCCGTCGATAGATGGCAGTCGTTAAGCCAAGTCTGAGGCCCTAGAGTGTCTTGAAAACTTCTGAGAGTAAGACCTGTCACTAGTCTTATAAGTCTCCACGGTTTATTAATTTGCACTTTACGCGGTTCACTACATACTGAGAATCGCTCGTAGCCCCGGCCGCCTGAGTGATCTGAAACGGTCACGAAGGTAAAGAAACTTAGGGCGCGTTCAGTGCATGGATGGGGGACCGTTCTATGACTAATGCTAGTGGCATTTTACCGAGCGGTTTCGTGCTTCGCAAGGCACGTTAAGCAGTTGGTGCCGGCTGCCGTCGATAGATGGCAGTCGTTAAGCCAAGTCTGAGGCCCTAGGGTGTCTTGAAAACTTCTGAGAGTAAGACCTGTCACTAGTCTTATAAGTCTCCACCAATCCGGACTTGACCCCGTGGTTGAGTATGCCTATTTACCTTCCTCAGGGAAGAGACCCGTGCCCTTCGGTGGGGACATAATGGTTCATGATGATGAGAAGTAATTTGGTTTTTTAATAGATACCTTGCCCTAACGTGACATGATAAAAATTCACAATCGTACTCCACACAAGACAATCACTTGAGTTGGTCCCAAACTAGGATACTCTGTGTTATGGTGACCAAGCCAATCATCGATAATTACTATCAACTATACAAAAAGTTAGATAAAGCGAACATTGCTCCAAGTTACTTTCGGCCTTCCAGTTTCAATCTTGAAAGCCTTGAAAGTCACTTAATTCCTCAAAATAGCTGAAGTGATCGGATCAATTTCATCAACGGGAAAGTTCACCCGAACAGCTCAGACGCAAATTGGTTAATGGAGCCCATTGAAATCTGCCAACTTGTCGCTAATCAATGAGTATAAACATCTCAAAATCAAGATCGAGACACGTAAAGCCAAGACTGATACTCGAGGGGGAAAGTTCAAAGACTTTCCAATTTGGCATCTAACGACAAAGGTTAAGCGAACTTATTTGTGAAATACACACAGAGCGAATAAGAGCTTGAGACCAGCGAACTGATTATAATGTTTTCTGTTGAAGAAATTTTAATAAGCTAACTACAATTCGTCGGGAATATTTACGATTCTTATAAAGTAGATCGACGCATTTTTATTTATATGTTTAGAGGACCTCGATTTAGCAGTTCTGTATCTATTGATATTTTATTTGCTGTCATATTTTCTGTGATGGAGAGGGTATGGAATCTAAAAGTGCATAATATGTCACCTATTTATATTATATTCATTATTTCTGATTTTGGATTCCAAACTGTGAATTAAATTGGTAATGGTAGGAATTAGGTATCATATCATCGTTATAAAATGTTTTCTATAATATTCTACTATAATTTAATAGTCTGGCGTCCGATATTGGTGAATAAAGTGAAAGAACAACTGAGTTGGCCTGCGGGGACCATTAAGAAAAGGGAAAAATAAAAAATAAAAAAAAAGTATTTTTGATTTTATTACTTTCCGCCCTAATATTATTTGATTATACTTAGGTAAAGTATCAGCGTAACAAAAAACATTTTTTTCATAACCGTCTCATCACACCACATCGTACATATGTGTATCGCGTGTTGAAATTAAATAACAACAAGGAAAAGAAAAAATATGATTATTTTCAACATTTCTCCGCTCCGAAAAGGAATTTCTCAAGAGAAAGAATAGAAGTCTGCCTCCAGAATTTTTGCAAAAACGCGATAAACGCGAAATGTCTGCAAGCCATCATATATTTTAAGCCTAGACTGACCATATTATTCTCAAATATTTCCAGCCCTCTTTAAACCAAATAATTTATAAGAACATCGTTTTCCATAAGAAATCAGAACGCACGGCTAGTAACGCAGTCAGTTCAGCGCCATCTACAGACTTCTTGGGAACTACTGTTTTTTTAATGGTTAAAAGGAAAACCTCTCGTTACTTATGTAGTTTCAAATATAGTCCGCGTTGCATTAAAAAAATCCGAGCGATGAATCCAACAAAAGTTTAATAACTCTCGTCATTCCAATCTTCTAAGTTGATTCCCTCTAATTCGGTGGATGTAAACGCAGTCTTCACGCGATGGGCCGTCTTCACCGTGTAGCGATTATGGCTGAATGAAGGCTGCGCCTGGAAGGGGATATACGTATCTTTAAGAAAGATTAACGATCTTCAAGTAGTGGAGACTTGCTTGGGGTCGGGGTATAATTAAAGGCAATGGATGGGGCCTCCCCAAAGATTTAGGAAGGCGTCGCGTCGCCGCACTGAGTTATGATTTCACGCCAGGCTTTTGAGAGCCTGAGAATAAAGCCTTGTAGGATCTGAGCGGCAGCACAGAGGTGCTTTATACTTTTAATACTAAATACAAAAATATTCTGCGAATACATCTAATGAGGGTAAGATGGAAACAGATGTGCTGATGGCGTTGAGAACTGAAGCATATGCATTAATATTTCTATAGTAGACGCAAACAAACCGGTTCACCGGTTTTCACCGGTACAATTACTTTTACCATATCATTGGTATCGATAATAGATTACATTTATCAAATAAAGTTACCATATGTATTTATTTTTTTTCATTTTCATTAATTTATCCTTCATCCAATTTGTAACGCATGGGCGCACTAATTACAAGGTGTCAACGCGGTTGGAGGTAGAGGGCGGCGGGGTGGGGTGAGTGAGCGGCGGGCTGGCCGGCGCACGAGTTCGGTGAGCCGAGCCGGTGAGTCCGCGCGCATTGACCTAGGTGAGTGCACGTGCGCCGTTTCCGCACTTCCTGCAGTCGAAAAATACGCGCGCAAGACGATGTTTACAAACCGCGAGTAGGTATTACGAAATGGTTTGTAGTTACTTTCTCAGTGGGGAAAATACAGCTGCAGCTCGGCGAGTATACGCTGAAGAAAGTTTGCCCCGCCTGATAAAAGTGACGCAGCATTTACTAGACTACAGACAGTTCACTGCACCAGCGCACGCTCAAGGCCGAGGAGGGAGACCTCCGATATTCGCGTTCTTCGAGGAAGACCCCAGAAGGAGCACGAACGACGCGGCACGCACGGCTCACTGCGGCGTTAGTACGTGGTGTGGAAATTATTAAATACGGCAGGCATGCATCCATAGTGCTACTTATATATGCGGAATAGAAAAAATAAACAAATGTATATGGCTAAATATGCTTTTATTGTTTTTCAAATTATTCTCCACTATGATCGATGCACTTTTGCATTCGATGAAACCAATTTCTAAAACACTTTTTCCACTCTGATTGAGGTATCTCCAAAACGTGCTGTTTGAACGCATCTACGGCATCTTCACGGGTCGAAAATCGTTGACCACGTAATTTATTCTTTACATTTGGGAATAAATAGAAATCACTGGGAGCCAAATCAGGGCTGTACGGTGGATGACCCATCAATTCTATTTTTTGACCATCCAAAAATGTAGTTGTTTCCCGAGATGTATGACAGCTGGCATTGTCATGGTGAAGTATGATTCTGCGTCGCTGGTTGTTTCAAATACTTCCGGCAAACAAATGGTCGTGTACCACTCCGAATTAACTGTTCTGCGATTCTCCAGTGGTATTGTAGCCACATGGCCATTAATACCAAAAAAGCAGGCCACCATTTGCTTTACAGTGCTTTTTGCACGAGCCACTTTCGTAGGGTTCGGCTCATTTTGAAACACCCAAACTGTTATTGATGTTTAGTTTCGGGATCGTACGCGTAGATCCAGGATTCGTCACCTGTGTAGATATTATAAACAGATTTTGAGTCGCCTCCGTTGAATTTTTTTAAGGTTTTCTTGCACCATTCGACGCAAGCATCTTTTTGATCCTGAGTTAAGTTGTGCGGGATCCAACGCGAACAATTTTTTTTTACAGACAAATGTTCATGTAATATCCTATAAATGCTCGTCATACATATGCCCAGAATAGCCTCCATCTCGCGATACGTAACATGGCGGTCTTGCATTATTAGTTTTCGCACAGTTTCAATATTTTGTGGCACAACCATGGATTTCGGGCGACCTTCTTTAACTTCATCCGTGAGCTTACTGCGCCCGCGATTAAACTCACTAAACCAGTGATACACAGTCGTTTTTGATGGAGCTTCACCACCAAAAGTCGAAGTTAATTGATCTACGCACTGTTGTTGCGTTAAACCACGTCGAAAATCGTAATAAATCATAGCACGAATATTTTCACGAGTGAGTTCCATTTTTTCAGCGATATGACATTTTAAACCCAACAAAAACAAAACACTAACGTATATAAGAGAAAAATATTAGCGACCAGTATTTAAAAAAAGAACGCATTTGACCATGGAGGTCAGACATTGCGTTTAAAATTATTGGAATCCCAGATTCCGCATACATAAGTAGCAGCCTATGTACCACTACCAACCAGTGCAAGCATTCCACGGCGGTGACGGTCCTGAGCCCGTGCAAATATGAAGGAAGAATTGGGATCAAGTAAGATTTTTTTTTGCTACGTCATACATAAGTCATACCTACTGGCTGTGCCGCCGCCGCCGCTTCTTTTCCTTCCCGCAAGCCGCGCGCAATTGCCAGTTTGCGCGTTTACTTATGCTCATGCGTAATCCGTCCACATTTCTTTAAGATTTGCGGATAAGTTCAGACATTGGTATATGTATTTGTTTTTTGTACCAACGGGGCAGTAACAAAAAATGTTGGTATTTGTATTTTGGACTTAGTATTACGTATGTTGATTTATTGTACTGGTGAAAAAATCTTCCTGTATTAGTACCTATATTATGTTACGCATATATGTGATTTTTAACGAAAATGTAAGGATATTATTTTAACCTCCTGACCGCCAGCGTACTACACGTAGAACGTAAAAGAAAAAAAAATCTGCACGTTTTATATGAGTTTTTGATTTAAAAAGAAACACGTAACGACATCCATTGGTTCGTTATGAAAGCAAACTTATGTCATTTGACACGTTGACAGGTTTTTTTTTTTTTGTAATATTTTTTCCTTTTAGGAAAAGGCTATGAGCCCATACCGCCTGGTCTTATTTTAGTTTCTTCTTCTCTTCATATTGATTGAGGCTAAAAGCCTTGTCTTTCCGTAGGTATTTTCTTCAGTCTTTATTATAATATTCGAGGCACATAGCCTTGTCTAACGTATTTATTCTTTTACTTCATAATCCAGTATGTTTAGGTCAATCCGTGTTGTCAAATCAGGTATCTATGTATTTTCAGGTCATATCTGAGTTAGGTATCAAATCAGGTAAAATAGGTCTATTCCGGTGTATTATTAAATAATAATAATAATAATAAACTCACGCCCGTTATTATTAGTTTTCAAATATCTCCAATGGTATTCTTGATTAAATTATAAATAGGGTAAAATGCTTCTATATTCTTAAGGAGATCCTGAATAGAGCGCGGGACATCCAGGGCTTCTTTGTAAATGTTCAATAAGCTATCAATAAATACTAGTCTTGTATATTGAATTGAGGACAATCAAAAAATATATGATTTAAAGATTGGTTTTCAGAATTACAAAATGTACAATTTGGGGAAGGAATCATTTTCAATCTATGCAAATGTTCATTAAATCTGCCATGTCCAATTCTCAAACGACAAATTGTGGTGTAAAAGTTTCTATGAAGATATTTTCCGACGATAAACCATTGTTTCTTAATGTCCGAATTAATATAGCTGTACCATTTTCCTTTTATTTGTATCGTTTCTTTCCAATGAAGCATCCATTGATGTTTAATATTCGTTCTAATGTCGGTTTTGCAATCTGAAGCTGGCAACTTAATATTCTTGACAGGTATTTGGTGAATATTGGGGGTTTTTACTATAGAGCTGGCAAGTTTATCAGCGAGTTCGTTACCGGAGACGTCAATGTGAGATGGTGTCCAGACCAAACGTATTTCTCTATCTTGATTGAGCCAAAGCCTTCTAATTTTCTGCCTGATCTTGTAGACGATATAATTTGTGCTACCATTGTACGTGTGATTTGACAATGCCATTAAAACGCTCATGCTGTCCGAAATTATCAACCATTTTTTGAAACCGAGGTTAGTTGATTCTATATATTCTAAAGATGCATAAATAGCTTGAGCTTCTGCTGTGTATATTCTTGCATTTGGTGGCAATCTGAACCCTTGTCCCAATTTAGTGACAGGATCATAGTAAGCCATGGAGACGTTTTCGTTACATTTCGAGCCATCTGTATAAATTTGTCTAAACTCTCTGTGTTCATCCAATTTATTGTAAACTGCATATTTATCACTCAGTGTCCTATCTATGTGAATCTTCAACCCACAGAATTTGCTCTCATATGATCCTTCATAACATGGCAAAGTACTACTATTGTAGATATTATATTTACTCTTATAAGTTAAAGTTTCTTGAATGTTACGAGTTAAAAAGTTATTAGAGGTAAGCAGTTTAGAAAGAAGGAGATTGCCATCTTCAGACAACAACTTGATAATGAAAATAAGTTTTAAATTATTGAATCTGATCATTAATGGACACAAGTTACACTCAACCTGCATTGAATTAATTGGAGATGATTTAAATGCTCCTAAGATTAATCTTAAATTTATATTTTGAATCTTTTCAAGTTTGTCTACCAATTTTGGATCTATACAATAACAGAAAAAACCATAGTCAAAGTGACTTCTTACAAGGGCTTTGTATAGAGTTAAAAGAATCTTAGGATCGGCACCCCATTGGCTGCCAACCAAAGATCTTAAAGTGTTGGTAGCTCTTAAAGCTCGTTCTGTTTTGCAATCAACATATATACACCATGAGAGTTTCCATGTAAAAACTACACCCAAAAATCTTGTTTGAGATTGAAACGTAATAAGTTATTATCATATTGTAGCTTAACTGTGGTGATTTTTTTCTTTGAAAATATGACTACTTTACTTTTAGCTGGACTAATTTCTAGATTTAAATATTGAAAGTAACTATGTAACTTTTCCAGTGCTAGATTTAATTTTTGAGTTGTGTGTGTGATGTTATTACCACTGCAATAAATAGCCAAATCATCGGCAAACTGTAAGTTGCTGACTTCTGTTCCTAACATTTCATTGAGCCTGTGGATGTAGAGAATATACAATAAAGGGCTCAAAATGCCGCCTTGACAGACGCCTTTAGTTGACAATCTAGGTCAGACAATATTATTGCAACTCATCTTAACATAAACTTCTCTTCCACTGATAAACTCATAAATCTACCTTACACATTTTTCAGGTATTCCCAAAGAAGAAAGAATGGTACATAAAACAGAATGATTAATGTTATTGAAGGCTCCTACAATATCGAAAAAAATACAGACAAGATGTTTATTACTGTTAACCGCAGCGTCAGTATCACGGAAGAGATGCCCTATACTTTCTCTTGCTGACCGACCGCGGCGAAACCCGAACTGATTTCTTGGGAGAATTTGATTGGATTCAATATAAAACTCAAGACGTTGTTTCATAAGTTGCTCAAAAAGTTTTCCTGCACAGGATGTTAACGCAATGGGATGGTAAGAGTCTGCATTTTTTGGATCTTTTCCTGCTTTTAGAATTGGAACCAAGCAATCTTGTTTCCACTCTTTTAGAATTATTGATTCTCTTCTGGTTCCCAAAGTAAATTTAAAATATTTAAAAATTTCACAAAGCAATCTGCTTCGAGTTTTTGAAACATTTTGTAAGAAATGCAATCTAGACCAAAGGTTGTGTCTTTACGTGACTTGATAGCTGCTTTTAACTCATCTATGGTGAATGGATTGATAATGTAACTATTGGTGGGGTTTACGGAAGAATTAGTATTTATTTGTATTGGTTGTGAAACAAAGTCAGGTGTATATTTCCTTAAAAAGTTATTTATCCAAGATATTTCATTATTACTATTTAGTTTCGTAATTTTACGGTAGGATTTATTAAATTTACGCATAGTTTGCCATATTTTAGAAATTGGAATGGATCTATTTATTTTAGTGCAGTATTCCTTCCAACTATTTAATCTTTCTAATTTAATAATAAGTTTTTTCGCAGCCTGCATTTTTTTTAAATTAATATAGTTTAAATCACTAGGATCTTGTTTAAATATAATAAAAGCTTCCTTACTTTTTTGAACTGCATTAGCACACTTTTCATTCCACCATGTCAGAGGAGGATGCCGGTATTTAAAATTGCTTCCTGTCTGTCTCAAACTATTATTATTCATATTTGAATTTTGGGCCTGACTTCTAAACATCGATTGATTAATAGCTTTATGAATGATATCACAATAGTCATAGTAAGACTGTAGAGGATCGTTATGGTTAATAATAAATTCTTTAAGCATAGTGTTGGCAAGCGTTGTAAACTTATTCCAATTTACTAGCCGTAGATTAGGTCTTTTGAGTTCAGCTGTGTTATTTTGAGAAATAAAGTTGTTTGTAGAAGAATCAATGATAGTGTTGAACAAAATCTCAGTTATTGTGGGTAGATGATAACTTCCCAGGGGATCATCATGTACTGTCCAATTGCAATTAAGGGCTATAGAGGGACTGACTATTGTTAAATCTAAACCATTTGATCTCCAGTTATTTGTACCTACAGTTGTTGGTTGTGTGTCATTTAATAACACTAAATTGCATTCATTTACAACTTCGAGGACATCTCTTCCACGAGGACTGACAGATTGGCAACCCCACATGGCGTGATGTGCGTTGAAATCACCTGCTATTATGCATGGTTGTAGTAAGGTATTAATAAAATTAACAAATTTTGTTTTTCTAAAAGTAAGACTACAATTTGTCGGGATATAAAGACTGGCCATTGATAATGAACTGTTATTATATTTTATTTCGATAGCGATATTCTGAAGTGAATCATCAAAAAATGTTTTTAATCTACTATATTGTATGTTGTTACGAATGACTATGGCAACACCATTGTGTTTATTGCCACAATCATTGCGTTCTATCGAGTATCCTTTAATATTTAAACGTTGTGTAGGCTTGAGCCAAGTTTCGCAAACTAAAGCTATATCAATATTATTTTCATACAAAAATTGAGTAAAAATATGACGATTACATAACAGACTTTGAGCATTCCACTGTACTATCTTTAATTTGTCTGTGAATTTGTATTAATGTTCTTGGTGTCACTGGATTTGAAAAAATCGCTTAAAACATCTAACACATTTTTAGAGGATATTGGGGTATCTTGTGTCTTATTTAATGTTATAATTTTTATAATGCTTTGCACTAAGAGATTCAGTGCCTTGTCATTTGATTTTAATAATGTCAAAAGATCAAGAGGCTTCTTAGGAAGGAGAGGTGGGAAATTTCCATTTTTTAATATGTCAGCGAATGATGGTGTCTGAACTTTTTGTCTGTTTTCTTGTATTTTCTTTTGCTTAATTGGACACTGAGCTGAAATGCTAACGTGATTGCCATCACAATAGAAGCATTTGGCCTGTTCGATCGGAGTTGTACAAACTTTATATGAGTGATCTTCTTTACAGATGGAGCAGCGTTCGGAGTTCTTGCAAAACTTTGCTAAATGGCCATACCTGAGACACCGGAAACATTGTTTGACTGGTGGAACATACGCTGAGATGTCATGCCGCCAACCATCCAAATCCACGTAGTCTGGAAGAACTGACGTCGCGAAGGTAATGGCTACTGTCTGCAGCGGCTGTTGAATGAAGTTATGATCAACTTTGATCCTTTTTGTGAATCTTCGAACAGATATTATTTTCTTGTAACTTGATAGCATTGTGAATATATTTTTGGTTTGTCAAGTTGGTGGGTACATTTTTAATTATACCAGTAATTTCAGTGCTTGAAGCAGGTATATTGGCCTTAAATTGGTAGTCTTTTAAAAATGTAGCATTGTTCAAGAAGGCATTAGCAAGGCTGGCTTTTTCGAAGTATAAGGCAATTTTGAACTTGAACTTTTTGAGCATGCGTGGGAATTAATCCCTCTCTGAGTGAAAGCCTGTGCCCTACCGACTGAACAACGGGCACAAAAAAACGTCATGAATTGCGCACAGCCTATTTTTTATTGTAGGTCTAAAAAGCACACAGCAAAGAGAGAAAAGGCTAATTCAATTTCACATGTTGTGTAAGTCCGTACTCCTCCTATAAATAACTTCATTTAAAATTCTAATGTGGCAACAATGCACTTAACTTTGCTACAATACACTGTCGGGTCTCCACCGAACGTTAAGCTTATCTAGAACCATATCCATTTCTAGAACGTTAAGCGTTGGCTTTTTTGAAGTATAAGGCAATTTTGAACTTCAACTTATTTGATCCCTTTATTAAACCTTTTAATGCAGCTAGATATGGACATAAGATCTCGGGTTCCTACAGGTATATCCACATTGGATGACTCTACGATACTACAAATTCTGCAGCACCGGAATCCTCAGGGTATCGTCTCTTATAATCTGTTACCAGCTAAGGTTTGTACTTATCTGTGCTTTCGACCTCTGACTCGGACGACGATGACAAGTCTCCTTCACTTTTCTCTTCAGCTTCATCTTTTTTCCGCTTTCTCCTTGTTCGCTCCTTCCCCATGATTGGCTTTTTTTATTTGTGTCTCCAGACGCCTTTTATTTCTAAAAACCCCTATTGATACACGAATAATCGATGAAATTAATAAAAACTTCGAAAATCCCGCCTGGTTGTTTCAATGGTTTCCCGCGCTTTTCTGTTTTTTTTTTGCAAAATGGCGTCGATTAACAGAGGTGACAACGTGCGCTCGGGCAGAGGTAAGTTTAATCCAGTTTAATTTATGTATTATTTATCAATTTCATCAATTTTTTTGCATTTATCGGTAGATAAAGTAAGTAAATCTCAAAATCTAGTTTTTTTTTAAATAGAGTAAAATCATGCACGTCGTGATACGTGTTTCTTTTATGTCCTCTGGGTAGAACATATTCAGGCTATTAAGACAAGGTAAGGCAATTTAACGTCCCATATATAGAACATTGTCAGATATCAATGATATAATATTTTTTTCTTTTTTCAGAATTAAATTATGAAAATATATTGGACGCCCTGCAAAACTCCGACTCTCCTGTATCTGATAAATGATAATGACCCAATCAGCCTCAGGTTGTCAAACGCAACGTAACACTTCACAGGGAAAGTACGTTAGACACTTCATCCAATGACGATCCTTCTTCGTCTGAAGTTGCTCTTTCAGTGAGCTCCATGAGAGCAACATCGCGTGTTCAAAGAGGTCAAGCTGCCAGGGGAGTCCGGATACGAGCAAGGACAGGCAGTTGCTACAAACAAAGTTGTTATTGCCTCATTGCCTACAAAAATGAGTCGATAGCCGAATATGCATATTCGGGAATGTGGTAGCGATGCCAAAATCCTGGCTGTAACACAAATACCTCTGTGTTATCAAGAAGTGTATATCATTTTATTCTTTATACCAAAGGGGAACTGTTTTACTAATTTTCATGAAAATGATTAAATGACTAGCTTTTATTATTCGTTTTTTACTTACGAGTATGTCTAAGAATTTGTATTGGTTTCAAAAATGTTTTAAGAATGATAACATAAATGAAAGTTGAACTGTAAGTAAGTTTCTACAGTTTATGTTTGATTAGAATTTACTAAATGTCAAAAAATTTACATTTTTAGTTGTACACACTTGTTGTTTGTTGATTATGGTACCAAATTTAGATTTGTACGATTTGAATTTAAATAGTTTTGTGCCAACGTTGATCTCAATTGAATCTCATAGTAAGGGGTTTGTAAGAATTTATTTTTGTTTACAATTTATTTTTGACTGAACATGTTAACTCTGGCATGAATAAAGTTGATGTTTGTTGATTTGGATAGAAAATTTTAGTTTCTAAGACAGTTTGGAACTTAAAGAAGATTTTTGAAATAAATGACACTACTATTACGGTAATTAAAATTTGTTATCTTCCCTTGAAAATTAAATAAGTTTTAATTGAATAATGTAAATAAATAAATTAATATTATTTTATGTTCTATGTGTGGTACAACCCAATTTACTGCATTTGTCCTATACAAAGAACGTAGTAAAAATCCAAATTTTCACGAAAAAAATTTTTTTTCTAAAATTTTCCGTGTATTCTTGGACCCTATGTAGCAAACAGTGAAAAAATCAGAAACAAATTCCATAAATCCAACTTTCTGTAGTCAGGAGGTTAAAACTATCAGATGCTATACTTTTAGTGATAAGGCCGCCGTCTATTCTTAGATTAGGAAATACCTACCTGTGTGTAATCTCCTTTGTTTTGCGCTCAGGTTAAATCAGAGGATTAACGTCGATCAAGGGGGCATGAAATATGCAGCAACTGGAATAAAACTGAATGAAGATTGCTCATATAACTATTAAGGGGCTACCCGGTGCTACTTATTATACCACCAACGAAAAACAAACATACTAAACAAACATACTAAACAAACATACAAAAACAAAAACAAAAATAAACAAACATCTTTTTTTAAAAATAGGAGTCAATGAATAAGAGTCCAAGGCTTCACGAAATAGTCACGTAACAGGCTCGTTCGAATGTTTTCATAGTTAAATAATTCCTCAATAAGAAATATCCGGACCTCCACCAATCCGGACTTGAACCCCGTGGTGGAGTATGGCATACCTTCCTCAGGGAAAAGACCCGTGCCCCTCGGTAGGGGCATGAGTTGATGATGATGAAGAAATATTATGGACGAAGTGGCCAATCAAGGACCTGTGTGAGCTCCAGGCGGGCGACTGGCAGAAGATCGCGCAGGACAGAGACAAGTGGCGACTCTTGTGTCGGAGGCGAAGACCCACTTCGGGTCGCTGAGCCAGCGCAGTAAGTAAGAAATTATAGTTTGGGTTTATAACGTGGCAGGTGGCAGGGAGTCGCTGGATGCGGGCGGCATGCGGCACAAGACCGGAAAACCATGATTGATGAAAACCTATATCCTGCAGTGGGGGTCAAATGGCGGACGATGGTGATATTTTAATTCAGCGTTCCGTAAAACGAAAACAGTTTCATTGGTGTTCCATAGCCTTAAAGGTTTAGTGACCTCTGTTCTAACCGACAAACTAACCAGTTTCTAAAACAAATTATTCCTAAAAACTATAAACATGCACAAAATCCACCAAATGTTTCGTCGACAATACTGATACAATAAAATATGCAATTAAGGCACACAGAAAAAAAAAACAAAAAACAAAAAAAATCCTACATAACCTAAAATACATTGGTACATAACCTAAAATACATTCGTAGGTAATAGAGTCATATTATACTTGAGCCATTACAAACGTGCGAACTGAGGAATGAACATTTGTATCAGACCTCTCTCTCACACATATAGGAGGTATATCAGGCATATCGGAACTCTCGCTCGCACTTATATGACTCGGTTCGCACGTTTGTAATGGCTCAGGTATAGTACGGTACCTTTTGGTTATTTCATTGACACTGTTGGGAGTATAGTAAAAAATCACATTCTAAAGGACTAACTAGTGCAACTTAACTCGGCGCCTCGCGCGATTCGATTTTCTGCGTGAGACCTCTCTCGCGGAAGATCGAATCGCGCAGGGCGCCGCTTATATAACGGAAATGACATTTTATATTGTACTGAAATAGCTTTGTTGACTATGAAAATGACGAAATAGAGTCAAGTAAAAAATGAAGAAAAATTACGTGTGTATTAGACTTTAGGGCTTGTCGTGTTTCTCTTCGCTATCCAGCGAAGACAGGGCCATAAGAAAATGAAGCGCGATCACAATTCTTCCGCGCTCCGCGGAGCGCACTCGCTCCGTCACATATTTTATGTGCCCTTGCCTCCCTTGAGTTAACTCGCCTTATTTGGACTAACTAGGGGGCTACGTGGGGGTTATTTTGCTGAAAAGGTTAGGATTAAGTGACGTTATAGCTATTTACAACCGGCTTCTCGCACGGTAGCTCAAATACTGATAACAGATGCAATTTTTTATGCACTTTGGCCAACTCACAACTGTTATTAGTACCTAGTTATTAACATAAATAAAAAATGATAAATAAATAAAACAAAACTTACGCCCGTTATCCCCGAGGGGTAGGCAGAGGCACCAATCACTAGAACTGGGCCCACTTTTTGTCGAGTTTATTAGGTCCCAATGTGACAAGTGGCAAGCCTATCCCCGTTATCCGGGCACAATTTATCAGCGAATGGTGTTGCTGTACAAACAAACAAATGTAAGATAAGAAGAAGATGTACGTAACTAAAAGTCATTGTATTGATATTTTTAAAGTTAATTTAAAATGAATTAACGGTGTTGCCTAATTTAGGTTTCTTTGATATATCCTGTATGTTACGCGTCTTTAAAAGTGGGCAGAACTTTTACGCTGTTCGCAAAATTCACTGATATTTATTATACCAATTGATACAGTCTATTGATTTTTACAATTAAAATACCTAAGTCAGAAATGAATTTCAAGCTCAAGCCTACGTATAACGTCAATGATTTAATTTTTAGATAGCATTGCAAAAAATTTGCTATTATTTGCCTGACATTTGCTAAACTGCCGGCCTCTTTGGCCAAATTTTGATTTTCATTCATGGTCTGGACAATTTGATTGGCAGATAAACACTTTTGTTTGAGAGACTGGTATTGAATAATTAACTAAGAGGTGTCATAACCATCTTTCCTGCAAAGGTTATGTATCTTCTAGTCACCGTTTTTAAATCTTCAACGGTATTCAGTCATTTCCGGAGTTCAAAATTTGGGATAGCTGGGGCGCCTGGTGGTGTTTCAGTCTGTTATTACCTTGGCTGTGATTGTGTAGGTGGGCGGAAGTGAGTGAGGGTGCTCCGGTTAAATAGACTAATTATTCATATTTGCACTTTTCAGTCAAATCGTCAGCACCACATAATCACGACGTGAACTTAGCATACTTTATAATTGCAGGCCGGCGCGACTTTCACCTCACAGTGAGAATTCCAAACATGACGAACGTCTAGTAGCTCGTAGGAGGTTAGTGCACATACAACATACAACCGGATTAGCCTCTTGTTTGTCATAATTTTCCGAGTATTGTTAATAGAGGTGCAGAGCCAGACACAAAAAGGTCGCGATGATCGGGTACCCTACTGTGAGCCTTGTGTAGCTGATTATAAGGGATTACATAATTTGGGAGATCATCGATTCTCCTGGTTACTTCCTCGTTGATTATTTTATGGACTAGTTCATTAATGCAAACTCTACACTTCTCCGCACCTGCATATGCATAAACAGTCTTTCCGTAGTTAGGCACAGCCGTTAATAAGCTCGGCGCATCTGCTCTGCAAAGCTCAATGTTCGATTATGTTTAACTAAACAATTAAAACACTCACCTGGCTGAGCTTTACATTTTTCTCTTTTTTAATATTTTTGTCATAATAGTAATAAAGTATCGTTAAAATAAGAAAAATATCAAATTAGACTAAGTTTTTTAAGCTATGGAAGTGCGGTGTCACCTAGTAGGTACAGGCATTCTACATGCTTAAAAGGTGGTTCCAGATACTATGTACATGTACCTACCGTTAAAATTAAGCAGTTTATGAAAATAAAGATTTTGTATTTGTATTTTTTTTGTATTTTGTATCAATACCTCTGAGAAGATAATTCGCGCCCAAAATGTTACGATCATGGAAGTAGCACTATCAAAAACCAAAACCAATCTGGCAGAAAGCGCGCTTCGCAAACATTGACTATACATTATACATTCATTAGTTAGGTACCACATTCACCGCCACTTCGATTGTATCCCCGCTCAATATGCGCCTTTATCCCACTGTGAGTTGTAGAATTAGCGCCGCAGATCGGCCTGTCATCGGACGCGTCAATTATCGGGTGCGCACTGAAAGCCGGACGCGCGAACCACCAAACAAACAATTCGATGAGTGGAACAACCCCAACGCGGCGGAATTGTGCGAGCCTTCGCTGGAGACTTAGCATTGTTGATTGCGACTGGTACGGACGACAGCACTGCCCTCGTAAGGAAGAACGCAGTAATCGTAAAAACGCAGTTTTGAGTAAATAGCGAAAAACATATCACAAAGATATCATTTCATGACTAAACTGCATATTTTCTTACTGAAATTTGTTTCTAGTAGACCTACAGCCACCATAATTTTTTCACCTATAGATGTACCACCAGGGAGCTCAATTTTGCATCCAAAGTAAAAACGCAGTAATAGCCATTACTGCGTTCTTCCTTACGAGGGCAGAGCAGTCAACCTTTTCATTTTAGATGCTAAGTCCCCCAAAGTCAAACATAACTGATGAAACTAAAGATTGATTTGCTGTAGCTCAGTAGATAATCCCATTGATTCACGTGCGCGCAGTCCCGGTTTCAATATTAGCATGCCATTAGCATAGAAAAAGGGGAGAGAGAGGAGACGAAACCTGTGTCTAACTCAAGATGTTGGGATTCTTTATACCTACGTGCTTTTGATCCGATGTGAGACCTTTGCTTTTCAGCAGCCTGGGGTCCAATTACGTAAGACTCCACTAAATGGAGTTGTCTGATTTAGCTCTTTCGTTCTCGGTATGTAACATCACCTTATGTCACACTGTTACATTCTGGGACTTTTTTTATCAGTAGGTATCTCATACTCCTACTCCGAACTGTCATTTAACTACATTCTTATTTTGACTCTTTCGAGTTGTCTAAATGCTTAACCTGATAGAGTGGAAAGTTACGTAATATAAGGACAGGTCGCCTTGGAAAATAGCACTAGATAGGCCTTCATTTGTTGAATTACGAACATTGATAGAATTACCACCCACCAAGGAAGGAATATTGAAACGTTGAGAAACGTGACTGCCTGAGATAATCCCATACTGGGTTACCTACTATTATTTAACCCTTCAAGGTATAAAGATATAAAGATGACCTCAGTGGCGCAGCGGTTAGCATACCTGCCTACCATCCGAGGGGACCCGGGTTCGAATCCCTGCTGGGGACAAAAAAAAAAGAAACCCAGGTCTTGTTTACATGTTTGTGATGTCGCTGTTTCTGGTTCCTACGACACAGGGTATCCCAGTGTAGGACCACAAACAGTGTATGTGCCTGTATGTACATAAATGTTTATGTTTATGTTTAAAGGTGTGTTTACTTTTCAACCGGTTTCAAGTCGATCGCCATTGATATAACACAATAGGCGTGTAGACCGATCGATAGTCGAATTGTCATCGGGTGTGTCCGGTATTTTGGCATACGAACGGGAAGCGGCGAGCCATCCGATATGTCATTTAGAGCAAGAGCACGGCCGGACTCGAGATTACCCGAGGCTTTAAACTGGGATAAACCATTATTATTATCAATGTGAAAGCGGTATGTGAATTCACAAATACTGATGTGGATTTTCCGGAAATGTTTCAAATATCCTCACAATTACCAGTGCTGTACATAGATAGAAGAACATAAATTTATGTATGTCATATATAAATTATATTAAATGACACTGTTCACTTACTCATCTAGATAGGTATTTAACCTATCTAGATGAGTAAGTGAACAAGGATTTGTTAATAAGTGTTTGACATTAATTATTGTTATACTTACATTAATAATGGCTACAATAAGCAATGCCCTAAATGAAGTTGTCGTTTTTTTTGAGCAATACGTAATCTCAAGAGTTTGGGCTGAATATTTCAACTTGGGCTGGTTTAATAATTTTTTGAAAGTGAAAAAATATCTATATTCAGAAATATTAAAAGTTGTCTCATTCACGTCTAAAAGTAACTTTAAAATGCTGGCTTTAACACATATATTCACAAAAATACAAATGTATAGATTGTATTTATAGCTTAAATACAATGTAAAACTATGTCCACTAATATCTTTTCGGAAATAAATGAATTTTGAATGTAGGTATTATCTATACATTCACGTCCCATTACGTCCCGCCTTAATCCGCCCCTGGCCACTTTGTAAATATTAGCGCTTACTGCGGACTTCGAAATTATGGAATACGCCATTTCCAATGACTATGGCTTTGTCAGATTGGGCTTTAGCATTCTCTTGCTCTTGATGAGGCAACAATTTTATTTGTTATATTTATTTGGTTAATTATTAGAAAATATGTTAAGTTTAGTGTTTTAATATTATTATTAGTTTTATATAATTAACAAATAATTTTAGCATTATACGCGCTGACCTTAGGGCCCTCGCCCACGGCGGCTTTTTGTAGCGCTGCCGTCGCTACTAACGCGCGTAGGTCGTTTTTGCAACGCGCGACCGTAGCGCGGCTGTAGCGCTGCTAACGCGCCACCGTAGCGATGCAAGCGCGCGGCTGTAGCGCTGCTAACGCGCCACCCGTCGCGCGACCGTAGCGCTACAAAAAGCCGCCGTGGGCGAGGGCCCTTAGGATTACTCAGGCAGCCGGGGCTACGTGACGTCGCTGTCGTTGTCGGCGCTTCGGCTGCTTACGTAAAAGCAGCACCAAAGACAACGTGACTAATGTTGCCTCAACGGAGTCCATCTTGCAACTGTGGCGATTGGAAGCGCGACGGTAGCGCTTCGAACGCGCCACCGTCGCGCGGCCGTAGCGCTTAGAACGCGCCACCGTCGCGCGGCCGTAGCGCTACAAAAAGCCGCCGTGGGCGAGGGCCCTTATACGTTTAAAATAAAGTATCACCCTATATTTCTTTAAAATGTTTATTATTTGGTACTAATAATTAAATTATCTCATATACACTCATGTTGCAGTCATATATACACAGCGATGCACCTAAGTCAAGTTATTTTCTATTTATTCTATCTTCACACAGAAGAGGAGAAACGTTAAAGAGACCCCTGCGGTGGTTATAACGATTGCCTCTCATTCAAGAGATCCTGGGTTTGAGCCTCGTGGTTTTCCTAGTTGCATACATTGTTAATTTGAAGCAGCAATACCACTCGTCAACGGTAAATTAAAACATCGCCAGGAAAGCTCCGTGCTTGATGCTTGAAGGAAGAAATTGCTTTTTTTAATAAGGCTGCCAATTGCACCTTTGTAAATATTTTGTTCTTTGTTTTTTTTCCGGTGTGCATTAAAGAATATTCTTAACTTATCTTGATGTGTTCAACATCAGCGCTTGAAAGTTCCAAGCCGCGGTGGGCATGCGTGGGAATTAATCCCTTTCTGAGTGAAAGCCTGTGCCCTACCGACTGAACAACGGGCACAAAAAAACGTCATGAATTGCGCACAGCCTATTTTTTATTGTAGGTCTAAAAAGCACACAGCAAAGAGAGAAAAGGCTAATTCAATTTCACATGTTGTGTAAGTCCGTACTCCTCCTATAAATAACTTCATTTAAAATTCTAATGTGGCAACAATGCACTTAACTTTGCTACAATACACTGTCGGGTCTCCACCAAACGTTAACTTGCTAACAACCTTTTCTGAAATCGACGTATTTTCTGAAACCTTGAGGCCTAGAGTATTTTCGAAAAAAAGAAAGAAAATTAATGAGAGGAAATGAAAGAAGCCTTTTTTTTATGTTTCGTTTTTGTTTTCAGAAATACTTCCCATATTTTTAATAAACATTGCTTCCCAAGGAATCTTAAAGCAATGTTCTTTCTTTTAGAAAACGAGTTTGTAATTTGAACAGGCAAAGTATTAAAAACTTGGGGTCTCAAGCAAAGGTAGCGCTGATTCGTACTTAACTGGTTTTGGTGTTCATTATGCGTAGCTTGCCGGGAGGGCATCAATACTTTAACTCTATGTACAGGTACAGTCGACAGCACATGAACCTTCACATTTTAGTGCCAAAGTCCTGTAATGCAACGGAGTAGAGTGCATGGGTGTATGTGATTATGTGCTGTCGACTGCACCCGAAACCGACGTGCGTGCATGCAACGACTAATGTGTCGATGAAACGAAAGTGATTTGTCAGGATCTTGACAGGTGTCAGTCCGTGGTTTCTGCCTACCCCACAGGAATACAGGCGTGAGCTTATGTATGTTATGTATGTATGTTTGTACAAGTGACGTACATTGAATAGTGCATCAACATTTTAGTTCCATAGTGGCCCGTAATGTAAGGTGGAGTAACGTGTAAGGATGATGATGGCCTCCTCGTCGTGTCCGACTACAGCGGCCGTCACTGATTCCTAGCGTGCGCTCTAAGGTGGCTGGAACATCCTAACTTTGTTTTGAATGTCCAGTCGCATTCGGCACAGTAGAGCTGCCCGTCTTATGTATGTGTAGGTGTAGGAAGTCTTTGGTCTTATCTTCCTTGCTTGGCGTTTTGCTTCTAGAACTTGGAGGCGGTTCTCCTCAAAGCTCTCAACAGCCTTGTGCACTAGGGTTCGCCACTCTTGGCGTGTACTCGCAAGATCTTCCCAGTGATCTGGGGAATTTTGGCTACAGTACATTTCTTGTTGCCAAACTTTATTACTCTACTAGGGTAAACGGGAAGGACCCTACAGGTTGCCGTTTTGGGTGTCTCTAGACATGCGGTGTAAACAGCAGTATTTTTTGCTTGCGTTGAACTAGAAGTATGATTTTCTCAGATCTCCCAGGGATTGCCGACTTGAATATTTAATATTAATTTCCACCTGACACCCTGACACGTTACTCCACCAGATAACCTTACACGTTAGAGATGAAACTGACGAACAACAACGTTTTTTTGTTTTAAGGCACTGAATCTAATCTAAGTTTCATTAGCTGTTTAATGTACTTTCGATTCTTATTTAATAAAAGGAGGCTCCAAGCAGGCCCTTAAATTAAACAATTATTTCCAAATTCACGAGGAAAGTACGTAAGATTCCAACTAAAAAATTATCAGCGGAATTTCAACAGAGACTAGATCATAAAGCACTGGAATGGTTTCCGCTCTGCATTACATTTACATGATAAAGAATGGCTAAAAAGTTTTTGCAAAGGAAGTTGGTACAACCTTGGTTGGTATAATCAGCTAAAGTTGGTGTAGATAAGAAAAGTGATATGGACTCTCTTCGTATAACATAAGCATCGCGTTATTTCTGGGTCTTATAGAGCTAAGCGAAGAAAAGCGAAGAACTGTTAGTATGTAACTTAATCGGAAAACAAAGTAATTAATTAAAAAAAGTGTGTTATATAGACTCATTTTGAAACCGACTACGGGCCTCCGAAAATAAGATTTTGTCGTATCTGTCTGAGAATTTAGGTGGGTTACCACCAACAATGAGTTATAATTAGGTTATTATTTAATTATATAATTGGCTATTGCTCCTACTTTATTTCTGTATTGTATTATTATTATCTACATTGTAATCTGGAACCGTGTATTTCAATATAAAAGCATATTATTATTATTAATACGTTGACAATCACGGAGCTTGCAAGCAGTATGGCCGCCCTTTGATCGTCCCGTAGACGCGCGATTCTACTCACTAACTGAAGTTTCACAGTCTTTAACATTTTAAACATACGTAGGTATATGCCCTGAAATTCACAGATAGAATTTGTGCGGACTATTGGGTGCGAGGGTGTTGATTTGTACAGTTTCGTCTGACTCAGGGGTGGTTATTTACATGATACTAAAGCAAAAAAATATATATATATTTTTTAATTAGTGAATAATAATAATAATAAATTATAATAAACTCACGCCCGTTATCCCCGAAGGGGTAGGCAGAGGCACCAGTCTCTAGAACTGGACCCACGTTTTGCCGAGTTTATTAGGTCCCAAACGTGACAAGTGGCAAGCCTGTCGCCGTTATCCGGGCACAATTTATCAGCGAATGGTGTTGCTGTGCAAACAAGTATAAATTATAGAATTAGTGACTATCACCTAAAATCGCCGGTTTTGCGGCGCCGGCGGCGAGCGCGCGGGCCCCGAGAAACCCCCGCCAGACCTGTCAAATGTAAACGATAGAGGCTAAACCATATAACTTTATGATTTTTAGGTGCATTTCACTTAAAAAAAAATTTTTTTTCTTGATTATCATGTAAATAACCACCCCTGAGTCGGACGAAACTGTACAAATCAACACCCAGTATATGAAAAAACTATTTGACTACCTATTGTGTTTAAGAGACGAACCTTTTTATAGATCAGATAGGCACACGTCGAAACATAATTATCATGATCACCATCAGCCCGCCTCAGCCCAGTGTTGGGTATAGATCTTTTTCCCATCACGCCATACCTCCCAGAGTCGCTATGTGCACATAATAATAATAGGAGCCTTATATTAGAGAACTCCAAAAGCGTGTCGCGTGCGAGGACCATGAATCCCCCAACGAACTAAGGGAATTTAGGCCCAAATTCGAAGTTTAATCGGAACTCTGTCTTGTGAACTCAGGCCAACCTACAGCTTCATTTCCACGCCTGTAATTTGCTTTGTACCTACTAAGACTGCCCCTAGCTGTGCCTGGCATAATTCACAACAGCTCGTTATCTTTGTCTGGGGGAATCCGATTAGTTCTCGATCACGTATGGCTTTTTGTTCGCTCTCGACGGTGCAAGGGGTATGTGGAGTGCTCCGTTAGGTAGTTCGAGAAATGGCTTTATATGTGTAGAAATATGGAAGGAATTGGGATGAAGCGGAATTCCGTCACCTGTAAAGTATGAGGAACCAATCAGAATGCTTTGGAACGTAATAGCATCATAATAAGGTGTGATATTGTTCATACCTTACTTGGTTTTAGATGATTTTGTCATCTTCATAGGTTGGTTGATGTCTGGGGTTTGATAGCGATAGAGTTAAGCATAACTTTGTTATCTGTTATTTTTAAGATTTTGGAAGTATGTAGTGAAAAACCTTAAGATGTCTTTTTCTTGTACATTGCACTTACTATTTTTAAATTACTGTATGTTAGAAATGCAATTTCCAATAAACCTTTTTTCATTTTCATTAGGCGCACAAACGTCACTAGATAGCTTGCGTCTCACTTAGATTGGAATGACAAGGTTTTATTCTATAGAAGACATATAAAAACGAAATATAAGTATATATAAAAATATATATAAACGAAATATATATAAAAGCCATACAAATATTTTTCATTACTCCCACACAAACATTTATCGTTACTCATACTCGGAATTTGTCTGAGGAGCGGGTTGAAAGTAATACTTTTCAGCCAAAGGGAGAATCGCTTTCAACTAGTTCTATTTTCAAATTTCTGTGGAACCATGTTCTAACTTTTTCGCTACGCCCGAGCACCCGGGACTAAATAAGTCACTTTCTCCCCTTGGGTAATAATGTTTTTCATATTATGAAAAGTATTAGGCGTAGAGCAAAAAATACGACTGTCTTTCAACGTGTCATTTCCGACTCTATTATAACATCTTTAGTGCAAGTTCTCCATTATCCTACAAGACACGAACTCATTTCAGGAGTACTGTTTTGGCGCAACGTAGCAATAAAGTTGATGTTTGGCTTTTACTGGGTTTTTAAGTTAGCTAATACTGTTTTATAGAGAACAACAGCGGAAATTTTCAACGGCTTTGGCGAAGGCAATTCTGTATGATTTATAAAGCCGGGACATTTATTAGAGCGATAAAGTATCTTGAACCCGATCCAATAACTTACTAAGGCACATTAAGATATCTTAAAGTAGCCGGATATTGGGTTCCCGGTAATTTGATGCGGTATTACGATTAATGAAGGAAAGGTCAGTTGTTATAATGTCTTAGCCTATCGGTAGAACTCTTACCAAGCGAAAGGTAGTTAGTTTGGTTACCACCATATACATCACTTGGATTTTTATGTTATGTATACTTGTTATTTTGATGTAACAATACTATTTGCTGGCGTGAAGGAAAACATTGTGAGCAAACCCACAGATTGGAGAGATAGCTGTTGCTTTAATTTTGGCATCTACGTATTGAGTAGATACAGTCGTTGGATTCACTAATTGGGACTGGGTGGCAGCTCTTCTTAGGCTCACACATAAACTTACATATGTATTTTAGAGGGGTACGCAGAGACTAAAGATAGCTTCCATTATTAATTTTATTTTTATTTTATTAGGTGTACAAAACAGATCACAACCTAATCTCTACTATAGTGGGATAATACAATATAATCAAAAGCATATCCACTTTTACATACGTACACTTTACTCAGTTACGTTACGGGCGACGATGCAACAAAAAAAGTTGCCTGTACTTAAAAC
This sequence comes from Yponomeuta plumbellus, assembly GCA_947310845.1. Taxonomy (NCBI): domain Eukaryota; kingdom Metazoa; phylum Arthropoda; class Insecta; order Lepidoptera; family Yponomeutidae; genus Yponomeuta; species Yponomeuta plumbellus. Next base: position 8,513,241 of record OX371192.1, on the reverse strand, counting down.
TGCTCGTTGGGGCGGAAAAGTTCTGACCTGGCAACCGGACGACCCAGCGTGGACAGGCCCCCCACCAGATGGTGTGATGATCTGGTTACGGTGGCTGGGTGTAGCTGGGTATGGGCCACACAAGACCAGAAAACTTGGAAAACCATGAGTTAGGCCTTTTTTTGTTATTGAGGGAGAAATCTTTCAAATATACCCGGCTCTCTGGGGAGAAAGCCGGGATATGTGGGACTTTTACCCACTAAAACCTCTTTATCACTGGGAATCTCTTTGAACACTCCGGAACCCCCGCGCACTGTGCACTGAAGCACCCATCACTCCACAGGCTTGTGCCTGGAGACGCCTACCTGAACGGCAGTGTGCGGCCACCACACAACGCCGCCGTCACGGGGTCGCTTGGAACGGGGGGGTCCGAACCCAAACTCTCGCCACCCACGACCCTGGTCTCCTTTTAGTCGCCCCTTACGACAGGCAGGAGATACCGAAGCCCTATTCTAAGCCCGGAACTACAGGGCTATGAGTTAAGTTATTGGCTTAACTGTTACAGGCTTAACCTGCAGTGGGAGACAATTGTCTGATGTTGATGATGATGTACTTAAAGACCGATCAAAGTGAACACCTGCTTTAACTACCCCGTGGGTTACGAGCATCTACAGTAGCAGAAACTTTAGAAAAGACCATGTTTCATACAAAAAACCTCTTTTATCGCCCAATAAATTCCACTTAATGTTGGCAATGACACAAAATTACCTATTGTTGAAATGGCAAAGCATTTTTCTGTTCGGCACAATATGCTTGTTAAAGCGAGAATGGGCCATTGTTAGAAGGGGAATATGGGTCATAATACGGCATGTAATTCTGTGTATAGCCTTCGAATTGCTCCGATGTGTTTTTTCTGCGCACCAATAGCGTTATGGAGAGCTTACAATTGTGTTACGAGTATTTTTCCGCTAGGTGACAGGCAAACTACCTTAGATACGAGATAAAATATAGAGACAATATTTATTTTATTTTATTTCATTACTTATCTATGGAAAACCAACAACTGATAAAACAGTATACGAAACTTATAAAACTAGTTAGTGAGCCAATTACAGGTTTTCAATTACTATATTTCCAATTACCTATAGCAACAGACTGCTACATTTCGCACCCCCCATGTAAAAGTCGCGTAACTCAACTTGCGCCATTTTTTTTTTATTATTGCAAAAAATCGAGCGTAGTCTAATACACCTTCTCAAAAATTTTCATGAAGCTAGCGCCAAAAATAAGGTCACTGTCACAAAAAATGTGTTATTTTGCGAAAAAATAAAATATAGTTTTACATCGTTATAAAGATGTAAGCATAAGTACGTTGATTTATTTCACAAATTTCCCTGAGTAGAAAGCCATAAACACACAAACATATTACTGACACGAAGAAGTAAAATAACTTTATAGAAGTAAATAATCATAAGCATTTGTTCTTGGATACTATTGCGAAGGCGTGTTTTACAAGTCCACTTACTTACTTCTTGCATGAAACTTATCGCGGGACTGTTTTGCGTTACTATCGTTACGTTGTTTCTCCAAGCAGTTGTCATAAATACTGGAGACGTAGCTACACTTACTTCTTTACTCTACGAAGAAAACAGTTTTATTCAAATCGTAATAATGAACCCTTGTTTTTACATAGATATTAAGTGAAAGTTTTTGGTGTAACTGTAGTTAAATTATATTATAACGACAATCGTAGATCGGTAACCCTCTAAACTTACCTATAGACGCGTTAGATTTTAATACCAAAGTCTGGAACTGCACTTGCGAGTTGGCGGCCATGGTAACGCTTTGGGGGATGGGCACCGGAAGGCGATTAAACAGCAGAACTGCCTGGTGGCGGGGACGTCAATAGACCAGGCGTCGCTCTCAGTGCTCGATTTTCTATGACTGGCACTGATGCTTCACTGGTTGTGGAGCAAACCGTCGTGGTGGCGACCACCTCCAAAAAGAAACGGCTCAGAAAAAGCGTGTGCTCGAGCGACAAAACGCTGAGGAAGGGTCCTCAAAGAGGGCACAAGAAGACAGTAATGAGGCCACTGATCCCGCGAGTGTCTCTAAGAAGCAGAAAATCTAGTTTTTGGCTTCTTATAAGGAGGCACTAAGCGGGCGCAAGATGGCCATAATTACTGATGGTGATCCATCGAGGATCACACCGGATGCGGCTCAATTAATAAAGGCAGCAGTCATTGATTTAATGGTTTTTATTGTCACTTGAGGTAGAGTTACATTTATTATATTACCTATGCAAAATTAAAACTATACTAAAATTAAAACTATACTAAAATTAAAACTATACTAAAATTAAAACTATATTAAAATTAAAAAAGTATATAAAAGGGAATTTATTATTTGTGAATATATAGCTATTCACAAATAATAAATATTGATTTAATTGAAGCATCGCCGAACCCGCTCCCTAACATTGAGGCAGTAGCCTCATCCCGGGGGCACTGCATGTCTTATGCGAAGGGGACAGCGATACACAGTGGAGGTGTGGCCTTAACGAAAAAACAGTTGGGGACGTAAAGCTACGGGTGGTTGACGACAAGGATCTGCCCAAACCGGTGAAGTTGTACTGGAAGACCAGGAACGACTACACTTTGGACATTTCCAGGGTATTCCAGCTCTAATGCAACCCAGAGCTGAAGATCTGAAGATGTTAAGAGTTATTAAACTCTTGGAGGCTGTGGGAGGGGCCTCTAGTGGTAAGCCACTAGAGAGGCTCAGAGAGGTCATCAAGATGACTGCATCCACTCCCAACGTGAAAGCGTGCAGCGCTCCTGTATTAGAGCTGGCGGAAGGGGTCTCGGTGACGGTGGATGGGGTACCGCCGCGGGAGAGTGCTTAAATCGTGGCGCCTCAGACTCAAATGCATGCATGGATCTTACGGCAGTGTAGGTCATATCAGGAGGGCATGGAGCAGATAAAAAGCTAGTCGTTATGGCATCTGCACACCTCCCCTTTGAACAAGAGGACCCCCCGTCAGCTGAGGTAAGAAATTTAACTAAGCATTGTAGTAATGGGCACCACACTGCCTGGGTGCAGGACACTGTTGTGAACAGGAGAGGTGAGAAGCTAATTGACTTCATAGTCAATGGACCTTTACAAATTCTCAACATAAGTAATAAACCAACCTTTATCAAGTCAAGGCGAGCAGAAGTAATCGACTTTTAAACGGCTTTTAAACGGGCTAGTAAAAACGTCACTGGATCTGATGAAATCTGTGGATCAGACCATCAGCACATCTGCTTCAGATACTGCACTGAACATTCTATTCAATGCGTGACAAGGAGAAACCCGCGTTATACGAACTGAGAATTTTATCAAAATAACCTAGGGATTGCACTAGGTATTGCTTAAGGAACGCTCAATTCTATACTCGACACAAAATTTGAAGCTGACAGAATAGTCCACGCTGTTCGCTCGGCATGGACAAACAACTGCCCCGAGAAGTAGAGCATGTGCAAAGGGAGCCTTGGTGGACTTCTGAGTTAGACAAATGTTACAGGCCAACCAGTCTCTCATCTTTTCTGCTTAAAGGTCTATAAAAATTAATATACCAATATGTCAGATAAGGCCCGCTCAAGAAACGGCCATTTCATGAACTACAGTGTACCTACCTATCAACAAGGCAAATCTACGGAGACAGCTCTATATTACGTAGTCTCAAAGGCGGAACGCAGTGGAAGAAATATGTGCTGGCGCTTATCTCGACATAGATGAAGCATTCGAAAGGTCTAGCTTTGAGGTCATCAAAAAGGCGGATTCTATACTAAAGGATATGCGGACGATTTAGTAAGACTGATCAGTCGCAAATTTCCATCACAGTCTCGGAAATCACGCAATCGCGCATGGATAATCAATTACCATAAAACCCGACAAAGACGACGATCGTGCCCTTCATACGGAAACGGGACTTAAAAAGACTGTGCGGGCGGGAACTGGATTGCTCCACAAGTGTAATATTTAGGTGTAATACTGGATAAAGAGATGCTGTGGAATACCCATGCGGAAAAGAGCATTGAAAAAGCAGTTCGTGTTTTCAATAAGTATACATAGGTCTGCGACCACAGGTTGTGCACTGGATCTATACCATCATTTTTCGGCCTATACTTACATATGGCAGAATTGTTTGGTGGCCGAGAATTAGGTTATAGACTTGCGAAGCGAGACTAGACTAGACTAGAGACTAGACGAGAATTAGGTTAGAGACTGGCGTATATGGCGACAACAGGCGCATATACGACGACGCTAACGCGCGTGTTGGAGGTTCTGTTAGATCTTAAGCCACTAATTCAAACAGAAACGGCAAAGGCCTTATAAAGGCTAGCAGTCAACTGCTGTCGGTGTCGTTGCTGTCATCTTTGCACAGGACTTCAAAAGAAGTTTCAGTCTGGGGCAATATGCAACAGTTTTTCAAGCAGAAACCTATGCGATCATCGCCTGTGCTCAAGAGAATACAGTCAAAAACAAAACTTTTCTCGACAGCCAAGCAGCGCTCATGGCCTTAAAATCCCACTTGGTAGATTAAAAGCTCGTGCTTAACTGCGTTAAGACATTAAATAAACTGGGCTGCGACAACAGGGTGCAACTAGTCTGAGTTCATAACCACGAGGGACACATGGGAAATGAGACAGCCGACTAACTGGTGAGAGAGGGATCTGCGCAGCCTTTGCGCGGCCCTGAACCATGCGTGGGGTTCTCATTAAGCACCATTAATATTGTGCTTTCAAAGCTGATGCCAATGTACGGTACAAACGCGAATGGGCAGCCATTGAAGAACTGCAACATTCTAAAAACTTCATTGATGAAGAAATCGCAGGCTCAGAGTTTATCTATACTGCGGCGAGGACGACGGGACATTCTTAACAGGAAAACAACTCCGCAGAATGGGGTTGTGTCCAGACGACACTTGCAGGGCATGCGGTTTCGAAGTGGAGTCAATGGTACACGTATCTACTGTGTGACTGCCATGTCCTTGCCCGAAAAAGAATGAGTCTTCTGGGAATGGCGTACCCCAAACCAGAAGACTTGAGGCACCAGTCCCTAAAGAGTGTAACCGACCTTGGAGAGTACATCTTCGACTAGGCTTAGGTGCAAGGTCATAGGGCAGACACAACAGATCCCACTAGTGTCGCCGACTAATTTGTCGACCCCCGCACGACTACTCAAGATAAGATAAAGGGGGCATTAGGTAGTGATTAAAGTGTATGAACACTATTACTTCATTAAAGTTTGTTAACAGACTGGAATCACAATGCTTTAACGTTAAAAAAGGTAAAATTTTCTGTGTTTAAGTTATTGATAGAAAATTTCCGTTTTTTTACTTTTGGGCACTTCATTTTACTTACTTACGGCTTATACAGCTTGTTTTGTTTTTTGCACATATATAAACATAATCTAAATCAATTAATATTAAAAACGCACCAACTTTAATTATTATAAATATATAAAGTACTGACATACAACTTTTGTACATGACAAGCTGTGAACAGTAAAATACAAGTTTACGACGATACGCTTCATTATTTGAAAATTTTTACAATAAAAAAACAAGTTTATTCAGTAACTCCAGCAAAACGAAGATACTTTAGCATGCATAAAGTACGTATTTCTGATTACTTACATGAATTTCTCGTGCAAGAACTACGTAACTGATACTTACACTTTTTGACTAGCCTAAAATGGTAGCGTTAAAAATGGAATAACTACACTTAACACAACCATTGTGATGAAAAATAGATCATAACAAAGCAATATCCGTTTTTACACCTGCAGCTTTTGTTACAGTTTCGTGGAATATTTAGGTAACCGTATAATTCAACTTTATCTCACAGTACATATAACTCAACGGAAAATCGGAAACACTATCATTTCGCCGCTGCTAAATGCCATCTTTTGTTCCTAATAAGGTATTTTTAGGATTTTTTTTAACAATCTTGGACAGTTTTTTAAGCTCCTGAAAAGTTGGCCGAAATAACTTACCGGTTTCTTACAGGAAGGGTGCGATTTCTGCAAGGAAATAAAAAGAGTAGTAACACAGTAGGTACATGAAGCATGCATCGCAATATGTTCGATGAATACAGCCATTATAAAATTATAAAGATATAAATTATAACGACGGCGATATTCGACATTTGGACTAAGCCAGATAGAAAGAAAAACTTACAGAATATTCTGTTTTTATCTTTGATCAAGAAAATGTCGATTTGAGTTATAAGAGTGCTAGGAATCGCTCGTAGCCTGGGCTGCCTGAGTGATCTTAAACTATCACTAAGGTTAAGCAACATACGGCGCGTTCAGTCCATGGATGGGTCACCGTCTATGACTAACGCTAGTGGCATTTTTCCGAGTGATTCCGTGCTTCGCAAGGCACGTTAAGCAGTTGGTGCCGGCTACCTTCGATAGATGGTAGTCGTTAAGCCAAGTTAGAGGCCTTAGGGCGGCTTGAAAACTCTGACAGTAAGACCAGCCACTAGTCTTACAAGCCTCCACCAATCCGGACTTGGCCCCCGTGGTGGAGTATGGCCTATACCTTCCTCAGGGAAGAGACCCGTGCCCCTCGGTGGGGACATGATGGGTTGATGATGATGATAAATTATAAAGATCCCAAATTTTTTGGTATGCCCTCTGTAGGATGCAACAGTTTGCAACAATACTGAAATATTAGAAAGGAAAATAAATACGTAAGTATAGCTAACTCGGAAATGAAATGAAACTTCTTGTAAGACGGTTACAAAAAACGGTTACTGGCTCCCAATCTAGGAGCTTTTTTTTACTATAAAAATCATACGTCATTTTTCGAATTATCCACTGAGAGCATGTGAGACGTCGATCGCAGGTCTGAACGATTTTTATTTTTCGAAAAAGTAATAAACTCTCTTTTAAATAGACCCTCTATAAGACTTACGTCAAGTGAAAGATAATCCCACAGAACAGAAAAAAAGAGTAGAAGGAGTGACATGACCTATTAGCAGGAAAACCAGTGTGACCAAACTCACACATAAGCCAAAACCCACACTATGAATGCCAAGCTGCCATTGGTAAATAGAGGCAATGCCGAAAAGGTCTACATCATAAAAGTTCCACGTAACATATGAACCTTTTGGTGATATAAACAACGATCAAAATCGAATGATAATGATGAAATTAAGTTTGACATTAGATCTTTGTTCGTAGTACGTGATAGACCATAAAGTCGAAAATTAAAAAACAAGTATGTGCAATGGTGCTTCTCAGCTATGGATGGCCTATCGACAAATTATAGAATTGTTTCGTAAAGCGACAGTATATATTTAATTTAATTACAATAATAATTCGATGCAAATTACGCAGCTTGTTAGTATATTAACCTACCTTCTGGATGATCGGCTACGCAACGTATATGGAATTCTCATATGAAACTAACCATAGTCGCTTTTGAAACGAGGCCCAGCAAACTTATCGTATGTATAGTTTGTTTATTTTTTTATTTATTTATTTAAAATGTCGTTATCCATCAACGCTTGTGCTTCACTTATATTATGGAGATGACATTTGCCAACGAAAGTCACGAGACTTCCCCATAGATTTATGGAGTAAGCGTTGATTAAATTATCTAGACCCCCCCAGATGATTTTACTACACGAGCACATAAAATCATCTAACTTTGAAATTATGCATGCTGGTTTTGTTTTGATGACAATACGCCAATCTATACTAATAAAAGTGACATGTTTATTGAACTAAAACTTTCGGCACAACACATTGTAAACATTTAGTCCGGATCTACTTACGGGTGTTGTTTTATCGGACGAGTCCGACTAGGTTTCGCCCCGATACGCAGAGCAGTGAGTGGGTGGTGAGCAGAGACGGAGCTTGCGTCGTTCGGTTGCTCGTCTCAAAATGGGATCGGTAAGTTGATCCGGATTAAAAGTTTACAAAAATGACATGATACTGCAGTCAGGACCACATTCTCGCAAAGGAACTAAAGAAGCGTCAAGGAACGCAAAAGAAGCGCAAAGAAGCGTCAAGGAACATGATCAATAAATTTTGCGCAGTATCAAAAATAATTGCAACTAAAAATGTGTTAAATAATAATAATAATAAAAGATGATAATAAACACTTACATACAGGCACATACATTGCCCCTGGCCGCACCCTGGGATACCCTGTGTCGTGGGCACCAGAAACAACGACGTCACAAACATGTAAACATACAAGACCTGGGATTGTTTTTTGTCCCCAGCTGGGATTCGAACCCGGGATCTCTCGCATGGTAGTCAGATGCACTAACCACTGCGCCACAGAGGTCTTCAATTAAAATAAAATAACGACAATTATTTTCCCAAAGTACCTAATAAGACGCAGGTACTCTACCTAAAGTACCGATAATTATTTATTACTGCTAAGTCATATACAAAATATTATCGATAGATTTTTATAATGTTGTGTCCCAGCTGAATTGAGTAGCATTTGAGTAGCATTCAAATGTTGACAGAAATTTGTAGAAAAAGTACACAGACTTCGACGAAAATTGAACATTAAGTTCCAGTAAATAAAGGTGGTTTTACTTTCTCACTTTCGGATTGCTTTCCTTGTTCATGTCATTGCAAATTTAATTTCTATTAAATTAAATACAATGGAAATACTACTTACCGATGGAATGTTACGGCATGATCGGTACATTTTGGTCCCCAACTTTTATTTTTGCACTCTAACACAGCACAATAAGACATTTTAGTAGAGTTTTCACAATTGTTTTCTTTACTAGAAGCGCACGGCAACTGAGGTAAGAAAAACTGTCATAGACTACGCTTAGGCAATACATTGCTAATTTGAGGCACGCGGGCACCGCCCACTTACGATTTCTACCCTTTTTTTTTTGTTCTGTGGATAATCCTATACCAGGCTTAAAGAAAAACATCTACCTTTTTCTTACAAAAGTGATCTCAAGTTGCCTGTCAAAGGACCGCCTCTACGACGCCACGTGACGCATGGCCTATTGTGCTGCTGAAATAGTATCTTAGCCAAGGAAGCCAGTAACTGAGTCAGTTTAACCCCCCACTCCATACGTAGCCGCCTATCCCTTAATTGACAAATGTATGGCTCCCCACACTAACGCAATTGCGGCCAAAGCTGTGACGGGTAGCACTTCAAATTAGATTGTGTTGCGACACCAAAAACAGTTCCAGGAAAGTGAAAATGCTGCAAGAGACAATAACTTTTACCTCTGCTAAGTGCTTGAACTTTTGGTCCCTTTTTTGGCAGCCCTCCCGATTGAAGTGCCCGTATATTTTATGTGTAGCAGCAAATTGTTCAGGCATCAATTTATTAGCACCTGTTAGGAATTTATGATGGCGGCGCGGACATTTGAACGCATTCCTTCGTGACTGGACACAAAGGGCCGCGTTCAAAACAAACGTCCCGAAAACCGAGGAAAAGTTTGACACGAAACGCTCCACACTTTGAGTCGACGAGAAACAAATCCTTTGAAAATTTCCGTCTAAACAACGCTTTAAAACTCGCTCGCGAGGATCTAACTCTGGCTTTGCTTTGTTCGCAACTCAACTGAGGCTGGAGGCGTCTTCTTTAATTTATTATCAAAATTAACGTTAGGCAACGATGTGAACTAAGTCGTGCTACGAGATTAAGCCGGCGTTCCTGTTGCTCGTAAAGTGGCTGAACAAGACTGATGCCGTCTTTACGAGGAGCTAATGTTGGGCGACACGTGTTGGCGCAAGATGCTACGCGAGACTTACATTACATGGCTCATTTGCAAAGAAATGTTACTGCAAATTAGTCACCAGCGTATCAAATGTGTAACGAGTTTCGCGGATCACTTTTCAGCTGCGAGTGTATGAGAGGTTAAGAAATGTATGTCTAAATAGATTTGAGCAGTAACACCTCAATTCTTAGATATTTTTTAAGTCTTAAGCCTGATTTAAATTTGCTCTATTTTCATGCTTTTTATGCTTGCTTTCCATAAAGGTAGCAAGCAACTACGAGTACATGGTCGCAATAAAGTTATGAATTATTATTATTATTATTAAATAGAGACGGGAAAAACATAGGTATGCTGATTCATAGTTTTTATTTCGCACCATACATAATAAAAGTACTTTTAAAAAACCTTAAATAAGTAAATAGGTACGCAACCAACCATTGACGACCTCTGTGGCGTAGTGGTTAGCGCATCTTAGCGCGCTTACTATGCGAGAGGTCCCGAGTTCCATCCCCGGCTGGAGAAAGAAAAAAAAAACTCCAGGTGTTGGATGTTTACATGTTTGTGACGTCGCTGTTTCTGGTTCCCACGACACAGGGTTGCCTAGTGTGGGGCCAGAAGCAATGTATGTGCCTGTATGTAAATGTTATGTTATGTTATTACATTACCATTTCTCCTGGTTGTGAAATAAAATATTTTTTGTAGTAAACTGTTCAATACAAAAAATCGTTCGAATAAATGCTTCAGAACGTACAATTTTAAAGTAATCAACCAAGGTCCTGCCTAATAATAACTGCATACTCCCTACGGTAAGTTGTCCAAAACACAAAGTTTACGAGAGGAACATTTGCACTCCAATAAATTAGTCGCTCTCTTATCTGGGTCCGCGAGGTAAGAGTGGGGGTGACTTGTGCAGATACCAAGTTGGCTGCCTGAAGGTTCCCGAGAGAAGCGGAGGTTACAGATTTCAACTTTTAAAGTTAGGAAGAGATGCATGAAACTTTATGTAAATTAGGAGTAGCAAAACAAAAGGTGTTTGGGGTGATACTGTAGTCGTAACGTAACGCATTAAGGTTGGCTTGCACCAATTTCTATTTTTTTTAATTATGTTTGACGAAGCTTTTTGCCAATGTATTATGTTTTATTTTTTTACCATGACTATAATGCTTTGTATGCTTGACTTTTATAATGTGATCTATTAAATAAACTGTACTAAGTGAAATGACGTTTAAAAGACGTGGTTTTCATTTAATTTTATGTAAAAAAATATACTACTTTAGTCATAGTCACGTAGAGGACGGCGAATACTACCTTGCCGCAACACAGTATAAACTAGCGCGGAGGGTAGTTTTGTCATCTTACTGCTATTACTAAAATTGTTAATTTTATCCAATTATCCTCGTAGATTTGACTGTAATAAGCTTGTACAAATTATGTTATAGCCTAGAAAATTATGCAAGTGGGTCTGAAACTATCAACTGAAGGTACCAAAGCCAAGACGAACTACACGATCATCACTTCAACTACGGGATGTGTATGCTCACTTATACAACTTCGATCAAATTTGTGCTACCAATGAGAGAAAGACGAGAACTTGAAACATTGTGGGACCCATTTCACAGAACTACATTAATTTCATAGCAATTTGATGTTCATAGCGTAGCTGATTTCCAAGTAGGAACATCCAATGTACTAATCGGCTACGCAATGTATGTAGAGTCGACAGCACATCATGGTATGCACCCAAGCACTCTACTCCGTTGCATTAAGGGCAACTTTGCAACTAAAATGTGAAGATTGACGTGCTGTCGACTGTACCATGAATTGTTATAATAAACTATGAATTTTAGTTTTATGTACGAGTCTAGGAGCCTACGAGTATACAAGTAATACACAAGAAAACCTCTACTGCATTTCTTAACTTTAACTAATACCAGTTAAAATATATCGTCGCTGCGAATGCCAATCCAGTATGTGCATTTTTTTAATAGGTCATTTTCTTTATAACTCGATTTCCATATTTTAAACCGTGATACTCGTATTGTAAATAAAATATTCAACTTACACGTTTCAATTTTAAAATAAAACACATTCCCGTTTCACAATGTTCAAGTAAAGTTCCAGATAAGCTATCCGCAACCAGGGCTGCCGTTTGTTCTAAAATAGGTAAATTTTCCTATATTGCGTGTGTTCGTTTACGGCTTCAAATTTTGAACAAACGGCAGCCCTGGTTGCAGATAGCTTATCCGGAACTTTATCTGCAGATTGTGAAACAGACCCTTATTATTTGTCTAAATATACTGAAAAGTAGTTGAAATGAACATAATATCGGAAGTGGCAATCGCAACGACGAGATAACACCCCGATAAAAGCTGAATCAAATGAAACAAAGAAATAATATCTATAGTAATTAGTATACTCCAAGATTGCGTTGTATCGAAGTTATTTGTTGTTATATTGGTATCTTAAGGTTCACGACTAAAAATATATTTCACCAGTTACCAAGTTTCTTGCCCTTTGTGAAAGGAATTACGGATAAGGTCGGTTTGTTGTTGCGCAGGCAATACAACATCAAGACGATCTATCGCCCCCCAGCAAGAATCCGACAGTTACTGCGCTCGCCGAAGGATAGCGACCCACTGAATGTCCCCGGAGTGTATATGATACCGTGTGACTGTGGCAAATGCTACATAGGTGAGACACAGCGAAATATCTCAGTCAGAATTTCGGAGCACATACGCTGTATGAAAAACCGAAAAATCGATGGCTCGGCGGTAGCAGAACACGCATTGACCCAGGACACTCGTCACTTTATCCGCTTCGATAAGGCACAAGTATTGTCCAAAGACAAGTTTTTTGTGCCACGAAAAATGCGCGAGGCTATTGAAATAAGTCGCCACCCGAATTTCAATAGAGACAGTGGATGGGCTCTACCGCCGGCCTGGAAACCGGTTCTACGAAAACACAGTGAAAGTGAATATCGAGATCGACACTGCAAGAACGAAGACGTCGTGAGCTGTGTCTGTGCCGTCATGCCCAGCGACATTGACGACGGGAAAGCAGCAGGCGCCGCGTCGCAAGCCAGCGGGAGTCCCCCGCAGCCGGTGCCGGCACCCGCCCCACCCATCTCGGCGCGGGCGCGCCGCGCGCTTGCCCGCAGTGTGAGACGAGCAACCGACGACGCGAGCTCCGTCTCTGCTCACCATGATTAAGCTCTGCGAATCGGAGCGAAACCTGGTCGGACTCTTCCGATATAACAACACCCGTAAGTAAATCCGGACTAAAAGTTGACAATGTGTTGAGCTTACGAAAGTTTTAGTTCAAAAATCACCAGTTACCATTACGAAAGCGGGGGCAGCAAAACAGCTCGTCGTCTCCTGGAAACAAGGATTATAATCCCATAGAGGCGTACCAACGTGGAGCCCAGTGTACTAGCGTTGGATTACCCACTCGGTCTCTGTAAATTGTCTAGCACTTGGTGCAAATGTTCTCGGGTACTTAGAAAACGGCTCTGCATTACATGGAAACGAGTGTACGTTAAATGGCATGCGGGCTCCTTTTCTGAGCACGTTTTTATGGCACTTCGTCTCCTGTAAATAGAGAGGTTTTCCTATTATTCTTGATGTTTAAACACCTCTCATTTTTGAACTGAAACTATCGTAAGCACTACGCATAATAGATAGTTTTACGGATACATTTACTTGAATTTGGTCGAAGAGTCCGACCAGGTTTCGCCCTGATTCGCAGAGCTTAATCATGGTGAGCAGAGACGGAGTTCGCGTCGTCGGTTGCTCATCTCTGTATTGTCTTGTCAGATATGAGCAACCGACGACGCGAGCTCTGCAAATGAGAGCGACACCTGCTCGAATTTCAAGTATGTGATTTCGTAAAAGAATCTACCTCCTATTTTGTACAAGAAGGTTCTAGTTTTATTTAGTAACTAGTAGTGCCCGCGACTATGCACTTCACTGGACTAATATTCACTCGTTGACATTGGAGGGACCCATCGTGATGAAACGTGAATTTCTGAGGTGATTGCACACTTGCCAATCTGCTGTGGCTACGTGTGGTAATAACGCCGTACACTATCTCTCTCTCTCTTTGAGAGGGGCTGTGCCCTGGTAGTGGGACGTATATAGGTTAGACAAATAAACAACTTGACAACGCACTTAAGATTGATTAAAGAAGACGATATTATTTGATATAAATTTCAGTCGCTAACGGTAGAGGGAAATATCGTGAGAAAAAGTGAGTGCCTGAGGTGATTTCATACTTACCGATCCGCGGTGGGCACGTGTAATAATAGTCCCGTACACTATCTCTCTCTCTCTCTCTCTCTCTCTGCGAGAGCTGGGCTATGCACTGTAGTGGGACGTTTAGAGGCTACATAAAATAAACAACTTTATAGCTTTACCCGTTCATAAAAGACGCGATCATATGAGCAGACCGACAGACAAAAACTGATCCCGTAAGGATTCCAAGAGCCAATTTCTGAATTGAGAATTTATGCTAAGTAACTACTTAGCTGTAGTGATGTCGCGTCAAATTTCTCAGAAAAGAGCGTGACGGAACTTACTTTGGTATTTACTTGGTGAAAATTCTCAACTCAGAAACCGCCCCTAAAGTCTCCTTTTGAGGTATGGTACCCTAAGAACAAAAAAAAAGAAACATAGACACGAGGTGATAGCGCAATTATTCATCATAACGCCTCAGAGTGTCTAAACAAACAAAACAAACAGACGGGGCATCCCCCGACCACACAGCATGGCAGCCGTTAATTTAATTGCAGGTTTGTACAGGAAGCGTTTGTGCGTAAAATTATGGCAATGCGCTAACGTGCTCTCTTGGGACACTGGTAAGGGTAGGTTAAATAACGAGGGCTACAAAACGTGGTCAGAACATTAAAATTTGAGGTAAATAACTCATGTTAAGCGTCTGTTACAGACGTCTGAAACATGATGGTTGGTAATAAAGAAAGTCGTTGCTAGTACCACAGCTAAGGCTGGCTTCCCACGGTCCGCGATATGGCGGATTGACGCGGACGGCCGCGGACCGAGACCCTTCCCACGGTGTGTCGTCCAAGCTGGTTCAAGCTGAAGGCAGCTTTGGAAGAGCTTCTCGTGGTCCGTTGCTGTCCGTGGTCGCAAACCGTGGGAAGCCAGCCTACGGCTGACGTGTGCCAACGCTGTCTGACGGCACTATTTGTTCATCCATGAATACGCTCTATCTAGTGTTTAAGTCAGAAAACGAATTGCACTTGACATTTGCAGAGCTGTCCATGAATAACCTCACTATACGACTGACAACCGTGGCAATCAGCTATTTATACGTTTATCTTTGGATACGTATTTATTTATTTACTCACTATCCATTGACTTGCCAAGAGCCGTCCCAAAAACCCTTTATAAATCCGCCTGTTACTACATCATTTTTTTTTATCCCAGACGCAAAATTGCACGGAAGGTCTAACCAACGGAAGCGGAAATTTCACTGCAAATATCTATGCTTAAATATTATTAGACGACCTCTGTAGCGTAGTAGCGGTCTGCTTACCATGCGAGAGGTCCCGGGTTTGAACCCCGGCTGGGGAGAAAAAAAACCCTATACCTTGATTTTTAATTAGGTGGACTAAACTGACAGCTGAAAATGCTCTTATTTTTTTAAAATGTTGTCAGACCAAGATCGTAGTGATGGAACTTGATGTGTTGATTGAATGTTCGATTTCATTCAATCATTCCCTGTTCAATTTTATTTCCTTTATTTAGGGAAAATAATGTAACTTAATCCTATTTATTAAATACCTACCAATTAAACAAACATACTTACATCTGAAAAAACCCACAAACTTCAGAAAATATACTCTAATATTGTAGAAAAATCTAACCTTTCTAGGAGTATACTTTAAAAAATATGCACCTCTAAATTATTGCATACTTGGTAGCACTGATGACGCATACATGTCAAAGCGCTTAATTCGTCTGCCATTTTTGTTTTCGATCGGTTGCACGAATATCTCTTGGGCTTTTTCCGCCGGATTTTATTTTTGTTATTTATATTTATTTTTATATCTTAGGGGTATCAACAGCGAACTTAATTAATGAAATACTGATTCTTAAATACAACAAATAGTGCCAATAACAGATACTCACATTTATACTTTAAATAAAAGCGAAAAGCCAACGTAAAAGCTAAACAAAATTATATGCTTATACTGAAATGCAAACAGTCATGCTAAAATGGTTGTTGAAATGGTAAGTTAAACAATGGTGTTTTTATTTTATTTATATTAGTAAGTGTGTGTGTGTGTGTGTGTGTGTGTGTGTGTATGTGTGTGTGTGTGTGTGTGTGTGTGTGTGTGTGTGTGTGTGTGTGTGTGTGTGTGTGTGTGTGTGTGTGTGTGTGTGTGTGTGTAGTGTATTTTGGTTTGGATGTGGAAAGGAGAGGAGAGGAGAAAGGAGACACAGGAAGAGCATTTCGTGTAAGTTTGAGTCACTAAGTACAAGGAGAATTAAAGATTCTCCTTGATAAGTATTCTTATAATGTCAGATTTAAAGGACGCCTTGGAACTGCAGAACGGATCTGATGAGCTAAATTCCTTATTGAATACATCTGCCAGGCGCAATAACGTAGAGTTTTGGGCATAGTTAGTGTTGACATGGGATAGGTAAAATAACCTGCTACTTAATAGCAGGTTAAATAACCTACGACTAGGAACGGAGAACTTCAACTCGGAAACAGGATCAGGGGAATCAAGCCTACCAGACAGAACATCGTGTAGAAGGGACATATCCAATAATTTGCGACGGTTTTCCAAGGTCATGAGACGGTGAGTTTGGCAGGACGCCGAGTAATCACGGTTCAGCGTTTTACTTTTATAATTGAGATGTTTCACGAACTTCGACTGTATGCTTTCACTTTTTTGGGATTGTGTTATGTAGTTAGGGGACCATATACTACTGGCATACTCTAAAATGCTCCTAACAAATGCAAAGTAAACCATTTTTATACAGATAGTGTCTTGAAATGGCTTACAAACACGCATGACAAATCCTAAATTGCGATATGCACGCTGCACTACATAATCGATATGCTTCTCATAGGTCAATTTACTATTGAGTACAATACCAAGGTCACAAACACTATTCACTCTTTCTAAAAAGTGTGCTCCTATGCGATAAGCGAAAACTATGGGTTTTGGACTTCTCGTAAATGTAATTTGGACGCACTTTTGAATGTTAACATTAATTCTATTCAATTCATAATATACCCATAGGCGATTAACATCAGATTGCATTTTAAGACAGTCCTCTGGTTTTAAAATATCCAAGAATATCTTTTTATCGTCAGCATAAAGTAAAAAGTTACTATTCTCAAGAACGGCGTAAATGTCATACAAGTACGCATTATAAAGCAACGGACCCAGGTGTGAGCTCTGAGGAACACCAGTTGGAATTTTCGTGAAGTCTGACTTATGGCCTCCAACCACTACTGCCTGTCTTCGGTTCGATACATATGACGTGATCCATCTGTGAAGATCTCCACGGATTCCCAAATGAAACAGCTTTCGAAGCAGAATGATGTGATCCACACGATCGAAAGCTTTTTCGAAATCAGTGTAGATCACATCAACCTGCCTTCGCTTATCCATGTTATGGAGAATGAAATTTAGGAACACAGCTAGGTTGCTCATAGTAGAGCGTCCTCTAAGGAAGCCATGCTGCTGTGATGGAACACTTCTAGAAATTAATGGGTAAATATGGTCATACACCAAACGCTCAAAAACCTTCCCAAAAATATTTAAAATAGAAATTTGACGATAATTAGGAATTTTTGTTTTAGGACCCTTTTTATGGATAGGTATGATGTTTCAGGCGGAAGGAAATTCGCCTTTCTGCAGAGAATTGTTGAAGATGATACACAGAGGTGAGCACAATTGATCAGCACATCTAATAACAAAAAATGGAACAATGCCGTCACTACCGGCTCCGCCATTGATTTTAAGATTCTTAAGTAGCTTTAAAACGGCGTTGTACTCAACTTTGAATGAGTTAACAATGCTGCCATCGTCGCAGAATGGAGGAGTCAGTGGGTACTCTACGTATGTGTTTGCAGGTTCGCTAAAAACTGATTTGAAAAATTCATTAAAGCCAGTGTAGATATTTGGTCCGTCTGAGAATTTAATGCCATTAGAGTTTTTAACGGTGCGTGGATAAGATGAACAGCCTCGGCGAGCTTTGATATAAGACCAAAGCAGTTTTGGGTTAAGCTTTATGTTGTCCTGCATGGGAACAATATAATTTTGGAAACATGCGTCCTGTGCCTTCTTTTGTCGTTTACGTAGGAGAGAGTATTGATGATAGTCATGCATCCAAAGCGTTTCCAAAGCGTTTCCATTTACTATGCATGTTATTTTTTTCCTTTATAATCTTGATAAGAGAGTTATTAAACCATACTGGATAAGATGATTTACAATTTCTGGTGTCCAAAGGAATAAATCTGTTGATAGACGAGTTAACCAGTGCATAAAAATTTGAGACCATTTCGTCCACAGAGCCAGTGCCAAGAGTTGCATCCCAGTCAATGCCATCGAGAAATTTATGTATAGCCTCATAGTCTCCTTTCCTAAACCTGTATTTGGGATTATGGGCCTGCGCTAAGGGTGCGTGAAATATGTCATCGATCACAAATTCGAGTGATGGGTGGTGAGAGTCCTCTTTGACGAGTGACAAGATTGAGCGCCGCAAATCCATTTCAAAATTACTAAAAATAAGATCGAATTTACAATATCATTATGCTGTTTAAGCTCCAGTGACGAAAATTCGTCAATAAGTTTGATGCCAGCGTTCTGCAACTCTACAGGGCCTTTGGGTATATGATTAGGGTCATTATTGAACCAATTTATACAGGGTAGATTAAAGTCTCTCGTAACCAGAAAGTATGCATCGGGCTCAGTTAATTTAGCATAAGTAACTGACACTGCAATCCTGTCTACGTTGATAGGCAGGCATTTATCTGGAGGGATATAAATCGCACAAACGTGGATGTTTTTCGAAGATTTCTTTAAATCGATAGCCGGAATCGTTACCCATAAGCATTCGGCACTGGTGGTTGGCCAGTCGGTGCGCGCGAAAGCACCGAGCGTCTTACGGGTTATTATCAATACACCACCACCATCCCGTTTACCGCACGCAACACGATCACGGTCCAACCTAAAAACGTCAAAATTATCATCACACAATTCTGAGTCAAGGATACCGTTCACCAACCAGGTTTCTGTGAGTATGATTATATCAAAATCACAACATGATATATTTTTATAAAGTAAGGAGGTTTTGGTCCGGAGACCTCTAGTGTTCTGGTAAAATACTTTTAAACGGACTTTACCCATGAAGAAACCACGCTTTAAGTGTACCAAGAGCAGTTATCAATGAGATATAAATTGTGTCTGACACATCACAACAGCAATCGCAACAAGAGCAGTCCCTTAGCCCTTCCCGTGGCGTTCGCCCGCTGCGGGCAGGCGGCCATTGTTTAACTATTGTTATGCTAATTACCGCCATTAGAAGACTTATGGCAAGGAGAATAGAGGATATTTTGGGAGGGATGGGGGACGATATATGTGGGGGATATGTGAAGTGTAAGTGTGTGTGTTGTGTGTGTGATGTGCTTCCAATAATTATGAAGATATCAGTTAGTAAATTATGAACATTTAGACAATTTTCTGAAGATCGCTGGTGGATTTTATATGTAAAAAAGGACAGTTCTCCGCTTTGCGAACATAAATATTGCAATTCTTCACCCAGGTGTAATTGTATCCTACGTTGCCACAGAGAGACTTGCACTCTTTAAGCCCCTCCGGCCGTTTTCGCAACTTCCTTTCGTAACTGGTTGCGAAACAAGAATGTTTATTCCTTGTTCGCAACCAGTTGCGAATCAAGAAAACTTTTTCCTTAGCCGCAACTTGGTTGCGAACGAAGAATACGGTCTTCCCAAACTTACAGAGTTGCGATGGGAGAAATTAATTTCCTTATTCGCAACCAAAGGCTAATATGTATAATAATTCAAAAAGAAAGGAAATTAAATCTTAAGAAATTTTAATTACTTAACACAATTATATATATATTTTGTAATGCAACAAAGTAATATTATGTAGTTCTCTCGTCTCGCCCTCGATAGATGGCAGTCGTTAAGCCAAGTCATAGGCCTCAGGGCGGCTTGAAAACTTCTGACAGTAAGACCAGCCACTAGTCTTACAAGCCTCCACCAATCCGGACTTGGCCCCCGTGGTGGAGTATGGCCTATACCTTCCTCAGGGAAGAGACCCGTGCCCCTCGGTGGGGACGTAATGGGTTGATGATGATGATGGGAGGCCTTCTCCACACTGACGATATTGATATTATTGTAGATGTTAGAGTCTTTTTGAAAAGTTTATAATACGAATCAACAAAATTGAAACAGACCAAGATGGTTGCGAATAAGGAAAAAATAATCTTTTGCCGCAACTGGTTGCGAAACATAACCATTAGGATGCCTAGTTGCGGCTAAGGAAAAAGTTTTCTTGATTCGCAACTGGTTGCGAACAAGGAATAAACATTTGTGGCGAGCACATGTCAACTCTGCGCGCGCACTATAAACTCCAGCATTTCTGCATCGCGCAATCAAAGTTTACACACGACTTACTATAAATACAACGTCCAACGGATTACAGTTGGACCGGCCGTCCCCAGGCATACGATCTGACTGGCGGGAAATTTCCCTTTATAGTGGAAGAGAACGATCACCCGCTCTTCCCTATAGTGGTGACCCCTGACAGAACACTGTCAACCTTCCTTCGCTCTCGCAGCACACTCCACACACAGTCTCAAGCAAGCCAGCATGTACATATTCTTCCTCTTCCCACTCACTTCATCAGTTCCACTACAGTCAACACACCGACTGCTGGTTCTGATGGTGATCTCTCCTTTCCCCTCGGCACGACAGCCACACAGCAGCACGCGCTGCCAGTGGTACAACAGCCTTCACCGGTTCCTACCACATGCGCGGTCTCCATAGGTATTGTCGCCGGTGAAGTGACTGTTAGCCGCCGAACACCCCTCAACCGCTAGTCGACTCACTGACACAGCGTCTCCTGGCACTTGCAAGCTTTAGAGCACAGACTTCGAATCCTATCAGACCTAGCTATGCGTAGCTACGGTCTTGAAGGGGAGTGATGTGGCGAGCACATGTCAACTCTGCGCGCGCACTATAAACTCCAGCATTTCTGCATCGCGCAATCAAAGTTTACACACGACTTACTATAAATACAACGTCCAACGGATTACAGTTGGACCGGCCGTCCCCAGGCATACGATCTGCCTGGCGGGAAATTTCCCTTTATAGTGGAAGAGCATGATCACCCGCTCTTCCCTATACATTCTTGTTTCGCAACCAGTTACGAAACGCAGTTGCGAAAACGGCCGGAGGGCTTTAAGCAGCGTTTTGTTCTTAGGTGTCAAGTGATCGTTAGTGTACACTGGTTTTGGGTCACCACCGTAGCCAAGGTCCTTGGTAGAGATTCCACGGCGCTTTCAAATCCCAGTGATGATGTCGTCCTTCCTTTTTCTTTCGTTCTTTCTTCTTTTTCTTTTTCGTTCTTCGTTCTTTTCGTTCTTTCCTTTATCTTTCGTTGTTACTTCTTACATTGTTTTATTTGAGTGTTAAGTTTTACTGTATATTGGTTTTTTGTTACTTGATAAATAGCATTTTACAAAGTTCCGTTATTGTTTCGAAACAATGCGACTGTGTGCGTTTCGGTTTGTAGGTGTGGTATCAGATTTTAGACAGTTTGACCGGAACGTGTTTCAGTAACTCTTTGTAGTGAAAACCTAAACATTTCAATAAACTGGTTAAATACAATTATATGATGGCCCATTGATGATTTTCAATGTATTTTGTTAAATAATACGACAATTTTTTTTTTCCACTAATATCACAACATCAGATAGATAGATAAAACAAATAATTCACTACACACTTAATTAATTTAAAAACAAACAAAAACAAACTCACGCTGTCAAAATAATATGGCGAACCTTTCAATTTGTCTTCATATTGCACAGAGTTTTCTTTGACATTTTAGTTGTTTCTTATAAGTTGCAAAGAATGTACTATGTACTCGCCTATATTACGCTTATATTTTTGTAGCATTTCTTTATTGTTTGTTCAATGATTAGAATCCGCTACTTGACTCTTTTTTCAAGTATGTCTTAAATGCTAAATATCTCCTCCATTAGACCAAAAAATATTTTAGTATATTTTTTGAGCACCTAAAAGCAACAAAAACATTATTTTAAAACGTTGCTTTGCTAAACAGCCAAAAACGCGGTCCGCCATTTATGTCTATGGTTTGAAGTCCTCTACGTTTGTAAACAAAGTTTGACATTCAACATAGGTAGAGTTCGTGCCACGAAAGAAGTATGAGTCACAATAGAACCTACGCACGCACGACTGACAGATGTTTGTTTACAACCAAAGGTGCTTTCAAGATGGCGGATAGTGTTTTCACCGTTCCGATTTAAAAGCGAAAAATATTTTTTTTATTTGCAAATTTTACAGCCATCCTGCATATTTACTTAGCAAAGTCAATATATTTCGGTTTCTTACGTTAGATACTACAGGAAATATCCATTTATCGCGTCAAATTTGATACGAGGTAAGTAGCGTATTGACGAATGAACGAATGATTCCTGAAATAGTAGGCGCAATGTTACCAATACAGCGCGGCGGCGTCGTAACTTAAAAACCAAATGTTACCGTGTCGAGAAGTGCCCCACATTAGTCGCAGCGACCGAAACAAGTCGTAGCAGTGACCAAAAATGTTACTGGCGTCGTCTTCTCAGTGTCGACTAGTTTCGTAACGGCTACCAAAAAATGCTATCTGGGTAATGAATAAAGAAAAAAGCTGCTTTTCAAAAGTATGCAGTGGAGGAGCTCGCTGCAGAGTATGGTATCACTATACTGAGAGTGCCCCCTTACCACTGCGAATTAAACCCTATAGAGTTAGTTTGGGCACATGTAAAGGGGCACGTCGCGCGTATTACAAAACTCATAAATGCAAGACTTTAATAAATTGTTCAATGAAGGATTAAATTTAGTTACACCGCAACGGTGGTCGAGTTGTATCGTTCATGTCATAAAAGAAGAAAACAAGATGATGCAACACCACCACCACCACCTTAGCGACGACGTAACCGAAAGGTTCGTAATAAATTATTATTATTATTATTATTTATTCTTTATTGCACAAACAATAGTGTACAAAAGGTGCACTGTAACCGATTCGGATTAAAAAATTGATAGGATTCAATAGTGATTAAAATTTTAAATCTGGTTTTTATTTTATTTTTTTCTATTCCAAAACAGAAAGGAATGGGCATCTATCATCATCTGTATGTCTGTCATGTTGTTAAGTTATAAAATTAAATGAAATTTTACCACGAAATGCCCCAACTTAAGTATTATTTAATTTTAGAGTTTATAGTTTGAGCGAGTTACATTACATTCACCAGTCTGCAATTGAATGAACGAACGATTGAATGAAAATATTTATAAGTCGATCACTCTGAGCACAGCACTATTTTTTATTTTCCCTTACATGGCAACCCACCAACTGTCAGTTTAGTCCACCTAATTAAAAATCAGACAAGGATGTTATAATCAAAGAGGATAGAGCACTACGAAAAACCTTCCATAGAAAACTAAACTCTTTGTCTTCTCAAATAAAACATAAAATCGTATAAGTAAGCAACTAGAGTAAAGTGTCCAGAGCGAGAGCCACGAACTGAAGGAGTGTGTCTTACTCTTACTCATTTATGTGGAATACTATGACCATGATGTTGTAAAATGTAGGCCATGTGTTTGATTTTGATTACCCAATGGTCTCTTTTCAGTTTTACTAAAAACGAAAGCTTACGTTTAAAATGGATGGATGCCATATGAGGCTCTGGTTCGACATCACAAAATCCTGCATTCTGTGAAGCCTGCAAAAGCCGGTATTTTAGAAAATAAGATTTTAAGCCTACGGTCTTACCTAGGTTGGAGGAAGATGCTGTACCATTTGTAGTGGTGAGTAAAAGGCTTCGAACCTCTGTAGCATACCTAAAGTTTGTAAGTTTGTACATGAAAAGTTGCCGTTTGGTGTACATTATGCCAATCGATAGAAAAAATAATTATCACAAACAACAAATACTCTTTGACAAAATGTCCCCAATTTATTACTAGTTGTAACGCAAAATACTTTAAAATGATGATAATGGACAATTGAATGAATTCCATTGTTTTTTTTTATATTTTCAAACGGGAATAACTCAGAAAGTATCACTTAGTTTACTTTTTATTGACGTGCTTACCAACCCCTTTAGGTACGTTGCACAGGACTTTTCTGTTACCTTTGTGTTTTGTTTGCTTAGAAGTTTATTAGAAAGTAAGTAATAAATAAATATTTACAGCCTGTGGCGAAAAAAGTAATGGTACTAAGCGACGAAAGAAAATGTTGAACTGGAAGAACTACCAACGAAGCCACCACAGCTCGATGCAGATGCCCAAACTGACTGAATGCATTCCCCAAAAGAAGAAGCTTTGAATATTATGTTTGAATAGAAAATTTGACAGGAGGTATAATAGAATATTTAATTTTATACTTAATAATTCTATTCTATTTTGTAATGTATATTAGCTTTTATGCATATTTTAAATGTAAAAAAAACATTCAAATGTTTGTCATCAATCTAGCTAGCTACATGAGTTTTATTCGTATTGGCAAGTTAGATTTTATTATCTGAATTTATAATTTGTACACTAAAATTTGTCTGCAACAACATTTTAAATTTTTAATTTAACCCTTGTCGAGACCAAGAGTACCATAATGATATAAAGTTCTAAATTGGTTCACTGAAAATAATTTGTAAACTTATGTAGATCAAAATATGATTAAGTTAATTCCGCAGAATGAGTGCGATTTCCACGATAAAAAGTAGCACTGTAACTGATGATAAGAAATGTAAGAAAAGTTCACTATTAATAACTGTGAATATAAGTAAAGTTCATTATCTTGCATGTATCCATGTATCCATGCAAGATAGTGAACTTTACTTATTCTCAAATTAAAGGCAAAGACTCGAATCGAGCCATGAATGTATGCTAAGTAATTTTTGTAGCAATACCACTCAAGGTTTTAAAAACGTATTTTAACATGGTCGAAGTTGAGTTTTATCTTTACTCTTCTCTCTATTCTTCTTTTCCACTACAAACCTTATTTGAGGGCAGTATGTAATGTACTGTACATTAACACTCAATAAGCAAGTTGTAAATTCTATACATTTAAATGAGATATTTCTTTGTGTTTATTTTTGGATTAAAGCTAATTTTATGACTTGATTTTGGCTTTCATTTTATAATGTTAAAACTTCGTTAAATGCAAATATAAGTATAATTAAAGTTCTTCAGTCAATGAATATACCTACCATTAGGTACTGTGTCGCCCATTATGGAAGTAAATGTCCAAGTTACTCCTAAAGAGAGAACTTCGCTCGTTCCTTCCGGCTGGCTTCCCTTATGTTTCGTCCGGTTTTCATTGACATCAAGGTCACCCTACTTAGAAAGAGATGACATTCACTAGTTCAAGCCTCCTTGTCAGGACATTTTTTTGTCAGAGTACTCAATCCTCTTTGATTATTACATCCATGAAATCAGAGTATAGGTCTTGGATGTTTACATGTTTGTGACGTCGCTGTTTATGGTTTCGACGACACAGAGTATATCCTAGTGAGGGGCCAGAAGCAATGTATGTACCTGTATGTAAATATTTATGTTTATGTTATGTTTATATTTACATTGAAGTTTTAAAGGCTTTGTAATTCTAAAGGTTCTGTAGATGGATCCAAAAACTACTTTAACAAATACATACATCTCAAAGTGTTTTCTGTACAAAATGACGACCAACACAAATATTAACAAAAATATTAACTTTTGATTTGAAGCTCTGACCGTGAGAAAGACTGAGAACGATGCCACAACAATCTTTGCACTTGGTACATTTGCAAAGATTTTTCATTAAATTGATCATAATTTTGTCAAATTAACAACGTGTTCATGAAAAATAATGATCTGCAAAAGAGGAACTAACGGAGAGTGAAGGTGACATGCAAAATAACAAGTGTTAGGTCATAACAAATAACAACAAAATGGCGTATGTTTGTGATGTCCTTGCCTGGTTACCATAGCACAGAGTATCCTAGTTTGAGACCAGGTCAAGTGATTGTGTTGTGTGGAAGGTATTATTTTTATTATAACTCATCATCATCATCAACCCATTATGTCCCCACCGAGGGGCACGGGTCTTTTCTCTGAGGAGGGTATACCTAGGCCATACTCCACCACGGGGGCCAAGTCCGGATTGGTGGAGGCTTGTAAAACTAGTGGCTTGTCTTACGGTCAGAAGTTTTCAAGCCGCCCTAAGGCCTCTGACTTGGCTTAACGACTGCCATCTATCGACGGTAGCCGGCACCAACTGCTTAAAGTGCCTTGCAAAGCACGGAACCGCTCGGATATATGCCACTACCGCGTTAGTCATAAACGGTGACCCATCCATGGACTGAGCGGGCCGTATGTTGCTTAACCTTAGTGATCGTTTAAGATCACTCAGGCAGCCCAGGCTACGAGCGATTCCTAGCACTCTTATAACTCAAATCGTTATTTTCTTGATCAAAGATAAAAACAGAATATTCTGTAAGTTTTTTTCTATCTGGCTTAGTCCAAATGTCGAATATCGCTGTCGTTCGGGATTGATTGCTTGTGAAAATGCCAAAACTCGACCAAACGAATTTACTTGTTATGACTCTGCCGATTTTCGCAATATAAAATTGGAAAACGTCCATATCGGTTAGATAATGGTATGCAATTTTAAGCCATAAATCCGTTAGGGTTGAATTTCGCATGTTGGACTTCGGATTTGTTGAATCCACCCAAAAATATATAAATTACCAAGACTAACCTGTAATGAAAGACTAAAATGGCAGTTGCTTTGAGCCATATGTCAACGCTTCGTACTAGGGTTACTGGCGCCTGACCTCTTGTGATTTTGTAGCGTGCTAGCAGTAAACTAGCAATCCTGCCTTCCAGGTCATTTCTATCCCTACATAGCTTACATTTTCTTGGATCCATAAAACAGAAACATTTCGATTCCGCGAACATTGATTCGCATGCGACAAACGACCTCCGTCGAGCCTGAAAGTATTGGAGACAGAAGATCTAATTCACAGTCACTCCTTGCTCATGAAACTGATGGTAAAGTATTATGAAAGAACCCTTACAAAATAGAAAAAAATAATAGAAGTAGAGGTATACAGGAATCCCATACAAAATGCGTAATACCTGTAACACATCGTGTAGATTTTGTGTTTTAAACTAACTTTTATTTTGAGTTTTTTCTCATATTGATGTTTCAAAATATCCGAGCTTATACGTACATAATTTGGTTACCTAAATTGATCGTCGGCGTTATAGCAATGTCGAGGTTTTCGGTAAAATATTGTCCTCGAAGAAGAATGTCCATTCTATCAAATTTAATACATGTTATTACATAGATAGAACACAATCAGCAAGCGCAGCGTATGACGACCAGCCACAAGATGGACAAACGATCTCATCCTGGCAGGAAGGCGCTGGATGCAAGCCGCTTCCAACCGGTCTTTTTGGAAATCCATGGAGGAGGCCTATGTCCAGCAGTGGACTTCTTATAGCTGAATGATGATGATGATGACATAGACAGATAGAATATTCTTTATTGTATGTACACTAGGAATCACATGAAATTAGAGAATACCATAATACAGTACAATTGGCGACCTTATTAATAAAAGGCCTTACATAATACACGAGATTGGCAATAAAATAGGAGGTCTATACAAAAATTGGATATCTTTCATCGTCTGAGTTGAAAGATAGACAACTGGATATGGTTTTAAGCTTTTTCTATCAAAAAGCTACCAAGCAGTAATAACGTAAAACCGGCCGCTTTAGTTAGTAAAGTGGCATTCGTTTGAGCAACTGCTCCACTGTTCTGCCTATTCTGCACCTTTCCTGCGATCGCACCCGTGGAATGACATAACGTTTGTGAAAAATGTTGCCAATCCCCCGCACGCAAATATCGGGCTGACACGAATCACGATATGAACCAAAATACAATAAGGCCGGTGGCTGACCCAGATTCTTTATTGTTTTGCATTTGTTTTATTGTGAAGCTGGCTTTGTTTTGTGCACTACATAGAGCCTACTTCGGAGTAGGTACAATAAGATTTGTATGTTTATTTTTTAACTTCCATCTTGTCAATCGACATCATCTGACCGATCTATACTTTTTCTTCAAAATCTCTCGTCTTGTCGATGAAGTGAAAGTGATATGTCAGGATCGTGGCAAGTGGCAGTCCCTGGACTCTGCATACCCTTCTGGATTAAATGCGTGAGCTTATGCATGTACCTCTCGAAAAATTACCGATTACGTGCTGTCAACTATGCAGTTAATCAAAATTCGACAAAGGAAACAAATGACAACTGCTTACAGTGAATTACCATAATATAAGCGTGCGAGAAACCGGAGTTCGATAATATCAGTTAATTGACTTCGCAACTAGAATGACTAATACACTTTTAGCACCCGCCTAAATAGGACCAGTCCACATTCAGCACCTATGGATATTTTTGGCAGAATAAACACATTTGAATCCACTAACAGCACCTGCCTAGGCCAGGTGCTATTCGTGCAGGTGCTATTTAGGCGGGTGCTAAAAGTGGATTACCTCACTAGAATGTTGGTATGGGTGATTCTGCAAATAAATATTGGCAGTTTCATTATGTAGCTAAGATATGTAACCACTTTAGACCTAAGTTTCCTCTGCTGTTGAATGACAATTTGTGAATAACTTTATCACATATTATATGAGTGTGTGTAGTGCCCTTTCCACGTATGAAACCACGCTCATGAAGTGTATCTCGTTCCGTTTATACGGAGTGAAGTAATTAGTTTCTGGGATGTTTCATTTGCATTACACTATCGTTTCCTTCAGCCAGATACGGTACGGACGGTGTTGCTGTAAAGGTCTCTACACATTTGTTTCAAAAGATGGTTAAAAAAACTTAGAAGAAACATGTGGCGGCGAAATTGTTTTGGACGCAAGTTATCGCTATCGTTATGGAGCCGTGAGACGAGGGGGCAGAAATGACTTTATAGTATAGTCTACGCCTTCGCCCCGTCTCAAGCTGGCTTCCCACGGTACGCAATACTGCGGACGACCGCGGACCAGCTTGCGCGGTACACCGTGGGAAGGGTCTCGGTCCGCGGTAGCACAGACAGACGACACAGGTCAGTTGGATGAGCCTCTCGTAGTGCGTGGCTATCCGTGGTCGTCAGCCGTCCGCGTCCGTCCGCGATATCGCGGACCGAAAGGTATGGGCTTTGTCCCGTCAATTTTTTATTGGAGTTGTGAAGTAAATTGTTCAATTCAATTAAATTCACGGCCAAGTGAATTGATGTTTTGTTATATTGTTTCATTGGGTTTTGTCTGTGTTGTTTGCTTTTCCTACTACTGTATAGTCTGCTTTATTGTTTTATTGCATGTGTGTGTAAATGCAAATAAATGATTTATCTATCTAAAGACGATGCGTCTTGCTCTACATAAGAGATTATTTGTTTACTTTAATTCTTTATGGCATTAATTAAATATTTATATATACGACGACGTACTTAATGCAGGAAACAATTCTCTTCCATCAACCTTTGATACTGAAAAGACTGGCAACTAGTGCCAGGAAATGATGTAATATAGGTGAATTATAAAGCTGACATTAGAACGAATCATGGGTTCAGAGAAGAGATTAAGAGATTCCTGAGATATCTGAGACTTATTTAAGATTTATATAGAAAGAGATTCCTTGTCATTTTAATTTACAAAAACCTGAATATACCTAAAACTCAGCGTTTTTACGGTTCCGTGAGAACGAGATGGCATGAGAAACATTTAAACCACTGAACATAAAAGTCTCTTAAGCAACATCTTTGAAGGTCTCTATATTTCAGGGATTCCAAGTTTTCGTGATGTGCGCTGATCTTTGTTATGCACCCTTACGGCTATAAAGTGGTGTCACAAGCCCACCCTCTTCGCCAAACGGTGCAAGTTGCTGTGACTGAATGAATATTCAGAAGATTTTGTTTTGTTTTGTCTCGTTCTAAAACAAAACATAAGGAAGGAACTTTCATTTGCTGAAAGGAAGGTGGGAGAGTGGTATAGCGCGGCTGAAATCGGATCAAATAGGAACTGAATAACTATTTGGCTCTCGTTCACACAATTTAGACGACAAATATTGTATGAAGGAGAGGCGATAGAGACTTTTTCAATTAACCGTTATAGATTATCGTTGAACTAAAACTCATTTAAATACCTACAATCTATTTACTGAAGCGAACGACTAAAGGTAAACAAAGACACAGCATCTCTCAAACTTACACGTCACTCAAAATAGCTCATGCACGCAGCTTTGCTTGCATCCTATACCCACATAGGTTTGGATAGGTACCTACTGTTTAAGGAAAACAGACAGACAACGAAATAAGACAAGACAAACACTAAGAAAATAAAATAGTTTAGAGAAGTTGCACTCGCATCAACAACGTCAATCGTAAGTAAATATGGTGTCGGGGTCGCTATCTTACTTTTTTTGCCTTTAATTAAAAAAGAGGTTCGTAGTCAGCTCTCCATAGTTCTTCCTGCACTTCGCGTAGCACATTAGCATAAAATAATCGATCATAATTGGCCTTTAAACAAAAGTCCTACATCTTTGCTAGTTGCGAACATATTTGGCAGCTATAGGATCGATTTTATTTGACGACCACTGAAATTTTAGGTATTTTTTGGGGCATAGATCTCTTAAGCACATCGTATTTTCATGATAAAATAAAATATTTAGTTAAATAAACTGCGAGTGAGTGACAAATCAGGTAATAACAGTGTTTTTGTGTTTATTGCTTATTGGCATTTATTAGCCATATCGTTTTGTATAACTTTCCTAAATATTATGCAGTGTTCTATATGTGGCATATTGAAAAACCAAATTTTTGACATGTTGACACTTACTCGTTCGCTTCAGTAAATAAGGTGTACATTATTATTTTCAGAAGAAGAAAAAACAAAAGAAGAATAGAGAAGAAGTATAAGTGGGAACAAACAAGGAGGTACAGCGCCACCAAGTTATCTGTTCAGGTGGGCAAAATTGTAACTAACTTAAAAATTGTAAATCCTGTTCTCCATTTTTTGTTTTATTTATTCACTTACTAAGATTTATAGATATATTTTCATTAAAAGTGAAAGACGAGTTAAAATATTCTCACTTGTGTAGGTAAATTTCTCAAATGTTACTACTAAATTATCCACTAGCGCCGCTATCAACTGATCAGTTAAGATGGTGGCACTGTAACGGACTTTTTGGCAGATGCATGACAAACTTTACATGTTTGTTGGAAAACACTAGTGAAGTATATTATACTTGTTTGTTACATGTTTGTGGCAAAGTCAAAATCAAAGTCTTTTTCTGTCATTCTTCTTTTGAAAATATTTGCGCAAGTTGCACTTTTTGTTAGGTACCAAAACTATTTTTTCAATCGAAATGTTGTCGAATTCTGAACCGAGTACAAGCTAATAAATGCTTAAATTCTGTCACATATATATTTGTGTGTACTCGTACTCGTATTTCATGAAGGTATTTCCTGTTTGAAAATCTGTTTCAAAACATAGTCAATGAAACCTTTAGCATTACTTACAAAATTTAACGCACACAACAAGTAAGTATTATTACTGTTTCTAGGTAAAATCAATTATACCTGTTATGGCGTTTAATTAAGCCTGCTGTGAATTACGACTTCCAATAAAAAAAACTCCGATGCGAATTGCCGATAATAATCCAATTTCAGTTGTTTGCTTTTGAAAATTGGGTCGTAAACCTAAATCGCAACTCATATCAAACCCCAAATGGTCCGTACCGTCACTCTTTGTCTCTTCATGGAAGGCTACTTCCGGTTCCTTGGTAAATATTTCGTAATTGAATATAGTAGGTAGGTACGATTTTCTTTTGTTTAGTAATTAGTTTAGGCAGTTAGTCTTTGACAACGAGACGATAAGCAACTTGTTCTTACCTCCCGCACAAAGTTATTAGAAATAAATATAGAAACAGCAAATTTGTGCTCCATAAGCAGTTTATTAGTAGTACAAGTGCCAGTGAATGTCATAAACATAAAATAGCTTATCAGAACGAAGTGGATAAAGTGCATTTTAGTAAAAATCTAAGCGAATAGTGCAGTTTCTAACGGCCGTGCGAACGCAACGATCCAGGCGAATTTCGCGGTTGGGCCTACGACACAGGGTTCAATCTCAATTCGCGCGGGGGCATATCTGTGTCTCACGGGTACCGGACGACTAGCCAAAGAGCGCACAAACCCAGATACGATAGTGTTTCGCAGTGCGGCAGCCGGTTTGTCTCTCAGAGAATCTCTTTCCCTTTGGAAGCAATAATGAAGTGTGAAGCGTGTTTTAAGGTTGCCACTGGTAACGAGGCTCTCAAATGCTACCTTTGCAACAAGGGCTATCATCACCAGTGCGTCAATATGACCTCCGCCATATTTAGGGAGCTAAATAAAAAGGCGTGGCAGTGCCCAGGCTGCGACAACGTAAACAGTCGCAGAAGAGGGGACGAGACTCCGACTCGGAAGCAGTTCGAGCCGCGACTAGAACCGTCGACGTCACAGGCTCAGTCGGCGAAGATGTCACCCGTGCCGCCGATGGAGAATGTCTGCGGCCCTGCCTCCTCCGGTTCCGCCACTGGAGCACAGGTCATCACTTTAGATCAATTCGGCAAACTTCTCGACTCTAAGCTGGACCACTTTAGAACGACTATTACCACAGAATTTAATGTAATATTAGCCAAACTCCGGGAGAGCGTCCGTGAAGAAGTGGCGACGCTCCGCAGCGAAAACGCCAAACTGAGGGAGGAGTTCTCTGCCCTCGAGCGCAAGGTCGGCGCGTCGGACGTGACCCAAATGTCGGAGGCCATATCCGACCTCCGCAATCAGCTGAACGAACGGGAGCAGGAAATCCTAACCAACGACGTCGAGATTACTTGCGTTCCAGAGCACGACGGAGAGTCAGTGGGGCATATTGTGGTGACAGTGGCCGCCAAGCTGGGCATGTCTCTAGAGGAGCGAGAAATCGTCAGCGCGGCGCGAGTCGGACCGAGGCGCGGCGTGGTGGATGGAGTCCGGGCGGCCCCGCGCCCCATCGTGGTGCGGCTGACGCGGCGATCACTCCGCGACGAGCTGCTCAAGAGCGCGCGCGTGCGCCGCGGGGCGACTACCGCCGATCTCGGCCTGCCGCCGCACGAGCCGCGTCGCTTCTACATCAACGAGCGGCTCACACGGACCAACCGGGCGCTGTTCGCCATGGCCCGCGACGCTGCTCGTGCGGCGCGCTGGCGCTTTGTCTGGACGCGGGACGGGCGTGTCTATGCTCGCGCCGAAAATAATTCTCCCCGGTACATTTTGCGCAGTGAGGAGGACATTAAAAATTTTGTAAAGGCCTAGTTTGGTCTTTTCTGTTTGTCGTACAATTTTGTGTAAATCTAATTTTAAATATTATAAGTATTCAGTCCCAGCGAAAAACTAACTTACGCGCGAAAGAAACTTGGTGCCTAATGACACTACACTACACAAGACCACATATTACTACAAATTACTACGCAAAATATACACACAACACAATTTTTCTTTTCATATACAAATTATCAAATCTTTACAATATCTACTATCTACTTATATATACTATTATTAAAACTATCGTACTCGTATTATCTACACATATATATTTACACGATGTTTTGCCTGCGCTATATAATCCTAAAATGAACAACACAACTATGAGAAACTACCTGCGGCAGAGATGATTAGGAAAGGTTTTCAAATTTGTTTGTTCAATGCAGGCTCACTCGGAACAAAGCACGACGAGTTCGAGGTTGCATTTGGTAGGATCTCCCCAGATATCATTTGTATTAATGAGACCTGGTTAAGAGACGGAGAAGAAGGGCGGGCGCCTACGCTGGCGGGGTACAGGCTGCGACACCTGCCGCGACCGCGCGGGGTGCGGCAGCGGGGAGGGGGCGTGGGCTTCTACGTGCGCCACGGCGTGCGCGCCGTCACCGAGCCCCACCCGCCTGCGCCTGATCAGGTCGAGCAGATGTGGCTCTCAGTAAGGGTGAATTCCACGCGGCTTGCTATTGGTACAGCATACCGACCGCCATGGCTTGATTGCGATACTTTCTTTGACGCGCTAACCGAGTCCATTTTTGGTTTTGCGAATTTTGACCACGTTATTTTGTTAGGAGACTTTAACGTAAATTCGTTACATCCGAGTACGAATAGAAACAAGCTAGATAATTTTCTAACTACTACCCTGCTACAAAATTTTATAAATGTACCCACTCATTTCACAAGTGAGTCATCATCCTCAATTGACCTGGTGTGTACCGATGTTGCGCCCTCTAAAATTTCAATTACAGTCGACCATATCTCGGACCTAGGTGGTCATGCAATAATCACTGCCGAATTAAAACTAAAAAAGCCGAAAATTCCACCACACAAAACTACAATTCGATCGCTAAAAACAATTGACATGCATAAATTTAATCTAGAATTAAAATCAATTAATTGGAATAGTATATATAATAATTTTTCTAATGTAAATTTAATCGTAGAGGACTTCACCAAACTATTGACATCTATTTTTGATACGTACGCTCCTTTGAAAACAATCGTGATCAGGGAAAAACAGAAGCCTTGGCTCACTAGCAACGTCAAATACATGATGCTTTTACGAGATAGGGCTCACACCAAATACCACAAAACAAAATGTGACATGCATAAATTAGAATATAAAGACATGAAGCACTTGGTAAACGCCTGTTTATATCAAGAAAAGCGTTGTTTTTTTGAGACTTATGTAAATAATAATCTAAATAACCCTAAAAAGTTATGGAAGTCTATTAAAGAAATGGCTCTGCCACATCTAAATAAAAAAAAAGCTACACCAGACCACTTTGATGACCCACAAAAAATAAATAATAATTTTTTGAATATACCCGGCAGCAACAATTGCAATTCTTCCATCTTGGCGTATTATTCACAAAATAGGCACAATAACGCAAGCCTGACTCTTAAACCGGTCAATGATTCAATAGTTTCAAAGGCAATTTTAGCATTATCCTCAAATGCCCACGGTATCGATGGCATAAGCCTAGATATGATCATTGCTACACTGCCATTTGCATTGACCACAATCACCGAAATTATTAACAGATCCATCACAACATCTACTTTCCCTGACTACTGGAAGACGGCTGTTGTCCGACCGATTCCCAAAATATCCAACCCTGCTGAAATATCTGACCTCCGGCCGATTAGCTTATTACCTATAGTATCAAAAATTTTAGAAAAAGTCGTATACGATCAGGTGATCCGCTACTGCGAGGAGAACAGTATCCTTCCAAAAACCCAATCAGGTTTCAGAAAAAGCCATAGTACAGGGACTGCTCTACTGGATGTCGTAGATAATATTTTACTTGCTAAGGACTCAGGAAGTGGAAGCATTTTAACTTTATTGGATTTTTCACGTGCTTTTGACTCAATAAATACGGGTCTTTTATTGTCTAAATTATCCTATTATGGTTTTGACTCAGGTAGCGTCATGTGGTTCAAAAGCTACTTAACAGATCGTCGGCAGCGAGTAATCCTACATAAGTCAGATGGTACTACGAAAATATCCGAGGATAAGCCCGTAGATCGCGGAATTCCCCAAGGTTCTATTATAGGGCCTTTGCTTTTCATTATCTATACATCAGATATAACCGACTGCATTAAAAATTGCAATTATCACATATATGCAGACGATTTGCAACTGTATACGAAAATAATTCCATCAGAGGCTGATGTTTGCGTATCACGTCTGAACGAAGACCTCGGAAGAGTTGCCCTGTGGGCCGAAAAAAACTGCCTCGTACTTAATCCGAAAAAGTCCAAATATATGATATTAGGTTCAAAAAATCAAATTGACAAGTTAGAAAAGTGCAATATTAGTATACAATTAAATGGAAACGACATTGAACGTGTTATGGAAGCACGTAATCTAGGTGTTTTAATGGACGGTGAATTACACTTTGAGCACCATATCCAGGAAGTGGTTAGAAATAGTTTTTATCGGCTGAAGACACTTTATCGTATCCGAGGATTTATTAGTGAATCGCTCCGTATAAGGCTATGTGAGACCTTAGTTTTGTCTAAATTAAATTACTGCGCCACTGTGTATGGTCCCTGTTTACGAAAACGGACTCAAAACTTGATTCAACGGGTGCAGAACGCCTGTGCTCGTTACTGTTTCCATATTCCGCCTCGCACTCATGTAACTTCCTTCCTTAACGGCGCGAACATTCTAAAAATGGAAGCGAGACAAAACCTTCATTTAGCGACGTTATTGTTTGGAGTCATAAAAACGTGCACGCCTCCCTACCTGTACGAAAAACTTACCTGGAGACAATCGCGTCGAGCAGAAGGGGTGAGAACAGTTTCTGCACCGCTCAGTGTACCAAAACATAGGACAGCGGCCTTTCGTGGCAGCTTTAGGTACGCAGCAACAAAATGCTGGAACAATATACCGCCGCCATTACGCAACAGTAGAAATAAAACAATTTTCAAGCACCAGTACAAAGAATATCTGATACAAAGACAAAAATCAAAGAATAGTTTCAATGTATGCGTACCTGGTCCATTTATAACTGGTCTGTAGTAGGTGGATATTCCTCGATGAAACAGCGACTGCGCCTACCGCACCGGCAAAATAAAATCACCTCACACTTTATTTGTTTGTTTCACATATTTTCACCCAGTTATTTATTTATTTGCACACTCACACACACTTTGTTACACTACACTTTACATACCAACTATTAGGCATGCATTTTTTTCTTTTGTTTTTAATCATTTCTGTCTTTTTTTTATTTTTCACAAACATGCGACTAACTCGCAACATGGTCTCGACAGAATATCAGCGTTGTGGTTAGATACCTACCTCGGTGACAGCTACAACATATGCTGAGTCGGGAACCATTTTAGGGGCTCAATACTTTCAAGTAATAATATTATTTATGTTCGAATTATGATTTTAAAATTTTCTGTGCTAATGTTTTCAATTTTTATTTTATGTTGTTGTTAAATTTGTCTTTTTTATGTTTTTTTTTTTGCTATCGTTTTGTTTGTGTTTGAAGTATTGTGCCGTTAAATAAATTGTTTCTCTCTCTCTCTCTCTCTCTCTAATTATTGTATTAAAATATTACGTCTTGGTAATAACATTTTATCATTTTCATACTATTAAGGGTAGATAGAGAACACGGACGGACTTTTAATCACGGACAAACATGGCCGTGATGTTGAGATCATCATCATCAACCCATTATGACCCCACCGAGGGGCACGGGTCTCTTCCCTGAGAAAGGTATAGGCCATACTCCACCACGGGGGCTAAGTCGGGATTGGTGGAGGCTTGTAAGACTAGTGGCTGGTTTTACTGTCAGAAGTTTTCGAGCCGCCCTAAGGCCTCTGACTCGGCTTAACGACTTTCATCTATTGACGGCAGCCGGCACCAACTGCTTAAACGTGCCTTGCGAAGCACGGAACCGCTCGGAAAAATGCCACTTCCGTTAGTCATATAACGGTCACCCATCCATGCACTGAACGCGCCCTATGTTGCTTAACCTTCGTGATCGTTTAAGATCACTCAGGCGGTAGGCCACCTGAGTGATCTTAGGGGGTACCCGAGGGGGTACGAACGATTTCGATGTTGAGATGATGCTTAGTAATAACTGAAAGCAGTGAATTGCAGTGCAGTGCAGTGTTACATAGCTAATGTAAAACTGCACTGCACTTCAAATAAAAGCCGTGAAACCAAATAAAAGAATAATCTTTAATGACAAATTTCAGAAAGTATCTGCGATAGAATACGTGTAGGAAAGCGCATACATCGCCATTTTCGGTTAAGAAATACATAATTAGGTACCAACGTGTTATTATGCTTTTTTATGCAATAAAACCTCGGCGCCAGTATTCGATGAACCGCAGGGAGGCTCCGCCCCTGCTCAGCTCTCGTCTAGATTTGACACAATTTGATAGTTGATAGCATAATTATATGCTGTTTTCTTTGCAGTCATCCGTACTTACATCCTAGTTGTAAAGTGACTTAACTTACGCCTGAGCGTATGTATGATGAATTTAACCCGAAGATAAGCGTGATTAAGTAATGAACAGGCAAACTTGTTGACTATTATTATGTTGTGTGTAAATACCCTTAAAAACAAACACTTGAGGCTACAGAGAAGGTGTATCATTTCTGATTAAATAAGCAACTGACTAGTTTTATTTGATTTGATGTATGGTCAAGAGTAACTATGTAGTATGGGAAATATTGATTGATGGGCTGTAGATAGGCTGTAATAGAATAGGTTGTACCTACTTAACCAAAAAATATTATCTAAATAAGTACAAATGTACTGTCGACGACTAATCTTAACATAACATAAATAATTCATTTATTTTCTAAGACCCGCATTTTATAGCGTAAAATTATCTCGTCTCGCTGGACACATACACGAATCCAGAGATGAAACAAAGTCAATCCTAATTCAATTCAAGCCCTCTGAAAAACAATATCGACTCTAACAAAGAGCTCTTCCATTCATCGCTCGATGTTGCATATTGATAAGTCTTTTTTTCAATAGCACATATGGGTCACCACAACAGCGACACAGTTGTGGAAGTCGCAACAATAGATAAACGGGAAAGCGAGGGTTTTGGTGTTGAGCGGATGGGTATCTATTCTAGAGAAAATAAAAATATTTGCTACTTCTATTCTCACTCACACTACTTCGTCACTGATTAGTGACGAAGATTTTCCTAGACTTAATCGGGCAGTACCGGGGTCTTGCACTGGATTCAGGATTCAGATTATGTAAAGCTCCACTCTGCGACCAAAACATTGTCTTCACAAGCCCGGCTGAAAAGCTACAGACCAGTGGTGTGACGGGTAATTTTCAAGAAATTAAACGATGAGGACTATACTAATTTGCAAAATTGCACAACGCAAGATTTATTACAATTGAAGACGTGAGTGGATGAAGATGATATGTCGTATTTTCGGTTTTCATACCTGCTTATTAGTTAATGCTCAGCAGTCGAACGAATTATTGGTTATTTTGTATCTCGGTATTTTTTTAGTTTCGTTTTTTAGAGCCAACTATACCTATATCTCTCGCTTACTAACAATCAAAAATACCTTTGTTTCACTTTTAGTTTTCTCTCGATCTTCAAAATAGGGACCTAATCGATATTGCTCGTTACGTGGCGCCATGCATTTTGCGTAAGATCCGATATCTATTGTTACTAGTCGTGTTAACTGACGAATATCAGCAATGTCACAGTGAAGTTATTTTTGTGCTTTAGCAAAATTGTTTTGAGCTTATAACAGAAAAAAGTTTTCAATGTATTTCTTCACAAAGTATATTTTTTTAGAATACAGTAAGTGTCTGAACACTTCACTAGGCAAGCCCGTGCTGAAGTAATCAGATTCCATTATCGATTGCAGGTAAGAAGAGACAGTTTATTGCACATTTAAAACTACCTTTTTTCCGTATTGAAATGCCCTCTTGTAAAGAAAATTTAAGTACCTACTTAAATATGACGCTCATATTTTTTGGTTTTCAGTTTTTTGCACTACCCACCCAGCCACGATCCACAAACCAAAGGTTGACAGGAAGAAAATGCTATTTAGCATTAAGTAAACATGTTTTTTGTGCAATAAAGAATTTAATAATAATAATATTTCTGGCATATTTTTAAGCACGTTTTAAAACTATTTATTAAAACTATCAATATCTTGAATGACTATTCTATCAAATCCGCTCCATCACTGTATGTTTCTAATGGGTTTTGCCAACCATATCGCAAACTTTTTCGCACGACGAAACAAAGCAAGAGTTAATATTTAATAACCCGTCCAAACGTTAAAAGCGAGTGTTAATTTTTATCGAGGACTTACAGCCACTGCCGGCACAAAGTGAATTTAATATCTCTTCTCTGATTTGAGCAACTTCATGTTTGAATATTCGCTGAACAAATCACCCAGCAAAATCAGCTCGGCCGAAATTAAGTTATAAATAAAATATGTTATGAAAAAATAACATTTATACTACGGGCTCTTTTCCACTCCATTGTCTTGCCACAGTCAGTTTAGAAATTATGGAATTTTGCATTAGCGGTTAAATTATTTTAGTTACATTGTTTTCCCCAATGCTTTTTATTATTTTATTAAGGAAAATATACAGTACCTTTATTGTAACTGTTTCTTAAAAGTATCAGAAAATTTAGAACTCAGCCGCATGCACTAAGAACTGGCAATATTTTTTTATCTGAATCATGATCTGCTGGACCATGATCAGCTGAACAATGATCTGCTAATTTCCTTAACATCACCCTATTTCACGAAATAATTCTTTCGTCAAACTTTCTTCGTTCATCATCTACACGTCCACCGGCGAAAAAGGGGTTCATCGGCTTCGAGACAAGTTTGAAACCCTCATAATCACATAATCTTAATCAGCCTTTACTTTCTAAATAAGGGTTTATTGAGTGATTTAACTGCAACGCAACACTCAAAAGTTCAGTGGTTGTTTTAAACGTATCTTGTTAAGGCGCTATACCGTGGCAAAACGGAACTAAGAAGGGCGTGGCTTAGCTACATGCGCGCGCGCGCGGTGGATGGGAGTAGGGAGTCGTAAATATTCTTTTAACTCCTGACGCGAAAAGAGAGGTTCATAAAATTTGACCGCAATGAGTGTGTAAGTCTGTTTGTGTCACCGGTGAACCGATTTGGCAACGGTTTTTTTTATTTGGTAGTAACTTTTCTAGCGATGGTTCTTTTGCATGAGTTTTATCAACATTCTGTTCTGTTCTTGCAATAAATGGTTTTCTACTTTAAAATTGGTTGTATTGGTTATGAGCAAGTCGTACCTACTTATATGAAATTAAAATGTTTTCGGATTTTAGTAGTTATCATTATTATTATTATTATTGGTACGTTTATTGCACAAAAGTAAAAATTACAACGGACTTAATACTATCATATCACGTAAAGTCTAATTCCTTGGATAGCAATGAACCAGATCAGATAGTTACCTATGGTCACCTATGCCATATTGCCAGCCGCCTGCCGCCCCCGGCCGAGTGCAGCGTACACACGCATGTGAACTTAGAGTTTACATACATGCATTTTAGGTAGTGGCAAGTGATTTGAAGTTAACTTATGTGCGAGTATTATTTATAATGGTTTTTTTATCACTATCTAAGCGAATAGACTAGACATATTTAATATGACTGTGTATGAATTTTGGTAAGGAAAAATACTATAAATAGGGGTTTTGTACAAAATTTTATCAGCATCACGGGTAGGTGTAATTGAATAAAAATGCAAAAAATATACTAAGATATTTTATTAGATGCTATTTAGAATATAATTAGCCATCTTTATAATTGTATTCAATAGAGGTAGAACTAAAAAAATAAAGAAATCGAAACAAATGTGTTAATTAAACTAAAATTTTTATTAAAAGATAAAATGTGGAGGGCCTATGTATAGGGCCTACCTAAGAAACCAATTGTTCTCCAGGTAATCTATTTATTGTGAAACTTACAACTTTGACGTTCATAAAGTGAATTTGAATTCACATTTTCAGTTTCAGTTGATTCTCTTTTACAAAGTAGGTAATTTATTGTGAGTGCTGATGCTAAGCTGGACCGTTTTTCTGACGTTATGGTCGTAGTTTTGAGCCCACACTCAAACAATGATTCGTGCTCGGATAATGGTTACATTATGTCGTTAGAGTTCATTGAATAAGTGATTGACATCAACCACTTTGTGTCCGCTGACATTGGTTGTCTATTAGGTATTATGTCCTGAAACAAAAATAACTTAAGTAAATTAACAGTAAAGAATTGATTTCATTATTTGCTAATTTGTAGCAAATTCACTAGAACTGCATTATGTTTAACTTACTCTGTTTTATTGTTCTTAGGTAATTTTTGACACCTAATTGGTATGATAGTGTTTTTCTCATTAGTCTGAAGAGGCCCAGCACCTGTCTGATCTTCTGGAATATGCTTCCGCTTCCTAGTTACATTCTTTGGTCTGAAATTAGAAATATGTATAAATCAAAGTAACAATAAAGTACTTGATTGTAAATCATGTCCCAGATATCTTATCTGCTCATCCATGCCCTGAGGTGACCGTTAAGAATAAAAGCCACAAGCCTAAAATTATACTATAAATTTCGTTATATTACTGACAACAGGCACCTTGGTTTTTCTTTACATTGGTTAAAATAATTTTTACGTTCTTACCTTTCTTTTGGAAAAGATTCGGTGGTCAAAACTTTTTGTTTGCATAAATCTAAAATTGTCAACTGCGACTCCGTCTGTCTACTTTGCTCCGTGGCTACAGATCCGTTCTCTCAGTATTGGCAAATTCTCTTAGTGTAGTGATGTTTTCTCGATTTTGTGAACTGTTTTTTTGTACTGAAATAAAATAAAATATTTAATGCACTTAAATCCATACAATTGACATCTTTTCATATACTTTCAAATACGTACAGATGTTATTATGATTTTTAAAAGATATCACAAAGATAGGAGACATGTATTTTTTTATTTTCTGAAATACGCACGTTTTCATATATTTTTTTAATTTTAAAAATAAAATGTTTTTACCGGAAGTGACGAAACAACAAGGGTCACAGATATGTTTTCCTTTGCATAACATCCTAAAAAAACAATGTTACATTTTTTTTAAGAAGATTTAAACATAGTTACAAAAGTCAATTTAGTATTGCCAGGACTATGTTAAAAAACAGTTTCTGTATTTTTTCCATCACAAATTCCACAGAACCATAGTATTATTTTTTGCTTTGACGTTTATTGTTACGGTACGGCAGCGCCACATAGGGATCCTTTTAAAACTAATTTGACATAAGGAAAAACGCTCATTAACCATTACTTTTGTGTATACCTAGATTTTCCTTTTTTTAAATGCAATTTGTGTTTTTAATGCCTTAATCTGCGTTCGGAGTTTTTTGTTACCAGTTTATCACTTTTGTACCTACTTTTTCAAGGTTAATGATAATGGTAAGTATGGTAACTCTGACTTATGTGAATGTGTTGTGTATGCCGTAACTTTTTTTTTATTGTGGCAAAGGTGTGTTTACTGAAAGCCACGGTGTGACGTCATCAGCGTTTTTTGTGTTTTTACTGTTTTCTCGGAAATACAACCACATAAAATACTGAAAGTAATTTTTACGTCCTTTACAAAGCCAAACCTTGAAATGGTTTTTTAATTAGAGCCCCATACAATTTTGAAAAGATGTCAATTACTTGCGTAAAATTTAAAACTTCCAACATACTCGAATATCAACGTTACGATACGTTTTACTTTCACTAGTTGACTCCGGCAGAAAGCAGCCGGAAAGAGCCCTAAATGCGTATGGCTATGTGGCATCAGTTCTCCGATACTGCATTATCCTGTGGGGCAATTCTGTTGAGATCGAAAGAGCTTTCAAAGC
The DNA here is from genome assembly GCA_947310845.1 of Yponomeuta plumbellus. NCBI lineage: Eukaryota > Metazoa > Arthropoda > Insecta > Lepidoptera > Yponomeutidae > Yponomeuta > Yponomeuta plumbellus. Next base: position 8,469,721 of record OX371192.1, on the reverse strand, counting down.
ACAGAAAAAATATATCAGGGCACTTACAGGGGCGGGTTGTCTTTATAGTTGTAAGCCACTCTTCAAATCCCTTAATATACTTCCGCTTCCATGTCTGTACATTCAGGAAATATGCATTTTTGTAAAAAAAATACCCTCATATCTTTAAAAAGAACCGCGAAATATTCAACGGAGAGGTAGAAATGGTGAAAAATTACATGTACCGTCCCAAACACTAACACTACACTCTCGCAAATCTTATGGCATGGCCATAAAGATATATAATCACTTGCCTCAAAACATTTCAAACCTGCCTCTTACCAAATTTAAAACACAATTATTCAAATTCCTATTACACTATTGGCCTCATAAGAAAGCTCAAGGTCACGCAACGAGTTATGGAAAGGGCTACACTCGGAATTTTTCCGGTCACTCGGATGAGGTCCGTAGACAAACGAAAGTCGTCGACATAGCCCACCGGATAAGTAAGTTGAAGTGGCAGTAGGCGGGGCATAACACGAAGAACTGATGGTGAATGGGGCCGAAAAGTTCTTGAATGGAGACCACATATCGGCAAGCGCAGCGTAGGACGACCAGCCACAAGATGGATAGACAATCTCATCCAAGTGGCAGGGAGACGCAAGCCGCTTCCAACCGGTCTTTTTAGAAATCCATGGAGGAGGCTTATGTCCAGCAGTGGACTTCTTGTGGCTGAATGACGATGATGATAGAATTTCTGCGAAACTGCCTTTATCTGAGCATCCCAGCACAGCTTCTGGTCAATGACGAGGCCGAGATCAGTAACCTTTTGGGAAAAGGCTATTGAACTATGCATCCATTGCATCCAATGCATAAGGCTATGCATCCATTGACCTGCAAAGAGGGAAGCGAGACAGAATCTATCTTTGCAAGCTGACTCGAGCCGCCAATAACTAATTATATATATGAAAGTATTTATTTATTTATTGTATCCATAATGATGGTACATAATTTAGTGTGCAGTATATGTATATTTTGAAGTTTACAAATTTGTAATTAAGTAATTTATTTTTTTAAAGACTTCTCTAGCACTACCCCTTTCCACATCACCCATGGTTAGCTGGAAGAAAATACTTTATAGTATTAAGCTCGCCTTTGTACATATATTGTTTCTTGTGCAATACAGAATTTTCAATCAATCAATCAATAACGATCGCTGGGCATTTAGAGGGGTTAACAGCGATGCCGAAGCACTCTGACCACCTCTGAATCCAACATAGATCCTCATTGAGACCCGAAACTGCTGGGCTTAGATCATCAGTGCTGGACAGTCTATAAAGTTGGAGGTCGTCCGCGTAAAGATGGTATCGGCAAGAAAGATTGGGAGTGACTTAATTGATAAATAATATAAGATTAAGAGATTAATAGATAATATCGTTTTTTTCAGCTTTAGCACTTAATTTTTGGTTTAAAGCAAAAAGAAGAGTAGGACCACTAAAACGGCCATATAATAATATATCGGGTGACCCAAAATTCAACGTCAAGCCGGAATCGGGTAAAAGGCAAGTCATATTACTTATCAGAAAAATTATTAAAAATCCTGGTGCCACAAATCTTTACTTTTTTCAATTTGTTTTTTTATTTCGTATTTTTGAATAATGCTTCTTCAAACTGTTAACAAAATTTCAAAACCAGCTGCTCCAGCTTGGAAGAAAAGGAGACTTTAAAGAAAAAATAACTTAAAAAACTGTCCCATTTTAGTTTTCATTATGTTTGTCAAATTTCTTGAATAAATAATAATTAAAAAAAAATTGTATTCAAAATAAAAAAATATATTTTTTGTATATTTTTCTGATTACCAGTTTGTTTCTTTGTTACGCTTTATTGCACTGGTTTTATTGCCTTTTCACCCGGATCCGGCTTCTGCTTGTGCAAGCTTAACCTTTTTATAACAGATTTTGTGTTTTGTACGGCATAGTACACTGGTGTTACCGTTTGTGACGCTTATCTATCATTTGGAAATGACTCGGTGGTCAAAATTGCTTGTCGGTCTATATCTAAAATTGTCAATGGCGAGTCCGTGTGTCTGTTTTGTTCCGCGGCTACTAATCTGCTTTCACAGAAATAATTTTATTGACCGTTCTGGCGGTGCGGTATCACCGCGTTTTCACGAAGTTTCAAACTTGTTTTCGGTCTAAAACATTCAGTAAATACAATACTTACCCCCGGTTTCCCGAACGCTAATAGCCTGTTAATCTATTGTTAACAGCTGTCAGTTGTCAAAAGTGTATACAAAAAAAAACAAATGACATCTGTTAACAGTAGATTAACAGACTGTTAGCGTTGGAGAAACCGAGGGTTAGTATTTTTGATAGGCGGACTCCAATTTCATTTGCGGGTGTACGCTATTTTGTTTACGCTTTGTTTATATTAGGTAGTTGTTTTTTAACAGTGACCAAAAGTGCCTGCGGGTGTACTTTTACACTGTCTAGGTAAATGTAGAAGAATAGAAATTTGAAACTTTGAAGGATCATCAATACAAAAAAAAATATATGGAGCCAAATAAATCTACGACTACCAAAGCCCACAATATATCACTTGTTTTATTTTATACGTTTAGTGCAGTACCTAGGTATAAGTCAACAGTCAACAGTCAACGCTTACACTTTCGTTGCACAAGAGCGCTCGTAACGTAACTGTGTAAAGTGCACACGTATAAGGCGCTAAGCACATTGAACTGGCGCGCGGACATTTACTTTTCTATTCGAATACCGTATTAAATGTTCGGTAATAAAGTCGTTATTTGAACACACAAAAACGGGCGTCATCGGACGCGCTATAGCATGCCATTTCGGCGACCCGCGCCCGTTGATGTGTGTTCAAATAACGACTTTATTACCGAACATTTAATATGGTATTCGAATAGAAAAGTAAATGTCTGCGCCATGTAATTACCTGCGCGCCAGATCAATGTGCTTTGCGCCTAGGGGTCTACGTGCTGTCGACTGTACCTACCTAACTAATGTATTTGACAACCTCTGTGGCGCAGCGGTTAGCGCATCTAACTACCATGCGAGAGATCCCGAGTTCGAATCCCGGCTGGGGACAAAAAAAAAAAATTCAGGTCTTGGATGCTTACATGTTTGTGACGTCGCTATTTCTGGTTCCCACGACACAAGGTATCCTAGTATGGCGCCAGAAGCAATGTATGTGCCTGTATGTAAATGTTATGTTACGTTATGGATGGAAGAGCTGATAAAATAATGTAGATTAATCAAAAATATTTTAAATAATTTAAATAAATAAAAAAATCTTACTTAGATAATTTTTTAACCATTTCCCGGGCTCTTTCTTTCAGGTGTCAGGTGACTTTTTTTTTTTGTAAAGTTGTGGCTCATTACAATTTAACAATTATACAATTTAAGTCACAGTTTTCAAATGTGTATGTAACTTAAATGAATACTACACTGTCCTAAGACTAATATTTACGATTTTTAAGTTGCAAAAATGCACCGCCAAGCGCGGCACAGACCTCCTTCTCTCATTAGAGCTCAGCGGGCACTGAGCAGTGACCGACAGTGACAGACTTATGCGCTGGGACGGAGGAAAACGCGATGTCAATAGTTCGCGCAAATCTCACCCTTAGCTTCATTTTGACGCGTAAACTTAATTAATTTCTTAATAATAAACTACGACAGTAAATGAAAAACTGGTCTACAGAAAACTGCATCTCTAAATTGCTTATTCAGAGAAATAAACACAGCTGATATAGGTAAAGCGTAGCCGAGTACTGACGAAAAAACGCAAAAGTAAGACTGTACTTTGGAATTAATTTCTATAGGGGAAACTTTATCCAATTGAGTTTTCCATCTTACAAAACCTAGAGAATATAGTCTAGAATCATATACTCTGAAATCAAATCTATAAACCTTGTAGCAATGTCATACAGGCAAATTAAAAACTCGTAATATCAGCGAAATGTCACCTTAATGCGCTCATCGCGTAACGCGTCAAGATACCCACATTTTGTTTCTTGATGTACACTCGGGAGTAAGGCTGGTGGTATTCACAACACAGGTTTTCTGCCTACTATGAATACCATTCTACACCAACTATGAAGGAATAATAACTGTGTACCGACCTATTAATGTAACACGTATCTTGTTAAATTGGATCAATAAATATCTTATCTTATATCTCATCTTTGCCTACTCTTCCGGGATATTTTGTGTACATTATTATAAAATATGACCTCAATATCATACTGCTGAGAAGTTCGTATGAGAAGGACCAAGTTACTAAGTATGACACTTAAAAAATACTGATGACCTGAAACGAAAGCGCGAAAAGAAATGAGAGAGTATGTTACGCTGATGTGAACTAAACACGACGACATCTCTGTGGCGCAGTGGTTAGCGCATCTTCCTATCATGCGAGAGGCCCCGAGTTCGAATCCCGGCTGGGGACAAAAAATAACTCCAGTTAATAACTCGGATGTTTACATGTTTGTGATGTCGCTATTTCTGGTTCCCACGACACTGGGTATCTTAGTGCGGGGCCGGAAGCAATGACACGCATGACATGTGCTTGTATGTAAATGTTGGTTTCAAAAGGAAAACAATTTTTTTTAAATAATAAAATTGTGTGTACACTGACAGCAAAAAGCTAGTTGAGCTCAACGTACCAAATTTAATGAAAAAAGATAAATATGTTTACCCCGCCCGTTTATTGAGGAAAACTTTTTCATTCGCAAAATTTACCGTTCATAAAACATGTACAGGTGGATTGAAATGGTATGGAAAAAGTTTTGATCAACCAACGCTCGTTTTTATTCACAACCAGCTGAATCAATATCTGTGGAGGCTGAACATTAGGGACGCGAACAGAAAGAGCAACAATATTTTGGACTTCCTGTTGGAGCGATGTCACTCAACTGTCATAGAAACCTTTATTCAATTTAAGTTTTACTTCGATAGGAACGGATTCGGAAAAAACTGCAATTAAAAGTTATACATCGTGTCATTGGACTTTGCATTTATAAGTTCATCGTGTAACTGATATAACTGATAATTGAGATAATCATCGTGTAGGTATATATTTAGGTATATATTATATTACCCTCACTTAGGTATATATTATATTACCCATACTAAATAAACTGTTTTCACGTTTTAGGTGATATAATTTAATTTTATGCGAAAACTCCCTTCAAACCTCAATTCGCAATGACGAATTGTGTGATAATTTGAATTTTATATTTTACGTTATTAAAATTATTAATTTCTATGTAACTTCTGAATGTTTTATTTCATGAATGCAATCATTACTTGCAACTTACTTTTCTTGTAATTCATACTGTATAGAATACCACACGCAATTAAATTTGTTACAGCATGGCTGCGGTTTGCTCCATCGTGCCCTTTCTGTACCTATTGTATCAATGCCTGAACACGGTAACAGGGTAAATTATGTACCTAACGAATTAGGAAACTTTTTGTATTAGAACCAGGAAAGCCCGTATAACAGTAGTAAATTGTCTTCGATATCGCCATCAGAGAAAGTTCTACGGATTTCATCAAGACAACTTGATGTGATACGGCTTTGTTAAGAGTAGGTACCTTATAAGTTAATTTATGACGTCTACGACTTTACAGTCATTGAATTTGGTTGTTTTCTACCAACTACAATTCACTTGGTTTTAAATGTTGTTAAATCTATCCGCATTAAAGTTCTGATTCTAAAGTATTCGATAGATATATTTAGGCCGACAATGCTGTTAAATCACCTTAATGATTGAAAATCTTATTTAAAAAGCTATGGGAAGACTGAAATTTATTATGCTTCGTCGAACACGTGCTTTACGTCACGTTTGCTAATTTACCAAACAATACATTCTTATTCAATAATTTGCTATAATTTTCAGTTATTAATTCCAGCTTGTTTAAATGGGTAAGATAGGTACCGTAAGTAATTTTTCTCGCAATGAACTTAAGAATATTTTTCTTTAAAGTCTCTCATATTTTGACCACTAATAACCTAACAAAGAGCTTCAAATGCTCTGAACTATTTCGTTCACTGAAAAACTTGCAAAGTTATAGTAGCATTTTTGGCTCACCAAAAATGATGCACTTGTCGAATGCAATTCAAATGCACTTTTGAGCACGTTGTGTGGTGATAGCTTAGAGGCTAGAACAATGGACTCGGAAGCAAAAGACCCTGGTTCGATTCCCAGTGCGGGCATGTACCTATCACTTTGTTTTATGAGTTAGGTTGCGTTACGTTTGTGAAAGTATACTCTCTCTCAGAGAGAGGGTCAGTGCCCTACGAGAGGGGCGTATATTGCCTGCTTACATGCACTTCTGACCAAATAGCCCTGTAAAAAATAAGACACTTACATTATTTGAACGTTGAAAAGTGCTAAATAAAGGACAATAATCGCCTTTCAGACTCATTGCAGTGGTGAAAGCTTTTACAGCGAGTACCGGGCCTCTTCCGTTAGACTTTTGCGGTTCGTTCCCATTGCACTAAATTCGACTTTCGTATTCGACCTTATGTCTGTAGTTCAGACATAAGGTCTAATACGAAAGTCGAATTGGCATCAGAAAAATTGGGGTGATTTTTTTTCACGTTGAAGTCGGTTCAATTCCCATTCGAAGCAAGTAATTTTTAGGATATTTTTGAATGCAGTATTACTAAACTCTTAAAAATAACATAAAGTCTTCTTTCAGCAAAATATCTTATCTACGATGTTTAAGGTACCTACTTTCCCTTCATGTATTATCTGACAGCACATCAATCTGTTACTGGTGAAAGTAAACGTGACGTTGGACGCGCAGTCAACTATACGTCAAGACTAGCCTAAGGCGTTCAGCATTAGTTCAGAGTCTGAACTTAGTACTTGAATGCAGTATTACTAACTCTTAAAAATAAAATAAAGTCTTCTTTCAGTAAAATATCTTATCTAACTATATTTAAGCTACTTTCCCTTCATGTCTCATACTCTTGGGGCTATATTTAAGCTACTTTCCCTTCATGTCTCATACTCTTGGGGCACCTTGTATATTATGAACTAATGAAAACCTTGCTATAATTGATGGGTACATTAAAATAACATTTTATTTTACTGTATGTGCCAGTGAATATGCTGAATAGGCTCGACTCCTACGCTCAAAATGTGCCGCGATGGACATCGGTTTTACGAGCTTTATACCCTGATGCCAAACAAATTAAGCAACCGCCCTGAGACCCCTATTTTATGTGATAAAAGCAAAATGTTCAATAATAAAACACTCTACTGTTAGGTACCTAGCTACTTAGTTTTATTCGGTGAACTGGGAACAACCCAACTTTTACAAGCACCGCAAAAGAGGGAATTATTTATTGTTGCCTTTACAATTTCGCACAGCATTTTAGTTATTTCGCAAAGAATATTCTTTATGTCATAGTGCATTTAATTGTTGGGTTAGAATACTTGCCTATTGTGTAAATTTATAGGTTCACATAATTTTATTTTTGTTATACGATCGAAGAAGGAATGAAGGTGAAATTTGCATTTTCGCGCTCATGATTTACATAGTATCTATTATTTCTGTATATAGAGAATAGATACATATTTTGCATAGTATCTATTATTATTTCACAGATCATTTATATAATGAAAAATAAGATAAAAAAGTAAATGTTCGCCAAGCTCCTTGGAGCAGAATAATCTATCAGACATTGCAACTTTCTCAAAATATCATCTTTCAGTTTGAAACTTTTCGCCGCAGGTACATTTTCAGAGAAAAAACCCGACAAGAGCGAGCCGGGTTTGCCCACCGAGGGTTCTGCACACGCAGTTTTTTCGATCTTTTCCCGAACTTCAAAGACATTTTTTATGATGTTTTCAGATTTTTTCCTGTTTTTGTTGTATTAAGACGATATTACTCGCCATCTAACATCTAGATCAACGCGAGGTACCCTATGAATGTTGATTCCCTTAAGTGTCAAAACATACGTTTTTACAGCATAAACGGTCATATCTTTTTTTACATTAATTTTGAAGTTCGATTTTTTTCACAGCTTCAGAGGAAACACAACGGCAGTTTTTCCATACAAACGTAGTCCCCTGTTTCCTCCCTGGATAATGCCAGTAGAGCAATTCTTTTTTTCCATAAAATCTACGGCTACTATACGCATGTCCCTATGTTTTGATTTTTTTAATTAATTTAATATTAAAAGAGATATGAACATTCAAAAACCTAAATAATTGGCCCGATTTTCCGCTGTATTCAAAAAATCAGAAAAGCAATTTTACTAGATTATATAAAAAATGGAAAACATAGGAACACGGCCAAAGCTTTTCTTTAATTATTTATGAAAAAAGTAGTTAAATTGGTTAAGTTTTGGAGAAGAAATCAGGGGACTACGAATCGTTGATTTTGTGTATTTTTAATTGGTATTTTAATTGGTAAATCGGTCCAAGCTGCAGTTGTCTCTATCGCGCTCTGCGGGGGGAGGCTTGAGGTTGGGGAGGCGCGGACTACGTATACATACACTAGTGACGTGACACGTAGTCGATAATTTTATCGATACTTTAGTGTTGTTCATTGATATCGATATTTCTAGTTAGAGTATTTTACGTGAAGTGCATTTAGCAGATTATTGTGTTGTTCCATTGTTGGAATATAATAAGTAGGTTATAAACTTTACAAGGTTATAAACCTTTTATATTAATTATTGAAATGCTCAAAGCACATTAATATCAATACTGCCGCGCTAACAGTAAGAGCAATAAGTCGATTTTTATCAAAAAATTAGTTAAGTACATATCCTGAATCGCCGCGTCATGTTCTAAAAACTGGTCTAATCTCCGTTTTTCTAGATTCACTGGAACCTAAAAATACCATGAAGTATAACAGCAGTAAGTCAATTTCAACTCAACTGTCTAACTTTCACGGTTCATGAGATACAGCCTGGTGACAGACGGACGGATAGACGGACGGACCAACAGCGGAGTCTCAGTAATAGGGTCCGTTTTACCCTTTGGATACAGAACTTTAAAAAGGAAACTCAAGAAGTACCTAGTAATATGAATGGATAATTGTTGCGCCCAAAACAAAAATTTCGCTGTTTTCAGTTTTTTGGTGTACATTATTAAAAGCCAGCATTTACATGCGATGAAAATTAAAATACTTTGAGCCTAGTCACTCTTTTAAATCAGTCGACAGCTTCCTACACCAGGTTGAACAAGCTATGCAAAGAAAACAAAAACGTATAATTTTTCAGATTTTATCGATTTACAGCTAACTCTAAAAGAGTTATTTTCAGAAAATGGTTCAATTTGCATACTTTCTTTTGCACATTTTTTTTTTCATATTAACTCAATAAAAAGTAACAAATATTGTAGGTGTAATGGCTCCTGAAGATTGAATTGTAGCATATTTGTAGGTTTCGTTAAATTATACGGTATTCACTTTAATTACGTACTTTCAGAGCCTTCTAGAAAAAAACTTTAGGTTCTTTACTACATTTCAAGTTTTGTAAGTATAGATGTCTCACTATATTATCTTTTAAATTGTGATTACTGCTTATTATATAACATCTTAGTTTTTTTGTACCCTAAAGTGACACGTAATTTCATACAAAATATAGATATCGAATGTATGGAATACTTAGTATTAAAGCAGTAACTGGGGTACTTATTACGGTTATTCTAAGCAATCAGGACAAATAGATTTAACTTGTACTAGAAATATTATGAGTTTTTCAATTAAATAATATATTATAATAACTAAATAGTACCTAATTTAGTTATTATAATTAAGCATGTATCATGAAAGAACTCCATTTAAGCTACAATATTGAAAAAATCACACCTACAAAAACTTATAAGCTAAAGTAGAAGTAAATAAAAATGTAATACAAAACTTTGTCCTCCATTTTCTCAACTTTGAAATTTCCGACTTACTGCTCTCACCCTTAGCATGGCAGAATAATGTTCTGTATATCTAAAGTTAGGTATAAAAAAACTATTCAGTGGTCAAACCGTTTCTCTCTCTCTCTGATCTATAAGAAACTTGTACCTATCTAATGGTCCGGAACGTGCTAAATTTCGTGGTAGGTATACGACCGTCGCGGGAATGGGAAAATGGGGATTGGTTGAAACGGATATTGAATGAAATGGGAATCGGATCAATAATGAACTTGGATCTATAAAAAGCGAGCGGATTATTTTTCGATCTGGTAACAGACAATCGACATAAAAATGTTCTAATATCGGATCGATTTTCTGCAAAAAAACATCGTCTCTTTTAATTTTTTCGTAAAGTAAGCCTGAAACCACAAAATAAAATGTCCAGTAAGTAATAGCCAGAGTCAAACAAAGAGCAGGTAGGTAAAACAATAAGACGAAACAACACTCCGCACACGCCGCGCCGAACGAAATCAACTTCCAGACTACGCCCGGCCCGCTCGCATTTTGTACTTTTAAGCAGTCATCTACATTAGAAATATCAAGAAATATCTTCTTGTCATCAGCATAAAGTAAGTACATGCAATTTTTAAAAACAGCGTAGATATATAAATATGCATTATACAGCAATGGACCAAGATGCGAACCCTGCGGAACACCAGATGGTATGTTTACGTAGTCAGATTTGTGTCCACCTATTACCACCGCTTGCTGTCTATTTGAGACGTAAGATGTGATCCACCGATACAGATCGCCTCGAATCCCAAGATGCACAGCGGCGGGCGTGCCACGCACACATTGACAGTCCCATTCACACATTGATAGCTCGCTTCTTCGGGCATCGCGCGACAGCAATAGATTTTACAAATACCTATTTTTCATTTCTCTAGCCCGTGATGTTCACTCTTAAGTCCGTGTTCCAGAGATAAAAGATCTTGACGTAAAGACGAAGAATAAAACCTATAAGTTCTGTTCGTTCTTTCCGTCTGTTTTTTCCTTAAGTACGTTACCCTAAAAGGCTTTGCTTTACAGTATATTCACACATTTTTATCAATTTTACTAGATAGTTTTTATAAAGAAGTTACCAAAACGACAGAATAAGAAAAAATGAAAATTATAAACAACCATAGTTTGTAAGAGTCAATTTTTTTTATTCTTCATACTTTAAAAAAATACTAAAAATTATAATAAATAGGAATAATAAAAATGTTTCATAATAAATTGACAATTATACACGTACATACATTATTATGCTTAAATAAGGATACAAAACAAACAACACTTTCTTGTCCTTTTCACCACCACCCAGAGGAATACCTAGGGGCAGAAACCTTGATCACCTTCTTAAGAACGGGGGCGCTCACGTACTTCTTGACCACAACAGGAGCCGAGTAGACGGGAGCCGACTTGTAGACGAGCGGAGCGCTCTGGTAGACCGGAGCGGCGATTAGCGGGGCCGACTTGTAGATCGGGCTGCTCCATCCGGAGTTGAGACCGCTCCAGCCAGAGGAGTAGGAGGGAGCGTAGGAGCTGTAGCTAACAGGGGCACTGTAGCTCAAGGGGGAGCTGTAGCCAGAGCTCCAGCCAGAGGAATAGGAGGGGGCGTAGGAGCTATAGCTAACAGGGGCGCTGTAGCTTAAGGGAGAGCTGTAGCCAGAGTTCCAGCTAGAGGAGTAGGAGGGGGCGTAGGAGCTATAGCTAAGAGGGGCGCTGTAGCCAGAGTTCCAGCCCGAGGAGCCAGAATTCCAGCCGGAAGACAGGTAGCCGGCGTTGGCGGCTGCGACCAGGAACACAACACATACCTGAGGGTAGTTAAATTGCTCTGTTAAAAATATACATTTGTGCACCTTGACCTCTTACTTTATCAGATATTGAAGTATTTTGCATATTTTAGCCAAATCATAATATCTGTTTCGATCTTGACCTCGTATAATAATTTAATTTTTACGTTAAGATGTAAAGTATTCAAATTATTGTTTCGTAGCGGATTGATTAAAACAGGGAAAGGAACAAGTACCTAAGCGTGTTGCTTAGGGCCATGAGAGACGTCTTTTAGGGAAAAAGATCTATACCCAGCAGTGAGCAGTGGTGGACTGGTAATGGTGATGAACCATATTGCTTAAGGTTTATGGACACAGCCGTTCGTCATGTGTCTGCTAAGTAGACGTATAGTTGGCTCCCTCAGTGAGTAGCCTGAATATCTCCTGAAATACTTGTTCTAGCTAATTGTGCCTTGTGGCACTATTTTGCACTATTGATACACAGTTCGGTGGCATACTTGGAAGTACTGAAATCGACTACGTGAAAGCGGACACTAATTAATGTGTTAGAAAATACACTAGTTTTGGTTGGAAGTTTTGTCTATATTATAATGTCTTATATTGATACTAATGTTAAGCCCAAAGCAATTAGTTAATTACTTACAAAGGATTTCATCTTCAAGGGTGGAGGAGTGTTGTTGTTTTCTGACTGTTATCACAAAAGAGGCAGATGTGTTTATGCTGTCAACGATCCCGACCGCCGGTTTTATACCGAAAACATCTGCATTAATTCTAGCATTGCGAAACTGTGATCGAGATAATTGGAAGGACGATGTGGCGTGTTTAATAGATCACCTTAACCACACCTTAGCGCAGAATGAGGTGAAGTATAGTTGAAGTAAAATTGAGTTTTACAAAACAAAAATTGAGTTTTATTAATTAAATGGAAATATTTTTTCATTTCATCAAAGCAAAATTTTAATTGTTAATTTTAATAGAAAAGGTAATTTTCACAAAATACATTCACTTGGGGTCCAAACTAGGATAACCTATGCTAAGGTAACCAAAGAAAATGAGGGGTGCTGCGCCAGATAACCTTCACGTGTACCCTTCCGCTTCTGTTCCCTCTGATTCAATGTGTACCAGATGGAAGAGCAGGTGGTGGGGTCGGTGCACTCTGGTCAGTAACTTCTTCTTGTTGGATGTTGCTGGCTTTTTGGATTTTTAAAATAAGGAGACAGGAAAATAATCTTGATAAAGCAAATAATGCTTTCTCGCACGTTCTAGATTGGTTTACAGCAAATAATCTATTGATAAATTAAAAAAAGACGAAATGTATGAAGTTTACCCTACCTAACGTAAAATTAGTTGAAAATAACATTGTGATTGGAAATGAAAAACTAGAATTTGTTGAAGATACTGTATTTCTGAGCATCACAATCGATGCCAAACTACAATGGGGTCCACATATTGTAAAATTAGCACATAGACTTAGCTCCGCAACATATGCCGTGAAACGAATTCGAGAACTTACTGACGTTGTAACTGGTAGGAATGTTTATTTTAGTTACTTCCATAGTATTTTGTCCTATGGTATACTACTATGGGACCGGGCAGCAGACATTGAGACTATCTTCATATGGGTCTCGTACTCCACTTCGAATGACAATACCTCGATGCTCGATACCTCGATGGTACGTTTTGTCGATGGGTCATTACCTCGAAAGTTCAGCACCTCGAAGGGTTTTTACCTCGAAGGGTCTTTGCCTCGACGGTACACTTCATCGATGGCTTGTTGCCTCGAAAAATCATCAAAATCAAATTAAATTTAAATTATACTGTAAAGGTGTATTAAAGACCAAAATGCCCATTCTCCTGTGGTTCTCAAATTTGAAATGAGAAACCAGTATAATATACTATTAAATACGGAACATATTATGTTTGTACGTGAGTGGATATTTTTGTACAGCCTACCCCTTCGGTAAATATAGGCGTGAGTTTATGTTATTATTATTATTATTATAAACTCACGCCCGTTATCCCCGAAGGGGTAGGCAGAGGCACCAGTCTCTATAACTGGACCCACGTTTTGCCGAGTTTATTAGGTCCCAAACGTGACAAGTGGCAAGCCTGTCGCCAAGTTTATGTTATGTATGTGTTATTAAAACTAACGATTGTGTGTATTCGAGGTGCTGACCTTTCGAGGTAATGATCCATCGACAAAACGTACTATCGAGGTAGGGACATCGAGGTATCGAGCATCGAGGTATCGTCATTCGAAGTGGAGTACAAGCCCCTCTTCATATTGCAGAAGAGAGCGATCCGATATATTTACAAGCTACGTATTAGGGGCTCGCTAAAAGATTTCTTCAAAGAAATCAACATCCTAACAGTTGCAATCCAATACATTTATGAAAATATTATATGTACTTTCGAAAAAATTTTAAAGACTTCAAAACTTTTGGTAGCCATTATAACGTTAATACTAGGAATGAACATAAATTGTCACTTCCACGATTTAAGTTAATACTTCCTCTATGGGGCAACTTAAAAACAAAAATAAATCGGAACAACTTTGCATACCCAAAATAATTAACGTAAACACAGCCGTACAAAAGAACGATGTAACTGAAGCGTAGTTCATATTAAGAACTACCCTCTATTAATGTTTTTAATTCTAACTGTCTGTCGATATTTGTATTGTTACCTAGTTAACTAATTGTTTCTCAAGTAAGTGGATTTATGTATTCTTTTTTGAGAAATAAATACCTTAAACCTTAACCTTACCTGTTTCCTTACTAAGGGTTCAGGGTATAATGGTTTGTTTACTGTAATGGTGAATATAGTTTCATTGCCTTTTGAAAACCACGCGAGCACGAGTATTAATATTTCTAGGCGTCAATGATGAGAAAAAACACATCACGTCACCCGACCGTGTATCTGTCATCGAACTATAATGCGCTTACCGAATCGAGACCCAGGTTACGAAGATATTCAGGTCAATATAAATTATGAGCTTAATATGATGCTGGCACTTCACATAGCTTTTCGTATTCGCGTATTCAGCAAATATTAATCATCCATCGCTGGGCATCCTGACGAATTTCGAATACCTACTTGTTATTGTCAAACCTGCAATGTATTCGAAATGTTTGGCCAATACATACACGTATACGCAAATACACGAATCGCATATTATGGCAGCATGAGCGCCTTTTCCAGAACAACCAATTAAATTGCAGCGCACATACCTACAAGATATTGTCCTGGTGGTCCTAAACTAGAAAGATGTCCTGCGATATTGCAAACAAGCAAGGACATCCCTGACTGGGATTACTAATGGTTGACCAAAAAATTATTGACAAATGGTCATTCGACAAACAACGTTTAACCAAATGTTCATTTGGCAAACGAGACATTTGACAAAAAAATCATCTTACAAAAACTCACTTAGCAAATGATCCATTAGCAAACACTACATTTGTTAAATGTTTTGAATATTAAAATGTCAATTGACCTTTTTTAATTTCACCAAATAATATGTTTCGCAAATGAAGCATTTGTCCAAATGTCATTTAACAAAATGTTGAACGCATCAAAGTCGAGTCTGTTTTCGATCTTACATAGAGAACCTAACGCTCCGACGCGCTCCGCTTCGCTACGCGCGTCGTCGCACCTATATTTCTGTTGTCACGTATTCTTTACATCGCCGACCCCCCGTTCGTAAAATTGATTAATAAACGAAACATTTGTCAAATAATACATTTTATCAAACGTTTTTAGACCAATAGTAGTTTTGTCTGATAACTCAGTTGTTAAGTGTTCATTAAGTAAAATAATTATTTGTAAAATGTAAATTTAAGTGTTGATCATTTGGATAAGTGAGTCATTTGTAAAATGATTAGTAGTAAAATGATCAATTGGCGAAAGCATTTTTTGTCAAACATTGTTTGTCAAGTGTAATTTTGTCAAATGACTTTTGGTCAAACAGCAGGACCCCCCCTGACTGAGGTCATTAGTATAAAATGAAGAACGGTGTTATCCAGTGAGACTCAATCCTACAACCTCTGTTTTGGTAGTCAAAACAAGGCTTTAAGCGAAAAACGAAGTCCCTGCATTCCCAAGTATTCGAAAGTGTTAAAGCGGAGTTTCTTTGCCATTTTAATCTTCACATAATTTAATTTGCTGAAACTGACAACAGTTACATTTTTCAATTGAAACTTTTGCTACAAAATACTGGACCTTGGGCTTAAGCCAAGCCGTACCCCATCAGAGCAGCTTGTCGTCCGCTTCTTCTCATTTCAGGTGAAATAGAATGCTTACTATAATACAGTGATATATAATTCGGTATTGTTTTCGGAATATGGTCAAATGCAGCGTAGGACACCAGCCAGCCTACTGGACCGTCGAACTAAGTCATCGTCTGATTGCGTCCCAGTAGAAAGGGACAAACGAAAGTCGTCGACATAGCCCACCGGATGAGCAAGTTGAAGTGGCAGTGGGCGGGGCACATAGCACGCAGAACTGACGACCGATGGGGCCGAAAAGCTCTGGAATGGAGACCACACATCGGCAAGCGCAGCGTTGGACGACCAGCCACAAGATGGACAGACGATCTCACCCAAGTGGCAGGAAGACGCTGGATCATGCCGCTTCTAACCGGTCTTTTTGGAAATGCTTTTGGAAAAGCAGTGGACTTCTTGTGGCTAAATGATGATGATGATGAGGGAGGTAATTCAAAGAAATTAATGCGGAGTTTTTTGTCAGTTTATTTATAAACCGGAAATAATAATAGGTTAGTTGAGTTTGAGGTTACTTGGTTACTTGATGAGTTGTCGTGAAAGAGAAGATGCCCTATGCCCAACAGTGGGCTCTATTTACGACTGAATAAATTGATTTTAAAGTTCATAACAAAATCTTTGAGTTTTAACCAGATTTAGTTCCTTAAGGCCATACTACACTAGTTCATAGGTAGGATCCTAGGCGATATACCTTGCTGGTGTCGACACGTGTCTTGATCCTTATTGTGTTGTAAGCCAGCAATGTACATCATCTATGATCAATGTTCTATAATGTAATATGGGCCATATCCTTTTTTGATGATATCTTTGTGAACCTACCTAAAAAAAATATTTGAGTTCCTTTTCTTTACCGATCGCGACGTTTCTAAAGTATGGTTGCAATAGAGATCGAATAATCATGTAGTTGTGCCAATATTATGATGTCGTTTTTGAGCAAATAGCTGCGTAAAAAACACCTCAAACAATGAGGAGTATAAAAAGGCTTGAGTAATGGAGAATAATTGGCTTTCAGGCTTATTACAGTGGTGGTGGTTAAGCTTTAATTACGTAAAGAATATTAAAGTAAACACAGTACATTTTGCCAACTCCTAAGTTTTTCTCACAGATAAGTAAAACTTTTAAATATAGAGTTCCAATCTTATGCTCTTTTCTCATTCTATTTCCTCTTTTTTTATACACTTTGAAGAGTAAAACAAATTGAATTAAATGTATGAATGATGAATGAATAAATATTCTTTATTATGTACACCAGAAATTCCACATGAGATTTGACACTTATACTTCATTTCTCTACAATTTTTCGGAAGTACCTATACTCATTATTTTACACGCAGACTTAAATTTCCTCTGAGATTTTACAATCATAATGTACATAAAAATAAATAAACTCACGCCCGTTATCACCGAGGGGTAGGCAGAGGCACCAATCAGTTCAAAATGTACATGTGTCAATCAAGTTTGCGACCGAGAGAACCACCGCGACCGTGGGTATTCGCCCATGCCTTACGAGTACAAGCCCATAATAAATTAAGGATTATAATATCATTCGATATAATATGTATATCGAATGATATTATATCGAAACTTTTTGTCACAAACAAAGATTAAGAAGTAGTCACAGGTTTTTTTAAAGTTGGCATAAAAATAAAGGAGTCTGGAATTATTAAATTAAATAATGCATTTATTTTATACTTAAATAATGTTTATATTCATACATACTGTTTCATACTTCACAAACGATAGTAATATATTGAAACGGTTACTTTGATTATAACAAATTGACTAGTAGGTACACACGTACATACATTTCAAAAACAATTCATGACAAAAAAACAACACTTTATTGTCCTTTTCACCACCACCCAGAAGAGTATCTAGGGGCAGAAACCTTGAACACCTTCTTAATGACGGGGGTGCTCACATACTTCTTGACTACAACAGGAGCCGAGTAGACGGGAGCCGACTTGTAGACAAGCGGAGCGCTCTGGTAGACCGGAGCGGCGATTAGCGGGGCCGACTTGTAGATCGGGCTGCTCCATCCGGAGTTGAGACCGCTCCATCCAGAGGAGTAGGAAGGGGAGTAGGAGCTGTAGCTAACAGGGGCACTGTAGCTTAAGGGGGAGCTGTAGCCAGAGCTCCAGCCAGAGGAATAGGAGGGGGCGTAGGAGCTGTAGCTAACAGGGGCACTGTAGCTTAAGGGGGAGCTGTAGCCAGAACTCCAGCCCGAGGAGCCAGAATTCCAGCCGGAAGACAGGTATCCGGCGTTGGCGGCTGCGACCAGGAAGACAACACATACCTGAGGGTAGTTAAATTGCACAATTAAATATTAATACACCTACTAATACACTATAATTAATACACTCATTGTTGAAAATGTACAGTATGTCTTAAATACTGTGTCAGGGGGAAGTTCCCTTTAGCGTTTTGAAACACCTAAACACCCTAGGCATAGTTAATATTAAATCTATCAATATCAATATTTAAAGACTTTGTAGTATAGGCTGTCAGAGTCGATATATTGGATATCTTTTGCTTATAAAATAATTGGTATAATGTCGTCACGATTGATCATATAGTCGTAATAACATCGGTATTTTTAAATTGTGGTCGTTGACCTGAATGTTGTTATGGTAACATAAAGGTCAGCACAGTGGGTTCATAATCTTGTACTGGATATTAAAATTTGCATAGATATTAGTTTATTTTTATATAGTCGTAATAGTTGTGTTGTTGATCGTGACCTCGACTAAGGATTAACTTTTACTTTAAGTTGTACGAATTGAATTGAAGCTTGGTAATTAAAACAGAAGGAAAACATAGTTTTGTGCGTATTGTTCTTTAAGACTTTTTAGCACCTAATCATACATTACAAAAGACAATTACTTTTCATCCAACAAATCTATAAACAGTCTATAACTACTTCGTAATAAAAAGAACAAATCCTCCTAGAACAAATTGTACATAGACACTTGAACTGCACTTAATAAACCTGAACTAATAGTAAATTTTAGATAATCGTTACTGCGACTGATTTAGGGCCCTATAAATGCTAGAGAAATTTCTAGCAACACACAAGATAGGTACTTACAAAGGATTTCATCTTAAAGGGTGGAGGAGTGTGATGTTTTCCTGTTGTTACCACAAGAGAAGCAGATGTGTTTATGCTGTCAACGATCCCGGTCGCCGGTTTTATACCGAAAAAAACCTGCATTAATTCTAGTATTGCGAAACTATGATCGAGATTATTGTAAGGACGTTTTGTCGTGTTTTTTATAGATCACCTTAACCGCATCGTAGCGCAGAATGAGGTGAGGGATAAGTGATGCAAAGTTGCGTAAATTTGCATCGCGCCTTATCTTGTTGAATGAATGGCAAATAACTTGGGCGAAATCTCGCGGGATGAGTTGGCGATGGACAGGTAAGATCGTTTTATTTTTATTGAATGTAAGAACGAAAGTCACAAACCGCATCCCCCCACCAATGAGACCAATTATCTACGTGTCTACGACGTGTATTAATATACCTAATATAAATAAATAAAAAATAAAAAAAATCACGCCAATGTTGTTAATATAACAACATTGAAAAGACTAATGGCCTTAAAGGTATTTATGAATCCTGGATTCCCTAAGAATATTTTTTTAAAAGATGATATTACATTCTATACTTTATAGTTCAATTTTCAATTTCAATTTCAATTTATTTAATGTATAACATAGTGTAGGTATGTACAGTTCTTCGGTAGATATAAGCTCACTATGCTATGCCTTTGGGCGTACAAGGTTCCAGAACATTAATAATATCATGAATAATTTTATTAAAGCATGCATTAAGTTATTAAAATAGTATGTCCATAAACAGAGATTATTTACAAATCATTATTTGTTCATAATGTATGTCATGAATTTAGTATGTCAAGTAATTATGAAGTCATAAAAATTATTATAATAACAATCATAGTCTATTGCTTAAGAAATCACAGATCTTATAATAACATCTTTCAATTAATAATTTTCGTAATTTATTTTTAAACATATTTAGATTCAGGGCTTTAATTTCTTCCGGTATTTTATTAAAGATTTTTGGAGCCATACCTAGAAGACTATTTCGTTTTAAAGCCGTTTTACATGTAGCTGCAGTCAATCTATCCCTATTTCGCATATCCCTATCATGTACCTAACCTGCTTTTTTAAATAGTTTTGGATTGCTTTTAACGAATGTTGCCACTTCAAAAATATAGAGCGATGGCAATGTAAGTAAATTTAACGATCTGAAAAAGGATTTGCAGCTAACTCTGGATCCAAGCCCGCACATGGATCGAATACATCGCTTTTGAGCCTTGAAGATTGTATTTTTTTCAGAACAATTCCCCCAAAAAATTATACCGTATCTTAAATTTGACGATACAATGCCAAGGTAAGCTGAGAGAACAGCCTGAATACATGAATACATACAATCTTCCTGAGTTTGAACAGAGCATAAGCTGATGTGCTAAGCCTTTTGCAAAGTTCGTTTGAGTGAGCTTTCCAGTTCAAGTTGGTATCTATAGATAAACCCAGAAATTTCGTTTCTGACACTGTACTAATACACTCATTATTATATTGCACATTCAGATTAATTGATCGTAGAGTTTTTTGATAAAAGTGCATTAGTTTAGTTTTTCCAATATTAACTAGAAGATGATTATTGTCAAGCCACTTTATAATTTCATGTAGTGCATCATTTGCACACTTTTCATACGAGTCTTTTTCAATTTGTCTAATGATCACAGCACTGTCGTCAGCAAAGAGCACCATAGGTTGGGAGACATTACGAGGAAGGTCATTTATGTATATAAAAAATAATAGTGGCCCCAAAACACTGCACTGTGGCACTCCACAGTTAATGAAACGGCTGCCTGACATATATGCTTTATCAGTTTTAGTTTTTCTGCAAAGTCTATTTATTTGGGTACGTTGCCGTCTATTACTTAAATATGATTCCAATAGTTCTAATACATTACCGCGTATACCATACGCATTTAGTTTTTTCAATAAAATTGTATGGTCGACATAATCAAATGCCTTAGTTAGATCCAAGAGTATAGCGCATGTTTGTGTTTTTTTATCCATACTGGTAATTATATGTTGTAAAAGGTCATAGATAGCTTGATTTATATTTTTGCCTTTTTGGAAGCCTTTTTGTTCTTCCCTTGAGTGTCGAAATATGTACTTTTTTGCGGCATAAGCGGTCGTATCTTCTTTTATGTTTACTTAGAAGTTTCATTTTATCACGGGTTCATGTGACCGTAGACTTTAGTATACAGTTTTAATTTCAGTTCGATACCCCACGCGTTCCCGAGATAAAGAGTATTGACAGACAGATGGACGGACAACAAAGTGATCCTATAAAAGTTCGTTTTTTTTTATTTTTAATAATGTAACCCTGAAAAGCTACATAAAAGGAAGATAAAACAGTATACATCGTCGCCGAATTATTAATTGTAATATGAAGGTATTAAGGTAATAAGGATATCACGCCATATCCATTTAGGTACCTATACTAAACATAAACATTTACATACACGCACATACATTGCTGACATACTGACTTCAAATCACAGCTATTTTGGAAACTTTAAAGCTATTGTAGAATTTGTACTATAAGACTGTACAGGAATTGGGAAACGTATTTTACAACATATTCAATTTGGAAGTCGTTGACCCAGAACGATCCAGAATGTCCGTACTTGGCTGGATTTATTATTATTTCCCTGTCAATCCGCAATAATCCGAAATCAGAAAATTATTTCAACTTAAAGAATTTACATTCTGTTTGTTGAATGTCAACGTACTTTTATAATGTTAATGTTAGCCGCTGCCTTGGGGCCGAATGTAGTGGAGAAAAAGGCAGCCAAAAAAACTCCACTCTGACTGAACATCTTTTCTCAAATCACCGTAAATCTAATACAAATCTGGTATGATTGTCCATCTACCTAAAAAGCTCAAGACCCATGAGTGCAATCAATACTTGCAAAGTCAAACATTATTTAATATTCTTACAAAGTAATAAAACACAAATGCCGCGGCCAGACATACGGACGGCATCCATTCATGAGCATCAGGGGTCATCCAGAGTCAGTCATAACAACACATAAGTGTATTGTGTGCAAATCAACAAAATCAATCTCCATGCGCCACCAAGAGGTTCATTAAGGCCATTTGAAGCAACTTTTAGTGGCGCTTTTTAGCTCCAGGTCGCCCCTTAATAGGATCCCGTAACCACCATTACGGTAGATACTAAATCCCAAAAATGCCCACCAAAGTCTACTAGGTAAATCTTACTGTCCATGGAATAAGAGCGAATATCGAAGAACATTAGTGGCATCTCTGGGTGTCACTGATCTTTAGTGTAATGTGACCGTATCATTGACCTTGATTCAACTGACTGAAGGTGTTACTGTTTGTTGCAAAACTTTTTGGTAAGCCGTCGGATTATTTTGATTGTGTGAATAAATTAACAAAAACTATATTCATAAATGTGAATCATTATTTTGACCTCAGACGGCCTTGATATGATTACGGAAATGACTGGCCTACATTAATCTTTCGACGATTCATAGGATCACCATAATATTAATAAACTCGTGAGATAAAATAATTTGCATAGAAATGTTAGAAGATTCCGATTGAATAACAACTTTTATCAATCATCATCATCATCAGGCTATATAAGTCCACTGCTGGACATAGTCGTCCCCTAATGAGTGCCACAGCACCCTGTCTTCGTCACTTTTATCAATATTACTATCAAATTCAAATTTTATTATCTGTATTATATTCAGATTGAACAGTGCAAATGTACATATTAAGTAGCTAGTTTAAATATAAATTATTAACTATTAAATTATTAATTATACTAGTACAAATTAAAAAAAAAATAAACAAAACGCCATTTTACTTTATACGTACAACATCGTATTCATCTGGTAAATAAGTATGGTTTCGGTTTTATGTTATGGTTTTCGACTCCATGTTTATAGTTTCTATTTTTATTGACTGCCTCGTTGGCCTTAACGGCTTAAGGCGCTTGCCTACCAAGACGAAGGTTGTGGGTTCGATTCCCCTTGGAAGGCGCCGTACATTTGTACAAATGGCATCAGTCATGTGTTTTTCCATCTTTGTAACATCCTTGCCTGGTTACTATGCCACAGGTATACAGGTATCCTAGTTCGGGGCCAGGTCAAGTGTTGTGTGTGTGTCAATTATTCATCATCAGCCCATCATATCCCCACCGAGGGGCACGGGTCTCTTCCCTGAGGATGGTATAGGCCATACTCCACCACGGGGGCCAAGTCCGGATTGGTGGAGGCTTGTAAGACTAGTGGCTGGTCTTACTGTCAGAAGTTTTCAAGCCGCCTTATGGCCTCTGACTTGGCTTAACGACTGCCATCTATCGACGGCAGCCGGCACCAACTGCTTAACGTGCCTTGCGAAGCATGGATCCGCTCGAAAAGAATGCCACTAGCGTTAGTCATAGACGGTGGCCCATCCATGGTCTGAACGCGCCGGATGTTGCTTAACCTTAGTGATCGTTGACGATCGCTCAGGCGATTCAATCATTATAAAGCTATTCAAAAGCAGTCAATTATTATAAAGCAATAGTAAATTGTGACATTACATTACAATCTACATTTACCTACAGGCATTGCCTCTGGCCCCACACTAGGATACCCTGTGTCTTGGGAACAAGAAACAGCGATATCGCAAACATGTAATGTAAACGTCCAAGACCTGGGGTTTTTTTTGTCCCCAGCCGGGGTTCGAACCCGGGACCTCTCGTATGGTAGGCAGATGCGCTAACCCTTGAGGTCGCAAAGGTTGACGTTGACGACGGTCTACTTAAGTAGGTATTCATTGGTTTTTAAGATGCAGATTTCTGAGTTTGATCAGAGAACGTTGTAGACTGAATGAGAATGTACTGACTAGAACTTAAACAGGGATACTGCGTTAGTTTGCAATTTTGGACGCTGAAAGCTCGAATGAAGAAACATTGACAAATTAAATAAATCGAACGGATATTAGTGAATGGGATATCCCACACTTCGATCAAATCGTGGGCGCATTAGCAAAGGGTAAGAAAAAAATACCCGAAACCTACTTGCGTGTATGCGTGTTTGACAGGGCTTGCAAACCCCTAGTACATTTACAGCGCCACCAAATTATCTGTTCAGGTGGGCAAAATGTAACTAACAAATTAATTGTAAATCCTGTTCCCATTTTATGTTTTATTTATTCACTTACTAAGAATTATAAATATATTTTCATTAAAATTGAAAGACGGATTAAAACATTCTCATTTTTCTAGGTAAATTTCTTAAATGTTACAACGAAATTCTGCACTAGCGCCGCTATCAACTGAACAGTTAAGATGGTGGCACTGTACTATTAATACCTACTTGCTTTTTTTTCTTGATCATAGTTACAAATTTCCGTCTTTTTATGCTCAAAGCTTATCTTAAACCAAAAAAGATTCCCTAGAGAATTCGTATTTGAAGCTGGCAAGTAATAATATTAGAAAATATGTAGTAACGTAATAAGGCTTCAGCCAGTAAGCAATTTCACGCCTCGTCCTCCTAGGCCTACGCCGTAATACGATCGGGGTCCAAAGGTGACGTTGAAAAATGCCATCTTTGGCTTTATTTAAATAAGTATCGTTATTAGAATACGTTCCCGTTTTGGGAGTTACTGAACGAATTCTACAGGGAGGGGAGATCATTTATAACCCGCCGTGAAGGATTAAAAATGTAAAGCCGTCGATGAAGAAGAAATGAAAATGTTGCCACGATCTAGTTAAAAAATATTTTACGCTACATTTGCTCAATACAATTTGGAGAGTAAAATTTTAAAGTGGAATAAAAAAGAAGTTCTTTGTTATTCAACTATTGCAACTGCCCACCATATATTATTTATATTTTTTTATTATTATTAGAATGAGTTAGTTCTAGTGGTGCCTCTGCTTACTCCCTCGGGGACAACGGGCGTGAGTTTATTTATTTTATTTGTTAGAATGAAAATGTTAAAGAAAACAAAAGAATATCACCATTTTTAAATTGAAGTTCAGTCACGTCACTTTGTTTTTAGGAAGACTCTGACAAAAACGCAACTCCTTGAGGTAAATGTGGCACCATAAGTGGTACCACCACTCTAAAAAAATCGCTCGACGTAGTGTAAATATCGCCGAAGTATAAAAAAATATATACGGATATATGTGTGTGTGTGTGTGTGAGTATGTGATACATCCTGCATTAAATTACCCGTCCAGTGTGCTATCACAATTACTTAGCTTAACCTGAAACCCTCGTTGCAAACGGCTTTTGCTTAAATTATTCAAGTTAAAGCACACTACAGGAATTTAATCCTCATGTTTCGCCTACGTGAGATCGGCATATCTTTTCACGTCAAAATTATGCACGAGGTTGGATCCTTGTAGGAATGTCGACTTAATTACCATGGAACGAAGAGTCAATTTAGCTTAAAGATTGCGGAGCTCCGTCCTTTTACTCTTCGCTATTCCAAAAACAGTGTTTAAGGATTTCAGATTTTACGGGTGAAAAATTAAGGTTGAAAACGTGAGGTTTTATTCCAGTACATAATTTCTATTGGTGTGTGAAGAAGTAATGCGTGTTTAATGAAGCTCATTACTCGGTGAATGCAACAATTTTTCAGCTTAACTCGTTATATTCTTCTCTTGTATAAAAATCTTGTGTCACCGTTTTATTCAAAAGTTGAGTTTATATGGTATGAGAATAGGTTTTAGGCTAATTAGTTTATATCACAAAAAAAATTTTGCCGGGTCAGCTAGACTATAATAGATAAATATCTTATGTTACCTACAGTGGTTGTTGTAGAACTCCGAAACGCCTTCACTGATTTATAAGATTTATATGTGCCCCACCTTAGAATAGATTTAGGTACTTTTCAAGTACCTTAATCCTCAATTTTGCCTCTTGGACCTCCTGCGGGTTGACTAGTAGAATAGAGAATACCTTAAGTCCACAAGTTAGCATTAAGTCCACCTTTTGTACACTTTGTTTTGTGCAATTAAGAACTAGTACCTGGGTGACCGAGCTTTGCTCGGTACTTTTTTTGTAATATAAAATTAAAATAATCCTTTTTCAACAAAAAAAAAACTTGAAAAAGAAACATCATGACTCGAACCGGGTCTCTCGAAATCGGCCCGAAACGGGTCGACTGTTTTCCCGTCAGAACTATCCCAACCTTGCAGATAGACGCGAAATTTACCTCTGTATGTTATCATAGCAAACTTCAATTGGCTTAAAACACGGACAAAACAACGTTTTCTAAAAATGTAACCTAGTTAGATCAATTAAACGCCCCCGAAAGCATCTGCCTACAAAATTTCGTGAAAATCGTTCGAGCCGTTTCCGACATTCTGATTATATATAAATATATATACAAGAATTGCTCGTTTAAAGAGATTAGATAAGTTATAAGAATAATAATTAGAAATTTCTTTTAAAATAAGTCCGCCATTGTAAATCGACAAATACCTGTTATTTAAGTTTTTATGTACGTTTTTTACTTTAATGCAATAAAGCGTACAAAACAAACGAACAAACAAACTAATAATCATTTCGATCCCTCGGTCACCAGGGTGCGCCCAGGGTCAGCCTCGGCCGGTTTATGTTTAATGGCTATGCTGAAATGAATTCTAATCAGGCAAAAACCTCCTAAATTGCCTCTTTCTTATGCCATTTAATCAAGAACTCCTTATAAGACAATAACGTTTCCAGACTAGGTAATAAAAGTCAAACCATTCTCCTTTAGAACGCCCCGCTGTAGACTCTCCTCCTTACAGCCATGTACTCGTATTAGAGGAAACAAAATTAACTTGGGGTTGCAGACAAGTATTTACGTAGCAGGATTACTTGCAGGGTTATCACAACAATGCACTTGAAAAAAGGAAAATAATGAGTGTATATTAGAGGTTGGAGTTGCGATCTGAACTATTCAAAAAACGCGAGCCGTGAATGTTAAGTGCTGGTATTTCACTTGTCTTATCGTATTCGTGACCGAGAAATACCGAAATACTTGGAAAACAATGAGAGAGAACTATGTCATACAATGGGCGTTAAATGAGTGATGATAATACATAGTATTCGTGTAGGTACTTACCGACGATTTAAAACCATTGCTGGTTTTATAAAATCACCGCTAAGGATTGTTAAGAAAACCCGACAATGTATTTTTTCAAATATGCAAATAGATGCTGTGGATCCGCTCCCTCCTCGTCCTACGTATGTACGTCCCATTATGTGTGGCGCCTAATACGACTGGACTCAGTACTTGAATAACGTAGTACGAAACAGTATGAAATGCGATTACGCTACGCGTCGACTACGCCGTAGCAACCACTACTTTCTGGAACTTAGGTCGCCGCACCAGACACGCGCCAAGCTATGAAGTTCAAGGTTGTTCTTAAACAATTTACTAGTCACATTTACATAGTCCACAAACCTAATTTTACTTTTTTTAGTACAAAAAATCCAATTTAGTCGCACTATGCTTCAATGATACCTGTTCATCGATGAAACAATAATAGGTAGGTACGTCACCAATAAAGTTTCACCAAAATCCTTAGTACTGCTGTTACATGGAGCATGCTCCACGACCTTACATAACTTATCTTAATGTTACTCCTGGGCCTCGATTCTGTTAGCCGATTATAGTACGATGACAGATACTCGGTCGGATCACGTGACGTGTTTTTTCACACCATTGACGCATAGAATTCCTTGCTAGGATTGACTTCAAGCGGCAATGAGACTAAATCGCCATGTCATGCAGTTGTCATTGCACTACCATACATTAGTAGAATCTAGGCCCTTGTGTACTTACAATAAAGAATATTAATTATACACCGGGATATATACGTATATATGTGTGTCTGTGTGTATGTGTGTTAGCGCAAGCAAGCAAGTTCGCAACCTGAAAGTTCGAAGAAATGGCCAACCCTAATGCATTTCGGCGCCGCCGCCGCCACTTTCAAGAGCATTGTAAGTACACGTCATTTCCAAGGGTTTACGCTGTCTTCATTGGAAGTTTTAATACGGCCCTTGTTAACCTTACCTTTTGCTCTTAATTACTCAAAACAAAAGGTCGCAAAAAGGAACTACAACCTTCCAACGTTGCCAAGGAAAAGTTCGAAACAAAGACGGTTGAGCCTGTTGTGGGATTTTTGTCTTCTATTTCTAATTTCCTCGTAGACGAGGCTGGCGACAATCCCGACTTATCCTTGTTTCTTGACAACACTTTCCCCGGGGTCGGCAACCACTTACAAACTTAACTATCACAAAAACGTACGCCTTATGACTTCACAGCAAGTTCTATATTCGTCGAATAAAAAGGCAGTTTCAAAATTGTAAGACGGCTGGCTGGATTTATGGCACAAGTTCACAACTTTTTAGTCTTTCACACACTCGAGATTGTTTCACTGTTTGCTTTGCTTTAATATTAAATGCGTCGCCTTGCATAAATAAACAAAGATGTATGAGCATGCAATTTCGTAGATAAAGAAAGCACCGAGATAAACGCTTGCTAAGTTTTTATTTACCCCTAGGAAGTCATGTTTGTGACTTATGTAATGAGCACCTTATTCATTCTTCTTCAGCCAGGATTTAAACGGTGTACTTAGAACAAAATTTAATTGTGGATTATCGCAGGGAAAAACAAGCACATATTCATGAAAGGCTTTGTAAGTGAGAACGTAATCTCTGTACCAGCATTCCTCATTGTCTCTACACCAAATGGCATCAGCTCTGCGGCACTTAACTGCACCTTCCGTCAAGAGCAAACGCGCCATTATCACGTGAGGCGAGATCTCAGTAAAAGTTCCTCATTCCTAATCCGGAGCCAGTAAATTGAGGTCGGCAGCGCGGAAGCTTCGCAATTAGGCAGGGAAGAACTCGCTAAAATGGTAAAAGGACGGATGAAGTTAAGAATAATACTAATTATTTCGTTTTGTACAATTATTGTACAAAACCAAGCCACCAGGGTATTTATGAATCATTGGAGAATGTCTTTGTTCATATTTCTTTTTAGATAAGGTACTTTGTCAATTCAAAAACTTAGACTTTTTCGCACATTTTGCGTGTGATCCTTGATTCAATATTTGACATAGGTGTAGTAGGTATATATGGCATAGTATACTTACTCATTTTATTATTAGTACATTTCATTGTACTTATTTCACATCATGAGCGGTTCCTTGCTGTTGGAAACCTAAGTATACTGTTATTACGAGTAGTTGTGCAGAATTCCAGTCTAAGCTCCGACGGTCGCGCTCACCTACGAAGCGGCCAGGCGTCTCCATCCAGGCATAAACTACGTAGCCTCTCCCCAAACTAAGCCCTGGGTCCGGCGCTGTTATCACGCTCTTCCTAATGCCTCTCCTAATATATAGCAGTCTGGTACCCCGCTGCGTTAGACGTATAAATTGCATACGAATGCACGGAATAGAACATAAACGACTGCATTCTCAGCGTTGTGCTGATGTGCTTTAATACAAACATAAATATTCGTGGCAACGTTTTGAGTGGAAAAATGCGCCGAATCGGCAAGATTTGCTTAGATTTGCGGATTCCGGAACATGACTGTGAGCCTGACAATACGGTATTACATACTACATTATTACATATTGATTTAATTGGTTCTCGTTGTACTTAGGTACAGCTTAGTTCGAACTACTAAATCTATTCTAAATCTAAACTATTATCTATATTATATTAAAAAAAACTAAATCTGAACTATTAAATCAATAACATTATTATGGCAATAAAAGCCAACCTTGAAAACGGTAAGCGCGCAACAATACCGAAGAGAGACATCACGTGCCAAGAGATGATAAAAGTAAATTCATGCCGCCTAACATTACAAAGCTAATGGGCTGTATCTCGAAAGCTTCGGGAATAAAAGATCCGTCGATTAGAAACTTTATGTTTGCAATTTTCCGGAATCCCCCCTCGAGGCTTGCACAGCTTGAAAGTGTACGTACAGACCTTGCACACCACGCAACTTAGCCTACAACTTTCCCCTTTTAAGCCACCCCGAAATGTTCAGTTTGCGAAGAGGTTCATTTGTATTTTTTGTGTATGAAAAGAGCAGTATAAGAAATGTCGCTAAGTCTGCACGTGAATAGTATGGAGCAGTCGAACTGAATCCACCCCGGCAATTTATATAGGAGGGAGGTTAGGAGATAGACGCAATTATCTATCGATTGCAGATGTTAATCCGGCTCGGAAGCTCAAAGGCTATCGGGGTCTGAAGAAGCCAGTTCTTTATTGATTCAGGAGGAGCTTTTAATTTTAGGTTTCCTCTTTATAATTTGAACAGCATTTCTAGCAATTATCATTATCATGATTTGCGGTGGATTTGAGAAAGAGATTCGCTTTAGGATTTAGGCTCTTCCGATGGATTTTCCCGTTCACATTACGTACAAATATCCTCATCAATCACTATCTTACAGGCTTTTAACTTTACCGACCCATGATTTCAATTACACAGGAGGTTTATACCTATAGCCCCAATACACATTGATTTAGACGCCCATTCGGAGATCAAAGGAGTCGTTCCACTTGACTTGAGATATTACCTCGGCCGATGGTCAGCGGGCAATAACCATCCGGCTGCAGATAGGCCGGATTAATTCAGCTCGCCATTCAGCTTAGGAACAATATTGAGTCGTGCCTCTTGTCATAAGGACATCATTAGTGATGACTATACCTATTCAATACGCTGATTAGATTTAAGTACTTGAGTCTTACTGAATATGTACCTACTTCAAATTGCCAACTCGCGATAGGTCGACGTGGTGACTGTGCGTATATTATATCTATTTGAGAGACTGTAGCCTGCAGTGGAGTGAATTTTTTAATTTATGCTTATTTTGTTGTACTAGACAATATTAGCTCTTTCAGTCCCTGACATGTTTTCATATATTTGACGACCTCTGTGGCGTAACGGTTAGTGCATCTGCTTACCATGCGAGAGGTCCCGGGTTCGATCCCCGGCTGGGGAGAAAAAAAAACTCCAGGTCTTGGATGTTTACATGTTTGTGACGTCGCTGTTTCTGGTTCCCACGACACAGGGTATCCTAGTGTGGGGCCAGAAGCAATGTATGTGCCTGTATGTAAATGTTTATGTTTATGTTTATTTGTACCCTTTTTCTTCTCCAAGTTTCTCCAGTAATGACTGGAGGTTGGCCGTCATCTCTGCATATTCTTCTCATAAGTATTTGCACCCTAATCGGAATAATTTATTACTATTGAGTCCTGATGGTGGTGGAATAAACATTAAACCAGACATGGGTCGTGGTACACCTCGTGATCTAGGTCCACCTAGGTGATCCACGAACACAATTTTTTGTTCGTGATTCACTTTACTAATTATGAGTGATCTTTCTTTAATTAACTGCATAATGTTATATTTTTATCTAATAATGAGGCTAGTAATAGTAATAAAGACATATTTGTTGTAAGCTTTAAAGTTGAAATATTTATTTAAAATATTAACGAATTGTGCTTGATATCTCGCCCAATGTTTCCCAGCACTTTTACAATGCTTACGCTTATACGCTTTTTAGCACTGGACCGGACGGGTTGGCGTTAAAGAGAAGAGGCTTATGCCCAACAGTTGGGCTCTATTACGGGCTGATTAGATAGATTAGATAGTGCTAGATATACATGTAGAACATGAACATAAACATTTACATACAGGCATACATAGCTTCTGGCCCCACACTAGGTCGCTGTTTCTGGTTCACGGGATACCCTGTGTCGTGGGAACCAGAAACAGCGACGTCACAAACATGTAAACAAGAAAAGGAAAAGATTTTATATACGACAGTTCCCAGTATTATGATGCCTTGTTATTGCTTTTATATTTTTCACAGGTGAACCAAGAATACTTAATACGTTTTTACGAATATTTTTCTATGAAAGGAACTGTAGACCACCAACAAAAAAAATTGTTCGTCTACCACGACCAACAACGCATTAAGACGCCAATATACCAATAACTTTTTTTTCAATTTGCAAAGGTAGATTTCACACACTAGCGCGGACTGCACATTTCTGACTCTATAGACTGCTGTACACGGGTAGAGTATACGCTAGAGTAGAGCGGTTGAGTACTAACTATCCTATTAACTCTACCAGCATTGGTTTATAGGATTAGTAGAATAGTTAGTACTCTACCACTCTACTCTACCGCTCTACTCTACCGTTTACTCTACCCGTGTACAGCAGCCTTTTCGGAGAAGAAAATATGCTCACCAAATCCTGAAAGATTCCTAACAGGGAGCTGACAAATTAATTATTATCTACTAATTGCTATCGTAAACATCAGAATACCGACAGTATTTGTTGGGCGGGGCCGAGCCCTGTATTTTTTTACATTTTCGAGTACATTTCAACTAATCCTAATCAGATTACCTATATCAGGAATGTCCAGTTCCGTACATCGTGGGTCTAAATACGCCGCATAGCACTCCAACATTAGACGGGGGGACATTCTGCTCGTCTCGGGCTGACCACAAGGAGGGGTCCATCTGGCGGGAAGTCCGCCGCAGTCAGTCGGCTAATAGTCGGGGCCGCGGGACAGTAATGATGTCGCTGAGAGGGGTCCACATTTTCTAGAAATTGGAAGGAGTGGAGTCGACCGTATGTAAAAGATGCTCTTACGTGGAACTCAGACCATCAGACCACAATAGGCCATTTGAAAGTGTGAAAAAAACAGTATTATTTTACGTATTCGTATAAATTATATGCCTTAAAACCGCTTTAAGGCATTTTTTTGTACATGCATTTAAGTCAACGGATAGGTATCAATTGTAATCTCCGCAAAGTAGGGGGTCAACAAGATTTTTACGCGATATCTGGTTAAGCATAATATTGGTGGTTATGATATTGTTAATATTTTTCTTGTTAAGAAAAAAATTAAAATGAATAATAATTAAATAATTCAATTACTGTAATAAAATTAATATTTTTTTTGATAAATTTTGTCTGAGGGTTAGATGCATAATTAAAAAAAACCGGCAAAGTGCTAGTCGGCCTCGCGCACGAGGGTCCCTTGGCAGTAAAATATTCGAAAAAAATCACGGTTGTTGCAAGGGTAAATATTTATTTTATTTTAATTTAATTATTTATTTTTAAAGCGAACATACAACTAAACATTTTGTGAATAAGTATTTCAAGCGTCTACCTCTTGTAATTATCAATAACGAGCAAAAACGAGCAAAAAAAATCACGTTTGTTGTATAGGAGCCCCCTTAATAATTTAATTCATTCTGTTTTTTAGTATTTGTTTCTATAGCGCCAACAGAAATACATCATCTGTGAAAATTTAAACTGTCTGTGACGTACGGACGGACTCTCAGTAATAGGGTCCGTTTTACCCTTTGGGTCCAGAACCCTAATAAACACGGCCGTTTTCGACGTCCTAGGTCCATGATCCTAGGTTGACGGCCGTGGAGCTGAAAAATCACTAATTAACATGATTAAGAGATTGTACTGACACATTTTGCCAATTGGTTCTGTAAAAGAGGTATGTTTTTTTTTTCTAGTGTTACTTCCAAGATCCCATAAGTCGATTAGATAGCTGTTTACAATTATATTATAAACAACTGACAACAGATTGTTAAAGTACAATACACTGTTTGTGGCTCTATTAACATGTCGAGGATGTCCTGGCAGAACAAAATAAGTACAAAATAAAAAATAAAAATTTTCTAATGCAGGTTTCAGTGAGTATTAAAACTGAGTATACCTGCATTAGAAACTGTTTTTCTTTTTAATTTTGTACTTCGGTTCTGCCAGAATACCCTGGATGTATGTTCGAAAGCAACTCCATGTCCTTCTATTACCAAATTAAGCAGAATACACACTCACCTCAAGGGCTCTTAGCGTAGGTATTAACTCTAGGTAGTATACAATATACCCTGTGTTAGAACATCGAGTAGGTAATCCATTATATTTCATAGCTACCTCTACATGCACGGTTCTGAAATATTTTGAAGGAACATATTTATTACTGAGTTCTTACTATCGATACGACGCCAAATACTAACTCCCTTATTCATAATAGTCTGCTAACTTAAAGCATTGCTAATTCTCGCTCTGTCTTCTTCTATTGACGTAAGTTAGAATGAGAAATAACACTCTTTAGCAGCTGTTTTAAGTTAGCGGACCATTATGAATAAGGGGGTACGTTACTTAGGACAGATTTCACAAGGCGTTAAAAGGTTACATAAAATATACAGATAAGTATAGTGCCTCTTTTGTAACATTTCTGAAAAAAAAAACATCATTTGGAAGATGGAAATAGTCATTGTGGTAGGTACTATCCATGTAATCTTCGAATACTAATAAGTAATAAGTTATTATAGTTCGGCCGCTGGGAGTATACGATCCTGACACATATGACTAGTGATGGGAGAAAATCAACGTTATCATTCCTTACGTTATTCTTAACTAGCTTTTGCTACTGACTCACGATTAAGTAGTTTTGTTTTTTAGACGACCTTCACTCAGTCATCTCTTGTGCCATTTTCGCAGGCATTTTAAAAGGTTCGTCATCTTTTTTGTGCCGAATGGCGGTGAAGTGTTGTGGCGAGCTGTGCGACCTTTTATTTGAGCCCAGATCAGCTCAATCGCTTTGTACGGCAGTGGTACGGAGAGATTCTGAGAACGCGATGATCATTTTCTAAAGCCTGTTCATCAACTTCGTATCGTTAAAGGGACCGTTATTATTTTCGTTATTTTTGGTACGTCACTACAAAAAAATACGGTTGACATAACCTTGTGACAGCGTAGTAAGGATTTTACGCACGAACATTAAATATTGATTTCTTCTTATTTAACATTTAAATCACTGTGCAAAATATAGCATTGATTGTAAGTTTACACAATGATATAGTTTCAATGACAATTATTTGCTAGTAGGATAAATAGGACATAAAAATATTTTAATCGAAAATCTAACGCCACTTCAAGGTTACGTCGTCCGTTCTAACATGACCTGTCAGGATCGTAAACTCCCAGCGGCCGGACGGTATGAGGGTACTATCTATAGAGAGACTGGCCAGTTAATTCACCAAAGAAGATTTAATACTGCCATGCTAAAAAAGAGGTGAAAACTGGCAACCTGGCTGGAAATATAAATCTGGAGCTAGCGCTAAATTAAAAACGCGCCTCGAGATGACGTTGACGGTTGACGTTACATTGGCGCCATTTGACAAAGAAATGAAGCGGAAATCCCACGGAAATCATAGAATTTACTTTTTTCGTAACTTTGTGCAGCTAGGGTGTCTGTGAATCAAGAATCAAGAATTTATTTCAAGGTAAAGAATTTACATTCTGCTTGTTGAATGTCAATGTACATACAGTTATGTATAACGTTAGCCGCTGCCTTGGGGCCGTTTGTAGTGGAGAAAATCATGAATTGTGAATCGTGAATCATTTTCATTGCACGCATAAATCGACTCATATTTTTTTATGTTTCTAGCTTTATCCTTGCGTCTAATGGTAGCATTAGTAGAATTATTAAGAGGTAGGTTTCCAACTGTTTTCTAACGTTTGTGCTAACGATGCGATAATGCACTTGTTCTGTTTCCATTACATAACTCTGTTGACCACTCCAATAACTCATTAGGACCAATACCATGGACTGGGGTATTTTGTATGGTCTTCAGGCATAACAGCTTTATTTTATAGAAAAAGCCGGTACTGAGACAACACCAAATTATAAACCACTTGTTGGAAATGTTCAGACAAAAGCGCAATTTATTTGCTATTGTAGAGTAAGAGTAGAGTTTTATAAAAATAAATGATTTGTCAGAGTTGTGGCAGGTCAGTCCCTGGACTCTGCATACCCCTCTATTATACAGGCGTGAGCCTATTAGATGTATATATGTAGTGAAATATCTACCAAGCAGATAAGATATATTTTGAAATGTTTCTTCAGACCGACCAAACAACCGCAACTGTAACTTTGGTCTCAAAATTAGTACCTACTTCAAACATAATTACTAGAAAAATCAATACTTCTTACCCTTCTTCACTTTCACGGTCGGATTAAAATACTATCATTTTTCACAATGGGCACAAATTTCTTTAAAGGTCACATCGCTATGTAGGTAAACATCGTGTCACCAAACATGACCCACGGAAAGGTCCTTGACTGTATTAGAATAAAAGCTTAAATTCATTAACTCATGGGACTTCTTTCGTGGAATGAGCTTTACTTTTATTCGTGAAAACTGTCAAATACGGCTGCCAAGCTTCCAAATGTTGTCACGCACAGCTATTTCAATGGAACGCGCGGATATCATATTTATTGCTTTTTCTGCAGAAACGCGATTGGAACTTTAAATTGGTAACCCTTCATAAATAATTCTAGCGGTGTATTCGCGCATTACGGCCGTCTTTAGATTTATGGCGAGCCCGCTGTCCGCCATATTGTCCAAATTTAAAAATATTTTCCCGATGAATCCCGTAAACGTACAACAATATCGGAACGAGCGTTTGGATAAGCATTTAGTGGACTTTAGGGACTTTCCCTTTCTGATTTTATGTGTTCCGCCTGAATATTGGTTACTTTATGGTTGGTCCGTTCGCAAAAATTGCGATTGTGCTCCTAAATAGGCCTGCTACCTTTCCTTTGTTTCTTTGTTTTGATGACTTAAAATACTCACCTACTGATCTTTACTAAGTCCTGGTTTACATTTGGTTTATGTTCGTGCTTTGTTAGAATGCTTTCCATAGAGGTTGAATAAAATAGATACGGCAAAAACATGCCGATTCATAGCTACACACCATATTTTGTTAAAGTCCTTCAAAAAAATCCTAAATACATAGTATACAACCAACCATTAGTGATGTATTATTTGCTTATGTTCTTATAAAAGGAATTGGCGTTTCTGTTCTATTCTAGCTCTATAAAAAACGTGCTAAAAAGCACTAAAATCAAACAAATGTAAACCAGGCCTTACGTATAATAAAGAGGAGATTTGAAAGGGTAGTACTGCACTCTATTACTTATCTGATAGAGTTCAACAACAAAACGAAGAATTATGCATTTTCGCCCCGCGACTTTTCAGTTTATAGATAGATAGATAGATAGAACATTCTTTATTGCATGTACACCAGGAATTACACTGTACAATTATAATGTAGGTATAGAAAATCAATAAGTGATGGTCCGGTTGCCGTCTGTATATGTCGGGCCCCCGGGCATCACGATGTTGAAATTGTTATAACTCATGAAAAACAGGAGCTCCATTCGAACCGTATAAATTTAAAGCCTGGCGGAAAATTAAAACGGCGCCCGCGGCGACACGCCACGCTGAAAACACAATGTCAAATCGAATACAATACGTGGAAAGTTAAATAAATAACGCCCACACAATACAATCACTTTTCCTGACAACAAAGTAAGAAAAAAATATTATAGTCCATAAGAAGAGTTTACATAAATGATAAACTTAATTTACGAACTAAATTACGCGAAAACATATATGCTGAGAAGCTGCATATCAAACTTTATATATGTGTTCTTGTTAAGCGTTAAGGACTTGACTTCACTCACATCTGAACAAGACGGGGTCTAAGATGTTACAGTGCCACCATCTTATCTGTTCAGTTGATAGCGGCGCTAGTGAAGAATTTAGTAGGAACATTTAAGAAATTTACCTAGAAAAATGAGAATATTTTAACCCGTCTTTTGATTGCAAGGAAAATATATCTATAAATCTTAGTAAGTGAATACATAAAACATAAAATGGGGAGCAGGATTTACAATTATTTAGTTAGTACAATTTTGCCCACCTGAACAGATAACTTGTTGGCGCTGTACGTGCTTATCTATTAGATACCGTTCTAATCTTATACATAAAAGGCATAGGATTTTAATTGTAATTATAAGGAGTTTAAGGTATTATTTACTGTAGCATTGAATTTAAAAATTCAATACTAGTAAGTAGTACTATTTATCAACCATGTCGCAGGAGAACGGGTGTTACGGGTGACACCTTAAGCTTTAACTACTGTCAACAGTTCCTGAGCAGAAACATGAATAAAGTTTACGTAAAGCTTTTTTGGCGTTTTCGTGGCAATTTTCAACTACACCTGTAAAGGGAAATGTTCACTCAGACGCTCCTAGAGCCATTGTAAATATTTTGCATAGCACCAATTTTATGACCTTATTTTATAGAAGCTGTGGTAGCCTAGGGGGTAGAAAAAAGGATTCTGAAGCGAGAGAGCCAGGTTCAACTCTCAGTGCGTACTACGACTTTGTTTATTTTCAAATTTATGTACACCTGCAAATTTTTTAGGGAAAATTGCATGTAGTAGCAATACAAAACACTAACGCCGATGGAAAATATCGTAAGGAAACCGGCGGCGGCTTGCTTGGCTTATCTTTCCTGTGTGGGCTAAGCCGATTAAGCTGTCAGGATAGCACCGATGCTGGATACGCCTACACCATCTAAACAACTGACAACATCTCAGGCACTGTCGCGTCTGAACGGTCTCTCCACCTATCTAGTTTGAGTGAAGATGCCACAGGACGCTGCATAAATCATTCACTAAGTAGCTACAATCTGTTAAGCTTTTAGAATATACCTCGGCTACTATCGGATAGAATCGGATATATTCGTGTAAAAGAAATATCGGAACTAATATGACACTATTTTCGAAATCGGAACTAATATGACACTTAATTTATCTAATGACACACACTAATGTTTATGACACACACACTCGTGTGCTTTCGGCGAAAACCGAAGCCTACTCTAGAGCCCGAGGTATGTTCTAAAAGCTAACAGACTGTAGATGCAAAGGCCTAGGTTAGGGAGAAGAGACAATACGTACGGAGCCCTAAGCTGCCACTTTACAAGCGATTTTGTCTTTCGAAGGGGATACCGCCGTTTAGCCAAAGTATTTTTCGCCAAATTTTACTTCCCAATAAACTTATGGCATCAGTTTCATTTCCCAAATGAAACTTTAGCAAGTTTTCATTTCGCATTTTATTCATTTGGCCAAATTATCATTTCGCATAATTTTACTGCGTCAAGTTTTATTAAGACAAACGTTTATTATGCTAACGTTTTATTTTGGCAAGTGTTATTTTCAAATAATGGAACGGGGGGTCGGCGATGTAAAAAATACGTGACAACAGAAATATAGGTGCGACGACGCGCGTAGCGAAGCGGAGCGCGTCGGAGCGTTAGGTTCTCTATGTAAGATCGAAAACAGACTCGACTTTGATGCGTTCTTACCTTGCCTCTTGTTGCCTCTTTGGTAAAATGAATTTTGACCAAGTATTTATTTGGTAAACAATAACTTGCCATAATAACTTTTGCTAACTGTTTATTTGCTTAAAGTTGTTTTGAGAAATGTTTTTTTGCCACCAAGTGATAATTTGCGGAAAATAGTTTGGGAAGTAATACTTTGGGAAACGATTTTTGGCAATACATTAGTAAACCCTTTTGAAGGCCTCTGTGGTGTAGCGGTCAAATCATCTGCCTACCATACGAGAGATCCCGGGTTCGAATCCCGGCTGGGGATAACAAAAAAAACCCCAGGTTTTGGATGTTTACATGTTTCTGATGCCGCTGTTTCTGGTTCCGACGACACAGGGTGTCCTAGTGTAGGGCCAGAAGCAATGTATGTGCATGTATCATCATCATCATCATCAGGCTGTATTATTCAACTGCTGGACATAGGTTTCCCCTAATGAGCGCCATAGCGCCCTGTCTTCAGCTTGCCGCATCCAGCATCTGTCTGCAGTTTTTCGCAGATCGTCATCCCACCTGGTCGGAGGGCGTCCTACACTACTTTTGCCGAGTCGCGGTCTCCACTCAAGAACACGTTTACCCCAGCGGTTGTCGGTTCTTCGCGAAATGTGGCCAGCCCACTGCCAATTCAGCTTGCTAATTCTCTGAGCTATAATATCGATAACTTTGGTTCTCTGTCGGATGTATCGTTACGAATCCTATCCTTCAGAGAAACTCCGAGCATAGCAGAGCTCTCTCCATGTATGTAAATGTAAAATGTAAATGTCTGGGTAGGTTAAGTACAATTCACAACTTAATCAAGTCGTAATTCAAGCCCACGGCTTCCTATCTATGGGACAACCACTTTACTGTCACTTGAAATACTTGCAACCTTATCGATACCACCCGTTTCGGCACCATACGTTGTAACCACACCGGCTGCGCTACTACGCCTCGAAAGCAAGCTTTTTGCCATAGAAGCCTAAAAACAGCAAAATGTCGCAAAATACCTACCGAAGAAATCTTCATCTCAAAAACAATAAGCAGAATAGCGAAGGCTGTCCGACAAGCGTAACGAAATTACTCACCGCGAGGCCAGAATGAAACGGAAAATTCCAAATTGTTAACAGCAAATCTAATAACTTCTTTCAAGATCCCGTCGACAGGAGATCAGCCAATTGATAGGTCGAAGGAACTCCGGCTTCTTAGTAATGTTTAATAGAAATTCAATTTAGCTCATTCAAATCCACTGGGCACCCGGTTCGTCGGAGAATTTTTCTGGCAGATACTGTTGACGTCGCTGTTAAAAACAAGTAGGTCTACTTTACTAGCAGTTAGAGTTCAATGTTGTGCTTCCCCTTTCTAATGAGTTGGGAAAGTAGTTTTAAAAGTAAACCTAATAAATAGAAAACCACAGAAGATAGACAGACCAGAAAGAAAATATCAGGAATGCGTCTTTGTTACTACTATTGTAACGAGATAGAATAATACAGATAAGACAGCATTCTATTGGCTATCTCGAGTCTCGGCTGCCACAGTCACACTTTAGCCATGGCTAGTAAGTAAGTAAACCTAAGTTTCTCACTCTACGTCGAGAGAGAGACAAAGCGTTCATGCTAAATGAAAAAAAAATATTACGTTTTTTTCTTATTTATTAGTTTGCAACAGGCCACGCTGCACTCTGGAGCATTTAGGGCTATTGGCACTGACTGAAAATCAGCGTTGAGGGCTCCCGCTCTCAGCACTATGCTGAGTCAGCTGCCATTTGCAGCAGCAGAGGCACACCGCGACAAAGTTTGTTAAGTGTTTTTATTGTTTTTTTTATTGTGTTGTCTGTTGTTGCAATAAACGTTTATCTTTCTTTATTTCTTTCTTTCTTTCTAAATGAACGTTTAACGGCCTTATTTAGCAGCAGTTTATTTTATCTGTGGTCACGTCTTTCTCTTCTAGTATCTCCACGACAAACTATTTTCTAGGCATTTATCGAGTGATTAAATCGCAGGAAAAATAAAACCGACATTGTATTAACTTAATTTAAGAACAAAAACCTGAGGCAAATCCACTATAGACCAAGCGGCACGGCTTACGATTTATACAATTGAAAAGAGGGAAAATAGACTCATACACCGCATACTGAATACAACATGATAAAGGCATAGCATGCCTATAAAGTTTCTTAAGAGCTGTCTAACTCCCCAAGGGATTTCCAATACGAACAACGATAAAGAACTTCCCCGGGCAAACAACTTAATTGACCTAACTTGTAAACTTCGTGTCAAAGTCAACCCCTTCTCTTATTCCCACAATAAAATTGTATTTCCTTTTACCTCCAAGGGGCTTGATTGACGAACTGAGCATTCGACGGTGAGAGAACAATAAGTATATTTCCGATTCGCAATTTTGTAGTAGTGCCTATGCCTCCTATGTGTG
The DNA here is from genome assembly GCA_947310845.1 of Yponomeuta plumbellus. Classification (NCBI taxonomy): domain Eukaryota; kingdom Metazoa; phylum Arthropoda; class Insecta; order Lepidoptera; family Yponomeutidae; genus Yponomeuta; species Yponomeuta plumbellus. The sequence continues at coordinate 8,427,986 of OX371192.1, read as the reverse complement.
AGAGAGAGGTCTGATACAAATGTTTATAACTCAGTTCGCACCGCGTTTGCAATGGCTCAAGTACCCATAATAATACATCGTTATTGCCAAAGAACCAATAACCGATGGGTTAGAAATCGGCTACGAACATAGCAAAGCACACGGATCAAAACGTATGTGTGTCTACAACATGTCGAACTTTGCGTGTATGTAACTTCACTCTACGCATTACGTACCAACGGGCGACTTTACAAGAAAAAGGTTATTTATAGTTATTTTTGCACTAACAGAACCGAGTGCGATTTTTTTTCTTCTTAACCAAGCGTTTTTTTTAAGTCTTTCGACGACACTAGGCTAGGCCTTGTATTCCATAGCTCTAAAGATTCTAAGTAAACTGACCCTTCAAATATTGTTTTGCCACATTATTAGCCTACGACTAGGGGGATGCACCTAGTTTTCAGTCTACTAAAATTCAAATTTTCATTCCTGTTGATAATGATAATAATAAATAATAGTCCAAATAAATGTTAAATTGACGTACCCAATTTACAAAGCTTTTTTATTTCGAGCCTCGTGATTATAAGGTATCTTTAGTTTCTCTTTGTATGATATTGTTATAATTTAAGTACAGTTTCTTCAGTCGCAACCGGTTGGAACCGGGTACGGTTTCGATTAATAAATAAACACAAAAAAATTAAAAAATGGGTGGACGTACGCTTACAATCTGTTACAATCTACTGTTAACAGCTGTCAAAGTTTTTTTCATATGCACTTTGGCCAACTGACAGGCTGTTAACAGTAGATTAACAGCTTGTGAGTGTGCGAGAAAGCGAGGGTGAAAGTTCTCTTTTTTTTTAATAGCTGGAAGAGCTACCTGAATATAACTTTTACCAAAACAGTTCCCAACTGCTTTCCGAGCAGAAATATAAGGCAGGTACTGTGTGATGTCTTAAAACTTGTTAACATTAGATCAAGCTCGTGTTTGCATCTCCACATAACGAGCGCAGCGCGGCAGCGTCGCAATAAACTCATGTTACATAATCCTGAAATCCGACAACTCGGCGTAATAAAGCAAGAAATATCTGTCGCGAGTCCATAACTTCACATTTTGGGAACGTTTCCCTTCATTACACATTTTCCCAGACAAGGAGACCTCGACAAACCCGCCTGGAGGCACGCCCGTTCCTTTTCACCGAATTAAATTATATCCTCCCATGAATATTATATACATGAACTCGCAATCTTTTTGTGTTATTCATCCCAGACTTGGTTATGAAAAAGATTCCCAATTAATTTTAATCTTAAAAGACATATCTTTATGAAAAGAAGCGCGTGCCTCGTAACACAACATCATAAATAATCACGCGATACATTGGCTGAAACGCGCTTTATATTCAACCCCCTCGATTCGACGAGGTTTTTTATCGTAGCTACGAGATAAATGTCCGGTTAGTAGGGGTCCAACGTTGATTTATATTGACGTCCGTCAGGGCAACGAATTACGAAGGCAGCGATGTAAATCACCTGACGTCGAGGCTTGCGCAATCGATAGGCGTCCTAAGCGGGCCCGCACGGGTATCGTAAAAACAATAAGAAACATTCAGTTCAGTCACGATTTTTACGAAAGTTTGATGAAACAGGAACATCATTTACCGTTTTCTTTGAGCTTTAAACAAAAACGGCGGCTTAAGAGATTAAAATAATAAGTAACTTCGTAAAAACGTAACAGGCAAAGTCTCAGGTCTCGTTACGGGGTGATGTTTATTGCAACGCCAGGTTGGGTGTAAAACTTTTTTATGCCAAAAAGTTGACACTCGTAAAACATGTACGGGGTGGATTAAAAAGGGCGGGTGAAAGTTGGGGGACCCGTGGCCGAACGTATTACTACAATCTGTCTACACGTGTATTTTAATTACGGGTAGATACAGCCTCTCTACTTTCAACGCTAATTTGGCCAACTTGCCTTGCAAATAAGTGCAAAAGGCACCTATTTAAGCAAGTCGAAGTGACACATCTAACGAAGAAACGATAACTAACGGGATAACGATGAGAGCTGGCAAACGATTTAACGTAGGTTGTCCCCATAGTAATATTTTTTCAATTTGATATTCTTATCTCTATAGTTTAGAGGTCAAATACTGGCATACACTACTTTTCTCTGAACCTGGTAGAGCGTGTAACGAGGTGCAATTCGCCTCGTTGCTTTCTATTATTTTTGGCCATTATCCATTCTAAAAATCATATTTCTACATTTACCACAGTGGTTGGACGTAGCTGAGCCAGATAATCCTCAGCTTCCATGGAAGGTGGACCTGAATGTCATTATTATTTTACCACATAACTAGTACTAGATCACGACCCGGATTGTCTTATTCTCCCTATTACTTTATCTATAACAACCATAAAATATTTAATTTCTTTTACCTCATAAATAAGTTAATAAACTTCTCTGCCTCTTGATACCCTACTTTTACTTTTACCGACCGCACTCCTGTTCCCATATATTGCGCCAAGCTAATTTAAAAATACATATAAAAACACTAAAAACATGAAAACAATAAACCCATGTGACTCTTTATTGATTTCCCAATTCATCGCTCCATGCACTTTTAGGGCTCTGACCCAGAAAGGCGCTGGCTACACAAAGACAGCATCACTCGAGACTGAACAATACCCGTCTCGTCAGGACTTTCATTACTGAAACACTACGAGAACCCGGATACCATAATTGGAATGAAACGTCCACAATAACACACAATTTCAACAGCAACTCTAAAGTTACAGCCGTAAGGTTGAGATTAACGCGGCGCGGAAGTGCAAATGTTTTGCTTTTAAAAACGCCTTGGATACTGTGGAGAGACTCGAGCACAGGCTTTCAGAATCGGAATGAGGGCGAAAAATGAATTGTAGAGCTGTCCTTTACTGCGTGCTGGCCGGAACACCCCGTCGAATGGCTCAAAAGGGAAGATATGCACCTAGTAAACAAACGCGATTGGGACCTATTGAAATACATAAATACACAATAATTATGTATGAGCGTAGTGGTATTTAGTCATTGGAGCAGAAAATAGTAATCAAACTGAGCGTAAGTATATAAATTACAAACTGATAAATCCAAAAGTTCTGATTCACTAATGCCCGGTTCCAATATCCACAAAACGCGTCGTTTTTGCTTACGATCGGTTACAATTCCTACGAAATTCCTACGAACCGTCAATAAATTGTAGGGAAAACGGATCGTAGCCGGTAGGCGTATATTATAGGAACCGGGCATTAGTGTACCAAAAGTACTAACGACCGGTTTCTGAATTGAGAATTTCCACTGAGTAAATACTTAAGTAACGTGCTATGACACTCTTTTCTAAAGAAATTTGACGGGACAGCGCTACAGTTAAGTAAATAAGAGAAATTCTCAATTCAGAAATCGGCCCTATGTCTATCAAAACGATCCACTAAGTTTACAAATTATTATTTTTTTCAATACCCATAGACAACTTATAGTAAATTTGATTTGTGTCGACCCTCGTATCATTATAACATACGCCATATATTTTTATCACGTCGCGTTTTATAGATATACCGGAAGTTGTTTTACATGAATTTATACTTCGTGTCTATTTTGTTACTATAATATTGTAAGATTAAAGTAATTGTTGAAAGTGATTTCCTTATAAATATGTTTTCATGACAGTGTAAATTAAGCCTGGATAGTTTTTGTTAAGTTTGCGGTAAATTTATCATAACAAAAAAGAAAAGAAATATAACAGGAGCAGTAAAACGAGCCTACTTCCAATACTTAAAAATTCCTGTATCAAATCTTGATAAAAAATAGGTACCTGGAGAAGTAAGTGATGATTGCAGAAGCGTGATTACGAACTGGGCTCCAGAAAAAGAAAAACTTAAAATTTGTCATACCAATCCAATGAATTGAACCAACAAAACCTGCCACTGACTGCTACCTTTGCCAAACAAAAACTTCTGGTTTTAATAACAAAAACAAGAAATATGTCCAGTACCCTGATGTCCCAACGGTCACAAAACCTGTGCTTCACTTGGATGGAGTTTCTTATCAGTTATTGCCTAGTAGTTAAAATAAAAAAAATGAATCAATAAAATTGAAGAATGTTTTACGAAACAGTGCGATCTTGATCATCATCACTGAATGATGATGATTTTATGGAAGATAGGCAAACCTCACATGATTACGCATCCACTTTTTGCACCCAGATTTGGATTTTTTCCCAAAAACCGAGGAAGCGTGAGTGACAAGCATGGCCAACGTTTCCATCAAAATTTCAATTCATTTGAAGAGAGGTATCAAGGTTTTTGGGACAAAAATATTTTAGCTGATTACTGCTAGCCTATCTTGAGAGAAACTGACCCCGACTAGTATAAAAAAAGTAGTACTTTGAGCAATTTTTAATGTTTTTATTGTGTAATCAAGCAAAAAATTTGCAAACTTTCTTAAATTAATATTTTTAAAACGTGACATGCAAATTTTTTTTTTTACTTCAGTATCGGACTAAGGATGGTTTATTCTAAAGATACACATCACTTTCATGCGTGGGTATTTTTTGTTGTAAACTAGTGATTATTATTCAACTACACGAACAATCACCTATGGTTAGCTGGAAGAAAATACTTTTTAGTATTGAGCTCGCCTTTGTGCAGATCTTTTCTTGTGCAATAAAGAAGTTTCAAACAATCAAACAATACCAATTTCAGCAAAAATTCAAATGTTCAAAATTTGGATTAAACATATGTACATAGGTACATACGCTCACGCCTGCATCCCAGAGGGGTAGGCAGAGTGCAGGGAGTGCCACCTGCCACGATCCTGACAAATCACTTCCGCTTCATCGACATTCATTAGTCGTTTCGCACGCGCGTCAGTTTCGGGAACGTTTCTTACCCTTTAGGTACTAATACATCCCCTATTTTGATTAAACTTGGCACATTGTATACAACAGACCCACAGCTCAGGTAGGCCTCCCACCAGGTGGTCTGGCGGCTACGGTTGTTCACGGTGAATAGAATAGAATGGAATGGAATGGAATGGAATAGAATAGAAGGGTTGGTTTCAGTCCCTGTTGCTGGATGCGAGCGGCACAAGATGGAAAACTTGCAAAACCACGAGGGAGGCCCATGTCCTGCACACCCTGCAGTAGGCGCCAAATGGCTGATTTGTATTGTATTTAAAGATTTGATTAAAGGAAAAGAACAACAGCGAAAAGTTTGACAAAGGCAAACTACGCAGAAGATTATCGGAGTTCTTTACTTAAGTATTTTTATTTATTACTAGCTGTTCCGGCAAACTTCGTAGCGCCGCAGTTTTCGTAATTTTTCCATATTTTCTCACCATCTCAATCTTCCCTGGAATTCTAGAAATATAAAAAACAAAAAATCTGCCAAATCGGTCCAGCCGTTCTCGAGTTTTAGTGAGACTAACGAACAGCAATTCATTTTTATATATACTTAGGTACACACTATGAGAAAACAAGGGAATGAGAATGATCCACAACACATATGTACAGTTAGTACTTATTTCAAAAAATGTTTTCTTAAAAACATATTGATTGCTAATCAAATAAGGAATATGTATGTAACACAAAAAGGTTAGTAGTGCAAGTACACTAATAAATAACCCGTAAGTTGGCCAGTGATAATTTGTTAACAAAATCTCACGTAAAATCTAAAGGGCCTGAAAAAAACATGCCAGCTGGGACACAGTAGACTGCTTTGCCTATTGGGTATTTAACAGGATGTCAAATGAGTTAGGTACTTTTAAAACAGAATTTTGTATGAAAATACTTGCTTGTGACGTCACATTTCAGAGCACTCTTTTTATGTTTCATCTATTTAAAAATTGTAATAACTAGTAAATGATTAAAATAAATACATTTTTTGAATCATTTTGTAATTTTTGTTTTAATCGAGCATCTCAAATAATTTATTGTTGATAGTGTCAAATACCGTATTTCAATACATCTCGAACCATAAAGGCGTCGGACGAATGTTGCAGTTGCACATGACAACTCTCGTTTTCCGGCGCAAAAAGTTCAATTTAACCCGCGAGTTATTTCGTGCAGAAGGCGCCCGAGGTAGGGTTACTACCCTGCCTCGACAAAAAGCTTGATTCATTTCAACAGATCCAGCTTCGTGTTTTTACTGAAACGCGCTCAGTGAAAATTCAAAGCTGAATCCACTGACTTTATAAAACATAAAGATAAAAACTTACATACAGGCATTTACATTGCTTTTGGCCCTACCCTGTGTCGTGGGACCCAGAAACAGCGACATCACTAACATGTAAACACCAAAGACCTGGTTTTTTTTTGTCCTCAGCCGGGATTTGAACCCGGATCCTCTCGCATGGCAGGCAGATGCGCTAACCGCTGCGTCACTGAGGTCGTCGTGCTCTGTTGATTGTGATTTACTATAATTTAAGATGATTTCTTAAATAAAGCTATATTACCTACTAGCTTTCGCCCGCGACTCCGTCCGCGTGGACTTTAGTTCAAAATTTTGCAACCCCCTTCACTCCCGTTAAGGGTTAAATTTAGAAAAACGGTGAAACACGTGTTCAATCAATTGTGTTGAAGAGTATTTATTTCAAGTTTCAAGAAAATCAGACAACATTTTTTATGCCTCCTATACAAATTTTGGCAACCCTTTTCGCCCCCTTAGGGGTTGAATTTCAAAAAATCCGTTCTTATTCCTTGCTTACATTATATACAGATCCTCTGTGCAAAATTTCAGCTTCCTAGGTCAAACGGCTTCGGCTGGGCGTTGATGAGTGAATGAATCAGTCAGTCAGGACTTTGAATTTTATATATATAGAAATATAGATAGATAGATAGAAGATATTAGACTTAAACATTCAGATAAATCATGTTTGAAAGTCCAGGCGGAATTCAAACAAGTTCTCTAAAATTATGAATATGAGTATTTAGGTAAAACAGAATAGTATGACTTTTCTAGCATGACGGCGCGAGTCCCGCTTTTTGTGGCACCAAAATATCAGAATTTGACAATGTAGGTAGGTATAGCATTTTAGAGAAAAGTTAAAACATATTTGAGCGTGTTAAAACGCGTGACTTGCGTCGTAATATTATGCTGGTAGCCCTACGAGGATGTGTTATTGGGCGAACAATGCAATATGGCTGCACGCAAGAAAAATTACTTACGGGAAGAAATCTCGGCGGCACCCTCTGAAAAGTACCTATCGGAGACGAGGGGCGAAGCGGACACTTACGTACTTATCGGCATAGTGCGTAAGTAGGTAAGTGTAGGCGTAGAATGAGCAAACTAGCGAATAAAAGCGTATTTTTTACACTACTGTGTCTGAACAAAAAAAAAAGACATTTCTTGAAATTGTTACAAAAACACAATGTAGACAATTACGTAATAAAGACAGTCGACAAAATAAAAACAAAACAATCTAGGAACGAACATGTGAGGCATATAAGATTGAAGGCGGCGAGGTTCCATACAGTAGCGTATGGCGCCCACCGCCCAGCCACCCTCGACTCCAAACGCCTCAGGTGCTTCAGGCGATAAGTTGTATTTTTTCAGGGTTTGTGTTCATGTTTGTCCGTATATTTTCTCCAAATAAATACATACATACATACATAGCCTCACGCCAGTATCTCAGAGGGGTAGGCAGAGACCAGGGAAGGCCACTTGCCGTGGTTCGTGATTCACAATAACATTTAAAATTCTAAATCCTTTTAGTTGGACCTAAATAATTTATTTGTGGTGTTAGAACTTAACCTACTTAACAAAGGTAATTTAGGCACTTTCCAGCAAAAGCTATAAATGTTGAAAACAGAAGCATGCTTATCTACGCATCGGAAGTGGTTTAGGTAATTATCGATACTGAAGTAACGGTTTTCAGGTTTTTGTTATTTGAATGTCACATTGTAGAATGCCAGACAAAATAATATTCATTGAATCTTAACATTTTGATGCAGACAAAAAATTAGCACAATAATAATTAGCATGACAATTAGGGTCGAGTCGCGCACTTTACGCGACAAAATGTCAATAGTCGCGACTTTCCAGTAGATTGTTGAACTCTAATTTTATTTTTATTTGTTTTATTTGTAATTTTAGCCCTGCCATTGCTTATTAGCAGACTCCTCTACGTGTTTCATACCGCTACAAACGACAATCCTACGACCCTTGGCGCTCACGTAGAGATCATCATCTCGTAATATAGGAAAAGCCTCGGTCGCCGGCGGAAAATCCGTCTTCCCGGCTGCCGCCTCGCGAAACGCGTCGTTAGGGAAACGCATTAGTTATTTCTAGGGGCCTTGAGTAATGCATACTTCCGTGAACTCTGGAACAATTCCACTAGCTTCAGGATGGACTTGCTTGCTTGGAAAGCTATGTGGGTCATCAAAGGATTGTCAATACGGAGAACTCTCAGTATGGACCGATCATGAAATGGCGGAAGAAGGTATCAGTTGTTCCGTACTAAGCTTCAATACTACTTGCTCTAGGAAGTGAATAACACAGCACAGCTGACATTTCTTGATATTATAGTGAAATTGGCCCCACAGATAATAATACCTAGCAGTACCTATTCATGAATACAAACAGTATTCGTAGAGAGAATGAGTTCTATGGGAACTCGCGAAGCACGATGTATATTTACTTTCTTACTAAGTCATCTATAATATGCAGATCAATTCGCTAACGAAATTCACAAAACCTTGAAGAAACCTAACAAGTGCGAGCCGTACGCGCCCACCGAAGATTCCGTAGGTACAAATTTGTAGATAGATTTGTTCCGCGCAAACTTCAGATTTTTTAAAAATTTAATTATAAATATTATATATAGTTTCAGATGTTTTCCGATACTTGTACCTACTTAGTATAAGACGATACTAAATACCAATCATCGAAAGTATCCTACGAACTTTAATTCCCTTGCGTGTCGAAATTTTTCAGAATCGCTCGTAGCCTGGGCTGCCTGAGTGATCTTAAACGATCACTAAGGTTAAGCAACATACGGCGCGTTCAGTCCATGGATGGGTCACCGTCTATGACTAACGCTAGTGGCATTTTTCCGAGCGATTCCGTGCTTCGCAAGGCACGTTAAGCAGTTGGTGCCGGCTGCCGTCGATAGATGGCAGTCGTTAAGCCAAGTCAGAGGCCTTAGGGCGGCTTGAAAACTTCTGACAGTAAGACCAGCCACTAGTCTTACAAGCCTCCACCAATCCGGACTTGGCCCCCGTGGTGGAGTATGGCCTATACCTTCCTCAGGGAAGAGACCCGTGCCCCTCGGTGGAGACATAATGGGTTGACGATGATGATGATGATGATATGGTTTTAATTGAAACTCGATACCTCCACGCGTTCCCAAGACAAAGGGTTTTGACAGACAGATATACCGATGCACGGCTAGACAGACAGACAAGTAATATAATATAAATAAAGGTCCTATTTTTCCTTTTGAGATACGGAACCCTAAAAAAGGGATTAATTCGATGTTTGTATTACTTTCCATTTAGATAGGTACCTACTCTATGATAGATTGAAGGTGTAACTCAACCCGTGTACGACGTTGTAAAATGACAAATTAAACAGCCCCTTCAAAGCGACCCTCTATTGAGGGCAACCTTATCGTGTCAACGGTCGACCTAAAAATATCAAAATTTGGATTCCATACAAATTGATAAGCGCGGGATTCGCAAAAGTGAGGCCCATCCGGCCGGCCCGACTCCGGTCAACATCCGGCTGGAGCGGACGTCATTTCTGGACCGGAAAATCGGCAATCTCCCGCTCCTACCTGGGGATTTTTTGCATTACGTGCTACTGACATCTGTGAGTTCTGTGACCGGGGCAGGCAGTGTTGCGATTCGTAGGTAGGTGTAATTTCGCGGTTCGATCTTTATGACAGTCCTTTGTGCCATCAATAAAGGATTTATCTATAGGACAAAGGTACCTATATTGTTTAACTTTATTTTTTTTTACGTAGCCTCCATTTTTGTGTCCCACTGCTGGGCAAAGGCATCCCCCAGTTCAGTCCAAAGTTTTCGGTCCTGGGCCACCTCAGACCACTCCGGCAGCTGTTGGTCGAGATCGTCTCTCCAAAAATTTTTTTATAGTTCTTTTTTATACATCCCACTTCAGGGCACAGGACTTCTCTCAGAGAAAGTAAGGGCCGCGTGCCCACCGCGGATTGGAAATATCAAGCGCTGAGGTAAGTGACCACCCCAGACACTAAGGACCCTCTGTGTTTACCTTAAGCCGTAAAGGCTGCTGTACACGGGTAGAGTAAACGGTAGAGTAGAGCGGTAAAGTACTAACTATCCTACTAACTCTACCAATGTAAACAGCATTGGTATAGAGGATTAGTACGATAGTAAAGTTGGTACTCTACCACTCTACTCTGCCGCTCTACACTACCGTTTACTCTACCCGTGTACAGCAGCCTTTAGCTAGTGGTACTGCTACTAAAACTTCACAAATGTACGAGTATATAATTTTGAAAACAAAGTCCTGAGTACATGCCAAGTTTTAGGCCCACGACCTTCCAACCAAGCGACCAACTTAAAGAAACAACCCTGTATATCACATACCAGGACGACATTCTATTGAAATTCCTGAACATATTAGGTATATCTCTCATGAAAACACCTACGAAACGAGTTTTCACGTGCACATTTCTATGCAGCAATAACCCTCTGATTTATGCCCGCCAGATATTTATTATGCCAATAAAAATTGTCTTCACCTCCCATTGCAACTACACTTTCACCCTACCTTATTTGTATTTCTTGTTTCAATCTACATTACAATTAGGGTTCTAATGCCTTTTAGAGCGGGTACACACTAGGCGTTTTGAAGCGCGCGCTTTTGTAACCCGCATTGTAAGAAGTATGAGGTCTGATTGAAGTGTACACATACAAACGCGCGCTTACAGCGCGCTTACTGCGCTTTTGCTTCACACCAGCAAAACCCGAAAGTCTTCCTAACTGAGAAAATAGTACGCACAGAGTACATTACTAAATAGAGAACAAACTCTGATATAAAGTTTCAGTACTACATTGCCATATAATATAAACATAAATAGCCATAGGCAAATAGGTACGCTATACCTATAGGTACCTGTATGTATAGGTTCGAAAAGAGATGTGGATTTATTTTCTAGTTTTTAAAAGTAGAAAACTCCAAGTTAAATCAATTTTTTATTTCTTTCTTTCTTTTTTTCTCCTCCCAGCTAAAATATTTAATTTTCACAACAAATCCACAACACAGAGTCCTTTTTCTCAACGCAATTTCTGGATATATAGCCGGAGGTACATTAGCTCAACTCAACGGAAAACTACACTCCAAAAACTAAATAAAACAGGAGCCAAAACTACGAAGCGCAGACACAAAGAAAAGTATTAGTTACTTTACTTTTACGAGCGCAGATGCCACCATCACAGATAACTAGTTAAATTAGTAATAGCCAGAGTAGCCACCATGACGCAGTGTTGCCAGTGGCAGATTGTTGTAGCATAATAGACGAAATACCAAGAGAATATTGGTTTTATTTATCTGAAAGAATTCCACTAGACAAATAATAACACTATACAAAGATATGATAACACTATGACAGAGTGTCACGATTGTCATTGACAGCACTACCTATAGAGATCGCATACGACCACGGAGCGTGGAGGTCGCATCTCACCTCATTCTCCCCCGGTTCAGTTTTCACTATCACTCCCATCAACCACAAAGTCCGCCAAGTAGGAGGGTAATCTTCGAGTCCTGTTAGATCTCCTAGGGAGTCCAGTCCGAAGAACCGGTGAGGACGTCGATGGCTCTTCTACACGAGGCGGTGACGAAGGAGCTATGTTTTCAGGTGGAGTTGTGGAGTTATTTGTAGATGGGGACGTCGGGTTGTCATCTTCGGAGGCAGTTTCAAAGTTATCGTATCTGATATTGTCGGTAGTACTGGGGAACGGTGCCAATTGACGGTTTGATACCGTTGATGTTTCCCCATTATCCCGTCTTATGAGAGAGTAGTAGGGGTTGGTCTCTAGAAGTTCCGCTTCCTCGACAAGAGGATCCGTTTTTGATGAGCGGGCGTTCTTCTTTACAAAGATTGGCCCTGGCGTAAGCCAAGATGGCAGTGAGTCTCCATTCGGGGATCTTCTAGTGTACGTGAAAAGTTTTTCATGTGGAGTAGCGTTTGTTGCCGTACAAAGAAGAGAGCGAACACAGTGCAAAGCGTCTTTCAACACTGCTTCCCAATTTTCCACTGATAATCCCTTTGATCGAAGGCTGAGTTGAATAGTTCGCCAGAGAGTTCCGTTCAGTCTTTCCACTTGGCCATTACCCTGGGGGTTATATGGTGTCGTTCTGGAGGAGGCTATGTTTGACTGTCGTAGGAATGATTTAAATTCTTCGGACATGAACGACGATCCTCTGTCGCTATGAATGTAGAGGGGTTGACCAAATGTATGAAAAAGATCTTTTAAGCAAGTGATGACGGTGGCAGAGGTCATATCCTTACACGGATAAGCAAAAGGGAAGCGACTGTATTCATCGATAATTGTAAGTATGTACTTGTTGGCCGTTTTAGAGGGCAGAGGTCCTTTGAAATCGATGTTGATGCGTTCGAATGGCGACGTAGCTTTTATCAAATGACCCTTGACCTTGAGAAACCTCGGTTTTATTTCAGCGCAGGTAGGGCACGAGGCGGTCATCTCTTTGACATCATTAGCTGAGTAGGGCAAGTTTTTAAATCTCACCCAATGAAACATCCTTGTCACGCCTGGGTGACAGAGTGCATTGTGGAGCTCTTTTAGTTTGTTTAAATTCATGTAAGCGCACACGCGAGAAAGAGCATCCGCTGCCGCATTTTCAGAGCCAGGTCTATATACAATATCATATGTATAACATGAAAGTTCTAATCTCCAACGCATGATCTTCTCATTTTTTATTTTACTATTATGATTCTGGTTGAACATGAAGGCTACCGATTGTTAGTCCGTTATAAGAAGAAAATGTCTTCCAATTAGGTAGTGCCTCCATTTCTTCAGGCTCTCTACAATCGCACAAGCCTCTTTTTCGATTGAAGATTGTTTGCATTCTGAATTATTCAATGTTCGAGAGAAGAAGGCAACTGGTTTTCCACGTTGGGTTAACGTAGCTCCTAGCGCGAATTCCGAAGCATCTGTTTCGACTGTAAACGTTTCATCTTCGTTAATGGCTACTAGAGCGGCTGCTTTGATATCTTGCTTGAGTTCTTCAAAGCACTTGAGCGCATCAGGTGGTAATGGGAAAGTAGTTACGCATGTAAGTGGCTTGATTTTTTCAGAGAAACGCGAAATCCACTTTGCATAATGAGCAAACATCCCTAAACCTCGTTTGAGTTCACTGCCTTTAGTTGGGGCAGGAAGCTCTAGAAGGGGCTTCAGTCTTTCCGGATCAGGTTTAATAGTATTGTTCTCAACAGTATATCCAAGTAAGTTAATTTTAGTCTTATTGAAAACACTCTTCTGTTTATTTAGAGTTAAATGAAATTTATTAGCGGCGTCTATAAAGCGTTTTAGATTGTGATCATGATCGCTTTGATCCTTGCCGCAGACGGTTACATCGTCTAAGTAGGCGAACGTTCCTACTAGTTTCTCTTCTGTTATGATGAAGTCCAAAGTTCGTTGAAAGGCCGCAACGCCATTGGTCACGCCAAACGGAATGCGTGTAAATTGGTACAATTTGCCGCATGCTTCGAAAGCCGTATATATCTTTTCATTTTCTAGGATGGGTACTTGATGATACGCACTCTTTAAGTCAATTTGACTAAATACTTTGAACTTTGATACGTTATTCACGACTGTTTCTATGTTCGGCAAGGGAAAAGCGTCCAGGTTAGTGAATTTATTTATTGTCATCGAGTAATCAATGACAAGTCGTTTTCGATGGACCCCTCCTCCCGCTACGAGGACTTGGGCTCTCCAGGGTGAAATACTAGTTTCAACTACCCCGTCTTCAATTAATTTGGACACTTCCTCCTTTATGAATTCTTCATCTTCCTTACTGTAGCGCCGGCTTCTCACGGCGATCGGTTGAATGTTTGGTGATAGATTTGTGAACACCGAGGCTGGTGGTACCGAAGCTTGTAACACGTTGCATATTTCTAATGGTTTGGCAGGCCCACCAAGATTGAAATGAATGCTCGAGTGATGTTTGAGCAAGTCATGGCCCACGATGACGTCGGCACAGAGATTGTCGACAACGAGAAGCGGTATTTGCTTGTAGGTATGTTTATTCATCGTAATAGTAGCAAAGCAGACACCTTCGACAAACGAGACTTGATTGAGAGAAGCTAGATTGACTGTCTGCTTGCTGGGTTTTTTGCGTAGTTTCATTATGCGAGCGACTTTACTGTTAATAAAACTGACCGAACTCCCTGTATCGACAAGAGCGTCAGCCTTGTATTCGTTGACCATGATTGAAATTGTCGCACTCCTAAGACACGAAGGAGAGGCGGCAGAAATGGCTCCACTGTGGAACTGTTCGTTGCTAGAGGTCGTAGGATCTTCAACTGTCGTCGTGTTCAAGTTTATATTTCCCGATCTACAGACGCTTGCAAAATGTCCCTTTTTGGAGCACTTTTTACAGGTGGCTTTGCTGGCTGGGCATCTGAACCTTGGATGAACGCCACCGCCGCAGAAGTAACAGGGTTTAGTCGGAGGTGGTGCGCTCGGGGCAGCTTGAAAAGTTCGTGACGATGAAGCTGTCGCTAGATTTTCGGATTCGTTGTCCCGCGAATGACCTTGCGATATGGCGGTGAGTTGCAGAGAGTTGTTACCAATAGTAGCTGCATCCTTCTCGGCCGTTTCAAGAGCAACGGCTTGATTAAGCGCTTCTGAGAGAGTGAGTTTGGAATTTTCTAGCAATCGCTCGCGAATTCTTCGTGACAGTAGGCCGGATATAAGAGCACTACGGACTGCTTGGTCTTCATGCTCTTGGGCTTTGACGTCTTCGAATTTGCAATCTTTCGCAGAAAGTCGAAGAGCCCTAACAAAGTCAGAAATCGTTTCGTCGGCTCGTTGTTTGCGATTAAATAGGATGTGTCGAGCTAGAATAGTATTTTTAGGTTTGACATAGATGTCTTCCAGAACTGTCATAGATTCTTGATAAGTAGAGCATGATTTGATATGTTTGTAAAGAGATGCCGATAAGTGATTGACTAGCAGCTTACGCTTGAGGGAGTCTGGTACATCTTTAGTAATCTCTTTAGCTAAGAAGCTCTCAAATGTCGATCTCCAATGTAACCATTTTGCATCGGCGTCCGCGACATCAGGCTCGATGTCAAACTTATCGGGTCGTAGATATCTTGACAGCGAAGACTTGTCTAGTTTTTCGTCAGGCATTTTCAGTTAAATAAATTGTAGCATAATAGACGAAATACCAAGAGAATATTGGTTTTATTTAACTGAAAGAATTCCACTAGACAAATAATAACACGATACAAAGATATGATAACACTATGACAGAGTGTCACGATTGTCATTGACAGCACTACCTATAGAGATCGCATACGACCACGGAGCGTGGAGGTCGCATCTCACCTCAATAGTCAAATATAACAAGCGAGGCAGATTAAAAAGTTACATTTTCTCGAGAAAAGTAACATAACCTTTTTTTTATTGTAGAAACCGATACAATACTTTATTATGGCAGTTTATTACACAAAAAGTAAAATAAGTTTCTGGTTCCATTCAAAAAAATCTTAATAATTTGTTGATCGAAAGACTGGCGATATTGAAAAAGAAAAAACATACAATCAATTATGTTTGTCTAATGGCTCAGTACACACTATGCCGCCGGCACTGCCGGAGGGTAGAGCCAAGCCAAGGTAGGGTAAGCCAAGCCCCGGCAGGCCAGCGGATCGTGCCGGGTTACGCTTCAAGCCGGCGGCAGTTCGCTCCTGGCATTCGTTTGAAAGTGTTGTGCTAGAAAATGATGCCAATGATGCTCTGCGGCACCAGCGGCAAGTGCCGGCGGTCTAAACATGCCGGCGGCAAAGCGGCCCGGCCGTGCCGCCGGCGTAGTGTGTAGCAGCTATAATATAGGTACCCACCAATTTAAGAATGTCTTTCAGTATTTCTGTTTCAGCTTTGTCTATGTCGTACCGTACCTATGCACTTCCATTACATGTCATAATATGACATTATTAGACGAAACATAGGTGATTTTCATTTCTGAAAAATGGGACATTAAAATTTCACATTCAGTCAGTGTGTCAAACGTATTTTGTAAATGTGTGAACGAGTTTCAGTTGCAAATGTACTGTGGAACTCTACGTATTTTTT
This sequence comes from Yponomeuta plumbellus, assembly GCA_947310845.1. NCBI lineage: Eukaryota > Metazoa > Arthropoda > Insecta > Lepidoptera > Yponomeutidae > Yponomeuta > Yponomeuta plumbellus. The sequence goes on along the minus strand of OX371192.1, from coordinate 8,411,682 downwards.
TATAGTATTCTACTTCTCACAGTAAAAACTGTTATGGCGTTCACAAAAAAAAAACTACTTCCCTATCGCTATAGGTATATATATTATTTCCTTTATAATAAAATAAAATACCTATTTCGTTTTTGTAAGATAATTATCGTTTTAAGAAAGTAAAATATTAGTTAAATTTATAAAAAGAGTTTGAAAAGCGCCATCTATTTCCAGTTATTAGTTATTATTACTTTATTGCACACGAGACATTAAACATAACATTACATTAAAAACAATATGTACAAAGGCAAGCTTATCTCTGTAAGAGATTTCTTCCAGGATGTATAAACTAAACTTATAACGCCATATCTCGAAACTTAAAAACTACTTTAACCAAAATTGTCGTGAGGCGACATCTCCATCTAAGTTTCAGAAATAGCTGATTGTTATGCTACTTAATTGAAAATACACGCCTTTCAAGGAATCTCACTCAAGGAATTGGGAGTGATTCGTGATTTTATATCGTAATAATATTATCTATTACCCATTTTTTTGTTTGCAGCTTAATCACTCTGAGCCGGGCATACATGCATGGTCTTATAAATATAAAATGTGCGCTATGATTAGCCAATAAGGCGTAAAAATGTTTTAAACTTAAAATAATAGTGACATTTACGTGTATATAAAGAAAACCTATCAATAGATAATGTTAATTGATTACATAATAACAAAAAGATATAATTGCATTAAATAAGTACACAATGTCAAAATTTGTCATTTAAATATTCGAGGACGCTATAAAACGATTTGGTTAAAAGTACATTCTTTAACTTAGATTTAAATTTGTCTATGGGGATTTCTCTCCATGCTGAAGGCAGTTTATTATAATATAAAGTACAGCGCCACCAAGTTATCTGTTCAGGTGGGCAAAATTGTAACTAAGTACCTAACTAATTGTAAATCCTGTTACCCATGTGATAGGCAAATAACATCATCACGCCACATGCCTTCACGTATCTGAAATATAGACAACTCCTCCCAAAGCACGTAGGATTATTATATATAAGCTAGTGTAAGACTAGAATAAGGGAGTTAAGAGACTGGAGTCTTAACGATGTATTAAACAAAATGTGATCAACCGTTCCTGTTGTTTCTCTGCTGCGCCGCCGTCCTGCAACCACTCCCCCCACCACTGGGCATACTTCATGGCGACCGTGACAGCGTGACCGTGATGTCGAGGCGTCAGCAGAGGGCGTGAGTTTTTGGACTTGTGCAGGTGCTATTGTTTGTGTTGGGAACAAGTCCCCGATTTCCAGTGACAATGGGCGGCCAGGAAAGCAAAGATAATATTATTGTGTCCGCCCCTAGCAGCAGTATGGTGCCATCATCAACTCCATCTACGGCTCTGGAACTGTCAGAGATACTACTCATGGCCGTAGTTGGATTCCTCTCGGCCTATGCTCTGTCCCGACTATATAAAAAAATTAAAGGAATACCTATATGCCAGTTGGGAGCAGCAGGCTGCTCGCCGTGCGATCCGTGGCGAGACTGTTTGATTCGCGTGCGGTAAAAATTTTTTTTTTTGTGAGTGTAATGTTTTGTTGTTATAACTTTTTATTATTTGTGAACATTTACGTTGATGGCGAGTCTCACCAGTATATTAGAAGAATTGCGGGTTATTCGTAGCGATATTATTAAACTAAGTAAAATTAAACGTGTGTCGTCGCAAGGTAGCAATAAGTTATTAGCAGCGCGGAGTATTAAGTCACGTTTTATTTATTCACTTACTAAGATTTATAGATATATTTTCATTACAATCAAAAGACGCGTTAAAATATTCTTATTTTTCTAGGTAACTTTCTTAAATGTTACTACTAAATTCTCCATTAGCGCCGCTATCAACTGAACAGATAATATGGCGGCACTGTAGGAGCCATGTGACAAACGCTTTTTGTCATTAGTGTCGTATTTGACTTGGTTTTGACTATTCTAGTGGGATCTCTTCGGGCTCGCTTATTATTATCTCTAGCTTTAAGAAATAGATCCTCATTTGTTTTTACAAAAAGGCATGTTTCTAATAAATATGTACATCACAGGCGAAGTGAGAATATAATTTTTAATAAAGATAGCCTTACATTGTATCTTGTTGTTGAAGGCCAAACATGGCTCTGATGCAACGTTTATGTTGTTTAAATGCTGATACTTTATTTGTGCAGTTGCCCCAAAATATCGGAATATTTATTTATTTTGGACTACTAACAGCTTTTATAAATAACAACACAAAGTACTATATTGAAGTAGACACTAATAGACAGTTGTCTTGTTATTCAGGCACGCTATATTTTGGGACATGTATGGGAATCTAGTTTGAGAGTAGCAACCCTGGAAATAAACGAATGGGGCTGCAACAGTGCCATCTATAGAGAGCCAATGAAACTAATTAGTCGTGGTGCCGAATTCAAGTTCGATTAGCGCCCCCTGAACGTCGGTTTTGGTACTACTACTTTATGCTACTAAATTAAAAATATACATATTACACCAACAACGTGTCATTTAACAATACTTCACGATTTTGTATCCTTACACAAAATGTATTTCCCTGTTAATTGTTCTAAGATTGGGCCCCATGATAGTACGTAAACAAGCGCAAAAAAAGAAAAAGCTTTTATTATAATTAGTTTTATAAACAGCCATCACAAATTTCATAATTTCCTCACAGTCATAGTAATTTACAAAAACCTACAGACTTAGAGCCAAGAAACTAGGACTGTTTGAGAATCCTACTTTATTGGCCTTTCGCAAAAAACCGCCTTTTTCGGCAACCGCCGAAATGGACGTAGTACCCTAATCTCAGAAGAAGGAGTACCATAGAAGGAGGAATAAAATAAAAAGTAACAGTTGTATAGCTGTCCATGTTACTCTTACGATAAATCTCTGCGCCAGAAAGAGACAGCTGTAGTGTACTCATGCACTAAAAATGTTACAATCGTACACGGTTGCCACAGATTATTGAACAAAGCCAAAATCGATAGGGCTGGGACAAACTCCATAACGATGTCGATATTATTTATTCCGATCTACATAATCTGTGTATTTTTTTAAATTAATGTTGGTAATTAAGTATTAATATTAAATGATAAAAAAATCATACCTCTTTTTCACAATTTGCAAAAAGTATCTTTTCAATCCCATCACCATGTTTAATAGTGATTTTTCGGACCCATGGCTGTGTACCAAAAAACCTACGACTAAATTCCATTATTCCAATTACTTTAAATTACAGTCATGGGCCCATGATAATCACTATTATCACCATTATCTATCTATCTAATTAGCAATGTATTTATCTCTAAAAAAATATCATTTTTCCCTTGGTGGTGCTAGTGAACCAGCTGGAACCCCTTACGGTTATGTTATTATGTGCTAAGTGTGGTACAACATACCAAATAAGTTACAATAAATATTCATAAGTAACAGTAAGTAATTCTACATCAGGTTTTCAATAATATAAATGGGACTAATAGGGCTATAGCGAATCGAAGAAAGATTTTACCGAGTTATGTGGTAACATGGCAAAAAGTATATGTACGGTGAATATAGAACCTTTTTTTTAATATGTTTGCAAATCTTCAATAATCACCATATACAGCGCCACCAAGTTATCTGTTCAGGTGGGTAAAATTGTAACTAAGTAATTAATTGTAAATCCTGTTCCCCATTTTTTGTTTTATTTATTCACTTACTAAGATTTATAGATATATGTTCATTAAAATTGAAAGATGGGTTAAAATATTCTCATTTTTCTTGGTAAATTTCTCAAATATTACTACTAAATTCTCCACTAGCGCCGCTATCAACTGAACATGAGATGGCGGCACTGTAAGAAAGTATAATGAATAAAACAAGACCAAAATAGGAAAAACTATTTAATAACATAACATAACATAACATTTACACACAGGCACATACATTGCTTCTGGCCCCACACTCGGATACCCTGTGTCGTGTTAATAGAATACGTATTTGTTTCCAATAAATACCTACCACCTAGCATAGTTACTCAAGGCACCCGTTGTAATAACATCATCAGTCCAGGTTCGATGGAATAAAATAAATATTAAAAACCATACGATTTTATTGGTACAAGATTATTTAGTATCAAATAAAGTACGTAGTTTCAAGCTTTTCACATAAAAAGTGGCAGGTTGCAGCTCGAGATAGAGAAGAAACCAACACGTATTACTATAATGTACCTATATGTTTTTTATCCCTGACTTCTGTTTTACAAGTACCTATTAACGTTTTTTTTTTTTCACAAAAATGTGTCAGCCATAATGTAAAAGATAATATTTTATGAAATTAAAATGAAATCAGCATGGTTGCAGCTCACGAACGTTGTCCATTTCCGCGGAGGTCGCAACCTGAAAATTGTTTTTATTTAAGATAAGATAAGATAAGATAAAAAAGTATTTATTGCCTCATCAAAATAACAAGTACTTCACGTTGATAACTTCCACATAAAAAATAATAAAAATCACTTGCACCAGAATCAGACTATGATAGTATTAAACTAGTTATGACCTTTAACTGCTAAACGTTGTCCAGGATAGAAAAAAACACCCAGTCAGGCAATAATCAGGGAAAAATTCTACAAGTGATATACGGCGCCTTGCAGGTTGGAACTGACAACCTATTTTATTATCCAAGTGGAGTAACCACTAGACCAACGAGACAGTCGGGTCTCATGTGAAATTCCTGATGTACATACATACAGCAAAACGTGCACCTCAGTCGACATAATTGTGCAGTATGTAGACTTTATTTTGTTTTTAGTATCATTATAATGTATATTTATAACCTTACCAATGATCTGCGGGCTAAGGAAAAGCTTAAAGTAGGTACGGCACTTGTTTCCGACCAACGCCACTTGCTATTGTTTATGAAACAGTCGCTTGCTGCAAATGCGGTGTAAATTTTTCCAAGACTACTTTGTACGTGATACTGCGTTATCGACATTTGTTATTTTGTACTGTCTTCGGGTAACCTGCAATAGATAATTAACAATTAAAACAACTATACGAACGCAAGAAATAACTAAATATGCTCTACGAACTATCGATACTTTTTTTCACTGAGAAAGTGGGAAAGTCCCATCCCTATTCCCCTACAACAAACAACAAACTTGTATTATGATTTATATCGAAAATATCACAATAATCATGATGAAAACACCATTCTCTAATAGCTAATTTGCAATTCTAGTAGCCCATAGTTGAAATCTTAGAGAAAATACCCTTTTAGGTACACAAAATTGAGACTTACCGGTGGAAGCTGATGAATGTTGTTTCATTATCTTCTCGGGAAGAATGAGATATACATTCTAACACAACACACGCCATGCCGATGGGCACTTATACTATATACCATGAGAATCCACTAAAATTCACTTCAAATGGTGCTTTAGTAAATATAAAATACACAAGCTTCTTGAAAACGGCGCACTCCCAAACCTCTTGTCAAACACACTGCCAAACACAGAACACCCTCTGCCAAATCAATGTCATTGGGCGGCACATTGCATGCCGTCATTTTCTGAGCCGTTCTAATTTGGTAGCGTAATGGTAACCAAAGGTAACCAACTGACGTTTAAGGGGTGTACGCTCGAAAAAAGCAACAAAGACATGCCTATATTTTTCTCTTTCTAACACGGAGCTTGCGGCTATTTAAATTGACGAAACAGACTATGTGGCACGTTTTCATTTTTTAACGCTCCTTCTATGGTACTCCTTCTTCTGAGACCCTAATATAGTATTTTGCTCAACAGAATGTCGATGACAGCTTTTTATATGGTATAGCTATAACGACTGAAGCATATATATATAAACATTATAAACATGACATGCTTACACAATCTCCTGATGGCAAACTAGGATATGATGATAGGTGACGCCCAGCACACTCAGATCATTAGGACAAATATAATAATATAGCGAATTAGCTTCACATTCCCTATCACAACCATCATAAAGGTATGCTTTGAGAGGTTTGAGGATTATTTTAACATTGACATAATTTTCATTACATTTTTTTATTACCGTCCGGCCGCTGGGAGAATACGATCCTGACAGGTCATGTTAGAACGGACGACGTAACCTTGAAGTGGCGTTAAATTTTCGATTGAAATATTTTTATGTCCTATTTATCCTACTAGCAAATAATTTTCATTGAAACTATATCATTGTGTAAACTTACAATCAATGTTATATTTTGCACAGTGATTTAAATGTTAAATAAGAAGAAATCAATATTTAATGTTCGTGCGTAAAATCCTTACCTACTACGCTGTCAAAAGGTTATGTCAACCGTATTTTTTTGTAGTGACGTACCAAAAATAACGAAAATAATAACGGGTCCCTTTAACGATACGAAGTTGATGAACAGGCTTTAGAAAAAGATCATCTCAGAAGCGTTCTCAGAATCTCTCCGTACCACTGCCGTACAAAGCGATTGAGCTGATCTGGGCTCAAAGAAAAGGTCGCACAGCTCGCCACAACACTTCACCGCCATTCGGCACAAAAAAGATGATGACCCTTCTAAAATGCCTGCGAAAATGGCACAAGAAATGACTGAGTGAAGATCGTCTACAAAACAAAACTACTTAATCGTGAGTCAGTAGCAAAAGCTAGTTAAGAATAACGTAAGGAATGATAACGTTGATTTTCTCCCATCACTAGTCATATGAAACAGACAGGTGTCAGGATCGTACCTATACTCCCAGCGGCGGAACAATAATTAAGCCAGATTTATTTTATGCATGGATTACAAAAGTAACACATTATATCGAATAATTACCAAATCCTGTCGAAGATTGAGAGCTATTCGTATGGAACTTCACAGTCAGACAATTAGAATCTTGGAAGCAACGACACAATTCGTAGATCCAAGTAAGAAAAATATTTAGGACTATTTGAGCATAGGTACTACATTTTTTAACATAAAATCTCAAAACCATTTAGAGAATTATGATTTCAGTACAGTTTCTATTTATGAGATGTATAAATACATAAGTCTATATTTTTTAAGATAGGTACTCAATAAAAGCCTTGACCTCATATGACCTCAAAGTATTAATCCTTTGCTTTACTAACAAAAAGAGTACCAAATCAAGAGACGTTAAGGACTTTTTTTTTTTGTTTTTCCTTTTTGTATGAAGGCAAAGACTATCTCTTTAATCATGGTATGATGATGTCACAAACACCAACATTTTTGGAAACATATTAAAAATAGAATAATGAAAAAACTCGAAAGTACCGAAATTAGTTTCTTAAAATCATAAATATTTTCAAAATAAATTGTAAAAAAGATATATGAAAAATAAATAGCTTAGCCAATTCTTAATGAGAAACTTACTTGGAAAGGTCTTTGTAAAAAGGTTGAAAAGGTTAGAGTATGTTGTTACATACTAAGCTCAGCGACTTCATAGCACTCACCTAACTTGTGATGGAGTAATATTGTGCCTAATTGCTCTGTATCTCCTTTCTCATCTGTGCCTTTCAAATTGCAGTGTCAGAATAAATACTTTTTATACTATTTTATCTTCATTACCACTCAGAGATTATAATTATTCTCAATGGATTCGAATCCTGTCATGTAACAATAACTTTGTTTTCTAATGCCCGGTCCCAATAACCTATCTACAGATAACTGCCAGTTAGGTGTCAACGCAATATTGAAATGTTCCTTTTTCTTTTCTATTGAGTGGCCTATCACTAGTTAACATTTTAACTGGTGGTAGCTGGTTGGTAGGTTATTGGGACCGGGCATAAGTTATACATTTGTGAACTTTTAGTAGCATACCACTTGCAAACTGTAAAGGGAAAACATGGTAAGGAAACCCTAGTGTCTGAGGTATTCATCTACCTTAGCACTTGCTACATACTACAGGCCCAACTATGAAGCTAAATGCGAAAATCAGGCCTAACTAGAACTAACCTATTTCCCATCTATCTACAGTCAACTAAACACTATCTCTAGACAGCCTAACCAATCCCTGTTTTGTGTACAACCACCAGATCAATGAGGGAGAATAAAAATGTGCATTACTAAATCAATTTAACTATAATTAAACCATCTCTATTTACACAAAGTAGATAAAACAAATATTACTCAAACTTCATCAACAAGCTTAAACCTTTGATGCTGAGGCTCAGGGATAACGTTGAAGTACTTCTTGAAGATGGTCTGCTGCTCCCTGCCAGAATAGAGCCTCTGTACCCAGGTGTGGTTCCATTTTGGGTCAAACTTCTCACAAGTGATGACCACCTTACCAGGTTCCATAGCGAAAAGAGTGCCATTGCGGCCAAAACCCACCTGAAATCCAGATATTTTGAAATTTTTATTGGGAATGCAATATTATTATTATGTTGAAAAAAAAAGTAATGGTCCTGGCTGACTAAAGTGGCCAGACGGACGCCCTCCGGCTGAGGATACCAAGCGTCCGGAGGTCAGGGCGACAGCGAGAGAAAACGCCGGACTATCCGGGCTGTATCAAGCAGCACCGCCTTCTGCATGACAGCCGGAAGTATGCCCACCGCCTCAACATTTCAACCGCCTCAGATGGTTAACGAGACTGGTTGGAATAACCCATTCGCGGACAAAACTATAGGAACTATTTCGGCCGACACCACCCCCCACATGCACACAACAATAATATTATTATTATTGTTATTAGACACGAGTCTGAAGTTCCAAGTAGAAAGAGATAATGATTGTTATAAGATACTACGGCCAGTGCTGCAAGTTATCGGTCAGTCAGATTTCTGTTACTTCTAAACGCTATTTGGTTTGATCATAGTGATCAGTCTCCCTGTTATCTAATCTCTTTAAACGAGCAATTCTTGTATATATATTTATATATAATCAGAATCTCAGAAACGGCTCCAACGATTTTCACGAAATTTTGTAGGCTTTTACAGGTTACATTTTTAGAAAACGTAGTTTTATCCGTGTTTTACGCCAATTGAAATTTGCTATGATAACATACAGAGGTAAATTTCACATCTATCTACAAGGTTGGGATAGTTCCGACGGGAAAACGGGCGACCCGTTTCGGGCCGATTTCAAGAGACCCTGTTTGAGTCATGATGTATTTTTTCCAAGTTCTTTTTTTGTTAAAAAAGGTATATTTTAATTTTATATTACATATTTTATAATACAAAAAAAGTACCGAGCAAAGCTCGGTCACCCAGGTACTAATAATTATCTTACATGTCAGTACTGAGTTAGTGAATAATACTATTGAGATACCTATGATACATTGTGTCATTCCCATTTATATGTACAAGAAAGTGTTATCTATCTCTATAACTATATATAGAGTGACCATTTTTCCAGAAATAGTTTCTTGTTGTGTAAATTTAACATGCTCTTTGAGCAGAACATTCAATGCATAGCTGCTCGGCTTGTGCAGACCCGCATATTACTACTCAACACCAAACGTCTAGGTTTGCTGCGGAACTTTTTAAATAGACATAATTAAATAAACTCACATTTAAACCAGGATGGAACCTGGTAGTACGCTGTGTAGCCAGCATATGTCCAGCCTGTACATAATGCCCATCTTGCACTTTCCAACCTCTACGCTTTGGTTTCACTTTACAGTTGGTGTTCTGAGTACTGCCACCGGTTTTTTTACTGGCATAACGCACGAACTCTGGAAGAATAGAAACGACTTTACAAAAAAAAATCTAACCTTAAAATGTTTTCTTTTTCTATTACTATATCTGAAAATACATACCTAAAGCAAAGGGCTTTACTTTGTTACAATTTATGATAAAATTTATTGACATTCTTTGTTCCTGCAGCAATAAAAGCCTGTACCAAAACAAAATATTACAAATCCTATCCTTCAAGAGAAAGGAGTGAACTGAACGAACATTGCTATAAAATTCAACATTTTGCTCAATGCTCTTCAAAGTCCTAGGAAAAACACGATGTTCTGCCAACGTTTCAAAAACGATCAAAATGTATTTACTTTGACAGTCTGCGCTACGTTGCGTTTCAATATCACTACTCGTTATGTGGGGACACTAACATGAAGTGAGGGTGAACAAGGAGGAAAATATTAATTTATTGCATAAAAATTTAAACACTGAGTAGGTAGAGTGTGACAAGTGAGTCGTGGGTCGTGGCCACAGACCTATGGTCGTGGCCGTGCTCAATCAACGGTCGTGCGTGGCACAAGCCTCTGGCGGGAAAGGAGAACCAGACAAAACGGTCCTTGATACCAATAACCACGTGACATATCTCATTCGAAAGGTATTTCTATACTCTACAATAGTTACTATGGGAGCTTGGTTCAAAACACTGTGTGAAAAAAGCTATAGCTATATAAAAAAAAAATCATCTATAGACGATTTTAAGCAATAAAAAATATTTTTTCACTTTTTAACGGCATTGGCAGTCGCTTTGTTACAAGTGACGTTACAAGTGAATTTCTTTGTATTCTTGATTGCCAAATTGCCATGACTATGTTTGACCAGACTTTGATATTATGCTATGTTTGCTTTTCCGTTGACCCTAGGCTTGTTATTGGAGTATCGTTTCTTACCACCCATTGAAAATGGTATTTATCTGTATTAGACTCGATATCATAATCTGTTTTACCTTTGTTTATCTAAACATAAGAAACCGTTATTTGTTACTCACATTGATAATAATAACAGCAAAGATATGATTACCTAAAACTAATGAAGCCTTATAATTATTACTAGCTGTGCCCCGCGGTGTTACCCGCGGTTCATCGATTTTCCCGTAGGAATAAGATATTTCCCCGCGGTAAAACGTAGCCTATGTTTTAATCCAGGGTATCGGCTAACTCCATACCAAATTTTATTAAAATCCGTCCAGCCGTTTCAGCGCTAAAGACTGACAAACATATAAACACACACACAAACTTTCACGTTTATAATATTAGTGTGATTAAGTAGAACTTCCCGATAAGGCGAGCTAAATGTCGCTGAAGGCCACAGCCACAAACGCCGCCACAAGAAGCTAGAAGCGGCCTCTTGTGGCCGGTGGCCGACACTTGAGGTCGGTGGCCGCTACTCTTTTATTTAACCAAAGCAATCGCAGGACGGGATTGAATCTCTGATATAAATAATTCTATATCCATAAGAATTTGCAGGCTGAATTGGCAGTGGGCTAGCTGGCCATATTTCGCGAAGAACCGACAACCGCTGGGGTAACCGTGCTCTTGAGTGAAGACCGCGACTCGGCAAACGTAGTGTAGGACGCCCTGCGACCAGGTGGGATGACGATCTACGAAAAACTGCAGGCAGATGCTGAATGCGGCAAGCGGAAGACAGGGCGCTATTCGCTATTTCGACTCGCCACACACAGTTGACGCCGGTGGCCGCCACACGCTACAATCGTCGCTGCTCGCTTCTTGTGGCCCGCACCGGCCACTAACGCCGACACAAAACGCCGCCACACACCACTCGCGCGATTCCGCACCCTTCTCTCCCTTACCTCAGAGTGCTTAGTGCGAATTTTTTTAACTACTCGATCGCGTTAACGTATTCTATAGGACTGACAAAGCGCGCCACCTAGTTGTCGGCAACGCCACGTAGTCTGTTGTTCATTTAAACAAATATTATTTATTTAAATGAACAACATGGCGTTGCCGTCGACTCGAACAGGTTAACCGAGTGCTTAGTGCGAGTTTTTTCATTCACTTTCGATAGCGAAAGCGTTTGCAATTTGTATAGGAGTGACAAAGAGACAACTAGGTGGCGCGCTTTGTCACTCCTATAGAATATGAGTTTACGTTAACGCGATCGAGTAGTTAAAAAAACTCGCACTAAGCACTCTGAGGTAAGGGAGAGAAGGGTAAGGAATCGCGCGAGTGGTGTGTGGCGGCGTTTGGTGTCGGCGTTAGTGGCCGGTGCGGGCCACAAGAAGCGAGCAGCGACGATTGTAGCGTGTGGCGGCCACCGGCGTCAACTGTGTGTGGCGAGTCGAAATAGCGAATAGCGCCCTGTCTTCCGCTTGCCGCATTCAGCATCTGCCTGCAGTTTTTCGTAGATCGTCATCCCACCTGGTCGCAGGGCGTCCTACACTACGTTTGCCGAGTCGCGGTCTTCACTCAAGAGCACGTTTACCCCAGCGGTTGTCGGTTCTTCGCGAAATATGGCCAGCTAGCCCACTGCCAATTCAGCTTGCTAATAGGGAATGGATGAAAATATCAGAAGTGCTTGATATTTTTTTCGGTGATAGGAATAACCTTCCTCAACGCGAGAAAAAAGTTTAAATTTTTTTGGCTTCGTAGTTAATTTTTAAATAATCTTAATATTTTTCCATTCGTAGTTCTGGGCTCAGTACGGCTTAACAGACATATTCCTTGGTCCCCTACGTATTAAAAAAAAATCTGTGGTGACATTGACAGCTTTTCAAGGTGGATTTTTTTTTCATACGTAGCGGCTAAGGAATATGTCTGATATGCCGTTCTAAGCCCAGAACGACGAATGGAAAAATATTAAGTATATTTAAAAATTAACTACGGGGCCAAAAAAATTTTAACTTTTTTCCCGCGTTAAGGAAGGTTATTCCTATCACCAAAAAAAATATCAAGCACTTCTGATATTTTCATCCATTCCCTATTCTCTGAGCTGATATAGCTTAGAGAATTACCAAGCTGAAGAAGATTACTTTGGTTCTCTGTCGGATGTATTCGTTACGAATCCTATCCTACAGAGAAACTCCGAGCATAGCTTTGTCCATAGCTCACTGAGCAACTTTGAACTGGTGGACCAACCCTTTCGTGAGTGTCCATGTCTCGGCTCCGTAGGTCACGACAGGTAGGACACACTGATTGAAAACTTTCGTTTTCAAGCATGACGAGAAGACTCGGCGTAATTTCCCAAACGCTGCCCAGCCCAGCTAGATCTCAGATCCTCCTCTTGGCCTTGTTCTCGAAATTGTTTTTACCTAACTGCACAATCTGCCGTATTCGTAAGTGGCAGTGGGCCGGCCATATCACCCGAAGAACTGATAATCGATGGGGTAGACTAGTTCTTGAGTGGAGACCGCGGATCGGTAAACGTAGTGTAGGACGTCCTCAGACTCGGTGGAGCGATGATCTTCGCAGGGCGGCTGGCAAGAGCTGGATGAGAGTTGCCGAAGAACGTGCTCAGTGGCGTGCAATGGGAGAGACCTATGTCCAGCAGTGGGCAACCATAGGCCGATGATGATGATGATGATGATGAAGTGTATTTGGAAACGGTTTCGAGTAGGTGACCATGTACGCTGACCGGTATTGAATCAATGTGACCATTGATCATGACTTTGGTTTTATCTTATTTTATTTGGTTTTAGAAAAACTATATTTTATCAAAACTTTTTTTATTTTACGTTCTGATAGAAATTGACCATCACTCTGCACTCTCTAAACATGTTTGCAACTCATAAACATGTTTTAACTTGCACTAATAATGTCATCGAATACGAAATAATTAGTTTTATTGCTTAAAAATCGTCTATGAAAAAAATATTGTTTATATCGCTATAACTTTTTTCACACAATGCGGTAGTTGACACGACCAACAATAAATTATTTGATATGCTCGATTAAAACAAAAATTACAAAATATTTCGGAAAATGTATCTGTTTTAGTCAATTACGAGTTATTACAATTTTTTAATAGATGAAACATAAAAAGAGTGCTCTGAAATATGACGTCATAAACCGGTATTTTCATACAAAATTCCGTTTTAAAAGTAACTCATTTGACATTTTGTCAACTACCCAATTATTTGAAGTGAGCTCCCGTAGTAACTATTGTAATATACTAAAAAACCTTTCTAATGACATATGTCACGTCGTTATTGGTTCTTGGACCAGCCTCCTTACATGTTTGCCGGTTCTCCTTTAATAATCTTTTAGTTGTTATCCCTGCTTAGTCTGAATATAATCTTGATACTTTTGCAAATGAATTTTGTCCAAACATAAATATAAGCAAAATGAAAACATTAACTACATCAAAACCAGCATTTCCACTTCGCCAAAAACAGGGATAATAAAGACGCACGGGCACCACATAAACTTAAAATCATTTTATTAATTCTGAACCATAATCAAAATCTGATTCAAGAAATTCAATGTCTTGTTTCTTAACACAGTAAAATTCATTAAAAATGAAACATGGGCTGGCGAAGGCGATTTTTCCTGCCGTGTCCCACACATCTTGTTATGGAACCTTCCTTTTTTATCCTCCTCATTGTATTATCATATCACCAACTTCTGCAAAAACAACAATAATTATTATTGTGTTAGTTGGCAGATTATTATCACCTAGTAACTAGATTAAGACGTAATCAGATCTTTTTTCGATCGATTCAGGCTCGACCTTGTGTGGTAGTCACTGTTCAAACTTATGTAGATATACTGTGTAGACTCTTCTTCAATAAAACCACCAAGTGCTAGTTTCACATTTATAATGAACTTCTTCCATCAAACAAAGTAACAAACTTCAAGCTTAAAACTCCTTTTATCCATCTAGTATCTTTATTTTCTCGCTCTCGACCAAAAAAAACTCCCTACATCAAAACCACTCTATCCGCCATTTTTCTCCTGGGTTGCCAGCCCGCAAAAAACCCGTTTGCTTATCTAGTTTCGCGGCTGAATGTGTAGTAAATGCTCAAAAATAAAATACCAAGTTGTCTTTAACCAACAAGAAACCTTACACTCGACCATCCTGATAACGTGTATGCCCCCATACACGCTACTGGTGAAACCTTACACTTGGCCGATAAAGTGATTCCTTACAAAAGAACACTAAAATCATAATCAAACAATAGATAATATGATTTCTAAAAAGCAAATATTACTACCTCGAACAATTTTGTTCTCTAACTAGGAATTTGTCTTTTAATTATAACATATCGGATTATACACACTAACTCTCCGAGTAGAGTTGATAGTTATCTGTAGTTGTTAAGTGATATCTATCGTCACAATGTTGTCACTAACTTAAATTGGGATCCACCTTATTCTGATATCGTTAAAATGGTCATATATCTGTTTGTAAGCGTAGAACATAGGATCAACCCAATTACATTACAATCAAAATTCAACAACTTAATCACTAGGATCAATATTGTGGCAACACATTAAAATTGCCACAGTATGATCAACAACTTAATAACTAAGATCAAAATTGCGCCAACATTATTAAAGTTGTCACAATATGATCAACCACTTAGTAAATACGATCAACATAATGCCCTGATGATCTAAAGGGTCACAATGTGATCAACAACTTAATCACTAGGATCAATATTGTGGTAACACATTAAAATTGCCACAGTATGATCAACAACTTAGTAACTAAGATCAACATTGCGCCAACATTATTAAAGTTGTCACAATGTGATCAACCACTTAGTAAATAGGATCAACATAATGCCCTGATGATCTAAAGGGTCACAATGTGATCAACAACTTAATCACTAGGATCAATATTGTGGTAACACATTAAAATTGCCACAGTATGATCAACAACTTAGTAACTTAGATCAACATTGCGCCAACATTATTAAAGTTGTCACAATGTGATCAACCACTTAGTAAATAGGATCAACATAATGCCCTGATGATCTAAAGGGTCACGATGTGATCAACAACTTAATTACTAGGATCAACATTCTGCCAACACCGCTAAAATTGTGACAATGCGATCAACAACTTAGTAACTAGGATCAATATTCTGCCGACATCACTAAAGTTGTCAAAATATGATCAACAACTTAATAACTAGGATCAACATTCTCCAACATCACTAAAGTTGTCAAAATGTGATCAACAACTTAATAACTAGGATCAACATAATGCCCTCATGATCTGAAGGCTCACAATATGATCAATTTTAATTTATTCATAAATTTCATCATTCATAGGTATCAACCATATCACTCACTATCGCTTTCATTGTTTTCATCATCATCAACCTCTATTGCTGCAACATGAATCCATGGTTGCATACGGTCTGCTGCAACGGTAGTTTTGCGTTTCCTTTTTGTCCCTTCAAAAGCAGAAATTGGATCTATTTTATAGCGGTCATTACCCAAAACTTTAATTACTCGAAAAAGACTTTCATAAGATGGCAGAAGTTTTGTGCTTTTGCCATCATTTTGAAGAACATTCTTGGTAATTTTTACTAGATCGCCCTGAGCGTATGTCCGAGCCGGTTTTCTATCCTTATCATAGTATTGCTTTTGATGGACTTGTTCTCTGTCGATCTTGTCCTTCTCCTCTCTGGGCAAGCTCGACAGTTCACATGTTTCGCGAGTTTCGTCTACAATCTCGTTTTAAACTGCTGAATCCAGTTTTAATTTAGTTCCAAACATTACTTCAGGTGGATCGAAGCGCACTACAGTCTATGATTATTTTCAACTTTTTTTCAATGAGCCGTTTTCAGAAGAACTAAAAAAAAAAAAAAATATGGCTGTCAAAGGAATGCAATTTTGGACCTCAGCCCAATAGCCATGTGTGATACGTCATAAAATAGGTCTCAGCGAGCTGAACAAAAGTTACTATGACGCCAACAGCCAAATGATTGTCCTTTCGGAGTTATATAGTATTGAAAAAAAACTAACATTTTCAACAAAATATAACTCCGAAACGACAAACATTTGGCTGTTGGCGTAGTAGTAACTTTTATTCAGCTCGCTGAGACCTATTTTATGATGTATCACAAATGGCTATTGGGCTTAGGTCCAAAAATGCATTCCTTTGACAGCCGTATTATTATTATTTTTATTTCTTCTGAAAACGGCTCATAGGAAGACTCAAAACTTCTTTAACGCACAAACGACAGCTAATGTCTCTAATCCGTATAAATGGATTTTTTTCTCCTCTGGAGTTGTCTGCCGACTGTAGTACCTAAGCCACAAGCTGAAAGTAACTCCTTATCTTATCCTCCTCCTTATATTCTTATCTTATCTTATCTTATCTTATCTTATCTTATCTTATCTTATCTTATCTTATCTTATCTTATCTTATCTTATCTTATCTTATCTTATCTTATCTTATCTTATCTTATCTTATCTTATCTTATCTTATCTTATCTTATCTTATCTTATCTTATCGTATCTTCCCGGCATCCGTTGCAGTAGAATTCCCCCAACACCAATCCTACTCGCGAGGGATCATCATAAATGGTGAGTACGGGTCTTTCAACTAACTTAGTCTTTAAATCATTGAACGCATCTTCCTGACTCTCTGACCATTCCCAACCTGCGTCCTTTTTCAACAATTTTGTTAAAGGGTAAGCCAGCTGCGCCAATCCCAAAATAAACTTTCTAAAATAGCTAACCAACCCCATGAACAGACTGACCCCGTGGACATTTTCTGGCCGCGGAAAGTTTGCCACACTCTAAATTTTGGCTATGCTTGGACGCATGCCTGCCGAACTAATCTCATAACCCAAGTAGTCGACTTTGTTCTCCAGAAAACAGCATTAAGAAAGATTCAACTTGAGATTTGAATACTCTGAAAGAGTTTAAACACTTCGTCTAGCCTATCGAGACATTCCGTCGGATTTTCACCAAACACCAGCAGGCCATCTATGTAGACTGTGGCTTTGCTGAATCTGGCTGGACACAGGACATGGTTCATCATCTGCTAAAAAACAGCGGGCGCGTTCGCCAGGCCGAACGGCATACGGTTAAACTCGTAGTGACCGTCTGGCGTGACAAACACGGTCACATGTTTCGACTGCTCGTTTATTGGTACCTGATAATATCCGGACATTAAATCAAGAGTAATTAACCACGCCTGGCCTGACTATCTGGCAATTTCGTCTTCGATGATCGACATCGGGTATCGTTCCTTTACAGTGATAGAATTGAGCATAGTCGATGCACAGACGGATATTTCTGTCTTTCTTACGAACCAAAATGATCAGGCTCGCATAGTTCGAAACAGACTCTCTGATAATGCCAGCTGTAAGCATTTCATCAACCATACCGCGAACTTTATCTCGCTCATAATAAGACAACCTATACGGCCGATATACGACGGGACGTTCACTGTTTACTTCTATTGTCATCTCAGCGACGTTTGTGCACCCCAAATCAGACATGTCACGTGCAAAACAATGTTCATAACGTTCAAGCATTTCTAGTAGTCTAGCTTTGTCACTATCGGCTACCGAGTCTCCTAGGCGTACCTGCTTATCATTCCAAATGGGGCTAGTACGATTACTTTCATCACGTTGGCAG
The DNA here is from genome assembly GCA_947310845.1 of Yponomeuta plumbellus. Classification (NCBI taxonomy): domain Eukaryota; kingdom Metazoa; phylum Arthropoda; class Insecta; order Lepidoptera; family Yponomeutidae; genus Yponomeuta; species Yponomeuta plumbellus. The sequence continues at coordinate 8,393,433 of OX371192.1, read as the reverse complement.
GCTTCGGGTGCTATAACTATTCTGTTGACAGCCTCTATCCTTTCTGCGCGAGAGAACACTGCATTTTCTTGAAATATGCATGGGGTCAAACAGTGTATTACAGTGACATAGAGCGAACCGTTTGTGACTTGGAACACTCCACCACAAAAGAAATACTGTTCATTTGGCTCACCCACTACTTTGGTCTCTAACATAATGGTTCCCGAGAAATTAATATCGGTTGCCGCCCTTACACTAGCACCGCCATAGAGTCTAATATGTCCTACAACCCTGACTTTGGCTCTAGGTTTGTCCGCATGCTCCTGGCAAAATCTAGGCATTTAAGCACCAATATCTAAGAATACGAGCCTTGTAGCGTCTTTGTAAACAACAACATGTGTTAGCTCTGAATAAGTCTGTCCAATTAGTAAAAGTTTTTCGAGCAGCCCATCGCCAACCACCCTATATGGAACAGTTGCCTCCACTCCATCGACGGATAAATTCAAACAGAGAGACCCTAAGGACTGCACCGTCCTTTTGCCGAAACCTATCATTGTGGATGGTACACCGTCGTGCTGAACCGCCAACTTTGTGATAGCAGATTCCTTTATTAATGTTACTTCACTTCTGAAATCCACAAAAGCCTCCATCGAGACTTCATTGACGATGACCTCTTTTATAAATTTATCATTTGCATTACCACTACAGATGCGCATGGTCTTCTGCACATCATTGGTCTTTGCTACGATCCCATCTCTTTTGATGTGTAGGTTTCAGTTTTATGGCCTATAAAATTGCATTTCCCACATTTAACAAGGTGTCTTAGGCACTTGTGATATGGATGCCCCTTTCTTTGCAGTTGTTACAAAATATGCCTCTGGCACTTTCATTTAATTTAGAATAAGACTTATTGTTCTGACTTCTTTCAGGAGTATCGACATCACTAGTACCTTTATTTTGACAGGACATTTTTGATGAGACAAATTCGAACCCCGGTTGCTTAAAAGGAAACTCAAAAGTTGGTCGGAGACAGTGCAGCGTAGTGCCAAAGCGCTGGATTTCATTGTTTTATCGCTGATACCATGTATGATGCAATGGACAGCTCGTTTGCCATTGATGTCACAATTATTTAAAAGCACAAGTTTTTGATAATAATAATTTTCTATTGGCTCGTTAAATCTGCTCCTACGTTGCAGCATATCCTCCAAGGACTGGCTATAGTTATCTTCACAAGAAAAAACACTCATCAGTTTTTCTTGCCACTCATGCCACGTGAAAAGAATGGTACTCAAACTCTCATACCAGGTTTTGGCCAGACCCCGTAGTTTCTGCATGGCAAAATAAATTATGGTCCTCTCATGCCAGCCGTAAACGGACGCACATTCGTTGACCTTTTTTTTTTAAGCCAGACTTCCATCCGCTGGTTCTTGGTTGAAGGGTCAAATTCAGGCAAAATATTCTTTGAGTCGAAACTTTGGTTGTGCACTTGTGTATTCTGGTTTAACGGCTGGGATGTTAGGTCCCCATTTATTGATCGCATTAAATTTAAAACATCTTTTGAAGAAAAAGTAGGGCTACCTGACCTTTTAGAGTGTTCAGATTTTCTTTTGTCTCTACGACGCTGCTGTGTCTCTCGGTAGTGCAAGTCTTCTTGGCTGTTGCTACGACCCTCGCGCCTCTCATTTCCACAGGAACGGGTTTGTCGGTGGTGAAGTGGCGGTGCCGTAGACAGAGCACTGCGTGATTCCCTGCGGCGTCTCCCGAAGACTCCTTGATCCTCCCGAATTTGAGACTCCCGAAGACTCTCCTTGTCCCGCTCCCTCTGAAGGTCACTTTCCAGTCTATAGACTCGCTCCCGCTCACGTTCCAGCTCTTGGTGTCGTGCTCTCAGGTATTGGCTGCGACTGCGACCACTCTCACTTAAGCGACTTCGACTTCGGGAGCGTCTGTCGTTTCGCTGGTTGTAACAGGACCGACCTCGGACAGGAGTAGCGAGTCTGCGATGATCACCGCCACTGACGCCGCCTCAGCCGCCAGCTTGTTCCACAGCGTCGTCCATTGTCCGCATCACCGAAACAGAAACGTAAATATTTATATGGTTGGTTCTTTGAAATATAATGCTAATCTCATTATAAAAAAAAGAATATCACGTTTTTTTTTTGTTGAACGAAAATTCTAATCATTATTAAACTGGAAAATCATAAATATTTTATAAAATTAATATTTCTCAGACGCAGGACCAACGAAAAATAGTCTAAATGTTACTTTATTTTCATAACCGAAACCTGTGGCGCCCTTGAATTTAATTTCGGGAACTGAATTTTCCCATCACTAGATTGGTCTTATACAATGTACATAAATTTGTACGAAATATTTGGTATGCTCGGTTCTTATAAATTTGGCCGTGTTGGTGCCATCTATGGTAGTATGTCTCTCTAAACTACATAACCACCCTACAGGCGAGCATTTACGCGTGCATTAATTAGCAATTACTTTGTTGTGGTTCGCAATCCGACAACTATTCAATGACTATCAAAGTGTTTGAACTTAAACTTTCGTAAGCAGAACACATTGTAAACATTTAGTCCGGATCAACTTACGGGTGCAGTTTTATCGGACGAGTCCAAAGTACGACCAGGTTTCGCTCCGATCTGAGCTTAAATCAAAATGTTGACCAAAACGAATGCCTAACATATCAGCAGTAAGTACATTGTCCTATTTTGAAAATCATTCAAGAACATCGTAACTATTACACTAACAATAAAAAATAAGAAAACAGGCGTGAACTTACGCAGTTAAGCGCTGGTTATCCCGGCTTCTGATTTGTAGACTCTTCTTCAATAAAACCACCAAGTGCTAGTTTCACATTTATAATAAACTTCTTCCATCAAACAAAGTAACAAACTTCAAGCTTAAAACTCCTTTTATCCATCTAGTATCTTTATTTTCTCGCTCTCGACCAAAAAAAACTCCCTACATCAAAACCACTCTATCCGCCATTTTTCTCCTGGGTTGCCAGCCCGCAAAAAACCCGTTTGCTTATCTAGTTTCGCGACTGAATGTGTAGTAAATGCTCAAAAATAAAATACCAAATTGTCTTTAACCAACAAGAAACCTTACAACTGTAACAACTATTTTCTGTCAATAAATTTTATTTTATTTATTTTTTTATTATTTTTTTCAACATCTTTGAGTTCTTTGACTAAGTCTTCGATCTGAAGTTTAAAATTTTCGTCATCTAGCAGACCTTAAAACAACAAATAATTCATGTTTGTTTTAAAACATTATTACTCGTATGTATATACTAAAACATAGGTAAAATTATGTTGAATAGAAACAAAAGTTTTTTTCTTGTTTAAATCTAGGACGAGTATTAAACTGTTTGGACTGTACTACTTGCAGCTGAAATACGTGAAATACCCATATGCGATCCTTGGAAATACCTAAGTTTGACAGTCAGTAGTGTGGAGAATTCCATATGAAGAATTCGAAATAAATCGCGTCCCACGACTCGCTTGTCAGACTCTATATTCTATTTACTGAAGCAAACGACTAAAGGTAAACAAAGACACAGCATCTCTCAAACTTACATGTCACTCAAAATAGCTCATGCACGCAACTTTTCTTGCATCGTATACCCACATTGGTTCAGAAAGGTACTGTTTAAGGAAAACAGACAGACTACCAAACAAGACAAGACAAACACTAAAGAAAATAAAATAGCAGAAGTTGCACTCGCATCGACAACGTCAATCGTGTGTAAATATGGCATCAGGGTGGCTTTTTGCCTTATATTAAAAAAGAGGTTCGTAGTCAGCTCTCCATACTTCTTCCTACACTTCGCGTAGCGCATTTAGCATAAAAAAATCGATTATAATCGGCATTTAACCAAAAGTCCGTCATCATTGCTAGTTGAACATATTTGGCAGCAGTAGGATCGCTTTTATTTGAGGACCACTGAAATTTTAGGTATTTTTTGGAGCATAGATCTCTTAAGCAAATGGTATTTTCATGATAAAATAAAATATTTAGTTAAATAAACTGCGAGTGAGGGATAAATCAGGTAATAACAGTATTATTGTGTTTATTGCTTGATGGTATTTATTAGGCATATGGTTTTGTAGAACTTTGCTAAATATTATGCAGTGTTATAAATGTGGCATATTGAAAAACCAAATTCTTGACATGTTGACACTTACTCGTTCGCTTCAATAAATACAGTGTACCTATACCTAATATAGCACCGATTAATGGATCCTTGTCGGGCGGGACTATACAACTTACAACCTAACATGCTTATTATAAAAGGGAACACAAATAGGTACCTACCAATTTCTTATTATACTAACTTTATTAATTCTTACTTTTATTAGAAATTTCGCTCTATAATAAGTTAAATTATTTTCCTAGGTATTTAAGAACTATTCATTTGTGAAAGGACAGATTTCTGTTACGTATTTTTTTAGTTTATTATTAAATAGTTTAAGTTGTTGTATTTCTTTTAAACAGCTTTGTATATAATTGATCAGTGCAAGCAAGTAGGTAGGTAGGTACCTATTCGAATACATTTTTTCTGGGAAATAAATAAATCATTTCCATCCATACACTGCTTCCCCACAGCATTACCCCTTAACGCAGCCAGCCAGGAGTAGGTAGGCACCTGGTAAAATTTAGTTAAAGTAAGAGTTAGACTTTTTCAGAGTTAATCAGTAATTTAAAACATTTCAGATTTTCTAAAAAATAATTAACTGTAGGTTCTATCATATTTATTACTTCTCGTGAAAAATAGAAAAACTTAATAGGAGGAGGGGTTATATAGGCAAAAAATGTAGGTACCTAAATATGTATTTTAGGTATATTTTATTCTATTTTTAATTTTTATTTACAGATTTTTTTAGATAATTAAATAAATGTTTCATCACTCTACGTTCCATCACGTTCATCGCCGCGAAGTCTGTTCTCTTGTGAGAGCAATTCTTCTCGACATAGTTTCTCGCGGCAGACGTCGCTCATTTCACTCCCATAGCCAGCCCATTTGCAGATGTTGTACAGGAGGCAGTAGTCGATATTCCTCCACCCACTGCAGATAGAAAACGCACGAGACTCAAATGGACTGATGAAATAAACACATCCGTATGGCGTGCATACTTGATTTCCTCTTCCTTAGAGCAAAACACGAAAAATTATTTACGGGAACTAGGTACATCGCTTGTTTCTATCAGAGCAACCAAATGTCCATGTCTCTCGACAAAGAGTGGGAAACCAAAATAGAGCTATAATCAGAAACAAACTTCTTACAAAAAAGGTCCAAGACGTCATGAGATTAGAAGTGGTTTTTTTTTAAAAGGATTAAGTAGGTACCTACAACAGCTAAGCTGATTAATTCTGAAAAAGTCTTTCAGACGAGTCTAAAAACTTACAAAAATAAAATAACAAGAACATAGAACAAGAATAAGATTAACATAGAACTTTTCATCGTTTTTTAGAAAGTTTCAGAATTTTTTAGACTTACTCATTCTTCTAGAGGTGTTTTTCAGAACTCTGCGAGAGTAAATTAGACTATTGGCAGAAAAAAAATCAATCAGGTATGTTTTATTATCTCTGAAAAATCGTCAACGTAAGATTTTACATCACAACCTACTGAAAAGTACATTGAACTCGTTTTTTTTAATTTATTTCAGTTTAATCAAAAAGCCAGAGAATAACCAGACTATTATTATAATTATGTTGTAGATAACTATATTGAAATTACACCTACTATTGAAATTATCGATATTACCTCCATACCAGTTTTGGGAAATTGATTTCTATGATTTTTTTATGTCTTAAAATCGATTAATGTTATAAAAAGGATTAGATAAATATCCCAAACTAGGTGTACTTAGGTAAATACAGAACTATCGTAGCTTCCATGCTAATACCTATCATACAACAACCGCTGGGTATGCAATTGTGTCGACTAATAGTACCTACATACATCATGTATTATACTGTAATTTTGTGCCTACTTTTTATTAACAATAGGTTTCTAAATTAAAAGCGATATTCTATCTTTCTGCGCAATATCATGCCCTATTGTCCCAATATGTGGGTGACTCAAGATTTTGTTTTTCTATCTTCGCGGTACTTCATGTGCTTGTACTATACTCACTATTATATCTCAAGTACCTAAGCGTTGATGTTTATTTTATATGTCTATGTGATCCATTCATCTATATAAATAAAATTCAAAGTCCTGACTGACTGACTGACTCACTCATCAACGCCCAGCCTTTTTTTTTTGTTAATGGGGTGAAATGCTTTACGCACCATAACCGCCACCCTTGGGGGAGGGCGACGGCCGTGTGTCGGAGTCTCCTCTCCTAATAATAGGAGAGGCATACCTCCTAAAACACCCCGGGGGCCGTCCTGTAGCTCGTGCAATGGGGCGCCGCCGGATCTCGCAAGTGGTGTGAAACCACAACGCGAATGCGACAGCGGCGCCCCGGCGACGTCGACCCGACTCGCAAGGAGTCGTGCCCACCCTCACTGGCAAAGGGGTATGGGCCCCCCACCCCCTTCTCCCGTCACGATGTCGGACGGCAGGTCCCCCAACCTGCCGTCTGTGACCCTCCCTCAACCTCCTCTATGCCCTCTGTTGAACAGAGGGACATAGAGGAGGGCCCCCTCCGTGTGTTTTTTATAGAGGTTGTCTCCTCGCGGCCCGAAGGCCCCGGCCCCACTCAGTGTGGGGTTACAGGTGCAGGGCCCATAGCGGACCCCGCGGGACATCCAGCAGCGCAAGCCACTGGACGTCCCCCTCCCTCTGGTTTTGGTCCACGCCGGCCGAAGCCGGTACCCCCCATATCTGGAGGTCGTTCCCCTATCCGCCACCCGGGGGACGCGTCCGATGGAAGACCAGAAACTCCACACGGATCAACGCCCAGCCTAAGCCGTTGAACCTAGGAAGCTGAAATTTTGCATAGAGGGTCTATATATAATGTAGACAAGGAATAGGACCGTATTTTTTTAAATTCAACCCCTAAGGGGGCGAAAAGGGTTGCCAAAATTTGTATGTGAGGTATAACGAATGTTGTCTAATTTTCTTGAATCTTAAAATAAATACTCTTTAACACATTGTTTGAACGCGTGTTTCGCCGTTTTTCTAAATTTAACCCTTAAGGGAGTGAACGGGGTTGCAAAATTTTGAACTAAAGTCCACGCGGACGGAGTCGCGGGCGAAAGCTAGTACATGATAACTTAAGTTCTGTCCACTGGATGACGCCATTTTCAAGCAAATAAGAACGAGAGTTTATGAAACCGGAAGCACCTACCTACGTCATACATGGAAATTAAAATGACGTATCATCATAACGAATCCAATACCTACTGTATACAAACACTAATATGTACAGTCGAGAACACGTCAACCTATACATTTTAGTTGCAAAGTCGCCCGTAACGTAACGGAATAGAGTGCATGGGTGTATAGGTTGATGTGATCTCGACTGTACATAGATTAAGCAATCATCATAGGCTTCAAAATGTAACTTCAACAAACAGCCCTGGTGAATTGCTCGTAGCCTGGGCTGCCTGAGTGATCTTAAACGATCACTAATGTTAAGCAACATACGGCGCGTTCAGTCCATGGATGGGTCACCGTCTATGACTGACGCTAGTGGCATTTTTCCGAGCGGTTCCGTGCTTCGCAAGGCACGTTAAGCAGTTGGTGCCGGCTGCCGTCGATAGATGGCAGTCGTTAAGCCAAGTCAGAGGCCTCAGGGGCAGCTTGAAAAGTTCTGACAGTAAGACAAGCCACTAGTCTTACAAGCCTCCACCAATCCGGACTTGGCCCCCGTGGTGGAGTATGGCCTATAGTACCTTTCTCAGGGAAGAGACCCGTGCCCCTCGGTGGGGACATAATGGATTGATGATGAAGTAAAAGCGTACCTAATTGGACTTATAATAAAATTCCGAATAATATTCAAAAACTTCATATAATTAATTTTAAATTAGAGCTTATCCATTCTTATTCACAAATGTTATTATTATATGCTTTTTAATGCCCCTTTCAATGGCATGGCTTCAATGTGATTTAATCGTGTGATTTAATCGCCTTAGCGGAATCTTATTTTTATAAATAACTAGATATCCCGGCAAACTTCGCACCGCCAAAGTTTTCGTAATTTTTCCATATTTTCTCACCATTTAAACATTCCCATTTTTAAACTAAACATTTACATACAGGCACATACATTGCTTCTGGCCCACACTATGATACCTGTCATGGGAACCAGAAACAGCGACATTCCAAACATGTGAACATCCAAGACCTGAGGTTTTTCATATTTTCTCACCATTTAAACCTTCCCTGGAATTCCACTAATATAAAATACCTACCATTAGCCAAATCGGTCCAGACGTTTTCGAGTTTTAGTGAGACTAACCAACAGCAATTCGTTTTTATATGTAACAATGGAATAAAAATAAATAAATATTATAAAGAGGAAAGATTTGTATTTTTGTGTGTGTGTATTGATTAGGTTCAAAGACTACTGGGTCGATTTTAAAAAATATTTCACCATTAGAAAGCTACATTCTTCGTGAGTAACATCAGCTATATTGGATTTTCAAAAAGTTTAGGGTTCCGTACGAAATCTCGAATAATATAACCCAAGGTGTAAAAAAATTGCTACCCCGGGAATTTTCCTACACCTAGCTATTTCCTCGGAAACGTTTTTGTTACCCGTGCGAAGCGTAGGGTCGCTAGTTATAAATAAAATCATAAAATTTTGTTGTAATGTAAATAATGACGTCCGTAACTGTGTTGTTGCTTTCGGTCTAATCGCTATCAACACAGAAGTACCATGATTTGTACAATCGACAGCAGCACTACATTCTTGCTGCAAAGTCACCTTTGACGTTCACAGTATGTAAAGGCTGGCATGCTGTCTATTGCACAAAATGGCCTCAATATGTTTCATTCATTAATTCGAACATTGGTAAAATTACAATAATAATAGGTAAACATAAACATTTAGGCACATACATTGCTTCTGGCCCCACACTAGGATACCCTGGGTTGTAAAAAAAAACTAGAAAGAGCGAAATCACAAATATGTAAACTCTAAGACTTCTAATAACAGTTTTATTAATAATATTTGTTGTATACAAACAAAAATAAATATATTAGGAAGTAAACGGTATTTGTGCACGAACTAGATTAAAAATAATTTTATATCAAATGTCTTAGTAAGTGGTTGTATTGTGTGGTTACTTTTACAAAACAAAGCTAAAAAGTAACTTTAAAAAATAAAGCCAGGTTACATGAACTGCAATTCGATTTTCAAACACTTTATTGCGCAAGCATCTGCGTCACAATATTTTTTTTTATTACGCAAGTATCGTAAAATTAAGTCAATTTTGCACAGATTACAGAGTGGACAGCAAATCAACCCTAACCGACCAAAAGCAATAGGTATGAAGAAGTGCAGCGCGTGAAACCCTCATGGGATAGGCGCTGACTGAAAATCAGTGTTGAGGAGTAATACCCTCAGCAGTATGCTGAGTCAGCTGCCTATTGCAGCAGCAGAGAGACACACCGTGACCATTGTGGGTAAATGTTTTGTTAAGTACTTACCTACTCTGTTTTGTAATGTCTCATTGTATTAAATAGTCAGTACGTCTAATGTTTTCTGTAACTGTTGCTGTAATAAATTTTAATGTGTTTTTTTTTCTAACCACGTATGCACTTTACTCAGTTATGTTATGGGCGAATTTGCAACAAAAATGTAAAGGTTGAGCTGTTGTCGACTGTACTGTCTAAGACCAGAGCACCTAGGTACAACAATGTTTATTAAGCCTTGTATGTCAATATCAAACTGGAGCTTTATTATTATACATGTTATTGTGTATGTTATCGTGGCCTTTTATTAATCATTGGGCAACGGCTAAGGTCTTCTGCACACAAGTGTTGTTGACTTTATAGACGCTCATTACACTACACTACACTCATTATAAACAGTCCAATATTTAATCTAAGTGAAGTTGTCTTTTAACCTACCTACAAAACTTGTGTTAATTAGCACAAATAATTCCTACGTGTATAGAAAATAATAATAAACCTAAGGCCAGCGCCTCACTCAGCTACTCCTGTTTGCGTATTTGGCAAATATTAACCAGTAATCACTATACCGGCAAATATTATATTTGGCAAAAAATATTGCTGGCTTTTCTAACGAAATTTTTAGCATTGACAATGTAAAAACTACGCCTATTGTAATGCTATTTGTATTATAAATCTCAACAAATACTCGGATACAAATAGCCCAGTGAAAAGACAAGCTTAATCATGGCTCAATCGTGGGATGTTTGTCAAAGGTAAGGGGGCCTACGGCGTAGACTACAAATATCGTATTTTCGTAGCATATTTATTGTAGAACACTATAGAACAACCAGAAATAGTTAAAGGAACATTCTTCTCTGAGGAAGGTATAGGCCATACTTCACCACGGGGGCCAACTCCGGATTGGTGGAGGCCTGTAAGACTAATAGTGGCTGGTCTTACTGTCGTCAGTTTTCAATGATGGGTGACCGTCTATGACTAACGCTAGTGTCATTTTTCCGAGCGGTTCCGTGCTTCGCAAGGCACGCTAAGCAGATGGTGCCAGCTGCCGTCGATAGATGGCAGTCGTTAAGCTAAGTCAGAGGCCTAAGGCTCAATTCACACTGACGCAGAGTCGAAGCGAAGCGTCACGTTTTTAACTGTTTTTAATTCATCTCTATTTCTCTATCAATACGGTACGAATTCGTGATGCCAAAATTTGAAAACCCACAGCGACGCGCGTCTGCGCGCGAATTCGCGCGTCTTCGCCTGCAAATTTTCAAATTTTCGCAACACAACGTACCTTATTGATAGAGAAATAGAGATGAATTTAGAACAGTTAAAAAACGCGACGCTTCTCTTCGACTCTGCGCCAGTGTGAATTGAGCCTTAGGCCTCTGACTTAGCTTAACGACTGCCATCTATCGACGGCAGCTGGCACCAACTGCTTAGCGTGCCTTGCGAAGCACGGAACCGCTCGGGAAAATGACACTAGCGTTAGTCATAGACGGTCACCCATCCATGCACTGAACGCGCTCAGTTATGAAAATAATATACCTACTGCCAATAACCTGCCTAACTAATTAGGACTTAAAATAAAATAGTAACACAAAATCTTGTTTAAACACCATAGTGAAGAAAATAGATAAACATGTTCATTAATTTGTTCGAGATGTTTTCTAGTGACAAAAATATGGCATGTAGAAAAATATATTTCTAACCACAGAATTTCTAATCAATCAACCGCTAATTGATAGCGCAAAACAATAATTGATTTCAATTACGTCATTGAGTATGATGGTTCTAGCATACCTACTAAAACTCTTAAACCAAAAAATGCTTTAATTGTCGTATTATTGGATTTCATTAGGGTGTGATCATCAAATATACTTAGGAATGTGTTTGAGAGTTTGTGATTATAATTTTTGACTAAAGGGCTTCTATTTTTTTCATTGAATTATTTATTATTTCTTGGTCATTTAAAATGTTTATCTTGAGTCGATGGTTTTTTTCTTTGTTTAATAAAACACAATATTTTTACGTTTTCATTAGTTGCTATGTTTGGATATCTGGCACACAACGCCCTAATGGCAACCATAAGGTCCAATTATTTAGGCAATGATGTTCCAAAGAAGGCGCCTGCAAATTTTTTTTTGTAGGTATAAATTTCTAAACTGTTACACTTAGGCGCTACTGACTAAAGCTGATTTTAATTAAAATGAAACCACTGGATAATAAAAAATATGCAGTGGTTTCATTTTAACTCGTAAGTTATGCTCCACTAGAGACCAGAAAGTTAAGTGGCCCAATTATTAAAGACCTTGTTTTATTTTTTTTCCCTTAAGATACTACAGTAATATGTGGAATTTTATATATGTTAAAGAGGTTTATTTATTATACTTATTACGTAGGTACCTACACACAGGATATTTTCAGTGCCTCCATATTAATGCATACAAAGTCGTGCATGACAAGAATAGAAGTTACTCGTAGTTACTTGTAACATAAGGTGGTGTGACATACCGGGATTAATAGTTAGTACCAGGATGACCGAGCTTTGCTCGGTATGTAGGTTTTCACACAAAAGAAGGAACTTGAAAAAAAAAAGAAAAATTGTTATCAAGTCTCGAAACCAGGGTCTTCTGTTTACGGTATCATCCTATTTCCCACTTGAGCTATGACAACCTTACAGATGGTTGCGAAAATTTCCTTCTTGTAGTGTAGCAGTTATTTCTTTGCCTTAAAACACGGTTAAAAAGACGTTTTATAAAAATTAAACCTAGTTGGATCAATTAATCGCCCCGAAAACCCCCTGTATACAAAATTTCATGAAAATCGTTGGAGCCGTTTCCGAGATTCTGATTATATATAAATATATATACAAGAATTGCTCTTTTAAAGAGATTAGATTTGTTATGCAAGGCTGCAAAGTGGTTATTTGGCGCGAGTGTTGAAATTGAAAGCTGAGCAAGCGGAGGAATCCAAGATTCCTGAGCGTAGCGAGGCTTTCAAGACACGAGACGACAAATAATTTTGCAGCCATGCGGAACCTCAACTTTTCACCTCACTACAGCGAGGAAAATGCGTGAGACAAGAAAAACAATAAAAATAAATACTTATCGCGCGATTTTTCAGGGAGAAAGCTCAACTCGGCATTTTGTAAACGTCCATGACTATGAAATTATATAGTCATCGCTGCTAGAATCACTCATTTTTGTAGTTCAATTCAAATAGCTTAGCACAGGACGAATCAGACTTTTTAATTTTTCTTTTTTTACCGGTTGCGTTCAGAAATTACACTCTTATGTTTCAATTTCCATATCAAATAAACATTAAAATTGTGTGATTAATTAGTCAAAATAATTATGTAACTTAAACTGAAATACTATTAGTTCGACACAAAATAAAGTATAGATAAAAAAAAAGTTTAAAATCTGTAATAAAAAAACATGATTCTGATTGCATTATGAAATCAGTCAGTTCAGTCACGCCACGCGTTGAAGGTGTTTTATATTTAAAAAAAGGCATAGAATTAAAGCGGCAGTTCAATATTTGAGTTATGGTAGGTAAAAAAATAAAAAACGCATGTTTGCAAACTAGTTTAGCAGTAAAGACTGAGCAGTAAACTAAATAAAAATGAGTCATACAATAATTTAAATGGGCAGTTCAATAAATACTGAGCAGTGGAATAGTTGAACTGGGCGGTTAGGCGCGTACAGTTAACAAATCGTAATTGGTTAGTAATCAATTTTATTTGAAGCAGTTCTGTAAACCATGAGGCGCTAAAATATATTCCTTGTGTATTTCAGCATTGAATGTCAAAAAGGGAAAAAAAATGAAGCATAACCATATTAACCATGCATCATATTTTTTTCCTTCTTCACATTAAATGCTGAACATGAACATTGAACACATTACCTTATGTTTTACATGGTCGGAGAGTAAAACTAAAGAACATTACGACAATCTGTAAGTATTTATAATTTGGCATTAGGATACATGTTAAAATTAGGATACAAAAACTGGGACTGCGACTGGGTTGCCCCATTACCGTGCCCCATCGTTGCCCCTGCGGCACCGACGTCGATCGCCTGGGCCACCATGGCCTGTCGTGTCAACGAAGCACCGGCCGCCTTCCCCGCCACGCGGCTCTCAACGACATCATCCGGAGGGCCTTTGCCACAGCCGGGGTTCCGGCCACGCTGGAACCTCTAGGCATCTTCCGGGATGATGGCAAAAGGCCCGATGGTATGACTCTAATCCCCTGGAAGCATGGGAGGCCGCTAGTGTGGGACGCTACGTGCGTTGATACACTGGCGCCCTCGCATGTTTCCCAGAGTGGAAGCGCCGCTGGTTCAGCGGCCGGCGCGGCCGAAAGCCTCAAACGGCGCAAATACAGCTCTATTGGCATCGGTTACATATTTGCGCCGTTTGGGGTCGAAACGATGGGCACATGGGGCCCAGAGGCGCGCCTGCTGTTTAAGGACCTAGCGGCGCGCCTAATCGACGCATCAGGAGACCAGAGGGCTGGCGCGTACCTCGGCCAAAGAATAAGCCTGGCCATCCAAAGAGGCAACGTCGCCAGCGTTCTGGGCTCCTTGCCGCGGGATGGTGACCTGGGGCACGTGTTTTATTTGTAAATATATATTTTTAGCATAGTTTTATTTATAAGCTATATTATTACTTACTTTAGGAATTTCGTTTATATTAGTTTTATTAAGTAATTACTTATTTTAGTTAGTTTATAGATTAGTTTATAGTATGTTATTTAAGTTTTGATCTACATAAATGTACATAAAATATTATTAAAGCAATTGGTTAGTAAAAAGCTACAAAAACTAAGATACATGTTAATAGTCAAATGAATCAGTGACAGAAACTTATTGTATAATAAGAGCAGGTTTGGCTTACAATCTGTAAGTATTTATAATTTGGCATCAGGATACAATTTTAACATGTCATGTTAAAATTAGGACACAAAAACTTTAAATAAACAAACTCGAAAAATACCTCAGAAAAATACAAACGCTCTAAATTCCGCCCCTTTTAACGACACTTTACCTCTCTTTTCAATCAAAGTGACGTCCGGATGCTACCGCTCACTTCGAACTGCCCATTCCAACCGTTTTACTGCTCATTAATATATTAAACTACTTGAGTAAATTTTGCACTGACATTGAATGATGAAATAACAGACCAATATTTTTTTACTTATTGCTTATGTTTTACTGACTCACTAATTTACTAACCGCCGAAAAATTAAATTACTGCCCATTAAATTTTTCAACTGATCACAATAACTTCTGTATTGTTTAAATAACTGTTGTAAAAATTTATTCCCTTTAAAAAATTACTTTTCCACGCTATCGGCTAAAATAGGCTTTTCCACGTAGATTTCGCGTTATAAAATGAGTTTTTCCGAGCGAGTGAGGTGAAAAAGCTTTTATCTACTCTGACTGATACTAGAATACAAAGATTATAACACTAACCGCCTGGCCACGGGGGACGGCGGGGCGTCAACCCCGTGGCTTGCTACGTACATTTCTATGAGTTTGTTTTAGTCGCTAGTCGCAGCCGCGACTGAAACAAACTCATAGAAATGTACGTAGCAAGCCACGGGGTTGACGCCCCGCCGTCCGCGCCGCGCGATTTTTCGCGCGGGCGATTTCCCCCGTGGCCAGGCCGTAAAAACAAAACTCTTATGACAAACATTACGCATAGGCCAAAAATAGAAAAATAAAAAGTTTTGTTACGACCAAGGAGAATTACTACACAAGTCTTCTACACCTGTATCTTATTATAACTTTTTAATCATAACGATACACCTATACAATCGCCCGCTGGACCAAGAAGGTTGAACTCTAAAAAAAAAGGTTTCAATGAACGAGTCCGCGGCGACGCAACGCGCATGTGCAATCGATGTTTGCGCCTTGGCGCCAACATTTTAAATTAAAAAAAACTTTTCAATTTAAACAAAGTTTGGTTCTGTTTATAAAATAAATTAGTTTTTGTAAAAACATGTCTGAAAGTCTAGTGGTTATTGTACATCGCCAGACATTCTGGAAGCTGCGTCAAACATGACTATGAACCTGTTACCGGCGAAATCTAGGAGCAACTATAATAAATGTTACCACGAGTTCATGGAATGGAAAAATAAAGTTGATATTCAGCGTTTTATTTGCAATATTATTTTAAGTATTATAGTATGAGAGTAGATAAAGTAGTGTATGACACTGTACATAACTTGGTCTCATAACACTCGTATAACACTATAAAAAACTCGCCTACGGCCCGTTTTTTTTTAAATACACTCATGCTAAAAGAATAAGAACCCTTATTATGCAACAGTATCATAAACTACTATTTTCTTTCGACTTTTTGATGAATGTGGTAAAGTTGGCAAATTTAATAGTAAGCTTTAAAATGAGTTGTTTGAAGATGAAAAATACAGAAGTTGGTTTCTGCCTAACTGCATAACAGGTTATTAGCAGATGCTAGGGTACATCATGTTATTGGTTTTTATACGAATCCATGCCATATTGTTCGACGGTCAATAAAAGCTTTTTCTAGCTAAAAGCTACTTTTTCGTGTACAGGCAGAATCTATAATCTTCTTTGCAGTTCACTTTTGTGTTTTTGTCTACGAGCTGTTTTAGAAACCGAATTTGCAGGTCCTTAATTCGATCTAAGTAAGTCTTAAATGTACAACCATAGCTACTCAGCACATTCAATATAATTCAGTGAGATAGGTACACAAAATGAAAGTGAAAAAAAACCTGGTTACACCTACAAACACATGGCAAACTATAAAAATGAAATTTTTAAATTACTCCCCTCTCGAAGGGTGAAGGGTTCGCCACTCCCTGAGGTGATATTGTCAATGAAATTTAATGTAAGTACCTATACCACGTAGGTAAAAGATCAAAAGTCGGATCCCTATCTAACACATTGTACCCACCTATTATGTGGAGAAGAAGCAAACAAAGAAACTCTGTGGAGATCATTCATTTAAACAAGTCGCTTCTTAAAGTAACAATGTTTTCAACTTAAAAAATACTAAGTGCTTAACGCTGGATCCTCACTCACTACTAACGACCCAATCGTCCCATCTACTGTTTAATAACAGACATCTTTGACTTTTGAATAAATAATCCTTTACGTTATAAGTAATAGGTTTTGTGTACATGCTTAAATCATTTTTTTAAGCAGCGTCGGAGGTAACTCTAGTATTTTTCGAGGAATCTGATTGTAAATGATGTAAGTATTAACTTCTGCAAGTATAAATCGTGAAAATGACGAACGTGTAATGGCCGACAAATACTTACGTTAATTTAGCTAAACTTAAGTCCGAAGAATTCTAAGTTAAACCTGTGACCTCCGCCAAGAAGACCCATTGAAGTCAAGTTAGAATGCACAAGTTAGAAGCATTACCTATAGCTCCTGGGTTTCTAACTTGGGAATAATCAGAAATCTAATCAAATTTATTTCAACGTAAAGAATTCCCATTCTGTTTGTTGTATGTCAATGTATTCAATGTCCTCGTCTGGGCAAGGCATGCTTCGCGCTGCGCCGACTCACTTCGACTGTGCCGGCAGACTCAGTGCGCACGTGCTACTTCGCCACCGTGCACTCGCTGCTGCAGTACGGCGTGGACCTGTGGGCTCGCGCCGCCGACTGGGAGCGCGTGTTCCGAATGCAGAAGCGAGCCGTGCGCATCATAGCGCGAGTATCGCAGGACGCGTCGGCGCGGCCGCACTTTGTGAAGCAGCGCATCATCACGCTGCCCGGGATGCTGGTGATGCAGGTGGCGCTGTACGCGCGCGAGCGCCTGCAGCAGTATCCCCGCCGCGGGGACCGGCACGCTTACGCCACGCGGGGCGCGCAAAAACTGGCTACGGTCGCCCGCAACTTGACCAAAACGGCTCAGTCTATCCACGTCATGGGACCGGAAGTTTACAATAAACTTCCGGAGCATATTACGAGTGCAAGCAGTGAGTCTGCTTTTAAAATTAAATTAAAAAAATGGCTTATTGAGAGGTGTTTCTATACCTACGGTGAATTCCTCAATTAATAATGTCATTGCGCAGCCGTGTTAGTTTAATTAATTAATACATTTTATATTTTTGACATTTAGTTTTTTTTGACCTAATATGAATCGTATTTTATCTTTGTTTGTAAAATTTTAATAAATAATGTAAATGTAATTTGAATTTTAAATGTGATTTTAATTTTAAGGTAAATGAAATTTTAATGTGATTTTAATTTTAATGTAAATGTAATTTTAATGTGATTTTAATGAAAATGAAATTTAATGTGACTTGTAATGAATATTACGAATAAAGTATGTCTATGTCTATGTCTATGTCTATTTGTTGTACAATGTAATGAATGCCATACCCACCCTGACCCCGTAACTACGCCCTGGCATGGCAGAGGCAACACTTACCTACACTAACTTCGTAAATGAACGTGGGGCAATTTAAGTTCCTATTTTTAAAAAGCGAAAGTATCAACTAAATCACCTTCATAAAGTCATTTATATTCACGTTTACATTAAGTATAATTTTACTTAAGTCACACGTAAGAAACTGATGTAAGTCGGCCCTAGACACTGTCAATTCTCAAGTGAAGTAGGTGTGCCCAATACTAATCATCCTCAACCCATCATGTCCCCACCGAGTGGCACGGGTCTCTTCCCTGAGGAAGGTATAGGCCATACTCTACCACGGGGGCCAAGTCCGGATTGGTGGAGGCTTGTAAGACTAGTGGCTGGTCTTACTGTCAGAAGTTTTCAAGCCGCCCTAAGGCCTCTGACTTGGCTTGACGACTGCCATCTATTGACGGCAGCCGGCACCAACTGCTTAGCGTGCCTTGCGAAGCACGGAATCGCTCGGAAAAAATGCCACTAGCGTTAGTCATAGACGGTGACCCATCCATGCACTGAACGCGTCCTATGTTGCTTAACCTTTGTGGTCGTTTAAGATCACTCAGGTGGCCGGGGTTAAAAAACCCGCTCTTAGAGGCTTCCACGTTGACATTGCCTTTCCTGTGAATTGATGCCCATTTAATTTTTTCAGAGCTAATGCACACGCTGGAGAACTTGATACAGACTTATGGAGATGTTATACTGTTCTACGCGCTCTCCAATCGATACTTACTCTTAAAACATCCTAAGGACTTCGAGGTAGGTACCTACATTAGTTAACTGTCCTTTTCGCTCTATATAGATACTGCCAAAGGGCCCACTAGCGGATCTCGCTTTCACTCACTACGAGAAGCAAGATAATTTGTGGTTGATGGTACATTAGGCTATAATTGTATAACTAGTAATAGCTATTATGTTTAGAGCTCCCTTTTGGGCTCGCTAAAACGTTTTCTTGACGAAAATATCGGTATTCACTAAGCATTCAACGATTGCAACGACTTACTTTGTACTCGTATTGACACTACAATACATTGTAATACATTATTTCTTACAGAATGTTATTGCAAGTACGGAACACATTACAAAGGGTGAATCGTATCAGTACCTAAGTCCATGGCTTGGTCAAGGTCTCCTTACATCTACAGGTTGGTGTAGTGTAAGCTTATGTTATCATTAATATGCTTATGATATGTGATCATTAATAAGGTATAGAAAACATAGGAAACAAAAAATGTACGGACGCCGCCGGCCGGCCTTATCACTAAAAGTGACCTCTTCCAAAAAACCTTTAAAGTGCATCAACGTTGAGGCGCCAGTGTCGTAATAATGGGTTCAGGAGTGCAGTCGGAATAAGTAAAATAAGGTATCCAGAGGCAATAGAAACTTATATTTTGAGGTAAAAGGAAGGTCTAAAAAAGTAAATATAAAAATAGAATTTGGAATATAAAAAAGCAGAACACTAAAATATGTGCCTTTTAAATATTTTATGATGTTTATCGATAATACGGAGAATAAGACAATACGGGTCGTGATAAAGTAATAACAGAATAACAGAAAGCAACGAGCCGAATTGCACCTCGTTATAACACAATAAGCATGCACTTTTTTTGACTACGTATACTATAAGACATCTAGGTAACTAATCGGAGTTTCGGAATACAACATTTTAAAATAAGACAATTGAAACTGGATAATAATCACGTCCATTTATAAGATTACCATACCTAAATATTATATCAAAGGAGAAAAAAACATCGAAATGTTGAATTTCCGCAGAACCCCTAACAGCCTTTTACGCGGAAATTCGGGAACCGCTGGTCAATAGGTACCTAAGTATTGAAAACTCATTTCTACTGAATGTTGTTTAGACACCCAAATACATTGATAGTATTCTAAGATACCTACTACAGTCATTGTACCTGTCAAGGCTGAAGGCATTGGTTTTCCATCAAATGTATGTGATAGAAAATTATACCAACTTTGAACTTCCAAAAGTAGATGTAACCTATCGCCAACCACGTGTAGGTAGAAAGGTGTACGCTATTTTCTGTGTTTTAGGACAAAGATGGAAATCACACCGGAAACTCCTGACTCCAGCGTTCCACTTCAACATCCTGCAAACGTTCCACCAGTTCTTCTTGAGGAACCAGAAGGTTCTCATCGCGAAGCTGGTAAAGTTTGCGGACGGGACGGCTTTTGACCTCTTTCCGGTTATAGCATTGGCAGCGCTTGATAATGTAGCTGGTAAGTATGTGACTTATCAAACTTTTTATTAATACAATATTTGTGTATTGGCAAAGTAATCTAGGTGTGGTTTACCGAATAAAATAAAATAAAACAGCAATTAAATTGTGTTTAGAAAATGGGGTATTGTGCACAAACACAGGATATCTTAGTTTGGGCCCAGAAGCTGTGTATGTGTTTGTATGTAAATGTTTGTTTTTTTTAAATAAGGTATATTTTGTTTATTTATTAAAAAGGTGAACTTACAGGTAACTGTGAGTGACATTGTTTAAAAACAATGTTAATACACTATAGTAGAGACTGAAAAACTCAGAAAACACGAAAAGATATAACTAGTTTAGGGTGCTCGTACAAAAGTTTACCGGTTTTTTAATGATAAATTGAGAAATGCAACTAATGCAGATATTAAGGCTGATTTCTGATGAAAATTTCACTAAGTAAAATCACAAGCAACGTTCTGTCACGATTTTTTATTCTGAGAAATTCTCTGTTTCAAAACTGGGCCTCAGTCAGACTGTTCTTTTTTTGTTAATCTAACATGTTTGCTTAGATAAATAAAAAAATTATACTTTCACTTAATAAATTTCTCAATTCAGAAACCGGTAGTTAGTGTCGTTAACTGTGGGCCGATGTCTGAATTAAAGAATTACACGTAAGTAAATACTTAAGTAACGTTCGGTCACGCTCTTTTCTCAGAAATTTGATGAGACTGCACTATAGTTGAGTAGTAATGTAGGTACTTAGTTGAATTCTCAATTCAGAAATAGGCCCAGTATACCTTAACTTGTACTTATTTCAGATTCAGCAATGGGCGTTTCAGTCAATGCTCAGAGCAACAGTGAATCCGATTACGTCAAAGCCATTGCCGAGTAAGTACTTAAGAACGGTGGCAGCTCTTGGTCCATATCCAGTAGATCATGGTTCGATTCCGGCACGTAGGTACAACTAGCGGCACGTAAGTTTAGCGCTGACCGTTGATGCGCAGAAGGAAAAATATAGGTCTCTCAGGGGGCTAGAGGACATATCGCTCAGACTTACTACATTGTATTTGACTTAGAATACATTTAAATATGTTATTAAAATTATAATTGTATTGCGTACGTGTCTGTACACATGCGCAGCAATCCCCCCTACATTTTGCTCAGCGCTAAACTTACGTGCCGCTACAGGAATGCCTAAATTTATAAGTTATGAATATTTGTCACATTGTAGTGGCAACACCACTCGCTACTGTATGAAAAACCTCGTGAGGAAACCCGAGTACCTAAGGTAAGGTAAAGTAACATCGGATAAATCTTTTACATTTGCCGGATCTCACCGGGGCTTTTTGAGACACGCTGTCTACAACGAGCTATTGCAATAACGCAAGCTATGAAAACCGGTTCTTCACTACCATCAATTTTTTTTAATGAATTGCAATGAGAAAAAAGTTTAAAATTGTCATGCATCAGATTTGTGTTAAAAAAATGAGAATTCAAACTGTTTTTAGGTTTTGCGTTAGGTACGTTAAATAGCTCCTTATGTTAAAAAAACCGGTCCTTAGAGTGATATATTTTTTTAAGGGCATAAGTAATTTATATTCTTATGATAAGGAATCCTCCTTATCCCATGATGGATCAGAAAGAGAGAGTAGAGCATTTTTCTCCCACTGTTTTTTCTTCTTTACAATTTACTAGGCGTGATGCCTAGCTCTCAAGGTTGGAGGAGGCCTTTGACGATTGGCAAACAGATCTAGGAAAGATAACCAAGCAACAGAATTGGATTAAAAATATTATTCAGCTCAAGAGTCCATTGTTATCTATACCTACATATAATGTAGGCAAGGAATAAGAACGGATTTTTTGAAATTCAACCCCTAAGGGGGCGAAAAGGGTTGCCAAAATTTGTATGGGAGGTATAAAAAATGTTCTCTGATTTTCTTCAAACTTGAAATAAATACTCTTCAACACAATTTATTAAACACGTATTTCACCGTTTTTCTAAATTCAACCCTTAAACGTGAACGGGGTGGCAAAATTTTGAACTAAAGTCCACGCGGATGGAGTCGCGGGCGAAAGCTAGTTATATTATAAGTTTAAAGGCCATTGTATTCAGTTAAGAGATCTGAATAAATGGTTATAAAACATATTCACAGGATCAGCGAAATAATAATGATGCGGATGTTCAACCCAACGCTGCTACTCTGCAAATCTCTCTTCAACCTGTTGCCCAGTAAATCGAGACACGACAAGGCTCTGCACGTTCTGCACACGCATACCAACCAAGTGATCCGGAGCAGGCACCAGCTTCTGAACGAACCACATACTTTTACTGCTGACGGCGATATTGAACTTGGTAAGAGTTTTGGATTGATTTGACGACCTCTGTAGCGTAACGGTTAGCGCATCTGCTTACCATGCGAGAGGTCCCGGGTTCGATCCCCGGCTGGGAAGAAAAAAAAACTCCAGGTCTTGGATGTTTACATGTTTGTGACGTCGCTGTTTCTGGTTCCCACGACACAGGGTATCCTAGTGTGGGGCCAGAAGCAATGTATGTGCCTGTATGTAAAATGTTTAAAAAAAATTGTTAAAAATTTTCTCATTCTACTATTCTCATTCCGTATAAATGTCTCGAAGACAGTCCGGGACGTCTTGGACGCCGTATAAATTGTTAAATGTCTTATAAGGAGGGGTGATGCAGTTCGTTACTTCTGCAATCCCTAGTCATAAGTCTGCTAATCAAAGGCACCGCCGGGTACAATCTCAGCGCTTCCTTGATCACAAGAGCCAGATACTTCATCTGGTACGGATCACTGTACGTGGTGTAAATGTGATGTGGCCTTCACACTGCTCACAAAGTTGACCGAGGTTAGGCGAATACGGTAGGTGTGGAGAGGCACTTCGTCTTACTTCGTGCAACCTCGAGTGTGTAGCTACGTACTTTGGTCAACTTTCCCGAGTACCTACTTTGTCGAGGAACTTTACAAGTAGTCTGGAGGAGGCGTGAGAGTAGACAGCAAATAAAGACAATTGCTCCGCTAGTAAATTTCCCTGGACTTGCTTGCTGTTTGAAATGCTGTATAAACATCTGATGCTGTTTGATGGGCATAATCCTCAGAGTTATTTGCTTGTACCTGTCGTAAATTCAAATCAAACTTGATCCAATTGGGGTCAACGTCTTCATACCTGAAAGTTAATCTTAATCTGATGATCATCGGCCCACCTCTGCCCACTGATATAGGCTTTGGCATGAGGCAGAAGCAGTGGGTATAGGCTTTCCCTCCATTACGCCATCCTTCGCAGTTACTTGCCATTTGATCCACAAATTCCTAAAGCAAACCCTAATTTTATTTTATTTTAAAAAAAATTATTGCTTATCATCTAACTTGCATACAATGTATGCAGTAAGTGCTTCATGATGTGTGTTGTGAATGTTTTGTTTTTCAGTAATTAGATTCACATTGTCACATTCACGTGGAACTGTTAAGGGGATCATTTTTTTTGTCCCTAACCTAAATTACTGCGAATGTTAAATAAACCTCTGAAATAATGCACTTTCCAGGTATGAAGAAGAAAAGCCCATTTTTGGACCTCTTACTGCAATCGCAAGTCAACGGC
The DNA here is from genome assembly GCA_947310845.1 of Yponomeuta plumbellus. Taxonomy (NCBI): domain Eukaryota; kingdom Metazoa; phylum Arthropoda; class Insecta; order Lepidoptera; family Yponomeutidae; genus Yponomeuta; species Yponomeuta plumbellus. Next base: position 8,369,607 of record OX371192.1, on the reverse strand, counting down.
AAGAACCTAGATATGGAAACCATCAGAGAAGAAGTCGACACATTCATGTTTGAAGTAAGTAGTTAGGTTAGATTAGTAGAAACACACAGCAGAAAAATCTCATATAAGAAAAACATTGGGCCAAGGCAGGGTTTGTATTCCGCTTTGGTCAAAATATTTCACGCGACTGCGGCGAACCCCAAAAGGAGGGTATTACCCTCATGACATACATGCGAGCCAAATTCGTTAGTTTAGCATTCCGATTCAATGTTCCCTCATAACTTCCTAACTAATGGTCAAGTTCAAAATCTCACCATTGATAAAGTGAGAACTCAATCGATTCGTTGTGTTGTTATACTCGTATGAAATATTTTTTTTTTAACTAAGTGCGAGTCGGACTCGCTCTTACAAATTTTTGGGTAATTACATAATTATTATAATTCAGTTCAGGAATCGAGTCTCGCAGCTTTTTCAGTGGTTGTCCCGAATTTAAAAGACTAATTTTATTATGATTTAATTACAAAAGTATAGTTTTCAGTTTCTTTTTTATTTGTAGCGTAATATGATATTACATGCCAATTATTAATTTTGATCATCTTGAATGACGAAAATACGTTTTTTGGTGGCATATCTTTATCACGGCCGTAGCTTTAATTTACGTTAACTTAGAAGTTAGATTTTTTCAATGGACGGTAAACATGAGAATAAAGTTTTAATTTCAATTCGACACCTCCACGCATTCACGAGATGACAGACGGACGGGCAAAAAAGTGATCCGTTCCGTTTTTTTTTAGTTAAAACAACAAAAAAAACTAAAACAAAAAGTATGTAGCACTAAGCTCGCTTATATAATTACAAAAATAAACTGCTGACGGGACCAACCTAAGCACATTGTTGAATTTTGATCTCGCCAGCGTAGTAGTCAAAGTCAATGCTCAGTGTGGCTGTTGGTTATTTTAATTTAAGCTTTTTCTTATTTCTAAAATTCGCATTTCCTGAAACAACCTAAATAGATTACGTGGCCTATTTTTTTTTCTATGAGTTTCATTCTTAGGTGTATATTTTTTCCAAATATCAGGGTTTATACAGTTTTACGAAATTAGCGCTTTCCGCACCCTGCCAGTATTGCAAACTTCATTAAATCGTTCTTCATTCACATAGAACAATTTCCATTTTATGTAACGCATAGTTTTCAATATTGTATTTATCAAAAACGCCTCGACTCATCTTTTTGTAACATGGAAAATTAAACTTTGTTTTAAAGCAGGTACCTACCTACTTAAAAAAAAGGCCCTAGGATTTCCTCATTATTCATTCACGATTAGTTAGCTACAACTAATTCACAAATATAATGTTACATAGAAAACAAACTCTCTGAACCTCTCTAGTATGATCTAGTATGATACCTGAACCGATTCAATCGTACCTAAACTAGCGGTCGGTAATAATAATGACTCAAATAAATAAACAAACAAATAAAAATGAGCAATCAAATATTCCACAACGTAGGCCTCTTTAAATACGCTAAGTACTTTAAGTACTATTTAAATACGCTCCAGAGATTCACGAAGCTACACCAAGTTTTGTCAATCATTACAGGGTCACGACACGACCACCTCAGCCATGTGCTTCACACTCTACTGCATTTCAAACAGCAAGCAAGTCCAGGAAAAGTTACTGGAGGAGCAAATGTCTATATTCGCCGACGACTTCCACAGGGACGCCACGTACAATGATCTATACCAGATGAAGTATCTGGAGCTTGTGATCAAGGAAGCGCTGAGATTGTACCCGTCGGTGCCTTTGATTAGCAGACTTATAACTAGCGATTGCAGTAAGTATCGAACGGTGTCGCATCCCCCTCTTTAGTGCCCTCCCTCACCGGGACGCCATGGCCACGTCGCCGGCTACGTATCCAAAGCGTCCAGTGGCCCCTTTACAGTTTACGCACACTAGATCAGTGAACGGACGGTTACGGTTAATAACCGAAACAAATCTGTTTTAGCCCATATATTATGTTATCGAATAATTTCGGTTAACAGAAACGTCTGTTAACATAATATTTCTGTTACGATTACTCAATATAACGAATGGGTATATTTTTTGTCTTAGTCTATCTGGTTGAGTGTGATAGAAAGAGACAATTATTCACTTCGGCGAGGTTAACCGAACCGCATTGAATTTATACCGAAAGCATGACATTTTGAATTTGAAATCTGTTAACCTTAGAAATGGGTTAACCGAGTTTCGGTTTACCATTTCATACTGTTAACACGTCAAAATGTTAACCTATTGAAAGGGTTAATAATTATAAACTGGTAATCCGTTCCTTGCACTAGGTGGGTGAAGGGACAACTTTGGGTCATTGAGAAATTTAGGTATAAATATTTTAATCACTTTCTTTTTTGCACGCCTACCAGACTCTCCCGTATCTTCTGCAGGTTGACTTTACTCGTAGAAAATGCCAGTAGCATTGAGCCCACCCTTTGTACAATACTATAATTTTTATTAATTATATTTGTTTACAATACGTGCCTAAGTATATAAGGCACCTACTGAGTCAAATTTGCCATACTCGCAAAGTTCTCTCTTGGATTCCTGTTTCTTTCTGATTGTACTTATTTTTTGCTCTTTTTGTGTATCTACTTGCGGACCAATCTTGCTTTTTGTAACTTGTGCCGTTTTTTATCTATTCTTACTAATATTCGTGTATGCATAGATGGTCTATCGAAGTCAGTAGCAGGACAGCCTTGAGCCTATTGGAATTAGCCAACGGGAAAATAGGTAACCGGCGTGTGTGTGCTGTATGAATGTTGATCAAGCGAAAGAGATTCTACGTCTCCGGAATACATACGAGTTTGTATGTGTATTATTTATGTGCGTAAATTCATGATACCTTTTATCTGTCGATACTATCTTCTAAATAGTGCCGTCCGTGTGTCTGGCCGCAGCATTGGTGTTTTATTATTTTAAGAATCACACTAATATTATACGGGCGAAACTTTGTGAGTGTGTATGTTTGTTACTTCTTCACGTGTAAACGGCTGGAGCGATTTTGATAAAATTTGGTGTGGAGTTAGCTGACACCCTGGCATAATACATAGGCTACGTTTTACTGCGGGAAAATATCCTATTCCTATGGGAAAATCGATGAAAATTAATTGGCTGTTAATGTATTGGGAACTTTGTACATAGCTTTTTCAAAAAATTATTTATTGTTAATATACAATTTAGTTTCCCTAATAAACCGCGGGTAACACCGCAGGCACAGCTAGTATTAAATAATGTTTGACTTTGCAAGTATTGATTGCACTCCCCATGAGTGTTGTCATCATGTCTTGAGGTTCTTGATAGATGGACATTCATACCAAAGTATTAGATTTAAGGTGATTTGAGAAAAGATGATCAGAGTGGAGTTTTTTTTCGCTGCATTTTTCTCTACTACACACGGCCCCAAGGCAGCGGCTAACATTATATACAAAGTGTATGCACATTGACATTCAACAAACAGGATGTAAATTCTTTACGTTGAAATAAATTTCTCATTTCTGATTTCTACCGTTTAACACCAGACGTCTTCGTCTTCTGCAGATATCGCAGGCATTGCAGTGCCCAAAGACACGAATATTCTGATCGACATTTTCCACACTCAACGTGACGCCAGATTCTTTGAGAACCCCACCGAGTTTCGGCCCGAGAGATTCCTGGACAACAGCTGCCAATCTTCGGTCTACAGTTGGATACCTTTCAGTGCTGGACCTCGAAATTGCATAGGCACGTAACTAGAATAGATAATCTTTTGTGTTCCGTATCTAAGGGTAATACACAATCAATTGTTCCCAAACTAGGATACCCTCATCATCATCAACCCATTATGTCCCAAACCGAGGGGCACGGGTCTCTTCCCTTTTTTTTTTTTTGTTAATGGGGTGAAATGCTTTGTGCACCATAACCGCCACCCTTGGGGGAGGGCGACGGCCGTGTGTCGGACTCTCCTCTCCTAATAATAGGAGAGGCATACCTCCTAAAACACCCCGGGGGCCGTCCTGTCGCTCGTGCAATGGGGCGCCGCCGGATCTCGCAAGTGGTAAACCACAACGCGAATGCGACAGCGGCGCCCCGGCGACGTCGACCCGACTCGCAAGGAGTCGGGCCCACCCTCACTGGAGAAGGGACATGGGCCCCCCACCCCCTTCTCCCGACACGATGTCGGACGGCAGGTCCCCCAACCTGCCGTTGTGACCCTCACTCAACCGGCGGCGCAAGGTCCGCGCAGCGTCCCCCGCGCCACCGGCTCTTCCGGCGGAGAGGCGCGAGCTCCCCAAGCCTCCAGCTACCGAAGACCCGTTTTTTGGCCCTCTGCCAGGTCTTCGGCCCATCAAGTCAAACCCTCCCATGAAACATCCCTCGGCCAGGGCCATATGGGGTGACCAGTCCCTGGTCCCTGTCTTACCTCCTGCAGTTTCCCCTCCCAGGCCCGGCTTGTGGATCTCGCGCCCCTCCCCGCCCCTCCAGCCCTCTTCCATGCCCTCTGCTGGACAGAGTGACATAGAGAGGGCCCCCGCCGTGTGTTTTTTATAGAGGTTGTCTCCTCGCGGCCCGAAGGCCCCCGGCCCCGCTCAATGTGGGGTTACGGGTGCGGGGCCCATGGTGGACCCCGCGGGACATCCAGCAGCGCAAGCCACTGGACGTCCCCCTCCCTCTGGTTTGGTCCGCGCCGGCCGAAGCCGGTACCCCCCATATCTGGAGGGCGTTCCCCTATCCGCCACCCGGGGGACGCGTCCGATGGAAGACCAGAAACTCCGCACGGACGGGTCTCTTCCCTGAGGAAGGTATAGGCCATACTCCACCACGGGGGCCAAGTCCGGATTGGTGGAGGCTTGTAAGACTAGTGGCTGGTCTTACTGTCAGAAGTTTTCAAGCCGCCCTAAGGCCTCTGACTTGGCTTAACGACTGCCATCTATCGAAGACAGCCTGCACCAACTGCTTAGCGTGCCTTGCGAAGCACGGAACCGCTCGGAAAAATGCCACTAGCGTTAGTCACAGACGGCCACCCATCCATGGACTGAACGCGCCCTATATTGCTTAACCTTCGTAATCGTTTAAGATCACTCAGGCACCCGGGGCTAAGAGCGATTCTCGAAAGTTGATTAATGAGGCTAAAACTGTTTTGAAAAGTACACAAGTTACAAAATTCAGTCACTTTCTTTTGTAATTTTTCAGGGCAAAAGTTTGCAATGATGGAGATGAAGGTGGTGGTTTCCAGTATCATCAAGCACTTCCAGGTCCTCCCTAGTGGGATCGAACCAGTTTTGTGCTCCGATCTAATACTGCGATCCAAAAACGGGGTGCACGTTCGATTGTTGCCACGGAATTAATATTGTAATTTGCTGTTATTCTTACATTATATACCTTAGTTATTTTTTAGTCCGCTACGAAAAAGTAGGTAGGTACTCACAAGAGCATAAAAGTTCCTAACCAAGCTCATCAAGTACTTACGTAATGGACAATGCCCATTGAAAGGATTTATCTATGATTTTTTGTACAATGAGGGATTTTCTTAGAGCTCATTAAAAAAAATATACCTATAGTTCTTGCAACTGCGACAGATGGCTCTGATAAAACGTGACTTGATTTTTTTTCATAATATATCTGTAATCTGTGAACGCTGAGTACCTGCCTTCGTACAAAATTTTACCGCCTAGTATTGACGATACGATTTCTCCATTGTTTTCGAAAATTTGGTGCCGATCGTATTATTTTGTATAAGTTTCGAAGTCCAGTTACCAATAACATCATGACAGATGACGATGACAGTGACGTACCAACACAGATTAATGAAGGGCTCTCAGCTGTATTAAAAAAAAACTACGTACGTAGACACCCCGCCATCTAGTAGCGAGTTTGAAACCATTTTTATAGGAGCTATCAGAAAATCGCTCATTACAATATTACGTAATCTATGTTAGATGTTGACTGTATGCACTTTGGCCAACTGAAAGCTGTATGAGATAAAAGGGCTTAAAGGGAAAAGGTTTTTAGGGTTCCGTACTCCCACTTTTTCCGAACTTATCCCGAACTTTAAAGAAAATATTTTTTATTACTTAATTAGAAATGTGTAGTTTTCAAATTTTTCCTTTATTTGTCGCATAAGGCCTGGTCCACAGTTGCTTTATTTTCATGCTATTATAGCATGTTTTCCATAGAGCTAGAATATAATAGAGACGCCAATTCCTTTTATAAGTACATAAGTCAATCAGTATATAATGGTTGATTGTATAGGTACTATGTATTTTTTTAAAGTACTTTTATATTATATGGTGCGTCATAAAAGCTATGAATCGGCATACGTTTTTACCGTCTCTATTTTATTGTTTCTCTATGGAAAGCAAGCTAAAAAAGCATGAAAATAAAGCAAATGTAAAACCAGGACTAACTCTGCAAAAACTGCGAGTATCGAACCCTCGATGGGCGAGCCTGACTCGCTCTTGTCTGGTTTTTTTTGTATTTATTACGTTTAGTCACAGGTTTAGTTAACAATAGTTTTTTTTTATTTGATGATTTTGATGATTTTATTTAATTTTCATTTAATATATAAGTAATATTTAATAACTCTTTTTTTTAATGGGACAGTGCGCTTAAATTGTGGGTAACTTTACAACTAAAACTTCGTTCAAATGCTTTCAGTCTGATGCCTACCATTGGTCGTATTGAAAATAAATATTTTTGTTGAACAACTTTTCAGATTGTTTTTTGTTTGTTTGTTTTTTTGTGTAACGTGTTTCAAACACGCCATTATGAGGAATTACACTGTTCATGTATTTTTTATTCGAAGGAACGCTCTTAGAAAACTTTTTAAAAACAAAAAAGCTCACTGCTAACATGTGTCTTGCTATCTAGCGGTGACACAACTTGTACATAACATACAAAAATCTTGAGCTTGATGAATGTTGATTTTAACTTATATTTTATTAAGGACTCAACTTCAGCAAAAACAAACATTTTTTTCACAATAATAAGATACAGTTCACAAGGCGAATAACAGATTTAGATCCACAAATGTGCATTCATAATTACTAAAAATATATTATTATTATTATTATTAATACTTTTATTGCGCTTACATTTAAAAAACTAAAATATAGTACAATGCGGCGGACTTAATGCTATTAGCATTTTATACCAGTCAACCGCAGGAGGTAAAGGAAAGTGATGGTAGGCGTGCAAAAGTAATAAAATATTCCACGACGCTCAACAACATAAAAAATGCATTTATTTAAATAAATAATATAAATACCTGTGGATTTGTGGAATGTGCCTGAGGATTTGAAAAATTAATAAACTCAACGGTCAACACTCAGCCTTTTTGCATTATAATCTTTTTAGTCTTTCACCTTACTATAATATTAATACGATAGCTTACGTCTAAAATTTTTATTTTCCATGACTATGACGTCGCGACACCTTTAATTTTACACCTCATAATATGAAAAACCGGCCAAGTGCGAGTCTGACTCGCGCACGAGGGGTTCCGTACCATTATAAAATTGGAAAAAAAATCACGTGTATGAGGGCTCTCACGTTGTATGAGAGCCCCTCTTAAATATTAATTTTATTTTAATTTAATTATTTTTATAGTATATAACTCGATATTTTGTGAATATTTAAAGCATCTACCTGTTGCCGTTATCAATATAAAAAAATTATCACATTTGTTATATGAGAGCCTCCCTTAAATATTTGTTTTATTTTAAATTAATGATTTATTTTTAAAGTGAATATATACATAAATATTCTGTGAATATTTCAAGCGTTTACCTGTTACCGTTATCAATATCGAGCAAAAACTAGCACAAAATTACGTTTGTTGTAAGGGAGCCCTCTTAAGTATTTATTTCATTCTGTTTTTTATTAGGTATTTGTTGTTATAGAGGCAACAGAAATAAATCATCTGTGAAAATTTCAACAGACTAACTATCACGGTTCATGAGCCTGGGGTGACGGACGGATGGACGGACGGACAGCGGAGTCTCAGTAATAGGGTCCATTTTACCCTTTGGATACGGAAACCTAAAAACGGACAAGCTTTTGGACCAGGATCTTTTAGGTGGTGATTTCTTATTGATGTACCTACTGTGTTCGGTAATATTAATAATACGGCCGTACGGGTAAGAACGAAAGAAACGCAAAATTACGCACCACGCTAGCTAAGGTGACTGCTGCTGCGAATTGTTAGTAAAAACTGCTCGAGTTCGTCTCCCCGTGCAGTGGATTTAGGATAAAATTTTACCTATTATTATAAATATTTTACTTAATTCATTGAAGTACCTAATTATCAATTCAATTAATAGTAATTCAACTCATAGGAGTTGAATTTGTACTATTTTCCTTGTATTAATTGAGCTTTTTTTAAATTTTATTAAATGTTGATATCCTTTAATTTTTTTATGGTTCGACAAACAGCCGTTAAGTCAGAATTGTACGAACGATGGCCAAAACAACGTGTTTTTAGATTGTTATATTCAAGGTCAGGGCTTAGGAGATTAAAATTAAAATAATTGATCTGACTTATTTTTCTTCACTAAAACCATAAATTAATTTAGTGGCACCCACAACAACCAATCAAAACCAGAGTTTCATTGAAATAATACGAAAAAAGAATATCTTGTTTAGTTATATGACACATTCCGTCGTTCGTAAGACATTTTGTATTTGCATACAAACATACGCGCAAACCCCTTTTTTTTCGAAGACGGTTAATATTTTCGCGCGAACACAATCAAGATTAACGTTAAAAAAAACAATGTTATTTTGAACCGGTATTTGTAGGTGAACGGGTCACGAACGAGCTAAAAGACGCAACAGGCATCACTTGCAATTCGCTCTCCGAAGCATGCGCGGGAGTTGATAACCACTCTGATAAACAGTCATATCGCAAAATAATTTCAAAGGGCGGACGGCTTTGTTTAGTTTCATTTAATATAATTATAATATTTGTTCATCAAACGCGAAACATGTTTCTTCTTCTTGTCTTCGTGGTGTTTGTTTTATATTTACTTTATTCTTGGATAAGTTTCATTCGGGATTCAAATAGAATCAGTGTTTCCGGGCCTTTCCCTTGGCCATTATTTGGTAACGGACTCCTGTTTTTGGGAGACACGTCATGTAAGTATTTTTTTGCGGATTTTTTAAATGTACAGTCGACAGCACGTCAATGTTCACATCTTAGTTGCAAAGTCGCCCGTAACGCAACGGAGTAGAGTGCATGGGTGTATACCATGATGTGCTGTCGACTGTACCCTAGTTAATTGTAAATATACCTAGTCCTATATAGTATAAGAAAATGTTGAATAAGACCAATTACTTAACGCATGGCTAAGTTGACAAGGCGGCCTTGATAGCAGAACCGGCATGCGTCTGTAGACATAATATTAAGTTATATTAAGTTGATTGAGTCATTGACATAATTATTATGAATACAAGGTTACCTCTTAAATCCGCATTTCCTAAAACACACATTTTTTTGTTTTACAACGACTCTTGTTCTGTGAGTGTTTTCTAGACAATCTACCTAGTTTCCAAGATATCAGTAATGACGACCAGAGTGATCCAAGTCACAACAGTGATTTAAGTGCCTCGCGATACTTAGATGAGTCTGGCATGGCTTCAGTTTGCAGACCGGACCAATTATATAGTGAGATGTTGTGACCTCTCAATGGAGTTCGCACTGAGGAGCAGACTCACTTAAGTTAGTGTGGCATGAAAGATTATGATTTTTCTATGCCAGTGTGTACCTAACAACATCATTATCCTCTTGCGGCCCGACCTTGAAAATAACAATATGTTTTTGTACATTTTATTTGACATTGGGCCACACGAGGTTATTGGTAAAAATGTCACTTATATCAGTCTGATTCCAACGTCGTCTAAAGATGTCCTTGCCATGGTAACTAGTCATGGAACATCAGAACATCAGACGTGGAACTACCCCAGACTGAAGCTATTTGTACAAATCGGCAGTGCGGCGGCCTCCAGTTGGAATCGAACTCAAAGCCTCTGACCCCCGGTTTCTCGCACACTAACTGTTAACAGCTGTCAGTCGGCCAAAGTGTATACGAAAAAAATGCCGTCATTAGGTAAAAAGACGCATCTGACATCAGGTTGAAACTGAGAAATTAAATATTTAAGTTTTTGGAAGCGAATTGTTTTATGCGTCTTTTTAATTTATTAACTTCATTCATTTTTCTATCGTATTGCTGTACTTCTGCAATACGAAGAAAAATGAATGAATTTTAGACTTGAACTAAGATAAAAAAACGTATTGACCAAATACGTTTTTTTATCTTAGTTCAAGTCTAAAACGCCTTTTTAACTTAAAAACGCAACAAAATACTTTTTATTTACACTAAACTTCGAAATTGCTTCTATAAAAATAAAAAAATACAGAAAGATGCGTCTTTTTTTCATCGTTCTGAATATGTCATTGTATACAAACTCAATTTCGGCGAAAATGTTAGTTGCGTCTTTTCTCTTATGACGGCAGTGTTAACATTGGATTAACAGGTCGTTAGCGTACGAGAAACCGGGGGTTATTTACCTAGTGGTCGATCTGGTCAGACCATTAGAGATAAGGAGTTGAAAATTGATGGTCTAATGAGACTTTGTTTTTCAGGCTTCTTGCCCGCCCTCACTAAATTAAAGGACAAATATGGAGATGTATTTAGAGTCTACCTGCTTTCAGCCAGATATTTGGTTTTGACGACTCCGACGCTTTTTGAAGTAAGTGTAATCCGAGGAAAAGACTAGTGTCCCTCGGTGGGCACATGATGGGTTGATGATGATGATAGCCCCCCGCAAATAACTTCACCGAAAATCCGCGCAGCCTGGGATGAGTTTGTGATGACATGCCCAGGGCATTTTTTTTTTCAATTATTTGTTAATTACATAATGTCCAAAGAATTCCAAGTCAAATAACGCGTCTCCCGCCAATGCGCACCAAAATCATTTGGGGTCCAGTTATTTGCCGGGCACTATATTACCAATGCAGTCCACTGTTTACAAAGTTAGATTGTCACATCCACTTACGAGAGTCGCGCGGCAGCCGGTTCACCTACTAGGTGGGTAATTATCTAAAATCTACCAGTAACGATATGAAGGTCTAACGATAAGATGAGGATAAGACGCGGGACCAACCTAGGATCTTCGCATTGAAGCCGCGTTTTTACGGTCTTAGTGCTTGGGCTCGGACCGAGTGCACCATCCGAGTTAACCCATGCTTCTGACCATTGGCCATTTTAATGTCGTGACGAAAAACCGTCCAATCCAGAAGCATTAGTTTACTCGGATGGCGTACTCGGTCCGAGCGCACTAAGACCGTGAAAACACGGCTGGAGTTATATTGTTTAACTTGAATCCTGTTGTTTATTTTTTTCTATTCACCGACTTCTTCAATTTATATTGATTCCAAATGGCCTACACACGCACAAACACGAAAAAATTTATCGACAGCTTATTCATCAATATCCGACCAATTGGCGGAGTTCTTTGATTGCACGGAACGATTTCACGATTTCCACTATTTATGGAATTCATTGCGCCGCGCGAGCGACAAGTTGGGGGAAAAGAAGTTTTTATTTTTTTATTTTACAGAAATACATATTCTATGAACAGAATTTTGGGGACACTACGCATTTAGTAATAGTTATTTTGGTATATTTTTCAGAAACAATTTACATCACTTCATAATATGAAACTATTTAAAAATCGACACATTTATCGAAATAAAAAAAGAAATGTTTTATTGTCAATTTTATTAATAAATTAAATTAACTGTTTTCATAAAATATGTGGCTTCAAAAAAAAATGTATCAAAATGTAAAAAAAAAACAAAAATATAAAAAAAAGGAAAAAATATTCCGAAAATTCAACTTCAATTCAATACATACATCTTTTTTTTCAAATAATAGATCAGCTAAATATAAATGAGAATACATATTATACGTCAGCCACCATACAACGATGAACTCAATAAGCTGCAAGGCACTAGGCACTATGGACACCATGGACATACATACATACATAAACTCACGCCGGTATCCCACAGCGGTAGGCAGAAACCTGGGACTGCCACTTGCCACCATCCTGACAGATCACTTTTGCTTCATCTACTTGTACATGGATATACTAGGTATGCTTAGCAATTTACTCAATGCATCTACTCGCTGCTGATTACAGCGCGGGACGACACCATAGAGGTTATTCTACTGTTCAAAGCAAACGAAAATGTGCTCTTTGAACTTTTTTTTCACTGCTTTTTCTCCACTGCATTACATCCCCAGGCACCGGCTAACATTAATAAGTACATTGACATTCACAAACTAAATACTTTACGTTGAAATAAATTTCTGCTTATCTGATTTGGTCCATTGGTGCACGTTCTTCTAACAAAAATAGTACATTACTGCAGCGGCCAGCAAAAGAGGCATTGATGGACGAACGAGGAAATGTGGGCCGAGGCGAAGCCGAGGCACACTTACGTGAGTCTATCAATGCCTAGTTGTGGCCAAGGCTTGTATATGATTTTTCTCAAATAATGCGCGGAAATTAAAACTATGAAATCATTCTGTTAAATTCAAAACTTTAACTTTCAAAATCAGACGAACCACGAACGAACAACAATATTTTTTGCCGCGTTAAAAAGGTCTTTTTTTTTGCAATAGGTATATCCAGCTTTCTATCCAGTTCGAAATTTAAATAAAACCTCTGATAGTTACCTCCTTGGTTGTCATTGTTCGGGGTAAATTTTGAAATAACACGACGGATATGAGTTTAGCATGTAATTTATTTGGCCGCAAAACACGACAGTTATGAATTTTCATATAACTTTTTCCGGCCGCTGCTCGCATGCAATGAGCCGTTTTCAGAAGAACTAAAAAAAAATCTAATGCCTGTCAAAGGAATGCAATTTTGGACCTCAGCCCAATAGCCATGTGTGATACATTGTATTGAAAAAAAAACTAACATTTTCAATAAAATAAACTCCGAAAGGACAAACATTTGGCTGTTGGCGTCATAGTAACTTTTGTTCAGCTCGCTGAGGCTTTTATGATGTATCACACATGATATCGCTCGTAGCCTGGGCTGCCTGAGTGATCTTAAACGATCACTAAGGTTAAGCAACATACGGCGCGTTCAGTCCATGGATGGGTCACCGTCTATGACTAACGCTAGTGGCATTTTTCCGAGCGATTCCGTGCTTCGCAAGGCACGTTAAGCAGTTGGTGCCGGCTGCCGTCGATAGATGGCAGTCGTTAAGCCAAGTCAGGGGCCCTAGGGCGGCTTGAAAACTTCTGACAGTAAGACCAGCCACTAGTCTTACAAGCCTCCACCAATCCGGACTTGGCCCCCGTGGTGGAGTATGGCCTATACCTTCCTCAGGGAAGAGACCCGTGCCCCTCGGTGGGGACATAATGGGTTGATTATGACACATGGCTATTGGGCTGAGGTCCAAAATTACATTCCTTTGACAGCCGTTACTTTTTTTTTTTAGTTCTTCTGAATACGGCTCATTGGCCAGTACAGCAATTTCGATTTATCTCGAAGAAGGTTGTCGAAATAGTGCTCTCCAAGCATGTTTGAGAAAAATAAATTGTCGTGTTGTTTTCAGCCAGTAATATCGAGTACTGAATATATAACGAAGGGCGAAGCCTACAATTATTTACACGAATGGCTGGGCCAAGGACTTTTAACGTCCTATGGTAATTATCCTGCATTTTTACTTTGTTTTGTTGTTATAATAGTTTCATGCAGTTTGGCAGAAACCAACTTCTGTATTTTACTGTACCTATATTTATTTGAATAAACGTCTTCAATCAATCAATGTGTATTAAGGAAACTTATTTACTGAAAGAAAAATTAGTTGAAATACTTCGAACTTTTTTGCATTAAAAAGTACCTAATAACAAATTTTTTTTCTAGGTTATCGATGGAAGAGTCACCGTAAGCTCTTAACCCCGGCATTCCATTTCAACATGCTGCAAACGTTTTTACCAACTTTCATAAAGAACCAGAAAGTACTGACCAATAAACTGCGAAAATTGGCCGATGGGAGGTCTTTCGACCTATTTCCGATCGTTGCGTTGGCAGCTCTTGATAATGTTGCAGGCAAGTACTTCAGTTGCGTTTTTATATTCCACAGTAACGTTGGAGGACAACTAAATCGTAACCGACCAGGGGCCTGATTCTGTTAGTGCATTACAGTACGATGACAGATACACGGTCGCGTCACATGACGTGTTTTTTCATACCATTGACGCGTAGCAGGTTCGATATGGGTGTGCAAAGAAACTAAATCGGCATGTTCATGCAGTTGTCATTGTAGTACAATACATTAACAGAATCTAGGTACTGGGCCTTGATTCTGTCAGTAAATTATAGTACAATTACTGTTATATGGTCGAGTAACGTGACATTTTTTTTATTCATTGACGCCTAGAATTGTTGCTATGCGTGCGCGCGTTCACTGAAGCGGCAATGAAATGAAATCGACGCTTTCATGCAACTGTCATTATACTACAATCCGTTAGCAGAATCTAGACCCGGGCGTGCGACTGCGTAAGCTCTCCGTCGTATGTACTAGGTACTTATATAAGTACTGTATTTTACAAGAGATAAATAAAAACCACCTTAAGTAGTGTTTGTCCAGAAAAAGTAGAAATTAAAGAGTACGGTTTTACTCAGACTTTTTGTCTGTTACAAGCATTATATAAATTAAAAAAATAAGTAGTAACATTGAATATTCAATGGTAGTAAACTTTCACGTCCGGTCTCTTGTAATTTTGGACAACCTGTAGACGTAGCTAATTTTGCACTCCTTTATTGCCGTGAAACAACAATGATCCAAATATTCACAATTCATAAGAAAAATAATCAATAAACTTAACATCCCTCCGAACTTAACCTAAAACCCATAACCGTTAGAACTAAAATTAACTTAAAAAAGGTAACATAATTCACTTGTCACATAATTAATAATTAGGAAAAAAACCAATACAAAATATTTACAAAGATGCAGTAGATACAATGGTCACTTTTATTTATCGCTTGTAGACATCCAGACAACCGATAAAGCAGAGTTGCTGAAGGAAAAATACATATCGCACCCTTGCAAGAACAACGTGATATTTCGAAGAGGACCATTTTTTATTCATAGATTATTTTTTTAATGCGATTTTATTTACTCCCAAAACACCGGAATAATGACCAAAAGAGACACTGCATCACGTTATAGCGCTATCTCTTTCGGCCATTCCTTTGAAACCTTAAAAAAAATGCTCTCATGTAACATAAGGGTTCCGAAATAACACGTTGTTTGTGCTATATTGTAAGATATCGAAAAAAAGAAAAATACCTATTTGTTCAGTCATCCTACCGTAGCCACGTATATTTTACCTGGCACCCAGATTTAATTAACTAAGATTAGGTATTACCTACTTATTTCTTACCTACTCGCCTGCAATCAACCGAGACTAAATAAATTATTTCCCTTTTTTTACCCAATTTACATTGAGTGTAGAGTTTTTTTCTGAAATGCGCTATTCCAAAAATATTTATCTCAATTAGAGCTTGTGTTTTAGAACCACTTTAATTCTACAGTAAAATACGTCTTTTAGGCCCTGTTTCACAATGTTCAAATAAAGTTCCAAATAAGCTATCCGCAACCAAGGCTGCCGTTTGTCCCAAATTTAAATAAATTTTCTTATATTGCGTGTGTTCGTTTATGGCTTCAAATTTAAAATAAATGGCAGCCCTGGTTGCAGATAGCTTATGTGGAACTTTATTTGAACATTGTGAAACAGGGCCTTAGTAAACTTGTTCCGTTGTCACGTAATATTTTTCCGCAGATATGAAGTGTTTATGTATGTATTTATCATTATTTATTTATGTTTTAGAATCGGCAATGGGAGTTTCGATTAATGCTCAGGAGGATTGTGAATCGGAATATGTTCGCTCGGTCGCTACGTAAGTTGTTATGTTTTATTCATCAATACGTATACATACAACGACTGGTGAATGTTGATGAACCGAAAGAGTTGGGCTTTACATTTGTGAAGGTAGCAATACCACTCGCTAGCGGTCAATGAAAACATCGCGAGGAAACCCTAGTGTCTAAGGTATTTACATAGTTAGTCTGTTAGCTTTTAGAATATACCTCGGGCTCTAGGTAGGCTTCGGTTTTCTCCGAAAGCACACGAGTCCTGAGACTACCTGTTATATTTAATTTTATATTATACATATTAGTTCTGATGTCGAAATTAAGTGTCATATATATTTTTTTTATAATAATAATAGTAATAAATACATTATTTGCAATAATTTCTAAACTAAATATAAAATATTAAACTAAAAACTACCTAAATATAAAAAATCGAATCTAAGCCGCTGCCGTTGGGGAGAGTTCCCAAGATACTGGCAGCATTCCGATATTTCTATTACACGAATATATCCGATTCTATCCGATAGTAGCCGAGGTATATTCTAAAACCTAACAGACTGTATCGTACTGTTTGCTACTTATACTATGTAAGTAATGACCCAACTATGAGGCTAACTGCGAAAATCTCAGAGATAACTACTTAAAACTTGTCAGGATCATGGTGAGTGGAAATTCTGGATACAATGTTATTTAGATAATGTTATGGTATTGCCGCTTGGATTTTGCATAGGAATGTCGTCTGAAACGTTCTTGATTTTGTCACAAAAAAAAACAATGTTTTTTTAATGCAGCGCATTAAACTCAATTTTTAACTCGACAGCGCGGGTCGACCTTTGTTTCTTTGAATGTTTCTTGCAAATTGACCTTGTCCTTGACGTATAACTGCTTAGAGTACCTACATGTATAGGTAAAGGTTGTTGTACTGTATTGACGAAATAATAGTCGCAGTACTATCCGTAAAAGTACCTAAGTATAGAGCAAACCATTATTGGAAAATCTGCCGTAGGTACCTAGTTAACCTATAAAGAAATTGTCATCTTTGGAGCTTCGCGATAAATTAATTTAATGCACCTGTAGAAACCAGACAAAACGCAACTCACTATAAAAATAGACCTTAATCTATGGGGACGTGGATTAGTATCATATGTTTTGTTTTCATGGTTTAATTATTATATTTTTCGAAAGTAAGTGATGAATTTTGCAGAACTACCATACACCTAAAACCTAGCATACAACATAGCATGCCAAATCGGTATTTGACACTATCAGAAATAAATTATTTGATATGCTCGATTAATACAAAAATTACAAAATGTTTCGGAAAATGTATCTCTTTTAATCATTTACTAGTTATTACAATTTTTTAATAGATAAAACATAAAAAGAGTGCTCTGAAATGTGACGTCACAAGCAAGTGTTTTCATACAAAATTCCGTTTTAAAAGTAACTCATTTGACATCCTGTCAAATACCCAAGTAGAAATCGATAATAAAAATATTGCATTAGATAATAATAAAGACTTTTATTGTAAAAGTATCTAATACAATCATAATAGAAATTATTTATGACAACTGACATGAAAAAACAAAAGCAGTACTAATAAAGGCTTAATGTGTTAGTAAATTATCTAATACAATCATTATACAAATTATTAGTGACAACTGACACAGGTACACTTTTCAATAAATAAAAAGACGTTGGAGTTTGTATCACTCCAGCGATGCCAGTTTTGTATCTAAATTTTGTAATTAAAAAGTACATCGCTGACTGAAAATTATGTTTGAAAGCCGATTACCTATTCTAGAACAAGGGTGATGAATAATTTCAAACTGCCTTTTCTTTGGTAGAACAAAAACAGCCCTAAAGCCTCCATAAACTAGTTGTCCTATAGGACATGGTCAATAGCGTTTTAAAGGTACGTTGCATCACGACCCTTTGTGGGACTTTACAGAATGTTCTACATTTCTGAGGTCCTTATGTCTCTCTTCAAGTTCGTGTATTTGCCGATCTTCTCTAGGTCTTCTTTATTAAAGTCAATCAAACGCTTTGTGGGCCTGCCTCTTCAAACTTTTTGCAGCATCGACCGCGCGGATTGCAATTCTTGGCTTACCATAACAATTCGTTGTACCTACATCTCGTAGCCGATTAAGCCATAGAGTAACTAGTAGGAAGACTGTTACGCCATGTATAATAAGATAATTGAGCTAAGCTGATATGCGCAATTGACAATAGGTTAAGTCTATTAAACGCATTTTCATGCTAAAAGCCCATTTATACTATAATATGTTTATACTAATAATATGTCTCCGTCTGTCATGACATGACTAATCACGTATTATTATCAGATTATCACTATTTAAGCCGTTCGTGTTGTGGCCCATAACCAATTCGAAATGGATAATAAAAATATTGCGTTGCGACAATAATAAAGACTTAATGTGTCAGGAAAATATCTAATACAATCATAATACAAATTATGTGTAACAAC
This sequence comes from Yponomeuta plumbellus, assembly GCA_947310845.1. Classification (NCBI taxonomy): domain Eukaryota; kingdom Metazoa; phylum Arthropoda; class Insecta; order Lepidoptera; family Yponomeutidae; genus Yponomeuta; species Yponomeuta plumbellus. The sequence continues at coordinate 8,351,146 of OX371192.1, read as the reverse complement.
TGACATGAAACAACAAAACAGTAGGTATACTTTTCAAATATTAAAGACGTTGGAGTTTGTAATTACTCAACGATGCCAGTTTTGTATCTAAATTTTGTAATTAAAAAGTACGTCGTAGATACATACTAGTAGGAAGACTGTTACACCATGTATAATTATGCATGGGCTAAGCTGGTATGCGCAACGGTAGTGCATAATAATATGCCTACCATGCGAGAGGTCCCGGGTTCGAATCCCGGCTGGGCACAAAAAAACCCCAGGTCTTGGATGTTTACAGGTTTGTGACGTCACTGTTTCTGGTTCCCACGACACAGGGTGTCCTAGCCAATCTTTATATAAGTCTTTGTATCCATTACTTAATCTTGGTCACTCTGATGTCTGGTATTCGAAATGACCCGCCTATGTAAGCTATCACAATGTTCTTTTTCCAGTATGAGTGAGCTAATGATGTTGAGAATATTCCACCCGATAATGTCAATTACTCCTATCTTCAACTTGCTGCCACTTAGGAAGAAATTTGACAAGGCCCTCTCTACACTGCACGGTTACACGAAGAAAGTCATTGAAGAAAGAAGCAAACTGTTGCAAGAGTCTAATGTTACGCTGGACAATTATTCGGAATTTGGTAGGTATTAATGTTGTCTTAATTCAGCTGTTACAACATGGACGCTACTCAGGAATGGAAAAACTAAGTTTACGTCGGAGATGTGCAAACAACGACCAAACTCGTTAAAATGAACATTCTTTACTTTGAGATCCGGCATTTTATTTGTAGGTTTTGTAACATTCGGCGATTTAAACTTCGGTATTGTGATACGAAGAAGATCAGTACATGCGCGGGACGACGCGAACTCTATACATCTCGTCGTCACCATGCGTCTCATTTGTGAAGCCCACGCCACATAAACAGGATCCCCCATTAAGTAAAGATCATCATCATCATCAGCCCACCACTGCCCACTTCTGGGTACAGGCCTTTTCCCCTAAATGCCATTTAACACGGTCTCTCGCCATTAGCATCCACGGACCTTTCGCCGACTCCAGGACGTCGTCCGACCATCGGGCCGTAGGTCTGCCCACTGACCGTTGTCCTAGGCCTAAATTCTGTTAATGCATTGTAGTACAATGACAACTGTATTTCATTTTCATTGCCGCTCCAAATCAGCGCGGTCACGCGTATTCGTAATTCTACGCGTCAATGGAATTAAAAAACATGTCACGTGACCCGAACACGTAAGAGTAATTTAACCTTCCGTATACGAGGTGGGGTGTGACATACCCCAGCGGTAAAAAAATCGTTGCAATTTCTAAACGAAAAAAACGCGCAAGTTGGTTTTCTCAGTAGCTGCAAATAAGACGTTGCCGCTTCGATCCGTGCAAAACATTTAGTCCGTCGTTGGCTACAAATCGTATGACACGTGCGTAAAGTGCGCTTGGGTATCACACACCCCACCTTGTATGGAGCGTGACCCAAAAGGTAAGCGTAACTACTTTTGTTTTTTAATCCTTTATATGTTTATTTCGGTGTTTAGCGTGATGAAATATTGTTTTCAGGTAATAGTTTAACTAAGACATGTCTCGATTAGCCGAAGAAGATATATTACAAGCACTGACAAGAGAAGACGATGATGACATTGAGTCAGAACAAGAATCGGATGGTGATGCAGATCATTTCAGTGCTCAAAGTAATACAGATAGTGAAGTGGATGCTGACATACCGTCTTCGGATTAGTGATAACTTACCACTCGCGGAGTTGCAACAAGCTGGTAATACAGAATATTATAAAGGTCATACAGAATATTATTGTCAAGACTGCTGAAACGTAGTGATTAAGATCTGATTTATTATTGTTTGTTTTTACTAAATTGTTAATGTTCAAAACTAGTCATATTATAGTATAATAGGTAAATTAAGAAGACTGTGGCTCTAATATTATGTGCCATTTGATTTTAGTACTCTAGAAAAGGCTTAATAGATTATAGTTTGAAGAAAATTTAAGTTTTTGTACTTTTATTAATAAAAGTCTATTCTAATATAAAAAACATATTTATTATTATTTCACAATCTTAAATATCAATTATGTGAATTTTACTACCTTTTATATTGGGGTATATCAAACCCCACCTAGTATAGCGTGCTGAGATTAGTCACCTCGTATACGGAAGGCTATAATGCACTAACAGAATCGAGGCCCTGTTCTCGGCCGCCGTTCCTGGTGGTCATACTAATTTGTCATATCAGTATGACTACGAGGATATACATACATGTCCTCCTGGTCATACTCACTTTTCTGAACGTCCTGTAAAGGGAAAAACAAATGCCAGCACATAAAACTACAAGTAAATACTACTTAATAATAGAAGTAGAAGTATTTACTACTTTCTTTATTTACACAGAAAAATGTTTATATTATACAGGAGGAAGGAAAAACCTTTTTCTACAAATATCGTGTTACAGTATGACCAGAAGGACAATGTATATCCTCGTAGTTATACTGATATGACAAATTAGTATTACCACCCGGCCACCACTCTGTGATACATACCCAAAGAAAATAATCCATATATACATTATATCGTTCGATCCCCGGCTGGGGAGAAAAAAAAACTCCAGGTCTTGGATGTTTACATGTTTGTGACGTCGCTGTTTCTGGTTCCCACGACACAGGGTATCCTAGTGTGGGGCCAGAAGCAATGTATGTGCCTGTATGTAAATGTTTATGTATGTTTTATGTTTATACCTACCACGGTTTTTGTCTTTAAAGGTATCAAGAGAAACTGCGCCTTCCTGGACCTGTTGATACTATCCGAAGTTGACGGCGAACGCTTGGACTTCGAAAAAATACGAGAGGAAGTAGACACGTTCATGTTTGAAGTAAGACTTTTTTATAATCCACTTATCAACTTTATTTAACTAAGTAGGTACCTGCCCAGCCGGTTTTGGGTACTCCCTATTACTATTATCTATGTATAATACTTCTAAATATTATACTTAGATAATACTTAGTGAATAAATAGATCCACTGTTTTATTTTCAGGGTCACGACACTACAACATCAGCGATTAGCTTCATTCTCTACTGCATTTCAAATCACAGAGACGTGGAAACGAAACTGTTGGAAGAACAAAAGGCTATATTTGGCGATGACCTAGAGCGTGATCCCAGCTCGGTGTAGGTATTTCATATGCTACCTATCTAGGTACTTATTAGGGACTCCACACACAGCGGCTATAAGGTAAAGATGTATATTATAGCACGATATTTCTCATTAAATCTTTCCATAGAAATCGTCAAGAGACCACACACGACAGCTATAATATACATCTTTACATCTTCGTGTCTTAAAGGTACTGAGCGGTCTCTAAGCTATACATCCTGGGATGTAATGTACATTATAGCCGCCGTGTGTGAAGTCCCTTACTCTCTATTTGGCTCTCTATATTGTCGACAGGTCGGCCTTTATATTTTTGTTGGCATGTCAACCGTAACGTAACCAAGTAAGTGCATGCTGGCAATTAAAGTCTATAATTATTATACGCAGATAATACGTTGACGACCTCTGTGGCGTAACGGTTAGCGCATCTGCTTACCATGCGAGAGGTCCCGGGTTCGATCCCCTGCCGGGGAGGAAAAAAACCTCCTGGTCTTGGATGTAAACATCCAAGACAAGGAGTTTTTTTTCCACATTTTTTTCCAACCAGATAGACTAAGGCAAAAAATAATTATACCCATTCGTTATGACGACCTCTGTGGCGCAGCGGTTAGCGCATCTGACTACCATGCGAGAGGTCCCGGGTTCGAATCCCGGCTGGGGACAAAAAAAAGAAACACAGGTCGTCGAGTTTTATAAAACTACAAAGTGGAAGTACAGAAGATTTGATTGCCACCAGCAATAAATTGGTTGAAATAATACGGTATTTGAAACTATCAACAATAAATTATTTGAGATGCTCGATTAAAACAAAAATTACAAAATTATTCGGAATATGTATTTCTTTTAATCATTTACTAGTTATTACAATTTTTAAATAGACGGAACATAAAAAGAGTGCTCTGAAATGTGACGTCACAAGCAAGTATTTTCATACGAAATTCCGTTTTAAAAGTAACCATTTGACATCCTGTTAAATACCCAATTTGGTTAGAATAAATTGACATAGGCATCTACATACACATTTTTACAAGGTAATCTTAGCGAGGTAATAATAATTATTTATACATAAATTTTATAGTCTTATTGGCACTTCCTATCTAATCTAATCTCTTTAAACGAGCAATTCTTGTTTACATATTTATATAAAATCAGAATGTTGGAAACGGCTCCAACGATTTTCACGAAATTTTGTAGGCGGGGGCGTTTAATTGATCTAACTAGGTTACATTTTTAGAACATACAGAGGTAAATTTCGCGTCTACTTGCAAGGTTGTGATAGTTCTGACGGGAAAACGGGCGACCCATTTCGGGCCGATTTCAAGAGACCCGGTTCGAGTCATGATGTTTTTTTTCCAAGTTCTTTTTTTGTTGAAAAAGGATTATTTTAATTTTATATTACATATTTTATATCACAAAAATAGTACCGAGCAAAGCTCGGTCACCCAGGTACTAAGGTATTTATAAACAGTGACCAATGAGATCAGCCTGCTATTAACAGGTGGCAGCAAAAGGTAAAGTGCTGCGCGAGGGCCGTCAGATCGGCGGCGTGGGTTTCACGCCCTCTAACGGCGCTGATTTTCAGCACTCACCTCTAGGTATTACAGCTCTGCAATTCGTAGTGTAATTCGTATTGTGACATTTCTCTGTAGCGTAGCATGAGCGTAGCGGACTCGTTGGCAAAGGACATCGAAGTGTCATAGTAAACAATAAATTGTAGTTCTAGTTTACAGGCCGCCGGTTGTCAAGTATATCGTTAGATCATACCTAAATTGATTAGGGTCTATTTCATAGGGGGTATTTCATGTTTTTTTATGACATTCGACGTACAGTCGACAGCACATCATCCTATACACCCATACACTCTACTCCATTGCATTACAAGCTACTTTGGAACAAAAATGTGAAGGTTGATGTGCTGTCGACTGTATGTTGTACTACATTACAAAATCGATTAACCCAGATTAGCAGACTCAACTACATCGGATTGACTCGGTGCTGCTGTGGTTTAGGTAGTAATAGAGAAGTAGGCAGGCATGCATAAATTGGAAAACTTTGATTTCAGTGATCTTCAGCAAATGAAATACATGGAGCTAGTCATCAAGGAAGCGCTGCGCATTTTTCCCACTGTGCCCCTTATTGGTAGAACAACAGACAATGACTGCAGTAAGTATTTATTTATACGGGGTGTCCCAAAATGACACGTCACAGTGACACCGGAGGTAGACCTGCCCAAAAGGCAGCGAACCAACCTAACATGACCTCAGTAAAAGTTGCACGGTTTTTGAGATATGGCCAGTTGTTAAAAAAAGTGAAAACTTAGAACAAGTTTAAATTGGCCACTTTCAGAATAAGTTATTCTGAGTTCGTACTACCTCCACAGAATCGGTTCATACGACACTTGTTACCATGGCAACGCATAAATAAATATCTTGGAGTTTGGCTTGAAAAAAGGTGACGATAACTAAAGTATTATCCCACGGGAACGCATTACCGGGATATCAAGTATCCTAACTATGTCTCAATTCAGATCTTTGTCTACCATGCCAAGCATGCCAAGTTTCATGTAACTCCTTGCAGTTGTTATTACATGATTGAGTAATAAACATCTTCATCTGATCACACCCGGCTTCATAACGAAAAGGAGTCTTCTGTACTTAACTATCTACCACCCGTTTTTTTTTAAAAGACCCGATTTTTTTTTTTTCAGTATTTATAATTAATACTTGCACTATCATGAAACTTGATGTGGTCACTTTGTGAAAAACCCAAAAACGAGGATAAGAAACTAACTTTCTTTATTAAACACGAGAGAACAGAAAAATTGGTTTTCATGAGTTGTTTTAAAAAGAACCTCAGAAAAAGATTATTCTGAGAAAAGAACATACAACAAGTATTTGACAAATACAAAAAAAACTTATCTTTCACGCATCGTTGTCTATCATGCCAAGTTTCATGTGACTCATTCCAGGTGTTACTTATTGCATGATTGAGTTACAAACATCTTCACAAACTTTCACATTTGTAATATTAAATCTATAGGTACCTACCACAGATTTGTCAACATTTGTCTACACTTTGATTCATTAGCGTTCAGTAGGTACCTGTATTATAGATACACGTGTCATAAAATATACCAGTCACTTTACAGTGCTCTTAGCATGACAGCATGCGACGTTTGTCGATTGTCACACGTTGCAGCGCGTTATATTTTTAACATTAAAATTCCGTACGACGACGGTCAGTGGGCTGACCTGCGGCCCGATGGTCGGACGATGTCGCTGAGTCAGCGGAAGGTCCGTGGATGCGAATGGCGAGAGACCGTGTGCGCTGGCATTTTGGGAAAAGGCCTATACCCAGCAGTGGGTAACGGTGCGCTGATGATGATGATGATAATTCATTTACAGTCTTATAAAAAAATAATTAAGTAATGACTCTCGCTAGATGAGGGGAATATGATGGCCAAAAAATTTAATTGCACGTACTTTTCTTGGGCCATTTAACAAAAACAACAGCGTTTTAGCTGGATTTTTTTATAAATCAAGACAATTTAAAACGTCCACTAAGATAAAATAGAGTTTTACCTAAGAGATTACTTCACTTTTTAATCAATAATACCGATATCGACCAGCCATTAGTCTTACAAGCCTCCACCAATCCGGACTTGGCCCCCGTGGTAGAGTATGGCCTATACCTTCCTCAGGGAAGAGACCTGTGTCCTTCGGTTGGGACATAATGGGTTGATGTTGATATAATAATATGTTGTTATATTGTATGGTCCGTATTTTACGCGTTTTGTGATATGTCCCTATGCCAACTAATGTACCTAGCTAGTTCCTTCGTGATATTTGCGACTGTAGACGACTATGCTGTACGTACAGCATAGATTACATAAAATGAACCTGTCATAGCCACCCAGCTAATGGTGAATTAATTGCACCCAGATTGTACCATTAGACATAGTTAACAATAGCTTGTTATTGCTAAGTGCTAACCATTTTTTACTTGATTCTAGCTTGTTAAGTAAATAAGAAGGTATGTAGTTAGTTTTTTCATACACATATCGACGTCACTCACATACACACTCAAACTTAGCATAGATGCTTATAGCATAGCATAGAGGGCTTGGCACTTTCTATGATGCAGTCAACCCAAAATTCGCTTATCTTAGCATAGGTATTTAGGTGAATTAAGGCTAAGTCATAAAATTATTGTTTGTTTTTTTATCGCTTATCAACATTATAGTTATTTAGAAGTTTCGCTGCCAAATAAAGACCTCTGCTACCGTTTTTTATAATGGGAATCATAAATTCAATGTGGGAACTGTCGTGTCGCCGGCATCGATAAGTAATTGGAGGCAACATTTACTTTAAAAAGCAACTACAAACTTTCTGCTGGTTTTAATGCGAGTAATACGTAATTATAAGGGCAGATATTCAGTTTAAGTGCTTACTGAACATTAAATAAATAATAATATCTAAATAATAAATATCTTTCTTACTTTATAAAAATGACAACTAGTTGTTTGTTTATATTTTTTAGAAGGTACCTATTACCATGGACGTACCTAATAATTGTTACATTCAATATAAAGTTCTAGACCTGTATCTCAGGCAACATTATCTATCTAATAAACAATGTGCATTATAATATTAACAGAAACTTTTGTTACAGCTATTGCCGGAATTTGGGTCCCAAAGAACACTACATTGACTTTAAATATTTTCCTTATGCAACGCGACCCAAAAACCTACGAGGATCCTTTGGAGTTCCGACCAGAAAGATTCGAGACAGTTAATGCCAGCAAAAGGTCGCCATTTGCCTGGACAGCGTTTAGTGCTGGACCTAGAAATTGCATTGGTATGTTTTACTCAATTTCTTCGCTCTAAAGTAAGTAAGCTCGCAGTAAGAATCGCTCGTAGCCCCGGCTGCCTGAGTTATCTTAAACGATCACGAAGATTAAGCAACATAGGGCGTGTTCAGTGCATGGATGGGTGACCGTTCTATAACTAACGCTAGTGGAATTTTTCCGAGCGGTTCCGTACTTCGCAAGGCACGTTAAGCAGTTGGTGTCGGCTGCCGTCGATAGATGGCAGTCGTTAAGCCAAGTCAGAGGCTTTATGGCGGCTTGAAAACTTCGGACAGTAAGACCAGCCACTAACTTTACAAGCCTCCACCAATCCGGATTTAGCCCCCGCGGTGGAGTATGGCCTATACCTTCCTCAGAGAAGAGACCCGTGCCCCTCGGTGGGGACATAATGGATGATGACTTAAGTTCTTATAGTTTCTGGTTAGGCGGTACAACGGTGTCAGGTTTTGCTTTACGTCAACGTTTTGTATCGACGACAAAATCAGACAATTTGTTTGTAGTTTTGTATTATTATTATAGTCGGCATACCCATCATAGAAATAGGTACCTACACACCTACTTATGGTTTTTCCACTGTATAGTAGATTAGGGGCCGGTTTCTGAGTTGAGAATTTCACTAAGTAAATACTTAACTGTAGTGCTGTCTCGTCAAATTTCTTCAGAAAAAAGCGTGACAGAACGTTACTTAAGTACCTATTTACTTAGTGAAAATTCTCAACTCAGAAACCGGCCCTAAATTTTCTTATTTCTATTTCAGGTCAAAAGTTTGCAATGATGGAAATGAAAGTTGCCATTTCGAGTATAGTGAAAAACTTCAAGATACGTCCTAGTGGAATCGAACCTGTTCTATGCTCGGACCTAGTGTTGAGATCGAAAAATGGCATTAACGTTAAATTGTTACCGAGAGATTAGTTAATTCATGGTGTAGGTACCTAGGTTAGGTAAATTATACATTTATTTTTATTGCTTACAAAAGTAGCTAATAAGGAAAACTATGTCAACGTTTGCAAAGCACGGCCGGGTTATATTATTTTAGAAAGTAGAAATAAAAACTGATCTATATTAATTGACTTTTTTCTATCATTTCTACTAACAAACGTCATAAATGCTAGCCATATTACAGTCAACAGCACATCATCACATCATATACACCCATGCACTCTACCCCGTTGCATTACGAGGGACTTTGCAACTAAAATGTGAATGTTTACGTGCTGTCGACTGTACAGCGCCACCAAGTTATCTGTTTAGGTGGGCAAAATTGTAACTAACTAACAAATTGTAAATGCTGCTCCCCATTTTTTGTTTTATTTATTCACTTACTAAGATTTATAGATATATTTTCATTGCAATCAAAAGACGGGTTAAAATATTCTCATTTTTCTAGCTAAATTTCTTAAATGTTCCTACTAAATTCTCCACTAGCGCCGCTATCAACTGAACAGATAAGATGGTGGCACTGTAGCTACCTATCACCTTGCACGAATGATTACGCGCCTTGGCGCGTCACAACCAATTTTAAAAAAGCATATAAAACGCACTTTGCCAAACTTTTACATTTTATGTAGTACAAGTCGTTACTAGCACTAATACTAGTAACGACTAGTACTACATAAAATATAAAATGTAGAAGTCTGACAATCAATCGGGCGTCGCTTAGCTTGGCGTACATAGTTAGTGGTGATACCCTCAGAATAAGGACTAATATTCTGAGGTGATACCTACCACCGCTCGATACAAACACTCTTTCTAAATAAATAAAACTTAAGAGACTCCTAATAGGTACAACCGTAAAATATAAATTATATTTGCTTTTTTACGGAATACCGAGATGTTAATTTCTTGGGCTTTTTCATTAAAATATATTTAAGGTATCTACTTTCATGGACGTGTGACACAAATGTTAAAGCTCGAATTAGTCTTATACTTATTTTAAAAAATACAAAAAATCAGTAAATATTGTAAAATTATTTATTGCAGCTTTATAATCTCGGACCTTATACCTACTTTTAAAATTATCCAGGTAACTAAGTAATATTTGTAACAGTTACTATTTAAGACAATGCCTATTGATATATAATGGGGAACTTGCGTCCCTTTTAGATTGGATCGACGTTGGTTTTAAACCATTTAAGACAATAAAAACACAAGAAAAATATAAATAATACTAATTTTTTTTTCAGGGTTTTCGAGATCACAAGAAATGTGAAACATAAAGTTACTATAATAATGAAAAACTTATTAGATTTACAGATATATCCTGGAAAAACAACATTTCTGAGAAAAGTACTCTTCATCTTTAATTTAAAGTAAAATTCCAGTAAGCTACAGAAATCTTGACTCGGCTATGTTCAAAATCAAACTTAGGAGACTATAAATTATAAACTAGATTGATCTCAAATATCTGAAAAACCATGACACTTTACTATAACCCTATTTTTTGTTTTTATGATAGAGGATAATCCAACCAGTCACTAATTACCGTCTGGACCACTCATAACGGGACACCCTGTATATTATGTATTTTATTGTAAATAATCTAAAATTAAATATATGTACGTAATTACCTAATTATGTTCTTTAAATCTTTTGCTACTTGTCAAAATATTGTCGATTTTCTTTCTATGTAGGTATATCCTAAATATCAATCCCACTGCCGATGTTCTTCCTGCAACTCGGTCCATCCAAAGGTTATCTGGAATTTATCTATCTATATATGTATCTTACCTAATTTGTTATTATTGAATTTATTATAATTTCTTTTTTTTTATATTTCCTCTGTGACATGAATTTCGTTATTTTTATGTTATTAATTTACAGTAGGTAAGTATCTCTAATTTAATCTACTTTTAATTTCATTATAATATGCCACACACAACTATTTGCACACCGGTGCCGGTGATGTTAGTAAAGCATTTGTCATTGTAGGTAAGTAGACGCATCCTACATTGATCTACACCCACATAAACATGATAATAATATTATTATGTAGCTATTGAAACATGACTGATACATGTTTGAGCAAATAAAATTTGATTTTATTAGATTTATGTTTTTTAGGTAGTTTTTTGATTAAATTGAAAACGTTTTCTTATAAGCTTTTCTTATAACGCAAATTATTGATAAAATATTCGTAGGTACAGTGCCACCATCTTATCTGTTCAGTTGATAGCGGCGCTAGTGGAGAATTTAGTAGTAACATTTCAGAAATTTACCTAGAAAAATGAGAATATTTTAACCTGTCTTTCAATTCTAATGAAACTATATCTATAAATCTCATTATTTGAATAAATAATGCAAAAAATGGGGAACAGGATTTACAATTAATTCGTTAGTTACAATTTTGCCCACATGAACAGATAACTTGGTGGCGCTGTACGTAGGTACATTAAAAGGTCCTCAGGTAACCTGAGGGTGTGACGACAGTGCCCCGAAAAAAAAAAACTATTTATTTATCTTTTGACGTATCCTCTCCAATTCTATAAAAACATTTTTAGTGCAAGTTCTCCATTGCTGTTTATCGTAAAAAATAAGTAGGTAAACCTAAACGCTAACGCTGCGCTAAGCGTAAAACATTGCTATTTCAATTTATCAGGCGTTTATTAAGTCAATCGTAATGAGCTATAGTGTGGTGTGAGTCTTCATAAAGTGCACACATCAAAATCAGGGAAACTACTCGTACACCCCATTTCATCGACGAAAAAAAAAAAAAAAAAAAAAAGATATTTTTATTTTTTATGATTTTTTAAAAATTATGAGTTGCACCTGTTGACCCTATTTAGATAAATCGTCATAATTTTTAAACTAAGTGTGTTATCGCAGTGAAATAATAATGTGAAATAAATTTTGTGATGATGTCTAATAATAAGCCGTACACATAAAGTAAAAATATCCAAGAAAACTAACCCTATAAATTTATAATTAAGTTAAACTTGAAGAAAATCTGTATTTTTTTTCATCATTTTGCATTTGTTTTACAATTTCTCCTAAAATCATGCTATTGACCCTACTTTTTTTTTTCATTCTAGCTTATTCTACATGGCATTAGCTTTCTAAAAGTAAAAATTGCACGTCTATTACTTAAATACAACTTCTTAAATCAGTTTAAAAAATGCAGATAACTGAGTTAGAGCTGGAGGATGATTAAAACAAAAGTATTTTTCAGCATAAATCATTTATTTTCTTTGACAAATTAAAATCAAATCAAGTTAGTGATTATCCTAATGCATTAAATGTTCAAAATGACGACCCTGTTGTTGCATACAAATTGTAGCGCGAAGCAAAATTTGCTGCGTTGCCCTTTGAATCATATCGAGATCATTTCTAATATCATTGGCCACTCGCAAAACCCTTTCTTCAAGTTCCGCTTCTGTATTAATGAGGCTGCTGTACAGTGTACACCCTTTGTTTTATGGTCCCCCATAAAAAATAGTCCATGGGTATGAGATCGGGGGAACGCGCCGGCCACCCAACTGGTCCTTGTCGACCAATCCAGCGACGTGGACAATTTTCATTTAAAAATTACCTGACGATCAGCGCATAATGGGCGGGACATCCATCCATTTGGAGCACTGTTGTTTGGTGTGATTCGCAACAAAACTCCTAGATACCTATATAAGAAACTAGAATGGTCATCTAGAGAGCGACAGGTGCACAAAGACAGAATTCGAATCCCCGCGCATCGCACGAAGACTTTTCGTGGCAGCTTTAAGTACGCGGCGTCCAAGTGCTGGAACGACATTCCTCCCCCAGTCCGTGAAGCGGTCAGTAGGTGTGCCTTTGGGCGCAAGCTCAAGGCATATCTGCTTGAGCAGCAGAGACTTTCCTATCCTGAACCTTCGCGTCGCAGACTTCGCACTATAAATGACTTGGTGACGTAATAGTGTGATCGCATCAAAGATACCAGGGGTAGGACAGTTCAATACATTGACAGATTTGCGGTATCTTTTTTCAAAGTGCGACATCTGTTATCCCCATCCAAAACAATTAGTTACTTTAAGACACCACAGATGGCAAAACCATCGATGCAAATATAATTTGTGACTAAAAAATTAATAAAGTACATATAATTTAATTACCTAATCATTTTATTTAACACGTTTAAAATTATTTTCAATTATTTGTGTAGATTACAAGCTGTGTAATAATTACAATAGCAACACAGTGAATTATTTGATCTGGCTGAGATTGTCAAATTGTTTGTTAGGTCACAAACATAAAGTAGAGTAATGTTTCTGTTTTGTTTACCTTTTATTTTGATTCTTTTATTTATCCCTTATTCGTCTGTCTGTGTTTGTGCAACACATAATCTAACAATTTTCGGTCGACCGACAGTAATGTGAAATCTCATGTTTGTCTTTAAAAACCTAATCAAAACCTTTGGAGACAAACGCACATTATTCAGTACACTTAAAAATATAGTTTTCAATATGGAACTATTACAAAACTCACCCAAAGTACGACTCTCTGAGATATGGCGGCTGCTCCTTGCGCTTGCGCTTGTAGATATCGTGAAATAATATCGTCCCATGTTTGTGCCTTTCTTCGTGAAATTAATCCGCCGATTCGCGTTGAGTTACCTCCGTGGTGAAGTGTAATAATCTGATGTTCAAACAGTAAGTGTTATCATCATTACCTATATCTCTGCCATCCTGCCTCATTAGATTCCCATAGTGCCCAGTGAACTTACATGCTTGTCCTAAATAATAGGTAAACAGGATAAAATTTACGTTATTTAGGTTATCCTTTTATTATTGAACTTATTAAGAGTACACCCCTCCGCCCTGCCTCCCCCCATTTCTGCTTACGAAAGTATTTAAAAAAAGTGTTAATTATAATATGGTGGTACCGAACCAGAATTTTATTTGCGAGTCTGACTCACACTAGGCTGCTTTTTAGTAGGATCATTTGCTAAGATATCATATTGTTGCGCATCAATATTTAGGAAAAATGGTCTTAGGTCATCAAGCTATTCAAGGTAAAAATTGTGATCTTTCTATTTTTTTCAGAGAACTCCTACCATCAATTTCCTCATCCAGAAAAGAATCCTGACTGTTTCAAGGCTTGGGTTCATATAGCTGGTGGGAAGTTAGATAGTCCAGCTGACTATGAATTTTATAGGAAGAAGGTTATCTGTGATATCCATTTTAGAGAAAGGGATAGAAACCGTAATAACCGGTTAAATTTTCTAGCTGTGCCATCACTTCATCTTCCTGGTAAGATTTACATACGAGTAATTTATAAAAAGGCTTGAGTTGAAGTTAGATTACATTATAATTTATTAGGTGTTTTTAAAATAAATAATATTAATATTCTCTTATTTTTCAGGCAAGTCTATTGAAGTTGGTACTTCAGAGACAGTTATACTTCCACCTGAACCTATGAATGGAGAAAGAGGCCTTGCTACAATATTAAAACCGACACTGACAGGTACTTACATATTCATTCCAATTATTTATTGCATTTATATTGTTGGTAATTATATCCATAATAATGTTAGACTAAATTAAAACAATGCACTAGCAAAATCAATAATTCAATATTCTCTTATTTTTCAGGCAAGTCTATTGAAGTTGGTACTTCAGAGACAGTTATACTTCCACCTGAACCTATGAATGGAGAAAGAGGCCTTGCTACAATATTAAAACCGACACTGACAGGTACTTACATATTCATTCCAATTATTTATTGCATTTATATTGTTGGTAATTATATCCATAATAATGTTAGACTAAATTAAAACAATGCACTAGCAAAATCAATAATTCAATATTCTCTTATTTTTCAGGCAAGTCTATTGAAGTTGGTACTTCAGAGACAGTTATACTTCCACCTGAACCTATGAATGGAGAAAGAGGCCTTGCTACAATATTAAAACCGACACTGACAGGTACTTACATATTCATTCCAATTATTTATTGCATTTATATTGTTGTTGGTAATTATATCCATAATAATGTTAGACTAAATTAAAACAATGCACTAGCAAAATCAATAATTCAATATTCTCTTATTTTTCAGGCAAGTCTATTGAAGTTGGTACTTCAGAGACAGTTATACTTCCACCTGAACCTATGAATGGAGAAAGAGGCCTTGCTACAATATTAAAACCGACACTGACAGGTACTTACATATTCATTCCAATTATTTATTGCATTTATATTGTTGTTGGTAATTATATCAATAATAACGTTAGACTAAATTAAAACAATGCACTGGCAAAATCAATATTTCTCATGAATATTTCTCTCACATTACAGATAACTCGGCCAGAATTATGACTTCAGAACACAATTATTGCCGACTGCAGAAGGCAACAAAGAAAAACAAAAGTAAGTTTCGTTCTTAGATTTTTAGGGGATTCGGAGTCATAGCGCACTTTTAACCCAACCTAATCCCAACTTAAAATCAAATGGACAGTATTTGGCCATCATTTTGCAAAAGCTAATGACAAACAGATATGTCGAACATATAGAGCATAATTATAAGTGCTAGTATGTTTAGTTGTACTCTCCTCTGAGAGAAGGCCTGTGCCCTACAGTGGGACGTATATGTAGGCTGATTATGATGATGTTTAGTTTGGGACTAAAAAACATGTGGTTTTTTTTTACAGACAATCATCAGCAGCAGGAGTTGTCGTCATTTTGGTTGAACCAGCTAAAAACATCAAGAAGAAAAATAAAAATTTTGCAATCGAACTTGATCAGGTCACAAAAGAAAAACAAAACTGTTCAATCCAGAATAGCCAGTGCTGAAAAAATGTCTGCAGATCATTTATTTAAAAAACTGACGAACAAAATGACAATAGCAGCAAAAATTTTTACAAAACTGCAGTACACCCAGACAAGCAAGAAGCCTTCAGGTCGCAGATTCTCACTAGAAGAAAAAGTGCTCGCACTTTCGTTGTACAAGAAAAGTCCAAGAAGCTACCCTCTTTTGGCAAAATATTTTGTATTGCCATCGGCTAAATCATTAAAAAGACTTCTGACGAAAATAGAAGTGGAGCCGGGACTGAATAAATGTATTTTTATAAAAATTAAAAATACCGTCAAGGAGTTATGTCCAGAAGACCGGCTATGTAGCTTAATTTTCGACGAAATGTCAATTTCCCCCCAAGTCCACTATGACGCTGCAAAAGACCAGCTGAAAGGTTTCACATTGGATGGCAATAAATTTGCAGACCATGCATTGGTTTTCATGGTGAAGGGATTAAGAAAGAAATTCAAGCAACCCGTCGCATATTACTTCACCAACTCGATGAACAAGTTGCAATTGAAACAAATTTTGCAAAAAATTGTTAAGTATGTCCGTAGTACGGGATTGAAGGTCATATGTACTGTTTGTGATCAAAGCACAGTCAATGTGAGTGTAATAAATGAGTTGGTAGAAGACACAAAAAAAAAATATTTAAGAGACGAAAAGGAATGGAAGAATGAAATTATTGAAATAGGGAAGACTAAAGTAATCCCTCTATTTGATGTTCCACATTTATTAAAAGGAGTCCGAAACAATTTACTATCAAAAGATTTAAAATATTATGATTTTGAAGAGAAGTGCGAAAAAATCGTTAAATGGGATTACTACAAGCAAACTTACGAAGCTGATAAATCGTATGGAGAGTTGAAATGCCTGCTGAGAGTCACAGATGAGCACATCTATGTCGACAAAATAAGAAAAATTAAGGTAAAACCAGCAGCCCAAATTTTCAGTCACACCATGGCTGCAACTGCAGGACATCTCGTGGCAAGAGGAGACATTCCGAGAGAATGTGAAAGTTTAGTAAAGTTTACTACACTAATGGACAATCTTTTTGATTCGTTAAATTCAAACACATTTCATGTGCCTGATGGCAAAATACATAAAGGATGTGTACGACGTTCTAGCTCACACCATGATTTGTGGAAGAATGCCATAAAAGTTTTGAAAACTGTAACATTTGTTAAAAAAATTAAGGACAAAAATAACAAAATCCGTGTGATTGAAACGAAAGCTATACCATCTATAAAAAACTTCATACGCACAATTGAAGGAATGCAACAATTATGGATATTGCTGTCCCAAACACATTCATTTGATGCTATGCTAACACGTAATTTCAACCAGGAGCCATTAGAGAATTTCTTTGGGAATATCAGAAGTTATGGGGCGAGAAACACGGCACCAGACACGGTTGCATTTGAAGGGGCCTTTAAGTCCCTCTTAATAAATAATTTTAACTCGCCCCATTCACTGCATGCAAACTGTGAAAAAGATAATGATAGTTGCTTGCAGAATCTGGATTTTTTTGTAAAAGAAAATATTGCGTCGACTTCTGATATTCCCAGTACCATTGATGAGGAGGCACCACAATTTTCTGAGAGCACAGAAGACGAAATTGTGGTGCCTTTCATCAATTTAAATACAGACGTGAATGATGCTGGTCAGGCCAATTATGTGTGTGGGTGGGTTCTGGGGAAATGCATTAAAAATGTATCTAAAAGCTGCAAAAATTGTAAAACAGATATGTATGGCGACCCTGAAAGCAAATCAAATGAATATATAAGGGCCAAAGAATATAAAAAAGGTAAAAATTCTCTAATATACCCTTCAAAAGAAATGGAAAAATGTTTTGTCCAAATCCAAAATGTGGTGACAGAAATATTAAAAAAAGATGTGCCAAAAAAAAAGCTTAAAACATACAATAAAAATGTTTACTGACATTTTTGTTGACTATCCTTTCAGTTGTGACATACATAAAAAAATATTAAAAGAATATTTTGAAAACGCAATTATTAATGTGCTTGTTTATAGTTGGTGTCGTTCAATCAACCGAATTTTGTCTGGCAAAATCACATACCATGGTGACGACGATGCAACTAAAACAGCAGCGCAGGCTTATAAAAATAAACATAAGAATAGGTTAAATAAATAGTAAACTTGTAAAAGAAAAGTTGTTTTTTATGCATCCCCTGTGTACTTGTTGAAATTGTTGCTTCGTTACTAATTTGCTTGTTTTCAATTTGATAAAGTTTAACTATGATTTTGTTAATAAAGAGAAAAAAACAAAATTAAGTAAAAGTTTATCTACTTGAAAACAAGACAAGTAAAATAGTAAGGAAGCATAAAGTATAGGCACCAAGGCATAGGTAGTAACTATAGTACTAGTTATAGCTGTATATTTCACAAGTTTTTGGATGGCGATAATAGATGGCGCTATCAATTGACATTAGCGGTCTTCAAAAAATTCTGCGAGAGGGCTCTCTATACCCGATATATTACTCTACTCTATGAAAGATACTATAACTATAAGGATTTTTTTTCCTCTGTGGAGGTGGAATGAATGTGCAATCAGGTTAGTTTGTATATTTGTTCCGGTTCTGCTGGAGAAGAAATCTTTATTTCATCCATTATTATTATGTTTAATTGTTTATATTTCACATTGTAGTTACATGTATGTGTATGTATATATTATTATGTCTTTGTATAATATGTATTTATGTATGTGTGTTATAATACATGGATATGAATTAAATACACCTACGCTGTTTATGTAAATTTATTATTTTCCTCTTTAAATTTTATATTTTCATTTTATTACGTTTTTTTTCTTATTTATTAGTTTGCAACAGGTCACACTGCACTCTGGAGCATTTAGGGCTATTGGCACTGACTGAAAATCAGCGCTGAGGGTTCCCGCCCTCAGCACTATGCTGAGTCAGCTGCCATTTGCAGCAGCAGAGACACACCGCGACAAAGTTTGTTAAGTGTTTTTATTGTTTTTTATATTGTGTTGTCTGTTGTTGCAATAAACGTTTATCTTTCTTTCTTTCTTCATGCTGCGACGGGTTAGTAGTGGCACACCCTCCAACAGCAACGGCAGTTCATCTCTCAAAAGTACGAGAAATCTCTCTCCCGCTCCGGCCTCGTGCTCCTACTAAGTAGTCCTACTGGTAGGAGCACCAAGACACCTGTGTCCTGATGCTCCTACTTCATGGAATTTCCAGTAGGAGCACCGAGACATTACAAACCCTCCGGCCTTGTGCTCCTACTAAGTAGTCCTACTGGTAGGAGCACCAAGACACCTGTGTCCTGATGCTCGTACTACTAAGGAAATCATGGAATTTCCAGTAGGAGCACCGAGACATTACAAATACGAAATTACACATAGACATACTTTGAGTCAAGTACACCTATCTATAAGAGTCACTTCACGATGAAAGTAGGTAGATGCCTTGTAAGCTATAAAATCTCCTTTTGTTGTTGATTAGGTATGGCCATACGTACTATGACAGTTATTTTATGTATTTAAAAAATATATATTTTGTCATTTGTGTTATCCTTTATTTTCCGTCCGTGCAAGTCAAAAAATCTGTATTTTATCTAAAATTAATTATATGTACCTACTAAAATGAGTGACTTAGAAGAAAATGTTCCCGTCTTCATTAAAAGAAAACGCGGAATTGTGTTACTTTTTAAAGGGAGGCAATATTATAAACAACGTGTTTATAAAAATCTTAATGTGTTGAACAACTTAATATGGCAGTGCAGTATGATGAAAAGAAAGTCTGAAATGAAATGTCCGGGAACCGTTACTATTGCGGTAAGTTTAGAAACTATGTTTTAGTAACATGTTCTGTTAACTGCCGTTTGGATAGGTGCAGATATGCGCTAGTTATCGCATATAGTTATTGAAAAAGGAAATCTTCATCTAGGCAGGCAGCCACCCTGCCTAGAAGAAGATTTCTTTTTCAAGTATTATCTTAATTATCTATATTAATTTAAATTTGATTGTTATTGTGCTTAAATCGGTTTATTTTTCTAGGATAATAAAATATTAAAAGAAGTTAATCATACTTGTCAAGAAAATCATTTGAAAAATGAGATCGACATGTGTGTAAATTCTGCAAAAGTAGAAGCCTCGACATCTGATTTACCGATACCACAAATTTATAAAAACCACTTGGGACCACTATACGATCGTGGTGTACATCTATTGGAAAAGGTACCATCACTTCCTAGTCTTAAAACAAATCTATATACAAGCAGATATGATACCTTAGGTATTGAAAAGTTAATATGTAAACAGTTAAAAGAAGTGATAATTCCTTCAAAATTTGAAAACTTTTGTATCGGAGATTATTCTTACAAAGATTCTCGAATCATTGTTTTTTGTACCGAAAAGGCAAAAGAAATTATGTTAACCGTCGATGAATACTTTATTGATGGGACATTCAAAAGTTGTCCTAAGCCGTTTGGACAGTTATTAATAGTTCATGGTGATATGGGAGGAACTACAGCAGAAACGAACACCGTTCCCCTTAGTTTTTGCACTATTACCCAACAAAAAACAAGAGAATTACATAACTGTTTTCGAAATAATTAAATCGCAAATAAGGACATGGGCGCCAAAAAAAATTCACACTGATTACGAGAAAGCCATAATTAATGCGGTAAAAGAAGTGTTTCCTGAAGCAAATATTAAAGGCTGCTTTTATCATTATACAAAATCCTTGTATAAAAAAGCAAAATGTTTAAATATAAGTAATCAAGTTGAAATAGTTGAATAAGTAATAAATTGTGCCCGGATAACGGCGACAGGCTTGCCACTTGTCACATTTGGGACCTAATAAACTCAGCAAAACGTGGGTCCAGTTCTAGAGACTGGTGCCTCTGCCTACCCCTTCGGGGATAACGGGCGTGAGTTTATTATTTTTATTTTTTATTTATAATAAAGTTGAGCGCAGGTTCGTTGGGTTGTGTTCCGCTCTAGCGCTTGTGCCCGAATCTTTAATTCAAGAAGGCTGGGAGTATATTGTGTCTATGAGTCAATCATTCCCAGAAAATACAAAGATCATTAAATTTTTGAAATATGTGCGTCAAACTTGGATGAAGGGAGATTTTAGAAAACAATGGTGCATTCATCAAGAGAGGCATCGCACTAATAATGTAGCAGAGAGTAGGAATACAACGTTAAATAAAGCACTCAGTAAAAATGTAAACATTCTACGCTTGATAAATTTTCTCTCCAAAGCAACCGAAGAAAGAGTCAATACACCGAAAAAGCGACGTAAGGAGCAAACCGAAAAGGACCATATAATTTGTGAAACTCAGTTATCTCTACTGCATGGCAACATAACTGTGGGTCATTTTTTGGAAATTCATAGATAAACAATTTCCTCAGATAGTGTTTAGTTTTTAGTTGAAAACTGGTTTTTTATTGTATGACGGGAATTATTATAATAACAAGTTTAAGTTTTAGTTGAAAACTGTATCTTTTTTATTTGAAAATTATATAATTTAGTTGACTGGAATTCGATATTTTTTTCTAAAGGGGCGAGGCCGGAGGGGTATTTTTTCAGTCACTGACTGTACCATATGTAATGCGATAGGAGCAGAAGGAATTAAATCTTGAAATTACTTTATTCCTCTTTGTTTTAACGTTCGATAGGTGCATCAGGACACAGGTGTCTTGGTGCTCCTACCAGTAGGACTACTTAGTAGGAGCACAAGGCCGGAGAGTTTGTAATGTCCGGTGCTCCTACTGGAAATTCCATGATTTCCTTAGTAGTAGGAGCATCAGGACACAGGTGTCTTGGTGCTCCTACCAGTAGGACTACTTAGTAGGAGCACGAGGCTGGAGCGGTAATTTCGTATTTGTAATGTCTCGGTGCTCCTACTGGAAATTCCATGATTTCCTTAGTAGTAGGAGCATCAGGACACAGGTGTCTTGGTGCTCCTACCAGTAGGACTACTTAGTAGGAGCACGAGGCCGGAGCGCTCTCTCCAGTTAAAGTTCTTGGGAGTATTATAGGACCAATGAGAAAATGGTCGATCATTGCGGCCCATACATTTAAGGAAAATGTAACTTGGAACGTAGAAGCCCTTTTCAACCTAGGGTTATCACCTTTCGGGCACCACCGATGTAAATTTCGGCAATTGACGATGCCATCTCTTGTAAATTGGGCTTCGTCTGTCCAAAGAATCGTTTTAGGGAACTGTGGATTGTCTCTTGTTTTTCTTAAAATCCATGCAGACATAACGCACCTTAGACGCGAATCCACATCTTGGTTTAAATGCTGCACCCTTTGATAGTGGTATGGATGCAACGCAGCTTTTCTTAAGATGCGCCAAACTGATTTCTGGAACACGCCATGACGTGACGCCAAACGTCGCGTACTGGTAGTCGGGTCACAAAACAAATCATCCAAAATTGCTTCTTCGATAGCAACATCGATAATAACACTTGGTTCGCGGCGATTCGGAGGTATAAAAAGTCCAGCGCTAGCCAGTCTTCTATGGGCTTCTTGGAAATTACGGGCTGATGGCACGGGGCGTCGATTTGGAAATGCAGCTAGATAAGCTGCGCAAGCAGCTCTAGCACTCCCTCGGTGCATTCCATAGTAATAATGGATATCGGCAATGTGTGCCGGAGGGAAATCACTTATACGCGGCATGGTGACCACAAAGCAAACGCGTGATACGTAGGTTACCGTTTCGATTGCGCGGCCATGTTCTGTTTTCAAAAAGTGCTTATGTCAGGATTTTGTCGAAATTTGTCAAAACTGAATGGTGAAAACCAAAAATTTGTCAAAGCAGTAATAAAGAAGTTATTGAGGTTTGAACATGGCCGCGCGATCCTCCCGCGGAGAACTGCGCGGCCATGTCAGATCTCGGCATCTACAGGGTCTACAGGCCTGGTTTTTTTGTCAATGCATGTTTGAATTTGTCAACAAATGTCGAAGAAAGAAAATTCATTCTATCACCATTACTTCCGAAGATATCGACGCCTGAACGCCATGGCCGCGCAATCCTCCGGTTCCGATTTCTTAGGTTGTGTTTTTTCGTAATTAGTCAGGACCTTAATTAGTCAGGACCGATGTTCAGAGCTTAGTCTTAATTTGTCAAAGCCGATGAGGTATGAATTAACACTCGTTTTCTCATCAGACAAACAAAATTACTGAAAAACCTAAGGACGCTGGCCGCGCAATCGAAACGCTTTTTCATATGCCGATATCTAGTAAACAAAACAAGTCTGGGATATGATTTATGTACCAAATTCTTTGACATTTTAGGCTCCTTCGATTAACATATCGTTTCACCACAAAAACCTATCGTAACGAGAGTTATCTAAAAAATTATAACCTTTCACACAATGTTTGGATAGGGTGACCATAATATCAGGTTTCACGTAAATTCACGTAACCACTCATTGGTACAGTGACATATTAATCGACTCCTCTTTATATGCCGGTCCCTCACACAGGCATAAACTTGTGCGGAAGTTTACGCCTACTCTTGTGCGTACCAAAGCCACCCAAAAGCCGTCACTCATATGTGCGAATTTGTATGCACATTCATTTGAATAGGCCGGTCCTACACTTGTTCACAAATGTACATTATGTAGTGTACAAAGTGACAAAGCAATTTACATTTTGACTTCGGTATTTTTCAAAACAGTGAACGTTTGTAAACAGACGACGCCTCTTGTAAACCACGGACCCATACAATTTGCCTGCGATATTATGCTACGCGATGTCAATATATATATATATATATATATATTTATATATGACCAGTTTACATAATCATAATTATAAGGGTCCATATATTGCTCAGTTCCTCAAATTCCATCCAGCTCGCTTAGTACTCACGGAGTGCGTTAGATCAAAAGATTTTCTAAGATCGAGTTCCATTATGCAAAAAGGATTTTAGTTACATTTGGTTCACCAAGTTTTCTTAGGTTTTGGTTTTTGCAATAACAAGCAATAAAAAGTAGTTGAAATTTATTCTGCAGAATCATGATTTCAGTTTCAATAGCTGTTAAATGGATGATTTTAAGGACACATCGCATAATAATATTGTAGGACACATGTCATTATCAACGTACCTTATTTGACATTGTTTTTTTTTTATCCAAAATTCAAGCTTGTTTTCTGAACCATCACTGTTGAATGTAGGTAGTCAGTTTCACAAGAAGTTATCTTGAATATTGTCCACACAACTGAGTTAAAGAGTCGGAGTCCAGAGTAATAGTTCACGACACGACGAAACGTAAAACAAAAAAATACGACACTCATAAGCGCAAGACAGACAGTCCGAAGTAGCCAACGATCAGGTCGAGACTGGATTTTTCTGAACTTTGAATTAAAACTTAAAAATTAGGTACTCTTTATTTACCTACAGTCTTTTTAAACAAAATGCTTCGGAGAAGTGTACCCTAATCTTTACAAAACGTCCCATAAAAATGTCACCAATAACAAACCTTTTCTGTGATATCATTTACCGTTATTCTTCTCCGTGGTTCATTTGTATGCGGTCGCCTTTGTATCGCGCCGCCTTGGCCTGTGATGCCTCTGTCAAAGGCTGCCGCCCAGTAAAACAAAGGATGCCGCGTGCACGTGCAGTGCCAGTGACTTTGAAGTCGAAGCGCCTTAAATAATAGCCGGTATTCTAGTGTCTAATTTTACTTTACCTCTACTTACTCATATTTCGTATAGTGCATGCATGAGCATAATTGATATTACTTTTGTATTCCAATAACCAGAACTGCTTGCACTATCGAAGCAAGCGCGGTTTAATATGCAGCCCACTTCGTTCTGTGCTAGCACATGTCACCAAACGCACTCATACCTAGCCGACGCGAAAGGGAGTATTACTGCCAGGTTGTAACATGCAACGCCACCGCAGCCGTATGGACACGGCCTCCACTACCTTTTTTGTAGCGTGGTTTAGGTAAGTATTTTAAAAAAGCCAGACGTTTAAAATACCCAATCGTAGCTAACATATACAACGGACTTCAAAGATCTTTAGGTACCAATGAGCGGTTGTAGGCACTGTACCAATGAGCGGTTACGTGAATTTACGTGAAACCTGATATTATGGTCACCCTACCCAAACATTGTGTGAGAGGTTATATTTTTTTAGATAACTCTCGTTACGATAGGTTTTTGTGGTGAAACGATATGTTAATCGAAGGAGCCTAAAATGTCAAAGAATTTGGTACATAAATCATATCCCAGACTTGTTTTGTTTACTAGATATCAGGCATATGAAAAAGCGTTTCGATTGCGCGGCCAGCGTCCTTAGGTTTTTCAGTAATTTTGTTTGTCTGATGAGAAAACGAGTGTTAATTCATACCTCATCGGCTTTGACAAATTAAGACTAAGCTCTGAACATCGGTCCTGACTAATTAAGGTCCTGACTAATTACGAAAAAACACAACCTAAGAAATCGGAACCGGAGGATTGCGCGGCCATGGCGTTCAGGCGTCGATATCTTCGGAAGTAATGGTGATAGAATTAATTTTCTTTCTTCGACATTTGTTGACAAATTCAAACATGCATTGACAAAAAAACCAGGCCTGTAGACCCTGTAGATGCCGAGATCTGACATGGCCGCGCAGTTCTCCGCGGGAGGATCGCGCGGCCATGTTCAAACCTCAATAACTTCTTTATTACTGCTTTGACAAATTTTTGGTTTTCACCATTCAGTTTTGACAAATTTCGACAAAAGCCTGACATAAGCACTTTTTGAAAACAGAACATGGCCGCGCAATCGAAACGGTAACGATACGTAGGACAACGAAAACTGATAACGTTGGTAGGAGAAATGCAAATAGCAGCGGCGAAAGGTTCGGAGCACAGAACACAATTACCTAAAGGAAGAACGACGACTAGGAACACAGATTCTAAGATACGCGAATGTATCGCCACCTATTATCAACCCACCCAAAACTACATGTGGCGGCAATATTTGAATATCTGGCGGCAAAAATTTGAATTGCCGGCTGGTTCAGGTTCCCCAAAAAATTATTAATTTCGGATGCATAGGCCATTTCATTTGTAAGGAAACTCAAATGAACGAGTTTTCTCATTCATTTGAGTTTCCTTACAAATGAAATGGCCTATGCATCCAAAAGAACACTAGATATTTAACAAATATTCTTGAAATAAAACAAGTTGTGTATGTACAAAAACGTTTTCTCATTGAATTATTATTTATTTCACTTTTATGGATCCTTAGACACGAAATCAACATAATTTTGTAATGTTCGTACCTAGGTAATCCAAATGAAAAGAGTTTCTTCGCTACTTCTTCTCTACAAATGAATAATTTACATAAACCACAGTAACTTGTTCATGAGTCTTTACAAGAGGAAGCAAACACCAACCATATTATAAGATGAAAATTATATACACTCCTCTGGTAGTAATATTCTCTTATTCTTATAGGCAAGACTGTGTCAGACTTAAAAAAAAAACGGTACCACGAAAACACTTAAGAAACGGTATTTACAATGAGAAGCATCAGGATATACACTGAAACTTGGAATAAGAAAGATAATTATGCATAATTATTATTTATGCATAATTATCTTCATCTTGCGTTTGAGCGCAGATGCTGATGCTTCATCTGCAAACAATCTGTTTTTTAGTATACAAAATCTTTTCACACATATAGAGAAAACACTTTCTATGATGTGGTGAATATTGCTTGCGAAAATTTCATGTAAACAGAGTCACTATCTCAAATTCACTATGAAACACCAGAGTCACTATCTCAATACGGGTACAAAACATAAACGGAGGAATAAAAACTCAACTCTACGTTCGGAGTTCGGGAAAATGACGAAATAGCATGGAAAAACACGGGCCACAACAACACTGACAACACCAACCATGATGTAAAATCGCCATGTTGGTTGTCTAGGTTCTAGGACAATGTTGCTATTAGAAAATATACTTGAAACTAAAATTATTTTATTTCTTTTAAATCCACCTTTATTTGTGTTAGCTAAAATTTGCATATTATTTTAAAGATATTTAAATTTATTTATGCATGAATGTTTATATCTTGACAGTGGCAATAACTGCCCAAATAGGTATTTTATTTCTCCCATACAAAGTTGATCCCCCCTGGTTCGGAGCGACTGGCTAGGCTACAAAGCATAATATTCAAATTGTACTTCAACAGGCCCCTCTTCCCCTTTCGTACTTCAGCCCGCGTGCCTCTACAATGACTCCCCAAAAAAAAGTTCTCTACCTGTGATAAACAATGGTGTGTAGCAAAACGATGCGCATGGGCTTTTTTCAAACGGTCATAAAAACTGTTGTTTTTGAGTAATAAACGTGCAATTTTTACTTTTAGAAAGCTAATGCCATGTAGAATAAGCTAGAATGAAAAAAACGTAGGGTCAATAGCATGATTTTAGGAGAAATTGTAAAACAAATGCAAAAATGATGAAAAAAAATACAGATTTTCTTCAAGTTTCACTTAATTATAAATTTATAGGGTTAGTTTTCTTGGATATTTTTACTTTATGGGTACGGCTTATTATTAGACATCATCACAAAATTTATTTCACTGCGATAACACACTTAGTTTAAAAATTATGACGATTTATCTAAATAGGGTCAAAAGGTGCAACTCATAATTTTTAAAAAATCATAAAAAATAAAAATATCTTTTTTTATTATTTTTTTATTTTTTCCGTCGATGAAATGGGGTGTAGTTTCCCTGATTTTGATATGTGCACTTTATGAAGACTCACACTGTATTGTTATATTAAGCAGCGTCTCTGCTCGTGTTTTTCATGGTTTTCTTGTTAATGTTTCATATTAAAATTTTCAGTGTTTTGCGCAACGAAAAAATGTTTTCTGTTCGTTATGTAGGTACTTTAAATGGTAGGTATGTTGGTACACAACAGAAAATTACATTTTCAGCACCGGTATTTTGCAATAAAATTCGTATTTGTTACTTTGTTTTAATTTCACAAAAGTCATAATATTATCTAATCTCTATAAACGAGAAATTCTTGTATATATATTTATATATAATCAGAATCTCGGAAACGGCTAAAACGATTTTCACGAAATTTTGTAGGCAGATGGATTCGGGGGCGTTTAATTGATCTAACTAGGTTACATAACATACAGAGGCAAATTTCGCGTCTATCTGCAAGGTTGGGAAAGTTTTTCCAAGTTCTTTTTTTGTTGAAAAGGGATTATTTCAATTTTATATTACATATTTTATATTACAAAAAAGTACCGAGCAAAGCTCGGTCACCCAGGTACTTAATTATTATGAACATTAATCGCGTTGTTACAATAAATAACTTTGATTACCTTCATCGTTTTTTTTAACAAAATCATAATTTACACGATGGATGGTCCGTGTTTTCTATTCCGATTAAGGGTAGTTAACGGAAAACTTTAAAATACCGATTAAAGTAAGGGTTACCCTTATGGCCTGGCCACGGGACGCCGCGCGATTTTTCGCGCGGGCGAATTGTTCCATGGCCAGGCCGTTTACTTAGGTTTCCGGGATTTTTGCCCAGCCCTACCTGACGGTTAAGTCATAACATCCTTGGGTTAAGTTATATTATATAAGTTATTTTTTCGGGTTATACTGGCCGTGTCTACAAAATAAACCTACTCAATAATGTAATCTTTGTAACTTGTTTGTAACTAACATTTTACCGGTTTTCTTAGAACTTGGTATCTTTTTTAGTCTGTGAACCTGGTGTTTACATCACTATTCCGTCAATCAGCAGGGATGTTCAGGGTTTGGTTTATTTAGGTATTTCGAAATAAATTATAAGTTTTGAATTTAATTGAAATTTTAGAATATAGCACGAAGTTTAGTAAAAATTACAAGCAATAATGTCGTCAGACATACTGAACATAGCCCGTCGGAAGTTGAACGATGCTCTCGGCGAGAAAGCCACCAAATACTTCAACCACATGAAAATGTGGTTTCGAATGAAGCTCACCAAAGAAGAGTTCGATTCTGAGGCCAGAGCTTTGCTGACTCCAGACCAGGTTCATTACCACAACGAGTTCCTACTTGCCCTCCTGAACAAAGTGGAAGGATTAGCCGAAACATCGATGACGATAGCCCAAGAGAGAGCCAGTTCACACAGCAGGAATCATAGGAGGCATAAACGAAACTCGAGGAGTACGTCTGAGAAGTCCAACTTTGAGGCTGCAGATTTGATAGAGTACCTGCCTCCCAACTCCCCGCCAGGCGCTGGCAGTGATGGTGTCAAATATGCTGTACAGGTATGCTTTGCTTGTCTTGCTTGACATTCCAAACAAATAAATTTCTAAGTAGAAAGTTTACTAAATCTTCATCAGTCGCAAGTGGCAACTTATATTCGTTATCTTAAATCAACACAAATTTTATTTATCACTGTGAAATGAGCAATAACTTTAACCTGTCCATTCCTGATTGGAATTTATCTATACCCAGTAGTAGAGTTACTTCTACAGAGTCTGCAATCATTGTTATTATGTTTTTTTATATTCATATCATATTTCTGTGGAAAGGGTGTGTTGATTATACATTGACAGCAGATTTCTAACAGTATTTAATAAACAACTTACAGGAAGTATTTCTGCCAGACCATGCCTTGGTAGTTGGACGGTTCATGCTTGCGGCCTGGGAGCTTGGACTGGAAGGAGCCGAAGATGATGCAGCAGATATCATAGTTGTGGCTGTGCAGGTGAGTATATAGCTATATCCATTCTGTTTGACACCAACCTCATAGAAAAGCATACTTATACTTCAACACTGCAGACCTGCATTTATAAAACATATCAGGTGACAAAAGACTTTGTAATTTTCTTTTCTAGAATTAAATAAATAAGGGGAGGGCTATGTCCAGCAGTGGACTAATATAGCCTGATGATGATGAAATAAATAAATTGAAAATTTCTAATCTGGTTCATAGAAAAAATGTGCAGGCAAATATTATTTTCTATCCAATAAGTTAAAAAAGTTAGTATAAGCAATGCCAAGTACCTACTAGAAAAGTAAAGTATTTGTCAGCAGTAGAATCATCAAGATAGTATTATTTTTTCAAAATTGAGTTTGCTATGGTTTCAAAAGTTATATCCAGACTTTTCTCAGATCCCCCACAGGTCCTTTGTAGATCTTAATACTTAACAACTGATTCTTCATAGTAATCAATTATTTTCTTCCACAGAACTTCCTCAAAAACATCATCAGCTCGGTGATTTCCCAACGCAAGGGTTACAAAACTCGCAACACTAACTTCATGTATGACCTGGGCGGTGATGTGCCTAATATGTGGTTAAGGAACTCGGCCGGTGTGTATGACCCCCAGGGAGAGGGGAGGGTCAGTGTTGATGACGGTCCAGAAGCGTTAGAACCAAGGTGTCCACCTACAATTGATGAGGTTGAGCAGGCAACAGCTTATGAAATTGCTTGCAGGTAAGTACCCATCATGTAAATACTGATACTATTGTTATAAACACACACATTGAATTCTCTGTCTGTAGACATCTAGTAACTGAACAGTGCTGGACATGCCATCCAGTTGCCATGCCACCTGGATTGTAAAAGCAATAGCAGAGCATCCAGCTATTGCTCTTACATAAAAAAAAGTAGTTCAATGCGGCAGACATAATGCCATGCCTTTTCTGCCACAACCAGTTGTTAAATTCAGTTGTTATGGCATCTGGAGGGGTATAGAGGATGGAGGACTGGAAATTATGTATGGATTGGGTTTAGGCATTAAGCCCAAACAAATTGCATTATACATCATTTAATGATATATAATTTATATGTCTACAATTTCTATACTATCTTTTGCTCTTAGCAATATTGACATGCATTAATTCCAGTGCAAAGAAACTGGTTAGCAAGTCCATTTTTTAATTAACAAGATCTTTATCAACCAATGCTAAAGTCCATGGTCCTTTCAGTCACAATATTACGTCAGCTAAATTAAAGTATTTTTATCTCAATCCCATGCTATTGTCACATGGCGTAGCTTTATTAAATGTACTTATCAGAAATGTATGGACTCTCAGCACAATTTGACTATCTGTCTTTCTTCCAGTGTCCCTGACATAGAGCCAAACGATGACAGGCTGACTATAGAAGAGTTCTACAACACACTACAGGTGCACAGAAATGTGATTGCAAGTCACTCAGTGTACGCTGTCAACATGGAAAGGTTAGCAGCTTTGCTAAATCACCCAAGTTATTAATATTTATTTATTGCTTTTATTTTAAGAATAAAATACTTTGCAAATAGATTTAACATTGTAAATAGATTAAGATAAGAAAATAAACAGGAAAATGCTTAACTAAAAAGTAAAAGTCATTTACAAATTAAATATAAACTTGGACATAACACAAGGGAATTATTGATAATTGAATTATGTAATTATGTATTATCAATAGCATATTAGATAATATAAAGACAACAAGCGTAAACTATTAACAGTAGGGACTAGATACCAAAATTTTACCTGACTACTCAAGAAAATACTACTTAAGCTATATTTAAAAAATGTTTCAAGAGTATGAAAGTTGGGAGTGGCTTAATGATTTGTTAACAAGATTTAACAGATCATTAATGCCCGGTTCCTATAATATACGCCTACCGGCTACGATCCGTTGTACCCTACAATTTATTAACGGTTCGTAGGAATTTCGTAGGAATTGTAACCGATCGTAAGCAAAAACGAAGCGTTTTGTGAATATTGGAACCGGGCATTAGATTACATTTGCTTTTAGACCGTCATAATGGATCATCAATAATAATCTATTCAGTCGGTGGCACCTCAGGCGAAAGACTGGGTGACTGAATCACCACACTCGGGATAGGCCGACTAGGCCTGGGTGACCCTTGCGGCGTCTGCTCCGGACTAGCTAGCGCGGGCCGTTGCTGGCTGGTCGCCTCAGGTCCCAAGTCTTGTATCTCAAACTCCTCTGGAGCCCTCCTACTCCCGAGTACACTTCGCTTCTTCCACGCGACAATTCCGAGGATGACGAGGCAGAGCACGGCAATGACTACTCCCGCTACGGTGCCCCAGGTCGCAGACGCTGTCGACAGGGTATACAGTCCTGTTTTGAACCAAGCAGAGGGTAGGTTGAGTAATGTGTGCTGTGGAAAATGTTTGCTGTAATGCTGGAGAGATGTCTTGACAAAGACTTCGCAAGAACTTTTGGATGTCATAGGACGAGCGATGTAACTAGGCCCAGCCACTAGATTCTGCTAATGCATTGTGGTACAATGACAGTTGCAGGACTGAGTCTTTTTCATTTCATTGCCACTTCAAATCAACGCGCGCATGCTTATTCGTATGTAATTCTAGGCGTCAATGAAATTGAAAAACATTTCACGTGACCAGATCATGTAACATTGAACTATAATGCACTAACAGAATCAAGGCCAGGCCCGATATTAGGAGTGGCACTCCAAGAAAAAGTAGCGAGTTATGATTGAACGAAAAACAATAAGATAATCTTAAAATATCATACGTAGCTCAGTAAATAAAGCACATGTATATTTCTATTCCTGGCCATCTCATCTAGCCGCATCCAACGACTGGACTTGCTTAATTTCTTCTTTTTTTTGTTTTCTTGACTCGTGTATTTTGTTTGTTACGTACTTGTCTACATTGTGTTTCTGTGTCAATTTTAATAACTGTTTTCTTTCTTTTGTAATAGCCATCGATCTAGTCAATTCTGGAAATAGCGATCATGGATTAGAGCTATGATGAAAGTTATTATATTACTTTTATAGAGTCGTCTCACTCTTAGGGCCTTATTACATTATCATAGAACTTTGATCATAAGTGATTTACATTGCTGGCTTATTTATAACACAATAAGAATCAAGACACGTGTCGACACCAGCAATGGATATCGACTAGGATCCTACCTATGAACTAGTGTAATACGGCCCTTAGAAGTTATGCACGTTACTCGGTGCATTATTGTTGGTTTACACAACAGAAATGAGATACCTTCGACTTCCAGCCTAATGACGTCAATATACTCTTTGCCATCATAGAAACCGGCGCCGCAGGTCCACACTCCGACGTCCTCGTAATTCACCTTCCTTATGGTGACCGCACAATCGCCTCTGTCGAGGCTTCTGTTTTGCGGGAAATAGTATCTGTTCAGCACCGCCCTGAAAATAAAGTAGAATTCGAAGCGTAATCAGTATGCCTTGACAGGCAGGATCGTGCGTGAAATCTTGCATAGGTAGGTAGTTGAAATTGGTTAAGGTCGAGATCCTGTGGTCAAATCCAGTTAACGATATGTAGGTATATGTACGATATACGTTTAAGTTAACGATATAACGGTTCACAATATGAATTGTATCGAAATTAAGGCAGTGCCATTTTTGATAGCGACAGTTCTTGTAAGTTCGACACTCGACATTA
This sequence comes from Yponomeuta plumbellus, assembly GCA_947310845.1. Taxonomy (NCBI): domain Eukaryota; kingdom Metazoa; phylum Arthropoda; class Insecta; order Lepidoptera; family Yponomeutidae; genus Yponomeuta; species Yponomeuta plumbellus. Next base: position 8,317,940 of record OX371192.1, on the reverse strand, counting down.
CGAAATTCCTCAATACGTCCAGAGCTAACACCGCCGCCGCCGCAACTAGTCGAGCTGTGGCATACCATTACGATTCTGCTACGCCACTTGAAGCTGTGGTCAGACTGGCCAGGCCCCAAAACAGGCCTGTAGTAATCCAACTGCAACTAATCCGACCCTAGTCAATACCAATGTTGGTAGATAGTTAGATTACGTAGAGTGGATACCTACTGATGGCGCGCCCTTTTGTAGACATTAGACGCAACTAGGTACATCGCCGACCCATTTAGAAGGAACTTCTAGTTGTAAAAACAAAACGTGTACTCACTTATCCTTCGTGACATCTGAATTGATACTGAAGGGCTCAGCTTGTGGCGGCTCGAAACGACAATAGACCAAAGGCACGTACTCTTTGGTCGTTGCGCATTCCAAAGTCACTTGTCTCCCGTGAACAGCTGTAATATTCGGCGTGGTGGCCGCCACTTCGCTCACGACCCTTAGGAGGATTCTCTGGTGGACCTCGACCCCTGACGCCACCTTTCCAATGTGACATCTCCAGATCCCAGTGTCATTCTCCGTTGCGTTGATCGTGATAGAGCAGTGGCCGTCCATGAGGGCCGAACCTGGAACGCTGTTGAGGTGTTCTGATAATAATCGCTGTAATCGTTCATTTATCCAGTTAATAACAAGTAAGCTAACAGATTTACATCCAAATCACTTACCTACATGCTAATGTGTTACTACATAAAGACGATAATAATATTATGATTTTAGATGCCGTACTTGGCCTAAATAAAGTAATTGTGAGAAAAATTGTGACTGCTTTTTTAAATTTATCCACGGGGTCAGAGACTTGTACTGTAGTTACTTAGGTAGAGGCTGGTGTGGTCTTGAATTGCATCTCGCTCGCAAATAACAGTTTTAATTTAGTTGTAAAAATTGTATAAAATTTATTGCAATGGGGTCCCAAGCACCTTTTGTAATGACAATAATTAAAAACATTAAGGCGGTCTTTTAGTTCAATGATGAATATAGGTAGGTACATAAGTACCTACATTATCACTACTATGAACATGTCCTACATATAACATTTTATTGAACATTGAACAATAGATAGTAAGAAAATGCTTCTTGCATTAAGCACGCTCTAATTATTTACTTTTGTAATGAGTGCAATAATGAATTAAAATACGTTTATTAGGAAACAGGCAACAAGCCGTCTGTGTGCCCAGCACCGTGGTGTGACGAATTCAAGTGCTGAGGTATGAGAACCGTTTCATATAGACCACTGGTTAATTTTGTAACCGATTAGATGGGTTGAGGTACATCCCGCATTGGGAATCAAACCTGGGTCGCCCTGGGAACTCTCGACTCAGCTGGCTTCGCACGTATTTCCTCCGTTGTTTTTCCTATGGATTAGACTAAGGGTCCTCGCCCATGGCGGCTTTTTGTAGCGCTGCCGTCGCGCGTTTCGTAAACGCGCGACGGCTTCGCTGCTAACGCGCGTAGGTCGCTTTTGCAACGCGCGACCGTAGCGCGGCTGTAGCGCTGCTAACGCGCCACCGTAGCGATGCAAGCGCGCGGCTGCAGCGCTGCTAACGCGCCACTGTCGCGCGGCCGTAGCGCTACAAAAAGCCGCCGTGGGCGTGGGCCCTAAGGGCCCGGGCGATGCGGTCGCTAGCTGTGTGCCCTCGCCCACGTAACCACGCTTCTGTCGCGATGCGAACGCGCCACCGTCGCGCGGCCGTAGCGCTTCGAACGCGCCACCGTCGCGCGGCCGTAGCGCTTCTGTCGCGATGCAAACGTGCTGCCGTCGCTCCCAACCGCCACAGTTGCAAGATGGACTCCGTTGAGGCAACATTAGTCACGTTGTCTTTGGTGCTGCTTTTACGTAAGCAGCCGAAGCGCCGACAACGACAGCGACGTCACGTAGCCCCGGCTGCCTGAGTAATCCTAAGGGCCCTCGCCCACGGCGGCTTTTTGTAGCGCTACGGCCGCGTGACGGTGGCGCGTTGCAAAAGCGACCTACGCGCGTTAGTAGCGATGGCGCTTCGGCTGCTTACGTGACCAATGTTGCCTCAACGGAGTCCATCTTGCAACTGTGGCGATTGGAAGCGCGACGGTAGCGCGTTTGCATCGCGACAGAAGCGCTACGGCCGCGCGACGGTGGCGCGTTCGAAGCGCTATGGCCGCGCGACGGTGGCGCGTTCGCATCGCGACAGGCGTGGTTACGTGGGCGAGGGCACACAGCTAGCGACCGCATCGCGGCTGTAGCGCGGCGAACGCGCCACCGTCGCGCGGCCGTAGCGCTACAAAAAGCCGCTGTGGGCGAGGGCCCTAAGCTGTCACGATGGTATAGGATAGGTATGCTGCTGGGCTGGCCTACTCCATCTAAACAATGTTCCAGGCACTGCAGCGTCAGAGTGGTCCCTTCTTTCATCTAGTATCGGTGAAGGTGCAACTGGACGCTGCGCGCTGTATAAAATCATATCAAAGGCCAAAGTTTAGATGGGTTGATGTTGACCCAAGAAACAATGTAGGTAAAAAATCTCGTAATGTCTTACTGTAGTTTTTCACCTATTTATCATATAAGATACATGGAAAATGGAATCGCTCGTAGCCTGGGCTGCCTGAGTGATATTAAACGATCACTAAGGTTAAGCAACTTACGGCGCGTTCAGTCCATGGATGGGTCACCGTCTATGACTAACGCTAGTGGCATTTTTCCGAGCGGTTCCGTGCTTCGCAAGGCACGCTAAGCAGTTGGTGCCGGCTGCCGTGTCGATAGATGGCAGTCGTTAAGCCAAGTCAGAGGCCTTAGGCCGGCTTGAAAACCTCTGACAGTAAGACAAGCCACTAGTCTTACAAGGCTCCACCAATCCGAACTTGGCCCCCGCGGTGGAGTATGGCCTATACCTTCTTCAGGGAAGAGATCCGTGCCCCTCGGTGGGGACATAATGGGTTGATGATGATACATAGAAAATAGGTACTTACGAATATCTTTTCCCAGTCGGATGTATGAAGCCGCAATAGGCCATTTGTGTGTCAGCTTCGCACTGTATTTTTACGATCTCATTTTTAAGAGACAAAATCGTTCTCACTCCGTCCGCTTCGAACTCTCTATAAGCTGAATAATGTTTTACATTAGACAAATAGCTTAAAAGTTAGGCACAGTTAGGTATTTGGTGCAAGTCTTATTTACAACACTGTCATTTCGCCGACAATTCAAATCAAATTGAAACAATCCAAGGATCCAAACAACACTGAATGTAGACTCGTTCAACTAAAAGTAAAAATTAAATTACCACTCGTAAGAGAAAATTCGCTGGCGAAGATAACAGCAACAATAACTAATTTGTAAATCTTGCCCATTTTTAGGGTTCTTTTTTTATCTGTCACAGCGATCCGAAGTGACCTGCAATAAAAGGCCGACTACCCTCGACGATAACTTGTGAGATAATAAATTATATAGAAGGAACTCTTTAGGTTGTTACTACACTGTATGTTCTCATACCGTTTAAGTGTCAGATAATAATAAATCAGTATTTCTAATATTATTAATAATAGATAGACTTCTATACAAGTGCGGGACACCGGATTGGATGAGGATTCCCGCGGGGCCAGGATAAGATAAAGATATTTTATTCAAGAAAAAGTGGAAAGGTGAATATGTCCAGCATTGAACCAATGAGAATTCAAAATTAAATTAAATAATCATTCCAAATATATTTATTCCAAAAACAAATACCTGCGAATACGCGTACAACAGTTACAGTGGTCTCCACAAAACATTCGTGGGGCTGTCAGTCAGGCATTCCTTTCATAAGACTGATAACACTTGTATCATAGGTACAAATACGTTATTTTTATAACATTTACGTACGTTACATTGCTTCTGGGCCTACACTAGTATACCCTAGGTCGTGGAAACCAGCAATAGCGACATCACAAACATCCCCAGCCGGGTTTCGAACCCGGGACTTCTCGCATGGTAGTCAGATGCGCTAACCGCAGCGCCACAGAGGTCGTCATCAGCCGTCTTCATATATACATACATAAGCTCCCGCCTGTATCCCAGAGGAGTAGGCAGAGACCAGGGACTGCCACCTGCCATGATCCTGACAAATCACTTTCGCTTCATCGACATTCATTAGTCGTTGCATGCAAACCCGCACGTCGCTTTATCTTGTATCCAATTTAAGAAGCAAACACCAACGCGGTGGCGACGACGATGGCGATTGGCGATCGTCCATATAATTAGGTACTGCTGCAGTATGTATGGACCGATTATCTTTTTATTACTGTCTTATGTTTTACTGTCATACTACCAACCAGCGATAAAAAAATAACTGCTCATATTTTTTTTCAACTGATCATAATAACTTCTCGAAATAAAAATAAATAAATAAAGTCACGCCCGTTATCCCCGAAGGGGTAGGCAGAGGCACCAGTCTCTAGAACTGGACCCACGTTTTGCCGAGTTTATTAGGTCCCAAACGTGACAAGTGGCAAGCCTGTCGCCGTTATCCGGGCACAATTTATCAGCGAATGGTGTTGCTGTACAAACAAATGTACGTAACTAAAAGTCATTGGTACATGCGTGGTTCGAACCCAGACCCTCATGATCGAGGAGCAACTTAACTTAACTTAACTTAACTTCTCGAATATTTAAATAATAGTTAAACAAATTAGTTCCCTTTCATTTTGATCCTTTATTTATACTTCAGAAATTGGCCCATTGTCTCTAACAGTTTGAGCTACAACTTATCTAAGGGACAATACTTTTCCACTGCTGCGTTATGGTACACCCAGCGCCTTTAGCATGAATTCTTATCTCGCGCGCGATAAGTAGGTAGGCCAAGAATCGCCCTATCCTGCGCTCACGTAGCGGACGAGAAGAGGATGGCGCTAGTCTTTGTGTATTCCCGCGCGCGGCATAAGATAGGTATCCTAAGGGGGCTGAGAGAGCTACGAGTAATTACCGACAATTAGCTATCTCTGGGCTCTCGCTCTTACAAGATAGACGGACATACAGGATTGTTGTATGTAGTACAAGAGGCAAACAGTAGTTGATCAGTCGCTTTTTTTTTCAATTAACAGCGATAACCGGCTCGTTGAATTAGCGCTTACGGTTTAAGCTTGATGGCCAAAGGTCACGGGGTTCCATTGGAAGCCGCTGTACTGGATCTGAGTGGATCAAAAAAATCACTGATGATAGCAATTAGCAAGAAATAACTCAAATGCAAAGTACCAAAATATTTAAAAGGCTGTGCATAATAATTATGGCGGGCCGCACTGCACTGCAACGAATAGCAATTTCTATAGGTATGCGCCACTATAGTACATTGTTCACCGAGAGGAGAAAGTGACCGATTACCGTCGAGGGTGTCGCTTTAAAACACCTGAGATCGGGAAACGCAGTTTCTCTCGAGTGATACATAGTGCTTTATACTACACCTACAAGGAAAATAAAAAACGAAATCTTTACTAATTGAAATTTATATTGAAACTGTTGCTAGTGGCCAGTGTCATTTTGCGAACTTGGAGATAAAAACTCACTGTAAAACCTTTTTGGTTTTTGATATTTAGGTTACCGGCGCAGTCTTACCCAAAATTAAAAAATAAAAACCACGTTAGAAATGGATTTTCATACACTTTTCTCTCCCGCTCAGATGCGTTTTCTCCCCGCATATTTGTTCGATATGCAATGACGTACTTTCTACCGTTAATTTGATAAAGTATCAAGGTACTTTCCAAGCAGGTGTAGTATAATAGTACATTATGATATAAGTGCGGTAAGTTGAAAATTACAGCCGAGGCAATATTACTAGCCCGAGCCATCGGCGAGGGCTATAAGGAAGCAGAGGCTGTAATTTTCAAAGCGCACGTATGTCATACGACGTTTTATAACATATTTACGAGGAAATTAATAAAACTCTGACTTGTGAGCTTACTTACCTACCGTTGAGCTCCCTTTTGATAGGCTTGTAAGTATCTATCGGTCGATTTTTCAGGCAAGAGGCTTAGAGTAGCCTTTTTCGCCGCGTTTAAGACTTGTAGCGGTGTCAAATTAATAAATTCATCACTACTTGACGACATTTTCAAATAAAAACAATACAGCGAAAAGAAAAAGCGCGCGGATTTATTTTTACTTGTCCACAAATAAGCGATGCGCGCGCATCAACTTTTTCTTTTAGGCAAAGGTACAAAAACAGCCAGTATTGCTAATAAAGTAAATTAATATTTTTGTGTTTTTGTTACAGATAAATGGTTGTAATTTATTGTCAAAATTAATTAAAGAATTAAATGTTTATTTGTTATATTTTATTTCCCAAAAGTTAATTTTATTCATAAAATATTGACCACTTTCTTGACATAAAACCTCTTTGCTAAGAGTTTTAAAAGTATCGTTCATTTTTAGACGGAGTATCTTAAAACTATTAAAAAAAAAACACGTGCCTTTTACATTACATTATCGCACAAGTACGTAATGAGATACATTACGATATTGAAATTGGTGTAATTACAACCACTTTACGAGCAAATATGTTATAAAATTCATTATGTACCTAGTCTATATGATAGGTGTTGCGTGCTGTGCTGAGAAAAGGGCGGCACATGGCCTGGGGCCTAGAGCGGCCAAGACTGCAAATCCGCCACTGGTTATTGTAGTAGTTACGCTTTATTGCGCAATTAAAAAATCAACAAAATATGACATAACATATTTGTTATAAAAATTTCGTGCAAAGGCGGACTTATTACAAAAAAACTTCCAGCCATCCAAAAAATTTTAGAATGTTAAGAGAGAGTGGGGTAGGGCAGATAAAGTGGAAACACAACTCATTGTTGAAAGGAATAACTTCCACTAAAAACAATCACTTGTGGGTGCAATTACGTAAGACTCCACTGTATGAAGTTGTCTGATTTTGCCCTATTATTCCCGGTATATCGCACAACCTTATGTCACACTGTTACATTCTGGGACTTTTTTTTCCCAGTAGGCATCTCATACTCCTACTCCGAACTGTCATATACATTCTCATTTTGACTCTTTCGAGTTGTCTAAATGCTTAACCCGTTAGAGTGGAAAGTTACGTAATATAAGGGCTCAAACTACTAACTAGAATACCCTGTGCCATGTAACATCACAAACATGGAAAGACAGCCAGATTGTCTGGTTACCATAGCACAGTATATGGTACATACTTTAAGACCACAACAAATGATTGTGCGGTGTGGAAGTAATTTTATTAATTCCTACGAATTGTAACCAACAGTACAAAGACGACATGTAACTTGAAACAAAATATTTACTTTTCATATTCATACACTGATCTAAAACGATACAACAGACGTCTATACAACTAGACACTTCATTTCACACCATCATTTCCTTTTATGCCGCGTCGTCGTTGTCTTTTTCCGGCTCCGGTCGGACTTCGCGTCTGTTACCAGCTCGTTCTGTAGTTTCTTCAGCATCTGTGGTGTTATTAGGCCCTGGAACAACGAGGAATTCATTGTATTTCTTTCATACTGCCCGAGGAAATATAATAATGCTAATGGAAACATAAGATTTTATCCGCGCCACTTGACTTGAGCGATGGCATAATGTATAGGCTTCATAGAAAAAAGTTGCGAAACGAAATGAGCTGAAGCCCGACCACCGGCGGGGATACAATAGACATAATAATATAATAATGGTGTTTTGATGTGCATTCTGTGTGCACGCACTTTCAAGGCCAAGATCGGCTGCATAAGTCACCTGAGGGCACACCAGTGAAACCCTCCCCAACCATAATCGTGAGCCATAATATGGCTCACGATTATCTATACATATATTATTAATACCGCTATGGTGACTGCTATATTATAGCAGTCACCATAGTGATATTAATAATATATCGACGGGTGAAAGGCTATTTTGTTTAAGCGACATTTTTTGGCTAAATTGAGATATTTATATATTTGGAATCTGCAGATTTTTCTGCCTCTTTTGAGCTTGGTTTCCAAAAAATTAAAAAAATGTCGCTTAAACCAAATAGCCTTTCACCCGTCGATATGTATAGATAGAAAAAAAGTCATTCTTTGCGCAATCCGTAACAACAGATAATCTGTGAAAATTTCTATGTATCACTGATCAAAATCGCTCGTAGCCTGGGCTGCCTAGTGTAGATGGCAGTCGTTAAGCCAAGTCAGAAGCCTTAGGGGGCTTGAAAACCTTCTGCCAGTAAGACCAGCCACTAGTCTTACAAGCCTCCACCAATCCGGACTTGGGAAGGACTTTCCTCAGGAAAGAGACCCGAGCACCTCGGTGGGGACATAATGGATTGATGATGATGATGACTGATCAAAATATTAATCACCTTTATTGGTCAGTCAAGCAGTCATATCGACGTCGTAGACATACTAATTCTTTCACGGTAGCACCCTCAGTACGTAAAGAGAAAACCCAGAAATATGTAAAAACTTATTCTTACCCTAGCAACCAACATGTCAGATAGTTTTCCCTTGGACTCCTCTCTGGCTGCGCTCAGAGCGCGCGTTCCCTTTTTGCTCTTCATTGTGGTGTCCACACTTCCCTCCTCTCCCATGCTTTGTTCAGAGTTCCGGAGCAACCTGACGAACGGGGAGAACAGAAATTACGGCTGTGCCTTTTGCCGCCGATTTCCCGTTAACAAACCTGTTAATCTACTGTTAACAGGTTGACAGATTGACAGATAGCTTAGGAGAAACAGCATTTGCAGAATTAAGCTCTATTTAAATGAATGAAGTTAACGCATTATGGGCTAACAAGGTCTAGCTAACAACCTAGGCCATGATGTTATTAACGTTAAATCTTATCGAAGGTTATTTACCCTAGGTTCTATGCTGTAGGTTCACAGACATGAGCTCGCCTTTGTATTTTCTTTTGATACCTTTCTTGTATTGAGTTTTCGAGTTCTAAAAATTACTATTATTACTGTTATCAAGATATCTGTGAGGTTATATGTGTGAGATTTTTTTTGCGAAAACTGTTTACAAATGGTGGCACGAGTTAGCCTTTGTTAACTTTAAATAGCTGCACCAGGCCCGTGATTCCAGTAATATGTCTATTGCTATTTAGCAAACCCTCCCAGAGGAAATATGTACTAAGCACCTCAGAAAAGCACAATTCAAAAGTATGCTTTCTTTTAAGCAGTTTGTAAAAGTAGAATGTGTAGAACGCAATGTTAGTTGAGTAAGTAAATAAGAACTGTTGCCAAGAGCTTGCCGATAAACTGCATTGCAGATAGGCAAACTAATGATATTGTAATTTCGCATTAGTTTTAGTGAATAAATAATAGTACATTGTTCACCGAGAGGAGAAAGTGACCGATTACCGTCGAGGGTGTCGTTTGAAGCCCGAGCCGTAGGCGAGGGCTTTAAAACACCTGAGATCGGGAATCGCAGTTTCTCTCGAGTGATACATAGTGCTTTATACTACACCTACAAGGAAAATAAAAAACGAAATCTTTACTAATTGAAATTTATATTGAAATTGTTGCTAGTGGCCAGTGTCATTTTGCGAACTTGGATATAAAAACTCACTGTAAAAACTTTTTGTCTTTTGATATTTAGGTTACCGGCGCATAGTCTTACCCAAAATTAAAAAAGGAAAACCACGTAAGAAATGGATTTTCATACACTTTTCTCTCCCGCTCAGATGCGTTTTCTCCCCGCATATTTGTTCGATATGCAATGACGTACTTTCTACCGTAAATTTGATAAAGTATCAAGGTACTTTCCAAGCAGGTGTAGTATAAAGAATTAAATAATACTAAAGTCGCAATATTTACCTGGTTATTTGGAATATTCCCTGCTGAATGATGGCGTCCAGCTCTATCTCCATCTCTCGGACCAACTTGATGTCGGGGAACATGTCTGGGAAACGGTAGCTGTAACAAACGAACTGTGTAGTTCCTATCCATTATGACATTTAGGCATTTTAAAAACGGAGATGGGCAGATTTTTAATTGAACCAAAGTTTTTAGTTTTATGTAAGTTAACATTTATGTTAGTGTATTATCTATATATATAAAAGGAGAAGCTGAGTGACTGACTGACTGACATATCAACGCAGGGCCTAAACTATGAGGGTTAGAAACTTGAAATTTTGCACAGGGGTTTCGTTTGTAACGTAGGGGAGCACTGAGAAAGGATTTTTGAAAATTCATCCTCTAAGGGGGTAAAATGGGGGTTCAAAGTTAGTATGAAACTTTGCCGTACGAAAGTTATTCGAATGAAATTTGGTACGAAGACAGACAGACAGACAAAAACATTTATTTAACGACACAATACTTAAAACTTGACATATACATTTTATACATAAAGCAATAGGAATATAAATTTAAAGACACAGTAGATTTAGTTTGACCAGAAAGAGTAGAAATTAAAGAGTGCGACTTTGCTAACTCTTATTTTCCATACCCAAACTTTTAGTACTAAAAGACATAGTCTCAGCAAGGAGAATTAACCTTGGTCTCAGTTACAATAATTGTGCTTAAATTAGAATAGAAGGTGGCCTGAAAAGTTTGTACATTATTTAGTTACACTTCACTTCCGTTTTCTAGACTTTATGGTCAACCTATACATGATCGTTTTAAGAGTACTCGAAACTGATATAATAAATTCTCCTAGTATTAACAAGCAATAACAATGATAAAAACATAATGAAGGTTCATCAAAGGATAATTTATAAATAACTTGCAAAAACTTAAGGGTACAGTTGCCGCCCTTATCGCTTCGGCGTGACGGGATTTTCTCCAGGTGAGTTTATTAATTAAGTAGGCAGGGACTTGCGTTTTTATGACTCCGAATAGAAGAGTAGCCAACTGAAGTTTTTGTCTCGCTTGCATTTTGAGAATATTAGCGCTATTAAGGAATGGAGTGACGTGAGTGCGAGGTGGTATGTGGAGGCAATACCGAGCACACGCGTTCTGCACTCCTTGGACCAAGTTTTGCGTTTTCTTTAGCAGACAGGGTCCGTACAAAGTGGCACAATAGTTTAATTTAGACAATACTAGCGTTTCACATAACCGAGTTCGTAGCGAAACACTAATAAAATTACGTATTCGATACAGCATCTTTAAGCGATAAAAGCAATTTTTAACTACCTCTTGAATGTACCTCTCAAAATGTAGCTCGCCATCAATCAAAATACCCAGATTGCGCGCCTCCGTAACGCGTATTATTTCTTGTTGATTTATATGCACTTTAATATTGCATTGTGCCAAGTTCTTCATTTGGTTTCTGGAGCCTAAAAACATATATTTCGATTTCGCTGGATTGAGCACTAGGGAATTTCTCTCGGCCCATACCGCGATACTTTCAAGGTCCTCATTTAGTCTTGACACAGTGATATGAGCCTCCAAAGGAAGAATGTTTGTGTACAGTTGCAGATTATCTGCGTACAAGTGGTGATGGCAGTTTTTTATACAGTCGGTGATATCTGCAGTATATATTATGTACAGTAAAGGCCCGATTATTGATCCCTGTGGAACAGGACGATTCTTTAATGGTGTCCCTTGTCTTGGGACACCATTAAAGAATCGTCAGATTTATGAAGGACCACTCGTTGTCTACGATCAGTTAGATAGCTCTCGGACCACTTTATGCTATCCGTATCAAAGCCGTAGTAAGACAGTTTGGATAGAAGAAGTTTTATGTCAATAGAGTCGAAAGCACGTGAAAAATCCAACAGTGTGAGGATACTTCCGTAACCAGCGTCTTGTGCACATAAAATATTATCCACAACATCGAGCAGGGCAGTCCCAGTGCTATGATTTTTCCTAAAGCCTGATTGGGTCTTCGGAAGAATATTATTATTTTCACAAAATCTCATCACCTGGTCATACACTATTTTTTCAAGAACCTTCGATGCTACTGGCAGTAAACTAATTGGCCTTAGATCGTATATTTGTGTTGGGTTCGCTATTTTAGGAATTGGGTGGACCGAAGCTGTCTTCCAGAAGTCAGGGAATGTTGAGGTGATAATTGATCTATTGACAATTTCAGTGAGAGTTGCCAGTGAAAAGGGCAGCGTTGTGACAAGCATATCCAAAGAAATGCCGTCTACACCTTGCGCATTTGAGCCCAGTGCAAGAATTGCCCGAGATATAATTGTATCATTGACTGGTTCTAATTTCAAAGTTGCGTTATTATGCCTATTGCTATCAAAGTATGCTAATATTGATTTATTAAAAATTTTATTTCCGGGGATATTAAAAAAATGGTCGTTTATTTCATTTGCGTCGTCAAAAAGGTCCACAGAATGTTTTTTTTTTATTAAATTGGGGCAGCGCTATTTCTTTGAGGGATTTCCATAATTTTTTTGGTTTGTTTATATTGTTGTTGACATGATTCTCAAAGAAACAACGCTTCTCCATGTCCAAGCTAACTTTCACTAGGTGTTTTAAATCCTTATATTATTTTTTATGTGCGTCACACTTTGGCTTGATACACCTAACGTGTGCTTGATCTCTCAACTTAATCATAAATTTAATATTACTGGTGAACCAAGGCTTCTGTTTGTCCTTTATCACTATTGTTTGCAATGGCGCGTGTTTGTTAAAAATAAATACTATTACTTCGGTGAACTCTTTGACGATTAGGTTAACATCCGACAAGCTGGACAAAATGTTCCAATTAATTGATTCCAATTCCGAATTAAAGTTTTGAATGTCAATAGTTTTCAAGGATCTGGTTTTGATTTTACGAGGCGGTATTTTGGGTTTTTTTATTTTCAGTTCAGCAGTCACAATAGCATGACTGCCTAAATCAGGGATATGGTCGCTTGTCAATAATATTTTGGTGGGGTCTAAGTAGGTACATACCAGGTCAATCGCGGTTGAGGAGTCATTTGTGAAATGCGTGGGGACACTAACAAGATTCTTTAATAGCGTACGTGTCAAAAAGTTTTCCAATTTATTTTTGTAAATACTGGGCTGCAATATATTTACATTAAAGTCGCCCAGTACTATCACATAGTCAAAGTTACAAAAACTTAAAACGGACTCCATTAATGCGTCAAAGAAGGTATCGCAGTTTAGCCACGGCGGCCTGTAAGCTGTACCAATAGCTATTCGTGTGGAATTGACCCTAACTGAGATCCATTCATCATCAACCCATTATGTCCCCACCGAGGGGCACGGGTCTCTTCCCTGAGGAAGGTACAGGCCATACTCCACCACGGGGGCCAAGTCCGGATTGGTGGAGGCTTGTAAGACTAGTGGCTGGTCTTACTGTCAGAAGTTTTCAAGCCGCCCTAAGGCCTCTGACTTGGCTTATCGACTGCCATCTATCGACGGCAGCCGGCGCCAGCTGCTTAACGTGCCTTGCGAAGCACGGAATCGCTCGGAAAAAATGCCACTAGCGTTAGTCATAGACGGTGACCCATCCATGGACTGAACGTGCCGTATGTTGCTTAACATTAGTGATCGTTCAAGATCACTCAGGCAGCCCAGGCTACGAGCGATACCATTATTTGAATGAAATTTAATATGAAGTTCCTTCATTAAAATTCATGAAATACATGTAAAAAACTTTTTCGAAAATCATCCCTTAAGGGGGTAAAAAGGGGGTGCAAAGTTAGTGTGAAACTTTGCCATTTTTTAAGTTATTCGAATGAAATTCAGCACGAAGGTCCTTCATTGAAAGTCATGAAAGACGTGTAAGTAGTCTTTCGAAAATCATCCCTTAAGCGGGTAAGAGGGGGTTGCGAAGTTAGTATGAAAGCTCTTTCGCATGCGCTAAAAGTATCCCTATCTTATTTGCAAACACTTTACTCAACTAAAGCCCACGCGGACGTAGTCGCGGGCAACAGCTAGTTAAGTATAAGTATGTATTGTTCACGTTCACACATGTAAATATACTTAATATTTTTCCATTCGTAGTTCTGGGCTCAGTACGGCTTAACAGACATATTCCTTGGTCCGCCACGTATTAAAAAAAAAATCTGTGGTGACATTGACAGCTTTTCAAGGTGGATTTTTTTTTCATACGTAGCGGCTAAGGAATATGTCTGATATGCCGTACTAAGCCCAGAACGACGAATGGAAAAATATTAAGTATATTTAAAAATTAACTACGGGGCCAAAAAAAATTTAAACTTTTTTCCCGCGTTAAGGAAGGTTATTCCTATCACCAAAAAAAATATCAAGCACTTCTGATATTTTCATCCATTCCCTATTGCCGTCACATTTACTGACCTGTGATAAAAATAAACAAATAAATAAATAAACTCACGCCCGTTATCCCCTAGGGGGTAGGCACCAGTCACTAGAACTGGGCCCACGTTTTGCCGAGTTTAGGTCCCAAACGTGACAAGTGGCAAGCCTGTCGTCGTTATCCGGGCACAATTATCAGCCTGACCTGTGACGTCATCATAAATTCGGCCAATCCAAGGTAAAGTGGATACAAATACAAAATTATCAAATTTTATCCTAATTCACTTGAAAAAATTATTAATTTTTTAGTTAAAGTACGAATATGTATATCGACGGTTAAAAGGTAAATAGGTCATAGGTATAGCAAAAAAATGTCTGCCGAGTCAGCTAGCTGTGATATAATATCGACGGTTAAAAGGTAATAGGGCATAAGCGACATTTTGGCCCAAAATGACTTTTGAATGCCATCTTACTTAAAAGAAAATTCTGCGTAAGATGGCATTCAAAAGTCATTTTGGGCCAAAATGTCGCTTATGCCCTATTACCTTTTAACCGTCGATATATTATACTTTCCTTAACATTGCCAAATAGCCTATAGCATTATGTAAACGTTATTATTACTGTTAGACGCACCTTAACCACAAGTAAAGCTCGAGCACGTCGAAAACCGCCTCCAAATGCACGAGGTCCATAATGGTCTTCGGCGCTGGCAGCGGCCAGTCCACCGTGTTGCTCATCCAGTTCTTTGTAATGGGCTCGTTTCTGCTGTACTGGCGGACCATCTACAAATAAACTTATGGTGTAACGTAAAATGTTTTCATTTAATGAAGGCAACCATCGCGGCCGTCGTCGTCGACGTCGCGGCATTCCCACCGCGCAACGCTTTCAAATCGCACGCAAACCGCTAGTGTGATAAGGCTGCTAGATTCGCCCGGTCAACCAAAACGTATCGAAATAAAATCAAAAATTGAAATAGTTTATAAAAAAAAGATTACATGGTAAAACATCGGCAAGCGCAGCGTAGGACGACCAGCCACAAGATGGACAGACGATTCCCTATTGTTGTTGTTCAATTCAATTCAATTCAATTCTTTATTTGCTAGAATGTGGTACATAGTACATACATAATATAAGTACAGGTTGTAAAACATAATTACTAAGGAACGCACATTCGGTCAGTCTTGACATGCAACATTATTTTACAGACATACAGAAAGTAAAGTCAGTTTATCCTAATTAATATTACACAAATGTATTATCATAGCTTCCTTTTCTCGTTTGTTGCATCCCATCTCCTATCGAGGATACATTCGGGGGACAACATCTGTGTGTGTGTGTGTGTGTGAGGGTGTGTGTGTGTGTGTGTGTGTGTGTGTGTGTGTGTGTGTGTGTGTGTGTGTGTGTGTGTGTGTGTGTGTGTGTGAGGGTGTGTGTGTGTGTGTGTGTGTGAGGGTGTGTGTGTGTGTCGTGTGTGTGTGTGTGTGTTTTGTTACCACAGCTCACCTTTAGGAATGTAGCGCAGACGAACGGCAGCTTGTTATTGATGGGCGCACAGCAGAACAAGTAGCGCGCCCGCAAAGGGAGCGGCACGTGCTGGATCATCTCCGCGAGGAACTTGAACGCCTCCGTGTTGCACATAAAGTAGAGAGAGTCATCCACCGTGCACAAGTGGACGAATATGTCCTGCGGTGAGACATCCACGTGAGACCCCTTTTTTTTCCTATTTTTGTCGCCAATGGAACTAAACATGTATGCATTCCGAATTCGCATGCGAATCGCTCGTAGCCCCGGCTGCCTGAGTGATCTTAAAACGATCACTAAGGTTAAGCAACATAGGGTTAAGCAACCGTTCTTTGACTAACGCTAGTGGCATTTTTCCGAGCGGTGCCGTGCAGTTGGCGCCGGCTGCCGTCCACAGATGGCAGTCGTTAGGCCAAGTCAGAATCCTTAGGGCGCGGGCGGCTTGAAAACTTCTGACAGTAAGACCAGCCACTAGTCTTGCAAGCCTCCACCAATCCGGCTTTGGCCCCCGTAGAGGAGTATGGCTTATGTGGGGACATAATGTGTTGATGATGATGTATACATTTGAGAGTTCGGAGTAGGTTCATTCCCGGTTTCTCGTTCTGTAACAATCTGTTAATCTGTTGTTAACAGCTGTCAAAGGTTTTTTTCATATGCACAGGCTGTTAGCGTAGGAGAAACGGGGGATAAATCAGACAACTCCATACAGTAGAGGACTTACGCAGTAGCACTCGAGGTGCCCAATGTACCGTGTATTTTATTTTCAACAGCACACAATGCAATTCATTCATCATCATCATCAGGCTATATTAGTCCACTGCTGGACATAGCCCTCCCCTAATGAGTGCCATAGCGCCCTGTCTTCAGCTTGCCGCATCCAGCATCTGCCTGCAGTCCTTCGCAGTGCATGCAATTCATTGTGAACACTTTTTCAACCATGTCAGCTCCAGTATTCTGTTTGCTGAATGATATTATGTTAGCCGCTGCTGTCGGACCGTATTTGTAGTGGAGAAAAAGGCAGCGGGGAAAAAACCTAAATAGATCAGCCGGTATCCGTCTAGACCTTGAAATAGGCCTTACTCAAGGCACGTTAGGTGAGTTAGACAAGGCATTCGAATTAAATTGCTCCTTTAACTGTTCATGAAAATGTGAGAAACCACGTCAATTCCACCGCTCATAGCTCTCCATAACCTCTCATAAGTACTACCAGGCCTGTTTCACTACGCGTGTCGGTATCGAACGCATAAGTACATGCGGCGATCACCCCGGAGTGGCAAATAGGTAGGAATTCAGGCGCCAGATGAGGTAAGAGTTACGCGGTAGAAAGAGAGGCAACATGTAGGTGAATATAGCCTTTCATGTAGGTGAACGTAGCTTTTTAGCGCCGTGCGATCTGCATGGGCTAGTTGCCCTAAAAAATGTAATTAGTCCGTCTTTTAGATTATTCAAAAATAAGGGACACGTATTTTTTTATTTGTTAATTAGACCAAAAATGACAAAGATATAGCTCATTAAAGTTACGTGTGACGTCACGCCGTGCTGCATTTTTTAGCACGGAATGACGTCATACGTAACTTTAATGGGCTATATCTTTGTTATTTTTTGTTTAATCGAAAAAAGAAAAAAATACGTGTCCAATATTTTTTTATAATCTAAAATACGGACTAAATAGAATTTAATTATTTTGAACCTGGAAACTACCCTATTGCACCTAATTGTATCGGTGCTAGAGTCCCTTTTTCTTTCATTGATTTTGCAGAGTGAATCTTCTGTACCTGTACTATTATGTATTCTGTGGTATTACGTATTACCTTCTAATACTCCTAACTCACCATAAGACTGCTAAGCGTGGCGTGCGGTAAATGGTAGGCATATAACTCCATCTGTTCAGCGGTGGGGTGCAGACCGGCCTGCGAGACGGGGTCTGGCGACTTGGAGAGCAAAGTCTTCAACGTGGACAAGTCTTCCGACCTGAACGAAGTCACGTAGCCGGTCTCCCATGCGCTGCCGTACCGCCCGGCCCTTCCTGGGGGATATGTGCGCTAGCTTGTCTTAAGGCTGTGGCATGGATAACTGCGTATGATGCCGACACAGTTATAGTTATTAGTGGTAAATAAATCACAGCTCCTATGAATCTGGAATCCGTATGTGTCTGGCATTACGCGTATCTGTCATTTTGCGTATCTGTCATTTTACGAATCTGGCATTCTTCGAATTCTGTCATTCTGCGTGTTTGTCATTTTCCGTATCTGGCATTAGGCGTATCTGACATTATACTGATCTGTCAATAAGCGTATCTGTCATTTTGCGTATCTGTCATTTTACGAATCTGGCATTCTGCGAATTCTGTCATTCTGCGTATTTGTCATTTTACGAATCTGGCATTCTGCGAATTCTGTCATTCTGCGTATTTGTCATTTTGCGTATCTGGCATTATGCGTGCAATTCCATTAATCATGTAAGATAAGAATTATGACTAGTGATCCTATTTTCAATTGATTGTTTTTATTATGTAATGTGTGTGTGTGTGTTATTGCTGTTGTGCGTTATTAGTATTAGTTTTCACAATTATGTTTGACGGAGCTTTTTGCCAAATTAGGTATTGATTGTAGTTTACAGTTTTGTTTTTCTGCACATATTTAATATTTAAACTACAGTGTTGAAGATTATGTGGTGGCAATCGTGGTAAATCTAGTGAGTTCAAAAAATCTGGTGGATAGTTGACGACATCATCTGGATTAATTTGCCAATCAACTGAGTTGCATGTCCTTAATTCACCGGCAAATTAATTTTAAATTTTTACATTAGTGATTTCGGCAACTAATAATTATAGCACATTCGCTCAGCCAAAAAATATCTTTGTAATTTTGAGTGACATTTGGGAACACATTTTCTATGAGCTAGGTTTTGTTTCAGTAAACTGAATAGAACTGATCCAGCTTTTTTTTAAGTTTTTCGGTTAGCATTTTTCGTTAATTTTTATTGATATTTAACAACCACAAACTAAATTAGCAAGGGTTTTGAAAAGAGCGGGTAGGTGTTATAGCAAGAATCCCACACTTACCCCGGGTTTCGCGAACGCTTACAGTCTGTTAATCTACTGATAACAGCTGTCACTTGTTTTTTTGCATGCACTTTCGACAACTGACAGAGCTGTTAACAATAGATAAACAGACTGTTAGCGTTCGAGAAAACGGGGGTTAGTAAGCCTGACATATACCAGATGATTAGCTCTATCACGCTCTCCTCTCATTTTTTATTGGATTTTCAACCATCTATGAAATGTAATCAAATAAACAATGGTCAGATAAAAAAAATCAGGGCCGTGGGCTAATTCTGAACCTGCATCTTTAGCATATCGTGCCAGCGCTCTTATCAAAGAAGCCAGTCGGACCTTACCCTGACTGGGAATGCTCACCTACTGTCTGTACTTTATCAAGTCTTTCTATTTACAATCTGTGAGAATAGTACAAAATTGGGCATGACTGTTTACATTACTTGGGTAAATACGTACCAGCTATTTGCAGTGCTTGCGATATGCTAATGACATCCATTTCCTTGTCGCCGTCGTCATTTATTATTGGTTTTATTAGCGAATAGAATATTATCCTTCGTATGCTCCTGAAAAGATAACAGAACCGTCATTACTAATTCGATGTACTCCGTATCGAAAAGGCGTGTTGGTTTTACCTAAAACGTGCAGAACCAGGGTTTGATTAAGTTAAGACATTTAGCTTGAATAAGATTCACTTCCTTGTAATTTAGTATTCCAATACTTTCCTACCGAGCGAAATAAGAACTGGAGAATTAAGAATTGAAGTTGTGACCTCCTCAGTCCCGTGTCGACAAAATAACAATAGAAAACTATTGTTATTTTCAAGGTCCTGACTGAAGAGGTTAAAACCGTTCAGTAGTTTAGCAGTCTTTATGTGACATTGTTATGTGCAAACCCAAATTTACTTTCATATCTAACTCGCTAGTTCAGAAACTACGAGAAAGAATGAATGAGTATTTTTCAAAATTAGATAAAGAGCAATCTATCGCATTCACCCGTATTCGATATTACGCTACAACGCAACTCGCTCGCACTCGGATTTAATAATAAACAACATGAAAAAGTCGTAGAGAAGATACAAAGACGAGACATAAACATTTACATACAGGCACATACATTGCTCTGGCACCACACTAAGATCTCCTGTGGCGTGGGAACTAGAAACAGTGACATCACAAACATAAAATGTAAACATCCAAGACCTGGAGTTTTTTTGTCCCCAGCCGGGATTCAAACCTCGGACCTTTCGCATGGTAAGCATATGGGCTAACCGCTGCGCCACAGAGGTCGTTTCACTCAACTCGTAAGTTTAGGAAGTGGTCCGAGGTAATTTCTATCATTTAAGTCAGAAGCCCGCTTGCACTACCGACTAAAATCCATTTAACCCCGAGTTAAACACAATTTTGAATTTTGTCAAGTATTTCGCTTTACAAAAGGGTTCCGTCACCAAAAAAGTTTGAGAACCGCTAATGTAAGTCTATCTGCCCCTATTACGAGTACCAAATCGTGAACTATTCCCATAGACACTGTTAAATTCCACAACAGCTGATATGAAAATCATAAATCAAATACTCTGGTCTACTTTGGGTCGTAGAGCCAGCAAGAATTAAGCACCCACGTAGTGCCAACTTACAGATTAATACCGAGGCCTATCGCGTCCGTGGCGACCATGATTTTACAAGAGTTTTCAGGGTCGTTGAATTTGTTTGCTTGTGCCAGTTTGGTGCCGGGCGGAAGACTTCCGTATATCACAGCTACCTCGTGACCCCTGGAATAGAAGGCTTTATGCATTCAATATATTTTTTTCTTTTCTTCCGATGTGTTTCACGAAGAGGTGGAAAGTTGGTCGGGAAACATTACCAACTGAATGTTTCACGAAGAGGTGGACACTACACTATACACTTTATCTGATACTAAGATTAAAAATATTTCAATGTAAAAAACAAAGTTCATTAAAGAGATTGGTTTGAAATGTTATTTTCTGGTTTTCATTTACAATAATCAAAAATTAACATAGGAGCCACAGAGAAACAAAAGGAAAGTAGGGCCTAATAATTTAGTGATCTGAATGGCTGTTTCCTATAGACGATCCGTTAGATAAGCTTACCCACAATTTATTTTAGCCTTGAATGTGTATATATTATGTATGTGTGGTAAATTTGCCATATTTTACTGTGAGCAGGCTTACGTATAGGTCTTTTCCTCTGTGGTATTGAAGGATCGTGTATAGGTAACATCACTAGGTAACGGCCATAAGACGATGATGACAATGCGACTATCGGTAATGGTCCTTAGGCAGTGGTGCAAATGCTACCGAATTTCCTTTACCTCACTGTCATGTGATTAGAACCTTATTTCTACACTTCATCATCAACCCATTATGTCCCTACCGAGGGGCACGGGTCTCTTCCCTGAGGAAGGTATAGGCCATACTCCACCACGGGGGCCAAGTCCGGATTGGTGGAGGCTTGTAAGACTAGTGGCTGGTCCTACTGTCAGAAGTTTTCAAGCCGCCCCTAAAGGCCTCTGACTTGGCTTAACGACTGCCATCTATCGACGGCAGCCGGCACCAACTGCTTAACGTACCTTGCGAAGCACGGAATCGCTCGGAAAAAATGCCACTAGCGTTAGTCATAGACGGTGACCCATCCATGGACTGAACGCGCCGTATGTTGCTTAACCTTAGTGATCGTTCAAGATCACTCAGGCAGCCCAGGCTACGAGCGATTGCATTTCTACACTTATCGCATGTTAAAAACTGAAGGGTACGTGCTCTTTATTATGAAATCTAGAATTCGCTCGCCACTAGTCTTACAAGCCTCCACCAATCCGGACTTGGCCCCCGTGGTGGAGTATGTGGGCTATACCTTCCTCAGGGAAGAGACCTGTGCCCTTCGGTGGGGACACAATGGGTTGATGATAAATATTTGGAATTCCCTCGTGTCTTGTTGGGAGCAAACGTTAAAGAAGCATATGTAGTCCAAAATTAGGAAACGCAAACAAAGAACAAATAATAACTAATGGGATACCTGCCTCATACAGGACTGACCTCTGTTCAATGGCTCGACTTACACTGTAAATGTCGTTTTTATTGAAACACACTATACAGTCGCCGGGCTTCACGTAGTCCAGTGAACCCAACGCAGAGTCTTCTACTTTTAACTCTGTTAGCCTTTTGTATGTGCGGACCTGAAAAGATGGTATTGTACAGTGATCGGAATACGGAGAGTATACTAAAGTATACGTAAGAAAATTGTTGTTGTTGTTATTGCTAATTGTATCTTTGGTTTTGTAACTGCAGTTTCTGTAATTATATTTTTTTTATATACAATAAAGAATATTCTTAAATCATTTTATCTTAGAAAATAAGGGTCTCTATCAGTATGACCCTTTTTCTGAAAGACATATTTGAGACTCCAAGTGTCTTACCTCCATTTCTTCACCAGTGGTGTTACAGATTTCTTCAATCAGATTTATAGCACCCGCTTCGCCACATAAATGTATTTCTTCTGCTTGTAAACCTGCAAAGGCAAAAATTCCTGTAAGTACCTTTTACACAAGTTTGTTTTACAGCATCGCAAACTGCAAAACATACCTAAAATCGCCCGTGTCCATGCCCATCCTCTGCCTTTGTCACCAATCATTTGAATTTCATCTATTACTGCTACATCATCTGAAAATATTAAACAGTTGTAACGAAATGTAATCAGATACAACAAGTATAAATTACAACTTTTTTAATCACTAGACATTTATTAACCGTGCAACGGATAACGCGAGCTCCGTCTCTGCTCATGATTAAGCTTTGCGAATCAGAGCGAAACCTGGATCTCGATTCTCTTAGCGCATAATAGTTCAATGACAGTTACATGGTCTGGTCACGTGACATGTTTTTTAATTCCATTGACGCCTAAAATTATTGATGCAGGTGAACGAGTTTATTTGAAGCGGCAATGAAACTGAATCGCCATGTTCAAGCAGTTATCATTGTACTACAATGCGTTAGCAGAATCTACGGCCTGGTCAGACTCTTCCGACAAAAAGTCAAGTAAGTGTATCCGGAATAAAGCATTACATTGGGGTTCACGGGTTCAAAAAGTCCGCATAGATTGAAAAAGAAGAAAGCTGAGGATTTTAACCTCTACAAGAATCGGAAGCTTTACTATTGCTGAGTGCATATAGTGCAACTTATCATGTTACACTTTTATGGTACACAAAGAAATAAATATTTACAAAAAAACCAGAGAAACAGAGTACCACGGGCCTGTTGGAATCACGATGATTGCGATAGCAATTAGTATGGAATTTGTTCTTTTTTTATAATTGACCTTTTTATAGTTAGATAATTTGGCATCGTTCAGGTTTTAATGCGCGTAATAATTATAGGAGCAGTCAATCGTTTGTATTAAAAACCTCAAAAAATAAGAATACCGAATTGGTCGCCAACTTCTGTTAGGAGACGGCAAATAAAGACAAAGAAGATTCAGAGAACGAATACGACTACGTATAAATGAGGCTTACTTCTTTAAGGGAGCGTAGAGAGCGTGGTGATTTAATCGAAACCTACAAAATTCTAAATGGACACTACGACCTACAGGATTTTGATAAACAAATTCTTCGAAGAGACAACAACACCCGCTTGAGAGGACACCACCTTAAACTACAAACTTGTTTCTCCAACAACAATCCTCAAAGACACTTTTTCTCTAACAGAGTAGTGAATGGATGGAACAAATTACCACAAGAAGTGGTTTCAGCACCAAACGTCAACAAATTCAAGAACTTACTGGACAAACACATCACTGACCAAAAGAAAAAAATAACCAAGTGAAACTGGATGCGGGCAATTATCAGTTGTTCCAACTGCCTGCCCGTCTACAAATAATAATAATAATAAATAATACTGTTTTTTTCACACTGTCAAATAGCCTATTCACCAAGTGCTCAGAACTCACAAGTATGGTTAAGTGATGTCATCTCCACTGTACACGCGACATGAGAAGAGGGTGTCAGCTCAGAATCCTCCACTATAGAGTCAGTCTCAGTCTCCGGCACTTCGGAAGTGCCGGTCAGGGTATCGTAGTGTGACGCATGCCTTCTCTCCTCGCCAGTGATGAGGTCACAAGGGACGCCCTGAAACCAATAAACCAAAACCATTTAGGTACCTGATCTGTCTTTTTTAGGGTTCCGTAGCCAAAGGGTTAAATGGACTCTATTACTGAGACTCCGCTGTCCGTCCGTCCGTCACCAGGCTGTATCTCATGAACCGTGATAGTTAGACAGTTGAAATTCTCACAGACGATGTATTTCTGTTGCCGCTATAACAACAAATACTAAAAAATAGAATGAAATTAATATTTAAGGGGGCTCCCATACAGCAAACGTGATTTTTTGCTAATTTGTGCGCGATATTAATAACGGTAACAGGTAGACGCTTGATATATTCTTAGAATATGAAGTTATATATTCACTTTACAAACAAATAATTAAATTAAAATAGAACAGTTATTTAAGGGGGCCTGTATGTTACAACAAACGTGATTTTTTTTTGTTCGATATTGATAACGGCAACAGGTAGACGCTTGAAGTATTCATATTCACTTTAAAAAATATATATAATTAAGGAGGGGTGGGAGCATTAAAATATAAAAATAAATTGATTAATAAATAGATTTCAGTAACCATTGCGAGGGCAGGAAATAGGATTAGTTTTAAATTTCTAACAAGACATGTTAGAAATGTAAAACTAAATTCTAAAATAGCTCTCCATTGTGACCAATAGAGAGCTTGGACAAAAAATATTTTAATAAAATCGGAGATACCATGTAAAACGATAGATAAACTTACGATTGTTTAATGATGCCAACAATGCTTGATTTAGAAAAAAAAATGTTGACAAAGGAATGGAGGCTAAAGATAAATTAACAACGTAGGTATTTATTTTTCACCTCTCGAAAATTCAACTTAGTCACGTGGGACACAAACGAGCCACACAAGTCTGGCTCAAACTATGACGTCACAGTACAAAATTTTGGGTACCTCGTAAAATAATGTTTTTATGCATGTTAATGAGTGGTAGTGGTGGAGTTGTAAAACGCCAGCTTCTCATTCGGCAGGTCGTGAGTTCAAAATCCAGCATGTACCAATGTTTTTGTTTTCAAAGAAAAATATAAGTTATATACGTTTATGACGTTGCAGTAGCAATACCACTCGCTAACTGTGAAGGAAAACACCGTGCGAAAACCTGAGCGTCTGAGGTATTCACACACCTCAGCGCTTGAAATCGCCAAACCGCGGCATGCACCTGTGCTCTACAGTGGGACATATCATGTCAAAAAATGTTCCGAATAACTACAGTGAAAACTAAATGCTTACTAAGGTTTTGGTTATTAGAGTAACATTATTTCTCACCTTTTTCTAAATCAGAAACAAAATTTTCCTGCCTTTTTACGTCCTATGCCACACCAATTTAAATTAGACGCAACTTTCTGATTCGTTTATTATGATCGCCACTACTAGCATAATATTACGTTCAAAATAAACTTAGAGTATAGAATAGAATTGTTTAAATTGAATCTAAATCTTTGTTTCAAATGCAGATTAACTTGATGACCATATAGATTTCGAACCTAGTTTCACTTGTAATGTTCAACAACTCATAGTTTTTTTGTTACTTTAAATAAAAAAATTAATTAAAATGTTGATTTTGTCTCTGAGGTACAGCCTGATTTTTTCACCGGTACAATAAATTTTACCATATCATTGGTATCGATAATAGATTATATTTATCGAATAAAATTACCATATTATTTTTTTTTCATTTTTATTAATTTATCCTTCATCCAATTTGTAACTCATGGGCATCCCTTACAAGGCGTCTTCGCGGTGCGAGGCAGAGGGCGGCGGGGTGGGGTGAGTGAGCGGCGGGCTGGCCGGCGCACGAGTTCAGTGAGCCGCTAGCCAAGCCGGTCAGTCCGCGCGCATTGACCTAGGTGAGTGCACGTGCGCCGTTTCCGCACTTCCTGCAGTCGAAAATTACGCAAGCACGATGTTTACAAACCGCGAGTATTACGAAATGGTTCGTAGTTACTTTCTCAGTGGGGAAAATACAGTGCAGCTCGGCGGGTATACACTGAAGAAAGTTTGCCCCGCCTGATAAATGCCGGTTTTATTTAACCTCAAATACTCAACACCAGGACATTCATGAGAGTGACGCAGCATTTGCTAGACTACGGACAGTTCACTGCACCAGCGCACGCTCAAGGCCGAGGAGGGAGACCTCCCTTGGCCGTGGAGATCGAGGAACAGATATTCGCGTTCTTCGAGGAAGACCCCAGAAGGAGCACCAACGACGCGGTACGCACGGCGCACTTCGGCGTTAGCCAGTACGTGGTGTGGAAATTCATACCAACCAGTGAAAGCATTCCACGCCGGTGACGGTCCTAAGCCCGGGCAAGTATGAAGGAAGAATTGAAATCAAGTAAGATTTTTTTTGCTACGTCATACATAAGTCATACCTACTGGCTGCGCCGCCGCCGCCGCTTCTTTTCCTTCCCGCAAGCCGCGCGCAGTTGCCAGTTCGTGCGTTTAGTTGTACTCATGCGTAATGAGTCCAAATTTCTTTAAGATTTGCGGATAAGTTCAGACATTGGTATTTTTGTTTTTTTGTACCAACAACAAAAAAGTAGTAACAAAAAAATGTTGGTATTTGTATTTTGGACTTATTATTACGTATGTTGATTTATTGTACCGGTGAAAATGCCACCCTGTATAATAAAAATATCTTTGCGCCACTATTTAATATGTTTTTCCTCGCAGATGATGAATGAAGCCTTACCCTTTTATTGGATTTATGGTAAATTTCAGTAGCCAATAATTTGAGTGGACCACAGTACACTCCGGATTTGGCTGCAAGGAACCGCTCCATAGCGTGGTAGGTCTTGCCTGAGTTAGTGGGCCCTGCATGGAAGACTATCTTCCTGTTCATGCTACGAGCTTGGGAGTACCTGAAAAAACCACAGACAGATATAAAAATCCGACTAAAACTTAAAAAAATAAATAAACGTATAGTAACTAAAGTTACATTGAATAACTTATACATTGTACATCAGGAAACTACCATAGGATACTGCAGAATACTAAATATCAATCTTTAACCATTCTTTGAGAATCGACTGACCATAACAATGGTTTTTAACCTCCTGTACGCCAAAGTGCGGATACATACGCTGTAATAGTATGCATGCGCCCCTAGCTTCGGCATGCCAGAGGTTAAGTGTTCTTTTCAAGGTCTGAATTAACAGGTTAAAATTAATATTTAAGTTACATAAATATTATATTTATATTATTGTTTAAGTAAGGACAATTCCTCTAAAACACCCCCCTGCGATAGTTTCAAAATCTGTGGTTACATCTTTTCCTTTACCAGACTATTTAAGCTACCCTTGAGGAGTGTTTTAAGGAATCATTATTTTATGAATAAGACTCTTTAGTCAATATCTCAAAATCTGTTGCATTTCATACCAGTTGGCAGGGGTCCTGAGGTCGGAAATCTTCTTGAGGTCATCTAAGCAGTCTAAATGAGGAAATGCTAGTCTAGCATGTCTTAGGAAGTAAGGGAAGAGGTCATCCACATGACCCGCTCCTAGAACAATTAAGAATACAAACAGTAGTTAGCGTAGCACTTCATACAATCAGGCTCTACATGCAAAAACTATTTTGAAATTGCAGACTTGACAGAACAATAAATGCAAATGATTCAAAAAACTATGAGTCACTAGTTTTCCTCTGGTTTTCAAAAGTTTTGTCTTAACAGAATAAGCCCCAGAATAACAGATTGCTAAAAGCTTACCTTGCAATATATCACTTATTGTAATATGTAAATCTGGAGGTAGATCGTGTTCTAAACAATGTCTCCTAAAGGAGAGGAACGCCTGGTGCAGCAACTGATCGTCCAAACCGTTTTCTGAAGCCAAAACACGCACCTCTGGTTTCTGATAGAATTTGTTGAGGATTTTCAACAAATCTTGTTTCTTCAGGCGCCCCGTGAACTCCTCTCCAATGTTCATGTCATCGAGGTTGGGCTTTACAGGCACGGGCACGAAAAGAGCCGAAGGGCCCCTATCATTCTTCTTCGTTCGTTTGAAAACATAACCTATAGGGTTGAGTCTTCCACGGTTTGTAGAAAAAACACTACTCCTGAGGAACGGAGATGCACACAGCTGCAACGAATCATTACAAGAGATAGTTAGTATCCTTGTGAAGTTTTTATACATCTTCAAACAATGAAGAAATTAAATAAAAATTGACTAAAAATTTTGCATTGCCCCAGTCGGCGATGCTGACTTTACTTTTGACCTGTGCTTTTGACATTAGTTTTTTTTTTGTAATATTTTTTTCCTTTACGGAAAAGGCTACGAGTTTAAGCCCATACCGCCTTGTCTTATTTTTCTTTTCTTCTCTTGATATTGGTTGAGGCTAAAAGCCTCGTCTTTCCGTTGGCATTTTCTTCAGTCTTTATTAATATTCGAGGCACATAGCCTTGTCTAACGTATTTATTATTTTACTTCATAATCCAGTATGTTTAGGTCAATCCGTGTTGTCAAATCAGGTATCTATTTTCCTCCAGTATTTATTTATAGGTCACATCCGAGTTAGGTATCAAATCAGGTAAAATAGGTCTATTCCGGTGTATTATTATTTTTCAAATAACTCCAATGGTATTCTTGATAAAATTATAAATAGGGTAAAATGCTTCTATATTCTTAAGGAGATCCTGAATAGAGGGCGGGATATCCAGGGCTTCTTTGTAAATGCTCAATAAGCTATCAATAAATACTAGTCTTTGTATATTGAATTGAGGGCAATAAAAAAATATATGATTTAGAGATTGGTTTTCAGAATTACAAAATGTGCAATTTGAGGAAGGAATCATTTTCAATCTATGTAAATGTTCATTAAATCTGCCATGTCCAATTCTCAAACGAGAAATTGTTGTGTAAAAGTTTCTATGTAGATATTTTCCAACGATAAACCATGGCCTCTTAATATCCGAGTTAATATAGCTGTACCATTTTCCTTTTATTTGTCGTTTCTTTCCAATGAAGCATCCATTGATGTTAATATTCGTTCTAATGTCGGTTTTGCAATCTGAAGCTGGCAACTTAATATTCTTGACAGGTATTTGGTGAATATTGGGGTTTTTTACTATAGAGCTGGCAAGTTTATCAGCGAGTTCGTTACCCGAGACGTCAATGTGAGATGGTGTCCAAAACAAACGTATTTCTCTATCTTGATTGAGCCAAAGGCTACTAATTTTCTGCCTTATGTTATAAATAATATAATTTGTGCTACTGTTGTACGTAGGATTTGACAGTGCCATTAAAACGCTCATGCTGTCCGAAATTATCAACCATTTTTTTAAACTGAGGTAAGTTGATTCTATATATTCTAAAGATGCATAAATGGCTTGAACTTCTGCTGTGTATATACTTGCATTTGATGGAAATCTCAACCCTTGCCCCAATTTAGTGACAGGATCATAGTAAGCCATGGAGACGTTTTCGTTACATTTCGAGCCATCTGTATAAATTTGTCTAAACTCTCTGTGTTCATCCAATTTATTGTAAACTGCATATTTATCACTCAGTGTCCTATCTATGTGAATGTTCAACCCACAGAATTTGCTCTCATATGATCCTTCGTAACAAGGCAAAGTACTACTATTATAGATATTATATTTACTATTATAAGTTAAAGTTTCTTGAATGTTGCGAGTTAAAAAGTTATTAGAGTTAACCCTCAGCAGTTTAGAAAGCAGGAGATTGCCATCTTCAGACAACAACTTGATAATGAAATTGAGTTTTAAATTATTGAATCTGATCATTAATGGACACAAGTTACACTCAACCTGCATTGAATTAATTGGAGATGATTTAAAGGCTCCTAAGATTAATCTTAAATTTATATTTTGAATCTTTTCAAGTTTGTCTAATAATTTTGGATCTATACAATAACAGAAAAAACCATAGTCAAAGTGACTTCTTACAAGGGCTTTGTATAGAGTTAAGAGAATCTTAGGATCGGCACCCCATTGGCTGCCAACCAAAGATCTTAAAGTGTTAGTAGCTCTTAAAGCTCGTTCATGGAAGAGACGTCAGTATCATGGAAGAGATGCCCTATAATAGCTTTATGAATGATATCACAATAGTCATAGTGAGACTGTAGAGGATCGTTATGGTTAATAATAAATTCTTTAAGCATAGTGTTGGCAAGCGTTGTAAACTTATTCCAATTTACTAGCCGTAGATTAGGTCTTTCGAGTTCAGCTGTGTTATTTTGAGAAATAAAGTTGTTTGTAGAACGCAATGGGACGGTAAGAGTCTGCATCATTTGGATTTTTCTTGCTTTTAGAATTGGAACCAAGCAATCTTGTTTCCACTCTTTTGGAATTATTGATTGTTCCCAAAGTAAATTTAAAATATTAAAAAATTTCACAAGGCAATCTGCTTCGAGTTTTTGAAACATTTTGTAAGAAATGCAATACTAGACCAAAGGTTGTGTCTTTACGTGACTTGATAGCTGCTTTTAACTCATCTATGGTGAATGGATTGATAATGTAACTATTGGTGGGGTTTACGGAAGAATCAGTATTTATTTGTATTGGTTGTGAAACAAAGTCAGGTGTATATTTCCTTAAAAAGTTATTTATCCAAGATATTTCATTATTATTATTTAGTTTCGTACTTTTGCGGTAGGATTTATTAAATTTACGCATAGTTTGCCAAATTTTAGAAATGGATCTATTTATTTCAGTGCAGTATTCCTTCCAACTATTTAATCTTTCTAATTTAATAATAAGTTTTTTCTCAGCCTGCATTTTTTAAAATTAATATAGTTTAAAACACTAGGATCTTGTTTAAATATAATAAAAGCTTCCTTACTTTTCTGAACTGCATTAGCACACTTTTCATTCCACCATGGCAGAGGAGGATGCCGGTATTTAAAATTGCTTCCTGTTTGTTTCAAACTATTATTATTCATATTTGAATTTTGTGCCTGACTTCTAAACATCGATTGATTAATAGCTTTATGAATGATATCACAATAGTCATAGTAAGACTGTAGAGGATCGTTATGGTTAATAATAAATTCTTTAAGCATAGTGTTGGCAAGCGTTGTAAACTTATTCCAATTTACTAGCCGTAGATTAGGTCTTTTGAGTTCAGCTGTGTTATTTTGAGAAATAAAGTTGTTTGTAGAAGAATCAATGATAGTGTTGAACAAAATCTCAGTTATTGTGGGTAGATGATAACTTCCCAGGGGATCATCATGTACTGTCCAATTGCAATTAAGGGCTATAGAGGGACTGACTATTGTTAAATCTAAACCATTTGGTCTCCAGTTATTTGTACCTATAGTTGTTGGTTGTGTGTCATTTAATAACACTAAATTGCATTCATTTACAGCGTCGAGGACATCTCTTCCACGAGGACTGACAAATTGGCAACCCCACATGGCGTGATGTGCGTTGAAATCACCTGCTACTAAGCATGGTTGTGGTAAGGTATGAATAAAATTAACAAATTTTGTTTTTCTAAAAGTAGGACTACAATTTGTCGGGATATAAAGACTGGCCATTGATAATGAACTGTTATTATATTTTATTTTGATAGCGATATTCTGAAGTGAATCATCACAAAATGTTTTTAATCTACTATATTGTATGTTGTTACGAATGACTATGGCAACACCATTGTGTTTATTGCCACAATCATTGCGTTCTATCGAGTATCCTTTAATATTTAAACGTTGTGTAGGCTTGAGCCAAGTTTCGCAAACTAAAGCTATGTCAATATTATTTTCATACAAAAATTGAGTAAAGATGTGACGATTACATAACAGACTTTGAGCATTCCACTGTACTATCTTTAATTTGTCTGTGAATTTGTATTAATGTTCTTGGTGTCACTGTATTTGAAAAAATCGCTTAAAACATCTAACACATTTTTAGAGGATATTGGGGTATCTTGTGTCTTATTTAATGTTATAATTTTTATAATGCTTTGCACTAAGAGATTCAGTGCCTTGTCATTTGATTTTAATAATGTCAAAAGATCAAGAGGCTTCTTAGGACCGAGAGGTGGGAAATTTCCATTTTTGAATATGTCAGCGAATGATGGTGTCTGAACTTTTTGTCTGTTTTCTTGTATTTTCTTTTGCTTAATTGGACACTGAGCTGAAATGCTAACGTGATTGCCATCACAATGGAAGCATTTGGCCTGTTCGATCGGAGTTGTACAAACTTTATATGAGTGATCTTCTTTACAGATGGAGCAGCGTTCGGAGTTCTTGCAAAACTTTGCTAAATGGCCATACCTGAGACACCGGAAACATTGTTTGACTGGTGGAACATACGCTGAGATGTCATGCCGCCAACCATCCAAATCCACGTAGTCTGGAAGAACTGACGTCGCGAAGGTGATGGCTACTGTCTGCAGCGGCTGTTGAATGAATTTATCATCAACTTTGATCCTTTTTGTGAATCTTCGAACAGATATTATTTTCTTGTAACTTGATAGCATTGTGAATATCTTTTTGTTTGTCAAGTTGGTGGGTACATTTTTAATTATACCAGTAATTTCAGTGCTTGAAGCAGGTATATTGGCCTTAAATTGGTAGTCTTTTAAAAATGTAGCATTGTTCAAGAAGTCATTAGCAAGGCTAGCTTTTTCGAAGTATAAGGCAATTTTGAACTTGTTCATTGACCTAAGGTATTTGATTCCTTTATTAAACCTTTTGATACAGCTAGATATGGACATAAGATCTCGGGTTCCTATAGGTATATCCACATTGGAAGACTCTACGAATACTACAAATTCTGCAGCACCGGGATCCTCAGGGTATCGTCTCTTATAATCTGTTACCAGATAAGGTTTGTACTTATCTGTGCTTTCGATCTCTGACTCGGACGACGACGACAAGTCTCCTTCACTTTTCTCTTCAGCTTCATCTTTTTTCCGCTTTCTCCTTGTTCGCTCCTTCCCCATGATTGGCTTTTTTGTTTGTGTCTCCACACGCCTTTTATTTCTAAAAACCCCTATTGATACACGAATAATCGATGAAATTAATAAAAACTTCGAAAATCCCGCCTAGTGGTTTCAATGGTTTCCCGCGCTTTCTTTTTTTTCTGTTTTTTTTTTACATATGTTCCAGATTAACAAAGCCAAGACTCAGCTTATTATTATTATTTTTTGTGCTTTTATGGCCTGGTTACACGACCTTTGAGACAAGACTCAGCTTAAATTACATTAGTGAAGCTTACACACAGATGATTGCGTCCGCGTGGTACGTCACGTCACATCACACTTTGCTTCACGTTTTCCTCCTCTATCATCTCCACTCCAAACTGGGCGGACACTGGACGCGGAAAATGCGTAACGGTTCAGTGATCTATACTTGAAAATTATTTAAAACCAGCCAGGGGGCTCGAAACACACCCAAGTCTACTCCCAGAGGGCCAAGCTGCTGAGCAAGTGCACGTTTGAGTAGACGAAGCCGGATTCATGGTCAATGAGCTGTTTTCTCTGAAAAGCGACAGTCCCTCATTCAGCTGACGGCCACTTACAATGACGTTCCGACGCTGGTCCGGTTGCTAAGTAACGGGCAAGCATGACAGCACAGCGGGCCAATAACAGGGTGTGCCTGCCCTGTCTCTATAGCAATAGCAAATCACCATTAGCGATATTGTCAACAATTTTAATATGAAATAACATTATCTAGTGCATTGAGGATATAAAACAGATTTGAATTGAATTGAACAGTTATTTATAAACATGAATGCAGTAAAATAAAACTGAAGGGAATATACAAAAAGACGGTGTGCAAACTGTGCCATAAGCTTGTGGGAATTGTGCTACCCAAGAAAGACGTGTAGGTTTTGAATTCGCTTTTTTTATTTTAGATGTTATGTATATAGGCAGTTAAGCTTTTTATCTCAATTGTGATATAATTATATGTCGCAACCCACGGATGCAGCTCCCACACCTGTGACCAGTAATGATGGAGGACTTGCGCAGTGTCCTTACTGCCCCCAGGTACGCCTTTTCAAAAACAATAGGGGCCTCAGTATTCATATTGGAAAAAGCCACAAAAACAGTCGGACCACCTCTCATCTCACCCCGCCTGTCGACCGGGCAATCGACAGCCAGTCGCAGAATGCCCAGGGCGACCCACTATGGAAAACCCTGGGAAACCTAAAACGATGCTGCCCGGTCGTCAAGCGTATTCCTCACGGCGCCCGCATGAGCGTCGCAGAAAAACTTTCCCAAACCATAGATTCCATTATAAAATATAACACGAAAGGCGCCTGGGAGGCACTATTCAGGTTTCCGTATGAAACTTTACACATTAATAACCACAGTAGGAAAAAAACATCACTCACAGCCCTAATAAAAGAAAATTGTTCGGATATACATCGCCCAATACAAAATTTTCAACCTATTAACAACTTCCATAGTAATAAGTATAAAAAAGTAGAATCAAAAGTTAACGACGGTGACCTGAAAGGAGCTGCTCAACTCCTCTTCTCATGCGACACCATCGCACCCGACTCGCCCGAAGTTCTGTCGGCCCTCAGAAATAAACACCCCTCTCCCCTTGATTCTCTTTGCCTTCCACCAGCACCACAGCCCGATGACGAATATCTCGAAGTCATCGGGAAAGACGTCCTGGGGGCCGTGATGTCGTTTAAGAACGGTTCAGCGAGCGGCCTGGATGGTCTTAGCCCCCAGCACCTCAAAGACCTCCTCTGTGGGGCGACCGGCCAGGCAGGTGAGACATTGCTGAGCCGCCTCACGGCTCTCGTCAACCAGATGCTGGCTGGAAGGGTTAACCCAGAGGTGACCCCGCTGCTATACGGGGCGAATCTATGTGCCTTAAAGAAAAAAGATGGAGGGATTCGCCCAGTAGCAGTGGGGATGACGATTCGCCGCATAGCGTCAAAGCTCTGTTGCCGCGGCATCCTCCCAAAACTTCAAAAATTACTACAACCAACCCAACTTGGTTTCGGTTCAAAGGGAGGATGCGAGGCAGCAGTGCACGCTGTGCGGACCTACATCAAGGAGAGAGGAGGTGAGGTGGTGTTGAAGGTGGACGTGAAGAACGCCTTCAACTCGGTGGATAGGGGCGCAATGCTGGCAGAGATAAGAGAAGTGATCCCTGAAATCTATCCATATATGTGGCAATCCTACAGCTGCCACTCTAACTTAGTATTCAGGGATCACGCCCTTAAATCTGCTGTGGGCTGCCAGCAGGGCGACCCACTCGGGCCAGCCATCTTCAGCCTGGCTATTCATAAAATAACAACCTCTTTGAAATCAAAATTAAACATCTGGTATCTTGACGACGGCACCTTAGGAGGAGAGTCAAAAGAAGTACAAAAAGATATTATAACTCTCTCGGAAAAATTTAAATCAATCGGTCTGGAACTAAATTACAGTAAATGCGAATTATACATTTTCGATCACATAAAGCCAGAAATTCCCATTCGGGAATTTAACATACTGGCACCAAATTTAAAAATATTAGACAATGAGACTCTTTACCTCCTAGGGGCGCCAGTCCTAGAAAAAGCTTTCCCACATTTCCTGGAAAATCAAAAAAACAAATTTTTCGAGACCATTCCGCACCTTAGCCAAATTAACACACATATGGCCTTCGAAATTATCCGTTTCTGTCTTTTTGTACCCAAATTCACTTATTATCTAAGGTGTAGCCCGCTTTTTAGCCAGGCGGCACTCTTGGGGCCAATAGATTCAATGATTCATTTGGCCCTAATACAAATTTTAAATTGCCCCATTTCGGAACGAGCCTGGCTCCAGGCTTCCCTCCCAATCAGGTTGGGAGGGCTCGGAGTCAGAAAAGTGACAAGCGTGGCACTGCCTGCCTTCTTGTCTTCCATCCACAGCATCGAGGCCTTGTATAAGCAAATTATCAGCCCATCCCTGGGTTCGATTGAGGTCTCATGCTGTGGGGAAGCCAAGCAGGCATGGAGACTGGCTTGCCCCTCCACTGACCCACCGAAGGACCCGACAGTGCAGAGACAGTGGGACGGGCCGCTTTGCGAGCTGACGCAAAAACAGCTAGTTGAATCTAGCGTCAGCGACGCAGATCGAGCCCGCCTCCTTGCTGTCGCAGAACGCGAGTCGGGTTATTGGTTACAGGCACATCCATCAGTGGCAATTGGCACACTGATGGACAATATTTCTTTCACCACTGCTGTGGGACTGCGTCTGGGTTGCGCTGTGACTGTGCCCCATCGGTGCCCCTGCGGCGCTGACGTCGATCGTTTGGGTCACCACGGGCTTTCGTGCCAACGGAGTGCGGGCCGCTTATCGAGGCATGCTACCTTAAATGACGTCATCCGAAGGGCCCTCGCCACATCCGGAGTTCCAGCAATGCTGGAACCCCCAGGAATATTCCGCGATGATGGGAAGAGGCCCGACGGAATGACGTCAATTCCCTGGAAACATGGGAGGCCGTTAGTGTGGGACTCAACTTGTGTTGACACGTTAGCGCCCTCCCATGTTTCTCAGAGTACAAGGGTGGCTGGCTCGGCGGCCGGTGCAGCGGAAGGCCTCAAACGGCGAAAATATGCGTCATTGGGCAACCAATACATATTTGCGCCGTTTGGGGTCGAGACACTAGGCCCGTGGGGCCCCGAGGCGCGTTCGCTCTTTAAAGAGCTGTCGACGCGCCTCATCGACGCCACGGGAGACCGGAGGGCTGGCGCATACCTCGGCCAGAGAATAAGTCTGGCCATCCAAAGGGGGAATGTTGCCAGCATTCTGGGCTCTCTGCCGCGGGACACCGACCTGGGGCAAGTTTTTTATTTGTAAATACCTATATAATTAGAAATTACTTTATATTAGTTTATAGTAGATTAGTTTAATAGATTGTTATTTAAATCTTTATGTTGTTGTATGTGTCTTGTTTTAACAATAATATGCAGTCTTAGATATTAAATGTAGGTTTATTTTCAACAACGTTACAGAAACATACCGACACAGTGACAATCAAATCAAAAGTCTTCTTAAAAGGCATAGACAAACCGGTACATTATATAGACCATTTATCTTCAGTAAGGAGGTACTAAATCATTATTTCAACACACCTCCTTGATTTAGTATCCCTTACAATAATAACTAACTACCAATAAAACCTATTACACACATTGTTTAAAATGCTCAGCATAAAATTTATAATCTATAGACCCTATATCCATATTGATAGGTCCTGTTCAAAAGAAAACACTTTAACAATCTCTAATACCTAACAAAATTTTTGAAACTTAACCTTACCCAGAGCTTTTGTTAATATATCCGCAACCTGATCTTCGGTTGAAATTTTATTGACACTAATTAAACCCTTTTTCTCATAATCATAAACAAAATGATAACTTATATCGATGTGCTTAGAATTCTTAGAGAACTTTCCATTTTTAGCCAAACCAACAGCACCTGTATTGTCTTCATAAATGTTAACACTATTCTCAATTTCAACACCTAGATCACTTAAAACTCCTCTTATAGGTAACACCTAGTGTAGACGCTCTAGAAACTATTTTCTGCTTTTGTGATAGATAGATAGATAGATAGATAGATAAAACATTTATTTGCATTTACACACACATTCAATAAAAACAATATAAAGCAGACTATGCAGTGGTAGAAAAACAAATAACCCACACAAAACACAATAAAGCAATATAACAAAACAAAAAAAAATTAAATTGAGACAAACAGCGATGCTTTAAGTACTTTAGGTGTGGCAAATGCAAAAGGGCTCTGACTCAGCATAAGCTGGAGACATAGTACTCCAGCGCTGATCTTCCGTCGGTACCCGTACGGCAGCGTGCAGAGCTCGGAGAGATGGTACGAATTACGACCAGCTCAAAATAAAATTAAATAAATAAAATATGATATAAAAATCAATTACGATAACATGTATTAGTCATAAACTATAGCACGATTCAAACTTCAGGTTAACGAAGTAGACGGCTGAATTGTTATTAGTGGTATGTCAGTAAAAGTAATTGCATAAATTGTAAAAAGATTATTTAAAATATCATATTAATAAGGTAATGTCAGTTAATTACATAGATTGTGAAAATATTGATAAAATGTAAAATTATAAAATTATTTATTGATGTCAACTAATTAAATCTAAATGAATTTATGTAATTATATAATTATAAGAACACATGTACATAATATTTTAAATATGACTTGATTAGGTTAGGTTTGGTTTTATCCAATAACAGATATTAAGGAAGCACCTTTTGTAAGTCGAGCAGAACTTTTTTATAGCTGTTTTTAAAGCTATCTCTTGATTTCATTAGCCTAATGGGTGGAGGAATGTCGTTCCAACACTTGGTTGCCTGGAACCGAAAGCTGCCACGAAACGCGGCAGTACGGTGACGAGGCACACCAAGCGGGTTCGAGCATGCCCTAACTCTGTTGCAATCTCCGTGTACAGTCCACCGCCAAATAAGTTTATTAAATAAATAAGCTGGCTTCTGGAATTTCACAATTCCAAACATGAGAGTAGCCATAAAAAGTTTGAGTCTACTTTCCATCTTTAATATATTGGCGTTGTTAATGAACGGCGTGACATGTGCTCGTGGGGGAATATTGTAACAAAAACGAGCACACGCATTTTGAACGCGTTGCAAAAGCTTTAGTGTTTTTGCATACAAGCAAGGACCATACGCAGTGATCGCATAATTTATTCTGGACATAACGAGGCTATCACAGAGGAGGGTTCGGGTAGTTACGCTAAGGTATTTCCTTATATTATATAAAGTTCTTATCCTGAAAAAACAATTACGCACAATCTCACCTACATATTTCTCGAACTTCAGACCACTGTCCATAGTCACACCCAAGTTACGTACCTCGTCGACAAAACACAAACGCTCGTCTCTTATATGGACCAAGGGATTTAGCGCCATAATTTTCTGTTTCTGCATTTTAGAGCCCAGGACCATAACTTTTGATTTTTCCCGATTCAGTAAAAGACCGTTATTTGAACACCATACAAAGATGCGTTCAAGATCATCGTTTAGTAATCTTGTAGCAGCTGCAACATTGTTAGAGTCTGTAGAAATATAAATCTGCAGGTCATCCGCGTAAAGGTGGTATCTGCAAGATTTAATGCAATTTACTATATCAGCCGAGTATAACGTGAAAAGGAGCGGTCCCAGGATTGAACCTTGAGGAACTCCTCTCCCTACCCGACATAAATCAGATCTGACTACAGAACCATCAGACTTATGTACTACTACTTGCTGATGGCGGTTGAATAAATAACTTCGAAACCAACAGACTACGTCATCCTGAAACCCGTAATAAGAAAGCTTAGAAAGCAGTAACTCCAAGTTTAAGGAGTCAAATGCTTTGGAGAAGTCTAGCAAACCCAATATTGTACCCCTACCTTCATCCTGGTCCCCCAATATATTATCAATGACGTCAAGCAGTGCGGTGGAAGTACTATGGTGTTTACGAAAGCCAGATTGGCGCATGGGTAGAATGTCATTCGACTCGCAATATAACAATACCTGTTTGTAAACTACTTTTTCTAAGATTTTAGATAAGTACGGCAAGATACTAATGGGCCTGAGATCGCAAAAATCAGCAGGATCGCTCGTTTTTGGGAGTGGGTTGACAATAGCAATTTTCCATTGTTCAGGGAAAGTGCTAGACAATATGGAACTATTGACAATGTTGGTGATGATGCTTAACGTGTGTGGAAGTGATAAGATTATCATGTCTCTATTGATATTGTCGAAGCCCATAGCGTTTGATTTTAATTCTAAGATAATTTTTAAGATAGTAGATTCTTCAACTGTATTCAGGCTAAAATTAATGTCATCACGATGTCTGTTTGAATTAAAGAATGTCAAGTAAGAAAGATTACAATTGTAATTATTTGGAATATTCAAGAAATGCTGGTTAATTATGTCAGGCTTTTGTAGGTGTTCAGGCAGCATAGATACTTTTTGGTCAGGTAGAATTGATTTTTTTAAATTTTTCCACAGAACTTTACTGTTATTAACATTATTGTTAATATTATGTTCGTAAAATGCTTTCGTTTCAAAAAACAAACTCACATTGACGAGATGTTTCAATTCTAGATAGACTGATTTTTGTGTATCTGTTTTAGTGAGTTGGTAGGCACGGTGCGCTTTGTCACGAAGGTACATCATGTATCGAATGTTTGGGGTGAGCCACGGTTTGAGTTTTTGCTTCATTGTAACTTTTTTCACCGGGGCATGACGATCAAACAGTAATGCAATTGATTCACTAAGAAAAGATACCGCAGAGTTTAAATATAAGCTAGATAAAATGTTTAATACTGTTGATTCTAAGGAAAGTGAAGTAATATCATATTCAAATTGGGGAATAGATATGTTTTTTAAAGGTCTGAACGTGATTTGTTTAGGCGGATATACTTTTTTATTTATTTTTAGCCTTGTTAAAACGATCGCATGGCCACCAAGCTCCGCGATATTTAATACTGATACCTCACTCACGGGTGCATCGGTACAAATCAAGTCAATCAGGGAGTGACTGCGAGACGTAAAGTGAGTTGGCTCAGTGACGCAGTTCGTTAAGCAAAGTGAATTTAGAAATTGCTGTAATTTTTCTCTATTTCTGTCACTATTACCCAATAAATTTACGTTAAAATCACCCATTAAAACAATAAAATCAAAGTGAGAGAATGAAGATACTGTCTCCGTCAGCGTATCCAGAAACACGTCAACATTGAGCCATGGCGGGCGGTAAGCAGTGCCTACGACGAGCCTGCACGTGTTGATGTTAACGCGGAGCCACATTTGTTCGACGGCAGCCGGCGCGG
Source organism: Yponomeuta plumbellus (assembly GCA_947310845.1). Classification (NCBI taxonomy): domain Eukaryota; kingdom Metazoa; phylum Arthropoda; class Insecta; order Lepidoptera; family Yponomeutidae; genus Yponomeuta; species Yponomeuta plumbellus. Next base: position 8,277,284 of record OX371192.1, on the reverse strand, counting down.
GTGGATGAGAGCACACGCGCGCAGGTATTCCGGATTTCAAATAGAAACCGACCCCCCCGCCGCGCGAGCGCACTTCACGCGGTCGAGGAGTGTGACGCAACCTGTAGCCCGGCAATGTGGGCGCCCGCGCCTCCTCGCCGGCTCGCAACCACGTCTCATTGATTGCAAGGATGTCGGGGGATTCGCGCGTCACGGCTACCTCAAGCTCATCATGGTTTGTTCCTAACGAGCCCGCATTGAAGAGACCCAATTTCAAAGGTTTGTATTTAATCATCGCAGCGCCAAATAGAACCTAACATGCTCTGAGAAAATGTCTGAATTAGATAGATAATATATTGAAATTACCTCACTGAATACAACTACTCTACAACAGCACCCACTTTGGGCTATTCGTTTCGTTTTAGGTTTGACTACATACCAACAGTTAGTGTGATAGGGATATTGCATAGATTTTAAATAAATTAGTAAATATATTAATAAAATGTCAAAGGAAATAATTAGAATAAATAGTCTGAATAGGGTGTATGTTCGATTAGTAATACCATGATATTGACGAATGAAATTGTATACAGTGGAATATAAGTATTTCTTTGAAAATAACGTTAGAATGTCACAGGAATTAATTACATTATATAAAATAAATTATATAATTAAAATAGTAATTGGATTATATTCACGAACCAAATTGCAAGCTTCGTGTTTTAGTGGCCATATCGAAATATTTTGCCAAATTAACCCTTTTGCAGATGCCAACACCAATATTATTATAAGAGAGAACAGAAATATCAGAAGCTTCAAAGCTGAGACAATGAACAAGCAAATAAACAACAACCAGAGATGGAAACAAGGAGAATCAAAGCCGATGCAAAGCCAGGTTTGTAGTAATATTTTAAGCAGATAGCTATAGTAATAATTACAATGTTTGAGACACAGAGGACCCAACTGGCATCGACTCAAAAACCCGTTTCAAATCTTCCTCAGAGCGGATTCGGTGCATCGGGGATGACTCATCACGTCTGACGTGTATGCGCCCCTCCCTGGACCAAACAAATCTCCAGCGATGAATGCGGCCGGCCTCCCGGGCCAGATTGAAGATCCTTCTATTGGCCTTAGTTAGTCTCTCATTGACGTATACTCTGCGGATGTCATGAGAAGGTAGGCCAAGATCAGCAGTGGTGACCGAGCCCCGGCGAACTCGCGCACCCCTGACGAGTTCATCCCTCAGGGCGCGACGCGCCAGGCGCACGACGATGGGTCGTGGGCGCGGGGCCGACTCGCCCGGCAGGGGCGTGGTGCGGCGCGGGCCGGCACGTGATGCACTCACCACGTCACGAGGATCCAGGGAAACGCCCAGCTTGGTGCCCACGGTCGATATGATGTGAATGCAAGATTCAGCTTCAAATTCCGGTATTCCTGTGAGCTCGACGTCGTTGAGTAGCGTGTCCTGCTCGCGATCATTCAGGTCCGAGCGCAGCCGCTCAATCACCTCTTGCAGCCCGGAAGGATTAGATTCACACTGTGCACGGGCAACGCCGGCCAGCTCAGACTTGAGTCGCTTATTTTCCTCTTCCAAGAACGTTACTCTGCCGGCCATGGACTGAACAGACTTAATCAAATCCGCTATTTGTTCACTAAGAAAGTCTGTTGTTTTGGTGAACTCTGTTTTGATTGTGTGGATGGAAGTGTGGAGCTCTTTAACCTTTACGTCGAGAAGTGATTCAAGCCTGACGTACAGGCCATCGAGATCAGCCAGGGGCCCCGCAGAGTCAGATTGGTTCGAAGAACTTTGTTGAAATTCGTCACAGATCGACATATCAATGTCCTTAGGACCATCATGTTTACCCCTCACCGGGGTGTCGTCATGCACCGGTCTTCGCGCAGTAACATTTAAGCAGCTAGGACACAGCCATGACTTCTCTAGCTTAGCCTTGTTTGCCAAGAATTTAGCTGTAGTTATGTTAAGGCAGCTGTAATGGTAATAGAACTTACATGCCACACACCTAATTTGTTCTCCAAGCATGACAGTTCTATTACACGCTCTGCAATTCATCCTGGGCCCGCGAGGTGTGCTGTCCGAAGTTTACAACCGGTGGACCGACGATGCAACGCAGACTTGACGCAAAAGCTAAACACCACTGCGATCCGCCCGGCCGCGGCCGATGGTACCGGTTTGCGCGGTCAATGACCCGGCGCAGCACTTAGCACAGAACGATAATGACTTTTTGCCACGGTAAACACTGATTTAGGCAGCTAATAGTCACTTTATATTATTAAGAATACTTCACACTTGTGAATTAGCCACTAAGCTTTTTAATGGTATAAATTTTAATGAAAAAACTCGTGTTTTACTTGTGTTTTAGAATTAATTTTGTAGGAACGAGAACGGAACGCTGTACACTGTCCGAGCGCCGCACGGCTTCCTCGATCTCCACATCACACCATTTCCAAATACTTTAATCACAATTACGCTTGTAGATTTTCTATCTTGCGTGTCCGCTGCCCAATCAGCATCTACGTATGCATTCATCGTTTCATTATAATATGCTGTTCCATAGCTTAACTTTAGGTTTCTTGTATGATATAAATATTTCAGCACTCTTAAAGCATATTTGTAATGTGTTTCATCATGGTTCTTTTGAAATCTGCTCATATAGTTTACTGAATACGCTACATCTGGTCGTGTTCCATTTGCTACAAACAACAAAGCTCCTATTAAATTTCTATATTTTAGTTTCTCATTCGTTTTATTTGCATGCTCCAATCGCAGATTTATTTCCATAGGCGTATCATATCCCTTAGAATCTTTAATTTTGTATTTCTCAGCCAAACTTTCAATGTATTGTTCTTGACTTAAATACATCTTCTTTTCTTTCGGATTATAATCAATGTTGATACCTAAATACAGTTTTACGCATCCTAGATCTTTCATACGGAACCGATCACTTAACATTTGTTTCACTTTTTCAATACTTGTCTTATCTTCGCCTGTAATCAACAAATCGTCAACATATAAAATAATGTAAATCTTCTTTTCATTTACACACCCTGTATATAAACAATAGTCGTATGCAGATCTTTTCAAATTTATACTACTTAAATTTGTGAATACAATCATACCAATCTCATGGACTTTCTCGTAGTCCGTACAGTGCCTTTTTCAATATGCAAACTTTGCCTGGTCGTATATCATAACCATCTGGTGGATATATGTAAACTTCTGACTTTATGGTTCCATTCAGGAACGCAGTTTCTACGTCCATCTGTTCAATATCCCATCCTCGTACACAAGCAGTTGATAATAAAACTTTTAAGGTAGTCATTCTGGCAACTGGCGAATATATTTCTTCATTCTCTTCATACATCTGTTGAAAGCCTCTGGCGACAACTCTTGCTTTATATTTTCCACTTGACTTAATTGTGTAAATCCACTTTACTTCTATAATTTTCTTGTTCATTGGCTCATTTAAGATTTCCCAGGTTTCATTCATTTCCAAACTATTTATCTCTGTTTGCATAGCATTTTTCCATTTCATAGATTCAGAGCTATTCATCGCCTCTTCATAATTTTCTGGTACATTCGCATTACACATATTAACGTAAATAACATAGTCTTTAATTTTTTCTGGTACTTTTCTTGTTCTCACCGGTCTTCCATATTCAATTACTTTTCTTGGTTCTTCAGTTTCATTTCGATCTTCTATATCTTCAACAGTATCATTAAATACTTGATCATTTTCCTTTTCATCTTCTTTATCACTATTATCTTCAATCAATCTTGCTGTCTCATCTACAAATGTTACATGTCTGCTTACAGCCACTTTATTCCCCACTAACACTTTGTATCCCGTTTCTGTGTAACCTATTAAAATGCCTTTAACTGCTTTTGAATTTTGAAGTCCTTCTCTCTTCAGGGATTCTCACATATACTTTGGTTCCTATTATTCTCATTTTAGTCACATCTGGTTTTCTTCCAAAAAATATCTCGTATGGTGTCCTTTTAACTTCTGTATTCGTCAACAATCTGTTTCCAATATAAACTGCTGTCTCCACTAATATTGGCCAGTACTCTTTATCTATTTTTGCTTCAGATATTAAACACCTCGTTCTGTCCATAATCGTTCTATTAAATCTCTCTGCGACGCCATTCAATTCATGTGTATATGCTGGATATGGATTTATGTATATCCCTTTCTCCTTGGCCAATTTGAAAAAATCTTTATGTATTCTCTTCCATTATCGCATCGTAATTCCTTAATTCTTTTCCCCGTCGTATTCTCAACGAAATTCATGTAAGCTACAAAACACTCAAACACTTCACTTTTATATTTAATGCAATACACTTTGGCTATTCTACTATAATCATCGATGAAAGATACGAAGTAACGTTCACCTTCAATACCTGTAGGATTTAATGGACCATTCACATCATTATGTACTATTTCTAAAATGTCACGTGCTCGGTGTCGATTATTTTCGAAAGGTATGTTAAACATTTTATTTTTTAAACAAATCTCGCACTGTATATGATCATTTTCAAGTTTATCAGGTAAACCGATCAGTAACTTTTGTTGACACATCTTATTTAAATTTATAAAATTTGTGAGTCCAAGAATTCTATGCCACTTTTCTTTTTCAGTCATATTGCATGTTGTGTATGATTTTACAAAATTCGTTTCTACTTTTCCATTCAATAAAAACAATTTGTTTTTCCTCTCAGCAACAGCTAATAAATTATTGCTAGACGCATCGTGAATTTTAGCTCCATATTTGTCGAATATTATATACTTATTATGCCTTGTGATAGACGATACACTCAATAAATTCTGTTTCATATTTGGTGCATAATAAACATTCGTAATAGTAGTTTTGACCCATTCACCGGTTACATAAAAGTACGTTAATACATTTCCTATTTTATTTGCTTTCAGAGGAAAACCATCTCCTACTTTAATATCAACCGGACTTTCCAAATTTTTAACATCTACAAAATATTCATCATTATTTATAATGTGATCAGAACATCCACTATCTAACAACCATGTTAAATTGTCTTTACTAGTACATTTTTCACTCACCGGATCCGTCGCTGAAGTCATTACCTCGACATTGTATAATTCTCCTCTCCTCTGGTCTCTTGGTACTCTCGTACCGTCTCCGCTTGGGTTAAAATAACATTCTCGCGCCATGCCTTGTGCTGTACCTCTTCCTCGAAAGTTACCTCTTCCTCTTGTCATCGTACTCTAATTTCCTCTTATTCCTCTAGAATTCTGTCCTCTCCAACTTTGATTTCCTCGCATTTTACTCATTCCTCTAAAATTGTAGTTTCCGCGCCAATTCGTAAAATTCTGGTTTTCTCTTTCCTTTCTTAGACAATCTCTTAGATAATGGCCAGGCTGATTACATCCATAACAGTTTTCTATCAGGCTTTGCGTCGTTCTCTTCTGAATGTTAAATGATTCCATCGGTTTAGGATTATTTTCTTCCATCTTCTTGTAGTCTAACAGTAGCTTTGACTTTACATATTCAACAGACTTGTCCTTTTCTGGCAATGCATCAATTATGTCAACTATATGTGCGTAACACTCCGGCAGGCATAATAATAAATGGTTCAACTTATCATCATTAGTCATCTCTTCTCCCGCACTCTTCAATTCATTGACGGTTTTTTCAAAAATATTCAAAAATCTGTCGGGTTGTCAACCTCTGACATTTTCAACTTTAACAATTTTCTCTTGCACAATAGCTTATTCGCACTAGACTTTGCTTGATAAATCGTATCTAATTTTCCAATCATTTTTGCCGCATCCGTTTCTGACTGTCACTCACGCTATTAACGATATAATTTTTCGCCTTCAACTACTTCTGTAACCAATCACTTTCTGTGATATTGGCTGGTTTAATTTCATTTGAGATCACTTCATAACATTCCTTCATTTCCAAAAACAATTTCAATCTGTATTTCCATTTGTCGTAATTCGTGCCATCGAAAATTTGTAAAGTACAATCTTCTTTTCCGTTCGACATTTTTGAAAAATGTCGTTACCTTATTTTCTTGAAATATTTTTTTTCGTCAACATTCAATCATTACGTAAATATTTTTCCGAAACTCTCCGCTCTGCTTCCATGTAAATAATATGCAGTCTAAGATATTAAATGTAGGTTTATTTTCAACATATATTACTCTACTTTATGACAACGTTACAGAAACATACCGACACAGTGACAATCAAATCAAAAGTCTTCTTAAAAGGCATAGACAAACCGGTACATTATATAGACCATTTATCTTCAGTAAGGAGGTACTCAATCATTATTTCAACATTATTGAACCTCAAATACTCAACACCAGGACATTCATGAGAGTGACGCAGCATTTGCTAGACTACGGACAGTTCACTGCACCAGCGCACGCTCAAGGCCGAGGAGGGAGACCCTCCCTTGGCCGTGGAGATCGAGGTACAGATATTTGCGTTCTTCGAGGAAGACCCCAGAAGGAGCACCAACGACGCGGCACGCACGGCGCACTTCGGCGTTAGCCAGTACGTGGTGTGGAAATTCATACCACTACCAACCAGTGCAAGCATTCCACGCCGGTGACGGTCCTAAGCCCGTGCAAGTATGAAGGAAGAATTGAAATCAAGTAAGATTTTTTTTGCTACGTCATACCTACTGGCTGCGCCGCCGCCGCCGCTTTTTTTCCTTCCCGCAAGCCGCGCGCAGTTGCCAGTTCGTGTGTTTAGTTGTACTCATGCGTAATGAGTCCATTGGATATTTCTCTAAGATTTGCGGATAAGTTCAGACATTGGTATTTTCGTTTTTTTGTACCAACGGGGTAGTAACAAAAAATGTTGGTATTTGTATTTTGGACTTAGTATTACGTATGTTGATTTATTGTACCGGTGAAAATATCACCCTGTATTTTTGCTGTCTCAATAGGATTCAACGTTCACGTGTGGATGCACCAAAAAAGAAAATCGATCGATTCATTGTTATTGTAGCACAGCAGAACGATGACATCCCTAGTTCTGTCAAAATCTTCAAAGTGAAGTGACGTGAGCGATTGGCCGACACGACACGAATATTGAAAAAAGCTTTTATTTCAACCACAAAAGAGACGTCTTGTACGTTGACTACGTTTCACATGATAGAAATTACTGCACACTCAAAAACTGAAGATTATATTACAGGTATTGTGACTTAACCTTACAACTAACTTGCGAAATGGGAAAAGCTAAAAAGGGGAAGAAGAATCTGACCGCTGAGGACGGGTGAGTTTTTGCCATATGTTGGTCTTATAATCTGCAAGGATTGTTCGTGTAATATCTGGTGCTTCGTTCCAGGGACAGTGATGTCGAAACCACCAATATCGATGGCATCAAGCCCGCTCAGAAAGCTAAAAAGTAAGTGTAAAGTTTAAGGTTATATTCGAGCTTTTTCGGCGTCCCGTGGTAAAATCAGGTCAACAGCAACTCAAAACTTTCCTTTCGGTTCTAGGGTGGCCGTCGTTTCGGATGAGAGTGAAGATGAAAAACCTAAAGCTAAACCTAAACGCAAAAAGTCAGTGGATGATGAAGTAAAAGTTGTCACAAAAAATATAAAAAATGTGTCAATTTCGAACAAGAAGAAACCACAAGGTAGCAGTGAAGGTGAGTTTCCTATTTCCTTTTTTTATTTTTTTATTCATATAACCCTATTCCAATAAAATAAAGCTAAATGTATAGTAATTCTGAACAACAATTTTGTGTCTATTTGAATTACACAACTTTCATAATAATTTCTCAACAGATGAATCAGACGAAGAGCCTGAAGCTAAGCCAAAGAAGGGCAAAAAGAAAGAGGAGAAAAAGAGTGCTTTTTCACTTCTTGAGATAGAAGATGGAGATGACTCCCCTGTTGAGGCTCCACCTTCGTCTGATGAAGATGAGAAACCAGCACAAAAAACTCAAAAGAAGGGAGCCCAGGAGAAAAAAGAGCCAGCTGGTAAAAAGGGTAAGAAAGCCAAGCGGCGAAAAGATGACAGTGATGAAGACATAGAAAAGGTATTAGCTGAACTTGAAATGGAATACTCTGGTGCCAAGAAGGAACCTACACCTGCCCCTGTACCAGCAACAGGACTAGAGATACCAGCAGAGGAGCCTGAAGAAAAACCCAAAGCCAAAAAAACGGGCAAGAAAGTGGAACCAAAACCTGAACAAGAAGAAAATGCTCAAGATGAGGGTAGTGACAATGAAGGTGACATCACAATAAAAACTGCTGCTCAAAAGAAGAAAGAAAAAAAAGAACGGGAAAAGCAGAAGAAACTGGAAGCAAAGAAGAAGGAAAAAGAGGAAGGTGGTAAGAAGGAACCGGCTGCCAAAATAGAATCTAAGGCTGAAAAACTAGAAACCAAACAAGAATCCGCGAAAGTCGCAGAAGATGCCAAATCCGAGGAGAAGGAAGCAGAAGGTGAGGCTCTGTCCACAGAAGGGAAGAAAAAGAAAAAGGGAGACAAGGACAAGGAGAAAGATGACAAGGCAAAGAAAGGTGGTCCAACTAAGAAGACCATCGCTGCGATGCAGGAGGCCCTAAAGAAAGTGAAAGAAGAAGAAGAAAGACTGCAGCGTGAAGAAGAAGAGCGTATAAGACAAGAAGAAGAAAGAGAGCAGCAACGACTAGAAGCTATCCGACTAGAGAAGGAAAAGAAGGAGCGTAAGAAGCAAAAGGAAAAGGAGAGAAAAGACAGACTTAAAGCTGAGGGGAAATTATTGACTCCCAAACAGAAGGCAGAGAAAGCCCGAGCTCAAGCTATGTTGGACAATCTGAAAGCCCAGGGTATTGAGATAGGGTCGGTGGAGAAAAAACCCAGACCTGGGACGCGGATAAAGCCACAAAAGCTGAAAACACAAATGTCACAAGAAGCACCGCCAACGCCAACACCTGAGGAGAAAAAAGTAGATTTTAACAAAAAGGTAAGCAATGGGTGATTTAGCCTGGAGTAGTGCAGTTGTTTATAAAGAAACTATCCTGTTCTTGTTTTCCAATTGAAATGTAAGGTTCATGGGCTTCCAACTTACAACCACTACTTCCAAATATAAAATGGTCTATTCATATTTGTATGAGCAGTAGCAGCTCATTGGTACATCCTTTGCCACACATGTGTAAGGTTGTGAGTTTGAATTCTGGCATATTGTATCATTAACAATTCTCACACAACACAACCATGTGCTATCGTAAGTAAACAAGGAGATCAGAAACAATGGAAACAAACCCTGACTGAGACCATCTATACAAATAAATGGATTTTAGTCGGTGGTGCAAGCTGGCCTAAAAGTATAGAAATTTTAGGTCTAACTAGATATTTTGTATTTTGAGAGACCCCTTAACCGTGTCAAGTGATTTGGAACAATATGTGTTCTATAACCTGAATAAATTTCTCAAAACCCCTTTTGAAATTGAAAAATTTTCCATCAATATAGTCCTACATCTGTCTTTTCAGGAAGAACCTCCTAAAGCTGCAGTAGTAGAGAAGAAAATAGAAGAAGAGACAATAAAGGACTCCTGGGATGCTGAATCCTCTGAGGAGGAGCCGGAACCTGAAGTGGAACCACCAGCGAAAGCCGCCACACCTGAGGTAAAGTAATGTTTGAAATTGAGGTCAAAATGTTGTATTACCAACGACAATGTGCAAATTCCAGGGATTCCAGAGTATCAACACACTTTTTTTCCTTCAATCAATCAAATAGGTATAAAAAAACAAATTATGCTCTCATGCAAATTGTGTAAAATAAAATGTCATTACAACTGTCATAATTAATTCAAACCGAGCATGTAACATTTAACTTAAAGCTAATTGTATAACCCATGTATAAGCTCACAATAAACATTCTTGATTCTTGATTAAAGGACAAAATATGTGCAGTAAAAGAGAGCCTTCCCTATATTATTATTGTTTGGCTCGTGGCAGCCCGCACCCACACCCGCCACCCCCGCAAACCCCATTGCCCGGCCGGATTACAGCTATCACAGAACAAGCGGGAGTCCGGATTAACGAGGCCCTACTGTAGTTCTTTTTATCATAATACAGCACGAGAAATGGTCTCGGTTGGCACTATAGACTGATTTAATGTTACCATGTTTCCTCAGGTCGAAGAAGAGGAGAGTTCAGAGGAAGAAGACGATAGTACTGAGGAAGACTCCAGCTCTGAAGAAGACTCTGAGGATGAAGGGATGACGGATGCACAAAAGAAACGGGAGGCTGTCTTGAAACGGCTAGAGGTAAGTTTCCATGTGTAATCATACAATATAATATAGTTTTACTTGTAATGATCAGGCATTCAGTCAATCAATAAATCGGTCAATAATAAATCTTCATTCAAATGTGTTTATAATTACATAATAAAATTGTCTATCTCATTTGTCTGTTTGCCATTTGATGTAGGCCTCCCTCTTCCACTCCAGTCTATCCTGTGTTTATAATATCACCTTTTCTATGTCATATCAATTGTTTATGCTGCCTGCCAAGGTTTCTTTTGCCCTCTCCCTGGAACCAGAAATAACCTTCTACCTACTAGTAACATAGACCATTTCAAAAAGATCCTTTGATGATAATGACGACATTGCCCAACAGAAACGCAAAGAAGAAAACGAGAAGAACAAGACAAACAATCCACTCCGCGCGGCCGTGGTATGTGTCTTGGGCCACGTCGACACCGGCAAGACCAAGATCTTGGACAAACTGCGGCGCACTAACGTCCAAGATGGCGAAGCTGGCGGGATCACGCAGCAGATTGGCGCCACCAATGTTCCTATTGAAAATATTAAAGAACAAACAAAGCATGTCAAAGGGGTAAGCTACTGTACTTTGGATAACTGCATGCTTTATGGATAGTTTTTGGGTTTTTGTTCCAAGATCTTGGATAAACTATGCACATCAACGTCCAAGATTTTTTCTTTAAATTACTATTCAAGAAATTTCATAAAAATACATATGTATATACAAAAAATGGGGTTGACCCTAGCTTCTCGATCATGAGGGTCTTGGTTCGAACCACGCATGTACCAATGACTTTTAGTTACGTACATTTGTTTGTACAGCAACACCATTCGCTGATAAATTGTGCCCGGATAACGGCGACAGGCTTGCCACTTGTCACGTTTGGGACCTAATAAACTCGGCAAAACGTGGGTCCAGTTCTAGAGACTGGTGCCTCTGCCTACCCCTTCGGGGATAACGGGCGTGAGTTTATTATTTTTATTATTTTATTTATATACAAAAAACCGTATCTGAAACCTATATCTAAACCTAATAGGTCTATCTGTGAGGTGAGGAAGCTGGCGGGATTACGCAGTAGATTGGCGCCACCGTTGTTGCTATTGAAAATATTAAAAAACAGACAAAGCATGTCAAAGGTGTAACTGTACTTTGGAGAACTACATGCTTTATGGGTAGTTTTGGAGTTTTTGGTCCAAGATCTTGGACAAATTACGGCGTATTAACGTCCACGGTGGGGAGGCGGGTAGGATTACGCAGCAGGTTGGCGCTAGCAATTTCCCTATTGATTGAAAATATTAAAAGTTAGATAAAGCATGTGAAAGTGGTACGCTTGAGCAAGTCATTCTATTCTATTTAGTTAATTTGGGGCTTTTGATCTAAGATTTTGGACAAATTGCAGCGCGCCAGCATTCCTGACGGGGATATAGCGGTATCTAGCTTTTGTCTTTCCCACTCCTCTTTAGACTCTACTCGAAAGTAGCGTGGTTTTTGTATCTACCCCTTAATAAATACATCTGCACTTTGTCTCCAGGTGACCGAAATAAGCTTCAAGTTGCCGGGTCTGCTCATTATCGACACTCCTGGCCACGAGTCCTTCAGCAATCTCCGAAACAGAGGGTCCTCACTTTGCGACATCGCTATCCTTGTAAGTTCAACCAGAGATGCTTCACTGAATATTTTCAATACTTTGCATTCACACATTCGTACACTGTTATGTTAATAGGTTATGTTAATAATGGTCCTAGGGGATCATTATTATCTGTCGTCGGTCCAGCTACCTAACACACGATCTTATTCAGAGGATTCTTAAGTAATTTTTTCGCTGACCTCAGCCATACTCAAGCAGCCGTCACTAACAAATGTTCTTATTATAAGGTTAATACTTTTTTCTCTCTAGCCATCTTCACTCAAATGCCAACAAATCTTAGGCAAATTCTTAGTCTAAGATAAGAATATTATATTATTAAAGTAACAGTACAGTTGCCGGCCTTATTGCTAATAGCAAGGTTATTTCTTTTCCATCTTCAGCTATCTTCACTGAGCCGCCATTGACACACCTTATTATTTGATTACCATTTAATTTTGAAGTTGTGGGTCCGTACATTTGAACACATTGCCTCAGTCTGGGTGTATTATATGTTTGCGATTTCCTTGCTCGTTACGCCCTCAGCTGCGATTAACACACATTCTTAAGCTGGCGTCCCACGGTCCGCGATATCGCGGACGGACGCACACGGCCGACGGCCACGCACCACGAGAGGCTCTTCCAACTGACCTGTGTCGTCTGTCTGTGCTACCGCGGTCCGAGACCGTTCCCACGGTGTGTCGTGCGAGTGGACCGTGGGAAGCCAGCTTCAGACAGCCGTTCAGCTTGCTGTCACATAAACACATTCTTATTTTCATTTAGAGAACTTCATCCTAACCTTATTTTCGGGTAATTGCTTTTCTGTCCACGGCCATCTTCAGTCGTCAGTAACACACATTATTATTCTGAGCTACTTGCTTCTCTATCCTCAGCCTTTTTGCGCTACCCGCCACTAACCACTAACACTAACACTATAACTATGCAGTATGTTTAGGGAAGTATTGAGACTTTTTAAACTCAACCTAACCTCACTCTCAATCCTCAGGTGGTAGACATAATGCACGGCCTCGAGCCCCAAACCATCGAGTCGATAAACATGCTCAAACAGAAGAAGACTCCGTTCTTAGTAGCACTGAACAAGATCGACCGGCTCTACGACTGGCAGAGTGCCCAGCGTAAAGACATCAGGGATATTCTGAAACTGCAGCAGACTAACACACAGATGGAGTTTGACAAACGCTCCAAGGATGTTATTCTGCAGTTCGCTGAGCAGGTGAGTCAACCAACTTTATCTTTTGAATCTCGAACGTATCTGAAATCATCATCATCAACCCATCATGTCCCCACCGAGGGGCACGGGTCTCTTCCCTGAGGAAGGTATAGGCCATACTATATCTGAAATAACTGTATGTATATAGGTAACTGCAGTTTTTATGCATTGGCAAGTCCGGCATCCATACGACAGCGCTAAGTAAGCTCGACGTTTGTATAGAATCAAGAATCAAGAATCAAGAATCAAGAATTTATTTCAACGTAAAGAATTTACATTCTGCTTGTTGAATGTCAATGTACATACAGTTATGTATAACGTTAGCCGCTGCCTTGGGGCCGTCTGTAGTGGAGAAAAAGGCAGCGAAAAAAAAACTCCACTCTGACCATCTTTTCTCAAATCACCTTAAAGCTAATACAAATAAAACATACAAAATAAATCTTGGATGTGTTGAACACTAGACACATTTATCCTCTGATTTAATTTAATATTAAACTACTATTTAATGCCATATGTCCTTGTCTTCTAAATAATCGTTGATTTTATAATAAGCTTTTTTGCAAAGAGTGTGCTTAACACAATTCTTAAATCGCGTTGGGGGTAACTCTAATATATCTTGGGGTATCTTGTTGTAGAACCTTATACAGTGCCCCATAAAGGAAGTATTAACTTTTGCAAGTCTAAATCGTGGAAATGACAATTTATGTTTATTCCTAGTATTAACGTTATGATGGCTACCAAGAGTTTCGAAGTCCTTAATATTTTTCCGAACGTACATAATATTTTCATAAATGTATTGGCTTGCAACTGTTAAGATGTTAGTTTCTTTGAAAAAATCTCTTAGCGAGTCCCTACTACCTAGCTTGTAAATAAATCGGATCGCTCTCTTCTGCAAGATGAAGATAGTCTCAATGTCTGCTGCCCGGCCCCATAGTATTATACCATAGGACATAATACTATGGAAGTAACTAAAATAAACAAGCCTAGCAGTTGCAACGTCAGTAAGTTCTCGGATTCTTTTCACGGCATATGCTGCGGAGCTTAGTCTATGTGCCAATTTTATAATATGTGGACCCCATTGTAGTTTGGCATCGATTGTGATGCCCAAAAATACAGTATCTTCAACAAATTCTAGCTTATTATTTTCAATTACAATGTTGTTTTCAACTAATTTTACGTTAGGTAGGGCAAATTTCACACATTTTGTCTTTTTTGAATTTAACAATAGATTATTTACTGTAAACCAATCAAGAACGTGCGAGAGAGCATTATTTGCTTCGGCAAGATTACTTTCCTGTCTCTTTATTTTAAAAACAAGTGACGTGTCATCAGCATATAGCACTATCTCACACATTTTTTGTACCAAAAACGGTAAATCATTTACATAGACTAGGAAAAGGAACGGCCCTAAGATAGATCCCTGCGGGACTCCCATTTTTACAAGTGAGCCTGACGATTTAATACGATTTATTTCTGCTTTTTGAACCCTTCCTTCTAAATATGATTTTAAAAGATCTAGACTTAATTTTTTTATTCCATAGTGTTTTAACTTTGAGAGTAATGTTTTGTGGTCTACACAATCGAATGCCTTTGACAGATCACAAAATACTCCTATCGCATCATTATGATCCTCCCACGCACTGAAAATATGTTTAACTAACATGACTCCAGCGTCTGTTGTATTCCGCCCTTTAATGAAACCGAACTGCTGACTATGGAGGAGTTCGTAATTATTGAAATGAGTAAGTAATTGATCTAAGATAATTCTTTCAAATATTTTACTTAATACTGGTAGGACTGAAACGGGTCTAAAATTTGTTGGATCTTGTTTATCACCGCTTTTAAATAAGGGTACTAACCTACTATATTTCATGAGGTCTGGAAATACTCCTTCATCTACGCATTTATTGAAAATATGTGCTAACGGCAAAGCTAGGATATTTATCACTGAACTAACTATTGTTACTGACATACCCCATAAGTCCTCGGTTTTTTTAAGATTTAATAATTTAAAATTCTTAACAATGTCATGGGGCTCTATGTAATTAAACGTAAAATCGTGTTCGCATGCGGGGACATTGTCCCTTAATAATGTCGCCGCACGATCAGGTGACGAGTCTAACGGAGCTGTAGTTATGATTGGGACATTAGTGAAGAACTGTTCGAAAGCTGCAGCGATACCTTCATTTGATGTTATTATTTTGTCATCAATCTTAAGTGAAATATCTCGGTCTCCTAACTTTGCTTTACCCGTTTCTCTATTTATTATGGTCCAAATTGTTTTTACTTTATTCGGTGATTGTAGGATTTTACCTTTTATATGATCGCATTTAGCTTTATGGCAGACAGCCTTAAATAATTTTGAATATTTTTTTACGTACTGTATGAAGTTGGCGTCATATCGTCGGTGATACTCCCAGACCGCGTAACAAACAGTGGCAGATACCGCGTAAATTGATTTGAGTAAATTTCACAGGAGGTTGAAAAAATTTAATATCTTCGTGTCTTTTTACCTTAGGATTGTCTGAACTTAAAACTGCCTAGAATATCATATTATATAGTTATATTTAGCATTCACTTCCTAATTAGGCCCATACTTATTGAGAAAATGCACTTACGCTGAATAGCTGTAGCCAAAAAAGACGTTTCTTGATTTTTTTATTGCATTTACGCGGAATCGATGTACAAATTAAACAAAATATAGTTTCAAAACAGTTGTTTAGATTTATTATTCTCCTTTCACATAAGTAATCAGTTCAATTACTAGATTATCGTTAAAGAAAAATTAACACATGTCGTTTTTTTTATGTACATTCATAACATTGTTAAAACAAAATTGAGCTTCTATACACATTAATCAAAACTTAAACTTTGAACATAATTAGTTAAACAACAAAAAATATCTCAAAACACTTTACCTACTACCTTACTTAATCAAAGAGATCAAAAAATATGTAGCACCTCTACAAAGTAATAAAAAATTAAACTGAACATAATTATTGGTTTTTCAACAATAAAGCTATCAAAATGTTTTACTTAATATCTATCTTACTTAATCAAAGAGATCGAAAATAGGAACATAATGTTTCTTCAAATTAACTTCAGCTACTAGGACATAAGGACACTTTTGAATATTTTTTTATTGATCGAGTAGATTCAATAAAAACATTTAAAATAAGTTTATTTCTTCTGGAAAGGCAAATTGTCATAAAATTGGTGACAATCTCTAGGGATCACACTTTTCAACTGTTGTAAGTGCTCATACTTGCTTTCCATTATTGGTAATCGGGAAGGGTATAGTGATGGTACACTGTCGATAAGTGTTGAAATATTCCTGGGTCTTCGAGGCAATGAAGTAAACTCATGTTTAAAATGTTTTTTATACTCAATTGTGCCATTAGGGCTATACTTCAATACTCGCAGATCAACCACACAGTCATCACCAGCGGTGCGCCCAGGCCTTATTGAGTCATACACTTGGTATTCTTTCAAACTATAGTCTTTGAAGAATGTATGATCTGGCTGTACGACTTTGTATGGAAAAGGCTTCTTTCTGGCTTCTTTGGTCAATGATGCATACTGCGATGGTAGAAAAATTTCAACATTTTTAAGCTTTCTCTCAACAACTGAATGGACTGAGTCAACTTCCATTTGCGTATGACCTTTCTCGAGGTACTTTTGTGTTATTGTAACGTTCTTCTGCACTGCTAATCTAAGAAGTGCATTTGAAACCACACTGTTCCTATTTTGAGCAGTGCAACCGTCTGTCCATATAACCACGTCTTTAGGATCTTTTTTTATCAATTCTGTTATATAATCAACAAAAAAGGTAGCATACGTTGTAGCTTTTAGATCGCAAGCGGTTTCGTCAAACCAGTAGCAGGTCACTTCATTCGTTCCAATATTGTTAACAGTGAAGTTGTGTACTGCCAGTTTAGTTTTAAAGTACAGTGCGCTAGCCGTTAAATAAGGGCACAACTTCACTGCTTGTAAATCAGCAGTTACTGTATGAATGATTCCAGATTGAGCCATCTCTTTATCTATGTTTTTCTCAGCTCGAGCCAAACTTTTTAGTTCTACATGGTGCTGATAGTCTTCTTCTGACACATTACCTGCTTTGTATGAACAGCAGTAGTCACAGGCGTCTTTCTTGGGTTGATACAAGCTTATGTTCTCCTCTTCTAGGACATCACCAAAGAGCTTTCTTAAAGCCACTGGTTTGGATGTCGACGATGAGAATTCAACATACAACTTGTAAAGTTGTGATTTCGACTGAATTATTGGTTCCAAATACTGCTTTGTGCTCGATTGGCGGCAATAATGTGATGGCAATTTCGGCAAACTGACCAAGTAGCTCTTGACAGAGTTGCGTTTATTATCACTGCTTTGTTGTGGAGCAGTATTTGTTGATTGCGCATTCTCAGGTCTAGGTTCATTCTCAGTTCTTGGTTCATTCTCAGGTCTTTGACGCCTTGCATCACCAATCCAGTATCGAACTGTCCACTCTTTTATGGCTAATGTTGCAAGAAATGTCTTTAAGCAAACTATTTCCTTTTTGCCATCCACTTGCAGAAAGTATACTCTAGTGTTTGAACGTCTAGAGGAAACTCCTTTTGTTTTTCTTTTCACCTGTTCATTATCGACCATCGAAATCACATACATCTTTTTTTCTTTCCATGACATGCTCCAGAAGTTATCGAAAATTGTTTGTCGCTTATCTTCACTTAACAGTGGACAAAACATGACTTTGCTGCGAGCGCAAAAAGCTGAATCGCATTGAGAAATTGAGAACCCATGTTTCTTTCGGGTTTCGGATCGTTTTGAACGTATTTGTCACCAACTTTCTTGTACCCTATGTAATCCTTTCCCAACATTCTCTTCTTTTTGTTAACTTCTTTTTTCCAAGTCCTTGAGTCAGCTTTTCGTTTTCTTGTCCGTGATTCTCTGGCCACTTCTGGCTCAATATCTCTTTCAGGAAACCAATTAACATCATTAATTGATTCAATGGGCTGAACATTGGTTATGTCGGAAAGTGGAACATAAGTAGGATCAGCAACGGAGTCGTCAGAAGAAAAATCCAGAAATGCAGACTGTGGAGTGGATCTGAGGTCTAAATCTGTGGAGTCGAGACCAATTGCGGAAACAGTGTCACAAGCAGTAGTGCTATCTTCAGTTTCTTTTTGCACGCATATAGTTTCCTGAGGTAGGGCCAAAGATGTGGATATGTTATTCAAGGGAAGCGTGTTCAAGAGATTCTGCCTCTTGAGAATAAGTTCTTCTCTTCGCTTTTTCAGTTTTTTTAATACCGCAACTTGACTATAATTGTGGTCAACATGTTCCAATAAATCTTTTTCTGTGGCATCAGTTTGCTCTTCTTCCATATTTTTCTGAAATTGTAACGCACCTAATTAGTTTTATAATTACCTACCATTTCAACCAACATAATTAGAAAACTTAAGACTTACTATCTAATGTAATTTATTAGATTAGAAGATCTTGAACCCAGTAAGATGTTATTGCTTATTCCGCGTATTTACATAAACTAGAAGAAATTGACGAAATCTTAAACCGCGTAAATACAGTGAAAAACTTTTCTGTGGTTTTATACAAAATAATGTAGTTTTTTCACTAAATTTAACTTTAATTAGGTAACTAAGACTAGACACGCTCAAATAGTATTACACACTTACCGATTATTCCTGTTCAGCTTACTAAAATGAATTATTTTTGCGAGAGACTAACAAAACACCCACACCTTGTACTAATCTCTGCGTAGTTCCGCGGTATTTTGTAAAATTTACGCAGGATACCCACTCTCGCGGTTTCGACTTCTTTCATTTACAGCTCTCTGATTGGACGACCCACCAAACGGACGATGCGCGCCGTAGCCAATCACCGTTGCCTGTTAGTACGCGCGAAATTTCAATTTTGATACTTTTGTAGATACGCGGTATCAGCCACTGTTGGTTACGCGGTCTGGGAGTATCACCGACGTTATGTATAAGTCTTTTTGTCATATAATTCATAAAGTGTGTCTCTGCTCTTTCGAATACCTGACGTAGCCCATTCACTGAATCCTACTCTATTGTCCTTGCTTTTTAGATGGCGCAATTTAAAAATCTTTTTAAAACTACCCGACACCACTTCGAATAACTCTTTGTAATGATCATTAGCATTTTCATAATTTTCTTGAGTCCTTATACTACTTTCTAGGTCTGATTTAAATGAAACTAATTTTTTACTTGTTACGGGCCGGCAGAGGATAACAGGTTCGGCCTTTTTTGTATCTATTTCAAAATGCACAACTTGACCGCTGTGGTCTGACTTTAGACAATTTACTGTAGAATAATCGGAAAAATCGCAATCGCAGTAAACATTATCTAGGCAGGTGGCAGTAGTTTCAGTTATCCTGGAAGGCTCCAAAAAAATATTTGCTAGATTAAACGACTTGAAAATAATTGTCAATTTTGTATTTAAAGTGGTGTCTGCCATCAAGTCAATGTTGAAGTCACCACAGACTATGACTTTCTTATTGCTGCTAGAAGCTACCTTTAAAACATCCTCTAATATGGTTGTTGCGCCAAAT
The DNA here is from genome assembly GCA_947310845.1 of Yponomeuta plumbellus. Taxonomy (NCBI): domain Eukaryota; kingdom Metazoa; phylum Arthropoda; class Insecta; order Lepidoptera; family Yponomeutidae; genus Yponomeuta; species Yponomeuta plumbellus. The sequence continues at coordinate 8,257,591 of OX371192.1, read as the reverse complement.
CTCCCGTCAGACGTCGAACTGCCAAATCTCATAGTCATTTGACAGTTTCACTCGTTCGGGATTTCCTGAGCGTTATATAGGAGCATATTATTATAGCATATCACTCGACCGTGTCCACCCTCGTTGGATGCGTTACTATGTTGTTACCGAATGTCTTGAAAAAGACCAAAATCATGGACTACTGTTTTTATTAACACACTTTGCGTTTAAGTTTAGGTGTTGCGTATTTACTTAGTTCATTGTAGTATTAATTTAAAAGTAGCTTGTGGTAATTAATTGTAAATATAATTTGGCATCATCAAACTGTTGAATGAGCCTAGAATAGATATAGAATACTCTATTACGCCATCAGTCCCAATATTTCTTATTGTCAAGCATTGCTGTGAATTCAGAACTATTACTGTTTGCAGCAATCAGGTGATGCTGCTGTAAAACCATAATCGTTTCTTATGATTTTTTTTTTAACTACATACTATTTAGTATTTTTCTACGACGGCCAATAAAGCAAAAACAAGCAGAAAAATCTAATAAAAATGCATAACACTGGCCACCTTACCGCTGTGAACGACGAGTCAATTCCTCTGCATCACATGTACCTCATCGCTGGTAATTGAAGTAGCAAAAAACTGACACCACATTTCCCCGCAGGGTCTAAACGCCGCACTATTCTTTGACAACCCGGACCCGCGCAGTTATGTCTCACTCGTGCCCACGTCGGCCGTGACCGGTGAAGGTATGGGCAACCTGCTCGCCATGATAGTGCAGGCGTGTGAAGGCCCCCTGCACAAGCGGCTCGTGTTTTCTGAACAGCTGCTCGCCACTGTACTCGAGGTAAGAAGCTTTTATTTACTATAATTTATTCATTCAGTCCGTTAGTAAGTCAATCAGTCACTCAGCTAGACAGTCAGTCAATCAGGAAGTAACTCAGTCAGTAATACAATGAATCATTTTAATTAACTAATTTGCGTCGCTCCTATGCTATATTACTGATCAAGTTTGATGAAGTTCTTCGAACGATTAGTCCTAGTCCTATTAGGACTTTAAATAAATTAAATAAAGTTGTAATCGTACAAGACATTGTAACCCAACGTAAAAAGAATATCGATTAGCCAAAGCTTCGCCGTATCGTCAGTCTGTATCAACATTTCAAAAACTGTGATACTCCATTATAACAATATTCATTGAATATTTTATTTTTTTATTTTAAGTCAAACAGAAAACATCCAACATTCAGTTAGCTATAGCTTAACGCCCCGCAATCTTCTGGTCTATAAAGCCATTGAATTGATGGTAATAGGTTAATGAATGTATTTGCAGATGATAGCACTGTCACAATCCAATGTGACCAAGAAACTTTTTACGAATGTGATATAAATCGGACTCTACAATCTATTATAATTTGGTTAAACAATAATAACTTGAAGGTAAATTTAAGTAACACTAATTTTATGCAATTTAGCCAAAGGTTACCAACAGCAAATTTGGATATTCATTATGAAAATATTAAAATACAACAAGTAGAGACCACAAAATTCTTAGGACTAACGGTGGACCGAAATTTAAACTGGAAAGCGCATATTGCGGAACTTTGCAAAAAAGTTATCTCGTCTGCTTATCTCCTCTATAAACTTGCCCCTGTCACTAATATTGATGCTCTAATTACTGCATATCATGGCACGGTAGCTTCATTGTTGCGGTATGGTCTGATCTTTTGGGGTAACTCAACCGACAGAGAGTACTTTTGGGGTAACTCAAAGTACAAAAAAGGTGTCTAAGGGCAATGTTTGGACTGAAAAAGACGGATAGTTGTAAACCATACTTTCAAAACTACAATATTCTAACACTTCCGTCAATGTATATTTTAGATGTAGCACTCTTTGTAAAATCGAACCCAGACATTTTCCGACCGATCTCGCTAGTCAGATCCCGCTTACAACGGGATGAAAATAGAGTATGTATACGTAGAGCCAATACCGCACTTATGCATAAAAGTCTTATATTGTATGGGGCCTATGATTTATAATAAAATACCAAGAGATATACGAGAATTTGACATGGGCCAATTCAAATTTAAATTGAAAAAAATGCTACTAGAAAAATGCTACTATAAGCTAATAGAATTTCTAACTGATTGATTTATTATTATATGACTATGTACTGACTCTTCTACACACAAACTTGACTTTGAAATGTACTTTAATATTTGACAAGATGATATTTAATTTTTTTTTTGGACTGCATTTGATTTTATCAATATCAACATAATTGACGTAAATATAGCTCGTATGGAAAGTATTTTGTGATAGAGATATATTTTAATGACAAACGATGGTGCTCTCTCTAAATATTTTGTAAGTCCCGATGGGCGAAACATGTACAGGACGTATTTCAATGTAACAACCTTATATCTCATGTTTGACAAATAAATAATCTTTATCTTTATCTTGAATGAGCTAGGATGAGCAAAAAATTTGATGGGCATTGTTCCTTTCCATACTTCCTAACTCTCCTCTCTGATACAAGACCTGTGTTCTACAAATTGGACACACATAGGTTGCATACAAACACGACCGTTTCGTATTTTGGCGATTTAAACGAACGCTATGTTTTTATTTACTGTATTTTTTACCATTTCACTTATATGTAAAGTGGTAAAAAAAAAAAATTTTTTTAGTATTCACAAGGAGAAATTCTCCTTGGTATGCAAGTCAAAAAATTAGTCTCGCTAAACTCCTCGTCCGTCCTTAGGTGAAGGCGATCCCGGGTCTCGGCACGACCATCGACACTATATTGATTAACGGCACGCTGCACGAGGGTGACACGATCGTATGCGCGGGCACGGACGGGCCCATCGTCACGCAGATCCGCTCGCTGCTAATGCCGCAGCCTATGAAAGAGCTGCGAGTGAAGGTAAACGCTCCACAGACTGAGTTTGCTTTGTATTGTTTTTTTTTTAAATCAAAATTTGCTATCTTAAAAACCAAAAATTGCATGTGTAAACGACGACAATCGTTTCCTCTATTGTACAATATCTATTGTACATATCTATTGTTAATAAAATATAGTGTGTGTGTGTGTGTGTGTGTGTGTGTGTGTGTGTGTGTGTGCGTGCGTGCGTGCGTGCGTGCGTGCGTGCGTGCGTGCGTTTGTTTGTTTGTTTGTTTGTTTGTTTGTTTGTTTGTTTGTTTGTTTGTGTGTGTGTGTGTGTGTGTGTGTGTGTGTGTGTGTGTGTGTGTGCGCGCGTGCGCTAATACAATAACTTCGTAATAAACGTTTTAACTTAGTATAACTTCTAACATAATCCTATCGTTCCAGAACGCGTATATCGAGCACAAAGAGGTGGTGGGCGCCCAGGGAGTGAAGATCGCCGCCAAGGAGTTGGAGAAGGCGATAGCTGGTCTCAACCTGCTCGTGGCCCAGAAGCCAGATGAAGTGGACATCTTGAAGTAAGTCATTTTACTTCGCTGTGCTTGAAATGGCTCACAGGTAGCCGTAACAAGTTACATGGGGTGTATGCACAGACATCTGAAGTAAAGGAGACCGGACCTATCGCCGAATTTGTATGAGAACCGGGTGTCGCAAGCCCGAGTTACTCACACAACGCTACGAGATGTACGAGATACGAGACGAGAACACTTCATGGTACGCACCCACACAACCACACTCTAGCTGGGACAGATTTTAGTCGATAAGTTGTCGATAATTAGGTGCATCTAGTAGCTAATTTCTGTGTGTCTGAAGTCACGAGAAATTTAATTGTTTGTGCAAACATAAAATATGTTCGTGGCGCCTATGTTAGAACTGAAAAATATGTGGCAAAAGGTTGAAAATAAATAACACGTCTAGGCATTTCTCCAGAAGAGGCAAAAATGGCTGACTTCGGTAGTCGTTTTTTTTTTCGTCTTTCAGGAATTTTATCGATTGTTTTGGATAAAGGGCTAAAAACTGTAAAACATGATATATTTTAGGTAGTCAGATTCTCGGCTTTAAAACGAAATATTTAAATCACCGAAATCAGACTACACCGAAATCACCGAAAAACTGGGCGAAAATAATCAATCAACTTGTTTATTGTGATTCTCATACATTATTAAGCTCTAAAGTACCTCCTTCAATAGGTACTTCTTATACCGAAAATCTCATTTTTTCAATCAGCTTTTGCTCATCTGTCAGCTCGTCATGCAAGCGCCAAAAATCTAACACGAATTGCGTGAGTGATTTCTGGCTAACTATTTTAGAACGAAAAATAATAATCCTTCCAAAAAAAAGGCAAAATTTCATCAAAACACGCAATAAAGTCAAATAATTAAGAATGTTAAATTATACATTTTTGTCTCAGTATAGCCTTATCTTTATAAAGTGACTACACCAGAAACAAAAAGCAATTTAGTTTAGTCATACGGAGGTTATTGTACTTTCTGTTTGTATTGTACTTATGCTGTTAGGTTGATATCATACCTATGTAACTTTTCTGAAATTGGTTGTTGGTAAAAACTAGCAGTCAAATCTTGAGCTTGAATTACAATTTACATCTCAGTGATCTTGTAACTAAAATTTCATGATTTTCTTCAGAGAACTTGGCAGCACCCATAAAGATCTCAATTCTTTTGTTATGTTCTTAATACCTATTGAACTTGGCTCTCATATCATTCACATTTATGTTTTTGATGGGATACATCATACACAATGAATCTGGATACGGCGGCGGCGCCGGCGGCGGAAGTACATATTTAATTATCGATATTGACTTCCTACATAATTATCTCCTCACTAGTTCCGTCACAAATTGTTTCTGTCTTTCTCACGCTCATCCGTTTAGAATGAGAAAGAAACAAAGAAGTGTCTCTATGGTTACGCTATCTATCCGTTGTTGTATCATTACGACAAAAATATTATTTTATTAGAAATAAGTGGTGTTTTAGGCATTTACCTGTGAAATGAAGTTCCATCGGCCTGGATGTTGTTTTTGTCACTGTGTCTTTTGCAAAAAACGATCGCACAGGCCGGCATTTCTAACAAAACGAAATTGTTTCTGACACGTCTGACGCGCTCGCTCAGATGTCCCAAATGAGGTCAGTGTTTGCACCCTGTGCAAGCTTATTTCTCAAGCCTTGGAACGGTATGTCCAATCTCTTTACTATTCAGATATCTATGGGTGTATGGGATTTTGTTTTTCATCTTTTTTGTGTTTTCCGTCTTCTGATCTTACCGTTGACGAAAAGCTTACTATTTTATCGTGATTTCATCAGACAACACGGGCAAGTCTATTGACAATACGGTATTTGACACTATCAACAATAAATTATTTGAGATGCTCGATTAAAACAAAAATTACAAAATGATTCAGAAAATGTCTTTCTTTTAATCATTTACTAGTTATTAAATTTTTTAAATAGATGAAACATAAAAAGAGTGCTCTGAAATGTGACGTCACAAGCAAGTATTTTCATACAAAATTTCGTTTTAAAAGTAACTCATTTGACATCCTGTCAAATACCCAATTAAAAAACATCTAATTTACACAATCCCTTGCCCTGGTCCTAAACTAGAATATCCTGTGTTCTGGTAACCAGGTGATGACGTCACAAACACGTAAATACACCTATACTGAGGCCATTTGTTCAAATGTACGGCGGTCACCTTTGGGAATCGAACCAACGACCTCTGTTTTGGCAGTTAAGCTTCTTAACAGCTAAACCAACGAGAAAGTCAAATGACGATGACGATCGATCTGTACGATCTAGCGTCGCACATTTTGCTTACGCGTTTAACCTACTTTTAGATGCCTTACTATGGTCTTTAGGCACGTTAAGCAGTTTACATTATTAGGTAATCTTGTATAATTAAGTTAGTCTATCGTATACTGTACTAGAGAGAGGAACCGTCAATATTCTACCTATCTGTAGATTTACCAATATATTTATTCTACTACTGTTGGTGCGAGTTTCTTCTACTTCTATGTACGTCACCTAGACTCAACTCAAGTGTAGCAGTACTGTAACTCCCTTCTACGAGCCCAATACTCTACAGTAACGTTGAGCGAATATTTTTTACAAACGAATTTGAAGTCAACTGTAGTGCAGATTGAAGAGTATTTCCTAGCAAGAACTAGCAAGACAGTTGCGATGGAGTGGAACTTAAACTTTAATTAAATTAAGACGACCTCTGTGGCGCAGCGGTTAGCGCATCTGCCTACCGTGCGAGAGGTCCCGGGTTGGATTCCCGGCTAGGGACAAAAAAAAAGCCCCAGGTCATGTTTACAAGTTTGTGGTTCCCACGACACAGGGTATCCTAGTGTGGAACCAGAAGCAATGTATGTGCCTGTATTTTATTGCACGTAATTTGAATTTGTTATTGCTTCGGCTAATTGTCGATATTTTCATGCAGTAAATGTCACTGAATATAAAACTAATTATGCACTGAATATGTTATCTGTTAACCTCTTCACTCGCACCCCCAATTCACCCCACTGACATTAACTGAAAGGGGTGTCATGGCGGCGCAAAAAAAATAAATGACCAGGTTGAATAAATATCAAATTATTATCTAACGGATTTGTTTGAAATAAAAAGAATTATACTCTAGAATAGTTACATTACTAAGCAATAACAACTTTATCAAAATTCAGACTCACAATTTTTTACATTCAGAGTACGAAAATGCAATTACTAGAAATAAGGGCCTAGTGTCCCAAATTTTTGTGTGTGTGCGAACTATTACGTAACTTTAGGAAAAGATAATTTATGTAACAAGGTGCTGAATATACACCTATTCATTCTATCAAGCTTGTTTTTGTCTTCCCATATAAGATTTATTACCAAAACAGGATCAAACTTTTTGCGAGAATGCTAACGTTTCCTACTGAACAGTGTAAGAGGGACAATTTGAATTTGAAAATGTACTGTAATCGTGGGTCTTTACGAAGTGAAAACCACTTTTATTGAATGAAAATACTGTAATCTTATTGGAATACTATGCTTTTTATAGAAATATTCTACAAAATCTAGTAAAAATGAAAAATATCGACTGCATTATATTTTGTACCAAGGTCACAAATAAAAGGGTAAATGGAGAAATAAAACAGTAGACTCATAATGAAATATTTATTTTCCTTTTTTACACTATTTACAATAAATATTCAGACAAAAATAAAGAATAAAACAATAAAATAGTATTTTAGTTGTTTTGTCTTGTTTAGGAGGGATGGGGTAAGGGAGAGTTTTTATTGGGCAAGAATCGATAAAATGCGGGGAAAACAATTTTCGATAAAACGCATGCAGAGCGGGCTGACATTACGCAACATCTCCCTGCGCACTTCGTCATCCCCACTGCTGCTGCTGGAGAGCCTGCTGGAAAAAATAAACAGTTAAAAAAAGTAGTACTTTTAATTTTCTCTATAAATATAGAATAATTTACTACGATAATAATTACCTCTCATCCCGGGAAGCCAAATCTCGTTCATATCTGTAAACAATAATATATTTATTATTTATCTACTTGCAAAAAAAAGTTACCTCTGCATAATCTAGATAGAAAAAAAAATGTATTGTACCTAGAGGTAGAAGGTGGGACGCTCAGTGCCTCCAGTGGCACTAGCTCCCCGTCCTCTTCCTCCACCATGATGTCCATTGCCTGGAAGAAGTATAAACCTAAAATAACGGAACGAACAAGAAATAATACAAAATTAATATTTATAATTATAATTATTATAACATACCATCAGGTTTGCCACCCCAGTCTCCTCCTCATCCTCCTCCTCCTCCAGCTCAACCTCCAACTCCCCCTCGCTCTCGTCCTCTTCCTCATTGTCTTCCAATAAGTCGAGAAACTCTTGGGGGATTGGGTGGCCGGGTCTCCACATCTATAAAATAAATAATAATTATTTTCCTATGAACTACGAGTGTTATATTAGAATCTAATTGGAAATTTCATTCTAATATAACATTCGTATTCATATTCTCTGTGTATTGAAGTTGATAAAAATTAAATGTCGATAATCAATTGAACTAATCACTAAGCCCATCACTATAGAACCGGATGAGAAGGCCGGAGGTCGTTACCCTAATGGTCGATTTCCGGTTTACGAACTGATCGGAAAACAACGGCAAATGTTTTGTTTTTGTAATATTTTTCACTATTACTTAGTAATTCCACATAAAAATGAATAAAATAACAAAGTACGATAGTTTTACTGGCCAAATATAGTGGGTTTTATCCAAAATACTCAAACAATGATCAAAAATTTTGAAAGAAAGTACAACTCTTTTCAAAGTTGCTATATCGAACATTTTCTTGGGCCAAATTTAAAGTATTTATAGCATTCTTTAGGTAAAACTATGTGTAATGATTGAAATAAATGCATAAAGTAACACGTAAATACACTTTTCACTTACCTTTCTAACAAAAAACCAGTTTTTCTTGTAGATTTGTTCTCCGCTCTCGCCACTTTCTAACAAGAAATTTTCGACTAAGATTGACAAGTTTTTTTTTTAGGAAGTCTTAGAGTATTTTACCACAGATTAAAGGCAATTTCATGCCGAACATAAGCGAACAATAACCATAAACCGATACCATAGACCGTCAAACACATTTTCGCATTTTTTTGGTCTGTTGCCCTTTGGGACAACTCTGTCTCAGTTGCGCGTTTGACGTTACCCGATGCGCTGAGACAGATCTGTCTCTGCTGCTAGTGAGAAGGTTAAACAAAGCTATTCGAAATCTATCGATTGTTATAATGACTTTTTTTTTTTAAACATCTACATAGGGCACTGACACCTGTATCACAGATTTTTATCTACCACAGGCTTCAGAGTCTAATCAATTATTTAAATTCACTATTGTCAAATGTTTAATTACTTAATTACTGAAAACTGATGTCAAATTGATACTGTACTATTATATTATGATGTAATGTAATTGTGAATTGATCTTATTATCAATAAACCAATAAAACTTTTAGAACATAAAACTTTTTAGAACATACTAGCTGTGCCCCGCGGTGTTACCCGCGGTTCATCGATTTTCCCGTAGGAATAAGATATTTCCCCGCGGTAAAACGTAGCCTATGTTTTAATCCAGGGTATCGGCTAACTCCATACCAAATTTTATTAAAATCCGTCCAGCCGTTTCAGCGCTAAAGACTGACAAACATATAAACACACACACAAACTTTCACGTTTATAATATTAGTGTGATTTAAATGTTTACGTTTATTTCAGAGAGGAAGTCGCACGGGAGCTCAAATCCGCTCTCTCCTCGATCAAGCTATCCGAACGCGGCGTCTACGTGCAAGCGTCCACGCTTGGCTCACTCGAAGCCCTACTCGAGTTCCTTAAAGCCAGTAAAATCCCAGTGAGTTTTCACCCGCCGTTTTTTCAGCTTTTAGCTAAATATACCAAAATGATTACTGTGCTCTATATTCTAAGAATCAAAGACTTTCATAGCGATTTGAGTATGTGCAAAGAGATGCACTGCACAATGCACATGGTAGTCCAACCCACATGTATGGCGAGCTTAAAGAAGCTTCAACCTAAACACTCAAATATCTCAAAATTAGTGAGTTTTGTGTGGGTTTGGAGCCTTTTTGCTAAACTACGTCAATAATCAATACTTTGAACGAATCGCTCGTAGCCCCGACCGCCGGAGTGATCTTAAACAATCACGAAGGTTAAGCAAAATTGTGCGCGTTCAGTGCATGGATGGGGTGACCGTTCTATGTCTAACACTAGTGGCATTTTTCCGAGGGGTTTCGTGCTTCGCAAGGCACGTCAAGCAGTTGGTGCCGCCTGCCGTCGATAGATGGCAGTCGTTAAGCCAAGTCAGAGGCTATAGGGCGGCTTGAAAACTTCTGACAGTAAGACGAGCCATTAGTCTTACATGCCTCCACCAATCCGGACTTGGCTCACGTGGTGGAGTATGGCCTATACCTTCCTCAGGGAAGAGACCCGCGCCCCTCGATGGGGACATAATGGGTCGATGATGATGAATCAATACTTTATATCAGCCATAAGTTTGGTTAGGACAGAGCAAGCTCAGTTAGTAATATCGGCCAAGTGCGAGTGGGATTCACGCACCGAGTGTTACGTATTAGTTTATAGCACACATGTGGCTTTTATTTCAGTCAGTTTCGGACCCTCAACGGGTCGGGCTCGCACTTGGCGGTTTATATTATTGTTTTACTCCATAGGAACTCCCACCCTGAAGATGGGCCGAGTTTCAGAGTAAAAAGTAATCCTCTTATTTAATTCTTATTACTACTGTATAGTTAGTATGGTTCAGGAGATAAAGCTATTTATTGTTCATAGGAACGTCATAGGCATAGCAATTTTTTTTTTCTATTTGCTTTACATTATTTTATGTTACTTGTCGTTTATACGATATTTATATATCGTTATACGACGATATCGTTAGACGACCTCTGTGTGTGGCGCAGTGGTTAGCGCATCTGCCTACCATGCTAGAGGTCCCGGGTTCGAATCCCGGCTGGGGACAAAAAAAAAGAAACCCAGGTCTTGGATGTTTACATGTTTGTGACGTCGCTGTTTTTGGGTCCCACGACACAAGGTACCCTAGTGTGGGGCCAGAAGCAATGTATGTGCCTGTATGTAAATGTTATGTTATGTTATAGATGATATTATCGTTTAATTGATACACTTTTGCTTCTTCCAACAGTACTCGGCGATCAGGATAGGTCCCGTGGTGAAACGTGACGTCATGAAGGCGTCCGCCATGTTGGAACACGACTCGCAGTATGCCACCATCTTGGCTTTCGACGTCAAGGTAAGTGCATGATAAATGTATCAGGTCTTGAAGTCTGTCTTCTCTAGCGATGCACTCTACTATAACCAGTTGTGGAGATTAAAAGCACAGAGTAAATAACGCTTATATAATTTATTTTTAAAAAAAAAAATTTTTTTTACTTACGGTTGAAATATTTTCGTTTTTTAAATAAATAATTAAACAGAGTTCCTACAAAAGGTTTATTCAACCATTTTGACGCATTCAGTGTTTATTTTTTTGGCTATGAAAAGGATGCTTGAACTTAATTTTAATTGTGTAGTGTTGTTTTAACATACAGGGTGTTGATTTGTAAAGTAACGCCTTACTCACTGTACTTTTTACACTTCAATACGAACTACTTTTACTATGAGTCCAACTATAAAATCTTTTTAAAAAAATCAGCTGTTCCTGTTCCATATATTTTGTTCGGTAGGCATCGAATTTTACTATGACAGCTGTTTTTTTTTTCGCGATTTCGCAGTAAACTACAGTCTGTTTTTTCATTCAATGCAAAAAAAAATATTGTCACGTTGACATCTCCATACAATTCTTAGGCTGTCAATGTCTGAATGTTGTTAGTACGTAAAAACCAAATAACCCCATTTTACTTCCAAGTTAAATTGTGTATGCTACGCAGGCGTTTTTTTTAGACTTTGCTCTTACGAGTAATTCAATTTTAATATCTTTGATGTGATAAGGATTTTGGTCACATGAGTCTTCTATTCACGGTAAAAAAAATCTACCGAGTTAACCTATAGCTTTTATAACACCGCGTCATTTTTTTTTTGCATAGAATTAAAAAACGGACTGTACCTTAAAGTCGGGCGTTGTTTTTCAAATCAATAGCCTGTATATGGGAAGGAATGGAATTCGCTCCCTTCCTCTGTTTTTCCGGAAAGGTACAATTTGGGTGCCTTTAAGGCTAGAGTGAATAGGCTCTTACTGAACCAACGAGGAACATCGTCGGCTCCATCTTCACTTACCATCAGGTGAGATCGGGGTCAATCGTTGGTCAGTTTTTAATTTAAAAAAAAATATATATATGTCAACCCGGGTAATATTCCACTAAAGTTGTGTTGAGTTGCAATGTTGACTGTCACTCTTCATCCCAGATCGAGCGCGACGCCCAAGAGATGGCCGACCAGCTGGGCGTGAAAATCTTCGCGGCTGACATTATCTACCACCTGTTCGACCGGTTCACGGAGTACCGCGAGGAGCTCAAGCAAAGGAAGCGGGAGGAGTTCAAGCACATCGCCGTCTTCCCCTGCAAATTGAAGGTGAGACATACACAAAGACACGCCTGTAAAGTCTGTTCGCTATCATAGTGTCACTTTGATATTTACTGCCTCGGCACATGGCGGCTTTTGACAAAAGAAACCAACACGGCGCAAACACGCCAGTGAATTTGGCTCGCGGCTCGTCTCATTCTACTATTATGTAGATCACGCAATTAAAGAATTAAATCAATCAGTATTGGGTTTATAACGAATTAGACTGGATTTATAACGAAACGATCCTGCATCACTTAGGTACGTACCTCTTCTAAATTTCGGTGGAGATGAATATTCTGAGGACACTTCGAGTGATGAAGAGTAGTGTTTTATTTTGTGCTTCATTAGGTATATTGTGTACCATGTTTTTTTTCTATTTAACCTCGTGAGAACCAATGTAGTAAGAGAAATACAAAAACCATTGTTTTTTTCAAGGTCGGTTCTCAGGAGGTTAAAGTGTTTTAGCCGTCTAAGTTGTATTATTGAATTAAATGTTTTTTTTTTTACTAAAACCAAGATTGCCTTCGTGTGTACCGACACTATCTAAGCGAACGGACTTTATCCCAGAGGGGTGTCCAGAAAGACACAGGCCAGGTACTGCCACTCTCCAAGATCGTGACTGATCACTTTCGCTTCATCGACATTGCATGCACGCACGCCAATTTCAGTTAAACATTATTAAGGTGAAACATTAAAAAAATATGTACTAATCAGGCTGAAATATGTTTATATAAATAGTTAGGTTAATATAAAAAATAAATAGGTTTGGAAGCCGCTATCAGAACATTGAATCGCAGAAGTGAGAACGGATTCTCAGCATAGTTTTTTTTTCAGACTCTCTCTGAGTATGATGGCAGACCACATAATTGACCCACAAACTGAGAAATTAAATAATTAATTTAAAAAGTTAAGTAGTTATATGCGGTACAAGTACTCATCATCATCATCTTTATCAACGCATTCTGTCTCCACCGAGGGGCACGGGTCTCTTCCCTGAGGAAGGTATAGCCATACTCCACCATGGGGGCCAACTCCGAAATGGTGGAGGCTTGTAAGACTAGTGGCTGGTCTTACTGCCAGAAGTTTTCAAGCCGCCCTAAGGCCTCTGACTTGGCTTAACGACTGCTATCTATCGACGGCAGTCGGCACCAACGGCCTAACGTGCCTTGCGAAGCATGGAACCTCTCGGAAAAATGCCACTAGCATTAATCATAGAATGGTCATCCATCCATGAACTGAACGCACCCTATATTGCTTAAACTTAGTGATCGTTTAAGATCACTCAGGCAGCCGGAGCTACGAGCGATTCTGATTCTGTCACAAGTACTATTATGTGAGAATAAGTATAAGAATAAATTTTATTTGACAACTATACATAAGTATGCTTATTGCATACGGTAGGTACATCAATTCACCTTGCAAAAGCTCACATACATAATTAAGTTGGTCAACCACCGAACACATTTTAACAAAACACTCCTTTACCGATCCGAACCTTAAACATACAAGGTGTGCTTATTATATTGTACCTACGTTATGTTATTATTTACTAGGCTAACTGTTGATTTGGCTTAAACGGGTAAAATGCAAAATTAAGATTAAAAACACGGAACAAACCAATGTTTAAATTATGAGCGGTTTTTCTCCAAAATTGCATTTTGTGAGTTGGAACGTTTCGGCGTAAAACTGTTAATAAATTGGATATTTTTAAATTAGATCCTCCCTAATCACAAATCACATACAATTTGACTCAAGAAAATATCGTTAGTTATTTTTGTTTTATCTTGTATATATTTTTCCATTTTATGTGTTATTGTCACCAGGTTTTGCCGCAGTTTGTGTTCAACTCGCGTGACCCGATCGTCGCGGGCATCATGGTCGAGGCGGGCATTCTCAAGGAGGGCACCCCCATTTGTGTTCCTAGCAAAGAGGTGAGTGTTGTGCTCTATGCTCTTCAAACCACACTCAGAATAAGAACTAACTCAAACTATGAAACTAAAAAAATCTAATATCGTACACTTGCAAGAACAACGTGTTATTTCGAAACCCTTACGTTACATAAGAGCATTTTTTTTTAAGGAGTCAAAGTAATGGCCGAAAGAGATGCGCTATAACGTGATGCAGTGTCTCTTTTTGTCGTTAATCCATTAATCCGGTTTTTTCGGAGTAAATAAAATCGCGTTAAAAAAAACAATTTCTTCACACAAATGGTCTTCTTCGAAATATCACGTTGTTCTTGCAAGGGTGTGATATATAAGTTTATCGTGTCACAGTATTAGTGCGCATACTCCTCCGAAAGGGCATGGCCGATTTTGATGTTTTTTTTTATGTATGTTCGGTAGGTCTGAGAATAGGTTGTTATCTATTTTTCATACCTCTTGGCAAAACAATAATATACTAATAACTTCCACACCACAAAAATCACTTGACCTGGGGTGCAATTACGTAAGACTTCACTGTATGGAGTCTGATTTCGCCCTTTTGTTCCCGGTATGTCACACATACTACTACTCTGAACTGTTATATACATTATCAGTTTGACTCTTTCGAGTTGTCTAAACGCTTAACCCTTGAGCTGGTCTCAAACTAGGATAACCCGACATTACAAACGTAGAAAAACACCCGGACTGAGGCCATTAGTGCAAATGAATGGCAATGTATGTAATGTTCACTGTAAAAACAAAATATATTGGTTTAAGAATTACCTAATAGATTAATAATTATGCGAGGAAGAAGCTAATAGAGGAATTCCACATTTATTCTTTTCGAAAGACTAATTAACTTAATTAACAGAGTTTTCATCCTAAAGTTACACTACACTACACACAATCGTCCTCGTCAACATTTAATAACACACGTCTTTGTCTTCTAAATAATCCTTAATGTTATAACAAGCTTTGACAAATGACACATTTTTTAGACCTCATCGGAGGACTCGGAGGTAACTCCATTATATCTCGAGGAATCTTACTGTAAAACCGTATACAAATACATTCAATTTCGATCGCAACGCCGCCGGTTATTCCGTCTGGAATAGAATCCATAGAAAAAAATCAAAGAGAGCCACCATTATATAATATCTTGAGGGATAAAATTGTAGAAATTTATACTTCAGTTTCGTTCGATTATTTCGTACTAAATAGAACACAAATGAAAAATTTAATTTCGAAATGTTGTAGATGCTTTATTATTAGTTTAAGCAGTCGTGAATAAAACCTCAATTTGTGTGTTTTGCCAACGAGAAAATGTAATGACAACAGGAAAGAACTAACGAAGCATGAATACGAAAATGTAAAATGATGAAAATGATTATGATGGCGTAGACAATCTGTATAACAATTCGAGACGTAACAGCTGTTTTACCCCCCCTCTTGCCCCCCTAGTTTGTGGAGCTCGGCATCGTGACGTCGATCGATCCCTCCACCAATCCGGACTTGGCCCCCGTGGTGGAGTATGGCCTATACCTTCCTCAGGGAAGAGACCCGCGCCCCTCGGTGGGGACATAATGGGTTGATGATGATGAGACAATCTGTATAACAATTCAAGACGTAACAGCTGTTTTACCCCCCCTCTTGCCCCCCTAGTTTGTGGAGCTCGGCATCGTGACGTCGATCGAAGTGAACCACAAGCAAGTGGAGACGGCGCGCAAGGGACAAGAGGTGTGCGTCAAGATTGAGCCCATACCCGGCGAGTCGCCCAAGATGTTCGGCCGGCACTTCGACGAGACCGACTTTCTAGTCAGCAAGGTAAGCTCGACAGCAAAGGAACCTAAACTACACCTTGTCTGGGCCGGGTTCTAAATAAACATAAACATTTACATACAGGCACATACATTGCTTCTGGCCCCGCATTACCATACCCCGCGTCGTGGGAACCAGAAACAGCGACGTCACAAACATGTAAACATCCAAAATCTGGAGTTTTTTTTTCCCAGCCGGGATTGAACCCGGGATCTGTCGCATGGTAAGCAGATGCGCTAACCGCTATTTGACAGATTTCTGAAAACCATCTCACATTTTTGTTGGTGTTTATGGAGTCCTCAGAAAGTGGTCATTTTAAATTCTTTCGTGTATTTCTTCTAAAAGAGGCAAACGAAAATTTACTTTTGAAATATGCCGCCAAAACGCTATCTTGGGCAATATGGCGTCGCACAGGAATTATGACGTCACTAGTCAGTAAACAAACCAATGAACGTAAGAACGACATGAATGACAGACGCCATTTTTACTAAACTGTGATGTCATCATTGAATCTGCCAATCCAGGCCGTTTTCGATACACACCACCACAGACATCTGAAGTAAAGGAGACCGGGCCTATCGCCGAATTTGTATGAGAACCGGGTGTCGCAAGCCCGAGTTACTCACACAACGCACCACTAGTGTGTACACACAAGGCGCACTTCATGGTACCCACCCACACAACCACACTCTAGGCTGGGCCAGATTTTAGTCGATAAGTCATCGATAATTAGGTGCATCGAGTACCTAATAGGGAATTGATGAAAATATCAGAAATGCTTGATTTTTTTTTGGTGATAGGAATAACCTTCCATATTGCGAGAAAAAAGTTTCAATATTTTTGGCCTCGTAGTTCATTTTTAAATAATCTTAATATTTTTCCATTCGTCATTCTGGGCTCAGTACGGCATATCAGACATATTCCGTGGTCCGCTACGTATGAAAAAAATAAATCTGTGGTGACAATAACATTGACAGCTCCCGTCGTTGACATAACCTTCAAAGGTAGTATGAGGACGCGTGTCGCGCGCGACAACGTCAAAAGCCGCGACTTTCCAGTACATTAACTGTCAAATTCTCGCGACTTTTGACGTTGTCGCGCGCGACTCGCATCCTCATACTCCCTTTGCTGGTTTGCTTCTGCTTTGAGCTGTCAATGTCATTGTCACCACAGATTTATTTTTTTCATACGTAGCGGACCAAGCTGATATGCCGTACTGAGCCCAGAACGACGAATGGAAAAATATTAAGATTATTTAAAAATTAACTACGAGGCCAAAAAAATTGAATTTTTTGAGGCCGCCGTACTCATTTGGGTACAGTCATTTCTTTACGCTCCCTACCAAAATAATTAAAAATAAAGTGTTCTTAAGATTCTTATATTTTTGTTGAGGGTATATTAATATTTTCAAGTTAAGAAAAAAGTAAGTAGTGATAATTTTTTTGTGATTTAGAGTAAGTTCAAAACTATGTATCAACAGGTCGTTGAAGTAAGTATATTATTAGATTTTTTTTAAATCTGTTTGAGAAAGCAGTGTTGTAAATTATGTTTTGTTTCAGTCAGGTATACTGTAATTGACATTATGAGTTAAAATTTACTCATAATATATCGAGAAGTAAGATTCTACATTAGTTTTACCTTACTGTACTTAATTGAGTACAGTGGCGCAATGCATATAAAAATCTTTCTCTTTTTTTGAGATTGTATATAAGGAGCAAACAACATTTTAACGTTATTATGGACTACAGGACACTTGAAGAAGCCGTCGATGCGATCTTGGAAAATAGTGATGATGACCATGAGTATGATTTGGCTATTACTCCACCTGATCCCAGTGTTGTTACTGACGAAGAAGGCGCTGAAAAGTCAATCATTGCCACGCGATGTTCCGGGGAGCATTGAAGTAATTGTCAATGATGAAGGGATTTTATCTAGTGATGACGAAGAAGATAGTGATGATCAACCGCTGGCTGCAAAGCGGTCACGGCAACATCAACTACAAGCTCCCGTTTGGCGAAAATGCTCTCCATCATACTCGAAACCCACAA
This sequence comes from Yponomeuta plumbellus, assembly GCA_947310845.1. NCBI lineage: Eukaryota > Metazoa > Arthropoda > Insecta > Lepidoptera > Yponomeutidae > Yponomeuta > Yponomeuta plumbellus. The sequence goes on along the minus strand of OX371192.1, from coordinate 8,239,753 downwards.
GAAGGACAGACGATTGACCAGCCACAAGATGGACAGACGATATCATCCAAGTGGCATGGAGAGGCTGGATGCTGTAACGACTGAAAGGATCTACCCTTTCACCCTTACAGTTTTTCAGCAATATATTTCAAATATCGATACAAGTGTCTCCACCAGTTGTGATCTGAAAGAAGTTTTCTACTATAGGAAGGGATAGACGACAAAACACCCCACCCACTGCGGGGGAAACGCAAGTTTTTGCTGGTATTGAATAATGTATCTTAAAGCTTCATTGATACACTCGAAGATCGTTTAAGTCATGTCAACTGTGTAACTCGTACACACACACTTACAAACAATATTCATTGAAATCATAAATGTCAGTCGAAAGTAAACAGGGTAATGTCATTTTGCTGTGGCAAAAGTATTGTTTTCCTAGGGCAAATTCGACCTTATTCTTATAACAATATGGCGCGATTATTAAAACTTACGGTAACATTTTCATGTGGCCTTTGATATGCTACTTGGACTTTTGTTCTGAGAAAAGAATGAGAACAGCGAGTCTTTGTATGACCTAAAATAAATATTGTATGAATGTTTACTTAACTTAATTAATTGTCGGCTATCGCAAAGGAGGTAGAATTACGGCGCCATACGGGGACTTTATTTTCGAGAACTCATGGGTTTATCCTCATACATTCCTCAGGTTTGGAACTGTTCTTTGTATGGGAAAAATGTATTTAATGGATAATTTCGAGAGTCACTACTATCATTACGTTTTACACAGATTGAATAAGACTTTAGATTAGACAGAACAATAGATATTTTGTGAATCTAATCGTGAGTTTTTCAAATAAAAATACTTTTAATGGTGTCATCGTATTTTTTAAATGTATGGAGTTATTTTTCCTGTCACGAATTTACAATATTTTAGAATTTCCACTCTTTTCTATACAATTCTTAGATACAGTGGGTCCAACGGGGAACACACCACGCAATGTTTACAATATTCTCTAATCTTAATTAGCTTCGAGCTGTTCGACGAATTTTGTAAGGGCTCTGGTAGGTGATACCAACATTTCTAGCAAGCCATAAAAAGGATGATGAATGGTTTTGTGGGAGGAGCCGAGGATTGAACCGAGGAGAGCTGGTGAATCAGGAAGAAATCATCGGGAGTCAAGTCGCAACCTTCGGAGAGAGTGGTAGTTCTTCGGGAACTTATAATCGTGCGTGGAATTCTCTCAAGAGTCTATAGTCCAGACTTATCGGGTCACAAGTGTTCTATTAGGGCAAGTCCTCAGTGAAGACTTCGCGAGTGTAATAATAAGCTAGCGAGCAGAGAATCCGCAAAGTAGAGAAGGAAAAAGTGCGTCAAACAGTGTTCCGAGAAACAAAGAGTTTTCCGTCTAGGGGTGAATTTCCTAAAACGAACAAACTATCTTTCGAATTTCCGCGACGCGTGTGTTATTACGTTTATGTATCTTTATGTACTCTACTTTATGTAACTACCTATTTCATTGTATTTTAATTTATCCCATCAGTCTTAATTTCATTCTTCCAGTTCTATTTTTAGAGCCCACACGTTAGTGCTGGTTAGTTAGTGCACACGTTAGTTAGAGCTAGTTATAGCGAGAGCAGAAGGCGCGGTGATTCCCACAGGGGTTCTGCGTTAAGTCTTAGATCTTAGCTGGGAACTAGGCCTCATCAACGGGAGCAGAAAGGAGCGGACAGGACAAAGGACTTTGTCTTTGAACGAGATTTTACTAACACAATGTTATTTGAATGGAGCTGCGGTTTTGTTGGAGAAATGACGGTGTTAATCTTCTATAACTATTACGACAAGCAGAGCTGCATCATCATGGATTATTCGCTGATTTACATCACCACAAGGATTCTCTACATCATTATGAACTCCACAGATCTACATGACTTCAAGCACTTACTACATCATTATGGATACTACAGGTTACATCGGGAGCGTTCTATCCGTTCTATCTTCACTTTAGCTAGGGTTGATTCGAGATTGTGTGATTATCTACCACGTTGTACTTGTTCTAGTAGTTTCAGTATTCACAACTCGAGGTACATTTGTGTGTGAAGATGATGTGACGAAGGTTTTCACGGATGTACGACTCGACTGGATGGACGAAGTGGTCCTCTACGGCTAGCCGGAATCCCTGTCTTAAATGACGTGTGTAGGAAGGGAGCCTGTTCCATAGTCCGGAGGTCAAATGGGTAATGCATTTGCGAAAACTGTAGCACATCTTGTTTTTGTTATTTATAACTACAACAGAAGTACAGGTATGAACGCTATGGACAGCGAATGTTGGGCGATAAGTGAAGGTTTGAATGTGATGGGGGGAAACGTTGTGTCCCGATGGATTTTGTCGGCGCGAGTTTCTTCTGTGGAAGCTCGTGGGGATGGGAGTAGGTTGGAACGGAGCCCATCATCCTCGTCGTTGTTGTTAGGGCAACAAAGCTTCTTCTAGATTTTCTCCTGGAAATCTAGAACCCCTCCCAACCCCATTTATTCACAGGAGGAGATCTGCTGGCTACACTACACGAATTCCCATTCTTTCATTTCGTATTGTCATCCTATTTGTATTTTAACATGTGTAGTGATTTACTATTCGCGAGTGATACTGGTTAGGCACGTGTGTAAAAAGTCTTCCTAGAGAAGCATCGTGTAATGCATCGACATGCATAGTAGAAGTGTACAGAAGGTTTGCAGTGCTCACTCTCACTCTAGTCGCGGACATAGAGGCTAATTCGAGTCTCGATGCTGATTTTCCTGTGGCGTTTACAATTACTGACCGAAGCTTAGTAGCATGTTTTTTTTTATTTAAACTTTTCACGTACGGTTATTTAATTGCGGTGTATTACTTAATACCTTGTATTTATTTGATTTTCGTAAATTTTCATTTCACAATACAACGTAAGGTTCTTTATTAATTTTCTAGACGATCACGGCTGTTTTCTTTGGCCAATTAATTTTACTTTATATTTTATTTGTTTATATATGTTTATTTACGTAGAGATGTGGCTTCTCGCAATTTAATTTTTAATTGTGTATGCTCCGTTTTCTCACAATGCAAGCTGCTTCCAACCGGTCTCTTTGGCAATCCATGGAGGAGGCCTTTGTCCAGCAGTGGACTTCTTATGGCTGAATGATGATTCTCGAAAACAGCTCAGAGGGCGTCTGACGTACAACAAAAGCAGAGTGCCATAAGAGAAGAGCTAAAAGACCTCAACCCTATTCAAAAGTGTCCATTGTTGAATATAAAGGAGATAGAGCTGAGAGAAGGATAGAGCTACATTTGACCACAGATTTGACGAGACTAATAAACTAAAAATAATAGTGTGTGTACAACGGCAACTAACTATGATAACTAACTACAATAATACTAAGTAATACCTATAAACCGGAGAAGTTGCACTCCCGATAAGGGTCCCGAACGGGACAAAGATTTAAAATACTTCAAGTATCTGATCCGGCAAACCTTGCTCTGTCATATTAATTAGCTTACGACGTATCTCAGACCTACCAAATATACACAAAAAAATAATAAATCAGTCGGCCGTTTTCGAGGTGTTCGATTACAAACACTGTTGATACGACATCACACTAATCACACAAATATTATAAAGGCGAAAGTTTGTGAGTGTGTGAGTGTGTATGTTTGTTACTTCTTCACGTCTAAACGGCTGGAGCGATTTTAATAAAATTTGGTATGGAGTTAGCTGACACCTTGGATTAACACATAGGCTACGTTTCCACCGCGGGAAAATATCTTATTTCCACGGGAAAATTGATGAACCGCGGGGCACAGCTAGTATTTATATAAATAATAATAATAAACTCACGCCCGTTATCCCCAAAGGGGTAGGCAGAGGCACCAGTCTCTAGAACTGGACCCACGTTTTGCCGAGTTTATTAGGTCCCAAACGTGACAAGTGGCAAGCCTGTCGCCGTTATCCGGGCAAAATTTATCAGCGAATGGTGGTTGTTTATATAATTAGGTAATAGTTATATCTTTCACACGATACAACCACTTGTCCTGGTTCGCAACTAGGATGCCCTGTGTTATGGTAACCAGGCAAGAACATAACAAACATAGAAATAACCTAGAGCTCCAATAACAATGGAACTCACGACCTCGGGCATGGCAATCAGATGTAATACCGCTAGACCATCAAGGCAGTCCAATACTACGTGCTAGGTACGGAGTACCCGTCACCCAAGTCCGACTTGCACTTGGCGGATTTTCTCACAATGTCTCTTTCCGCTGGAACCATAGCGGTGACAATAAATTCGAGTAATTTATCCAGTCAATTTGCGACCAGAAGGCCCGGATACCTCGCAGAGCTGAGCTAAAATCGAATGTAGACCGTCGGGGGCCATTTAGCTACAGTGTCGTATGGACAGAGTCAATCGGCAATTAAGAGGGCCTGCGTTCGCTCTTCTTGACAAGACATCAGTTTGACTCGCACACACTTGCGTTGGTCCGAGACGAAACGTATTGCCCAATTGGCTTTGTCCGAATTCGTGACAATAGTCATAAATGAGACGGCATTTTAAACATATAATGCTTTAGTCGTTAAATAATAGTATACGTTTGTTGTATTTTAGTACATAAGTGAATAACTTTCATTCGACCTTTAAATACCTAGTTTTATACATGAATGAAAAAAAGATTAAAATTTTTGAGTAATAAACGTGAAGACATCTCGGTGTTTGTAAAAAAATTACCTATACAAGTTTCCTGGGATTCTATCATTTTGTTTGTTTTGATACTTAATTCTAACCTGGATTTCTGGAAATAATAAACGAACTTTCGTTGCAGTTACGCACTTCAGGTTTTGTTGACACAGTTTTTTTTTCACTCTTAAAATTAATAAAAGCAGCTCAAATCGAAATGTTCTCAGCTCTCAGTGTCAAAATCTATAGAAATGAAAACATTTTTTATGAGACAATTAACAACCGAGATCAGGATACAGACACACATAATATTCACTTTCACACTTAAATAGTAACAACGACATAACACAACAAAGACAACATAACATACCGCGGTAAATACCTTAACATAAAAGCTTTTGATAGGTAACTCATAAATAGTAACAACGACATAACACAACATAACATACCGCGGTAAATACCTTAAAAGCTTTTGATAGGTAACTTGGTTTTTAACATTTTCATAATCATAAAGCATTTATGATTTATTTTTATGTACATTTAGTGTTCAGTCAGGTTTCAGATCGCTATGTCCTGCCATAAAGGCGTACAAATATATTATTTTGTCGGTGTACATATGAAAATTTAATAGTTAATGTCACATGCATTTAAACAATCTGAAAGTAAAAAACTGTAAAAATATTGAAAATAAAATTAAGTATAATAAGAATGTCATATTATAGAATAAGTTAAATCAGACAGCACAATGATTAATTAAACTTTCGATTTATGTGTACACTACACATAAATCGAAAGTCACATAATATAACAATTACAACTTAGTTATGTTTTATCATCCATAAATTTTTTGATTAGGCATTCCGTCTAAATGGTACAAATAAATAGTAAAATATTATTATGTTTGCGTCGCTCACAGAACTTTTTCGGAGTTTTTCCCATCCGCTCCATTTGCTCCGAATAAATAGATCGGTTTAAAAACGCAGTGGTACAAACGCCCGTCTGTGCGGAGCGGTCGGAACGCGCATGCGACTTGTGACGTTTAATGAATGGGGTGCACAAGATATCCCCGCTATTTTCGCTCGTCCGACAAATGGCATCGATTGACATCGTCTAAAATTAGCCAGATAGCATTCAAATGTATGGATGTATCGTCTATTTACTTGCCCTCATATAAGCGGAGTGCATGCTTTATATAGCTAGAATGGAGCGGAAACGAGTGTCTCTCGAACGTGAAAGCATCTGTCGCGATTTGGTCCGTGCAATGATGTTTATCTGTACCTACAGACATCGAGCAAAATGTATTTGCGGACACAAAAAGTCTTGACAATTTTAAATTATGCACTGGCGTGCCGCTATCGTCTCCCCTATCTGCCCGCTCGTAAATAAGACACTTAGCGCGCAGGTATTTTTATCAGCTCCGAAATCCGTATCGGCGCGACGATCTGAACTGCAATTCCGCAAAAGGCGAGAAAAAACTCAGTGACCGCCATTCATGGCGATGCAAAGTGGCGTGTTGTGAATAAAGGCGGTCTCAATGGGTGCGGCGGCGGCGGCGGCGGAGAGCCGCTGAATGGCTCCATTGATCGGGTGACCTCGGCCGCAGGGGCGCGGGAAAACTGCGATAAACCGAGGGAAATGCCGCAAGTAGTGCATCTAGAACGACGGATACGGAGTACAGACAACGAGAGTCGCCAAACCAAATATCGGGAGTAGCGGCTTTCTAGTATGTGGAATTCTGATATTTTAGCGCTACAAAATGCGCGTCTTGCAAAATATTAAAAATGCAATAAGAATCCTATGTATATAAAAGTATTAACACAAGATATGACGTCACTTCAAGCTTTAAGCTTGTGAATATACCGATCATTTTATTGAATGTTCATTACAGCTCGCTAAATGAATGGGGGCGTCTAGCGAAACGACAGGAGCTTCGAGCATCCACTGTATCCATTTTTATTGAGCATGCACATTGTACCGCCCGTTTGATATCTTTATGAGTATCACAAGCAATTCACCATTTCTGTTAGTTTCTTATTCTGAACTTTATATTTACAATTTTAAAAAAATACTGTTTTACTGCTTTATATTTGATAGATAATGCTAATATCGTGAGCGATCAATATAAAGGGTCTTCGGAAGAATACATGCATAGAAATGTAAGACAATAATTTACTAAATGCTGCAATTGGTCGAGAGCGCAAAGCGCGATTTAAGAGCGATAGAGAAAGAGAATAAAGATATTTTAATGAATAGATAAGATATTTTTAACCTAAGTGTAGCCACAGACAACCTTATCAATAAAGGTGATTTTTCGTCATAAAAACAGAATCTAATACTAGTTATACATCTTATTTATAATATTAAATATGTACGTAAAAGTGTCAAACTGAGAGTTATTATAATTTAGCCGCTGCAAAATAACTACGAGAAAAACCGAGCAAGTGTGAATCGGATCCTCGCGGAAGGTCCCGAAGTAAATAGTAAAAAAACATTTTTACTAAGTAAATACGTACAGTCGACAGCACGTCAATCTTCCCATGTTAGTTGCAAAGTCGCCCGTAATACAACGGAGCAGAGTGCATGGGTGTATACCATGATGTGCTGTCGACTGTACGTATTTACATAAGTACGTGCGAATACGTACTTCAGCCAGTACAGTGACCTCGCTCATCAAGTCAGACTCGCACTTGGCTTGTGTTTCCTCTTAGGGTGGCGGTATTAGTCCCCTCCCCCGCATTATGTAAGCTCTTGCGGTCTTCCTATCTGCTCTTTGAATGGATGATGCAACAATGAAATTTAGGTTTTGACAAATTGGGTCTTCAATTCTTGTGAAGCGCACATTTAAGTGCAGGAAATGAAAAGTAAAGAAATTTATTTGAATAAAAGACAATTACTAACCCATCTGTATAATATATCCAGTATATTCGTATAGTAATACCCAATAATGTGCTTTGCCAGACGGAAGACTAACCTTAATTAAACTTAGGATTTTCTCCTGTGTAAATTTATAAAGAGGTAACAAGAGAATCGCTAACTAGCGCGATTGTTAAGTGTAGAGCCACTTAAAGCTGTTCCAATGCCAAAACTAAAAAGGCGACACCTAATTGCGGCCACCGCGGCGTATTCCCTCATTTGGCTCGGCAACCCCGAAGGTCGGAGTATTTTTGGCTCCGTGACGTCATTAACTTTCAATGTCCACACTCGCCGTAAGCGCCGTGTTCACATCTAATCACACCCACATGGAGTTACGTGCGATTTGTACTTCAGCCGCTGCGTGGTCCCACGCACTGGCGAGAAAGTTCCTCGGGTATTTTTGTTCGGACACGTTATTAAAAGATAGTCGCGCGAGTGATAACACTAACACGATCGAAACTTGTTTCCTTGGACTCTTTCAATCACGAAAATTATACTTAGTGACGCACTTTGCTCTTTAGTTCTTTTCTGACGTCGTCGGTTTATTCTTGGCATTTTGTGTACTTTCTAACAAAGTTGGTACCTACCGCTCTCAAGACTCGCAACAAAGGAGCTTTTATAAAAGACTCTTGAATAGTACTTTGATTTCCAGGGTCTTCTCAGACTTGCAGTTTTACGTCATAACGGCAAACATTAAGGCCATTCCAGGCACCTTTTATACATATAACATTTCTAAGCATTCAGCTATTTTTACTTTTAAGCTTTAAGTCGTAAAAGCTACATTGCCTCGCCCGGCGGCGGCGTAACAGAGAATATCTCCAAGGCAGTACTCGTGGGCAAAGTGTCACCAACACAAGCTTGCTTATCTGTGTAGTTGCACTGAGCACACACCGGTAGTGACCGGGTCAAGCCCGTTCTAGAACGTTTCCATTGATGTTCTGAAGCTCGGGGTTCATTCATGAAACTTGGGGTTATTAAAATGTAATAGGCACTTCTACATAGTAACGATGAGAGTTATTGCGGAAGTAAATTAATCGTTTGTACGTTGTAGCTAAGTTTTCCGAAATGGGTATTAGAAATACCTGTGTAATTTCCTTTTTTATGTACAATAAAGTGTTCTCTAACTATCTATTATAATTTGGCTGAGGCTCTTTGCTTCAGAATACTGTATACTACGCTGGAAAGTCACCAACATCACTTGAAATCAAACCACTTGCAAAAAATTATGTGTTTTGGCTATGCAATAAAGTCTATCAAAAGGTCAAAACTCGCTCGAAACACTCTGAACCCAAAAATTTAAATACATAGTTTGGTGAAGCCAAATGTACCTGCCTCCACTTGACTAAAATCTTTATGAAGTAAATATCGCAATTCTTGAAACACCATTAGAGTCTATGGTGTACCGCTGTACGCGACTACTTTTTCGAAGGATCCTAATTCACACAATATTTTACTAATATTCACGGTCTCTACCAATACCACACCCTCTGGTAGAGGACTACATAGAAGACTGTCCATTTTTTGATACTTTGCATTCCATTTTTTCATACTTTTCATGGGCGTAGATAGATTATTTAAAGCAGTATTTTTTTTAAGATCTACAAATGTCTACAATTATCCAAAAGCAGAAGTATCTGCCTAAAAATCACATAAAAACTAAAAAATGGGAAGTCAGTAAAAATATGTCGCAATTCATCATAAATGTAATTGACGTACTTTAGTACCTATTGTGCATTTTTGAGAAAACCCTGTTTACCAATCTTCCTCGCCTCAAGGCACACAATCTAATTTGAAATCCGAAACGCTATAAATACACATCGACAAGTCAAGGTCCAGGGGATGCCGGCGGGGCTGCGCCGGGGTCCTGGGGCTCCGGTGCGCAAGGGGCTCGGTGACCCACTTCCCTGCTTGCAGGCGACCTACATTCGCCCGTGACGTCATAACCATGCTCATTCACCCCAAAGTGCTCAATCGATGAGGCTCAAACTAGGGCAACCTGAATGAAGAGCCTCGTGAATGTAACCTGCCCCAGCTATTTTTAGAATGTGACCCAAAGGCGGCGTTAACTCGGTCCGATGCAGCTTCGAAGGAGTCCGGAGCCAGTTTCGGCGGATGTCTCGGTAGCCCGCAATTTAGCTACGGGCATGGTATTAATTAAGCCGATGATTCGATGGGCGCTCTATAATTTATGTTGCAATCTGACGTGCTCCTTCCGCGAAACGTGAAATATATTCTCCGTTGAATATTCATGGAAATTGATTTATGTGACACCCGTGTTCCTTTTACGGCAGCCACATAATTGGCCTTCGTTTTTTGGTTAATTTAACTTCGACGGTCGTGGTCGGTCGTTGCACAGAAAGGTAACGGCTAACACCTAAGCGTAGGCTTGGGTGTTTAGTCCAAAAATATGCAAAAACTTAATACCTACTTTATAGTAATATTTTTTTTGCATTAGGCCCTTAGGAAGATAATTAGAACTTAGAGGTCTACTTGGGGCGTTACACCGCGCGCGCTCTCCGTCTGAATGTCATCGGACGGGGTTCGAGATTTTTCAATATTCCCATTAAATTTACACAACGAGTCGCGTGTCCAGTATTTCCAATCGTCTTTGATAGTTGCATACATATAGAGCCGCTTATAGTATGGTTCTAAATGTAGATCATACTGGTGCACTATTTTTAAAAGTGCGTCATGTTTGTGAGACCAAGGCAGAGAGAGTTATTATATGAATTACAATGCATTAACGGACGCAACTGCCTGTCGCTTTCTCAACCTTGATGCAGGAATCCTTGTGCCATGAGGGTTGGAACTGGTAAGGTTGCAATGAGTTTTAGGTTTCAGATAAAATGTTTCATACCTACTTAAGTGCCCGAAGTATAATTTGAACAAATTACTTCGACTTTGCAAGGTCGCATTGGCGGGGGACGCGGGATGTGACTTAGAATTTTTCTGACGCAAGTTAACTCGCTACTGCCAATGATTTTATTTGAAAACGGATCTGCAAAGTGTTCGATATTTGATATTTCACGGCGAACATGAAAGAGTATTTAAGGTCAGCGGCGGCGACACAAAGGACAAAATTCTTTTATTTGTAAAATTTTAAACGGAAATGTTTTGAAACTGAACGAAATAAGTGCACATGAAAACGTTTAATAAACAATGGAGTCGTTGTTTCTTTGTTGATGCCGCCTTGTATCGGGGCAATTGTAATTGCCCAATATAATATTAGCCTATCTGCCTAACGCGGAATAGGAGTTATAAAATTTATCCGACCACTAATTAGGTACCTTGTACATTTAGAATTGATCGAATATGACAAAACTATTACCTGTACACAGCCAGCAATATACAAAAGGTTGTCTAAAAATTGTTTGTTTTATTCAAATAAACAATGTTTTAAAACACTCTTTAACTGCAATTTAATTTCCTATTTTCCTTTACGACAGTCCAAACAGCGTCTGAGTAATATTTTCGACGAATGGTGTTTTTTTTTTATAAAAAAGACAGCGTGCTACAAGTACAAGCTTACTTTCTTTGAATCTTATTGAAAGTAGTTAATACGTTATGTGTCGCTCAGTTTACCGAAATCGAACAAAACCGATATGCATTGTTTTCCCGATTCTTTATCACATTTTATTATATCAATATCCTGTGGTCCTCTGTACTGTGCTTACATTTTACACGAACCGATAGGTACGTAACCTCCTCGACACTTTTCAACCCACAACCTCTGTGTTTGTAATCAACTGTAATACCGCTAGATCCACGAGCCAGTCGAAATATCCGAGTAACCCGTCACTTATCCTTTGTCCGCAGATATCGCGCGCCAGTATAGACGCCTGCAAGGATTACTTCCGAGATGACCTGATCAAGACCGACTGGCAACTCATGGTGGAACTGAAGAAACTCTTCGAAATCCTCTAATTGCCCTGACCCACGGCCTGTCCCGCCTTGTCCCCTCCTAGAGTGGGAACCCGTTTATTTTACAACTTTTCCAGTCGAGCCTATACCATCTAGTTTTCGTTCGTACAGTTCTTCGCCGATTCCCACAGTATGATGATGAAGTTGCAACCCAAGATACGTATTTTATTGTCGGACAATAATATGGGGGTACAAATATAGTAGGGTTACCTCAAAGATGCGCAATTCCTGAAGCATTTCAGCTAGAGTTTGTGTTTACCAACAACTTTTGTTTTGTGATGTTTTTTCTCGGGGTTTAAATAATGTTATGAAATTAGCCTTATTTGCGCGCTATGCCCTTGGGAGCTTCTGGTACATCATTATCCTACATAGAACTATATTTTTTATGAAAAAACCTAAAAAAAGTGTGTAACGTACATAAAGTGGAACAAAAGTTTTTGTGAATGACTATTATAGAGGTGTTTCAGGTTCATCTTAGTGATAACCCTGTACAGTATGACCTTAGATTGAATCAAAAGTAGGAAGATCGGTGGATCGAATCGATGTATAGTCACGTTGGTTAGCGAAAAACAATTCGTTTCGTGCCTCCGAATGACGGAGCGATGAAAGGAGAACAGCATAGCGAGCAACATGTAAGAAATACGTTCTACGACTGCTATTGTAGGACTGATAAGTGCATTTCTTCCTCATTTTGGTTTAATCTAAGCTATACTTAAGTATAATATTAAACATAAACATTTACATACAGGCACATACATTGCTTCTGGCCCCACACTAGGATACCCTGTGTCGTGGGAACCAGAAACAGCGACGTCACAAACATGTAAACATCCAAGACCTGGTTTTTTTTTTCTCTCCAGCCGGGGATCGAACCCGGGACCTCTCGCATGGTAAGCAGATGCGCTAACCGCTACGCCACAGAGGTCGTCGTATTATTTACTTAAACTGTAGAACTTTTGGTGGGCCAATGGGCTCACCATAACAATGGTATTTAATTGTTCTTTTTAATGCCATAACGCAAATGATTAATGCACATCTATGAGAGCGGGGGCTTGGGTGAAACTTAAGCGTAGAATGTTTATTTATTTAGTCACAAAATGTTACCTAAAGACGACTTTGTTTGTGATAATTTTCGCTTGCTAGAATTGTGAGTGAGTACCCCTGTGCTTTTTTCACTAAATTCATTTGTAAATAATGACATTTTACAGTTTTAATTTAATTGTATGTATGAAATCCGCGTTTCACTTCGGAACCTCTGGTATCTTTGTATCGAGAGTTTTATTGGTGTAAAAGATATTTAGGTACTTTCGTTTTGTAAAGCTCGAAATGTTAGCGAAGACAACTTAACCATAAATAATACACGTTTATGTGTAATTTAGACATTAAACAACTCTTAGGTAGGTATTAATACAATGAATAATTAATTAGCTACTCTCAAAACTGACTTTGGAGTACCTATTTTAAAATTAAATGTAAATAGACATTTTAATATCAGTAAATGTTGTAGAACCCATACCTTTAAAATTGGATCCTGACGTACAGAAATAAACATGGAAGAGTTTAGTATTTCTTCATCTGAAATGTCATTTTCGATACTTAAGACTAGTTCCAGTGTTAATCGTTTGTCTGCGTTTGCCCAAGATACTGTTTCGAAAAAACTGTTTGTATAGGGTGTAGCAAATCTCCATATTACGATGACCGAATATGAAGAGTTCTACTCTTCAATACGAACAACTTTTACTATGACGACAATTTAAAATGCTAAAAATCCATTTATTCATACATTTAAATGTCGCAGGTGGTAAGTAACTTTATTCTGAAAAGGCTTACTTTTCTTTTGCTACTTCGAAGTAATCCCCACAGTAAACATTGGTAGCATTACAAAAAGGTTATCGTTCGTAGTTGCAGTTGGTGAGTAAAACCCCCATTTTCGAATCTATATGGTGATTTTTTTCATCCTGTATATTTCTAAGCCACGAGAGAGTAAAGCGATGAGGGAAGAACTCCCTTCTTAGGTACCACATCGCTTTACTCTTACAATTACTTTTAAGTAAGGTTTATTTAGTCTTACATAGTGTGGAGAAGGGCTCAGAAACTGTATTTTACGTAGTGAATTAATAGCTGTTAGGTGCCAATTTCAAATCAAAATTGGTAGCAGGTGCTCCGCTGACCTATGAGAGGAATAGCTACTAAACTTCTCCATTTTAAATGTATAAGGCGCTGAAAATCCTTATTATTCGTTTTCAATGTGCATTCGTTCTCAGGTATATTATTAAGTAGCATATTTACATAGTTTCTTCATCGAATATTGAATTATGTACCTACCTACCTACACACCAGATTCGAGTACCTAATTGATTGTTATCTACCTAGTACGTTTCGAATGAACTGGCGTGCCTTCGTATAGAATGTGCAATAAAGATCTCATTGGCTTAAGCAATATCTTCGCTAAAGGTGCTTCTCAGAATATATATTTAAAAACCTTTTTTTTTTCTATACATACTACATTTATCTTAAAAATGTGCTGACATTATCTCTTCGATTAATTTCTTCTGAGTGGCCAAACTGATACGTATTTATTTTAGTTTATGCATGTCATGCATAAACTAAGCAAACTCATGCACCACGTTTAGGCGTCGCATCTTTGAATTGTTTTAAAACATTAATAAACTGTAGGTACAGCTTGCGGAGCTTACTGTAAACCGGGACAGAAGTCCAAGTGAAGGTACGGAAGGTTGTATTTTATAATTGTAGGTATTTTCCCTTTTTGAAACGCTTTGTATTACCTATATAGATGGAATCGGACATATTCTTATATCGATGAAATTTTATTAAATTACCGAAAACGTTACTTGCTTTTTATTTGGACACAAGACACTAATATACAGTGTGAGTCTTCATAAAGTGCACATATCAAAATCAGGGAAACTACACCCCATTTCATCGACGGAAAAAATAAAATAAAAAATAAAAAAAAATATTTGTAAAAAAGGTGATAAACAATGGTGTGTAGCAAAACGATGCGCATGGGCTTTTTTCAAACGGTCACAAAAAATGTTGTTTTTGAGTAATAAACATGCAGTTTTTACTTTTAGAAAGCTTATGCCATGTAAAATAAGCTAGAATGAAAAAAAAGTAGGGTCAATAGCATGATTTTAGGAGAAATTGTAAAACAAATGCAAAAATAATGAAAAAAAATACAGATTTTCTTCAAGTTTCACTTAATTGTAAATTTATAGGGTTAGTTTTCTTGGATATTTTTACTTTATGGGTACGGCTTATTATTAGACATCATCACAAAATTTATTTCACTGCGATAACGCACTTAGTTTAAAATTATGACGATTTATCTAAATGGGTCAACAGGTGCAACTCATAATTTTTAAAAAATCATAATAAATACAAATATTTTTTTTTATTGATTTTTTTATTTTTTCCGTCGATTAAATGGGGTGTAGTTTCCCTGTTTTTGATATGTGCACTTTATGAAGACTCACATTGTATAGATGGAATCGGACATATTCTTATATTTTACCGAAAACTTTACTTGCATTTTATTTGGACACAAGACACGAATCATAACACTATTTATTCGTAGTAATTACATTGCCTACATTGTCTTCCTACTTCTTAATCGACTTTACAAAATCGTCATAGTAAACCATGAATAATTGTATATTAAATAGCCTTCACTAATGCAGAAGTCTTGTGTTACACCACCACAGGCAATCCATGGTATGGTTGTTTTGTTACCAATAAAAACCAAGTGGGGTGGCCAAGTGGGAGTCGCTTTACGCAACGAAGATTCCGTACTATTAATTTTATTCCGGATACAATTACATGTTTGTTTTTTGTAGGAAGACTCCGGCCATTGGATTAAGCTCTACCGATCAGAGCGAAACCTGAGTGCTTAGTGCGAGTTTTTTCATTCACAAATTTCAAATTTGTTTATGGCGAAAAAAAAATTGCAGATTTTCGGCGGTATGGCGACCATTTGGAACCGTCCGAAAAGTATGGCATGGTGATTTTCGTAAATGGCTGCACGACGATAATTAACTGTGCCAAAATTAGCCTGGTACAAATGCTTGAATTTTTATTTTTTTAATTAACGCATTCGCGTCGGTACGGCGGGCTGTAAGTCACACCGGAGAAGTATGGCATGACACTACCGCCTACTTTGTTTTTTATGGACTATCGGAAAATACTAAATTTTTTGTGGTACAAATCGTTTGACGCTCGTAATTTATCCGACGGGTTCGACTAACGCCCACGCGATTGGGCCGCCGGTACCAGCGCTATGACCATCATTTTTCTTTTTGTCATTGCGTACTAAGACCCCTGAAGAACCGCCATACTGTTACTAATGAGCAAGTAATTTGTGTCACTATCTCTCGGTCTACTAGTTTTCAGTAAGATTTAGACCTCTCTTAGACCAGTCTTAAGATTATTTTAGAACAATTTGTTTTTTTTCATATAATACCTACTAATAGCTGGCTCTGCAAACGTTAGGCCATGTTACACCCTACGACCAATTCTCTGACTTACCAAATGTACCCAATAAAATCGTAATAATCGGTGAACCCGTTTCGATGTACGATGACAATGTGAAATGTGCATAAAAAGCAGGAGGTACCTACTAGTAAGCGTCGATGAACCGATAAAGATAGGTACCTACGTCAGGATCGTGGCCAGTCATGATCTCTACCTACCTCCGGAATACTCAAGTGCCGATAACAATAAAAAAAACAGAAACATATTTCGATACGACCCTCCCCTGCGAATATCGAAATTGTAACTCCCTAGGTTTGCGTCACATAACAACACCTAGAATTGCAGATATCGATCCGGCTTTGCAGGTCACGGGGTGTAGCCACCTGCCCTAGTCTACGTTACTAAAATAAGACTGCAAAAGCATCACACACAGCCCATTGGAGCTCCAATTACCAGACGCCATTTTTTATTATGTGTCGGCCATTTTTTTTAGGCTTACTGGTCTGTACTACCATGGTACTAGTACCTAAAGTCTGTTCGCTATCATAGTGTCACTTTGATATTTACCGCCTCGGCACATGGCGGCTTTTGACAGAAGAAATTAAAGGAAGCCGACGCGACGCAAACACGCCAGTAAATTTGGCTCGCAGCTCGTCTCATTCTACTAGGTATTATGTAGATCACGCAAGTAAATAATTAAATCAATCAGTATTTTAAAATGGATTTATAACGAAACGATCCTGGATCACTTAGGTAGGTACCTATCCTAAATTCCGGTGGAAATGAATATTCTTAGGACACTTCGACTGATGAAGAGTAGTGTTTTATTTTGTGCTGCATTAGGTATATTATGTACCTACCATGTTTTTTTTTTCTATTTGAAGTGTTTTGGCCGTCTAAGTTGTATTATTGAAATAAAGGTTTTTTTACTAAAACCAAGATTGCCTTCGTGTGTACCGACACTATCCAAGCGAACGGACTTTACCTATACCAGCAGTGGACGAAAACGGTCTGATTGATTGTATGAGCTGTGGAAATTAATTGTACACTTTGACAGCTTAAAATTCAAATACTTTAATAGCCTTCATCATGTCCCCACCGAGTGGCACGGGTCTCTTCCCTGAGGAAGGTACAGGCCATACTCCACTACGGGGGCCAGGTCCGGCTACGTGGAGGCTTGAAGACTAGACTAGGCGTGGAAGACTAGTGGCTGGTCTTACTGTCAGAAGTTTTCAAGCCGCCCTAAGGCCTCTGACTTGGCTTAACGACTGCCATCTATCGACGGCAGCCGGCACCAACTGCTTAATTAGTCCACCCATGAACTAAACGCGCCGTATGTTGCTTAACCTTAGTGATCGTTTAAGATCACGCAGCCCGGGCTACGAGCGATTCCCACTCAGGCAGCCTTCGAGCGACTTGATACCTTGACTTAAGCCTTGATATCATATTTAGTTGTACCTAGTCTGTTTTTTAATTCAATGCAAAAAAATAAAACTGTCACGTGAATTGCTAGTACGCAAAAACCAAACAACCCCATTTTATTTCCAAGTAAAAATTGTTTGTGCTACGTACCTAGGTGTTATTTTTAGACTGCTCTTATGAGGAATTAAATTTTAAAGGCGGAATTGAGAATTTCGCTAAGTAACTACTTAACTCTACTGTTGCTTCGTCAAATTTCTCAGAAAAGAGCGTGATAGAACGTTACATACTTAAGTATTTACTTACGTGAAATTCTCAATTCAGAAACCGGCCGTCAATAAACTAAAGCATTGCGCTGACCAGACTTATGTCGGAAGTTTACTCAAACTACTCATTATGTGCATGAAAGGCGTCCGGAATCCGTCTGCTCCGAGAAATGTCCCATAGATCTTTCGCTCAAATATTTCTTTATACTTTATAAGTATTTTATTCCACACATAAAAGACAGATAAAACGCAACATATGTAGCATGTAGGAATCGCTCGTAGCCTGGGCTACCTGAGTGATCTTAAAAGATCACTAAGGTTAAGCAACATACGGCGCGTTCAGTCCATGGATGGGTTACCGTCTATGACTAACGCTAGTGGCATTTTTCCGAGCGATTCCGTGCTTCGCAAGGCACGTTAAGCAGTTGGTGCCGGCTGCCGTCGATAGATGGAAGTCGTTAAGCCAAGTCAGAGGCCTTAGGGCGGCTTGAAAACTTCTGACAGTAAGACCAGCCACTAGTCTTACAAGCCTCCACCAATCCAGACTTGGCCCCCGTGGTGGAGTATGGCCTATACCTTCCTCAGGGAAGAGACCCGTGCCCCTCGGTGGGGACATGATGGGTTGATGATGATATGTAGCATTCAGATTCATAAGTAGGTACCTACAGTAAAGTTACTTCCATTCCATTCATGGCAACTTTTCTACCTAAGCTGTCGTGTCAATATTTCTATAGCGCACCTATGTGGGTCTACCCTCCCACCGTTTTGTTTGTCATCAATAATTTTCTGTATTCACGCGGAAGGTCATCTTTCCCCACACCACTCTTGGAGGAACACCAATGCCAGCCCAAGCAAGCGGCCTGGGTGGGGCGATGCGCACTCTGTAGGTAGTCATCCAGTTTTCTCTATAACATCATTTATGCACTACCGCTCTGAAATGCCCTGCACGTGAAATCCATTACTGAGAGTGCCACTTATTGATCCGAAAGTGTCCTGCAAAAGCGATTAAAAGTGTGTCGGAGTGGATTTTATGCGAGTCTCGTGGATGCATTTTCCAGAAGTAACCATGGTAACCAACGCGGTGAGTGAGGGAGGGTGTTGTTTTCAGGGTCTAGGTCACGCCCTGAGCGGAGGCGCGCATGCGCGGAACTAAGCCTCCGGCCCAGCCTCAAACCGCTCAAGACTTCCTGATGGAAAGATCTTCCCGCGTCCATCCACAGTGAGTGCAGTTATTGCTATCGTGTATGTCAAGTCTTATCAGAACAATAAA
The DNA here is from genome assembly GCA_947310845.1 of Yponomeuta plumbellus. Taxonomy (NCBI): domain Eukaryota; kingdom Metazoa; phylum Arthropoda; class Insecta; order Lepidoptera; family Yponomeutidae; genus Yponomeuta; species Yponomeuta plumbellus. The sequence goes on along the minus strand of OX371192.1, from coordinate 8,220,795 downwards.
GTGATTCTGTTTTTCATACCAGTGTCGCTACTTTTCACCGTGATTATCAACGTCCGCCAGGTTTGTGCGACATAGGGCGATATTTCGATATTTTTTTTATGTTTCCCTCAGTTTTTGTTCATTGCGCCTTAAATTACGATGTAAGTAAGTAGGTACTACTTTGACTCATTGCTCGTACCTATAGTATAATTGGACAGCGTTATGTAAGAACAGATCAACCGACACTTTGTTAGAAATGAGAAAATGAGCTTCAAAGATTTCAAATTTAAAATAGTCGCTGTGCCTACATATTTTATGTTAAGAGCATAATTTTTACTCTGAAGGTCTAGCTGTGTACATAGTTTATGTCAGTTAAGAAAATATTGTGGTATTTAATTAACTTTTAAAACAATAGGCGTTTTTCCACTTAATTCGTTATTGTATTAATGCTCTATTCAGACTAATTTTATTTACAATAACGTACTATGCAACGATTACTGTCGTTTGATTCTATAATGCAATTTGTTTCGGGCGAAATAAAATGCGCGATAGGATTAAATCCAGATATTTTAACACAAAGTAGGTAATTAGTCAGTAAAACAAATGTTTTTCCATTCCTTAATCTAACATTTAGTCACTCATTACGATAGATACTTAGGTATTTTTTAATCATAAACGCTAATACTATTACAGGTCAATAATACAAATAAAAAATGCTTCCAAAATTAAAAATAAAAACAAGCTTCATCATCATTATCATCGGCCTATGCTTGTCCACTGCTGAACATAGGCCTCTCCCACTGCACGCCACTGAGCACAGTCCTCGGCTATTTTCATCCAGTTCTTGCCAGCCGTTTTGCAAAGATCATCGCCTCACCGAGTCTGAGGACGTTCTACACTACGTTTACCGATCCGCGGTCTCCAATCAAGAACTTAGCTACCCCATCGGTTATCAGTGCTTCAGGTGATATGGCCGGCTCACTGTCACTTCAGCATGCTAATTCGGTGAGCTATGTCGGTGACTTTGGTTCTCTGTCAAATCACTTCGTTTCAAATTCGATCTTTCAGAGAAACCCCGAGCATAGCCCTTTCTTTAGCATGCTGAGCGACTTTAAATTTGTAGACCAGCCCTACCGTGAGTGTCCACGTTTTGGCACCGTAACGGGTAGGACGCGCTGAGAATACTTTAGTCTTTAGATTCTGTGGAATTGGCTATGTGAAGACTCCACGTAGTTTCCCATACGCTGCCCAGCCCAGCTGTATTCTTCTATTGGCCTCTTTCTCGAAGTTGTTTTTACCCAACTGCATGGTTTGCCCAAGGTAAACCTACTTCTTAACAACTTCGATAATACTGCCTTGAACTCCAAGTCTGGACGGACATGTTCACTGAACATTATTTTAGTATTATCCAAGTTCATCCGGAGACCAATGCGTTGGGAAGAATCAGCGAGGCTGCTCATTGTTGTAGATCTTGCAGCGTTTCTGCCATGATGACGATGTCCTCTGCAAATGGCAAGTGTGAAAGGCCGTTCCAGTCCAACGTCTTGAACATATCCTCCATTGCATTTGTGAATAATTTGGGGGAAATAACATCCCCTTGTCTCACACCACGATGAATGGGGATAGGTTCAGACTGCCGGTTCTGGATTTGGACGGGCATAGTAGCGGTGTTATACAGACCTCTCAACACTTGGACGTATCGCCAGTCGATTTGGCATCGCTGCGAAAATTCTAGAATAGAACAGGTCTCGACCGAGTTAGCCACAGGGGCCGATTATACTCTTCGGTATTCTGTATAATCTGCCGTACCTTGTAAATGTGGTTTATCTATGGTGCCGTAACCAGATCGAAAGCCAGCCTGCTTAGGTCGAGTCTTCACGCAAGACGGTATGCGATGACTCTTGAAAACAGTTTGTAGACTTGGCTCTAGAGTGAGAGTTCTTCAGAAGGGTTTTATCACCCTTTTTAAAGAAAAACACGACAACCTACTTATTCTACGCCTCTGGAGTTCACCCATCAAAGAGGACAGCATCAAAGATGGTGTAGAGCTCCTTCACTACGGCTTTACCGCCGGACTTCAAGAACTCAGTTGTAATACCATCCTCTCCAGGGGCTTTCCCATTTTTAAGCTTTTTAAGAGCCATCGCGATTTCGTCTAGGCCTAGGGAGCCTGTAAAATTTTCATTCAATTTTCAAATTCTATTCAAATTCAAATTTTCAACCATCACCCAGTTTTGGTTGTAAAATAGGTTTTCCTTTAGGCCAAAGTGGTTCATAGAACTATGAATCACCTTGGCCTAAAGGGCAAATAGTGAACCACTGAACCTTTCAAGTAACTTTACTTGAAAGGTTCAATGGCTCACTATTTGTCCCTCTTTTTTGTCTTTTGCTAATATCAACGTCTTGAGGTGAACCACCATGAGTGGTGGAAAGAAATCTACCAAATTTATCCTTGTTCACAGCTCACATAATTTCCTTGCATATCTTTTTTTCTGTTTACTATTGTCTTCATCATTTTAGAAACTTCGACAAAGTCATTTTGGTTCCATTAGCCGTCAACTTGTTTCTCTTGCAAAATATCCTTCGGGAATAGCTTATGACGGAGGAATGATGCCCACGCCACCCGCTCGCGCCGTCACTCGCCCGAAATCCCGAAATTGCATTAACGAATCAAAAGCCAGTCGATGGCGTTTGATCCTCAATCAAGTGAAATATCGTACAAGTGATGATATGCATTTACGAATTTAACGCCATTTTTGGCTTGTGATTCTATATTGCGTTTTAAAAACGATTGAAATAACAAAAATTTTTAGTAACCCTGGCGCATAATTCTTTAATACGTAACAAATTGGTGCATAGGTTCTTACAAAGGTTGAACTGGCGCTTGATTCAACCCCTTATTATAAGGTACTAGAAGTGAGTTTTGAAGAAAAAAATAGGTGAATACCTAGTTTATCATGCCTGGAATCGAACTGCATTCATAACTTTTTTTTTCGATTTTGTCGCTTAATTCGATCTTACACGCAGTCCAATTATAAGACTTAATGGTCCACTTTCAGGTATTTCGGTAATCTAAAGTTTAGGCCTTTTTGATGTTTGGCCGTCGCATCGCAGTTCAGATTAATTAGACATGCATGATAGCATACCATTAGTGACGAGACGCGAGTCTCCCCCTCCTTTCAAAAAGCATTACCCTACTTGTCCGGAAAAAACCCGCCCCCATTTTTAGAAATAGTTCGGTAAAATAATAATAAATTTATATATTTTTTAAATACTTCGCTTTATAGGTACCCTGTGGCACACTAACCCCCGGTTACCCGAACGCTAACAGTATCTATGTTAATCTACAATACCTACTGTTAACAGCTCTGTTTTTTCTTATCTGTATCTTCGACAACTGACAGGTATTAACAATAGATTAACAGACTGTTAGCGTTCGAGAAACTGGCGGTTAACATTGAAACTGATTATTACGGAATAATCTCTTTTTATTATAATGTTTTCATCAAGCTAGGGATCGACTGACAGCAAAAACAAAACGTACGATTGTTTTCAATCAATTCAAACTGAATAGCCGGCTGAGCCGGCCTCTATACACTACAACCAGGCAGGCCTAAACAAAAGTCTAAAAAAAATAACATTTGTTCGTACAGCGCGAAAAAGTCGAACATAATGTTTGTAGGTACATACTGTATGGTGTATACATTTGTAAAGTTTAAATCGATAGGTAATTCATGGACAGGAATGTTATAAATAACAACTTATAAATAAACTTATAAATAAGTTTAAAAGTGAACTCCTAAATTTGTAACATGTTCTAGGTAAATGAAATAAAAAAAAATTTTTTTTTGACATACAACAAATTGCAATATGAACGACGATATTATGTAATTACAAAATAGTAACTTAGTTTCAAACAAGTTCACTAATAAAAGCGTGTTAAAAATATGGAACATGCCTCGCGAACTTTTTAACTAAGTATGTTAAAAACACGAAGCTCTATGCATTTAAGTAATAATACGTAAAAGTATCTATAGTAAGAGCCATTTTGCAAAGTTCTGATAGCATGATTCAGGGTAGTTAAAGCGAACCAATCGTACCTCAAATAAATTGTATTAGTCACAGACGTAACGAATATAAGTAAGTAGAAAAACCCGCAGACAGCTCTGCTTACCAAGAGTCCGGCGGCGGCGTTTGTTTTGAACATAGAGAACTTCTGGAAGCCATGACGTGGGCAATAAAAACATTTACGGCCTAGCCACGGGGATCGGCGCGGTGCGAACGGCGGTGCGGCGGGCGGGGCGGCAAACTGAAACAAACTCATAGAAATGTACACTGTAGCCGTCCTTAAAAGGCATAACAGGTAAACAAACTTAACGCACCAAAAAAATGTGACATTTCATAGTGTTGGTTATTACTAAATGAATGATTGATGAATGAAGAATTTCATTATTGTGTGAATGAAATTTAAGATTATGTTTTGTTTGATTGGGTGATTCAGTTTTATACTTAATTTAATTTTACAGGCTCTCTGACTAATGTCGTCAAACATGTTTTTGATAAGTTTCAAATCAACAATAAACAAGAAAACGAGCATAATAAGTAACAACCCAAGGCCATGGGTTGTAATGCTGGAGGACCCAAAACACAATAAAAACCTGGCAAGGGACACCCCTTACTAGGTTTTTAAAATGGTTTTTCGCCTTGCTAGGTTTTTGAAATTGTCAAAGACGGTTGGTTTTCACACGCCATCGATAGAAACCTTGCTAGGTTTTTAAAGTTGTCAATCAGCCATACATTCAGTTATAAAAACGTTACAATAAGGGCCTGCGCAGACGAAGTACTTTTCTCCGCGGACTCTTTTATCCGCTAAAATAGATCGCTTACAACACCTGTATCGAGTAACTCAAACGAGGGATTAAAATTACTACGTACAAAAAGTCCGCGGATCCGCAGTCCGCGGAGAAAAGTCCGTCGTCTGCGCAGGCCATAATAATAAGTAAGGGCCATAAAACATGATCTATTTTATATTTATGATAACTATTAAATTCTGTGTAAAGGCAAGGATACATAGCATCTTTTGATCTAACTCTAATGTCTAGCTCTTATATTCTCAGTAAGGCAAGCTCTCGAAGTGATCAACTCGTTTTTTGGCTCTCATGTAAAATTTGTCTCAAGACACTTACTAGGTTTTGAAATTGTCCAGGCGACATAACTGGTTAGTATTGCCATGTATTGTAAAAAAACATAGCAAAAAGTTTCAATAACGTGCGAGGTTATACAAAAAATAAAATCAATGAAACTTAAACTTTTTTTTAAATAAAATATTGAATATAATATAACAAAAAAATGGGGGTTAAATTAAGTTAAATTTTATACCAACCGCCATTTATTTTGTTACTTTTGTTTGGCGTCCCAAAGTTATGGGACATGAGGGAAAAGTACCTTAAATATCGTAAATAGGGTATTTTACTGAAAGAAGACTTTATGTTATTTTTAAAAGTTACTAATTTTGCATTCAAACATTTTCTAAGAATTATTTGTCTCGAGTTGGAATCGAACCGACTTAAATATTTTTAAAAAAACCCTACTTTTATGATGCCAATCGAAAGAATAGCCAAAAAATTATTACTCTTTTTAAGTAACATAGTATTTTAAAAGTAAGGAACCGCGTGAAATTAATCATTTTAATCAAATTAAAAAGATACATGAAACTGCCGTAGACAATTAAGTGGGTATTTTTTTGTAAATTAATTAATTAAATGCTCAAAATGTGATCCCTCTTGTCTTATGCAAATCGCCATTCTTTTAATGAGTCCGCTGCGTGTTGATTTTAATTTTTAATTTTAAACTTAATTGACTACGTCAGTATGTTTTTAATTTGATTAAAATTATTAATTTCACGCTGTTTCTTTCTTTTAAAATACTACGTTACTTAAGAAGAGTTCTTACTTTTTGGTCATTCTTTCGATTGGCATCATAAAAGTAGGGGGTATTTTTTCATTTAAGTCGGTTCGATTCTTAACTTTTAAAAATAACATAGTCTTCTTTCAGCAAAATACCCTATCTACGATATTTAAGGTACTTTCCCTTCATGTCTCATAACTTTGGGACGCCCTGTATACCCTAACTTCCAACTTTAAAATAACATCGCAATAATTTCATTCATTCGTTCTTTCATTCACTTCATCCCACCACAACAAAAAAAAATACAAACTAATCTGTGTAGTTTTGCTAACCTGTGATCAGAAATTCGATGAATTTAGAATTTCGCAAAAAATAATAATTCTAAGCAGAATTTAGGCCAGTTTTCATTGAAATGTAATGCCCCTGTGTCTTATCTAGTGTCTACCATTAAATTTGGTAATCTACATCGAGTGATGTTTGTGGAATGCCGTGTTTTGTGGTCGAGTGAAGTTTGTTTACCTGTTATGCCTTTTAAAGACGGATACAATATACGGAGCAAGCCACGCGGAGCGGCGAACGGCGGCGCGACTGGCGAAATGTACCGAGCGGCGACTGGCGGCGACTGGCGGCGCGGCCGGCGAGTGATTCAAACACATGAACAAGTACGGCGCAAGCCACGGCGTCGAGCGGCAGTCGCGGCGACTAGTGCAGAGATCAAACGAGTTTAGTTGTTTTCGCCGCGAATAATAAATACCGAGACTGTTATTGCTGAAATACTAACAAAATGGGGTATATTTGTTACTTTGATAAAGAACATAATTACCTAAAAGTTATTTAATTTCATGAAACATTAATATACAGAGTAACATTTAATTAACTAACCATATTTTAGCAGCAATATTTCTGAAAAAATGTAGTTATGAAAAAAAATCATTGATACCTACTATCATTCTCCAAAATATGGTCAGTTTAATTAAATGGCACCTATGTATTAGATCAATTTTTCAGCGGCACTTAAAACTCTAGCTGCATTGACTTTTTTCCAACCCTGAAGAATATATTCGACAATAATTCTAGCAGACTCGAAAAATGTTTCGGTGGAAAAATGTGGAATTCTCCATAGTATACCTCGATTCCTATTAAAATCTATGGAGTAGATTACGCTCTTCCAAATATTATGTATTGAAAAAAAAATATATATTACTTTGAGATAAAGACATTTCGCTCTTGACCGGCCTGCCCTACTCAGCCCTACTAGTCGCGGCGGCAAACGCGCCTGCCCGTGGCCGGCAAACCGCGCCGCGCGAATTTTCGTCCCGCTTGCCGCACCGCCGTTCGCGCCGCCGTTCCCCGTGGCTAGGCCGTTAGGTAATAGGTAGGTACAACGCTAATGTTATCAGTTATCTACTGGAGCATGTGGAAAAACTATATAATGCCTCTAAACGAGCAATTCTTGTATAATATATTCGTCATCAACACATTATGTCCCCACCGAGGGGCACGGGTCTTTTCCCTGAGGAAGGTATTGATCTAGCTAGGTTTCATTTTTATAAACTTCGTTTTATCCGTGTTTTAGGTAACTAAATACATTACGTTATTATTAGATTACGAAGGTAATTTTTGCATCAATCTGCAAGCTTGTAGTAGCTTAGGTGGGACATCGGGCGGTCCGGAAATGAAAAGACCCCAGAATCCTGAAGAGAGAAAAACAATTATTGGGAGCTAGAAAAACGAGATTACAAAAAAAGCCGAGCAAAGCTCGGTCATCCAGGTAGGTACTATACTATAAACGATTAATAATTATACCATTCGTGTGTCGTTCGTTCCTAGTGTTTCATGTCGTTCATTTGGACTATGCAGGGTTTAAGTGAATATTTTGTAAGGCCTACATGTATAGGTACCAACTAGATACGTTTACTGCCTTTTGCGAAAGTAAAACAACATTTCAATGCGAAGCGAACAGATTAGCCAAATTGTTCTTATGGCTGTATGGAAAAGGTAGATTTTATGTGTTCACAATTTTTTCCTTTACACGACTTTAGGTATCGATCTCAAGTTAAACGAAGATTCCGTTCTCTATGCTTGCCAGAACATAATATCAAGATAGAGTTCCTTATCATTTTCAGCACCAAATGATGCTCAAACCCATTTCATGCATGAGCCAGGCGACAATTGGCAAACAATTAGGTACATCGCTGTTTTAATTCAATGAAGCACGTCGAGAAGTTCTCACTAGCTGTCGTGTCGTGTCGCTTCAGACGAGGTCACGGCACGGCTTTCAGCCGAAAATTTTTGGTCCACGTGCTAGGAGCGGCGTCGCTCATTCATGCGTGCGAATGAATGAGGCGCAGTGACGCTGGTGGCGGGCGCGCTCGCGCTCTGGCTGAAAGCAGTCGCCCGCCGCACGCCAGCGCGCACGACGCGCAATGCGCTCGCGCACCGCGAGTGACGCTTGTGCCAGTGCCCCCCACACCTAGCTCCACGCCACGCTCGACACCGGAACCTCTATCGGTGCGTCATCTCTATCCAAACCACTGCCTAACGCCGAATTCATTTTCTCGACGACCTTGAACTCTCTTTCATTCTCGTGCTAGTATCTATGCACGAGAATTGAAGATAATTTATTTCGAATCATCCTCTTAATTGAAGTTGACTGAATGAGTAACAAAACAACACAAAAACTTTCGGTACCTACTGCCACTCGTTATTTATTTGGGCATGCGATTATTTCAATCTCCTACGCTATGTTGAAGATGCTACTTCGGTTTTACTTAGAAATGATAACATTAAGAAAGTAAATAGGAAATTAGAGGTAGCAATGTAGACTGACATTTTATAAGACCGCTCAGTTCTTATGATTGAGAAGAATAGAGAACAGCCTGTTCACGATACAGTTCAGGTTAGAAGCCCCTACTGGTAACAGTCTAAGTAGTTAAGAAGTTTTATAGGTACTCGTGTCAATTTCGTAATACAAGAATATGGGCCTCGCTCATACGAAACAGGAAGGAGCTCGCGTCTTGTACGTATAGCGCCTCGATTGATGTTATCGCCCATCAAGCAAAACGACCTGGGAGCCTATTCTCACTTCATTAGCAAATAAGACGTATACGACTCTAAGGCGTATGACTTGAATTCTACATAAAAAAGTCATAAATTCGAATGAAAAAAGAAATGTCTAACGACTATAACAGTAATCTGTGAATCCTACGTTCCATTTTCTCGATTGTAAATTGAAAGTTAGTCGAATCTTAAAACATTTACAATTTCACTTTTAAATTGATATATTTTGCGGCAAATTATTACTTTGTGTGTTATTTTATAAACTAAGAAACTGTTTAGGTACAAAATATACGTTATTTAGAAGTTTAATACACTTAACTCTTAAAATTTTCAACTGAAATTTTACTTATAACGAAACGGCAACGTAGGGAACGTTGGGCGAGTCCATTAAAATAGACTTGCCCTACGTTCCGTAATGCGATAAAATCAATTACAGCGCGAATCCGACCAAATTTAGTAGTCACAAAGTATCTCGCACGGAGTAGGGTTTTTGTGCCTACTGCACTTAAGTGGATTCGCGCCAGGCAACGTCGTACGGAAAGTATTCTTGGAATTTCCAATCAAGAAACGTCAACTATCAATGAATGCGTTCAAATTTCATACGCCTTTTGCGAGTCGCATGGTAATTACCATGCGACAAGATGACACCTCAAAGCGAACGAAAATTGTTAGCAAATTTGCGTATACGACTTTGTGAGAATACATGAAACTGATTTTTATGCGACAAATGTCTAATCCTTCGAATGTTTGGCGTCTACGCTTTCAATTCGCATGGGCGAGAATCGGCTCCCAGGGAGCCGATTCTCGCTCGACTTTTGCAAGTCGCATGGTAATTGAACGCATTCATTGATAGTTGAGGGTGGGTGTATTCCGAAATGCGATAAAATCGATTACAGCGCGAATCCGCTTAAGTGCAGTAGGCACAAAAACCCTACTTCGTGCGAGATACTTTGGGACTACTAAATTTGGTCGGGTTCACGCTGTTATTGATTTTATCGCATTACGGAACGTAGGGCAAATGGACTCGCCCTACGTTCCCTACGTTGACGTTTCGTTATAAGTAAAATTTCAGTTGAAAATTTTAAGAGTTAAGTGTATTAAAATTTTAAATAACGTATATTTTGTACCTAAACAGTTTCTTAGTTTATAAAATAACACTCAAAGTAATAATTTGCCGCAAAATGTATCAATTTAAAAGTGAAATTGTAAATGTTTTAAGATTCGACTAACTTTCAATTTACAATCGAAAAAATGGAACGTAGGATTCACAGATTACTGTTATAGTCGTTAGACATTTCTTTTTTAATTCGAATTCAATGTCGCATGGTGTCCAGAATACAGAATTTGGGCGTCGTTCGACTTTTTTATGTAGAATTCAAGTCATACGCCTTAGAGTCGTATACGTCTTATTTGCTAATGAAGTGAGAATAGGCTCCCTGGCCCTAGACTCTGTTAAGCATTGGTCTGAACAATAGCAAGAGTACAAGAAACCACTGTTTTCGTCAGATCTTTTTATTCAATTGCAATGCATTCGCGTAAGTGCTAAAAATAACGCCAAACTTAGTGGATATACACTGTTTTTTGTATTGGTACTTAGTAACTATTACCTATCTTAACATAATGAGATGTACCTACGAACGTATATTTTTTTTAAGAATACACAGTCGAAACATGCTTGTTCATTGCGATATCTTGTAACTCTCTATTTTTTCAAGCGAACGACTAAGTGTCAACATGTCAAAAAATTTGGTTTTTCAATATGCCACATTTATAACACTGCATAATATTTAGCAAAGTTATACAGAACGATATGCCTAATAAATACCATTAAGCAATTAACACAATAACACTGTTATTACCTGATTTATCGCCCACTTGCAGTTTATTTAAGTAATATTTTATTTTATCATGAAAATACCATTTGCTTAAGAGATCTATGCCCCAAAAAATACCTAAAATTTCAGTGGTCCTCAAATAAAAGCGATCCTACTGCTGCCAAATATGTTCGCAACTAGGAAAGATGACGGACTTTTGTTTAAAGGCCGATTATGGTCGACTATTTTATGCTAATGGGCTACGCGAAGTGTAGGAAGAAGTATGGAGAGCTGACTACGAACCTCTTTTTTAATTAAAGACAAAAAAAAGTAAGATTGACGTTGTTGTTGATGGGAGTGCGACTAAAGAAAATAAAATAGGTAACTTATCTTTAGTCTGTTCATCATTGTAAATAAGGTATTGGTAAAGTTTTTTGGTCCACCGTCCAGTTGTTTTATACTTTTGTGTTTGTTATTACGAAACGGAAAATATGGGCGAGCGAGCCGGACCCAACGCTGATACTGCCAAACCGATGTATACGATGCCACAGAATACATAATAGTACAACGATGCAAGCAAAGCTGCGTGCATGAGCTATTTTGAGTGAGATGTAAGTTTGAGAGATGCTGTGTCTTTGTTTACCTTTAGTCGTTCGCTTCAGTAAATAGAATATAGGTAGGTAGGCAGGCATAATTTGGCATTGCTTGCTTTTGTTTCGGTTTTGTTTTGTTTGACCGATATAAGTTAACAGAATATCAGAGATACCCGACACTTGCGAACCGTGACAATAATAAACTATAGCCGTTATCTCAGCTTTCTTTGAAAGCTGAAGAGGCTTTTAACAAACTTCGTGTTATCAATGGCGCCAGTCTGCTTTTTGCTAGGAGATAAAATTTGGAGTCAGCCTGGGGCGGTGCAATATTTAAAAGCCGGTAGGTAAGGACGGTTATTGTTAGACATTTGTCCTACAGGCCATTATTACAAGGCTGTACTAAAGTGATACCATGCATCAATCTATAGTTCAATTCTACTTACAAACATTTTAAAATAGCATTTACTGGAAATGCACCAGTACATGGATCTTCCTAATGTCTGTGTGCCCGACAAATAACTTTACCAAACGACATAGACTTTGGACTTTGTTTGGACGTATGTATTTCGGATATCCTACCTTAGTTTACTCAAATAACAAATCATTAACATTAATGCTCTCACGAGTCCATCGGAAATAGGATTTTTGTTCAGGGCCTCAATTCTGTTACATTATAGTACGATGACAGATACACGGTCGGGTCACGTGACCTGTTTTTTTCATACCATTGACGCCTAGAAGATTTGATAATTGTGAGCGCGTACACTTAAAGCGGCAATGAAACTAGATCGCCACGTTCATGCAGTTGTAATTGTACTACAATGCACATAATGTAGGTCCAGGTTATCAGCCGGGTAATAGAACAACAGTATAACCGCCTTATTATAAGCGAAAAAAGGAGTTAAACCTACACTCTTTTAACTTATCAACGGAGCGCATTTGCGGGCAGTGAAGGCGCGCGGACGGGCGACCTCGTGCAGATAAATCTATCAATGAACGAGATAAGGGGACCGCGTGGCACGCAACTAGAGGAAGTGCCTCGCCGTTCCCCGCGACCCCGCGGGGCATATTGCCCCGCTGTCGAGTGCCTACATCCTTACCGACACTCGGTTTAGCGTGACTGACGCATAGTGTGACCATGCTGAGAAAGAATATACCTACTACTCCACGGGAGCTGAACGGGAGTTGATGCTGAGCAACTAGCTGAATACTAGCTGAAGGTGTTCTTGATAGATAGTTATCGGTAGACCACTGGCTGCCTTAGGAGTGACGCATAAAGAGTGACCATGTATATTTCATAGAATTACAATTCATTGTTCACTCTTGACAATACGACGTACCGAAGTGGATTAATCATACTCGTAGATTAGAAGTAGGATTCGGCTACGCAATGTACAGACTACGAAACGCGGCCCACACCTGAATAGTAACTGAAGGTACATTTTCATAGATATTGCATTGTAGGTATTTGTTAATAAAATAACAAGTTACAATTGCTAAAATAAATAACAATGTCTCCTCTCATGTCCAAATAGATTGTTGCCTTTACAAAACGAAATCATCGTGACCCTGCAGTAGTCCACGGAGCTCAACCCCAAATACCAAAAGGACTATTTCAGATTAGGACTTTTGTAACGAGACCAACACTGATAAACACAAAAAACATCTCGTGTGTTATGATATTCGCTTTGATTTTGTTGTTGCGTAGTCGATAAAGAACATTATAGTTTTGCCATGTCGTCCATCCGTATGTCTGCACGCGGCTTAGCACAGAGACGATAAGTGTTAGAGAGCTGAAGTTTGGAAAATAAATTATAGGTACTTATCTATCACGCCGACAAAACGGCACAATAAAATGGCGGAATTTTTTTTTTGGTAAATTTGCCGAATCACGGCTGCTCCACCTCGAAAGTGCTCCAAATTTTTTTTTACTGCTTTTTATCACTCGGTAATGGTGTACCATGCAATAATATGGTGGCGCATGCTATGGAACCCCATAGAAATTAATAATGGAACAGGGATGGAACCAAATTTTTAACCTCCCCTTCACCTAAATTAGGGATGCAATTTTTTTTCTCGCCTACCGCGCCATAGACTATCGGTTACTTCGTTTAAAAATATTCTTTGAGTAGGAAGACCATTCAATGTAGGGTTCCGTTTGTGAAATATTAACCCTAGAGTACCTACTCGCTCTATGAATATTTTGCTGCCCGCGCCAATTAAATCCTGTTATTTTATACAATGAATTTGTCAAGGTCAAGCGTCCCAGTAGTACCTCCCAGTACCCTGCCTCCTGGTTTTAGAAATTGGAAATAATTCAGTACGAGGGTTACCGCTGGTGGTGACCGCTTTTGTAGGGGTGTCGCGATTGGTAGCAAAACGCCCACAGTGTAACTCTCATATAAGTATAATTTGTGTATTTTGTTTCGAGATTAGTTGCAATATAATATTGTTTTGATGTAGATATCGAAATAATATTGATATTTCGTTTGTTTTGATCAATAATTATTCGTCGTTTGTTAGGGCTCGTACCTGAACGGTGCAAGGAGTGGGGTGTGAAGGGTGATCCTATTTTACTCGGCCTCCGCTGTGGTCGGTCTTCCAACCTTGCAAGTCATTGTTCCTTTTCTTTCAAATGTATCTATGCATTATTGTATATTGGAACTCTTGGTACGCGAGTTTCAATCGCACTTTGGCTTAACCTCACTCGAGCTTGGCACTTGTCTAATAGTCCAAGATTTTTAGATGTCCGCTCTGCATAAAATCCTTCTACGTGATTTTTTGATTGGATTATGTCGGAGGGTGCCCCCCAAGTATAAAACCGAGTTTCTGTCGCCCAAAACTGCGAGCGTTAGCCGCCATCTTGGAAAACGTTTTTTTGCATATATCTCGGAAACGGTAAGTTTTACGTTAAAAACCGAAAAGATCTTTTTTGTAGAGAACAAAATTTCCCATCTTTTTTGTACCAAACTTTTCCCCCTATTGTTGATATTTTCCGATATATTTAAGTAAAAAAAACCAAATTTTTTGTTTTTGCAAAGTAACTCAATATTTTTTGGAGATACGAAAAATATGTTTGAATTAAAGTTGGAGAGCATGAAATTTTCTACAAATTTTTGCATAGAACTTTTTCTTGCAAAATTGCAAAATAGTTGCTGAGTTCTAGCTGAATAAAAATTGATACCTGGAATCGAAAATCAGCGACGAGCGGTAATACGTTACTCTGGCATGCAAACCAAAAAGTATAATCGAAAAATTTTATCATGGAGATGGTAACTATTATATAAATAGTTAATATATAACTATTATTTTTAACTTATAATTTATAAAACCGAAGAGATATAAAAGATATATGCAAAAAAACGGTTTCCAAGATGGCGGCTAACGCTCACGGTTTCGGGCGACAGAAACTCGGTTTTATACTTAGGAGGCACCCTCTGACATAATCCAATCGAAAAATCTCGTAGAGGGATTTTATGCAGAGCGGACCGATTTTTGGTGCTAAAATTCCTGGACTATAAGTCTTTCAAAGAAAATTAGAAGGACCAAAAAAGGGTGCAATACATGTGCGAAGTTACTGTACAACGAACATTGGTATGTGTGTAATGACTGTTTGGCCGAAATATACCTATGTTTTAGATGATGAAAACGCTTAAATTTTGTTTCCAAGTTATAAAGTTATTATTTTATGAAAGTTAAGGCAAATATGTTGCCAAAATTCAAGAAATTTTACCTAAGATTGCTCGTAGCATTTTTTTCTAATAATAAGGACAAAACGCATTAAATTTTGCTCTTTTTGATAGTCGATGTTTAATGTAGATGTTTTATTCTTCGTTCTTCCTTTGAAAATAATAGGGTAGTTTCCAGGGTCAAAATAATTAAATTCTATTTAGTCCGTATTTTAGATTATAAAAAAATATTGGACACGTATTTTTCTTTTTTCGATTAAACAAAAAATAACAAAGATATAGCCTATTAAAATTACGTGTGACGTCACTCAGTGTTAAAAAATGCCGCATGGCGTGACGTCACATGTAACTATAATGGGCTATATCTTTGTCATTTTTGGTCTAATTTACAATGAAAAAAATACGTGTCCCTTATTTTTGAATAATCTAAAAGACGGACTAATTAAATTTTTTAGGGCAACTAGCCCATTGTAAACATATTGTATACATTTTTATTGTTTGCAAGAAAAATAGACAAAATATATACTATTTGGTATGGGCAGCAAAATGTTCCCCACGCATTCACTCACGTTTCACGGAAAGTCGCGACTTCTAGGGTTACGTACGATTAAAGCGTAATTTTTTGTCCGAGTCCGGTTCCACCTTCCATGACCAAAAATTTAGGGCAGTAGGTAACACATATAATTAACTAAAAATAAATAGTATCACGGCTGTAGGTATAAATTAACGAGTAAATGCCGACCAACTTATCAAATAAATCTTACCTAGTTACATAATTCAATGCTAGTTACTACAAAATACATCGTCAACATTTTTAATGGATTATTTTTAACTGCACTTTGATAATGTTGTACCTAAGTTCTGTAAAGCAGACACACTCGCTCTCTCTCTCTACGGAACCATACACCACCTACACTGCGCTTGGCCGGTTTTTCTAGAGATTTCGGATTTGCTCTCCTAATAAAAGTTAACCCGTAGAATTATCCTTTTAAACACCGGATCTTCCGAAACACCCTGTGGAACTAACTAGACCTAACAGTGGATGTTTATAAGGAGAATATTATTATCATTCATGACACACATACTGTATGCAAAAGAGATGCGTAGGTTGCTTTGCAGTCTATGTATGGGTAGGTACTCGTGTACACAAACAAATCGTTATTCTTAATTTGCGAATATAGCAACTGTTGCGGTCACTAATTTACTTTGTAGGCGTGACTAAGTGGACACGCGAAGGGCGTATGTGTATTATTACTAACTTTTTGCGAGTGTGACATTAATTGGCTACGCTATTAAGCTAATAAAATGCTCAAACGAAACGCGGTCAATGATGGACCAGTACTTAGTAAGTACTTACATAGGTAGGTTTAATACTATGCCCTACACACAGAAATCTATACTTAAAATAAGCCAATTCGTATTGGCTTATTCGTATTGGATGTTTTACACAAGTAAAGCTTGACAAAATAAAGGTGGAATAAATATGAGGGCGCAGCTGCATTACATACCTACATGTGACCACCCCAATAGTGTGATTAAATAAGTTTGATACTTTTAATTTATATAATTTTATCAAACTGCGGTAGGAAGATACTGTTTTTTATATTTTTCATTTATTATAATATTTTTGCATATTTTCACAATTCATTTGTATTTTTTTCATTTATATAAGGGCCCTCGCCCACGGCGGATTTTTGCACGCGCGACGGCATCTCTACTAACGCGCGTAGGTCGCTTTTGCAACGCGCGACCGTAGCGCGGCTGTTGCGCTGCTGACGCGCCACCGTAGCGCTGCTAACGCGCCACCGTAGCGCGGCCGTAGCGCTACAAAAAGCCGCCGTGGGCGAGGGCCCTGGATTACTCAGGCAGCCGGGGCTACGTGACGTCGCTGTCGTTGTCGGCGCTTCGGCTGCTTACGTAAAAGCAGCACCAAAGACAACGTGACTAATGTTGCCTCAACTGAGTCCATCTTGCAACTGTGGCGATTGGAAGCGCGACGGTAGCGCGTTTGCATCGCGACAGAAGCGCTACGGCCGCGCGACGGTGGCGCGTTCGCATCGCGACAGAAGCGTGGTTACGTGGGCGAGGGCACACAGCTAGCGACCGCATCGCGGCTGTAGCGCGGCGAACGCGTCACCGTCGCGCGGCCGTAGCGCTACAAAAAGCCGCCGTGGGCGAGGGCCCTAAGCCTTTTCCCCCAAATGCCATTTCACACGGTCTCTCGCCATTGGCATCAGACGGACAATTTTTTATTTATCTGTGTTTTTTTTCTATATATATGAACAGTGTGATTTAAAGTTTATGTATGTATGATTTAGAAATATCTTGCTTATTGTTTAGTTGCACCGACTACCCGTCATTTAGCTTTTCAAATTTTTTGTCAATGGTTGTCTAGAAGAAAGTTGTGTACAGTAAACTATAATCCTAATATCTTGACATAGCCGAGCTAATATTTTACTATTTTACGAGACAGTTATAGTTTCACAACAATACCGGACACGAGAAACTGCCTTCAATGCCTAAATAACTGTCTATGGCCACCATACCCGGTAAAGAACCGTATAGTCCACTTTCGCATCCTAGTCGTATAAGGCTCGAGCATATCGAAGAGTTGCATAACTGATAGGTATCGACGCAAACCGCTTTCCACCTGCATGGCTAAGATGCGCGGGCGTCGATGTGGGCTAAGAATTTGGTTCCAAAGGCCTGCGTCTGTTAGCCATGGGCAGTGGATCGCGTTGCGAAATCGCGCGACACAGGTACAGTCGACTGCTTATCGACCTCTAAATTTTTGAACTAAACTATCGTAACATTAGACATTATTAACTATATTCAGGATAACTTACATGGCTTTTTGTCGGAAGAGTTCGACCCGGTTTCGCTCTGATTTGCAGCGCTTATTCATTCATGGTGAGCAGGACGGAGCCCGCGTTGATTGCTCCACATTATCGTCACTCCTTCAAAAAATAATCACCCCTTTTTATTATTTTTTATTATACCTTATTTAACACAGAACCATATAATAGTTACCGGTAAAACCTCAGAATAGTCCTTATTCTGAGGTTTTAGAACGCAGCCGTAGCGAAGTCGGGCTGGTGACTGTAGTCACCATGGACGTTTGAGTGGTGTACAGTACAGTGCCACCATCTTATCTGTTCAGTTGATAGCGGCGCTAGTGGAGAATTCAGTAGTAACATTTAAGAAATTTACCTAGAAAAATGAGAATATTTTAACGTCTTTCAATTACTAATAAAAATATATCTATAAATCTTGGTAATTGATTAAATAATACAAAAAATGGGGAATAGGATTTACAATAATTCGTTAGTTACAATTTTGCCCACCTGAACAGATAACTTGGTCTTGGTGGCGCTGTAAAAATGTCGATGATGCAACTGATTGTTGTAATATTTAAGCAAAGGCATATTATACCATAAAGCATTGGCGATTACAGAAGATCCATCGGTATTGGTCCAAAGACAGGTCCTAGGACAAAATACTGCTACCATAAGGCCGACTTTGACTCTACAAGAAATCAACTGGGTCTCAGAGTTCTCAAGTAGGTAATTTTGTGAAGCTGTAGAATTCTTACGAAACATTGCATTCATTTAGTCGGAAAAGTTGGTTCCAAAATTATAAATTTTGCAAACACATTTTTTTATTAAAAGCTACGTATAGGGAAACTAATATAAGTATACTGTATATTTAAAATCTCCATAGTTGAATTTATGCTTCAAACCCTCAGACAAAATTTATCAAAATCTTACTCATTTTATTTCAACCAATAAATAAAACTTCCGAGGTAACAAACATAAAAAAATTGTTTAATTGAGAACCTCCGCCTTTTTTTAAGTCGGTTAAAAATGTAAATTCTACGAGCGATACAGTATGCTCCATATAAGAGCAGCTTTAAAAAGCTCAATGCTATGTGCTGTAAGTGTTCCCAATATTAAATGTATAGCTAAATATTTTTAAAAAATATAGTAGCTTCTAGATAATTCTTACCGGTTTCTCATTGTGCGACAGTTATTATAATTACCATCGTATTGAATATCAATGCTTGTGCAACCACGTCAGTGGGCGGGGCGACATTCTCTGAATAGGCTAGGTTATTAGGTGTGGGTACTACCACATAATAAAAAATACAGAAGAGAGGACTGGTTCACATTGCAATTAAATTGTAAGCGTACCCACCCACCCCAAGTAACTTAGCTTGTGTTGTATCAACCACGAGCACTTTTCTAATATTTCATCACAAGATAGTATGGTCTACCTAAAACTCATAGAACAAAATGGAAAAACAAACTCTAATAGGCTATTTGACAGATTTCTGAAAACCATCTCATATGTTTTGTTGGTGTCCATGGAGTCTTCAGAAAGTGGTCATTTTAAATTCTATTGTGTATTTCTTGTAAAAAAAGGCAAACGAAAATTTACTTTTGAAATAAGCCGCCAAAACGCTATCTTGGGCAATATGGCGTTGCACAGGTATTATGACGTCACTTCCGAGTAAACCAACCAATGAACGTAAGGAATGAATGACAGACGCCATTTTTACTGACATGTGACGTAATCATAGGATCAGACAATCCAGGCCGTTTTCGATACCATGGCAGCAGATACATAATTATGAAATTTTATCTTAAGTTTTTTTACAAATAATAATGACAATAATAATAATAGTTTTAAGTATAAATCTCCAGTAATCGACACCGAATCTCCAGTAATCGACCCCCAGTCATCGACAGTTACCAGTTACCGACACCCAGTTATCGACTATTACCTATAATGTGTATCTACCAAATCACAACCCCTTTAGTGGGTAGTTAAATTATAATAACTGTTTAATAAGTATTCATTTATTGTCCACAGTACAATGTTCGTATTTTTCTTTCTAAATCATACAAATACACACATAGGTACACACTTTTGTAATATAATAAAAAAGGTCAATATAAGTAACAAACAATAATAATTGGTAAAAAGTTTAAATTGCAAAAAACAACAATATTTACAGTAAAGTTACAAATACTAATATTGCAACGAATGTGTAGTAGGATCCCATGGTTATGGAAACAGGAATCCTAGGGGGCAAATGCTAGTCAACTTCCTCGAAAGGGAGGGGTTATTCTTGATGAATTCATTCTTCAAGAAAAAGCCCCAAAGGAAGTGGACATGGCAGAGCCCCGACACTATGACAAAAAATGAAATCGATTTCATCATAACGGACAAGAAGCGTATATTCAGAGACGTCTCGGTGATCAATAGGTTTAATACCGGAAGCGATCACCGACTTGTGCGAGGCTCTCTGAATATTAGTTTTAAGCTCGAACGTGTCCGTTTAATGAAATCCAGGCTCCGACCAAACCTGCACCAAACTATAGTGGGATGTGAAAAGTTCCAGTCTAACCTGGAGAACCGATTCGTTGCCGTGGAAACCACAAATGACGTTGACATTGACCAGGCCCTCGAGAATGTAGTCGGAATCCTCAGGGAGGAAGGCGTGAGATTTTGCGAAGTCGAAATTTTCGGAAGAAACACTAAGCTTATGGAGGAACGACGTGAACGCCCACCAGTCACTGTGTCAGAAAGGCATGCTCTAAACAGGAGAATTGGCAAACTAGTTCAACGCGATCTCCGATGCTCCAAGATTCGTTCATTAGAACGAGCAATCGAGCAAAATCGGGGATCGAAAGTGTTTGTTCAATCTCTTGGGAGAAGCCATCTGACAAAGTTGACCACCACGGATGGAGTGGTTGTTTCCTCCATACCAGAGGTTCTTTCGGAAGTTGAAAACTTCTACGGCCAGCTGTACGCTGCGCATGCAAATCCAGAACCGGCAGTCTGAACCTATCCCCATACATCGTGGTGTGAGAAAAGGGGATGTTATTTCCCCCAAATTGTTCACAAATGCTATGGAGGATATGTTTAAGACGCTGGACTGGAAGGGGTACGGCATTAATATTAGCGGCGAGTACCTTTCACACTTGCGATTTGCGGACGATATCGTCATCATGGCGGAAACGCTGCAAGATCTGCAATATATGCTGAGTAGCCTAGCTGATTCTTCCCAACGCATTGGTCTCCGGATGAACTTGGATAAAACCAAGATTATGTTCAATGAACACGTAAATCCGGAGCCCATTGCAGTTCAAGGCAGTATTTTCGAAGTTGTTAAGGAGTAACTATGTTTACCTCGGGCAAACCATGCAATTAGGTAAAAACTACTTCAAGAAAGAGGCCAATAGAAGAATACAGCTGGGCTGTGCAGCGTATGGGAAACTACGTAGAGTCTTCACATCGCCAATCCCACAGAGTCTAAAGACGAAAGTCTTCAACCAGTGCGTCCTACCCGTCATGACATACGGTGCCGAAACGTGGACACTCACGGTGGGGCTGATCATGCTCAGGGTTTCTCTGAAAGATCGAATTCGAAACGAAGTCATCCGACAGATAACCAAAGTCACCGATATAGCCCACCGAGTTAGCATGCTGAAGTGGCAGTGGGCCGACCATATCACCCGAAGAACTGATAACCGATGGGGTAGAAGAGTTTTTGAGTGGAGACCGCGGATCGGTAAACGTAGTGTAGGACGTCCTCAGACTCGGTGGAGCGATGATCTTCGCAGGGCGGCTGGCAAGAGCTGGATGACAGTAGCCGAGGACCGTGCTCAGTGGCGTGCAATGGGAGAGGCCTATGTCCAGAAGTGGACAACCGTTGGCCGATGATGATAATTTAGGCCCCGCGTTGATATGTCAGTTTGTATATTTTGTATAATTTGTATATTTGTGTGTTTGTCATGAATACGCTCAGAAACTACTGGGCCGATTTTAAAAATTCTTTCAGTATTAGAAAGCTACATTCTCCGTGAGTAATATAGGCTATATTGGATTTTCAAAAAGTTTAGGGTTCAGTACGAAAACTCGAATAATGTAACACAAGGTGTAAAAAAGTGCTACCCCGGGAATTTTTCACGGAACTAATATAGCTATTTCCATAGAAACGTTTTTGCCACCCGTGTGAAGCCGGGACGGATCGCTAGTAACTATATATTTTTCTAACTGGTCGGGAGTATAATGTTTTCTCGGAGCCTTCTGTAAGAACCAATCATCGACACTAATTATTCCCCAGTAATCGAAATTTGTCGATTACTGGTAGGTCAAATTTGATTAGTTTACTTCAAATATCTACCAAATAAGCAAAATAAGAAGAACTATATTCGCTTGCCAAATGAAAAATGTTTAAAAAAATTATTATCGACACATGTCGATTATTGGAAAAATCAGTTTGAAAAAAACCAGTGATCGACACCTGGTCTACATTTTACCAATATCAAAATAATTTTAAACTTTCGTTATAACAAAAATCGATCCTATAGTTCTTCTTATAACCCGTGAAAAACATAAAATGCAAATAATTTACAATACATTAGTTTAATTAACAAAAATATGTACTCACTTCCTTAAGGATTTCAATAACAAATGTTGTTATTTTCACCGTACTCCAGCCACAATCACTTGCCACATCGCCATTTTCAAACAAAACGGCACATTTCGCTCAAATGTCAATGGGAGACAGTCAAGAGTGTCGAGTGTCTAACTACGGTACACTGTCGCGATATTAAGAAATAGGTTTCCTGCCCTTATTTTATGGAATCAAAAAATAAAGTGTCTATAAGTAAATAAAGTTATCTATTGGTTCTTGTCGGTCATTGGTGCCACTTAATAATCATTATCATCAACCCATTATGTCCCCACCAAGGGGCACGGTCCCTTCCCTGAGGAAGGTATAAGCCATACTCCACCACAGGGTATGGTGGGATTGGTGGAGGCTTTAAGACTAGTGGCTAGTCTTACTGTCAGAAGTTTTCAAGCCACCCTAAGGCCTCTGACTTGGCTTAACGACTGCCATCTATCGACGGCAGCCGGCACCAACTGCTTTCGTTTCTTAGCATTTCTAGCGCATAATAGAAATAGCCCTATACAGAAATAACCCTATACTGACTGCCACTATAAAGTGCAGCTACCTACTGCTTACCATCTTGTGGTTCCGGCATACGGCATTAGGGTCACCAAAGACGTGCTTCTGCAGCCTTTAGTTTGTGGTAGATACTACACCGAGACCGAGGTGTGGGAGCGCCCCCGCCCGCAGCCAAGAGCATCATGTGACAGGACGTCACTCTTTGCTATGATACTCTTGTCCCGCAACCCAACCACGATCGCATAAGTGAGATGCGATCGTGGTTGGGTTTCACTGGACTTATGATTTACATACTTTGCCGTATGAACGTGTCATCATCACCATGTCCATCAGCCATTTGACGCCCACTGCAGGACATTGGCCTCTCTAATGATTTTCCACATGGAAAAAAAAGAACGGCTAAAAGTAAATAAGTAGGTAGGTAGTGCATATTTTCAACCGAGTGACTTGGTGCTGAGGGACCCTGGAAACTCTGTTGCTAAAAATTAAACCATTCAACTTTGTTGACGTATGTTGGTAACATTAACCCAATACGTATGTTGAAAACTTGGGCATCAAAGTTGGGTAACTTTTTAAGCTTTTTAGTATTACAAATAAGTTCAATCGGTAGACACAACCTATTTGCTTGGTAAACCTTGCCAAGTGCTTGGTATACTTCTTTAATAATCGAGCCACTTATTTGGAGATAAACAAGTGTAAGAGGCTTTTTAAATAAGTTAAATAACATGCTTAGCTAACAATGTAAGCTTGTTTATTTGTAAATGATTTTCGCAAAGGTTACATTTACCGAGACACTCATTTGAAAATAAAAAAGTACTTTATTTAAAATAACCAAGAACATTTAGCAATAGTTGCTTGTCTATCATTAACAAAGCTGCAATTTATAACAAAGTTTATATAAATTTATATAAAAATAGTTTATATAAATTTATAGCAATAATTTTTAACAAAGCCAAATTGGTACTTTGCTAGAGCAGATTTTTTTCCGTGAAGCTTCCCGTCCTTGTGTCGCCCGCATCCAGCGAGTTAAAAGACGTGTAAATTAAAAATATGCCAAAAGCATCCAGTACTTGCACAAGTGATTCTAAAGTAATTCTAGGCTAGACTGCATCTGGGCACAGCAGATTATATCAGTTACTTGCGATTACTCAGATAACCGTCTTTGTAACATGTAACATGATAACACGCTTTGTTATTATACATTTTGATTTAATTCCGGAAAACGTAAGCTTAACTCAACTAGTTAGTCCACAAATTGTTTAAGAGTCATACGTACTTCAAATACTCGTATAGCGTAGCAAAAATTGGAACATCTAAATATCCAAACTTCTAAAGTGATGTTTCACTTCGGTTCAACCTTGATAGACGGGCATTTCCTTAACATTTATCCAGACGACAGCTTTTTGCAATATTTAACTTCACATATTGACCTAAATTCTGTTATCGAATACCTATGCATAAAAAGATAAGACCTAAGTACCTTCTTGTGTGGCAAAAAATATAGGAGTTAAATATTGTTGGTACGAATTCCAGAAAAACCAGCGTTTGCCTTTGCCCCAGCTTTGATTGCGTGTCTAATAATAATACGTAAAATATATAAATAAAATAAAAATACACGCATACATTAACATACGCCTGTCTCCCAGAGGCGTAGGCAGAGACCAAGGACTGTCACTTGCCAACACTGACCAATAACTTTCGTTTCATTGACACTCATTAGTCGGTGCATGCATACAATTGATTAAAAATTAATGCAGCAAAAATGATGTCCTTGAGAAGTATGTGTGGTGTTACTTTGAATGACAGGATATGCTATAGTTTGATTAGAGCACTACATTGCGGACAGAAAGAGGATACGGTATAGATACGATATAGAGAATAGTGACTAGAATAGTTAAAGAATTTTGAGTTTGTTTGGATTTGGACATGTGGAAGGATGAAGGAAGAGAGACTGACAAAACAAATATATCGAACGAACGTGGGTGGAAGGGCCGGTAAAGGAAGTTCCAGACGCCTGAAGTATGCCCTTTAACCAAATACGAGACGGGGAAGCAAAGTGCAAGATGAAAAAAATACATTTATAGACATAGCTCAGTAGTAGGTAGGTACCCACGTAACGTGTTTTTTTTACTTTCGACCACTTTTATTTGCTTCCTGAATAAAATGTTTATTCTGTTCAGTAACGAAATAACAATTCTTCCAGTAAATATGACTAAATGAAAAAAAATCAATTATTAACCGACTGCAAAAGCACAGGTTATGAGAATTATTATTAATAATACGTTTATTGCACATAAGTAAAAATTACAATGGCAACGCGAATAGCGACGGTATCACAGTGGTTAGTGAAAATATCTCTGAATTATCTTTGTTTAGTTAATAGTAGGTACCTACCCAACCAGCAAAAGATCACAGAACTAAGTGCACAAAACAGACGAAATACGGACAGTCTATTTACTGAAGCGAACGACTAAAGGTAAACAAAAACACAGCATCTCTCAAACTTACATGTCACTCAAAATAGTTCATGCACGCAGCTTTGCTTGCATCGTATACCCACATAGGTTTAGGTAGGTACTGTTTAAGGAAAACAGACAGACAACCAAACAAGATAAGACAAACACTAAAGAAAATAAAATAGTTTAGAGAAGTTGCACACGCACCAACAACGTCAATCGTGAGTAAATATGGCGTCGGAGTGGCTATCTTACTTTTTTTTTCCTTT
The DNA here is from genome assembly GCA_947310845.1 of Yponomeuta plumbellus. Taxonomy (NCBI): domain Eukaryota; kingdom Metazoa; phylum Arthropoda; class Insecta; order Lepidoptera; family Yponomeutidae; genus Yponomeuta; species Yponomeuta plumbellus. The sequence goes on along the minus strand of OX371192.1, from coordinate 8,195,047 downwards.
AATTAAAAAAGAGGTTTGTAGTCAGCTCTCCATACTTCTTCCTACACTTCGCGTAGCGCATTAGCATAAAATAATCTATCATAATCGGCCTTTAAACAAAAGTCCTACATCTTTGCTAGTTGCGAACATATTTGGAAGCAGTAGGATCGCTTTTATTTACATTTACAACATTTAACATTTACATTTACATAACATTTACATTTACATACAGGCACATAGGTACATTGCTTCTGGCCCCACACTAGGATACCCTGTGTTATTTGAGGACCACTGAAATTTTAGGTATTTTTTGGGGCATAGATTTCTTAAGCAAATGGTATTTTCATGATAAAATAAAATATTTAGTGAAATAAACTGCGAGTGTTGGATAAATCAGGTAATAACAGTGTTGTTGTGTTTATTGCTTATTGTCATTTATTAGTCATATCGTTTTGTATGACTTTGCTAAATATTATGCAGTGTTATAAATGTGGCATATTGAAAAACCAAATTTTTGACATGTTGACACTTACTCGTTCGCTTCAGTAAATGTAGTATAGATCTGCAACGGCATAATGGTGATGTTACCTACTCTACTCCTAAAATAGCGCCGGTATCGTCTGCGGAGAGACGGACACAGACAGAGAAGAGACGCGAAATGGTTTCAACACGGAAATGTTCGTCGGTAGACTCATCGATGCAATCCAGATAATCGTGGTCCCTTCCATACTAGCTGCAAAGTTTTGCTAAACTCTACATACGTTTTGGATAGTGTGAAGGATAGTGAAATGTTATGATATTCAGTGCAAAATTCTTGTCAAGACTATAATGCACACACACAACACATCATCTTAACCTTTTTTATAAGGGAGTTATTTAGATCGGCGCCCAATGTTATTGTTTTATATCATTACTTATTTAAAAAAATAGCCGAGCCGAAATAATATCAAGAATTGATTATATAAACGTAGAAAATAGGTGAAAACATTAAATTTAAAAGACTTTATTTTAATTTGATACGCCAAAAACGCTAGAGGTACCTACTTATTTTATTTATAAAAAAAATAGGAACAAAACAAGACATCAAGACAGAGGTCGCGGGTTTGATTCCCACTAGGACCGCCGTATATTTGAACAAATGGCGTAGGTGTGGGTGTATTTCTTAAAGAATTCAAATCTGAGAATCCTGCGTTTTGTTTTGAATAGTCATGTTACCTTTATCTAAGTAGGTAACTACCTACCTATTTTTTTTATTGCCAAGCGAATGATACATTCTGTTACTACCAATCTATAATTCATTTGGTGTTCTAGATTGTGGGTCTGATTTAGGTATTACTATATTAACACTAGCTGCCCCGGCACACGTTGATTCGCCATTTTTTTTTTCACTTAGGGTTATGAAAAATAGATAACATCCTATTCTCAGACCTATCGATTAGACATATAAAGTTTTATCAAAATGTTTAAGTCAAAATGGTTAAGCCGTTTCGGAGGAGTAGGTACTAACATTTTGACTCAAGAATTTTATATATTAACATTAGGTACATTACATTATTTATTGCATTTGCGTGGCATCAGTTGCGTTATGACCAGGACAAGAATAATAAAAAAAAATTACAGGTTAAACACACAGTTTCGCACATAAGCGAGCTTAATGCTGAGTGATTTGATTCTTTTGTAACTTTATTCTCAACTAAGACCGAAAAATCGCCACGGACCAAAACGACCAAAAGTTAACAACATTCAACAAAAGTACAACAAATTATCGGGACCCATTGAGGACATACCCGAGTCAGTTTCGCCGAGGAGTCATCCCTCGGGAATGCGCGACCAATGGTGTGTATGATTCCTGCAAGTTTGTTTATAAATCATTCTCGTTTCTCCATGTTTCCAACTCAAGACTGATAACTATTTGAGTTAACTGATAAATAATATGTAAGAATCCAAAGATATTAAAATTTATTAAGGTTGTTTACAGCGACAGATCTTATTTTTCGACTTTGGTAAGAAAATACAGGAAATCTTTAACTTCCTATGTAATATCTAACTCTGTAGTTGCTTTTATAAGTACCTATTTATTTGCACGTCTAGATCTTCAAAATTGTGTCTTGTTTTGTGTAACTCTTTTTGTCGTCGGTAGATGGCGTAAGGAGTAAATTGTATTATTTCAATTTTAACTGCTATGACCATTTTAATCTAACCAGTTTATACGTAATAAGGCAATTTGGATATAATATTTATACATATGTATACGCAATTTTTTTAATTAAATCTGACCATGATACCTACTCATTACGAGATAAATATTAGTTTTTTCAAGTAAGTATCCGCTAAAGACAGATGTCGCTGCCAGTACAAGAAATTTTACTGCCAACGTTGCCGTATGATAAGACTGCATTTTTTGAACACAGGAAATATCTGCCGTTTTATCTATTTTTGACTAACCTTACTGTACTTCTTAAATTTGCAATCTGAAAATCCTGGGTTTTGTTTTTAGTCGTTAACAAAATCTAAAACAAGAGGTTATGTACTATTTGGTCAAGTCGCCAGCCAAGTTCAGGTCATGATCAAAATTTTTCCAACGATGTCTTACCATAAATGCCTTCTCGTCCACTCGTTCAACTTTTTCTGGTCAACCATTAGATAGAAGCGAGCCTATTGCCAGTGACCTATGCTAGAATCAGAGAAAGGATTGAATTGATCCAACCAAACAAAAGTAGAGAGTTCCAATATTTCGGTGTAGCAGGGCGCGAGGTCGTCGACCGCACTCTTCGGTGTTGGTGCGTGCTATTTCGAGGTGGCGAGCGCTGGCGAGCGTGCCCGACTCCAACCGATCGCGCGATGCGCAGCGCACGCGTAAACAAACAACATGGCCGATCTGTCATTCATTAATTCATTCATAATAATAAACGCTCATTGTATTTGACAAATCAACTAACGTATAATCATATTAATCATTATTTTTTGTATGTATATGTATAAGTAAAACAAAAAGGTTTGACATCACTTCAAGACTAGCTCCGAGACTATCAATGCTAAGTAACGTGTATTACATGTGAGAAAAAAAAAATAGAAATAATCGGTTACATACCACTACATGTTAGGTTTGGCGAGAGAAACGAGGCTGTCGCGCGTGGGACTAGATTAGATTGGAGTGAACACTCATATTCAAGTCACGGGCAAGTATTTTTAGAATTTAGGATACCTATTGCTCTCTAGTTGACTCTAAAGCAACCATCCATATTCATTCTTTACGGCTTCTTTATTTGAATTAACTTAGTATAAACACTCTTTATTCAACAAAGGTTCGTCTAGATTATAATAACTTTGATGATAAGTATTTCAAATCTACCTATGTAGAGTAGAGTACTCTTTATTAAATACCAATATTATAAGTGTGTCTACACATTGGTCTAGAATTCGTACATATGGACGATCGCATACTTCATTAGAGACCAGAAAAGTTACACAGTGCACATTATTGCCCGTTTGAAGTTGCAAGAGCCCCTTAGTAAAAGTAAAAATACTTAGAATAAAACTTTATTCGTATTTTCACTGTCAACATGTAGAATTTTTGGTGGGCTCACCGTAATAACGGTTTTTAATTATTTATCTTTTAAAGATCATAACGCAACTGATTAAGTATAGGTATTTCATATAGATACTTATAATGAACTAATATTATAAAGAGGAAAGATTTGTATTTTTGTGTGTATGTTTGTAATTAATAGGCTCAGACCCTACTGGGCCAATTTTAATTTTTTTTTCACCATTAGAAAGCTACTCTTCTTGAGTAACATAAGCTATATTGGATTGTAAAAAAGTTTAGGGTCTCTCTCTCTATACGTAATAAATAATGTAACCCAAGGTGTATAAAAATGACTATCCCGGGAATTTTGCACGGAACTAATATAGCTATTTCCTAGGAAACGTTTTTGCCACCAGTGCGAAGCCGGAGTGGATCGCTAGTAATGAATAAAAACAGGGTATTGTGTAAACGGTGTCTTGCATTCCTTCGTGAGTACCTAGTCAAAACATCTCCAAAAGAGCAAGATTGGCTATCCACAGTGGAGTGGTAGTCCCAACAATGATGTGGTAGCGAGACTTGGGTGCTGGCAAATGATCAAAATCTAGTAGGAATAATACATTAGAAATCAGGTACTGGCGAAGTATGTGCGGTGTTACTTTATATGACAGGTTACGCAATAGTTTGATTGTGGACTGAAAGAAGATATAGTGACTAGAAATGAAAAATGAATGTTGGTTTGAACAAGTGGAGAGGATGAAGGAAGAAAGACTGACGAAAGAAATATATCGAGCGAATGTGGGTGGAAGGGCCAGTAAGAGACGTCCCGGGCGGACACACTTCGCATATATTAGCAAAAGGCACGAAACAAAGTTCCTGAAACCAGGGTCGAAATGAACTTCGGGGCGGAAGTGATTTGTCAAGGTCGTAGAAGTGGCAGCCCCTGGTTCCTGCCTACCCCTCTGGGGTACAGGCGTGTATTTACATAATTTATAAGTAATTCTAATGGATCCACTTGGGATTAACAATTATTGTAATGGCGATGGCGCTGACAGCAATAGAGTGCATTGTTCAAGTCTCGGACATGTGTTGTGTGGACAGCACATCTGTAACGCATATTTGACGCGGCTCTTGTCCCTGCCATCTATCCACCCTGCCCATATGCTGCTGCGGACAGAATTGCAAGTTTTTGTCAGCATTTTTTCTTTGATGAACAAAAATACATCCATATGGAATTGAAACGCCGTTCTCAAAGAAATGTATTGTATTTCCAGCCACTGTTGATCGAAGATCGATAACTCTACATTAATTGCAGATACAACTAAAAATGGGCTTATCAACTAGATTAGTATTATAATTATGCAGGATAAATGTATCGTAGTATGCTATCCGTACCCTATATTCTGCTACTGTAGAGCACAGTTTAAAATACTAAAGTCCGTTTTGGTACGGATGACTTCCTAACTAAATCGAGTTACTATAGACTCTACTTTGGTAATCGTTATATTTTTTATACCTAAGTAATTTTTACTGGCGTCAATATGATAATCGTGTGTGCAGCGTTCGTTGGGCACTAGCACGTGGTGCTTGAAGAGTTGCCAACTCGCGTCTCAGACGACTACTGAGGGCTTCCTGTTTACTCGCTGTCTGTCCCGTATTGCGCCTCAACGACGGCTACCCTGAGTTATGAAAATTGTAACGTATCTTATCACGAGTTCGCTGTACCAATACCACTCGCTTACGGTAAAGAAAGTCGTTTTCACATCCTCCTCTGTGCATCAAACGTAGGTACATCAAACTGCGGTGATCTCATTTGGTGATAAATACCATACTCTCTCACATTGAGAGAAGGTCTTTCTTTGAAGAACTTCCCATTAAAGGTTTATTATTCTCGTTACTATAGAGAAACAGAGTTTCTTTGAAGAACTTCCCATTAAAGGTTTATTATTCTCGTTACTATAGAGAAACAGAGTTTCTCCATCAAAACGGACACACACTTCTTTTTCTTCTTCTTCTTCAGCCCGTCGATATCCACTGCTGGACAAGGGCCTCTTCATGCAAGTACCAGTCGTTCCGGTTTTGTGCTCTTCTTCTCCAGGTCTTCCCATAAATACACATAATTGACATACACTAAATTAATAAAATTCACTTTTCAATGGGTTATGATAGCCGAGGTTATGTTTTTAATGTTTATTTAGTCCAATAGAACTATTATTTATTATTAACTGCTGGTGATTAACTTTCGGATAAGGTAACATTATAATATGAACAATTGTAAAATCCACGATCAGGTCCTATCAAAATGTCTATGCAAAAAGTGCCTTTACTTCACGTTCATTTCTGTCTTACAGACGGTTAAAATGAATACGACAAAACATAATCATTAAATGAAAAATAAATCTGTTAAAACGGTGATTTCTGTTCAAGTAAAGCCACAGCGGGTAACAACACGAAGTGAATTGTGTCGTGACGTGACTTAAATGTAGTGGAGGAAGGAATCGTCCTAGTAATTTTTTAATTGTAATCTCTGGACAAAGGATAAGTTGAGTCAGTACAAATAAATGCAATTGACAAATAACACCTAAATCTGGAGACGCTGCAAGAAGACAGAACCTTTTGAAATAAAGCGATGGATGCCATGATTTTACGACCGCCGTAAAGATAACGTCTTTGACTTTGAATGTCGATCCAAAAGTCACCGTAGTGACATTGCTTCGACTTCTTTGATTGAGTGCCTACTGCGCACACGCCTACCTCACATATAAAAAAAGGATTTTTTTCAACATTTTCGTTTCTCATACCGAGAGTTCCGCGTAAGACGTGGCCTTGGTGATGTTGACCAAATATTTTTTCTCGATGTGTCGAGCAGACACAGATAAGTACAGTCGTACAGATAACATGCTTATCAGAATAAGAAGTGAGGAGGTACTTAGAAGTTCTGCTCGATTGTTTTTAGGATTCCGCACCCGAAAGAAGTCAACTGGACCCAATAACTAAGTCTGCGCTATCTGTTTGTTTGTCCGTTTAATAAATGGTTTATAATTATGTACTCGTCTATGTGTTTCTATATCCTCGTGAGGCCCGACCTTGAAAAGAACAATTGATTTTGTGATCACTTGAAGACATTGGGCCTCACGAGGATATATTATGTTTTTTTGTAAATTATTTTTTTCTTTGTGTACAAAAATGTATAAACAAAGTATATAGTCTACGTTATTGCAATTTTTAGTCCCGTACCGTCCATGTTATTTATAACCAAACTAGCTTTCGCCCGCGACTCCGTCCGCGTGGACTTTAGTGCAAAATTTGGCAGCCCCGTTCACTCCCTTAAGGGTTAAATTTATTGGCGTTTATAAGGAAAGCCAAATAGAAATAAAAATTAGTACTAAAAGAAAACCGCAACCATGGGTTAAGTAAGCTAAGTCGGATGATAGAACGGAGAGATGCCTTGTTTAGAGCCTCGAAGGCAAAATCATTAAAAAAAAAAAATTAATAAACACACGCCCGTTATCCCCGAAGGGGTAGGCAGAGGCACCAGTCTCTAGAGTTGGACCCACGTTTTGCCGAGTTTATTAGGTCCCAAACGTGACAAGTGGCAAGCCTGTCGCCGTTATCCGGGCACAATTTATCAGCGAATGGTGTTGCTGTACAAACAAATGTACGTAACTAAAAGTCATTGGTACATGCGTGGTTCGAACCCAGACCCTCATGATCGAGAAGCAAGGGTCAACCCCACTACGCCACCACCGCATGTATAAATAAAAGATTAGAATATACACGTTATAGAAATAAGGTTAATAAAGCAATTAATGCAGCTAAGGATAAATACAGACAAAAGGAAATAACGAAATGTAACGGAGATTTTATAAAAATCTGGGAAAATATAAATACATGGTTGGGGCGTAATAAAAGTAATGTAGATAATGAAATATTTAGGTAGAACAGACAATCTTCAAAATATTTGTAGTAACTTTTCAAATACTTTTACCCAAGAAATACATAATATTAAGCATAACTGTAACACTAAATTTTTGTATCGCGAATCATATGTAAATAAGAGCAATGTGTCGTTTAGATTTAGAAAAGTAAGCGCATACAAAGTAGAAAAAATTATAGATCAACTGAGCTGTCCCAAGGCACCGGGGAGGAATGAAATTAGGGTTCAGGACATTAAGTATGTGAAAACTAAAATAAGCAAAATTTCGGCTAACTTTATCAATCAATGTATAAGAAAAGGTATATATCCGGAAAGTCTAAAAAAAAACAATAATTCGACCAATTTATAAGCAAGGAAGCCACTTAGACTATGCAAATTACAGGCCAATCGCGACTTTATCCGTCATAAACAAAATAATGGAAAAAGTAGTTGTCGAACAGATAAGTGGCTTTCTTGAACACTGATGCCCAACACGGCTTCAGAAAAGGTCGCAGCACAGCCACGGCCTTGACGCAGTTCACAGACTTTGTAAACAAACCTTAACAGTAGAAAGCAAGTGCTTGCACTCTTTATAGATTTTAAAAAAGCGTTCGATACGCTGGATCACGTGCAGTTGTTACAGGCCATGGACGAATGTGGGATAAGTGGACCAACCAATAGATGGCTGCGTAGCTACTTACATAGTAGAACATTACTTACAGTTGTGAATGGAACAGCAGGGTCAGAAGCCTGCCCAGATAGCATTTTTTGGTAGCCGTTACGAAACAATGTCGACACTAAAAAGTCGACACCAGTAACATTTTTGGTCACTGTTACGACTTTGTTTCGGTCGCTGCGACTAAAGTGGGGCACTTCTCGACACAGTAACATTTGGTTTTTAAGTTACGACGCCGTGTGGTAACATTGTGCCGACTATTTCAGAAATCATTCGTTCATTCGTCAATTCCGTTCATTCTTTGCAACCTAGAAACAACTAAAATGTCAAAGAAAACTCTGTGCAATATGGAGACAAATTGAAAGGTTCGCCATATTATTTTGACAGCGTAAGTTTATTTTTGAAGTTAATTAGTTTTATGTGTCTAGTATTATTGTGATAATAGTGGGAAAAGAAACTTGTCGTATTATGTAACCAAATACATTGAAAATCATCAATGGGCCATGACGTAATTGCAATTTAATCAGTTTATTGAAATGTTTAGGTTTTCACTACAAGTTTTGTTCATTCTCCAGACCTTTCAGTTTAATCAAACTGTACTCTTTTTATGCTAATAATGTGACATTTAATAAAAAATAATCCATCAACTTACAAAAACATTTGTTTCCATAGTCAAATTATTCTAGTCGTATTTGGTAACAAAGTTACGACGCTGTGTCGACTTGCAGACACAAAGTTACTAAATTCACAATATGGTGTCTCTCACTTTATTGTGTCCAGCGGTTCTGAAACTGTTGGCAATGCCATTCTTAATAATTAACCTCACTAAAGAGGGCTAAATTTGCAAAAGTTTGCGTGCTTTCAGTTATACGTTTTAAAAATTAATAAGCGTAAAAATATAATATTCGTATAGGTATAGGTATCTAAAGTATGTAACAGCCGGACAATAGGGCGCGTTGCGTACGAGTGATGATTTATTATGGAAGAATAAAAAATATGTAATATAAAGTTTAATAACTTAATCACGTCCTTAAAGTGTTTGCCAAGCTGTCTGTTACACCGTTTACAATAGTTTTGTGACTTGTGTGCTTTCGACCAATTTTGCAAAATACAACATAACTATCGTTTATACAGGTATTACAAAACACGTGAAATGAATAGGAAACATCCAGATCTACAGTCCATCGAAGGAGATTTAGGAGAAGGATATGCTGAAGACCGTGCATTTGATATATTACCTGAAATTCATTGATATGTTTTTAATTACCTACCTACATGTTTACTTTTACTAGACTTTATATAACCTCAAATAAAAAAAAAATTCATCAAATAAAGAAAATGATCTTGTATACGTACCGATACTACCTATCTAATAAATAAAATTCTCGCTTCTTTACTCACCGTGTTAGTGCGCATACTCCTCCGAAACGGCTTGGCCGATTTTAATGAAATTATATATATTATAATATCATAGCCTTTATTGAAAAAAAAAAATAGCAGATCAACAAGTTTGCCAGGGCAGCTAGTCTAGGTATACTATATTATGAAGAAGAAAGATTTGTATTTTTGTGTGTGTGTATGTTTGTAATGAATAGGCTTTGCAACTACTGGGCCGCTACATAACTATCTAGAAAGCTACATTCTTTGTGAGTAACATAGGCTATATTGGATTTTCAAAAAGTTTAGGGTTCCGTATGAAATCTCGAATAATTAGTTTTTACACTAGTAATTTTCCAATACAATACAATAGTAACTTCTTACACCTTGGGTTAAATTACAATTTAACCCAAGGTAAAAAAATACTACCCCGGGAATTTTCCACGGAACTAATATAGCTATTTCCACGGAAATGTTTTTGCCACCCGTGCGAAGCCGGGTAGTATATTAGTTAGTATATTATAAATTAAGCAATCCCTTACTAGAAGCTTTATTTGGTCTTACTAATAAATCGTTGATTTTCCTGTAGCAAGTAAGCCCAGAAATTACGTTTTTTTGGCTGTTTACTCAAGTTTAGTTGGCAGACAATTCAGAAATATTTGGGAACCAGGTGCAGCTGATTGATATTGCTTAGCTAATTTTGGTAAACTTTTGTTTCGGAACTATGACGTAACATTTACGAAACTTTGTGACCAAATATTATTCTAGTAACAAAGTTACCACACCGTTACGACACAGTTTACCTTTGATCCTTTGCTTGTTGAAAACTCAACGCAAAGTGTATAAAATAAAGTCGACAAATCCGTACACATTATGTCGACTCATTGACTACAAAAAGTTACTGAAACACTTTCTGGTCAAACTGTGTACACACTGTTACAACACATACAAACCGAAACAAACACAGTCGCATTGTTTCGAAACAATAACGGAACTTTGTAAACTTGTTACCGACTTCTTTATTTTGCGACCAAAAAATGCTATCTGGGTGCGCAGCCTAGGCGTGCCAACTGGATCCGTCTATGGGCCCGTTGGCTATATCATGCACGTGAACAGCGTGTCGAACGTAGTCAAAAATTGTAAAGTTTTTATGTACCTACGCTGACGACATGTGTCTAATGTATGGCGGCGAAAACATTGTAGATATGGCTAACAAGGTACAGGATGATTTTGAAAATATCACGAAATGGGCCCATGATAATGGCATAATTTTGAATCTCGCAAAAACTAAATGTATGCATATTTTTTCACCGCACAACAAGAAAGCTAAAACTGTCGATCAATCACAGATAAAGATATTAGGCCACACATATGAATGTATCCACAATTGTAAACAAAATTGCAACTGTCAAACCCTAGAATTAGTGGATGAATTCAGATATCTCGGGCTTACTGTAGACAAGTACTTCAATTGGAAATCGCATGTCAAGGTTGTGTGTAATCTGTAATCTACTGGCTTAGATCTATATTGAGTAACTTTTATCATCTAAGTAGAATATTAAGCAAAAGCACCATGTATATTGTTTATTACGCACTAGCGGACGCAGTAATAAGTTATGGATTAAGCTGCTACGGACTTACATTTGAAACCTATTTGGACCAAATCAAGCAGCTATAATTAAGACTGATAAAATTGTGGTAGACAAAAATTTAAAGATTAAATATAAAAACGATTATAATAAGCTATTTGAAGTCTGTAAAATTATATTAGTAATTACTCTGGTTCTTCCGCGGAACTCCTCATTCTTGATCCGATCGCGTAGTGACTCCTTACCCCTAACATAGCTCTCTCCGTTTCTCGTTGGATGATCTTGAGCCCTCTTATGAGGCCCGTAGTCAGCGACCAGATCTCACATCCATAAATCATCACTAGCAACATTATTATTTACCTTTGTCATGAGACGCTGAGGTATTTTGGACGCGAAAATGTGTTTTAGTTTCCCGAACGCTGCCCATCCGAGTAGGATTCGATGAGGAACCTCTTTCTCGAAGTTGGACTTACCTAACTTGACTGTTTGTCACAGGTATGCAATAGTGGTCGACAACTTCAGAGTCAGAGCCGCCAATGTTGATAGGAGTGGGCGCTACATGGGAGATCGACATTATCTTAGTCTTGTCCATGTTCATTTTAAGACCCACTCTGTTAGAAGCTCTGTTCGGTAAATGAGCATTGAACTCAAATCTTCAAGGTACTCAAACGTTTGAATACGTCTACAAGTACTGCTGTAAAAAGTTTCAGGGAAATTAGATCTCCCTGTCTCACTCCACGCTGCAAATGAATAGGATTCGTATTCGGATTGACAAAGTGGCGTTTCTGTACAAACACTCCAGCACTTCGATGTAGCGATAGTCGATTTGGCACCGGTGGAGAGATTCAAGTACCGCCCATATCTCGATCGAGTAGAAGGCTTTTTCGTAGTCCACAAACGCTAAGCAAAGTGGTAGATTTAAGTCCTTGGGCTTCTGTATAATCTACCGCAGCATACATAGGTATGTGGTCCAATGGACTAAACCCTCTTCGGACACCAGCTTGTTCGGGAGGCTGGAAGCCATCGAGCCAGAGTGCAAGATGATTCGTAATAATTACTCTTGAGAACACCTTATAGACATGACTTAGAAGTGAGATGGGTCTATAATTATTTAACAGGGTTTTATCACCTTTGTTGAAGAAAAGTCATCATCATCAACCCATTATGTCCCCACCGAGGGGCACGGGTCTCTTCCCTGGGGAAGGTATAGGCCATACTCCACCACGGGGGCCAAGTCCGGATTGGTGGAGGCTTGTAAGACTAGTGGCTGGTCTTACTTTCAGAAGTTTTCAAGCCGCCCTAAGGCCTCTGACTTGGCTTAACGACTGCCATCTATCGACGGCAGCCGGCACCAACTGCTTAGCGTGCCTTTCGAAGCACGGAACCGCTCGGAAAAATGCCACTAGCGTTAGTCATAGAACGGTTACCCATCCATGGAATGAACGCGCCGTATGTTGCTTAACCTTAGTGATCGTTTAAGATCACTCAGGCAGCCCAGGCTTCGAGCGATTCTATGTTATCTATTCTTGTTGAAGAAAAGTATCACCACACTTCTGTTCCATGCCTCTGGCGTTGCACCATGCCCAGTGTCTTGTTGTTCTTTAAGCTGTTTTGAGAGCAATTTTAATCTCGTATAGGTACATGCTGATTTAACAAAGTATCGTGTAGTATAACAACAACATATTATAATACCTATTTAAGGCTATAATATTTATAGGCTATTTAAAAAAAAAATGTTTTTGTAAATAAAAGTAATTAAGGAACCCTCCGTGCGCGAGTACGACTAGCACTTAAACAGTTTTTAATAACTGCGAATACTTACATAGATATAGGTGATACAGTGATACAGTGATAGCCACTTTAGATTTATAACGCAGTCACATCCTCAGCAAACACTCGCTCGTTTATACCTAGTATATTCTAAACAAAGCCGTATCTTTCATTTTGAAATAGAGCTAAGGCCCGGATATTACAACTTTAGTAACAAGTCACACATGTGTGCTCTCCACCACACTCTTGCAGGGGATAGGTTTAACGGAGGACGCAATTATTATGATGATTAAATGAAACTGGTTCTCCAAGCATCAGCTAACAGCTTTGCCGGGACGTCTTCTAATAGAACGCTGAGCGAACTTCCAGACCAAGACGGTTTAAATGTAAAGAGGTGGATGATTATCGATTATTCCCAAGAGATACTTGATTAACAAATGCGTTATATTACTTACAATGAACCGGATTGTGCTGTCGTATTATTAACTCTACCTGCCACACCACATTCTTCTCATAACAATTAAAAATTTGTAGTGCAGAAGTAAAATCTTTTTCATACGCATCATTTGCAAGAAATGTTTGAATTTATTGTTATTTTGTGAATTAAGATTATCATATTAAGATACAAACTTTAACTTATAAGGAATATGCTAAATACGGATGATAGACTTATTAAAAACAGTAAGCACGATAGATTAGGTAAACTAGTAGTGTAAACAAAAGAAGCGGCTAGCTCAAAGGGATATAAATAAGCGCTGGCGCCGCCGCTGCCGACGACAACGTACGCATCTCTTCATCTTGACAGTCGAACTTTCAGTCGAACATACGATAACATTCTTGACGAAAAAGTGCGCTTTGGCCCGCTTTAGGATGATCTACAACGTCCTAGAGCTATAAATTGCGGATGCAATATGAATTAAATAAATGTTGGATTGCGAAATATTAACAATATTGGGTACATCTATAGACCATGCAACTGAACAACGTTTCATTTATAAACGCTACGTACTTTTAATACTATGAGGAGTTACAACGAGAAAGTAAAACATACATTCTCAAGTCACTAATAACGACACGCCATTGGTTTTTTTTTAACTATGGTGACCGATAACTTTATTTGCTCGTTATATTAGTTATGGTCATAATTATGTACCATGATGATGACAATACTATTTGATTTAATATTAGCATCTCGGCGTGGATTTGACTGGCGCGATGCCCCGCGCGCGGGCGGAAGTCGCCTCTAAAATAACAATCTACCCACTTGCGAGCACTAAGCGGCCACTTCCAGCGTCCACCCTGCATCTGAATCTGCCCAATACAACTTGCGTTATTGCCATCCAAAATGTTACCGTGAAAAACAAAAAGAAAGTATAATGAAAAGGAAATATAATCTGTAAACGTTAGAAAGTTATGTTTGGTCGGCAAGTTTCATGTCCATGCAGCCAACCTTTAAGGAGTGCCTCAAGGAGACTCAATCCTGCAGCATCATGATATTTATGGTAAATAGCATGTTCAGCTGTCAAAATTATACGTACAATACGGTATTTGACACTATCACACTATATAATATTATAAACGTGAAAGTTTGTGTGTGTGTTTATATGTTTGTCAGTCTTTAGCGCTGAAACGGCTGGACGGATTTTAATAAAATTTGGTATGGAGTTAGCCGATACCCTGGATTAAAACATAGGCTACGTTTTACCGCGGGGAAATATCTTATTCCTACGGGAAATTCGATGAACCGCGGGTAACACCGCGGGGCACAGCTAGTCAACAATAAATTATTTGAGATGCTCGATTAAAACAAAAATTACAAAATGATTCGGAAAATGTATTTCTTTTAATCATTTACTAGTTATTGCAATTTTTTAATAGATGAAACATAAAAAGAGTGCTTTGAAATGTGACGTCACAAGCAAGTATTTTCATACAAAATTTCGTTTTAAAAGTCACTCATTTGACATCCTGTCAAATACCCAATTGTAAGGTTTCGTGTGTCTACCAACCATTAAGATGTGCCCTTGTGATGAGTCCTGGTTGCAGCATCAGATTATTTCATTTTGTGTTGGAACATCATTAACTGAACAAGCATGCAAAATTTTAAAGTCTACAGGAAGTGGTTCAAATATGGCTTGCAAGAAAAGTATATAAAAAAATATTCAGGGTATTAAAATTAAAGCGCACAAAGTTCATCTATTATTATGTCTGTGTATAGATTTATCCACAGCTGTACAGGGTATGTTTTATAGGAACAATATGGGTTTGTCAGCAATTACTTGTCTCTAGCTAGAGTATGATTCTCGATGGACGACGTGGGCGGTGAGAGCGAGCGTAGATATTTTGAGCCATTATCACGCGCCCACGCAACGCTACTGGAATGGCTGAAAAATTCAACAAAAATACGCAATTTATAGGAGGACTCTGTTAGTTTTATTACCTTCCAAGGGTGAATCTGACATTGAACTTATTATTGTACCTATGTAGAGCACATAAATAAATACCTCGTAATGGCAAAAAGTACCTATATTATATTGTTATATTCAATGAGCAGAGCAGGACTGCGTTCTGTTTTAAGATTTGAATTGAGGTAAGTAGGTACACGGGGTGTACCGTACACCCCAGAAGCAGAATGTCAATTTTCTAAAATAGCAGGTGCGTAATTATTTTGAATGATGAAGTCAAGAGTGTTTCAGAGAACATGTTATGGCACTATCTATATTCCTTATCATTATTACTGAGAGACGCATGCGTAATGGATGATATCTACTGTAAAGTAGGTACGTTTTCTCGCCCGTTTCCGGTGGTTGTTTACATAAAATATATATACTATAAACTCGTTGTCCAAAACAGCCTTACGAAACGGCCTGCGGAGATACTTGGTACGATTAAAAATCGTTACAACTTCCGTTTGACTCGAAGTCTCCGGACCGGGCTGGAGATAAAAAAGATAAAATAACATAAAGATCGATACAGCGGAACGGTGCTACCTGTTTTTCACTGTGCACAGAGCCTGCAGCCAGTTCGAGTTGGTTGAAATGTTGGTTGACCCAACCAACATTTTTATACAATTTAATAACTATGAGGTAGAATCGATGTTTTCTTTAAAACAAATTATGTACCTAGGTATATTACAGTTTATAAAATCTTATTTCGTGCAGCCAAACGCCAGCTTGATCGAAGTAGACGTAGACAAGCTTAATAGACTTACTATTAAATAGCAAGGATTATTCGATCACGACGAAAACATTTCCTTTGTCGGAAATAAAAAAGAAACTAAATTATTTAAAATATAAATATGCTCGTAATGACCTATTCTGCATAAGATTTATAATGCTAAATGGTAGCGCCGCCGTGCCGAAGCAAATTAGCATCACATGATGTCACGTATCCGGCTACGTCCACAAGAGGGGCTATAAATCGAACGGGTTAGATGTTTTACTTCGCAGCAACCATTAATGGAAGATATCAGATTAATAAAAGACGTCGATGAGACGAGATGCACGGCAATTTCACGAGTGCTGCGCCACGATCATTTATTAAAGTGTTTGGATATGGTGGTGCGCGCTAGTGTGCGTACGGGTCGCTGGCTATGTCTGTGCGCAGCGAGCACATCAAGTCTGGGTAGCTATGCGGCGTAACTCCGGTAGCAGCGCAACAGGTCTGCAGCAGGGGTGAGGGCAGCGGGGCGCGGGGCGGTAGGAAATCCTTTACGAACGCGGGCACACAGGCACGCATGCCTCTGTGTGCGTCATCCGGTTTTGTTTGCGCGTGAGCTGGCCGTAGAGACAAGGCGTGTCTGTAGTGGTGCCTGTGGAGTCGATCGATCAATGAGCTCGACATTCGGCTCAGACTATTGCCTGCATACAACTCATTGATTACGTTATGAACGCGGAATTGTTTATTCATTCATCATGGATAATTTTATATTAAATGAACGTTTTTCTTGTCCGTATTCACTAGTTGACCTTCGTAAGGCAACCGTTACACTCATGTGTTTATTCAGTCTTATCTAGACGTGATACGTAGCCGTTGCTCCAGCAATTTATTTCGTTTCCTATTTATAGAAACCCAATATTTTTACTCCTCATTACCTTTGTAATATATTATAAGCAACTCACGGAGTTTGGTTATTCCTTCTTTCAGCCCTTTTCCAATAGCTTTTACTGACGTAGAAATATGTTTTCCTTTACAGGTGAAATTTTGGAATACCATCGTATAATGTAGGTAAGTGCAGACGAAATTCGTAAATTTCTTAATATTAAATAATAGACCCCCATACATTTTAAAATTAAATTTTAAATAAATATTAAAATAGCAGACATGAGATATTTACACGATATACATATCTAACTAATCTTTAAAGTGGCAATAGAAATGTTGTGACAGTAAAATTATGTGACCCAAAAATTTTATTGGTTTACACTTAGCAACTGCAGCTCCAAAACATGTCATTTTTTCAAAGTAAAAAATCCTGGTATTTGTAACATACTATAAAGGTACACGTTAAGTAGAAATAGATATCAAAATAAAGAAATATTATGGGCTCTCGAATTTGCTGTAAGAGGCAACTCGCGGTCAGATAACAGTGACTTTACTCGATAAAATGTTTGGTTAAACCTACTTTTGAATAGATAACACGTTGTTTACTATGCGGAAAACTCGGGTTATCGCTCAAATCGGTCGTTTGTCCTAACGCTACCAACTTTAAATATTCAATACTAACTCTGTAATGCTGAGCGGTGATTGTCTATTTGTGAACTATCTGCACTCTAAAACATTTCAGTAGCAAATAATCACTAACTATATAGGCCACTTGACCAGAGGACAGAAACATATTTTTAAAATCATTTTAGAATTGAGTCACCTCTACGCGAAATTCAGAGGAAATCCCAATCTTCAACAACCATCTGAACAAAACCAAATTAATATTTTATCTAGACACCATGTTAACACCAGGACACAAGGTTAACCTTTTAAAATACAAGCAGGTAACTCGTGCAGATGCGATATAAACGAAACATGGTTGAATCCGGTGTGCGTTGATGAACTTGTCGCCAACACAACGGTTGCTAACCCGTAGGTGGGAGTGTAATTTATAATGGGCGAAGGAGGTAAACCTAGGTGAAACTAGTCGTGTGGTGTTAAACAGTACAGGTGTGGGACGACGGGCTCCGGTGGGCTCGGAATTTGCTTCAACGCGTGCGCGAACGCGGGCGTTCGCTGCGTGGGCGGCGGTGGCCCGTTCGCCCACGGTGCCGCACCTAGCCGCGTCGCCGCCGATGGCGTAAATCTGCTTATAGATGTTGCCACTAAGCATTACCACAATACGTCTATTAAGTCAGCCATAAGACGACGAAATGGGGAAGATTGTGTAAACTAAACTAATGACAGATTCTCTTTTCAACTTCATTCAGACACAAGAGACTGCCCCGGTATACCTAATTATAATCTTTAGCATTCGCAATCTAGAGTAATCTATATTTTTACTTATCAATGGCATTGTAGAAGTATATTGTACTTACCTAGAAGAGATCAATAAAACATAACTATACCATACCATGCATCACAAATTAGACAGCTTTACACTGCAATTTAAATGTAAATTGGTCCATACGTGTTATCAAGCAAAACAAAGTCTAGGTTTAATGCCGAAACTAAAAATTTTAAGCATCCGAAATTATGTTTCCCAGAGAAATGATCAGATTAGGTAGATCCAAATTGTACGTTAGACAGTTAGGTTAAAGGCTTAACAATACCTACTTAACGTGGCTTAGGACTTTAGAAGCAATTTTCATAAATCTGCCAACGTTTTGAATGATTTGTGGGAAAAAGTTCGCTCCGACTCAGTTTGACTGGAATTTGCGTAGCGTCGGAATTGTAGCCTATGATCAAATTATTATTTTTCGAATTTACTATGGGTCTAACTCTGAACTAAACTGTAAAGGCGAACAATGGTTTTTGAAGGTAAAAAAAAACCTTGAGGGATTTTCAATGACAGCTGTCAGTTGAGTTCATTAAAAAAACTAGATGGCGCTGCAAGAAGAACAAAATGTCATCATGTTTTTAGGTCTGTGGTTTTAATTCTTATTAATCTGTGATAGTCTAAACATCTCTTTGTAGTCTGTGATCTAAACTAGACTTTGTTTCGTAACTGTTGATACTTATCGAAGTATTTTTACTTTGTTCATTACATACGTATGTGAATTGTGTCTTTGCTCATGACTAGCCCATGCATTGTGCATTTTTGTAAAAACATAGGACAGGAACCACAGAGAAGGTACAGTGATGTCATGTCAATTTTGACGTATTAAGTGACGTCAGCACCATCTATCGGTAATTTGCGGTACTATATATTTTTTTAATTAAATGACGCTTTGAAAAGCCCTCATTTCGCAATATTTCGTCTTTGGTTTGATACCGTTCTGACTCCTAAACTACATAGTTTACACGGTATACCTAACTAGTGTTCTCAGTGTTAGGTAATAGGTTGAAATAGAAACAAATTAAATAACATTATACTATAATTTGAAAAAAAGGACATGGAATATCATGTGTTTTGCATAAACATAGCCATAATTCTAATAAAAAAAATCTATAAGTATATCCTTATTTATTTATTTATTTGTTGATATCAACCTAAGACTAAATAAATAAATATCGTATAACCACACTTTTTTTGCTATAATATCTAACTCCACCTTACATAAGCAGTTTAAGTATTTTAAACGTAGGTAGGTACTATTTTCTCTCTAACAAAGTTGTGGAAGAAGAAGCACAATAAACAGTGGTTCTGCTAGAAAATGCAGTCTTATGTCATACGGCAATAAAGTAGAAAACCGACAGCTGCCACATAAACAGTTGAGCTGTATCGGTAATGAGAATCGGAGTCATTGGCCCGGTAAAGTATGGACTCTCAGCGCTCCACTCGTCTGTCACTGCTACTTTTGCTTTAGGGGCGAACCATTATTGTTTTATTCCATAAAACCGTCTCCTCATAGACTCGCGTTATTAGTTAGTTTATTTACACGAGCTTGTAGAGCTCCGAGCGTCAGTCTGTGAAATCGATACTAACTTGATTTTTTGGCAAAGACTCGTGCATAAATAAACTCACGCCTGTATTCCGGAGGGGAAGTCGTGTCGCGGGTTTGACCAGAGTTTCGACAGCATCATGGCAAGTGACAAACCCTGGTCTCTGCCTGTCGCTTCCAGACAATTCAATATTATAATATCCAAATGGTGCAGAAGCGGTATGAGCGATGATTTAGTAGAGCTTCCTGAATTGATCGAAAGCAGTACCCGTCGGGCTTAGCTAGAGTACCTACGTCACCGCGCTGCGGAGGAGGGCCGCGGCCGGTGGCGGCTGGCGGACGCGAGCGGACGGACGGCCTCATGGAAGGTCGTCCGCCTCACCGCCGCACCACACCCGCCCCGCGCCGGCCTACCGACCGCTACGTGGAATTGCTGTAGGTAGGTAATTGCCTTCAATTAAAATGAGAAGAATCTACGCCATCTTCGGTATGCATGACATCGAATCGCAGCAGCAATTTCATTAGTTAACGTCATGAACACATAAAGGCCTTACCCTGCTGGGGACTAGGTTTTTATCTGCGAGTCACTTTTTACGGTTCCAACCAGAAGGGTTTCAGTCAGCTTCTGTATATCTACGACGATGTATGACTGTAGGGCTGTCTTTCTGTCCTACTCTTTATAGGTACCTAGGACGGAAAGACTTTGAAAGACAAGGAAACTTATCAATGCAAGTATAATACTGTATAATAACTGTAGGTACTCTAACTGTAGTAGGGAATATGGTGAGGGCGAACCTCAATCCATATATCAGATGAAATGAAATATAGGAAAATATATTTTGCCGCTAGGAACTAAATATATTACCAAATTACATGATAACAAATACCCGAAATCGGCGTGCATGGGTGCATCGACAAATGAATGTAGATGAAGCGAAAGCGATTCCCAAGTGATGAAGTGTCAGGATCGTGGCAAGAGGCAGTCCCTGGACTCTTCCTAGTCCTCTGGGATACAGGGGTGAGTTTATTATTATTATATTTCATTATTGCACCAATTCAAATTCAAAACTATTTATTTACATAACCAATAAGACTAAGGCATGCTTACTGCTGGAAGCATTCTCTTCCAGTAAACCTTTGTTTTATGAAGAGACAGGCGACAGGTAGTGCAAGAATAAAAGAGATACAATAAACTTACACAATTATAGGGAAATACATTAACCTAGACATATTGGAGGGGACAGGGAATTAAAAGAAAATATGATAATACACAAATAAATAAAGATCAACAACAATACGTATGTACCTACATACATGATGTAGATAATTACTGATCACAAATACCTACCTACTTATATAATAATAAAATAACTGGTGATAAGTTACTCCCTATTCTGCTGATCGTAGTAGAAGTCAAAAACTATCTATAGAGTTTTTACATAAATTGTTTAAGAAACTTTAAAAATAAATACGGGAAACTGAAACTGATTGGATATGATTATCTACATTTTATTCTCAAATCTAGAGGCAGATTTCTGGAAAGAGTTTTTTATACGATAGAGGTAGGTAATCTTTACAAAATAACCTTGGGGTTTTTTCTGTAAAACAATACAGACTACTTAGGGCAGAAAATATAGACCGATTAGACCAACATTGTACCAACTTTCGTTCATGAAAATCTTCAACTACATTACTATGGTAATCAAAAGTATTTCAGCTTTATGCTTCGAATTTTTCTTGAAATCACATTTACTTAGCGTTGCCATAAAATTATAACAGCCTAAAACCCTACAAAAGTTTTTTTGTCATAACAGTGTTAATTAGATTTAGAACCAAAACAGCTAAGTTTGAAAAACTCAGTCCAAAAGGGTTAATACCGAATATGAACGGACAAGAGCTGTTTATTTTATCACACTAGGTTATCAAGCGGGTAAACAGCGGACAAAGCAAGACAAGCAGCTAGTCGCGAAGACTACGAACAAACATCGTTAGGAATCGAGTGCAAATAAATCAGTTAGTGGTAGAGACTAACATTAGGTAGGTATACAGCAATTGCTTTCAAAATAAATAGAGTACCTACAACTAAGGTCACCGACGATTATATTCCATGAATGGAACGAGTCGTGCGGAATTGTGCGCGACAATCGTCCATTCAATAAGACCCTTCGTTCTTCATACAGCTGGCATTACGTAACTCTCGGCCCATGTTAGTTGGTTAATTAAAAATATTGCTGTTGGTGCTAGTCGACCGCTTATCTCTACAGTTATATAACTGCCTACCATCAGCTGAAACGATCAAACAATTCTACTTGCTATCTCTACCTATTGCCCGCTCGCAGTAAGTAGCCACTCTACCAGTGTACCGTTTATTGGTTAGTCTTGTCTTGCGGCAGGCTATAAAATAATTGTACCGATTTCTGATGTGATGGCCCCCTTTTGCGTGGATTGCTTATGATTTGGGACATGAAAAATATTTTATATGTATATCGAGATGATACTAACGAAATAATTGCGTAAAACTGTAAGTTAGGTGAAAAAATCTATGGAGATTCAAAAAAGTCTCTTATGGCTAACCGTAATTAATTTTATTTACTACTACTTTTACTCTACTTTACTACATATTGAAGCAGTCGATAGCAGGTGATTTTTTTTGCAAAGTTGTAAATCAGTAGAATGCACGAACGCAAATTTTGACGTCCTGTCCCCTGGTACTCGTAGATACAGTGAGACTTGTTCTCCTGATGATCACCCGAGAAATGGGTGAATTGCTCAGATAAAAGTCAAACTAACAAAAGGTCGAATTCACTGATATCCATGTCAAATTTATAACATGGTCTGAAAACCAATATACCAGGATAAAGTGAACTTTGTAAGTGCTGGCGGATTAAATTATTTATATGATTTTTGTCACATTTGGTCCTTATAACTGGACCTGGGTGATGAAATGATAATAAAAAATAGTTGCATCAGGCTTTCCTGGATATTGCTGCCCCAATAGGTAGTACTTCGCAATCCTAGAAAATACTGGGAAATATATATTTTTGGAGCATATTGGTAAACTTCTAATCTAATTTACTCTTTGGATGCAAAAAACTGCAATGTTGGCATAGCTATTTATATTTTGAAAACATACTATAATCACCAAAACCAAAATAATCATGATATCGGCTTCAGGTAGTGAGATCATTGCCCCCACTTCCCAATATATTAGCGGCAACGCAGACATAAAACTGGTGCACTTGTGAAATATGCCGTACATTTCGTATAATTGTTCAACACAAGAAGAAGAGAACGTTACAAAGTTCTCATTCATGTTTCTTTTATCTGTGGCAAACATCCGGTATTAATTTTTCAATGCGTCCATGCTGTTACTACTTATGTAGTCGTAGGCACACGTGTATCAAATTGTGTCCATAAGTATTACGATAGTACCTAAATTTGGACAAACATACCTTTAAACTAAGTTGTTTATCTGCTTGTCTCGCCAAGATAATAAATGCTCAAAACAATCCTACCCTGTCGAAAATATCTAGAATGCTATACAGAATTTTGGTTTGTACCTGAATTTGATACAAGTATATGTCAGACAATTGACAGCCGATGATGAAACTCAGGATATAATTAAGTAGCGGCGTATATTTGTGGCAATGTGTGACTTGCCAGAAGCAATTGGATGAGGGTGTTAGTTGCATAGAGCGTGGCGCAAGCAGAGGCAATGGCGGATGGAAAGTGCGGGCGGACGCGCAGGCGACTTCCGCCACGGCCTGCGCCCCGCACCGCCTCCAGAATAATAAACGAAACCTGATTTCCATGGAGTGGGCAGCCAGCACTTATTGACGCCAACCTGAACACGGTACCTCTACTGCGCGTGTAATTATAAGTTTAGCCACAAGTATTTACAAGAAAGCCATATTGAACGCGGATAGAAACTAATTAAATGTCAGTGAATTTTTTTTATTAAATAATTTAATTTGTTGGTTTGTAATTATTGTTTTTTTATCATCCACGTGTCGCTTCACCCAATTCTTCCCCATCAACATATTGAAAGCGTCCACTTATTGTAAATGAATATCTTCCTAGTCACTGCTTGGAATCCGACTTCTCTTGTAACGCATTGTGTGCATAAATGAATATTCAACTTCGTTTGATACAGAATTCGTTGAAACCGACACGTTCCAGTAATTGCTAAGTAACATACACGGGAATGGGTCTTTCTCCTTTTACTATCTTAAGACCACCCATTGTCACCCATGTGCATTGTTACACGGAGATTGGCGTTGGATGTCACAATAACTCGCGATTTCAATAAGTAGGTACTCTCTGGAATTTACAGATCACATTGCATAAACTATCTCTCAACAAACGGACTATGGACTATGCCAACAAGGCATTGTTTTCCATTGGAAACCATAAAGCTTATAAAAATTACTTACTCCCATACAATTTAAATAGCAAAACGTATTAGTCTCATGCAACAACCAATTTCAAATTTTCAAGATTGCAAACGTTTGATTTGATAAAGCTGCAACATGTTTTTGATTTCTTATTTTATAAACGCCTGGTGGAATGTTCAAACCGACAGAACGTCACAAGATGTGCGGCTGCGTCCCAACAATAGATTTTAAGTCGAATGAACAGCCTCAGGTAGAGGACGAATTTTTTGTAGGATATATTCTGTTGTTCCATTCACGACTGCAGTCAGTGCACGACACGAGGCTTTGTTCTAAGCTCGTGAATAATTAATTTTCCTTGCCGACTTTCCCTGTGTTTGGTCAACCATTTATTTAAAACGTGTATCTATCTAAGTAATTCACAGGTAATGAAGGTATAGATAAAAATTCCCTATGTACCTAACATTGAAGAAAAATCTATTTTAAAGTATATTATATTCTACTCTTTCTGTCAACAGTGTCTTGGTTGTGAGAATCGTCACAACTGGGGTTTGTTGTCTCGTTATCATCTGTCCTTGACACAGAGATGCCGCATGAACAACGCACCTCCATGTTCGGAACTTTTGCAACCTTGCGAAATTTGACTTTAGCGATAACAACTTTGTGTACCGTCGAAAATCGTGTCGGTCACACCTTTTAACGTAAAATAAGTCCAAATTAACGAAAATTGTTGCTCTAATCGAATAGTTGAAATGAACGCAAAGGAAAAGACATGTGGGTAGAACCTACACAAAAGGCTTTATCATGGACCTTTACAGCAGTCTGACTTGTGGTATTTGAAAGCCGATAGCCGTTGCAGGACGCCAGTGGGCGGCATCTCGGTGGTGCGACTCTCGCCGACCGGAAACCCAATTCCCGGATGCGTCCGCGCGGGGGGATCGTGCCGGAAGCTTGGTAAACGAGCACATCCGCTACTGCCGCCCGCGCCGCAAAATTTGGCACCGCGAGTGCTCGCAGCTCGCTTCCGGCCTCCGCCCCCCGAACCCCGTCATCGTCGTTCACCCGCGAAAATAGCGGCGAACCGCGCTGTGTACGCGGTTCATTCAGTATGGCCGCCTTTCATTCATAAAAAGGCAAGACGAGCGCGGAGCACGGCGAGGCGGAGGGGAGGCAGCTCTCCCGCCAACCCGCACCCGCGCCCGACGCCAGTGCGGAATGTACCAGCAAACGGAACAGTCGTTTCGTCGGAGCGTATCACTAACGCTCCCGGTTTTCGTTTAAAATGTGTATAAGAATAAGTGCAGTGAACCCGCACGAGTTTGGAACGGTTACAAAAAACGTCGTCGTCGAGATTCGGAGTAGAAATCAACGAAGAACTTCAGCGAGGAAGTGAGTAGCGGCCATATTGCAGTGATAACCGCGCGGCGGCGGGCGGACGAGAATCGAGGCCGGTGCGTGGGCCGCCCCCCGCCCGCGCCAGGTGCCGCTCCGGACCGCGCCGGTCTTATGAATCTTACGAACCTTCCCGTGGATTTGCGCGGTTGAAATTTGGTGGTCCAACCGAATTGGTATAGTGTTTGTGCATTTACCGGCGCGGTAACGGTGTGGCAAGTTTGTATCCTCCGAAGGCCGGGCCTCACGGAGATGAGTGATGTGTATGTGGGGTCAACTGGCCCAAGTGTCCTTGTGGAGCGATGTGTGTAGGAGTCACGTCAACGTGGAATATTGTGGTGTCGTAAGTTAATGGCTTGGCACTATAACACCCTCACCCTCCCTGAAGTCACAAGCCAGACGGACTAGTTGGAACTTTGATGCTAATATGACGTCGTCGACAGTTATTTTATTGTGTACGAAATTGCGTAGTTTTTCTAGCATGAATGAAGAGGCGGAACGATGACTGTCGCCGTTCTGTCCGTCTACCGCCTAGCGACCGGCACACGTGCAGCGCACCAAGCGCTCGTCTCAACCGTTTCAACCTAACGAGTTCTAATAATGATTTCATTATACTACACCCTTTTATCACATTTTAAGAGAAACCTCAACATTTTCAGTATATCACGATCAAAGTACCTTCTGTGAATATACCATGCGAGCTTAACTAGATAGGTACTTAGAGGTTTTTATTTATTAGGGTTCAAATAAAGCTTACTTTTTCATATTATAGGGTTGAAATAAAGTTTATTTTGTCTTCAGTAAAGTGAAAGAATGTCAGAAAGGAGGTAAATTGTCTTAATTCATAAATCTACAGAATCTTAGAAGACCATTGAAATGCTAACTACACAATGTCAGTCGCCTTTAAATATCGAAAAACTGATTCAAGTGAGAGAAACACTTGACTGGAGTCAGTGGATCACAGGTCAAAAGTCAATATATATCATTATACTGGAGTTTTTGATAGTATTTAAACATTTAACTCACACACTTTTATCATTCTGAAGGTAACTACTATTATTAGAGCGCTTTATTTAAAAAATTACCAACTTTGGTATTTCAATAAGAATTCAAGTCTTGGTAATTCTGTTTTAAATCTTTCGCGTTTCTATTAATGCAGTGACTGGCTATTTCTGGCATAGCTTCCGGTATTCACTTTATTTTATCTGTATGTTCAGCTATGCTTCGTTAACAACTTAATGGAGATATATTGAAAACTTTGATTTTAGGCACTTAGGTATTCTGCCCGCGTTCCTGAGCTAGTATCGAGCAAAATAACATTTGATTACTCCACGCCATAAAATCTAAGATAATATGTATTTTGGTAGTATTGATGTTTCTGTAGAACTAAAAATTTTAAAATTCAAACGATAAATTATCAGAATGAACGTTAAATTCGAAATAATGTCACTGATAAGGCATTTGGTAAACAATACCAATGTAACCGCTAATCTTGTAAGAAACAACAGATAGCAAGTTTATTTAGACAAAACAAAATATAAAACTGTCAAGTTTAAAACATCTCCTAAGTTTAGAGCAAAAACATGATTAAATTCATTTCAATACGATTTATTCGAACTAACCCATTAAACACAGAACTGTATTTTTTTAATAATATGATATTACACTGAACCTGAGGACTTGGATACCTACTTATTTACATTATCTATGTAATCTATTTGTGAAAGTATATTTCACGTAGCATTTTTTACGCATCTCCCAACTTAAGTAATAATATTATTGTAATCACGTCATAGACCTTTGTGCTCATCTTTACTAATTTATAGTTAGTTTCAATCATTCATACATAATTAGGAACTCAGTAGGAGTAGTTATTTAAATAAAAACCCGTATACAGGACCTCCTGAACTGCAAGATAAGAGAGTTCTCCAGACAAGCGCTAATGACAAACTCAAAATAATTTATTGGTATGGCGCGAAAATATTAAATTTTTACAATAATGTAATGGGCATCATTGCACCAAAAGATGCGTATTGAAGTTCTAACGATTAAACGTACCTGTAATTGCATTTCCAGAATAATCTGAATACTAATTAACTAGGCTATTGAAAACAAGAAAGAAAATAAGGGTTATAATAGCTCGAGCAGTCATGCAAAGTGTTTTTAACCGTGGTCACCAAAATTCATGTCATGTTATGTATGCATCGTTATGACAAAATATCGTATGACTATCAGTATTATTATTGTTTAAATACTGTTGCTAAGTTCACAGCTTTATCTTTAGCAATGAAAATAAGATAATAATAAATATGAAACATCAATGAAATACTTAACTAAGAAAATTGAACACTGAAAATTCAAGAGATTTCCAGGCTGCATTATTTCTTGGGTACTATCAAAATTAAGGTATACTAATAACTTTCCAATTAATATATTAATAAAATGAACCTGTTTCAAGTTTGTAGTTACCTATGTACCTACGTTTATATTTATGATGCCATGCCATTACAGAGAACCGCACGTATCCAATGTGTTAGAAAAAGAGGATGAATGAATGCGGATAAAGGGATAGAATGTAGGCAGTGTAAAGCTGTACAAGAGAGGCCTAATGAGATTCGAATTAACAATTATGTTTTTTGTCCGGCAGGTGGGGACGATGAGGGAACAGGAAGGCGACGGCCCGGAGAGCCGTTAGCCGGACTCGATGGATGAGTATGGCGGGCCGGCGGCGCCGCCCCGGCCGCCCAAGCCGGCGGCGCGCGTCCACAGGCCGACGGGCGCGCGCCAGCCCACAGTATCACTGTTGCGGCCGAGACCCGAGACCGAACGCGAACGAAATGCATACGTGGAGGCGCCGCGGCGCGCTCACGCGATGCCGCCATCCGGACACGCGGCCGCCCAACCCCTCAAGCCGGTGACGACGCAGCCGGCGGCCGCAGCGGATAAGCGGCGCGCCGGCGCCCTTCCGGCCAATGACTCAATCGTGTGCGAGACTTGTGGACGATGTCGATGCGAGCAGTGCGCACGGCCCCGGCCGTTGCCGTCGCGCTGGCTCTGCGACTCGTGCTTGTGCAGTGCCGAAGCGTGCGTCGACTACGCCTCGTGCATGTGTTGTGTGAAAGCGCTCTTCTACCACTGCGGGAGCGGCGAGGAGGAGACGGCGGAGCCGTGCGCTTGCGGTGGCGCGCGGCCAGCGGCGCGGCTCGCTTGCATGGCGGCGCTGTCGGTGCCGCTGCCGTGCCTGTGCCTGTACTGGCCGCTGCGCGGGCTGGCGGCGGCGGGCGCGGCGCTCTACGCTCGCTGCCGCCGCTCCGGATGCCGCTGCCCGGAGCCACCACCGCCGCCGCTCTCCAGTATTATCTAGTCCCGCCGCGAGCCTCCCGGGCCCTCCGAAGCGCCGAGTCGAGAGGCGCGAGCGCGTTGTACAAATATTTATTGGCGAGCGGTAGCTTCGGACCGCGCGGGGTGGACTCAGTGCTACGAGCTGTGCATGGTCCGAGTGAAGTGTCGCGGGTCGGGCGCGGCCGTGCGGCGAGGGCGACACGCGCCCGCCCCGCGCTCACAGTGTGAATCGTCACAGAGTACCTTGTAAATATAGTCGTATAGTGTGAATGTACGTGAACGTGTCGCCCGAACGCCGAGTCTCAAATTTTCTTGAGACCATAACGTGTCATAAGAAAACGTTAACGTTAGTATTTTGGGTTCCAAATGAATCCAGAGAAGATTAAGAAATGAGATATAAAACATACGTATTAAGATGTAGATAATTTACCATTTATTTATTAACTGAATTTGTATTTATTTGTAAATAAAACAACATTATATTATAAATACGAATGTTTACTACATCATGCTTGTTTTTTCTGCTTCCTCTGTATTATTTCAAATGTCTTTCATAGAGGTTACGCACCTAAAATATTTTTATAGAGAAATGGCTTTAAATTGAAAAAATACAAAAGTATCAATGAAACGACCACACAATAAATAAATGAGGAATATTTCTTGCCTTTAACTTTCATCATCAAATCGGTGATCTAAACCTTTTGTTTTCTATAAATAAGTGGGCATAAAATGTTAACTATTTCATGGCTAAAGTATTATTATTATCATGTATTCAAATTTATGGACCGAAATATTCTTGGGCAGAGAAATAATCAGCAATCAAGCATTAGAAATCCATAGCTACCACAAGTAAAACTAAGCGTGATATCCAATTGCTATTATTGCACTAAGCTGTGACATCTTTGTAATAAATTATTGCCAAGGCTATTGCAAAATGTTGAGCCTTCAATGTCTTAAAAATAAATCTGTAAAAAAGATCATTGATAATTAATAGAATATAGGCAACAATTAAATGACAATGATTTTGTTAATCGAAAACTTACATTGTTCTATCCGCTTCCATGAAATGATATCAAGGGAAGTCTCCCTGTCAAACCAGTCGGTTTAACCTCTTTAGTCCTGACCTTGAAAATAACAATAGTTTTCTATTGTTATTTTGTCGACACGGGACTGAGGAGGTTAATGGTAAAGAGCTCTAACCATAAATACTGGATTAGAATATATTGTGCCTAAATGATTAGCAAGTTAATTACACTTCATTCTGCTTTGGTTGATGTGTAGGTAAATATTGATAATTATTGTTGAAAGACCTGGGGCCTGTTCATAGAACCAAATTTGTGATTTGCCATGACAATTTTTAATGTACCTAACATTACAAAGTTGATTAACCTGCAGATTAACAAAATGTTTTTGGTACACCAACATCACAAATTGTTTTATGAAACTCCTCCCAGTAGAAATAATGCCTATCAAGTTGTTTGCTTGTCCTAGGTCATTTATTCATCTACTTCATTCAAGATTGGGAAACTTGTAAGCCATAAAGGAGGCCTATGTCCTTCAGTGCGGGTCAAATGACGTTGATGACGATTCATTCAAGACCTTATTATGAATTTATCGAATTTGATAGCAATTCTGTTCGGTTTCAGCCAAAGTTGAATAAAACAAAATGCAATATGTAGGTACTTCCCTTGTTACAAAGATGTAATGTGGGCATCAATTTCTTAACAACTACAGAGACCTACCTTGTAGCCCTCAATCAGTTTACCTTTAATAAATAAATAAATAAATCACAGTAACGATATATTGGTAGCTTTTGCTGTCTCGAACCAAATCAAAAACATTCATGTTGTAACTAGAAGACTATGGCTATGAAAATTAATTCTGATAGGAAAGTCGGAAGACACTAGCTTTCTTTTCTGTTTCCATGATTTTTCGCAGGCCGTACGGATTACCTACCTACCATTATAACTTTAGGTTTGAAGATCATCATCAATATAAAACATAGGTAAATAACAAGTACTCACCAGTCACCATGATAGTTACACATAACTCACTAATGAACGATTATATTACACTTTGTAATTAACAAAAGCAACACTTTTTCTAAACTAGCATCCAGAAAACATTTTCAAAGAAAAAACAAGGTCTGAGAATGACATGACAACAAGCTGCGGTTCGAATGGTTGCATTCACGTTCATGTCACGCTGCCTCTTCATTGCACCGAGTGCGTAGATTTGTATAAAATCCGCCCATGTATACGTGTGCTGTAGATTTGAGGTGGTTAATTAGCCGGGGCTCATAAATAAAAGCGACAGTTGGACTTATTTATCAATTAAATAGATAGTTTTATACGAACAAAAGCCCCGCCTTCAGACATTTTTTGGAACCACAATTCGGACCGCAGCTTATGCATGACAGCGCGCCATATTTTTTTTAATTATTAGCCGACTACAAAAAATGGTGGTCTGGTTGTCAATGGGAGGATTTCTTTTCGATTATTAAAATAAAAACCTAGCTGCCTTAGTTTTTGGATTGAGAATTTCATAAAGTAACTACTTAACTGTAGTGCTCTCTCGTAAAATTTCTCAGACAGCACTACGTTTAAGTAGTTACTTAACGAAATTCTCAATTCAGAAACTGGCCCAATAACTTTGTAGATGGCGCCGTACTGACTACATTACGGTAAGTATGAACATAAATATATCTACAAAAATAAACATTGATGAACTAACTTGGCTGTAACATGTTCTTATGAAATAATTTGGTTTAAAGATGTGAGAATGCTTTCTTTTGGTTATTAAAAAAAGGTAATTTTTGTACAAATCTACGAGGCAGACTTCTTTTCTGTTCATCTTGGGACATTTTCTTTCTGGCGTAGAGAAACCTTCAAACTGTTTGCATTTTTCTAAATCCCTGACAGATTATGTACTTAAAGTGTAGAATATTAATTTTAGCCTCTGGGAGACCACGATATACCTACTATAACAAACACAGTTAATAAAAGGAAGGGGCTGAATAACTATTTGCCTCTTCAATTAGCTAAGGTAAGTAACATTAACGGCAATAGTGAAATAGTTTTCAAGTCCCTTTCTTTAATCAACAGTGCTACAATAAGTAAAAGTTAAATGACATATTTTGTTTAGATTAGAAAACTTAAAATAGTGACTTCAGTAGACGGCAGGTGCATTTGGTCGTAATATCTTATCCTATTTCATAAGTTTCTGCTCTCTAACCCTCCCTAAAATATTAACGGGCTATCCCGATGCATAAAATTAAGTTCAGCGAAAATTCTTTGCAACATTGTCCGATTTCATGAATTCTTTTTTTATCAGAAAGGAGTTAGGGTACAGTCGACAGCACGTAACCTTCACATTTTAGTTGCAAAGTCGCCCTTAATGCAACGGGGTAGAGTGCATGGGTGTATAGGATCATTTGTTGCCGACTGTACTTACTCCAAGGTGGTCCCATGTCGAACTATTCTTTTTAGTTCGTGATTTTCTTGAAGTCGGTTTTTTGTATACTTTTTTTGCAGGTCAGGTCACAGTAACGTTTCAAACAAGATTACACAATCTTCGTGTTTTGAAAAGTTAATTTTGTTTTCAGTACTAGATCTTCCGTAGATTTATTAAGTGGAACTTACGCAACGCGACGTTTCAGCAAACAATACAGCGGACTGTGCTCAGATAATTTTAATTTAGGACAAACAACAGATGTTGACAGGCTGTCGACTGCATCTCCAACATTTGATGGCCGGATGAGAATGCCGTAATAACTATCTACGAGTATAATATAGGTAAGAAAAGTAGGTACTAGAGTTAGCATAATTTTCTCCAAAATCCAGATTAATGATCAGGATTGTGACGAGTACGGTCAAACTACGGTCAGAACGTCTTTGACCTACAACATAGTTTACTGTGACAATTTTACCTAACTACCTACATTGAAAAATTTCATTTTTCATTTCATCTTTCATTTTTCATTTCATTTCATTACATACTTCATGTAATTCTCTTATAATGAATAAAGTAATCTAATCTACATAAGTCTTTCACTACATGGAGTTGTCCGATTTAGTCTATTCCAGACCAATCCGGACTTGGCCCCCGTGGTGCAGTATGGCCTAAACCTTCCTCACTTGGGACTTGGGACTTCCTCCGGGACTTGATGGGTTGATGATGAAATACCTACATACATATCTTGACAGCTTGTAGTTGTCTAAATGCTTAACCTGATAGAGTGGAAAGTATTTAATTGGTGAAGATTTTTTGTGAATCACCACCAGACTCCGCCTAATAGTATTTTCTTAAAGCAATTGAAAGCTGATTTAGCTAGCCCGTTTGTTCCCGGTATGTCACACCTCCATAAGTCACCCTGTTACATTCTGGGACTTTTTTTCCCAGTTGGTATCTCATACTCCAACTCCGAACTGTCATATATTATTCTTATTTTACCTCTTTCGAGTTGTCTAAATGCTTAACCCGATAGAGTGGAAATTTACGTAATATAAGGGCTGTCAGTCTTGTAGGCACCTAATATTACTTTAAATTTAACATTACCTTACATAGTTAACTGAATCTCAAATATTTTGACTTGAACTCTGTAATTAATAAAAGACTTGCATATGTACTCATCATTCATAGGTTATATAAATGCATAAGCATGCAGTACAAGCCATGTGACATAATTACACAGTCATTTTGGGTCAATCAACTATTCTTTGTACTAAAGTGCGTCCCAGTAAAAACAAAATTAATTTATTTTAAAGGAGGTAATTTTAGGATAGTATTTTTACTACAAAGGATTGTTAGATCATTGGTTTAAAGTTTTTCAGTGACCGATATTAGTTTAATTAAGAATGTTTTACTATTTTTACTGTAACTCAGGGGACAATGTTTCCACGCCATACAAATTCGAGCTGTCCCTTCAGCCACTTGCAAACTTCCAAAGCGAATATTTTATTACAGTTTGCTTTGAAACAGACAAAATATATGTTAAATAGTAGTAGTTAATAATTATAATATTTGACATTGACAAGGATAATAAAATATATTATGATATAGATTATAATTAATTTTAAAATTTTGTCCCACGGAGTTCGATTAAAATATTGTCCCCCACGTAACTGTGTAAAAAGTTCAAATCTTTCATAAGCGATGGCGTTAGTTGTGATTGTTTACGGCTTAAGTTCCTAAACGTCACGTTGCAAGTATCCGCAATCTAGTTTGGTTGCCACGTGCCGGCTAGTCGTTCACAAAGTGCGCTCCGACTAGCGTGTGTTAATTCCGTGTCTCCAGTGTGACTGCGAAAAATCAGGTATTTTCTAGACTTTTTTAACGAATTCTTTTTTATTATTATTGAAAATTATTCTAGTACAGTAAATATGTAACATTTCGCTTTGAAATTTATTTAGAAATCACTTGGTGAAATTTTAATGATAATTCGTCTCCTCTGTTACTCATCAACTACGTTACTTAAATGGTAACACAAGAGACTTAGTTAGTATCACAGTGGACATTGCACTGTAACTATTAATCATATATTAATCGATTGCAAATAATGTATTTATTATTACAAACACAAGTTTTGCACATAGGCGAGCTTAATGCTACTTAGCATTCTCATCCAACTAACCTAGGTACCTAATGATGAAACCTTTACAGGTAGTGGTAGTGCGAAAAATATATAGAGAAAGACTGAAACGGGATAAGATAAAATATGAAGAAGTTAAAAGACAACAGAGAGAAAATTATCACAAGAAAAAAATATGTAAGTTCCCTAACACCAAAAGAAAAGAATAACGCAAGAGTAATTTGGAAACTTCAAAAAAGAGCTCAACGCCAACGTCTAAGAAAGAAAGAAAGAGAAACGTTTATTGCACCAACAGTCAACACACAACAAAAATACGAAATACAAATGAGAAGAAAACATTAAAGATAAAAGAGGTACAAACATAAGGAAATACATTTATACAGTTTTGTCGCGGTGTGTAACCGCTGCTGCAAAAGGCAGCTGACTCAGCATAATGCTGAGGGTGTAGGCCCTCAGCGCTGGTTTTCAGTCAGTGCCTAAATGTCCCGTAAGTGTCCCAATTGTGCGGCGCAGTGTATATTTATATAATTTAATAATAAGATAAGACTAATATTTATTGTACAATGTACACAGACATAAAATAGTAACAAATATGTATGTAAAAAATATATAAATACTTAAACAGTAATAATAAAATGGCATATGCATCACAAATTTAATAAACAATTTGATAAACATAAATGTTAACAAAATCAAATGTAATATTTAGTGGCCACAGCTGTCTTCGATGCGATCACATAGTTAAATTTTGTCAAGTCAGTAGTTGCGGCGAGAAGTTTGGACAGGATAGGGAAGTCTCTGCTGTTCAAGCAAATATGCCCTGAGCTTACGCCCAAAGGCATATCGACTGGACGCTTCACGGACAGGGGGAGTAATATCATTCCAGCACTTGGACGCCGCATACTTAAAACTGTCACGGAAAGACATCGTACGATGCGCTGGAATAAGAATTCTGTTCTTATGCACATAGCGCTGACGGGACGACCATTCCAGCTTTTTGTGAAGGTAGGCTGGAGATTTACTGCGAATGATACCAAACAGTAACGTAGCAAGATGCAGTCGTCGACGGGCTTCCATGTTCAAAAGCTTTGCAGCGTTCAAGAACGGGGTGATATGGGATCTGGGTGGGACTCTGAAACAAAACCGAGCACATGCGTTTTGCACTCGTTGTATTAGTCTCTTTGTTCGGCCAAGTATACAACCACCATAGACAACATCGCAGTAGTTCAATCTAGATAATATTAACGATTCACTTAGCCTAACACGCAAATCAGTGCTAAGGTAATCGCGTATATTATATAAAACTTTCAGGCGGTAGAAGCAATTGCTCACTACATTTTTGATATGATTTTCAAATCGCAGCTCACCGTCCATCAGCACACCAAGATTTTTAGCCTCTACCACCCTCTCCACTGGTTTACCCATAATGGCTATATTATTGGCTGCAAGAGCTTGCATCGTATTATGGATTTGACGTTTAGTGCCAAGCACAGTGGTGGATTTACCAATAGGCTGAGTAGGCTGGAGCCTAGGGCGGCAGATTTTAGGGGGCGGCAAATTTGCCCCAATTTTTTTTTCTTACAGAAATAAAACATAAAAAAATACCTAAAATGTTATTAGATTTCACCATTTAACTTAATCCGAAAAGTAGTAAATTTTGACGTTAGTCAATCTCTTACGTATTAATAATTAATACCGTTAATAAGTCCGGCCGCTGGGAGAATACGATAATTATCTGCGTACGATACGATACGGCTAAATTATTAGCGTAGGCAGTTATTTGGTGCGGGAAAGAATGGTATGATCATTGGTTAAACTCTTGAGTGTCTGGCCGGAATGAAAGCTGCAAAATTTGGAGAGCTTTCATCTAAACTTGCATATAGCAGTTCGCATGGCTCTGTGTATACCAGCGAAAAATTGTTCAGATGAAAGAAGCTTTTCTTGCTTAAAGCTGGTGAAAAACTATCTACGATCTACATTATGTCAAGAAAAGCTAAATTTATACCAGCAAAGGTAGTATGAGGACGTGAGTCGCGCGCGACAACGTCAAAAGTCGCGAGAATTTGACAGTTAATGTACTGGAAAGTCGCGACTTTTGACGTTGTCGCGCGCGACTCGCGTCCTCATACTACCTTTGCAGGTCTTTTGTCCGTAAAGTCGGAACTAATGACCAACATTTCATACGACGCATGTAAAACTTTTGTAATTTAGATAATTGATTTTATCGTGATCACTAGCGTTAGTCATAGAACGGTCACCCATCCATGCACTGAACGCGCCCTATGTTGCTTAACCTTCGTGATCGTTTAAGATCACTCAGGCAGCCGGAACTACGAGCGAGATGATAATAATATACTGAAAATAATTAGGTATCTTTGTTAAAAATAGTGATATTCATTTATAATCATCATCAACCCATTATGTCCCCACCATTCACCACCACCACCAACCCATTATGTCTTCCTTGAGAAAGGTATAGGCCATACGCCACCATGGGGGCCAAGTCCGGATTGGTGGAGGATCAGTTAATGTTTACATGTTAATGTTTATGTTGAATCAGGAATAAAATGTAGCAATAATTTGCTACATTGCAAAAGACTGAAGAGTATAATGTGCCATTAGGTCTGCTAAGTATTTGTGTACTACGAGAAAGCCTTCGATTGTAGATCGAGAAATGGGCGATGCTGGAGTCTCTCCAGCGCTGCTGTATTGACTTTGGTATATCGAGATGCTGAAGTTCTTGTACAACAACGCCACCATGTCGGTCCGAGTACAGGAGCAGAATTTGGAGGCGTGGGCCCATTGAATAGGGGCG
The DNA here is from genome assembly GCA_947310845.1 of Yponomeuta plumbellus. Lineage (NCBI taxonomy): Eukaryota > Metazoa > Arthropoda > Insecta > Lepidoptera > Yponomeutidae > Yponomeuta > Yponomeuta plumbellus. Next base: position 8,157,653 of record OX371192.1, on the reverse strand, counting down.
TGAGACAAGGAGACGTCACATCTCCAAAACTGTTCACGAACGGATTGGAAGATGCCTGGTTCTGGAAAGGCAAGAACGCGGCATCAATATCAATAGTGAGTACATCAGTCACCTTTGATTTGCCGACGATATCGTAGTCATGGCAGAGACGATGGAGGACCTCGGCATAATGCTCGAAGACCTCAGTCGAGTCTCCCAACGGGTGGGCCTTAAAATGAACATGGACAAAACGAAGGTCATGTCGACCGCCCGTGTTGTGCCCACCCCAATAACAGTGGGGAACTCGACTCTCGAAGTTGTAGACGAATACGTCTACATGCAATCCAACTAGGTCGGTCCAACTTCGTAAAAGAGGTCAATCGTCATTCCGCATTCGGGAAACTTAGAAAAGTCTTTTCCTCCAATATATCTCAATCGCTCAAAACAAAATTATACAACCATGTGTGTTTTATCAGTGATGACTTATGGCACTGAAACGTGGTCTCACTATGGATCTCTTAAGAAAGCTCAAGGTCACGCAACGAGTTATGGAAAGGGCTATGCTTGGAATTTCTCTACGAGACCGAATCAGAAATGATGAGATCCGTAGACGAACGAAAGTCTTCCATCTTTATAGAAATCCATGGAGGAGGCCTATGTCCAGCTGTGCACTTCTTGTGGCTGAATGATGACGATGAATAATTATCAAGCTTCAGCAAAACATAAATTTCTCAAGTTACCAAACTTTAATTACTGGATGATGATGGATACTCAAAATTAACGTAAATTTACTAACTATTTATCTTCTTTCAGCAACCATTTATCTCAAATGAGTAAAACTATTCTTATAGTTTAATACCTGTCGTGATCATAATACCAATTATTTAGAAACTGTGCAGTTATTTTTGGAATCCAATGATCTTGAATATCAGTACATACTAAACTAACCTTAGATTACACAAATAGCATTGAATTAAATCACAATAATAAATAAAAATAGAATTATCAAATTACATTCAAATTCAATCGTGATAAATAATTAATTAAAATAGTAACAATAAATTTCGAATGACATTCAATAAAAATTTTAAACAGTTGATATAAAATTCTCCAATTACTTCCATCAAATCACTTAAACTATATTAAGGCTCTGCCGGGCCATATGTGCGTGTGCAACAGCAGCACAAATGGGCCGTATCTCAGCATTATAAATATTGCTTTCACAAAAGCAAATATTTTGCTGATTTTCAGCTACGGCCAAGGAATGTGAAAACGGAATTAACAATAACCAATACGAATACATATTAACCCATAGCAGGAAAACAAATCAACGTCGCTCTGTACATAAAATTAAGTATAATCATATTATTATTCATATTATTATTCATAATAATTATTATTTACATTCAATTAATTTAGCCAGTAAGTGTATCAGTGTATAGTGTTGGACAATGTATAGTGGAGTGATATTTACGACTAATATTTTAATTCATGCATAAATATAATATAAATGTTATCAATTGTAATTTGTAAAAATAATAAAACTAGAAGCAGTTTCACTGTTATGAGATTGCCACCTACGTCAACTTTTGGAGACTAAGCAAGTGGAGCTTAAATTGTTTTTTAAAACTGAGTTTTGATGGCATTTGCCTTATCGGGGGAGGTATATTGTTCCAGCACTTGGTTGCGTGGTAGCGGAAACTGCCAGTGAAAGCCGCTGTGCCGTGTCGATGGACCTCGAGTGGCTGCCGTGCTGATCTGGGGTGCATAGTGGCAAACCGAGAAAACTTTAATTTTTCAAAAATATATTCAGGACATTTGGAATGAACTACGTCAAACATAAGCGAGGCAAGATGCAATAGCCTACGCGAGGCCATATTTAGCATGGATGCTTCATTCAGATATGGAGTCACGTGGCTACACGGAGGGATGACGAAACAGTATCTGCAACATGCGTTCTGTACTTGCTGTATAAGGTGTTGGGATTTGTTCGAAAGTCTTGGTCCGTAGACTAAGTCTGCGTAGTTTAGCTAAGACATAATCAGAGACTCACATAGAGTAATTCGAGCTTTCTCGCTAATTAAATTACGAATCTTTTATATTAGCCTGTAGAAGCAGTTTTTAACGAGATTTGCAATGTGAGTCTCAAATCGCAGCATACTATCCATAACTATGCCCAAATTCTTTGCCTCCTCAACACGTTTGATAGTCTCACACCGAACACCAGCATTATCAAATCCATAATACGACATCTTCGATAACAAGAGAGAGGTATTCAAACTGTCGAATGCCCTGGAGAAGTCTAGCAGCACCAGAATGGTACTCTTTCCCCTGTCCATTTCCGTCAAGACGTTATCTACGACGTCCAATAACGCGGTAGCCGTTCTCCGACAATTCCGGAAACCAGATTGTGTATCTGGCAGTATGCCATTCCCCTCCAGGTACTTCGACAACTGATCATACACGGCCCTCTCGATTATCTTAGACATACAGGGAAGGATGCTAATAGGGCGAAGGTCGGATATATGGACAGGGTTGGGTTTCTTAGGAAGCGGAGTAACTTTCGCAGTCTTCCAGTCGGTCGGAAAAGTCTTCAATATTATACTCCGATTAACAATCGCGGTCAATACTATTAAAGTCTTCGGTAATGTTAGTAAGATTATGTCAATACTAATTAAGTCAACTCCAGTGGCATTTGTTAATTAAGACATCTTACCAACGTGATAAATGAAACTCCTCCTCAATTACCGATACCGCCCGATGTTCAAAATGATTACTACAAAACCAAGATTGTGCTTCACCTGTATCTGCATGTTGTAATGAAAGTCCAAAATCAAGGGGAAGGAAGACTGTACGAAGAGACCGATCTAAGCTATATAGAAAAAACAAAAAGTTGGAATCTGAAAAGGAACAACTCAAGAAAAAATATGAGCAATAAAAGAAAAGGTACGAAAGAATGAAAAATAGACTAGAAAATGACTTAAGAACTAAAGGACATGAAGAGAAGAAATACAAAGTATTGAGAAATGTTATCAATGAAAGATACAAAAGGTTGAGGCGATACAAAGACAAAAGAATGTTGAAAGAAATATTTTCACTTCCCAACTTAAACATTGTCGCCTAAAGACAATGGTGCAAGATGCTCTTGGAATTAAAGGCACAGTAAGAACACGTTTGCCCGGAATTAAAAGAAAATCATCCTTGCAAGCAAAAACAGTCACGAATTCAACGACAGCCGTAAAGAAAGAGACAGATAAGATATCTTTAGGACACAACTCAGAATAAGTAATACCATGAAAAACCTCCACAAAACCTTTCAAAAAAATACCCTGATGACATAATTCTTATTTTTACTTTACCAAAAATAAGCCCTAGAATGTCAAATCTCCGTCGGTGTCTGGCCGAAAAATGTGTCTCTACAAGAAAGCGATAGCGCTGAAGAAGAAGCGAGTCCTAAAAACACATGATCTCAGTCAATTGATATTGGAGACCGTCTGCAGTTCTTGCATGTATGGATCTTGTGAGAAGTGCTACAACAAACAATCATAATAATAAAGGAATGATAGAAGGCAAAGTTACTTCTAGCGAGTGGGTCAGAAAAGAAGAAAAATATGTAAAATATGGAAAGGAACATAAAGCTTTCAAAAACGATAAAGAAGGCAAAGAAATAGATACAACAGAATTGACATAAAGATTTGACAAAGAACTAAAATTATTAAAAAAAACACGTATATAACATGAAGACTCAATTTAACAACAAAATTACATGAACAACAAATTGACAACAAAATGTGAGTGTGTGCATTTGACACTGGAAAGCGTCAATGTATCATACGTTACAATAATGTCCCTTACGTTACAATAATGTCCCTAAGGCCTTCAAGTTAAAAAAATGAAAAAAAAATTATTTTGTTATTTTGTTGCTGGAAAAGTTTATAACTGAGGTATTAATAATGGACGCTTTGTTTTATGGGTGAATATACGATACTTGATTTTTTTGTGTCCCAGAAGGAAATGTAATCTGTTCCATTCAATATTGATAATTTCTCTATTTGACACAATTTTTAAATGTTTAATGATGAGGACCAGAAGATTTTTCCATTTTTTTTTAATTTCATAAGCACGAGAGGAAAATGTGTTACCAGAGGACTGACACTATTGGCAGAGTAGTCACAAATTAAAGCAGGGAAGTGAGAGGCCATTGATTATAGCTAAGAAAGGGGACACGTATTAAATACGTATTAAAATAAAACATGAAATATGCCAGAGGAGTGACGCCAGAGGAGTGACAAAATCGCACAAAACCTACAAAAACATATCACTCGCTTTTCTGATCACCGTTTAACGTAATACATGACATCTACACACAATAAACATTGCATTGTGCAAATATACAATTTCGTAACTATAAAATACAAAAACATAGACTTGCCAGAGGAAATACTCCAACGACCGGGGAGGCCAGAGGAGTATACATTTACAACCATTTTTAACGATTAATGTCTTAAATTAAACAATTATCGTGAATAGACTATGTGGGCCAAATAAAAGACCATATTCCTTAATGCTTAAGCATTCGGACGCAATAATATAATAAGTTTAACATAATATATAAATAGCGTATATTGACCCTTATATAGACTTCCAATTAAAAAATACGAAGGTTGTTGATTTATTTTAAAAAACGATATTATAAAAGTCATAAAGTAACTTAAGAGACACAATAACTCATGATTATGATAGTTCTATCAAAAGAATTTGAAATGTAAGCCTTTAATGTACTAGACTGATGCTAGTTGTACTCAATAAAAACGTTAATTCAAATATTTTTTATGTTTTTGTAACCTAATTGTACTCGTATAGTCGGTAACGCAGAGGACCTGTCAAATACTGTCATAGTTTCTGTATATTTAACAAAATATGACTTTAAAAATTTAAAAAGTGCACTGCCCGTTATCTTATCTACAACTTTATTCACTAATCTTTAAAATGTGCTGTAAAATAATTTATATTTTCGATTATTATTTTTAGGAAAAACTTAATTTTGCCGCTCTTGTTTAGTACAAAGAATAGTTCATTGACCTTTTTATAAAACTTTATACGATAGTGAACCAAAATTAAATTCATGGTGCCTGACATCATCATCATCAACTCACTATGTCCCCACCGAGGGGCACGGGTCTCTTCCCGGAGGAAGGTATAGGCCATACTCCATCACGGGGGCCAAGTCCGGATTGGTGGAGGCTTGTAAGACTAGTGGCTGGTCTTACTGTCAGAAGTTTTCAAGCCGCCCTAGGGCCTCTGACTTGGCTTAACGACTGCCATCTATCGACGGCAGCCGGCTCCAACTGCTTAACGTGCCTTGCGAAGCACGGAATCGCTCGGAAATAAGTTTGTCGCCATTTTGGTTAGCTGGAAGAAAATAATATAACATAATATAATTGATCGAAAAGTATGGTCCTGCCTGCTACACCCACAATATTTTTAGACGACCAATCCAACGATACCCCGCACTATTATATAGAAAGAAAATTGCGTTCCTAATTTAGGTGTAGGAGAGGTACCTACATTTTTATTTCTTGTTTTTATATGATAATCTGATACTTAAAGTTCCCAATTTTTTTTTCTGGTGTGTAAAATAAAAGCTGAAATCAAATCTAATTCACCATTTTGTCGGAGTAATAAATGTATTATGTATGTCTACGCCTTCAGTTCTTTAGTAAGTACTAGAGAACTGCAGGCGTAGATAGGTATCGTCTCTGTGCTAATGCTAAGCCGTGGACAGACAGACGGACGGACTTGGCGAAGCTAAAAAGGTTCCTTGTTGGCTATGGAACTCTAAAACTGTGAAGATTGACCTGCATGGATAGTACGATAACACGCGTTTTGTAACGTCCCGTCCTCAAGGTAACGTCCGAATGAGCCGTTTTTAGAAGAACTAAAAAAAAAAACTAACAGCTGTCAAAGGAATGCAATTTTGGACCTCAGCCCAATAGCCATGCGTGATACATCATAAAATAGGTCTCAGCGAGCTGAACAAAAGTTACTATGACGCCAACAGCCAAATGTTTGTCCTTTCGGAGTTATATTGTATTGAAAAAAAAACTAACATTTTCAATGTGGTTGTGAATAACAAGGGAAGGGCATTCGAGTGTACCCACCCAAGTAGCATTTTACTCCATTTAAGAGTACACATTTAGTTCCCAGGTGTACTTGAAGCATTATTACAGTTCACTCGTGATGTATAAGCTGCATTATTGCGATAAATTACACCTACACCTGTCTAAGGGACTTATAGGAGTGTAGAGTTATACTTTTATACGTTTGTTGGTGTTATAATACTCTAACAATTATCCTTTAGTCAGCCGTCTGACTAAGAGCATTATAGGAGGGTAGAGATACGGCAACCGCTGTTTAACGGCCTACTTGTACGATGTTATAGAGCTAGCATTTTAATAGAACACACGTGGTCATTTATAAAGCCAAAGGCTGTTATGTTTACTTGTTTTAGACTGTTATACAGCTAGTAGCTGTAGTAGGACTTGTTTGTGATCATTAAAATAACCTTTTTTTACTATCTGTACAGAAGTGTTTAAATGGTTCGCATGTGCACTGTAGGCTGTTAAAAGGACTATATGTGTTGTCCATTAACATCAATAGCAGTTTATTTGTCCACAAGTACTACTCTTATTTGCTGTAAGCAGAACATGAATGTGAATGTGATATTCTATTACACTTATCCCACAAGCTGTGTGTTTATTCGTTTCAGTATATTCAACGATGATACACAATTGACCTGAACTACATCTTAAAGCTGTACATAAGTTCACATTAGAATAAATTTATAGACATTGGCTCTGTAGTGGTACAAATGTGTGACTTCATATAGATAACAGCATACTAACAGAACACATGTGAACCTATATACGCTCAACTGCATTAAATTGGAGTTATAACAGTTCACATAGCGGTATTTCATTTCCACCATTTTGTTCTAACCTAAAATATTTACCAAATAATAAATCTCAAAAATTATCATGCAGATTTATCACAAAATACGCAGATAGAGCGATTGACTTTTGGTTTCATGTTATAATTAATTACCGTAGTATAATTATAATGCCAATATAACATCAAAAACTGAAAATTGTTGATTTCCTCTCAGCCAGTTTTAAATATTTTAAAATGAATATCGCGTTTTTACAGAGGCGCGTGAATATTTTAGCTGTAAATATGTATACATTTCACGATAAAGTTGCATTCCCATGGCATTAACATTATTAAGTCTTTGAAACAGATAGTTACCGCGTGTTATCATAAATTTTTATCCAAATATCCGCCGGAGTTAAATGTTTTCTGGATGGCACGTCAGCACACAAAACCAAATCAATTTGTGAATAATTATAAAATGAAGAAATAATTTAGGACACACGTGAATTTTAGGTAGCACTGGAGTACTTTTGTCGGATTTTATAACTGTGAAGGTTGTGTATTTAGCCACTTGTTACTTTTTATTACGCTCATGTACATTGTATGGATCACACTGCGTCCCATATAGTGCCGCAAGTCAGCCTTAAGTCCGATGTTACTACTTAAACTGCTATTATAATGCTATTATACTGCTAATGTACAGCCATAGTGAACTTAAGGCTGTCTAATTTGTGCCCTGGTTCTAGATCAAAACTGGTTCTACAAGAGCGTTATAGCAAGCTATACAGCTCTTATACAGCTGACTTACACAGCTTGTGGAGTACATGTGAACGACTAGACACGAATGCCACTTGGGCAGACTGAACTAAACTCTTTTGCAAAAAAAAACGGGCACTTTAGATTTTTTTCTCTACTTCAATGAAGAAGAACAAGAAATAGGTTTTGTTAATTTGACGATGTATTGGCATGTTTTTTGAAGCAACCTGGCATGATTCTTTACGTTCCAAATTTAAAATTTGAAATTATTAAAAGAAAAATAATGATTATTGTGGATTATTCTAAAATTGCTTTACTAATGGCGCGAGTCGCTGAAACGATATTTAACTGTTTACGATATTTTAAAACTTTTTGGATATTTTCTGCAAATTAAACAATTTAATCTTTCTTTTTACATTAAATACCACTTTTTGATATAAGCGATAAGGGCCGGTAAAATTATAGCCCTACTTGAAGAAGGTTGTTCGCAAACTTACGTGTCTCAGCGGCTAAATGTGAGTCGTTCAACTGTCCAGAGGACTTGGCAACGGTATCAAGAGACTGGTTCGGTCAAAAGAAGACAGGGTTCGGGAAGAAAACGATGCACAGAACCAAGAGATGACCGCTTTTTGGTGAGTCAGGCGTTGCGTAATCGTAAGGCGTCAAGTGTGGACCTGAAGAAGAGCCTTGAAGAAGTAAGAGGAGTATAAGTTAGCTTGTGGACGGTCAGGAGGAGGCTTTTGGCTACTAATATCAGGAGTTACCGCCCAGCTCGGGGCCCTAAATTACTCCGTGAGCACCGTGTTGCTCGACTTCAGTTTGCTCGGAACTGTGCTTCATGGACTCTGGAGGACTGGCACAAAGTATTGTTTTCTGATGAAGCTAGAATCTCTTTGTGTGGAGAGGACGGACGCCGGCGAGTGCTGCGAAGACCACGGGAACGCTATGCGGAAGTGTGTTTCGAAGAAATCACGGGGCTCCGTTATGTTTTGGGCAGCAATTAATTCGACGGAGCGTACGGAGTTAGTTTTCATAGAAAATGGAACATTAAATGCACACCGGTACATAATGGTAGTCCTAATTCTATATGCACAACCCACATTGACTGCACTTGGGGAAGATTCCATTTTTATGGACGATAATGCTCGCCCGCACCGTTCTGGCGACGTGGAAGCGTACATGCAAGAAGTTGGGATCCGTCGTTTAGATTGGCCAGCTCGAAGTCCCGACCTCAATCCAATTGAGAATGTGTGGGATGTTCTAAAGAGACGGGTAAGATCAGTGCAACCTGCTCCACAAAACATCAGGGAGCTAAAAAGAGTCATTGCAGAAGAGTGGGAACGTATTCCTCAAAACGTTATTAAAAACATCGTGGAAAGCATGCCCAGAAGGACTGTGATTTTGGCAAGAGGAGGTCACACTCGTTATTAGGTTTTTACATTTGTAACTTTATTTAATTAAAAAAAGTTAAAAAACTTGTCTTTATTGCCGACCACTTGTTATTGTTTGGGCGTGTACATCGATTTTAAAGAATCCATCGTTTTTTTTCTTTTAATTGCTGGAATTCACTTCACGCGCATAAATTTACTCCATCATAAGTATACAGACTACGTCAAAGAAATAAATTTCATTTAATGAACTAAAATCGACCTTAGATCGTAAATTTCCTTAGGTGGCCGTTTTTTTTGCAAAAGAGTGTATTTAGTTACTTAAGAAACTAGCTTATAGTGGCTAGAACTAGAAAGCGGCGGCGAATCAACTTGTCAACATGGGTGGATGTGTGTGTCGTGAATTCGTGATTGCGAATTTTGCTCGATTATATTTAGATCCGACTTGCATTGAGCGGTGGTGGTGTAAAACGCTTGCTATTTATTCGCGTGCGTAAGTGCCGCGCACGAGTCACACGGCCGACACTCGAGAATTTACATTGCATGTAATGCTTTGCTTGCTGCCTTCCTCTGCCGCTTCAAATAAAGCCCGCCACACACTAGCGCGGGACGGCTGCGAGCATGGTGTGTGTGTGTGTGTGTGTGTGTGTGTGTGTGTGTGTGTGTGTGTGTGTGTGTGTGTGTGTGTGTGTGTGTGTGTGTGTGTGTTTGTGTGTGTGTGTGTGTGTGTGTGTGTGCGTGCGTGCGTGCGTGTGTGTGGGTGCGTGCGTGCGTGCGTGCGTGCGTGCGTGTGTGTGTGTGTGTGTAAAGCTTCTTCGTCTTCTTAAGATTTAGAAAATAAGAGAGCAATATGGAAGCTAAGCTCAATTTTACAAGATCATACTAATACGAAGCTAACTTTAATATGTAGTGTAATCTGATAATAAAAAGCAAAAGTAATGAAAGTTAACTTGGAACGCTATTTGCAATAAATGTGTGTTTTAAATAGGCAATTACCTACCTAGTAAGCAAATAGAATTTTAATACTATTGTGTATTTCTTTTTAGTCTACCTTCGCTATAAACTACCTATTCTGAGGGGACAGCGAATTAAACAGGAAATAAATGAACTGCAAAAGTGTATTGGGTTGAAGAAGAACAATTACACACATTAAATCAAATTAAATATAATTTATTGTACTTTAAAGAATGTACTGAATATCTATATTTTACGTTAACCGCTGCCTTCGGGCCGTAATGTAGTGGAGAAAAAGGCAGCGGGACAAAAAACTCCACTCTGACCATCTTTTCTAAATCATTTTAAACATAATACATCGGAGCCCAAGATTAATATCAATAACTTTAAACTACACGTTGGGCTATGAATTAAAACACATTTAAAGAACAAATAGAACAGTGAAACACAATAAGTTAGCAACTATTTTGGAACGCAGTACATAACTTACATGATAGATCAGGCTCCAAGGGCGAAGACAGCAAAAAGTCCCACTAGGAAACATTGTACTGCTTTTATACCCTGCCCGAGCCCCCTACTTATCACTAAACAATATGGCATCCTAGCTAGCCAATGACAGAATACATCCTGTCAAACAGAAGTCTTTCTAATTTTTAGAAAGACTTCTGAATTTTTAGACAGACAGAATTATCGAGCAATCTTATTATTCATTTTAATTGTCTAATGTAGAGTTAACAGGATTATTTATTATTACCGATGACAATATATCTGAATAAATTATTTCATAAGCAAAGCTAAGAATCACAAAGAGTATCACTAATTGTTAATTATCGGAAATACATAGGAACAGGCACTGGTATCAGTTGGTGTTTATTAAACTATTAAATTTTATTAATAAATTATATTGTGGATTTTCAAATGTAACAATATAAACAAGATTAAATAATGGATACATTTTAAGTTAATATATCTTTTATAGCTGTAAATCATAAATTAATCAGTGATTTGACCAATATTCTGAAGGTTGATATTATGCTGTCAATCTGTGACTAGTATTTTCTAGTCTAGAAGATATTTTTGTGTTTTGACTGTTTATGTTAAACTTGTCTGTTTTCATCGGCCTGAGACGTTTCGGCTTAGAGGGAGAGATAATTCAAATAAGAACTTAAGTAACTCGTCTATAATAAAATTATGCTCTTGTTTAATACATTCCTTCAAATCTATTGTAATGAGTAAGTAGTACCTCAGAACGTAATCTTATCTAAATACTTGGGTGTTCAGAACGTCTTTATTGATTGATTTATGTAGGTAAGCAAAGTGCCCTGTGTTGTAAGGCATCTAAAGCATTCCTGACTGCTGACTCACACTGTCTCCAATTTCCTTCCAAAGTTCAAGTTAAAATCGAGACCCAAATTGTATCAAAATTTGAGGCTTTTGCCTCACGATTGATCACATTGATTTGATCGCCTACCTGATACCTACTACCAGCGACTCGGAGAAAGTAATAATGCTTGGACATTATTGCACGAAACATTATCAGTACCTACATTTCATCACGAAACATTTATCATACATTCATATCATTATCAGTACGTTTCAAATAACACATACGTAGGTATTGAGGCGAGCTTGCCTTTGTAAGAGATCTTCCAGCACACCTGGGAGAGTCAGTGAAGTAATAAAAACCGGGTCTTTACACAGTCACAATATCTGTGCACGTCGCGCGAATGAGATCTGCTCCTACGTCACCCTTATGATCTACTTTAGTGTATCTTAAACACTATACTCTGTATTTATTAAAATAAAAAATAACATAATCTACTTTAGAGAGGGCTGGACAGAATTGAATAGCTTCAATACTGAGTCTCGTCTAGTATCTAGAAAGAACCTTTTGTCTGGTACATCGCTTTGCACTAATTTGCACCTAACTGTAACACTTACTTAGTTTTAAGGGAAGACACTTGCTCTTGACGCACAGGTTATCCTAGTTCGAGAGCAAGGGCTGCATAATTAACTGTGGCAAATAGAATTTCTCAATAAAGATTTTTCTATTCACCATTTAAAGCCTAAATTCGTATTTACCTACAGCATGATTAGCAAGCTCAGCAAGAACGGTAGCAGTTTTGTAAGGAAACTACGGTTTCCGTGAGTACGTTTGGTAGTTAAGGTAATCATTTAATGAGTTTATTGGTGAGGAAAAGGGCCTCGTCCGAACTCTCGACACATTCCACAGGCATGACACAACCCACCTCTATTGTCTTCACTCGGCGAGGGAGTCTCGTAGGAAGGAAATAAAATTAAATACAGTCGACTGCACCTAATTCAAAATAGAATAGGAACCTGGGAATTTCATTTTGACAAGTCTTGAGCCCACCACTTCTGTTTTATAAAATAAATCTATATATATAAAAGGAGAAGCTGACTGACTGACTGACTGACTGACTGACTGACTGGACTGACTGACATATCAACGCAGGGCCTAAACTATTAGGGTTAGAAACTTGAAATTTTGCACAGAGGTTTCTTTTGTAACGTAGGGGAGCACTAAGAAAGGATTTTTGAATATTCGTCCCCTAAAGGGGAAAAAGGGGGGTGCAAACTTAGTATGAAACTTTGCCGTTTTTGAAGTTATTCGATTGAGATTCAATATGAAGGTCCTTCATTAAAAGTTATGAAAAACATGTAAAATAGTTTTTCAATAATCATCCCTTAAGGGGGTAAAAAGGGGGGGTGCAAAGTTAGTCTGAAACTTTGCCGTTTTTGAAGTTATTGGAATGAAATTCAGTATGAAGGTCTTTCAATGAAAGTAATGAAAGATGTTTAAAGTAGTCTTTCAAAAATCATCCCTTAAGGGGATAAAGGGAGGTGCAAAGTTAGTATAAAACTTTGCCATTTTTGAAGTTATTCGAATGAAATTCAGTATGAAGGTCCTTCAATGAAAGTAATGAAAGATGTTTAAAGTAGTCTTTCGAAAATCATCCCTTAAGGGGGTAAGAGGGGGTTGCGAAGTTAGTATGAAAGCTCTTTCGCATGCGCTAAAAGTATCCCCATCTCATTTGCAAACATTTTACTCAACTAAAGCCCACGCGGACGTAGTCGCGGGCAACAGCTAGTCAGTGAATATTTGTTTTACAAGCGAGTAGATTCCTAATCATGTGCTTGATATATTTTAGTTAGCAAACATCAGGAATCCGGAGCAGAATTTGGTGCTTGCTTGTACCTAATATACCTAGGCGCAGGATCTATGCCGACCTTATTTAAGGCAATCATGAAATAAAACTACTTAGATGTTTCTCCCGTTTTCGCACAAATCGATGGTACCAATTGGCGATCTATTACTTCTCACTACGAGGTACTTCTCCGAGAGGCCAAACTAAAAAGTGATACTTGACTGTCTAGTTGCAGTGTGTGGAGTTGCGGACGCACTAGGACGCACCGATAATAACGCGCCGGGTCAGCGCGCAGGAAGTGGCGGTTCACTTCAAACGCGCCCCCGCGCCCGCGGCCCGATAACGCACATTGGGTAACCAACTGGCGCCCTATGACAACCTATCTCGCTCTCTGTCACGCTATTAGAAACTTTTATGTGATTACGACGATCAGAAAAACGGTATTACCTACCCAGTACGGGTGCCTAGTTGCCTACAAATTGGGAATATGTATGTATCCTGGCGTTTTGCATAAAACTTTATCAAATTATATTTCATTAGAATACTTTCTATAAGTTGTTTATTCTACTAAATATAGACTACTACTATTACTTATGATTACTATTACGTACTATAGTACGTAATATACGTACGTACTATAGTACTATTACGCCATCTTTTCCTGTGATTATCTAACCTTTCGATTTTCATAGAGGCTTGAAGAATTTTAAGATGGCTCTAATCCTACCCTTGTACAGTCGACAGCACGTCAATCTTCACATTTTAGGTGCAAAGTCGCCCGTAATGCAACGGAGTAGAGTGCATGGGTGGGTGTTCATGATGATGTGCTGTCGACTATACCTATCCCGCAACTTTTCATTCTCCACAATAGATATCAAAATATACACATACAATATGCAAACATACAACATACATAAGCTCACACCTGTATGTACCTAAAACAGAGAGGTAGGCAGAGAACAGGGAATGCCACGTGCCACGATCCTGACGTCCTGAGTAGTTGCACGCTCGTCGGTTTCGGGCACTTTTTATCTTGTTCTCCTCTAATATATCCCCTATTTCCAAAATCTGTATCTACCTGTGTATTTGACAGTTCAGAGTAGGCTAAATCAGACAACTCCATACAGTGGGGGACTTACGTGGTAGAGCCACTGCGCTGAATTTCATAAAACTTCAATTCGTAATTTATTATTACAGTTATTATTATTAAATATTGGGTAGCAGAATCTATTTTTTAATCTGTGCATTAATCGACTATGCAATGTACATGGAAATGTCATTAATAACTACGTATTGTAGTTGTTGCAGATTTAGGGTTGTGTGCGTAATGGGAGATATAAAATAGGCCAGGCATTGAATTACCCCGTGTATATTACTCGTATTCCCTAATATAAAGAAGTATGAAATATATTATCTAGTCTAGCATCAGAAGACAATTTTCAACAGTAGTTTTATGAAAAAGGCCACATGAAATTAATATTCCGATAAAGCTATCCAGCGCCGGGAGTCCCTACGTATGAAACTCCTGAATTAAGTGACGATAATATCCTTATTCTGGTCACAGGCCGGAGAAAAGTAGTTACGACCGGAATCCTGAGGAACACTTTAATTTGTATTGTAAGAATTATAGTTACCTATCTATTAATTCAACCAAAAGAGTACATTTTTTGCAAGGGCCCTAGCCCAACGAATTAAGTTTTGTTAAGTGCGTCAAGAGGTCCTGAAAGGGACGCCACCAATCGGAAGTACAAATTGTTCATTCCAACAGATCTCAATATGCTTCGAGTTCCAATCTCATTGGAGATTCTTGACGTCAAGCGAGAACATAAACAGTGTCCGCTCGAACAAAACCATAAATCGATTCATTCATACGTACGAGTTTCGCTTCATCAATCAATCAACTACACTCAGGAGCAAAAAAGTCGTTTTTGTAGTGAAATTATCGTAAAGTTAATACTGTGTGTAGTGCACACAATTATTAACTATAGATAGATAGAGAACACTTTAGTGTACATAAAAAAGGAAATTACAGAGGTAGGTATTCAACTTTATTCCGGATACACTTAATTATTTTTTGTCGAAAGAGTCCGACTTTCGCTCTGATTTGGAGAGCTTGTGCCCGGTTCCAATATCACAAAACGCTTCGTATTTGCTTACTATCGGTTGCAATTCCTACGAACCTTGCTTACGATCGGTTAAAATTTCTACGAACAAACGGATCGTAGCCGGTAGGCGTATATTATAGGAACCGGGCATTAGTCGTGGTGAGTAGAGACGGAGCCCTGGTCGTCGGTTGCTGGTTGGACTCTTCTGACAAAAATCAAATAACTAAGTGTTTCCGAAATAAAGTTAATAAAAAAACATTATGTGCTTGATCCAGCATAGGTACCTAGTACGATGACGCGAGCCCCGCGTTTTGTGCTGGTACATAAGTCGCGACTTTTGAAGTTATGGCGCGCGACTCGCGTTGTCGTATGCGTATGCAGGAGTTGAAAAAAGTCGCCAGTATCACGAAGAATTGTAAGAAATGTTAGGGTAGATAGATACAGCTTGTTCAATGGTATGATATCATATTATTAACAACACGTTAAGTTACCAATGATCATTATCTTACCCGGCAAGTTCAAGATATTACCGGTGTTTGGTTATGGTTGGTAGGAATTTACTTCGTGCTGTTACTTGTGATCCGATATGTGACTATTTGCATGTGTCTTAGGTATGATTATTTATTACATAGTAAGTTCTAGTTATTACTGGGGCTGGTGAAGTTTGTACATATTACATCATGCTGTTACTTGCGATTCGATATGTGACGATCTTTCGTGGAAAAATGTGTGTGACCCTAATTAGTTACATACTTTTATGACAAACCTAATTACTCTACATGATTTAAATAAATTATAACGATGTTGATTATTTTATTAGAAGCGTTTATCCTTGTAATTTATGTAATGATAAATTTATTTCATTGTGCTTTTTATTTCATTAAGGTGGCATTATTTATTGCCAAGATATCAAGGATTTAGGTAGTAACACTTATTCATTGCTCTCGAGTGTACAAATAAAAGATGGCGGCAAGAACGCCTAGCGAGCGAGGGATGTGGCTTCCGCCGCTCCTACGGGCCCTGACGTCATCTGGACTCGAAAATCTTAACCGCTAATCTTTCCGAAAACGAATACAGGTGGATCTTTTTTCGAAGTTCAAGACGAAATAACCGATTCAGCGGTTTACACTTTCTGGTAAGCAGCTGAATATAATACTGGCTGAGAGTTTGGAAAGCCAAAAGCAAGGATTCTACAGGTGGCAGCGGCGACTGGCGTTTGGACGGATTTTTTCTGCATACGGAGAATGTAGAGTTCAGGTTTAGATGCCTAATTATGCCTACCAAATCCTGTCGGAATACTGACGTTTGTGGAATTTGACATTTATACCATTGTAATCGTCCAATAGTGCGCGGTGCGCGAAGGCCTTCCACACGATCGGAAAGATTCTCCGACCAAGGTGACATTGGTCGGGTTGGTGTAAAAATTTCACGTGTGGAAGCCGGTTGTCCAACCAAATATTGGTCGGAATCCAACGGCCTTGATCGGAAGCGCAGCCATCACGACACGCTGTGTTGGCGGTCGGAATGGATCGTGTGGAAGGCTGTCGTCCGACGCGAGCGCTTCAGTGTGCCGTTGGCTGTCGCTGCGGGCGGATGTATGTCTATGACAGTAAGTTCGAATTCGATAGTTGACACGACTAACTATAAATTACTTCATATGCTCGACTAAAACAAAATGTTTCGGGAAATATAATTATCTTTCAGTTAATTATTAGTTATTACAATTGTCAAATAGATGAAACATAAAAAGAGTGCTCTGAATAATGACTTCATAATGCGGTATTTTCATAGGTACAAAATTCCGTTTTAAAAGTAATTTAATCGATTTTGACACGAATTTTGTCATCTACCGCGAAAGCCGCGAACGGAAGGTGTTGACGGAATTCATATCAATTTACACATAAAATAACATTTATATACAGGCTTGCATTTACATACATCGCTTCTGGTTCCAAACTAGGATACCCTGTGTCGTGGGAACCAGAAACAGCGACGTCATAAGCATGTAAACATCCAAGACCTGTGTTTCTTTTTTTTTTGTACCCAACCGGGATTCGAACCCGGGACCTCTCACATGGTAAGCAGATGTGCTAACCGCTGCGCCACCGATGTCGTTTCGTACAGTCGAGAGCACATCATGTTATACACCCATGCACTCTGCCCCGTTGCATTACGGGCGACTTTGCAACTCAAATGTGAACGATGACGTGCTTTCGAATGTACGTTGTCAAGTTGTCCGACCGTGTGGAACGAATTCCAACCCGACCAAGGCCACTTGGTCGGAGAGTCTTTCCGATCGTGTGGAAGGCCTTTAATGAATGAGCAGTTTACACAATAAAAGGCCTTCCACACGATCGGAAAGATTCTCCGACCAAGGTGACATTGGTCGGGTTGGTGTAAAAATTTCACGTGTGGAAGCCGGTTGTCCAACCAAATATTGGTCGGAATCCAACGGCCTTGATCGGAAGCGCAGCCATCACAACACGCTGTGTTGGCGGTCGGAATGGATCGTGTGGAAGGCTGTCGTCCGACGCGAGCGCTTCAGTGTGCCGTTGGCCGCCGCTGCGAGCGGATATATGTCTATGACAGTAAGTTCGAATTCGGTAGTTGATACGACTATAAATTACTTCATATGCTCGACTAAAACAAAATATTTCGGGAAATATATCTCTTTCAGTTAATTATTAGATATGACAATTGTTAAATAGATGAAACATAAAAAGAGTGCTCTGAATAATGACTACAAAATTCCGTTTTAAAAGTAATTTTATTGACATTTTGTCAACTACCCAATTATGTTTCGAATTATGGTTGGAATGGGTTCGCATTTTGAAAGCCGCGAACGGGAGGTGTTGACGGAATTCATATCAATTTACACATAAAATAACATTTACATACAGGCTTGCATTTACATACATCGCTTCTGGTCCTACACTAGGGTACACTGGTCGTGGAAACCAGAAACAGCGACGTCATAAGCATGTAAACATCCAAGACCTGTGTTTCTTTTTTTTTGTACCCAACCGGGATTCGAACCCGGGACCTCTCACATGGTAAGCAGATGCGCTAACCGCTGCGCCACCGATGTCGTTTCGTACAGTCAAGAGCACATCATGTTATACACCCATGCACTCTACCCCGTGGCATTACGGGCGACTTTGCAACTCAAATGTGAATGATGACGTGCTTTCGACTGTACGTTGTCAAGTTGTCCGACCGTGTGGAACGAATTCCAACCCGACCAAGGCCACTTGGTCGGAGAGTCTTTCCAATCGTGTTGAAGGCCTCAAAGGCCTTCCACAAGATCGGAAAGATTCTCCGACCAAGGTGACATTGGTCGGGTTGGTGTAAAAATTTCACGTGTGGAAGCCGGTTGTCTAACCAAATATTGGTCGAAATCCAACGGCCTTGATCGGAAGCGCAGCCATCACGACACGCTGTGTTGGCGGTCGGAATGGATCGTGTGAAGGCTGTCGTCCGACGCGAGCGTTTCAGTGTTAGTCCAGGAATTTTAGCACCAAAAATCAGTCCGCTCTGCATAAAATCCTTCTACGTGAATTTTCGATTGGATTATGTCAGAGGGTGTCTCCTAAGTATAAACCGAGTTTCTGTCGCCCGAAACCATGAGCGTTAGCCGCCATCTTGGAAACCGTCTTTTTGCATATATCTCGGAAACGGTAAGTTTTACGTTAAAAACTGGAGAGATCTTTTTTATAGAGAACAAAATTTCCAATCTTTTTTATACCAAACTTTTCCCCCTATTGTTGATATTTTCCGACATATTTTAGGAAAATAACTAAATTTTTTTGTTTTTGCAAAGTAACTCAATAATTTTTGGAGATACGAAAAAAATGTTTCAATTAAAGTTGGAGAGCATAAAACTTTCTACAAATTTTGTATAAAACTTTTTCTTGCAAAATGATTAGGTAGTTGCTGAGTTCTAGCTGAATAAAAATTTTCACCTGGAATCGAAAATCAGCGGCGAGCGGTAATACGTTACTCTGGCATGCAAACCAAAAAGTATAATCGAAAAAATTTATCATGGAGACGGTAACTATTATATTTATCGTGAAAAAGAGGGAAATGAAAGATTAAAAAGGAAATTTTGCACAATAAAAATATTTTAACGAATTATTGGAAAAAGGAATGAAAATTTATTCATGTACCCAAATTCATTATCATTTGCGCGATATAAGTCGCTGTTTAAAAATCAGGATCGCAGAATATTAATTTAATAAATTGTATTTGATAAATTTTATTCGTCTAAAATAATAGGATTTCATTTTTTTAAAAAACAGCAATGTACGTTCAAAGTGGGCGGAGCAAGAGCGTATAATTTTCCCTTTATCTTTATTTTAAGCTATATCTATATGACGAATAAAAATATAGCTTGAGTACTTAGTTACCTACTTAATTGTTTTATATTTTTTTATTTATCTCAATTATATTTTATAAGATTTTTTTTTTATTAATTTACGCTTCTATAAATAATACATATCCAAACAAACACATCACATCAAACACTCTGAGAATAAATAAATTAAATAACCTTTCACAATTTTTTTTTATTACCCTCTAAGTGCGTACCAGAATTTTATTAAACAAAATAGCTCTTTGCACCTTATACAGGGTGTTGATTTGTACCTACAGATTCGTCTGCTCAGGGGTGGTTATTTACATGCTAAAGAAAATATACTAAAGAAAAATGAATATGAAAAAACATTTTTTTTAATGAAAATCACCTAAAGTCGCCGGTTTTTTTATTTTTTTATTTATACGAAAACAAACAGTCTTACAAAAAACATGGACAATAGTCTTATAAAGAAATAGACCTACAGTTTAGCGGTGCCGGCAGCGAGCGCGCGGGCGCACTCTCCCGCTTCACACCCCAAGACCCCCGCCGGATCTGTGAAGTGCAAACGATAGAAGCTAATCCATATAACTTCATGATATTTAGGTGATATTCATAAAAAAATAAAAATAAAATACTTTTTTTTTGCTTCAGTATTATGTGAATAACCACCCCCGAGTCAGACGAAACTGGACAAATCAATACCCTGTATAATTAATATGCTGTAAAAAAATAATAGCTGATTGATGTTGAAATGTTTGCTGGCAATGAATGCTGATCAATTAGCTATTTCTGCTCACAAAAATACCTATACTATGCTAACCATTTAAATAGCAAAAAATTGAGCATTATTATGAAAATGACAATGCATAAAATAGATTTACTTACGTGCTTTCATCACAGTGTATTTAATTGCTTTGTAAATTTCTGACAGTTTTACATTATATTTCTAAGTGTTTGGATGCTTCAGCTCCATTCTGCAATGAGCAGTTTTCAGAAGAACTAAAAAAAAATGTAACGGCTGTCAAAGGAATGCAATTTTGGACCTCAGTCCAATAGCCATGTGTGATACATCATCAAATAATTCTCAGCGAGATGAATAAAAGTTACTATCACGCCAACAGCCAAATTTTTGTCCTTTCGGAGTTATATTGTATCGAAAATGTTAGTTTTTTTCAATACAATATAACTCCGAAAGGAGTTTTTGTACAGCTCGCTGAGACCTATTTGATGATGTATCACACATGGCTATTGGGCCGAGGTCCAAAATTGCATTCCTTTGACAGCCATTAGATTTTTTTTTAGTTCTTCTGAAAACGGCTCATTCAGTTGAAGTTTTTCTGTAACCAAGTCATTGATAAATGAGTAAATTGTGCAATGAGCGTTTTTCTTCTCTTTTTTTTTAGTTCTATGAGATAATCTAGATGGCATCATTCGTTTCTACATACAAATTTGTGATTGGTGGCAGTCAATGTCAATGTCAGTTCACAGATTACTAAAAAAGAGAAGGAATCAGGTTTGCCATTCGTACGAAGTTTCTCGTAATGAAAAATAAAAACCCACAATCCACAGCAAAGACTCCAAAATATCTAAATAGGACGTAGGCGCACTTATCACCTAACTAAAACATATTTTTTTTAGGTAATCAACCATCACAAATTCCACAGAACCATAGTATTTTTTGGCTTTGAGGTTTATTACTAAGCTACGGCAGCGCCACCTAGTGCATCTTTTAAAACTAAATTTGACATAAGGAAAACGCTCCTTAGGGTACAAAGCAAAAATCTAGTTACATTTCGAGGAATTATGTAATTAGAGTATACTAAGATGATACAGACGTAGTTTGATCGCATAGGTTAAATCCCCCTGGTCTGTCCGTTGTTGGTGCATTTACCCTGTTGTTGTAAAACCAAAAAAATATGAATAAGTACGCAGCAGCTAGATAACTACACCTAGCTATGTTTCAAAAATACGAGACCCGAAATAGGGCATTTTACCCTATTTTTCAACAAACCTAAAAATATAATAATATCGTATAGGTAATAGACATAACTAATCGTAATATTTATTAGCCCCCTAGTTCAAAATTTTGATGGTTGCCATGCATCGTCGTTTTCTGAAATAATTGGGTAGCTAAATAAAAAAAACACCACGCCCATTATGCCCGAGGGGGTAGGCAGAGGCACCAATCACTAAGAACTGCGCCCACGTTTTGCCGAGTTTGAATAGAAGTATGTAGTTGTCTAAAGCATCAATCAAGTAACTATACTTGAGCCATTACAAACGTTCGAACTAAGTCATAAGCATTTGTATCAGACCATTCAGACTTCTCCCTCACACATATAGGAGGCATATCAGGCAATTCAGGCATATCCGCATATCTGAACTCTCGTTCGCACGTTTGTAATGGCTCAAGTATAGTACTTATTGCAGGTGTACACCCATGCATTCTACTCCGTTGGCTTACGGGCGACTTTGCAACTAAAATGTGAAGATTGACGTGCTGTCGACTGTACTTAATTATGTAAGTCAATAGGCAGGGTAGGTATGAACCATAGCAACTCATTTATAGCTTTAGGCGACCTTTTTCTGTAAGTACTCAATTTTAAATTAGTTGTGTACTCGTGTTTTGGACTCGTAATTTTTGCGCGTGCATAGTGACAAGCGACACAGCCCCCATGTGCGAATGCCGAAGCGAGACTGGGCCTCGCGGAGGTGCGCCGTTCGGGGTGGACGTTTAGTATGGAATCAGCGAGTTCGAAACTAAACATCGTAAGCGCCATCCACATATTTGTCAAAAGTTTATAGAAATGCCTGGTTTTTTGGAAATCTAAAACAGTCAATTAATAGAAAAGGTAAATACTTATCTGTTTGTGATTTTACCGGAATTCGTATTGTAAAACACGTCCGTAATGTGCATTTACATAAAATTTTAGAAGTGACTTCTGGATTTTTTTCTATCGAGCAAAGTTTTTCCAATCGCGTTTTGGAAACAGTCCTTTTGTCACACATACGGTCTGTAATACACATTCCAAATTTCAATGCGAAAAATCGTAAAGTTTTTGAATAACAGCTAATAGAAAACATCGAATTTCGGCATATTCACTTACTAAGGGCCCTTAAAGAAAGTGAAATGGCTTGAGAACCAATATTGATTTGGTTGGCGGTCAGCCGAGATTTCTGGAAATGGTTTAACCTGAGCAAAGTCTAGTATTTGTGAGTATGAAACTCGATGCGAATTACCATTGTGGACAATATGCAGCGCTTTGATTCATCATTCACGCTTACATTCGGAGCGTTCGCATAAATAACGCGTGATAAATTGTGTTTTTCATTCAATGCTAGCGCAAATCTAATAGAATTTTGAAGACACAGAAGTTCCTATAATTTGGTATTGTATAGTTAGAACTTGTGTATGAAGTAAGAATTAATTAGTAGATATATACCTATTCACCGTCTTTCAGTGCATTTTTGGACAATTATTTCGAGAGTACGAGAGCTTAAGCTTATAATAACACTCCACTATTCAGTTGTCATGTGACTTTGCGCGAAGGCAAATCCTAAACGAACCCAATAGTAGGTAGGTATAACTATCACATTCCTTGCAAATTGCTTTCTAAAGCGTCAGGATTTCGACAGGCCTCAGATATCGATTGTAGGTACAGTCGATAGCACATCATGGTCTAAACCAATTCCATTTCTACTCCGTTACATTACGGGCGACTTTGCAACTAAAATGCAAAGGTTGACGTGCTGTCGCCTGTACTACGTAGACACCACCGAAAAGCGTTCCGGGTGTTCTGTGGTATGTATCTACTCAGGTATCCAGCTCTAGCTCTATACAGGGATGTTGCTTCCATGCAAATTATCTGAATCTTGTTATTTTGTGACATGGAGTGGGTAGTGGCACCGAGACGGGTTTATCTCAACTCGGACGCGCCGATATCTTGAACAAATTGGCGAACGCTGCAAACGCGACGGTCAGGGGGTCAACAGACAACCACGGGACAGATAAAAAAGCTGCCCTCAATGCCGGCGCCAGCCTACGTGGCTACTCCCACTCGTCATTTTAACGTCTACTAATAGGGTAACTGCTCCAGTAAATGAACACACAACAATCAATGAACAAATTATGGTTTTCACAGCTTTACAACGGCGGGTCCTCAGGGCTTGAGGAGTTACCTACGGCTTCAGTGAAAACATTTTTAGTTTATTTAAAGAGTACCTACCTATGTAATACGGCATCAATATTAACCAAGCATATTTATTTTTTACAACTTATTAGTAAATAAATGGAGGTTCCAGCATTAGATCACTGAAATGTAAAATATCCAGTGAATAAATGGGTGTTCGTTTACTGGGAGACACGAAAATAACAATATTTTAAAGAATTACACCCTATTCCTCATCACTCATCAGAGAGTTTCGTGTATCTATAAAAAATACAACGGATCTTTTGGCTAGCATTGGAACATAGGTGTTCATTCACTACTGTTTGAAATATATTGACTAAATTAGTAAAAATGTATATGTCCTGAGTTCAGAACATACATTTTCAATCATTTCTAAATGTTCATTTGAACATATTCATTTTTACTACTTTAGACACTATTTTCACAGCAAAAAATTAAGACACAGCCAGGATATTATTATTAGAGTACTAAAAACACAAAGTGAAATGACTAAAAGCGGTATCTATGAGTGATCACAAAAATATGTCATTACCTACAACATTTGGAAGTTTTCAAATTTTTCAATGTTCATAGCAATGTGAGTGAATTAGTTAATATGTTATCGTGGGCTTTGGAACATCTAATTGAAAAGTTTCTTTATAGGAAAAGTATTACTGGTCAACAAAGATCAATCATTCTATGATAAGATAATTACGTAAAGAAATAAGTAATAAGCTTACCAGAAACACATTTAAAAAATGTGTACAGCACACTTTTTGCCAAAAAGGCTACTATAATATTAAAAATTAGTGCTTAGTGACATAAAAGAATAGAACGTTGAGATGGCAAAGATTTCTGGAATCTTTTGAATACAAAGACTTTTATTCTGATTGCTTGTTGATTTTTCCAAAGTACTAAGAAAACAAATTACTTAAAAGTGGTTGGCAATTTATTATGAGAGGAAAAGGTTGTTGAAAAAGTGGAAAAGTTGAGAAATTCATTCATGGTTCATTCACTGGTGCACTTACCCTAGTACATATTGTTCACAGCCAGATTGCATAAAATTGGATCAGGGGTGCAATTACGTAAGACTCCACTGTATGGAGTTGTCTGATTTAGCCCTTTTGCTCCCGGTATGTCACACCACCTTACGTCACACAACATTCATTCATAACAACACATAACATTCTGGGACTCTTTTTCCCAGTAGGTATCTCATATCCAGTTTTGACTCTTTCGAGTTGTCTGAATGCTTAACCCGATAGAGTGGAAAGTTACGTAATATAAGGGCAGATGGCTATACGTACTGAATTTTCCATACTGACTTTTATGATACCTACCAACCGGTAGCAATCTAAAACGAATGTAAAGGCTGTACGGCTGTAACGTAAAGAATGGATAACCTGAAAAACCTATGAAAAATTCTAATAGTTTTATATTATTACTAGCTGTTGCCCGCGACTACGTCCGCGTGGGCTTTAGTTGAGTAAAGAGCTTGAAAATAAGATAGGGATACTTTTAGCGCATGCGAAAGAGCTTTCATACTAACTTCGCAACCCCCTCTTACACCTTTAAGGGATGATTTTTGAAAATATATTTTACCTGTGTTGCATGACTTTCAATGAAGGACCTTCATGCTGAATTTCATTCGAATAACTTCAAAAATGGCTAAGTTTCATACTAAGTTTGCACCCCCCTTTTTCCCCCTTAAGGGATGATTTTTAAAAAATTATTTTACACGTGTTTCATAATTTTAAATGAAGAACCTTCGTACCAAATTTCATTCGAATAACTTCAAAAACGGCAAACCCCCATTTTACCCCTTTAGGGGATGAATTTTCAAAAATCCTTTCTTGGTGCTCCCCTAGGCTCCCTAAGGAACTCCCATGCCAAATTTCAACCCCCTAGGTTCAGTAGTTTGGGCTCTGCGTTGATTCTAAGTCAGTCAGTCAGCTTCTCGTTTTATATATATAGATGTAAGTTTAGAAGATGTTTATTATCAATTAGGGTAATAATTATATGACATGTGGTCCTAAGCGTATTCGTCTAAATGACTGGGAAGTAACGATCGAGGTGTCGGTTATATTCTGACACTATCCATTATATAGAACCTCCGTAATGCAGGACAAAGAGTGCGCGTCCAATGAACTGAGCGTGGCTGGTGTCCGTTTAATGGAAACCTCTTGCTTGGTGCAAACTGCAAACTAGTTTTTATACGGTTCACCCGTCAGCGCAGGCGGCTCGCCTAACGCTTTCATTGATCGCTTCGCAACGCAACTTTACTAACCTAGCACCTTGTATAAAGCGTTGAGGTTTTGGGTGAGCGTTTTATGTGGTTTTATCTACAACTATGTCAAGACTACAGTGATAAGAAAAAGGTCCAAACCACAGACATTTACTATTCAGATATCTATGGTCCAAACAATATTCGAACTAGCTATGTACATAAACGCAGCGTATATCCCAAAGGGGCAGGTATACAGAAACCAGAGTTTGCCAAATTGCACGATCTTGACAAGGCTCAACTATGGATAGGTACTAAGGGCCGATTTCTGAATTGAGAATTTGCACTAAGTAAATACTTAAGTAACGTGCTGTCACGCTCTTTTCAAAGAAATTTGACGAGACAGCACTACAGTTAAGTAATTACTAAGCAAAATTCTCAATTCAGAAATCGACCGTTAGGGGCTGGTTTCTAAGTTGAGAATCTTCACTAACAATAAGTAAAACTTAAGCAACGTTCCCTCACGCTCTTCTCTGAGAAATTTGACGAAACAGCACTACAGATAAGTATTAGGTACTTAGTGAATTTCTCAACTCTGAGACCGGGACGATTAGACAATAACTAGGCACCAACACACAGTAATCAACCAAACCAGGTGCAACGTTTACTTATAAGCGTGAGCTACTCGAGTTTGTAACTTGTAACGGGTCTCCATAACAACTCCTATTTATTACGCGGAGCTAATTCTCAGCTCAACAATGACTTACCTACACGATTTACTCTGCATTTCTGTACTGAGTTAGGAGAAACGTAATGAAGTTACTGCTTCCTTTCCAAGTGACAATGTCCTCGGGCATCCATAAATCGAGAATACTTAACACGTGTTTTACGACGTTGTGTCCAGGTTTGCGCCAGGTTAGGCAGGCAGTGGGCGAGCGAGCAGCGTGGGCCCGATGTGGCAACATGCGACTCAGCCGGCAGAACTTTCACGGCACGTGGGCAGCAGACAACCTCCCGCCGTTGTTAAGTCGCCTCCGTCTGCGTAATGACCCCAGAAAACCACCCATCGCACCTACCTACTCGGGCAACCCTGAGCAATCGATCAATGAATGGCGTCTCCGTTCTACACGCACATTTCGCAGTAGGCTTTGTTTTCTGCTACGCATGATGAGGCGTCAGATATCACACGGGAAATGGACAGGAAGGCCGGTCATGTTACATTGCTGATAGCAACGTTTCGTCGTCCGTTGGAGCAGTACCTACACGCGCCCACAGCGATGATAACGCAACAGATCGATTCATTAATGTGGAATCATGAATTGAAGCTTTGTTGTACTGTTGCTAAAAATGCTGTTGAATCATTTGGTGTAGTAGGAATTAGGACAGTTTGTGTAATAAGTTATGTAAGGTCTAAAACACTCGCAAACGATATTTTCGGGAGAGTACTATGTGATATCATCATCAACCCATTACGCCCACCGAGGGGCACGGGTCTCTTCCCTGAGGAAGGTATAATAGGCCATACTCCACCACGGGGGCCAAGTCCGGGTTGGTGGAGGCTTGTAAGACTAGTGGCTGGTATTACTGTCAGACAGAAGTTTTCGAGCCGCCCTAAGGCCTCTGACTTGGCTTAACGACTGCCATCTATCGACGGCAGCCGGCACCAACTGCTTAACGTGCCTTGCGAAGCACGGAACCGCACGCAAAAAATGCCACTAGCGTTAGTCATAGACGGTGACCCATCCATAGACTCAACGCGCCGTATGTTGCTTAACCGTAGTGATCGCTTAAGATTACTCGGGCAGCCCAGGCTACGAGCGATTCGAGCTATGTGATATGATAAGGATCTACTTTATAAATTAGGTATCACGGAAATTTATTTTTTATTATTCTAGTAAGAGAAGTAGGTTTACCATAACCATGTTATCGTTAATAACATTGGTACCTACTATGTGACCCCCCGAACAAATCGTCACCTAATTTTGTTAGACCCTTACTATGCCTGTAAGAGAATCTATGAAGGTTTAGTTTACTTTTATCACTTCGACCCTCAACACTTTGATCGTTTTTAGGGTTCCGTGTTGGGTGGGTTGTGCATGAAGTTAAGCCATTTTTCAATCTAGAGTTCTGTTTGCGAATATTAAGCTTTTAGAGTATTTTTTAGATAATAGTGCAAATTTTGAATATAACAAAGCAAACTATAAGAGTAGGGCTTCCCCCTTCCCCTTTCCCCTTTCCCGGCTACACAGTTGACTGTAGAAACGTAAAAAAAGAGCAGAGCAGTAGCACATGTACATATTAAGGAATTTATAAGAAAAACTACATTAAGTAGGCTTTTTAAGTTCCCGAGTAATAAGCGACCAAGTTCCAAAAGGACGGTAAAATGAATTGGAAACTACTTTGATGAAGTCGTTACTAATGTAATTTAGGTAAAAAACGCTTCTTCTAATACGGAACCCTACACAGCGCATGGCCCGAAACGAACTTGGTTGGCTCTTCCTTATTCTCCGTGCAGTGTCCACGCCATGGTGATAGACGGTCCATACAGCCCCGACAGTCCCGAACATCGGAGCTGATAACCGAACTATTGACACAGTTTTAAGTCCAATGCAATGGCTGATATTCAGTGTATGACACATGCATAGGTACAGTCGACAGCACGTCAATCTTCTCATTTTAGTTGCAAAGTCGCCCGTAACGCAACGGAGTAGAGTGCATGGGTGTATACCTACCATGATGTGCTGTCGACTGTACTAGGTACTTTGTTTAGATAACAAAGGGACGTTCATTTACGATTTTTCTTCGACGTACGTATAATTTTAGTATTATAAATCATAAAATATGTCAAGCACACTTCGTCTAATCTTTTACGTTGAATCTGTTTATGACATAAAAAATCCTTTTTCACTATATGACTACGTGGTAAGCGGACGTACCGAAGTGTAGGATTCCACAAACGCATCGGATGTGGGCAGTCGACACCGGACGCGCGTCCGGCCGGGCCGGGCAAATTCGATGCTACGATATGATTCGTGCCTCCGGATCCTGTGGCATACAACGCCGCCTTCGTTACGGCTGCATTGTTTCGACTTCTACTGGATGCAGATGCAGTCATGTGACTCAGGCGTGATTAAAAATAACCAAATCGATTTTGTTTTAGGAGTTGGCCGGACGTAGTTTAGTTTTCCGGATGTTCTTTTCTGTCATTTAAGATTTTCAGTGTAGGTAGATCTAAGATTATCTAAGGATATCTAGATTGATTGGTTACCCCATCGTCGCCATTTGAGAGGCGTAATTCGTTATTTTGTTTCAAGTGTCAGAAAGAGAGTAACTCGAGCAAGAGATTAAAATCGCAAATCAATACACAACACAGTCAAAACAATTATGAACCTTCGCCTGTAAAGCCACTGAACAAAGCGCATGATCACATTTAGATTACCTTCCCACGTTACTATCAGATAATAAGAACACAACGGTAAGCCTTGCATTAATGTGTCTACAACATCTACGTAGGTAGGTACAGTCAGCACATCAGCCTTTAAAATTTAGCTGCAAAGGTGCCCATAACTTTATCAGAGTAGAGAGCACAGATGTGAAAGTTGTTTTTCTATTGACTGTACTATGAATAGACTATCATTTCATTCAAAGCAGCTACGTTTCATGCGATACTTTTTTCAATTATCTTGGTCATATCGAGCGTGTAGATTTACATTTTGAACACCCATTCGTAGTGACGTTCTTGGCTTGGAGTTCATTCAGACTTCTGCCCACGTAGCTCCCTACCCCCTACTCTTCTCCAACCGCCTACCTCCACCAGAGCGTTCACGTTTCTTAGGTTTCGTAACACTACTATAAATGGAACTAATATTTGAAATCGAGACGAGATACCAATATTATGCTGATAGACTGGGTATAATGTTACAATAACCGCTCTTAGAGCCTAAGGTAGTCGTAGATCTGTTTTTATTCAAAGATGGAAATAATCTACCTTTAAGTAAGAAGCAGTGTTCCTTCTGAAAGTGTTTGAATTGATCATTGCGCGAATTCTTGATTAAGTAAGTAAATTAATTGGTAGACAAGATTGGTAGCGCATGGGTGAAACGCTCGCCCCACATTCGAAAGGTCGTGAGTGCATATCCCGGCACGAAATGTTTTGTTTAAGTTAAGTTCATTTGCGGTGAAAGAAGACATGGGTCTGATCTGAGGTGTTCGCTTACCTTGTCGCTTGAATTCGCCAGTCCACTGATTAGGCCTACCTACCTTTTAGATACTCTCTCTTTCTATGAGAGGGCATGTGTACTGTATGTCCTGTATTAGGACGTAAATAGGCTACTTATGTATGTTATGTAAATATAATTATTTTCCTGAGGCTAGCTCGAGTTGGCATCATTCGTGTAATCAGGCGTGGGCCACACGGATGGGACGTGGGCCGAGGGGG
Organism: Yponomeuta plumbellus; assembly: GCA_947310845.1. Classification (NCBI taxonomy): domain Eukaryota; kingdom Metazoa; phylum Arthropoda; class Insecta; order Lepidoptera; family Yponomeutidae; genus Yponomeuta; species Yponomeuta plumbellus. The sequence goes on along the minus strand of OX371192.1, from coordinate 8,127,186 downwards.
GGGGCGGGGCGGAGACGCGATAAGTTCGCGCCCTGTTCAAGCTATGTCTTAGGGCCGGTTTACAAGTTGAGAATTTTCACTAATTGTACTGTATCTTTTTATGTTTTGTTTGCGTTTTCCTGGTACAATAAAGAATATTCTTATCTTATCTTATCTTAAATACTTAAGTAACGTTCTGTCACGCTCTTTTCTAAAGAAATTTGACGAGACAGCACTACAGTTAAGTATGTAACTACATACTTAGTGAAATTCTCAATTAAGAAATCGGCCCTTATTGCGTTAAATTTGTGAGGGTTTTACTCTCATTAGAGATGTCAAAAGATAAATAAATCACGGCCATTTTTCTTTACTAATACTTTTCATGAAGCGTCTATTCATATTTGAACTGGGTACTTGTAACATAATGTTTTTATTTAAAATAGTTAGATTATTTAATAAAAACTAATTTTTTTAACTAAAACTTTCGTAAGCACTACACATTGTAAAATATGGCCCGGATTAAGTTACTTGGCTTTTTTATCGGAAGAGTCCGACCAGATTTTGCTACGATTCGCCATGATTCAGCTCTGCGAATCTCATACCTATTTGACAAAAAACGAAATCAAATTTTGAGGCCTCAAAAAATATTTTTATGGTTTTATTTTAATATTGTATAAAAACAATGACAAACAAATAATGTATGAGGCAAGTTCCCCATTGAAAGTACGCCACACGACTACCGCCACATCCTCGTCCCAAACCCCATCTTGTATGTGGCCCGCGCCTTACGAGGTTTGTGAATGGGGACAGTCCGCGGCCGGCCTCCCCACCTACTACTAACACCCCCTTTTAGTTGCGAGACTTACGAGCACACGACGTGCAGCTTTCGTAATAGAATCTTTAACATTGTTTCTATGACGTACGTAAAAGCGCCCTTTTTGATTTTTGTTGCTCAGTCACATAAGCGTGGGCGTTAAAAGCCTTTTTAGATCATTACAACACATTACATTACACATACCTACTTATACAGGATGTCCCGTAAATCGACGTCAAGCCGGAACCAGGTGAAAAGGCAAGGCAGACTGGTTATCAGAAAACTATAAAAAAAAAACGATTTTTTTGTTTCAAGTAAAAAAAAATTTTTTTTATTTAATTGATTCAAGACATTTCACAAACATAATGAAAACTAAAATTTTTTTAATCCCTATAACTCTTTTTTTCATGCAATTTAATTTTTTTGATAAACATTATGACTTGCCTTTTCACCTGGTTCCGGCTTGAAGTCGATTTACGGGACACCCTGTATAAAGATACAATAAAGCGAAATAAAATTCCTAACTAAAGAAGTTGATAGTTAATTTCATTTATTCGTGTGAAACAGGTAACAAACAAGTTGTATTATTAGCTGTTAGCAAAATAAATAAGCAGAAAAGAGAGGAGTGGAGGATCATAGAGGAGGCATTTGTCCAGCAGTAAGACATAAACCCGGCTAACGGCTAACTAAATATAAATAAATATATCAAGTGCAGTGATATTACACTAATCAGCTGTAAGCTGCTAGTGTATAAAAAAATAATAATATTTGCTGCTAAAAGCTTCGGTAAAGGTGCCAGCGGGTGCCCTATAAGATCTTTACCCTTAACCAGGCACGGGCCCTCATGGGTAGTAAGTTTTTCCTTGGTTTTGGACTTTATTTCAAAGTGACAAGGTTTAATCTACTACACCATCAACCAGCCAAGGGTAAAAGTAAGCCTGCGCTGTCGGTCCGTCCGACTGTCATGAATGACTCATGCATGACATGGCATAGGGTTGTATCTTTTGAACCTCTCTACATAGCTGGTTGAAAGATTCGTGATTGCCAAAATATATATAAAGAAAATACAAACTATTAAATGAAAGGATTTAAAAACGAAACGTGAGTTTAGCGTCGGTTTCTGAATTGACAATTTCACTAAGTAAATAGATACCTAAAGTAACGTTCTGTCACGCGCTACAGTAAAGTATAGTTACTTAGCGAAATTCTCAATTCAGAAACTGGCCCTATGGAAGGTAGGTACATAATATGCACACCAAACTTAATGTGATTATAGAAAAGTCCCTATACAGAGGGTGATGCAGAAATGCCTGGTAAAACTTAAGAAAGCACCTCACGAGGCGATTTGCATAAAAACGTAGTTTGGTTTTAATTTAAAAACGCAATGAAAGTGAGGTCACAAGTCGGGATCCAGTCATTTCTAAGCGCGATCAACGCGTTTAGAATATAACATAACATAACATTTACATACAGGCACATACATTGTTTCTAGCCCCACTCTAGGATACCGTGTGTCGTGGAAACCAGAAACAGCGACGTCACAAACATGTAAACATCCAAGACCTGGGTTTCTTTTTTTTTTTGTCCCCAGCCGGGATTCGAACCCAGGACCTCTCGCATGGTAGGCAGATGCGCTAATCACTGCGCCACAGAGGTCGTCAAATAAACTACTATAAAAGTACCAAGATAGAATAAGCTTCTATACAATACATAGGCATTTTTAAATTATAAAAATCTCACCAGCATAGTAGCAAAAAAATACTCGGCTTTGAAAGGCAGCGCTCCATACCAGACAGCTGGAACGTCGCCGTCGCGAATGTGCGTGACGTCACGTTGATGACGTCGTAAGGTATTGGGTGGGATATTGATCTCCATGAGACCAAGCAGGTGTACGTATACAGTCGACAGCACGTCAATCTTCACATTTTAGTTGCAAAGTCGCCCGTAATGCAACGGAGTAGAGTGCATGGGTGTATACCATGATGTGCTGTCGACTGTACACTAGAGAGCGACTCCTTGAGAAGACTTAGGGCTGATTTCTGAAATGAGAATTTCGCTAAGTAACTACTTAACTGTAGTGCTGTCTCGCCAAGTTTCCTTAGAAAAGAGCGTGACAGCATGTTACTTAAGTATTTATTTTACTTAGTGCAAATTCTCAATTCAAAAATCAGCCGTTATATCGATTACGTCGAAGTGACGTACCTATGTAACATTTTACAACTCGTTCAGTAAAAGTGCGGGGTTGAGGGTTTTGTCGTTAAAGCATACTTAATGACGTTCTGAATAAATAAATTAGAGATAAGATTCTGACCAATCTTACGACGACCTCTGCGGCGCAGCGGTTAGCGCATCTGCCTAACCATGCGAGAGGTGCCAGGTTCGAGTCCCGGCTAGCGACAAAAACATTCTTCTTGGTCTTGGATGTACATGTTTGTGACGTTGGTGTTTCTGGTTCCCACGACACAGGGTATCCTAGTGTGCGGCCGGAAGCAATGTATATGCCTGTATGTATCTAAATGTTTATGTTTATGCTTATGTTTACATGACACTATAGCTGTTATGAAAGGACGCTTAAAATTTACTTAGCATCCTATATATGGGCCGATTTCTGAATTGACAATTTCCCTAAGCAATTACTTAACTGTACATAGTGCTGTCTCGTCAAATTTCTTTAGAAAAGTGCGTGACAGAACGTTACTGAAGTATTTACTCAGTGTAAATTCTCAATTCAGAAATCGACCCTATGACTTTAACTAATAGATATTAATGTTTATTTTACATTACAGAATCCGTCTAATTCGCGTAAAAAGGACTGTTATAAATGAATAAGCTGAATCGTAGGTACATGGCTAGTCTGCTTGTTGGATTGTGTAGTGACAATCCTTGGTTCCGGTCTATCCTGTCTCGAATTCTTGATACAAATATGCGCACTATGAGCAACGAAGCGTCCTCAACCAAGTGATGCCCAAATGTGAATCTTTGAGTTAGTTGCTGATACGAGACTGGTGGGCTTAGTGCGAGTTTTTTTAACTACTCGATCGCGTTAACGTAAACTCATTTTCTATAGGAGTGACAAAGCGCGCCACCTAGTTGTCTCTCTGTCACTCCTATACAAATTGCAAACGCTCTCGCTATCGAAAGTGAATGAAAAAACTCGCACTAAGGGCCTGGGTTTTAAGGCGAGCGGAGTGTGGGCGGCGGCGGCGGCGGCGGCGGCGGCGTGCGGGGGCGGCCACGTAGGCGATTTTGGGATACTCTGTTGTTGCATAAGTACCTACTACTAAGCAATGTTATTCACATTAAGGCAGCAAATACGCACTTAGATAACACAACAATGTAAGTATGTAGGTATACTATTTTTCTCAGAGATGCTTGGTTGGAAGTTTGGAACATTATTTTGACAACCTCCATCAAGACAAAGCTGTATTGGTCAAATACACTAAACAAACATAAACATATTATTCTTAATTAGATCGTTTTTTAGCGACTAAACTCATCTATCATGCAAGTCGTGTATTAACGAACGAACTTTTACTCTGAAACATGGCAACCAAGGAGGTAACTTATCAAAGGTTTTAATTAAATTTCGGACCGGCTTGCAAACAGAAAGTTGTTTATTGAAAAAAAAACAAATGAACAGTTTAACGCAGGAAAAAATAATGTTCGCTGTCGTCTTTAATTTTGAAAAATGTTGTACCTATTTTGAAATAAAAAGATTCCGACTAGCTATGTTTATAATTTCCGCGCATTATTTGAAAAAAGTACTATAATGTAGGTAAATATTAGTACTCTAATAAGCCTTGGCCACAACTTTAATAGGCATTGATGGACTTACGTAGGTATTGATTGTGTGCCTCACTCAAGCACACATTTACGTTCGTCCATCAATGCCTCTTTTGCTGGCCGCTGTAGTACTGTTGCATAGTACCTAGATTAGCATTGGCATAGAACAACTTATAAAGTAGGTACGCAAATTGAATGTAAGGTGCATTTGTCTATACTTGAGTATTGCGATAAACAACAATGGCGTACCAATAAAATTTGACACTTACGGGGTTGGGAAACATTGAATGAGCTATTTGAGATTAGCAATATTTATTGGTGAATGAATGAATTGGGTTTTAGAAATGTTCATGAATGTGATGATTGTTACTTGGAGATACATGATAGATTATTATGATAATAAAAAAATCAATCTTTAGCTTGTTATTAGCAGAAATAACATAAAAATTACCCACAATTTGAAATACCTACTACAACTTCAAAGGTACTGAACACCACCATATTTCATAGCGAAATAAAAAATGTAAAAGTAACATATTAAATATTATTTCAAATTTTGTTTATAAATTAATAAAATTAGCGACTTTTGACCCGAATGTCATGATTTTATTGAAATATATCTAACTTTATACGTAAATACGTATATTTAAGTAAGTTTTATCATAGGATTAGTCCCATCCGTCACCATTTAATTAGAGAATCGTGAATCGTGGGGTATGTGTACATTACATTGACAAGCATTAAATAGTAAAAATATAGAAGGGTAGTTGTAAAAGGAAACGTAAACTAAAGAGGGGTTTGCAAATGGCTTCACGTCGCACACTGGCGGCGGGAGGCCATTGCGTTCCGGAATATGGTGCTGATCGGATCTCCCGCCCAAAGTTCCTATTACGATACTACTCAGTATACACAAAAAAACCCTATTAGGAGGTGCACTTATGTGCCAGTCGATTCAGTCAGTCGCCAATTTGACACAGTGGAGATTCTCAATACAAGAGGCCAATTTTCTAGTCTAGTCCTAATTAACAAAGTTACGAAGTTAAAGAGGTTCTGAAGGTTCAGTGGCGATGTAAATGAAAATAAAATTATTCCTTCTTTTCTTAGACATTTTTACACAAAGTGATTTTTAAATCTCTTCATCATCCCGATAGTGATTTTTAGGGCTCTTAACCGAAAAATGTAGCCAAATCACGAGTCTAGTCATAACTAGACAGCAATATTCCTCTAAAAACCGGAGTTTTTGGCATGAATGCTAGTCCCAAGTCCTTGGCCCTAGGTTTTCGGTCATAGGACCTAAAAGTCTGTGTCAGATGTGCGTGTGCGTGGGCAGGTTAGTATTGCCACATCAAATTACAAAATAGATGGCGCGAGAAAAAAGTTATCTGTGAAAAAATATGGTAGACATTTATTTAACGGATATCTTTGCTGCAGCATAATACAGGGTGTCCCGTAAATCGACGTCAAGCCGGAACCAGGTGAAAAGGCAAGTCATACTGGTTATCAGAAAAATATAAAAAAAGTAATTTTTTTTTATTATTTAAGACATTTTACAAACATAATGAAAACTAAAATTTAAATTTAAAATGGGCAATTTTTTTAAGTTATTTTTTTAGTCTCCTTTTCTTCCAAGCTGGAGCAGCTGGTTTTGAAATTTTGTTAACAGTTTGAAGAAGCATTATTCAAAGTTACAAAACAAAAATAAAGGAAAGAGTGGTGGCAACAGGATTGTGTTTTTTTTTAAAATGGCTATTAACTTTTTTCCGTGCAATTTTTTTTTATTTTTTTTTCTGATAACCACTATGACTTGCCTTTTCACCTGGTTCCGGCTTGAAGTCGATTTACGGGACACCCTGTATATTCTTTTTTGTGTTTTTTTGAATTTTAAGTCATGATTTATGAGCGCATAAAGAGACGAAGAACACTAACGGTCTTATTAATAACTCTCTAAAAAATATTTTAAATGTGATCCTTCTAATGTTGAAAAGGCTTAAAATTGGTTTAAAGAGTTGTAATAACTATTATGATGAGTTATTAACCCATTAACGTTAAAAAGCGTTGATAGCAACCAACGCTTTTACATACGCTTTTTCATTCACTTCAAATTGTTCTTTCATTCACTTGCACCCATCCCTACAACAAAATATCAAAACTAATCTGTGTGTTTTGCTAACCTGTGTCCTGATTTTATACTGAATTGCAATTTTGGTTAAAAAAGACATATTTAAAGATATTTTTGAGCAATTTTCTGATTAATTAGATGCGTTAGTGTTTAAACTAGTGTTTAAAACTTATTGTGGTTATCTACGATGTGTGATGTCTTCGGAATGTTGTGATTTGTGCTCGAGTGAGGTTTGTTTACCGCAATACTCAAGTATAGACAAATGAACCTTAGGTACCGCTGATGCAGCTGTGGAGAAATGGAGACAGGAGAAAAAGAAATCTGAATGTCGGAGATGGTCGGGCGAGCTCGAGTCTCGTCGGGCACGGTCGGGCGCGCTCGGTTGCGCGCACGCCGCTCTCGGCCCCGCAGGAAACAGGAAGTGGACTAACCGCGGGCTTCCGCTCCCATTCGCGCCGCTCGTCGCTTGCCGGACGCGCGCTGTTTAATTCACAACTCTTGTATTTTGTGCCGTTGAAGTAACATCATGTTTGTTATCTGGTGAAAAATATTTACACGGGATCCTCCGCCCCGTCAGCCCTATCAAGTTGTAGAATAGCTTTATACTTCTTCAGGCGACTCAAAAGATAGCTTTTAGCACACTCCGCATAAACGTTGGTTCAGTATTATAAAGGCATGTTGATAATTGTTTTATGCGAAATTATCGAGCACTGAGTGCGTATACTGAGTTTTGTCGTTCACTTTCGATAGCGAGAGCGTTTGCGTTTTGCATAGGAGTGACACAGCGCGCCATCTATTTGTCTCTTTGTTACTCCTATGCAAATCGCAAACGCTCTCATTATCGAGAGTGAATGAAAAAACTCAGTATATTCACTCAGAGCAGCGAAAACTATATTAAAATCGTGAAAGGCTGTAGGCGGCTGAAAGGAAAAACTTAGATGCTCCAATTAAAATCTTAGTAATGATAATTTCTAACTCTACACAGAGGAATAAAATAGCCAAGACCCCTTGAAATAGCCAAAATCTTCCTACGCTAGTTCGCAGGCACTCTATAGAACTTTCAGCAAACTCATCTATAAAGACGACGAGTAGATGTTAAATCTGTTAGCGACTGGCAAAAACCAATTTACGGACAAGCCGTCTCAGTTAAGCATTATTCACGGAATTATGATAATCATTACGTTGTACACCAAGATGGCACCAACCTGGTGATTAGTGCATACCTACCTAGTTAATCACCACTAGTCACCAGACACATTAAGAAACGGCGTATACAGCTTTCAAGAAAAAATCGGTAGTCTAATTAATAACAGCGGCGATGACGTCGCAACAGTAACTGGATTACTGTTTACCTAATCTGCAGAGTGGAATTTTACTTACCCGGACAAAATGCCTGTGACGTCACGCTAGTGGGCGGGGGCTGATTAACATGATAAGGGGTCGAGGGGTTACCGCGGGGGAGGGGTCCGTGAGTGCCGGGTGTTAGCATGACTATTTGAATGAACGGCTGATGTTTATACTGGATTATGTACTCTGCTGATGTCATATTGTGGTTTTTCGCGTGACGCTCTCTTTCGTTCCCCGCAACTCCCACGAGGCACATGACTGAGATAATTAGTTTGTAAAGAACAGTTGATTGATGTAGCGTGATCGTTACGGGCAGATTCTCAATGAGTGCATTTTTCTGTCAGACTGAGGATATTTTTATCGCGACGCCGACGGTTACGCTGGCGACGCGTCGCAACGAACCCATTGAAGAACTGGCAGAAATATCAATGAATGAACTACGACGCCATTCTTACTCTACTTCCGTCCGCTGTCCTTTAAATTTTCTCGTGGTAGAAAGAGACATAGGGCCGGTTTGTGAGTTGAGAATTCTCACTAAATAACTACTTAACTGTAGTGCTGTCTCGTCAAATTTCTCAGAAAAGAGCGTGACTGCGTGACAGTGACTACGTTACTTCAGTATTACTTAGTGTGAATTCTCAATTCAGAAATCGGCCCAGAGACTCCCATACACTCAAATGAAATTAAATTTTGTCCCAGCCATTCCAATCTAAAAGGGACGCTACTCAGACAATTAGTCTTATTATGCCTCTAACAAGTTGACGTATGATTGCATTAAGTAGGAAACATAATTGAAGCGGACAGAGAACATGCGTATCCGGCGACGGCGGAAGTAGCGCCATGCGAGTGACAACAACGCACCGGAAGTAGAGCGCCCCTTTCTTTCCTTCCCTCTTTGAAACGTGCGCAGACTTTGCCGGTATCCATTCAAGCCAGCGTGGGAGAATACGAGCGGATCCACCCGTAACGCCTAATTCATGAATGGATGTTATAAGCAGCATGTTGTAACCGTAGGGCGATTTAAACTAATTGTGCAGCGACGATGCAGTCCACACTCGGATGGTTCTCTCAAGGGTATGAATGAAATGGGGAGAGTGCTTACCGTGACGCTAGACGACTTTCTGACTGTATTTTCATTTATTAGATAAGTACTTTTACATTTTGTTTGTAGGCTGTTTTATGCAAGTTAAAGTTTATTAAAAGAATAGGTATGGCAAGTAGAGATAATAACCTAAACAATTTTACAAACAGTTTTAATCACAATTGGATAAATAATTAATAAAAAACCGGATAAGAGCGTGTGGGGATCCGCATAAATAAGAGCAGTATTTCCGAACTTTACCCAAACGTATTGTAGTGTACCTAACCATAGCTTTCGTAACTTATTTTAAAATCACGATTGTTGGCCTCGTTCTTATAATAGTCTTATAGTTCGCAAAAATCAGCGCTGTAGGATGGCCGGCATCTATCAGCACTGGGTAAGCGACAGTCCCACGGTCCCACCCACCCCCACCCAAGCTCTTTCACTCTAGAATAATTTAGTATTGCATAAGTTATTATTATAGTTATGTGTGAAACATATCTGTTCTTGGTAATATAAATGGTAATTCATAATTTCAGACAATGAGGTATTGCAGACCAGTAAGTATTGTGTCACTTCCAATCCGTGTCTTTTTGCACCAAAATCGGTTAAAACGTAAACAGAGAATGTGTAAATAATGTAAATGTAAATAATCATAACACTTACGCCTCATCATTCAGGTCAAAGTCAAGAATATTTCCCAAACATCAATTATTTCTGTCCCTTAATTCGGCTCTCTATTTCTGACATTAGGAATTTGGGACCTTTTCTTATGGAAGCGAAACAAAATGCAATCCACTTCGGGTCAAATTATGCAAGTTTCGTTCAGAAGCTTCCAATAGTGTACATATAATAATATTATATTCCTTGTAGGAGTTGAGGGTTTATTTATTTAATAGACCGCCAAAATATGTTAGGTTAATTAAACAACATTAAAATTAAGTTAACTGTTGCAACATTTCGAGCAAGAGAATCGTTCCTTTAGTTTTCTGCTAAATTGTTAAGAAACATATATATGAATTTGCTGAAGTGAATTGAAACTAGGTAGTTATGTGAGAATCTGTATTAGTTAAATTCGGATTAAGTGAGTCTGTGAGCTCTCTCTGTTCAATAGAACGAAATGTTTCGGATCGTTATACCTGTCTGACCGAACGGCCAGCCGGCCGTGAGCATATTGTTGAACGAAATAAAAAATAAAATCATGAATGAGAACGAAGTTCGTCTGCCATTGATGATATTTAGCTCAGCCTGAATGGAATTGCGAGCATCTGTCTTGCCAGGTGCAGCGCCATCTTGGCAATCGCCACTCGAGAACCAAATAAAGGGAAGGTAAGTAGGTAGGTATTGTATACGTACATCAGCCAAATTGATGAAGCATTATGATCCCACTAAAAACGCTTTCTTTAAATTCTCCGGGTGTTTATATTTTGGGATGTAATCTGTTTATACTGATACGCGATCTAATTCTGAGACAGAACACTCGCATGTATCGGTCGGTACTCCGTACTCGCAAAATTGATGTAGAAACATGTTCACACAGCAATGGACGGTATATTCAACGCAATCTTCAGCATAAACACAGTCATGAATCCAGTAGTGAGCTCCGGTTTATAAATAGTCAAAGGTGTTCAAGACTTTCCAAGCGCTAAAAAGCTCGGAGACGGCGGCGTGTAAATATCCTCTGATACGCGACGGATGTTACTATTTTTACTTTGCAATTGCCACAAACGTTATTAATTAGTGTCCGTCATTTAATCTGAGGAGCTCTCGTAGGTGGGTGCGCGGTGCGCGTTCCCACGCTGCGCCCACGCCGCCGGAAGTCGGTCCCCGCCGCGGCCCCCGCGCCCCGCCCCGCCCGCGCCGCTAAGCCCCGTCTCTACCCATCTGTCATGAACGCCGCGCCTCCCTCCGTACAAAACTCAAAACTGCCGGATTTATTATTTTAACACTCGTTCATCTGCAAAAAGTAGCTTAAGACACGCATAGCGAAATCTTTGTTCATAGTGCAACATCCTGCTGGGCTTTGTTAGAATCCAAATTGCACTTCCTTCCGTATTTTTTGTGCGCATCCTGTTTATGACTTCCTTTGGGGTGCACAATGCGTCTTTTGAAATGTGACGAAGGACAAACGGCGCGCGGTGGTAAAGTACGCCATACAAAACTTTATCTTTTTGTGAACGGCTCAAAACAGCTTTCAAGTTAATAGGATGTTTTTATTACGGTCTACTTGTTCTACTTAAAAGGCCTTCCACACGATCGGAAAGACTCTCCGACCAAGTGGCCTTGGTCGGGTTGGAATTCGTTCCACACGGTCGGACAACTTGACAACGTACAGTCGAAAGCACGTCATCATTCACATTTGAGTTGCAAAGTCGCCCGTAATGCCACGGGGCAGAGTGCATGGGTGTATAACATGATGTGCTCTTGACTGTACGAAACGACATCGGTGGCGCAGCGGTTAGCGCATCTGCTTACCATGTGAGAGGTCCCGGGTTCGAATCCCGGTTGGGTACAAAAAAAAGAAACACAGGTCTTGGATGTTTACATGCTTATGACGTCGCTGTTTCTGGTTCCCACGACACAGAGTATCCTAGTGTGGGACCAGAAGCGATGTATGTAAATGCAAGCCTGTATGTAAATGTTATTTTATGTGTAAATTGATATGAATTCCGTCAACACCTCCCGTTCGCAGCTTTCAAAATGCGAACCCATTCCAACCATAATTCGAAACATAATTGGGTAGCTGACAAAATGTCAATTAAATTACTTTTAAAACGGAATTTGGTACCTATAAAAATACCGCATTATGAAGTCATTACTCAGAGCACTCTTTGTATGTTTCATCTATTTAACAATTGTAATAACTAATAATTAACTGAAAGAGATATATTTCCCGAAATATTTTGTTTTAATCGAGCATATGAAGTAATCTATAGTTAGTCGTGTCAACTACCGAATTTGAACTTACTGTCATAGACATACATCCGCTCGTAGCGACGGCCAACGGCACACTGAAGCGCTCGCGTCGGACGACAGCCTTCCACACGATCCATTCCGACCGCCAACACAGCGTGTCGTGATGGCTGCGCTTCCGATCAAGGCCGTTGGATTCCGACCAATATTTGGTTGGACAACCGGCTTCCACATGTGAAATTTTTACACCAACCCGACCAATGTCACCTTGGTCGGAGAATCTTTCCGATCGTGTGGAAGGCCTTTTAGACGTTGGCTGGGCATTTATTAATAGGCTCTTATTCTTTGTGAATTAAGGCCAACGTGCTAAAGTGTAGGCGGACTACTTTATATTATGAAGCTTTCATTTACGCCTCGATTCTACGTGAAAAGTTTATATTCACTGAATAAATACACGTAGGTACCACACAATGCCTAAAAATAAGAGCGGAGAGCTAAAACTTTGAGCTCCGAGATTGTTATTCAAACAACTACACGGACAAAAGTTTGAAGAAAATGTCATAAAACAAAGCTTCGAACAGCTTACTTCAAAGTTTCACAGAAGTGTGAATAAGGCTAAAGGCCGCCTCGTCGACCTTAAAGGTTGGAGCCCGGCCGGGCATCGAACCTCGTCACTGACTGTGCTTATATAACTCGTATAACGCAAACCCGAGCCTGCATGTTTATGGCCATGCACGGCTGGTGAAACTTTTGCTCGGGACCGTAGACTTAAAAATAATAAATTATCCTTTATATTTTTTTACAGACTATGTTGTGTCTGAGGGGCACTACTGCCCTGTTTAATGAAAAAGTTCTAATATACAACCTTTGCGCTTAACAGGCCAGCCTCAGTGCCTGTAACTTACGTGGGATCATTTGATTGTTAAGTTTATCTCAAATGAATCGGTAGTTTCAGAAAGAACATTAGTCACAATCTGCTTACTTTTCAGTAGACATAAAAAACTGACCCCTCAGTGGGGCCAATGTTGTTTCTGCGTCTACTGAGACGTAGTACGTACACGTAGTTCAATTGATATTCATTGGACTAATGTTCTTTCTATAGGGATCTGTAGATCTACCCTCAAGGATACCATAGACAACAATAAGTCAGTCACACAAAATTTGGACTAATGTTCTTTCTGAAACTACCGATTCAAATATTCTGTCGTTAATGCAGAAGCGTTTTAAAGACGCGTCTTGTATAAATACAAGACGCGTCTTTTGCAGCAGCTGCGTTTTGTGACCAGTCGCTCCGATGTAGAGCTTTACTTTTTGATATTGTTATTAAATTAGAAGAAACCTTAAAATTCAACCGATCTCCTTTACGTGTTTGTAGAAAAGATTGGGCACCCGCGCCTCAGGAGGCGCGTGCAATGAACAAAGCGCAGCCACGTCGCACCTCGGCCTTGCACTGGGCAAATAACACCCGCTCCCTGATCCCCCACAATTTGTATTGTGCTCTAACAGAAACCTGAAACTCACCGATTGCTGGACTTTATTTCGCCGGGGAAAAGAGCTTTTATTCTTCTCGATGTTGACATTTTAATTGCGTTCCGTAACTGGTTGTATTGCGTGCTCTTTGAAAAGTCACATGGAAGCATCTGCCAATGTCTGCTTTGTCAATAAGGTAGGTACAGACTGTACAATCCATGGTAAAATCTAAGACCAACCAGAAAATTGCTATCAAATACGAGTTTCAAACAAGGTACAATAACGGATTTCGACCAGCCTCTTGTGCTTATTCCTACCTTATTATATTTACTATGGGATTCACTTTATTTATTACAAAGAGTTTACGACCGTAAAAATAAAATCAGGTGGGCATCGAAAGGGTCCCTATAATCTTGTCGAGGTAAGAAGCCTAAAGTAAATTATAGGGAACTTGTTTTTTGTGTACGACTACATTTGGTCGAGTGTGCTTCGTAGATGGATTTGAAGCCCTTCGGTTGGAGGAATGTGACAGCAGGTGTTCACAAGGGACACCTGGCTGTAGATATGGATACTCCCAGATAACTAATCCAGAAATAGAAACAAAAACACTGCTAACTTGCAACAATAAATGGCCAACTCTCCTAGATTTTAAATGTTTTAAATTTGATTCTTCTGCATTCAGATCAAAATATTTTAAAGCAAATTTACCATTGTGCCTCCCAAATAGATCAACTGAATAGACCAAGGATGTCTATAAAGTTTCAACAGTTCAGTGGAAACTTTATAGACATCCTTCAGGATTTGGTATAAGCATTGCTACAAAGGATTGACGGAGGAAGAGTTTGAAACGTCAAAGACACCTTATCCACACTAAGCTAACGCGAGGTGGACTTTAGTGAATCGGGCCACATGTCGTTTCCTTTTTGGCTCCATACTAGGGTGAGTCCGATTCAATGGAGGGATGTGGGAGCGACTTGTACTGACAATGCATCCAATTTTAGCGCATTTTGGAGCCGAGAGAAATTCCTGCAAGCCTTTCGTTCCTTTCAGGTAAAAAATATTTTTAAAATGGTAAGTTTAAACCTAAATAATTTTAATATGGTAGGTATCAGAAATAAAAAATGAAATGGTTGATGATGATGATGATGGAGGTATCAGAAATATTTTTTATTTCTGATGCCTCCATCATCATCATCATCAACCCATTATGTCCCCACCGAGGGGCACGGGTCTCTTCCTTAAGAAAGGTAAGGCCATACTCCACCACGGGGCCCAAGTCAGGATTGGTAGAGGCTTGTAAGACTAGTGGCTTGTCTTACTGTCAGAAGTTTTCAGCCGCTCGCCCTAAGGCCTCTTACTTGGCTGAACGCGCCCTATGTTGGTTAACTTTCATGATCATTCGCGCGTTACCATATTACGTAAACGATAGTTGGCAACAGTTCTCTTAAAATGGACATGTTTGAGCTAAATAGCGAAATATTTTGTCCCTCTCACTCTATTGAACTAATAAATAATAGGTCTGCCGAATGGCCAAATGAAATTGCCGTTCTGCAGTACTGGCTATTTCAAATCAAAATAATTTTTGTTTGCCTAAGAATTCTAATTTCAAATTAAATTTATTTTAAGAACATGGAATTCTTTTTCCAAAAGTAGTCATTTGTTTATTGATTAGTGTTACATTTTCATCGCATTTCAATCTTTTTCGTCATCATGAATACGTAAAAAATTCGAATAATTATGGAATATGAGTACCGTTGTAGCAGCAACGCGGCACAAGCGGCACGTAACATCAACGACGTTTACGGAGCTAACACTACAAGCCAACACACCACCTGTTATTGGTTTGCTCGCTTCCGTTCTGGAAATTTCGACCTGAAAAATGAACCTCGACGTCCTCCGAAGACTTTGGTCGCCAATGACGAATTAAAGGCGCATGTGGAAGCTGATGATACACAATCTACGGCTGAATTAGCAGCAGCTTTCGACGTTAGCTACAAAACAATATTGGTCCATTTGTGTGAAATTGGCAAGGTAAAAAAGCTTGACAAATGGGTGCCGCACAAACTCAATGATCGCCAGTGCGAAGTACGCGTCGAGACATGCCTTGCACTGCTCAACAGATACACAAATGAAGGAATTTTGAACCGCATTGTTACCTGCGATGAAAAATTGATTCTGTTTGATAACCGCAAGTGCTCAGCACGTTGGTTGGATCCTGGTTCAACACCTAAACAATGCCCTAAACAAAAACTCACCCCTATAAAATTGATGGTCACTGTTTGGTGGTCTAGCGCCGGTGTGATTCATCACAGCTTCTTACCAAACGGGGTGAGCATTACTGCAGATGTGTACTGTGAAAAACTGAACACAACGATGGAGAAGCTGGCACATCTCCAACCAGCATTGGTCAATCGCTCGTCTCCGCTGCTCCTGCACGACAACGCGCGACCTCATACTGCACAGCAGACGGTCTCGAAGTTGCAAGAACTGGGGTTGGAATCTCTCCGTCATCCACCCTACTCACCAGACCTTGCGCCTACAGACTACTACATTTTTCAGAATTTCGACATCTTCTTGGCGGGAAAAAAATTCAATACCCGAGAGGCAGTACAAAATGCCTTTGAAGAAATTGTTGCCTCCCGTCCAGCGGATTTCTTTAAGAAGGGCATCAATAAACTGCCACTGCGTTGGCAAAGATGCATTGATTGCATGGGTGATTACTTCGATTAATACAATAAAAAATACATGAAAACAAATCGTTTAAATTTTTTCATACAAAACGGCAATTTCATAGGTATCGAATGTTCATGTACAGAATTTCGTGCTACTGGTTGTAGTAAGCAATAGAGGTAGATACAATTAAAATGCCGTTGGCATTGGCACTGAATGAGTGGCATTATCGCGTATCGTCCATGAATTATGTGTTTATGTACGAGCACTGTAGTCGGCCTGTCTCACTTGGATAGGCGGCTCTATATTTTATAACTTAACTGGTCAATGAAAAAAATACATGTTTACCCGGTACGTACTATCTATAAGTAGTTAGTACGTAGTCTTAGCTCCCGTATTTTTCTGCCTCAACTGTATTATAGGTATAGATAGAGCATTGAGTACCTACGCGAATAATTAATTGTAGTAGCTATATAATACTCATCTATATCACAACCGTTAAATATCCCACTGAACGGTATAGAGCTGTAGTCTGTCACGCCAACCACCTCCACCAAGCACTCTCCTGCAAATCATTAGGTAATTGCTTCCCAGCCGTTTTACTAATATCATCAGTCTACCGATGGAAAGTTAACCCAACCTCGGCCACACTCTAGGCCGCTGCCGCTTTAGTGCACCGACTGTCCACATGACCGCGAGACCCTTCATGATATGCCCTGAATATTTCACAAAACAAATGACTGGCGCCAATTGACAGTGGGTCTTCGGATGGTTAATTAGTCAAACACATCTCGATACTGCTTATATCGCATGACAAACACATCTCGATACTGCTTATAACCCAACAGTTGCGTAAAATGCAGTAATAGAACCTATGCAAAGCACGATCTAGGGCCTGCTTGTTTAAAATAGGTGCGAGTAGCAGCCACGAGTAGAAAATTGTGTAATTTATACGAGTCACAAAGTCGACAACGAGGAGGCTGCCAAATGTCAAAGTAGAACGTATGAGCGGTGAATAGGCAGTCAGGACACAGCCAGCGCATGCGCGAACATTAGCATGCGTGTGCACGCGCGCGCCGGAAGCCGCACCAGGGAACATGGCTGCGCACTTAGATCCAAGATGGCGGCGCACTTACGATGAATCGATAATTAACAACGATAACCGATTTCATATTTCAAACAGCGGATCGCTCCGCTTTAGGCGGCTCGAAGCCATGCAAGTAGGCACAAAGCTGGCGAGATGTGATGTAACGTAGTCCTTAGCTTCATCCGTAGAGGGTAATGGCGAACGCGCAGTGTCAGAGGTCCTTGGCGCGCTATAAAGGGCCGAGTAAAATGATGACTGAATCACAGTCGACGACTTGTTTTGGTCGTCGCGAGGTCGTGAAGCGGTACGTGCCACGATTGAAGTGTTTCATTGTTTCACTTCTACGAATCCCAATAATTAATCAATCTAACATCCGTAAAAATTCTTCGCGTAGCTACATCCTTTTTATGCGAGTGGTTCGATGTGGGCTTTTTTTATGGGACTCCAGATGGAACGTTTAAAAGATTCCGTCGGTTTTCGATTTGATGCAGCCAGTCATAGGCGAGTGCGCAGTGTTTTTTACATTTACCCTTCGTAACGCTCCAATGGACTAAGCTCCTGTCACGACGGCGACCGCAACAACCGATACAAATCATAACGTTTTTACGTAGCCGCTCTCTATTCAACTTGTTTAGAGGGACGGATAAGATGATTAAAACATGGTATTATTTATGCTTTCTAGGGAGACAGAATCCTGGATGCAGTGAATCAGAGCTAAGTTACATCCGTGAATACATTTTACACACCATCCAGTATATGTACCTACTTATTACGTAACCTTCCACTTTATCGGGTTAACCATTAAGACAACTCTAAAGAGTCAAAATAAGAATGTATGTATATGACAGTTTGGAGTAGGAGTATGAGATACCTACTGGGAAAAAAGGAACAAAAGGGCTAAAACAAACAACTCCATACAGTGGAGTCTTACGTAATTGCACCCCAGGACTGGTGTGGTCTAAAACTCTGTCCAGCTCGACTGTTGTAGGCCCGTAGTTCCTGTAAATCGAGAACCCTCACGAGCGTGACATATTCACATACCCCGATCCGCAGTGAGAATTAAGCCGTACACTCTCTGAGGAGCCTGTGCTCTGCGTTCAGACATTTATAAGCTGCTTCAAGCAGCATAATGTACTGTGCTTTACTTACTGCTTATGTTGCCAACTAAATGAAGGCGATCGCTACCGAGCTTGATTTGCATGAACGGACAATTTGTAAACGTCTTGCATTGATGTTCACATCAATGAAATTGTAACTTTAACTTGAACTTTGAAATGAACAAAAACTGAGGCAATTGTTTATCCCTTTCGAGGTGATCGAAGCGCACTTTCTGGTTCTCCGCGGGGCGGGCGCAGGCGACAGTGTGACGTAGAGTCGTGACGTCGCGGGGCGCGGGGCGGGCTCCGAGGACGGTGACCCTAGCGCGGGAGCAGCCGATCCTCGAGGCGTTAGTTATTCTCGTTTCGAGTGTCATTCAGCCGACGTGGTACCTTCTATGCTTAAAAGTTTGGTAGGCGTGGTGACAGAAAAGCTGTTTTCGAGTAGGTACCTTGTTTCTCGATGGAGTAGGCACTGATTCAATGTTTGCTACAATAGTTGTTTAGAATCTCCCCTTGTACCCTATTGTAATGGGACTGCGTTAAACTTTCCAAAAGCCACTTATGTTTAATACGAAGTTCTTCTCAAGCCTTTCCGTCGAAGAGATAGTAGGAGCTTTCAACAGGCCGTTAGCTAGATGACCTGCCGTTTCCGCAATAATAAACTGAGCTCAATTAATTTCGCACAACCCGGATCTGATCAAGTCTCTTTTGCTTTTGATAGAATAGAGGCAGGCATATTCATTCATCCATACCATAGGATGAATACCGAAACGGCGTAATGGACATCCGGACAAAGTGACTGCCAACTTCCAGTCGGTATAGGTGGAGAAACATAATATAAAATATACTTTGATGGAAATGAAGATATTGAAACTGAAAAGGAAACTGATAAGAGGGAATGAGATTGTACAGCAAAATTTTAGTTGGCGTGAGATGAATTTGAAACAATTACTGCGATATTTGTGGCTTCGGTAGATAAAATCTTTTAGAACCTTTCACGCCCCTTGCTTTTCATAGATGATCCTGAGGACGTTGCTCAATGTGATATTTTTTGTCTGTTACTGTACTTCAGTAACATTGTTGAAAGACTTAGAGATATATTCTAAGGATTATCTTCGTGCATTCCAGAGGGCTGAAACCTCTGTAGCTTCAAACTTTGCGCTGGGACCATCGCACCGCTGCCGGAAACAGGAAACGGGCAATCAACATTTCTAAAAATATCACACATTTGGTGTTCATCCGGCGAGCGGGCGGCGTCTCGCGGAGACCGCTGTGCTCTCTTTTGGAACACTTCAAAGGGCCAACCAACTATAAAATCACTAGTCGATATCTACGAACCGTTGTAAACGAGTCTGCCTTGCTAGGCTGCTAGTCAACACGTGCAAAAAAGCCGATAGGCCTATCATTGGATACTAGACGGAAAATTAAAAATGGCCGCTCAGCGAAAGTAATAATTACGTTTAATTTATGGCGCTAGAATACAGACTAAATGAAGTACGTCTATATGTTTTAGTTTATAGGAGCGAGAATTATTTTTTCTCTCTTTAGTCTCGACCATGAATATTCAATTTCTATCAATATTGACATCTTCTCACATTCGCTAACGATTATGTAGATTTTTTTCGGATTCATAAGCGACTGCGTACACACACAACTGGCTGGTGTTCATACAAAACACGACTCCGAAAGGAAAACTGACGCAATGCAGACAGAATGGTGGTTGAACCAGCCAGAGGATGCCACTAAATGCCACTAAGCGGCGAAACTCAAAGGCATTCCCCTGGAAACTATATCCGGCTCGCAGGACCACCGGCAATTAAGTAAATCATGTCACTGCAAAGAATGTTACGTACGTGCAAGGGAGGTTTTAGAATTGAATTATTGCTGCATCTATGACAGTTGAAAAGCTGGACTGTGCAAAGCAAATTAGTTAAACTATTTTTTCGCAATTTCAAAGTTTTGTAGTAGGTAGTAGAAGTTTGAATTAACGAGTAGAATCCCCTAAATTAACCCATTACAAGTGCACGTACTACTTACTTAACTCCCTTCTGTGTCACTGCACTGCACTACTCGCGGAAATGATCAAAGTTGGGCAAGGCACAGCGTTCAGTATAGCCACAAACGGAGTGTATTTCCATGGTTTGCATGTCCTTCTCTGGTTACCATAGGCATTGAAATTTTCAATTTAGAAGTAAGCCTACTCCTAAATTCAATGCCATACAACACGCAATAAAGTAGTAGGTACCTATCGTAGCAAGGCGACAATAAAGGAGTGCAAGTAACACTTTAATGCAAAGTAGGTACATTGAATTATGTTTTTGAATTAAGTTAACTTAATTTACTTAGCTAAAAATAAAAAAAGTACCGAAAACGACGTGCGTGCATACAACGACTGATGAATGTCGATGAAGCGAAAGTGATTTGTCAGAATCGAGGCAGGTAGCACTCCCTGGTCTCTGACCGGGTAGACAATCTGTATCCCAGAGGGGTCTCCGGGACACAGGCGTGAGCTTATGTATGTACCTATGTTACTTAAGATAAATCCTTACATAAACGCTAGGTGTCCCTCCGAAAAGTAAAAATTACTGTAATCGGAGCAATCCAATAACATTATTTAAACCGATTGATAACTTGATAAAGATCCAGTTTTTTTTTTATTCCGTCTTAATTTGACTAATGTCCGAAGAATCTACATCAGCCCTTATATTAACTTTCGTAACTTTCCACTCTATCGGGTTAAGCATTAAGTCTAAATTTTAGACAACTCGAAAGAGTCAAAATATGAATGTATATTATGCCAGTTCGGAGTAGGAGTATGAGATACCTACTGGGAAAAAAAGTCCCAGAATGTAACAGTGTGAAGCCCATTACACAATGAAAAAAAATAAGGTACATATAAGAATAAGAAATAAGGAGCCAGGAATAGGAATAGCACAGAAATCAATGTATCTTGCTCAACGGTGCTGCCATTGCTGGATTCCGCTATTCCTTATTTCTTGTTCCTTATTTCTTATTCTTATACCTTATTTTTTTTCATTGAGTAATGGGCTTGACATAGAGTGGTGCGATATACCGGGAACAAAAGGGCTTAAATCAGACAACTCCATACTGTGGAGTCTTAGGTAGGTAATTGCACCCCAGATCCCGCGTCCAGTACCAATGACGCTCGATATGCATATAATTATTGCGTAGTCAAAGTAATTTGGTCAAGTTATTTGTCGGCCAGTAGGTATACGTATACGGATCGTGTATTCGTATAAAATCGAAATAGCCCGAGAAACTGAACGGAAACGATTTGTTATGATGCCAACTATCATATTTAACTTCTGTTATCAGTTTAAACAATATTGTAATGTTGTAGTTACAGCGATAACACCGACCTTCCGTATCTAAAAATGTTTCTAGTAAACTAACGAAATTGACAACGTAGGTATTACCTACTAACTTTTCCCCGCATTTCCACTGCATGCGTAGTTTTAGTAACATTTTTTTTACAACCTTACAACCTTATCATCACGATCATCATCAACCCATAACGTCCCCACCAAGGGGCACGGGTCTCTTCCCAGAGGAAGGTATAGGCCATACTCCACCACGGGGGCCAAGTCTGGATTGGTGGAGGCTTGTAAGACTAGTGGCCGGTATTACTGTCAGAAGTTTTCGAGCCGCCCTAAGGCCTCTGACTTGGCTTAACGACTGCCATCTATCGAAGGCAGCCGGCACCAACTGCTTAACGTGCCTTGCGAAGCACGGAACTGCTCGAAAAAATGCCACTAGCGTTAGTCATAGACGGTGACCCATCCATGGACTGAACGTGCCGTATGTTGCTTAACCTTAGTGATCGTTTAAGATGACTCAGGCAGCCCAGGCTACGAGTGATTCAAGCAACCTTATAATTATATTTAATAGGTCTAATAGTTATTAATTATTAGGTAAAATTAAATTACCTTGTGTTCTCGACGTTATTATAATATCTTTTTTTTTTTTATACATAAAAAAGGATTGCTGTTCGTTAGTCTCACTAAAACTTGAGAACGCCAGAACCGATTTGGCAGATTTTTGGTTTTTTATATTTCTGGAATTCCAGGGAAAATGTAAATGGTGAGAAAATATGGAAAAATTTCAAAAACTTTGGTGGTAATAAGTTTGACGGGACAGCTAATAACCAAGCATGGCGAGTCTCTTTGTTAGTCTCACTTAAACTCGAGAACGGCTGGACCGATTTGGCTGATTTATTATTTTTTATATTTGTGGAATTCCAGGTAAGGTTTTGGCGGTACGAAGTTTGCCGGGATAGCTTGTTTATGATTAAAAAAGGAGTTTTTTAAAGAGGAATAGCAAAAGGAGAATAAGTCTTATTCTTTATGGGAAACTTTTATAGAACTAAAATTCATGGTTTACTACGACAATTTGATGTACAGTACAAAGTTGTTCGACCCACAGATTAACATGTAGGAAGAATTTGGTACGCAATGTTCAATCATCAATCATCCACCCATTATGTCCCCACCGAGGGGCTCGGGTCTCTTCCCTGAGGAAGGTATAGGCCATACTCTACCACGGGGGCCAAGTCCGGATTGGTGGAGGCTTGTAAGTCTAGTGGCTGGTCTTACTGACAGAAGTTTTCAAAACGCCTTAAGGCCTCTGACTTGGCTTAACGACTGCCATCTATCGACGGCAGCCGGCACCCACTCCTTAACGCGCCTTGCGAAGCACGCAATGTACCTATACCAAATTGTATAAAAACTACCTACAAATTGTAGTTTTATGAAACAGGAAAACCAGGGAAGGTCAGCATTTTTTGAGCATATTTTAATGTGATTTCGAAAAAAAGTAATCTCAAAAATAGGGATTTTGGTGTGCAGTTAAACGAGGAAAGGTAGGTCTAGGTCTGTTAGAAAGGACCATAACTATGTGTATTATCACAGCGTGCTATGCAGTTCATCTGCTACCACTAAAGCCTTGAGGGTGGCCTGACTAAACCGCGATAAACAGAGGAACCAATGAACTAGCTCAATATTGACACTCAACAAGCCCGGCCACCCGGTACATAATGTACGCTTGTCATTAACGATTCCCGCTGTGTGTCGGCTAGTGCTCGCGGCACATAATTAGATAATTTCTATTATTTATATGCGATAGTTGGGCGTGCGCGCGCATGGCAAGCGCGCGCGCTTCCGTCCGCGGTACGGCGAACGCGCGGTTCGAGCGAAAGAGGATGTGGCCTGGCTAGCCGAAGGATGGGGATACACAGAAGTCTCACCCCAACATGGTGGGGGCATATGCCGAAGAACCGAGAGTCCGAACCGAACCGAACGAAGGTCCTCAGGTGCAGACTACGAAGTGGAAGACGCAGCGTAAGGGTCGGTTTCTGACAGCGAGAAAAAAACAGTATTATTTGTACGTATTCGTAGAAATTATGAGTATTCAAATCACTTTAAACTAAAAAAACCATTATTCTTTGTAAGAAAAAACACAAGATAAAATTTGATAATAAAATTATATCTGCAGCCATTGTATCGAAAACGGCCTGGATTGGCCGATTCTATGATGGCGTCACATGTCAGTAAAAATGGCGTCTATCATTCATTCTTTCTGACGTTCATTGGTTGGTGTTCTGGCATGTGACGTCACAAGTCCTGTGCGACGCCATATTGCCCAAGATAGCGTATTTCAAAATTTTCATTTGCCTTTTTTAGAAGAAATGCATGAAAGAATTTAAAATGACCACTTTCTGTGGACTCCATGAACACCAACAAAAAATTTGAGATGGTTTTTAGAAAACGGTCAAGTAGCTATAACGTTCTGTCATGCTCTTTTCTGAGAATTTTCACGAGACAGCACTACGGTTATGTAGTTATTAAGCGAAATTCTCAATTCACAGGCCCTAAGACGCCCATGAATCGGCTCGCTGGATCTATGCGCAGGGCCTAGATCTGTTAATGCATTGTACTACAATGACAACTGCATATCATGGCGGCTTAGTTTCATTGCCGCTTCAAGTCGACGCGCGCACGCGTATTCAATGGATATAAAAAAACATGTCACGTGAGTCACGTGACGTGACCCGACCATGTAACTGTAATTTAACTATAATGCACTGACAAAATTGAGGCCCAGGTCGTTGGAAGCGGCTGGATGAGCATGGGCGAGAACTTCCAGCATGCACACACACATACACACATTTACATACAGGCACATACATTGCTTCTGGCCCCAGAATAGGATAACCCGTGTCGTGGGAACCAGAAACAGCGACGTCACAAATACAGTGGACGAATGTGGGCTAATTGAATGATTGAACTGTAAAAGAACAGGGATTTTCCTTCTTTGGGTTCCGTTACCGAAGGCTGCTACCGGGATTCTATTTCTTTGGACGTTTGTACGCCTACCTGTGAAGGACTTTTCTCTTCAACCGTATTAATAAAAGGTAGCGAAAGCGAATATAATGTTTCACAGAACTCGTTAAGGTCGGTCCCTGTACAATAAAATTCACTTTTTAGGGTTCCTAGAAACTCCTACCGTTTTGTCGAGTTGATTAATAGGTATATCTATGCGATAATTCAGCCTTTCAGTACAGAAGTCGACGAGAACGTCCCTGTGCTAAGCGGGCAGTCAGGAGAGGGGATTGGGGGGAATTTTAGGCAAATTTTAGTAACAGTCCCTCCCTATTCACCTAGCTAAACGGTAGGTAGGTACTCGTAGTTCTCGCGGTGGTATTCAACATCCATATTTTCAATTCCGAGTGGGTGGTCCTTCTGTACCTCCTCGCACCGGGCTTTCGTTAAACAGATCCTGTCGTGACTTATAGCGGTTTCCTGCAGGTGATGCCGCGATAGCCCTTATAGTCTCCACTTCCTCTACCCAGCTACACTGGAATGCTCTTTGGGTGTCAGCGTATCAACCAGACGCGTATTATGTCACGATTATGTTAAGAGATGAGGTAAATCTTAGGCCAGTCTTGAATAAGGGTTAGATGATATACGCGCGAAACTGGATGAAAATCTGGAGTTGAACGATGATACAGAGTATAGGTCGCTATAGACATAATTCTACGTTTGGTAAGGGGATCGCACTGAAATCAACTCGAAATTGCAAAAGAAAAACCGCCAAGTGCAAATCGGACTTGCGGGTTCCGTGCCACCGCATAATTATTATTTAATTATTTAGTACTTGGTAAAAATGTTTTCTCGCATTCAGTTCGGAACCCTTCGCAGGAGCCCGCCTCACATCATGATCAACGCATTATGTCCCCACCGAGGGGCTCGGGTCTTTTCCCTGAGGAAGGTATAGGCCATACTTCGCCACGGGGGCCAAGTCCGGATTGGAGGAGGCTTGTAAGACTAGTGGCTGGTCTTAAGTTTGAAGTTTAAACTGGACTGGAAAAAAACGGTACAAAGTAAGTCTGATGTTTGTAATAGCTCCAAGAATTTTTGTTCTATTTTTGTTCGTTGTGCAACCTTCCGTAATAGAGTGAAAATTTCAACCAGCTTCCTATTACGTCGCATTAATAGAATATTGTTTGGCACCCTTTGGATACGGAGAATAAAGAAAAAAAGTCAAGAGCGAGACGGGCTCGATCAACGAAGGTTCCGTACTCGCAGTTTTTTCTGAACTTTTAATGAATATTTTTTTAATGATTTAATTACAAATGTATAGTTTTCAGAGATTCCCTGCTTTTGTATTATATGTTATTATTAAAACTATAATTGCCCGTAAGTAAACTTTACAATGGCAATGCAATTTGGCAAGTAATATCGTCTTCACAGCGATTAACAGTCCGCCGACTAAATGCTAGAAGCATTTTCTACAAATCAACCGCACTGTTAATCGCTGTAAAGACGATATTACTTGCCAAATTCCATAGTTCCTTAAGAATTTTGATTTCCTTGAATGTACGTATTTTGACGAAATATACGTTTTTTGGGGCATAAGTGGCTGTATTTTTTTTACGTCAACTTAGAAGGTTATTTTTTTACATCTTTAAGGGACCTGTAGACTTGAGTATATGGTTTTGATTTCAACTCGATACCTCAACGCAGTCCTGAGATAAAGGGTCTTGACAGACAGACTGCCGGACGGACAACACAATCCGCTACTTGACTCTTTTTTCAAGTATGTCTTAAATGATAAATATCTCTTCCATTAGACCAAAACATATTTTAGTATATTTTTTTAGGACCTAAAAGCAACAAAAACATTATTTTAAAACGTTGCTTTGCTAAACAGCCAAAAACGCGGTCCGCCATTTTTGTCTATGGTTTGAAGTCCTATATATTTGTAAACAAAGTTTGACATTCAACATAGTAGACCGAGAGCTAGTGACACAAATTACTTGGTCATTAGTAACAGTATGGCGGTTCTTCAGGGGTTTTAGTACGCAATGACAAAATGAAAAATGATGGTCATAGCGCTGGTACCGGCGGCCCAGTCGCGTGCGCGTTAGTCGAACTCGTCGGATAAATTAAGAGTGTCAAACGATTTGTACCACAAAAAATTTAGTATTTTCCGATAGTCCATAAAAAACAAAGTAGGCGGTAGTGTCATGCCATACTTCTCCGGTGTGACTTACAGCCCGCCATACCGACGCGAATGCGTTAATTAAAAAAATAAAAATTCAACCATTTGTACCAGGCTAATTTTGGCACAGTTAACTATCGTCGTGCAGCCATTTACGAAAATCACCATGCCATACTTTTCGTACGGTTCCAAATGGTCGCCATACCGCCGAAAATCTGCAATTTTTTTTTTCGCCAAACGATTTGTAACAGTATTGCATTTGAATTTTTGGAAAGTATTTGATAAAATGTGACCGTTATTATATTTGCCATACTTCTAGTAGGGGGAAAAAGTGCTGCCATACTTGAAAAACTTATTTATTCGACACGTTTCAAAAATACAACTGTACAATACGTAGAATATTTTTTTACAGCATGGGATCATTATATTCTGTTTGTTTGGATGCAATTCTACCTACAAAAAAATATCCCGGATTGTAACCATGGGGCGGACGCCTGTGAGACTTAAGCCAAGACGTAAAAATTTTTTTTTAAATTTGACGATTTGTACCAGTATGGCATTTGGATTTTTGGAAATTATATTATGCGATGTGACCATTATTATATTTGCCATACTTCTAATGGAGGGAAAAAGGGGCAACATACTTGAAAAACTTGATTTTTCAACTGGTTTTCAAGGTGGAAGACATAAAATCATTTGTTACAGTATGGCATCATTGTATTCGGTTCGTTTGGGTGAAATTCAACCTTATATTATATAAGGTTGAATTTTAAATATTATACAATATAAACATCTGGTTATAAGTGAAGATTGCCGCCACCTAGGTCTTTGAAATTTTGTATTTATATTCGTTGACCCTCAAACTTACAGGAAAAATTAGTGCCAAAACAAATAGTCCAAAATACGAATAAAATCTTACAATTAAAAATAAATATTATACACGTTCGCCACCTCCCACAGGTATGGCATTATCACACTTCTATTTTTAATCATTTAGGAGCTGTTGAAAAAAAAATTTAGGGTGGTACAAATCGTTTGGCAAAAAAAAAATTTGCAGATTTTCGGCGGGTTGGGCGACCATTTGGAACCGTCCGAAAAGTATGGCATGGTGATTTTCGTAAATGGCTGCACGACGATAGTTAACTGTGCAAAAATTAGCCATTCGCGTCGGTATGGCGGGCTGTAAGTCACACCGGAGAAGTATGGCATGACACTACCGCCTACTTTGTTTTTTATGGACTATCGGAAAATACTAAATTTTTTGTGGTACAAATCGTTTGACACTCTTAATTTATCCGATGAGTTCGACTAACGCGCACGCGACTGGGCCGCCGGTACCAGCGCTATGACCATCATTTTTCATTTTGTCATTGCGTACTAAGACCCCTGAAGAACCGCCATACTGTTACTAATGACCAAGTAATTTGTGTCACTATCTCTCGGTCTATAGGTAGAGTTCGTGCCACGAAAGAAGTATGAGTTAATGAATTTTGGCTTTTATTGTTATGGCCTTAAGGATTTTACCGTGGGACTTGTTTGGTGAAACGATCTTTACCTAGTCCTATAATCTGTTAGTGATCTGTGAGCATAGTGAAATAACAACAACGCATTCATGATTTCATCGAGTTTACATGGATCTTACCACTTAAGTCCTAACCACGTAAGAGCGAATCACGGAAGGGCGACATCACCGCATCGCGAATAACTATAGTTCGACGCCACTGAATTTCGAAAACATCTATCTAAATAATTTATGTCTACTTAATAACATAGAAATAAGCCCTTTTCCCACTCTGACCAACTAATAATTGTTCAGAGTGGAACTGAATATGTGATTTCTTTCCTATCTGACCAACTACTCAAATCAATCAGCAAATGCAATGTTTTATTCATTTACTATTCCCAACGGACCAACTAAAATTCTATCCCTACTGGTTGGAATTATTTTCCACATTGAGTAATATTTTATATTTCAATATTATTAAATTTCATTTCATTTCATAACTATTATAATAAAAATAGTTGTGCAGTGCAAACAATTTGGTTAATGAAGAAAACGAGACAGTTGTGTAATTGGGAATTAAGGTGTTGTCCCGTCGAATGGCAGCACCCTATGGGTACCATGACATTATATACCCTGCAATAACCAATAGAGGAAGGAATAGTTTTGCCAATAAGTACCTGCCAGAAGTATATGGCTTGTTAGGAGGTAGGTATTGTGTAGACAAATGTGACGAATGTTAAGTATAGATAAACTACGATAGAATAAAAAAATACTAATAAAAAAATATAAGGCAGGTAGGGTATATTATGTCATGGTACCCATTGGGTGTTCAACAAACCTCTGTCAACTTTATGCGCCCCTGGTACTTTTAGAACACATCGGGGTTCAAATGAATCTTATTTTTGTTTATTTTTTTGTTTAAAGCTCTAACAGTTCTCAGTAAAGTGGCTCAGTAAACCGCACTTCACACGTCGCATTTCACATATTCGAAATTCAGTGGCGTCGAACTATAGTTATTCGCGATGCGGTGATGTCGCCCTTCCGTGATTCGACCTTGAGTCGCATTTCGAATATTCGAACTTCAGTGGCGTCGGACTATAGTTATTCGCGATGCGTTGATGTCGCCCTTCCGTGATTCGCTCTTACGTGGTTAGGACTTAAGTGGTAAGATCGTTTACAGATCTTACCACTTAAGTCCTAACCACGTAAGAGCGAATCACGGAAGGGCGACATCAACGCATCGCGAATAACTATAGTTCGACGCCACTGAATTTCGAAAACATCTATCTAAATAATTTATGTCTACTTAATAACATAGAAATAAGCCCTTTTCCCACTCTGACCAACTAATAATTGTTCAGAGTGGAACTGAATATGTGATTTCTTTCCTATCTGACCAACTACTCAAATCAATCAGCAAATGCAATGTTTTATTCATTTACTATTCCCAACGGACCAACTAAAATTCTATCCCTACTGGTTGGAATTATTTTCCACATTTAGCTATTAAGGGGCTTTCCTTTTTTTTACTAGAAATACTAGGAGCACATAGACTAAATGAGAGGTTTTTTAAGGCCCGTTTGACATTGAGTAATATTTTATATTTCAATATTATTAAATTTCATTTCATTTCATAACTATTATAATAAAAATAGTTGTGCAGTGCAAACAATTTGGTTAATGAAGAAAACGAGACAGTTGTGTAATTGGGAATTAAGGTGTTGTCCCGTCGAATGGCAGCACCCTATGGGTACCATGACATTATATACCCTGCAATAACCAATAGAGGAAGGAATAGTTTTGCCAATAAGTACCTGCCAGAAGTATATGGCTTGTTAGGAGGTAGGTATTGTGTAGACAAATGTGACGAATGTTAAGTATAGATAAACTACGATAGAATAAAAAAATACTAATAAAAAAATATAAGGCAGGTAGGGTATATTATGTCATGGTACCCATTGGGTGTTCAACAAACCTCTGTCAACTTTATGCGCCCCTGGTACTTTTAGAACACATCGGGGTTCAAATGAATCTTATTTTTGTTTATTTTTTTGTTTAAAGCTCTAACAGTTCTCAGTAAAGTGGCTCAGTAAACCGCACTTCACACGTCGCATTTCACATATTCGAAATTCAGTGGCGTCGAACTATAGTTATTCGCGATGCGGTGATGTCGCCCTTCCGTGATTCGACCTTGAGTCGCATTTCGAATATTCGAACTTCAGTGGCGTCGGACTATAGTTATTCGCGATGCGTTGATGTCGCCCTTCCGTGATTCGCTCTTACGTGGTTAGGACTTAAGTGGTAAGATCGTTTACAGATCTTACCACTTAAGTCCTAACCACGTAAGAGCGAATCACGGAAGGGCGACATCACCGCATCGCGAATAACTATAGTTCGACGCCACTGAATTTCGAAAACATCTATCTAAATAATTTATGTCTACTTAATAACATAGAAATAAGCCCTTTTCCCACTCTGACCAACTAATAATTGTTCAGAGTGGAACTGAATATGTGATTTCTTTCCTATCTGACCAACTACTCAAATCAATCAGCAAATGCAATGTTTTATTCATTTACTATTCCCAACGGACCAACTAAAATTCTATCCCTACTGGTTGGAATTATTTTCCACATTGAGTAATATTTTATATTTCAATATTATTAAATTTCATTTCATTTCATAACTATTATAATAAAAATAGTTGTGCAGTGCAAACAATTTGGTTAATGAAGAAAACGAGACAGTTGTGTAATTGGGAATTAAGGTGTTGTCCCGTCGAATGGCAGCACCCTATGGGTACCATGACATTATATACCCTGCAATAACCAATAGAGGAAGGAATAGTTTTGCCAATAAGTACCTGCCAGAAGTATATGGCTTGTTAGGAGGTAGGTATTGTGTAGACAAATGTGACGAATGTTAAGTATAGATAAACTACGATAGAATAAAAAAATACTAATAAAAAAATATAAGGCAGGTAGGGTATATTATGTCATGGTACCCATTGGGTGTTCAACAAACCTCTGTCAACTTTATGCGCCCCTGGTACTTTTAGAACACATCGGGGTTCAAATGAATCTTATTTTTGTTTATTTTTTTGTTTAAAGCTCTAACAGTTCTCAGTAAAGTGGCTCAGTAAACCGCACTTCACACGTCGCATTTCACATATTCGAAATTCAGTGGCGTCGAACTATAGTTATTCGCGATGCGGTGATGTCGCCCTTCCGTGATTCGACCTTGAGTCGCATTTCGAATATTCGAACTTCAGTGGCGTCGGACTATAGTTATTCGCGATGCGTTGATGTCGCCCTTCCGTGATTCGCTCTTACGTGGTTAGGACTTAAGTGGTAAGATCGTTTACATGCAAAATATATCAATTATCATTATTGCATTATTCGAGACTGCAAAAACACGTCAATAAAGACCGCCGGGAAGTCGCGGATTCGAGTGCCCAGTGAAATAAACATACGAAAAACTTGGCTCAAACTTGCCAAGAGAGACCCCGATTCTTTATCGACTAAAACTTGGGTGTATTTATGTGAAGATCACTTTAATGTAAGTCCTGTAATATCAATGTACACAGAAACTGTTTTTAGCTGTAATAATGCTTGGTTTGATTTGGTTTGGTTTTGGCAAATTGGTACTATCAGCTTCCACGAATCCAGCGTCCATGATTGCGCTTATCAATAAAATGATAAGACACTAACTGCACAAGAAGAGTTTTTTCAAAAACACTAAATCCAATCCAAATCACAATAGAACTTACGCACGCACGACTCACAGATGTTTGTTTACAACCAAAGGTGCTTTCAAGATGGCGGATAGTGTTTTCACCGTTCCGATTTAGAAGCGAAAAATATTTTTTTAATTTGCAAATTTTGCAGCCATCCTGCATATTTACTTAGCAAAGTCAATATATTTCGGTTTCTTACGTTAGATACTATAGGAAATATCCATTTATCGCGTCAAATTTGATACGAGGCAAGTAGCGTATTATCCTATGAGGGTTCCGGTTTTCTTTTGAGGTAGGTACTTGGACTTGGAAAACTTGAAAAATCATAGCAAAAGTTTAAAATACTTACATTTTATTCCACAATATTAACGTCACGGATACACCTGTGATGGGCAAACTTTTTTAATAGGGGGCCACAAAGTTTAAGAAATTCTAGAGGAGCCAGAATTATAGAAAGCTAGCGGCTAGTTTAGCTTCAGTTATAGGTTAAGCATCTAATTTTCTACTAAGTAGAATCTACTTTATACTTCTCGACCGTCAAAACGAAGTTATAGCGGGCCTTATACAATCCATGTCGATGGACCCTCGGCGGGCCGGATTAAATACTTTCGCGGGCCGGAGTTGACCCGCGGGCCGTACTTTGCCCATCACTGGGATACACATACTTGACTCTTTTCCGAAGAGTCCGCACATGTTTCGCTCAGATTCGCAGAACTTCGTAATTGGTGAGCAGAGACGGAGCTTGCGTCGCAAGTAAGTCGTTAAATTAATATTGTCTAGTGCTTACGAAAGTTTTAGTTCTAAAACGTTCAAAAACATTTTTTTACAATTTTGGAACATAACAAAATCGGTAAGTGTCTGTCGAGCCACGCATAGCATAGGGTTCCGTAGGAAGAGGGGGTTTTATATGCTTTACAGAACTAACAACTTCATCTACGTCATTTTCAGTGGATTTTCAAGCTTGCCACTTGTCACGCTTGGGACCTAATAAACTCGGCAAAACGTGGGCCCAGTTCTAGTGATTGGTGCCTCTGCCTACCCCCTCGGGGATAACGGGCGTGAGTTTATTTATTTTTTATTTTCTTTTTATAAGTTGGCGGCCAACTTACTTACTTGCCAACATTTACATACAGGCACATACATTGCTTCTGGTCCCACACTAGGATACCCTGTGTCGTGGAAACCAGAAACAGCGACGTCACAAACTGTAAATATACAAGACCTGGAGTTTTTTTTTTCTCCCCAGCCGGGGATCGAACCCGAGACCTCTCGCATTTTAAGCAGATGCTCTAACCGCTACGCCACAGAGGTCGTCACACTTTAATTGTTAAGTTCCTTATTTGCTAATGCCCGGAATTTTTTCATGTCTTTCTACGAAACCCTACACTGGCGTGGTTCGATTAGCACTTGGCCGACATTTTTAATATTTTAAAAGTGTGTGAAGCCGGGTCCGCTGCGCCATGTTACGCGTGTTACAAAAACCGTAAAACGTAAATATAATAAAAATGGGCCGTGGTATAACACGTTACGTGTTACATAACGTTACGTGTTAAGTAACACGTAAAAAATTAATACCACTCCCCATTTATGTTTTAATAACGTGTTACATTTTTTGTAACACGCGTAACATGGCGCAGGGGACCCGGCTTTAGCGAAACCATAACACCATATTCGGGCGCCACAACTTGCTACATGTTGTTGAAATACGGCCTTGCGTGTGACGTCACGCTTTGACGCAACCACTCGACGGTTGCCGTTAAGTATCGACTTGACAATTTCCTCTTTCGTTCTTTTCAATACCTACGTATACAACGTGTACTTAATTCAAATAAAGTGAAACCTGAAGAGTGTTCCTTCAGAAATAAAACGACCGACCAACATAGAATGCCTGGGCCGCACTCATCGCGATAACATTTGGGGAATCCTCGCGGCCACACAATGCGCGATGTAAAGTTTATCGCGATGTGCAAGCGATGTCAAATGCAAAAAAACAAAATGGACGCCGCGGTTGCTCTGTATTTTATGGCAGCAAATAATGTTTTTTACATTTATGTCGCAGTTATTATTTATTTATTCGTAGTTTGCAATAAATTCTAAAATTTTATCATTACTCCAATTCAGCTTATGCACCTACTCTGTGAAATAACACGTCTGCCACGTTTGACAGGTGCACGCCGACTGAAGTGTGGCCGCTCAAGCGAAGTTCATCGCGATAAAACTCTTTGATCTGTGAAAGTTTACCGACCGCGACCAGAATCTTCGGGTTATCGCGATGAGTGCGGCCCAAGGGTAAAAGAAAACCTTCGTACAAAATCCATTGAAATTGAAAATGATTTTGATAGAGTTGTTAGTTCTGTAAAGCAGATGCAGAAAGCTCGACGAATACCATAGACAACTTCGCTTAGCATGCACGTTTTGTTTGACTATCTCTCGACGTCGAATGAGACTTATCCCCGGTTCCTCTCTATTGTTCAGTTTCTATTTGTTAGTATTTTGTTCTCAGTCTGTTAATCTATTGTCAACAGGCCTGTCAGTCGGCAAAACTACATACAAAAAAAAGCAACTTACAGCTGTTGACAGTAGATTAACAGACTGTCAGCGTTCGAGAAACCGAGGGTTAGGAGTACTTCTACCATGTCCAAGGCTGGTTTTAGAGTCACGCTGACCGTCATCAGCGTTGATAGACAAAATATAGGAGTGGTCAGCACTGCACGGTCGGCGTTTTTGACGTCGGAGTGGTCAGGACTTAGTACTTACATATTGGCCTGTCAGCGCCGAGTGACAGCGTGACTCTAAAACCGGCCTAAAGTGTGAGCATGGCAGCCGAGATTCGAGATAGCCAATAGAATGCGGTCTTTATACCAAAAAGCAGTTAATGCCATATTAAATAAAATTGTTGTATTTTTGTATGGCAACCTATAAGAATTTGATCAGAAAGTTAATAATTGCGTTTCGTTCCTACTCAAGTAAATAATCAAAGCCATTACCAACGTACCGTTACAGTACATTATTTTATGTGTCATGTTTTATTTTTGATATTATTAAACATTCGCAATAGCGCTAAGGACTGATGCTTTTTGGGTGGCATTAAGCGCAAGCGTATTTATAAAAGAAACTTAAAAAAAAATGGCCGGGCAAGAATGTGCTTGCTTGACGAGAACTTACATTTGAATAGGGCTTTATTAAAATAATTTATAGTCAATTCACTATATTTTAATATTAGGATTGAAATTATTAAGCATATTGAATATATTGAATAATACATCATTATCAAATTTCAGGTCTGGTCATGCAAGAATATTCTCCCCGGTGTCTCTCTAGAATAAGAATTAAAACATGTCCACACATGTCGCACCTCCAGAACTAAAGTGACCTAACTCAAGATATACAACTTTTCGGAAATGAACAAAATGTCTTCGGCGCTCTGAGCGAGTTGCTCAAGAAAAAACAGACCGAAATATTCCTCCATCTCTCTCTGACCAAATAGTCGGTTTTTTAATAAAGGCATGAAAGTGTATACCTTTTTGTGTCATTCTGAGTACTTAGCTTATTTTACCCAAATTTTGAGTTAGGTCACTTTAGTTCTGGAGGTGCGATGTATAATAGGTAATGTTAGTAATTGTGTACGATTAGTATTTCAAAAATGAAGAAATATTTTATTTTAAGTTTTTATTCACATTTAATTGACATTCAATAAAACTTACAAAAATCATTTTACGGTATTTAGAATTAGGTAGGTAGGGTGTTAAAATTTTATAAATAGATTTTACTTGATATCCTGTTTTTGAGATTTCCATACATACTTATGTCTCGTTATTATGTTTGATTGAAGAGAAGACATCTTATAAAACATTTTTAGTAGACAAATCATAAAAATATACCTAAATTGGAATCTTACGACTAGAATTTTAAATCATATGTAATGAGATCATCTATTTACCTAAGTTAGGTATTTGTGCTGTATTTGCAAACTCACGTGTTACTTAATTACTATGTTTCAATTAAATACTTAAATTATTAAATAATTTACAGAAAATTAACAGCTCCTATAGGATGTGTGCATATAGGTTCAGTTGAGATTACATAGAACAAAAACGTTGCCACTGAAGCTGTTAACTTGACTGTTTACGCAATGTTTTAGCTTCGAATTGCGTCGCCGACCACTTACTACCTACTTAACTCGGGGTTACGTGTTAGGTAGTAACTAAACCTAAAGATTTTCGGCATTTGATGCCAATAAAATTACATTTTACTAACGGTTGCTGGGTATACCACTGCATGTATATTGGATTTTAAGATATTAATCTGATCATAGGCATTTTAAAACCCAAGTTAGTGACAGAACGGTCTTAAGTGATTGCTACAGAAAATGACAAGTTGTATTCTTTATATGACAGAATTCATACAAACTAACCTACTTCTAAAAATTACAAATAACTTATAATCAAGTTTCTCAAATTCGCTATGTTTGCACATTTGGTAAAGTCCGTTCGCTTATATAGTGTCGGTACACACGAAGGCAATCTTGGTTTTAGTAAAAAAAAACATTTATTTCAATAATAAAACTTAGACGGCAAAAATACTTTAAATAGAAAAAAAAACATGGTACACAATATAACTAATGAAGCACAAAATAAAACACTACTTTTCATCACTCGAAGTGTCCTCAGAATATTCATCTCAACCGGTATTTAGAATAGGTACCTACCTAAGTGATGCAGGATCATCTCGTTATAAATCCATTCTAAAATACTGATTTACTTCTTTAATTGCGTGATCTACATAATAGTAGAATGAGACGAGCTGCGAGCCAAATTCACTGGCGTGTTTGCGCCGCGTCGGCTTCCTTTAATTTCTATTGTGACAAGCCGCCACGTGCCGAGGCGGTAAATATCAAAGTGATACTATGATAGCGAACAGACTTTACTACAGTAAGAAGAAATTCAGTATCATCTAATCTATATAATGATTTTAAAATAAGATAAGTGGAGACTTGAAAATAGTTAGGTATGTAAGAATGGGACCCTGTCTTCCGAGTGATATTGAATTCGGAACATACAAAATAAAGGGTAAAGTATAAATAAAAGCATACCAGAAATGCTTGTTTTTCTTGTTAAATGCGTGTTGAAGCTTAGACGTAGAATAGGCGCACTTTAGATGTGGTAATGTGCAGGTCTCCGTCGAAGAACTTTGTTTCTATCACAACATTGCCGCTGGAATAAAACAAAAGGCCAAATATAATATACTTTTTGCTATCCTGTTTTTATAAGCCAGTTGGGTGAAGTGACAGAGTAAGAAATTTAGAATGTACATTAATTCATCGGTTAAGTATACATTGTAAATATTATTGTACTTCTGATAAAATACACAATTATCTATTAGAGTTGCAATAGATTTCATCATGATTTAATCATGATTCTTGTTTTTTGTACAGACATAAAATATGTTCTCGCAAACCATCAATCATATTCAAAGTGACAGGCTTGCCACTTGTCACGTTTGGGACCTAATAAACTCGGCAAAACGTGGGTCCAGTTCTAGAGACTGGTGCCTCTGCCTACCCCTTCGGGGATAACGGGCGTGAGTTTATTATTATTATTATTATTATTATTATATTCAAAGTAGAAGCGAGAAAAAAATCAGGCTAAGAGCAAGTCAGACTTGAGTCAGCACTGAGGTCTGTACCACTGCACAAAATGTTTATGTTATTTTATTTAAAAGAATTATTTAATTCCTGTTACCATCTTTCCGGTACTGAAATTTAATTAAGGGACTACCCAGAACTAACACTATTGGAAAAAAATAATTATGATTTTGTTAAAAAAAAAAAATCAAAGTTCATTATAACAATTCAAAGTA
Organism: Yponomeuta plumbellus; assembly: GCA_947310845.1. Lineage (NCBI taxonomy): Eukaryota > Metazoa > Arthropoda > Insecta > Lepidoptera > Yponomeutidae > Yponomeuta > Yponomeuta plumbellus. The sequence goes on along the minus strand of OX371192.1, from coordinate 8,089,204 downwards.
CTTTTTTTGAAATCTACAATTACCTAATAAATCTCGATAATGGTGCTAGCTATTATTAAAACCTGGTGCCTAATACTAGGGCCAAGAAACTGAAGACTTAAAAGGTTTTTTCTCAAACTGGCAATTTTTTGTTGTTAAAAATCATTGAAATCATTGAAAAAAAACAGTCAATTCCTTAAAACACTCCTAAGACACAAAAATATAACCACATATTATTAAAACTGCCTTTGAGGAGTGTACTCTTACTACTCGATTACTAACTTTAAGTACTAGGCAGCACGCAGAAAGGTACATTTTTCCTTTTGGTAGTTAGTACTGGACAAATGGCCCTAAAGACATAGTTTCTCTTCTCAAAATCATGCGGAACCTCCGCATGATTTTCCTTTTCATACAAATTCATTCTTTTCTTATTCTTTTGTCTGCTATAAGCAATCTAGAATCCTGTATATATATATTTCAAATCCAGCTTACTTGAGAACATTGGCAGGCATCATCTGGGACTCGGGTGCAGATTCGATGATGGACTGCCAAGTGTTGTTGGAGTTGGGTATCACATAGCCAAACTCAAAGAACCACTCCTCAAGACAGCGGCCTTTGAACAGCACTTTCTGGAATAAAACACGCATTTCAAATTATCGTATGCTTGTTGTGACTTCGATTGCATCTGCAATTTTGTTTTACTCACAACACTATAAGAGTGTTTTTAAGGTATGCTGTTTCGTATCTGACTAGCCTATTGGTCTTGACACATTTGACTACCAAAAGTTGTGGGTTCAATTCCCATTGGTACCTGTCATCATACTTGATTTGTACAAATAAGTTCAGTCTAGTTGTTTCTGCATGTTTGTGATGTCCTTGCCTGGTTACGGCACAGACAGTTCCAGTTTGGGACTAGTACAAGTGATTTTATTGTGTGGAAGTTACAAATAACTTTAGTTAGTTATAACTAAACCAACCTGCTCCAATCGAAACATGTCCATGGTCTCTATAGAACTGAAGTTCATTTCCCGTGAGACAACTCTGCACTTGAGAATGCGCTTAGGCACCCTTGCCTCATGCTCTGTCTCTGGGTTAGACATATCTTCATTGTGCTGCCAGAGGATTTTGCCTGCAAAAGTATTTGCCAAGGTAATGTCAAACAACTATGTAGAATTCACACAAGAATAGTTTGCCTGAAAGCTCTTGTAATGTAATTTATGAGTACAATAAAGAATATTCTACCTATGTATCTCTTGCTGAAAATCAGTCACTATTGACATGTGAATAAAATAAAAGGAACAATGATAATTCACATGTGAATTCTCATCATGAGGCCTTTAGGCTTCAGCTGCATCAACATTCAGCATGCTTCTACTGTAACCTTAGTTTTCACTCGTCTCTCGTAGTTTCACTTTTCTTCTGCTTTCATTGGTTTCATTTGAGCTTTTTCCTGTACTTCCTATCTCTATATTATTGTGTAGCGGTGTGTCTTTGTGGTGTTAAATTAATTAATTTTTATCTTTCTATAAGGATGAGGTAGCGGATAACTCTCAAACTTCATGTTTATAAATTAGTTTTATATTCAAAATATGTGATGTCAGCAATGGTGGGAGAATACATGAGTCAAGGATCAAGACTTCGAACATAATGAAATCAGGAAGACGTATTTTAAGGATGGCCAGTTATGTGGTAAGAGCAGTATGGCGTAGAGTGGTGTTGTGGTAAGAGCAGTATGGCGTAGTATAGCAGAACTTACCGGTGTCGGCATCTCGAAGATTCATCCAATTGCTGTCGTAAGTGTGAGTCAAGGAAACAATGCGATTAAGACACCTTGGAATATCTTTCAGAGTCAAATGTAACAATGCTGTGTAGTAAAATTGGGATAGTCTTTGACATATGAGAAGGAATTAACTTTAATTTGCACTAATACGGCGTTTCATAATGGTATTTCATTAACAATATGGTGTTGAAAAGGATACATTTGAAAACCTCGTAAAATGGTCTCCACTCGATCTTTCTTGAGCTCCTCTGCAGGAATCACTTCAGTCATAATGAAAGCTTGATTGATCTACAAAAGAAACTAAAATCGTTTTATTTCAGTGAATTAACTAAATACAGTTTAGCTCACAGACCCATTGCTTTAGCTGCATGCATCTACGAAAAACGTAGACAAGACAGAGAATACGACGAAAAAGAACACAGATTAAGATGAGTGAGAAATGAGAAAACCCTAGTGGTGTTGCCACTGGCCAGTCTTTCTAACGGCGTAGCCACGGGGAACGGCGGCGCGAACGGCGGTGCGGCAAGCGGGACGAAAATTCGCGCGGCGCGGTTTGCCGGCCACGGGCAGGCGCGTTTGCCGCCGCGACTAGTAGGGCTGAGTAGGGCAGGCCGGTCAAGAGCGAAATGTCTTTATCTCAAAGTAATATTTTTTTTTTGTTCAATACATAATATTTGGAAGAGCGTAATCTACTCCATAGATTTGAATAGGAATCGAGGTATACTATGGAGAATTCCACATTTTTCCACCGAAACATTTTTCGAGTCTACTAGAATTATTGTCGAATTATATTCTTCAGGATTGGAAAAAAAGTCAATGCAGTTAGAGTTTCAAGTGCCGCTGAAAAATTGATCTAATACATAGGTGCCATTTAATTAAGCTGACCATATTTTGGAGAATGATAGTAGGTATCAATGAATTTTTTTCATAACTACATTTTTCCAGAAATAACGCTGCTAAAATATGGTCAGTTAATTAAATGTTACTCTGTATATTAATGTTTCATGAAATTAAATAACTTTTAGGTAATTATGTTCTTTATCAAAGTAACAAATATACCCCATTTTGTTAGTATTTCAGCAATAACAGTCTCAATATTTATTAAAAAAAAAATAAAAAAAAAAAAAACTCTCGCCCGTTATCCCCGAAGGGGTAGGCAGAGGCACCAGTCTCTAGAACTGGACCCACGTTTATTTATTGGTATTTATTATTCGCGGCGAAAACAACTAAACTCATTTGATCTCTGCACTAGTCGCCGCGACTGCCGCTCGACGCCGTGGCTTGCGCCGTACTTGTTCATGTGTTTGTCGCGCCGCCGTTCGCCGCTCCGCGTGGCTTGCTCCGTACATTTTTATGAGTTTGTTTCAGTTTGCCGCCCCGCCCGCCGCACCGCCGTTCGCACCGCCGATCCCCGTGGCTAGGCCGTAAGAATAGTACCCAAAATTAATGAGCGTTTTTCTACTCCGAGGTTTTTCCTTATGTCAAATTTAGTTCTAAAAGAATCCCTAGGTGGCGCTGCCGTACCGTAACAATAAACGTCGAAACAAAAAATAATACTATGAATATATACAAAAAATACAATACAAAAAATAATTTGTGATGGTTGTTTAAGGAAAAACAAAAATGCTGTTGTCGTTTGGTGATAAGTGCAATTTTGGATATTTTGGAGTCTTTGCTGTGGATTGTGGGTTTGAATTTTTATTTTTATTACGAGAAACCTCCTCCGAATAGCAACCCTGCAAAGGTAGTATGAGGACGTGAGTCACGCGCGACAACGTCAAAAGTCGCGACTTTCCAGTACTCTGTTTCCAGTAATCTGTCAAATTCTTACGACTTTTGACGTTGTCGCGCGCGACTTGCGTCCTCATACTACCTTTGCTGGTTCCTTCTCTTGTTTAGTAATCTGTGGACTCACTTTGACATTGATTGCTACGAATCACAATTTTGTACGTACAAACGAATAACGCCATCTAGATTACCTCAAGGAACTAAGAAAAAAAAAAGAAAAGAAAAACGCTCATTAACCCTTTGGCTCAACTCTGCAACATTAAAGTTGGTCGCACACACGCGCCGAACGCGCCGTATTTTAGAATTCGTTGTATGCTATGATACGCAATCTCACATATGTATCCGCACCGTACGCGCCGCATTTCGTAAAATACGGTAGGCATCCGAACTCCGAAGGAAGCATTCTGATGACGTCATATAAAGCGGCGCGTACAGTGTTGCCTCATTCGGATCCGAATAGCTGAATATGCTCCATATAAGTTCCTTTTTTAATTAATGTTGTGAATCCAGAGTCTTTTTTTCTTGAAATTTAATTTTTTTCTTCTTCTGCCAATAAGCAGGCTACTACAACAATTTCTTCCATAGCACAGTGTCACCGTGGTGTCACCGCACCATTTCACACCAGAGGCAAGAAAAAACTGCAAAAATTGTTGGCAACACACAGAAATGAGGCGCGTTCGGCGCGTGCGTTGCTGACAAATATGCGACCCAATTTTAAAATACGTAGCGTATGGCGCGTGCGGCGCGTACGGTACTGACAAATGTGCGATAACCTTAAATGATACGTTGCTTTGACACAAGGGACTTTAGAATGGCCATTGATTGACTATAATGTTTAATTTTGCTTCCGAGTACCCGCTGCCAGATAGCCGCCGAGCCACCGGGCTAGGGACTAGTCATAGAAAGCGCCCGGGGCGCGCGCCTGGAACGCTGCGCTTTGGGCGCGCGTCGAGCGAGCGTTGGACGCCTATCGTATGCTCGTCAATTATGCTAGGATGAGCACACTTTTTTCTAATTCGCGATGGAGGGGCGCGCGTCGTACGCGCGTGTGACGCGCGCACCACGAACGCGGACGCTTGATGTAATCCGTTGTATAGAACTTCATACAATTGTAAAGAGCGTCCGAAACGCAGCGTATCGTACGCGTGCCTCGGGCGCTTTCTATGACTAGTTCCTGGGACTAGACGGAACGCTCCGCTTTGGGCGCGCGTCGATCGAGCGTTGGTCGCCTATCGTACACTCGTCAATGAGCCGTTTTCAGGAGAACTAAAAAAAAATCGTCTCAGCGAGCTGAACAAAAATTACTATGACCCCAACAGCCAAATGTTTGTCCTTTCGGAGTTATATTGTATTGAAAAGAAACTTACATTTTCAATAATATATAACTCCGAAAGGACAAACATTTGGCCCAATGGCTGAGGTCCAAAATTGCATTCCTTTGACAGCCATTAGATTTTTTTTAGTTCTTCAGAAAACGGCTCATTTGATTGAGCGTATCTGAAAAGCGTATGTTGTTGCTTGCCACGCCACAGCATAGGTAAATTGATCACCAAATATTTTTTTTTTTTAGTTCTTCTGAAAACGGCTCATTATGCTAGAATGAGCACACTTTTCTAATCCACGAAGGAGGGGCACGCGTAGTAGCAGCGTATCATACGCGCGCCTCGGGCGCTTTCTATGACTAGTCCCTAACGCCTACAATAGGTCACTCATACGGATTATTCCACTTAGTGCACCTGGGTGAATCAAGTCTACTGAACGGTGGACTTAATTCACCCCGTGCCGAATAGCCTGGGTGCATTACGTCGACTCCATTTTATTTCAATTTTTTGTATACTTTGTTCACCTCCGAATAATGGTGCCAGCTAAAAAAAGATAGATTTTTTTTAAAACAAGAAGTACGTTTGAAGTAGTTTGTATAATGCGTGAGTGTATGATCAGCTTGGTTTTTTGAGTTATAAAAAAAAGATGATTTCTCTAAAACACTTCTCAGGGGCAGTTTAAATCCGTGTGGAGTTTCTGGTCTTCCATCGGACGCGTCCCCCGGGTGGCGGGTAGGGGAACGCCCTCCAGATATGGGGGGTACCGGCTTCGGCCGGAACGGACCAAAACGAGAGGGAGGGGGGGAAAACCAGAGGGGACGTCCAGTGGCTTGCGTTGCTGGATGTCCACACACTGAGCGGGGCCGGGGGCCTTCGGGCCGCGAGGAGACAACCTCTATAAAAAACCCACGGTGGGGCCCTCCTCTATGTCCCTCTGTTCAGCAGAGGGCATAGAGGAGGTTGAGGGAGGGTCACAGACGGCAGGTTGGGGGACCTGCCGTCCGACATCTTGACGGGAGAAGGGGGTGGGGGGCCCATGCCCCTTCTCCAGTGAGGGTGGGCCCGACTCCTTCCGAGTCGGGTCGACGTCGCCGGGGTGCCGCTGTCGCATTCGCGTTGTGGTTTCACACCACTTGCGAGATCCAGCGGCGCCCCATTGCACGAGCGACAGGACGGCCCCCGGGGTGTTTTAGGAGGTATGCCTCTCCTTTTATTAGGAGAGGAGAGTCCGACACATGGCCGTCACCCTCCCCCAAGGGTGGCGGTTATGGTGCGTAAAGCATTTCACCCAGTTAAAAAAAAAACAGGGGCAGTTTAAATACTCTGTGGTTACGTATTTCCCTTAACCAACAGACTATTTAAACTGCCTTTAAGGATCGTTATAATCGTGTTTTTATAAATAAGATCGTTCTATGTTCCTTTTGTAACACCTAAGTTGAGTTTATTTATCCTCCTGAGAACCGACCTTGAAAATAACAATGGTTTTTGTATTTCTCTTACTACATTGGTTCTCACGAGGTTAAATTTAAGTTTAAGTTTATTAAAGCTGGTTTATGTTTCCAACAGTCTAACATTGAATTCATTCACTTTGTTTAAGGGGCATTCTTACCACAGCCACAAAAAAAAACAAACGGTGCCTGTTTTGAATAATAATAGGCATCAATTCTTTTTTTTAAATTCCCTCCCCCGCTAAAAATGGACAATAAAAAAATAAAATAATAATAATAAACTCACGCCCGTTATCCCCGAAGGGGTAGGCAGAAGCACCAGTCTCTAGAACAGGACCCACGTTTTGCCGAGTTTATTAGGTCCCAAACGTGACAAGTGGCAAGCCTGTCGCCATTATCCGGGCACAATTTATCAGCGAATGGTGTTGCTGTACAATAAAAAAATTATGCAAATAAAAAATAATTCGTATACGTACTTCTAATGTAAAGGTATTTTTATAAATTATTTCTAACTTTTTAGTGCGCTAGATTTTAGAAGTCAGTTTTTATTTTTTTTTATCAATTTTTTTTAGCGTTTAACATACCCGTATACGTACTTCTTGTTTTAAAAAAATCTATCTTTTTTTGCTGGCACCATTATTCGAAGGTGAACAAAGTATACAAAAATTGAAATAAAATGGAGTGATTCTGTTTTCAGCCATCATGGCGTAAAGTTCAATTTTTTGTAACAAATGTTTTCCGAACATCCGTTAGGGCTAAAGTTTCGTACAGGCCCTGTAAAAATAAATATATAATAAATAAATAATAAAATGGAGTCGACTTAATGCACCCAATTTGGCACGGGGTGAATTAAGTCCACCGTTCGGTAGACTTGATTCACCCAGGTGAAATACCTCAGGTGCACTAAGTGGAATAATCCAATTAAGTATACCGTTCGGTAGACTTGATTCACCCAGCAAAGGTAGTATGAGGACGCGAGTCGCGCGCGACAACGTCAAAAGTCGCGAGAATTTGACATTTAATGTACTGGAAAGTCGCGACTTTTGACGTTTTCGCGCGCGACTCGCGTCCTCATACTACCTTTGCAGGTGAACTACCTCAGGTGCACTAAGTGGAATAATCCAATTAAGTCCACCGTTCGGTAGACTTGATTCACCCAGGTGAACTACCTCAGGTGCACTAAGTGGAATAATCCACTCATACAACTAAGGGCACCGCGCAGTCATTTTATGCAAGATCTATACCTAATTAGTAATCGCGAATAGAAGTGTTTGATTGATATAATATATCTGTTACTAATGCTGGGGCCGCACATGCGTCTATCGTGACAAAGCTTCGCGCCACGGGCATGTCAGCCCCTACATTCCACAGAGTACTGGCGCGAACCTTTGTCACGATACTCACGATAGACGCAGGTGCGGTCCCAGCATAAAGGTAATGCTCTAGCAACACTGAAAACATACGTCAAAAATAAGCTTTTTTCGTATTTCATCACAGATGGAAACGAGCAATGAGCCCTTTTCAGAAGCACTAAAAAAAAATTACGGCTGTCAAAAGAATGCCAAATGTTTGTCCTTTCGGAGTTATATTGTATTGACAAAAAACTAAAATTTTCAATAAAATATAACTCCGAAACGACAAACATTTGGCTGTTGGCATCATAATAACTTTTGTTCAGCTCGCTGAGACCTATTTGATGATGTATCACACATGGCTATTGGGCTGAGCACAGAACAAAAAAAAAAGAGTAGAAATCGTAAGTGGGCGGTGCCCGCGTGCCTCAAATTAGCAATGTATTGCCTAAGCGTAGTCTATGACAGTTTTTCTTACCTCAGTTGCCGTGCGCTTCTAGTAAAGAAAACAATTGTGAAAACTCTACTAAAATGCCTTATTGTGCTGTGTTAGAGTGCAAAAATAAAAGTTGGGGACCAAAATGTACCGATCATGCCGTAACATTCCATCGGTAAGTAGTATTTCCATTGTATTTAATTTAATAGAAATCAAATTTGCAATGACATGAACAAGGAAAGCAATCCGAAAGTGAGAAAGTAAAACCACCTTTATTTACTGGAACATAATGTTCAATTTTCGCCGAAGTCTGTGTACTTTTTCTACAAATTTCTGTCAACATTTGAACGCGTCACTTTGTTGACAGTTCGCTGTGTTTGTTGTGCTGAGTGGTTGTTTCGATTTATTTCGTACTTATAAATTCAATTACCATGCCGAAAGTGATTAGAAGTGGTGTTAGAGAAGTGGTACTAAAGGTCAAGGAGTTTTGTATGAAGGAAAAACAATAAATTGACCCAATAATTCCGTTTGAAAAAGTAAATGAGAGGGTCGCCGCCATGACCGGTAAGTGATACCATCAAGTGCAGTTCTAAATTACCCAACATAAAACGTTCTGTCGCGTAGACTTTTTGGTTAGTGCTCTTGTATATTGTTGGGTGTACCCGGAGTGTACCTATGTAATGTTGAATTACGTAAATAAAAAAATCAACATTCGATCTGCCATTTACCAACTTTACATCTTTCAGGTGTATCTTTACGATCTGTGGCAAGAATAACGGGCGAAGGAATATTGGCTGTTGCATCTTCAAGTAAAATAGTTACGCCAGGGAAGAATAGAAAAACAAGGAAAGACAAAGTTTTATTGGACAACTTTGATATTGGTGTTCTAAGGCGAACGATTCATGGCTTTTACACCTACAAAAAAGAAATACCGTCAGTGAGAAAAGTACTCAGTGAACTCCGGAAAGAAATTGGATTTGATGGCAGTCGTGAAATTCTGCGGCAACACATGAAAAAGATCGGTTTCAGATTTAAGAAAACTAAATCGAATCGAAAGGTTCTAACAGAAAGAAATGACATAAGTGCGTGGCGTGCTCGTTATCTGCAGGTAACATTTTAAGAAGTCTTCATCAATAAAGCATTTTAAGAATAAACCAAACATTTTCAATTTTTTTAAGTATTCTGTTCTATACTTATGTAGGTACTATACTTATTCTGTTTCAGGCAATCAAGCATAACGAAGAGGCAGAAAAATTACTAGTGGTCTATTTATACGAAACATATATTCATTCTGGTCTCACAGTGGGAAAATGCTGGCAGAACGACGACGACGACTGTGAAACAGGTCGGAATAGTTAGTCTATTAATCCTTTTATTTAATGCTTTAATGTTCAAAGAGATATGGATGACGGTTCGACGGTTTTTTAATAGTACATAAAATTTATTTCTACAGATGGAGTATTACAGCCCATATCCAAAGGGCAACGGTTCATTATCATCCATGCTGGCGGTGAGCAAGGTTTTGTGGAGAACGCTTGCCTGGTTTTTAAGTCTCAAACAAAGAGCGGAGACTATCATGACGACATGAATCATGCTAATTTCAAAAAGTGGGTGACTGAAAAATTAAACAATTGAAAAAAAAACTTTTAACCTACATTACAAAATGTATTATTTTAAAAACTATATTGTAAGATTATTGTAGTTTCTTTACCATGCTTCTATCCAGGAACTTTTAACCTAGATTACAAAATAAGCAATAAATAATCTTTTGACTTTACTTCTGATAGGTAGGTGCTTAAATTAAATTGTTTACTAAATCGAATCACAATGTTTTCTTGTCAATGTCCTATATTCAGTAAATAATACTAAGGCCTTGTTCAGATGACAGGCGCCCAACGCGCGCTCTGGAAACGCGCGCTTACAGCTACATACATAAAAGGCGCGTTAGCATGTGTACGGCCTGAATAAAATGTATGTAGCTGCAAACGCCTGTCATGAGAACAAAGAATAAGAGGCCCTTTATCTCCTTACTAGCGAATAAGAAAAACAATATTTAAACGATGGCTGCTTGGACGGATCTGTCCATCGAGGTTCCATAAAATACACGAGGTTGAATTCCCTAAATCGGGTAATATTTCATTATGACTGGTAACCCTAATTTCTCAGTTGCGCCCCCCTGTCAATGTCATCTAGATGCCAAAAGATCCATGTAGCACGTTACTCAAATGCTACTCAATTCAGCTGGGACACAACATTATAAAAATCTATCGATAATATTTTGTCTATGACTTAGCAGTAATAAATAATTATCGGTACTTTAGGTAGAGTACCTGCGTCTTATTAGGTACTTTGGGAAAATAATTGTCGTTATTTTATTTTAATTGAAGACCTCTGTGGCGCAGTGGTTAGTGCATCTGACTACCATGCGAGAGATCCCGGGTTCGAATCCCGGCTGGGGACAAAAAACAATCCCAGGTCTTGTATGTTTACATGTTTGTGACGTCGTTGTTTCTGGTGCCCACGACACAGGGTATCCCAGGGTGGGGCCAGGGGCAATGTATGTGCCTGTATGTAACTGTTTATTATCATCTTTTATTATTATTATTATTTAACACATTTTTAAATGCAATTATTTTTGATACTGCGCAAAATTTATTGATCATGTTCCTTGACGCTGTTTAGTTCCTTTGCGAGAATGTGGTCCTGACTGCAGTATCATGTCATTTTTGTAAACTTTTAATCCGGATCAACTTACCCATCCCATTTTGAGACGAGCAACCGAACGACGCAAGCTCCGTCTCTGCTCACCACCCACTCACTGCTCTGCGTATCGGAGCGAAACCTAGTCGGACTCATCCGATAAAACAACACCCGTAAGTAGATCCGGACTAAATGTTTACAATGTGTTGTGCCGAAAGTTTTAGTTCAAAAAGCATGTCATTTTTATTAGTATAGATTGGCGTATTGTCATCAAAACTAAACCAGCATGCATAATTTCAAAGTTAGATGATTTTATGTGCTCGTGTAGTAAAATCATCTGGTGGGGGTCTAGATAATTTAATCAACGCTTACTCCATAAATCTATGGGGAAGTCTCGTGACTTTCGTTGGCAAATGTCATCTCCATAATATAAGTGAAGCACAAGCGTTGATGGATAACGACATTTTAAATAAAAAAATAAAAAAATACACATACTATACATACGATAAGTTTGCTGGGCTTCGTTTCATAAAGCGACTATGGTTAGATTATGAGAATTCCATTATACATTGCGTGTTGGGATTATTGCTATATTTCAATGAAACTGAATAAGATTTCTTACGAAAAACACGATGCTTTTTATGTTCAAAAATATACAACACTTTCAGGCTCATTGACACAAGAAGAAGACACACTAGTGCCACCACCACCACACGGTGAAAGGTGAAACTAATATTACGTTTATGAAGACACCTACGTTACCAACATTTTGGAGCATTTACAGGGACATCTTTAAATTAAATATTCAACATTGCGTAGCCAATCATCCAGAAGGACAGTTAATATGGTAGCCGGCTGCGTAATTTACATCGAACTGTGGTACAGTTTGGCAGAAGGGAATACATTATGTTACTTTGTCAATGTAGATACTAAAAAAAAAATGATTAAGAAACATTGTCATAACAAATTCATTTTCAACTGTCGCTTTATGAAACAGTTCTATAATTGGTCGATATGGCAATATGTCCCATCCTTAGCCTGAGTAGCAACATAGCAGATACTTATTTTTCAATATTCGACTTTATGGCATGAAACTTAAAGCTTCTCGACGATCACATGCGGCGGTAGTTCCATCTAATGTAGAATAGCGGTACCACAAAGCAAAGATCGTATGTCAAACTTAATTTCATAATTATCATTTGATTTTGATCATTGTTTATATGATGGAAAAGGTTCATATTTTACTTGGAACTTTTGTGATGTAGACCTTTTCAGAATTGGCTTTATTTGCCAATGGCAGCTTGGCATTCACAGTGTGCTTTTGATTTGTGTGTGTGAGTTTGGTCACACTGGTTTTCCTACTGATAGGTCATGTCACTATTTCTACTCTTTTTTTTTGTTCTGTGGGGCTGAGGTCCAAAATTGCATTCTTTTGACAGCCGTAATATTTTTTTTTTAGTGCTTCTGAAAACGTCTCATAGAAACCAGTCATTTAAGCGTAAATTATGATATTTTATTCATACACATAAAAGAAAAATACATTACAAACACAATCAAAATTCACACACAGCTTCGTAAAAAATAACAAGAAAATAACAAAAAAAAAAAGGTCAAAAGTTAATCAAAAATACCGCCCCGGGACACACCCGACCCAAAAGTTCCCATGACGCTAGCAGCGTTCCCCCGCTGCACCGCTAGAGAAATTCTCTGCATCAAGTATGCCCCGGAACGATGATCATACCCATACGATCATGATCATACGATGATTAGGTAAGAATCTCGGAATTCGAGATACCCAGCTGTAAGTCTGTAAATATTTGTATATTGACACCCTAAAAGTTGTTTCAAAACCTACATACGATAGGGGTAACTATTAAATTTCAAGGTCAAATGTCACAAAAATCTGTTTAGAGCTTTTTCTTGTAAATATCTCATTTCCTATGGTTTTTTTTGCTATTTGTATTTATTATCAATATTGTAGAGTACAAAATTCTCTACATATTTTGTTTAAAAATTTTTCATACGGTGAACCGTTTTCGAGATAGAGGGCGGAGAGCGCGCGGTCACAGCATCAGCTCTGTGATGCGTAACCTAGTGCCGTTGCACAGTCTGACAGGCACACCAACTTTGAGTTCCAACCCCTGACAGATTGAGGGAATATAAGAACTCTACAGGGTATACAGTTGCGTCGTCAGTTGTCATCACCGTGTCTTTTGACATGTAGGTCCTCTCCTCACATGGAACTTGCTCTCATCATCAACCCATCATGTCCCCACCGAGGGGCACGGGTCTCTTCCCTGAGGAAGGTATAGGCCATACTCCACCATGGGGGCCAAGTCCGGATTTGTGGAGGCTTGTAAGACTAGTGGCTGGTCTTACTGTCAGAAGTTTTCATGCAGCCCTAAGGCCTCTGACTTGGCTTAACGACTGCCATCTATCGACGGCAGCCGGCACCAACTGCTTAACGTGCCTTGCGAAGCACGGAATCGCTCGGAAAAATGCCACTAGCGTTAGTCATAGACGGTATCCCATCCATGGACTGAACGTGCCGTATGTTGCTTAACTTTAATGATCGTTTAAGATCACTCAGGCAGCCCAGGCTACGAGCGATTCAGAGCAACTTGCTCTAATATGCTTTTATTAATTTTTCCTACCATTTAGGATAGCATTTTCCTGACGTCGCTGAGCATCAGCTTGCGCAGAAGTTTCTCTAGCTCTGACTTCTGCCTGACGTGCTGCTTACCCACGTTTGCGCTGTTCAGCATGATAGTTGATTTTTGCTGTCTAGCAATTTTCTTGGCTCGAGCTCTTTGTGAGCTCTCCGAAAGATTTGATTTACGTTTGGGAGTCAAAATTAGCCTTTCGGATCAGGAAGTTGATATCCTAAAATGTTGGATTTTCTCAATTTCGCAAAGTCTTGAATTCTCATAAACTTGAAATCTTGAAATACATATTTCCAAACAACGTTTGACTTTACACCGGTTGACCTGAAGTGATGCTGTGACCGCGCGCTCTCCGCCTTCTATCTCGAAAACGGTTCACCATATGAAAAATTTTTTAAACAAAAATTGTAGAGAATGTTGTACTCTACGATATTGATAATAAATACAAATAGCAAAAAATCCGTAGGAAATGAGATATTTAAAAAAAAGGTCAGAATACCGTTTTTTGTGACATTTGACCTTGAAATTTAATAGTTGCGTACACCCTATCTTATGTAGGTTTTGAGACAACAATGAGCCGTTTTCAGAAGAACTAAAAAAAATAAAATAATACGGCTGTCAAAGGAATGCATTTTTGGACCTCAGCCCAATAGCCATTTGTGATACATCATAAAATAGGTCTCAGCGAGCTGAACAAAAGTTACCACTATGCCAACAGCCAAATGTTTGTCGTTTCTGAGTTATATTTTGTTGAAAATGTTAGTTTTTTTTCAATACTATATAACTCCGAAAGGACAAACATGTGGCTGTTGGCGTCATAGTAACTTTTGTTCAGCTCGCTGAGACCTATTTTATGACGTATCACACATGGCTATTGGGCTGAGGTCCAAAATTGCATTCCTTTGACAGCCATATTTTTTTTTATTTTTTTTAGTTCTTCTGAAAACGGCTCATTAGGGTGTCAATAGAGTCTGACAAGCGAGTCCTGGGACGCGATTCATTTTGAATTCTTCATATGGCCACACTCTGACTGTCAAACTTAGGTATTTCAGCTGCAAATAGTACAGCCCAAACAGTTTGATACTCGTCCTAGATTTAAACAAGAAAAAAACTTTTCTTTCTATTCAATATAATTTTACCTATGTTTTAGTATGTACATACGAGTAAGAATGTTTTAAAGCAAACATGAATTATTTCTTGTTGTAAGGTCTGTCGGATGACGAAAACGTTAAACGTCAGATCGAAGACTTAGTCAAAGAACTCAAAGATGTTGAGAAAAAAGATATGAGGCATTAATAAATGTTTATAAGGCTATATGATGCATCTTTATTATCCCTGTTTTTGGTGGAGTGGAAATGTTGGTTTTGATGTAGTTAATGTTTTCGTTTTGTTTATATTTATTTATGTTTGGACAAAACTCATAGGAGACTCCAAACTAATTAAACAAATAATCAAGTTAAGCAAAAGTATCAAGATGGTTTATTCAGACGATATGCAGGGTTATCAACTAAAAGATTTTAAATTTCACGCCAAAGGCTTGTGCCACGACTCACTTGTCGCAAAGACTTACAGCTGGGTATCTCGAATTCCGAGATGAACTTACTTTAATGACTGGACCAAGGATGTTATAAACATCCATGGACTGGACTATTAGATTTTTTTTTTGTTCTTCTGAAAACTGCTCATTTGATTGAGCGTATGTTTGGTTGCTTGCCACGCCACAGCATAGGTAAATTGGTCATCGCTTATCTGTGGCACAAAATGGTTGATCGATGACAGTTCGTTGATTCATTCGCTGGTGCGGAATTTTGTTGAGATTTTATTTGTTGTGAAAACATTAGAAAAATTCAGCTATTTGCAAATGTTACAAATTTGTTTACTGTATTTACCGCTGTTCGTTACTTGAAAGTTATCTAGTACTTGGTAGCATTAATTTCTATGAACTCAAAAAGTGAAACTGACGAAGCTTCAAGGTAAGTTGCTCCTTCCTTCTAAAAACAATTAGATTACTTTTACCCAGCTTTAAGTCATTTCATATATATCTGAATCTATATTTTTGTGTCAATACGAAGCCCACGTTCCGTACCATTTACCCGTAATAATATTATCGTGGAGGTTATGTATGCATTACTTGCTATTTTTGTTCTTTGTTTTCATCGCGATATGCGACTAAATTATCACGTGAGCACTACACCACGGTGTCTGTATCAGGGGGAGCGAAGCGTCATCGTCAAGCAATAATCCAGCCCCAAGTGACTTGGAAGAGTCTGAGATTCTGCCAAGTTTATGTGGTTCACCGTCAAGCGCTGACCCTCAAGACATAATGAAACGTGCCGCAGCCAAACAGTTGATTGAGCGATACTTCTACCAGTTACTGGACGGCTGTGGGAAACCCAACTGTGATAACCGTTACTGTGCTTCTAGTGGAGAAGTGAGTACTTACTTTTAGTTTTAAATGTGTATGTCTCATTCTTTCTTGAAAGTCTGAAGAGATCAAATAATCATTAATCCTCGACTTGAAAAAAATCTTGTAGCTTTACCATTCTGATTTTTCTTAGTCCAGGGAGGAAGCTGCTTGATGCATGAGGCAAAAACTGGGAAATTTTGAAAACCGTGAAGTAGCCTATGCCCTGCACTGGACATGAAATGGCTTATAGTGATTACCATTTAGACTTTTATTGTAAAAAGAACATGTCCATCAATTTTGGACTGGTTAAAAAACCTACGAATTATTATTATTTTGTTTTGGATCCTACATAGGATTAGTAAATACCTTAAGCAGAATCTCAACATGCTTTGTTTACTTTCATGATGCTTAATTTTTGTAGTTCCCATACTCGACAAACTTCAAAACAGTTATGACGGAGGTTGAATTAGGAACTATTCAAAAAATTTCTTGATTACTGAAAGAGCCATTGTCTTGTGATTGAGAAAGTTCTGTTACTTCAGCAGTAGCTTATTCTTACGATTTTCTAGGCCAGAAACTTGACACCTAACGAAGCAGCAGCCGAGGCCATCAAGTTATTCTACAAGGAGGCGCAGCTGTGTGGAAGTCTACCCAGCAAAGTGCCTCGCACCGAGGCATGCGATTCAAGTGCCAGGTAGATATTTCTTGCACAACAGTAGTTGATAAACAGCAGTGTGGCCAGTGGTCAGCCCAACAGTCACTTAATTTGTTAATAGTGTGGTGAAGTCAGCAGAGGGATAAGGCCTGGCCGCCCAGCAGTAGGCAGGCAATGACATTGTTGATCATAAACTGTCTTTTAATTACTACATTATGTTCTACTTATGCCCAAAGCCTCTTCGCATTACACCAGTCTCTTCAAACTTACCCAGTTTTTATTTTGCATACGAATAAGATTTTTATACATTCCCAGTGCAACATGTACATCATCCGATGATAAACAGACAAACAATGAGAGACAAACATCTTCTCCCAGTTCGAGTGCAATGATGCAGGAGCCTTCCGTCACGACGAACACAGTGTCCATTACTAGTCAGAATGTCCAGGAGGAGTTCAAAAGTCTAAGTCATAATAGTAAGTACTGTACATTTGAAATGTTTTGGAATGTTCATATGTAAATCACCATGAAAATGTTTGTAATATAATTATGTTACCATGTAATATTTATTTACATGAACATAGAATTTGGTATGGATTTTATAAGCTGACGTTTCCACACCTAGATGTATTTAAATGTCTGTTTATAAAGATTTGATGGTCAGATCTATGGATCCAATTCAATCCAATCAGTCCAATCCAATGGTGGGACCTAGGCGTACCAATTCTTTCTGTCTTCTATTATCCCTTACAGGTGTGTATTATAAAGCTGTTTATGTTGTTGAGGGAGCTTACAGACGAGCGACATTACGTCGGCGACTGCTTGCGATATGTGTAGGCGACGGTCAGTGACACTCTTCGACTCGCGCCTTTTCGCTGCCACGACTTGTTGCCACTAGTGACTGCCCGTCTTCGAGAGTCGCGATGCATCGGCGACTGTCGGCGACCAACGGCGGTATACGCGATGCGTCGGCCGTCTAATTTGAAAATCTGTCGACGGTGGTTATCCGCGACTGTCGCCGACTTAAGTCCCAAGCAGTCGCCGATATACAGTCGCTCGTCTGTGAGCTCCCTAAGGGAAGACTTGATACTCGACACAGTCATTGAAAGGGGTCATAGGATTCAGTAATAACAAGTTCCAAACTCAAACTGAGCTTATCTTGCCGCGCATACGTAATCTATATATATAAAAGGAGAAGCTGACTGACTGACTGACTGACATATCAACGCAGGGCCTAAACTATAAGGGTTAGAAACTTGAAATTTTGCACAAGGGTTCCTTTTGTAACGTAGGGGAGCACTAAGAAAGGATTTTTGAAAACTCATCCTAAGGGGGTAAAATGGGGGTTCAAAGTTAGTATGAAACTTTGCCGTTTTTGAAGTTATTCGAATGAAATTTAGTACAAAGGTTCTTCATTTAAAATTATGAAACACGTGTAAATGTACACGTGTTTTTAAAAAAATCATCCCTTAAGGGGGAAAAAAGGGGGTGCAAACTTAGTATGAAACTTTGCCGTTTTTGAAGTTATTCGAATGAGATTCAATATGAAGGTCCTTCATTGAAAGTTATGAAACACATGTAAAATAGTTTTTCGAAAATCATCCCTTAAGGGGGTAAAAGGGGGGTGCAAAGTTAGTATGAAACTTAGCCATTTTTGAAGTTATTCAAATGAAATTCAGAATGAAGGTCCTTCATTGAAAGTCATAAAAGACGTGAAAAGTAGTTTTTCGAAAATCATCCCTTAAGGGGGTAAGAGGGGGTTGCGAAGTTAGTATGAAAGCTCTTTCGCATGCGCTAAAAGTATCCCTATCTTATTTGCAAACACTTTACTCAACTAAAGCCCACGCGGACGTAGTCGCGGGCAACAGCTAGTCGAATATAAGATACCAATATAGACACGTCTCTCGTCTACATCACCATTATCAGTCATTAGACGCCCACTGCAGAACATAGACCTTCCTCACGGCCGGTTTTCCAAGTTTTCCAGTTTTCGGTTTCTTGTCGGCATAAACTCTTTTCTATAGTGTTACTATCTGGTGCCCGCGACCTCATCTACGCATGATTGCCGGTAAATCAAGTATCTTATGTCTCAATTCAGATTTTTGTCGGAGCTTAGTCGTTATTGCGTGATTGAGTAAACATCCAAACATCTTCACAAACTTTCACATTTATAAGTAGGATGTGCAAGTATTTTGCGCATCGGTACAACGATATTCTGCTTTTTTCCCATAAATACATACCTTTATGTAAGAAACATGCTAAGCAATTGAGTCATCTATTCATTGTACTAATCACGCGACGCAAAATCTATTACGACTAACTGCATCATTAACTAATTATTCTACAACCTACAACAGGTAAAACTAATTTAGTTCATCCAGCCCCTTTCACTTGTGAAGCATAGATCGGAAATGCCGAAGTCAAGCGGAGTTAATTGGGCATAACCAAAAGCTGATCAGACCAATCGCCCAGCCGGAAAAGTTTAATACTCGTGATTAACTTTCAGCCAAATTCATTATCTAAAATCACGTCTAACATGGAGGTCACGGCCCTACGAATTAAGCTCTTGTGGAAATTAGACGATTTGCTCCTTATTCTATTAGATGGGGCGCCGCTAACCGAGGAACGTATCTACCAGCTGTGCGACGAGTGTCTCGCCACGAAGGTGGCACAACCGCTGATCAGGGCTCTGGGAGAGGCCTTCACGCAGCCTGCAATACTTGCGAGGTGCTTTCAAAGTAAAGTGCCGCAGTCGAGTAACGAGGCGGGGAAGACGAGTGGTGAGACCTTTTTTTACTTTTTATTAACCCTTTCAGACCTGAACTTGAAAATAACAATGGTTTTCTATTGTTAATTTCAAGGTCAGGTCTGAAAGGGTTAATGGCTAACGGTTTAGTTAATTTCCTTATTCAACCTTTAACTTATGGAAGAGCGGGTTTCCCTGTCACTGGTATTTCATACTTAAAAGGGAATCCCAGCAATAAAGGTAATTATAAATGAATATGTCGATTTTTAAAGGTTTTAACGAGATGAAAAAATGATTCCACTAAAACACCACTTAGGGCCGATTTCTGGATTGAAAATTTACACTAAGTAAATTCTTAAGTAACATGCTGTCACGCTCTTTTCTAAAGAAATTGGACGAGACAGGGCTACAGTTAAGTAATTACTTCGCGAAATTCTCAATTCAGAAATCGGCCGTAGGCCGTATGAGGCATAGATGGGTCTTATGACAGATCTTACCTAAATTATAATTTATAAAGTAAAGTCTCCACGTTAGAGCCCTCTGCAATTATGTCCCCTAAACCTACTTCTATAAGCGGTGTCTTTCATCTGTGGTGCGTACTATACACGCAAGAGAATGAATGTCAAACACAAAAGATGTGTAATTATGTCAGTCTTCCCCGATGAGGCGATTATGGTGGTAAAAAACTGCAATTGCGCATACTTTTCTTCAAATTAGGAGGTACAATGTGCATTTTGAGAATTTAACTTAGAGTTTTAACATTAGCAAATAAAATATAAAAAAACTTTTTTTTTTTCAATGAAAATCACCTAAAAATCATAAAGTTATATGGCTTAGCTTCTATCGTTTGCACTTGACGGGTCCGGCGGGGGTTTCGCGGGGCGGGGCGGGAGAGTGCGCCCGCGCTGCAAAACCGGGAATTTTAGATGATATTAAAAAAAATATATATATATTTAAATATTTTTTTGCTTCAGTCACATGTAAATAACCACCCCTGAGTTGGATTCAACTGTACAAGTCAACACCCTGTAGGGCCTGTATAATATATAGAAAATTTAAAACTACCACCAAAGTTAAATAGAGTTTTACTTATAGTGATTCCAAGAGAGGCATTACTTCACTTTTTTTATTAATAAGACGGCGACTCTACACCCCGGTTTCTCGCACACTATCAAGCTGTTAATCTACTGTTAACGCTTTTTAAGGCTCTGTGCCATATATGGCCACCATAATTTGAACTTTATTGCATTGGACATAGAGTCCAAAACCAATGAAAATTTAAGACTAGCTCTCCCTTATAAAGGGTTAACAGCTGTCTGTTGGTCAAAGTGCATACGAAAAAACCGTTTGACAGCTGTTAATAGTAGATTAACACATTGTTAGCGTACGAGAAACCGGGGGTAAGCCACTAGAAAAAGTGGTATGCTGTTGTCTGAGGCCAAGTCGTTTTAATCTTGCGAAGAGCTTAAAAAAAAGGCTTATGGATATTGTCTGTCATTTGGTCTGATTTGTGCACTTCATGCTTCAGTTCCCAATTGGGTATTTGACAGGATGTCAAATGAGTTACTTTTAAAACGGAATTTTGTATGAAAATACTTGCTTGTGACGTCACATTTCAGAGCACTCTTTTTATGTTTTATCTATTTAAAAATTGTAATAACTAGTAAATTATTAAAAGGAATACATTTTCCGAATCATTTTGTATTAATCTTGTATTAATTTATTAATTTTGTATTAACCTAATTTTTGTTTTAATCGAGCATCTCAAATAATTTATTGTTGATAGTGTCAAATACCGTATTGACGGAAGCACTACATGCAATATTCAATTCGGTTTGTGCAAATATCTGTACTGATAAGTACTCTTTTAACCCAACACATTGTAAACCTGGTCAGACTCGTCCGATATAACAACACCCGTAAGTAGATCCGGACTAAAAGATACAAAATATTTTTATTTCGATTCCAAAATTATTCATTACGTTGTGGTGGGAGCTTCCTATTAATGTAAAGATGTTGTGTTGCGAAGCCAAGTGTTGTTAGAACTGGTTCGAATCTGACAGTGTTGGGATTTCATTCGGACCGCTGCTCTGAGGATCGTTTCTGGTTGTTACTGGTTGAATTCCTACTGTTCGCACTAAAAATAGCTGTACAATTCTCTATCTCTCAGTGCTGACCTTACTGGTTACAGTTAAATTGTTACGTGATGCACATCGCAGAATATCCTGCTAGAAGAGTTTATCTCACTTCCTTGTTGACGCATATTTTCTGGCCAAGGTTACATAATAAGCTTGACGACCTCTGTGGCGTAGCGGTTAGCGCATCTGCTTACCATGCGAGAGGTCCCGGGTTCGACCCCGGCTGGGGAGAAAAAAATCCAGGTCTTGGATGTTTACATGTTTGTGACGTCGCTGTTTCTGGTTCCCACGACACAGGGTGTCCTATATAGTGTGGGGCCAGAAGCAATGTATGTGCCTGTATGTAAATGTTTATTGTTTATTATTGTTAGGGCTACATATTCGACAAGCAACCCTTTTAGGGCCAATTTGAATTGAGAATTTTCGCTAAGTACTGTACAGTCTTATCAGTACACATCTTATCTGTTCAGTTGATAGCGGCGCTAGTGTAGAATTTAGTAGTAACATTTAAAAAAAATACCTAGAAAACTGAGAATATTTTAACCCGTCTTTCAATTTTAATAAAAGTATATCTATACGTCTTCGGGAACAGGTTTTACGACTAATTAGTTAGTTACAATTTTGCTCACCTGAACAGATAACTTGGTGGCGCTCTAGTGCTGTCTCGTCAAATTTCTTAGAAAAGACCGTGACAGAACGTGATAATTCTCAACTCAGAAACCGGCCCATAGACTCGCCATGTCCGGTCTGTCTGTTTGTCTGTCTGTCTGGACAAATCGATTTTTATTTGTTTTATTTTCTGTTATTTAATATATTCCGGATACACTTACTTGATCACTTACCGACGAGAAATCAAGTAAGTGTATCCGAGCCCAGTTCTTGTGATTGTTGCCTCTGCCTACCCCCTCGGGGATAACGGGCGTGAGTTTTTTTTTTTTTGTATCCGGAATAAAATTAATAACGTGTAGTGCTTACGAAAGTTTTCTGCTCTTTCTTTTGTCATTTTTTTTTCACTATGTACCAAATTTTTTTAGGCCTGTGAGTAGTTGAATGTGATTTTTGGGCATTAAAGAGCACAATCGTTGTTCCAGACAAAGAGTCGAAGGCCATGTGCTCGTCGAGCGATCCGGACAAAGATGTCGACAGCGTCGCGGGCCCTGGTCTCGATGTGGCTTCCTGCCGCAGAGCCTTCCAGTACCTTGCCAAAGTAAGAACACCCTTATATTAATCTATCTAAGGCTCTAATTATATGCGTCCGCGCGACCGAGCGGTTTGGCCGCAGATTCCAGCGGCCGCGGCCAAGTCGCTTTTTGATTTATATGAAGCGGCCCGAGCGTCTCCGCTCTCCACACGTTCTAACAAACAAAGAAAGAGCGTCCCGTCCGCTTCAATTGCACCGATACAAGTGAACTCGTTGAAACTCGTCCGAGCGGCCGGGCCGCGCGACCACGCCGCTCGAAGGCGCGACCGCGCCGCTATTTAAATAAATCGTTACACACAATTGCTTGTAATTTCGTGGTGTAGCGGCCGGGCCGCTCGGTCGCGCGGACGCATATAATTAGAGCCTAATATATAAAAATGAAAACCGACTTCAGAACACGACAGCACTAAAAACGCAAAAATAATTTAAATTACATATTTATTAGTAAAGGATTGCCCCCAATATGCCTTATTTTCTGCTGTCCATTGAAGAGTTCCGTTCTCCATCTCTGAAAGTCTACATCAGATCTTCAGCAAACTGGTCTGGACTCCAAATTGGACTAATGGAATGTCATATCTAAATCATTCTCTTCCCTGAAGAGGGTTTGTGTGCTTACTTGCTAAATAATTTTGGTATGCGTTACTTGTGAGAGAGATCAATCCGGACTTGGCCCCCTTGGTGGAGTATACCTTCCTCATGAGACCCGTGCCCCTCGGGGGGACATAATGGGTTGATGATGTGTTACTTGTTCTATTTTTTATCTGTTTTAAACATGTGATATAGACGCAAATATATCTTTTTATCTATCTATCTAACATGGGATGGTATCCTCAGGTGCCATCAGAATACTACAGCTCCGCCTTAGTGACCGCCCTGACGACACTCGCGGAGAACCTCAGGATCGATCTCCGGCTGACGAAGAAGACGTCCCTAGATGATGTGGTGAATTGCTTCGTGATAGTGTTCGAGGTGCCCGATTTGGGCTGCAGTGACTACTTGGACATAGCGCTTCCGGCGCTCTGTAGGGCCGCCGACCATCTGCCCGTAAAAGGTGAGAGTTTGTATGTGATGTATAAATGTCAATTAATGAATAGGAGTGGGTCGCACTGCTTTCATAATTCATATAGTGACTTATAGAGTATTTTTTTATTTGTTCGTATACTCCAGGCGCCTAGACCATAAGATAAGATAAGATAAGAATATTCTCTATTGTACACGAGGAGAAACACAAACATAAAATATTTACTAATAAATAAATAAAACTATAATTTATGGTTGACTGTGAGAATTCAATGTAGGTACATTGCGAACTCGGTGAACCCATAGATTAGTAGCTAGACTGTTAATGTATCTCGAAAAAAACATAATGAGTTGAAAAAAATACCCAAAATATACGAAACCGGAAGTACGTCATGCACAGAAAAACGTCAACTAATAACCTACGACCAATCAGTTTCTAGTGATACCATGTCTCGATACAAGAACTCTGCTAAAACGACTCCAAATGTAAAAAATAAATTATATTTTTTTATCTCACCGGAATACCGAGATGTCAATATCTTGGAGTTCATTCGAAAATATGAATGGTACTTTCATACACGTGTGAAACGTGAACTTTAGAAGGTCGAATTAGCCGCGTGCTTATACACAAAAACACTTGCAAATAATCAGCTAATATTAATAGTTTTGTAGCAACACTATCAGTGACTATGCCTTTAAAATAATGTATCCTTTGTAACTATTATCAATATTTAGGACAATGCCCATTATTTTTTTAAGACCTCTGTGGCACAGTGGTGATTAGCTACATCAGCCTGCAGCCCGGCTGGGGACAAAAAAAAACCCAGGTCTCCAAGACCTGGTTTTTGTTTTATACATGTTTGTGAGGTCACTGTTTCTGGTTCCCACGACACAGGGTTCTGCTCCGCTGCTCTGAGGATCGTTTCTGGTTGTTACTGGTTGGATTCCCACTGTTCGCACTAAAAATAGCTGTACAATTCTCTATCTCTCAGTGCTGACCTTACTGGTTACAGTTAAATTGTTACGTGATGCACATCGCAGAATATCCTGCTAGAAGAGTTTATCTCACTTCCTTGTTGACGCATATTTTCTGGCCAAGGTTACATAATAAGCTTGACGACCTCTGTGGCGAAGCGGTTAGCGCATCTGCTTACCATGCGAGAGGTCCCGGGTTCGACCCCGGCTGGGGAGAAAAAAAATCCAGGTCTTGGATGTTTACATGTTTGTGACGTCGCTGTTTCTGGTTCCCACGACACAGGGTATCCTAGTGTGGGGCCAGAGGCAAAGTATGTAAATGTCATGCCTGTATGTATGTAAATGTCAATGTTTTATTGGTTTAAAATAAAGACTTGCCTATGTAACTCCGCAGCGCAAGCAAAGCTGGCACGGGTCTTGGCCCAGCACTGCAAGGAGAGACTGCGCCACATCCTTGAGACACTGCAGCAGCTTATTACCCTCAGGGTCATCTCCACAAACTACACCCGCACCTTCCTCGTTCAGGACGACGAGAGTGTCACACTGGCCACTAAGCTCATGAAGGTCTGTGGACTGTTACAATCAACTTCCCTTAAGCAGAATTTTAGAATAGTTCTCATATTATGATCATAGAAAAATTATGACCTGCAGGCCCCCTACCAGATGGTCTGACGACCTGGTTTCGGTGGCAGGGAGTGGCTGTTTGTGGTCGTTACTTTACCGGGATAATAGACTATTTGACAGTGTGAAAAAAACAGTATTATTTATACGTATTCGTATCAATTATGAGTCTTAAAACCGCTTCAAAGCATTTCAACTTAAAAAAACAACTATTATTTGTAAAAAAACGCTCATTGGTTTGTTTACTGGCAAATGACATCATAATTCCTGTGCGACGGCGTATTGCCCAAGATAGCGTTTCGGCGGCTTATTTTAAAAATAAAAATAAAGAATTTAAAATGACCACTTTCTGAGGATTTCTTAAACACCAACAAAAAATATGAGATGGTTTTCAGATATCGGTCAAACAGCCTATTGGAAATCCATAAGGCAGGCCTATGTTTTGTAGTGGGCGTTAAATGACTGATAATAATGAAGCCGAATTCACATTGCGAAATTAGTGTTATGCATAAGGAATCCAATTTCAAAGAATCATCTTGCAGTACTATTGTAACTAGTTTCGTTAAAATAATAGTGTAGTGGAATTAACAGCATTGCTGGTATTATGGCTTCGACAGCATCGAAGCTTTATTTTGCGTCGCAGAATGTTGTCATACAGTTGTTATAGTATTACTATTGTAACTAGTTTCGTTAAAATAATAGTGTAGTGAAATTAACAGCATAGCTGGGATTATGGCTTCGACAGCATCGAAGCTTTATTTTGCGTCGCAGTATGTTGTCATACAGTTGTTATAGTATTACTATTGTAACTAGTTTCGTTAAAATAATAGTGTAGTGAAATTAACAGCATAGCTGGGATTATGGCTTCGACAGCATCGAAGCTTTATTTTGCGTCGCAGAATGTGGTCATACAGTTGTTATAGTATAAAATTAAGAAATGGTTGTCTCGAAAGAAAAGACGTTGGATTCTGTTCTTCTTCTTCTTCACTCTTGGGGTGGCTAGCAAGGTAGCATCTGGTTTTTGCATACCACGATTAAAAAAAACTTACGTCTATCCGCGCAGGCGCTTTCCTGACACTAGTTTCGCGTTTATTCGATGACATTAGTTGCATGGCACTAGGCTCATTTAAACATCGTGAAATTGTTGATGAAATTAATGTCACGAAACTAGTTTCGTAGGATTTACCTTGCTGTGCAGCGCGGTAACGCGGCCAGTATTATGGGGACTTTTGGTTCGGATGTGGCTCGGAGCGATTTATTTGGATAGGGTTTTTTTATGTTCTTATTATCATTTTATAATTATTGTTATTGCCTTGACATTCTTTTAATTTAAAAATGTAAATTTACTAAATCAACTCAACTTTTTGACGAAGCTTTATGTGAATTTTGATTATGTTTGTAATGTATTTTTTTAAATGTTTCGTATGTTTTTATCTATCTATCTACTAAGTCACGACCACTTGACCGCCGACACCGCTACGCTACCACCGCTCCGTTGATATGATTTTTTTGTTTCTG
Organism: Yponomeuta plumbellus; assembly: GCA_947310845.1. NCBI lineage: Eukaryota > Metazoa > Arthropoda > Insecta > Lepidoptera > Yponomeutidae > Yponomeuta > Yponomeuta plumbellus. Next base: position 8,062,455 of record OX371192.1, on the reverse strand, counting down.
ACTTCGATCAACAGATAGTGTACTACGCGAACATCCTACGCTACGCTACCACCGCTCCGTTGATATGATTTTTTTGTTTCTGACTTCTATCAACAGATAGTGTACTACGCAAACATCCTACGCTACGCTACCACCGCTCCGTTGATATGATTTTTTTGTTTCTGACTTCTATCAACAGATAGTGTACTACGCGAACATCCTAGCTGGCGTGATGGAACCGAGTTCTCTGCGCGAGGAGCCGGTGGTGATCGCTAGCCAGTTGGACCCTTTGGGCGACGCGCTCGACCATCTTTATCCACTCTCCTCCATGAAGAGCTCCAAGCAAACGCAGCCTGAGGATCCCTTAGGTGAGATGCAAATAAACTTTATTTTATCCACAAATTAGTTGCAATATAAGTTAAACAATATGGCACCATGGTAGTTTGTGGAAAGAATGGTCCTAAACTAGATCAGAGGTCTTTATCTTAGAATGTTAGGCCTCCTAAAAACCAGAAGACCAAAGTATGACCCATTCTGTAGACACCAAGTCAAGACCGACAGAGAAATTACAAGAATAAAGACAATGTACAAAAATACAGACACTAAAACTTCATACTCGTATCTAGTATGAGATAGACACAGCCAGCTATTCTAGTTTGGGATCAGGATTTTATTGTGTTGTGTGCAAATGATTTATTTAATGAAGCTTCGTTTTGGGTCCAACAAAACCCATGTATTTACGGTAAACTGGGACGTGAAGAAAACTTCGTCTATTTTGAGAAATCACCAGACAATATCACCATAATGTTAAGTACTTAATTACAGAGTTAATATGAAGCCCAATACGCGCTGAATAGTCTGACTACTCCGCGGGACTCTTGGGATCACGTAAGCCAGCTAAGTTCGGCTTTCGGCCTCGCGTAAGTTGGCACGGCTGATCTTACTTAGGTCTTGGTGGTACTCGGCCTTCGGCTTGAATTAGATTTTTTACATCGATATTGCGGACATTTCCCTTCTGGGCTGCCATAGACTTTACAAAACTAAAGATAAGAGAGTCAACATACACGGGACACTATCATCGACCCATAGTAAAATATATTCATGAGGACCTCGACCATCCACGAAGATTCACAAAGTAGAAAGAGATAGGACAGGAAAAGAAAGGCAAAGGAGGAGAAGGTTACTTGCAGTTGACATTAGGCATTTTTAGTAAATGGTTTATTGGTGTTTAATAATGAAAGTAACACCGAGGAAGGAAATGGTAAAAAAGAGAAACAAAACTCACAAATTCAAGTGAATATCACTATCAAAATAGGACTAACATGTTTTTTTGTTTTGTTTCAGCTATTGAATTAGATATAAACGTCTTAGATTCTAGGAATCCATACTTACCATTTGAGGAATTTTACAACGAACTACTAAGTGATACGATAGAAATGGATAAGGATTTTTCAAATTATAAAACTGAAATAAGTAATGGTGAGTACTTGTATACCCAAGCACCCTTTTTCCGTTAAGTATTTCTAACTTAAGATAGCAGTGTAATTTCTTGGCTCTATTTCTTGACGCTATTTTGGTAGACCTAAGATAAAAATGAATTATCATCATCCATTTGGTGCCCTCTGTAGGTCATAGGCCTCCCTCATGATTTCCGAATCTTCCTGGTCTTGTGCCGCTCGCATCCAGCGACCAAAAATGAATACAAAAAATATTCCATTATCGCGTAAACAGTGGCGACATCTTGTTAGATCTTCAATATTAGCATTCACTGCAGGAGTCACCAATAGAATAAAACCTCAGCCAAAATAAATTGCCAACAATCACAACAATTTTTCTTCAATCAACTTTCAAACTCGAATTTTAATTTGAAAACTAATCATTGCTATTTTGGTGCTGCATTTTTCCCTTCCTCTAATCCGCCCCAATCCGCAGGTAAGAAGTTCGCGTTCCTCAAATACCCGTTCATATTGACGGCGGCGACCAAGTCGCTGGGACTGTACTATGAGAACCGGATCCGCATGTACTCGGAGCGACGCGTTTCCTTCCTACACGCGGCCGTCGGTGCTATGACGCCCATGCCCTTTTTGCGGCTTAAAGTGCGCCGGAGTCACATCATTGATGACGCGTTAGTCGAGGTATACAACACGTTTCATATCACATAAACATAAACATTTACATACAGGCACATACATTGCTTCTGGCCCCACACTAGGATACCCTGTGTCGTGGGTTAAATCATTTAAATTTAACCTCCTGAGAACTGACCTTGAAAATAACAATGGTTTTTGTATTTCTCTTACTACATTGGTTCTCACGAGGTTAAACTTGTTCGCTATGATTTTATTTGAGCAGCCTATGTTAATACGCGTATATTAGCTAATAATCTGTGTTACAGACATCAGCGTTTCCCAAATGTAACCAACAACATTTTTGTCATGCGTTTGAGTTTAGGTGATTTTTTTTAAGGCCCCCAGCTACGTCCGAACACTGCGGAAAGTGTCGAAATGTGAATTCAAATGTTAAATTTAGAATATTGTTAGTGGCCTGAGGGCGAATTGCACCTCGTTACACCCTGGGACGCCGGATTTACATCGCATTTAAGTACCTAAAAAGTGCATATTATTCTTTCCGATAGACTAGTCTAATCAATTAATATTCCCTTTTAGCTGGAGATGGTCGCCATGGAGCGAGCCCTCGACCTCAAGAAGCAGCTAGTGGTGGAATTCGAAGGGGAACAGGGCGTGGACGAAGGTGGCGTCAGCAAGGAGTTCTTCCAACTCATAGTGGAGGAGATCTTCAACCCTGACTACGGCATGTTCACCCAGCAGCCCGACTCACATACTGTGTGGTGAGTAAGACAGAAAGAGAAGGAGAGGTACTCATCGCGTCTATGTGAGAAAGACAGGCAAGTGTGAGTTGGACCAGGGTGGTGTCAGCGAGGAAGCCTTCTATTTCTAATAATATTTAACTCCTACTGTTCCCTTGTTTGCCTGACTAGATAGGCCCTCACATACACGCCCTCGGGCAACCGAAAGAAGGGACGGCCTAGGACGACCTGGAAAAGATCTAAAACCCAAGAGGTCAAGTCCTCGGCACTTGCTGGCCTGAATTGGAAGCTGCCGCGAACGGCCGTCAGAAGTGGAAATCTGTGGTTAAGGCCCTATGCTCCCGTAGGAGTTAAAGGACCGAGGGAGGGAGAATACTTTAGAGAATTACTAAGGACTTCGATTCTCGTACAGTCTGGTAAGAAATAATGATAGCGATAAAGAGATTATGTGAGCGACAGAGAAGGTGCGGGTGATGTAGATAGCTGGAACTGGGGAACTTCAATTTAAACATAAACATTTACATACATACATTGCTTCTGGCCCCACACTAGGATACCCTTTGTCGTGGGAACCAGAAACAGCGACGTGACAAACATGTTAACATCCAAGAACGGAGTTTTTTTTTTCTCCCCAGCCGGAGCCTTTTTATAGTGACATGCTTAAAGTACATCAGTCCGATTTGCGTACTATGGGGCGAGTAAGAGGAAGTGAAGGAGTGAGTTAGTGACACAAAAAACGCACATAATCACACATCACATACACACATTTCAATACTTCAAAATACACACAATTGGTTAAACTTAAAAAAAAAAAACTATTTCAACAATTTACCTATTAATCCGTGCGTGAATGAATAAATATGCAGTGCTTAGTAAATATGAGTTTTATTTCCAAGATTAAACTAAATTACTGTGTAAAAAAAAATACAAAAAAATTACGTGCATTTTAGAATAAAATTCATGATAATTCCGTGCCCTAGGTTCAATCCGACGTCGTTCGAGACGGAGGCGCAGTTCACGCTGATCGGCATAGTGTTAGGGCTGGCGATCTACAACAACGTTATCTTGGCGGTCAACTTCCCGATGGTCGTCTACAGGAAACTTATGGGCAAGAAGGGCTCCTTCGAGGATCTGGCTGATTGGAATCCCGTGAGTGTGGACCTACGGTCCGAATATTCACTAGTGACATGACCATATTTTATTATTTACTAGCGACCCGTCCCGGCTTCGCACGGTTGGCAAAAACGTTTCAGTGGAAATAGCTATATTAGTTCCGTGGTTTACCGGGGTAAAAAGTAGCCTGTATAGCCTTCTGAAGAGTATTTTATATTGCCATACCAAAATACATTAATTTTTCCCAAGGGAATTTCCCGTAGTAAAAGCAGTTTTTTCAGTTTTTTATGCACATAATATGACCCTATACTGGTTGGTAGATTTTTAGATGCTTATTTCGGATGCCAATTAAAATTCGAAGCTCTTCGGCGATCTTAGCTGAAAGCGAAGAGATGCCTTGGAAGCCCGTCCCACCAGCTGCTGCGAATTACATTACAAAAGTAATAAATATTAAATACTTTATCATTTTAAGCAATATAGGGCGCGTTCAGTGCATGGATGGGTCTAGGACTAACGCTAGTGGCATTTTTCCGAGCTGTTCCGTGCTTCGCAAGGCACGTTAAGCAGTTGGTGCCGGATGCCGTCGATAGATGGCAGTCGTTAAGCCAAGTCAGAGGCCTTAGGGCGGCTTGAAAACTTCTGACAGTAAGACCAGCCACTAGTCCTACAAGCCTCCACCAATCCGGACTAGGCCCCCGTGGTAGAGCATGGACTATACCTTCCTCAGGGAAGAGACCCGTGCCCCTCGGTGGGGACAAAACGGGTTGATGATGATGACTATCATATATATGTTTTTAGTAAAAAGGAACGGGCTCTATTTTACGACGCATTGCGTAGTCGGCGCTGGGATTCAGCCGGTCCCTTTGGATACTAGGATCTTCTTCATATTAACCGTACCTTCATTGCCTTCCAGACACTATACAAGGGCCTAAAAGACATGCTAGAATACACGGGGCCGGATCTAGAGGAAGTCTACTACCAAACATTCAGGATATGCTACCAGGATGTCTTCGGGAATACCATCCAACACGATTTGAAAGAGAACGGAGAGAGTGTCTTCGTCACGCAGGAGAATAAACGAGTGAGTTCGCTGTTTGAATCGTGAACATTCACTATAAGTTGCCATATTGGTATTTTGGTGATGTTCTAGGTTTACTTGTTAGTTGCTGTGGAGCTTCGGGGTATTGAGCAAATATAAGAACTCACGCAATGTTGCGCTTCTAAAAACGTTTATACTACACCTGCTTGGAAAGTACCTTGATACTTTATCAAATTTACGGTAGAAAGTACGTCATTGCATATCGAACAAATATGCGGGGAGAAAACGCATCTGAGCGGGAGAGAAAAGTGTATGAAAATCCATTTCTTACGTGGTTTTTCTTTTTTAATTTTGGGTAAGACTATGCGCCGGTAACCTAAATATCAAAAGCCAAAAAGTTTTTACAGTGAGTTTTTATCTCAAAGTTCGCAAAATGACACTGGCCACTAGCAACAATTTCAATATATTAGTAAAGATTTCTTTTTTTATTTTCCTTGTAGGTGTAGTATAAAGCACTATGTATCACTCGAGAGAAACTGCGATTCCCGATCTCAGGTGTTTTAAAGCCCTCGCCTACGGCTCGGGCTTCAAACGACACCCTCGACGGTAATCGGTCACTTTCTCCTCTCGGTGAACAATGTACTATTCCGCGCGATGTTTCTAGTTAGTAATTGTGGTCTGGCACACTGTGTCTGTATATTATTATGCCACAGGAAGTGAGCGACAGATGGCGCTTCCGTCGTCGTTATTAAAGATGTTTTTTTTATAAGCAGTCTTATTTCAAGGAGGTACGCGCGCCCATCGTGATTAGCCCGTTTTTTTTATTGTCTAACGCTTTTTTTTTAGTCGAATACTACTCACATGCGACGTATACACACAGTCAAACCACATAAGATAATTGCCATCACACGATTTCGAGACTTAGCGCCTTTCAAAAGTGTGACCAAAATATATAAATACATTATCACATCAGACAACAACAAATGCATAAATTGTGAAGTAATGTGTAGTGACACTCACCGTTTTCCCTGGCAGGAGTTTGTGGAGTTGTACGCGAACTTTCTGCTGAACAAGTCTGTGGAGAGTCAGTTCAAGGCGTTCAGACGCGGCTTCGTGATGGTGACGGACGAGAGTCCACTGGGCGCATTGCTGCGGCCCGAGGAAGTCGAGACCCTGGTCTGCGGCAGCAAGGTACGGGGGAGGGACTCTGGGGGAGTCAGGGGGTCCAAAGGGGGACAAAAGTAATCCTTAGTAACCATTGGTCAAGAGAAAACCGGATATTGGCCATAGAGAATAAAAACATCACAGATAATAGAAGTCAAATCCATCGATCGCTTAGCGTACACCCGTGTGTACGCTAAGCAGTTGGGGCACAAAAAGTTAGCGTACACACGGGTGTACGCCAAGCGTTCAGGGGGTTAAGGCGTTTGCGCGGCTTCGTGATGTTGACGGACGAGAGTCCACGGGTGCATTGCTGAAATCGAGACCCGGGTCTGCCGGAGCTTGGTACGGGGTACCAATTTAATGTTAGAAATATAATATGCCTTGTGGCGTTAGAATATCACTCTAGATAGAGAGAGAGAGAGAGAGAGAGACCAATATCGATGGCGGCGAGGCTTTGAGACTCCTGCCTCCACCAAGCATGATCTTAAAGGTAGACTTTCGAGGCAAGCGTCTGTAGCGTCAGTGACACTAGCTGCGTTACTAACGCGTTACTAACGCTTGCGCCACTAACGCAGTGTCACTGACGCCACAGACGCTTGCCTCTTAGGCGTTCATGATACCTACATGCGGTTTGCGCAGTAGTAAAGGTAAAACTTCTTTCCAGAACTTCGACTTCAACGAGCTGGAAAAGTCAACGGAGTACGACGGCGGCTACACATCCGAATCTCAAACGATAAAGGACTTCTGGAGCATCGTGCACAGTCTCCCCTTAGAAGATAAAAGGAAGCTTCTAGAGTTCACGACCGGCTCCGACCGAGTGCCCGTCGGCGGTTTGAGCCACTTGAAACTGGTTATAGCCAGAAACGGCCCCGATTGCGACAGACTACCCACAGCTCACACTTGCTTCAACGTCCTCTTGCTACCAGAGTACGAAAACAAAGAGAAACTAGAGGACAGACTGATGAAGGCAATAAGTTATTCGAAAGGCTTCGGCATGCTTTAACGTTCGACACCTCACGTCAGACGTATGACGGAACAAACAAATAATTATATTATAAATGATTTATTTGATTGTTGTAAATGAACCCTGATATGGTCACTTTGTAACATTGATGAATAAAAGTTTGTTTTATTTATACATTAATCGGTATTTCAATGAAAGCAAACTAAGTGGTTTTCGGTCAGGTTTATTGGATTTTTTCTATATTAATTTAATTTATCTATTTAATATAATACACATCTATCTATATAAACATTATTATGTATAAAAGCAACAATTAATATTTTTAGGAACTTTAGACCGCTATTTTTCGTTGTGTCTTGCACTTGCTTAAAATGCATAACATAGCGTAGATGCTATTTTTTTTTAATATAGAAAACAAAAAACAACGTTAATTTAGATTTTATCCCGACTTAAAGAAAAATATATTCACACATTGCAAATTAGTCAATTAGGGAACTAATTTGCGAGTTAAATAAAATCAACGAAAATTATTTTATATTATAAATTTATAACATAATAATTTCGGCAGTTCAGCTTTTACTATAAAATCTCGTAGTCACTTTGGGGTTTCAAATGATTATTATTATACAGTAATATACAACATTAGAAGATCTTCAAATCGATGTTTCAAATGGCGATGACAAGTAGTTAGTCTCTCCAGCAGGCGACGGCATTGCTAAAATGATACTGATATAAGCAATAGTTACATTAAAATTCATTAACATCTTGCTTAAAATTTTTTTTTGGAAGTTTCAACCATAGTTATGTAAATTTTTAAACTGTATTTTCATTGAAGTTTTCTTACGGACTTGCTTAATGTTTGTTGCTGAATTCTTATCTTATTTTATTTATTTAATTTGACTCTCTTCGCGTTTAGACTGGTCTTTGAATAAGTATAGCCAGTTGCATACATAAAATTGCAAACAGTGAATAAATAACGGTCCTATAAAATTGTACCACTTTACAAATAGGTGACATAAACATACATCGAGTTTGAAGTAACTATCTCTTTGAATATAAAAATTGAGTGGAAAATATATTTATTTCACTAAAATGATTATTTTAGTAAAAGGCAACCGTCGTTCTATTTTCTTGCAGATAGCCCGCGTCCGTTTTCTTAAATAAACTTGGTGATAAATTACTACTTTAAAATAAGTTTATAATTTTAATACAATACGTAATAAATACGTGTCACAGCGTTTGTTATCCAAATCCTCGGAAACTCATGAAAATCAGTGAAGCCGTTTGGGCTCACTGATTTTGATTATATTCTTTATTTGTCGTTTTAGTATATTGGTACGTCTGATACCTATAAAATAGGTCATAGGTATAGCAAAAAAATGTCTGCCGAGTCAGCTAGCTGTGATATAATATCGACGGTTAAAAGGTAATAGGGCATAAGCGACATTTTGGCCCAAAATGACTTTTGAATGCCATCTTACTTTAAAAAAAAATCTGCGTCGAATGCGCTTACTCCCGCGGCTCTACGATGACTTTTTTGTATCGTAGAGCCGCGGGAGTAAGCGCATTCGACGCAGATTTTTTTTTAAAGTAAGATGGCATTCAAAAGTCATTTTGGGCCAAAAATGTCGCTTATGCCCTATTACCTTTTAACCGTCGATATGAATTTCCTTTTTCAAGATTACACTCGATGTAACTTCCACCGTTATTACTCGTATGTAAAGGCCCTATACAAATAGACGTGCCGCGCCATAACTGAACCACCTCACTGAATGGCCACGAAAACCAGCGGAATCGCGTCCAGTCTACAAGTTCAGCTTCTGTTGTTGCGCGAAGTTCCGTAGCCTGAGCTCGTGGACGACGACGGGGAAGGGGCGGCGGCAGGGCGGGCTTGGGGGGGGGACCGGGGCTGTGACGTCAGCGGAGCCCCGCCGCGGCGCTGGCCCCATCCCGATCCTGCGGAGGTGAGTAGGCTTCCCTTTGTCTTGTCTCTCTTAATAACAATAATATCGCATGCTTAATGGAACATTGACCCATTGGTAGATCCGTCATTTGAGTTACGTACGGACTTTTTTTACTCAGATCTCATCAATAGTTAATCATACGTTCAAAATACAAGCATTCGTGATTAATTAATTAATCAGCTTTAATTTTATGCGTCAACACGTAGGAAAGTGCATCATAGCAAGTGTGTAACTAAAATGACCTATCTACTAATGGGTCAATGTTTCACTGTCGCTTGCCAGCTCCTTCAACCGCCTGTTCGTCACGAAACGAGTGGGGGAAAGTTCCTTGAAAATTATAGAAGCCGCATTGACAAAATAGTACATATAGCTTGTGAGAGCGCAACATATTGGTCGTCCGGAAGACAGACCACCACACTGCGCTCCAAAACGCGCGTTGCGGGTGAGAGTGTTCAACGTTCAGCCCTTGTATTTCGGAACTTTCCACTCTATCGGGTGAAGCATTTATACAACTTCAAAGTGACAAAATATAGTATGTGTACATATAGCTATAGTATGTATGTATACATAAATATAGTACGTATACCTATAAGGCAGGTCGAAATAGGCTACATCAGACAATTCCAGACAGTGGACGACTTACGTAAAAGCCCCCCAGACTGCCAAATTGAAGTGGAATAGGTGGAGCCGAATAGGTGGGAGAAACTGAAAGGGGGCGGCTGAAAAGACAATGGCGCAGCGGGGTGATCTAGACAAATTCTTGCTGAAATCCTTTGTCTAAAATGGGGCTTTCTGCCTTGTACTGGGGCGGGACCCATGTTATGGAAGTTACTTACATAAAAACCGGAAAAGAGCGAGTCGGGCTCCGCTCCCCCATCGAGGCTTCCGTACCCACTCAGTTTTTTTTAACTTAACCTAAATTTCAAAGACATTTTTTTAATTATTTGATTACAGATATATCGTTTTCAGATTTTTCCCTGTATTTGCAGTATAAAACGTTTGTAGTCTATGAAGTTTTAATTTCAACTCGGTACCTCCACGCGTTCCCGAGGGTCGTGACAGACGGACGGACGGACGGGCAACAAAGTGATCTTATAAAAATTCCTTCTTTCCTTTTGTGGTACGGGGCCTTAAAAAAGAGTATAGAAAAATAAAAAATAAATAAACTCACGCCCGTTATCCCCGAAGGGGTAGGCAGAGGCATCAGTCTCTAGAACTGGACCCACGTTTTGCCGAGTTTATTAGGTCCCAAACGTGACAAGTGGCAAGCCTGTCGCCGTTATCCGGGCACAATAAGCCGTTTTCAGAAGCACTAAAAAAAAAAAAAATTGCGGCTGTCAAAATAATGCAATTTTGGACCTCAGCCCAATAGCCATGTGTGATACATCATGAAATAGGTCTCAGCGAGCTGAACAAAAGTTACTATGACGCCAATAGCCAAATGTTTGTCCTTTCGGAGTTATATTGTATTGAAAAAAAACTAAAATTTTCAATAAAATATAACTCCGAAACGACAAACATTTGGCTGTTGACGTAATAGTAACTTTTGTTCAGCTCGCTGAGAACTATTTTATGATGTATCACACATGGCTATTGGGCTGAAGTCCAAAATTGCATTACTTTGACAGCCGTAATATTTTTTTTTTTAGTGCTTCTGAAAACGGCTCATTTATCAGCGAAAAAAAAAAGTATAGCTTTTCTAAAATCACGATAAGAAGCCAGTTACACGGTCTCACTTGTGGTGCGCGTGGCAGTTGCAAGCGTGCGAGTGTCTCGCCGACGCGGCCGCCTGCCGCCGCGCGTGCTTGCAGCAGATCTGCTCGTGGGAGCCCTCGCCCACACCATCCTCGTACGAAGCTGGCGCACTGCCGCGCCGCTTCGAGCGCACTAGCGACGCGTATGTCGGGGCCGCTATTCGCTCCACCTGTGGACGTGTCGATGGAAGAGCCAGCTGGGGAAACTTACGGGGGAAAAGAAAAAAACAACGGCCTAGTGCTAGTCGGACTTACGGCCTTCACTTTCGATAGCGAGAGCGTTTACAATTTGTATAGGAGTGACAGAGAGACAACTAGGTGGCGCGCTTTATCACTCCTATAGAATATGAGTTTACGTTAACGCGATCGAGTAGTTAAAAAAACTCGCACTAAGCACACTGGTCACGGGACATTCGCCCGCGCGAAAATTCGCGGGGTGCGACCGGCGGCGAGGCGAGGCCCCGTGGCTTGCTACGTACATTTCTATGAGTTTGTTTCAGTCGCGGCCGCGACTAGCGACTGAAACAAACTCATAGAAATGTACGTAGCAAGCCACGGGGGAAGACGCCTCGCCGTTCGCGCCGCGCGATTTTTCGCGCGGCCGAATTGTCCCGTGGCCAGGCCGTCACTCAGCCCTTTCATTACGTAACTTTCAACTCTATCGGGTTAAGCATTTAGACAACTCGAAAGAGTCAAAATAAGAATATATAAAGGGTGTCCCAAAAAGGACGCAAGATTTGAAATTGATGAAAAACACACATTTTTTTTCCTTATAATATATTTGTAAATGAAATCTTTAAAAACATAAAATAGGGTTATTTGTGGAATAATACGTCAGGCAAATGTCCTCCTAGGCTTTGCTGGCACATACGCACTCTTTTGTCAAAATTTTCTATGACCATTTTGCATAGTTGCGGCTGAATTTCTCCGATGCAGCGTCGAATTTCCTCTTTTAAAGCATGAGTGGTTGTGGGCTTATTGGCATAGACTTTAGACTTTAAATAACCCCATAAAAAGAAGTCTAAAGGCGTTAAATCGCAAGATCTAGGGGGCCAATTCTGATCACCGAATCGAGAGATCACACGACTAGGAAATGTTTCATGCAGTAATTGCATCGTTTCTCGGGCTGTGTGGCAAGTGGCCCCGTCTTGTTGAAACCACATTGCTTCCACATCGATATCCTCTAATTCAGCTAGGAAAAACCTTGTTATCATGTCGCGATATCGAGCTCCATTAACAGTAACTGCTTGACCGGCCTCATTTTGAAAAAAATATGGTCCAATAATGCCTCCAGCCCAAAATCCGCACCAAACAGTGACCCGTTGTGGATGCATTTGTTTTTGAACAATCACATGTGGGTTCTCTGACCCCAAATGCGGCAATTCTGACGATTAACAAAGCCATCGAGATGAAAATGTGCTTCGTCGCTAAAGATGATTTTGTTTGAAAAATCTGCATCCCTGTTTTGGCGGTCGATAGTCCATTCAACGAACTCTCTTCGCTGTTCATGATCATGAGGCTTCAGTTCTTGTGTTATTTGAACTTTGTAAGCATGGAAATGCAGATCTTTAGTGAGGATGCGCTGGAGAGAGCTTCTTGAAATTTGCAATTCTTGTCCACGATGCCTAATGGATGTTCCTGGATGTTCACGGACATTCTGACGCACTGATTCGATATTGCCATTTGAACGGCTTGTTTTTGGACGACCAGTGGAATGAACATCATGAATTGATCCACTCTCCCTGAATTTTGCAACCACTCTGCTCACAGTTGATGAAGTCAAGTCAATACTCCGACCATATTTTGCACGGAATTTTCTAACCGTACCCACCAGAGTTTCATTACTTTTGAAATATTGTTCAATAATAAAAACGCGTTGATCTTTCGTATAACCCGCCATTTTTACAAACGCTAAACATTCAGCTGTCAAATAGTTTTTTTTAGGGTTGCCAGCACTAAAATACAAAAATAGCGGCAATTTGAAATCTTGCGTCCTTTTTGGGACACCCGTTATTATGACAGTTCGGAGTAGGAGTATGAGATACCTACTGGGAAAAAAAAGTCCCAGAATGTAACAGTGTGGCATAAGGTGGTGTAACATACAGGGAACAAATGAGACAAGTCCATACAGTGGAGTCTTACGTAATTGCACCCCAGGACGGCTTCCGTACCATAATCTATCTTCTTCTATCTATCTATATATATAAAACGAGAAGCTGACTGACTGACTGACTTAGAATCAACGCAGAGCCCAAACTACTGAACCTAGGGGGTTGAAATTTGGCATGGGAGTTCCTTAGGGAGCTTAGGGGAGCACTAAGAAAGGATTTTTGAAAATTCATCCCCTAAAGGGGTAAAATGGGGGTTCAAAGTTAGTATGAAACTTTGCCGTTTTTGAAGTTATTCGAATGAAATTTGGTACGAAGGTTCTTCATTTAAAATTATGAAACACGTGTAAAATAGTTTTTTAAAAATCATCCCTTAAGGGGGAAAAAGGGGGGTGCAAACTTAGTATGAAACTTAGCCATTTTTGAAGTTATTCGAATGAAATTCAGCATGAAGGTCCTTCATTGAAAGTCATGCAACACAGGTAAAATATATTTTCAAAAATCATCCCTTAAGGGTGTAAGAGGGGGTTGCGAAGTTAGTATGAAAGCTCTTTCGCATGCGCTAAAAGTATCCCTATCTTATTTTCAAGCTCTTTACTCAACTAAAGCCCACGCGGACGTAGTCGCGGGCAACAGCTAGTCTTTACAATATTTGAATATTTCAAGTGTCCACCTGTCGCCCTATATAATATCGAGCAAAAACCGCAAAAAAAATCACCCTTAAGTACCCTCTGGGTACGGAACCTTAAAAAAAACTGCTTCGCGCATTATATCCTTAACGATTGTATTCGTCTAACTGTCCATACTAATAAAATTGCCACCTCAAACTTGGTGCACCGAATTGGACTTCTGATCGAGGGATTCGTTTTATATTCGGACTAACTTTATTACCGGGGCGTACCGTATCTAAACGCTGCTATAAGAGTGGTATAAAAAGCGCGGTTCGGTTGAGTCTTCCGATTTGTAAGCTAATCAATCCTTGGAGAAGACATACCTACATATCGGAACAGCATGATTTGGTACTAAATAATAGAGAGAGCCTATTTAGATTGATCTTTTAACTATACATTTCTTGCCGCTTTTGACCAAACAAAAGATAATTTATTAGAACTAGTCACACCCTGTTTTTCCAAACACAACTTTCTTCTCTTCGAGCATACTTTCTATCTATTTTAAATTTTCAAAGTTATTTACTTTAGTTTTAGTTTTTAATTTTGCTTCTAGATTAGATTTTGTAACCATAGCATAATTTAAATGTCGACAAGAATACGCCACATTTATAGTTCAACAACACTGAAACCGTCGCCCACGATACAGGCTATGCCTAGTGTGGGGACACTGTAACTTTACAATGTTATAATATTTTGTGCCACTATGTCTTAATTCTAAGCTCTATAAGCCTCACAAATTTATAACTCTGTAGGTTTAACTGAATAAACATTTTTTACTTTACTTTACTTTACTTTATTTATAGGACTATTTTGAATCACTTAACACTATCATATACTATGGATTTGAGATCAAGTTGTATAAGATATACCTCAAAGCTTGTCTTCCTGCGGCGACGCTTGGGTGTGGTGGTAGCGGGTTCTTTTCGCTTGTGCTTGGGCACAGGCGGCGCACCACCTCCAAATAGACCGCGTTCTTCTGCCACGCGGATCATGTATTTCGCGTCGAGCCTGGTGATTTCCTGGGGAATGTTTAAGGGTTGTAGATCGACTACCGAAACATGTTTGGGCTGAGATATGCTTTATAGTTACCTAGGATATTATACATACTTTCCTTTGGATAAGCCCCAGGTAGCACCCGTCCCTGTCCAAAATATAGTTGATGTCTAGCCCGTTCCCCAACGTTGGCAATTTATGGACCTCAAACAGGTCACAATCTGGCACCTGAAATTCGACAGTAGGTAATACTGTAAGTCTATGAGATATATTGAGATGATTGCATAAGGCTGGATCTAGGGCTACATGAATTCATGTAAAGATTTCGTAAATATATCAGTCCAGTAGTTCGTAATGGCGCCGAAAAGTTTTAAGTCAATAGTTACGAACTTGCAGCATCCGATGTGTTCATGTTTCACTTGGTGGTTCCATGCCATGATGATAGTCAACTTACGGCTATATGAACCAGATCCTCGTCCGGGTCTTTGGGGAATGCAGCCACCTCAGGGATCGGTCGCGACATAGTACTGCCCGGTCGGGACCCAGAGGTCTTGCAATAGGCCACTTTCACTACCACGTTGTCTTTTGCACTTGGGGGTCGGGAATGAGTCGAGTGAGAAGAGGACTTTCTTGAGAGAGTCTTTGTGGGACTCTCCTTGTTCTCGCTGGAATCGGTTCTACTGGTGCGGGGCGTTTCCGAGTCGGACCGACTCGACATTGTCGACTGGGTCCTCGCCGATTCGGTTCTGGCCGTTGCTGTTTCGGGTCGAGGTTTCGGTGTCTAGAACGCAATAAAAATACAGTTAGAGAAATAAAAGAAGCAAACAGTTCGACAGAGGAGGGGATTATTCAAGGAGTTCGACTTGTGATGAGTTTATTTATTATCTAGCCTTAGACGTTTTTTACGGTTTCTAAAAATTTGCACAAGCTCCATCCGTCTTAACTTTATAAGTTAAAACCAGCTTTCCTGATTGTTTCAAGGGAGTTGCAAAGTTAGACTTACGTGGTGTTTTCTTTTTAGCAGAGCGTGTCTCTCTCTTGCTAGCCTGTTCGCTTCGGCCACAGCTCTTGTCACTTGTGCTTGGTTCTCAGCCTCCAGAGCCGAATGAGTCTCGTAGAGTATCAGTTGTATCTGGAAATATCCAGAGGTTAGAGCCTTATACCTGCGTTTTCAGGGGTGGCTGGGTGACGGACAAACTTGTTAGCCCCAACAGAGTGTCTAATTCAATCGAAAAACGTAGGACTATAATAATAATTAGTGCAAAAAAATACTTTTTGCCTGTGTGTACTTGTACTGGTTAGCTATAGTAGAGAACTGGTAAGCTAATTTGCACGGGGCGATTATTGTTAGGCGATCGAACATCTTCCATATGGTCCCATACATCTGCAAATACAACTGGATACTTACTTGGGGCTTTGATAGTAGCGCTTTTAAGGTCTTCTTTTGCTCTTCGAGAATCGATTGGACGCGGGCTTTTCCATTGGTGTCTACTTCAGATTCTGTTAATATCTGTAATTATCACAAAATCTAAGTTCCGGTCGAAAATAATGTTTGTTCATATTGAGAAATGTTCAAATCGATCCATTCGCTGTCCTTACCTCAAGCATAGCTAAGTCCCCGCCGCGCCCGCATACCAGATCAATCGGATCTGTCACGGCCGAGTAAGAGTTAGGCGGGGTGGCGAGTACGGCAACCACACCCTCCAAGGCGCTGGTCACGACCGGCGTCTCGCAGTGGACCGATTCACTGACCACGTAGACGGCTGCGCTGGACTGTGAAGCTTCTGATGCCTCGATGCCGAGATCGCGAAGCGCACATACGTAGCTCTCTACTCTGAAAAGGGTGATTTTACTCTGATAAGGGTGAATCACTTGTCGTGTTCTCCAATGTTGTGCTTTCTTGTTTCGGGTTCGAATCTCGGCTGGGGACAAAAAAAAAGAAACACAGGTGTTTGATGTTTACATTGTTTGTGACGTCGATGTTTCTGGTTCCCACGACACAGGGTATCCTAGTGTGGGGCCAGAAGCAATGTATGTGCCTGTATGTAAATGTTATGTTATGTGTCCAGTACAATATTTCTTCCGCTGATTTCTGAATTGCGAATTTTGCAAGTAAATATTGCATGCTGCTGACCAAATATCAGATGAAAATGTTAATCAACAACCGGCCAAAAGTAAGGTATTGGTATTTGCAGATAATACCAATGCAGGTATTTTTCAACACGAATAGCGTCGTAAAGGAAAGAACACTGGTCTAGACGGTGGCTTACTTATCCCCAGCGCCAAAAACCACCAGCTTCCCCAACTCCGGCGTCGCGGGCGCCGCCGGGGTGTTCGCTTTGATGATGGCGGCGAGCTCCCGGAGCTGCGCCGCGAGGTATGCAGAGCATCGGGGCGAGGATGCGTGCGTCTGTGCCACTACACCCGTTATGGCGTTGGCGCGGAGGACTCGGCAGAGTGTGGACGCTCCCTCGCAGAACTCTCGCTCCTGAAAGAAGGTGCTGAGAAGTCTGCCTTTCTCTCTAGGTATGCAGTGTCTTGCCTAACGGAACGGCGTTGCGAATAGATTGGGAGTAGGGTATGTGATTGTATTATGATCGACTGCTATGTGTGATTGAAAAATTCTTGGGCGAACGATTTTGTCTCGACCACAATCAGGTCAGGGTGGCGGAGAGTCGCTGGATGCGGGTGGCACAAGACCGGGAAGCTTGGAACACCAGGAGGAAGCCCTATATGGGCGTCAAATGTCTGACGATGACGATGAATCAGGTCATATTATTATACTAGGATTGTTTAGTTACTGGTGCATCTTTCATATCTAAACTTGTAATACTTGTCTAGAGACCGAACTTTAAGTCCTCAGCTAATCTCTAAGAAGAAGCCTTTCAAGGATGTTATGGTTGTACCTGAAGGACGATAACGCCGTTTTTGACCAAGTCCATCTGTCCGATGCTCAAATGCGACGGTGGCCGCAGCGTTATAAATCTGGAAACACGTGACGTCTATAGTTTTCTGTTACTCTATTTATCTAACCCAATCTGGTGTAAGTACAGTCTAACACTCACTAAAGCGAAGTTTGATGTACCTTGGGCATACTCTGTCGAAACGATACTCGCCGGCGCAGAGAGACTTCGAGCCGCTGTAAGAGTAGCCGAGTTCTTGGAGTCTCTTGACAAGTACTGCTACTTTTCTGTACCAAGAAACCAAACATTTTATTCACGCTTGCAATCTATTTTTATACTATGCTTGCTATCGATGTTTCTCCAGTTTGTCGTCTCTCAGCCATCTGTAACCATCATGACGCCAAGATCACCCCGCCAAGAAAACGTTTTTGTGAATAGAACATATACTATAACATCCTGTGTTCCGTGTCGACTTATTCTGCTTTTGGTGTTAATTTGTTTTTCTAGGAAGACATAATAACAATTTTAATGCATATGGAAATACAAATGACTTTTAACTAACTTAGCCTTGAAGGTGTTGACCCAGCCTGTGACGGTGTCCTTGTTGACACAAGCCGAGATGCGCTCCTCTCGTAGGTGCGGTGGTAACAGGTCCGCCAACCTGAGCAAAAATGGTTTTGTCTCTCACTTTCTCATCACTAAGTTTATAGTGAAGGTCACTCACATAGTTAGCTCATAAATTTTAATAAGCTCTCAATAGTGTACCCTCCAAAAATTTGGCTTCAAGCCAGTCCGAACTATGCCGAGCCAATCGGCTTATAGTATATCGGCTGTATTTGTCACAAAAAAAGTTTTCTCACGAGAATGCGCGGTTCTTGATGCGAACGCGCGCGATGGCGGCTGCGAAGTACCTATAGGGCGCATCGCGCACCGGCCCGCCCCAATATTTGCGTCGCGTGGTCTGGGTTGTCGCCTCGCGGCAAGGCCTAAGAAGCTGGCAACGTGATGCTCAAAGAGAGCTGCTTTCGGAAGTTGCGTGCATCCGAATCGACAGCTCTGTTCGGCTGAGAAATTAAACTGGTGCTGACAACCAGCGTGATGATATTTAATTATCACGCTTGTTATAATATTCTGCAATATTTGGTGCTGACTTTGATACTGACTAGCTTTGTGTCCCAAGAACAGTATTCGGCGCGGTCTGTCCGAGGCTTGTATAACCTGTGACTGGTGGTTAGCAGAAAATTTTACTTTGCCAAACTGCCAAAAGCTTCTTAAAAAGGTAACGGTTTCTCACGAGAACGCGCGGTTCTTGATGCGGATGCGCGCGATGGCGGCGGCGAAGTGGACCCGCTGCTCCCAGACCGCGGCCTCGATGTTGGTATAGGGCGCGCCGGCCTGCCCTAGCATCTGCGCCGCGCGGTCGGCCTCGCCCCGCGGCCTCGCCTCCCACCGCCGCCGCGCCAGCTCCATGAGGAACAGCCATATGAGGTTGCGGTGCTCTAGGTACTGGCGAAAAAAGTATTACTTTTTAATAATATAGTTAGATAGATACTTTATTGGACACAAAAACTCAAATTGCAGGTTGCCTGAGGAGCGGGTTAGTAAGGAGATATTGCACAAAAAAAAGTAAGTAGGGGAGAGTGGGTAGGATTCGTACACTTTTCACTTCGAGCCCTATAGCAGAAAAACTAAACGCTATTTGAAAACAATTTGAGCAATGATAGATTGCTTATATATTTGCCTACAATATTCCCTTAGACGACTTGTTCATAGAAAGAAGTGTGGCCAAGCTATGACGATTTAAAAAAAAAGTGGAAGTCGTACGAATGTACCCCACTCACGGGGTAGCTTCGTACATGTGTTGGGGTAGCTTCGTACATGGTGGGGTACCTCCGTCCATCATGATTAATAATGCTAGTTATAGAAAATTGACCGTTTATTGAATCCAAATTTCACGGAATCAGCCTTGGGTGTCTAAGTACTTAATAATAAAATAGTTTTAAATACAATAATTAGTTAACCTTTTTGTTTTAACATTATTTAACTTCTTATGTCCTATAAAAATGAATCAACAATAATATTTACCATTAGGGTAACAAGAGTCATAATATTTTTATGAATCTACTTAATGGACATTGTACATAGACAGATCTTTATGAAAGCTAAATGTTAGCTGTTCTTGCTGTAGAAGCAGATTTGGGTTCCGGCAATATAATATACGATGTCAGATATGTAAACAGTCCTTTCGTCTATGTTATTGGGAAAAACAAATTTCCAGGCGCCGGATTTCTTTCTTAAAAATGAAACTTTGTACCCAGTGGGACTATATTTTGTAATCACCTGACCTACATAGTGTTTGACAGATTTTTTCTTCTTGAACTTCACTAGAATAAAGCCTTTCTCTTTCACAAATTCAGTTAAAACTGGAGTTTCGTTCTCCACATCAGATCCTTCAGCAATCACTTTAATGGGGGAACAGGAACTTTGCCTCTTTCTTTTTGGTTTTTTTAACATATCTTTACCTGATATCAAATTTAATGCCCTCTTCATCTCTTTAGCTCTTTGTTTTATCTCTTGCTCTTGCTTCTTTAACTGTTTTGCTTTATCTATTTTATCTCGCCAATTTTTTTTCGGGAGTATCTGTTGTTTACCTTTTTTGGACTTTTTGGTCACATCTCTAGCCACTTTAGGGTAGGGTTGGATCATTTCTGGCGTTACTAATCCTTGAGCAGATGTCGATGGCAAATCAAGCTCAATCAGCTACGAAAATAAAGATTGTATATCATACGTGGGGTACATTCGTACAGTACGAATCCACCCCGTTCAGACCTGTACGAAGCTACCCCAGTCAAGAAATTTTACTAATATATTGAAAACAAAAATAACTGCTGAGATTATCTTCAAGTAAATGTCGAAATAATGAACTGAAATATGTACTCAAACACCATAAAAAATCAGTGTGGCAAATCACAATGGCAGCAAAACTTATAGAAGAAAAACACGTTTAAAGTTGCATCAAATTATTTACGCGAAGCGAAAACACGTAACGACCTATCACATCGAAGTCGGCGGCCGCACGGGCGAGCCACTCCGCGGTTAGATTATGCGTGTGAGTGAGCATCACATACACAGATACGAAGGCACCACTATTTTGCGTATTCGAATTATGGCCGTTGTACGAATGCTCCCGGTGTACGAATCATACCCACTCTCCCTCTCTAAGGAGACTCGTGTACAACTGACAGCTGTCAAAAGATTAAAAAAAAAATTTGGTAGTTTTAATAAATTTTCGCATTTCTGCTGACCATGCTCCAAAGCCACAGCGCAATGTAGAATTGAAATACTTAACATAAATTTAAAAAATATATTATTATTTTTATAATGACTTTATTATAATTTGCATACTTTCAACTATTTCTTTAAAATAACATAGATTTGTGCAAATTAATTTTTACCATTTTTCTATGGTGGAAATAAAATTAAATAAAATTGTGGCTAAATAGCTGGCCGGCTACAGAAAAAAAATAGCGGAAAAGCGGCACTTCGAACTTCATTCGTTTTTTTGAGTTGTATGTAGAGTTTTGTTTATACGTCCGTATAACATAGATATTGGGTTGAGGAGAAAGTTTCTTCGCATTTTGTATGAAAATTCTAAACATTTTTTCATATAGTTTATTAACATTTAACTAAAGTATGTAGGTACCATTCTGTTCGATAACTTTTTGCCATCTTGTAGGTAGGGACATGATCCCATTGCTATAGAAATTTTGGGGCTTCTGGTCAAAAAACTGCGTCAAGTAGTTTTGGCAGCCCTCTCGTGATGTTAACCTGACACTGCCTAAAGAATTCTGAAGTGACCGAAACAGGTGGAAATCTGCTGAAATTTTGGAAATTTAAATTTAAATAATGCCGGCAATTTTTGCTGAGTGGTTAACGATGTGTGAGGTCTAGCCTTATCATGATGAAAAACCACACCCTTTCTGTTGATTAATTCCGGCCGCTTTCTCTCAACTTTTTGCTTTAATGTTATCAGTTGTTCGCAGTAGAGTTCTGAATCAATGGTTCTACCTGGTGGTAATAGCTCATAATGAATGATGCCCTTCCAATCCCACCAAACACACAGCATCACCATGTTGCGAGTTAACCCGGGTTTTGCCACAGTCTGTGAAGCCTGACCGGCCTTTGACCACGACCTTTTTCGCACGTTCTTACGATTAAATTTCTTCAAAAATGGTTCAGTTTCATTACGGTCGTAATGAAGAATCACAAATGAGTAGGTACACGGTTCATTAGGTTTCGTTCAGTGAGCTCGTGAGGTACCCAAATATCAAGCTTTTTTGTGTAGGTATCAATTTTTTTTCAAATGGGCCAAAACTGTTTTGTGGTCAATTCCCAGTTCTTCAGCTACTTTGTAACTACTGATCTTCAAAATTTCCGTATTGAAAACGCTTAAACCAAATTTGTGCTACTCTCACCGACACTGTACTAGGTCCATAAACATCGCAAATGTTTTTTCGTGGCTGGCGTTGCATTTTTCCCTTTTTTGTAGTAAAATTTTAAAATGTATCTAATTTCTTCATTAGATTCACTCATCTTGACGGTAAGACAAACAAATGAAAATCACGCATTTTTCTGATTTGAATTTGGAATTATCTTCTTTAAAATTTCAACTTTACATGATACCAAAACCAGCCAGGTACAAATAGTATCTATAGCCAAAGAGATTTCATAATTTCATTACATTCATTACATTACATACTATTATGCGAAAAGACTTTTTCCCCAACCTATTATGTACTAACACAATGAGTTCAGTAGATTTTTTCGTTAGCTAATTAATGTTTTTAATATTCTTTCTTATATTCGTAGCTTTTCAGCTTAGGGTGTACGTTGTGTTAAAGACTTGTTTAGTCCCTCGCACTATTGGCGCCCTCACCTACGCTAGGGCGCCAAACCCCGTCTCGGGACTAATTAAGTTGCGTTAACAATGTACTATTACGCAACAAAAATGTTAACCGGCTTGTTACAAAAAATAACTATTAACGTTCATGTATTGGACCACCACCGCATTGGCAGAACGCTTGTCTCGCAGAACGCCATACGAGAGGTCGTATGTTTGATTCCTCATGTATGATGAATTTGTTTTCAAAGGAAGCGGGACCTTTGTGAATCGTGTTATTGTGAAGGAAAACATCGCGAGGCGACCTGAATGCCTGAGAAATAATTAGCCCCTACTCTCTCTATGAGAGAAGGCCACCAGGCTGCCTACACCCAGATAAAACTATATAAATAAAGTACACATTCAGAGAATTGTCGAGATGACCTCTGTGGCGCATCGGTTAGCGCATCTGCCTACCAAGAGAGAGGTCCCGGGTTCGAAACCCGGTTGGGGACAAATGAAGAAACCCAGGTCTTGGATGTTTACATGTTTGTGACGTCGCGTCGCTGTTGCTGGTTCCCACGACACAGGATATCCTAGTGTGGGGCCAGAAGCAATGTATGTGCCTGTAAGTAAATGTTATATTTGTTATGTTATCAAACGTTAATAAGAGTGTCTATGAAACGTGTTATTGAAATACCGCACACCCAATAAATATCAAAATCCGTTTCTTCATCACCATTACGAAAATCTCAAGCAATATGAAGCTTCAAATTCTAAATTCATTTTCATACCCCGTCAAGTTTTCTGACCGTGCACAAGAATTTTAAACGGTTTTTCTAGTTTAATACGTTATTTCAATTAGATATTGCATATTTACCGTGTGTATGATTTCTCATTCAGGAACATGCACATAGTATCCTTTTTTGATTGCTAGAAAGCTTCAAACTCCAGTAGGACTCCACATATTTTTTCAAGGTTTGTGGAACCAGTGATAAATGTTTCTAAAGCTTCAAGGTGAGTCGTTATTAATCTTACGACATCCTAATCAGTTGCAAAGATCTAACACGGTACGTCTATTCATTCTTTTGCTTACATGTAAAGATTGTCGTAAATAAGAACCCCGCTTCCGTGCCTCCTCAAGAAAGAAACGGCCCGAGTCACGACAAAATTATAATAAGAATTTGATGGGACAGCATTGTGGAATGTTTTTGAACCTACCGTAACTGAGATTTATTAACTGCTCTGTAATGATATTTCGTTTTTACTTCGACCTTGCCAAAGGCGAAGGTAGGGCAAAGTAAAACCGTTTATCGCAAGTTTCTCAAGTTCAAGAAGACGATTAATGGTTCTCATAATATATGCCGCACCAGCGATGGCATAACCCCACATTTTTACTGGGAATTCATCGCTTTTATTACTTTGTAGTGCACAAACACAGTTTTCTGTCTGATATACGGGGTGTTACAAAAATTGTATGTCACTACAAGGTGTAGTAGTTCTACTCTGAATAAGTAGGTAACTACTTACAATATTATATTAAAATTTACTACCTACAATTTAATAGAAGGACATAATAAAATTAAATATAATATTGTAGCCTATATAAAGTAGGTATACGTTCCAGCAGCGTCTTCCTGCCACTTGGATGAGATCTTCTGTCCATCTTGTGGCTGGTCGAACCGGTCTTTTCGGAAACCCATGGAGGAGGTACCTCCTACCTAAGGCCCAATGTAGTAAGAGAAGTACAAAAATCATTGTTGTTTTCAAGGTTGGGCCGCACGAGGCTATGTCGAGCAGTGGACTTCTTGTGGTTGAATGATGATGATCATTGAACGTTATAGGGTTTATAGGGTATTTATAGGGTTATTACCCTATTGGCCTTCTCTCAGAAGGAGAGTACCTATGGGTTTAATCACCACGCGTGACCACCACGGTTTGGCAACTGAAGACTCCAGGGAAAAAGACGAACTTGTCACTTTTTTTTCGAAACTAATCTGTGAATCTAATTTTGTAGGGAATTTCCGGTAGGTACTATACAATGATAGATCGAACAGGGTTTGACGTTTAAATATAAACTTAAAGGTGGGCTAAAACTTGAAACATGCGATATCTCAAAATCTTTGTTGCTTGACAAGTTCGTCTTTTTCCCTGGAGTCTTCAATTTCAAGCGTTGAGGACTAAACACTTGGTCATGTAACTAACATTTCTTTATTAATTTGTGTCTATGTGCTATTGTAACATTGTAAGTAATTTGTTACTGGATTTAAGAATTTGAAGACATTAACGTATTACAGGTAATAACTGCAACAATTATCCTGACATGTCATCATCAACCCATTAAGTATGTCCCCACCGAGGGGCACGGCTCTCTTCCCTGAGGAAGGTATAGGTCATACATACATACTCCACCACGGGGGCCAAGTATTCACAAGTATTATTCCTGCCATGTATTCACCAATAAATTATTTGTAGTTTGAAATAATTTGCCATTGGATAGATTATGTAGAGCACACTTTATTAGATATTGAAGAGTAGAAATATTCATTTCCAAAAATAAGATCCTTCCATAACACAACTCAAAAGCACTTCAATAGTTAATAGTCTGTAGTTGAGGCTTTTCTTTCACCTATGGACTATTTGAACTGTGTTTGAGGAGTGTTTTAAAAAAATCTTGTTTTTGTAAATGAGATAGAGTTTCTAAGCCTCCATTCTTTACATCATTGGCTTCACTCTGTGGGGTTGGATATTTCATTACGTTCGTATAATATTTATGGTTTAATTTATTGCTTACAAACCTGAGGATAGTCGCCGAAGAAACCGATGTCATCAATCGTTTGATCCAATATGGATTTATCTGCGAAATGTATAGACAATATTTACAATATTAACTGAGTAGGACCTATATTTTATCTACGATTGCCTTGCCCGCCTCCATAAAAATAGATTGCTATCACTTTGTTCTACTGTGACATAGCCTTCTTTGGGTAGCGAATAAAAACGCGGCATCCGATCGTATACCAATCGCGTGACCTTAGATTCTTTACTGAAGCAATATCCTGCTATATTGAATATTGAACTTGGAAATAAATAAAAGGATCGTTAAGCTAGATCGGTTGTAGGGACGGGCTTCTTTCTGCAAGTTTATAGTATGTCTGTTAATTCCATTACATTTTTGATTTAAGAGCAAATTAATTGAAAGTCAACTCGCTCGCGGTCTTGCTTTAGTCACATTCTACTACGAGCATACTACGAGCAGCTTCAGCCCTACTCTCACTTGCTAATGAACGTTGATCTCGACTTTCAGAATTCAGCCGTCAAACTCAACCGTATGAGTGTAAAATATGGCACCTAAAATGGCACTCGACGATTGTTTGTATTTGTGTTACTCAAGCATGACAAGCACTGGCACAAACTGCAGCAGAGAGAGATTTAGTAGAAACTTAAATTAGCATAAGTACATGAGACTTTCGCGCCGTCTCGCCGTAGTTCAAGGTTCTTTCATTAGAATTCCACGCGAACGATATCGCGGGCACAACTAGTGCGAAGTAAATTGCTATTTATTTGTAGGTGTATGTCACGTGACTCCAAGCATAGACGCAGGCAGCGGCACATGTCATGTGTCATGTCGTCATGTCACGAAGACAAAGACCGAGCAAGCTCCGTGCAAACGTGTGGGGCAGACACAGAAACGTCTATCGTGAGCGGTATTTTATTTCCATTTTATTTATCGCTTCGAGTATTTGCCTTTCTTTTTGCCACTTGGAAAATGGAGAGACTTACTTCCGTTTAACACGAAACTTTATGGTGACAATATATTTGCATGAGTTGACTTACGCATAATTTTACTGACGATTTCTAAACTGAGAATTTAAATAAGTAAATATTTAAGGGCCAGTTTCTGAATTGAGAATTTCGCTAAGTTACTACTTAACTGTAGTGCTGTCCCATCAAATGTCTCCGAAAAGAGGGTGACAGAACGTTCCTTAAGTATTTACATTAGTGAAGTTCTCAATTCAAAAACCGGCCCTAAGTATCAGTCAGCCTCTTCAGCTCTTCAGTATTTATTCAGATAACGGCGGCTAGGAAATTCTGGTGGCCGAAGGAGTGCCATAAATGCCTTTTGCTTGAAACAGTTAAAGTCTGTTTTTCATTTTCTTAAAATAGGTCTCAGCGAGCTGAACAAAAGTTATTATGACGCCAACAACAGCCAAATGTTTGTCGTTTCGGAGTTATATTTTATTGAAAATTTAGATTTTTATGATGTATCACACATGGCTATTAGGCTGAGGTCCAAAATTGCATTCCTTTGACAGCCGTAATATTTTTTTTTAGTTCTTCTGAAAACGGCTCATTCGATGCAAAAAAATGACGTGGTGTTACCGCTATAAAATATATAGGTGCACTCGGTAGATTTTTTTTTTACCGTGAATAGAAGACTCGTGTGACCAAAATCCTTATCACATCAAAGACATTAAAATTTTATTTTTATTAAGAGCAAAGTCTAAAAAAAACACCTACGTTCGCTGGTTATTGTAGAATTGCCCCACTATTCTGTATTTTGCAACATGAATTCAACTGTGAAAATGTGTAGAGTGCGACAAGTGAGTCATGGCTCAAGCCTTTGGCGGGAAACTTAAAATCTTTTAGTTGATAACCCTGCATATCGTCTGAATAAACCATCTTGATACTTTTGCTTAACTTGATTATTTGTTTAATTAGTTTGGAGTCTCCAATGAATTTTGTCCAAACATAAATAAATACAAACAAAACGAAAACATTAACTACATCAAAACCAACATTTCCACTCCACCAAAAACAGGGATAATAAAGATGCACCACATAAACTTATATACATTTATTAATGCTGAACCATAATCAAAATTTGATTCATATCTTTTTTCTCAACATCTTTAAGTTCTTTGACTAAGTGTTCGATCTGACGTTTAACATTTTCGTCATCCGACAGACCTTACAACAAGAAATATAATTCATGTTTGCTTTAAAACATTATTACTCGTATGTACATACTAAAACATAGGTAAAATTATGTTTAATAGTAACAAAAGTTTTTTTCTTGTTTAAATCGAGGACGAGTATCAAACCGTTTGGGCTGTACTACTTGCAGCTGAAATACCTAAGTTTGACAGTCAGAGTGTGGCCATATGAAGAATTCGAAATAAATTGCGTCCCAGGACTCGCTTGTCAGACTCTAGGTACGAATTTGGCAGTTCGGAGCAGATAGTCAAAATAATTGTGGAAAGTTTCTGAATTCCCTAATTAAAGCTTTTGTTTTAGCAGATTGAATTCCTGGGGACTTAAGACAAAACAACCGATGTCAGATACATTTAGGTAGGTATTTGAATCCCAGCGAAGCAGAATGGAGAACTTGGTATAAAAAATATACAGTGTGGCCCTGGATAAAGTGCAATCCCGAAAGGGGATGAAACTAGACCATGAATCATTGACTAGAAAAATATAAAAAAAAATTATAAAAAATTATTGTAGGATTTATTGGTATTTTAAGATTTTCATGTTTCATTAAGGACTCTATGTACAAAAGTATTGATTTCTTCCAAAATAATGGGTCTATTTCTTTGAAATAAAAAAAAACAGTATGCCTAATACCTGGCGATGACCATGAAATATTAAATAGTCCGCAAAAAAGTAACTATCTTGGGTAAAAAAATGTATTTTTATGAAAAAAATGATTTTTTTAGACGTTTATTTTAAAAAACTTCAAATTACTAAAAAAATGTGCCCTATAACTATGTAATTTTATAGCTTACTTTTATTCTTTACCATTTTAGCTTCCAAATAAAAAAAAAACAATGTTCTAACTAAAAAATTGGCTAGGTAGGAGTTATTTACATTTTAGTAGGTAATAAAAGTCAGACTTTAATCACAATAACTTTATTAATAAAATTATCCGTAATTTACAATTTTGCATTTTTATTTAATGCATTAAATGTTCAAAATGGCCTCCTCGATTTTGCAAGCACATTACTGCACGAATATTAATTTGGTTAGTGGCTCTGCGAATCATTCCTGGATCATTTTTAATGTCATTTGCGCACTGAATTATTCGGTCGTGCAACTGTGCCTCGGTATTTATTGGCGTGCTGTATACTCTTTGCTTCATGACACCCCATAAAACATAATCTAGGGGTGTCAGATCAGGTGAACGCGCTGGCCAGCCTACTGGCCCTCCTCGGCCAATCCACCGGTTCGGGTAATTTTCGTTCAAAAATCGCCGCACCTCCCGCCCATAATGTGCAGGTCATCCATCCATTTGGAGATACATACGCCCACGCCATCTCGTAGCCAGGGGAACATCTTCCATCAACATGGGTAAATTTTGTAGTAATTCTAAAAAACGTTCAGCATTTAGGGTTCTGGGTAAAATGACTGGACCATCTTGGACGATTATCTACATTTTCGTGTAAATGTTGTACTCGTTGGTAATGGAAAGGATGCAATCCCTCCTTTTTCAAAATTCGCCAGACAGACGTCTTCGATATGCCATGACGCAACGCTAATCGTCTTATGCTTGTTGTAGGGTCAGCAAACAGATCGTTTAAAATGGCCTCTTCTATCGCATTGTCAATAACGACAGCTGGTTGCTCACGGCGATCTCGTGCCAAACCAAGTCCAATGTTGGAGAGCCTCCTATGAATCTCTTGAAAATTTCGAGCTGAGGGTATGAGTCTGCCCGGGAAAGCATTTATGTATGCAGTCCGAGCGACTGTTGTGCGACCATGTGACATGCCATAATAATAATGCATGTCGGCTATTTCTCGAGGTGAGAACTCTGTCAATCGCGGCATTTCGTCAACACTTAACAGCAGAACAGGAACAGTCCAAACGTAACGAACAGTAGAAAACGTAACAGTCAACAATGTAACAAAAACTTAATAACAAATCAACGAGAACACAATGCGAGAACGAGAACAGTAGTAGCAGCGGCGAGAATATCGGAGCGACTGTGTAAGTCCTGTTTCGAACCCCCTGCCTCCCCTCCCCTCGCCTTCCCTCTACCTGAGTGTAGAACAAAAGGACTGCGACTGCCGAAGGGCACAGAGCAGGACGGAAACAATGGAATAAACGGTCTCTACCTGCACGGTAACACGATTAGGCTCCACTTTAAAAGTTCGTAGATAGCGTGTTTTTTTAGTTAGAACATTGTTTTTTTTTATTTGGAAGCTAAAATGGTAAAAAATAAAAGTAAGCTATAAAATTACATAGTTATAGGGCACATTTTTTTAGTAATTTGAAGTTTTTTAAAATAAACGTCTAAAAAAATCATTTTTTTCATAAAAATACATTTTTTTACCCAAGATAGTTACTTTTTTGCGGACTATTTATTATTTCATGGTCATCGCCAGGTATTAGGCATACTGTTTTTTTTTATTTCAAAGAAATAGACCCATTATTTTGGAAGAAATCAATACTTTTGTACATAGAGTCCTTAATGAAACATGAAAATTTTAAAATACCAATAAATCCTACAATAATTTTTTATAATTTTTTTTTATATTTTTCTAGTCAATGATTCATGGTCTAGTTTCATCCCCTTTCGGGATTGCACTTTATCCAGGGCCACACTGTATAATATAGGTAGTCGGAGAGGCCATGTTAAATAGAGTTTTTTGTCTACGACTAAAGTTTTCATATGTGAGCTGTCCAAAAGCCATGATTCCAGTCACGTGGTAAAAACGCGCCATACAAATCGGACTCAAACTATGACGTCACAACTAGCACGTACCTAACGCCTTGTAATGCATGGAGCGTCTATCAATATTCGAGTTATTTAGTTAAATAATATTTTATACATGTTCAGTGTCCACCCTTTTGAGAAAAAAGAAATCTAATTTATGTTTTTATTAATTATTTATTAGTACTAACTTATTTTTTTCGCATTCCTTATGACCCCGAAACGCCCGAAAAAAATATTTTTGTGGTTCTATTTTACAAAAAAGTTATTTATTCTATGTCTTCTGTGTATAAAAGTAATGCCACCTCAACGCAAGTTCCCCATTGCGAGCACAGCCAGCCCGCGCATAAAGAACAATTAAGGCTTCCTAACTAGTTGGGAACAAAACGCGTGTGCCATCAAGCGACAAATACAGCCTATAAACGGCTGGGAAAGTTCGGAACAGCCGAGATAGGCATCGCAATCAGCCGCCGTGGCCGGAACTAACCGATAAATTGCCGAGCCAACTTGGCGCAATAGTGCTACTGTACATAAATATTAATGTCGACGGAATTATCCTATCTAGGTACCTACAGAGTGTTTTAGAAATGTCTTGTCATTCTGTCGGATAAAAATAGCTAAGTATAGAAGACAGTAAACATTTGTTGAACGGTAGGAACGATATTTTTGAACTAAAACTTTCGTAAGCACAACACGAGCAACCGACGACGCGAGCTTCGTCTCTACTCACCATGATTAAGCTCTGCGAATCGGAGCGAAACCTGGTCGGACTCGTCCGATAAAACAACACCCGTAAGTTGATCCGGATTAAATGTGTAAAAAGGTAGGAACGATACTTTAGACCTTATTGAGACTTGTTCTGCTCATTTATTACAGATCATCATCAACCCATTATGCCCACACCGAGGGGCACGGGTCTCTTCCCTGAGGAAGGTATAGGCCATACTCCACGACGGGGGCCAAGTCCGGATTGGTGGAGGCTTGTAAGACTAGTGGCTGGTCTTGCTGTCAGAAGTTTTCAAGCCGCCTTAGGGCCTCTGACTTGGCTTAACGACAACTGCTTTGCCTGCTGTGGTTGCTGCTGCGGAACCTTAGGGTTCCGCGATACCCCTGTAGGGGTTCCGCGATACCCCTGTAGGGGTTCCGCGATACCCCTGTAGGGGTTCCGCACGACGCTCAGCCGAACTTAGTCGCCAACCACAACAGTAAAATTTATTAGTAGTAACTGTTACATTGTACTTTTATTATGCTTATTAATAAAGAATACATTGTCAAAACCATTGTTTTAATTGTAGGGTTCCGTCAAGTATTTCGCTTTCCAAAAGGGTTCCGTCACCAAAAAAGTTTGAAAACCGCTTTTATAGAGGTTTACTATGACTGACAGTTCGATAAGCCCACAGACAAGATACGCAATATACACATTTCGTATATCGTTGCGTACATAGATGTCGAACTGATATACAGTGTGTCCCTGGATAAAGTGCAATCCCGAAAGGGGATGAAACTAGACCATGAATCATTGACTAGAAAAATAAAAATAAAAATTATAAAAAATTATTGTAGGATTTATTGGTATTTTAAGATTTTCATGTTTCATTAAGGACTCTATGTACAAAAGTATTGATTTCTTCCAAAATAATGGGTCTATTTCTTTGAAATAAAAAAAAACAGTATGCCTAATACCTGGCGATGACCATGAAATAATAAATAGTCCCCAAAAAAGTAACTATCTTGGGTAAAAAAAATGTATTTTTATGAAAAAAATGATTTTTTTTGGACGTTTATTTTAAAAAACTTCAAATTACTAAAAAAATGTGCCCTATAACTATGTCATTTTATAGCTTACTTTTATTATTTACCAATTTAGCTTCCAAATAAAAAAAAAACAATATTCTAACTAAAAAAACACGCTATCTACGAACTTTTAAAGTGGAGCCTAATCGTGTTACCGTGCAGGTAGAGACCGTTTTTTCCATTGTTTCCGTCCTACTCTGTGCCCTTCGGCAGTCGCAGTCCTTTTGTTCTACACTCAGGTAGAGGGAAGGCGAGGGGAGGGGAGGCAGGGGGTTCGAAACAGGACTTACACAGTCGCTCCGATATTCTCGCCGCTGCTACTACTGTTCTCGTTCTCGCATTGTGTTCTCGTTGATTTGTTATTAAGTTTTTGTTACATTGTTGACTGTTACGTTTTCTACTGTTCGTTACGTTTGGACTGTTCCTGTTCTGCTGTTAAGTGTTGACGAAATGCCGCGATTGACAGAGTTCTCACCTCGAGAAATAGCCGACATGCATTATTATTATGGCATGTCACATGGTCGCACAACAGTCGCTCGGACTGCATACATAAATGCTTTCCCGGGCAGACTCATACCCTCAGCTCGAAATTTTCAAGAGATTCATAGGAGGCTCTCCAACATTGGACTTGGTTTGGCACGAGATCGCCGTGAGCAACCAGCTGTCGTTATTGACAATGCGATAGAAGAGGCCATTTTAAACGATCTGTTTGCTGACCCTACAACAAGCATAAGACGATTAGCGTTGCGTCATGGCATATCGAAGACGTCTGTCTGGCGAATTTTGAAAAAGGAGGAATGCATCCTTTCCATTACCAACGAGTACAACATTTACACGAAAATGTAGATAATCGTCCAAGATGCGTAATGTCGACGTGGATTCTAAGAAAAATTAGAGCTGACCCAAATTTTCCCAAACGCATTTTTTGGATGGACGAAGCGACATTTACCCGAGACGGCATTACAAACTGCAGAAATTTGCACCAGTGGTCTCACGAAAATCCACGATTGAAGCGGGCATCTACTTTTCAAGTAAAATTTTCAATAAACGTATGGGCAGTCTTAATCGACGACATTTTAATTGGTCCAGTCATTTTACCCAGAACCCTAAATGCTGAACGTTTTTTAGAATTACTACAAAATTTACCCATGTTGATGGAAGATGTTCCCCTGGCTACGAGACGGCGTGGGCGTATGTATCTCCAAATGGATGGATTTCCTGCACATTATGGGCGGGAGGTGCGGCGATTTTTGAACGAAAATTACCCGAACCGGTGGATTGGCCGAGGAGGGCCAGTAGGCTAGCCAGCGCGTTCACCTGATCTGACACCCCTAGATTATTTTTTATGGGGTGTCATGAAGCAAAGAGTATACAGCACGCCAATAAATACCGAGGCACAGTTGCACGACCGAATAATTCAGTGCGCAAATGACATTAAAAATGATCCAGGAATGATTCGCAGCCACAACCAAATTAATATTCATGCAGTAATGTGCTTGCAAAATCGAGGAGGCCATTTTGAACATTTAATGCATTAAATAAAAATGCAAAATTGTAAATTACGGATAATTTTATTAATAAGGTTATTGTGATTAAAGTCTGACTTTTATTACCTACTAAAATGTAAATAACTCCTACCTAGCCAATTTTTTAGTTAGAACATTGTTTTTTTTTTATTTGGAAGCTAAAATGGTAAAGAATAAAAGTAAGCTATAAAATTACATAGTTATAGGGCACATTTTTTTAGTAATTTGAAGTTTTTTAAAATAAACGTCTAAAAAAATCATTTTTTTCATAAAAATACATTTTTTTACCCAAGATAGGTACTTTTTTGCGGACTATTTATTATTTCATGGTCATCGCCAGGTATTAGGCATACTGTTTTTTTTATTTCAAAGAAATAGACCCATTATTTTGGAAGAAATCAATACTTTTGTACATAGAGTCCTTAATGAAACATGAAAATCTTAAAATACCAATAAATCCTACAATAATTTTTTATATTTTTTTTTTATATTTTTCTAGTCAATGATTCATGGTCAAGTTTCATCCCCTTTCGGGATTGCACTTTATCCAGGGACACACTGTATAATAAATTATGAATTGTTGTTTTATGAAACGCAGTCCAGAAATTATTATTTACATTAATAGTTTTATGTACTCAAACCGATACGTCGCAGATTCCCCTGTTTGCAACAAACTGTATAATAATTTTTGGATTGCATTTTTTCACAACAAGTGTGATCATTTTTTTCCGAATCTCACAGAACGAAGATGCGGGCACAGCTAGGGCTACGAAAAACATGAATGACGTCGAATAACGAAGTTATTATTCAAAGTTAAATAGCGTTTCTGGAATGGCTGTAGCTCGTTCAGAGCTTCGCGTGAGGTACTTTGTTTCTGAGACATATTTCACGCGTTTCCACGACTATTGCTACACTTTACTGTAAATTAAATGGTTCTATCTTTACAGAAAGTAAATGTGATTTAATGAGTTTTCTTTAAAGTCAGGATAGATAGATAGTGAACTCTATTGTACAACCAGCAATAAATCTTAGTAATGGTGTACAATTGGCGGTTTTATCGCTTAGAGCAAGTTCTTACAGACAACCCTTGGCGAGAAGAATATAATTTGTATCGGAATAAATCTCTCAAGATAAATATAGAAAATCTTGATTGCACTAAAAAAAGATATCACATACATATTTCTTAACGTAAGGCCATTGGTTTATTTTGGGTTATTTTCCTGGGGGCTCTTGCCCCTGAAAAGAGATGGTATATAACACCAAATTCAAATGCATGTTAAAGTAACCCAACATCCTTGGGTGGGCTGTGGGCTTAGACAATCGCTAGTTGACATCAACAGTTCACAGCATCCATAGTTAACATCACTTCGATTAAAATTATATTTATTTCTGTAGTAGTTTAACCTCTTCAGTCCTGACCTTGGAAATAACAATAGTTTACTATTGTTATTTTGTCGACACGGGACTGAGGAGGTTAATAAACGAACCGACATATTTTATATTGATTTGAATATCTAGGTACAAAAACGTAGAAGATTACTATTATTAATATATATATTATTATATTTTTTTATTTATCAATATACATACTACGCCAATATACCTACTTCAACCGAAACGCCGTAAACGTTCTCCACTATTGGTAATAACATCATAACTAAGTCTGTAAAATTAGAAACGGTTTGAAAATCCATTTAAAAAAAAGCCAAAAAAAAATTTTTCACGGTCTAAGAATAAAAAAAATATTCAAAGCGTATTCTGTTGGCGTGTTTGTGATGTTACCTCCCAGAGTGCAGTTGGGCTCCAATTATTGATGACACGTATGTCAATAAGGGGAGCCCACTGACGGTACACGCCGGTAACAATAATTAGTGACATAAGTAGCTATTGCATGCCTAGCTTACTCCCTGCTTACTTTGGCTTTCTTTTTGGCTTCTCAGACATTAGGACAGCTGCAGTCTACATGGAGAAATGCCGACGGCTTGCCATCGCTTTCTTACTAGTTATTGGCTAACAGCATCATAAATACGACCCTGGTAACTCAATCTGTTCTCAGTTTGGGGGCACATGGGGTTGCCAGGTGTCTGAATACAGGCCATCGTGCATCCTTCTGGGAGTGGTACTGTTCACTCATGGACTGGAACAATCCTGGCGGATGTTGCGATGGCTACTTCATGAGCCCTGTGGTCATGCTCATGAGGCTTCTTCACCACATGGTTGGCTGGTGCGAAGGGGGGGGGTTTCTTGACCACCTACGTGTTTGCCGTGCGTGGGAACCCGTACGGAGGGATGAAGGGATCCTGGTGGCTGAGCTGGGCCCCACCTGCGGGTCGGGTATCGGCAACACTCCACTTTGGCCCTAATTTCCTCCCACACGGGAGGTCGCAGGGGGAGCCAACTGCGATCAATCGGCTCGGTGCTTCCGTTGGTTACTTGTGGACGCGCGAATGTTATCTTAACCTTGGCGCGTCCGTGGGGAGCTGGCGGGCATCTTGGCGAGTGTCCTGGGACGATGGGGTCTGCAGATAGCGGAGCTCGGTGCCTACGCCATCCTGAGGCGTGGGATCACTCAGCGCCGTGATTCTCGTGGACAACTCATCCTGGGGCGCTATACCTCCTAGTAGCCCTGGTGCCTGAATAAGGCATCCCCAACGTTGAGGACTCCAGGCCGGGTGGGGATCTAGGATGGTGAAGATTAAAGAACCTGACATGAAAACTTTGCAGGATAAACTCATGGGCTTGACCGACAAGGGCGAGCCTTCTCAAGGTCGCGTACCCTCTGGGCGCGTGACTCAAAATGCTAGGGATAAGGCTGTGGAAGGGAACTCCTCAGCTCGGGGTGGAAATGTTGCCTCTCGGGGCGACGCCCACGTCCGGGATGAGAGAGGAACCATCCATGGCAACGCTTTGGGGGATGGGCGCCGGAAGGCGACTCCACAGTTGCCAGGTGGCGGGGACGTCAACAGACCAGGCGTCGCTCTCGGTGCTGGACCTTCTAGGGCTGGCACTGATGCTTCACTGGCTGTGGACCGAACCGTCGCAGCGGCGACCACCTCGAAGAAGAAACGGCTCAGCGGCGCCCAAAAGAAAAAGCGTGCGCTCGAGCGACAAAATGCTGCTGAAGGGCCCTCAAAGAGGGCACGGGAAGTCAGCAATGAGGCCACTGATCCCGCGGGTGTCGCCAAGAGGCAGAAAACCCTGTTTTCGGCCACTTATAAGGAGGCATTAAGCGGTCGCAAGATGGCTATAATTGCTGATGGCGACCCATCGAGGATCACACCGGAGGCGGCTCAATTAATAAAGGCAGCAGTCTTTGACTTAATTGAGGCGTCGCCGGACCCGCTCCCTAATATTGAGGCAGGGGCCCTCATCGCGGGGGCACTGCATATCCTATGCGAAGGGGACAGCGACGCTCAGTGGCTGTGCGGCCTCAACGGAAAAACCGTTGGGGACGTAAAGCTACGAGTGGTTGACGCCAAGGATTTGCCCAAACCAGTGAAGCTGGCCTGGAAGACCAGGAACAACTACACGTTGGACATTTCCAGGGTGTTAGCTCTAATGTAGCGCTACAACCCAGAGCATAAGACCCGCGAGTGGAAGGTGGTAAACTCGCAGGAGGACATAACGCAGGGGACCGTGCGGCGCATTGTCCTGGTCGACCAGGACTCTGCCAACTATATCAAGTCGCAGGGGTACTGTCTCCGTGCGGGCCTCAATAAGAGTTTCTTTAAACTCTTAGAGGAGCCTGTAGGTGGGGCCTCTAGTGGCTTGAGGGCTGCACCCGCTGCCAAGGCAGAAGCGTGCACCGCTCCTGTCGTAGAGCTGGCGGAAGGGGTTTCGGTGACGGTGGATGGGGTATCGGCGAGGGAGAGCGCTGAAGTCACGGTGACTCAGTCTCAGCTGCAAGTGGCCTCATCCCCGAAAACCGATGATGTCCTGGACGTCTTTGACGGCCTGGAACTAACGTCCCCGCTGACTCTCGATGAAGCGACGGCAGAAGGCTTGGAGGGTGGTCACCAACTGGCTGCCCCCAGCGTCCTTTAGTTACCCACAAGGATAGCCGAGCTAAGGTGCGTACAGATTAATCTTCACCACTGTAAGGCGGCTATGGCCCTTCTGGCCCGCCAGCTTAAGGAAAACAAATTCGATATTGCCCTACTACAGGAACCTTATTTATATAAAGGAGCTGTTTCAGGCTTAGGTAGGATAAATGGCTCTATATTTTACCACCGTTCTACAAACAATACAAGGACCTGCATTTATGTCAGGAGTGGCATAAACGCAGTCCCTTTGCAAGATCTTTGTTGCAGGGACCTTACGGCAGTTAAGGTCGTAGCAGGAGGGCGGGGAGCAGACAAAAAGCCAGTAGTTATGGCATCTGCATACCTGCCCTTTGAACAAGAGGACCCCCCTTCAGCTGCGGTAAGAAATTTAACTAACCATTGTAGTAGAGAGGGATTAGATCTTATCTTAGGCATCGATGCTAATGCACACCACACTGCTTGGGGTAGCACTGGTGTGAACAGGAGAGGTGAAAGGCTACTTGACTTCATAGTCAGTGCACCTTTACAAATTCTCAACAAAGGTAATAAACCAACATTTATCAACTCAAGGAGAGCGGAAGTCATCGACGTCACGCTGGCTTTCAATCGGGCTAGTAAAAACGTCACTGGGTGGTGTGTCTCTGATGAAATCAGTGGATCAGACCATCAGTACATCTGCTTCAGATACTGCATTGAACACTCTGTTCAACGCGTGACAAGGAGAAACCCACGTCACACCAACTGGGAATCTTACAAAAATGACCTAGGGATTGAACTAGGTGCTGCTAAAGGAAAGCTCAATTCTATACTCGACATAGAATTTGAAGCTGACAGAATAGTCCACGCTGTTCATTCGGCATGGACAAATAACTGCCCCGAGAAGAAGAGCATGGGCAAAAGGGAGCCCTGGTGGACTTCTGAGTTGGAATCGTTGAGACGAGAAACACGCAGAGCATTCAATGAAGCGAAGTCTACGAAAGACTTCAGTAAATACTCTCGTGCCTTGACTCATTTCAACCGTGAGATCCGCAAAGCTAAACGCAAATCATGGAGAAATCACTGCCAAGCAGTTACTTCTGCCCCGGAAGGTATGAGACTCTCTAAGGCCATAACCACAACTAGGGCGCAGCAGCTCACCACCGTCAGAAATGATGAGGGTAAGCTAACAGAATCTGGTAGAGATACACTAGTCATTATGCTCAGGACTCATTTTCCAGATTGTAAACTCGTTAATAAAGGCTACCAGGAACCAATTGGAAGTGATGACCTTAATGTTCGCACATCCAAGTGGGACTGGGATGCCGCGAAGAAGGTGGTAGACGAGGAAAAGCTGTCAGGGGTCCTTGGAGGATTCCAACCCTTCAAATCGCCTGGTCCTGATGGCATTTATCCGATCCTACTTCAGAAAGGTGTCAAAATCTTGAGACAACATCTGTGCAGACTCTTTCGAGCATGCATTGCCTTTAGCTACACCCCAAGAATCTGGAGGGTAGTAAAAGTGGTATACATACCGAAAACGGGCAGAGAATGTTATGAAGAAGCCAAATCTTACAGACCGATCAGTCTCTCATCTTTTCTGCTTAAAAGTCTAGAAAAATTAATAGACCAATATGTCAGAGAAGGCCCGCTCAGAAAGCGGCCCTTTCATGAACTACAATGTGCCTATCAACAAGGCAAATCTACGGAGACTGCCCTACATTATGTAGTCTCAAAGGCGGAATACGCAGTGGAGAACCAAGAAATATGTGCTGGCGCTTTCCTCGACATAGAGGGAGCATTCGACAGGACTAGCTTCGAGGTCATCAAGAAGGCGGCCATCGACCATGGAATTGAGGCAACTTTAGTCAAGTGGATTGATGGTATGCTTCGGAAGAGGATCATTACATCGTCACTGTTAGGCGATGATGTCAGTGCGTTAACCACCAAAGGATGTCCACAGGGCGGGGTTCTTTCTCCCACACTGTGGTGTCTTGTGGTCAACCCTCTTCTACAGGATTTAAACAAAAGTTCGTTCTATACTATAGGATATGCGGACGATTTAGTAATACTAATCAATGGCAAATTTCCTTCTACAGTCTCGGAAATCATGCAAAGAGCACTCAACAAAGTTGAAAGGTGGTGCATGGATAATCAATTATCCATAAACCCGACAAAGACGACGATCGTACCCTTCACACGGAAGAGGGACTTAAAAAATTTAAGGACCTTGACTATGTACGGGCAGGAACTGAATTGGTCCACAAATGTCAAATATTTGGGTGTAATACTAGATAAAGAGATGCTGTGGAATACCCATGTGGAAAAGAGCATTGAAAAAGCAGTTCGTGTTTTTAATATGCTCAGATCTGCTTATGGCAAGACCTGGGGTCTGCGACCACAGGTTGTTTATTGGATTTATACCATCATTGTTCGGCCCATACTGACATACGGCAGTATCGTTTGGTGGCCCAGAACTAGGTTAAAGACTTGTCAACAGTCACTAGAAAAACTTCAGAGACTAGCCTGCATGGCGACAACAGGTGCATTTACGACGACGCCAACGCGCTCGTTGGAGGTGCTGTTAGACCTTAAACCACTTCACATTATGATCCAAACAGAAGCGGCAAAGGCCTTATACAGACTAGCAGTCAACGGTTCATGGAATTTCAACATGCCTAAAACTAGGCATACAAATTTGGTAATTGGACCTCAACTCGAGAGAATGTTGTGTATGGGGAGTGACAAAATGTTACGCGTGCACATCTCAAGGACCAAATACAACATCTTTATACCCACCAGAGACGAATGGAGGCATGGTCTGAAAACTACTGGACCTGACACGACTTCATGGTTTACTGATGGGTCGAAAATGCCATCTGGCACTGGTGCTGGCATCTGTGCACAGGACTTCAAAGAAAGTTTCAGTCTGGGGCAACATGCAACAGTATTTCAAGCGGAAACTTATGCGATCATTGCCTGTGCTCAAGAGAATATAAGCAGGAATGTCAAAAACAAAACTGTTCGTATTTTTAGCGACAGCCAAGCAGCACTCATGGCCCTAAAATCCCGCGTGGTAGATTCAAAGCTGGTGCTTAACTGTGTCAAGACCCTAAACAAATTGGGCTGCGACAACAGGGTGCAACTAGTCTGGGTTCCTGGCCACGCTGGACACATGGGAAATGAGGCAGCCGACGAGCTGGCGAGGGAGGGATCCGCGCAGCCTTTGCACGGCCCTGAACCATGCGTGGGGCTCTCATCGAGCACCATTAATTGTGCTATCAAAGCTGAGGCCAATGAACGGCACAAATGCGAATGGGCAGCCACTGAAGGACTGCAACATTCTAAAAGCTTCATTGGTGAAGAAATCGCAGGCTCAGCAAAGTTCATACTGCGGGGAGGACGACGTCGTGCGAGGGCGCTTACTGGCGCTCTGACGGGACACTTCTCGACAGGGAAACAACTCCACAGAATGGGGTTATGTCAAGACGACACCTGCAGGGCATGCGGTTTTGAAGTGGAGTCGATGGTACACGTACTGTGTGACTGCGATGTCCTTGCCCGAAAAAGAATGAGCCTTCTGGGAATAGCTTACCCCAAACCAGAGGACTTCAGGCACCTGTCCCTAAAGGGTGTGACCGACCTCGTAGAGTTCATCTTCGATTAGGCTTAGGTGTAAGGTCAAGGGGCAGACACAACAGATCCCACTGGGTCGAAGTGTCGCCGACTAATTTGTCGGCCCCCGCACGACTACTCGATAAGATAAGATAAGATAAGCGTATTCTGTACAATATTCTGTATGCGTATTCTGTAGTTGTATGTTGTATGTATGATATCGTGAATCATTGTCGCTAGTTAAGTTTAAATTGTTAAAATACCAGAATTGGGCATATTATCATAAGATAATTTTGGTATATAATTTGTGGCTTCCTCGAATTAGTAATTTCCATTTGTTTTAGCGATGAAATTGCTTGAAGAACTTTTTGGGGATCATTCATTTTATTGCGGAGGGCGTCGACTAGAACATAATAACGTTTCAGTTTTATTGGCCAAACTAAGTTTTGTGTCGTTTTAAACAACTCATTTGGAGATTTTTTCGAAGATTGCCAAAGGTCTATTAAAGTTTTTTTATGAGTTTAGTGAGTTTGAAGGCTGATCAATTCGCGATAGGATGGCTTGTGCCGCTCGTGCGTGATGGAGCAGTTTTCAAACCCCCTACACACAAACTTACAAATATATAAACTAATAAACTTTTCCTCTTTTAAATATTAGAGTACCTAGATAATCCCTGGTCTCTGTCTACCTCTCTGTGCTACACGCGTGAGTCTATGTGTGTAGAGTAGATAGCTACAAAAACTGTAGCTGTACTGAAACGCTACGAACTAATTTGGTGGTGTCCAAACTTCTACGAAACTCGTAGCCATACTTCGGAAGTGCTACGATATCTTTGGCGTAGCACTGAGAATCATTAGCCGTACAGAGTGCTACGAATAATCATAAAATAGAGCTAAGTACTACACTTGGAGCGATCCAGTAGTAAGCGCTGTGATACCATTTTGATGTACCTAATCCAACGTCCTTTAAAATATGCAGCTGTATAGTTCTCCTGGCATTATGTCACAATTTGAGATAACTTTTAAGGAATGTTGCATTGGTTTGGACATATTTGGCAAAAGGAATATTTTAATCGAATGCGGGTGGGAGAGCCGGCAAAGGACATAATAATTAAGATCAAATAGGATATAATAAGTGCGAAAGGCATTATAATAAGTAACTGAAACTGGCGTAGGTACAATAATTTATTGAAAGAAGTTTGTCAAAATCATGGAACGTTGCAAACTCTGGTCTCTACCTACGCCTTTGAGAAATAGTCGTGAGTTGACGTGATGTAATAAACTTAGAATAACTTACATCGAAAGACATCGTAGATAAGAGAGTACACGCATCTCATCTCTTGTTCATCTTCGAAGTTCACCTTTAGAGGCGGCTTGCTGAGAAGTTTAGCCGCTTTTAGTACCTGCAATGTTTTGTTGTTTAGGTAATTCCTGCATGAAGTTTATAAAATGTTATCTTTGAGTCGGCATTTTAAATATAGAATGGGTTTCAATAAACATGCATAATGCGACATCGGTAGAGCGCGTAAAGCCAGATTTTTATTTAATACCTAATATATAATCAAGTTTAACCTATTTCGGAAAAATATAAAATAAGGTAATAGCAAGGAAAAACAAAACATAAAGGGCACAGTTTGCGGCCTTGTTGGTAATAAATATTTATTCCAGACAACTGACGATGTAGAGCTGATTTTTATATAGGTATTAGAAGATTCAAAATGTTACAACCGCAAGCGAGATGACAGAGGGCAGATCAGCCTTAACTCTCTTTCCGCTTCTCTTATTCATTGCAGCTTTCGCTCTCTTAGATCACATGCGTTATACCTAAGTAGATAACTCTATTACAATGACTCAGAATGTTAGAATTTGCGGGCGAGAAACATAATATGTCAGAGGGTCAATCATCCTTAACTCTATTATGCGTTCTTCTTCACGATAGCCCTTATATCTTCTCTCGTGGTCTCCCCCTTACCTTGGCAATGTCCCAAGCCGGGCCGGG
Source organism: Yponomeuta plumbellus (assembly GCA_947310845.1). Lineage (NCBI taxonomy): Eukaryota > Metazoa > Arthropoda > Insecta > Lepidoptera > Yponomeutidae > Yponomeuta > Yponomeuta plumbellus. The sequence continues at coordinate 8,019,431 of OX371192.1, read as the reverse complement.
GCTGGTGGTGACGCTGACCGGAGTCGGCGCGCTGGGGCTGCTCACCGCCACAGGCTGGCTCCATGGTGCCCACTCTTCTGGTGGCTCCTGCTCAGCGCCATCGATATTCTCCTCGGTCCTGTAGATAGTTCCGAAACACAGCGTCCACAGACATATTACGCTAAGACAGACAAAAGCGAAGTTATACCTACACACACATTTACGTAATACGTGTACGCATAGCGGATTGTAGTAGTAAGTGACGTTTGCACACACAAATATTATTCACAAGAATAGTGCAACACGGACAATCGGCTAAGCATGCTGTTTTTGCATGCTGCCTGCGTTTTTCTAAAACCACCGAAAGACTTCAGATCATACTTTCTTTGGGTAAGATGCTATTGAACTTCATCACCTGACGTTTATTGACAAGGCAGATTAGGATTTCTTAAAATTTAATTCTATAGATATGTATACCTAGTTACCTACCTATTTATATTCAATGTACCTAAACATTTCTGAACACACCGTGTCAAACGTGAGGTTGTAATAACGTACAACTAACCATTCTTGGGGTCGAAGGTTGCCGAAAATTAGGTCTTCGACTATCATTACTAAGTTCGAACTATCCAAGTCATTATGTTGACATATAGCTAGGAAGATATTTAAAAAAACTAAAGGGCTTAGTTCGGCATGTTTCACTTTGAAATACTGTGCGCTCGATCAGTCGCCGTCCCCGAAGATCATTAGAAAAAAACCTGCTGGTAGAAAATGAACGTGCCTGAATTTTGAGTGACTATCACAGATTAAAAGTGACTATGACACTGACCGGGGTAGAAGAAAATAAAACACCGGCCAGCCAGCACCGTAATAATGAGGTTTGTGTTAGGCTGTCAGCGGTTCGCAGGTTCCCAACCTATTTACTGTTGACTGAAACGTGTACAGTCGAGTTCATAAATATATGAACACTTCCGCGGCTTCAAAAATATGTGTGCAAATAAGGTTACAAAAATATCTAGCATGTTATGCAATCAAAAATATATAAACGTTTTACTGGTCATAAATATCAACACAAGGCTTCACAAATATACATATAAACCACTAAAATTTATAAATATCTGCACAAAATATTGTCATATGTATGTCAACAACTATAGTTACATAAATATCTTTACATTAATTGGTCATTTTTATTAGGGCAAGCTGACCTGCAAATATATCTACACAAAAGACAGCCATATTTATGTGAACAACCTATAGGTACGAACTCCATGATAATCTTTTATAGAGGTTGTATATATATGAGTTCTTGATGGTCACTTATTTATCTAGTGACCGTAGTAGTGCAGAGTTTCTATTCCAGATTTTGTAGGACTGACACGCTTGAAATACCTATCTGTGACGTATTTTTGTAATCGACCCTGGATTTCTGAGAAAGCGATTGATAAGACATGATCTTCAGTTGACTGATATTTGTCTTGAGGATAGGACTTTACACGATAGACTGAACTCCCGACTTCTTCGCCAACGATGCCGGCTCTGTTCTACATTTTTTATCTGTTATCCAAAAATCATCTATGTATAGATTTAAACGCTAACAGTGTCTATACTGTTCACTTGGTGTATTCCCTCCGTAACGTTGATGGGTGGATGCAATCACCGACGTAATCGAATGGAGATGTTGCACGCGAACAGTGGTGGTGTAGCAACAACAGCTCTGCTACCGCCTTGGCCTGAACTGCTAGTCTATGCATTTTGAACCCACATAGGCAGTCGAGAATCAATTGGAATTGTGCCTTAGTTGCCGTTTTCAAACATTTTGTACAGTAGATTTAATATAACAGTACCTACTATTAGGGGCCGCTATTAATAGGTACGTTACCACTAAGAGCGCTGGGTAAATAGGTACCTAATCCTTGATTACATATATCTAATTCGTAGGTAACCTTTATTTCTCTCACCATCATCCACTTGTAAATCCACATAAAACATGTGATGGTTATAATTAAATTGGTACTTACTTAACCTGAATTTCTATATTTATAGTGGCCACAGAAAGCCGAGATACGTTTCGCCGATCTGTGCAACGCTAAATTCATTAAAATAATATTGAACATTTGATGATATAAATAATTAATTACCCAGACAGACTTAGTTAAGTAGTATGGCTGACATTACCCTTATTTTTGCTTAATTACTAAATAAGATATTTATATATGATGAATATGATGAAATTAACGTCGAACATACGAGGGCAGATAGGAGCTACCTAAGTGCTTTCAATTTCCAAATTGTACTTTGATCGTTAAGCGACGTTCTGCGTAAACTGCAACTTAAATAAAACAACCGGGCAACTTGAAGGTAATTTCCGTCAAAGGCTACACGCATGCATTGTTCGCAAAGAGACAGGTCACGGTCATACGCCGTGTACAAATAGACAGCCCATTACTGACTTTACCCCACGTGTAGATCCATACGTGGGCGGGTTGATACTGTTTTGTTGGAACTGTTTTGCTTTGTGCCAAGTAACACCATTCATGTGGACAAAGGACATACATAAGAAACAACGTGTGTGGGTGTTTCTTGAAACGAATACAAAGACAATAAAATTATTCTACTAATACAATGAACAGTGTACTTATTTTCCAAGAATTATACCTGGGCATTTCTCCACGGGGTCCGAATTTGACGGCCCGGCGCATAACATGTCCAGATTATCAAAATATACCCCTGTAAAAAATACTACAGTGTCCTCTAGGTTCTCGCCTACCTGGAGAACATGCAAAGTTTGCTGAAAACCGTTTGCAACTCACAGAAAAAAAATCTGAAATGGCTGAAAATTACCTTCGGTGGCTTGTCCCCAACACAAAACTTGACAATTTATAATTATTTCTATAAAACTCAGACTGTTTTTTGAAAATCTATTTATGTTCACATATTGTCAGATAGTTAAAGTACCTTTCATTTAGATATCATAAGAATCTAATCAATAGTTCGCCTACAATAGCAAGATGTTTGAGTGTCCCTTGCTTCTGCCTGAATTCGGTGGCACTTATGAACCAAGCGTTTCTTCGGTCGTAGATTACTCTAGGAATTCACGGTGTGGACGAGCCAGCATTCACCCCGCAGCGCCCGAGGTCAACGGACGGGTGATTGAATGAAAGTCTTGGGAAATATCAGGGTAAGTAATTCATTCTTCAGATTTGGTCCAGGGCATACTTTGACTTCGGTGAAGGGTTATTAGTAAGAATACTTATTGACTGTAAAATCTAGTGCCTACTGCATAATTTATGTCAGTGACTACTTTCTAGTGCCTTGAGCTGGGGTTGATACGTGGTGTTGTATAACAGTGAACTTGAAAAAACTATCTTTTCTGATTTCGGTGTGCTTGATTTCGGAGGCTTTTTGAGCACAGAAGTCAGAAAAACTTCCACCGAAGTCAAATTTGCCTGATTTCAGTGTATTTAGTTCGACTTTAGAGAACCGAGGTCAGATTCCTTACTTGTAAGTTTCAAGTAGGATATGCGCATTTGTTTTTTTGGAAAAGTAATCGCTAACTGTGAAAGAAAACATCGTGTGGAAACCTCCGAATAGTTTTACACGTGTAGATATTTTCTTTACTGTTAATAATAACGACAAAAATATGTTGTTTCTGTCATAATTGATTTCAATCAGATTAAAAACTGCTGCAGCAGCAACTACGTGCCTACGTTAACTTGAAAATGTGAAACATGTGTACCTATTCGTGTGTACATTTTTTCATGTGCATGTGTGTGTTTATTATGTCTGTGTTTGTGAATTATGTGAATGTGTCAACAATGGCAAGTTTAAAGTACCTACAAGAAAGAAAGTGCGTGTATTTCTTTAACATAGTTTTCTTATAGTTTGTGGTCAGTCGGTGTATACGTTTATGTAGGTATGTACAGTAGGCTCTACATCAACCTACTCTACCTACCATTCTATTCTCTTTGACAAGAGGTTGTGTAACGGACCAGGTTCCGTTCATGTGCTCACGATCGATAATATAATCTGAATTGTTTTTTCGTCGAGAGGTTTTCGAATGGAAGTTAGGAGGAACCGAGACATAGCTTAGTTTATTTACTTTTCCTAAATAAAATACAGCTAGTTATATTTTGTTCTTACATCAACAGTATTTGGTTGTGTTTAAATGGTGCAATAAAAATTTGGGGATGATAATTGGGGTTTGGTAACAACATCTAGTGACGAGGAGGCACACACAACTAATAAATATTGATTGTTGGAAACTCGCCAACTATCGCTAAATCGCGACACAACAGTTCACCACAATGTGCATACCTAGATGGCCCACTAGGTTGGGGCTAGGAAAGCTAGCTATATATATATATATATACTTAAATCTCTAAAATCACACTCGAAAACTTCCCATACTTTTAATTGACTGTTAGGTGCAATTACTGCTATCAAATTGTGACTTTGGCCCGTTTAATGATTCTCTGGTCATTTTCTGATTCCAGTGAATTATTGTCTGATGTCGATGCTTACAATCTGATTTCAGTGCAGGTAGTCAGATTTCGGTGTTAGTTTTTCTGATTTCGGTGCTGGTAGTCTGATTCCGGTGTACAGTTTTCTGATTTCGGTGTAGTCTGATTTCGGTGAGTTAAATATTTCGTTATATAACCGAGAATCTGGGTACCCAAAATATATCACGTTTTACAGTTTTTAGCCTTTTATTCAAAACAATCGATAAAAAAACGACCACCGAAGTTAGCCATTTTTGCTTCTTCTGGAGCAATGCCCACCTATTAGAAGAAGAAGAAGAAGAAAAGTGCTACTTTAGGTACAGGAAAGTGCTACTCGTCCTTCGTCAATATAAAACTACGAATTCCCCTAATTCCTTTTTATAAAAATAACTAACCAAACCATCACTCTGATCCTCATCGTTCGTCATCAACCCATTATGTCCCCACCCACTGAGGGGCACGGGTCTCTTCCCTGACGAAGTTATAGGCCATACTCCACCACGGGGGCCAAGTCCGGATTGGTCCACATCCGAGCCATAAATCCCATTTGGCTGTGTTAATTCAGTTAGGTAGGTACCTAATCTACGCATTCATACTTTTAAATTATTGATACTTGCTTTTCATCCAAAGTTTTCTGCAACTCAACTAAGAAGAAATACTGTTGGAGTCTCCACTCCTTGTCACTGGGCAAGACTAACTTCTCAGCTTCGCTGGTGTCGCCAGGTAGCCTCGCCGCCTCTTCCTCCAACAACAGTTGGGCCAACAACTTGGGGTATACGGCGAATATGTTCCTCTCACCAAATTCACTAAGAGCCACCCAGAGCGCGTTTGAATCGTATTTCTTCTCCGTCATATCAGGGAATACTCCGTCCTCGAAATGTGTTCCATAGAAAAACTGTGGGCTTGCACCGCAGTGAAGAAAGTTTAAGGAGTGATATATTTCGGATTGCTACTCAGTATGAGTATGCGTTTTGATAGCGATTTCGTGTTTAAATGTTGTCGCAACAATTCATGGTCTAGGATACATCGGCTATCTGTTGCTGGCGTCATGGTCTTGCCTAATACTCGTATAGTTTGTTTAGCAAAACTTAATTTATAATAATAAACTTAATCGATTCGCGTAAATTTTACCGACAGATCAGCTGATCCGAAGTCGATCGAAATGAGAGTAGCGAACGTTGTTTCGCTGAGTGGCGACAGCCTACTGAGCGGGCGCCACGAATGGCGGGCTTTCCAACCACTTGTTGAGTTCCTTAATTCAAAGTTATTATTGTAGGTACAGAAGTTCGTCTCTACAATAGATACAGAGACAGGTCTGTCGCACTCCGCAGGTATCGAACGCGTAAGTACCTACATGCGGCGGCCACTCCAATGTGGTTGATAAAGTAGGAAATCACGCAGGAGCGAGCAAAGACGCGCGCGCGATTCGAGTTACGCGGTAGAAAGAGAGGCAACATATAGGTAGGAATATAACTGTAGCTTTTTTCGCGCCGCGCGATCTGAATTGCACCTAATTGTATCGCTGCTAGAGTCCCTTTTTCTTTAATTGATTTTGCGGAGTGAATCCTCTGTACCTGTACTATTATGTATTCTGTGACAGAGATAGATAACAATACTTTCAGATCACTACGCGTAGGTACACAACTTGCTGTCCTTCTGTGCGTAGGCTAACATGGGCCATTGGAAGAGTGTTTCTCTGTCAGGTAGGGGACGAGCTGAAATGGCCCAAGTGTAAAGGTTGTCGGTTTTACAGTTACACGGTGACTATGAAGGTATTTCCTTAACCTCTGTAAGAGTTTCTCGGAACACCTCCCAGGAAGCTTATTACTTATGGAAGTTACCTACGCAATACATTTTGCATGTGATTTCAACTAGCTGTGTCTACTGGGGTCCTGCTGTTTGACCAAAAGTCATTTGGCAAAATTACACTTGACAAACAATGTTTGACAAAAAATGCTTTCGCCAATTGATCATTTTACTACTAATCATTTTACAAATGACTCACTTATCCAAATGATCAACACTTAAATTTACATTTTACAAATAATTATTTTACTTAATGAACATTTAACAACTGAGTTATCAGACAAAACTACTATTGGTCTAAAAACGTTTGATAAAATGTATTATTTGACAAATGTTTCGTTTATTAATCAATCTTACGAACGGGGGGTCGGCGATGTAAAGAATACGTGACAACAGAAATATAGGTGCGACGACGCGCGTAGCGAAGCGGAGCGCGTCGGAGCGTTAGGTTCTCTATGTAAGATCGAAAACAGACTCGACTTTGATGCGTTCAACATTTTGTTAAATGACATTTGGACAAATGCTTCATTTGCGAAACATATTATTTGGTGAAATTAAAAAAGGTCAATTGACATTTTAATATTCAAAACATTTAACAAATGTAGTGTTTGCTAATGGATCATTTGCTAAGTGAGTTTTTGTAAGATGATACTTTTGTCAAATGTCTCGTTTGCCAAATGAACATTTGGTTAAACGTTGTTTGTCGAATGACCATTTGTCAATAATTTTTTGGTCAACCATTAGTAATCCGTGTCTACTACTTGGTTTGCGTGGTATATTTATTAGGTCATACTTACAACGAGATTCCTAGCTAAATACAAAAGTAAGCGGTTCAGGAACTCTTTGCTCGTTGATAAATTTAGGGCATCTGGTAAAATATCTGTACCTCTAGGTATTTTTTAATGAAATTTGTTTGTCAGCTTGACAGCTTCACACACAACAAAAGTCATGCATTCACAATAATACAAACTCCTAAAATATTTCACAAATAGAAAAAAGCATAAATTGTTTTTCTAATATGTAGGTGTAGCTGCCAAGATGTTAGAAAAATAATGAATAGTGACGAGTCAAACTCGCAAGCCAATAAACTCTCCGACCATGGCCATTAAGGCTCACCCACTGAAGAGCGAAAGCTTCTTAGGACGTCAAAAGTTGTTCAAAAATGTGTGGACAGGTACCACCAGTAGCGCATCGACCAATAAACGGATTAAGCCAAAACAGCGAAAAATTATAAGGTAACAACGAACCTGACCACTAAATACATATGTTGACGACCTCTGTGGCGTAGCTGTTAGAGCATCTGCTTACCATGCGAGAGGTCCCGGGCTCGATCCCCGGCTGGGGAGAAAAAAAAAACTCAAGGTCTTGGATGTTTACATGTTTTGTAACGTCGCTGTTTCTGGTTTCCACGACACAGGGTATCCTAGTGTGGGACCAAAAGCAATGTATGTACCTGTATGTAAATGTTTATGTTTATGTTGTCATAATATTCGCCTTCCGTTCGTTATCAATTGGTGCCAACTCCTTGGCCAACTGTCTCTGTGGCAAGGTAACACTCTCCGAAGACTTCTATGGACACCTGTTTAATTATAATGAATGATACTATTGTTTTATTTCATAATTTATTTATTTAATTTAGCTTTTTCACACTAATATTTATGCCTGCCAGTTATTCTCATCCACCTCTTGTGATTGACTGGTAGAAAATGCTTATAGCATTTAGTCCGCCGCATTGGCACTGTATTGTTTAGTTATGCTCAATAAACGAATTAATAAAAATGACAACCATTATGTAATGTATTTATATTAATTTTTTACCCATCTCAGAAGATAGAATAGGTATGAAATCGCTATATTCTAAATTCATGTTGTTTTTTTATTTTAGAACAGCACGTATAGATGATGATAAGCCACCAGTTATACTTCACAAACTTAAACGCAAAATAAGACGGAAAAAAATGGTTAACGTTTGCAACAAGATACTGAACTACTGCGAAGAACATGGATTTGCTAAACATATTTTGGCTAAGCAGGTTAGAATAACAATGCTAATTATCGTAATTCTTCTCCGAAGTTTTATTTTTAACTTTGCTTTCAGGCTGAGGAAGGAGTATATGGAGTGAAGACTAGGGTCAGGAGAAAACGGAGGCGAATCCGCGTTAAGAAGGTAACCAAGAAAAATAGCATTCCTCATTCCATAGCTCATATGCGAGCGTTATACGTGAAATGCGAGAAAATGAGTTCGACTCAGCAAGGAACACCTCAGACTAGCCACAAAAAGAAACCACGGCGAAAGAAAAAAATTGCAACGGCTAGAAAAACAAGGACGATGCTAAGTTCTGAAACAGTGAGTTCGCGGCTCAATATAGAACTGTTGCAGCAGTCTATGAATAAAGATGATTGGCCCGAAGGCGAAAATGCACTTAGAGCTTCGATTAAACCGAATTCCGTAAAAGGTACCAAAATACCACCGAACGAAGTCCCCAAAAAAATTGAATCGGCAAAAGAATGCCCCAAAAATACTGCATCTGCAATAGAACGCCTAAATACTGCAGACTCCCTGAGAACGACTCGGAAAAGAAAACGGTCTACTCAATCCAATTCTTTAAGTTCTAAAATAGAATCCATTAAGGAAGTGATGACTCCCGTAGATTCCTCCATGGTGGTACCGCAAAAAAAAGTTATAGTAATGCCTCCGAAAACTGTTGAAATAACTACAAAATCCATTTTAAAAACAGGTGATACCAAACTAATAAACTCAAAAACTGTGTCGGTTTCCGAAAGCACTACGGAATCCATGGATTCAGTCCAGAAAAAGGTGACGGATTATGTCGCTTACCTAAAGTTGATTAACTCCCGCACAGAAACGGACCCTATCGACAACTTCAAAGAAGCCATGAGCGTAGTTGAATCAAGAATATCAATTCCCATCACTAGAAGAGTTCTCTCCAAAAAAATTACATCCAGTACCTCCGTCCCACTAAATATCCCAAAATTAAGTGCTACTGTTCGAAGCTTCTCATCAACACCTTTGACGAATGATGTGCAGTCTATGCCAACTACTAAAGACGTAGAAACAACAATATTTAATACAAAGAAAAATGTAGCAGTAACCAGAATTCAGTCAATGCAATCGGCGCCCTTAAATCCAATAGAAGTACGGAAAATTGTGCGAAGTGTAGAGTCTGCATCCTATCACAGTATCCCAGCATGCACTACACCGAGTAAGTTCGTTTTTGTATATTTTTTTGTTTTTATCGCTTTCTTCCATACAAAGTCTGAAACTAATTGAAGAACGCTGACTTGTTTTAATTATCGTCATTTGTGTAAAAAAAGTCCGCTCATGAAAGGCCTGGCCACGGGGGAAATGGCCCGCGCGAAAAATCGCGCGGCGCGAACGGCGGGGCGTCAACCCCGTGGCTTGCTACGTACATTTCTATGAGTTTGTTTTAGTCGCTAGTCGCAGCCGCGACACGCCCCGCCGGTACACGGTAACGACGATGAATGCCTCAGAGTTGTAGAATATTGCTACGATAATATGTCAGGCGCACTGATCTGCTTACCACTGTTTACCGTATGTACTGTAGTGAGATGGGTATGATCATTTTGATAAAAAATTGTCCGACATTGCTAAAGTCACCCGTAAATTTTAATGTAACTGAGCTGACCGCAAAAATGTAATGTTAGGGTGTTTAAGCTGTACAGTAGGTAGGTACCTACTTCACTCAAGTGTCTGTACATATTTAGGGTTTATTCGTAGCCTATGGCTTAAGTGTGATTATGTATCGGAATTTATAGTCAACGTTGAATCCAGTTTAGGCCACTGCAGTCAATCTATTGATGAACTGTGGGTTATACCACTTATACCTAAGTTAAACTATAGGTAAGTGTCAATTTCGAAATCTAGATCATTTTGGAGAAAAAAACCTCTTGCCGAGGAAAGGACGTGTTTGACGAAATTCACACATTTATTAATTATAAAATGTAACTATAATAGGGAATGGATGAAAATATCAGAAGTGCTTGATATTTTTTTTTGTGATAGGAATAACCTTCCTTAACGCGGGAAAAAAGTTTAAATTTTTTTGGCCCCGTAGTTAATTTTTAAATATACTTAATATTTTTCCATTCGTCGTTCTGGGCTTAGAACGGCATATCAGACATATTCCTTAGCCGCTACGTATGAAAAAAAAATCCACCTTGAAAAGCTGTCAATGTCACCACAGTTTTTTTTTTAATACGTAGCGGACCAAGGAATATGTCTGTTAAGCCGTACTGAGCCCAGAACTACGAATGGAAAAATATTAAGATTATTTAAAAATTAACTACGAAGCCAAAAAAATTGAAACTTTTTTCTCGCGTTGAGGAAGGTTATTCCTATCACCGAAAAAAATATCAAGCACTTCTGATATTTTCATCCATTCCCTATTGCTGTCACTTTATTTCTTTAGCGCTCAGTACGCAGTGCCTAAAGAAAGACTGCGTGTGCCCTACAGTTTAGTGTTTAACAATCAGTAATCTAATCACTGTCTACCGTGCAACGTATTCATTGTGTATGCTGTATTATAGCAGTGCCTTGATTAGGTACATATAACTATTTGCCCAAGAACTTTGTGACCACTTGCATTTAAATTATCAAAAATAATAACAATTTCCAGGTACGTCTTGGAGATCCTGCAATAACTACGGAAGCGCACCGTCCCGTATGAACCCATATACCAATCGGAAACTGCTCCCTGTGAATAAAATATCAATTCAATAAACATTGTATTGCCATTGCTACAACTTTGGTTACTACGAATAAAAAATGCTATCATTGCTGTTCCTACGAATATCTAGATTTTATAATGACTAAGTTCCTACATTTGCTTGGATGTCAAGTTTGCTGCGAAGAATATGTAAATGAAGCGAAAGTGATCTGTCAAGATCGTGGGAAGTGGCTGACCCTGGTCGTCCTCATCCTCTGCCTACCCCTCTGGTATATAGGCGTGAGCTTATGTGTGTACATATTCACTGTCAGCCTGCCAGTCAGTACAGTAGGTACGGCTTAGCGGCTTAGTTCATGACAATAATGGTGAACCATAAAGGTCAGTGAATGATCATCATCGCTATGTTTTATTCACTCGGGGAGCACAGTAATAGACCTAAGTAAATTACGACCATTACGACCTCTGTGGCGTAATGGTTAGCGCATCTGCTTACCATGCGAGAGGTCCCGGGTTCGATCCCCGGCTGGGGAGAAAAAAAAACTCCAGGTCTTGGATGTTTACATGTTTGTGACTTCGCTGTTTCTGGTTCCCACGACACAGGGTATCCTAGTGTGGGGCCAGAAGCAATGTATGTGCCTGTATGTAAATGTTTATGTTTTATGTTTTATGTTTAATTTTCATATCGATCACGGTATTTTTCCCAAGACAGTACAAGAACTCAAGTGGCAGCCGGCGACTGTTATTCGTTCGTACAGTCGAGTTCATAAATATATGAACACTTCCGCGGCTTCAAAAATATGTGTGCAAATAAGGTTACAAAAATATCTAGCGTGTTATGCAATCAAAAATACAGTGTGGCCCTGGATAAAGTGCAATCCCGAAAGGGGATGAAACTAGACCATGAATCATTGACTAGAAAAATATTAAAAAAAATTATAAAAAAATATTGTAGGATTTATTGGTATTTTAAGATTTTCATGTTTCATTAAGGACTCTATGTACAAAAGTATTGATTTCTTCCAAAATGATGGGTCTATTTCTTTGAAATAAAAAAAAACAGTATGCCTAATACCTGGCGATGACCATGAAATAATAAATAGTCCGCAAAAAAGTAACTATCTTGGGTAAAAAAATGTATTTTTATGAAAAAAAATGATTTTTTTAGACGTTTATTTTAAAAAACTTCAAATTACTATAAAAATGTGCCCTATAACTATGTAATTTTATAGCTTACTTTTATTCTTTACCATTTTAGCTTCCAAATAAAAAAAAAAGCAATGTTCTAACTAAAAAAACACGCTATCTACGAACTTTTAAAGTGGAGCCTAATCGTGTTACCGTGCAGGTAGAGACCGTTTTTTCCATTGTTTCCGTCCTACTCTGTGCCCTTCGGCAGTCGCAGTCCTTTTGTTCTACACTCAGGTAGAGGGAAGGCGAGGGGAGGGGAGGCAGGGGGTTCGAAACAGGACTTACACAGTCGCTCCGATATTCTCGCCGCTGCTACTACTGTTCTCGTTCTCGCATTGTGTTCTCGTTGATTTGTTATTAAGTTTTTGTTACATTGTTGACTGTTACGTTTTCTACTGTTCGTTACGTTTGGACTGTTCCTGTTCTGCTGTTAAGTGTTGACGAAATGCCGCGATTGACAGAGTTCTCACCTCTAGAAATAGCCGACATGCATTATTATTATGGCATGTCACATGGTCGCACAACAGTCGCTCGGACTGCATACATATCGCCAGACAGACGTCTTCGATATGCCATGATGCAACGCTAATCGTCTTATGCTTGTTGTAGGGTCAGCAAACAGATCGTTTAAAATGGCCCCTTCTATCGCATTGTCAATAACGACAGCTGGATGCTCACGGCGATCTCGTGCCAAACCAAGTCCAATATTGGAGAGCCTCCTATGAATCTCTTGAAAATTTCGAGCTGAGGGTATGAGTCTGCCCGGGAAAGCATTTATGTATGCAGTCCGAGCGACTGTTGTGCGACCATGTGACATGCCATAATAATAATGCATGTCGGCTATTTCTCGAGGTGAGAACTCTGTCAATCGCGGCATTTCGTCAACACTTAACAGCAGAACAGGAACAGTCCAAACGTAACGAACAGTAGAAAACGTAACAGTCAACAATGTAACAAAAACTTAATAACAAATCAACGAGAACACAATGCGAGAACGAGAACAGTAGTAGCAGCGGCGAGAATATCGGAGCGACTGTGTAAGTCCTGTTTCGAACCCCCTGCCTCCCCTCCCCTCGCCTTCCCTCTACCTGAGTGTAGAACAAAAGGACTGCGACTGCCGAAGGGCACAGAGTAGGACGGAAACAATGGAAAAAACGGTCTCTACCTGCACGGTAACACGATTAGGCTCCACTTTAAAAGTTCGTAGATAGCGTGTTTTTTTAGTTAGAACATTGCTTTTTTTTTTATTTGGAAGCTAAAATGGTAAAGAATAAAAGTAAGCTATAAAATTACATAGTTATAGGGCACATTTTTATAGTAATTTGAAGTTTTTTAAAATAAACGTCTAAAAAAATCATTTTTTTCATAAAAATACATTTTTTTACCCAAGATAGTTACTTTTTTGCGGACTATTTATTATTTCATGGTCATCGCCAGGTATTAGGCATACTGTTTTTTTTTATTTCAAAGAAATAGACCCATTATTTTGGAAGAAATCAATACTTTTGTACATAGAGTCCTTAATGAAACATGAAAATCTTAAAATACCAATAAATCCTACAATAATTTTTTATAATTTTTTTTAATATTTTTCTAGTCAATGATTCATGGTCTAGTTTCATCCCCTTTCGGGATTGCACTTTATCCAGGGCCACACTGTATATCAACGTTTTACTGGTCATAAATATCAACACAAGGCTTCACAAATATATAAACAAGTAAAATTTATAAATATCTGCACAAAATATTGTCATATGTAAGTCAACAACTATAGTTACATAAATATCTATACATTAATTGGTCATTTTTATTAGGGCAAGCTGACCTGCAAATATATCTACCTACACAAAAGTCAGCCATATTTATGTGAACAACCTATAGGTACGAACTCCATGATAATCTTTTAAAGAGGTTGTATATTTATGAGTTCTTGATGGGCACTTATTTATCTATATGAAAAGATTTATGAAAGATAACTTCATGATGTCACTGTCATAATCATAACAACCGTCATCGTGCCATGTAAGAATTGCATGTAAAGTTTGTGTATGGCATGCATAGGTATGTGCTGCGAACAAAAATGTATAGACTCATTTTTGCCTTCTTCAAAAATTGTTTACCCAGACAACCACCAAATTGAATTTGTACAAGACAATGAAGAATGTTAACTAATTTTAATTATTAGCACTCCATATTCTCTGTCAAAAATAAAAAATACTAGTGAAAGAATTACTTCGATACGTCAATTAGTTTCCGATTTAGAAGTAAAACAAGTTGTAACCGTACGACGCGGGCGCGCGGTTACGGTGTGACGTCATCGCACAACACGCTCAGTCTGGCTCATCCGCTCGCATTCGCGCGCCCTTGCCGTCGAAATACCTAAATACTTTTAAAAATGTCCAATCCAAATACAATGAAATCATGTGTTGTACCTAAATGTAAAATACAACTACCAATTCGCCGGAAAAGTTGTTTTTTATAGTTACAAAAGACGTTATAATGCGAAAAAAATGGATAAAAGCTATGAAGAGGTTAGATTACATAGATAGACTAGATAGATAAGATTAGATTAGATAAAGGTGTTATACAACTTGTTCCTAAATATTTAGCTTTAATCATTTTCAGTTTGGTACCAATACCTGAAAGCTTAGATTTTTTCCAATAATAGTTGGTAGCAGTAGTTGAAGGCTCCTGGCTTCGACGATGTAGCCACATTAAAAATGCTATACCTAGTATGTTTACCTTTGCTGGCGGCATATTAAAATAACATAACATTTACATACAGGCACATACATTGCTTCTGGCCCCACACTAGGATACCCTGTGTCGCAATCTTCGCAGGTTACGTTTAAAACTTCTTGATCCTTTTCATTGCATTCTAAACTGCAATGATAAGGTGTGGTACGTACGCGGTGTTCTGGCATGATTCTACATTTAACCGTATATACATCACCTACTCTTTTTACTTGAACAAAACCAATAGAATCATCGCCATAGCTGTCTCTTGCCGACATGAAAAAATTAATGGTAGGTAACTAGGTACTTCTACTATTTGAGTTACATTCTTCCATTATGACATTAGTTGGGTACTTTGTTTTGATAAAACAATTTATAACAGATAAACTATTAAGCATAACTAGTAGCACGGAAAGTTGCTCAGCTTTGCATTTTGTGGGTTAAGAACCAGTGTAGCGAAAGGGCAAAAATTGTAAAAATTTTTTTTTTCGCCATTCGCTTTTAAATCCTTCGTATTTTTATGTGCCAAAAAACTGGATCGATATTGTGAGTCGATTGCTTATTACAAAAAAAACGTATCCAAAAAAATGATTTTTGTTTACTGCCAAAATGAAGTTTGTCTGCTTGCAATAATTTTGACTTTTTTTCAATTTTTGCCCTTACGCTACTCTGGTTCTTAACCCACGATTTATTCCTCATATAGTTCGTTATATTTGTTGATAAATAATGCGCAACCATTAATCCATCTATTTTAGATGGATTATCCGATTGACCTTTTTCGAATCCTTCATCCATTTTATTAATCGAATAATATTTACTATTATTAGACTATTAACTTAATACGCGAAAGAAAACACAACAAAATACTGCGCAAGCTATTACACCTACTACTATAACCGCTGGCGACTTGATATTAGGCGGGCGGCCCGCGCGGCGCGTTGTGATATGACGTCATAAGCGGTCTCGTGACTGTTAGCGGTACGCGATATTTTTCGAAACTTTGAATGCCTATAAAATCAAAACTACTACGTATTTTTGACTAAAACAAAAACTAGTGTATTTGTATACATACAGGCTTTACTGAGACAACATTTCAAGCGATTTGGCACACCTAGTAATATTCTCCATTGTAGCATTCACAATGCTTACTTAGTACAATTGTGGATATCCTAGATGGAAAATAGCTAAAATCTTAACCCCATAGAAAATCTATGGGGTTAGATGGTGTAAGATTGCGATACTACAAAATCGCTCGTAGCCTGGGCTGCCTGAGTGAACTTAAACGATCACTAAGGCTAAGCAACATACGGCGCGTTCAGTCCATGGATGGATCACCATTTATGACTAACGCTAGTGGCATTTTTCCGAGCGGTTCCGTGCTTCGCAAGGCGCGTTAAGCAGTTGGTGCGGCTTTCGTCGATAGATGGCAGTCGTTTTATGCCAAGTCAGAGGTCTTAGGGCGGCTTGAAATCTTCTGACAGTAAGACCAGCCACTAGTCTTACAAGCCTCCACCAATGCGGACTCGGCCCCCGTGGTGGAGTATGGCCTATACCTTCCTCAGGGAAGAGACCCGTGCCCCTTGGTGGGGACATAATGGGTTGATGATGATACTTAATGTTTGCTTAATTTTGTTTTTATTCATATACTATATCTACTGCATTACCTATAGGTAGTAATTCAGGGACAGCAGGATAAAAAATAGCAAACTCATAGTATGTGAGGAAGATATAAAAATATCAAAATGTACTGAAATATACGTTTCAACCGTGATACAGGGTAAACGCACCCAAATGTTTGACTTTGACAAATGTTTGTATTAGACTAGACCAAGATGCCCATCCTCTATTGTAGGTAAGTATGTTCTTTTTGTGATTGAAAAACTACCGATGTAAAAATTTCAAAAAAGCGTAGTTGGAACTCACGCCAACACTAAGCAGAAGTTGCGTACAGATACCCCTAGGCCACTGCGTCATTTACTACTAGGTTCTAAAATAGTCAACGGAAAAAACAAAATAGCACTTTCTTTTGTCCTCGGTCTGTTTTCCCGTATTCTTCAAAAAATGAAAAATTTTAGCGAGCGATGACGACGTTGCCATGTGGTGCATAAGAAGTTTGTATCGCATACAGATATGTACAGAAAAACTATAAGAGACAGACATATGCACTGACAAGTCTGCACTGTTTTCGTGAATTTTCAAAACACATGTTCACATAAATATGGCTGACATTTGTGTAGATATATTTGCAGGTCAGCTTGTCCTAATAAAAATTACCAATTAATGTATAGATATTTATATAACTATAGTTGTTGACTTACATATGACAATATTTTGTGCAGATATTTATAAATTTTCAGTTGTTGATATATTTGTGAAGCCTTGTGTTGATATTTATGACCAGTAAAACGTTGATATAAGTATTTTTGATTGCATAACATGGTAGATATTTTTGTAACCTTATTTGCTCACATATTTTTGAAGCCCCGGAAGTGTTCATATATTTAGGAACTCGACTGTACAAGGCAAACCTTGTATCGCTCTTGACTACCTACATCGAAACGACTTCTTAGTTGCAAAGTCGTCCGTAATGCAACGGTGTAGAGTATATCATAGGTGTAGGATAGGACGATGTGCTGTCGACTGTACAGTCGACGGCACATCATGGTATACACCCATGCACTCTACTCCGTTGCCTTACGGGCGACTTTGCAACTAAAATGTGAAGATTGACGTGCTGTCGACTGTACGAGATTGTCTTTGGTACTATGTTCACAGACTATATCGAGATACTATTAATGATAGCTAAGATTGATTGATTGATCATGTGCAAACAAAAGTATAGTGCTAAAAAATTTAATTTACGGCAAAACAAAACCTGTTACTGTCGTCTCTTTCACTCTTGTGGAACTTGACGCTGCACTAGTGCCATCTACAAAACACCATGACTTTTTTGTTTAATCGGATAATTTTATTATTTATAATATATTTATTTTTACAGGGCCTGTACGAATCTTTAGCCCTAACGGATGTTCGGAAAACATTTGTTACAAAAAATTGAACTTTACGCCATGATGGCTGAAAACGGAATCCTGATAAAAAAAAATTATTATTATATATTTATTTTTACAGGGCCTGTACGAAACTTTAGCCCTAACGGATGTTCGTTCGGAAAACATTTGTTACAAAAAATTGAACTTAACGCCATGATGGCTGAAAACGGAATCGGAATCCTGATAATTTTATTATATATTTATTTTTACAGGGCCTGTACGAAACTTTAGCCCTAACGGATGTTCGGAAAACATTTGTTACAAAAAATTGAACTTTACGCCATGATGGCTGAAAACGGAAATCGGAATCCTGATAACTACCAGTCATTAGTGATGGCGTGATAACCATTTTAGGATACCGGTATTTTTCCAACAGGAAATAATTAACCTCCTCAGTCCCGTATCGACAAAATAACAATAAAAAACTATTGAAGAGGTTAAAGGTATTGAAACATAATGGTACAAGTATACATTAATAATATGAAGTGATTTATTTGTATTTTGGAGATAAGTGTGAGACTAATGAGCCCTTTTCAGAAGAACTAAAAAAAAATAAAAAATCTAATGGCTGTCAAAGGAATGCAATTTTTGACCTCAGCCCAATAGCCATGTGTGAATCGAATCGAATAGGTCTCAGCGAGCTGAACAAAAGTTACTACGACGCCAACAGCCAAATGTTGGTCCTTTCGGAGTTATATTGTATTGAAAATGTTAGTTTTTTTTCAATACAGTATAACTCCGAAAGGACAAACATTTGGCTGTTGGCGTCATAGTAACTTTTGTTCAGCTCGCTGAGACCTATTTTATGATGTATCACACATGGCTATTGGGCGGAGGTCCAAAATTGCATTCCTTTGACAGCCGTAATATTTTTTTTTAGTTCTTCTGAAAAGGGCTCATTGCCGGGATTTTTTTCTTGACCAACGACCACTTCTAAGCGATTTACTCTGCGACGCATCGGTTCGGTTTTGATATAACCGGTTATTAATGTTTAACAGTTTTAGGAACCGGCTTACATCACTATTCTCATCTCAGTCTGTCTGTCAAAGAACGAAGATTTGTGCACAAATCTTAGTGAATCTCGGAAAATGTCCGAAAAAATAAACAATTACAACACCTCGTAACCTTTTTGTCACTAGGCTTCCTCTTTATCGCAGTGGCACGTACATACGTTTTCATTTTGCTGTAAATCTTCCATGTTCCGAATTGAGTGAAGTAATGAATGCATTCGCTGATCGTTGTGTTTGACTAAACATTGCCTGCATTGTTTTATTCCCACGCTACCTGTAGTCTCATGTAGATGGTGTGTAGGCCTAGTGTGGAGCTCGAGGATGGCCGACCCTGATCTTCAGTTCCAGGCGGACTTGGAGAAGGCGCAAGCGCTCAGCTTGGAGAGTTTAGCGTTAGAACAGTTTCGACGGCAAAAGCAACTCGGAACAGGTAATATGACTTTGTTTACTATTCTACGTCGAACTCGATGGGATAGCAATTAAGCTCTTGAAGTTGATGGTCTCTGTTTAAATCTATTTATAACTTGCTTCGTTTGGAGCTTAGTTAGCTCTTTTCGACATCTCAAGTATTTCTCATATACCTATTTGGTGTAGGAATTTATAAATCACTCAATCTGCATTTATCTTGTGTTTTGGATACAAATAGCTAGCAATACTCTAAAAAATCCACTTCCTGTAATGTTTTGTTGCACCAGTCATGATTAACACTTCCATAAAGCAAAAGATTTGCTCAATTGATGCCCTCATTTCACTTTATAAGTGAATTTGGGTTGAGTAATGTAGTACAGTACAAACAATGAAGTCACAAATTGTTGAGAATACTTTTGTAGGCAGTAAGATTTACTGTAAATTATAAACTATATGTACAAATAAACTATGGATAATTTGTCTGAAATAAATTATGTTAATCAGTTGCAATTTGACCTTGAAAAGAACAATTAAAAAACCATTGTTATGGTGTCCCAATCGACCCACCAAACATCCTACAGGTTGAACTAAACCACATCCTAGTGACAGCCATGTAAACAAATAAGTTCTAGGGCTAAGATTGTTTGATGGTGTGTGGTTCTTATCACTATATTGCTATTAGAACATTCAATGTCAATAATTTAGATAGTTAACTACTTTTGAATAAAAACAAATAACTTACCCACAAAAGTAGTTAACTATCTGAGTTAACTACTTTTGTGGGTAAGTTATTTGTATAACCAAACTTTCAGACGTTACAGTCTCATTAATACAAAAACTATTACCTAATAGGAGGTGGTGGTGAGAATATGTGGAACTGTATAATTTCTCTCTTAGATATTTACAGGGATATTATGGTGTAAGATAGGAAACCATTGAGTATTATCTTTGTAACATAACAAAGTTAGTACTTCCTTTTTCTTAAGATCATAGGAAGTATATAATAATGATGAGAAGATTAAAGTAGTTGCTGCTTATGACATTGTAATACCTAAACACATTGTGTTTTAAAAAGGAAATATCTTCCTGGTAGCTGTAGCATCTATTGAATATGCTATTTATATACTCACACATGTATTCCGAAGGTATAGGCAAAGGCCATTGTTTCAAAATTAAAAAAAATCAAAATTATATTCATATACTTAACTAATCAAATAGTAATGGTGGTGGGGTCTCTCAATTTAAGTCTAAAAACCTTAGGAGGGGCCTGTTCTTGTTCGCCAATTGCCATAATTGTGACAAATTTTAAATAATCAATCATCTTTTTCAAAATACATTAGTCTCTGCATGCTCAATATATTTATTCAGTCATTCTACATTCTTTCTTGCCCAAATCATATCTTGAAAGTATTTATGTCATAGAAAGTGGTACAAAAATGATATCAATCTGAGAATCATAATTGCTTTATATTTCTAAATAACCAAATATAACATTAACCATGTAAAATTAAAACATACATAAACTCACACCTGTATCCCACAGGGGTAGAAAGAGACCAGGGACCTGCCACAATACCGACAAATCTCTTTCGCATAATCAACATTCATTGCATGCACGCAAGCTGGTTTCAGGTACCTTTTAACTAAAAAAGTAAATAATATATTCATTTTCCTTAACATATTGATATTATTTGTATACTTGTAATGAAACTACTTCAACACGTGGTTTATGGTTGTTATCAAAGTTGTGGAAGGAAGTAGGTATAAACAATACTGTTATGTTGGTCCTTATTTGTACTAAATACATGACTTATCATTCATTGCTCTATTTCATTGAAAATGTGTTAGATTTTTTGTTTTAAAACATTTCTGTATCTAGTTCACTCGCATTCCAAGCCAATTATCTTGGAGAAGAACCATTATTATAATAGCACATAATGCTTGTAAAGTTGTAACTTTTGCTTTGATGAGATGAAAGTCTTGTCTGGTTATCTTATCTTGTTTTTTATCTCACATTTTGCGTTTTGTCTACTGCAGTGCAGCTTGCGTGCCTGGTAACTTGTGTGTATTGACGTAGGTATCACTTTAACATACTAAGAAGAGTTTAGTTTATTGAGTTATATCTCGACTGATATTATTAGCCGTTGAGTTGCGGATACCTGAACTGTCACCAATACCAAATATCAGTGTATTTGGTATTGGTGCACGTAAGCATTATACTTATACTTGCTCACAGAAGATTTTAAGTACATATCCTCTTTATCATTCTGGTATTATAAATGTAATATTTGAGAAGATGTTTGGATGTTTATTGCCCAATCACGCTATAACGGCGGAAAGATTTTAAATGAAACTTGGCGTACAGATGGACAAAGATTCAAATTGAGACATAGGATACTTCATCTAATCAGCCTATAATAATAGCCCAAATAAAGCCTACTGTCCCATGCTAGTCTCGTCCAATGTTTCCCAGCTGCTTACAGAATACTTGATATCCTGGTAATCCTGTCCACAAGAAGTCTCGGTTACCAGCTAGTAACATAATAAGGGTAGATATAGATATGTAGAAGTGTAGATTTAACACCACCCTGTGTATTCTGTATCCAAAACACACTTCCATTTATCGCAATTATCTGAGTGTATCGATTGTTTATCAGCTGTGTCGGGCGATAGCAATGTGGCCCGGGACGCGAGCGCCACTGTCCGCCGCGAGAGCCGCGACGCGCCGCCGCCCGCGCTGCCGCCGCCCCCGCGAAGACCCTCCAGGCAGAAAGCGAAGACTGAGGCCAACAGGTAACTTGGAACCTTTAAGCTATTGGGCCACGGCCTATTCTAATCTTATAATTCCGAAATGTGGCGCCATTGTTGACTTTGTAACGAGTCCACGATTTGTAGAATGTAGGGTTTATCTGGTGTACTTTAATCTGCTATTCACGAATTAATCCTGAGTGACTGCTATGGATTCGATGCAAAGGCTTGATATAAAGATACCACTGTATTCAAACACATGCTCTTATTATACTTGCCTGGTTACCATAACACAAATCTAGTTTGGGACCAGATCAAGTGATTGTGTCGTGAGAAAGTTAGTAGTCAGTTAGTAATAGTTAGTCATTATTCAATAGAGAATAATTAATCACAGCGTCTCTTAAATTTTCGACTACAAGAAGAGGCGAAACAATCAATCATTTTGGGCAAATTATTACGTACAGTGCTATACAGCATCCTAGTTTGGAACCAGGTCTATAACTTCTATGATTGTGTAATGTGGAACATATTGTTAAATTTTTATTTCATAAGCAAATCCAAATCCTACATATTTGCTTACATGATTGCTTAATTATTTTTTAATTCAGATTTCAGCAGTCACTTGGTAGAATTCAGTGCAATCTTGCACTGAATTTGCTCGTCATAATAATTTCTGAGATGATGACTATTTGCGATGCGCAATGGATTACGAAATACATCTCGTTAGTAAAATAATTTACGTCATATATCACACAGTGTGTAACAGATTAGAATGTAGCTGAAAGTTGTTAAGACTTACTTTCTAATTAGTCTGTTTGTAATAATTAAAATTGGTACAATTAAGTAATAGAAAAGTTTGACATTTTAGAGGTACAGAGCTAGGATTGTACATAAGTTCGAATAAATGTGAATTATTTTTCCATTGAGTTAAAATATGTTCTATGTTGTAAGGAATACTAATTGTAACTTTTATTTCTACCTCTTGTTTGCACAAAAGAATATTCTCATCTTATCTTATCTCTTATGACAACCTCTGTGGGGCGTAGCGGTTAGCGAATCTGCTTACCATGCGAGATGTCCCGGGTTCGATCCCCGGCTGGGGAGAAAAAAAAATATCCAGGTCTTGGATTTTTACGTGTTTGTGACGTCGCTGTTTCTGGTTCCCACGAAACAGGGTATCCTAGTGCCAGAAGCAATGTATGTGCCTGTATGTAAATTTTTATGTTTTATGTTTATCTTATCTGAAGGATTTATTGTCACATGTCATTTTGGTACACTCTATTGCTACTTATTTTTCATATACAATATCGTAATGTAATCTACAGTTAATCGCTTTCAGTAGTTTTTTGTATGCACTTTTGCCAATAATAATATTAACATCCACACACTGAAAAACTAAGATACCCTGTAATATGATCAAGGACATCACAAACTTTGAAAAACACTCGGACTCAGGCCATTAGTACAGATGTATGTCGGCCCCCACTGGGAATCACACCCTGTTAGCAGCAGTATATTAAAAAAATGTTAATGTACAGTCGACAGAACATCGTCCTATACACCCATGCACTCTACTCTGTTGCATTACGGGCGACATTGCAAGTAAAATGTGAAGGTTGACGTGCTATCGACTGTACGACAAAGAAGAAGTTAGTGTCGTACCTAAAGAAAGAATAAACAATACGTAACATAAACACGTCTCGCATCAACATCGTAACACGTCTGAGTGCGTATACTGAGTTTTTTCATTCACTCTCGGTAGTGAGAGCGTTTGCGATTTGCATAGGAGTGACAAAGAGACAACTTTGTCACTCCTATGCAAATCGCAAACGCTCTCGCTATCGAAAGTGAATGACAAAACTCAGTATACGCACTCTGTATCCCGAAGGGGTGAAGACCGTCTTAAATTTTTGTCTACAACCGTTTCAGGTCTACGGAGGGTAGTCCAACGCACGACAGCAACAGCGATCTAATCTCGTTCGCGAGTCCCACGAGCAAAACCGCACCCAAGGACCCGCATGCCTCCTTCATTGAGCAGATCACTAAGTATGTAATTAGATAAGGAAATATTACGGCAACTTAAAAAATAGTTATTATTTTATAATGTATGATGTGCCGTGCAACAAATAGTTTTAATAGAGAGATAGAGAGAGATTTAGAGTTGTTATTTTAGATTTAAAATATCGAGGTTTGAGTTAATTTGACCTAATATTAATTTTAACCCTTTCAGACCTGACCTTGCAAATAACAATGGTTTTCTATTGTTATTTTCAAGGTCAGGTCTGAAAGGGTTTCCGTGCGGAGTTTCTGGTCTTCCATCGGACGCGTCCGCCGGGTGGCGGATAGGGGAACGCCCTCCAGATATGGGGTGTACCGGCTTCGGCCGGCGCGGACCAAAACCAGAGGGAGGGGGACGTCCAGTGGCTTGCGCTGCTGGATGTCCCGCGGGGTCCACCATGGGCCTCGCACCCGTAACCCCACATTGAGCGGGGCCTTCGGGCCGCGAGGAGACAACCTCTATAAAAAACACACGGTGGGGGCCCTCTATGTCCCTCTGTCCAGCAGAAGGCATGGAAGAGGGCTGGAGGGGTGGGGAGGGGCGCGGGCTCCGCAAGCCGGGCTTGGGATGGAGGGATTTCGAGGGAGGTAAGCCAGGGACCAGGGACTGGGCACCCCATATGGTCTCTGGCCGAGGGGTGTTTTTATGGGTGGGAATTTAGATGGGCTGAGGATCCGGGCAGAGGGCCACAACGGGTCCTCAGTAGCTGGAGGCTTGGGGAGCTCGCGCCTCTCCGCCGGGAGAGCTGGTGGCGCGGGGGACGCTGCGCGGACCTTGCGCCGCCGGTTGAGGGAGGGTCACAGACGGCAGGTTGGGGGACCTGCCGTCCGATATCGTGACGGGAGAAGGGGGTGGGGGGCCCATGCCCCTTCTCCAGTGAGGGTGGGCCCGACTCCTTGCGAGTCGGGTCGACGTCGCCGGGGCGCCGCTGTCGCATTCGCGTGGTTACACCACTTGCGAGATCCGGCGGCGCCCCATTGCACGAGCGACAGGACGGCCCCCGGGGTGTTTTAGGAGGTATGCCTCTCCTATTATTAGGAGAGGAGAGTCCGACACACGGCCGTCGCCCTCCCCCAAGGGTGGCGGTTGTGGTGCACAAAGCATTTCACCCCGTTAACAAAAAAAAAAGGTCTGAAAGGGTTAAATAAATTATTTATCTTTATTCATCATCAACCCATTGTATCCCGAGGGGCACGGGTCTCTTCCCTATCTTATCTTTATTGCTAGGTTCATAATATTACAGTCTATAACGTTACCTACCATCCTCCAAAATATATTAGAAGTATTGTTTAAAGTAAGTGAGAACGGCTTAATTTGAAGTCTTTGCTTGAAGATAAGATTGTGCATTAAAATTTACTCCGTAATTTTCGATAACACGTATTGTTATTGTCCGAAAAGCTACAGTTTCACACAACAAAGAAATGACCGTAAAACTTTCCTCTTTCGCAGATTGGGCACCCAGACCGAGGACCTTAACCTAAGCACCAACGACCAATCACCTGTGGCCATGAATAACCACTACTACAACAACCAACCCCGGCCTCCAGGCTATGCTTACCCCGCCCAGTATGGCTACAACTACCAACCGCCCCCCTACACCCCTATGGTCGCCCCATACCCCACCGGCTCCCCTTACGGAATGCCTGCTCCCTTACCCAACCCTTACCCTTACTACCCCTCACCACTCCCCCAAGAGAACACCTACAATCCTGCGACACCTCCAACTTACACTCCAACCCCTACTACCCCATACAACCAGACGAGAATGGCAGCCCCCTACGTGGGGTACCCACCGCCGCAACCGCATACACCGCCGCAGTACAACTACAATACGACGAATATGATCGCTAGACCCACGAGACCTGCTAGCATTTACCCTCAACTAAGCCAGCTGCACACATATCCACCGAAGCCGGCGAATTCACCGATGGCAGTGAATCCGGCGCAGAGTCAGTCAACGTTGAATAACAACAACAATTTCAACATGCAAAATGGACAGAGCAAGGCTGAGCCCTCGAGGAATAGCGTCGAGAGTAACAGCTCAAGGAAGTCGTCCGAAGTTAGCGTTGGGGTGAGTTGAACTTTATTTTATGTATGCTAGGTCCATCCTACTTTTTAGGGCTCCATACCCAAAGGGTAAAAACGGGACCCGGTTACTAAGACTCCACTGTCCGTCTGTCTGTCTCTCGTCATGTTGTATCTCATGAACCATGATAGCTAGACAGTTGAAATGTTCACAGATTTCTGTAGCTGCTATAGCAACAAATACTAAAAACAGAATAAATATTTAAGTGTGGCTCCAAACGTAATTTTTTGCTCGATATTAATAACGGCAACAGGTGGACGCTTGAAACATTCACAGAATATTAAATTGTATGTATATTGGCTTTAAAAATTAATTATTAGATTAAAATAAATATTTAAGGGGAGCTCCCATACAACGAGTGTGATTTTTTTTGCCTTGTTTTGCCCGATATTAATAACAGCAACAGGTAGACGCTTGAAATAAAAAACAGTTATAATACAGTGTCCAATGTTGTATATAAAATGTTAGAAAACCCTCCGTGCGCGAGTCCGACTCGTATTTGGTCGGTTCCTTTAAACTATTTTTTTTAGATTGAAATTGTTCCTAAATATATCTTTAACTTACGCCTATGTCCCGACGAGTTAAGCAGAGACCAAATTAGCCACTTGCCACTCTCCTAACATCATTCTTTCGCTGCATCAAATGTTTATTAGTGTAGGAAGAGTTCGAAACGAAACCGTCGTTACTAAATATTCTCTGGTCTTCCTACTCTGGGATACAGGCGTTAGTATATGTAATTTATGTTATGTAATTAATACTTAAGCAGAGTTACAAGTTAAATTAATCTTATCTTATGTGTGATCATCAAAGCAGGTCACCGCTGTCAACTCCCGTTTCTCACGGTCCCTAGACATCCGCATCCATTGACCTTCTAATGACGCATATTGTATATTAGTAAAATATTCCGTTTCTTCCCGACCCTTCTACCGTTCGTCAAAAGGTGGCCACAAACGGAGTGGAGATCTAAAGGGGAGGTTATGACCCCCGGCTGGGGACAAAAAAAACCTAGTTCTTGGATGTTTACGTTTCTGATGTTGTTCTTTCTGGTTCCCACGATGCAGAGTATCCCTGTGCTGGGCCAGAAGCAATGTATGTGCCTGTATGTAAATGTCTATGTCTATCTCTGTTACCCAGCAGTGGGACAATCGATGGTATGTTAAAAAGTCCGTTTTCTTCCAGTCGAACGAGTCAAACGACACGCTAGGCAGCCTACCAAATTCGCTGAACCTGATAGACTTCGGGAAAGGGTCCGGGGGCCAAGGTAGCGTTAGAGTTAGTGTGCTTGAGGCGTTCGACCCGCTAATCACTGAACAGAGTAACTCGGGTGAGTGGTTTGTGTTTCGCCGGCCGGTCTCCGTAAACGATGCGTACTTCGCATCGAAAACAAGTTACAAAGAGCTAAGTCGTAACATTATTGGTGACTGTAAAAAATATATTTGATAAATGCGATCTGACGCTTTGCTACATAAAAAACCGACATTTTAAGTTCGTTTTTTTTTCTTTACTTACTTTTTCACACAGAAAAGTTGTTTCAAATATTATTAATTCTATCGTAGGTCGTGGGTTTGATTCCCACTGGGGGCCGGCGTACATTTGTACAAATAGCCACAGTTGGGTGTTTTTCAATGTTTGTAATGTGATTACCAAATTACAGGATATCCTAGTTTGGGACCGTTTTTATGCAAGTTACTATTATTACTATAAATTTTCTTAATCACAGCCATCTAGGAATCAGACCCACAAACCAAACTGCACGGAGCTCAGACCACATTTATTAAAAGTATACTTATAATAATATTATAACTAGCTGACCGGGCAAACTCTTATAAATGAGACCAAATCTAATATGAATTGTTCGTTTATTGAGATCGGCTGTTATGGTATAATCAAGGCTTACTGACGGTTTGTAGATGTTGTTTACATTTCATGAAATTATCAATATATTTCGAACAAACCAAAGTTTTATGTAACCTTCAGTTATACTTGATTGTGCCCCCATTTTCACAGTTTATCCTTAAATCTATTGTAGTTTGATGTCACCATATCGGGAATTTAACTTTCTTATATTATTTTAATTACATTATGTATCGAATAACTAGACAAGATTGACACGGGCTCAATACTGAATGGAATTTACAGTTGTTGTGACAATAAAATATCCATGTGTGATTTGTACCGAATATATCACATCAATGGATATAATATATTATATTATGTCGTGAGAATAATATTACTCTACATATTACGCCATAAGTACAGTCGTCAGCACGTCAACCTTCACATTTTAGTTGCAAAGTCGCCCGTAATGCAACGGTGTAGAGTACATGGATGTATGATCCATTTGTCTATACTTGACATTTATTTCAGACTTTAAACGACACTAAATCAAAAACCTTTAGCGGTAGAGGGCTCGAAACAGTTTGCAAATTTAGTGCTAGCTTGTACTAAATTTGCAAACGGTATCGAGTTTTCTGACGCTCAAGGTTTTTGATTCAGTATCTTTTGAAGTCCAAAAAAAAAATGCCAAGTATGGATAAATGGATTATATAGGACGATGTGCTGTCGACTGTACGACAGAGCGAAGTGTCTGAACAGTGGCAAAATTACGAGACTAAAGATAAACAACCGTGTCTCGTGCCAAGAAACTGAATTATGCTTCAGGAAGATGTGCGGCCGGCATAGTAAACTGTACAACGGTCATATGCGTCATTCAGATAAAACCGTTTGTTTACGTTTCAATAAAATCGGGTGCTGAGGTAATACAGATGGTTCGCTCTGACGGGAGACAGTATTTGTACCTGTCTCCATTGGCTGGAACCCGTCCAGTATATAAATAATGCAGAGAAATGACGCCTTAGCGTTTGCTTTGAAAGTTGGCAATCACAAAGTGTGCCTTCTGATTCTTCTTTGGAGTATAAACCTGGAGAATAATTACGCCGCCTGGCTCGTTGTTTTCTTTTACACGTCCATAGATTTTCCAAATATTCTTTAGTTTCTGGTCGACTTGGAATCATCATCGTGCATTGTGTTGTAACAAAATTGTTGTTTGCACCTTTTGGATTTTTTTTCAAGTGATTTTGGTTTTGTGTTTTGTGTCTAATCTATCGTTTCATCTCAATCGCAAAAGGTAGAAATCGCGCTGGTGAAATATACGAGTGGAAAATGTTTTCTCCCTCTTGAACTTTAATGATGAACATTTAAACTAATGACCCAAGGTGTCTTCATCTGTCCGATTTGTACTTAAAAAGCATATTGTGTTCTTAAAACCCGTGTGGTTTATCTAACATGAGATTACTAAAGTGTGTTTATTAATTCAATCCAAAAAAAAGCTGTCGCCTCGACATATCAATATCAAGCCAAAGGCTGTCAATGTTCGAATGTTGCTAGTACGTAAAAATCAAATAACCCCATTTTACTTCCTAGTAAAATTGTGTATGTTACGTAGCTGTTTTTTCTTAGACTTTACTCTTGTGAGTAATTAAATTTTGATGTCTTTGATGTGATAAGAATTTTGGTCACATGAGACTTCTTTTCACGGTAAATAAAAAACTAGCGCTTTATATTTTATAGCGGTAACACTGCGTCATTTTTTTTTTGCATAGAATTAAAAAAAGACTCTACATCCTTGATATTAGACGTACTTTAGAACATCAGCAGGCCTAGTATTTCTTACAGAAAAAATAACAAACTTCTTCAGCTTTCGTGATATTTTACACATTTTAAGAAATTATTGATAACCGCTTTCAACCTCAGTCTATGCAGCGCCCAGCGAATGCTCAAGCAGTGTGTATGAAGAGTACGACCCACTGGACTTCCTCTACGGCGAGACAGAGATGCGAGAGACCCCCGTTTATGCCACCGTGAGCAAGCGAGAAAGCGTCGTGTGCCCAGCCCCGCCGCCGAAGACCATACCTAGTGTACCGGCCGTGGCCAAGCGATCTACTACCGTAAGTTGATAGGGATAAGGACGAATACTGGACGAATACTGGATGGTGATTTTAAAAAAGTGCTAACTCAAAGCGCTGTTGCGAAATGCACCTTTGTACGTTCGACTGCTGTATATGTACGTAAAATGCAAGAATACGGAAATCGTGTCTAAATCAATTTCATCCATTGCATTGAAAAACCTTCGTTGTGTTATTTATAATGATGATGATGATGATTTTTGATCCCGGATAAAGTTAATAATTGTCAGTATCATTATAAAAAAATATATCCACTGTAAAAACCCAAAGAGGTTTAACGAGCATTTTCTTTTCTTTCAGAACAAACTCTACGACAGTATTGTAAAAATAAGAACAAAGAACTACGACAGTGAGCACAACGCGTTCCTACAAATGGTGCTAGACGTACGAAGTAAGTATTTTATTCCGTCGCTGTTCAGTTCAGTTTTTTATACTACACCTGCTTGGAAAGTACCTTGATACTTTATCAAATTTACGGTAGAAAGTACGTCATTGCATATCGAACAAATATGCGGAGAGAAAACGCATCTGAGCGGGAGAGAAAAGTGTATGAAAATCCATTACAATTACGTGGTTTTTCTTTTTTAATTTTGGGTAAGACTATGCGCCGGTAACCTAAATATCAAAAGCCAAAAAGTTTTTACAGTGAGTTTTTATCTCCAAGTTCGCAAAATGACACTGGCCACTAGCAACAATTTCAATATAAATTTCAATTAGTAAAGATTTCGTTTTTTATTTCGCACCTCTAGAACTAAAGAGACCTAACTCAAAATTTCCAACTTTTGGGAAATGAAGGAAATGTATTCGGCGCTCTGAGCGAGTTGCTCAAGAAAAGACAGACCGAAATTTTCCTCCATTTCCCTCTGACGTAATAATGTCGGTTTTTTAATATAGGCATGAAAGAGTATACATTTTTGGGTAATTCTGAGTACTTAACTTATTTTACCCAAATTTTGAGTTAGGTCACTTTAGCTCTGGAGGTGCGATTTTCCTTGTAGGTGTAGTATAAAGCACTATGTATCACTCGAAAGAAACTGCGATTCCCGATCTCAGGTGTTTTAAAGCCCTCGCCTACGGCTCGGGCTTCAAACGACACCCTCGACGGTAATCGGTCACTTTCTCCTCTCGGTGAACAATGTACTATATTCCGTCGCTGTTCAGTTCAGTTTTTTAAACTAAAACTTTCGTAAGCATTATAGCTGCTACACACTATGCCGGCGGCACTTGCCGCTGGCTGCCGTTGAGCATCATTGGCATGATTTTCTAGCACAACATTTCATTTCATTTTTGTTTTGTTTAGTTTTCTTTTAAGCAATCAAGTGTTTTTAAGCCATGCTGATAATTTTGATTTGTGAATTTTGTATTTGTTTTTTGTCCATAATGGGCTCCTTTACGTTCACATTTTTTGATTATGTTATGGATCTCAAGGTTTAGACGTAATATTTTTTCCCGGTTTTTTAAGTAAGAAACTGTTAGTATCCTAAATAAAAAGAAAAAAAAAACACTTTCAAAAGAATGCCGGGAGCGAACTGCCGCCGGCTTGCCGCGAAACCCTCCGTCACGACCCGCCGGCCTGCCGGGGCTCGGTTTGTGCGGCATTGCCGGCGGGTTTCTACCCTCCGGCATAGTGTGTAGGAGCCATTAGACATTATTAACTTTATTCCGGGTTTCGCTCTGATCCGCAAAGCTTAATCAAGTCAAGTAATTGTATCCTGAATAAATTTAATATTGCTGTCCCTTCTTACGGCAAAGGTTCGTTTTGGAAGACGTGTATCATAATTATTACAAAGAACGAATTAAAAGAAACATCAAGCTGTGCGTTCCAACGTTACCCCTATAATAATGGGTTTCAAATTGTTGATTTTGAAGGTCATAATGCCACAGATTAAAAACCCTACATATACAATTTTTGCCGTATACAATTGGCGTTCTTATCGCCAAAAGGGACTTATTCCAGACAACCTTGGTATGGATAGAGCAAAGTTCTAATTACTTTTTCTTTGTCTTCTTACCTTTTCAGAAAACTTCGTGTACTCGGACGAGACGACGAACCCGGGTTACGTGATAGCGGGCAAGTCGGGCGGGAAGTACCCGCCCAACACCAGCATCAAGATTCTAGTCCATCACGCACATAGCGATGAACCCATCACCTTCACTTCCGATGGTAAGTTACGACAGAATTGGCCATGCTACTTATTCTATATAGATAGATAGAATATTCTTTATTGTACACCAGGAATTACAATTAAAGCTTAGTTTAATTATCGAGGCTGTTGGTGTGATGGATTCTAACTCAAGGTCGCACCACGATCTGTTTCAGATCTTTTAACACTAGTTTTTTGTTGCAGTGGAGTCGACAGTGGATCACGTGATATTGACAGTCGTCTGTTCGCTAGACGAGGATATTAGAGAAGATATGTCTGGCTATATGTTGAGGGTGAGTAAAGGCGAATGCGCACTGTCCACACCATAAGAAGCGACTGCACTTAAGTCACTGGGAGCCTTTTATCAAATTGCGAATAAGAGTTCATAGGTCTCCATACTGTCTATACGAACAATAATTAAAAGATTTCTTTCGTTCGACTCAGCTAGGCGAGCGTCAGAAAGAGGCTTCAGAGTCTTGTCGAAACTTACATCTGTATCACAGAGGCAGAGACATTGGTTCCTGGCCACAAGGGAGCCACTAACTTTGCCTCTTTACCTTCGTCAACAATCGCCTGTGATGCTTTATGATGTGTTAGTTTAAAAATAATGGCATCCGGAATGAAATGAAACAGTTTCCCTCCTTCAATACTTAGCTGTACCAGCAGGCACATCTGCATTTTGAAGAAACATAGATAGATAGAGAACACTATTGCACAGCCAGAAGAAATAATTACAAATGTAGTACAAATATCTACGAATGTAGTACAAATATCTAAGTACTGGCGGTCTTGTCGCTTACACTCATCTGCACCACTACTAATTGTTACTTAAGACGCCATTTAAATAGACCTTTGTATAAAAAGTTTTAGTTAAAAGTGGTGCAAATCAGCCTAAGTGTTTTTACATGGTCTTCATTCTCTCCAGGTATGGGGAGCGAACGAATACCTGAGTCCGGGCAGTCAGCTCAGCGAATACGACTACGTGCGTTCGTGCGTGCGGCTCGAAAAGGACGTGCGCCTTTGCCTTCGCGAGGGACGGGACGACGCGCTAGCACGGACGGAACGGGACGACGCTAAGGACGCGCATCTGACGGTCGACGACTTAGTGCCGTGCCACGGAGCTGCGCCAGCGCTTTCATTCGACAACCTCTCCATCTTGCTAGGTGAGTGCTACATTATACAGTGTGAGTCTTCATAAAGTGCACATATCAAAATCAGGGAAACTACACCCCACTTCATCGACGGAAAAAAAAAAAAAAAAAAAAAAAAAATTTGTAAAAAAGGTGATAAACAATGGTGTGTAGCAAAACGATGCGCATGGGCTTTTTTCAAACGGTCATAAAAACTGTTGTTTTTGAGTAATAAACGTGCAGTTTTTACTTTTAGAAAGCTAATGCCATGTAAAATAAGCTAGAATGAAAAAAAGTAGGGTCAATAGCATGATTTTAGGAGAAATTGTAAAACAAATGCAAAAATGATGCAAAAAAATACTGATTTTCTTCAAGTTTCACTTAATTGTAAATTTATAGGGTTAGTTTTCTTGGATATTTTTACTTTATGGGTACGGCTTATTATTAGACATCATCACAAAATTTATTTCACTGCGATAACGCACTTAGTTTAAAAATTATGACGATTTATCTAAATGGGTCAACAGGTGCAACTCATAATTTTCAAAAAATCATAATAAATACAAATAATTTTTTTTATTAAATTTTTTATTTTTTCCATCGATGAAATGGGGTGTAGTTTCCCTGATTTTGATATGTGCACTTTACGAAGACTCACATTGTAGATCAGTTTCTCTCAGCTCTAGAGAGAGATACGACTCTGTCTACATGAGGGAAGAGACGACGCCCTAGCACGGACGGAACGGGATGACGCTAATGACGCGCATCTGACTTTCGACGACTTGGTGGCATGCACCCGGGCTTTCAATCGACAACTTCCCCATACTGTTAGGTAAGTGGTTCACTCTATAGAGGCGGACGCGCGACTGTGTCGACGTGAGGGACGGGACGACGCTAAGAACGTGCATCGAACGGTCGACGACTTTGTGCCTTGCCACGGCGCTGCGCCCGCGCTTTCATTCGACAATCTCTCCATCTTGCTAGGTGAGTGCTATGCTGTAGATCAGGCTCTCTTAGCCATAGAGAAAGACATACGACTGTGTCTACATGAGGGAATACTACATAAATCATTGTACTACAATGGGCTAGTTGCCCTAAATAATGTAATTAGTCCGTCTTTTAAATTTAAAAAAAATAAGGGACACGTATTTTTTTATTTGTAAATTAGACCAAAAATGACAAATATATAGCCCATTAAAGTTACGTGTGACGTCACGCCGTGCTGCATTTTTAGCACGGAGTGACGTCACACGTAACTTTAATGGGCTATATCTTTGTTATTTTTTGTTTAATCGAAAAAAGAAAAAATACGTGTCCAATATTTTTTTATCATCTAAAATACGGACTAAATAGAATTTAATTATTTTTACCCTGGAAACTACCCTATTCATTAACAGATTCTAGGTCCTGTTCCCTGCAGTGGGACGTAGTATAGGCTGCTACAAAATGTTTATTATTTTGTTTCAGAGACCCTAGAGGGCGAACTGTCCCGCGCCATAGGGGTTACCAGCGGCGAGGGGAGTTGTTCGCCCAGCGCTGTGTTCCAAGCCGTGAAGGCAATCTGCGCTCTCGCGGGAGGCATCGAGACCTTGCACCTCACTCACGCGCTCAACGCTTTCGCGCAGGCTTGCACTGCACAGGTAAGGACATCTTCAAAGTCGTGAAAGGGATGGAGTGTGTTCACGGAAAGCATGGAAACCCTGCATCTCTCACAGTCGCTCAACGCCTTCTCACAGGCTTGAACTGCCATTTGCAGTTGCATAGTTGCAAGAGCAGAGCAAGAGCAGTTGTCGCTGCGCGCGTTAGTGAAAATGCTTTGATTGATTTGTTTTATAATAAAAAAATTTCAAGGCACACCAACAGCACAAACACATTACGAGTTAAACCTTAAACTAATAATAGAGGGCTGGCGTTTGTGCCAATTACAGCACTCACAATTTATCACTAATTATTATAACAAATAAACTTATTTTGATTATTTTTATTACATTATTTTTACTCGTAGGCGCTCATACAACCACCGCTCCGTGGGTCCATTTTTTTATACATACATAAGCTCACGCCTGTATCCCAGAGTCGAAGGCCGAGGGCAGGGACGATTGCCACGATTCTGACAAATCATTTTCGCTTCATCGATATTCGGCATCGCGAGAGTGAAGTTAAAAGACGTGTTTACATCACAATGCGTGTTTATTGATTAAACTGAAGAATAAATAAAAAGGGAATACTTGAATAAATGAAAAAATCACAGTGCGCGAACCCGGTGCTGCCATCTATCGGCACGGGCCCCGTAGCAGCGTGTCGCTGCGCGCGTTACTAAAAATGCTTTGATTGATTTGTTCTATAACATATTTTTTTTTACGTAGCCTCGATTGTGTCCCACTGCTGGGCAAAGGCCTCCCCCAACTCAGACCAGATGTTTCTGTCTTGTGCCACCTCAGACCACTCCTCCGCATATTTATTATTTTTATTAATTTACTTTTACACTTATGCGCTATTACAACCACCACTCCGTGGGGGGTTTTTGACAAAATTCCTTGTCGTTATGTCAGTGCGCGAGCCCGGTGCTGCCATCTATCGGCACGGGCCCCGTAGCAGCGTGTCGCTGCGCGCGTTACTAAAAATGCTTTGATTGATTTGTTCTATAACAATTTTTTTTTACGTAGCCTCGATTGTGTCCCACTGCTGGGCAAAGGCCTCCCCCAACTCAGACCGGATGTTTCTGTCTTGTGCCACCTCAGACCACTCCTCCACATCATATGGTGAAACTAGCTGTGCCCCGCGGTGTTACCCGCGGTTCATCGATTTTCCCGTAGGAATAAGATATTTCCCCGCGGTAAAACGTAGCCTATGTTTTAATCCAGGGTATCGGCTAACTCCATACCAAATTTTATTAAAATCCGTCCAGCCGTTTCAGCGCTAAAGACTGACAAACATATAAACACACACACAAACTTTCACGTTTATAATATTAGTGTGATAGTGTGATTTTTATTAATTTACTTTTACACTTATGCGCTATTACAACCAACACTCCGTGGGGGGGTTTTGACAAAACTCCTTGTCGTTATGTCAGTGCGCGAGCCCGGTGCTGCCATCTATCGGCGCGGACTCGGGCCCGTATAGCGTTGTGTCGCTGCGCGCGGGCTCGGCGCGCGAGGCGGCGGCGCTGCAGGCGGCGCGCGTGCGCGACGCCGTGCGCGCGCTCCTCGCGCTTTACACGCGCACGCGCCTCGTCGACTTCCGCGCCGCCGACGCGCCGCACACGCCCGACCAGCCGCACAGTAAGTGTATACAGACCGTTTTTTAATGAGCCGTTTTCAGAATAACTAAAAAAAAATCTAACGGCTGTCAAAGAATGCAATTTTGGACCTCAGCCCAATAGCCATGTGTGATACATCATTGAATAGGTCTCAGCGAGCTGAACAAAAGTTACTATGGCTGTCAAAGAATGCAATTTTGGACCTCAGCCCAATAGCCATGTGTGATACATCATCGAATAGGTCTCAGCGAGCTAAACAAAAGTTACTATGACTTTGTTCAGCTCGCTGAAACCTATTCAATGATGTATCACACATGGCTATTGGGCTGAGGTCCAAAATTGCATTCTTTGACAGCCGTTAGATTTTTTTTTTTTAGTTCATCTGATAACGGCTCATTCAACGCAAAAAAAAAATGACGCCGTGTTACCGTTATAAAATATATAGGTTTACTCGGTAGATTTTTTTATTTACCGTGAATAGAGGACTTGTGTGACCAAAATCCTTATCACATCAAAGACATTAAAGTTTAACTCCTCATAAGAGCAAAGTAAAAAAAAAAACACCTACGTAGCACACACAATTTTTATTTGGAAGCAAAATGGGGTAATTTGGTTTTTGCGTACCAGCAACATTCAGACATTGGATTGTATTGAGATGTCAACGTGACTGTTTTATTTTTTTGCATTGAACTAAAAAACAGACTGTAGCTATGTATAACTCGCGAATGTTCGCTTTGAAGAGGTACTAGAAGCTAAAATATCGCGTCCGCGAGAGTCTGGTCGAGGCCTGTGGGTTGTTATTAGACGTGTGTAGTTAGTTTGTGCACTGTGACGTGTTAGTTGCGCTACTAGCAACGCGCGTGCCCTCTACACGCGCGCGCGCCTCGTTGACTTTCGCGCCGCCGACGCGCCGCACGCGCCCGCCTCGTTGACTTTCGCGCCGCCGACGCGCCGCACGCGCCCGCCTCGTTGACTTTCGCGCCGCCGACGCGCCGCACGCGCCCGCCTCGTTGACTTTCGCGCCGCCGACGCGCCGCACGCGCCCGCCTCGTTGACTTTCGCGCCGCCGACGCGCTGCACGCGCCCGACCAGCCGCACAGTGAGTGGACCTTCTGTTTGTATACTCTGTAGCCTTGCCCGAATTTGTATGCGCTTTGGAGAGGTGCTTAAGTCCGTTTGTTAATTCGATGCAAAAAAAATGACGCGGTGTTACCGCTATAAGATATGTAGGTTTACTCGGTTGCTTTTTTGGCCGTTAATAGACTTGTGACCAAAATCCTTAACACATCAAAGAAAAATAAACACCTATGTAACACACACAATTTTTATTTTGAAGTAAATTGGGGTTATTTAGTTTTTAAGTACTAGCAACACTCAGACATTCACGACCTTTGGCTTGATATTGATATGTCAACGTGACAGTTTTTTTGCATTGAATAAAAAACCGACTTGAGGCACCAAAATATATCGCGTCCGCGAGCATCTGGTTGAGGCCTGTGGGTTCTTTTTAGACATGTGTACGTAGTTTGTATATTCTGTGACGTGTGTAATAAGTTTATGCTCTGTGAAGACCGTAGAAAGTCAGGCGTGCGTGCGCTCGTTGCGGACGCGATTGAGTGTAACTTCAGCGTTTGTGTTTCTGAATTGAGAATTTCTCTAATTAACTGTACTGTTGTCTCGTCAAATTTCTCTGAAAAGAGAGTAACGGAACTTATTTACTTCGTGAAATTCTTAACTCATAAACCGGCCCTCTGTGGTCTTGGCTTTTTACGCACGTTCACGAGGTACTCAACGCCAATACACCACGTTCGTGAGCGTCTCGCGAACTCGCGGTGAATTCGCCCTTTTGGACGAGGCCTATGGGTTTCTTTACACGGCCGCTCAGTGCGACTCACTTCAAGCTTGCCTCCTGAGAAACCTCCGTTCATTTTCACAGAAGCAATATCGGCGAGCACTGTATCGGAAACCACCCTATTCTGCATCGAAGCGGTCCATAGTCTGCCTCCGTGTTGGAACCACGACGAATACGTGTTCCACGCGCAAGTCTATTACGGCACCAGGCCTTTGAAACAATTACACACCACGCTATCGTCGATGGTCGAGTGCGCCGGCTTCTACCCGAGGATTATCTTCGATACTTGGTGAGAGGATTTTTTTTCTATATGTTAAAGTTTGTTTCATAGGCTTACAAGAGGTTTGTCAGTCTATGATGTTCATCCGGCCGTTTCTAACTTAATCTGAACACTTGGAGTTTTTCTTTACTTCTTGTCAGGACCATGGCAAGTGGCAAACTCTATTTTCTGCCAATTTCTCCGAAATACAGTGTCTTTCTACCGAAATAATTAATCGGTATTTAAAGCGTCCTAACTTTTTTAGTTATGTACAAGTAGTCAAGTATGTACGAACAGTATTTATAATTTATTTTTTTAATATTTTGATTTTTTTTATATTTTTTTTTAACGTAGTAAATGACCCTGCCAGTACCCCAAAAATGTTTGACGGTCCAAGCACCGACCACCCTATATATTATATAAAATTCTCGTCTCACAGTGTTTATTATCGAACACCTCCGAAACTGTTTCATCCATTTTTATGTTTTTTTTTGTGTGTATTTGTTGTAGCTCTGAGAATAGGTCTTGGACTGATCAATTGGCAAAGCAACGTTTGCCGTGTGAGCTAAAGTCAGATTTTAATTCCGTAGAATTCTGACAGTTATCAATTTTTGACTTAACAGAGATTAGAAACCTTTTTGGCCGGGCACATTTTTCAATTTCAATACGAGTGTGAACATCTGAGTCTACATTTTTAATTTGTTAGTAAATGTATCTATTTTATAAAGTGTGGAGCTCCAAATTAAAAGAGAATTTAAGGCGAGTGACAATTGTTTCCATTTCACCATACAAACAGTAAAAAAGTACAAATAAAGAAAACATATTTTTATTAAAATATCTTATCATCATTAATACTAATATCACTATCTTCATCATCATCATCATCGCTGACATGAATTATTAATAGAGCTAACAGCGGCATACTTCACTTTTCTAAAAAGGTTTACGAAACCTTGAATTCGTAGGCAGTGATGCCAGTTAAAGAATAAAAAAAAGTAATTAAAGTTAATTCGATATATTGTTCGTGATATTGAAATATTTGTTATTTTTGTATTAGGTTACTTGAGTAAGTAAATATTTAGATTAACCTTTTTGTACGTAAAACGTAAAAAACACGTAGCATTTTATTTTTTATTGCCCTCAAATGGGTCAAATTTGTCCCTTTTTCGGTGGAGAACTTTTTCAGTAGCAACACTTATGAAATGTCAGAATTCTACGGAATAAAAAATCAGAGTCTATTATTTATTACTCTGAATGATAAATAATATACTATAGTATACTCGTATTATTTATCACTTATAAGTCCAGTGGGTTCATTATGTAATTTTCGCAACGGATATTCATACGTCTTAAAAAGTCATGTATACCACTACTGTAAAGCACTATCTTCTTTTAAGACCCTATGTTAGAGCGAGACAGTACTCCGTACGACGTCGGTTTTTGTGTTGACGTGACTTTTTAAGACTTATGAATATCCGTTGCGAAAATTACATAACCACTCGTCAGTGGCAACAAAAACGGCGAAAAGCCGTTGTCTGTGGAGCCCGAATCGCTAAGTTTGTTATCTATCCTCTTTCACTGGCAATGCACCGTAATGAGTGTAAAAGGGATAGCTGTACGTTTGTCTGCTTTATCACACATATTAGAAAATGTGACCAACGATGTCCAAATCGGGCTTCGCCACAGATGCGGCACGTTGGCAAAATGTCAAAATCGGGCCTCGCCACTGACGAGTGGACAATGAGCCCACTGATACTCGCCCCCAGGCTGAACCTAGAGGACGTCCGCGTGAGCGCTCTGCCGCGCGAGTTCCGCCTCGTGCTGACGCTGTAGTTTACCTAATAATATCGGTTGAATCCGTTAAAATTATCATAATGCTTTTATTTACAGCACACTATATAAATGTGTATATTCCATACTAATAAGCCATAGTTTAGTGATACTACGTACTCGCCCCCAGGCAAAATAATCCCGGTTGAATCCGTTAAAATTATCATAAAGCTTTTAATTAAACATAAACATTTACATTGCTTCTGGCCCCACACTAGGATACCCTGTATTTGGGAACCAGAAACAGCAACATCACAGACATGTAAACATCCATTACCTGACGTTTTTTAGATTATGGCGTACCTACATTCATATTGAAGGAAATTTGGCAATAATTGACAGTATGGTGTTTTAAATAAACAAAAAACTGATTTTTATTAGGAACACCAATTACACGTTGGACCGATAATTTGAGCAAGAAGGAATGTTGCCAGTTTACAATATTTATTTTAGAGAATTAGTGTTGGGTTGCCAGCACATAATGTTATATAGATATTATTCCTTATAAGTCCTGGTACTCGCGTCCAGGCTGAACCTTGAGGACGTCCCCGTGAGCGCGCTTCCACGCGAGGCCCGGCTCGTGCTGACGCTTTACGGGCGTACGGCGCGGCCGCGGCCGGCCGACGCGCCCGACGCAAACCCTCAGCACGCGGACGAGGCCGACGTGCTCTACGAGCAGGAGGAACTGGGCTGGACGGCCATACAGATGTTCAACTACACCGGGTGAGCTGCCTGCCTGGATCTTTCATCATCATCAACCCATTATGTCCCCACCGAGGGGCACGGGTCTCCTCCCTGAGGAAGGTATAGGCCATACTCCACCACGGGGGCCAAGTCCGGATTGGTGGAGGCTTGTAGGACTAGTGGCTGGTCTTACTGTCAGAAGTTTTCACGCCGCCCTAAGGCCTCTGACTTGGCTTAACGACTGCCATCTATCGATGGCAGCCGGCACTAACTGCTTAACGTACCTTGCGAAGCACGGAATCGCTCGGAAAAAATGCCACTAGCGTTAGTCATAGACGGTGACTCATCCATCGACTGAGCGCGCCGTATGTTGCTTAACCTTAGTGATCGTTCAAGATCACTCAGGCAGCCCAGGCTACGAGCGATTCTCCAGGCTACGAGCGATTCATCTTTTCTTCTGGATCTTTACTTTGTTTTAATTTGTTGTCTCTATGCCGCGTTTCATAAAACGACATCTCTCTCTTTTTTATTTACTATCATCATAGGCCTCGTCCGTTACGGACGATTCAAGTAGTGCCTAAGGCTTTGACACTTTTTCGAGTGACTAAAAAGTCCGATTCGAGAGCGGCAGCCCCTACCGCGTGTAGGACGTATAAAGCAAAGGTCCAAAGTCGGTTTACCTTTTGTCCACTACTATTCGATTGGTGGGATCATGGGAACTAGTAAATAGACTCATGATACCCCTGGTACACCGTTGTATGATGGGGGTGCCACTGATCCGAATCAAACTTCCCGTGGCACCCCCAGGGGTGTCTTCTGGGGGTGCCATGAGTCCGGAATGGCTAAAACCGTAATATTCACTACAGTTGCTTGTACAAAAGAAAATGTAGTGAATATTATGAGAATGTTACCTATATTTTATGAAAAAAAGAAAGTTTATGTAGTTATAAAGAACACCATTAATTGTTGATAAATAAAATTACTAATGGCGAGACTCCGTGTGAAATGGCATTTGGGGGAAAAGGCCTATACCCAGCAGTGGCCAACGGTGGGCTGTAGATAATGAAAAACACTAAAATTGTTTACTAATAATTAAATAAATTACTAATATACTTT
The DNA here is from genome assembly GCA_947310845.1 of Yponomeuta plumbellus. Lineage (NCBI taxonomy): Eukaryota > Metazoa > Arthropoda > Insecta > Lepidoptera > Yponomeutidae > Yponomeuta > Yponomeuta plumbellus. Next base: position 7,976,908 of record OX371192.1, on the reverse strand, counting down.
TCGCAGGATGCTAGCGTCTGGCAACTACATCCTGCCGATATGGCCGACGTGCACCGACAAGCGGATCGGGCCCGCGCCTCCCCTATTCCACGCGCCGCCCACGCCGCATCCCGTCGTCAATATTGGTGAGCTCAATATCCACAGCCCTAACGCCTTCATCGCAAGATGCTAGCGTCTGGCAACTACTTACATCCTGCCGGTCGATATGGCAAACAAACCTAGCGTATCTGTAGTCAATTTTGAGTTAATTAACATCAGCCTTAACGCCCTCATCACAGGATGCCTACGCCCTGTCCGCACTACATTCCATTATCAATATTGGTGATCTAAGGACTGCATTTTGTGATTGCATTTAAATGCTTAACCAGATGAAAAAGACTAATCTGATTGGCTGAAATAAATTTCTACGGAAATAGGCTTGCCTGTGCTTAACGTGCCGTGCGAAGCACGGAAGCGCTCGGAAAAATACCACTAGCGTTAGTCATAGAACGGTCACCCATCCATGCACTGAACGCGCTCTATGTTGCTTAACATTTGTGGTTGTTTAACCTCTTCAGTCCTGACCTTGAAAATAACAATAGCTTTTTGTTGTTTTTATATTCTCAAATAAAAGCCGGAATTAATTAATCTTGCACTTTATTCAAGAACACCATGCACACGTTATAATGTCTATCAGAGAGAGAGCGAGAGCGCTATAGTGCAGGATAGCAAATAACAACGTTCCGAATCTCACACTCTTCCGCCCAATAATTTTGACAATAAACTCTATCTGTTAATAAATTACTTTAAACATAACAAGACTTCAACAAACTTAAAATATTGTAAGCAACTTAAGTACAAATCAGTTAACTTAATGTCCTTACTTAAAAGGAAACTAAATTTAATTCTAATTTATTCTAAATATTATTCTTCTTCAAACTCTGAACAAGATAACATTTGATTCACATGACGTTTCCACCTTAAACCATCAACATCTATTATATATGTAACATCTGGCATAGATTCCTCTATAATTAATCCCTGAATCCATGGTTTACCTTCCTTTCTGTAATCTTTTACCATAACTGTTTGTCCTATAGTAAATTTAACTTGTCTCTTCCCTTGATCTCTTTTTTCTACTTTTTCATGCACAATATCTGACAGAGGTGGTGGTCGTAAGAAGCTGAAACGATTCCTAATTTCCCTACCCAACATCAGTCTAGCAGGAGATACTCCTGTAGTACGCTGTGGTGTACTTCTGTAATCGAATAAAAACATATTTATCGACTCCGATAAACTATATCCACTCTCTTTTATTTTTTTTATTGCTAATTTAAATGTCTCTACAAATCTTTCAGCCGCACCATTGTTAGCGGGGTGATATGGAGGAGTAAATGTATGTTTAATTTGGCAATTTCTACAGAATTCTTCAAATTCTTGACTTGTAAAAGAACGACCATTGTCAGTGACTAAATGAAGTGGATAACCGAATCGCATAAATATATTTTTAAAACACTCTATTGTCCTAGTACTAGTGATGTTGGCCATTTCATATACTTCTGGCCATTTTGAATAGCTATCAACTACCACCATGAACATTTTATTATAAAATGGGCCTAAGAAGTCAGCGTGCACTCTATGCCAAGCTGAAGGTGGTAATGGCCATGGTTTCTGGGTTTTATTAGGTGATTTACTGTTTTCTAACCAAACCAAACAATTTTAAGATACCAGATACCAGAAAATAAGATACCAAACAATTTTTTGATATCTTATCTATCTCTACATCTAAACTAGGCCACCAGAAATAAGATCTAGCTATTTCCTTCATACGAACAATTCCGAAGTGTGTTTTGTGTAACTCAGTTAAAACTGCTTCCCTTATAGTTTCTGGAACCAAAACACGATAACCCCAAAACAAGCAACCTTTATCTAATGACAATTCATTTCTACGGTTATAAAAAGGTTGAACACTTTTATCAATTTCTTTTTTATCTGGCCAACCATCAGTCATACAACGTATAATTTTTGTTAGTATAGGGTCTTTTTTTGTTTCTTTTTGAATTTTTTGCCAATTCAAAGATTCCATTTCTGAATTGTTCGTATAAATTACACTCACATCTCCACTCAAACATAAAGAGTGAATTTTTAAAATACATTTTTCTTGTGATAAATCATTAGCAGTTCTCGACAAAAAATCTGCTGGATTACAAGACGTTTTAATATGACGTACTTTGTAATTAAAAGCGGACAAGAATATAGCATAGTGTTGTAGTCTTTTCGCAGCCATTTTGGGGATACTTTTTGTTGGGCCAAATATTCGCACCAACGCTGCATTGTCTGTCTCTAATTCGAAAAATCGTCCATAAATATAATTATAAAACTTTGTTATTCCGAAAACTACTGCCAAAGCTTCCTTATCTATAGTAGCATACCTTTTTTCAACATCATTTAATTTTTTACTAGCATAAGCAATAGGCCGGACAACACCATTTTTATCTCGGTTTGATAAAACTGCTCCCAAACCCGTGTCAGATGCGTCACAGGTTAAAATCAACGGTAAGTTTTGATCATAGTGTGACAAACCAGTCGCTGATGCCAGTTTCTGCTTAATTGTTTGGAAAGATTTTTCACATTTCTCGTCCCATTTAAATTTTTTTTTTTTAGTACATTCATACAAGGGTGTAAGTATAGTTGCCATATTTTTAAGAAATCTAGAATAATAATTAATTTTTCCCAAAAACGATTTCAGCATAGTAAGATTATTTGGTGATTTTGTATTCAACAAAGGTTCAATATTTGATTGAATTATGCTGATACCCTTTTTGTTTACACGAAAACCAAACACATCTAAACTAGTAGTAAATAGCTTACATTTTTCAGGTTTCAACTTAAATTCACACTCTGCTAATTTTGTTAAAACCTTCTGTAATGTTTGATATGTATCAAGAATATTATTTCCTTTAATATAAATATTGTCAATGTAAACAACAGTGTTTGGAATATCATTTAATTTTTTTGACATTAATCTCTGAAAGGAGCCAGGACCTGAGCTCACACCGTACGGTAAGTATTTATATCTAAAAGTACCAGCTTCGGTAACTATAGTAGTGCAATCTCGACTACTTTCATCAAGCGGTGCCTGCAGATAGGCTTCTTTTAAATCCAGTTCGCAGTAATATTCGCCATTCTTTAGAGTATTCAAAATATCATTAACGTGTGGTAAAGGGTAGTGATCTATTTGTAAACAAGGATTAACCGTTAATTTGTAGTCTCCGCAAAGCCTAACTGAGGAATCCGGTTTTAATATTGGTACCACAGGTGTACCCCATTCACTATGTTCCACTGGTTCTATTCTATCATTATCTAATAATCTTGTAATTTCTTTGTTTACCTTTTCTCGGAGTGAATATGGAACCCGTCGTACAGGCAGACTCTTCGGTTTGGCATCTGGTTTTAATTTTAATGTAATACTTTCACCTTTAAAATTCCCCCAACCTGGACTGAATACTGTTGCGAACTGGTTTTTTATAAGTTGCTGTGCATCTGTAACATTTTGTACCTGATTAGTTCCAACAGCCAAAACACTACGAATAATAGGTGGCCACAATTGTAATGCATCTAGCCAATCCCTACCTATCAGTCTTGGAGAACCATTCTTTACAATATAAATTGTTAATATTTTTATTAAATTATTATATCTTACTGTAACATCATTTACAACACCTAACGGTAAAGAAACATTTTGGTCAAAACTCTTAAACAAGGTACAACTTTCCTGTACTTCGAATGATTCAAGATATTTATTTTTATCTTGAATTGACATTACTGTGACGTCAGAACCTGTATCTAGCTGAAAATCTAAAACATGATTATTAACATTTATTTTTAAGAAATGTGGCGGTATCCTACTTACGCTGTTACAGGAATATGTTTCATTTTGCTCATACAAATCTTTTATGGAACTCTCTACACTATCAGATTGTTCTGAAGATTCCACCTCTAACACATTAACTTGACGTGTTTTCTTTGGACACATTTTGAAAATATGTCCTTGTTGTCCACATTCTGAACAAAACTTCCTTTTTAAGTAACAATCTGATTTAAAGTGATCTGTTTTTCCACAGCAATAACATTTCACACTCTTTCGTTTATCTGCATTATCATTTTTCTTTTTTGGTTTAAATTTCTTTTGTGTATAAAAGACTTCAGTAACTTCAGGTGTATTATTTGTATGTAACAAGGCCGCTTCGACGGTCCGTGCAAGTTCAACGCACTTCTCCAAGGTTAAATCCACTTGACTTTTCATTAACTCAAATTTAATTATTTTTGATGATACTCCATCCATAAACTTTTCTTTTATTTGGTCATCACAATCCTTAAAATTGCATTTACCTGCCATTTTCCTTAGCACAAGTAAATAATCTTGAATTTTTTCATTTGGTAGTTGGTTTCTCTTTCGAAATTCAACTCTTTCTAACGCAGTTGATAAAGGCTTATCATATTTGTCTTTTAATTTACAGCTCAACTCCTCATAGGTTAGCTTACTTGGTTTTATCGGTGAACACAAGTAAGTTAGGGTTTCAAAAACTTTTGGTGTTAATTTTGTTAAAAGTAACGGAACTTTCTTGGCATCCTCAATGTCGTTTACTGTAAGATAGCACTCTAATTGTTGTTCAAATATGTCCCATTTTTCTCCATCAAAGGATTTGATATCGCCGCAAATCGACATGATTGTTTTTTTAATTTTTATCACTGGAGTTTCCTCAGGTAATATTGGAATTTGTGCTTGCTGTTTTTCCTTATAAAATGAACTAAGAATCTTTCTTAATTCTTCTAAAGTTGCACTTTCCGAAAAGGTTATGTTTTCATCCTTCAATATAGATTTGACTTCTTCTTTTGTACAGTTATATATGTAAGTCCTCTTTCCTTGCTTTACTAATGCAACTTTATCACTCATGGAGACAAAACATCAACAATATAACAGTATTTTAACACAATTTTAGGCAAATCTTGTTGTAATTTACATGTGATGCGATTTGTTTACTTTCCGTAATGTCACACTGACGTATCACACGATGACAATTTCACGAAGCGTAGCGAAACGAAACGCAGCGGAACAAGATGGCGCTTCTCTGGAATGCATTTGCTTTACAAAGACTGTTACCAACTTCACTATGATTGCGCGGCACCTTATACTTCTCAGTTTTTGCCGTAATTACGTGTCACCTTTGTTTGATAATTTATTTGCTCACTCCGTTAATTTAGGCTCTTCCTCGTCGCCAATTTTATATTCTCAAATAAAAGCCGGAATTAATTAATCTTGCACTTTATTCAAGAACACCATGCACACGTTATAATGTCTATCAGAGAGAGAGCGAGAGCGCTATAGTGCAGGATAGCAAATAACAACGTTCCGAATCTCACAGTTGTTATTTTGTCGACACGGGACTGAGGAGGTTAAGATCACTCAAGCACCCGGGGCTACGACCGTTTCAGAGCATTTAGTTTAGTACAGAGTACTAAATGCATTGGTTGGCAATCATTCATTCATTCAATCCTCACCAGAAATACCCTTGTACGATCACAATGGCGTGAAGTGGACCGAAGAAGAAGGCAAGGAGCGGACGCTTTCGCGCAAAGACATGCCAGCCTTCGACTCGTTAGACGGACACACCCAGTCACAGCTGCTGCATTTGATAGAGCAAGGAGCCTACCAGCGCATGCCCACTGAGGGCCGAGAGGTTAGTCACTTTGGTTGATAGAGAGAGAGAGAGAGAGAGAGAGAGAGAGAGATAGAGAAAGAGAGAGAGAGGAGAGGGAGAGAGAGACGATGAAATATCGATATCTCTACAAATATTCTCAGAGAGAAGGCCTGTGATCTATAGTACGTATTCAGTCTACAAAACAGAATACAGTCGAGTTTTGCACAAAATAAAGCAAGCAATAAGTTTCTAAAGTTCGTCATGTACTTTATCATCATCATCATCGGCCTACGGTTCTCCACTGCTGGACATAGGCCTCTCCCATTGCACGCCACTGAGCACGGTCCTCGGCTACTCTCATCCAGCTCTTGCCAGCCGCCCTGCGAAGATCATCGCTCCACCGAGTCTGAGGACGTCCTACACTACGTTTACCGATCCGCGGTCTCCACTCAAGAACTCTTCGACCCCATCGGTTATCAGTTCTTCGGGTGATATGGCCGGGCCCACTGCCACTTCAGCATGCTAATTCGGTGGGCTATGGTTCTCTGTCGGATGACTTCGTTTCGAATTCGATCTTTCAGAGAAACCCCGAGCATAGCCCTTTCCATAGCACGCTGAGCGACTTTAAATTTGTGGATCAGCCCCACCGTGAGTGTCCACGTTTCGGCACCGTATGTCATGACGGGTAGGACGCACTGGTTGAAGACTTTCGTCTTTAGACTCTGTGGGATTGGCGATGTGAAGACTCGACGTAGTTTCCCATACGCTGCCCAGCCCAGCTGTATTCTTCTATTGGCCTCTTTCTCGAAGTTGTTTTTACCTAATTGCATGGTTTGCCCGAGGTAAACATACTCCTTAACAACTTCGAGAATACTGCCTTGAACTGCAATTGGCTCCGGATTTACGTGTTCATTGAACATAATCTTGGTTTTATCCAAGTTCATCCGGAGACCAATGCGTTAGGAAGAATCAGCTAGGCTACTCAGCATATGTTGCAGATCTTGCAGCGTTTCCGCCATAATGACGATATCGTCTGCAAATCGCAAGTGTGAAAGGTACTCGCCGCTAATATTAATGCCGTATCCCTTCCAGTCCAGCGTCTTAAACATAATCCTCCATAGCATTTGTGAACAATTTGGGGGAAATAACATCCCCTTGTCTCACACCACGATGTATGGGGATAGGTTCAGACTGCACGGAGCGAAAAACACGTAGGCGCAATACTTGAAAAACGTAATAAACGTCGCCAGCTTTAAGTTTGTAACCGGGGCCATGTTGCTTACGTAGGTTGCAATAAGTAGCCCACACAATGAACAAATCATTGTCCGGGCTACTTAATTTACGGAGAGACAATAATCTAGGCGACCTACTTAAAATACGTAGCAAACGTCGCCAGCTTTAAGTTAGTAACCGGGCCATGTTGTATAAGTACCTTGCCAACACAATAAAAGGGATGAAACTACTTATTTAAAGGTGATGTACAGGGACCGTATTGGCTCAGGACCATTAGAGCATTGTGTTGCCTACTTATTTAAAGGTGATGTACAATGACCGTATTGGCTCAGGACCATTAGGGCATTGTGTTGCGTTCTTATTTCAAGGTGTTGTACAAGTAGCGCACTGGTTCAGGACCATTAAAGAATGGTGGTGCCTACTCATCTACAGGTATTGCACAAGTACCGTACTGGCTCACGACCATTAGAGCATAGTGTTGCCTACTTATTTAAAGGTGATGTGCAAGTACCGTACTGGCTCAGGAAAATTAAAGCATTGTGTTGCCTACTTATTTAAAGGCGTTGTACAATTACCGTACTATCTCAGGACCATTAAAGTATTGTGTTGCCTACTCATCTGAAGGTATTGTACAAGTACCGTACTGGCTCAGGACCATTAGAGCATTGTGTTGCCTACTTATTTAAAGGTAATGTGCAAGTACCGTACTGGCTCAGGACCATTAAAGCATTGTGTTGCCTGCTTATTTAAAGGTGTTTTACAAGTACCGAACTGGCTCAGGACCATTAAAGCATTGTGTTGCCTGCTTATTTAAAGGTGTTTTACAAGTACCGTACTGGCTCAGGACCATTAAAGCATTGTGTTGCCTACTCATCTAAATGTGTTGTACAAGTACCGTACTGGCTCAGGACCATTAGAGCATTGTATTGCCTACTTATTTAAAGGTAATGTGCAAGTACCGTACTGGCTCAGGACCATTAAAGCATTGTGTTGCCTGCTTATTTAAAGGTGTTGTACAAGTACCGTACTGGCTCAGGACCATTAGAGCATTGTGTTGCCTACTTATTTAAAGGTAATGTGCAAGTACCGTACTGGCTCAGGACCATTAAAGCATTGTGTTGCCTACTCATCTAAACGTGTTGTACAAGTACCGTAATGGCTCAGGACCATTAAAGCATTGTGTTGCCTACTTATTTAAAGGTGTTGTACGAGTACCGTACTAGCTCAGGACCATTAAAGCATTGTGTTGCCTACTCATCTAAAGGGGTTGTACAAGTACCATACTGGCTCAGGTCTAACTAAGCATTGTGTATTCTATGTATGAGCAGGTGTTGCTCAGTTTCCGTGTGGAGTTTCTGGTCTTCCATCGGACGCGTCCCCCGGGTGGCGGATAGGGGAACGCCCTCCAGATATGGGGGGTACCGGCTTCGGCCGGCGCGGACCAAAACCAGAGGGAGGGGGACGTCCAGTGGCTTGCGCTGCTGGATGTCCCGCGGGGTCCACTATGGGCCCCGCACCCGTAACCCCACACTGAGTGGGGCCGGGGGCCTTCGGGCCGCGAGGAGACAACCTCTATAAAAAACACACGGTGGGGGCCCTCCTCTATGTCCCTCTGTTCAGCAGAGGGCATAGAGGAGGTTGAGGGAGGGTCACAGACGGCAGGTTGGGGGACCTGCCGTCCGACATCGTGACGGGAGAAGGGGGTGGGGGGCCCATGCCCCTTCTCCAGTGAGGGTGGGCCCGGCTCCTTTGCGAGTCGGGTCGACGTCGCCGGGGCGCCGCTGTAGCATTCGCACTGTGGTCTACCACTTGCGAGATCCGGCGGCGCCCCATTGCACGAGCGACAGGACGGCCCCCGGGGTGTTTTAGGAGGTATGCCTCTCCTATTATTAGGAGAGGAGAGTCCGACACACGGCCGTCGCCCTCCCCCAAAGGGTGGCGGTTATGGTGCACAAAGCATTTCACCCCGTTAACAAAAAAAAAAAAAAAAAGGTGTTGCTCAGTTAACGTACTAGCTCAGTAACAAGGCTTTGCTGAACTTAGCCAGTACGGTAATTGGCCGATTATAACACCTGTAGATACATAAGATACACAATGCTTTGATGGGCTTAAGGCAATACGGTAACTAGTCTATAACACCTGTAGATACATAAGATACACAATGCTTTGATGGACTTAATGCAACTAGTCTATAATACCTGTAGATACATAATATACACAATGCTTTGCTGGACTTAAGGCAATACGGTAACTAGCTTCACTCACTCGTTCAATTAGTTGTTGGACAGATCCTGATATCGCATGTATTAAGTACAACAATTGAATGATTGAATTGAATTGTGAATTAAAAACGATAAAATAACTTTCTAGTTATTTATTTAAATCTTTATCAATAGTTTTTGGCCTCTCATTTTCTCTTATCTCTACCGAATACAATAATAATAGCAGTATTACTTATGCAATATATCAAATAATATCAGTATACCTAAGAGTACAGTTTTGTCTAAATTACCAAACAAATCTTAATATCTAAATAAGTCTATGTGCCTGTTTCACCACTTATGTAGGCTATATGACAGATTTTCTGACAGATCTGCTATGTTGGATCTGGCAAACATAATAACTATGAATGGTGAAACAGACCTTTAACCTAATACACTAACCCCCTTATTCATAAAAAAATTTAAGCATTGGTTAAGTAAACAACTGATTAAATGTCATGCTGTCCTTGACAGATGTCATTGAAATATAAAAGACAACATGACATTTAAACAGTTGTTTACTTATCCAATGCTTAAAACTTTTTATGAATAAGGGGGTAAGAGACGGGAATACCCATCATTTTTCAAAAGCAAGGAAATTCGAATTTTACCGCTTAATAGTTATGTTAAAGATACTAACCTAACCTAATATACCTACTAAGGGCCCGTCTGTCCGTGAGGCTAAAGTGAACTGTAGTGGGAGTGGTGGGAAAGGCCCTAATACCACGCAAGACTAGCCACGGGAATATCCATCCTATTTCAGTTTTTGACCTCTCTTTTTCTCATGTCTCTACCGAATACAATAATAATAGCTGTATATTACTTACGCAATATATCAAATAATAGCAGTATATTCTAAGAGTACAGTTTTGTCTAAATAACCAAACAAATCTTTTCTTCTCAATTCTTTAAGCGGTGTTCTCTTGTGTTATCCCATTTTGTCATCAACGTTTCGCATGGGTCGACGTTGTTCTTCAGCCATATAATGTCTTCGTTTATGTCTGTAACCAAAATACTACATTTAAAGGCATCAGAATAAATGTCATTATTCACAAACTAATTATTAATGAAAATAAAGCCATCATTCTGCAATCATTACTTGTGTCAGCAACTAATAAAAAATCTATATGTACAATATATAAAACTAAATTAATTGACCTATGTCTATAACTAACCAACTATCTATACTAATTTAATTGACTGATTGATACATGATTGGAACACCACGGACAAACGGCTAGTTCTATTATTTTATACTTAACGTACCAATGTCATCTGACAGTGTTGAATCATTTGTCAATGTGCTGCTTGAAGATGTTGATGACAGTCGGCTTGTTCCGGCTAAAACTCCGGTATTCCGGAGCTTACGTCTTCGTGTTATATAGCTTTCATAGAGCTTTCCACTAGCATTCTTCTTTGCTGTTCTTCCTTTGCCTGAGAGATAGGCAGAGTAGTAAACTACAATGCTTTCCTTTGGGAAGATTTCTACGATATCAGAAGCAAGTTTGTAGAATTCTTCTGTACTGATCTTGCTTCCGGGCTTTCCATCAATAACTTGGTTTATGATGAGCTGACACAAAACTCTTCTCGAACCTTCTGTAAGAAGGCCTTGGCTATCTTTACCTTCTTTTAAAATAGCTCTCCCATTTATGCAGCCCTAGAAAAATATTTAATTAGTATAGATATGAGTGCCATTCAAACTAGACATTTGTGGTATCGTATATAATATGTAGCCGAAACATGCGTGCAAAAATTTAGTTCGATATAGCTTCAATTAAACACTACTTACTACACACTACAATACTACTCTACACACTATAACACTACTCAAAATTTCTACAATAAAAATTAAAAAATAGTTACGCTGATAATTTGCAACACCTGTTTTTTTTTTTTTAAATGGGTTAAAATCAAGATATTTATCAGTCATTTTTATAATCAAGACATCTTTTTTCATAATATATTAAATGCACCCTGCTTGAGAGCCCAACTTCTTATATATAAAGCTTTAGTGGCCTTGGTTCGATCCTGGGTCCACCTAAATTTGAGGCTCTGTATGAGAATTTGTGTATACATCTATGAGTTGAATGGATGTTGGTGCTGGACGGAGGTAATCTGTGTTCAAACAATAAGCGAGTTCTGAGATTCTGATTTTCAACTGAGTCATTCCATAAGTTCACTTACAGGATTAGGATTTGTGTTATTAGGAGCATCGGTTTTATCTGGTTGTTCCTTATTTAAGTCTTCTGAAGTCAATTTTATGCCATCCTCATCAAAAATCTGAAACAATATCTATAAATTAGCCACAATTTTATAAGTATTTTGTTTTTGCAACCCGGGAATCCCTGTACACCCAAATGGTTATCCCAGATAGACTGACGAAAGGCAATAAAGCCCAATATTTAGTCCATCTGGCTCTGTACAATATTTGTGTGTTATTTTGTATGCTCATTGTGAACCTTTACAGAATGTGTGTGCCTAAAGAAAAAAAAATATGACCTAACTAACTAACCGAAAATGTTACATCTTGTAATTGCGTTTTGTAGCTTTGAATATAGTCCTTGAACTTGGCCCTTGGCCCTATTTTGGGAATGAGTTGCTTCAGTTCATCATCTCCCAACAATAGTACGGCTTCATTGTCAATTTCATTTTCTGAAACATAGTAGGTAACTGTACATGCAAAACTGGTTTCACTTCACTGGGCCAGGTAGTTGAACACTCAGAGGAACAAATCGCTAATGCTCCTGCTTGGTAAAGGATTCAATTTTACACTTCACTAGTCTAGGTTATTGGTGTATTCACTATGCATGTCTTAGTGCTAAATTCAGGGTAACTCGCAGGCGCGAAGACCTCGCGAGCTCGTGCTCACGCTGGCCGCCAGACGTTTGCGTTTGCGCGGTATGACGTGCTGTCACCCTAAAAAGACCCCTCGACCCAAAGGAGACATCGCGCGCTCCGCCGCTAGTTCGGCGTGTTCACACACAAACGTCTGCATACGTTTGATACCACGCGCGCAATGCCCGAACGCGCGCTTCCAGCGTGTTCACCCCTATACAACGTCATATTATGTTTGATATTTTGCGCCCGCGCCCGTGGATGAGCACTATGATAGGAATACTCACCCCGGAATGTTTCAATGCACTCGGGCACGCCCAGTGTTCTGAGTTTTTCTTCGATGTCAAAATCCATACTCCGCACTCTTCGGAAACCCTTGACTTAAGGAAAATCACTAGGAATGGAACGCTCGAATTAAAATTGCGGCTATGATTTTGACGATTTTGATTGAATCGTTGCCCTGAAATTGAAAATACTGCACGCGCACGCGGTGATAGAAGTCCAAGTCATAGATAGAAGACCACAGTAAAGAAAATAAAAAAAAGAACTGGGTTGCCAGTGCGAATATCGTAAAAAGGGTGAATTTCACCAAAAAGAGAGGACAAGAAGAGAGGACAGCTATTTAGTCCAAGAACAAAACAAGCACGAAACAAAACAAAAATTAGAGCTAGGCATAACGCGAATAGTCTCTAGCCTGGCAGGAAAAAAATTCAACCTATTAACCGAAAAAGTTAACTAACTAGTTAATTGCAATTAACGGCAAATTTTTTAATGCAAATTGGTAGAGAATATATTCTTCTTCTTATAATTTAAGAGCCAAGTTCATTTCTTGAAAGAAATGTTCAGGAAAAATCTTCCTGTCAAATTGGCTGAATTTTTTATATGTTGTAGCCGCACACAAGGTGATTAAAAACTGTGAAGGGCAACATAATCCTATGACCAGTTTTTTTAGTTATGGTCACTTAAAAAACCCGATCGTGCACAATAAAAAATCAGTTTTATGCTCGCAACGGTTTCAGTGTGCAGTGAATTAGTATTAAGTGCATATGTTTAGGGTGTCCGCATATGTACGACCCACCACCTCATCATATTTTGTTGTTTTGCACTTTTTTACTAAGCAAATTCCGTCAAATATGGTAAATCGGCTGGGGACATAACACGGACGTGTCAAAGTGGCTGATTTTTTTATAGTTTGTAGCCGCATACAAGGTGATTAAAAACTGTGAAGGACAACTTAATCCTATGACCAGTTTTTTAGTTATGGTCACTTAAAAACTCGAACGTTCACTATAAAAATTCAGTTTTAAGCTCTCTTTATGAGGACGCCATAAAGACATGCATTAAATACTAATTCGCTGCACACCGATACCGTTGCGAGCTTAAAACTGATCTTTTTTAGTGAACATTCGAGTTTTTAAGTGACCACATTTTAAGATTTTTCCTGAACATTTCTTGCGGGCACCTTTTTTTCTAAGAGGTCTATTTCACATAGCTCTAATACAAATGACCATATATAGTTATTAAGTGTTGTTAAAGGGGCATCAAATATTCTGGGCGGCTATTCTCACCTCGTGACTAAAATAGCGTATTCCACTCGAGCTATTCATTCATGTCCCTCTTGTTCGCTATGTAAAAGTAAGGGATGGAGATATAAATGTCGAATACGCTATTTTAGTCACGAGGTGAGAATAGCCGCCCTGGATTGTTTAATAGGAAACGGTAGAGAGCATCATTCATTATTAATGTCCTCTAGCGATCACTAATTAAAAATATCCAAAAAATGTTATCTTCCTTAGCTACTCTGGGTTGGCCTTGTCTTTTGTATGGGAGGTATGTGAAATAAGCCATGTAAGAGAAACTTGTCATGACAAAGTGGTTACTAATGATGTTCTCTACCGTTTCACATTAAAGTCCGGAATTATTGATGCCCATTTACCGTGTATGGGAGCTGTGTGAGCGCTTATGCTATTCCTGCTGGAGCGTTATCTTAATTTCCAGTAATTTGTTCATAGAGTACCTAATAACTCACCATTTTTCTCACAAAAACTTGAAGACTCCAATAACCAAATTGCTGGCAACACTAGGAACAACGCATGCATGGCCAATGGCCATCCAACCAATAGCAGGCTGCATAATAGACGCTATCCTTACCTACTTATTTTAAAGAGCCGTACTACTTAATAATAGTATCGTGTCTTTCTATAAGTAGTGCGTCTATTTACAATGCCTCGGTATACTTAAGCATAATTACATTGTTTACCTACTTATTATACGTAGGTCGGAAATTGTATAATGGCCCTGACCCTGTGAAATAATGGTGCCGGATATTTAGGAGAGATAACTAACACTTTTATGAAAGTAGCAGATGTACTTGGGTACAATGAATCAGCAATGTGATCATAATGGCAAGACTTATGTATCGTACGTAGGCAAGGTACTGGTATAATGGTTAAAATTAAATGTACTTAAAAAATGGTGTGGGGAGGTACAGATGATAGCAAATACCTTTACGTAACACTACGCAATTTTGATTCTCTAAAATCGTGTTTACGCGTAGTGTAACGTAAAATAGTTACTTATACATCCCTCGTTTGTAATCACTTTTAACGACCTCCAATTCTACCATCGCCTTCGGCTCGGCTCGCAACCTTCTCGTCAACTCGACTGTTAACTACTATTACACGAGTAGTATAGGTAGGTCCGTAGGTACTTACAATGCCTCGGTATATTTAATCGTCATGGCATGACTTACGTATCATTCGTAGGCGTGGTACTTGTATAGGTAATGGTCCTCAGTAGGTACAAATATATAGTGCTGGGTATGGATGAGATATAGCCAACACTTTTAAGAAAATAGCAGATGTACTTACATACAATGACTCAGCAATGTGAGCATTATGTAATTGCAAAACTTTGTATCGTACGTAGAAAAGGTACTGGTATAATGGTCAAAAGTACTTAAATAATAGTGTGGGGTAGGTATTTGAGAGATATACGTGTAGCATGTAAAGCTACTGAATATGTCATGTCACTAAACATTAAGGCAGTAGGCGACATACGTTTTAAATAAAGCGGAACCAGTGCGAGAATACTACTGCGTACTTACGTACGTATTTGATCCATGGCTACTTGATGTAAGGGTGCTGCACCCTTGTTAAGTATGCTGCTACATTATACGTACAAATTTGCAATGCCATGAAGGAGAATGGTGTTGCTCATCGCCACATCAGTAAGCGCAACAATGCTAAGTGAGCTGCACCATTTCTAAGGACAAATTTGCAGGTTACTTTCGTAAGTAGGTCATTTAAGTAGCTTTTTTCGCTCCGTGTGCCGGTTCTGGATTTGGACGGCCATAGTAGCGGCGTTGTAAAGACCTTTCAACACTTGGATGTATCGCCAGTCGACTTGGCATCGCTGCAAAGATTCCAGAACAGACCAGGTCTCGACCGAGTCAAAGGCCTTTTCATAGTCCACAAACGCTAAGCACAGGGGCCGATTATACTCTTCGGTCTTCTGTATAATCTGCCTCACTGTGTGAATGTGGTCTATGGTGCCGTAACCCGATCGAAAGCCGGCCTGCTCAGGTGGCTGAAACTCATCGAGTCTCCTCGCAAGACGGTTCGTGATGACTCTTGAAAACAGCTTGTAGACGTGGCTTAAGAGTGAAATGGGTCGGTAGTTCTTCAGGAGGGTTTTATGACCCTTTTTGAAGAACAACACGACAACACACTTACACGCCTCCGGAGTTCTCCCATCAAAGAGGACAGCATTAAAGATCTTTTGGAGCTCCTTCATTACGGGTTTACCGCCGGACTTCAAGAGCTCAGTTGTAATACCGTCCTCTCCGGTAATACATGTACTTACATTAATAAAATGCATGCGACTTCGAACAACTATGGCGTTATTTTGGTGACAAGTTATAAAAAGCTGTAGGAAAGTACAATAGATAATTCGCAAATCAATTTGGCAGTCAAAAGATGAAGTGGGAATGGATGTCAAATAAAATCTTGTTAAGGGTGATGAAATTTAAAATTTTGATTTAAAAATGACACCATAAAGATGAAAGAAATATCAAAAATTGTGTAAAGAGGCGAGCGTGCATGCAATGACTAATGAATGTGGATGAAGCGAAAGTGATTTGTCAGGATCGTGGCCGGTGGCAGTCCCTGTTGATGATTGATGGACTCAGAGATTGATGGACTCACGTATCGATGCCTCTTTTGCTGGCCGCTGCAGTAATGTACTGAAGGGATAGTTGGTGCGAAATGATAACGCCTGATCTGCAGTTGAGATTGGAATGAATCCGTTTATTTTCGGTTTAATTTATTTCTGAAGTAAGATTCGTTATTGACCAATAGACAGAAAGACAAAATATAAGAACCAATGAACTGTCTCCGCTTTGGCGAGTGAGAGGCGAATAAAGTTGTATTGCGGTGTCTCCCTCGCACGTATAAATGTAGCGGCAGCAGTCGCACGCCGCTCGGCAGACCGGTGCGATCTTCATTGCGAGCGGACGTATGTTCATTGCTCCCGCGCATTGCACACTTGCGCGGCGCGCGGCAGGCAGCTACAGTAGATAGATAGATAGATAGATAAATAATTTATTTACACTTGCACACACACACTAAATGTACACAAAAGGAAAACGAAATAGCATAAAAGGAGTACAGTTGGTAGGTGAAACACAATAAAGACACAAACATAACAAATCGAAAATAACATTACGTTCAAGGATGCAAGGTACGGTATTATGTACCTACATCAAATATCACATAATATTGCTGTGGGTGCGGCAAATGCAAAATGGTACTGACTCAGCATGTGCTGAAGAAGCGAGCCACTCCAGTACTATACACAGTTACAAACATTTTGTATTGTGGACCGTAGTCCAAGGTGAGAAGTGGTAGTTTTACTGGTGACCTCCCGGGCTCAGGTGCTGTGGGAGAAGCGGCAGTACCTGGTGCAGGTGGCGGGCGCGCTGCCGCTGGTGCTGCTGGCGGCCACCAGTTGGAGCGGCGAGCCGCGCGCGCAGCTGCTGGCGCTGCTGCGGCTGTGGCGGCTGCCCGCGCCGCTCAACGCCGTGCACCTGCTGCTGCCCTGGTCCGTTGCATAGCCTCTCGCCCTTCTAACAAGTCCATAGGCACCGAGCTGCACCGTTTAGGTCGATAGTGCCCCTTTGCCAGAATGTCCCTTTCCTAAAATGTCCCTTTCCCATTACACAGGGAACGTTTTGGGAAAGGGACATTATGGACCTAAATCGCGCTGTACAGATCTGAGAAAAGCCCTCGCTCCCCGACGCCGTGCACCTGCTGCTGCCCTGGTCCGTTGCATAGCCTTTCGCCCTTCTAACAAGTTCATAGGCACCGAGCTGCACCGTTTAGGTCGATAGTGCCCCTTTGCCAGAATGTCCCTTTCCTAAAATGTCCCTTTCCCAGGGCACAGGAAACATTTTGGGAAAGGGACATTATGGACCTAAATCGCGCTGTACAGATCTGAGAAAAGCCCTCGCTCCCCAACGCCGTGCACCTGCTGCTGCCCTGGTCCGTTGCATAGCCTTTCGCCCTTCTAACAAGTCCATAGGCACCGAGCTGCACCGTTTAGGTCGATAGTGCCCCTTTGCCAGAATGTCCCTTTCCTAAAATGTCCCTTTCCCAGGGCACAGGGAACATTTTGGGAAAGGGACATTATGGACCTAAATCGCGCTGTACAGATCTGAGAAAAGCCCTCGCTCCCCAACGCCGTGCACCTGCTGCTGCCCTGGTCCGTTGCATAGCCTTTCGCCCTTCTAACAAGTCCATAGGCACCGAGCTGCACCGTTTAGGTCGATAGTGCCCCTTTGCCAGAATGTCTCTTTCCTAAAATGTCCCTTTCCCATTACACAGGGAACGTTTTGGGAAAGGGACATTATGGACCTAAATCGCGCTGTACAGATCTGAGAAAAGCCCTCGCTCCCCAACGCCGTGCACCTGCTGCTGCCCTGGTCCGTTGCATAGCCTTTCGCCCTTCTAACAAGTCCATAGGCACCGAGCTGCACCGTTTAGGTCGATAGTGCCCCTTTGCCAGAATGTCCCTATCCTAAAATGTCCCTTTCCCAGGACACAGGGAACATTTTGGGAAAGGGACATTATGGACCTAAATCGCGCTGTCCAGATCTGAGAAAAGCCCTCGCTCCCCAACGCCGTGCACCTGCTGCTGCCCTGGTCCGTTGCATAGCCTTTCGCCCTTCTAACAAGTCCATAGGCACCGAGCTGCACCGTTTAGGTCGATAGTGCCCCTTTGCCAGAATGTCCCTTTCCTAAAATGTCCCTTTCCCAGGGCACAGGGATCATTTTGGGAAAGGGACATTATGGACCTAAATCGCGCTATACAGATCTGAGAAAAGCCCTCGCTCCCCAACGCCGTGCACCTGCTGCTGCCCTGGTCGGTTGCTTCCGCTTTATGCCTTCGAACAAGTCGGCGGAGGCCAAAATGCACTGTTTTGGTCCATAATGCCTCTTTCCCAAAATGTTCCCCGTGTTCGAAACATCCCTTTCCCAAAATGTCCTTTTCCTAAAATGTCCATTTTCTGGGAAAGGGACATTTTTGCACGCTGGGAACATTTTGGGAAAGGGACATTATGGACCTAAATCGCGCTGTACAGACCTAAGAAAAGCCCTCGCTCCCTTTCCTGGGAAAGGGATATTTTGAACACAGGGAACATTTTGGGAAAGGGACATTATGAACCTAAATCGCGCTGTACAGATTTGAGAAAAGCCCTCGCTCCTCAACGCCGCTGCCCTGATCAGTTTGTTCATGTTTCTACCTTGAAACAAGCACTTTTCCCGCCGAGGACTCGGCTCCCGAGTTCTCTAGAATGCTTCTCGCACGCCGACGACTCGGCTCCCGAGTCCAGTACATCCATAGGTGTAGGTGACTTTTGGCCATGCCGCAGCACCCGGCTACCGAGTTCTATAAGATTTCTATGCTCAGGGTTGTAATTTTTTGTCGAAATCTAAGTATTACTTTCGTTCGCCGAGTATTACCTACTACCATATTTTTTGACATGTTTTTGTTAAATAATCGTATCCGTATCATATTCACATGCGAAAAACATTTAGAACGTTATGGTAAAAGTGTGTTCGGTCGGTTAGATACGGGCACGAAAACGTCGCTTTGGCGCGCAGTGTTCTTACTCCTTTGATAAGGTTGGCGGCATCCTTTGATCGCGGCAAGAGCCAAGGCGGCATTTTCAAAGGCGACATTGTCTAACGGAACGCGCTAGTGAACAGTGAATAGAGTCATACGTACCGACAAGTCATTAATTAAAAAAAAGGTCCGTACCACGAGGACCATCAGGTAGGGGTAATTAATGTGAGGAAAATATTTTTATTCCGTGAGCAAGCAACACGCCTGTGGCCGCTCGCGGTTCAACTGAAATACTCCGGCCAAAGTCAGGATAGTCACTCGACAAAGTCAAAGACGTACTACGTTATACCTTTGAGGTCCCGAAACTTCTGAGGTCGTAAACAGCCATCTTGCTTTTGTTATTGTTAAATTAAATGCCTTGAACACGTGCATCGTGCATGATTTGTTTGCTTGAAAATGGATGTCTCGAACTAAACATATCAGTTCGCTAAGTTCATTGAATTTTTTTATTGTTTAACAAAGGTTTGATTTTTGCCAACATAACCTCAAAATTTGTTTTTATTTTTTCTCAAAAACTACTGATTATCGACGCCCCCCCTTCACAGGGGGGCATATACCCCTCCCCGTCTGCCCCCCCACCCCCCTCCCAACCCACCCCCTAAACGGCTGATATTGGAAATTCCTTCCCGTTTTTTTCTTGATCTTCGTGTTTAATGTTGTTCTGTTGTGGACAATGGAGCGGAACCGTCGTGTGCGAGTCCGACTCGCAGTTGGCCGATTTCTGTTTACACTTTGTTATCTGTCACTTGTCAAAGTTGTCTTACGGATTATGGCGTGCGTGCGTCTTTATTAGATGTGATATGTAGATCAAATAATGTACTATAATATAAATAGTCAAACCAATATTATATAGAGCTAAATAATTTAATATAATTAATCAAAGTTACGTTTTAGAGAGCCTAATATTTAAGCTCTAATCTAACAATTTGTTTGACAACCCTGTGACGTCACGACCCGGCAGCCGAGTCGGCGGCTTGGCTCTAGTGCACCCGGCTCCCGAGTACTCGGCGTAGATGTCTAGTTCCATTTGTTTGACAACCCTGTGTGACGTCACGACCCGGCAGCCGAGTCGGCGGCTTGGCTCTAAGTGAACCCGGCTCCCGACTGCTCGGCGTAGATGTCCAGTTCGCACGCATTCTGTGAAATGCACCCGGCTCCCGAGTCCTATGGCATTCTTTCGTGGAATGCCTTATAATGTTTAGATATTTGGGTAGCAGAGAAAGTGTTAATGGAGACCAAAATGCACCTGGCTCCTCGCGCTGTCCAAGTCTGAGAATAGCCCTTGTTCCTCCACGCAATGTATATGCTACTGGCCTGCTCAATTCGTTCGTGTCTCTACCTTCAAACAAGCTCGCTCCTCGTGCTGTTCAGGTCTGACAGAAATCCTCGCTCTGCTACTAGCTAGAATGTATTTGCTACTGCCCCGGTCAGGACGTTCGTGTTTCTACCTTGAAAGAGCAAAATGCGCCCGGCTCCTCGCGCTGTCCAGGTCCGACAAAAGCGCTCGCTTCTCAATACCATGTATCTTCTGTTGTGTCAAATCGTTCGTGTTTCCACCTTGAAACAAGACGATGTAGACGGAAAAATACACCGTAAACAAAACAGGATGCGCTGGCTGTTTCCCGTTCATCCGATCGGTCAACCGATGAATTGGCACAATGCGAAATCTTTTTCCCGCTTAGCCAATGCCCGCCTTTTATTTTTGTACAGTCAGTCGCGAAAAAAAGTACCGCTGTATCGACTGACAAGATCGACCGATCGTACCGATGGGAGACACCCGATGCGCTCTACTCCACATCTGGAAGAAGCTCTCACCCCTCACCGTTTGCCACCGGAGGCTTGTAAGACTAGCAGCTGGTCTCACTGTCAGCAGATTTATGTCCCATAAATTTATGTACCTATCTATTTTAATAGGCGTTTCTAAGTGTACGGGCTAGCACCGTACACGTTTCTAGGTCGCCGTATTGCTGACTGTGCACCGCGCACAGTCGAGCTCACGGGCATTGCTGCCTGCGTCAGACAGTTGGCGTTTGCATCTCAATACGTCTTCAAACATGGAACTGTGCACAATAAATAAATAAACTACATGAAGACCTAACATCACCAATCACTCTGTCGCACAGCAGATGTTGTTTGTTGGACGGTGGTGGTAGAAGAAGACGTAGCTTAGCTCTTCATGGTGTTTTATTTACGACACAGAATTACATAGTTTCAGTAGTTACAGTTCTATGTGTGTATCGTACTCGTCCACGGTAGCGGTGTGCTGGGCAATGCCAAGTCAGCACACGCAGCGATGCACGGTGCTTAGCCCGTACAATAACGCTCGGTTTCTAGAGGAGCGATCAAATGTTAATCTCACGTCAAGCTAATTTCAGCCAATCAAGTGCCGGTATTTTGGATTAATCGTAGATTAATCTCTTGTTACATTTGAACACTCGCTCAGAAACTGAGGGTCAGTGTTATAAGAAATCGAGTTTGTATGCATGCAACTCTTCACGTCGAATTACCTAACTGATTCCCGCAGTTTCCCGGACGCGAAGGTCCGCGAGACGGCCGTGGGGCTCATCGGGCAGATGTCGGACGACGAGCTGTGCCGCGTGCTGCCTCAATTGGCGCAGGCCTTGCGCCACGAGACGCACGAGTGCAGCGCGCTGGCCCGGCTGCTATTGGCACGGGCCTTAGCAGCGCCGCCCGTCGCACACGCGCTCTTTTGGCTGCTGGCCCACTCGCTGCCTCACGTCCCGCAGGTGAGACACTTCGAACGTGCTCTTGAAGAATCGAACGGTCTGCTTCGCGTCAAAATCCCATACTCCCGCTTTACTTTACACAGTGTTTATACCATGCTGGGCCTCGACTTGAAAAGCAGTCAATGTACAGTCTCGCAAGCCTTACTTCAGCGCGCTGGCCCGGCTGTTATTGGCACGGGCCTTAGCCGCGCCCCCCGTTGCACACGCGCTCTTTTGACTCACGTCCCGCAGGTGAGACACTCCTGGCATGTATGTATGTTCCATTTCAGACACGCTTCAGAATGTGAACAGACTATAATTTGAAATTGTACTTGACTACTTGTAATTGACGACCCCGGCCGATATTCTGCAGATGAGTTATTTTTTTCGTACGCGCAAATGTGGCTACTAATGTAAAGCCAATTTAATAGGTCACATTTGACACTTCATCAAAATGCATCAAAGTAACCTTGTAACGCAGAGCACACAATATTATTTATTTTTTCAAAGTTAGAACTGCACAATTGCTT
This sequence comes from Yponomeuta plumbellus, assembly GCA_947310845.1. NCBI lineage: Eukaryota > Metazoa > Arthropoda > Insecta > Lepidoptera > Yponomeutidae > Yponomeuta > Yponomeuta plumbellus. Next base: position 7,954,457 of record OX371192.1, on the reverse strand, counting down.
CACGTTTTTCAGTTAATAATACATATTGTTACGGGCTAGGGTTCTGGATTTGGATGTAAAACGCCAATGACAACTTCTTAGGATTTATTCACGCAGGGTCTGGTCTGCAGGTCTTCACGACACGAAGTCCACACGTAGAATCCAATCGCAGGTCCAATCGAAGTCCAATAGTATCGCTGAGGTCGTAGGTTATCGCTCGTATCGCAGGTATGTTCGCTCGAAGTTCACTCTTCGCTATTCCAAACGGAACTGACTGCGCGCCGCGGCGGCCGCTATTTATATCCGGCCGCAAGGGCTCTAGAACATTCCCGTACCTACGTGCCTACTCGAGGCAACGTCGCTCGAACAGTAACCCATTCAAAGACTTTTGAACCTTACGCTAGTGGACATACAAGTCATTATTGCTTGCAGCGTTTATTGTTTACTAAAACGCAGCATGCGGCGACTATTCGATAGGCTTCTAGAAGGCTCTATTCTATATGGTTCGGGATAGGACCGCGACAATATTTATTGTAATAATGTCCAAAGAAGGCGTTATTACAATTTACTTTGACTAATAAACCATTCTAAACTTAATAAACAATATTTGTCCTAAAAAACTGAACTTCATCACAAGGTTATGTCAGTCAACCCTTTCTGTTTTTAAAAACTAGGGATGTTACCGTAAAAATCAAAGGGATCACCAGTCAAAAAGTTGTGGAATCATGTTATGCCATACTAACATAACATGATTCCACATTGTGATTATTTTATTAGTAGATTGTACGTAACTACTCGTAGTACGCATCACATAAAGACGAACTTTACTTTTATAGCATGAGAAGTGTAAAACATTATTATATTATTCTTATAATAATCTAAAAAATACAAAAATAATTGAATAGAAACAAAATCCGTTTCATTATATATTTTTTTTAATCTTGTGTTTCTGCTAATAGCAGAATAGGCAAAGGACTTTCGTCCGTGCAGCCAGGTCTAACGTTTTTCCTTTTTTTTTATCCGAAGACAACTTGTTAATACAGGTAATCCTTTGTAGAAGGCCAAAGCCAAATCTTTGTTGTGTTTTATAAAATATCTTTTTCATGTTAAGACCGAGGCCAAATCTTTGTAAAATTTTTTGACGTATTTTTCTTGTTAAGGCCGAGGCCCGTTTCATTATATTATTACACTTTTGGGCAAAAAAAACTCGTAGGATGTTTTTGGCAACGTCCTCGAGAAGACAAACAAAATAATTTTACATCTCTCATGTTCGGTAAGTAGGTCCTTATTACCCCCAAATGGGTCTTGTAGGTGACCAATTAGCGCTCTAGGGTAATAATGTAGCTAGAAAATCCCTAGCAATATAAGCTGCACTCCCGATTCAATGAAAATGGAAGCTGAAGCAGCAATTAACAATATTTTGCCTGAAAGTTCTAAAGAGAGATATTTGAAAACTTACGACGAGTTCATGAAGTAGCGAAAAGAAAAACGAGTAATTAATTTCTACTTACCTCACAATAGAGATGTAAAGCAGAGTGGTTAGCTCGGGTGTAAGCATCAATTGCACCCTCGAACTATAGATTTTGAACGAGATGTGAGAATAGATAACATTATCGAAGAAGAATTAATTATATCTCTGATGCTGGGGCCGCACCTGCGTCTATCGTGACAAAGCTTCGCGCCAGTACTCTGTGGAATGTAGGGACTGAAATGCCCGTGGCGCGAAGCTTTGTCACGATAGACGCAGGTGCGGCCCCAGCATGAGAGTAGACAGCAGTGACGACGATGACAACACTCGTTCGTTATAATTCTATTAGTTTTAGTGACTAAATGCATTTTTTCTTGGTTAAATGATATACGTGTCTTATTTTGTTTTATAACTTTAGGTTAGACAATAATGGGACGGGTTTTAATTAATAATTGTTTATTTGATTTGATTTTCAATGGAACTCAATTAAAATTACAGTAGCTATACGTACTTTTTCACAATAACTGCATTCGAATCACAAATGTTTGAAGTCCGTATCGATTCATTCGATTTAATCGATGTTTTTAGCATGTCACCTCACTATGAAGCTAAGACAGACACATGTCAAATGTGGCCTATTAAATTGGCTTGCCTTTAATTAATGCTTTATTGCCTGATGCCGTCGGAGTGAAGAACTTTTAACACAAAACGGCGCCGGTTCCCGACTATTGGTCGTTATTATGGCTAATAAAGTGGGAACTTCGGCCTCGCAATAAATACTACGGCTCCGGTCGCCGCCATTGATCTTAAAAATGCAGTTAATTCATTGCATGATCAACTCCTCATATCCGAACTTGGCCCCTGTATTGGAGCATGGTCTATACCTTCCTCAGGGAAGAGACTCTTGGCCCTCGGTGGGGACGGTGGGGACATATTGAGTTGATGATGATGATGATCAACTCGCTTTACCAAAATGGGTTGAAGCAGTCGCACGCCGCTCGGCAGACCGGTGCGATCTTCATTGCGAGCGGACGTATGTTCATTGCTCCCGCGCATTGCACACTCGCGCGGCGCGCGGCAGGCAGCTTCAGTAGATAGATAGATAGATAGATAGATAATAGTACATTGTTCACCGAGAGGAGAAAGTGACCGATTACCGTTGAGGGTGTCGTTTGAAACACCTGAGATCGGGAATCGCAGTTTCTCTCGAGTGATACATAGTGCTTTATACTACACCTACAAGGAAAATAAAAAACGAAATCTTTACTAATTGAAATTTATATTGAAATTGTTGCTAGTGGCCAGTGTCATTTTGCGAACTTGGAGATAAAAACTCACTGTAAAAACTTTTTGGCTTTTGATATTTAGGTTACCGGCGCATAGTCTTACCCAAAATTAAAAAAGAAAAACCACGTAAGAAATGGATTTTCATACACTTTTCTCTCCCGCTCAGATGCGTTTTCTCCCCGCATATTTGTTCGATATGCAATGACGTACTTTCTACCGTAAATTTGATAAAGTATCAAGGTACTTTCCAAGCAGGTGTAGTATAAAATAGTGTTATTCCTCAGGCCCCCGGTCAAGAGTTCCTCGGCATCTCACTGGAAGACAGCAGCGGCGATCCCCAAGAGCTGGACCCCGGAATGGCGTCAACTTGGCGATACCGGCTGTTACTACGCGCTCTGCTGTTGCTGTGCGGAGAAAACCTCAGCAGGACTCTCTTGAGGCAGCAATTGCTCGTGAAGGTATGTTTATTTTATGTCATTCAACTTTATGACATATCAATATTTAGTTTCATTTAGCTTTCGTTTGTGTGTAACCAATTTTGTTAAATACTATTGAAGTGTAGAGAGAGGTTGATGTTTTTATGAGATGAATGAATGATCTAGGACGGGCAAATAACGTGACAGATGGAGTTTTTTTTTCGCTGTCATTTTCTCCACTACATTCGGCTCCAAGGTAGCGGCTGACATTAAAAGTTCATTATAAGTACATTGACATTCAACAAGATAATGAAACTGTTAGCGTTCGAGAAACCGAGGCTAAGTAACATTTGTGGTTTTGCCCACAGACATTGTCAGACGTAGCGCAGTCTGTGAAGGCGGCCAAGGACGGAATGAGGCAGCGCGCGTTGACTTCAGGCGCAGAGCAACTGGCGGGGCTAGTGCGGATGGAGCCCACAGCTCTGCCGCTCGGCTTGGCCCGTTGTGTACATGACGTGGATATTAAGTAAGTTTAGATACTAAAAACATATTAAATTTACATACAGGCACATACATTGCTTCTGGCCCCACACTAGGATGTCCTGTGTCGTTAGGAACCAGAAACAGCGACATCACAAACATGTAAACATCTAAGACCTGGGTTTATATGCCCAGCCGGGTTCGAACCCAGGACCTTTCGCATGACAGGCAGATGCGCTAACCGCTACGCCACAGAGGTCGCCAAATACTAGCTTTATAGAAAGCTCAAATTGCTCATAAGCATCATGAGTAATTTGCTAGACCTCCTTCATGGTTTTCCAAGTTTCCCGGTGCATTGCCGTCCGCACTTGGCGCCGCAAATTAACATGGAATTTGACAGTTGGACGATTATTTGGTGCGCATAATAAGGCCCTTGAAATGAATTAGGTATTGAAATGATCATCTAGCTTACCTTGTAACGTTTATTAAGTTGCAGTCTGCTACGTTGAATAAAAAAATAACAATTTTGATTTGACTCGAATGATCGGTTCAGCAGGCCAATAACGAATTAATGTTAATAAACGGTTCGTAAGCCAATCAGTGCTCACCGAGCAGAGCCATAGACTAATCATAATTAGGTTAGTGATGTTCTTAACACTAAAAAAATTGTAAATTGTAACAAGAGAAATTGGTCTACTACATTTTGATAATCTAGTGGCATTAATGAAGACTAACCATTTATTTAAGTCTACGGTTGACTAGGATCCTTCGTTCGCTTCTGTCTGTACATTCACGAGCAATAATATATATACACTGTCACATCTTCTAAAAATCTTAACTTAAAACAATCTAGAAAGAAGTGTACGATAATTTGTCCTAAATTATGTAACCAATGCTTAGATAATTTAGGACAAATTGTCGTACACATGTGCAGTACAAAACTAAATGTATGTGTCGTACAAAATGTGACAGTGTATACATATTATTGCTCGTGACTGTACAGACCATTAGATAGAATATATTGCACCTCTCCGTCAGTAACTGTTTGATTTAATTTGACGTGTGCTCTTTCCAGGTCGTGCATGTATTTCAACTCGAATACGCTTCCGCTGAAGATAAACTTCATTGGCAACGATAATGCCGTTATTCCGGCTATGTTCAAAGTGAGTTTTAATTTATTGTTTAAATTGAAGATTTTGTACTGGGCCTAGATTTTGCTAATGTATTGTACTACCATTACAGTTGCATGAACGCGTCAATTTCATTTCATTGCTGCTCAACGTAGATGCTTATTAATATTTGTGCTGAAATCAGGTACATGTGTGGATTTCACGCATTTCTTCTATTTATTTCTTGATCAAGTTTTCTTCATACGTAAATGTAAAATAAATTCTTGAAAAATTGTTAAATAAAATAAATTTTCGAATAAGTAGCTCTTGAATTTCATTCGGTCAATTATTTTCTCGGTTGATATAAATAGATGGCGCCACGAGTAGTGTTAATTATTTGCGCGCGGACGATAGACGTCGTTTCAAGTCAGTGGAATTGAAAAACTTGTCCCGTGTCCATGCTACTGTACAGCGCCACCAAGTTATCTGTTCAGGTGGACAAAATTGTAACTAACTTATAAATTGTAAATCCTGTTCCCCATTTTTTGTTTTATTTATTCACTTACTAAGATTTATAGATATATTTTCATTAAAATTGAAAGACTGCTTGAAATATTATCATTTGTCTATACCTTGATTTTTAATTAGGTGGACTAAAGTGACAGTTCAAAAAGCTCTTATTTTTTTAAAATGTTGCCAGAGCAAGATCGTAGTGATGTGACTTGATGTGTTCATTGAATGTTCGATTTCATTCAATCATTCACTCTTCAATTTTATTTCCTTTATTTGGGGAAAATAATTTAACTTAATCTTAATCATTAAATACCTACCAATTAAATAAACATTCCTACATCTGAAAAACCCACAAACTTTAGGAAATATTTCGTTTAAGTAACGAGATGACAACCCGACTAGACATTATATGTCCACTTTTTTTTCATAAGGTTTAGATGATAACTCTCTAGTTAACCGTTTTCAACAAATAATATTTTGGCTAGTGATAGATTCGTATACCATATTGTGTCGTGTCTACTATGTACAGTATTTTCTTTATATAGTAGGTATTTATTGGTCATATTGTAACACCTCAGCCTTTAACGCTTGAATAATAAAGTTTTGCCTTCAAAACATACTTTATTTTTCATTATATCTTGAAGGATCAATACAATAGTATCATGGCTGGGGATGAGGACATCACAAATTAAAAACAATAAATAAATTTATAAACCTAATAGCCAGTGAATCTAACGACATAATATGCGACTTAGACAATAATCCACATGTGCCATCTAGGAAAAAGGAGAAAGCTGTTTTCTCAATTTAGAATTACAGCTTTCATTATTGTATCGACCACATGTTTTTGTTCAGTATTTAATTTTTTGTTTTTTTTTTCATATTATCTATTTGATTTTCCATTTCAATAAATTTATTAGCTAATCAAAACGAAACTTGCACCAAAATCTTTAAACGTGTTTAGTTGCTAATTTTATTTTAATGTGAAGTCTTTGTATAGTTTGACAATACAAAGCGCTAACGCATTTTAAAATCGAGGTGCAATTCGTCCTAAGACTTTAAAAGTGATTAAAATTTTAAATCTAGTTTTTATTTTATTTTTTCATATTCCAAAACAGAAAGGAATGAATATGGTATGTCTATCATGTTGTTAAGTTATAAATGTATAATTTTATCACGAAATCCGGTAACTTAAGTATCATTTAATTTTACAGTTTATTCTATCTAATCTGCCCACTGTTGGGCATAGGACTCTTCTCTTTCACGCCAACCCATCCGGTCCAGTGTCTCCCAGCCGCTTTCACAATGTCGTCGGCCCATCGGGCTGGTGGTCTGCCAACCGACCGTCGACCCGGTCTTGGCCACCACTCAGTGGCTTCCTTAGTCCACCGGCCGTCTTCCCGCCTAACCAAATGTACAAATACAAATACAAATACAATTTTTTTTTATTTCAACGTAAAGAATTTACATTCTGCTTGTTGAATGTCAATGTACATACAGTTATGTAAAATGTTAGCCGCTGCCTTAGGGCCGTCTGTAGTGGAGAAAAAGGCAGCGAAAAAAAACTCCACTCTGACCATCTTTTCTCAAATCAACTTAAAGCTAATACAAATTAGGTATGAGTGTTCGTATACCAAGAATCTCAAGATCCATGAGTGCAATAAATACTTGCAAAGTCAAACATAATTTAATATTCTTAAAAGGTAATAAAACACCAATGCTGCGGCCAGACACACGGACGGCACCCGTTCACGAGCGTAACGCAGAGGTCAGCCATCACCAGTCTCAACCATATTAGAGGGAGATAGGCGACCCGGCCACCGCGCCACCATTCGCATGGCCTTTGGCAAACTTGTGTGATAAAGTTCTTGTCAGTTATCTATAATAATAGCATAGTTTTGATATGCAATCACAGCGTCTGTACATATGTATGAAATTTATTAAACCCTATATATTATTAGAATACCAATAACTAGCTCGTTGTGGAATTGGTTTACTGCCAAGGGTTTTTATCACCTATAAAGTCATCTATTCTGTAGTATGCCTTTTTACACAGCGCAGTTTTAATAACAAATTTAAATTTATTTCCTGGCAGGGATAGAATACTTTCAGGAATTTTGTTATAAAAACGTACACTATATCCTACAAATGATGTATTTACCTTGGCTAATCTGAATCTAGATGAGGCAATTTTGTTTCGATTTCTGGTGTTAACGTTATGTATATCCCTGTTTAGCTTAAATGTAGTTATGTTTTTACGTACATACATTATGTTATCGAATATATATTGGCAAGCTAGCGTAAGAATTCCTATTTCCTTAAAAAACTCACGTAGTGAGTGTCTGGCAGGTAAATTGTAAATACCTCTAATAGCCCTTTTTTGGAGAATAAAAATTGTTTCTATATTTGCCGCCCGCCCCCATAGTAGCAGACCATATGACATAATGCTGTGGAAATAACTGAAATAAACTAGCCTCGCAGTTTCTACATCTGTTAGTTGTCTAATTTTTCTAACTGCAAATGCAGCTGAACTTAACCTACCCGCTAACTTTTCTATGTGTTGATCCCATTGTAGTTTTGAGTCTATTGTAATGCCTAAAAACACCGTTGTCTCAACTAAGTCTAGTCTGTCACCAGCTATTGTTAAACTTGTGTCCACTTTTTTGACATTGGGCAATGAAAACTTAATACATTTTGTTTTTTTGGCATTTAACATAAGATTGTTTACGTTAAACCAGTTCAGAATTTTAGAAAGAGCATTGTTTACATCGTCTAAATTAGATTGACCTCTCTTGATTTTAAAAATTAGAGACGTGTCATCCGCAAACAATACTATTTGTGACAATTTCTCAACTAGGTACGGCAGATCATTAACATACACTAAGAAAAGGAACGGCCCTAAAATTGAACCCTGAGGAACTCCTATTTTAACATCGGATCCGGGTGACTTAACTCCATTAATATCAACTTTCTGCACTCTATTAGCTAAATACGATCTAAGAAGTTCTAAAGATTTATTACTGAGACCGTATCTGATCATCTTACGAAGGAGGGTTTTGTGGTCTACGCAATCAAAAGCTTTGGATAGGTCACAGAAAACCCCGATGGCATCCTGCGCCTCCTCCCACGCATCAAAGATGTGATTCATCAACGCCACACCTGCGTCTGTCGTTGAACGACCCTTAGTGAAACCGAATTGTTTTTTATGGAAGAGTTTATTTAATGTGAAGTGTGTCAGCAATTGGTGTAAAATGATTTTTTCAAATACTTTACTAAATACTGGAAGTATTGCTACGGGTCTAAAATTGTTCGGATCATCACTGTCACCTGACTTAAATAAAGGAACAATTTTACTAAACTTTAATAGATCAGGGAACGTCCCCTGATCAATACATTTATTAAAAATTATAGCAAGGTGTGGTGCCATGATATGAATTACCGTGGATATCAATTTAACTGATAGTCCCCAGAGATCTTCGGTTTTCTTTATATTTATTTGTTTAAATGCTTTCAAAATGGTTTGGGGGCTAACGTGGGAGAATTGAAATGCTATTGTGCACGGTTTTATATTTTCTAACATCAAGGATTCTGCTGACTCTGGGGAAGAATTTAAACACGCTGTTATATTGAGGGGCATGTTTGTAAAGAAATTTTCGAATATTTTTGCGATATCCTCACTTGTGTCAACTACTTTCCCATCTACCCTTAGTACAAAATTTTGATCCCTAGGTTTAGTTTTGCCTGTCTCCTTGTTAATTATTTGCCAAACCGTTTTTATTTTATTCGATGACGCTTCTATTTTTTTACTTATACTGAGAGCTTTAGCTATAGAGCAGGTTTTTTTAAAGGTTTTAGAATATTTTTTTACATATTCTTTAAAACTCGGATCCTGATTTGATTGTTTTTCTTCATACAATTCATACAATTTCTTTCTACTTCTATGTATACCAGGAGTGGCCCATTCTGAAAAACCACCTTTAACGCCTTTAATTTTTTTAATTTTAAAAACCTGTTCGAATTCGTTTGCTATTGTGGTAAACAATTCTTTATATAATGTGTTGGGATCATTGCTATCAAATTTTAGTAAGCCTATGTGGGTACTTAATTTCCTTTTAAATAATTCAATTTTTTTCTCTGTTATGGGCCTACAAATTATTTCTTGGCATTCTTTTTCTACTGTTGTAGGCAAAACAATGAATAAACCACTATGATCTGACTGTAGGTTATTTATAATTTTCTTTTCAAGATGCTCACAGTTGCAAAACACATTATCTATACATGTAGCACTAGTTGCCGTTGTTCTAGTGGGTTCTTTAAACTGGTTTTGTAAGTTAAATGATCTAAATAAGCTAATAATTTTGGTGTGTAGTGGGCTCTCAACTAACAGATCAATATTAAAATCGCCACATATCACTATGCGCTTATTGCTCGCAAACAGACGTTTTAATGCCTCTTCTACGACTGCCTCAAAGTCATTGTAATTAGTTTGAGGTGGCCTGTAAACGCACATAACAATATACCTGTCCAATTCCACACACGAGATCTCAACTAATCGCTCAACAGAAAGGCTTACAATGTCTTTGCGTTCCTTACTTCTTAAAGTATTTTTTACAATTATCATAGAACCTCCTCTTAATGCTTTACTTCTATTATAAGTACTAATAGGCTGGTAGTCTTTTAAATTAAATACCATTTCTGATTTTTTTAGCCAATGTTCTGTTAAGCATAATATATCTATATTAAAATCTGTTAAAAAAAGTTCTGTCATATTTTCCTTGCCGGAAAAGCCCTGAATATTTTGTGCTACTATGTTAAGACCTACTTTGGGCTTTTCCGTTGTCTGCATTGGCAGTTTAAAGCCAATGATTCATTTGTGTGTGAGCCCGTTGAAATTTTAATACTACTGCTAGTATCACGGTTGTCATTATTGTGTGACTGTGTTATAATTCCTATAACTGAGTCAAAAATATTATAAGCTAATAGACTAGCTAGCTTACGTCGACTGTTTTTAGAAAGATACACAGTATCTCTCGCCATAAAATAATTCTTAACAAAGCTGTTAAGGTCGAAAAATGATACGTCACTATGACGACATGTCAAATGCTGTATATGCATGTTCAGACTATGGATGTCTCTGTTATCCTCTTCAGAAAGGGATTGAGAGTATGGGAACGAACAGAAAAATAATTTTCCCACCTCCGGATGGACATCCCTAGCCCGACCATACAAGTCAAAAACATTATTTATGTCAGTTTTTTTGACATCTCGACTATTACCTACTAATAATATGTAGGTAGTATCCTTCTCAAGCGGTTTTTTAAATAATTCTTGTACAATGTCTTTGAAACTTTTATGGGGATGACATTCATTGAGTACATTTTGCGTTAGTCTATCATTTAATAAGGGACCTAGGCCTACACCTATCTTATCTGAATAGACAATTGTCTTTCTTTTCATTGTGGAGCGGGGCCCTGAGTGGCTGCATGGACTGGTCAGGCTGGCGTTGTTGTTGGTAGTCACCGAAGGAACGGCTGCAGGTTGGCGTGACACAGGTGGAGCACTTTTCTCGGTGGAACCAGGCAGATGGGTATTGTGTGATGCCGATGCAGGTGATGAGTCATCACCTGGTGTCTTGCCTACAGTACACACTGTTGGTATTCTGTTTGTAAGAGATTCCAACCTGTCCATATTATAATCTCCGATTGCCGTTAATTGTGTTGCATACTCATGCATCTCTTCTTGTGCCTCGGTGAACTGCCTGTCTAAGTCATGCAGCGAGTGCTCCAGGCTGAGTATATGAGAGTGTAAGTCCTTTATTTTTGCCTCATAGTCACTAGAACGTACTTCATAATCCATCGCACTTGTCAATAAGTCCTTTTGTAGGCTAACATTAATTTTTTTCACACTCATGCACTTAACAATGCCTATATTACTCTTCAATGCTTTGTTGATGCGTTTGATGTGCCTCTTCGCTCGAATATAGCGCTTTATTTTGTTGCTTCCTCGTATGGGCATTATGCACTCAGTAGATCTCACTGGTGTGGAAGGATGACCCGAAGAATAGTGATTTATCAGTTCATTGTATAGGGATAGTATATTTTCACTTTCTTTGTCGAGATTTTGCTGTCGTAGCACTTGAAGTTCTTTATGTGCATCAGAAAGCTGGTGTTCTAGTAGCTTAATGCGCTGAAGTGCTACTTCGTGGGTGTCCCGACATTGGTCATACCTGTGAACTATTCTTTGTTGTTCGTCACGCTGTCCTCGTAAGTCTTCGCACACTATGTCCAATTCTGCAAGATCATTTTTAAGCTGAGCGTTTTTCACCACCACTCGTTCAACTTCCAACTCACTCTCCTCCCGTTCCTCTAGAAGCTGCTGGCATTGCTGCTTGGATGATTGCAGCTCCAATAGCGCTGTTTTCAAGCGCTGCTCGCTGTCGCGCGCGGTGTTCTTACGCGTCATCATTGTAGTCAGATTACTGAAATGTAACCGGGGGAAAAACGTCAGTATTTCCAACGAAACGCAATACAAATGCCTTCACTACAGTTGCGGAATGTTAGACTCGAGTAGTTCTCTTAATTATAGTTAGCTAGATAAGAGATTAAATAAAAATCGTTAATTCAATTTTTTTTCCCAATGAGAGGGTGAGTGTGATAAGTGTCAAATTTTCAAATTTAGTTATAATAGCTATTGAAATTTTCTAGCTGTAATATTACGTGGGATTTTGTATAGTACGAACAAATAGACTCAAATATGTAGTTATAGTGCAGTAAGAACGATATACTCCCCTTCTATAAGTCCAATGTTAACAACCGGTAACGGTTGTTTGTCGCCGCTCAGATGTTGCGTAGATCAAGTTATCCACTGAGGTAATCACTTGAATAACACTGGTACATATTGTTCGTCACTTGATTAACAAATATCAGTATATTTACATAAGTTTTACAGTATTTTACTAATTTAATTTAATAAAATTATAACAGCTGTTTCAGTTGACAACTGGTCGCCTGGGTTGCCAGGCGAGAAAAAAACCTAGAATGTCCCGCCCGTCTCCATTTCTGCTTAGTAATTCGTGTGCGTACGTAGAGTTTATAATGTAATTTAATTTGTTTATTGGAGTGTAAAACAGGTAACAAACAATCAATATGACATACAGAGAGAGATAAGATAAGATATAAGAATATTAAGAGAGCTTAATAGAGTAGATCTAGAATGTCACCCAAAGCATACACACACATGAGATCAGGAAAATGTAAACAGGCTTACATAACCAGACGACGTTTTAAACTTATCTAGCCTCAGATTTAACAATTTTTTTTAAACATTTTTAACAAATTTGAACAAATTTAAAGGTTTAGGAATATGGTTAAATAATTACCAAAACTAAATCTTAAATCACTCAGGGCCGGGCGAGCGAGTTACATTACATACACCAGTCTGCAATTGAATGAACGAATGATTGAATGAACATATTTATTATTCGATCACTCTGAGCACAACACTATTTTTTATTTTCCCTTACGTGGCAACCCACAAACTGTCAGTTTACTCCACCTAATTAAAAATCAGAGTATAGGTAACTTTCTCAAATTTTACTACTAAATTCTCCACTAGCGCCGCTATCAACTGAACAGATAAGATGGTGGCACTGTAATTTGTATTTAAGCTTTGTTGGCATGCAGACATGTACGTATTCGCGCTCCGACGTACCAGAGGTTAACGCAGTAACGGAATTGAGGCCCAGGTTGCTGTAATGTTAACCTCGTTCCTTCATGAATACCCTGTCGCTGGGGATGGCGATAGGGTTATACCGGACTCCTACCGGCTAACACCCCATAGTGTTCCTTGTCACGCTTTAAGCGGGGTCGCGGGTACGCTTTCGCATTCATCCGGAACCCGCCAGAATTCCTTGCGGAGCCCCCGCTGCGTTTCGCGAGGCGGTATACCCCAATAGGGTATTTGACAAGTTCCCAGAAAACCATCTCAGTTTCTTTGTTAGTGTTCATTGAGTGCTCAGAAAGTGGTATTTTTAATTCTTTCGTGTATTTCTTCTAAAAACAAGCAAATAAAAATTAAAATAAGCCGCTAAAACGCCATCTTAAGAGTCAATAAATGACGTCACAAGTCGGTAAACAAAACCAATGAACGTAAGAACGACATGAATGACAGACGCCATTTTTAATGTGCTGTGACGTCGTCATAGATTCGGCCAATCCAGGCCGTTTTCTACAAAATGGCTACAGATACATAATTATCACATTTTATCCTGTGTTTTTTTTATAAAAAAATAATTTTTTTTTAGTTAAAATGCTTTAAGCCTTCTAATGGCGGTAATTAGCATACCAATAGTTAAACAATGCCCGCCTGCCCGCTGCGGGCGTTTGCCAAGCGAAGGGTTAAGGTAGTTTTAAGACTCATAATTTATACGAATATATATAAATAATACGTTTGTTTCTTCTTCTTCGGTCCTTTAACTCCTAGTGTAACATAGGGCCTTATGTGGGCAAAATTGTAACTAACTAATTAATTGTATATCCTTTTCCCCATTTTTTGTTTTATCTATTCACTTACTAAGATTTATATATATATTTTCATTAAATTTGAAAGACGGGTTAAAACATTCTCATTTTTCTAGGTATACATCTTAAATGCTACTACTAAATTCTCCACTAGCGCCGCTATCGACTGAACAGATATGATGGTGGCACTGTAGCCACAGATTTCCACTTTTTTTTTCACACTGTCAAATAGTCTATGGGGGAAGAGGTGGGCAGTCCAATCAAGCCTCCTTATCCTCCAATTGAGCGTATGTCCAATTGTCATGCATTACGACTGATAGGATCTTATGTAAACCACATTAGTTTAAGTTTGTTATTGTCGAGTCCTGTCTACGAGCTGTAATATAACCACTGTGATACTTGCATGACAATAAATCACTATTCTTTCTTTCTTTCTTTCTCCGCAGGTGGGCGACGATCTCCGGCAAGACGCGCTGGTTCTCCAGGTGATGCGCGTTATGGACGAGCTGTGGCTTCGCGCCGGGCTCGACCTGCGAATGGTGACGTTTCAAGCGCTGCCCACGGCCGCCCGCCGCGGGATGATCGAGATCGTCGCGCACGCGGAGACTCTGCGCGCCATACAGACCGAGTGGGGGCTCACTGGCTCCTTCAAGGTACCCGTGTTTACACACGATCCGTCTAGCTTCTTCAACAATGTCAATGAGAGGTTTTCTTTTTGAGTAAAAAGAAAACGTAGTTTCCAAGAACTCGGTAGATGGCATTGAACAGACTACGTTACTGGGTGCCAAAACGGGCTCGACCTGCGAATGGTGACGTTTCAAGCGCTGCCCACGGCCGCCCGCCGCGGGATGATCGAGATCGTCGCCCACGTGGAGACTCTGCGCGCCATACAGACCGAGTGGGGGCTCACTGGCTCCTTCAAGGTACCCGTGTTTACACACGATCCGTCTAGCTTCTTCAACAATGTCAATGAGAGGTTTTCTTTTTGAGTAAAAAGAAAACGTAGTTTCCAAGAACTCGGTAGATGGCATTGAACAGACTACGTTACTGGGTGCCAAAACGGGCTCGACCTGCGAATGGTGACGTTTCAAGCGCTGCCCACGGCCGCCCGCCGCGGGATGATCGAGATCGTCGCGCACGCGGAGACTCTACGCGCCATACAGACCGAGTGGGGGCTCACTGGCTCCTTCAAGGTACCCGTGTTTACACACGATCCGTCTAGCTTCTTCGACAATGTCAATGAGAGGTTTTCTTTTTGAATAAAAAGAAAACGCAGTTTCCAAGAACTCGGTAGATGGCATTGAACAGACTACGTTACTGGGTGCCAAAACGCTTTAGAAAAAAACTACTTACACTTTCGTTTGCCTAGGCTTCCAAAATGTAAGCTAGTTTTCTCGCGCTTTGTTAAAATTCAGTTGTCTTTGTTTGTTGTTTCGTAAGATTTAGTTTCATTGGGTTATCTTTTACACAAATCCACGGGCAAAAGACTTCTCTTCTTTTTTTCTTGGGACATTTTCTTTCTGGCGTGAAAAACCAATAAAAAACTGTTAAATATTTTCTCTTTCTCCTTGCTGTTATTATTTATTTATTTTCGAAATGTTATTGATATGTGATGTGACAATGACAATGACATCAATTACTTTTTTATATATATAAACATTTACATACAGGCACATACATTGCTTCTGGCCCCACATACGTTTCGTTTTACGGTCTAATTGAAAAAATAAAAAAAATGATGTGACGTTCCGTTCCTTGCAGTAACTTACCAAGTTCAGCGCCATCTATCCAGCGAGAAGGGAAGAGTTTTAAAAAATAAAAAGAAAATCCCTCATTAGCACTACGACCATGATTTTGAGTTCGTTAAAACACGTCTAAAGGGAACTGACGAACAACACTGACTAATTGTAAACTTTTAGTCCGGATCTACTTACGGGTGTTGTTAAGTTTACAATGTGTTGTGCTTACGAAAGTTTTAGTTCAAAAACATTGCGTCTGTCGCGGGCCTCGGAAGCGGTGCCATACATTTTCTTACTCTGACTATTGTCGCGAGCGACAGTCGTAGAGTAGAGTATGGCTGTACTATATGAAAAGCCGGCTACGCTCGGCTAAATGATATTCCACATTGTTTCGACGACATATTTTTATTCAGCATTTAATTTATGGTTTTTTTCATATCCATTAGGTTTTTCATTGCAACAAATTAGACCTTAGCGTTCACAATGGACACTTCGTCACCTCAATGGTAAACTTACAAATCTGCCATTTTGCCGAAGTTGAGTTTTTGATGAAAAACTATGTCTAACTAGCTGTTGCCCGCTAACTTGTTTTTCGATGAGAACTTTATTTTTTACTTTGGAATGGCATTTAATTGGTTGACAAAAGTAATCATTAGTAACCATTGGTCAAGACAAAACCGGATATTGGCCATAGAGAATAAAAACACCATAGATAATAGAAGTCAAATCCATCGACAGCTTAGCGTACACCGTGCGGCCGCTATCGATCGCGATGCACGGAATGGTACCTTTAGGTGACAAGAGATGGTGTGGGATTCATGAGGTCCCGGTGGAAATACTATTGTCCAATGTAAAATCATTCGAACCGTTCTTGGTTTGAACAATTTGTCGACTAAAATATTTTGTAGAGATAGGCCAATGTCAGGTGTCCTAATTTTTTTTAATGTAGTCAAGGGCGCTTACTTACCTTTAAATAATAGAGTTTTTATTCCTCTTCCAAAGGACAAGCCAATAGCCGAGTGGTTGGCCAAGCACAATCCATCAGAGTTGGAGTATCAACGGGCCCGGGATAACTTTACAGGTACGATGAGCAGTACAGTAAACGCCATATTACATACTAACATTTGTGTCTAATTTATTGTAACTAAAAGTAAAATAAGTTCAGTTAATGAAAAAATAATTTATTTATCGCCAAGCGCCAGTAAACATTTGGTAGTTCATTTCATTTACAAATGAGTCTTATCGTATTACAGGTTTACATTTTTTTAAGGTACGAAGTGTGTTACTTATGTTAAAATTGATTGTTGCAATAAGTACACTAAAGTTGTCAAATTACGTATATTCTTATTTGACTGGATCTTTGGTCAGCACGATTGAGGGAAATCAAGACTGAAATAAATTGTACCAAAGACCTGGGTATATTTTCGTCTTTTTTACGTCCTAGCTTGACCTTGAAATGAACAATTAAAAACCATTGTTATGATGCACCAAAAGTTCTACAGGTTAAATGATAAGTAAACGTGTATTATTTTCTCTACGACTAATAATTTTCGTGGCAGGTTGCAGGCCCTGGTCTCTGCCTACCCCTCTAGGATACAGGCGTGAGCTTATGTATGTATGTAATACTTTTCATAATATAACTAGTTGAAAAGTCAATATACTGACGTTGTACAAAAACTTGCCATACGTATCGGCCTCAGACTATGACGTTACTCCCTTTTGAACGCCTTATTATGCATAAACCGTTTATCGATATTTGAGTTATCCTGTAAAATAATGTTTTTATACATCTCCACCCTTATAAGAAAACGTTTACAATTCAATGAACAACCTAAATATAAAAAGTTTATTTATTTAATATTATCTCCTTTTTTTATGTACATTAAAGTGTTCTCTATCTATCTATCTATTATTATAGTAACTTTTTTTTCACATTTTATTGTGATACCATAGAAGACTTACAAGAATAACTAAAACATTAAACCACAAACATATTTTTTTATGGTCTTCGAGATCACAACAAAATGTAAAAAAAGTTACTATAATAATATATAGATAGATGCAATGAAAGCTGAAAGCAATGCCACTCCAATCCGGAGACGAAAGTTCCCCAATTATAAAGTCGTGTTACCCGGCAGCATCGTGCGCCGGGTACAGTGTGGCAACGTACCTACTGGGCATCTGCGACCGGCACAACGACAACATTATGCTGAAGACCTCCGGACACCTCTTCCACATTGACTTCGGCAAGTTCCTCGGGGACGCGCAGATGTTCGGGAACTTCAAGAGGTAAAATGTCTTTTTCTCGATTATGCTGCGAAATTTGAGCAATATTTTGACAACCTTCGTAGAGGTAAATCGAAATTACTGTACACGCGAGCAGAGGCTGGGAAAAGTTGCGTGAAAATCCGTATCTGTCGCGTTTTAGCAACCAAATATATTACATAGTAAACTCATACATGTTGAGTAATTTATAAGTGCAACTTGTACTACGAAAAATATCCACCAAGGAGGTAACTTATCGAAAGTTTTATTTAAACTTCGAACATGCATGAAAATTGAAAACCGTTGAAAAAAAAACAACAAACGAACACTTTAACGCGGACAAAGTGTTAACTTCCGCGTATTTTTTGAGGAAAGTACTATACACGCCTTGGCTAAAACTAGGCAGTGCTACATATTCGTGCCCCGGCTTCGCTTCAATGCCTCTTTTGCTGGCCGCTGCAGTAATATACCTACTAATGTTTTATAATTTTATAATGTTCAATTATCGCTCTTATAGCGAACAAAATTCGTGAACGTTTGATGAAAATGTCACATACCTGAAAAAACGCTCCTACTTACGTGCTGCGACGTTAGGAGATAATAATATCAGTACCTGGGTGACCGAGCTTTGCTCGGTACTTTTTTTGTAATATAAAATATGTAATATAAAATTAAAATAATCCTTTTTCAACAAAAAAAGAACTTGGAAAAAAAACATCATGACTCGAACCGGGTCCCTTAAAATCGGCCCGTAACGGGTCGCCCGTTTTCCCGTCCGAACTATCCCAACCTTGCAGATATACGCGAAATTTACCTCTGTATGTTATCATAGCAAATTTCAATTGGCTTAAAACACGGATAAAACAACGTTTTCTAAAAATGTAACCTAGTTAGATCAATTAAACGCCCCCGAAAGCATCTGCCTACAAAATTTCGTGAAAATCGTTGGAGCCGTTTCGAGATTCTGATTATATATAAATATATATACAAGAATTGCTCGTTTAAAGACATTAGATAAAGATTTGGTGGCAAGCTTTAAGAATAAGTAGCAGCAGTCGTAGAGCTAAAAATTTACCACGAATATTTATACACGGCCTCTCCAGTGGAGTATCATGTTTGATTACCTAACAAGATGTCGTGGTTTAAATTCCCACTGGGGGCTGCCATAGTTAGTTAGTTAGACGTGATATTTCTGCTTAATACAATGACATGTTTGTGTAAATAGGCTAGGCCCTAAAAAAATTAATTAGTCGGTCTTTTAGGTTATTCAAAAATAAGGGACACGTATTTTTTTATTTGTAAATTAGACCAAAAATGACAAAGATATAGCCCATTAAAGTTACGTGTGACGTCACGCCGTGCTGCATTTTTAGCACGGAGTGACGTCACACGTAACTTTAATGGGCTATATCTTTGTAATTTTTTGTTTAATCGAAAAAAAAAAATACGTGTCCAATATTTTTTTATAATCTAAAATACGGACTAAATAGAATTTAATTCTTTGGACCCTGGAAACTACCCTATTCTCCATGTAAAAAAACTGCAGAGTAGACTAGTCGCTGATCGATGTACCGTTCCCCAGGGACCGCGCGCCTTTCGTTCTGACCCACGATATGGTATACGTGATCAACGGCGGCGAGCGGCCCACACAGCGCTTCCACCATTTCGTCGAACTCTGCTGTATGGCCTTCAACATCGTGCGGGCTCATCACGACCATATACTCGACCTGTTCGCTCTGGTACGTGCTACTTTATTTTATTCTACGCGCAGATTACATTTAACTTATACTTTATACATAGATAGATAGATAGATGAATAACACTTGACACTTTATACGCTCAGGCCTACATACTTCATATATATTATATTCTTCATCAACCGGTCCCCACCGAGGGGCACGGGTCTCTTCCCTGAGGAAGGTATAGGCCATACTCCACCATGGGTGCATAGTCCGGATTGGTGGAGGTTTGCAAGACTAGTGGCTGGTCTTGGCAGAAGTTTTCAAGCCGCGCTAAGGCCTCTGAATTGGCTTAACGACTGCCATCTGTCGACGGCAGCCTGCTTAACGTGCCTTGCGAAGCACGGAACCGCTCGGAAAAATGCCACTAGCGTTAGTCATAGACGGTCACCCATCCGTGCACTGCACACGCCCTAATGTCGCTTAACCTTCGTGATGGTTTTTAAGATCACTCAGGCAGCAGGGCTACGAGCGATATTACTACATACAATAAGGCTGACATTCAGAGACGAAAACTAAGCAAAGACTGGTCTCAGAAATGTCAAAATCACGTACTTAGAAACATTTCGTATTCAGAATCGAATCTTAGCAAGTTTAGTATGAATTGGTGCTTAGCTAAGTGTAAGTAGTCAATATCGGTGACTTTGCGTGATCTTAGAACTGTCACTTCTAAGCCTTTTGTTCACAGACTACTCCAAACGTCATTTCACTGATGTTCTATGAGCATTATCTGTGGGATTTTTTTATTCACTCTGACATATATAGAATTGTATGATGTTGTCCTGCTCTCTTGCAGCAATGTCAAATTTAAAAAACTGGTAAGAACTACATCACAAAAATGATAGACAATATAGATGACTGTCTTAAGTACTGTGAATACGAAAATTACGGCGCTTTACTAAGTACGACTTTAGTTTACTTTTCTAAGGCTGATCTAAGCGTGAACTTAGGATTCGTCTCTGAATGTCAGCCTTAGATAATAGATACGCTTCCATCGCTTCGTCGAGCTCTGCTGTATGGCCTTCAACATCGTGCGGGCTCATCACGACCATATACTCGACCTGTTCGCTTTAGTACGTGCTACTTTATAACCAGCCCGTAAATAGAGCCCACTGTTGGGCATAGGCCTCTTCTCTTTCACGGCAACCCATCCTGTCCAGTGGTAGTCTCGTCCAATTTTTCCCAGCCGCATTCACAATGTCGTCGGCCCATCGGGCTGGTGGTCTGGCCACCGACCGTGGACCCGATCTTGGCCACCACTCAGTCGCTACCCTAGTCCACCGGCCGTCTTCCCGCTTAACCAGGTGTCCAAGTCGTGCTACTTTATTTTATTTTACACGCACATTACATTCAACTTATACTTTGTACGCTTAGACCTACATACTACACGTACTTCCAGTCAGATGTTACTTCAATTAGATAAAAGATACGCTTCCATCACTTCGTCGAGGTCTGCTCCTAGTACGTGCTATTTACACGGGTTCATCTTAGGCCTTCGCGTTCGTTACGGACGATTCAAGCACTGTGTAAGACTTTTTCGAGTGACTAAAAATTCCAATTCGAGAGAGGCAGGCCCTGCTGCATGTAGGAAATATATAAAGGAAAGGTCTTGAGTCGAGTCAGTACGGATTTGGTGCCTCCTGGCCCTGGATACAACAATTATTGAATACTTAGTAGATTTCTGTTGTGCTGAGAGTTTGTTGTGACTGTGTACTGTGAGAATTTGTAAAGAAAAATGATAGTTTGGAGACAATTCGGGTAGACTCCCCCGTCCACACGTCGCCGGCTCGTTTTTAAAATGGCTCGACCTTGAGCAGTGGTAGCGGAGGGGTAACACACCGCCCTCTCATTCGGGAGGTATTGTGTTCGAATCCTGGCATGTACCAATGACCTGGTTACGTACGTTTGTAAGTTACGTACATTTGTGAAGTTGAATCACGCGCTAATTGTGAAGGAAAATATCATGATGAAACCCTAGTGTATGGGGTATTTATACATTGTATATACCTTACCGCTTGTTACGTACAGTCGGGGTCTGAAAATGTTTACCACCTTAAGGTTCATAATTGTACAGACAGTTATACGACACAAGGTCGATATTTGTATTGATTTGATTAGATAAAGCATAAAGCTCAGAATAAATAGTTGAGTACCAACCTGTCAAAGTTTAGAGCAAATCTTCTTCGCTCCCTCAAGGAGATTTTATTTTATTTATTTTGTAAAAATAGTATTCAATATATTTTCAAACTTTCTATTATGACAGAGTTTTGATCTGTGTCATTTTAACAAATGCAATAATTTTAAAATAAGAAATGAATTTAGATACTTGTTAGAATCGAAGCTTCGGAACTTTGAAAGGTAATAAGTACATTGTTAAAGCATTATAGACTATAAACCACATTTTGCGACAAAGAATCAAGTTAAACTGGTAAACATTTTTAGACCCCGACCGTACAACATCCTTGATATAAGGCTAAGTGCGGAAATCTCAGGTCCAACTAGAACTAGATGTTTCGCTCTTAACATGGATGAATAGAAATGAGACGTTTTGTTTCAACCCGAAGATGGCGTCGTCGGGCGTGCCCGGCGTGACGAGTGCCGCCGTCCACTACGTGCGCGCAGCCTTGCTACCGGCGTGCTCTAACGCTGAAGCGGCCGCCGCCTTCGCCAGACTGATACACTCCTCGCTCAAGAGCAAGTGAGTACATTGTCCAAACCGAAGACGCCTTGACAAGTGCGGCCGTCCACTACGTACTTGCAGCTTTGCTACTAGGTTACTCCAACGCTGAGGCGGCCGCCGCCTTCGCCAGACTGATACACTCCTCGCTCAAGAGCAAGTGAGTACATTGTCCAAACCGAAGACGCCTTGACAAGTGCGGCCGTCCACTACGTACTTGCAGCTTTGCTACTAGGTTACTCCAACGCTGAGGCGGCCGCCGCCTTCGCCAGACTGATACACTCCTCGCTCAAGAGCAAGTGAGTACATTGTCCAAACCGAAGACGCCTTGACAAGTGCGGCCGTCCACTACGTACTTGCAGCTTTGCTACTAGGTTACTCCAACGCTGAGGCGGCCGCCGCCTTCGCCAGACTGATACACTCCTCGCTCAAGAGCAAGTGAGTACATTGTTCAAACCGAAAATGTTATGACAAGTGCGGCCGTCCACTAAATACGCGCAGCTTTGCTACTAGGTTACTCCAACGCTGCGGCGGCCGCCGCCTTTGCTAGACTGATACACTCCTCGCTCAAGAGCAAGTGAGTACATTGTTCAAACCGAAAATGTCATGACAAGTGCGGCCGTCCACTACGTGCGAGCAACTTTTGCCCCTTGTCTCACACCACGATGTATAGGGATAGGCTCAGTCTGCCGGTTCTGGATTTGGGCGGCCATAGTAGCGGCGTTGTACGGACCTCTCAACACTTGAATGTATTGCTAGTCGACTTGGCATCGCTGCAAAGATTCCAGAACAGACCAGGTCTCGATCGAGTCAAAGGCCTTTTCATAGTCCACAAACGCTAAGCACAGGGGCCGATTATACTCTTCGGTCTTCTGTATAATCTGCCGCACTGTGTTGATGTGGTCTATGGTGCCGTAACCCGATCGAAAGCCGTCCTGCTCAGGTGGCGGAAACTCATCGAGTCTTCTCGCAATACGGTTTTCCCTATGAATGACGCCCCCATTTTCGGTTGTATATCTTGTATTCTTCTCTTCAGTATCCCTTTCCTATGGGACTAGCTAATTTAACATTAATTCTCAGGTTCACGCCTATCAACTTCTTCCTGCACAATCTGGCCCAGCTCCGAGCGAGCGGCGACCAAGGCAGTAACTCATCGGAGCTGCTCTCGTTCATGCCACGGACCTATACGTGAGTTTGCTTCTACAAATACCTTCCGAGATAACGTAACAAGTTTAAAAGAATAAAAAATGGATAGAAAAGACTTTCCCGGAGCGGTGAAACGAAGGCGCTGTCTTTAGTAAGCAGAGACTCATGCTCACACAAAAAATAATGGTCTTATTTACGACATTATAATTCCTCGAAAACACTCTGCAGTTTAAATACTCTGTGGTTACATCGACACGACACAGTTTTGCAAAGAATGAACAAAAAATTAGAGCTCTTAAACCATAAAATCCAGCGAGGAAGGAAACCTGTCCGCAGAAAAACATCGTGTCTCCAAAATCTGCCAGTGTTTTAACACGAGAAATATAGAAACTCTTCTAAGCCGCAACGTCGATGAAGTAACCACAATGATGGACTACCTCCGATAGCAGATTGCACCAAAAAAAGAAGTGGTTTCATCTTTCCCTTACATATTATTCCAACTGACTGAGTGGTTTTAACGAATCGTGTTTTTTAAATAAGACTTAAGTTTTCGATGTGAAAACATTGATTTGCTTGCCTTAGTAAAATTACCTGGATGATTTTTATAATCTCGTTTTTGGAGCTCCCAATAATAGTTTTTTTTGCAAAGGAAGGAACATGAAAAAAAGATCAGCTCGATTTCCCACCTGAGCTATTACAATCTTGCAAATTGATGCGAAAATTACCTTCGTAATCTACAGATCAGTGTTTGATTGCCTAAAACACGGACAAAACGACGTTTTACAGAAATGAAACGTAGCTAGATCAATTAATCGCCCCCGAAACCACCTGCATACAAAATTTCGTGAAAGTCGTTGGAGCCGTTTCCGAGATTCAGAATATATATGTCGCAGTAAAGTAGTTAAATCAGAGAGTCAATTGAATCTCTAGACAGTCAATCAAAGATCGATATTCAATCAAGTCGCTAAATTCTCGTCAGACAAGTGAGTGAACGAGACGTTTAACGAATTTCCTAAACGTTCCTAGGTATTTCAACTTTGGTAGGGTATGATATTTGACAAGATATTTGATTGGAAAAAATGGATAGTAAAAAGACACTGCTTGTCTTATATTTATTCTTATGGCGTTTTACAAAAGCCTTTTACAATAAAATAAAACACGGAATTTCCAAGCTCTTCACGATGACACCAAAATAACAATAACAAATTAAATAATCGTGGCGGAGTCGACAACATGTTTACAATTTCACCAATGACCACAATTTGAAACATAAAACCACTCACACAACAAACCAACGTTGCTCAACGTTTGCCAAAAGAAAGACACTAAAAGTAATCAGCTATTGTCGTGACCACCATCTTGTTTTACGTTGTTAATCAACATACTGGCTTTCGGTCAGTAAGATAGTTAAACGTTTTCGACGCTGCTTTATTTAAATCAAAATGCTTGGGACTTGATTGAATATAGGTCTAGAGATTCAATTGACTCTCTGATTTAACTACTTTACTGCGACATATACATAAGAGATTAGATCTAGTAGCAGGCTGGCCGACCGACCCTTTGAACAGCCTTATTGATTTATTTATAGTTGTTGTTACACTTTATTGCAGAAAAAAAATATCATTAATTTATTCATTTACTTATTGAACTGGTTTTAATCCACAGGATGGCACAAGAAGGCCGGATAGTGAGCGTGGAGTGTCTCAGCTACGAGAAACGCTACGATCCCGAGAAGCATTACGTGTACGCACTTTGCATCCGGCGACAGGGCCAGGCCACGCCCTCGGTTATCTACAGATCTTACAAGCACTTCACGGAGCTGTATCAGAAGATCTGCCTACACTTC
Organism: Yponomeuta plumbellus; assembly: GCA_947310845.1. Classification (NCBI taxonomy): domain Eukaryota; kingdom Metazoa; phylum Arthropoda; class Insecta; order Lepidoptera; family Yponomeutidae; genus Yponomeuta; species Yponomeuta plumbellus. The sequence goes on along the minus strand of OX371192.1, from coordinate 7,929,274 downwards.
CCGCTGGCGAAAGTACACAGGTGTGTTCTTCTTCTGAATTTCTTCATGTCATCATCATCATCATCATCATCATCCATTTGCCGCCTACTGCAGGACATAGGCTGGTCCATGCTGGTCACATAGTTTTCCCAGTTCCCCTGTGTTGTGCCGCCCGATTCCAGCGACTCCCCGCTACCATAGCCAAATTGTCAGGCCATCAGGTAGGAAGGCCCACGCTGCGTCGTCCAGTTCGCGATCGCCTGGTCAGAACTTTTCCGCACCAACGGCCACCAGTTCTCATCGATTCAACTTTCTTCTAAATGTGTATTTAGACATCTCGCTTCTGAAAAAGCGCCACTGCTATAACGCTGGGTAAAGCCTTTATGAGACCTCGTAAGCTATGCTGTAGACCTACAGGGCAGACGTAAAGATGTGATGATGTTTGAGCTGCTCCACACTGCCACGAGACTTCTGCAGTATGTGTTCACTTCACAGCACTTCACGTAGTTCTACCAGAAAATCTGCCTGCACTTCCCGCTGGTCACAGGTGTGCACACTGTGGCTTAACCACTGGTGATCGGATCGAATAGATAGATTCATTACTTTATTTAAAGCACCAGCTCGCTGGACCGACGATGTCAGACAGGTTGCTGGCGATGGCTGGATCAGGATTCCCGAGGACAGAAGGAAGTTGCGTGCTTTAGGGGAGGCCTATGTCCACCAGTGAAAATACACTATTTTAATGTGACGTTTCGGACTCGTTTATTACGTGCTCGCGGTGTTGAATCAGTGGCAATGCTAGGCCCTGCATGTCATGATGAATAGATTCTACAGAGACTAAAGTGTTAACAGTTCTGCTCCTATAAGCATACCAAATAACTGAACTGCTCCAATCGTCTTACTGTCGAACTCTATACTAATTGCTATTGCAAACGTCAGGCTACCGATAGTATTTGGTGCGCTTAATTAGGTGCCTTTGTACTCTGTTAGCGAACGGGGCAAAGCTTTAGAGACGAACAAGACGAACAAAAACATAAAGGATTGTTTGTGATTCTGTGCAAATAAGTAGAAATAAGTTATAGGTGGAGCCTAATATTATTGTTATATTATGACTAATCTTAAACTTCGATTTAAACACAAACATATTTACAAAAACATAATTTTAATCACGAAAAACCTAACGAAACCCACAGACATTATAAGTCAAGCTTCACTGTTCTCATCCCCCTTATTTTGCACGAAGCCGGAATCGAACTGCAAGTCCATGACCAGCCGCTTCGGCCTCCGCTCCTTCGCCATCGGCTTGTTCATCTGCTGCCGATGCTGTGAGACTAAGTCCCAGCTGTTATTGGTGTCGTCTATACGTTTTCCGAAGCTTGTGTTGCCAGCCTTGTCATTTGTGTTCGGTATTACTTCGTCGTACGGCGGCGGGCCCGTATTTCTACTTATGTTACTGTCTAGAGTGCCTGAGGAATAGTTTTGTGGAGACGGAACCAGTGGGTTGGCGCGTTGGGCCGCCTTTGGTTGGGATGGCGCTGCTTTTTGCTTTGTAGACTTTGGTTGTTGGTTGGTCTTTGGCTTTGGTGATTGGTTTACCTTTGTTGGTTGAGACGCGGCCGGCGGCGGTGATTGGCTGATGGCTTGCGTTGGTGGTTGAAATGTAGCTAACGGGGTTGGGGAAACTTGTGCTAGTGGATTAGTTTTGGGCTGTTGGCTAGTATGTTGAGGTGATTGGTGGAAAGTATCTGTTTGAGTTAGCATTTGACTTCCATTTGGAGTTTGATCGAGGATCACTAGTGGGTTCTCAACGGCGGTCGGTGGTGGGGTTTTCGGTAACGGAGGCGCTTTAGATTTCGTCTTCTTTTCCTTTTTCACTGCCTTTTGCTCCCTTACTCGTTCTTTCTGTAGTCTCTCTCTTTCTTTCTCCGCCTTTTCCCTTTCCTTTTTGAGCTTGGCCTCTTTTTCCTCAGCGATTTTTTTTTGTTTCTTCTTTTGCCTCTCAAGTAGTTTCTGTTCTTTGCTTGTAGGTTTCTTCCCTTCTTTATTCGTATGGAAGTCTATGGAGTTCCTGGTCTCATTTGTGGTTCGCCCTCGAGGGTCAGTGGATATGTCGGGGGTGCTTTTGCGGAGGACTTCGGGTGGTAGGGTGGCGGAAGGCTGCGCTAGGTCGCTGGTACTTTTGGATGGTTGAATGGTCAGGTTGGTCGGTTGGTTGCGGCTTGGAGGTAGCTTCACCATAGCGGGGGTGATCTTCTTCGGGGGCTCTGATAAGCTGCCGTAGCCTGAAACGTTGGTATAAGATAAAGTATATTCATACGGCCAACTTTGTTCATATGTGAAGACTTAGTTGAAAAACAGGTATACAGTTTGTTACTATGAATCTTTTAAATCGATGAGTGTTTAAGTTGGATTATTGGATTACTACTGCTTTAAAAAAACGTCCTTATCAAAATCTGTAATTCAGATTATAACATAAAAACCACACCAATGTGTATGCCTAATCACGGACGTTTACCATACAGTTTCCTATAGTAGTATATCTTTTCACTCGCCTACGGTGAGGCTCGAAGAACTCCCCAGTTTAATTCTCCCTAACTTCGATTGAGACCAAGGTCATTCAAATTTACTAACTGCATGTAATATCTTACACATAAACTCTACACCAATTGATTAGGGTAAACCATAGTATTGCTGGCACCCACCTAGTCATTGGCACAGTGAGTTTTAAACACAAATATTAAGTATTAAAATTTCTTAAAGGGCATTTTGGTAGATTTTTTATAATTAGCATTGTTAAGTACAAAACATACATACAAATTATAAGTGCCAATGACTGATATTATTAGTGACAATGTTTATACCTGTAATGCCAATGACTGTAGTTTTGGAGATATTTTCAAATTATTATTATTTTTCTTAAATAAAACTAAGACAACAAGCAAGAATTATTTTTTATTTCCAACTTATACTCATATTCTAACAAATAAAAATGGTTAATAGTGATTGAATATGAAATTGAATGCTTAGGAAGCAAATTAAGTCAAGGTTTTGCTTAAGGTGCCAATCAATGTATAGTTTACCCTACTTACCAAAGAACTCCTCCCTGTTTGTTCTATAGGCCCCCGCCAAAGAGATATTCTCAGGGCCCGTGGGGTAATTCTCGATGTCATCTTTATTCTTATTCGTGTAGGCGAAGTTTAGGGACGCCTTGAATCCTCTGAACTTGAACATCGGGGGTGAAGTATTTGTGTATCTCTGCGATCGTGCTGCGATGAGTTTTGTTCACTGAAAATTTGTATTTAACAGTTAGTCCGTGATACCTACATATCTGCAGTGGTTAGGAAAATCACTTGTTATTTACAAAATATTTCAGATAATACAGTGTAATTTTCCAAACACTTTTCACATTCAAGAGTATAGGATGAGTCATAGAGTTTCCTATAGAGAATAACGGTCGTAAACTCGACTTTTGTCTACTTCCCCGCTCACAGAACTTTGTTTTGCCGTCTTTTCTGGAAGGTAGACAAAAGTAGATTAGCTCTACTGGTCTGCAGTCCACAACACATCGACCTTTATATAATGTGTACTCTAGTACGTCGCATCACGGGTGAAAACGTCGATAATAGTTTCGACTGTACTTTATGAAGAATATTCGAGTCTATTTACTCGTTTGAACACAACATTCTCTCGGAACGCGTGCTGAGAAGACAACCTTTACAAGCGTATTTACTTTACTTACAATTTGTTGTGTCCCGATGTACTTTACGCCTTTTAATTTGCTTCAATATGTATTCGTTTAATTAAACAAACGTTGTCATCACTTTGTCTGAAACTTGAAATGTTCGCAGATTAGATAGAGGGAATTACGATGTTGGTATCTTATCGTTTTTGTGAAATGTGTTTGGAATTAATCGTTCTATACATACGTACGCACGGCACACGGAGTGTGATAGGCTATTATGTTAATTTTTATTACCGTTTTTGTTCAGTTATATGTAAGAATCGCGTATCCTTCCTTAACAACACACCCACACTGTCTACACCCACGATAGTTCGATATCGATTCTATAACCAAATCAAAATTGTTAATTATAATTGTTTTTATCACAAACCTGTTATTTAAGTCATATTATGTATTTTCTTTTGTGCAATAAAGTGTAACAACAACAACAACAACAACAACAACAAAACAGCTATTCCACTGAGAATTCTTTTTCCAGTACTCACTAGAGCAGAATTTAATTCATTCAGTACCTAATCAGAAATCAACAATTTATTTCAACGTAAAGAATTTACATTCTGTTAGCTGAATGTCAATTTACTATGTGAGCTGATATATGAATCGCTCGTAGCCCGGCTGCCTGAGTGATCTTAAACGATCACGATCACCGGTGACCGTCTATGACTAACGCTAGTGGCATTTTTCCGAGCGGTTCCGTGCTTCGCAAGGCACGTTAAGCAGTTGGTGCCGGCTGCCGTCGATAGATGGCAGTCGTTAAGCCAAGTCAGAGGCCTTAGAGCTGCTTGAAAACTTCTGATAGTAAGACAGCCACTAGTCTTACAAGCCTCCACCAATCCGGACTTGGCCCCCGTGGTGGAGTATGGGCTATTCCTTCCTCAGGAAAGAGACCCGTGCCCCTCGGTGGGGACATAATAGGTTGATGATGAAATGTGAGCTGCCTTAGGGCTGCTTTTATTCCTCGAGGCACTCCGTTTTCACGGAGTGCCTCGGTATTTGCGGGGCCTTCTGGCGGACTACCTGGAGGACCGAGTGGTCCTCCTCGTAGACAAGACTGGCCGGCTCCGGCGATACGGCGTCGAATCCGGTGTTCCGCAGGGGTCGGTCTTAGGGCCCCTTCTCTGGAACATCGGGTTCGACTGACTGACTGACCTCACCGCCCGGGGAGGAAGCTTCAGGGAGGCGGCCAGTCTGGCCTCGGCGGGCGGATCCTTAACCGCCGGGAGGATCCGCCGCCTAGGGCTGAGGGTGGCGCTGCACAAGACCGAGGCCGTGTTCTTTCACGGTCCTAGGCAGCGCCCCCCGCCTGACGCCCATATCTTTGTTGAGGGCGTCAGGATTGAGGTGAAGGCCCAGATGAAGTATCTGGGCCTGACGCTGGACAGCAGGTGGCGCTTCGGTCCGCACTTCAGCGGACTGTCGTCGCGCCTGCTGAAGGCGGCGAGGGCCCTCTCATGGCTCATGCCGAATCTGGGAGGGCCGAGCGGGCGATGCCGGCGGCTGTACGCCGGCATACTGAAGAGCATGGCCCTGTACGGGGCGCCCATCTGGGCGGACTCCCTCCAAAGGAGAGAGAATGCCACCGCCCTTCGGACGCCTCAAAGGGCCATCGCCCAGAGGGTGGCGCGAACCTACCGGACGGTTGGGTTCGCGGCCGCGTGCGCTCTGGCGGGCACCCCGCCTTGGGAGCTAGAGGCGTGGGTGCTCGCCAGAGTGTACGAATGGACGGCGGGGCAAAAGGCGCTCGGGGAGCGCCCCACCCCTGAGGTACGGGCGGCCGTTCGGCGGGAGGCGAGGGAGGCAATAGTCCATCACTGGACGGCGGACCTCGCCACCGCAGCCTTCGGCCGCCGAACCCTGGACGCGCTCGGGCCGGTCCTGCAAGACTGGCTCGAGCGCTCGCACGGTTTCCTCTCTTTCAGACTGGTGCAGGTGCTGTCCGGGCACGGATGCTTCGGATCGTACCTGCACCGGATCGGGAGAGAGGAGAACCCGGGGTGCCACGGCTGCGGCGCGGCTGACGACACGGCGCAGCACACCCTTGAGGTGTGCCCGTCGCTGTCCGAGCGGCGCCGCAGTCTTGTCGCCGTGGTTGGGCCGGACCTCTCGCTTCCCGGCGTGGTAAATGCCATGCTGGGGAGCGAGGAGGCGTGGACGGCGGTCGCCTCCTTCTGTGAGGACGTGATGGCACAGAAGGAGGAGGAGGAGCGCGCGCGGGAGAACGATCCTCTCGCGCCGCCGCTCCGCCAACGAAGGAGGGGCAGGAGAGGGCGGATTCGCAACCGCCCCCTCTCGCCCCATGGTGATGAGCAGCGGGCGACAGGTGCGGGGGCGCCCTCGTCCGCATTGCACTGCTCATCACCGCGCCGTATGGGGACGACCGAGCACTCCCGGTCGTCCCCGGGCCCCTCCCCGTGAAGGGAGGGGCGCGAAGGGCCCGCCGTGTCTAGGCGGGCAATCACCGGCGGGGGACTGGAAGAAGTGCCAGATTCCCAGAACCCCGCCACCAAGGCGAAGAGGGAGTGCCGCTGGGTTGTTTAGTGAGTATACCGGGAACCACTTTCCCGGGGAGTCCCACATACTCCTTCCGTCCCCCGACGGGAGGAGATGCGTAACGCATTTTTCCCAGCGTGAAAAAAAAAAAAAAAAAAAAAAAAAGGGCTGCTTTTATTGTGGAGAAAAAGGCGGCGGGAATAAAACTCCACTCTGTCCACTTTTCTCAAATTATAATAAGAACTTCTGTACAATGCAATCACTAGTCCTAGTTCCAAACTAGGATACCCTGTGCTATGGTAGGCTATGTGTGAGGTGTTTTTAAATTGTGGCTCACGTACACAAGTCTTAAGATAAGATATATTCTTTATTGTACAACACAAAACTTAAACGAAACATTTACAAAGATACAGTACGTTTAATGAATTAATTAATTCAGTCTTAATTAATTTCAAACATTTTGACTCTAAGGAATACATATAACGAAAATAGGCGTTAAACTCATTTTATTACCCTATTGTAGCCTGTGTCGCATATCCAAAGGTATCTTAGTATTTTATCTATCCAATTAGATATCTTGAATCTTTATGTAATATAAACAGATAGGCATTATAAATTCCAGTGTTCAATGCTCACATTATCAAAGTAATGCCTTGAAATGTCTTTTGCATAGATTTTGTCATTCTTAGGAATTGTACCGTATAGTTTAGGTTCTGGTCCAAGGAGATCCTACATGGAAATTCGCCATACTGAGGCCATTTTCACAAATCATGCACCGTGCCTTCATAACCGCCTATGTTTTGACAGTCAAGCGTTTAAACCGCTAAACCAGGAAAGTTCTTGCTTGTCAGGTACCTCGATTGTACCAAAATATTTTTTTACTGGATTATAACACTGCTGTCGGTTCCAAAAATCACTCTCAACATGGTTGAGAGATTGTAAAGACACTTTTTATATATTTATTTAGTTTTACTCAGTAAATCCCCCTAGAAACACTAAGAACGTTTTTTTTCTTTCCAGCCTGCCCTCCGGCCTCCACGTTGGCCGTTCCAACACACGGATAGTCGCCGAGCGCCGCTTCGGCGACGTGCAAGCATTTCTGCGCTCCCTCTTCGCTCTGGCCGACGAGATAGCCCATTCGGACTTGGTCTACACCTTCTGTCACCCGCTGCTCCGCGACCAACAGGACGTGGCGCCCCAGCGGCTCAAGCACAAAGGTGAGCGGGTGCCAAGTTAAGCTGGCCGGTAAAGTGGGTCACTAAAATAAAAATAAATAAATAAAATATTTTTATTTCGATTCCAAAATTATTCATTACACATTGTGGTGGGGACTTCCTATTAAGTGTGTAAACACTTGTGCCAGGAAACCCCGCTCTTCACTTAATACTCTGTCAGGTCGGTCAGTCTGTCGGTCACTCTGTCTGCCTTTTCGCGCTCGATACTCTGTGTATTTGTTTGGACATTAGTATAGTAACACTAGGATACCTAACTAGGATAACTAAACATCACAAACTAACGAGGTCTGATTCACTAAACTGAACTAAGCTACATATTTTATGTAGTAGAGCTAAGGAGGTTATTAGCACAAATCAAAGTACGTCGGTCCCGCGTGGGAATTGAACCCACGACCTGTATTAGCCAAATTAACAAGTTACCACTAGATCAACGAGACAGTCATGGTAATGTTTAATGTTATTCGGTCCCAACAATGTAGCAGTCCCAACAATGTCCTGTATCTCAGTTGCACTCTTAACAAATGTAATTAATGTAAACATAAATTTGCATTACAATTTGCATAAATCTTGCCTTCACAGAAGTAGCAGAACCCGAGAACAGCGGTTCCGGGTCTCTCAAGCTATCAGTTCAGTACGCCGGCGGAGTCCTTTCTGTGCTGATACTACACGCCCAGTCCCTCGCGTTGACGCCACAAGGGCTGCCACCTAACCCTTATGTCAAGGTAAGAAGAGCGATATTTCAATATTAAACGGCGATTTGCCACTTCTGGATAACTACTATTAGTCCGTTCAAATTGAATTATGTTATGTGGAATATCTAAGCGCCATCTGCGGATGGGGGAAATTGCGAATAATTCCTAATTTGCTCCTAATTTTGCAGGTATATTTGGTACCAGACCCGACCAAAGAAACTAAGAGAAAGACGAGAGTCCTGAAGAGGAATTCCCATCCTTCTTTTATGGAAATGGTAAGCATCTAAAATCCAAAAATGAAATTATGGTAATGATGTTTACAGCTCAGTAAATTATTTACAAGATACTGCGCCACTGAAACAATAATTTCCTTCATCATAAATAAAAGTATCCTTCCAAAGCGGAACATAAATTTTACCGAAACCTTTTACCATATAAGTGCAGCTCATGCTACACTTGTGAATAATAAAGGCGTCCAAAAATGCACAAATGTGCCAAAGCCCGCCTCTTCTTTCTGCCCTGGGCAGAAAGAACACTCATGAATCGGCTTCCAGTTATGCAACCGTTCTTCACGTGTCGGTGACAAAACCAATTAGATTTTACTGCCCAGATAAAGAAAATTTATTTGTCAAACATGCGATATAAGGTTGGTACTTTGAAATACAGAACTCGGCCACTCGGACTCCAGCGTCTGTGGCTTCCAACAAGTCTTCGTCTTCTTGACTGCATCTCTCATCCACTGAGTAAAAATAGCGCATCTGAGGGAATCATATCTTTTTTTTTCAAATCGAATTTGCATAAGAGAGTGCTCTCTCAATCATGTAAATTCTACGTGAAAATCACTGTCTACAACGTTAGTCTATAAATCACTATCGTTTTTTCCTCGATGGCGCTAGTATTACTTCCTAGACACCTTTAGTGAACAAATGCTCTTCGCCCCCAGCTCGAGTACCGCCTCCCTCTCGACGTGATAAAGAACCGCAGCCTGCAAGCCACCGTGTGGAACCACGACTCGCTGCAAGAGAACCAGTTCCTCGGCGGAGTCGTCATCCCCTTGAACAACGTCAGCCTTCGCGAGGAGACGGTCGCGTGGTACCCTCTCGAGTACATCCCCAGGTAGCTGATACTGATGCGGTCGGGCATATGGCTGACTGGCTGACGTGACGGCGGTAGATAGAATCTTTTGAATAAATTATGCGTAAAGGTGTGTCTCTCGCCAAAATCAATTAACTTCTTCAGTCCACACCTTGAAAATAACAATAGAAAACCATTGAAACGACCTCTGTGGCGGAGTGGTTAGCGCATCTGCCTATCATGCGAGAGGTTCGAATCCCGGCTGGGGCCAAAAAAAAAAGAAACCCAGGTCTTGGATGTTTACTTGGATGTTTGTGACGTCGCTGTTTCTGGGTCCCACGACACAGGTTGCCAGAAGCCAGAAGCAATGTATGTGTCTGAATGTAAATGTTATTGTTATTTTCAAGGCCAAGACTGAGGAGGTTAACATCCCTTTTTCTTTACGCAAAACTTTATCACTCGTAAGGGACCCGAAATAAAAACTAAATTTGGAGCATTGAAAACAGTTTGTGTTGTATCTTAAAAAACACGGGCAGGAGACACGGCTTAAGGCTGCGGCTCCACTGAAGCGGAGCGGAGATGAGCTGTGCCGTGATTCACCAATCACATGGCTTGAAATCCACATCTCTTCTCCACTTTGCGTTTTTCAAGCCATGTGATTGGTGATCACGGCACTGCTCGTCTCCGCTCCGCCTCAGTGGAACCGCACCCTTATACTTCCACATTACGATGCAGAATGTAAGTAGCGCCATCTAGTGTGTTTCGCTGTAGCTGATACTGTCGGGGATAAATCTGTAAATCTGACTGGTTGATGTGACGGTGTTAGGTGTTAGGTAAAAAATCGTATTTTAAAACTTATATCTCGTGACGCAGAGTACAACTGGCGCCTTCTAGTGTTAGTTAGTTAAAACCAGTCCCCCACACTGATTAAGACTTAATCATAATTATCAGTCTACGCGAGAAAACGGTCGCGTAATATTTGCTTTAGTTCCTTCGATCCCATGTGTAGGTCAGATATGGATGATTGACTATACAAACTCAAATAAATAGCGCGTCGTAAAAAATATTATTGCGACGTACAGCTAGTATCGCCATCTAGAGTTTTAGTTCCTCGGTTGTCAATTAATTGTGTATCTATCCAGTCGCTGTAGCCGGGAGACCGTTGTACTGCGCGTTTGATTAAGTCAGCTAATTTTTACCCACGAAAATGTACGTAACTAAAAACCAAAAGCTCATTGGATGTCCTCTATTGGACAAAGATGTGTATGAATTCGCGACGGCCCGACATCGCGACGGCTGCTGCTATTGCTATTGCAAAGTAACATTATAAAAGGCTTTTCAAAAAGCTCTGCTTGGAACCGAAGGGGCTCTAGACTAGACTTTGGTGTCAAAATATGTGATACTTTGTGGAAATTCTTGTTAGGTAGTGTTTTTAAAATTGCATTTTATTGTTGATCATTAACTTAAATTTTGATCCTTGGATGCAAGTGAATTAATGTTCAAATAAAATGTTAAGTAAGTATTTCTATTTATATGAAGAGTTTGACACAAACGCACCCGTTTTTAGTTCACGATGTATTGCGAACAATGTTTACACAACATACTTATTATGCCCGTGGGTGGTATGGGCTTCTCAGACCAAGGGCACTATTACGTAACTTCTCCACTTTATGGACTCGGATCTATGTAACCCACTGAGAACTGTCAAATACATGCCTATTTTGACACTTCGGATACGTGAAAATGGACAACTCATACAGTAGACAGTTACGTAATAGGAATGCCACTCAAAGAACACAAATTATGTAAAAATAATTATGGTCTTATTTATAAAAAAAAAGTCTTACCCCTCTCAGAGTCTCTTTAAGTAAAACTCTATGCTCTATTTATTAAATCTTAGGGAGCGTTTTAAATTTTCTTGATATATCAAAAGTTAGAGCTAAATCGCAGTTTTTTTAATGTCAAATTATGCATTTGATTTATTCTTATGTAGTCTGTGGTGGTGTCAGAAAAGGTTTTGTAAATTCCTGAAATAGAGTTACTTTTTTAAATAAGACCGTCATCATTTGCGAAATATTTTGTAAATAATCCAATGCCACAAAAAAGGCTTTTTCCGATCACATTCCAATTCAATTTAACTGATATACATAAGTAATTAGGATTTTTATAGTTCATGTAATAATCAGGGGATGATTTGAAGCTTATGAACTGTTAAAGAAGGTTCTGGTTCTCTCACTTGTTTAAAAATGGCCTAAATGCATATTTATTACGCTATATGTCGTAATTTTATTTAGTAATTTTTAATGTACATAGATCTGAATGAATCATGAACTAATTATTTGTTTGAATGAAATACTTTATTCTATTAATTAAATCAGAAATGTTCTTTTAAATCTATAATAAAAAAGTTTATTTCAAGACAAATTTTGCATTTATATAACACTGTTTTTAAATAACGTGTGTATTACAGTAGCATCAGAAAAACAAATTACATGAAGACTTTTTTATCTTAGCTTATATCTTTATATCGAAAGACAATATACTGTCTGCTCAGAGCTTATGAACTTATATCAATTAATCATAGACTAATCTGTACATATTCATAATGTAATAGATAGATTTTGTACTAGCATACGACTTTTGGACGCATATTACAACACGTTTGGCCTGTATTAAAACATAGTAATGAATTGTTGTTTATTGCCTATTTGTTATGGTATAAATAAAACCGCTTTGGTATTACATACTTAATTTTATTTGGCACTCACAGCTCCAAATCGGTATCCTCCGCCGTTTTCGTCAAGTATTCATTGACACCGTATTTCCTTTGTGTTAAAGCTTCTTTTCCTAAGTAATACGGCGCGACTTCAGTGGTCGGTAGGTAATAGATGCCGTGTCGTGTGAAATTAGTTTTTGGGCCAAGAAGGTTGGTGACTAGATTTCCGTCGTAGCAGTCGCCGCGTCGCGCGTGCTCGATGGAGTGGCATCGCACGGCGATGAATTTGTCTGGATTTCTGTTGGCGTAGGTCCAATAAAAGGCAGCGCGCACGTGGCTGCATAGCAAGAAACACGGCAGGATGAAGTTACCAGCCATCGCCGGCTGAAACTCACCTGAAAACAATTTGTAAGTGCATGAGATTATTTTTACGACATCAAAGATACTAGGGCTCGTTTGATCGAACTACAATTCACAGTTAAATCCTTAATGCTGAATGAATGAAGACTTAATCAATGTTTTACTAACAAGAGAGCGATACAAATTGCCGCCTATATCCTGGTCCCCAATAACGGCGAGGCATTTTGAGAAGTATGAGCCGACTTGGAATTAATCTGACACAAGATATTCTTCGAATGGTATTTCCAAGACTATTTACAATTTAGAAGGTTTTGGCTACAGTTCTAGCTAGAATCACAGAGCTAAGCTCGTATACTTAGTTCTCATTGTGAATGTCTGAATCTAATTGCGTATGGCACTGTTCATTAAAGAAAGGGATTTGCCTCTCACTTACATAAATTTGTGAGCAATGTTGACATTTCTACGTTCTTCCTATCCTGATCCTTTTTTTAATTAACAGTGTTTTGTACGCCTCTTCGCTATGAGTGCCCGTGACACACATGAATAGACCTCTTGTCTTACGTCCTTCACTAGTCTAATCCACACTTCCACCCGCCTTTGCAATAGTGTCGTTCTATAGGATGCAGGATTTATGGATGTAAATTAAACTTCACCTCCATTGGCGTAGAAGTCCACATCAGCGACAGGCTCGGCAATGCCGAATCCATCGATGTTGGTGTGGAGCGCATCCACGCGTCGCGCTGCGCCGGAGTTAAACCGCTCGGAAGTCGGCAGGTTGCGGAAGCAAGGCCCGGCTGGGTCGAGACCTGGCGACATTTATCATCATCATCATCACGACTTGTCCTAGTAACATAACATAAACATTTACATACAGGCACATAATTTGCTTCTGGCCCCACACTAGGATACCCTGTGTCGTGGGAACCAGAAACAGCGACGTCACAAACATGTAAACATCCAAGACATGGAGTTTTTTTTTTCTCCCCAGCCGGGGACCGAACCCGGGACCTCTCGCATGGTAAGCAGATGCGCTAACCGTTACGCCACAGAGGTCGTCAAACATGTCAGGAACAGATTATTTTTTTGCCTTTTAAGCGAGAAACAAAGGAATTGAAAAGACTTGAATGTTCCCAGCCTTCAGCTTAGTAGCGGTGGTCCGCAGCCCCACCGCTACCAAGTGGTCGGAAGAACATTGGCTTTCCATTCGGATTTAAATCCCGGCACGTACCAATGACTTTGTTTTGTAAGTTACGTACATTTCTGAAGTTATGTCAGCAATACTCCTCACTATAGGCAAGGATTCTCCTTGCTATAGGTGAAGAAAAACATCGTTTGAAAACCTAAGTGCCTGAGGAATTCACATACCTCTCGGCTCTTGAAATTGCCAATCCGCGATGGGCACGCGTGGTAATTAAGTTAATTCTCTCTCTGATAGTATGGGCTCGATCACAGAAGACCTGTGCCGTACAGAAGGACGTACATATACAGGGTGTCCCAAAACTCGACGTCAACCCGAAGCCGGGTGAAAAGGCAAGTCAAGCTGGTTGTCAGAAAAATATAAAAAAAATCTAAGTTGTATGATTTCAAAATTATAGGCATTTTTTTAAAAATCGCAAAATTACACACCCTGTGACAGTCTTTTTACTCCTGTTGCCACAAATCTTTAATTTTTCCAATTTTTTTTTTGCTGTGTAACCCTGAATAATGCTTCTCTAAACTGTAATCAAAATTTTGAAACCAGCTGCTCTAGCTTGCATAAAAAATAGTACTTATTTCCTAGAAAAACTTTCAAAATTAAAAATTGCCTATTTTTAACTGACTGTATTGAAAAAAAAATGTACTACGCGAGTTTGGCAAGTTATGTCAAAAGTTGGCGCATTTAGTAAAGATTCCAAAATGGTATAATACTTGGTAAATTGTAGCTGATAACATGGATAAAAAAAAATTTTTCCTGTAAAACCCAGTTTTTAACAAATTTTTCTTACTTGGTTAAAAATTATTCTAATGGGCGCAAGATTTTCCAAAGAGTCGTAAATTGTAGCTTGAGATGAATCAGGCATTCTAAGAAGTATAAGCGAGATAGGTATTGACGCTTAAGTGACTAAGACGGAAAGAGTCACCTTATCAAGTGCGAGCGAGATAGGTATGGACGCTAAAGTGACTGAAACGGAGAGAGTCATCTTACTAAGTGCGAGCGAGACAGAGAGTGACGCCAGGTATTCGCTTTTGTACTCACACATCACAATCACAAATCAGTACGTTACGCTCCTTCGTTTACTGCACTTGTTTTCGTATTCGTTTGTGTTGATTTCGTACTAACTACTTTTGGCTTCGTTTATGGACTTGTGATTGCTTGTGATTTGGATCCGAACTGTTTATTTTCCCTCAACGACGACCTTTGCTTTCTCCTGGACTATCGTGTGACTAGTGCCAAGATGTCTGCGTATACCACTCGCGAATACGCTAATATGCACCTTATTTATGGTGAATGCAGGTGTAATGCCAGTGCTGCCGCCAAACTTGAAAAGTACCCAAACGCTGTTTGGGTACCGTGAAAGGTACCCAAACGCTGCTCGTTACCCTGATCATTGAGTGTTTACGAATGTGCATCGTTTACTCTTCTCAGAGGGCCACCTCCCAAATCAAGAGCATGGTGGAGGAAGACCCGCCAACCCGATGGAAGACGAGGTGCTAGAAGCTGTCGAAGAAGACCCAAGCACTTCAGTTAGGGCTATTGAAATAACCACCGGAGTGCCCAAAAATACAGCCCATCGTATTTTAAAAAGACATGAATTACACCCGTACCACGTACAGCGAGTACAGACGTTACTACCCGGGGACTACCAAAATCGAGTAAATTTTTCCCGGACAATATTGGAGAGGTACAGGGATGACCCGCTTTTCTTAACGAAAATTTTATGGTCTGATGAATCGACATTCAAAAAGGACGGCTACATGAATATGCATAACTTGCATGAATGGCATGTAGAAAACCCTCATCTAACGAGGCAGGATCGGTCCCAGTACCGATTCAAAGTAAACATGTGGACCGGAATTTTAAATGGTCAAATAATTGGTCCTTTTGAGTTGCCTGATGCGTTGAATGGCGAGGTCTACTTGGACTTTCTACAGAACCATCTACCAAGTTTACTAGAAGACGTGCCGTTAAACATTTACAGAGAAATGTGGTTCCAGCAAGATGGGTGCCCAGCACACTATGCTCGCTCCGTTCGACAATATCTCGATGAAGAGTTTCCCGGGAGATGGATCGGACGGTCTGGCCCAATCTCGTGGCCGGCCCGTTCACCGGACTTGAATCCATTAGACTTTTTTTACTGGGGAGCAGTCAAAGAAAAAGTGTATTCAAAGCCAATTGAAAGTGAATTTGAACTACGGCAAAGAATAGCAGAAGCAGCTGAATTCGTAAATAATGGACGATTCGCTCGAAAGATAGCTCGATCACTTTTAAAGAGATGTCGGGCTTGTATTGCCGCCGAAGGAAAACATTTTGAACATTTGTTGTAGTAAAAATAGTTGTATTGGTACATTCATGAAAATTTTTAAAAATTATTGTAATCTTAATAAATAAACCTTAGTATTAAAAATTTTGTGTCAATTAAAATTTAAACTTTCACAAAAAAATGGTGCCTATTTCATACCACACACAAAGAGAACTAAACTAAATTTAGTGGACAATCTGTTTTTTCAATCGGTTTAGGATAGAAAAGCACAGGTACAATTAAGTTAAATTTAATCAGTGTGTGCATTGGAATCGGCTCCAATGTAAAAAGCAATAAGTTTTGCCATTTTCACCAAGTAAGAAAAATTTGTTAAAAACTGGGTTTTACAGGAAAAAAAAATTTTTATCCATGTTATCAGCTACAATTTACCAAGTATTATACCATTTTGGAATCTTTACTAAATGCGCCAACTTTTGACATAACTTGCCAAACTCGCGTAGTACATTTTTTTTTCAATACAGTCAGTTAAAACTAGGCAATTTTTTATTTTGAAAGTTTTTCTAGGAAATAAGTCCTATTTTTTATGCAAGCTAGAGCAGCTGGTTTCAAAATTTTGATTACAGTTTAGAGAAGCATTATTCAGGGTTACACAGCAAAAAAAAATAATTGGAAAAAGTAAAGATTTGTGGCATGAGGAGTAAAAAGACTGTCACAGGGTGTGTAATTTTGCGATTTTAAAAAACATGCCTATAATTTTGAAATCATACAACTTAGATTTTTTTTTATATTTTTCTGACAACCAGCTTGACTTGCCTTTTCACCCGGCTCCGGGTTGACGTCGAGTTTTGGGACACCCTGTATAGGCTGTTATTACGTGGCTCGACTCAATTTTTAATTTTCCTTGACCATCCTCGATCCTGACTTTGAAAATACTTGGATCAATGGAAATCCGGAAAAAGACTGAGGTGGTTAAGGCCACAAAGAGCTCGAGCCCTTTCGAAACGTCTCGCTTTGGAGACCTCGAGGGTCGTGAAGAAAGATAGAAGATAAGGTTTTTAACATCCAAGCCTATAGATACGATAAAGGGTCCAGAACTCGGGGGAAGGGACCTTCATCATTATCATAGTCGCCATGACCAGAGGACATTTATCATGTTTTACTAATCTGTTTCAAAAATCGTTCAACGTGCGATACGCCAATATTTAAATCCTGATACTGTATATTTCCAAACAAATTAACTCTGGTTACGTTACAACGCTACACGTGTATCAACGGTAGTTCATTGAAGGGGAGCCACTGCCATTGAAACTGGCTGACCTACTAGCTGGCGAAATACGTAATTGACGTTACGTTGTTTATATCGCTATGCAGTTTTATAGACTGCGATCCTGTACGACTGAAGTTTGAGACTTTCGAGTAGTACAGTAGATTTTTAAATATCTTTACTCTAATCAGTTACGTAAACGCGACGTAGCAATAAAAATGTAAAGATCGACCTCGACTGTCAAGTCGGGGTCAATCGTTTTGAGTAAGCCATGCTTAGTGGAGGATTTAAATATCGACTGTCTCGTTGGTATAGCCGTTAAGCAGCTTAACTACCAAGACACAGTTCGTGGGTTCGATTTCCACTGGGGGCCGCCTTAAATTTATACAAATGGCCGCAGTCTGGGTGTATTTCCATGTTTGCAATGTCCTTGCCTGGGATGAGATAAGGGTAAATTTGCAATTTTCTTTTAAATAAACGTTTAGATTCGGTCGGTTTAGAAAGGTTGATGTGCTGTGTATTTGTAAAGTAATGTAACTTTTTAAGTGTAACAATGTAGACAGGATATTACTTATTTAATTAATAAAAGAAAATATCTCTTATTCTGTATTTATGTGGACTATGAAGACCTACAAGAAGTAGTTAAGTGAGCAATGTGGCAATGTTACCTTATTTAGTTACCTATTTCTAGACTTTTAGCTACACGGGATCTTAGTCTATTATGCGCGTATGTAAAATATTTTTGTTTTTTAACTAAAACTTTCGTAAGCACTACACATTCTAAACTATTATCCAGATCCACTTACTTGATTTTTTGTCGGAAGAGTTCGACCAGGTCATTCGCTCTGATTCGCAGAGCTTAATCATGGTGAGCAGAGACAGAACTCGTGTCGTCTGTTGTTGTCTCTGACTCTCTCTGACTGGTGGATCCGGATAATAGCTTAGAATATTTTCGTTCTGCGCTGAATAAAATTTGGATATACCTAGCCAGAGTAACTTCGATAACTCAACTAAAAATAATAATAATCGGGTAACGATTAACTAATCAAGAACACAGAGATTACGTAGCGGAAGCGAAATTCGTCTAATCGTGCATTATAATTAATTTTATTCATAACCCAGATTTATACAGGTGTGACATGCGATTCCACTTCCTTTCTATCTTCCTTTCCGTGGAGTCTCGTGCTCGTAATTAAAGTAATTATTGATTCGTAGGTATATGCGCTTAAGGCATTCCTAGTTTAGTACATCGTAAGTAGGTTTCGGAAGTACTTACAGTATACTGAAAGTAATATTTTATGTTAAAATAGACCAGGTACCTACTTAAGAGTCTAAGGTCTGATTTGCCTTACAATTTAAAAAAAATATTTGTCCGTCCACGACCATAAGACGCTCAAACCAAGTTCCAGTTTATTTTATCTTTTTCTCCCTGGTGTTGTTTCTTTATCCTTAAGTTATTTTAGGTAAAAAAAAATCTTGTCGCCAACTTTAAGAACTACCTTACACTGAGTGTATCTTAATCATGTTTAGATGTCCCCTTAAATACGATAAACGAATTCAAAGTCACCCTGCACCATTAAGTTTATTTGGTAGCTATTACAGCACTGAGGAGCAGTTTTGTTTGGTAATGAAACAAAATCAAGTATTCACCCGTCAACCTGGCAGGCCTCTGCCCCGTTAGCTCGTAGTACTTGACCGCAGCGTAGTAGCCGATGTGCGCCCCGAGGCTTCCACCCAGCACCTCCAGCTTGTCGGGGGCGAGGCCCCGCTGCGACAGCCGTGCTAGGAACTCGCCTAGGCGGAGACCTAGCGGCTTGGTAGACCGGGCGGCTCTGTGGACACATGCATTATTTACTAGAAGGCGCTGAAGGTACCTTAAGTTATTAACATGACATAACATAACATTTACATTGCTTCTGGCCCCACACTAGGATACCCTGTGTCGTGGGAACCACAAACAGCGACATCACAAACATGTAAACATCTAAGACCTGGGTCTCTCTTTTTTTGTCCCCAGCCGGGATTCAAACCCAGGACCTCTCGAATGGTAGTCAGATGTCAGATGGAATTAATTAATAAGTTAAGTTTTTTACCTCCAGTTTATTGACGACCTCTGTGGCGCAGCGGTTAGCGCATCTGACTACCATGCGAGAGGACCCGGGTTCGAATCCCGGCTGGGGAAAAAAAAACCCCGGTCATGGATGTTTACATGTTTGTGACGTAGCTGTTTGTGGTTCCCACGACATGCATATCGTAAGGATGAATGTGTCTACAGAGCCCCTCGGTCCTCCAAGCCGGTAGCGCTAGGGGCCTAGGCGAGTTCAACATAACTTTACATAACCTAACATTTACATACAGGCACATACATTGCTTCTGGCCTCACACTAGGATACCTTGTGTCGTGGGAACCAGAAACAGCGACATCACAAACATGTAAACATCCAAGACCTGGGGTTTTTTTTGTCCTCAGCCGGGGTTCGAACCCGGGACCTTTCACATGGTAGGCAGATACGCTAACTGCTGCGCCACAGAGGACATGTTGACATCTATTCATTCTCCTTATCAACTAGTTTTGTGTTATTTTGTCACTTCACAGTAGCATTGTATCATGCCTATTGGGACTACATTAGCTCCTAAGATCCAGGACTAGATCATTATGAACTAGGCGGGGATGATCTAGTAAAAAAAAATGTTTTGTGTTAAAATAAAGAATTATCTAATCTAATCTAAAGCCCATCTGATCCTTTGCCGATTCCGTTTACATCCATCGTGCAGATAATTTAACCACCGGCCGTCGAGCTGTTATTTTGGTTAGAACAATGGATCTTCGATTCTTAAATGTCAGAGCTAAGGTTGTAGTAATTGAAATCACGCTCATTTCACGGTCACATCGTGCAGCCCTGAGTTGCGTCTTCACTAACCCACGGCACAAGTGTCCTTACCTCTGGTTACTCAAGGCAGTTCTACTCTATCGCTGTATACCTTTATTGTACTCCGTAGTTATATGTACCAACCTGTGAACGACTAAAAACAACTTATCTGCCAATTTGACATTGGTCTGTTTTCTTCTCAAAGGAAAAGGTTCGAATTGATTTTAGTGTCGTATGTCTCTTACATTGGATACGAACGCCACAAGATGGGGAAGATCTCCAGCATCAGGACGTTGCGGCCACGCTCCAACTCGAAGGAGGTGAATGTCCTCAGGAACGGGGAGAATTGCGGCGACACATCCAAGTAGCCGCTTATCATCACCTGGAAATAAGATGGAAATAATTCATCACGCGGAAAACTATATTATCTCCTATGCAAAAAAGTGTTTTCTACTACTTCTCTACTTTATGCCCCATATATCAATATCTGTTACATGCTAAAGTTACCAAACCTTAGCATGGAACAGGTTACCCGACAGTAAAAGTTGTTTGTATTGAAGAGTAGAACTTCCCATTTTTGGTACTGGCGATTTGTTACACAGAATATGATTCTAAGCCCCTGTTTCACAATGTTCAAATAAAGTTCCAGATAAGCTATCCGCAACCAGGGCTGCCGTTTGTTCTAAATTTGAATAAATTTTCCTATATTGCGTGTGTTCGTTTATGGCTTCAAATTTAGAACAAACGGCAGCCCTGGTTGCGGATAGCTTATTCGGAACTTTATCTGCAGATTGTGAAACAGACCCTAAACGTGATAAAATAAAGGTTAAAGTTAATGTGACGTTTATTATTTCAGGTGAGCCAGAATGATCAGCTTCACCCTATACAATTTGGTCCAGCTACCAGCGAATCGGGACCAAGTATATACTTAAGTTTTCACCCTATATATTTAGGATGTTTTTAGTGTTCTCTAGGCCCGTATTGATAATTAATTTACCTTCGTTATCTTGCTAAAGTCCATATGCTTCGCGACGCACCCGACGCCGGCCTTGCTAAGCTTGCATGTCTTCTGCCCCCCATCAAAGGTGTAGCGACCCGTGCTCGGCCAAAACACCACCACAGTGAGCGACTGGCTGGTCTGCTCGGTTAGAGAGGTCGTCCGATTCATGCCGGGACCTGGAAAACAAAGAAAAAGTTTGTTGTAATGATACAATTTTCAAAAATTAACATCGTTTATTTTCTTTACAATGGCTTACAGTAGCACAATCGGGCAAGTTATTCCTTGTAAGTATGTAAATACTTACTTGTATTAGGAAGCTCCGCTCTTCCACACTTGTATAGGATTTAGTTGCAAGGGAATTTCTTGGAAAATATTGAAAAACAAAAAGATGTATTGAAAAGCTGTTTCTGGCATTTTGAAGAAATATGGATTTTGCTTATTTACAATTGTATTTACAAAAACACGATTCCTATATCTGTTTAATCAGTGGCGTAGGCCTTGACCTTGTTTGACCTTGAAAAAACAATTCAAAAGTATAAAAATTCCGCAGGTTAACTATTTCGTTAGTGTCTTTTCCTATAACACAGGGTGTGTTTAAACTGCATCACGACCTTTTCCTAATAGTCAACCCTATTACCGCTAGACCAGGAAGGCAGTCAAACATTCGCGCAAATTCATCTCAAACACTGCCCGATTGCAGTTAAAATGGCATTTTCAAAATGTCTTTTTTTACTCAAGTCTATTGTACTGCATTTGTAGGGTTTTTGTGGAATTCGTGTTATCCTGAATAACACTGTCAAACTTTTCGCTCCATTTTATCTGGGTGAACTTAAACAATTTTTCGAGACACATTGAAATGAATAAATTGTCAAAAGACATTGATAGTTTTTTATTCGTAGGTAAAAGGGATTGATATTTCTTCGTATAGTGAGATGATAGTCATTATTGCTGCTCACATTGTAACGATTTCTGTCAACGGTTTGTGTACCTACATGATGGCATTTGATGAACGTATGCTGGGTGTATTTTCACCCAAATCTGTCCCGCTATTCATATAAAGATACCTACAAGCGCAAAAAAAGGACCTGCTTTCAGGTCAGGCCATGCGACACGGGAGGCGAAAGATCTAGAAAAGACCTTTCAAAAAATAAGGGAGAAGGGAAGATCCGGAGATAAGGGATAAGTCCTAATTATGTGGTGACACAGTCCTAAATATGGGTGATTTCTGATATAATCCAAATGCAAATGTAAATAAATATATTTTTAAGAAGCAATGTCTTTGTAGCTCTGAAGAAGAAGAGAATTAGGTAGACATAAAGACTGACAACTTAATACATTTAGACAAACGTTACCAAACAGGTACTTAGCATAGCTTTTTCAAATACTTAATATCTAGTCACGGTGTGTCTTTGCTGCTGCAACGAACGAACGTTCCACGCGGTGCTCGGAGAGATACAACATTATTAACAACAACAACATTATTCTTACGTAGGTACGTTACGTTACGTTCCTACAATTTCGACAAACATTTACATTGCTTCTGTGTCGCAATGATTCCCTGTGTCGTGGGAACCAGAAACAGCGACATCACAAACATGTAAACATCCGAGACCTGTGGTTTATCTTCTACAGGATGTTGATTTGTACAGTTTCGTTCAACTCAGGGGTGGTTATTTACATGATACTGAAGCTAAAAAATTTTTTTTTTGTGAAAATCACCTAAATATCGTAAAGTTATATGGCTTAGCTCTATCGTTTGCACTTGACGGGTCCGGTACAAATCAACCCCCTGTATATGCATTATAGTAAAGCTAATATATAAAATATCGTGTATAATAGAGTTCTAATCTAATCTCGTGTCAAAGTATTTCTTATCGTACTCCTCGGAATCGGGTTCGCCAATTTTTATGAAATTTTGCTTGTAATATTTAGGTCGTAAGCTAATGAATAAGGTAAAACAACATTTGCCGAGTCAGCTAGTATTTTATGAGCTTTGACTGCTCCCGATGACCCTCGATGATTTTAATGCCCACTAACAATCTGGTCTGCTGAACCGGTTGGCATCACCGACACAATATGTGAAGGGCAACCTATCTCATCGGTTAAAGATTCGAACTTATCAAGGTAGGTTCGTTGAAGTCGAACCTTCGACGAATTTCTACCTTGCTGCGATACCTTCTTGACTCAAACTTAACTAGGTACCCACGTGGTATGTTGTAACACCTTCAGAGCTGTTTATTTGTTTCACTGGATATTTTTAAAGCAGGGGGTCCGAATGAGACTTTGATTAGATATAGGTTAGATTAATAGATACTCTTTATTTATTCCACACCATACATTTTAAAAGTAGATACATGAAAAGTTAGGTACTTTTTATTCATTTTACAAATAGGTATTGGTTGGCCGCGAAAATTGTCTTTCGTAATAAACGGACAGCCCTGCATTTATGGTTATCTCTGAAATGCGTAGTTTTTGAAACACCCCAAATAGAGTGTTCGTTTTTCTTAGATTTCTCAGAAATCACCAGAGTTTAACAAGAATTTTATATAATTCAACCTTTACATTTTCCTCATTTATTTTTTTCAATTTCTCCTAACGAGGTTTCTCTGAGACGTCTAATTATATTCACAGTACGAGTTACCTTGCAACAAAATTGAATGATCATCAGGCTATTGACTGTACAGTCGATAATTCTTACCCCGTCATTGTGTTGAATTTTGTTCAATAGTTTACGTGCTGAACCTACGATGGCTATACCATCAAAAGAACACTTAAGTTTTAACTAGATAGTAGGTAAATGTTGCGTAACTTTGGTTTGCGTTGTATACTGGTCAAAGTCGGGTCAAGGTAGGGAAACAAAGGTGCACTCAATTGATTTGGTTCTAAGTATACTAGGCCTTAAATGGAAGATGTATTGTACAAGTGAATTTATTGTATTAATACTCAGGTTCAGACTTAGGTATCTCCCACAAAAGTTTTAATTAACGACATTCGTCTTAAAACCAGCAGGGGATTCCGGTCATATTAAATGTTCCCGAACGACAAAGAGATAAAATAGAGGAAAAGTGCGACTTTTGTAGTTGTAAAGTTTAGTACCTATAATATTAAAAGCTGTTCGACATCACGAGTACCTACACTTATTGACACCCTCTACAGCACGTCGTACTATTTCAATGTGGTTTTGTATTTTACAGTAGGTATGCTTTTGTATTTTGTATGGAGGAGGACATTTTCATAGTTTTTAGGACTTTTAAAACCTTTTAAATTTACCATCATCATCAACCCATTATGCCCCGACCGAGGGGCACGCGTCTCTTCCCTGAGGAAGGTAGGTATAGGCCATACTCCACCACACGGGGGGCAAGTCCGGATTGGTGGATTTATACTTTTAATAATCTTTTTACACAATCCATTTTTTTATACAATCTTCTTGTTTATTGTATTATTCGTCTGCTATTCGCGCGATATTCTACCATCTCATGAGATGATAGATAGACCCACTTCTACATTCATAAGTGCAATTGTACCGCATAAATTGCCCATCCGGGCGAATAAGTTGGTAATGAGCCTTAACTAGGTACATACGTAAATTTTTTCATCAAATATTGACTAGCATTGCGTTCTTCGGGTAATATTGTAGGGTATAGAGAGGTCCTGACATACTTTCGGAGGTCGTTCTAATCGTAAAGTTAAGTTTAAATAGTTTTAATAGTTAGCCTTGGGATTAAAAAAGATTCGCTTTCTACAAGTTTGACGAGCACGATCGTATTTGGACAACTATAGTAATTAGAGTAATTTCAAGGCTATACATCAGTTATCACGACAAACGATATTGCATGCTTTTAATTAACTTCACTTGTATGTAGGTTTAGTTAAAGTTTTGCAAGCCATATCCACTTCTTATTAATCGATGACAAAAAAAAAATTAGTAATAGAAAGAAAAAAAAGAAAAAAGATGATAAAAATTATAACTAACTTATACAATAGTTCTCTGTAAACACTTTCACTCATCCTGAGGCCACATGTACAAATGTACAGCGGCCCCCAGTGGGAATCAAACCACGACCCGCGGCATTGAAATCAGACGTGACAACTATAGCTTGGCCAATGAATCGGGGGTACTCCTCAGCAGCATAAAACTTAACCAAAGCCAACCAAACATGAACATGACCTCTTAACCTCCTCAGCCCCGTGTCAACAAAATAACAATAGAAAACTATTGTTATTTTCAAGGTCAGGACTGAAGAGGTTAAAGGAATGTATCAAATAAACTATCACACTCTACAAGCAGGTTTAGCTTTCGTGGGAGCTTATTTCTCACAGGGCAAATTAAGTAAGTCTCTATATACCTACTAGCTGACCCGGCAAATTTTGTTTTGCCAAATAAACTATTTGTAGGGATTATAATTTTAAAAAATTACTTGATCCATATGTAACAACCTATTCTCAAACCTACCGAATGTTGAACTGTTTAACTTTTAAAGTAGAGCACAGATTCAAGATAGAGTAGAGATATTGTGGTAGTTTGAAAGACAGTAATATTATATTGCCAAGATATAGTAATATAACATTATTACATTATAACAAACAAAAATATTTGAATTTGAATAACGTCAAAACAATATTAAATATATGTATGTAGGCGATACAGGTTCGCCTAGTGCGGAGGCCACCGTGAAGCATTATTAAATATTTTTTGGTGTACCCTCTTTAGTATAAGTATAATAATGTCACTTGTAACCTTTTTGGTAAATAAATAATTTGTATTTGTATTATATAAAATCTTAACAAATAAATCACTCCGAGCCAAGTGAAAATACTTTACTTACAATCAGACATAAATCCAGCCGGATATCCTGAGTCATACGCGTAGATTATATGCAACATAAGTAGAAGTATTGGGCACCACTTCATTGTCACCAAACAGGCACCAATAGTAACATAAGCATCCAATGAATCCAAGAATCCTACTATCCTAGGATTGTCGTCCTGTCCGAGATCTGCCCATTTTATTGATTATTAAACTCGACAAACCACATTACGGAAAGAATTCAAGAATTCTAAGTATAATAACAATAATACACAACAAAAAACAGGCAAAAGGAAACGCTTTTTCTCCGTAATAAAATAGATTAAAAAATTTAAAACCGCAACCGAATCTTTTCGACTCGAAAATTGAAATAGTAAATCGAGATAACGTCTGGTCAGCGTATGCGTAGTGTGTACTCTAAACGCTGACTGATGAAACCACCTCTGCAGCGAAGGTCGAAGGTGCACTTATAAATTCACGGCACGAACTGGTGGGCATATTATCTGCGTTAATAGTTTCCTTAGTTGCCGTGTTAGGAGGAATCCATTCTTTAAGTGAGATATTTAATTTGGGAAACATAAAAAATTGCCTAAATAAATGTTCTTAGTAGGTAGGTTGTTTCTCGGTAGACACAATCGTTGGACAACCTAAGATAGCTCTTGTAGCGCACGGCATTAGTGCGAGTATTGTAAGAAACTTGCAGCAGGCATGAGCCTCACCACGTAAAGAATACCACACCATAATCGCCCTTTGTTTTCGTAGCCGGGTTAAAACCAATAAGGGGAATATAAAACCAAGTGTGGGTAATAATCATGAGTAAATATGCGAATCTAATTGAGGATCAAGGTATTGGGTAACGAGACCAGTGGCGTAGCTACCTAGGGGCTAGGCGGGGCAGTGCCCCGGGGCCCTCAAGCTCAGGGGGCCCTCGCCAGAAAATCTCGATCGAACTGAACTTTTGAAAATTTACTTTACCTTACCTTACCTAAATCAAGTATTAATTGTAATTTATGTTGTTACTGTTTAATATTTTTATTACCAACCATGCAGTGCACAAAAAAGAGCTGATGATTAAAGTATGTTAGCATTTTTGTATATTTAATATTTTTACTTGATAAAACCTAACCAGTTTAAATAGCAGTGGAACCCCATTTTTTGATTTGCCCCAGGGCCTTTGATTTCCTAGCTACGCCACTGAACGAGACATATTAAGTATGCACAATTCCACGTAACGAGGTCCAAAAGAAAATCGTCCATTCGCGTCCATTGGTTAATGCGTGATCTTCAATAGCATGTAGACCTACCCCATGAAGCAGACCGTCATGGCTTATTGTTTCGTTTATCCCTAACCGAGCGCATTGACCAATGGAACCACTCGGCGAACGGAGTGTAGGTTAGACCCCACCGGTAATTTAACCGTGCCACTCGGTGGGGACAGAATGGGTTGCTTGTATTTTTGGCATAATGTATTTTTCCGTCAATGGTTAGCTGGAAGAAATTACTTTTAGTAATAATGCCGCCAATTGTGCTGTACTATGTTATTGTCAAATCTCATGTGTAATTCTTCTTGTACCTTCAATAAAGAATATTCTATCTATCTATACGAGTATATCTAAGCAATATTAGCCAGATATCCTTGTTACATCTTTGCACTTGGCTTAAATACATACCCAGATAGCAATTTAAACTTGTTTCAGGCTTGCAGCAAATTTGAAATATCAAACGTGAAAACTTGCATCAAGTTTGACGAGGCAAATGACAAACTTGCGGCAAGTTTATATCAAACTTGTATCAAATGTCTAGTTTCCGCCAATCAAACTTGTATAATGTTTGCCAATGCAAACTTGTCAATTCTTTGTCATTACAAATTACCTACAATTTTGTCAAAATACTCGCCCATCAAACTTTTATAATATTTGCCAATGCAAACTTGTCAATTACAAACACGTGCAAATTGCAATCGTCTTATCTAAATAGTAATTCGTCATTTTAATGCATAAATGACGTCAATGATAATTATTAATTAATAACATAAGTAAACATAAAGAAACGGATCTTTGAGTAAAAGTGCTTTAACTTGACCCATTGAATTAATTATTTAAGATTTCATTGTTTTCCTTTCATTTAATTTATGAAGTTTGCTAGAGAGATTTCATCCTTATAATTGACCCTAACGATCGATGCAATAAAAGTACATGGTGCAACTTTTACAGATTTTAGTAGGTTCGATTACCGGGTGAGGCAAGCGAAATTTTAAAAATCTTTAATGCAGTTTTCTTTCTTTTCAAAAATAAAGGAATGTTTTCTTTGAGTAAAATTTTCTATCTACAGTATTAAGAGTACTTCCCCTTCAAGTGGCCTTACAAAATTCCACCCTGTATATCTATATATTAAAGTGCCACAAAATCTGCAAGTGGTTAAAGTAGGAATCCAATTATGTCAAAATGGCAGGAAACTACCACTTAGTCGGCCACACTGTAGGGTCGTACGGAGCGTTCCGTTTTACAAATCTTGTTGTGTGGCGTAGTGAGCGAGGTGAGAGCTTTGCGATGAACTTTACAAAGGATTTGCGTTCCGATTAACGCAGTGTTTAGGTAAATGATAATAATTTAAATAGAGAAAGGTATTTATTTAAAACAAAATAAGTTTTATTTAAAACAAAGTAAGTTGTAACTTAAAATAACTAGTAGTGCTTGGGTGGGGTAAACACTTTCCATTTTACCCAAATTGAAAAATTATTTGTGTAATAATGCAACCATTTCTCTGTGGATGGTAGTGTTAAATGGACGATGCTATGAATTAAGTAGATTTTATAGGTACCTGAAGGCAGAACTCTTACTAGGCCGGATTTCATCATCATCATCATCATCATCATCATCATGGTTGAACGAAAACATGTCACGCTGTCGTGACAACTTTAAAGTAGTATTGGATCAAACTTGACAGATCATGCTTATCATAACAAGATTGCAACAGTATTGAAAGAAACTTGTCTTATCATTTTTGCCATCACAAGCTTATAGCTAATTTGAAATAAATTTGTCACGTCAAGTTTGACGTGACAACTAAATATCAAATAAAAAACAAACTTGCAGCAAACTTAAATGCTATCTGGGTAGCTACTTAATTACAAAGTTTTGTAAATAGTCAGCGTTAAGAATCGTACAGTCGAAAGCACATCAACATATTATTATACCTTACAGTTAGAATGTCGCCCGTTGTGTAAGTGGTCGAGAATGTACGTATTGAAAGGTTTATCTACAATCGATTTTCAACGGAATAAGACTTAAGCAGACACTCACTAATTTTCTTCTTTGGTTCGGTTTTTTTTAGTTTCTTTGGTCGCAACTTCTCCGAAATGTTGCCGAAGTGCCAGTTTGCGTTGCGTGTTGGCTAGCATTTAACAAAACGTTGTAATTTTAACTCTTTCCAATTTTAGATAATCGCACTAATTTTGGGAGCGTAACCGCAGACGCACTATTGTATTTTTCGAAAATCTACGTAATTATAGGATAAGAAAAGTCGCAACGGATTCTGCTGCGTTGGATAAAAAGAGTTTGGAAAAACTAAAAAGAAAGAACACTCAAAATAAGTATTATTTAAGCTATAACATACTCTCTCGGAAAATAGGTCTATGATCTGCGTTTGAAATACTTGGATACTGGTTACTTCGAATCAAACAAGACTTAAAATTGCAACTTAACAGAAAATAATGAGACTACAATACGATTGCAAACTCAAGTAACTTAATAAAATTCACTACGCTTCCCCCCACGAAGTAAGTGCTAGGTAAACAATCTAAAATTGACTGCTTTATTGGTCTAGCCCTTAAGGCGCCTACCTACGAAGACAGAGGTCGTGGGTTCGATTCCCACTAAGGGCTGCCGTATATTGTACAAATTGCCTCAGTCTGGGTAATTTTCCATGTTTCCAATTAGTTATTTATTTATTCGCAAAGCTCTTGTAGCTTAACAGTTAACACCAAATCTTTACAGAACTAAAAACAACCTCTCACAACAATGTCTGTAATGGCCTTGCCTGGTTACCATAGCACAGGGTATCCTAATTTGGGACCAGGTCAAGTGATTGTATCGTGTGGAAGTTACTATTATTATTAGCTGAGTATTCAATTTAAAAGGGTAAGGTTCAGGCACCAGCGGACGAGTAAGTTGAAGTGGCAGTGGGCGGGGTACAAATCACTCAGAACTGATGGCCTATGGGGCCGAAAAGTTCTCGAATGGAGACCACATATCGGCAAGCACAGCGTAGGACGACCAGTCACAAGATGGACAGAAATCTCATCCAAGTGGCAGGAAAAAGCTGGATGCAAGCCGCTTCTATCCGGTCTTTTTGGAAATCCATGGAGGAGGCCTATGTCCAGCAGTGGGCTTCTTGTTCAGATGATGATGAAGGCTCAGGGTCGAAAGTCAAATTTTAATCTCTTTGAGTAACGATAAGGGAAAATAAATTTAAATTGTGAGTTAAGATCCCGCCTACTGTATGTTTTTTAATTGTTAATTTTATTTGTCTCTTGTTTCTTTTGTGCAATAAAGAATATTCTTATGTTATCCACTGGGGATGTAAACAATTTGCTTTCACTCCCATTGCATCAAGCATGTAATATTAAATGAAAAGAGAGACCATAACAAGCTATCGACGAGGATCTATGTATCTGATTTTGCTAAGGCCTGTGTACGCATTTACGCGCCAAAAACTTACTCACGCGGGAAAATTTTTCCGACTTTTTTCCGCAGAAAACTAATTTCTTTCTTTTGTTGTGTGAAAGTTATTACAACGTAGAACTGCGGGAGGTATTCATGTATGTCCCTGCTTCTTGAGAAACTGGTGGGGCTTAATAAGTACTTAGTTACTTGGCACAGAAGCACACCTCAGGCGAACTCTACTTCTTAGCCGACTGCCACGTCTGCTCAGGGGCGCTACTACGTAAGTTCACCACTGTATGTAGTTGTCCTACTTAACCTACTCAAACTGTCACAACACATGTATATTTTGACACTTTGGCATCGTCAAAATAGTTATAGCCTAATACTGCGGACAGTTACGTAATAGGAGGGTTGTCAAGTTTCGCGTGATTCTATAAATAATAACTACAATAACTTTCAGACCACAATCACTTGACCTGGTCCCAAACTAGGATACCATGTGTTATGGTAACCAGGCAAGGACATTACAGGCATCAAAAAACACTAGTTGTAGGTTATTTAAATAGATCTTACGACCTATTCTGAGATCAACCAAATATTATTATTAATTCTTTATTGCACAAACAATAGTGTACAAAAGGTGGACTTAATGCTAATGACATTTTCTACCAGTCAACCCACAGGAGGTCCAGATACACACAATAATAAATAGACACAAAACAAAGATAAATTTCGTTGAACTTGTTTTGGAGGAGTTCGATACAATGTGACATGAAATTTTCATACCGTAGAAGGCGTAACAGTTAATCAGCTATAACTATTTATTTACTTTGTGCTCCTATATGGTACGACTTTTTAAGTAATTTAAAGAAGAAAGAGTTCCATTTATTTTGTAAACTGCATAGGACTCGTCCTTTCAAAAGATCCGAGTGAGTGAGTGTAAATAAATACGATTTCGATGAGTTCGTATTTCTGTCGTCTTTGTTTTGCGCCGGTGGGGCATCTTTGCAAGCAAACCGGTGTGGCCAGTACAGGTCCGTATCTCCTTACGAATGGACGCCTAGTCGATTGACTGAAGATAAAAAAACCCGTGATTTAAATGTATGTAAACAATGACTGTTCGTGACATTTGTGACGAATAAAAATAAACCTTTTTTCGGCGACCAGGATATTTTTCTACACATTTTTGGTAAAGTTCCAATTTCAAAATGAACGACTCAGTGTATGTGACTAACAACACCTGGGAGGAGTACGGAGAGATGTTAAGATCCTGGCTGGAGGACCCAGGAGTGGAAGACCACAATGGGCTGAACATGACGAAGCTGAAGATGGACCAAGCTTATGTGGTCGGGGTGGCGGACAAGAAAGTTGGAGTTTACAGTGTCTCCGATGACTGTTTTCGGGTGCGTTTTCAAAATTGTATTGTTTTGTTTTTTTTTCGTTCTTTTTTCTTCTTTTGTTTTGTTTTTTTACGTCGTATGGGTACAGTTCGGATATGCACAACACTGATATAAATTAGGGTAATGCACACTGATGTAGACTCACAACTTAAAATTACGCTTGCGTTACTTGCCATACTGATGTGAATGTAATTGAAATATTTTAATTAAATCTACTACAAGTAAGAAACTGTTATAAGAAAATTAATAAAAATAATTCAATAAAAAAAATATATATATATATATATATATAAAAAATCACGGTTTTGTAGGCACCAAAAACACTGGTTGTTTGTTTACCGCACGAGTTAGTGGGGTTGAATGTTAATGGTTGCCGTTAAATTACGTATAGATGACTAGATTTGTTTGGATTGCGTCTGCGAATCAATAGATCTGTGACTTGGTAATCTTAGCTTAGATATTCTTTATGAAAGTACTAAATATTAAAAATATATTAAATCAGCCTGCAGTTATAAACTTAAAACACTCCTCAAATCAGTTTAAATACTCTAAGGTTAATGGAAATATTTTATTACGAACTGCTTATTTAAACTGCATTTTAGGATTGTTTTGGAGATTTTTATAACATAGTTAAGTCTAATTCTTAAGTCTTCGGCCTGCGTAGATTTTTCGATTTAGTTCTTTAACGATTTAGGTAATTTTTTATTTTATTTATTTATTTGGTTCTTCAAAAGAAACACACTTTACATTTACAGAACAATTACAATAAATCGAGCCACAGTGTGAATCCAGTAACTGAAAAACACAGCATTTACAATTTTATCAAGTAAGACTTACATACTACAAGTTGGCATAATTACCAGTACAAAGAAAAATAGAATATAATTTATACTTATCTAAAATTTTGGCCTAAAACTTTCATAATTAGTAGTTAGTTAAATTTGGGAATAATTTAATTAAATTTAATCTAAAATTTCTAAATGAGCCAGAAAACAAATCAAAAACAAGATTGTCTTTTACAAAAAGTTCATTATGCTGTCTACAAATTCTGTTGATTATAGAGTATTTACCAATGATTATATTTGATTATAGAGTATTTACCCTTTATTTTTGCTTATATAAAGAAGACAGTAGAGTACCCAATAAAATATAGTAAGTACAGTTTTAATGCCCAGCAGATAAATTGAACAAAAATGCAGGCAGTCGGGATGAGTTTCCAAAAGCTTTTTTTTTTATTTATCAGTTGGTTAGTCTAAACAAAATTCAAATACAGAATTGTATGTCATTTGTTATTTGTCGGACAGTGAACTCTAGGTATGTACGTAATTAATTAATCAAGTTAGTAATTAATACTCTAAACATCTATTTATTTATGTTCAGCTACTGCGATTCGCGAATGGTAAAACAATACATGGCCAAGGCCACAATCTGGTTTGTATTTCAGCTTTCCACGTTGTACACAATACTTAGTCATTATTTTACTACAGAACATCCATTCGGTACTGCTCAGGAAATATGGCGCAATCATGAGTTTATACTAAACACTTTCATACACCTAGGGGGTGCGGGCGTCCAGAAATTGCGTGAAGTAATTTTAGCAGAATTTTGTTTGACCCCCCCACCACCTTTAGTGACACCTTAGTAACACTCTTGCATCACTCCAAATGAAGTTTGACCACAGTTCAAAAAATGGCTACGGTAATTTTTTGACGCCCTTCCTCTGCCTTGTTTTTTCGTTTTTTAGGTACTGGTGTTTTACTTCTGGCTCCAAAGTGTTGTAATTGTATCTAGGGGCGTTATTCCTAAATTAGTAAATTATTACAAATAAAAAAATAGTGTAGTGCCAAATCGAAAAATTAGAGACCTTTCCATACATATGTACAATTGTACATAAGCTCACGCCTGTATCCCAGAGGGCTTAAATGATGGAAAATAATAAATAAGTTTTATGTAAGTATAAGAGTCAAAAATTCTTTCACTAGTATTTGGAACGGCTCTTCAGGATGGACTAAACGCTAATTCGTTAACGCTAATGTAATCGCGAACACTACTAGTGATTTATTCTTATTTATTCATACAGAGACTAGCTTAAGTTATGTTTCTGTGAAGGTATATAAATGTAAGTAGGTAGTTATTAATAATACGGAACGACCAATAATGCAAAACGATACGCTACTGGGAACTGCGCTTGGTTCTTTTGTTGACAAAACATTCGCTGAAAATGGGGCTATACGAGTTTGAGCAGACGAAATCGCGCTACGCCTTAGGTTAGGTTTAGTATTGTGGATCTATATAAAAGCAGGACGTCAAAGAGGCGTGTGCCGATCATATTATGTGTAATGAACATCAAACACGCATGTTTACTTTTGACTTTCTTACCTTTACATCATTTTGCTACCAGGATAAGGACGAAAAGGGTGCAAATGCTTGTAAAATGTTGTTAAATAATTTTCACGAACTCGCGATTACTGATTCTACATAACATAATTCTCCAAGTAGACGAATGTGTCAGATGTAACAAGAGTGCGTCCAGTATTAATCGTACTTTTTGTCCCAAATTGCTACTACAATCGTGTCTTCACGATATGGTCGTATTTCCGCCGTGTCTTGTTTCCTATATTAATTAGTGGGCTTGTAGCAAGCCACTCAGAAAAAAAACAAAGACAAAATTACGATAAAAACATTTTAAGAATATATGTCATAGTACTGGCCAGTTATATTCTATTTTGAAAATACCTGTGATTTGTAAATAAAAATAGGTAGATACGTTCCAATTTCAAAATTTCCCTCGGTTTCCATTTTCCCTCGATTTCCAAATTTTCATTTCCTTTTTTTGCGAGTTGATTTAATTTTGTCGCGTTTTATCGGTCTCATGGAGAAATGGATATGTGCCGGGAACATTTTCGCGCTATGATTCTTTACACAAGTGTGGTTGCCTGAAACCGAATGAATCGTACGATATAGCCTTAAAACAGCACTCATGTCTATGTCCCACGTTATTACTCTGGAATTTCTTTCGATTCCATTTGTAAGTATGTGAACGCAGGCGAAGAATCAATGGATTGTCAGTGAAATCGGTTCGTTACGATGACGAGTTGGTGGGAAATGCAGTCACAATGTGAAATGTCACATTTCTCGACTGCCGCATGCCCTCTGACAAGGAATTATGGGGCTCGATTCTTGCGTCATGCATTTGCCATTTACAGTTTCTAAAAGTAACGTTGGACAATCTGTTGCGGCTGCACAGCTATTCTTTTATACTCAGAGCTAAATTATTATTCTTACGCATGGTTTCTCGTACGCTAACAATATTAATTAATCTACTGTTATATCAGTTGTCAAACGTTTTTTCGTATGCACTTTGGCCAACTGACAGCTGTTAACAGTAGATTAACAGCTTGTTAGTGTACAAGAAACTGGGGGTTTGATTAAATTGAACGAAATTCTCGAAAGATGTTGGTTTTCATAAAACTGCATTTCGTAGTTTAATAAGACGCGTAGCCTGCGGCATTGCCCACTTGTTAATGTCTGATCCGAGTCAATCGGCTTTGCCAAATATATATGTAATACATCAAAATGTCTTAATGACGTATTCTATTTATTTATTTTATTTTAACCTTAAGCTCAACTTAAAATGAATTGTTAAGCAGATATGACTTGTCATTTTTTATAATTTGACTCTTTGCGATGGAAATGGTCAGGATTTGATACGCGTATTAAAGGACGTTTGTCGTAACCACTACGTGTGGGTCTATTGATTACGATCAATTGCACGCACTGGAAAAAGTTGGGGGAAATCCCTGTACTAATAATTGTCTTTCAGGAAACCGGAATTTCCCATTACGCGCTTCTGGTATTTCCAGCTTATGTTTGAGTACTACATCTATAAAAGCATTTGCGATATTTTTGCTGTTGGACGTCTGTGAGTTTAGATCGTGCCACTTTCGGCTATGTATGTATGGACTTAATGTATGTGACTCTATTTTCTCATAATTATCGTTCACTATTGTTTTCTTTTTAGGTAAGTTTTGAGGTTCGGAAAAGGTTACTCGAAAATTTCTTGTACAGTAAGGATTAGGGTTGGCAATATGAACATATAATCATAACTGTATGATAAATATCCGACCGGGTTAAAAAGTGAAACCTATTATTGACCTTACTTACTAGATTAAAAGAAACCAATAATTTTATTCCCAATACAAACAAAATATTTACTTTATGAACGTGAAAGATGTTAGTTTCACAATTAATAGATTACGTGGAAGAAACTGTCAAAGAAACTCTACATTTATTCTTTTCAAAACAGTTAATATAGTAATTAACAAACTTTCAACATAAGAATATTAGGTACACATGGATGTAATGAACACTAGACACATTTCTCCTCTGAATACATTTAATATTAATCTACTGTATAACACCAGAATATCTTTAATATTATCATTGTCTTCTAAATAATCGTTTTATTAATAAGATACTTTTTGCACAAAATTATTACTAAGTTAAGTAAATACTAAGTTAGATATTACAGTAAATTATAATGATACTTTGTTTTGGAGTGACAAGAATTGAGTAATGATTCTTAAGTTAGTTTAGACATTATGAAGATAACGAACGAAGAAAGATTGTCAAAACCAATATACCAAGCGAATGCTTTAACAAAAAAGGGACTTATTAGCAAAGAGCAATAAAAAAAGTACCCAAAACCGGCGTGCATGCAACGACTAATGAATATTGATGAAACGAAAGAGTTCGTCAGGATCGTGGCAAGCGGTGCACCGTGGCCTTTGCCTATCCCTCAAGGTTACAGGCGTGAGCTTATGTTTTGCAGTGCTCTTAGTTTTTTGAAAAGTAAATAAATCCGCCCCGCATGTACCAATGACTTTTAGTTACGTACATTTGTTTGTACATACAGCAACACCATTCGCTAATAAATTGTGCCCGGATAACGGCGACAGGCTTACCACTTGTCACGTTGGGACCTAATAAACTCGGCAAAACGTGGCCCCAGTTGTAGCGATTGGTGCCTCTGCCTACCCCCTCGGGGATAACGGGCGTGAGTTTATATATCTATTTTTATTTGTTAAATAAATAAAATAAACACAGTTTACCTACCAAAATAAAGGTCTGGGTGTTAAGAGGAAGATGATTGTTTCTTTATATTCGGTCTACCGGTTAAAACGGATTCTTTTTGCTTGTTTTTCGTTCCCAGTGCCCGTTTGAGCTCCAAAAGACATTGTACGCGGGAGCAGAAGACTACTGGGTCGCTGGCACCGCTCGCCGCTCCACCTGGCGGGTCTACGCCGACGCCTCCGACCCTTACATCAGCACTAGGAATACCACGTGAGTTCGGAGCGATTTCCATCAATTGTCTCACCATTATGTCCCCATCGAGGGGCACGGGTATTTTCCCTGAGGAAGGTATAGGCCATACTCCACCACGGGGGCCAAGTCCGGATTGGTGGAGGCTTGTAAGACTAGTGGCTGGTCTTACTGTCAGAAGTTTTCAAGCCGCCCTAAGGCCTCTGACTTGGCTTAACGACTGCCATCTATCGACGGCAGCCGGTACCAACTGCTTAACGTGCCTTGCGAAGCACGGAATCGCTCGGAAAAATGCCACTGTAGCGTTAGTCATAGACGGGTACCCATCCATAGACTAAACCCGCCGTATGTTGCTTAACCTTAGTGATCGCTTAAGATCACTGAGGCAGCCCAGGCTACGAGCGATTCTATCAATTGGTATTTGATTAATTACCCAATAGAATCAATGTGCTTAAATTTCAAAAATAAAATAAACATAAACATTTACATACAGGCACATACATTATACACAAAATAAATAAATAAACTCACGCCCGTTATCCCCGAGGGGGTAAGCAGAGGCACCCATCACTAGTACTAGGCCCACGTTTTGCAGAGTTTATTAGGTGTTTATTAAATTACAAATTTAATTAAATGAAAATATTGCATTCTTGTCGGGATGGTGCGCGGTGGCTGGTTATAGGCAGAAATAATACCAGGGTGGGAGGCCTTAGCCCAGCATTGGGACACAAATGAGGCTTAGTAATAATCAAATAATAAGAATAGCCATACCTTCCTCAGTTAAGAGACCCGTGCCCCTTGGTTGGGACATAATGGGTTTATGATGAAGAATTAATATGTAAGTAAATTAGAATGTGAAGGCTTCTTCAATATTGACCGATCCGGTGCCAATGAGTTATTTTATATATTCAAGGTTTCTGCTGCTCTATTTTAGTGGGGGGCGGTCTTTGTTCAGTCTGGTGACCAATCGGTAACATTAAATAACTTTCGTAATTTAAGTTTGTATGTAAGTGATTTGTACATCTATATATATCTTTTCTATATTACTTCGACTTCGTAGCACTGCCCCTTATTCTTTCCACATCACCCATGGTTAGCTGGAAGAAAATACTTGTTAGTATTAAGCTCGCCTTTGCGCAGATCTTTTCTTGTGCAATAAAGAATTTTTCATTCATTTATTCATTTGTCAGGATCGTGGCAGATGGCTGTCCCTGGTCTCTACCTACCCCTCTGGGATACAGGCGTGAGCTTATGTATTGTATGCATTTGGGACCACGATTTTTGCCATCGGACTGTATGGAGTAGACTCTACTTTTGGAAAAAATGTTTTGTGAATCTTCAGCGTAGGTCAGTTGCGAAACAAAGACGTTGTTTGTTGTGATAATATGCTGTAGCTTTACCCCATCCGCACTGAAGGTGTCTTTACGGCTATCGCTTACATAAGTACTTGCATTAGTATTCGTTGTGTCGCTCTTAAATAAGCAGGTACTCACTGAGTCATTCGATGTTCATTTTTGTTGCAAAATAACCCGTAATAAAACTGAATAGTGTGCATGGATGTAAAGGCTACTGTGAACGCACGGCTCAACTTTGTAGTAGGTATATATTGATAAATAGTGCATACTATCCGTTCCGTGTGGATGAGCCTTAGGTTTTCAAACGTCTAGACTAATGGTCGGCAAGAGATAGTAACCAATTTAACCGTGGGAATGGGCAAGAAACTAACTAGCGTCACCCATAGAATTAATATAAGGTCCTAACAAATCAAGCGCAAATATTTTAAGGGCCGATAGAGTAAAAGATAAATAACAATTTAAAATGTTCAATACATCAATTAAACGATTATTATAGTAAAACATACTAAGCATTAAAAAACACATTAAAATGAAAAAAATGTTCCTTCAAAACTTCAAATTCCGAAAATCTGGCTTAGTTCGAATTAAAGTTAGACCCAATAACTACCCGATATTGTTCCAGAAATCTGATCTGCCAGTTGCGTCCCGAGCTGGGTGAGTTCGGAGTGTACCGACTGAATACCAGCGGGGAAGGGTGCTACCTTCACACCGAAAAAGAGCCTGTTGACATCTACAGACGTAAGTTTATTCTAAGCTTTCTTGACTGACTCTTTCTTTCTTTGATTGACGACCGAGTCCTAATACCTACCGCGGTTTTAGAACGGCGATTTTTCATGCGGCTTGATGATGCTGATCAACTAGTGAGCAAAACTGTCGTGTGACTGGTAGTTCAATTAAAAATTAAAAACAAAACTGTCGGTGACGAGCCAGGCTCGTCGGTATAAAATACCGCGGTTTTGTACTGATACACCGGCAAACTTTACCGACGAGCCTTAAAACCGTGGTCAAGCTCGCCCGTCCATCGGGGCCTTTAAATCTACTTTTCTTTTTTAATATTGGGGCTTTCCTAAAAAACAATGTAGGTACATACAGTTCTTTAGAGGTACTTGACTTTGCCCCGCCTAACAAGCTCTGCCCAGAAGCGTCGATGCGTTATTCACATTTTAGATTAATGATAATCATTCGTGACCCCGGCTGCCTGAGTGATCTTAAACGATCACGAAGATTAAGCAACATAGGACGCGTTCAGTGCATGGATGGGTGACCGTCTTTGACTAACGCTAGTGGCATTTTTCCAACCAGTTCCGTGCTTCGCAAGGCACGTTAAGCAGTTGGTGCCGACTGCCGTCGATAGATGGTAGTTGTTAAGCCACGTCAGAGGCCTTAGAGCGGCTTGAAAACTTCTGACAGTAAGATCAGTCATTAGTCTTACAAGCCTCCACCGATCCGGACTAGGCCCCCGTGGTTGAGTATGGCCTGTACCTTCCTCAGTGGAGAGACCCGTGCCCCTCGGTGGGGATATAATGGGTTGATGATGATGAGATTTTTGATTTATGTCTTCCGGCTGTGTTTCTTGGTCTACGATACCTACTAACAGATGCGGCTAAAAGTGGACGAGATCGGCAATAAACGAGATTGATTGAGTACTGACGGAGATTGGAAAGTTACTAGTGGACTGGTACAACGCGGAAGGGCCCAGTATTGCTTCATTGTGGCTTGATTAGAGCGACATAATCTGGCTCAGCGACTAATTATTATAGTCATTACTACTCTATCTGTTCTTCCAAATGCATACAGTTGACTCCAAATTGTCACGATCTTTCTTGGAAAAGATACTATTACTATCTATGTAGATAAAATGTCTACAGAGGTACTCGTGGTAAAATTTTATAGTCCTTCCAAGAATTATTAAATAACTTTGCAACCGGTTTCTGATTTCAATATCCACTGCAAATTCGTAGGCATGTGTATCATACAGGTAAACTAAAACATTATGCGCCTACATAGGCGGAAACAGAATTTGAACAATCGACAAGAATCGCGTGTAGCAGACCAGGGTCCAGATTCTGCTAATGCATGGTAGTACAAAGACAACTGCATGAACATGGCAATGCAGTTTTATTGCCGCTTTAAGTCACTCTGGCACGTGTATCAATAATTCTAGGTGACGATGGTATGAAAAAACCGTGACGTGGCCCGACTGTGTATTTTACTACAATGCACTATCAGACCATGCCCCTATATTACACGCGCCAA
This sequence comes from Yponomeuta plumbellus, assembly GCA_947310845.1. Lineage (NCBI taxonomy): Eukaryota > Metazoa > Arthropoda > Insecta > Lepidoptera > Yponomeutidae > Yponomeuta > Yponomeuta plumbellus. Next base: position 7,888,584 of record OX371192.1, on the reverse strand, counting down.
ATTATGACCCTTCCAATCGCCTGACAGTCAAATTTGTATGGAATTTGACTAATACACGATTGGAATCGATCCATCATTTTTCCTTGCCTTGAAGTAATCGGGGAATGCCATTCAATTCCGTAGGTAGTTACGCGTTTCTAAACCTGGACGTCTTTGGTCTAAATTTTATTCTAATATTGTGAACTTCAACCCTTTTTCATACACTACTAATTCATGGTCTAATATGATTCGATTTCGATTCGGTATGTACATTGAAAAATCGATTAACTCAGAGATTAACAAGTAGAAAAACTTGGTTACGCAATATACATAGAATTTTTGTAAACTATGAATTGCTGTTTTACGGAATTGGCCCCGGGTTGACAATGTGTAGTTGACAATAACTATAAGTAAGTACTTATATTATCTAGGAAGCAACTAACTGGACTGAGACGAGTCGATCCGGGTTTACAGCCGTTGGTTGCCCACGTTGTTAGGTTATAGGTACTACCGAATAAATACATTCAGTAATTCCGAAAATTTATCGACGCATGTTTTTTTGTCTTTGGAGATGTAAAGCGGTGATTTGCAGTAATCGGTAAACAGTACCGATTAGTGCAATTCACTAACTGTCCATTAACACTTCAACACCAATATTATGAATAGGAAAAGTTGGTAACTTTATACCTATATTTTGTACGTTTCTATGTAATCTTCGAAAGTAGGTACTTTAAGGTTAACATTTACATATAACATTTACATACAAGCACATACATTGCTTCTGGCCCCACACTAGGATACCGGCTGTTTCTGGTTCCCACGACACATCGTGGGAACCAGAAACAGCGACGTCACAAACATAACAAGTGACGTCGCTTTCATCCAAGACCTGGGTTTCTTTTCCGTTAACCGATTTCAATTTTTTTTTATCAGGGCTTAGAAGGGATCTTTAGGGTAGCCATATAGCCTATGCTTAGGACATTTAGCCTAAGTCCTCTAGAATACACTAATCCTTTTACCACGCGGACGTAGTCGCGGGAAATGGTAATCAAATGAAATGAAATGAAATTTGTCTCCCAAAAAATCTGTTACAGATGTTATCCTTAAAATTAGTGTATTTGTATACAGTTCAATTTACGTAAGACTTACAGTAAAGCAGTGGTCCCCACACTAAGCCGAGCGCCGCGATTATATATCAAAAAAACAACACTAAAAATTTACTAACAAACATCATTTGTTAGAGTGGTTGACCAAAAAGGGACCTGGAGGGATTGGAAACCGTTATTTTTTTTATTAGAATTTTTTTATCTGTGGTATTTTAGCTTTGTTTTGGTCTAACCAGAATATTTTTAGGTGCCGTAGTGTTGTATGTTGTAGAATTGTGTTTTATCTACCTCAGAGGTAACATCGATTGGAACCCTTGACCCATTTGCTTATCTCTACACTCGTCTCTTCAATGTTTTTCTCCCGATAAATCTTGATATTGAGTTTAATCTAAATTGATAAGTAAATAACACGTCAGTCTACCCCCGGTTTCCCGTACATTTACAATCTGTAAATTTACTCTTAATAGCTGTCAGTTGGCCTTATAAGTTTATAACGGACAAGAAATTTAAATATGGAATATCGCTTGAAATATTCACAGAATAGTTATTGATTTGTATTAATAACAAAATTTTTTTTTAATAAAATATATATTGTCGAGGGGCCCATACAACAAACGCTTTTTTTTTTTTTCGTTTTCATAAATAAAGGTACGGAACCGTTTGTGTACGAGTCTGACTCGCATATGGCCGGTTTTTTTCTACAGTCCACAGTGCTACAGTTTCAAATCTGAAAACTCTACTCTGTCATGGGGAACATGCCTCAGAATTATGTTGCATTGACTTTGTATTTAAATGTAAAACCGGACAAATGCGAGTCGGACTCGCCCATCGAGGGTTCCGTACATTCTGTAGGTAGGGTATTTCGGGATATTCCCGAACTTCAAAGACAACTTTTGTTTATTTAATTACGAATTTATAGTTTTCAGACCTTTTCCTGTATTCGTTAGACTAAATTAGATGCCAAATTTCATAGTTCTAGGTCTACGGAAAGTATCCCATAAATTTTGATTCCATTAAGGGCGAAAATACGTTTTTTTGCAGCATAACGGTTGTATCTTTTTTACGCTAACTTAGTGGTTAGATTTTCTCACAACTTTAAGAAACCATTGACCTAAGTATATGGCTTTAATTTTAACTCGATAACTCCACGCGGTCCAGACAGACAGGTATATTTTATCACAAATCTGTTATTGTCATATTATGTTTTTTTTTTGTGCAATATTGTGTAACAACAACAACAAGAGGTGAACGGACGGACCGGATCGGATAGCAAAGTGATCCTATAAGGGTTCCGTTTCCCTTTTCTTTACGCAACCCTAAAAAAAATACAAAAATTCAGAAACATTAAATTGGAATTAGGATTTCACAGAGCTATCACGGCTTAGCCTGGTGACATTCGGACGGACGGACGGACGGACGGACGGACAGACGGACGGACTGACTGACAACGGAGTCTCAGCAATAGGGTCCGTTTTAGCCTTCGGAAACCACTTTCTATCACCAAGCTGTATCTCATGAACTGTGATAGTTGGATAGTTTAAATTTTCTCGATTACGCATTTCTGGTGCCGCTGTCTCAAAAAATACTTAAAAAACAGAATGAAATAAATATTAAGGGGTTTCTTTTAAAAAACGTGATTATTCTACTCGATATTGGTAACGGGTAAACTTGAAATGTTCACAGAATATCGAGGTATACTTTTCACTTTAAAAATAAATAATTAAATCAAAATAAAATAAATATTAAATATAGCAAATAAATCATGTCTGTTATATGAGAGCCCCCTAATACAACAGATATGATTTATGTGCCGTTTTTATAGATAATGGTACGGAACCGTTGGTGCGCGAGTTAGACTCGCACTTGGCCGGTTCTCGTTTATTTAGACACAATATGTCATACAACATTAATTTACAAAACAACTAATCATCTACACTTAATTATACAAAAGTACTTTTTAACATATTCTTTATTGACTGGAATGGATAAAAATGGTTGGTTATTTGAAAGTCTATTGAACACATCTGACTCTGATATTTTAATTCTGCTTTGCTTACATTAATTTATGCTAAACAATTCATAGCAGTTGAAAGGACGGGCCAAAGCGTGGAAGTAGAAAATTACATTATGAATAGAAAATATTTTAATAATAATTATGTTAAGACAGTGGAATATATTTTGTTTGACTGCGCCAGAAGGGGGGTTAGGTTATTTGTGTGTTCATTTAGTTTCAAAATCACCTATTGCCCTTGTGTTATGGTTTTTTGAAGTAAATATTATTAGTAACGATTATAAAGATCGCCACAGAGGTCGTCAATATTTTGACGACCCCTGTGGCGCAGCGGTTAGCGCATCTGCCTACCATGCGAGAGGTCCCGGGTTCGAATCCCGGCTGGGGACAAAAAATAATAAACCCAGGTCTTGGAACACGTTTGTGACGTCGCTGTTTCTGGTTCCCACGACACTGGGTATCCTAGTGTGGGGCCAGAAGCAATGTATGTGCCTGTGTGTAAATGTTATTGTTGTTTTGTTATATTACGGGCGGGTAAGGAGAACCCAATAGTAGAGAAGCTCGCAAGAAACTTGCATATGTACCGGTTCTATTTTATTTTATTTTATTAAGTTTACAAAACAGAATACAGTCGTTACAAATTCAACTTAAAAATAAACTGTTTGTGTTCTGGACTGCAGTCCAAAGTATGTAAGCAATTAAGTTGGCCAGATTGGAAGCGGAAGCGAAACTGAATATGCAGTTAAAACTTAATCTAAAACATTAAAACGTTTAGCGTAAATTAGATACCTATCACAAATAAGTGTCATTAATTATTCAATTAGGTTCAGAATTGTTGATGGCAATAATAATTCTACGTATAGTTCTCTCTGCTAGACGATTGATTCGTTCTATCATAAATACATGCAATATTTGCTTTCGATATAAGACATGTCCTGTCGTCCCAATTATGGCTGATCTTCCAGAACATCGAGTGCAGGAAGTTTCTTTAGCCTTTTTCACACGGGTTGTGATTATGCCGGTCCTTTCAATGCAACGCCTTACGAAGGTAGAGGCATCTCGAGCTGAAAAGCGTATATTTGGCTCTTTACTCGTACTTGCCTAACGAATCGCGCTGTTCATATTGAGCTTGCTAGTGAATTAAAGTGGTTTCTATCCCGACGTGGGTCAGTTCATAGTCTATACACAGACCATGGAACCAATTTCATCAGAGCTGGTGCTTATCTCCGAGAATTAAACTCATTCTTAGAAAGCGAATATAAGATTGTTTGGAAGGACAACTTGCTGCATACAAGATTAGGTGGAAATTATAGAATGTAGTACATACTATAAATTTCCAGCTAATCTTGTACATTGTACCTACCTCATTTGAGGGCTGTTGGGAGAGTTATGTTAAGAGTGTTAAGTCTCATTTGCATAGGATTGTAAGTCAGCAAATTATGGCGTTTGAGGAAATAAATTTCTACTGTTTTAGCACACATAGAACCGCTACTCAACTAGTACCCTATGACCGTTCTCAGTGCTGACCCGTCAGAGCCAAATGCTTCGACGCCTGCGCACTTTTTGCATTTTTACTTACATTTTTGCTTTCTTTTACGAGACATTTAAGAGCGTAATTCACGAGAATAGAGACTTGTACAATTCCGAACGAGTCCATTATCTGCTGACACTGGTCCCAAGTTCAATATTAAGACGTTAGTCTTGAGTCATATGACCAGTCACTTACAACGTCAAGTACATTCCGGTATTTCTTGACAATATAAGGACTCTACCGATAGCAGATGATTCGTGGGGAACTTCGGCAGAGATAAACTTGCTTATCGGAGTGAATCTATTTGCGGAAATGCAGCCAACCAGGTTTGTCAGATGCACAAAAATCTGTGTTGAGTTACGTGATTATGGCGTTGCCCCTACGCTTTTATCTCCACCACCAACGAACGTCTGTCGCATTTCATGCAACAGCTGCGGCAAAAATATCTCTGGGGTTGCTAGTTAAAAAAATCCATCCATAACTTACGCAACCGGGTCGTCACCCTTTGTTGCTCTTGTGTAGATCACCTGTCCGTTATATTCTTGCTGCTGCTTTAGATTAAACCCTTTTCCCTGAGCTCAATCTGGGAACTAATTAAAATAAAGTAGATCCGAGCTTACGTATGGAGGAAAACCAATACGAGGATTTCTACAAAGTCACTCCGGTTAGAGAGACCTTCAGGCCTTACGAGGTTGCCGTATCTTTTATGGATAACACAGAATTACCGAGAGATTATTTTCAAGGCGCTAAGCGCAGGCTTACTTATTTACCTAAGTTTGCGGCAAGTCCTAAGCATAGGCCGCTTATGATGAGGTCACAAAGGATTGTGACCAGTGAGCACTGCTGCATCAATACGTGGCCCTAATGTCTACATACCTCATCAAGACGCTAGTACGAAGTCTATCAGTGGTCTCTGAAAGATATATTACATACAGGTTCTAACTTAAAACGCGATCTATTTTCGACACAGTTTTTTGAAACACGACTCGACTCGACCAATGCGACGTGTTGCGTTAAATCAGATCTACAATTTTCTATGATCAGAATCACGTTAGAAATAACCAACGCGACGCGATGCGCCCACACGACACCCGATTCCATCTATCCAGACTGACGCGTTGGTGGTGAACGAACGACAGGTGGTGGCTCTGCTGAAGAGCACCACACGACACGTCGCGTTCACCATATTTTGAGAGCTTCCATTATAGAGTATTTTAAATTAATAACGATTGTGGTTACTGCAAGAATTCACAACGTGAAGATTATACAGTTATAAGTTTAAAACTACAGCTAAAAAGATTAAAGCAGATACCAGATACACTGAGACAATTACTCCTACGTGAATAAGGTTCTTATCTTATTATTACATGATATTCCAATAACTAAAGTTCTAATTGGCCACACGTAGCTGCATGACAAGCAGTGACGTTCTTGGTTAGCGGTCGGTCACGCACTAAAGGACGGCGAAAACACAGGTGAAAATGTGCCGTATCTAATATTATATTTTTACAGAGAAAGTTAATGGGATTCGATCAGATGGGAGGCGGCGACACCAGAGACGAATCCAATTTGCCTCGTTATCGTAATAAAAGTGACATAACCGAGTAATTGTGCGGTTAAATGAAAACAATTCGCTCCAAGGAAACTTTTACTTTTATTTAATAATGCAAACTAGGTACAAAAATTTTAATATTTTATGCGTAGAGGTAAATAATTAGAATAACGTACCTTTACATAATACCGTTGGACTTTAGAAATCGCTTTCGCCAAAACAGGCGTTTTGGTCGTAGGATTTGTAGAAGAGGTCCCAGAAAGACATACTTTATTTTCAGAAGCGGTGTTCTCAATGAATCCCTGAGGGTACAATGTGCATGAAACTTCTAGAGTCGCGGGTCACTAACTTTGTTATTAAGGGGGGTTAGGCGGTCAGCGAAAATTTAGATTTCGCGACGATCCGCATGTTTAATCAGCGGGGGCAGAGGCGCACGCGGTGCAGACAGAAGCGAGTACAATAGGCAACAAATCGAGCTACCGTTCTCCGAATTTTGATGCTATTATTATAACCACTACCATGTTGCATAGGCAGATTAGCTTGACAGTTGGCTTCTAGTGCTAATAGGTGTACATCGAATAAAGGTGGGTCACCTATGGTCACCTAACAATCATTTATTAGAATATATACAGGGTGGCCAGGGGATTGACGTCAAAAAAAATAAATTAGGTCCCTCTTGCCATGGGGTATCCGAATCACCCCCATGTATGTTCCGCGATTTTTCATAGTTTCGGAGTTATGATTTTTTTTCTGAATTTTCATGAATTTTCGCCTTATCAATTTTGAAAATTTCTAAAAAAAAAACTAGAAACTTTTTTCAATTACTTTTTTTTGTAACTGAATCTTCACAAGTTGTTCTTCTATGCATAAAATAATCAGCTTCGTAACTTTGATAAAAGTTATTAAAGTGTTGGTCTAAAGTCAAAAATTTACGTTCGGTAAATTATGACTTGAATTTTCAAAAATTAATTAAAAATCCAAACAGATGTTTTAATGGTTTCTTAGTTAGCCTCAGAAATGCGCAAGACTCTCAGATTTCATAATCATTAAAAAAAAGTACTGCTTAACGAGCTACTTTGTGTACATTCGGCCTTCGAAGACAGCGAGGTGAAGAATTATTAAAATTAACAATTTTTTTTTTCTGCCATTTCGTCTTTTCTTAGTTTATTAATGAACGAGTCGTCATCATCATGATGAATAAAAGTGGTTTTTTCAATAAAACACAGATTAAAATGTAAAAAAAATGTTTATTATAATAGGTTTTCAAAGTTGCCACCTCCAGCAGCATTACACATTCTACACCTACGTAGGAAATTATCTTTTAATCGTCTAAAAGCTGCTCTGTTTTCCTTTACAACACGTTCGGCTTCTGTTAATTTCTGCCTCAGCTCTTGTTCACTCCCACTTTCTCTGGCGTATGCTATTTCCTTAAAATAGCCCCAAATAAAAAAATCCATGGGGTTGAGGTCAGGTGAGCGTGGAGGCCACGATATTGGTCCGCCGATCCATCCGATCCATCTATTGGGGTACGCCTCATTTAAATAATTTCGGACTTGCGTTGCGTAGTGACATGGAGCGCCGTCATTTTGAAGAACCATGGTTCGTCTTAGTTCAATATTCACGTCTTCTAGCAACAATGGAAGTTCATGTTCCAGAAAGTGTCGGTATCTTTCTCCATTTAATCTGGACGGCAATTCAAATGGACCAATCAGTTCGCCATTGAGAATACCAGACCACAAGTTAACGCTGAAACGATGTTGAAACGTCGACGCTCTCATTTCGTGTGGATTTTCAACCGCCCACGTGTGGTAATTATGAATATTGAAAATTCTAGTGCGCTCAAAACGTGACTCATCTGACCATAAAACTTTATTGAAAAATCCAGGATCTTGTTGTTCTTTTTGTAGCATTGTTTGGCAGAAATCAATGCGCAATTGGTAGTCTGTAGGCAGTAAAGCTTGGACTCGTCAGATATGGAACGCATGATATCCTTCATCGTGAAGTATGTCTTGGATAGAAGTTCTTGGGATGTTCAGAGTACGAGCCATAGCTCTGGTACTCGTGGAAGGATTTCGTTGAACTTCTTCGAGCACAACTTCTCTGCGATCCGGGTCAACTCTAGGGATGCCTTCCCTATCGCCTCGTTGGCCAGGAATGCGGCCTGCCATTAAGGTATTGTGCGTGTTAATAAAAACGCGATGGTCGGGATAATGCTCAGGTTGCGGCCCACCACGACGTTGAAGTTGTTCGCGATACAGTCGCGCTGCTTCAAGGCCGTTTCCTTGTGCAACTCCATAAAAATAGTGCATTTCTGCGTATTCACTTAACGTGTAACTCATCTTTTACACTTCCAAGTAAACAAAGTCCAAATCAGTATGCAAGACACAGTCCAATTAACGAGCAAAGTAGTCAAATAAGTAGGCAGCGGAATCCGCGGACAAAGCGAGACAGTGAGGTAAAACAAAATGAAGACACGTGTAGCAGTAAACACAAAGTGAGAACGACTGAGGTACAAACTTGTTTTGTGTTCGCTTCTGCTGCGCTGCCCCTCTCACTCTTACCGCTGAGAGTGAGAGAGATAGCAATAGTTCGGCGGCCTCCTATCCTCAAAGACTATTGTTATTACAGGTAAAAAGTTGCGTCTGCATTTACAACCCATGACCCACGAGAACGGACCGCGCAAAATTAATTACTGTAAAACGGAAAATGCCTCCAAATTTTTTAATCTGTGTTTTATTGACAAAACCACTTTTATTCATCATGATGATGACGACTCGTTCATTAATAAACTAAGAAAAGACGAAATGGCAGAAAAAAAAATTGTTAATTTTAATAATTCTTCACCTCGCTGTCTTCGAAGGCCGAATGTACACAAAGTAGCTCGTTCAGCAGTACTTTTTTTTAATGATTATGAAATCTGAGAGTCTTGCGCATTTCTGAGGCTAACTAAGAAACCATTAAAACATCTGTTTGGATTTTTAATTTATTTTTGAAAATTCAAGTCATAATTTACCGAACGTAAATTTTTGACTTTAGACCAACACTTTAATAACTTTTGTCAAAGTTACGAAGCTGATTATTTTATGCATAGAAGAACAACTTGTGTAGATTCAGTTACAAAAAAAAGTAATTGAAAAAAGTTTCTAGTTTTTTTTTTAGAAATTTTCAAAATTGATAAGGCGAAAATTCATAAAAATTCAGAAAAAAAATCATAACTCCGAAACTATGAAAAATCGCGGAACATACATGGGGGTGATTCGGATACCCCATGACACGAGGGACCTAATTTTTTTTTGACGTCATTCCCCCGGCCACCCTGTAGGTATATACCTACCTTGGTATGAAATCATTTAGGTATCCAAGTTATAAAAAACCAAAAGCCAAGTAATGTTAGTGCCGTATAAGGTTTTATTTCGCTATCTTTATGCATTTACAAGATACAAAACATAGTATACTTATCTATGTACTTGTAATATTGTAGGTAGGTACATTTTGAAAAATTGAAAATAGGGTAAACGAGAACGTTAGGAATTATTGGAAGTAAATTATAAAAAGTCAACATACGTAATCGACCCAATAATCGAACGTTAAATATTAAACGGTAGGAATCATTGAAAGTAAATTATAAAAAGTCAACATAAGTATTATTACGTATATAATACTAGGGTAAACGACCCAATTATTGAACCCGTCTGCAATTTGGATACAAACAAGATTTGGGTACCTATTACATAAAACCAAATATGTTTGTAGGCAAAATAAAAAAAAATGATGAAAGTAGGCATTAGCAGTCCTTCACTCAGAATCCGACCTTAACCGAGTGAAGGTTAGTAGCCAGCTACAATTAAATAAAAGAAGTGTTTTAATTTTTTTAATGTATTTTTATTTAGAAATAAACAGTTTTATGACTGATTCTAAATACTTCTTTTATTTGATTGTAGCTGACTAATAATATTAAAAAGGCAAAATAAAACAAAAATATTAAATTAGGTACATATTATGTACCTAATTTATTATTCCAAATATAATTTCATATATTTTTTTATTTTGCCTATGAACATGTCGGGTCAAACAAAATAATATTTGTTATATTTATTCGCTTATTTTACGTTAATTATAATGGCATAGAAGCAATTACATACTAAAAATACATCTCAACCAAAAAATTCAAATTTTAACATCCACCCGTGAAACCTTGCGAAATGAAAAATTTTTTTTAAATCTGTTTACGGGTATTCGAGTAATCGCTGACCATACATTAAAAAAAAATTGATCCCGAAACGTAATAGTGGAAGCTTTCTAAATAAGTAAAAAGGTCGAAACAAAAAGTCGGACTGCGCATTGAAATTTGCTTGAGTTTTTTGCAAAAAATTATTAGACACAATTCTTCGTCCATCCATTTAATTTGCTTATCGAGGAGCGGCTGCCAGTTTCAATTTCAAATTAAGCTTCTGCTACACTCTGTGGTACATTGAATCAATCTTCTGTATTCACTAAGCTAAAAAATAACAAATAAAAATTAATTCGTATAACAATACCTGAGTTTTCTAGGTATCAGCATAAGTATCTGTAACGAAATACTTTTGCGCATATCCAGAAAACCGATTATTTGTGACAAAAAGTGAATTTATCGATATGTCAAGCACAAAAAGACTAATTTTGTAAGAGAAGTACTTAAATTGTTTTGCTAATATAAAATTTGGTGAGCCACAAAAAACAGCATTTAAATAATTTGGTCTGAATACTCTGGATACAAGATTTTGTTTGCAATAAAAAAAAATCAGACAGCAATCCTGGCTCCGCAAATAGTTTTGATAATGGTAAAAATTAAATGGTAAATAAGCAGCTACAATAACATGTATTTGCATGATAAACATTCAGTCCGCAAAAAAACTACTTGATCAGCAAAATTTAATTATTGATCAGCAGAGAAAACATAATTGTATTTGATTGATATGCATATTTAAAACATGTTGAGCAAAATAATAGGATTGCATTTTTGTTAAAAAAAACGTTCGTTCAAAGTGGGCGGAGCAAGAGCGTATAATTTTCGCTTTAACTTTATTTTAAGCTATATCTTTATGACGAATAAAAATATAGCTTAAGTACTTAGTTACCTACTTAATTATTTTATTTTTTTGATTTATCTCAATTATATTTTATAAGAGTGGATTTTTTTTTATTAATTTACGCTTCTATAAATAATACATATCCAAACAAACACATCACATCAAACACTCTGAGAATAAATAAATTAAATAACCTTTCACAATTTTTTTTATTACCCTCTAAGTGCGTACCAGAATTTTATTAAACAAAATAGCTCATTGCACCTTATACAGGGTGTTGATTTGTACCTACAGTTTCGTCTGCTCAGGGGTGGTTATTTACATGATACTAAAGAAAAAATATATGAAAAAACATTTTTTTTTAATGAAAATCACCTAAAGTCGCCGGTTTTTTTTTTATTTATACGAAAACAAACAGTCTTACAAAAAACATGGACAATAGTCTTAAAAAGAAATAGACCTACAGTTTAGCGGTGCCGGCAGCGAGCGGGCGCACTCTCCCGCTTCACACCCCAAGACCCCCGCCGGATCTGTGAAGTGCAAACGATAGAAGCTAATCCATATAACTTCATGATATTTAGGTGATATTCACAAAAAAATAAAAAAAAATATACTTTTTTTTTGCTTCAGTATTATGTGAATAACCACCCCCGAGTCAGACGAAACTGGACAAATCAATACCCTGTATAATTAATATGCTGTAAAAAAAAAAGCTGATTGATGTTGAAATGTTTGCTGGCAATGAGTTGCTGATCAATTAGCAATTTCTGCTCACAAAAATACCTATACTATGTTAACCATTTCAATAACACCCATTATTAAATAGCAAAAAATTGAGCATATGAAAATGACAATGCATAAAATAGATTTACTTACGTGCTTTCATCACAGTGTATTTAATTGCTTTGTAAATTTCTGACAGTTTTACATTATATTTCTAAGTGTTTGGATGCTTCAGCTACATTCTGCAATGAGCCGTTTTCAGAAGAACTAAAAAAAAATGTAACGGCTGTCAAAGGAATGCAATTTTGGACCTCAGTCCAATAGCCATGTGTGATACATCATCAAATAGGTCTCAGCGAGATGAATAAAAGTTACTATGACGCCAACAGCCAAATTTTTGTCCTTTCGGAGTTATATTGTATTGAAAATGTTAGTTTTTTTTCAATGCAATTTCAACTCCTTTCAATACAAAGGAATTTTTGTACAGCTCGCTGAGACCTATTCGATGATGTATCACACATGGCTATTGGGCCGAGGTCCAAAATTGCATTCCTTTGACAGCCATTAGATTTTTTTTTTAGTTCTTCTGAAAACGGCTCATTTAGTTGAAGTTTTTCTGTAACCAAGTCATTGATAAATGGGTAAATTGTGCAATGAGCGTTTTTCTTCTCTTTTTTTTAGTTCTATGAGATAATCTAGATGGCATCATTCGTTTCTACATTCTTCTTCTTAGTCGTACACTCTTGACAGAGTGGTCGTGATTATGGAGTAGGCCTCCCGCACATGGCCGCTGCTCTTGCGATGTTTCTCCATTTAACACGGTCTGTGGCATTTCTGGAACATTCGGTTACCGGGCAGTTTGTCACAGTTTTGATGAGATCAAGCCATCTAGTTGGAGATCGACCGCGTGAACGCTTGCCCTCAATTCGACCCTGAATCACCAAACGTTCCATTGAGTTTTCTTTACGGGTGACATGTCCGAAAAATGTTAGGATTCGTAACTGCACAATCGACGTTTCTACATACAAATTTGTGATTGGTGGCAGTCAATGTCAATGTCAGTTCACAGATTACTAAAAAAGAGAAGGAATCAGGTTTGCCATTCGTACGAAGTTTCTCGTAATGAAAAATAAAAACCCACAATCCACAGCAGACTCCAAAATATCTAAATAGGACGTAGGCGCACTTATCACCTTACTAAAACATATTTTTTTTAGGTAATCAACCATCACAAATTCCACAGAACCATATTATTTTTAGGCTTTGAGGTTTATTACTAAGGTACGGCAGCGCCACCTAGTGCATCTTTTAAAACTAAATTTGACATAAGGAAAACGCTCCTTAGGGTACAAAGCAAAAATCTAGTTATATTTCGAGGAATTATGTAATTAGAGTATACTAAGATGATACAGACGTAGTTTGATCGCATAGGTTAAATCCCCCTGGTCTGTCCGTTGTTGGTGCATTTACCCTGTTGTTGTAAAACCAAAAAAATATGAATAAGTACGCAGCAGCTAGATAACTACACCTAGCTATGTTTCAAAAATACGAGACCCGAAATAGGGCATTTTACCCTATTTTTCAACAAACCTAAAAATATAATAAAATCGTATATGTAATAGACATAACTAATCGTAATATTTATTAGCCACCCAGTTCAAAATTTTGACGGTTGCCATGCATCGTCGTTTTCTGAAATAATTGGGTAGCTAAATAAAAAAAAAACTCGCCCATTATGCCCGAGGGGGTAGGCAGAGGCACCAATCACTAAGAACTGCGCCCACGTTTTGCCGAGTTTAAATAGAAGTATGTAGTTGTCTAAAGCATCAATCAAGTAACTATACTTGAGCCATTACAAACGTTCGAACTAAGTCATAAGCATTTGTATCAGACCATTCAGACTTCTCCCTCACACATATAGGAGGCATATCAGGCAATTCAGGCATATCCGCATATCTGAACTCTCATTCGCACGTTTGTAATGGCTCAAGTATAGTACTTATTGCAGGTGTACACCCATGCATTCTACTCCGTTGGCTTACGGGCGACTTTGCAACTAAAATATGAAGATTGACGTGCTGTCGACTGTACTTAATTATGTAAGTCAATAGGCAGGGTAGGTATGAACCATAGCAACTCATTTATAGCTTTAGGCGCCCTTTTTCTGTAAGTATTTAATTTTAAATTAGTTGTGTACTCGTGTTTTGGACTCGTAATTTTTGCGCGTGCAGCGTGACAAGCGACACAGCCCCCACGTGCGAATGCCGAAGCGAGACTGGGCCTCGCGGAGGTGCGCCGTTCGGGGTGGACGTTTAGTATGGAATCAGCGAGTTCGAAACTAAACATCGTAAGCGCCATCCACATATTTGTCAAAAGTTAATAGAAATGCCTTGTTTTTTGGAAATCTAAAACAGTCAATTAATAGAAAAGGTAAATACTTATCTGTTTGTGATTTTACAGGAATTCGTATTGCAAAACACGTCCGTAATGTGCATTTACATAAAATTTTAGAAGTGACTTCTGGATTTTTTTCTATCGAGCAAAGTTTTTCCAATCGCGTTTTGGAAACAGTCCTTTTCTCACACATACGGTCTGTAATACACATTCCAAATTTCAATGCGAAAAATCGTAAAGTTTTTGAATAACAGCTAATAGAAAACATCGAATTTCGGCATATTCACTTACTAAGGGCCCTTAAGGAAACTCCATCGCTCGTTACTGATTTTGGGTTTCTAAATAATATGTGAGTGTTTGACCAAAAAGGGACCTCAAGGGAAAATAATTGATTTCGAGAAAATCGCGTTTGAAGTTTCGTGTACACGTTTCGACTCGGGTCGGCTCACAAAAAAAATCATAAAAAAATAACTACGGCACCTTAAAACATTCTGGTTAGACCAAAACAAAGCTAAAATACCACAGATTCAAAAATTAAAAAAAAAAATTACGGTTTCCAATCCCTCCAAGTCCTTTTTTGGTCAACCACTCACATATAATGTCGTTAGGATCACTCAAACATTCCTTAAATCATTGTTTCATTCATTTTGGTATTTGACCACATCTCTAAAATAAGTTTTGTCGTTCAAAGTCGTTTGAGCAACACCGCTCTGCAAGATGCGACGAATACAGGTATACTCAACTGAAGCGTTACCGGCAATTTGGCCAGCAACAGTATATCGTTAGATATACCTTCAGAAGCGGCTTTGTTATCTTTAGCCCATCATAAGGCAGTTAGTTGGCCTTTTATCGCTTGGTTGCCGGGAACGGCAGAAGTGTCCATCCAAGTAGTCGTAAGGACCCAGTTGATCGTAGTTGATTGTGACTATAATGTATTGATTGACGTCGCTATGCGCAGTGAATTCAGACTAACACAGGCATCGGGTTGTTGGTGCTGGTAGTTGGCACGTTGATGTTAAGTCGAAGGCACTGATGCGTACCATCTTAGCCCAACTGCAAACACGCGAATCGATGAATACCGAGTCTCCGAATCTGGGGTGTGATAGCGATTCCTATAAAGAGAGGCAGGAAAATCTTTATAAACATAAGAGTTTTCATATAACCCACAACATTACTTTGGCAAAACGTGGGCCCAGATGTGATTGGTGCCTCTGCTTACCCGCTCGGGGATAACGGGCGTGAGTTTATTTATTTATTTATTACATTGGTCGCAATAGTAGCAATACCACTGCAATTTAGTAGATCAACTCTACTTACCCGAAAAGGATTATTGTAGTCTACTCGTATTATGAGCACATGGCATCCATAAGAAAGTACCTGTCGTGTACGTCCAAGGGCACGCTCGACTTTGGTAATACCGTGCGTTGATTCCAATCAAACCAACCTTAATGTTAACACTTTACACGTGACTATCTAAAACCACTGAGTATTAAACAAATGTTCATTTTGACTACCACTTTCGTGTACTGGACCTGTCTCGCCGAGGACACACGAAGTATTTTGTCACTCATATGCACTCCAACCGAACCCATTAGGTTTCAAGTTCTGATTCTGACTTACCATTAACATTACCGAAAATTTTAAAATGTTTTTGTAACATTATTCCTTTGGAACGGTGATTTGCAATTGAGATCCAAGGAAATATAGAATAGTCGCATCCTTCTCAGATAAATAAGTGAGTGTGGGAGGGCAGTGTCCTAAATGTTCTGCTGGTCATGGACCATTACTTTATCAACATCATCCGCTACAGTTGACCCGTAAAGAGAGCGCGGTCGAATAGAGAGTACGGTCGATAGAATGTGTACTCTAATAATTTACGTTAGTAAAACTAAGCCCCTGTTTCACAATGTTCAAATAAAGTTCCAGATAAGCTATCCGCAACCAGGGCTGCCGTTTGTTCTAAATTAATATATAAATTTTCCTATATTGCGTGTGTTCGTTTATGGCTTCAAATTTAGAACAAACGGCAGCCCTGGTTGCGGATAGCTTATCCGGAACTTTATAGATCTGCAGATTGTGAAACAGACCTTGGCAAAACAACGTTTTCCCAGTCAGCTAGTAATTATATAAAAATAAAAGAATCTAGAGTACATTGTCAAAACATTGTAGAGAACTGTAAACGTTATTGATTGTTGTCCAGAGCAAACGTAGTCATCGGTTCGGTAATACTTGCATGTTTATTACGCCATTTATATTTTATATGTCGTATTTATAAGTCGGTAAAAAGGGATACATTATGCACTTTATTTAACCTGTAGATTTTTTTTACCGGCTCATAAAGATGGTTTTGAACAATTATTTTCAATAACGCAACTGATTAAAAGAGAGGTTTCCAGATACATTGCTACGTGTATAGGACACATCCTCTTCTTTTAACTTCACAAGGGTCTATTAGACACTGAAGTTTTATTTCAGAGTGTAGAAACCATATACCGTTAACGATAGGCCGTTTATTAAATTAAATAGATTGGTTTTTATCAAAGGGTTTTTTTACCGTAGGGTATTTTTTTATTACATGCATTATGCATTTATGTTAGAGCCACTATTTCCATTATTCCTAAAATGCCATCAAAATACTCCTTTTCAGTACATACATTCATTATGTTACAAATACTCGCTCAAACCCTTACGCAACATCGACTGCACGCGGAGAAAATGTGATACGAGACCTGTTTCAAACTAATAGCTCGCAGTTCGCATTGCAAAAAAACTACTTGTACCTTCATAACCTGTTGTGTAGCATACTAATCACGGTTCAACTTAACTTGGTCTTGGAATAAGTTCAGGGACTCTACCTTCTTGGAAAGTATATTTGAAAGAATGTATCGGTGCCAAACATTGAACAAAAAGAAGGCCAAGGGGTATGTTCTGTAACCGTGTATTGTAATATAAAATATTTTGTATATTTCTCTTCTCTAGAGATGGCCTGTGATTTGAAATGGGACTTAGTGGGATTGTAAGGACTGCTTATTCGTAAGCCTAGGCTATGTGTAGAAGGACCAATTACGTAACTTTTTGCGTAACAACTCACCAGTAAAGATAATAAGCTATTAGAAAAAAAGATGTTCTTATAAACATCCAATTTTTCTTATAGTATAATGATAATAGATGAATAATAATTATACATTCAATAATCTAATACCTAGATAAATTCTCGTGTCACAGTGTTAGTGCGCATAGTCCTCCGAAATAGCTTGACCGATTTTGTTGTGTATATTTTTATCTATTTGTCATACCCCTAAATGTTGACGGTTGTTCAGTAGAAATATTGTATCTGGCAAATCAACGTTTATCAACGTTTGCCCGGCCAGGTAGCAATTATATATAATGATAATCAATTGGATCCTACTCAAAAAATGTATGTATCATGAAACTTAATTTACAAGTATTACCTACACCTACATTTGTTACGCAGCGCTGTACATCCTACTGGGCGTACTAGCGACGGCATGGCTCCTCTTCGGGATTGTGGCGCTCATTATGTCCCGCATCAAGCGGACTGGGAAGCTACGGTACGGGGACAAGGAGCTGGCTATCCAGCAGAGGTTGCGAGCGCTGGACACCTTCAGAGGGTGAGGATATTAGTGCCTTACGGTGGGACGTATATGGGTTGCATACAAGCAAGGTTTCCCTAACGATGTAATCACTTACAGGATAGCAATAGTGCTTATGATCTTCGTAAACGACGGTGCCGGCGGCTACTGGTGGCTGGAGCACGCAACCTGGAATGGCCTTGTGGTCGGTGACCTGGTCTTCCCCGCCTTCTTGTGGATCATGGGAGTCTGTATCCCACTATCCGTGAAGAGCGCGTTCGCGAAAGGTTTCCCGAGGTGGAAGATCTTGCTGCACATCGTTAGGGTAAGTCAACTTTCACACAGTACGAATCGCTCCTGGTTCCAAACTAGGATACCATAGGCTATGGTAAACAAGATATCATAAATCGGGAAATACATGCTCTATTCTATTTCCTGGCACTCTACTGGCAGGCTTTAGTGGGAATGGAAACTAGAACCTCTGTGGTAGTCAAGTGTGTTAACAGGTAGACCATCGAGCAGTTTATAACTCTTTCATGTACCGGAAATCATTTTAAGAACCTAACAAAACATAATATACTGCGGTCTTATCGCTGGCGGTGAATTTACAAAAGTGCGTAGGTATTACTAATATAATTAACTTTTTTCCGACTAAATGAGTAGATGATGGGATTCAAACCTAGAAAGTCAGAAATGTAAACCAGCTGGGTCTATCCACAACGAATAAGGAACGGGCAGAAATTCAAGAATTCAGAAATCGAGACCTAGCTTCAGAAATTGAGAAGTTCAATTTATTATGATATATTGGTAGACCAAACATCATAATAAATTGAACTTCTGACTAATGACAATCTTATCATCAGTCCGAAGTTTGGATTCGTGCTATTTCCGACAAATACTAGTCACATGCCTACGTTGACATTATCGCATAACGGTAAACGTAATTAGCCTGAGAAGTCACAGCGTTAAGGAATGGTCACAGACATTGCTATCTATGGGAATGGTAGTCCTTACGAGTAATGACTTCCTTTTTATTAAGCTAATGAGCAAGATAAGATTTGATTTGACTTGCAGAGCAAAGATAATTAGGTATTATTCTTAACTAAATCTTGTTGGTTGACTGGTACATGAAGAATGTTGTTTATCGTGACACTGCAGACTTTTATGTGGAAACCAATAGCGATGGATACTCGCATAACTAGAAATCCCAGTTGCTATCTATTTACCACATACCAGCTATGGTCTTGAAATATACTAGCGATGGTTTGCGACGATGGCGCCGTATTAGATAACCAATCGTCTGTAACCGATCGTAACTCTAACTGGCATGGTGAGCGCTATGAGCATCTGCAAGGGGGTAATTAAAATAGCAACAGAACTTGTTTTAGGGGAGTCCAGTCTATTCCGCTTTTATACACATTCTATACACATTGACCACGTCTTCACATTGCTGGTGAAGATTTTACATCGTTCGCTTGCTCTGTTCGAAATATAATAAAATGTAAATAATTCGGTGAATTACGCAGAATCTTTGCGTGTGATAATGTTATTTCATTAGCTGTTGAATTTCTATTTCGCTAGCTCAGATCAGCAATGATCACAATGCCGAACTCTCAGTTGTCAACTTATCAGCAGCTATTTTCGTCAAACTTAACTTTCTTAATAAAGGTGCGTATTATTCGTGACTGATTTTATTAATCATTTAATGCAATATTATCTCACGTCTTGATTTAATTCAGTTGACGCAATCAATTGATTCACTTTCACACGTTATAATGTGACAGACTTCCGTATATTATGACCTCTATCTTGAGCGATCTTAAGTGTTTGCAAACTTGATTTGCCGTGTCGTTTTGCGGAATATTTTCAATGGGACCGCTGCGTGTTTGATATCGTAACATAATAACTCTCTCTCGTTTAAAAGTTTTACGATGTTTAATGCCGTTTCCTGTACACTTCTCGTTTATTTATTACTTTTGTTGGACAAATTGGTTTCCTATACATCAATCTACGCTTAGCGATGCGATGGAATGCCAAGACAGGTAGCGCATAGATCGCGTGGTCTCGAAACTGACCCACTAGGCGGACTCGCCATACTGATCTAGTTATGCGCTTGAAAGAACAGTGTTACAATTCATTAATATTACTCTAGTGTCGTTGACATCGCCGGAAAGTGGTCCATTTCTAAGACATTAGATTTTTGAGATTTGAGTAACGGAACCATCTCTAATCTTCTTATATATTTATTTATATATATAAAATTCAAAGTCCTGACTGACTGACTGACTCACTCGCCCAGCCCAAGCCGTTTGACCTAGGAAGCTGAAATTTTGCACAGAGGATCTATATATAATGTAGGCAAGGAATAAGAATACTAATTTGAGTTTTTGTAATTCAACCCCTAAGGGGGCGAAAAGGGTTGCCAAAATTTGTATGGGAGGTATAAAAAATTTGTGTGATTTTCTTGAAACTTGAAATAATACTCTTCTACACAATTGATTGAACACGTGTTTCGCCGTTTTTCTAAATTGAACCCTTAAGAGAGTGAACGGGGTTGCAAAATTTTAACTTAAGTCCACGCGGACGGAGTCGCGGTCGAAAGCTAGTAAATGATAATATCACCGATTTGGCCGCGACCCAAAACAAACAAAATTTAGGCTTAAGCTTTAACAGTTACAGTGGTACAATTGGAACCAAGTTATGCATAATACATGTAGGGCATTGAGTTGACTAATGGCGCCATTCTTCCGCCCTCATAAGAAACTACGGTGATAAGATTAATAATAATAAAATAATAATAATAAACTCACGCCCGTTATCCCCGAAGGGGTAGGCAGAGGCACCAGTCTCTAGAACTGGACCCACGTTTTGCCGAGTTTATTAGGTCCCAAACGTGACAAGTGGCAAGCCTGTCGCCGTTATCCGGGCACAATTTATCAGCGAATGGTGTTGCTGTACAAACAAATGTACGTAACTAAAAGTCATTGGTACATGCGTGGTTCGAACCCAGACCCTCATGATCGAGAAGAAGGGTCAACCCCACTACGCCACCACCACTTTTAGATTAAAAAGCATTTATTCCATTGTTGCCTCGTCATAACAAGTCGAAGTATCATTCAGAACGCCTTCGGTTGCCTTTTGTATTGTAAATCACTTGCAGTCAAGGCAGGAATCACAAAATTGATCGCACGAAGTTCATTGCTCTTTACAAGAGGCGAGGAGTGTGGTTGGTTATGTTCGACTTTTTTGCCGTGGAGGTGGGCTCTGTCAGTCTGTCAGAGATTATGGCAGAGCTATGTCCAAGTATGTAGGTATCTACTTACACCATAGCTATAATTTCCTCAATGTTGTCCAGTCTTTTAGTAAGCTTAAGAAATAAAGAACTTTATCCACGATATCTCTCAATTACAAAAACTTGTAAAGCGATTTCAGAGTGCCTATACTGAGTTTTTTCATTCACTTTCGATAGCGAGAGCGTTTGCGATTTGCATAGGAGTGACAAAGAGACAACTAGGTGGCGCGCTCTGTCACTCCTATACAAACTGCAAACGCTCTCGCTATCGAAAGTGAAGGACAAAACTCAGTATAAGCACTCTGTTGTTTCATCTCTCCTCATGTATATTTGGCGATTATTTAGAGGCATATTCATACAGTTGCTTGTACATCAACCTTTACGCGCGTGCACCATGTTTTGGGTGTCTGTAAAAAATATATGTTGTATGAAAGCACCAGCTTGGAGGCCCCTTGATCCTCTCCTTACTTCCTCAGAAGAGTCTGACGAATACACTGTGGAAATAGACTGTAGAAATGTAATGCCTTGAAACGGCGTTAAGCCACTCTCAATAGTTACGAGTACAATGGCCCACCCCACAGTGTGAATGTGCAAATTTGATATTGCATTTGATATTGTTTTTCCAATTTTAATGTAGCCCTGTGCCTCGTTTCTTATAAAAGCAGCCTTACTAAATCTTTTTACAATCTTACCTCTGTAGGTAAGATTGATGATGTACTTATTGTATTTGTTTCTTGTGTGCAATAAGGAATATTCTTGACTTATCTTAAGATTATAAAAAAATGCCAGTGGGCGAGTATGAGTGTGCATTTATGGAGTGTATTGATAAGTAGAACTCCACCTCTTTCGGAAGTTAACGGATGTGTTATACTACCTAATGTCTTAATCACCCTCAACAATATTTATAATTTATATTAGTTATCTGTCTTTCTACTTTTTCGTTTCATCTGATCTATCGCTCCTTTTGGATTTACTTTTTATTTATCGAGGAGCACCATCAGCTTTCACAATAGGAATTACCATTTATGGGTCCTATAAGCAAACCTTTACCAGTCGCCCACAGCATTTTTTTTTTAATCTATTTTATTTTCGGAACTTTTGTCACAAGGTGACGATGACAGTTCCATCGTACCCGTTATAAAATTATTAACTATATACATAACAAAAACGACTTCATTTTAGCTTCTTTAGACACATTGCAGAGCAAAAAAAAAACAAATTTAGTCTCTTAACTTAAAATAAAATAATAATTTGGCTGGCCCACAGCATCGATGAATGAAAAACTCAGTGCGTGACGTCCGCAGCGCTCCTGCCTAATGTTTCTGCTGGGACTGACCCTGAACACGATATACGGCTCGAACATGCTGCACGAGCTGCGGCTGTGCGGCGTGCTGCAGCGGCTGGCCGTGGCTTACCTGGTGGCCGCGGGCTTCTACGCCGTCACCGCGCCAAAGTACTACACGCCGCCCAGGGTGAGTGTAGGTATCGCGCCTGTCTTGGGGTCGGTCGGATACTAACCCAGGTGGCGGAAACAACTTCAAATCAAATATGTTTTATTCATAATAGCCCAGAAACTGCGACTTGATGGACGTTACTAACAAACTAGGTGTCCATTTCAAAATGAAAATAGTTTCGGAGAAAATGGAGAATGGACAAAAATACTCCGAACTTGGTCTTTTTAAAAATACTTAATTAACAGAGTTTACATTATGATCTAGAACTCATGAAACAAACTGGCTTTTATTCCAGACGTCATTGTCATCTAAATAATCTTTAATGGTGTAGTAGCTCTTTTGGCCCAAAGTGTGCTTTACACATTTTTTTAACCTCGTTGCTGACAAGCTTATTTATTCAGGAATTTTATTACAGAAATGTATACAATGCCCCATAAAACATGTATTAACCTTTGCCAGCTTACCTACATGTCGGGAACGAAATTTTATATTGTTTACATATTTCTAGTATTTAGGTACATTCCGTATGGTATAAGGAGCCACTACAATTTTAAAGGAGACGGAAACGCTTCCATACATTCTTGGGCCCAGATGTAAAAAGACGAGAGTGGTGTCAATAAACAGCTTATATATTGTCAAACCATCTTTGAAAATTTTGCGGATTTTAGCAATCTGAGAGCAAATTTAAAAGAGATTTAGTAAAAGTGAGGCTATGCAACAAATTGACAATAACCTATAGGTACTTAACAGCTGATTTTATAACTATGATCATATGATACACAGTTATTTATTACATTAATTGTAGTTCTTATTGTATTGAGTGGGAAAATGTAACGAAACTCACAAATAGATTAAAAGACAAGACAAGACAAGGATTTGTGTCATTTCATCCTCTAAAACTAGTCGGCCCAGTGTATTACAGCGATAAGTCGGTATGCCACAGTCGTACAAGTTAAACAATATACTAGAAGTCCGTAGAGCGAAAGCACTGGTCGAGGAATATAATTAAAATACGCAAACGATAACCGATACAAGACGAGTAGGTAGGTAGTCCGGTGATCATGATGGGAGACGATAATGTACGTACCGCGAATGCACATCCTGAGAACGTACGACCCGAGGACGTACGGACGGGAATCCGTGCACATGTACACGGATTCCCGTCCGTACGTTCTCGGGTCGTGCGTTATCATATCAGGCTGTATAAAATTGGTACGGGCGAGAATCCGTGTACAGCCATAGACACGACAGAGTGGTGCCTCTTTTCCATGATGCGTAAATCATTCACTTCGCAGCCATTACACGCTCGATCTAGTGCGTGACATTATCGAGGCTATGAGTCGCAATAGATTGACGTCCTGATCTGGCTGGATCTTACACTAGACAAGTCAATCCAAATGATCAGAGTTTAGATGTAGAGGAGCGATACATCAACCCATTATAAACCCACTGAGGACAACGGGGCTTTTCCCTGAGGAACCTTTCTCCTATACCTATAGGGCATACTCCACCACGGGGGCCTAGTCCGGATAGGTGGAGCCTTGTAAGACTAGTGGCTGGTCTTACTGTCGGAAGTTTTCAAGCTGCCCTAAGGCCTCTGACTTGGCTTCACGACTTCCATCTATTGACGGCAGCTGGCACCAACTGCTTAACTTGCCTTGCGAAGCACGGAACCGCTCGGAAAAATCCCACTAGCGTTAGTTATAGATGGTCATTTGGGCACGAATTCCCGGGTTGTACATTCTCGTGCCGTAAATTCTCGGTCCGTGCAATATAGTGACCCATCATGATCATAGATTGAAAATCCGGGAGCTGTCACTGTCAGCACAGATTAAATACATTTGACAAACATAAAAAGTAATAAATCGATCTGTAAACGAGAATCTACGAGAATCGATTTTAAAGTTAATATTCTGTTTTATTGTAAACTATTGACAATAGATATAATAATTTATTCCGTAGATTTTTTTTACTTTGATTGAATCCATCATTCGATGAGAGTGATTTTATGTTCAATTATAATTCTTGAAATCATTTACAGTAATCGATTATAGTAATCGAAACTCTATTTCATCAGTGCAACAAACTTGTTTTTCAGATTTCTCGTCTCCCAGATTGTGAATTGAGCAGATTTTTTTATATTTTGAAACAGAAAAAAAATACGGCTTTTTTTAAACCATATTTCAGCTTATTACAATTGGGCCCAGATATCCCCGGCTCCTTTACTGACATTTGTCCTGACGTACATAATATTTTCATTGTACCGACTAATCAAACTACGTATATTCAATCAATCAGTCCATCAATACTGAACATCGTGGCCGTTGCGACACATTACCTATATATTATATAAAAGGAGAAACTGACTGACTGACGGACATATCAACGCAGGGCCTATACTATAGGGGTTAGAAACTTGAAATTTTGCACAGGGGTTCCTTTTATAACGTAGGGGGGCACAAAGAAAGGATTTTTGCAAATTCACTGCAAAAGGTATAAATGTTTGCAATTATTGAAGTCATTTGAATTAAATCCAGTATGAAGGTTCTTCATTGAAAGACAGGATTTTTTTTGATAATCATCCCATAAGGTGGGGTGCAATGTTAATATGAAAGTTCTCTGACTTTCAAAATTATTTCAATAAAATGTAAATTATGTAATAGATCAGCGGCTCCCAAACTTTTTTGGTGACGGAACCCTTTTGGAAAGTGAAATATTTGATGGAACCCAACAATTAAAACAATTGGTTTTAAAAATGTATTTTTTTGTTAATAAGCATAATGAAAGTACCTACAATGTAACAGTTACTACTAATAATTGTACTGTTGTGGGTGGCGACTAAGTTCGGCTGCGCCTCGTGATACGCCGCGTGAAAACGTTCGACCAGACGTGTTTTGATTTTTTTTTTCTAAATTCTCGCGGGACCCCTACAGGGGTATCGCGGAACCCTAGGGTTCCGTGGAACACACTTAGAGAGTGGCTGTAATAGATAATATGAATGTTAATGAACACCATTTTTTTTGGTTTAATTATTTCACACGTGCTAAAAGTATTCGTGACTTATTTACAAACACTTTTTTCAACTAAAGCCCACGCGGACGAAGTTGCGGACATCAGCTAGTTATTAATAATGTGTCGCAGCGGGGATACAGTGAAATAAATAACTGATAGAAATGAAACAGAGCATTTTCTCCTTGCCTTGCTATTTTCTCGTTCCTTCTCTTTGCGTTAGCCTCACCGATAATCATCAATAAATTGTATTTTAAATATCTATTAAGTGTACTCATTCGAGATAAGATGAAGTTTGGCTACCGAACTGCAAGTTTTTTTCTAACTTGCAGAAACTGTTTGCCATTCTACATCCTATCTGGGATATAAACCTGATGTAAAATAAACAAAATTCTAGTCAACGAACTTATCATGCCACAAAAAACTCTACTCATCCTTTCTGCTCTGCTCCCCAGCCATATAAGTCGTCGTATGGCCCCCAATCCGTGCGTTCTGCCTTGCAGGGTGCCTGCGGGCAGGCCATGCGAGACATCCTCTCTTGTATGTGGTGCTGGGTGCTGGCTGCGGCTCTCCTCACGATACACTGCGTCATCACCTTCACTGTACACGATCCGGAGTGCCCTGCGTAAGTGCGAGACTGTTTGCAAAAGCGTTTTACAATTCTGGGGTAGATACTGTTCCCGTTACCCATTAGAACTAGTTATCATCCATCCACCTCACAAATAGACCACTGTTGAGAAGCCACCGAGGCTTCACCCCATTCTGATGTTCATTCATAATTAGTGACAATGGATTAAATGACTTTACGAGGCATCTCTGTTGGTCTTAATAATAAAGATGAAGTTGAAGTGGCCGTGATATCTACCTAGGAATGGATAACCAAAGGGCACAAATCTTCTGTAAATACCAAGAACTAAGAAACTGGAACGAGGGAGCAACGAAGATCAGAGGCAGATTGAGGCAGGTTGTGATTGAATGAGGATATTTGGGGACAGAAAGATGTAACGTGGTGGGGCTGGGCTGTCTATATCTATCTCAGCTACTACATACCGGCTAATGGATTACATTTCAGCTTGGTTCTCTTTATTCTAAGGTTTTACAGGATCAAACCGATCTGAATCACCTATACAGCTTTTCAATACCTACCATCATAAACAGAACGGGCGGGATCGAATTTAATAGTAAAGATGCTGGAACATATTTTCCTTACTGGTATTCCAGTGGCTACATGGGCCCAGGAGGCAAGCACGACGACTGGGCGGCACCCAACTGCAGTGGAGGTGCGGCCGGTTACATCGACCGTCTCCTCTTAGGAGAATCTCACCTATTTCAGCGGAGCGACGCGAAGACTGTTTACGGAGGGGTGGTCACCGAGCCTGAAGGGCTACTGGGTAAGTTCTGAAGCTTGAGACAGAAGTTTAGTAGAGAGACATTGAGAAGATATAAGCATTTAGATAGATAGAACACATTATTGTACACAAAAAAGGATAGGAGAGCATTGAGGTGAGGAGGCACAGGGATTTAGACCACTAAGGGTGCCGCGTTGGTTCACAAATTTGGATCGCGTTTGATGTGTTATTCCATGTAGCCAGAAATTGTTTTGAGTGCAAATGTAATCTCATAGAACGGAAAGGCTAAAGTATTTACCGGCATCATAAAGCAAATCCTGAGCGAGTCGCATTATTTCTTAAATTTCAAATTGATTCAGAAATCCGACCGGTTTTGGTGTGCATAATTATCCGATGTTAAAAGCGAGATCGTGGATTCGCAGGTAAAAATTAGGATTTGCTTGATCGAATGACACAATTCCAATCTCCTGTCAGCGCCATGTTTTCAATTTCTTGGGTGCTAGGTATCATATCTACCTACCTATATATTCCTACTCTTTCATATTTATTTCAAACAACTTTATTTGTTACGGAAAAATAAGTTGGATACATGCTTCATGTTCCATAATGATAGATCATGAGGACTATGACCGCTCTCCAACCATTGCAACTATGAAGAAGATGCCTAATAGTCCCTAGTCTACTTTTATCCTTTGCCTGATGGTTCGAATGAATTGAGTCAACTAACCTTCAACAACATTCCTAACTCCCATTGTTCCAGGTTGCCTGACTTCTATTGTGCAAGTGCTATTCGGTATCCAGGCAGGCGCAACGATCCTGCTCCAACGTTCGCACAAGTCCCGCGTGTCTCGCTGGCTTGCCTGGGCTCTGGTGTTCGCGCTGACTGGCGCTTTGCTGGCTGGATTTTCAAGAGAGCACGGGATTATACCGATCAATAAGGACCTCTGGTAAGCATCTTGCACCATGATATCAGCGGTTCTGAACTGGCGTACGTTTTGTCTGAGCTTGTCCCGGACAATTTTTTTTTCTAGTATGGAGTACCTATCATGCTACTATAAGACTAATACCGTATACATCGTATAATAGCGTATACATCAGCCATTTGACGCACACTGAAGAACATGGACCTGCCTCATGGTTTTCCAAGTTTCCCAGTCTTGCCTTTACATACCGGAATGGAATAAAGTCGTACTTTCAAAGGGAACATTTTAGTTTTAATCCACTTGTAAACGTTGTAATGACTTGAAATTTTTTATGTAATTCAATTCAATAATTTGGTATCATCGGGTTGATATGATGAACCAGCGCTGGATATTAAAATTCTGCAACTATCCTATTTCTAGTTACGTCGAAATAATGCTTAGCAAATTTCAGCAGTATGTCTTGTACTTTAAATGTTGTTCATTAGGTAGAGCTACCGGAAAAAATTAAGCGTGTGGTTCAGTTCTTTTAACTGTTGCTATCTCAGTTTTCTTGTGCTCTTTCTCAGACGGATAAGTTTGTGACGCACAAAACTTAAAAAATAGATAAAAAGCTAAGACTCAGTTTCTGAAAGAGTGTTCAAATGTAGCAAGAGATTAATCTACGATTAATTCAAAATACCGGCACGTGATTGGCTGAAATTAGCTTGACGTGAGATTAACATGAGATTAACATTTGATCGCTCTTCTAGAAACCGAGCGTAGGTTTCGTAAACCGGTACAATGTAACTCTTTATTTTTCCCCAGGTCGGTATCGTTCGTGCTAGTAACCACTGCCTGCTGCCTAGTCCTGCTTTCAGCCTGTTACGCCCTTACGGACGCCTGGCACACGTGGGGAGGAGGCCCCTTCCGTGCCCCCGGCCTCAACGCCATAGCCCTTTACGTCGGGCACTCCGTCTGTGCCCATCTCTTCCCCTTCCACTGGCGAGTGCCCCAAATGAGGACCCACGCCATGCATCTGGTGGAGGCAGCCTGGGGGACTGCCCTCTGGGTCATCATAGCACACGTGATGGCGCGGAAGAAGGTGTTCATTACTCTATGATTTGGTGTGTGTTATGCCGGCTTTACACGCTTGCCAAGTTTCAACAAGCGTCGACAAGTACAAGTGTGTAAAGAGGGCGTTTGGCTTGGCTTGCGTGATTTTGCAGACGCTTGTCGCCGATTCGTTTGGTGTCGGTTTTTGGACACAGATCAAAGGGCGCTTGCGGCAAGCGCTTGCGACGCGTTCACATGTTGGTGCGTGTTTGGTAGCTAATGTGATCACGCGACGAGCTCATGTGTCTTAAAAATGAGTGAATTAATGAGATTTTTATGAATATTCAGCATCAACCATCTTCGTGGTCGTCGAGCTTTCCTTGTTTTTATTTTAATTTTTTTGGATTTGTACATCAGTACGTTAAACTAAAAGCAATAGCCGACACAATTTCGGCGTCTGCCATGCTTGGATGTTCGTAGCACAATGACGCATTCACAAGCATGTAAACGACTTCCAAATGCCAAGCGAGATTTGTGGTCGCTTGGGGCTTGACGATGTTTGCCAAGCGTGTAAATCCACCATTAGGTGTTAGGTTTGCCCAGCTAGCACAATAACCCAAAGTAGGAAGCTGTAATAGTTCGCTGTGCATTTGATTTGATTTCGTCAGTTCATGTCACAGGGGAGGCTATAGGTATTTTATTTTATTGCAAAAAAAAACTAATTAGAACATGTTATACCTATGTTTATAGTGTAAAAACTACGTAGACCACAGCCAATTTTCCTACTACTGCCGAGGAGCACAATCGCCCACCCGAGACAGCAATCAGTACCATAAATAAACTGCTTTAAAAACAAACTTGATAAACATTTGGCAAGTGAACTAAGCAATAATAATAGCGTTTTAGGCAGCACAGGATAGTGCGATATTTAAATATTACGAGTAGCACACTTCGTCATAATACAGCTTTTTCTGCAAAGTTTGTTGCAGTGTTGTTGAAGAAGTTCGGCCTCTTTGTTATGATCAAATTCGATAAATAGTTTGACTTTGTAACGCTGTATCGAGTCCGAACCCGAGCTCAAAATAATAAGCTAAGCGAGTTTTTTATTAGTTATGTTGTATTTAAGTACCTACTAAAGTATGTTTTTAATTCCGTAGAATTCTGACAGTTATCATTTTTTGACATGTCAGAGATTAGAAACCTTTTTTGGCCGGGCACATTTTTCAACTTCAATACGAGTGTGAACATCTGAGTCTACACATTTAATTACTTAGTGAATGTATCCATTTTATAAAGTGTGGAGCTCCAAATTAAAAGAGAATTTAAGGCGAGTGACAATTGTGTCCCTTTTCACCACACAAACAGTAAAAAAGTACAAGTAATGAAAACACATTTTAATTAAAATATCTACTCATCATTAATACTAACATCACTATCTTCTTCATCATCATCATCGCTGACATGAATTATTAAGAGAGCTAACAGCGGCATACTTCACTTTTCTAAAAAGGTTTACGAAACCTTGAATTCGTAGGCAGTGATGCCAGCTAAAGAATAAAATAAAGTAATTAAAGTTAATTCGATATATTGTTCGTGATATTGAAATATATGTTATTTTTGTATTAGGTCACTTGAGTAAGTAAATATTTAGATTAACCTTTTTGTAGGTAAAACATAAAAAATACGTAGCATTTTATTTTTTATTGCCCTCAAATGGGTCAAATTTGTCCCTTTTTCAGTGGAGAACTTTTTCAGTAGCAACACTTATGAAATGTCAGAATTCTACGGAATAAAAAATCAGAGTATAGTAAGGTTGCATATTATGCCCTTTTGTGGCAGCTTTTAATAAATTCCAGCGCGTTAATTTCACCAAAATTTGTACTAGGTACGTAACTTTCCACTCTATCGGGTTAAGCATTTAGACGACTCCAAAGTGTCAAAATGTATTTGACAGTTCAGAGTTGGCTAAATCAGACAACCAGTGGAGGACTAACGTAATTGCACCCTTGGGGTCTTGCCCTACGCAGTTTTGTAATATTTTGACTCGTTATGAATCTGCTGTTTTGAATTAATTCTTGTGTTCAAAGAGGAGAACATTGTATCCTTCTATATTTACTCTTTAATGTAATTGCTTAAGTTATTATGTACTCCAGGGGTCTTATCTATATAGAAATACGATTCCTTAAAACTCTCCTGAACGGACGTTTAAATAGTCTGTAGGAGAGGGTAGGTACTACAGGCTATTTAAAATTCCGAGAAAAAGGTTCAATACGGAAACACATCATCATCAACACATTATGTCCCCACCAAGGGTATCTATCCTGGGGAAGGTATAGGCCATACTCCACCACTGGGCCCAAGTCCGGATTGGTGGAGGCTTGTAAGACTAGTGGCTAGTCTTACTGTCAGAAGTTTTCAAGCCGCCCTGAGGCCTGTAATTTGGCTCAGCAACTGCCATCTATCAACAGCAGCCGGCACCTACTACTTCACGTGCCTTGCGGAGCTCGGAAAAAGGAAAACTGCTCGGAAAAATGCCACTAGGGTTAGTCATAGACGGTCACCCATCCATGCACTGAACGCGCGCTATGTTGCTTAACATTCATGATCGTTTAAGATCTTTCAGGCAGCCTAGGCTACGAGCATTATTCGAACTTTCTTTGAAGGGTGTTTTAGAGGAATCGAGTTTTATAAATAAGACCGTAGTTATTTAAGGTTTGCCAGTATGCAGTTAAGACTGAGTTTCACGTAAATTGCATTATGTCTCAGTTGAATTATAGAGTTTCGTTGAAATTTATATTCTAGTCTTGTTTTGAGAATTACTATTTCAAAGCTACTAGTGCTTCAGTTAGTTAAACTTTAATATTTAAAAGTATTTAATAAGCATTTCTTTCCGTAATTGTATGTTTGCAGTTAAGAAATTAAAAACAGATTTTTACAATATTTTGTCGCTTTATTTAGCTCAAGGGTGACACAGTAAACACAGTAAATCCGTAATGTCATTGGAAAATAATAATAAAACAAACGATTCAACAAGGTCATGACTCAAAAGGTAACAGCGAATAGTTTTAACATATTTAAAACTATCATAAAATTACACTTTTTATAATTAACAATAGTGATAAAAAAACCAATCAAATTGGTTTTTTGAGGCATGTTCTAAACAATGATACTTACCTGTTTTTAAAATATCCTATCTCATTCAACTAGATAGTGACAGATGCATATTTAAGTAGGTACATATTTAAACCAATTTTGAACGCCAAAAGAAGTAGTCAAAACAATGTTAGCGCAATAAAAAATTGGATGTTTTAGCAAATAGAACATTTTTTTACTTACACAGTTTCTCGAGCTGTTAATCTACTGTTAACAGCTGTTAATCTACTGTTGACAGCTGTCAGTTGTTTTTTTGCATGCACTTTTGCAACTGGCAGCTGTTAACAATAGATTAACAGACTGTTAGCGTTCGAGAAACCCGGGGTAAATAATTACGAAGCGGTCAACATCGAACGATTTCTTCAATGCTTACGGTGGTTTGATATGGTTTACGGTATGATTTGAAAGTTATAAACTTACATACTGTCACTAAGCAATTAAAGTAGACGGAATATACAACATTACATTGATACAGGTAGGTACTACAACCAAGCGCTTGATCCAGTGCGATTACCTTTAACCTGTAGGTACAATTTTTTGTGGGCCGATGGGCTCACCATAACAATGGTTTTTTAATGTCCTTTCCAAGGTCATAACGCAACTGACTAATGCCCGGTCCCAATAACCTATAGTACCACCATCTTATCTGTTCAGTTGATAGCGGCGCTAGTGGAGAATTTAATAACATTATAAGAATTTACCTAGAAAAATGAGAATATTTAACCCGTCTTTCAATTTTTATGAAAATTATATCTATAAATCTTAGTAGGTAAGTGAATAAATAAAACAAAAAATGGGGAGCAGGATTTACAATTAATTAGTTGCCCACCTGAACAGATAACTGAGAGTTAGCCGTCAACGCGATATTGAAATGTTCCGTTTTCATTTTCTATTGAGTGGCCAACACTCGCGTTGACAGCTAACTGTCAGATATCTGTAGATAGGTTATTGGGACCGGGCACAAAAGGTGGTATCCGTTCGCTCAATGTTGATTATCTACAATAATCTTAGGTGTCATTGGAATATAACATTTTCAATATGCGTCGAGCGAACTTTGCTTGTCACCTAGAAAAGGTACAGTCGACAGCATGTCAACCTTCACATTTATTTGCAAAGTCGCCCGTAATGCAACGGAGTAGAGTGCATGGGTGTATACCATGATGTGCTGTCGACTGTACTCTATGATTTGGTGTGTGTTATGCCGGCTTTACACGCTTGCCAAGTTTCAACAAGCGTCGACAAGTACAAGTGTGTAAAGAGGGCGTTTGGCTTGGCTTGCGTGATTTTGCAGACGCTTGTCGCCGATTCGTTTGGTGTCGGTTTTTGGACACAGATCAAAGGGCGCTTGCGGCAAGCGCTTGCGACGCGTTCACATGTTGGTGCGTGTTTGGTAGCTAATGTGATCACGCGACGAGCTCATGTGTCTTAAAAATGAGTGAATTAATGAGATTTTTATGAATATTCAGCATCAACCATCTTCGTGGTCGTCGAGCTTTCCTTGTTTTTATTTTAATTTTTTTGGATTTGTACATCAGTACGTTAAACTAAAAGCAATAGCCGACACAATTTCGGCGTCTGCCATGCTTGGATGTTCGTAGCACAATGACGCATTCACAAGCATGTAAACGACTTCCAAATGCCAAGCGAGATTTGTGGTCGCTTGGGGCTTGACGATGTTTGCCAAGCGTGTAAATCCGCCGGGCACATTTTTCAACTTCAATACGAGTGTGAACATCTGAGTCTACACATTTAATTACTTAGTGAATGTATCCATTTTATAAAGTGTGGAGCTCCAAATTAAAAGAGAATTTAAGGCGAGTGACAATTGTGTCCCTTTTCACCACACAAACAGTAAAAAAGTACAAGTAATGAAAACACATTTTAATTAAAATATCTACTCATCATTAATACTAACATCACTATCTTCTTCATCATCATCATCGCTGACATGAATTATTAAGAGAGCTAACAGCGGCATACTTCACTTTTCTAAAAAGGTTTACGAAACCTTGAATTCGTAGGCAGTGATGCCAGCTAAAGAATAAAATAAAGTAATTAAAGTTAATTCGATATATTGTTCGTGATATTGAAATATATGTTATTTTTGTATTAGGTCACTTGAGTAAGTAAATATTTAGATTAACCTTTTTGTAGGTAAAACATAAAAAATACGTAGCATTTTATTTTTTATTGCCCTCAAATGGGTCAAATTTGTCCCTTTTTCAGTGGAGAACTTTTTCAGTAGCAACACTTATGAAATGTCAGAATTCTACGGAATAAAAAATCAGAGTATAGTAAGGTTGCATATTATGCCCTTTTGTGGCAGCTTTTAATAAATTCCAGCGCGTTAATTTCACCAAAATTTGTACTAGGTACGTAACTTTCCACTCTATCGGGTTAAGCATTTAGACGACTCCAAAGTGTCAAAATGTATTTGACAGTTCAGAGTTGGCTAAATCAGACAACCAGTGGAGGACTAACGTAATTGCACCCTTGGGGTCTTGCCCTACGCAGTTTTGTAATATTTTGACTCGTTATGAATCTGCTGTTTTGAATTAATTCTTGTGTTCAAAGAGGAGAACATTGTATCCTTCTATATTTACTCTTTAATGTAATTGCTTAAGTTATTATGTACTCCAGGGGTCTTATCTATATAGAAATACGATTCCTTAAAACTCTCCTGAACGGACGTTTAAATAGTCTGTAGGAGAGGGTAGGTACTACAGGCTATTTAAAATTCCGAGAAAAAGGTTCAATACGGAAACACATCATCATCAACACATTATGTCCCCACCAAGGGTATCTATCCTGGGGAAGGTATAGGCCATACTCCACCACTGGGCCCAAGTCCGGATTGGTGGAGGCTTGTAAGACTAGTGGCTAGTCTTACTGTCAGAAGTTTTCAAGCCGCCCTGAGGCCTGTAATTTGGCTCAGCAACTGCCATCTATCAACAGCAGCCGGCACCTACTACTTCACGTGCCTTGCGGAGCTCGGAAAAAGGAAAACTGCTCGGAAAAATGCCACTGGGGTTAGTCATAGACGGTCACCCATCCATGCACTGAACGCGCGCTATGTTGCTTAACATTCATGATCGTTTAAGATCTTTCAGGCAGCCTAGGCTACGAGCATTATTCGAACTTTCTTTGAAGGGTGTTTTAGAGGAATCGAGTTTTATAAATAAGACCGTAGTTATTTAAGGTTTGCCAGTATGCAGTTAAGACTGAGTTTCACGTAAATTGCATTATGTCTCAGTTGAATTATAGAGTTTCGTTGAAATTTATATTCTAGTCTTGTTTTGAGAATTACTATTTCAAAGCTACTAGTGCTTCAGTTAGTTAAACTTTAATATTTAAAAGTATTTAATAAGCATTTCTTTCCGTAATTGTATGTTTGCAGTTAAGAAATTAAAAACAGATTTTTACAATATTTTGTCGCTTTATTTAGCTCAAGGGTGACACAGTAAACACAGTAAATCCGTAATGTCATTGGAAAATAATAATAAAACAAACGATTCAACAAGGTCATGACTCAAAAGGTAACAGCGAATAGTTTTAACATATTTAAAACTATCATAAAATTACACTTTTTATAATTAACAATAGTGATAAAAAAACCAATCAAATTGGTTTTTTGAGGCATGTTCTAAACAATGATACTTACCTGTTTTTAAAATATCCTATCTCATTCAACTAGATAGTGACAGATGCATATTTAAGTAGGTACATATTTAAACCAATTTTGAACGCCAAAAGAAGTAGTCAAAACAATGTTAGCGCAATAAAAAATTGGATGTTTTAGCAAATAGAACATTTTTTTACTTACACAGTTTCTCGAGCTGTTAATCTACTGTTAACAGCTGTTAATCTACTGTTGACAGCTGTCAGTTGTTTTTTTGCATGCACTTTTGCAACTGGCAGCTGTTAACAATAGATTAACAGACTGTTAGCGTTCGAGAAACCCGGGGTAAATAATTACGAAGCGGTCAACATCGAACGATTTCTTCAATGCTTACGGTGGTTTGATATGGTTTACGGTATGATTTGAAAGTTATAAACTTACATACTGTCACTAAGCAATTAAAGTAGACGGAATATACAACATTACATTGATACAGGTAGGTACTACAACCAAGCGCTTGATCCAGTGCGATTACCTTTAACCTGTAGGTACAATTTTTTGTGGGCCGATGGGCTCACCATAACAATGGTTTTTTAATGTCCTTTCCAAGGTCATAACGCAACTGACTAATGCCCGGTCCCAATAACCTATAGTACCACCATCTTATCTGTTCAGTTGATAGCGGCGCTAGTGGAGAATTTAATAACATTATAAGAATTTACCTAGAAAAATGAGAATATTTAACCCGTCTTTCAATTTTTATGAAAATTATATCTATAAATCTTAGTAGGTAAGTGAATAAATAAAACAAAAAATGGGGAGCAGGATTTACAATTAATTAGTTGCCCACCTGAACAGATAACTGAGAGTTAGCCGTCAACGCGATATTGAAATGTTCCGTTTTCATTTTCTATTGAGTGGCCAACACTCGCGTTGACAGCTAACTGTCAGATATCTGTAGATAGGTTATTGGGACCGGGCACAAAAGGTGGTATCCGTTCGCTCAATGTTGATTATCTACAATAATCTTAGGTGTCATTGGAATATAACATTTTCAATATGCGTCGAGCGAACTTTGCTTGTCACCTAGAAAAGGTACAGTCGACAGCATGTCAACCTTCACATTTATTTGCAAAGTCGCCCGTAATGCAACGGAGTAGAGTGCATGGGTGTATACCATGATGTGCTGTCGACTGTACATACTCTCAACCATGAAGGGTGTATGTTTTGGCATTCGATAGAATTATGTACTATAATATAATCATCACGTGACGAGCCACGCTCTATAAACACGATACATATAACACTTTAGTTTATAATATATCAACTACCTACTTTCGTTAATTAATTTATATTTTATAAGTCGTTTTCAATAAAAATCACTCCTTTGTAGACGGTAAATGCCAAAGTAGGAATTCAATATTTCCACACGTTACAAATTAGTGTAAGTATACTAAACGTAACTAATAAAAAAGGATATCCACTTTTTCAATCGTCGTTTACTATAAGGTATTAATTATATGCTATCGAAGACACTTATTACATACTGGTAAAATCATTAGTAGACAGGCAGGCACACACTGCAGTTGCATGTAACATAATAAATCGTTCAATCTATATATTTAACTACGCGTAAAACTACTTTCTTAACTCTATAAATATAGAATTTAAAAGACCGGTAAACAGTTTACAATAGTGCCTTTTCATTAGAAAAAATATCTTAAAATAATTTATGTCTCATTAATTTAATATTACGATCCCTTGAGAACTAGGGATTAAATAGACGATATAGTAATTTTAATAGCGCTTCATAAATAGACACATTGCTTACAATCTAAATAGGAAGAACTTTATAAAAATATTTAATAACAATATAATTTTGTAAGTATTTATGAACACCAGAGTAATGATAGTAATACGACGTGACAATATAATATTGTATTAAGACGTGTCTGGCTGAATATACCTACTTTATCAAGTTGTATATAATATGTGTAAGTAGATTTATACTAGTTTATAGATTTGGACAGCTCATAACCTGCTCAGTCGTGACCTTGAAAATAACAATGGTTTCCTTTATTCTTATTTTCAAGGTTAGAACTGAAGAGGATCTAGATATAGGCTATAGCATAATTTATCTTTACATCGGGTTATATAAATACATTTGTACAGAAGAATCAGAAGTTACTCCATCAACACCAACAATTAGGATTAATAAGTACTCGAGCTCACTTTAAGTCACTCTAAAAAGAATTTAGGTAAATGGAATGTTTAGTATATTACCGCAGTATGTGTGTTAACGTGAAATGTAGACGAATGTGCGGTTGCGAACTTGTTCAAAGGAAATCAAGAATGGCAGGCACAGAAACACCTTAAGCCGGGTCCGCTGCACCATGTTAGGAGTTTCCCAACACCTAACATGTTGGGCCTCGCCTATAATAACATGTTAGGTGTTTGATAACACGCTAACATGGCGCAGCGGACCCGGCTTTAGAGAGGTACCTAATATTCGGGAAAAACCACAGCAAACTTCTCTTTGTCATCAAGTACCTCTCGGTTACCTACTCTAGGTAAATGAAAATTAATGCAATGGCAAGAAAGAAGTGGATTTAGCTTGAATAACATGCTGTCTCTATTTTATGTTATGACTTAACCTGAGTTGTAAATTTCAGTTTACATTAACGAAAGGAAAACGCATATTTGGCACCGCGAATTAACTATCTTGCACAACTCTACTGTAAAAACAGTGTTAGCCACACAAATTTAAACATATCAAAACGACGGTATTTTTTAATTTAAAGTTAAGTAAATCGATAATATCGTTAGTTAGTTAGTTTTGTTGAAGGCATGCCATCATTTGTACTTGTCGATATAGAGCACAGTGTAAACTGAACGTGGATCATACAGCTAATTGATTTAACCTGCTTGCCTGAGAGTCAAACGCAATTAAAATTATACAACACTGACAATGTTAAGTAAGCATTAGTAATATCTCGTTAATCAAAATAATGTATTCGATTCTTGGTAGATGTAGGTAACCGTTCGTAAGCCTGCTGGGCAAGGTACAGTGCCACCATCTCATCTGTTCAGTTGATAGCGGCGCTAGTGCAGAATTTCGTTGTAACATTTAAGAAATTTACATAGAAAAATGAGAAAATTTTGAATCCGTCCTTCAATTTTAATGATATTTATAATTCTTAGTAAGTGAATAAATAAAACAAAAAAATGGGGAACAGGATTTACAATTAATTAGTTAGTTACCATTTTGCCACCTGAACAGATAACTTGGTGGCGCTGTAGTTCAGTATTATATTTAACCTGTCAATGCCATATTGTCATGGTTACATTTGATTCGTGGTAGCCCCTCAGAGGCAGCTTCAAAGTTCCTAAAGAGACTAGACTTTACCGAAAACACTGGTCATACAAATCGGTGTTATACAGCGTTATATTCTTTCACCTAGCGTTTGTCTTAAAATACAAGATAAAAATCTCTAGGACGATACACATTTCACGTTATAAATGCAAATTCATGGAATTCAATTATTAAATAGGAAGACGCGCTTCTATAGCACACGTCTTAGGTACGTTATATTATTATGCTACCAATATTCCTGATTACACCGCACGACGATTGGTTAAATGTGTTAAACGAAAGATAAGACATCTTTATCGTAAATATTCAGAGTTCGACACACACCTTTGACAAGACGAGTTGGGGTGCTGTACCTACATAGGTTACACTACACTCAGCAGCGCGAACTACAACACATCGCACACTTGCAAGAACAACGTGATATTTCGAAGAAAACCATTTGTTATTGATAGAATTTTTTTAACGCGATTTTATTTACTCCGAAAACGCCGGAATAATGAGCAAAAGAGACACTGCATCACGTTATAGCGCTATCTCTTTCGGCAATTACTTTGAAACCTTAAAATAATGCTCTCATGAAATGTAACGTAATGGTTCCGAAATAGGTAACACGTTGTTCTTCCAAGTGTGCGACATATTCTCGTATCTGCTTCGTTTGCGAAAACATACATAGCTCTTCGCGATCTTAGTTGGGGTCTATCTACATTAGAACGGGCCACCGGTGCGGGTGCAACGATATAAACTTACGTAGACCTTAAAATATGGCTACAATACGAGCACAGAAAAGCACGGACATTGTATTGTACATATTCACTTCGTATTGGATTATTTCATTTGAGTTTGTATCGCTGCTGCACAGTACTGGCCCTTCGTAATATGGATTAAAATACCTTCAACGGTATGTGCTATGATCACGAATTTTCTCTTGAAGGTATGCACAAACACTCCTTTAAATATGTATTTTATATACGCAGCCGACATGTGGACAAAGTAAATCGTTGTGTTCAGTAGTGCGATCGAGAAAACTATCATGAAATCGATCTAGCCGCTCCGAGACCCAGCCATTTCTAATATTAATGTATGCTTTGGGTAACAATACAATATCTAAGGCTAATTGCACAATTTTATTTCTAAAAACAAACAAGCACAGAAAATCAAGACTTACACTTATGTAACGCTTCAACAGCGCAGTTAAAAAATATATTACGAGATTTCAAACAGCTCGCTTAAACGCTACATGATACTAACTAAGACCCCAGTACTATTTCCCTGTCATCGTCGTATCCCGTCTGCCAGGGCCTGCGTACACTACTCCGCTGGCCGAGGTCTGATCGGAGCAGTGTAGAGGCCTTAAGAGTCACCAGTGAGGATGAAATCTGTGCCATTCGATTAATTATAAAATGTCATATGCAGCCTAGAACCATGCTTTCTCTGGGTCGAGAATTTAAAGGCTGTAGCTCTGTTTTACAATCTATACGATTCCGATCGGCACGTCCGTCAGTTTGTCAATAACACAAAACTACGCCGCGTAGGATTTCAGATCCCCCAGTGACTCTTAGTATGTCGACGACTATACGGTGCACAATTAAATAAAAATTAATACCTAGTGTGGCACTTGACAGTAATACCGAAACGAAAGTTCGACAAATCGAGCACCACGATACCTAACACTAACGTATCTAGTGAGCAACCATTCTTATAAACGACACAGTCCGTCCTAAAGGCTCTATCCGAATCGCGTTTTGCGATATTATGTAAAAACATCCAAAATATTCATCTTATATTTTCTCCTTTTCTTTTAAATTTAATTTGCGGCGTTAGGGCTAAGTCTCGCCCTTATTTAGAGGGTCTTTGTAGGTACTTAAATTATACTACTGATGATACCAACTCTGTAATGAAAAGACCTCAGGACTTTTTCTGTAATATCCTGTATAATGCACGCTAAAGGACAGTGACGTTAGCTATACTTAAAAAATAATATATCTCAAATATTAGCAACGATTTCAACATACTGTGAGAATCATCACCATTCTATTATTCCTCACAGCCTCAGTATGATTTGCGATCAATCGCACGCCACATACCTTGCCCTGATCTGATGCCTGCCCATGCATTCAATATGAATCATGCACACTGTAGCTAAATGTCTAAAGGTTGGTCCAAACTGTTCGGAAACATCTGCATTTGAGAGTTCGGAAATTCACGAGTTTGTGAACTTTTTCACAAGTCAAGCTTCATGTATGAACGACACTTTAAGCCTTGTTTGGTCCAAGCAGATATTAAACAGGAGAACTTTTATCCTCTCTATTGTACAGATCTGCTTACACGAAGAAGCGAAAGATTAACAGTGTGATTTTATGAACTCTACAAGAGTACTTTTTTGAATTTCAGATTCGAAATTTTGAATTTCGATACCTTTTCTTTTTTTTTTAAGTTTCTGAACAAGAGCCTGTACCACACGCTTGCAGGTGCAATATATGGCGCTGTCTTACTCTCTTGAACTACCTAGAGATAAATAGACCGCAGCACGGCATGCATAGACCAACACTCATTTAACAAAACAAGGGACCAGAAGTGTGACACTCGATTGAGCAGCCAAAGAGCAAAGTTCCACTCTCGAAGATACGTTACTGGGTCCGGAGCACCGACTAAGGATCCCTAGGAGGCAGCTGGCATACAAAATTTCTTGCACTTGTCCCTTGATTTTCAGATATGCCAAAAAAAAATATTTTTTATAACACGAATAAAAACAGAACTTGGTATTGGCGCAAGTAAGTTTGCAGGAAAACTGCCTCGACTCGTTTCACCTTAACTCTACGGACATCGCGTCGAGCGCGGCCGATGACGTCACGGGATCAGTGCTGTGTGACGTCACTTCCGGCCGCCCCGCGTGACCAAGGCCTGGACAGCGGCCATTTGGCTCAACAGTTTTGCGTTGGTCTGTTCCAGCGACTCCATGCGCTTTCTGTAGTCGTTGTTCTCAGATAAAAGCAGCTCGACCTTCCTTTCCAATTGGTCCATGTATTCCTTCTTTTTGCGTCTGCTTTCTTGTGCTGATATCTGGAAAAGTGGAAACGAAATTGTAGGGGACGATGTCAGTACGAATACAGTGAGAAGGTTGGGCCAATAGGATGGTAATTATCCATAACGTACCATCCTGTGATGCGAATGCCCTGCTTTGATGGTGTAGGGACCAAAGTGGATAAATTGTAAGACGAGAATCGCTTGCTTGAATAGAACATAAGTAGATCAGAAGAAGAACGTCCGGCTCACCTTATTTTTGATTTTCCTCCGTATCTTCTTGAGCGATTTCTCCTCGGCCTTGGTGAGGGGAAGGCGCGTGGGCACCGGGTAGCCTTCCGCGAGTAGCGTGCGCTT
This sequence comes from Yponomeuta plumbellus, assembly GCA_947310845.1. Taxonomy (NCBI): domain Eukaryota; kingdom Metazoa; phylum Arthropoda; class Insecta; order Lepidoptera; family Yponomeutidae; genus Yponomeuta; species Yponomeuta plumbellus. The sequence continues at coordinate 7,846,044 of OX371192.1, read as the reverse complement.
TTCCTCCTCTGTCAGTATTAGCGTGCCCGTCGAGCCTTTCTGCAGAGCAGGAAGAGGAATATTGAGCCTTACGGTGGATTGTTAACTCTAACTCTTTGTACTCACAAAGAGTTGCTGATACACCATAATACTATTATTGATATGGTGTGATATGTATGTTGTGAATAGTAGCACTATCTGATAGTGCTAGGGCTATTACCTTCGCCAAAGATGAGATACATCAAATGAGAAACTACATACAAATCTGCGGATTAAGAGCAAATTTAAGAATTTTGGACAGTCTGGAGCAGGTAAGTTCTCTGCACTAGATAAGTAAAGTGACCACACATCCGCTAATATGATTTAAGAAAGATATGTAGAAATAGACATATCTTTATTGAGAAATACAATTTGCCATAGTGAATTATGAAGCCCTTGCTATCGAGCTAGGATAGCCTGTGCGTAAGGAGCAAGTGTCTTCCCTTAACTAAATGTTACAGTTAAGTGCAAATTAAAGCTAAACATATATGATTTAAAGCCCGATAGGGTATAAACTTAGTTAGTCAGACCAGAGATTAACGCACTAAGCCTCATATTTGAGCTATAGTACCTACTTACGAAAAAATTTGGTCTGATATACAAACAGGTGATAATCTTACCGGTTGACTGCTAATGAGCGGTGTGTTGATGGGCTGCCTCGAGGAGTGGTGCGACACGTAGAGGTGGGACCGCCTGGCAGGCGTGCTGGCGGCGGCGGCTGTCGGGGAGGCCTCGTGGGCTGGCGATAGGGCGCCTTCGCTATCCGACGAGGAGAGCGAAGAAGGCGGTGTCGGGGGCAGGTTGAAGCCTGGGAGGAGACGTGGGACATTAGATACTGAGTGAACGATGCTCGGTGTAAGAAGGTTGGTAGACTGTGGAGCAAGTCAAGGAGGTTTGAAGAAGACGTGGTGTGTCCGGGGCAGGTTGAAGCCTGGGAGGAGACGTGGGACATTATATACTGACTGATCCTGAGTGAACGATGCTCAGTTTAAGAAGGTTAGTAAACTGTGCGGAAAATGCTGTAACAAGAAGCTTCGAAGGTGACGTGGGCTATTAGAGATACATCTGTGATGTGGACCAGAGTGAACAATGCTCGATTGAAGGAGGCTGAAATCCTGGATCAAATGCTGTGTTGAGGAGCTGCGCAAAGTGGCAGATTGAAAACGGATCACCTTTGTTCTTGAAGCAGAAGTGCACTTGGCTAAACAGATTGATGGTGGACGCAGTCTAGATTGGTAGACTTCCAGAAGTAGACCGGCTTATTAAAAAGCATCAAATCTACCATTTTGTACAATTGCAGAGTTATTTTGCGCACATCCATATCCATCAATTTGACAGCATAAATTTAAACCACCATCCACAGGGGGTTACACCTTAGCGTTTTCCAGAGATTATGTCAGTCGTGACTCATGATAGCGGATTTTGATCTTAAGACAATGGTGTTCATGTAGAACATAATATCGTGGTATGTCCTGTAGAAAACTAGGTATTGGGATCTTGGAAAGCGGCATACTATGATTTCTGTTGTCGGGACACTTATTGAATTCATAAATTGTTCAAGGTACCTTTCCTACCTGAAGCGCCGGAGGAGGTGACTTTGATGGAAAGTTTGTTGGAGCCGACGAAGCGCGGCGAGGCGCTCAGCACCAGCTGCGGCACGCCGGCCGCACCAACCTTTTGCAGCACGGCCTGCGGCATGTGGATGGTCCCCGTCTGGAAAGGAGAGACAGTGCAACCTTAGTATTAGCAATCTTAAAGCATTTTCAGCAAGCTTTCTGTACAGACGCGTTTATGAAATACACGTTATTTGGTAAGCATTTCATAGTGTCAAGGAACTAAGAAAAGACTAAGTTTGAAGTTGTTTTGTCCTTTCTCCCCAAAATTATCAAATTTTGGAAGGGACACTTAGTTTTACTTGTGACGTGCAATAAGTCACAGTTTCTGTATTACTTTGAATAAAAAAATAAAGAAAAATATAAGTGGCCTTATTTTTAACAAATAGTTTAAAAAAACAACAATATTCACAGTCACACTGTGTAGAACGATACAAAGAGCTCATTAACTAGAGGCGACCAAAACAGGGACCGTCTTTCCGGTTCCCACTGGAGCCCGCCGCAACTTCATTTGTACGCGTAGCTTTACACTGATGGGTTTTTTGTTTCTAGCATATAGATGCTGGTGTTTTCCAAATGGAATCTGCATCAAAGGGGTTTTGAATAAAACGAAACGAGAAATTACAACTCGGCCAGTGCAATAACCGACAAGCCGTTCTTGGGCGTGTGTGAGAGCTGGAGGTCGTGCAGTTATTTGCGCTATTTAAATACCTATTCGCTTGTCAGGTTTAGAATTAAACTCTAGCAAGTTGTCAGGTAAGAGAAAAGTCAAAGAAAATAAGAAAAAGCTGAGCACAAACAAGACCAAAGAAAGAGCTGGCTAAGGAATGTAAATTGGGAAACGGCTCAAAATTGCGGCGTGATTTTTTGCAAAAGTTCTCTTTAGAGAGACGAGTGTGAGGCAAGAAAACCCGAAGCGGACCTGTTTAAGTTCACATTATCGAGATAATTAACCGAGGGCACTCGCGTGCTCGTTACCCCGAACATGTAGGTACTGCCATTTTATTTTGGTGAAAGTTGCCGAGTGGGTTCCGATCATTGGCTGAACCCGCGCGACCTTAGCTTTTCGGCAAATCATAGATGACCGCGAACCCCACATCGGATAATTGACAAGTGATGTGCCAAGCCCAACGGCTTGCATCATTGCGAACCAATCATTAAACTCTGTCTACATAAAGTCTTCATTATACCAACCGAGAACCAAACCATTTAGCTCGTTCGTCTAGACGTTTTAGAGACCAAGCGATTGTGAATTGAAATCTACGAGTATTTCTATGATTGAATGTGGCTTCGGAACTTTAGAACCTTCGCGGTATTAGGTACAGCCTTCTCGTAGGGAAGGGATATCACCCGTGTAGTGCATTAAATTCATAAGATACTGCCGATTCGAAAGCCTGCTATCGCACTTCGTTGATATACATGAGGTCTACAATGTTCTTACTGGAAAAAAGTATCAGGTCGCTGGAATTGAAACTGCAAATAAATGAATGAATGAATGAAAAATTCTTTATTGCACAATAAACAGTGTTCTGTACAAGGGCGAGCTTAATACTATAAAGTATTTTCTACCAGCTAACCATGGGTGATGTGGAAAGAGTAAAGGGTAGTGCTATAGAGGTCATAAATAAATGGAATTCAACCCGCAGATTAGTGGATGACGTAGTCAAGCTGTGCAGCGCAACAGGACACTTTTAACAACCAATGCTGCTATTGATATTCCAAAAAACGGCACAGTAAAATTTTCTTGTAGATATGAAATTAGTTTGTGCATCACAGAAATACATATATTCTCGAAGATTTTTTTTACACGTAAAATGTAATTTTTTTTAAACGTAAAAAAAATTAATTTTAGTGTCTTAAGAATTTCTAATTTTACTCTTTACTCGTGCTCTTGCCTAGTTCCATAATTCGTATCAGAAATCAGAAATTTATTTTAACGTAAAGAATTTACATTCTGCTTGTTGTATTTCAATGTACTTACCTATAATGCTAATGCTAGCCGCTTGCCTGCCAGCCGTACAATTAATGAACGGGATAAGTTTTAAAAAATCACTGCGTCGACTTAAGAATTTTCATAGCTCTATGAGATTACAGGCCTGAACATTTGAAATTAACTTTAACTAGATAACTAGCACACGTTCCTAGACCGTTTCAGGGTCAAGAGAGTCAGGCAAATACACAACGAAGTAATCATTAGTGGATCGGTTTTCGCTTTAATTATTACAAAGGCCTTAAAAACGGGTTACATCGAGCGAGTACCCAGAACTGGCCGCGCTGTGATTGGGCCAAGCGTCTCGGTTCCTTGGACCCACTATGAAAACCAGAAGCATGAATGTTCTCTCACCGTGTGGTCGATGACGTAGTCAAGCTGCGCAACGGAGGCTCCGGGCGTGGGCGAGGGGGGGCACGAGGAGGTGGGGGAGTCGGGCTCTGACTTCGGTTCCTCCTTGACTGGCTGCGAGCATGTGGACCGCCGCCGGCTCCACGCGCTGGCGGGGATCGTTGGATAGCACTCGTCTTCCATGTCTGCAGGAAGAGGAGAAGAGTTAGTTGGAAATGGGACCGTTTTCTTAGAACTACGGCTGATCCAGACCCCCTAACATGGCAGGCGTAGACTCGATTTTCGTCTGAGCTCGTCCGAGAATCATACTTACTTGATTCACGAGTCAATACGATAAAGTAGTCAATACAAAAAGTAATATCTCTACTGTTAGATATGTTAGGTGGGCATGTGAGGTAGGTTCTAATATCGGCAAGTTCCATGTTCACGAGTAGATATCACCAAGGCATAAAAGTTTTCTTAAATTTTTGTTCGTTCTTTGCAAGACCGTGTCGTTATAGTTACTCTATTTGGCCATCATATTTTCAGATTTAGATTCAAATTTCTTTATTGCAATAATCATGTGTCATTACAGTTCTTATAATGTAAATCAAGAGGTACATGACATCCTGTAAGGGCACTACAATATAACTTAATTAATTCCTTAATTGCTGGCTTACAACTATCTATTACTAATATTATTTTAATTTTATATATTTTCTTTTCTATTGTGTACATTTAACATTTAGCATTGAAAAATTCTTGAAGAGAATAGTTATAGCTGCTGCACACTATGCCGGCGGCACAGCCGGCGGTATTTTGCCGCGCGGGTATGCCGCCGGCATGTTTAGGCCGCCGGCACTTGCCGCTGGCTGCCGCAGAGCATCATTGGCATCATTTTCTAGTTGTGCACTACACTTTTAATCGAATGCCGGGAACAAACTGCGCCGGCTTGCCGTGTAACCCGCCGCCGGCACGACCCGCCGGCCTGCCGGCGGCTCGGCTCGGCTTGTCGCCGGTAATGCCGCACACTATGCCGCGCACTGCCGCCGGCATATTGTGTATAGGAGCCATAACATTTCAGGCCCAAGTACTTATTGAGGGTTATTTTAAATAAATTATCAGCATTACGAGTATTCTAATTACCCTAACTTCGAGAGTTTCTATCTGTTTACTTGGAGTCTAGGTTAGAGTCCAGGCTCCTACTCCATAATGTAGAAAAGTCAGTTATATGAATATTATGAATAACCAATCAATCAGGGTTGTGCGTACAGATTACCCGCGTGCGTGCGAGATGCTTCCCCTTATAAACAATTATGCGCGGCGCGCACGCAACCGCTTAGGAAACCGCGGAGGAAGTCGGTGTTTAGTTTCACACCTTATGAGGTGGTTACTGCATTACATTAGTGAGCTATTAATGGTTCAGTCACCTCCGAAAATGCGGTGATGGCACCGTGGTTAGACAAGTGCTTTATATTCGGTAAGGTTCTGGGTTCAAATATCGGCACATAGGTACCAAAACACTGACAAACACCGTTTCATGATCTGCTGCAGTCAGGATTTACTCCTTATTTCTGCGCAACGGTTAAAGGTCCGAATATTAAAAAATTTAATGTAATTTTACTTTTTACCTTTTGTTTTGTATTAGCCCACAAGAGCACTTTGTATGCCTTTTTACTGTTTTTTTATTGTCTCTATATTCTAGTTTGGGATCAGGTCAAGTGATTGTGTCGTGTGGGAGTTATTATTATTATTATTGGACTCATGTTGAAAAACAGAGCTATTTATATCGGTTAATCCTCTAAGAATTTTGCTGTTCACGTCAATTTCAATAATACGAGTATTATTATCCGCTGGATTATTTCATCGCCTTAAGTTTTATTCCGCAAGAAAGTACCACTACGACGACAAATGTTTCCACAATTATGTATTAATTTTTTTTAAGGCAAGTGTCCAAACATCCAAATAAATATTAGTGTTAAGTCCAGTTTGCGTTGTTTTTTTATTTAGTTGATGAATAATAATAAACACTTTCTTGACGCCCAGTTACTAATTGCTTTAAAATAGATTACTTGACTGCGATAACAATTGAGAAGATTTATTGACTCATTGTAGGATCGTTAATTAAACAAAGGATCTCCAATCAGCTTGTTAATAGTAAATAGAATAATTACTAGCTAGCAGATGCGTTCATAATGCCTGCGAAATTAATCAAGCTTGATCTGACGCGTCCTAGGAGATTGGTATGTCCGTAAGTTTGAAAATGATCTCACCTTTGAAATCAGTTTTGAAGAAAATATTAGCATGCCATTACCCAAACCATTTTGGGTATTTTACTAGGGGAAAAACCCCCGGGTGATTACCCATGCCCCATCTCTAGTAGGTGTTGATGAAAACACCTACTAGAGATGGGGCATGTTTAAGTCAATTTGAGTGACGTTAGTTTCACTCGGCGTTGTTCGATGAGACGAGTCATGAATGCTTGTGAGTCAACATTCAACAGTTTATCTGCGAATTCCTTTCACCCAAATGGGAGAGGCACCGCGTGCGCAGAATAGCGATGATTGAATTAGCAAAGTGCTAATTCATAATATACTCATATTATGAGTTTTCAAGTGTATCGGTAAGTAGACAATAGTACATTGTTCACCGAGAGGAGAAAGTGACCGATTACCGTCGAGGACCGTTTGAAGCCCGAGCCGTAGGCGAGGGCTTTAAAAACACCTGAGATCGGGAATCGCATACTACACCTACAAGGAAAATAAAAAACAGAATCTTCACTAATTGAAATTTATATTGAAATTGTTGCTAGTGGCCAGTGTCATTTTGCGAACTTGGAGATAAAAACTCACTGTAAAAACTTTTTGGCTTTTGATATTTAGGTTAAGGCGCATAGTCTTACCCAAAATTAAAAAAGAAAAACCACGTAAGAAATGGATTTTCATACACTTTTCTCTCCCGCTCAGATGCGTTTTCTCCCTGCATATTTGTTCGATATGCAATGACGTACTTTCTACCGTAAATTTGATAAAGTATCAAGGTACTTTCCAAGCAGGTGTAGTATAAAAGCTTATTATTAGTAACAGACAATAGATTTCTAAATTCTGTCTGTCCTGGGCCTCAATTCTGTTAGTACATTAAGGTTCGATGACAGTTACACGGTCGGGTCACGTGACGTGTTTTTTCATGCCATTGATTGCTTGATTTCTCGATTGCATAGACTTGAAGCGGCAATGAAACTAAATCGCCATGTTCAGTTGCCATCGCCATGCAGTTGTCATTGTACTACAATGCATTAACAGAATCTAGGCCCTGGTGTACCTACAATAAAGAATATTCTATCTATCTAACCATACCTACAGCAGAGAGTTTATGTAATAGAAACAACATTGTAATTTCAACAAATAAAAAACAGCCACACGTAAAAAAATGTGAATTTTTAGGGAACACTATTTAACATGCAGTTTATTGACAGCTACAAATCACATCACACTAATATTATAAACGTGAAAGTTTGTGTGTGTGTTTATATGTTTGTCAGTCTTTAGCGCTGAAACGGCTGGACGGATTTTAATAAAATTTGGTATGGAGTTAGCCGATACCCTGGATTAAAACATAGGCTACGTTTTACCGCGGGCAAATATCTTATTCCTACGGGAAAATCTTATTCCTACGGGAAAATCGATGAACCGCGGGTAACACCGCGGGGCACAGTTAGTAGAATATACATTCTAGAGTCACTCTAGCAAGTACTATAATGTGATAACACAAGCTATTATTTAGCTGTTGTGCTAATAATAGAGGATAGTGATTCCTTGGATAGTTATTCAACGACAATTAAATTGACAGAAAAAACAGAGTATTGTTGTTGCGTTGTAGACTACCAAATAGAAGCAAATAACAACTACTGTCAACGCTTATATCGTACAATTGATAAACTATTGTGTGTGTTGGGCCAGATGTAACCGCTCATCTCAGCTTAGGCTTCGTGCTAACGTATCAAAATCATCCTCAAATCAAAGTCCAGATAAGTCGGTACCCCTGTACGTGTTATTGAGTGCGTTTATTTTATCGCTCGCCATCTCGGAATGTGAAAATCACGCGTCACATCTGCGATATCTGCGGAGGAGGCTTTGGATCAGAAATTATGTGCTGAACATGAATTTGGCTCAGATAATAAGTTGTTATTTGTGATGCGGCCGACGGAATTTCAGATAACACAATTGTTATGTCATTATTGGTGTTATCTTTTAATTGTAGTAGTAACACCTAAATTTAGCATGAATTCAACATTTCTGATGAATATAAAATACTCGTATGACAATTGTTCGGGATTTTACACTTGGTTGCATATTAAGCTGGTTCAAGTTGTTTGTATTATTAATTACTTTTCTCCTTGAGTTTTGCCGGACCTTTCCCAGCGAAAAACAATTTAATTTTTTCTCAGTTTTTCTCGCGACTTTTTATATGATTACTGTTAATAAATAAGTCCCAACTAATATAATATTTAAATAACCTTATTTGATTAATTGCATTTTCAAATGAATCGCTCGTAGCCTGGGCTGCCTGAGTGATCTTAAACGATCACTAAGGTTAAGCAACGTACGGCGCGTTCAGTCCATGGATGGGTCTCCACCTCCACCAATCCGGACTTGGCCCCCGTGGTGGAGTATACCTTCCTCAGGGAAGAGACCCGTGCCCCTTGGTGGGGACATAATGGGTTGATGATGATGATGATTTTCAAATGTGGTATGTAAATATATTTGGATACCAATAAATAGATCCTGAAGGAACTTGAACCAATATTGTAATAACTTATGTATATACACATCAATCAATCAATCCGGACTAGGCCCCCGTGGAGAATGGCCTATACTTTCCTCAGGGAAGAGACCCGCGTCCCTAGGCGGGGACATAATAGGTTGATGATGATAGGTACACATAATTATTATGTAGTGTAGTCCCGTGATCTGATAAATTAACGATTTTATTCCGGCAAAAATTAATAAACAATGATTTTACTTCACTTGAACATATCATCGGCGGCAATTCAACAAAGTGCAGTATCCATGACTAGTTAAAACGATTAAGTAAATATTGAATATGTCGCAGTGCACGCAAAATACCATAAAAGCGCTGAGCATATCATTACGAGCGTGGCATTTAGTTATTTTAAAAACCATAATGGCTTTATGATTGCATCAGGGTCGGTTCAGTTAAAGGTCTGTTCAGAGGGGTTTTATGTTTCTATTTTTGTCTGGTATGAATCATAAACCATTTCTACGTAGGTCTCTACTGGCTTACAAGTTTTCAATGCACTAGTTTTTAGGATTCCGCACCCAAAATTTACCAAAAGGGACTTTATTTACATGCCTACAACGTATGTCTGTTCTTCTGGCCATCTTCTTTAAAAAGAGCTTTAAATAGCTATAGTTTGGTGTAGGGCCAGAAGCAATGTATGTGCCTGTATGTAAATGTTTATGTTTATAGCTATACTTAGTATGGTCTACATGAAATCAAACCGTTGATGTTTGTCGTTAAAATGACAATGTCTATCTTGTTAATAATGAATTACGTACTCTTCGTAACTACATAATTCATTCATTAATTCAAGAAATATCAACCCTTGATTGATTTGAGTTTGATACTGAAAAAAAAAAATGTTTACAGGTAGACTAAACCTGACTGAAACAAAAACTAGTGTAAAAATTTGACACTATAATTAGGGGCTGATATGTATTTGTATTTTAATTTGTATGAATTAAAACTTGTTTTTTCTCTAAGATATAACACAAATTTTATAATTATTAAAATATCAACCCTTATTTATATTTTTTTTTATATATCTATTAAATATTATATAGTAAAAAAAACAACCAAGTCTGAGTATTCCTATTCATGGGACCAAACTGAATGATACACATTTTGCTTAAGACGTAATATTTTTGTGTATTGTAATTTAGGTTTATCATATAATCCCCCCCTCCCCCGCCCCTCCTTTAGGTCTAGGTTAATGTTTTCCCGTATGATTATGTAAGTTTATTATATCTCATATCTATTTATTTGTTCTTGCACTACCTGTCGCCAGTCTCTTAAAAGTCAAAGGTTTGCTGGAAGAGAATGCTTCCTGTATTAAGCACGCCCATGTACAAATATTGGTGTAATAAAGAATTTTAATAATAATATTATGCGTTGGTACGGAATCTTCGGTGCTCGAGTCCGACTCGCACTTAGCCAGTATTTATGTGACAGTACTTTTCGCTTTTACGATGGCTATTATAATTATATGACGTGAGTTGACGTGACCGTATGACGTATGTAATGACAGAGTCATCCGATTGCGTTTCAGAAAAAGGAACTTTATGTTGTATTAAATGTCTTTTGTAAATTAATAAATGAAATGAAAACATAGTTATACCTTTACCGTCTGAAAAGGCCCTAAAGGGCTAGATTGCTTCAGTAAATATTGTGGTTTTGTGCAGGGGCTGTGTTAGTCAATGTCGTTCGTTGCTACATTACCGCCTAATGACTGTGACGCCTGGGAATATTACACGCACAGAGAGCAATGATTTCGCGACGATATCAACTTCTCTTTGACGGATTCTAAAGTAACTTTCTGCAACTACGCTCTGCATTGGCGTATACCGCGAATACGGGGTTATTTTAAAAAATGAAATTTCCAACAACTTTGGTTCTACGACTTTTGAAGAGTTTTTGTTCTTTTGTTCTTTCTATTTTAAGTCTGGGTTCTTCAAGTGCACAGATTTGTATGGGACTTATTGCGCTGTGCGAGCGAAAACTTGGAAGAAAAGTACGGTTTTTAATTTTACAGAAATACAAATCCTATGAATAGAATTTTGACGACCGACGTCACTAACACATTTAGTGACAGTTATTTTGGTATATTTTTGTTATCCAAAACTCAGTAGGGTGTAGCTCAAATTAAATCATACCAAGTGCTAATTTAGACTCATGTTCGCGATTTCGTTTGGTGCTATAAAGATAAAAAACATAAAAATAATTATGAATGGCCCCACAACATGATTGAAAAGTTTTTTTTATTCAGATTTTAAATACTAACAATTAGAGAGTAAAATTTATTTTAAAACACCTGATTTAAAACATCGGAAAAGGGTTGTCAATAAGGGTTGTATTTTAGTGTAAACCTTAAACTTTTTCCGCTTTGTCGAGGCGCTTTCAAGGCCTGGATATTCTATGCATATGAATGCAGGGCAAAAATTTACAGACACTGGTAGAGTGCGCGAAGCCTGAAATAATTAAATTACATAAAAAAAAAAATAAAAAAAAAAAAAAAACTCACGCCCGTTATCCCCGAAGGGGTAGGCAGAGGCACCAGTCTCTAGAACTAGTCCAGTCCTACATAAAAAAATATATAAAAAATATAGAAATCTGGGACAAGCTCATAGAAAAAGTTTTTGGCAAACAGAATCTCTATTGGGGTGTCTTAGGAATTGCGCATAATAACTCTGAAAGGCGATCCAAATACCAATGTATGCAATAACCTAACATCCTGGCGTTCTGGAGTAATCACACTATCTGGCTCCCTCCGTTCCTACGTTAAAGACTAAAAGGGTGCAAGAAACTAAAAACAATTGTATCATCGGAATAACAAAGACGTGTTAAGTGACAAATATGTATCTAAAATTCAGTACTCCATAACATGTATAGCATTAGCGGTAATGACTGTCAATGACACACTTTGCACTAGTATGTTTAATGACTCGCGGTGCTAATACACAGATAAACAAGTAAGTTAACTTACTTAGTAGTAAAGTTTACGTAAATAAATGCTCGGGATTGGACCCGTCAAATTTAATTAGACGTTATTGATCTCCTACTGATGATGATATCATCTTAGTCCGACGACGGCGACTTCACGGGTCCCCGTAAGAAGTAGAAATGGGCAGGCCCTCTATGCCGTAGACAAGACAAAATATGGGGTGTGAAAGTACTAGTTTGGAGGCCAGAGATATGGGCGCAGAAGTGTGGACAGGCAACCAACGAGATGGACTGATGATCTGGTCAAAGAAGCAGGAAAAGACTAGATCCGAAAAGCCCAAGACCGAAATGAATGGCATGCACTAGGAGTTCATATGTTGAGTAAAATCATTAATTTTACTGGATATGTTAGAAATTTTGTTATACTTTGTATGAATATACAGAAGCGTGTCCTCTACCTCAATCGATCCAAATCTGATCTTTGGCGTGGATGCGACAAAGTTGCGTGTAATAAGGGGCATGTTTTAGTTTTCATTACGCACTCCGTGATAAAGTTGTCCACGTGCTCTGTACTTGACACGTGGCGTGGACTCTGCTAGGGCAGAGCTACACTTACTATGTTAATGGTCTACAATTGTGCACTGAGTTTATTTTAGATTAAAATTTGTTACTAATGTGCTGAAAAGGGGAGTCTTAGTTCATCGAGTAGTCTATCAAAGTCGGCCGAGAGTCGGCCATAGTAAGCCCTACGCTAAGTTCCCAAGTTTTTTTTATTTTCATTAAATGACTCAAGATTGCAAACTACAAATGAGACAGAGAATTTCATCATCATTTGCATCAATTCCATTTGCTCAAAAATCAACAAATGAACTTATGTTAATGTTTCATGAAATATTTATTTTGTATACAATATAATTAGTGTCCCTTTCAAATCCCTTACTATATTGTGCACCCAGTAACCTCAATCGGCGCTGTTATCTACTTCAAGTATGAAATCCGGTTACCCATGCAACTCGTGTTATGTGGTACGCTATGCAGCCAACTACATATTGCAATAACATTGAAGGAGTTAGGTATTTCGAGCCTAGGTGCATTGAAGGACGTTCGGACAAGACGGCTATTCTTCTGAGCAGGTTTTTTTTATCGTCGAGGCTGCATTACACAAAGAATATAAAATAAATCAGATATATGAAAATCTCGTGTCACAGCGTGTTATTGAACTTCTTCGAAACTGCTTCCCCGATTTTTATGATCTTTTGTGTAGGTATGACTACACAAAAAAGCATAAAAATTACCTATTTCGTGGGTTTGTGAATAGGTGGTAGGCTAATTAATATGGCAAAACAGCGTTTGCGCGGTCAGCTGGTATCTAATATAAATATATTATTTGTGTAATGTCTTCAATTTATGGACTTTTTTTCGAGTTGTGTGAACGTTGCATTAATACCACTTCAACGCTGTCATAGAGTTGCGGAAATCGTACAATGTGAAAACACACATTCCGGATAAGGATGATACCCTATTATTAATTTAGCAGATATATTTTTCAAATAATCCACATTATTTTATAAATTGTTGTTGACACAGAGGACTTGATACTCAACGCGGAACAGTTCAAATGCTTATAAAGTCAGAGGAATATTTCACGGTACATGATTTCAGCACGTTTTGAGGACACAATAGAATGGAATAACCAGGAAGAAACAGAATACCTATTTTGCAGATAGCATGTTATAGCTGCGAAAGACCACTCTTAGCGATAAGACTGCCGTCTGTAGTCATCGTATTAGTAGGATTAAGAACTTGATTGCAAATCTTAATTTCACCTATTGCAGTTCATTGGAAGTATCAGTTCATTAGAAGATATTTTCATCAAACGCTACATTTATTTAATTAATTAATTTAATGAAAGTATGATCAATAAATAAATGACCTTCTGTTTAGAATACATGTTTCTCAATCTAATATCTTTAAACGAGCAATTCTTGTACCTATATTTGTTTATAATAAGAATCTCGGAAACGGTTCAAACGATTTTCATGAAATTTAGTATGCAAGGGGTTTCGGGGGTGATTAGTCGATTTAGGTAGGTTTCATTTTTACAAAACGTCGTTTCAACCGTGTTTTTAGGCAAATAAATAACTGCTACACTATAAGAAGGTAATTTTCGCAACAATATGTCAGATTGCAGTAGCTCAAGTGGGAAGTAAGACGATACCGTGACCGATAACAAGGATGTGGTAACTCCACCGAGGCGAGGCCGAAGGCCGAGCTCCATTCAGTACCAGGTCGAAGGCTGAGACCAAGAAACAATGCAAAATCCAGATGGGACAAACTTTCGAGGCCGAAGGCCGAGTCGCGAAGCGAGCACGAAAAACTTTGATAAGACAAACCGAGGACGAGGAACTCCACCGAGGCCAAAGGCTGAGCTCCATCCAGTAACAGGTCAGGTTCCGGTGTAAAAGAAACAATGCAAAATCCAGATGGCACAAACTTGCGGGTCCGAAGGCCGAGCGATAGAACTCAGTTCAGGCCAAGGCTGAAAGCCAAGACGTCCCGTGTTCCGGCGTAAAATTAACAATGAAAAGCCGGATGCGACATATTTGCGAGGCCTCAAGCTCCGCGAAGCGGGCGGGCGAGAGAAACCTCGCTGAGGCTCCGTTGAGGCTGAGGCTGAAGGGCGAGACCAAACATGTTCCCGTGCGTCAAATCTCAATCAAAAGTGCCTAGCGAGGCCCTAGGGCCGACTGCAACGGAGAGTGAAACTCGGAGCGGCTGGGGGTTGGCGCGTGAAAGCGTGCAGGCGTGTGTCCCTTAGTCTGAGTGTAATTTCCAAAAAACACGATTTATCAAAAAAATACCGAGCAAAGCTCGGTCATCCAGGTACTTAATATTAAACGTGCTGAATTTACAAGAGTGAAGTGGGTTTTGTAACAATATCCCGTATTTTACAGGTCAAGTGCAACCTCTGTCTAAAAATTTAGTGACAATAGTGATTATCTGGACCGGCGAGTGCGATTGATCGTGACATCGTACATGATGATGTGCTCGCGCAACAATAGCCTAGCGTCAGCTTGGACCAACAATAGGGATCTAGCTATGTACTAGTCAGTGTGTCAGTCAGTGTGTCTTACCTGTTATGACCTACGGAGCCGAGACATGGACACTCACGAAAGGGTTGGTCCACCAGTTTAAAGTCGCTCAGCGAGCTATGGAGAGAGCTATGCTCGGAGTTTCTCTGAAGGATAGAATTCGTAACGAATACATCCGACAGAGAACCAAAGTTATCGACATAGCTCAGAGAATTAGCAAGCTGAAGTGGCAGTGGGCTGGCCATATTTCGCGAAGAACCGACAACCGCTGGGGTAAACGTGTTCTTGAGTGGAGACCGCGACTCGGCAAACGTAGTGTAGGACGCCCTCTAACCAGGTGGGATGACGATCTGCGAAGGACTGCAGGCAGATGCTGGATGCGGCAAGCTGAAGACAGGGCGCTATGGCGCTCATTAGGGGAGGGCTATGTCCAGCAGTGGACTAATATAGCCTGATGATGATGATGATGTACTAGTCGACATCACACATCAGCTTTTAGGTGTATGCACTCTACTCAATTCTACGCAGAAACAAAAATGTATAAGTTGATGGAGATACCGATTCTAGAGATGGATAGATAATGAACACTTTGAGAGAACAATGTGAGATTTCTTAGTTATTTCTAAATTATGTATAAATCACTTTATTGTACATAAAAAAGAAATTACATAGGTATTCCTTAACTTAGGTTAAGCGGCGTACAGACGCCGGCCTTATCACTAAAAGTAATCTGTTCCAGACAACTTGCCTTCAATAGAATAACCAAATTACCCAATACTCGACTAATTGTTTGCCATTTTGTTCTATTTTGTTCAATCACACCTTTGGTTTTACCACTTTTCATAATTTTTGTTCAATCATTTACATTGTATAAAATTTATATAAGTTCGCGGGTTTTCTACTTCGTAGCGGTGTTGTCTAATAGATAGATGTATAACATATTCTACGAGGGACAATGATTTACGAAATTGCTGATAACATTGCTATAAAAATGTTAAGGTAAATTTATTGTATCTTGTTTACGTAGATACCCTATCTACCTACCTTCTACTACCTTCCGATAACCAAAGAGGGTTTGCAACCAAATTAGTTATACCCTTTAATTATTGAAATTAGTACTTAGCACAAATTATGCTAATATCACATTACACTACGTGCGTTACGGTGCGAACGACATCCATTTACGTCAGTTTGTCATGTTGCTCAAAACGTGAAAATTATTCATGAAACACTTTAGCAAAGATGTAACTGTGAAATGTTTTGAATCGGAATCGAATATATTTTATTTCAGTCACAGTCTGGACAGGACAACCATCCACGGTATTGTTTTATTCGCGCTGGGGATGAACGGTAACAGTTAGGCCCTTTCTCCTCTGCTCCGGTCCGGCGTCGGAACCGGAATCAGTCATGAGAATAATATCGGATGCCGGATTATGCTTCTCCACTTCATCCGACTATAATCGGCAATGGACGTGACGCTTTATTAAAATTCCTCGGTTTTTCTATTCGAGGCAGTGGACGTTTTCCACAAATTCTATCAATGTAAATAGTATGGGAACATTTTTGGGTTGTATGCGCGGTGCAAAAACGTGTATTGTTTTTGTACGTCTATCACTTCGGGCCGGTAAAATACCGTTCCGATCTAGCAAATTATCGGACCGTTAAAAACCGGATGCCGGAGTAGTGGAGAAGTTATTAGTATTCTTGTGTGTTTCTAAATCGGATCGGTAATTAACGTTTGCCGCACCGGAGCAGTGGAGAAAGGCCCTTACTGTTTTATTAGTCAGAAAGATGATTGTGTGTGTGACTTGCAACGGACATAAAACTATAGTCGATATTGTTTCCAGTATCAGGTGGAGACATAATTATATTAGAATCTAGAGACTATAATAGAGACTGCTTTATATCGGATGCCACCAACACCATTATCAACCCATTATGTCCCCACCGAGGGGCAGGGGTATCTTCCCTGAGGAAAGTAAAGGCCAAACTCCACCACGGGGGCCAAGTCCGTATTGGTGGAGAGTTCGGATTGGTGGCCACCAACATAAAATTCGGAATGTCTCGTAGCCCCGGAGAATCGTTCTTAGCCCCGGCCGAGTGAGAGATAATAAATGATCACGAAGGTTAAGCAACACGCGCGTTCGGTGCATGGATGGGTGATCGTCTACGACTAACGCTAGTGGCATTTTTCCCAGCGGTTCCGTGGTTTGCAAGGCACGTTAAGCAGTCGATAGATGGCAGTCGGCAAGCCAAGTCAGAGGCCTTAAGCTAAGCGTCCACCGCAACGGAATCGGAGCGTCCGCACTGTACGGGCCGTCGGTATTTACAAAATGCCGAAAGGGTGCGTCTACTGCATTCGGATTTGCCGTCGGCAGTATCGGTATTTTCAAAGCAATCGAGTTCGCTTGTGCACGTGTGTTCGCAATGGAGAATAGTGACGAGGATATTGTTGTCATTAGTAACTAGTACTAACTAACTAACAAACAACTGTTGTTTGTTATCAGCTGAGGAGGAGAAAAGCAAAAGGAAACGCAAGGTGGGTTCATAAAATAATCTCAAAAAGACTTATGTTTGGAGAATTTCATACATTATATTATGATTTGTTAGAAGATGAAAATAGATATTTTGTGTACATTCATATGTCTCGAACAAAATTCTTTCAACTTCACTATATTCTCGAACCGCACCTAAGTAGGCAAGACACGAATTTTAGAAAGGCGATTGGAACAAAGGAAAGGCTTTTATTTTGTTTAAGATAAGTTTTTGCAATCTATAATAATAAGAGAAAAAGTAATTGTAAGACAAATGCTACATTTCATTTCCATACAGGCACACTACGTTTCCTGGTAACAGCTCATAATGAATAATGCCCTTCTAATCCAATAAACCTATACCTATCAATATTACTGTGTAAAATTATGTAGTCAAATCAATAATACCAAAAGTATACTTTATTTTTTAGCTCGCGTTGTGCTGACCCTAAATTGCTTTGTTTACATTTATTGTTTATGGAATTTGGCCCCAGCATAGTCATTCATGCACAAGCGTCGCAAACACGTCAGAACTCGAAGCGTTCGGAATCCGAATGGCGCGTCGGCTGCGGATGACGTCATCGGCAGTAATATCGCACTCCGAAGCAGAAATGCCGATCCAGTGCACGCAGTACCATTGAAATCAATGCAAAGCAACAAATCCGTCCGCTCCGTACGGAGCGGTTCCGATGCGGTGGACGCTTAGCTTTAGGGGGGCTTGAAAACTTCTGACAGTTAGACCAGCCACTAGTCATACAAGCCTCCACCAATCCGGACTTGACCCCCGTGGTGGAGTATGGCCTACACCTTCCTCAGGGAAGAGACCCGTGCCCCTCAGAGGGGACATAATGGGTTGATGATCAAAATAAAATTGTCATAATCTTTTAGTACCCGGGAAAAAGCGATACCTGCATGTAGGTATAGATGACCGTGGCTGCGACTTATCAAATACGAATCTGCAGATCAGCGGCTACTAGACAAACTTAGGAAACATTTTGTTTACGCTTACCGCAGAGATATAACTTTTTGTAGTATTCATCAACGATATAATAATATTATATTATTATTACTAATGTTGCCGTATAAAGTTTTAATCGAGGCTCAATAAGCTTTTCGTTGTATTTTCATGGACTTGGTGTGATGACTTGACGAAATACTTACCTGGGTTGCAGATTGTTAATTCTACGCAACTATCATTTTTATCAAAATTGAGTTATATACATATTCGGAACCAGGAATAAAAGACGCATCTTTCTGTATGTTTTTTATTCTGATAGGAGTATTTTCTGAAAAGTTAAAGTAATAAGAAGACGCATTCGACAACGTATTTTGTTGGTTTTTTTTTTAAGTTAAAAAGGCATTTTAGACTTGAACCAAGATAAAAAAACGTATTTGGTCAATTAATTCTGCAATACGATAGAAAATGAATGAAGTTACGCAATTCACAGTAATAAAAAACGTTCCAAAGTTATTCGATTTGAAAAATCAAAACTTAAATATTTAATTTTTCAGTTTCGACCTGATGTCTGATGTGTCTTTTTACCTTATGACGGTAGAATTAGTCAAGGATAAGGGGAACTGGCAGTCTAAAAGCATTTGTCCAACACTAGAACACGATTATGACGAATAAAAAAAGGACATAAACCTTCTCCTTTTTTTTACAATAAAGTGTTCTCTATCTTTTAAGGTCCACTTAAACGGGTGAAGACAACATACTATTATCTTCAATTCCATCCGTCGTCTTCAAATTCTTTGTAACAATATTTTACTTTGAAATAAATGTCTGCATTCCGAAGTAATCACTTCTGTTTTGATTTAATGTGTGTCTAAAACGAATGGGTATTGGAATTCCACCGATAGCCACTGTTTGCAATCAGCAAAACGTGCTCTCACGCATGGCCACGTCGATTTATAGCTTCATTCCAGCTTGGAGATATAAGAATCCTTACTATTGTTTTATGGATTGTAGAATCACGCGTGAAAAGATGCAAATTGACAATAAATTGTTAGAAAGTTTATTATTCTACCCTGTCATTCAGCCACAAGAAGTCCACTGCTGGACATAGGCCTCCTCGATGGATTTTCAAAAAGACCGGTTGGAAGCGGCTTGCATCCAGCGTCTTCCTGCCACTTGGATGAGATTATTGGATCCGAATTTTCCGCCGATGAGTTGTCGACTCGGATCGACAATTTTTTACGCTCTTTAATTTGATGTGCATTTCATTCGATTCTAGCGTAGACCGGTACGAAATTATTATTATTATAGATATGTGTATTTAATATCTAATTTTCGCTAAATAGTTTTGTGTTTCACACTAGATTTCATTCGACAAGGTCGGTCTTACGACGCAATAATGTGGTGTCGCTTCCAATTCACATCGTAACATAAATAAATGGAGACGTAAACACTATCAAATGCCTCTGGTGAATTTCATGTTTTTCATAACAACATGTACTCAATTATTTGCGAAATTTCTGTTCGATCGCTTTCGCTGAATTGCGTAGAATGCTGGTTTTGTCGGTCGATTTTTTGCGACGAGGCAGAATTATTTGGGTTGTTGCACGCAATACTAGAAAATAAATACTTTATTCATGTATTATTATTATCCTCCGTGGCGCAGCGGTTAGCGCATCTGACTACCATGCGAGAGGTCCCGGGTTCGAATCCCGGCTGAGGGAAAAAAAACCCAGGTCTTGGATGTTTACATGTTAATTTGTCACGTCGCTGTTTCTGGTTCCCACGACACAGGGTATCCTAGTGTAGGACCAGAAGCAATGTATGAGCCTGTATATCCTCGTAAGGCCCGACCTTGAAAAGAACAATTGATTTTGTGATCACTTGAAGACATTGGGCCTCACGAGGATATAAATGTTATGTTATGTTAAATTTAATGTGGATTTAGGTAATGACAAGACTGTTGACACTGCTTTATGTCGAATGCCACCAACATAAAATTGCCATAATCTGTTGGTGCCTGGGAAAAGGCGATACCTCCATAGATGACTGTGGCTGCGACTTATATCACATACGAATCAGGTTTACTATTAAGGGCGATGACTCAAATAATAGGAATTGTTTCGCCGGCCTAACTTAGGAAACTTTTGGTTTACGCTCACCGCAGACATTTTGTCTTATACGTTAACGATATAACAGCTGATAAAAATCGAGTCTACGCCTGCCATATTAAGAAGTCTGGGCTGCTTTGCATTATTGTGGCTACATTTATCTTGACATAGGTACTATAATTTAAGGACTTTTATATCGTTGTTGTTATTGTTATCGTCGCTGTTTCTGGTTCCCACGACACAGGGTATCCTAGTGTGGGGCCAGAAGCAATGTATGTGCCTGTATGTAAATGTTTATGTTTGTTTGTTTATGTTTAATGTGATGATACACTTGTGATACACCTGGTAAACTGTCATCTCCTATACTGCCACTGTAAATAATGCTCGCAGCATTGTTTTTATAGAGTGTGTAACAAAATTACATTTCCGACTTACCATCAACTTTGGTGTGTGCAGGTGAAGGGGGCGATGATTCCACATCTGAATGTAGACTGTAGGAGTGTTCTGTTTTGATTGGTACGGCACCGAGGGCCGCGTCTGTCATGAGTCTGTCGTGGAGGACTACGCCGCCTTTCCGACGGCTCTCGATCAGCCAGTCGCTCATCTCTGAGTCTTCATCCAGTACATCCTGCATCTCCTGGAAATCACAAGGGATAACGTTCCTTAATTGAGGTAACAAAAGGGGTGGAGTCCGTTGCTTCAGAGATAAACGACAATTCTGAATCTTTCAAGATATCTTAGATATTTAGAAGATAGTTCTTTTTGGAGTGGTCCAAATGTAATACACGAATCAACCGGGCAGTGCTCGCGACCCGGTTCGCGTGGTTAACGGATTAATTATAGCCTATGTCCATTCTGAAGGTCCGTTATAAATACTGCTGAAAGGATTTTTCAAAAATCCTTCAGTAGTTCAGTACTTTCAAAGATTACACCGTCTACACACAAACTTACAAACGTACACTTTTCCTCCTTATTAGTGTAGATAAGTATCAACAGTATAATTTCATTTGGAAGAATCAAGTAAACCAGAGCCAAATAAACAGGGAGAGTAGAAAATTGAGTTGAAAGAATCTGTATGAAATTTGACGAGACATGTGCCAAAATATAATATCACGCATAATGTGAAACTATCCTAATACACGTGTAATAAACACATTAATTAAGAAGTAAAGGTAGTGGTACAATAAATTGTACATTTTTAATAAATAGGTATACAAAGTTCCTACAAGCATCCAAACCTCTATAATGGTTATAAACCTTTCATGCTCAAAATTAGAACCTCATTATCAAGCCGAATAGTCTTAACAGAATGTTTAGCAGGTAGGCGTTTTTATTAGCGCAATATAAAAAATTGTGTGTAAACAGTTTTTTCTAAGACGCAAAATCGGGGTCAACGAATCTATAACAATGTGGCTCTAGCATTCCGTGCAAGCCGAACTCAATGATGACTTCACACTTACAGGATCAGTAACCTTGTTTACCCTCTGGCTATTAGCGAGATTTGCACTTGAATAGGGCGTCTCAAAGTTTTGTTTGCGTGTCCATTCACACGTGCCTCCATTATTTACATAAGACATGCGTATAAGTTTAACCATTCGGCTAACACTGCTGAACAGCCGAAATCCAGGTCTCTAATACTTTTCACAAGAAATTTTAATTCCAGAAGCCTAGTCGATAGTACAATCGACCTATAAGTGCGCTCAAGCATTTGCTGGTGAGCTTTAAGAAAGTATTTAGATAGGTACTGTAAATTACCAAAGTAACTGATTGTATACGGCAGCAGATCACGTACTATTTGTATTGTAAAGATGGGTGATCATCACGAGGATAAAATCCATAGACCGCCATTCCAATCAAACATTTTTTTAATTGAATAGGTGATTTTTCCGCTGTACAGGAAGCCGACAGAACCTCCGGTACTATTAGAGATAATATTATGAGCAATTCGTGTGGCGATTAAATTAAAGAGATTAAGCTAGATCTAACTAGACAAGGCAAGCAAAATTTTTACTGCGTTCTAGATTGCAAGGCGGAAGGAAGCCGCTCTTTTGGGTGTAGATAGATACCTAGATAGAATATTAATTAAGGATAAAATATTCTTTGGGGTGTAAGGATATTTCTTGTATTTTTCTATTTTATCACTACGCAATTGGGCTTGTTGCCGCTTTTAACGACGTCCGACTAGAATAATAGCCGAATTCGAGCTGAAAGTCGCGGCCGCATGTGTGTCTGACGCTCATGTCTCACGCGAAGATGTGTTTGATTCAAGCTGGTGTGTAGAAGAAAGTATGTTTGTTTTTTACTCAGTTACTACCTAGCGGTATGTATATTTTCCTAATGGAGGTCTCTGGAGGCCATGACCGCGACCATGCCATGGGTAATTTAATCGCCGGCAATTGGGCCCGCTATCCGCGTGCGTCTACGCAACTATCTCTAATTCAATTATGCAAGCTGAGCCGGTGAAATTACGCCCGGCTTTAACAAGTTTACCGTTGGTTTTGGATGCTGCGGTCGGCTCAAGAGAGAAAGACAATTTTATTACCAATTATCATAAATATCATACTAACCAAGAAGAATTTTATCAGTACGTATCTACGTACCTATTACTTTGTGACTTGTCATCAATAGAAGTATAATGTGTGAGGTTAACTTCTTAAGAGAGAAAGATGTGTGGTGATTATGCTCACACTCTCTAAGAGGGCAGTCCTGTATCCTACAGTGATTGTACCTTGTATACATACATGGTTCCTTATAACGTGCCCTTATAATCGCGATTTACAAAAACTGTAATTTTTCTACGATTACGAATTTCTTGGTTATTTTTTTATTAAAATGATCATATGTTAAATAGACAATGAGGGCTCTCCCTGTGGCATAGGTAGAGCGCGTGTAAAAGCTGATATTTCGAAAAATATGAATCTGATTTTTTTATAGGGTGTAGTAAAGTTAGGCTTGACATCGAGACGAGTTTCTAAATCCGCCAGAAATATAAGAAGATGACGTTGTATCTCCAGCAACGGCATCTTGATTGTTTGTCACTGATACCTAGACAGTGAGAAGTCAAGAAACTTAATAAAAAAACAACATTAACTCCGCGATGCCATTGTGAGATTGTAATGTAACCAATTCACGGACAAGTAAGTTGTCCTTCAACCCAATAGACAAGTGTCAATGTACTATCTGCGCTGCCAAGTTAGAACGGAATAGATATGTATTATACGCATCGCTGATACATTACAACTCCATCATTTTACAACGTGTAATTGAACGAACTGAAAACCGATTCTTTAGAGGCTATTCATTCATAATGTTAAGACAATAATAACGACTTTCTGAGCGCTGTAGTTAGAGAAAATAAAGCCTTAGATGAAAAATAAATACATCGGGCGAATGAGGGTCAAAGACCAGGTAAATAAAGAGCATATCTCAGATAGATATATCGAGTAAATAGGTGATGTACCAGCGAAGGGATAAAAAGTACCCGAAATCAGCGTGCGTGCATCCAATGACTAATGAATATTTAAAAAAAATGTTCTATTGAGTAGAACAAAACTTAACAATAACGTAACTCTGAACTCCTAACTAAATTAAATTGTATCTTGGGGCTCAATGATCCATTCAGGGTGAACTCAATCTATATCACTACATAATATTCGTACAGTAATAAAAATTAAAAATAAACGTGCACACAGCAAACTATTATAATATAGCTGAAATCCTTTAAGATGAAGTAACCATGAATATAATGTATGTTGATGGAGTGAAGGAGATTTTTTATTATTGTGACAAATGGCAGACCACGATCTTTGCCTCATCTTCTAGTATCCAAGCATGTGTTTATGAAATATATTATTGTTCAGGATCCCCTACCCCCTCTATATCACCTTAAGTAGGTAATTTGTTAATGGTAGGGAGAAATGGATAAATAAAACTCCTTTAAACTTTTCGCTGACTTAAAGCGATGCAAATCGTTGTGGAACTTAAGAAATAGTTTTTGGGAGAAGGCGCCTAATAAAGCATTACAAGGAAGTAATTTGTTTGACAGAATATTTTATACAGGCGTTCGTTTTGCAAATATAGCGCTCGATACAGTAACATACGTAGAGTTGTCGGATTATGTCTTTCTTGCTCTACTACGAAAAGCGAGTTACGGGCGACGTTGCAGCAAAAATGTAATAGCCAACCTGGGGCGAGTTTCACAAAAGAATTCTTAGTTTATTATGACATTTTAAGGTACACTGCGTCTTCTTGATAATCTGTATATAAACTTTCCTAACCGTGTATTGTGCTGTGAAACAGACGCCTGCGGTCGCCTTTACGGTACTAAACTCCAGACTTACAGTCGACAAAGATACTGGGCACAACACAAATCAATTAATGCCGAACTTAGCAAGGTAGACGCGCCGACCTGGTGCATAAGTGGACGTTTGGTACAGATCCCACCTGCAGTTGCGGAGAGGTGCAAACTATGTGCTACATTACCGACCACTGTCCGCTATGTCCCATAAAGGGAGGCGTTTGGAAAATCACGAGGCCGACGAGGAGGTGACCCAATGTTTTGAGGGTCTCCCTTTTGTATTTTAGCCCGCTGCACACCATACGCAAAATAAATAAATAAACAGTCGACAGTACATCCATCTTATCACACGTGCACTCTATATTATCTACACAGTTACGAATATTGTTAAGCTTTCGACCGAATAATCGCAAAAATGTCACGGTGTATGTCTAGTTGATGTGTCGATTGGATGGGAAAAGCCAGCGTTCCAGTGTAATGACCCGCCGGCGATACGTCGCTAATATAATTTGCTTCCCAGCAAGACGCCTGTTGCTAGCGTTCGTCTCTATGGACTGTGGATACCTACCTATAATAGAAGGAGGAAACATGTGAGGCCTCTTCATCTTTATTTCTAGCCAGTTAGGATTTCCTTGATAGTCAACAAACCGTTGATACATATACTATACGAGTATAACAAGCTGACCCGGCAAACGTTGTTTCCCATGTATATTTAACAACCTATTCTCAATAGAAATGTTATTAAATTTCATCAAGATCGGTCAAGCCGATCGGAGGAGTATGCGCACTAACACTGTGATACGACTAATATACATAACTTCCAAACAACACAATCACTTGATCTGGCCCCTGCGTTACCAGGCAAGGCGATTTCAAACATCGAAAAACAACCAGACTGAGGCCATTTGTACAAATGTATGGCGTACCCCTGCGGGAATCAAACCCACCACCTCTTTCTTGGTAGCTAAGCGCCGTCACGGCTGGACCAACGAGGCAGTCAATATCGAAAAAATGTGTTTATGTAAGTTGTTAAGTTCTTTTTATTCTTTTTGGGATCCTTACCTACATGACATAACATAACATTTACATACAAGCACATACATTGCTTCTGGCCCCACACTAGGATACCCTGTGTCGTGGGAACCAGAAACAGCGACGTCACAAACATGTAAACCTCCAAGACCTGGGTTTCTTTTTTTTTGTCCCCAGCCGGGATTTGAACCCGGGACCTCTCGCATGGTAGGCAGATGCGCTAACCGCTGCGCCATCGCCACAGAGGTCGTCAAACCGTCAAATAGACTTAAAGGGTTATAGATCGTTCTAACCCTCGGTAATGGAAACTGATAAAATAAAAGTCTATTACTAAGCTAACCAAAACAAAAAAGTACCCAAAACCGACGTGCACGCATATAACGACTGCGAAAGTGATTAGTCAGGATCGCGGCCGGTGGCAGTTCCTGGTCTCTGCCTACTCCTCTGGGATACAGACGTGAGCTTATGTATGTATGTAATAAGCATAAGCTATCTTTGTTAGTCAGTTTTATTTTCTGAACCGTAACAGTGCCTCAATTAATAGAATACCATTCCATAGTTTACTATGACAATTTTCATGCACATAGCACGGCGGATTAACCCACAAGAAGATTAATAATTATTAGCTTGATTCCAAATTCACTTACTCCCACAAAAAAGCAAGTACCAAACTTTAAGAACTACCCCCTTATTCATAAAAAAATTTAAGCATTGGTTAAGTAAACAACTGATTAAATGTCATGCTGTCCTTGACAGATGTCATTGAAATATAAAGGACAGCATGACATTTAATCAGTTGTTTACTTAACCAATGCTTAAATTTTTTTATGAATAAGGAGGCAAGTGTCTAGTCTAGAACATGGTACAATACAATGTTTAAAGTAAAGTTTCAGCGTTTCAGTTCCGGCGATGGCGCAATAAATGATTCAGTTGTATTTCGCTAAGTCAGACATTTACGTAAAGCAGAGTGTCTCGATGTGACGTACTGAATTAAAATTAATACAACAATTGAAATTACCTAACAAGATGACTTAGAGGAAAACCAGAAATCTATACTGAAATGACAAAGTGTGGAAATTAAAATATGCCTATTTCAAGCCAGACAGCATCTGTTTATGTGGAATTGAAATAGTTTGGGTATTTTTTTTTGTTATTCGAATTCTTTATTGCACTAGTAAAATAAGAGCTTTAGTCACAACGGAGTTCACAACCTCCAGCTTTAACCTTGATGCTGTGATATTTTATTTCTAGATGGTGTTGTATTTGTAATGAACAAATTACAACAGATTACATTAAACAAGTTCTGTCGACCGACATTGTATCAACCAAAGTGCATACTAATCAGACCTGAATTAAACGTTAATGACATTCGCAACATCGAATCGCTCGTAGCCTGGGCTGCCCGAGTGATCTTAAACGATCACGAAGGTTAAGCAACATACGGCGCGTCTAGTCCATGGATGGGTCACCGTCTATGACTAACGCTAGTGGCATTTTTTCCGAGCGATTCCGTGCTTCGCAAGGCACGTTAAGCAGTTGGTGCCGGCTGCCGTCGATAGATGGCAGTCGTTAAGCCAAGTCAGAGGCCTTAGGGCGGCGGCTTGAAAACTTCCGACAGTAAGACCAGCCAGTAGTCTTACAAGCCAGGGAAGAGGGGCAAGGGTCTCTTCCCTGAAGAAGGTCTAGGCTACTCCACCACACCACGGGGGCCAAGTCCGGATTTGTGGAGACTTGTAAGACTAGTGGTTGGTCCTATTGTTGTCGTTCAGTACTTACAGAAGTTCAAGCCGCCCTAAGGCCTCTTGGCATAACAAAAATAACATAACATATTTTTCAAATAATAATATGTTTATCCGTTTGCGTGATCATTAAGGATTGAAAGTGAATAATCAAGCCCAACTAATCGAACGAAGACATCATTTTATCAATTTTAAGTCTGGTCATTATGCTCCCCGGCCCATCTCTAAGCGCGACTTCGCAGACATCTGCAGATACAAACTAAGAACGAGAGTAATTTCCTAATTCCCAGAGATGTTAGTGTTACATGAATTGGCCCGGCCATCACCTTGACAGCGGTGTATGGGAGGCGCGATTCGGCGAGTGAACGGCCGCGGCCGCGGTCCGCCAAACGCGGTCGCTGACCTGCGCGCGCGCAGGGTACTGATGAGCCTACGCGGGGCACTATTCTTGTACTATGATGAAGGCGACGTAAAAACATATTGCTAGTCTTCTTGATTGCCTTGAAGTATGATTATTAATTGCATTACTTAGATTAAGCCCTCCGATTGTACAAATTATATTATTGTGCAAATAATGTCCTTGCCTAGTTGGCTACCTGATGCACAGGTATCCTAGTTTGAGACCAGGGTCTAGATTCCGCTAATGGATTGTAGTACAATGACAGCTGCATGTCTGCGTCCATTTCATTTCATTGCCGCTTCAAATCGACGCTCGCGCGCGTATTTTTAATTTTAGGCGTCAATCGAATTTAAAACTAGACCATCTAACTGTAATTAAACTGTAATGCACGAACAGAATCCAGGCCCAGGACAACTGACCATGTTGTGTGGTAGTTAGTATTATTATAAAAAGATTATAATCACGTGTAAAGGAATTACCATTTTGGAAACATTGTTAACCACACTTTAAAAAATAAAAAATGCCAACCATGGGGCGCGTTTCATAAAACTACAATTCATAGTTGATTATAATGACTAACCAGTGAATTAATTGGCTTGCCATTGTGCACCGAACTGTCATTGTCATAGTAAAGTACGAATTATAGGAAATTGTAGTAATTCTGTGAATTAGGTAGGATAAAAGTTAATTATTGCTCAAATAAGAAGTTTCCTGTAAAAGGGCATCCGGGCAAGGTTTAACTCTTCTTGTGCAGTGAGCCATACACACTAATATCCATACTCCACTATAATAAAGTTTTGTCGTTGCAAATTTTAATTGCTTTGGTGCTTCATAATACTTACACCAGTTTATGCTGATGTTTGCAGAGGATTATTGGTAGAGTCGGGGTGAAAAATTGCTTGCTACACGATCATGACAATCAAACTACTGTCACGGTTACGTTGCTGGATAACTGCACTCAATTACGGCGTAGATGTTATTGTAAACAGCAAGGGAACTGAGGTAGTTGACAGTGTACGATTAAAGTGGAAGCATTTAGAATATAAAATAGCAGTAGTTACAATAAGAGCAAGGAAAAATAGGTTTCGACCACAACTCCGATCAGATTCTTCGCATTTTTCGATTTTCAGAACTCGAAACTGTATTTAATATGTTTTACTCGATTTATTCTACTCTCTTTCTTACAGAAGGCTAGTGCTCTACAGTGGGACGTATCTAGGCGCTGCTTACATTATGTTATTCGATTATACTATGCCATAAATTCATTATGCGAACTGCATAAGCAACCTAATACGTCCCATTACAAGGCACAGGGCTTCTTTCAAAGGTAATCCACATTGAGCACCCGCCTAAATAGCACCTCTTCTTTCAGAGGTAATTCACGTTGAGCACCCACCTAAATAGCACCTGCACAAATAGCACCTGGCCTAGTCCAGATTCAGCACCTATTGATATTTTTGGCAGAATAAATACATTTGAATTCACTAACAAAACCTGTCAAAAATATCAGTAGGAGCTGAATATGGACTAGGCCAGGTGCTATTTAGGCGGGTGCTCAATGTGCATTACGTCTTCTTTCAGAGAGAGAGAGAGAGAGAGAAGAGAGATAGAGAAAGACAGTGTATGAGAGTATCCGCGTGCCCAAGTTATGTGATCACCTCGGATATCAAAATTTCCTCAAATGAAAATGAAATGCACTTATTACCGGTTCAAAATTCACGTTGTTTTCCTTGACAAAAAAGTAAAGTTATTGTGTACATGCTGGGATTAGAGTTCACAACCTTTCTAATGTGACTAAATTTGCAAGAAAGTGTATGTGTAAGCTAAACCACTACGACCAATGATAAATAAAAATGTGCCAAATTGTATGGTGTTCAATGTCTTACCGATCATTCCGCTTATGTCTCCGAGGCTGTATTTCTGTAATTGGTACTCTATGGCGCCGTGTATAGGAACGTGATGTCAGGGGTATTGAACTGTTATAGTCTTTCGTTGGATTAATCGTGGATGGGAAGCGACTTTAGCGTTCAGGGACCATTATTATTACTGAACATTACTGTTTATGTTTACGACACTTGAATAATTCGATTTATTGGTGAATGCATAAACGCTTTTAGTTAAGTGGATGTAAATGGTTATTTCAAGTGTGATTCGGCACTCTTTGGATTTTTAACACAAAGAATATCTGCAGACGACGGGCACGATATGGGAATGGGCTTTTATTGCACGTGTAATTATGGTCTCTAACGTCGTAAACAAGTTTAGAAGGATTATTTGATTTGTTTTTAGAACTGAATTTCTATGGTGAAGTTTAAACAAGGTTGTCGACCTCTACAAAATAAATCCTTGCTTTAGTCAGTGACTGTCAGTTTAACTTTTTTTCTGTCCATTAGCGATATGAGCAGTTGGATTAATTAAACAGATTCTGCGAAATAATTATGGGATGTTAGAACTGGTTTCATAATAGCAGTTTCATTATAAGTAGATATACAAGAAACAAAGTTTGAGAGAGTTTCTATTGGTTTTTTTACCTCTAATTGCCGATTGAATAATAAAACGTAGCTGTCGGTGCGGGTATAGTTACAGCTGGCGAACATGGGCGAACCAAATTCAAATAACATTCAGTAAAATCATCTGTTTGTACATATCTCCCTTTATTTCAAGCTAAGGGGCGTTCGAGTTCGGCGGGGGGGAGGGGGGTCATTGCTTTGCTTATTTTTGATCACATGGGGGTGGGGAGATCTAGAGGGTGATTACGTCAGCAGTATTTATTTACTTTGTCAGTGCGTGAAAACGAAACGCATTTTCGGGGATTCCCACAAATAATGAATATTTTTAGGTACTCGCTTAGAACCCAGTAGGGGCTCATTGCTGCTCATGAATCAATAAAAAAATCAGAATACATTAAAAGAAAAATGAATAAACCGATACCAATGTTGAGACCAACCAAAACCATGGGTTTGAGAGCAAGAGAGATTTGATCAGAGCTTTGCTTACTTTTGCTGACAAGGGGGAAGGGGGACTAGGGGGAGTGAATAATTGTAATAAAACTGCTTACGTAGGTAATACATGAACGGCCTATACAAAATAGAATACAACACGTGGGTAAATGTATAATGTTGCCATATTCTCGGGGGCAATTAATATGGAAAAAACAAAAATGTGTTAATAGACAGCAAATAGACCAAGTAAAGTTATGAAACTTACTAAAGAAAGTTAAAATATTTGTAAAACGAAGGTCGGTCTCTTTCACTTCCCTTCTTTGGTCGGTTCGTTCACAATAAACGTAGTACTAAAACAATGAATACATTAATTCATTCATCGGCGTCGCACTACAATAGTAAGAACGGGTGTGTAATAAAACAATTGTGATTTGATTACAACAATTCATCATTCGTTTAATTGCACTGCGAGGGATTCCGCTGTGGGAACCGCGGACCGAAGCACGACAAAGGTGAGGACAAATCAGAGGAATAGCTTTATTTCATTCCATGTTCTTAACAAAATATTTAAGTCTTTATAGCCTGCTCAGTCCTGACTTTGAAAATAACAATCGAAATACATTGTATAATCGAAATACAAAGGACTTAGGTAGGAGGATACATCATTTGAAACCGCTAATCCGTAATAGCACGATACTCTCTCAGAGAAAATGTCATATAGATAGCCTTATGATTTGGTGATTATAAGCCTATATTAGTAATATTTGAAAATGTTATCACACGATTATCGGCAATACGTGGGCCCAGCTCAAGTGATTGGTGCCTCTGCCTACCCACTCGGGGATAACGGGCGTGAGTTTTTTTTTCACGCGATATGATAGCATCGTTGGTTTAGCGGTTAACATGCTTGACTACCAAGATAGAGGTCGTAGGTTTGATTCCCACTGTAGAGCGTCGTATTTAAGTTGTACAAAATATGGCCTCTTAGTTGTGTTTCCGTGTTTTTGTTGTCCTTGTAACGTTACCATAGCACAGGGTATCCTAATTTGAGATCAAGGCCACTGACCACTGATTGTATTGTATGAATTTAGTTGTTATTATTTGAATACAGAGGTCGAATCAAAGATCTCCTTAAACTTGACAGTTACCTCCCCAAGATTAATCATGAGTCCTCATCAGTAGCTACAACTCTACATCTTACAATGATTAAAAGATACAAGAGGTTTGTTACTTTTGTAAGTGAAAAAATTCTTGAGATTATACTTAAATAGAACTAGTTTTATTAACCCTTGTAAGTACATTAACAATAGAACCAATTGAGATAGCCTCTCTAAGATGTATGTACTTGAGGATATCTCTAAGATAAGTAATGTTAAAGGCTGATGTGCTGCCGACTACGCAAGATCGGTGAGTTCGTTTGACTGTTTTTACGGTCAAAACTCTCATCAACGATATAAATTAAATAAATTGAAACAATTTCGTAATACGTCAACCTCTATTATGACATAACGGGGTTTGACAGACCCGAGACAAGAAAACCTTGATCAGAATTCAGAAGCGCTATTCGGGCGTAAATTAAAGGGTTGCCGGTTGCCACGCGACCCAAATAACTCCCGCCATCCACTGAGGCCGGTGGCACACCAAGTTAAGTCTCGAACTACTGTCAATGTAGGGCTATATACAGAATGTCGACTTTGAAATCCCATCCAATCAATACGCACATTTATCTATTGCTGATTTTAGGCCTCATCCAAAGCGCGCCGCTTCTCTTTGTCCTCTTTCATAATACATAAACATTTACATAAATTGCTTCTGGCGCACACTAGGATCACTAAGACATAGTAAACATGTAAACATCCAAGACCTGAGTTTTTTTTTGTTCCCAGCCGGGATTCGAACCTGGCAAAGTCATTCTCTGGCAATTTCACTTTTCCACTGACAATTAGCCCGAGATTAATAGGTCCAGTAACCTAGCAAGCATTCTACGCTGTGTTTGTAAGTTCAGAGCCCCTAATATGGCAGGAGTAAATATATATTGTTTTGTTTTGCTCTAGAGATATCATCCATACCTATTATAACTATGTAGGGCCAGCGGAAACAAAAGCCTGTAAGGCTAAGGGTTCTGTATCTAATCAGCCACTCAGCTGTGAAGACCGCGAGCCTAAAACTAAAGATATCCCGAAAAATAATCTGTAACAGAAGATCTGACGAATCCAGTCAGTATAAATGATATTTAGAATATTTTCAAACCTGATAGCTTCTGAAATGATTGCCAAAGTGGGAAAAGATGTACACATCAAGACTACCATAGGACTGCCTGAAATGATTAAGACTACCCAAAACGTCGCTCTAAACCTAATGTAGAGTCAACTTTAAACAGCTTTTACCAAGGTATTGAACAAAAATACACCACACGAACAAATCAAAGTCGACCAAAGCAGACCTTCTAGCGCTCCACTCAGCGAGGCACTTGAAAATATCAACCGGTGCAAGTAATGGGAGCATTTTTTGTGAGTTCTACTTTCACCAGCGGCGGGCAGAGTGTACTGTATATTCGCATCCGGTTCGTTCGCTCTCAGATCACCCTATTATCTTGATCGAACGCCTAAGTACACGATTTGGACACACCTAGGGACACCAAATAGCTATAACGGTGGTGTTGCTCAAGAATTGTCATACAGTTCAAGCTTTTCCATACGGTCGTTCCTTTCTCGTGTCGATGTCAGAGTCATCGTAGCATATTAATATAGTGAGTCATAGAGAACAACATTATATCACGATGACGTATTCGATGACGGTTGGTGAATGAACATTCGCTTAGAGAATGTTGGTTTGGCGTCAACAGTCCCTTAGAGAATGTTCAGCCGTCCTGGTGTAAGTAAAGTAATGACATACAATAAGATCCCGCCAGATGCACTATCGGACTTCAGGACAGGCATGAAGAAGTGAGTGACTTCACTACTTCTATCCCCTCTATCAAGGACAAAGTTTCTTCATCCTAAAGCTCCACAGTTCATTAGAAAAATCTTTTGGAGACATCGACAACATCATGTTGACGCTTTGGAAGGCTCCGCCCTTCTGCTTTAATCAATGCTGTACTTAGGACAGGGCTTGGCTTTAGGCAGTAAAGCGGAAAAAGGCGACATCGTGTCCGACAGCGAGAGGCGACGAGTAACCGAGATTAATCTGTTTTGGAGCCGATAAAGATCAAGGAGAAACTATGTAGTGCAAGCTTGCACAAAAACGATGAAGGTACTATCATTGCAAAGTAGGTATTAAAACCACGGGGTAACCCTTTAATATATTTTTGACATGTGGCACGAAATAAATAAATATTGGTCTCTGATAATTTTGCACT
Organism: Yponomeuta plumbellus; assembly: GCA_947310845.1. Classification (NCBI taxonomy): domain Eukaryota; kingdom Metazoa; phylum Arthropoda; class Insecta; order Lepidoptera; family Yponomeutidae; genus Yponomeuta; species Yponomeuta plumbellus. The sequence goes on along the minus strand of OX371192.1, from coordinate 7,811,893 downwards.
AACAGTACTTTTTCATAAGTTTACAGAAAACGGAGTTCCTGTTGAATTATCGTAGGAGAATGAAATCTTTGACAAACTTCAGAAACTCAAGTTGTCCCAAATTGAATATGCGATGCGATAACAGGACAAAACATAACGAGAACTCTCAAAATACGCGATGACATAAGTCAGAATTGCAACAATTGACCGAAGTGGCTGTTTTCGTTCACAGTCATGAAGTCTGTTCTCATAATAACAGTTTGTAAGGCCTTATTACCGACGCAAGGCACTTGATAGAAACCGAGCAGAAGTACAAATTGTGACGACCTTTGTGGCGCAGTGGTTAGCGCATCTGCCTAATACCATGCGAGAGGTTCGAATCCCGGCTGGGGACAACAAAAAAATAAACCCAGGTCTTGGATGTTTACTTGTTTGTGACGTCGCCGCTTCTGGTTCCTACGACACAGGGTATCCTAGTGTGGGGCCAGAAGCAATGTATGTGCCTGTATGCAAATGTTACGTTAAAAAAAATGTTATTCTTCTTTTATTTACTACAATTTTATTTATTGTAGGTACTATGAAATTGTAGACGAAACTTTTGTGAATTTGCTGCATATTTAAATAAAATAAATGGTCGATATTCTATGATTAGTTAAGTTACTAGACTTTTTTGCTTCAATTAAGTAAAGTTTTTTTCTAATATGTATGTAGTTTGCCTTTATTTAATTCTACAACTCATCCAGTAGTCGGAAAATATGTGAAGCCCTTGTTTTATTTTTACCTCTAGTTGCCAGACATTCTCCGAAGTAACTTGAAGCTATGAAATCACTTGAAATTACAAATACTCCTACAGTCAATATTTGATCATCATCATCAACCCATCATGTCCCCACCGAGGGGCACGGGTCTCTTCCCTGAGGAAGGTATAGGCCATACTCCACCACGGGGGCCAAGTCCGGATTGGTGGAGGCTTGTAAGACTAGTGGCTGGTCTTACTTTCAGAAGTTTTCAAGCCGCCCTAAGGCCTCTGACTTGGCTTAACGACTGCCATCTATCGACGGCAGCCGGCACCAACTGCTTAACGTGCCTTGCGAAGCACGGAATCGCTCGGAAAAATGCCACTAGCGTTAGTAATAGACGGTGACCCATCCATGGACTGAACGCGCCGTATGTTGCTTAACCTTAGTGATCGTTTAAGATCACTCAGGCAGCCCAGGCTACGAGCGATTCGACTATGAAATATTTGATCATCTACCTTTAATAATAACAATACCGCATATTGTTGACACCCGTCACCCACCGTCGAATTTGTACAGTTGAGAAAGTCGACCTTTGCAAACGTGCACTCTATTCACTTACTGTAGTGGCAACTTTAAGCCAAGAACATTAGGGTTATTGTGCCGCCGACTGTCATTACATACATACATTACTGGTCAGTCTTGACAACGTTTACAAGTCTGCAGATGTTTCGAAATTCGGTAACTAAAAACATTGCTGAATTCTCTTACTTACAGAACTTCTGCGCTTTGTGTTCTGAGGTAAATAGGACGACGAGGTGACATTTCTGTATCAAGTGCTCCGATCTCGCCGAGACCTGCGTATGTCATCATTAGAAGCATGCAACTGATATAATAGTGCCATCTGCTTGAGTGATTATTATGCGACTGTGGACTCGATGTAAATGCTCCTGGCATTACGCAACTATGCAACGACTTTGTTGCTCAGCACACAGGGTTCTTTACACAGAAGGGTTGGATGACAATAGAAAATCTAGATTGCTCTGCCGATGTCCGGAAATATTAAACCTTTGTAGAATCACTGCTACCATTATACATATACTCGTAATGTTATCAAATATTAAGGTTCATTTTGTTTTAAATTTAAACTAAGATTAATAATCTGCATGCATGTAACATGTAATTCATCATCATCATCATCAACCCATATGTCCCCACCGAGGGGCACGGGTCTCTTCCCTGAGGAAGGTATAGGCCGTACTCCACCACGGGGGCCAAGTCCGGATTGGTGGAGGCTTGTAAGACTAGTGGCAAAATTCATTATTATAATCATTTTGTTGTGCATCCATCGAAGACACTTTTTCTGAAACATTTGAAAATTTTAAGCCTCTCAGGCAACGCCATCAATCATACGGGCATTTTATGTATAATGTTTGGAAACTTGCAAATATGACTCAGTGTTCAACTCAGCTCAAACTCAACTCAAAAGAATGTATTTTTGACCTTGGCCTTGCTCTAGGCAAATTTTACTAACAATAAGTATTAGTAACTTTAAAACTCAAAACAACCTAAAAGACTTAAGCGAGGTTATTAGCGTTTTGCGAGTCGGGTATGTTTCACAATCTGCAGATAAAGTTCCGGATAAACTATACGCAACCAGGGCTGCCGTTTGTTCTAAATTTGAAGCCATAAACGAACACACGCAATATAGGAAAATTTATTTAAATTTATAACAAGTGGCAGCCCTGGTTGCGGATAGAAGTCGGGAGTTGAGTTGTACTGGAGAACACTTATTTTGACTGGTTTATTTGGAAACCATAAAAGTGCGAGTCCTCCTCGTACATACTTGCCCGGTTTTGTATTTTGAATAATTTAGCAACACTATGGCTCGTGTTTCCGATACCTTCAAAAGACAAAACAAGGCCATTGATTAAACAAATTAAAACTATTACTACGTCATAATTTCTGATGTGACGCCACGCTATTTGGAACATAATAATATCTCGAGCAAAGGGTTAAGACAGTATTTGTTAGGTCGTTTATCGAAAAATAGAATGTAAATTAGACAAAGCGCTCCAAGGTTAGAAGCCGGATGAGGCCAGATTTTCCCGTATCTGAAACTTCCCCCGCATTTTAATTACGTTGTCAAGTTTAATGACGTAACAGGGTCGCGGCATGAATTTTGTCTAGACACCGATGACGTCACGCCCACTCAGCCTGACACTGTCTCCATGGGGTGCCAATATAGCGCTCTTCCCTTCACTTATGTGGGGCATGGAATAAATAAACATGAAGCGTCTAAAACGACTACTTTGGATTATCAATCATTTATTAGGTACCTGTTATCTACAACTGTTTCTTCACTACTAATAATGTTCTTCTCTCTACACCCATTGATTGGCTAGACTAAATAAAATTAGTCTTAAAATCGCCCATTGTATCAAATATTGCAGAACATAGTCAAATAATGTGCAATAAATAATTTAATAATAATAATTTAATTTAAATAATTCAAACATCTTCCTCAGTCCTCACATTAAAAATAAAAAGTTTACAATTGTAATTTTCAAGGTTAGGAATAAGGAGAATAATATTAAAAGTACAAAATAAGCTTTTATACAATCAAGGAATTTTTTTATAAAAAAGGGGTGCATCTGTCTTGCCAGGAATATAGTATATATCGGTCGAAAATTCTATCCAGCTTTGTAGGTTTTATACATGGGTTTAAACACCATTTAACAGAACCTCTTTGAACAAAAGTAAAATAATCCGTTTAAGTGTCATTTAAAAAGTGCAAATCGGCCTAAATGTCAAATGCAATAACGTCCAGATTGTCCTTCTGCGGTTAACTGTTTTATAGGGCGAAAGGTCGTTTTCTTGAAGTTACAACGCACACACGATAATGCTTGGGAATAGGAAGGGTTATGAAGGATGCTTCAGAAAAGGTTTATTGGATGAATAATCCCTGTAATCCAAATATTTGATCGTGTATTACATTCTAGAATATTTGGGTCCAATGGTATCATAAACTTCTATTTTATTAGCTAGAGACAGCTTTGTTTTACATGTAATATTTTCAAGGTCTATAAAAAGGTCCTGTACAATAAAAGTGGCTTGTAATTAACAATGTCACTGCTAACTGTGAAGAAAACATGGTGAGAACAAAAGTAAAATAATCCGTTTAAGTGTCATTTAAAAAGTGCAAATCGGCCTAAATGTCAAATGCAATAACGTCCAGATTGTCCTTCTGCGGTTAACAGTTTTATAGGGCGAAAGGTCGTTTTCATGAAGTTACAACGCACACACGATAATGCTTGGGAATAGGAAGGGTTATAAAGGATGCTTCAGAAAAGGTTTATTGGATGAATAATCCCTGTAATCCAAATATTTGATCGTGTATTACATTCTAGAATATTTGGGTCCAATGGTATCATAAACTTCTATTTTATTAGCTAGAGACAGCTTTGTTTCACATGTAATATTTTCAAGGTCTATAAAAAGGTCCTGTACAATAAAAGTGGCTTGTAATTAACAATGTCACTCTGCTAACTGTGAAGAAAACATGGTGAGAACACCTGGTTGTCTGAAGTATTCATAATATACGTATTATTTCAATATCACATCTACGCTATAAATCGCCAATCCTACATTAGGCTTAAAGAACTAATAATCATCATCATCATCATCATCAACCCATTACGTCCCCACCGAGGGGCACGAGGCTGTTCCCCGAGGAAGGTATAGGCCATACTGCACCTGGTGGTAGGTGGAATGATGGTGGTGTTGGAGGCTTGTAAGACTAGTGGCTGGTCTTACTGTCAGAAGTTTAAGAACTAATGAACTACACCTATGTACTTAAAACAAGTAATAAATATATTAAGATAAGATAAGATAAGATATTTATTGATCCAATTTAACAAGATACATGTTACATTAATAGGTCGGTACATAGTTATTATTAGTTCATAGGTAGTTAGTGTAGAATGGTATTCACGGTAGGCAGTAAACCTGTGTTGTGAATACCAGCCTCACTCCCGAGTGTACAACTAATATAGGAAACAAAATGTGGGTAGGTATCTTGACGCGTTACGCGATGAGCGCATTAACAAGATACGTTTAAAACAACCACTAAACTTTCGAACTTCGCCTAAGTGTTCAGTGTTGCATTGCAGTTAAATCACTCAATCAATATTTACTTAGAAAGTAAGGCTGATTAAGCGATCCAGCCGACGCAACAAGTTGACACCTTAAGGTGTGAACCTAATACAAATTGAGGTTTTAGATTTTTATAATTATGTTGTCTTTAAATTAATTTTCTTGCTTAAGTACTGTCTTATACATGGATGAGTGTCGCTATGTATGTGTGTGTGTATGAGTATGAGTATCTGAATATGCGAGTGTGTGCCTGTCTGTGTGTGTGTGTGTGTGTGTGTGTGTAAAGCAATGCGTAAAGTTGAGATAACTCGAGGTGTGTCAAGCGTGTATGTGAATAAATATGGAGCTTAGCCCTACGATAGGTATCTTGGGATCGGCTTGTGAGGCCACTAAGCTAATAATACCTACACACAAAAGTTAGTAAAGGTTCGTATTTTGATAGTTATTATTGTTGTAATTACTTACCAGTTATGCAACCTGCTTAGCCCTACAATAATTAGGTGTATCTTGGGATCGGGTTGCGAGGCCACTAAGTAAGTTAAATAGGTAAACGGGTATATCGATGGTGCGTTTTTATATAGTTCCTATAAATTATACGTGAACTTAATACGGGTAGATTTAAGTTACTAGTAATTGTACTAAGCTAATACTCTCATAATTGACTCAGTCTCGTGATAGTTTAGCCCAGACAGGTACATTCGCAACGCATTTTTACATTTAAATTTATTCATAGGGTACAGTGTTAGAATGCGGTTAAGTTTGTTGTAGAGGTAAGGACCCAAGAAGTATTGCTGTTTTTGAATAAATGTAGTGCTGCTTCTGGGAATCTTGCATACAATGTCATGCCGACGTTTAGTCAACGATAGGTTAGGATCAAACGTTAGAGATGAGTGGTGACGTAAGACTATGCGGAGAATATAACTTTGTCTGACGGAGAGGAGATTACAAGTACTATATAATATTGTTGTACTGAATCTGTACGGCTTAAAGGTCATAACCTTTAACACTGACCGCAGTGCCCTTTCTAGATGTATAATAAATGTTTTACATGCACCTCCCCATATAGGGATACAATACGTAGTTATTGAATGGCACAAAGCATAGTAGACTTTTTTTAATACTTTTAGGTCGGCTATATGTCGCAATCGCTTAAAAACCCATATAAGTTTTCGGACTCGCATAGTAACTAAGTCAATATGTGGCTTCCAAGTCAATTTGTCGTCAATTAATACCCCTAGATATTTAATTTTGTCTGTTCATTGAATAGTTGAGCAGTTACAGTGCTTGTAATTTTCATTGCATGTGTGCAGCTTTATTGTAAGGCTACTCGGTGGTTCAGAGGCCTTCCTCAAAGAAAATGCAAGATATTTGGTTTTTTCCAAGTTTAAGGACAGAAGGTTAGAATCAAGCCAATGTGCTACTTTATGGAGACCCTTTTCAGCTATAGTATACGTCTCATTCCAGGTATTCCCACAAAATACAAGAGCAGTATCATCTGCAAAACAGTAGGTTTTTCCATTAGTAAGATCGAGTTGGCAGAGATCGTTAATGTACATAAGGAAAAGGCTCGGACCGAGAATACTGCCCTGTGGTATGCCGAAACTGATAGGAACGTCATTGCTAATCACGTCCCCAATTTTAACACGTTGTTCTCTATCCATAAGATAGTCCCTATATATATTTACTCCACGAAAACCTATCCTTTCCATCTTCTCCACAAGGATGGGGATAGAGACAGTGTCGAAGGCCTTTTTCAAGTCCAAAAATATTGTTAAACATTTAGACTTTTTATCTATACTCGATGTTACACGTTCCATTAATTGTTTAACTGCATCCTCAGTAGACAAGCCTGATCTGAAGCCAAACTGAGCTGAAGAAATTATGTTGTTTTCTTCCAAAAAATCAACAAGCCTATTGTTTAGAATTTTTTCTAGTATTTTGGAGAGAGCAGGGAGCACTGAGATTGGCCTATAGTTATTCACACTGTCCCTATCGCCATCCTTGTAGATTGGGTGTATGAGAGATCTTTTCAATACTTTGGGAAAAACACCACGTTCAAAGCAAAGATTAAAGATTTTTGTTAATAACGGGACAAGGGTTTTGCTAGCCTGTTTTATAAGTAAAGAAGGGATATTGTCCCAACCATTTGCGCAGTCAGTTTTAAGACTTTTTATGGTCCGTTCTATCTCTGAATCGGTGGCATCAAGCAAAGCAAAAGATTTATCCAAAAATGGTGGTAAGTTGGCAGCTTTAAAAGAGGGTAGGCGATTATTAGTAATAGATTGGGCCAATTGTTCGCCTATTGTTCCAAAAAAATTATTAATATTATTTATGGTTACCTCATTGTCATTTTCACGCAGTAATTGTTCGGAAAAAGTTTTTGCCTTATTCTGGCCAATGAATTCTTTTACAAGTTTCCATGTATTTTTTGAGTTATTCGAAGCTTTCTCTAATTCGTTTCTTTCAAAGGCATTTTTTAGTTTCTTTAGTAATTTATTACAAAAATTTCTATATCTGGAGTAGGTAAGTTTTAGAATATTATTATTTGGAGACTTTTTAAGTTTTTTCTGCATTTCGTCCCGAATACGTATACATTTTAATAAACCTGGTGTTATCCATGGTTTTAATATACGTCTTTTAGACGGGACAGATCGAGTTTGGGTATTTATGTCAATTACGTTTTTTAATATATTAACAAAATTTTCAGTGGCTAGATTGGGGTCTGCGCAATCTATGACTGTCGAGAAGTCAGTGTTTTCTAATTGGAGGACAGCTTGGTCAATGTTAAGTTTTGTATACATTGGTCGAGTTTTATTTGCCTTGAGATTGGTTTCTATTATAAGTACGACGGCCTGGTGATCGGTCAGGGAAGTATTAAGGACAGCCACTTTTCCGTAATTTTTGCAATTTAGAAGAATATGGTCTAGACAGTTGGGGCCTCTAGTAGGGTAAGTATGTCCCGGAAGAAGACCATGTTCACTAATGAAATTTAAGTACGATGGAGTATTGGCATCATGGCTATTGGGTTTGATATCGATGTTTAGGTCACCAGCTATTATAACATTTTGGAAAGTTTTTAAGCGAGTTAAGTAGATCCGACAGAGAGTTATAAAAAGTGGAAAGATCTTTAAATGAGGGGGAGCGGTAAATAGCTAAGATGACTGTATCAGATTCGATTTTTATAGACATACAGTTGGCGTCCTTGATTATTGGCTCTTCAATCTTGCAATCTAATCCAGGATTTGTATACACAACCAAACCGTCATTTTGGTTTAAGTAATTTAGAGAGAAAGACTGCTTAAAGTTACCCAATGATGGTGGAGGGTGCTTATTATTATCTAGCCAGCATTCAGTCAATATAATAATATCAGGCATAAAGGACAATCTAGAGAGTAGGATTTCAAAGCTTGGTAGGTTTTTATATATGCTACGAATGTTTTGAGTTATTACTTTGAGGTGGGACTTATTTTCGCTAACGATTGAATGACACTGTTCGGGACTACATGTTATTGCAGAGGCTACAGAAAATGTATCTATTTCAGCTGAGATAGTTTTATCAGACGCCATTTCTAAAGATAATATCGGTGTAGTTAATATAAAGGCGGCCAGGTTGAGTATCGTGAGTGCCACGATGGAATTTAAGAGAGTCCAGAGTGTATTGAATACGAGATATTAGTAAAATTAGGGATTGAGTGAGGTAAGCACGTATAAGTGTTGTATGTTTGTTCAGTTGATTATGTGTGTCATATAATGAGCTTATCTTTGTTGTGGGTTTGGTGTCAGAATAGGCTGGCAAGGCCATTGAACAGTATTGTAAGTTACATGTAGTGGTTTTAGATAAGAATATTACAGTAAACAGTGTAATCGACTTAGGGTCGACGCATGCAATGTTATAAAGCATAGAAAATAACCTAGGAATTACCATGACGGCAAGAGCAAGCAAATATACACAATTTAGTCATTCGGTGGAAGTCCTCCTAAGGTCCTTGAGCTGGTGTTCTTCAATTATAGTTATCAGTGGAGTACCGTCGTCTTTGCGCAGGAACACTTTGCCATTAGATGTCCAGGAGTATCTGAAGAGCTTATCCCTAGTTAGTTCTCTTGCGAGGAAGTATAGTCTGCGTGCTTTCAGAGTCAGGTGTTCGGCCACATAAATTGGGACTGACGGGCCCTCAATGTTTATGTGAGATGTACTCAGTTTGGAAGATTTATTTCTGGCGTTGAAATCCTTGGCGGCTCTGATCATTTTATTTTTCTGTAATACAGTTGAGAAACTCACTATGATAGGTTTTTTGTTTTCCGGTTTTCCAGGAAGGCGGCGAATTTCTCGAAGGTCGGTCGGAGCTATTTCGACGCTCAGAGTCTCCGCAGTGTCTAGAACTAGTTTTAGCAGATCTTCTGGACTTTCCTTTCCTTTACACGGTACATTTCGTATTTCAACCATGTTTGTTAGCAATTGGCGCTGCATATCTTCTATCTTATCTTCCAAGGTTTGGATTTTCAGTTTATACTCGCTCGACCCGTCTTCCAAAACGCTCACTCTAGTACTGATGTCTTCATACTGGGAATGAATAAATTGGAGGGAGTTCTCAATTTCTGTGTTTGACTTTTGGAGTTCTTGAGTTTGTAATTTCAGCTCCAGGATCCCGGAATGGAGGCTTGAGAGTTTGTTATTAATATCACTCTTCCAATCGTCGAACATAGAAGTAAGCATTAACTTCATTTCTTCCTTAAAGTGTTGCAAGTGAACAGAACAATCGTCCTCAGGTCTTCGTCGCTTGAAGCGTTTAATATAATCAGTAGGACCAATAGGTGTATTTTGCTCATTCAGTTCATCACTCGTGAGGTTGGGGTTAGAGGAATGCATCGACTTCGTTGGAGTCATGTTAAACGACGAGAATCAAGGAGGCGTCAATCAGAAAAATAGGTCCGCAGTTTACGTGGTCGGAGTTTGCGTTTGTTGTTAGGAGTCCAACGCAAGTTGAGACCGCCACTCGCGTAGAGTAAGGCCGATCGGGGTTCTAGCTCTGCTTTTTGTTTTATCTCACTAGTAAAAAATTCAAACTTGCTCACCGATCACCGACACACGCAGGAGGCGACTTTTTCTTTGCGTCTTATTCTAATTTTGATATGTCCCTTTCTTTCTATGATTTTATGAGTAGTCGATTTTCGTTTAAGTTAATAAGCAATGGCTCACAGCGGACACGTCCGTACGCTTTCGCGGTCCGGGAGGGAGGAGGACGGAGGAGGATATTATGTTGTTTATGTATACAAAATAGTATCATAGTAATATATTATTATATTGATCGCTTCGCCAACAGGCACGCGTTGTTGAGGAGGCCGCATATGTAGTTTGTCTTAAGACCGATTTCTGAATTGAGAATGGGCTAGTTGCCCTAAAAAATGTAATTAGTCCGTCTTTTAGATTATTCAAAAATAAGGGACACGTATTTTTTTATTTGTAAATTAGACCAAAAAAGACAAAGATATAGCCCATTAAAGTTACGTGTGACGTCACGCCTTGCTGCATTTTTTAGCACGGAGTGACGTCACACGTAACTTTAATGGGCTATATCTTTGTTATTTTTTGTTTACTCGAAAAAAGAAAAAATACGAGTCCAATATTTTTTTATAATCTAAAATACGGACTAAATAGAATTTAATTATTTTGACCCTGGAAACTACCCTAATCTCGTCAAATTTCTCGGAAAAGAGCTTGACAAAACGTCACTTAAGTATTTGCTTGGCGAAATTCTCAATTCAGAAACCAGCCGTTAGTCTGCATACCTGTGTATTTAAGAATACCCCCACAAGTTTCCATTGAAGCGCGTTTTATTCATGTGTGTGCACTAGACAGGATAAATCGTAAACGGTTTTGACGGTTTTGTGTTTGTTCACCAGATTGTTCCTGTATGATGTCAGTATATATTATTAATTTCAATATTGTGTCACTTATACCATTTATTTAACTTTGCTGTCCTGTGAATCTTGCGGAATTTTAGTTGGTAACCTTTATGTAGAGATTTAGAATTCTTAATTTTCTTTTTCATACACACACTCAAGCATACTCACCAAACACACAGAGAGGTCCACATACAACAACTAAAGATATATTATTATCAAACAATTTTGACTCTTATCGCTGGTGATAAAAAATTTAGTAATAAAAAACTGCATAATGAAAGGCAAATCAAGACACAATCATTTATGAAACTATGGTTCCATAAGTGGATTATTATAACTATGTTAAGTGCTTTTGATAAGCTATGGAGGAAGATAATAACCCCCAGGCTTGTGACAAAGTAGCTAGGTATTTTAGGCCAAATGTGCAAGTCCCAATAACGTACAAGAAACTGGATGGTTTTCCAATTTTCAATCTAAGCGCGTAAAAGTGAAAGTAACGTCCAATAAAGTTCAAGCCCCAGTGACGCGGTTATAAATAGCCGTTCTTGAGCCAAGTTCAATTTTCCGGATGTGCGAGTGTCGCGCCTGTGATAAGGCGGGGGGTTTTCACCCACTCGACCTTCAGTGTGGCCCTAGACCTTGAACACACTAAAACAATGGTTGCTAACCCATGATCAAGTACTGAAACTGCTTTTTGCAACCCGGTTGTAGTAACCGGTCAGTAAAAAAAATATCGAACTATGATGCGTCGTCGCGGTTATCATCCATCAATTTAAAACCGTCCAGTCTTTGCGGTTATAAAGCCCGCGTAGCACGAGTGCCAATTTGTCTATTCTCAACTCGTCTTAAACACTCCTGCCAGAGTTTTAAAATGCCGCGACAGGCGGTTTCTCTACGCATACGAACATTAAGACGCGCAAGCTCTCTCTTCGCGCGCAATAAGTATAGTACATTTTTTCTCGCAAAATGGTCTTTTAGTGCGACAAGATATCTCTGCTAGTATCGAGGGTGCAGACAAAGCTTTTATAGTTCCTAGTTTTTTATTTCTGCTAACTGCATGTCTTTTTATTTGAATCTACGCATTAACATATGACAAGCAATGGCAACTTAACATATTATGAAAGATGATGTCGTCGGAAACTAAAGGACTGAGGGCTGTACGGGATACGTTCCATCCCGACGATATGGGACTATATTTGTCATCTCAATGTGAAAATCGGCTAAGATAAGATAAGAATATTCTGTATATAAGAATTACCTATTACTTTATAACCGCACTCTTACCCTCACGGGTAACACGGGTTCTAAGGCAAGTAGGCAGTAGATAAGACATGCGATACGCAACCGGCAGCGGCGCCCACGCCGCGGCGTAACGAGTTTCAGCCGCGACAATTATTTTTAAATGTCACCCGCGAGTACAGTCGATAACATTTGAAGGGTACAGGGAAAGAAGGATCACAGTCAAAAATAACGTATTTGGAGATAACAACAAAAAACGTCTTTTCTCTTAAAATCTATGTTTTTTAAAACACTAAAGTACTAACTTCTAGAAAAGACAGTTATCCCTTTACTTAATAAAAAAAATATAATACATGTTTTTTGCCACCAAAGTTAAAAAAAAAAACCGTAAATGTTCTATTAAAATACTTAGAAGAAAGTTTAGAGTCACTTGACTATGAACTTTTTCATGTGGTTAATTTATGTTTTTTTTTTCCTATAAATATCTACAAATTAGACATTGTGATTTACATGTTTTTTTGCTATTACATATCATTAATTAATATGCGTTGCATATCAGTAATTAATACCTGTTAGAACTTTATTGAGTAGGTAATCAAAAACTCTATAAAAAGATCATAGTCACATTGACTATGATCTTTTTTCCTGCAACCATAGTAAGTTCTTTTGAGTCTCATGTTGACTGTGATTTCTTTTAACGTTTTTTTTGTTTTACCATTTTGTTTTTACATTGTCAACTAAGTTTTGGAAAAATACTGACTTTGATCCTTTTTCCCCTGTACCCTTCATTTGTCAAGAGAGTCTAGGGGGTAACACTAGCGCCACCGAGGACATAATTAATCATATGGTTTTCTAGGACCAAATTTGCAAAAAGTGTCTGTTAAGTAGACAGTAATTACACACACACACACACACACACACACACACACACACACACACACACACACACACCCTCACACACACACACACACACACAAAACAAATAAAATAATCAGTCAATCAAACCACCCCGTGACATATCCGACCCAAAAGTTCCCATAACGCTGGCAGCAATGCCGCGCTGCACTGCCAGGGAGATCCGTTGCATCAAATATGCCCCAGAGCGGTAGTCCAAGCCACGGTTCCTCAGACGATACCTTATCTCTTTAATAAAGGCTTTCCTCTGAAAACCCCAGACCCCAGTGGTTTCCAAAGCCAGGGGGACGAAAAAATAACTGCCCATCAACTGGCTGTATTTTAAAGATTTTAGCCTAGCAGCCGCCTCTGCAGCAGCCCCAGGAGATACAGCCGTAGCGGTAGCAGTAGACAGTGATTTTTAGGACGCACTACCGAAAACTTAGAATCACTGGGATGAAGGCGGCCGATTTTGGCAAAAATGCACTAAGCAGAGGTCCGGGATGCAAATTCGTTGTGTAAAAAATATATCATTTGTTTCCTAAGTGGCGTTAGTTTAATTGAGCGAGAGAGAGATAACATAGGGTTAATCGCCAGCGTGCCAGCGTGTTCTATGCGAACACCTTAAAACACTTAGGTTTCTTGGAGATGTCTTCCTTCACAGTCAGCAAGTAGTATTGATACAATAAATTCACAAATATAAATCCTAAAAACAAACTCATTGGCACAGACACAAGGTGCCCGGTATCAAACCGAAGACCTCTCAAATGTATTGACCGATATCGCGTCCACTGAGAATATTTTGCAATAATATGAAGCTATATGAAGATGCCAGCCGTTAACCCAAGTCAGAGGCCTTAGGGAGGCTTGAAAACTTGTGATAGATAGTAAGGCCAGCCACCAGTCTTACAACCTCTGCCAACCCGGAATTGGCCCCCGTAGTGGAGTATGGCCTATACCTTCCTCAAGGAAGAGACCCATGCCCCTCGGTGGGGGTTAGTTAGTGGTTGGTGGGTTGATGATGATGATGATGATGAAATATGTAAAATGAATGTAATTTTACTTTCTACCAACGCCTAATATTTATCAAAAGTACAATTACAATTTTGTATTAATGTACAATCGTTAAGAATGTGTAAGCGAGTCGGATGACGGCTAAATGTAAAAGCCGCCTAGATTCCGGCGTAGATTCCAGCAGAATTTTCTCGTGATATTCCCTATTTTTCTCGGTAAGTGTACGCGGTAAACGCTGTAACTCAAGTGTCGGTCGCAGGGCGCCGGGGGCGTGTCGGATGTCGTCACAGGGCGCCGATGACGTCACAAGGCCCACGCGCCGTGCAGCCACTATCGTTTTCACGATTTCACAATTTCGCGATTTCCGCTACAGGCAACCGCAGCTGCGTCTCCAAAGAGGCTAAGCCAAATTGGATTTAGTTTATAATCTACGTGCTCCATTCGGTGCAAAATTGTTCGAGATATCGGTTACTTTCTCGTGAAAAAGTTAATAGTATACAATACTCTTTGGTTGGACCTCTCATATGAAACCACCCTCGCTACCGTGGCATGTTTAAAAATAGCATGGTGCATTCATGGCGGATTTTTTGTTTGTGTGAAACTATTATGATGGTGAGTTATGTAAAACACGATAGGAAATAACGCACTGTTTTTTGTGTTTCTATCCCGCTTCGACTACTTATTTTTCTGGTGTGTCAAACATAAAGTATTACGGCAAATTGCTTTAAACAATCCTCATAGGCAGTTTATTTAATTTGTTGTTACGTAAAAATACGTAATTCCTAAATCCCCACCACCGACTATTTCAATCCGCGTTTATCTATGGTTTTGAGGAATCCTTGGTTTTTACTAATTTATAGCTACAATCCGGTATCCTTACTGATTAATTTATATGTAAATAAGACTGTTTGGAGCAGTTTCTGAATTGAGAATTTCGCTAACTAACTGTAGTTAAGTAGTAACTTAGCGAAATTGTCAATTCAGAAACCGGTCCTTATTTTTCACGTACTTTAGTAATGTCGACGTCAGTCGAAACTTTACAAAATTAAATATTTGGAACTTCGATTTGAAATCTCACACTTGTAGGAGTCTTAAAAGTGATTTAAAGATAATTTCCATTACCATAAACAAGGCTTTTAGGGTGTTACTACTGCTTCTCACACTCAGTGGCAGTTTAAATTGTCTGTGTTAATTTTTATTTATTTATTTCATTTTTATTTTTACTTTAAGGAAAACTTACAGCTAAACTTAACAAAATGAAGAATTTAGTAAGCAACAAAAAGCTATTACCAGTTTTCACAAATAGAGACTAATTAACTAATTAGGTTAATCATTCGCATTGAACTCACGAGCTTAACCTCCTCAGTCCCGTGTCGACAAAATAACAATAGAACACTATTGTTATTTTCAAGGTCAGGACTGAAGAGGCTATATAGTAAAGGAAAATAGCATATTTTTGGAGGCAAATTATGTACATCATTGAAACCTTGTTTATAACTTCATCTTAGTAGTAGAAATGAGGATCTGCAGAGTCCTATCAAAATTTAGGGGTCCTACCCCCTCCCAGGGGGTATTGTCAGGGGGGAGTTTTAAAAAAATGTACATTTAACAAACTAGACGAGTGTCATTTTCTGTGTATTTTTTTGCGCTAAATCAAATGAGACCTTACCTAAGCTTATAGGATTCATATTTTGGAAGATATGAAGGGTTTTTGTTGTCATTTTAAGTCAAAAGCAGTTTTTATTACTTTTTCACTAGGTACAGTATGTATTAACTATGAACATGTTTAATTATTAATGTAAATTGATTCTTCACCTTCTCCGAAATCACTGAGATCATCGTCATCGATGTCAACAAGGGCCATGCCTTTGTGGAAGTCCGAGTTAGAGCAAGAATGCGCCTCGCATGTTTTGCATACAGGCGAGCAGGGTATCCGACTTTTTACGCATGAGCACTTTAGAGTGGAACATCCTCTTTTGCACGAGCAAATATAAGGGCCATTATTTCATCCGGAGCTGGTGGTAAGGTGGTGCGAACAGGGCATAGATCACCATTTTGACGACACCAACCCCACTCTTTAGGATTCAATTTATTTCCCAGCCATTATATATTCATATACCTGGGTCCTTCGACAACTCGATGCCTTTAAGAGCAGTCTCCAGCATGCGCCCAGTTGGCTGCCGACTTTTTTGCGCAGAAGTCTAAAAATGGCCTACTTTTGGGTGGCTATAGCGGCGCAGCCATTTTGAATTTGGAACATACAACATTTTTATTCTCAATTGAATCATCCAAAAAACATTCTATCAAAATTTGATCCAAATCGGTCAATAAACAACAGAGTTAGCATATTTGTATGAAAGAGTTCTCGAGATAATCTATAGGTGATCAGTCAGTCATTCAGTCAATACAAATTTAATACCATTATAATATAAACGTTTTCATATTCATATCTCGCAAAATATTGATCCTAGGAGGAGTTTGAGTACGGTCTCATTCGATCCAGCGCAAAAAATATATAGAAAATAATACTTCTATCGCCTAGTTTGTTTTTTAAAATTTCCCCCCTACCCGGCAAGGGGTAGGATCCCTAAATTTTGTTAGGACTCTGCAGATCCTCATTTCTACTACCAAGATGAAGTTATAAACAAAGTTTCAATGATGTACATAATTCGCCTCCAAACTGGAATTTTAGGCTTACTTTACCTATACTAATAAGTCAGTAAACATATGGACTCTTAAGTTATTTCACTTATCAGCTAGCAATTCAATCATTGCACATCTCGCCTCACCCAAACCAGTATTAAATAAATCAAAAAACTTCTGCACGCACGTGTTAAAATTTCTGCACGCACGCAACATACCTATACGTATTTCTCTTGTAATGTTTATACTGTCTCTGAGGAGTATTTAAGGAACACCGTAAGCTTTTTGTAGCATAGCGCACCCACTACAAGAACAACCAAGATGTGACTTACGCCCTTAGGTCTTGGAAGACACGTTGTCATCATCATCATCAACCCATTACGTCCCCACCGAGGGGCACGAGTCTCTATCCTGAGGAAGGTTTACGCCTTACTCTACCACGGGGGCCAAGTCCGGATTGGTGAAGGCTTGTAAGACTAGTGGCTTGTCTTACTGTCGAAAGTTTTCAAGCCGCCCTAAGGCCTCTGACTTGACTTAACGACTGCCATCTATCGACGTAGACACGTTGTGCTAAAAGGAAAATTGTCGTAAAGCAGCTGACGGTAGCCAAGATTATAATTACTCGTTGTGTATAACCTCTACGCTACCTACGGTACCTGTGCTATTGTATTGTCGTTCGTCCAATTAGGTTCGCGTAATCAGCTTTCAGTGATAATTACATTACTGGTGTAGTTGAATTGCCGAGACGTCTGGACGTCTACTTGGAGTCAGTGTAAGGACGCTTACAGAGCGGTATCTCAGGAGATATGCTCAGGTTCATAATATGCGTGAAGCCCGTGATTGAACCCTAACTTCCATGATTTTAACAGAATATTAACACTGATGGATATTTAAGAGACGAGTTTCTAATGTTCAATACATGACACATATGTATACTTTAAGTTGAACATATACCTACATACATAAGCTTAAGTCTATATCTCAGAGGGGTAGGCAGGGACCAGGGACTGCCACTTGCCTCGATCCTCACAAATCACTTTCGCTTCCTCCATATTCATTAGTTGTTGCATGGGCGCACGATGGTTTCGAGTACTTTTTATCTTGCCCTTTGCTAATACATCCTCGGTTTGGTATGTCCTCCTGGGGCGGACAGTTGATTTTAAATTGAAATCCTGTAAATTTTATTTTCTCCGATAAAAACACATAAAAATGTTTTTTAAGAGGCATATTTATTATTATTAATTATTTATTGCACAAACAACAGTGTACAAAAGGTGAACTTAATGCTAATGGCATTTTCTACTAGTCAACCCACAGGAGGTCCAGGAGAGGCAAAAATTGGGCTTGCACAACATACCTATTATATAAATATTGCAAAACCAGGATTGTGTCCATTTATATAACACTTACAATAAACAAAAGTTCATAAAAAAGCAGTTTGAAGCTTCATGAAGTCAATTTCAAAAAAATACCAAAGATTTTCTGAATCAGACTTATTTTTGCAGTAAGCGGAGTCCATGTACTTTTAGATTGTTGAATGGTGCAATATTAAATTATAATACACAAAGAGGGCGAAACGACCTAAATGCATTCTTGCCGCGATGGTGAGAGGTGGCCGGAGATAGAGAGAAATGGAAAGCAAGAGGGGAGGTGCATACATACATACGTAAGCCTCTCACCTGTATCCCAGAGGGGTAGGCAGAGACCAGGGATTGCCACCTGCCATGAGCCTGACAAATCACTTTTGAGGGGAGGTCTTTGCCAAGACAAGGTTTTCAGTTTATGCCCACTGGTGTGTGGCAGAATATATTTTCATATAAGAGCCGGTAGAGACTGCGCAAGCCATGCTCGTGCTCTTTTGTGTTTTATAAGAGCAAAGCCCACTTCCCGTCAAAATCTGCTAGACGCTGAGACGACCGGTATGAAATTGGACGAGAAATATGAAAATAGCTTATGTTTATCAGATTAGACGGGTATTGCACGTGAATGATGTAAAATTTGAAATATAATTATATGTAAGTTATAGACCACACACAGCAATTTTTGCTTACATTTTACTGGAAACATAATTGTAGTGACATAATATTAATTAACTAATAATGTAAGGAACATAGACAATGCAAAATATGACAAATGAAACCCTAAATGAATGTCGATGAAGCGAAAGGGATTTGACAGGATCGTGGCAGGTGACAGTCCCTGGTCTCTGCCTATCCCACTGGGATACAGGCGTGAGGTTACGTATTAATGTATGTATGTATGTTTGCTTGGAAACCTATTTAATTAAAATAGTAGCTGACCCCGCAAACGTTGCTTTGCCAGAGAGATGTATGAAAAATAGATAACAAACTATCTGAGAATAATAGGTTGTTATCTATTTTTCATACATGTCTCTGGCAAAACTTACCTATCAACATACCGATTATAAAATTTCATCAACACCGGCCAAGCCGTTTCGGACGAGTACCTATGCGCACTAACATGGTGACACGAGAATTTTATGTATTAGACTATTTTCGGGGTTTTTTAAGTTGACATGACCTCTTCAAACATTGTGTGGGCAAATTCTCTATTATCCTACCAGTCACCTCTGTATGAAGTGTGACTTGTGTTCCTTCATCGCATTTCAGAACTCTTATGTCATTATCACAATGACAGCTCTTGGGCAAACACAGAAAAATAACACAGTTCAGTTGAGTAACGCAAAACCTCAGCACAAAGTCCGTGACGGGTTATGTAAGAAACTAGCGTAGGTAGTTGGTTAGGGTTCCGTACCTGAAGGGTGCAAACGGGACTTTGTCACATACCTGGGCCTCGATTCTGTTATTGCATTACAGTACGATGACAGATACACGGTCGGGTCACGTGACGTGTTTGTTCATCCATTGACGCCTAACAGCCATCGCAAACAGGGCGACTTGTCGCCGCGCCTTGTCGCTGCGTCAGACGCAACGTTGTCATTTGGTTCTGGCGTCTTGTCGTCGCGACTCCGCGACTCTGACGCTAAGTGTGCGGAGATTCGAACAAAATATGAAAAAATGAAAATTTAAGGCCGTAGCCTGTCGTCGCGTCTAGTCGCCGAACTGTCGCTGTCGCGTGTCGCTTAGTGTGCGCATAGGCTTACAGGTTTGAAATGTGTGGGCACGTAGACTTGAAGCGGCAATGAAACTAAATCGCTATGATCATGCTGTTGTCCTTGTATTACAATGCGTTAACAGAATCTGGGTTCCAGTCTGGTCTGATACCCAGATTTCAATCTGACGGGACGTCTGTCTAGCCGTCTCACTGGACGTCTGTCTGTCTTAGGTACCAGAGTGCGTATACTGAGTTTTGTCGTTCACTTTCGAGAGCGTTTGCGTTTTGCATAGGAGTGACAAAGCGCGCCATCTATTTGTCTCTTTGTTACTCCTATGCAAATCGCAAACGCTCTCACTATCGAGAGTGAATGAAAAAACTCAGTATAAGCACTCAGTTAGCCAGTTGTGACGACAACACAAGTGGCTATATACAAAATATGTAACAAAAGCTTATTAAAAAACAATTAAACTTTTAATTTCAGAAAACTACATTTTCGGTTGAAAAACACGTAATATGGTATTACGCACGTACCTAACCCTCAGAGCGTGAGTTTGACTCGTACATGGCCGGTTTTATTATAAGGTCGGACCAAAATTTCCGAGAACTGGATCTTTTCATTGCAATTCAGTACACGGTTTTTACACGGGGATTTACACAACAGATATTATTACCTATATCTCTTCAGTCGGATGGTTATTTCTAAGATGTGAAATTCCTGAAATATGCCGGTTAGAGTTTGTTATTTACAACCACTTCTATTCTGCGATTCTGATTCATTCATTACATTCTTTGGATATGGAGAAAATGCTTTTGGTGTCTGCAACTACGAAGCGATCAATTCTTTATTGTCAGCAAGGAGAATTAAATTCTCCTTGATCATCAGTGACATTCTTTTTTTTTTGTTTGGTTCCTGTCTTATTATTAGTTAATTACACTAAAACATGAACTGAATCGCTCGTAGCCTGGGCTGCCTGAGTGATCTTGAACGATCACTAAGGTTAAGCAACATACGGCGCGTTCAGTCCATGGATGGGTCACCGTCTTTGACTAACGCTAGTGGCATTTTTTCCGAGCGATTCCGTGCTTCGCAAGGTACGTTAAGCAGTTGGTGCCGGCTGCCGTCGATAGATGGCAGTCGTTAAGCCAAGTCAAAGGCCTTTAGGGGCGGCTTGAAAACTTCTGACAGTAAGACCAGCCACTAGTCTTACAAGCCTCCACCAATCCGGACTTCGCCCCCGTGGTGGAGTATGGCCTATACCTTCCTCAGGGAAGAGACCCGTGCCCCTCGGTGGGGATATAATGGGTTGATGATGATGACTCTGAGGAAGGAGATTAAAGTTACTTAAAAAAAGTGTAGGTATAATAAGCTTCCTGAAACACTGAAATGCATGATATTGTATTCATTTAAAAGGAAGCTTCACAAATGGCTACTTGAAAAATGTTTTTACAATATAAATTAATTTTTGGAAATGAAAATTTTTTAGACATTATAATATATAATTTTGCATATCATTGACATTTCATTAACATTACTAACTATTGTAATTACTGTTTCATTTATTTTGAATGATAATTTGTAAAAATAAATTAATTATTAAAATTCTCAATATTTGATGCCTGGAATAGGTAAAATATGTCGGAAATACTATTTAAATATAACATCAGAAATGTTCCATATTTGACGCAAATAAATATCTTGTATCTTGAAAGTTTATAAGAGGCAATCCTCCCATAAACAGGCTTTAACTATGTCTTAAAACTGCTTTACGTCGTTAGTCTTTGACGCCCTACGGTGACATATTCGTTGATAACGCTCTTCAGTAATTTGCTTTCTATAAATATAAAAACTTGTGGAAGTTTATTCAAGCCAGTTTATTTGGTCAGCCAAAGTGTAAATAAACATATTGAGTTGAGTGCATTACGAATATTAACTACAAAACAGAAGTTGTGAAACAAAGAATCAGCTGATCGTTGTCTTTGTAACGGACAAGTGAGTGCGACAAACAACCTCGTTAACAAGCCAATTCCGCGGCTAGTGCTACTGCTTAAGGTATAATTTCACGCGCCGCCTGATTTCTGGTGGCAAAAAACTCACCGGGCTTGATAGTCGACACGGAGCAACGACTACAGATACGACACCATTTTGGTTTGTCTCTCAGAGAATTTTCACGAGTACTTTGAGTTTTGAGTTAACTACAACATACACATCATGAACTGTGAGGCGTGCATGCAAACAGTCGCAAGAAACGAGGTCCTTAAGTGCTACTTATGTAGCAGATGCTACCACCACCAATGCGTGAACATGACTTCGGCCACTTATCGGGAGATTAACAAAAAATCCTGGCAGTGTCCCTCCTGCGATAATATAACGAAGCGCAACAATAACACTGGCGGTCGCAGAAGAGGAGACGAAACACCGACCCGCAAGCAGTTCGAGGAGCCACCTGCGGCCCCATCCGTGTCCGCTGTGGTTGAGCCGGCTAAGGTCCAACCAGTGATCCCGAGTGCCGGGCCTGAGGTCCTTACGGATGTGGTGCCCGGCGATCCCTTGGCTCCCCTATCTTACGAGCAGTTTGGGAAGCTTTTGGACGACAAGCTCGATCACTTTAGAGCCACTATCACTGGGGACTTTAACCACATCCTGGGCAAATTACGCGAGAGCTTCCAGAAAGAGGTGGAAGTCCTACGTGCCGAAAATGCTAAGCTGCGAGAGGACTTTGTGGCACTGGAGGAGAAAGTTTGTGCATCAGACGCCAATAACACCTCAAAAATAATCGCGGATCTTCAATCGCAGTTAAATGAGAGAGAACAGGAGATGCTGTCGAACGATGTCGAGGTCACGGGAGTTCCTGAGTTCGACGGTGAGTCCGTGGGTCACCTGGTGATGGCGGCGGTGACGAAGCTGGGTATGCCACTCGATGAACGCGATATCGTAAGCGTTTCCAGGGTCGGACCTAGGCGCGGTCCTGTGGAGGGTGCCCCCACGCCGCGCCCCCGCCCCATCGTCGTTCGACTGACTCGGCGCTCACTGAGAGACCAGCTGCTGCAGGGTGCACGGGTGCGCCGCGGCGCCACCACTGCGGAGATGGGCCTTCCTCCACACGTAGAAAACCGCTTTTACGTCAACGAACGGCTCACTAAAATAAACCGTGCTCTGTTCGCCAAGGCTCGTGACGCTGGCCGAAATGCCAAATGGAGGTTTATTTGGACCAAGGATGGGCGGGTTTATGGTCGAAAAGATCAAAACTCGCAGAGATTCATTTTGCGTACTGAGGAAGATATTAAGTCTTTTATCAAAGTCTAAGTAGGACATTTATGTGTGTTTTATGTTCTTTATGTTTTGTTTGCATGAGTGCAATTATGGCATCTTGTAAAAGTTTTCAGTCCCAGCGGGTAATTTTTCAAATTAGTAATTTCTGCTCCCTTATAATATATATATTTCTATGGAATGTATTAATTATTATAAACTCTTATATCACTTACTTCTATACACACACTTATCACAGTGAGAATAATATTTACATGATTAATTATAAGTACACTTTTCAGCCATGATTAAGACGGGACTAAAAATTTGTTTTCTCAACGCGGGGTCTCTAGGGACTAAACACGACGAACTGGAGGCCGCATTCGTTAGGATTTCACCTGATATAATCGGTATTAATGAAACCTGGTTGAGACAAGGAGAAGAGGGCCGGGCCGCTACGTTACCGGGGTACCGTTTGCGGCATGTGCCGCGGCCGCGCACCGTGCGACAGCGCGGAGGTGGTGTGGGGTTTTACGTACACCGCGGCGTGCGCGCTGTTACCGTCCCTCATCCCCCCGCGCCTGAACAAGTGGAGCAAATGTGGCTGTCAGTAACGGTAAATTCCACCCGTTTAGTGATCGGAACTGCGTATAGGCCACCGTGGCTTAGCTGTGACCTTTTTCTGGATGCTTTAACTGAATCTATTATAAGCTTTGCCAATTTCGACCACATAGTCTTATTAGGCGATCTTAATATAAATTTATTAGAATGTAGTAGCAATAGAAATAAATTAGAAAACTTTTTGACTTGTGTGACTCTGAAAAATTTAGTTTGTTCTCCAACTCATTTCACGGAACATTCCTCGACCCTAATTGACCTGGTGTGCACCGATGTTGACCCTGTCAAGGTCACAGTTACTACAGATCATATACCTAGTCTGTGTAGCCATGCCATAATCACGGCAGAATTCAATATTAGAAAACAAAAATTACCACCCCGCAAAGTTAATTATAGACCTTTAAAAAACATTGACATAAATAATTTAAATTCAGAATTACAATCAATTTATTGGAATAGTGTATCAAAAAAGGGTAATGTATGCGAAATGGTAGCAGAATTCTCTGATATTATTATATCTTTATTCAACAAGCTCGCTCCCATGAAAACAATAGTCATTAGAGACAAACAGAAACCATGGCTTACGAGCAACGTTCTATATATGATGCAGCTGCGTGATCAAGCCCATAGGAAGTTCTCCGATACAAAAACTGATATAAATAAAAAGAACTACAAATCTCTTAAACATTTGGTTAATGTTAGTTTATACTTCGAAAAGCGATGTTACTTCGAAACGCATGTTAATAGCAACATTAACAAACCTAAAACCTTATGGAAAACACTTAAAAATATAGTTCTTCCCCAATTTAACAGGAAAAATAACATACCGGACTACTTCGATGATCCCGACGAAATTAATAATCATTTCGTTAATATACCTGGGGATAATTGTTTTAATATCTCACGTCTGACGTACTTTGAATGTAATAGGTATAATAGTGCAACGTTCACACTTCATCCAGTAAATGACACTGCCGTTTCTAAAATTATAATGTCTCTTTCCTCAAATGCACAAGGTGTAGATGGCATCAGTTTGGATATGATCATAGCGTCCCTTCCACACTCGTTAAGTTCTATTACGGATATCATAAACATGTCAATAGTTACTTCTACTTTTCCGGAATACTGGAAAACTGCCATTGTCCGACCTATACCTAAAAACTGCAATCCGGTAAATGTAACAGACCTTAGACCAATAAGCCTACTGCCTATACTGTCTAAAATCCTTGAAAAGGTGGTATACGATCAAGTGATTCGCTTTTGCGAGGACAATGATATTTTACCTAAAATCCAGTCAGGATTTCGCAAAGGTCATAGTACAAGCACCGCACTACTGGATGTTATTGACAATATTTTATGTGCTCAAGACAACGGCAGCGGTAGTATTTTGGTAATGCTAGATTTTTCGCGGGCGTTTGACTCAATAAACCATTCCTTAATGCTTTCCAAGCTATCATATTACGGTTTTGATACTGCCAGTGTTGGATGGTTCAATAGTTATTTGTCGGGTCGGCGTCAGCGTGTACTGCTACAAAAGTCTGATGGAACTACGCGTGAGTCCCAGGATAAGCTATTGGATAGAGGAATTCCCCAGGGATCAATTATTGGTCCGTTATTATTTATTATTTACACAGCCGATATAACTAACTATATCAAACACTGCCATTATCACATATATGCTGACGACCTGCAAGTGTACACTAGAGTTCTTCCGACTGATGCTGTTTCTTGCGTTCAGCGCCTTAATGAGGATTTAAATAGTATAGCTGAGTGGTCCAAAGCAAACTGCTTGGTTTTAAATCCCACGAAATCTAAATATATGCTAGTAGGATCAAAAAAGCAAATAAAAACAATGAACCAAGCCGATCTTCAGGTGGAAATGTTGGGCACTCAAATGAACCAAGTAGCAGAAGCTCGAAATCTTGGTATAATAATGGACGGGGAGTTGCATTTTGAGCGCCATGTTCAAGAAGTGGTGAGAAATTGTTTTTATCGACTCAAAATGTTGTATCGTATCCGTAGTTTTATTAGTGAGAAGCTCCGTCTACGACTTTGCGAGGCTCTAGTATTGTCGAAACTCAATTACTGCGCCACTGTTTATGGTCCCTGTTTACTTCAAAGGACCCAAAAGCTCGTGCAAAGGGTTCAAAACGCCTGCGCTCGTTACAGTTTTTCTATTCCACCTCGTACACACGTGACCCCTTTCCTCAATGGCGCGAACATTCTAAAAATGGAAGCGAGACAAAGGCTACAGTTAGCAACTCTTTTGTTTGGCGTCATAAATACTCGCAACCCACCATATTTATTTTTTAAGCTTACCTGGCGACAATCACGACATGCTGAGAGGATAAGAGGGGCCACTGCACCGCTTCTAGTACCAAGACACCGTACAGCAGCCTTCCGGGGAAGTTTTAGATATGCGGCTACTAAATGTTGGAACAACATCCCGCCACCTCTCCGTGTCTGCAAAAGTAAGCCCACTTTTAGGTCCAATTATAGGGCGCATCTGTTGCAGACACAACAACAAACGTAGCAGCAAAGAAAGAAAAAAAGAAAAAAAAAAAAAAAAACATCGGTTGGGGGCCCCCCTGTAAATGGCCCTGAGTACGCAAATGTATAAGTAGCAGGTTAATATGTTACTCACTGACGGGTTGTCTCGCGCTTCCATTTCTCGTCCTCGGCCTGTGTTCGCGTACGCGTACTTGTGACATACACGTTACGGCCCATTTTGGCGTGAACGGGAAAAATTCTTGCAGGTCACCATTTTGCGAACTTCTTCTTAGTTTGTATTTCCTCGATTACCCGCAAGTCTATTTCAACACAGTATTTGTACGTCACAAATTTATTTGTTTCACTTTTTACCCGATCTTATTTCATGTATTTGTTACCTTCACTCTTCACAAGCACTACACAGTATAATATTTAAGTAATGTAGGTATTCTATCGTATTTTTGGCACCGTATTTATTACCTTCACTCTTCACAAGCACTGCACAGTAGGTATAATATTTAAGTAATGTATCTTATTGTCATTGTCTTTTTCACACCGTTGGGCAGCTTATTTAACCTTACTTTTTCACACGTACAATGCTAACCGCAGTTTGGACCCGACTGAAAATCAGCGTTGCAACGGACCACTCTGTTGCAACATTATGCTGAGTCGGGCCCATTTTGGGGGCTCAATACTTAAAAACTATAATGTATTTTATTATTGTTTTCATGTTTTATCGTTTATTTATTTTTTACCCACTTTTTGTAACCTTTCTGTGTTAATTTGTTAAAAAATGTAGGCATCTTGTATTGATAGTGAGTGATAAATTTTCTTTTTTTTGTTTTGAGTATTGTGTCGTCAAATAAATGAATTTTCTTTCTTCTTCTTCTTTACTAGAATGGACTGTAATTTTTTTAATTTTTTTTTTAATTATTTATTCAAGAAAATTCACAAATACATATTATAATACAAGAAACCGTTAAAGTGTTAACCGTTAATTAACGTGTTAACCTCTAGTCCAATGAGGTAGTCAAATAATTAAATATGTTGACGAGTAGTGTGTGACGTGTAACGCTGAGTTGTCAGCGCTAGATAATAGAGAAACAGATAAGATGTCCGCAGGAAGGAAGCTGCCTTATCAGAGGAAAATTGTGATAAAATGTTACAAGACTTATTTGAGTTAGGATTTGCTCTCGCGGCGACAGTAAATAGCTCTGTGGTAGGTTAATTCAAAATAAAGGTGAATAATAATGTGCTTGTTAAGTCGAAAAGCGTGCAGTTAAAGATATACAGGATTCACTAAAAGAAATCCTGATATTATTATACTCAGTTGGAGTTTGTTATTTTATGTTGCACATATTTTGTTCTCAGACGTTTTTTTACGTTTCCACTTTCAATGAATGATTTTTTATTATTTTGCTGTTTTTCTGCTTAGGAGTGTCGCTATTTAATAAATAATGGTATGGGTATGGACTTATTGGATGTTCTTCTATGTAGGAGTGCTGTCAAATTCTGTTTGATTTCGTACATCTTGAAGCTCAAGACCCATACACAGGTATAGTTTATGTTTAAAAAAAGTTAAAAACAGATTAACAAATGATATCAGCAGTGTTAGAATTAGTTTTTAATTACTTGGAAAAACTTATAGATAGTGTAATTTTGTGGTCGTTCAAAGTACATTTCTGTTCATATTTTACTTGCCACATTCATCATAAATGACGGTTAGGGCGAACTTTGCTTATTTCAACTTTGCATTATTGATTGCACAGCAGGAATATTTTATTTTATAACATTTACTAAACCGTATACAACGTATAAATTAGAATATCTAAAAGCCTGAAAACTTTCAATTTACAATAACTTTAATTACGATAACTAAGAAAAACATCTTTAAATAGTTTAATTTTCTGTAAAATCTTGAAACAGGGCGGGGTCCATTTGGGTGATTTCTTGTAAATTTTTGCTCTGCTGGTTACTGGAAGTGTTTAATTACTGTCGCAGATTTTGAGCTATTTCGATAATATTTGCATATAGATAACATGTCTTATCAGCGTTTCAGCAAGAGTAAATTTATGTGTGTTATATAACACATGTTTGTAATTTTATAAGTACCTAGTTCTTGCCGCGATACGTGTTCGATAAGAGCGATAAAGCTTCCTCGATCAGGCAAATAATAGTAAAATACGTAACTAAAACATTAGTAACACACTAACAGTCAATATCAATAAAACAATAAGGTTTCATCTACTCTTGTATTGTATAGGTCACTATGAAGATAGATGCTCTATGGAGATAGATAGAAATACAGGAAAAACCTAGCTATGACATTCAACGCTTCCTTCTAAATTAAACATAAACATTTACAGACAGGCACATACATCGCTTCCGGCCCCACACTAGGATACCCTGTGTCGTGGGAATCAGAAACAGCGACATCATAACATGTAAATTTCCAAGACCTGGGTATTTTTTCCCCATTGGGATTCGATGGATTGGAATTGGGTATCAAATGAGTTACTTTTAAATCGGAATTTTGTATGAAAATACTTGCTTGTGACGTCACATTTCAGAGCACTTTTTTATGTTTCATCTATTTAAAAATTGTTATAACTAGTATATGATTAAAAGAAATACATTTTCCGAATCATTTTGTAATTTTTATTTTAAGCGAGCATCTCAAATAATTTATTGTTGATAGTGTCAAATACCGTAAGCCTCAGAGAGCCTATAGTGCAGATGTAGAGACGAATTTAGATACATTTAGATACATTTTACTTGCCCCATTTAGGACCGTATCAATAAACAACCTTATAATTGTGATCTGCCAGGATCGTGGCAATTGGCAGTCCTTGGTCTCTGCCTATCCCTCTGGGATACAGGCGTAAGCTTATGCATGTAATAATTAAGTTTTCCTTAAAAATGATTTATCTAGTAGGTATTTGTCTTGGTGATTCAGATACTTCCTTTTTTCTCCCTACTATGCCACAACATATTATTATAATTAGTGGTTTTTAGGGGGCAGTACCTCAAAAAGAAAAAATGGAACCCTTAAAGAGTCTCGAAAAATCGTAAACAGTTGCCTTAAACTTTAAAGTTCGGGAGAAAAACTGCGAGTATTGAACTCTCTGTGGGCGACCTGACTCACTCTTGTCCGTTTCTTTAGTCTTTATATGTCACACTTCAGAGCAAAAGTCTTCAGAGGTTTCATTATATTCCATGATTTATTGAGGTTAATATAATGAATTGAACTCCCCAAAATTTTCTTAACCGTTTTCTATATTTATTTATGCTCTATTTTCTGAAAGTACTAAAACGATACATTAACTAGATTAATCACACCGAAACTGAACACTTGTTGAACGCGGCGTGAAGTACGCTAAACGCGCAGCAGAACCCACTTCGCGCAGTGGGTCAGGAATGCAATTGCTCAATTACCGCCCGACCCGCTTACGTGATAACTAGGTGTTAGCCACCGTTGTCTGTCGCGGAAAACGCTAACAATACCCGACAGTCGGCTCTACGGGAAAGACAAAGGCCGTGGACTTGCTACGAACGGCCAGTAAATCAAAACTGAAGGAGCGAGTATTTGATTTAGCGTTCAGCATGCCTCTTTTGCGGATTATGAAAATGTACCTCCGTGTGATGGTGGTAGTGGGTAAGTGCTCGCAACGCTACTTCTACGTTACGGGAAAGACATGGGCTGTGGACTTGCTACGAATGGTCAGTAAATCAAGGCTGAAAAAGCGAGTCTTGTATCTAGCGGCCAGCATGAGTCTTTTGCGGAATATATGAAAATGTACTGAACACCTCCGTGTGGTAGGTGGCAGTCGGTAAGTGCGCGCAAAGGCGTGTAGTACTTACATTTAGTAAAAAAAAAGTGTATGTAACTAATGTCGAACTACTCTTGGTAGGCTACATTTAAGAGAAATTCCCTATCAAATAATAATTTTCAATCTATATTGGGGCTATAATAGAATGTCTTACATAACCATGAATAGAATAAAAAGGATTTATATCAAAGTCGCTTTTACCTTTGTCGCGTAATGAAAATTACAGTATCGTAAATGAAATTCCGTCGTGCATAAATTATACCAGTCATAATTAACATCAATAAAGTGAAAATTCTACGAAAGGTACGGTAATTTTATTTGCAAAATAAACCGCAACGTAGAATAAAATACTTCCGTCAATTGTACATTATTTTCTGGTACTACATTCTCGCCCTTACACCTTTCTCAATAAAACTTGTGTACGTTACCAAAGGTCAGGTACAGAAGACGATTTTCTTCTTAGCTATAAATAAACCATGAATCACTGAAAAAAGACGAGTGACGGGGAAATGACGCAAATAAGTAAGAACGGGACATTGTCTCCAATAATCCGATTACCGTGATAGGCATTCGTGTCACACACAACAGTTCAGAGACATACCAAGAGGCGTTTACACAACTCAACTATCCTCAACGGCTTTATTACCCGGGTGATAGAGTTGAAAACTGCTTGGTGAATGCACGCTGGAAGGGCACTAACACCTTGGTCAGTGTAATCTATACCGACTTGTAGTAGTTAATACCGTCCATATTGGCATATTTTCACATCCACGGAACGCTATGGCATTGGCGGGACGTGATTGCCGTAACTATGTGTGGCGTGGGAAAGCATTCCTATTCGGGCACTTTTTTCGCACCGAATAACACTTTATGGGGTTCTAGAGAGAATACCAAATTAAGGAAGTGACGTCATTGGTTATCTCATTTAAGCCCACGCAGTATTTCTTAAGCTAACGGGAATAATATGGATATCTGTATGGTAAAGTACTTTCAAACGATTAGAGCTGATGATTTATCGGATAAGTACATGATAGCGGTAACAGCTGCACCTACGTTCAGAAAAAGTTTTATCAATTGCTTAAAACACTCCCCAAATGAAGTTTAAATAGTATATGACAAAGGAAACCTTTCCAGACATATGCCTATTGCACTGTATTTCAGGAAGGTTTTAATGAAGATAAATAACAGCGATACTTTGTGAGCAGAGCATAAACGGCCTTTAAAAATCCCACTTTCTCTCAGAAACAGAGAGAAGATTTAATCCTATACCTCCTAGACTAATTCTTTAAAAAAGAATTGTATGTTAAAAAAAAACCAACACGTATAGATATTCGAGCAGCTAACATCAATAGCCAGACAGTCCAACGCAATAATAACTATTTCGGGAACTTTCGTGAAGAGAATCGGTTAGAAAATAAGCAATCCCGGCCGTTGACAGACCCACAAACATTGATGAATGGGATCCTCCCCGAGTCAGACAGCCAACCTTACCATAACAAGAAAAACTGTGACAAGTCCATGCGAAAAAGAGTATTTATTTTCTACTCGACCTATGTGACTTGCTTGTGGAAGAAAACAACCAAGGCTATTCGCAACTGGTTACATCCTTGCAGAAATCCCAAGGTATTGACGTAGGTTGGTTTTGCTGGCAGACACTGCTCACAATGGACCTAGGTCATTTGTCGACACGAGAACAACTGAATCTGTTATTGTGATATTTAAGTTTAATACAGCTAACTGCGATCTATGAATTCAAGGTACCCTGCGCATCCTTTTATGCCAAAATTATTGAAGATATTTTATATAATTGTTACATATCTGAGCGTCTCTTTAAAAATTTGTAACCATACAATAATTGCCAAATTAAATAATTAATACAATTCTAACGAATTTAAATATTCTCATTATTAACTCTATTCCGGTTACACTGACTTGTCGGAAGACTCCGACAAAAGATCTGTGAATTAAAGCGAAACCTGGTCGGTCTTTTCCGACAAAAAATCAGGTAAGTGTATCCGGAATAAAGTTAATAATGTGTTATGCTTAGGAAAGTTTTAGTTCTAAATATTTTCCTACTTCCAACAACTATTCTATCTATCTACGTAAAGAGGTGATTAATTTATACGGCGTCCAGTGCCACCCTGACACACACTAGATGGGTGAAGGGACAACTCGGACGCTGCAGTGCCTGGGACATTGTTTAGAACTTTAGATGGAGTAAGCTTGCCCTATACCATCATAACAGCTTCATCAGTCAATAACATCGCATAAAGCAAATTATTGAAAGTGTGTCAGACACGTTTTTGACAAAATTTGGCATGCTTTTGCTAAACATATTATTTGTCCATCTGTGAATGCGTGAAAAGCCTGCAAACCTGTCAAAAAGCATGAATTAAGAAAATTAATAATAACAGTGAAATGATTCAAAATAATTTCTCGAGGGTCAATTAATTCTTGAAACTACAATAAAAACTAAAATTGCTCGTATTAAAAATTTTGATTTGGGGAGCGGATTTACCATCGATTCAGAGGATACGTTTTATAGGTTTTAAATTAAGAACACGTAGATTTTCATGAATCTACGTGTTATTATGCATGCTTTGTATCATTGTTAATAATTATTTTCATTGTTCTGCTTTCTCACAGCAACTAATTTTTATGAGTTATCCGTGGATTAAGTAGTGGGTAGTACATTTGCAATGTTTGATTAAGTCTGATTTATGTAACTACTATAATGTGCTACTGTTTTTAATCCCAAATAAACAAAATAAAATAAAATCTACACAGTTTAAAATGTCAGCAGAGTAGCTATAAGTATCCATCAAATTGACAAAGTCTGAATGAGCTCGGAATGAGCGGTTACGGTAAATTATGCATTGAATATGCAACCGTGATGCCTGTCTAGGTCAGCTTGTTGCTATGCCATGGCAAACCAGTATGCCCGTGTGCTGGTATTCGGGCAAAGTCCGACTCCGTAGAAAGTTGCCTTTCTGTGCATTTCCGCTTTGGGTCTTTTTGAGAAAAACTGCCGATAACGTCGAGAATCCGGAGCGACGCTCTCATTGCGACGGTTATATTTTATAATTTACAGTCAGTCCATCCTAACAACTACAGTTTAGTGACAGTTTCATCATCAACACGTTATGCCCCCACCGAGGGGCACGGGTCTCTTCCCTGAGGAAGGTATATGCCATACTCCACCACGGGGGTCAAGTCCGGATTAGTAGCAGTTTATTGAAAACAAATTAAAATGTAAGTTACTTGCATACCAACCTTCACAAGTGGCTCACGATCACGTTTATATTCATTGCATTTGATCGCTTGCTTGTTACCAGCAATTGTTTCCCGTTACGAGGAAAACGGCGCCAAAAATGCAACAAAAAGTTGCGAATTCTCGTCCGGTCGAACGGGCGGCGTGGTTTACAAAACAAACCAACAAAATCACGAATCGCGGGGTACTTTGACCGAAGACAGCGACTGGCAATGTCTAACGGGAAGTGTAGATGAAAAGGCTTTTATTAGAGACGTGAGAAGACTTGAGGTAAGGCCTCATGCTTGCCAGGCTTTAGACTCTACTGTCCGTCCGTCTGTTACCAGAGTGCTTATACTGAGTTTTGAGAGTGACAAAGCGCGCCATATAGTTGTCTCTTTGTCACTCCTATGCAAATCGCAAACGCTCTCACTATCGAGAGTGAATGAAAAAACTCAGTATACGCACTCAGAGTGCTTAGTGCGAGTTTTTTCATTCACTTTCGATAGCGAGAGCGTTTGCAATTTGTATAGGAGTGACAAAGAGACAACTAGCTGGCGCGCTTTGTCACTCCTATAGAATATGAGTTTACGTTAACGCGATCGAGTAGTTAAAAAAACTCGCACTAAGCACTCAGGCTGTATCTAATAAAACCTAGACAGTTGAAATGTTCACAGATTATGTATTTCTAAAAATAGAACTAAATAAATATTTAAGTGTGGCTCCCATACCACAAACGTGCTTTTTATTAATAATGAATCAGAATCAGAATCAGAAATTTATATCAACGTAAAGAATTTACATTCTGCTTGTTGAATGTCAATGTACATACAGTTATGTATAATGTTAGCCGCTGCCTTGGGGCCGTCTGTAGTGGAGAAAAAGGCAGCGAAAAAAAAACTCCACTCTGACCATCTTTTCTCAAATCAACTTAAAGCTAATACAAATAAAACTTACAAAACAATATCTTGGATGTGTTGAACATTAGACACATTTATCCTCTGATTAAATTTAATATTAAACTACAATTTAAAGCCATACGTCCTTGTCTTCTAAATAATCGTTGATTTTATAATAACCTTTTTTGCAAAGAGTGTGCTTAACACAATTCTTAAATCGCGTTGGAGGTAACTCTAATATATCTTGGGGTATCTTGTTGTAGAACCTTATACAGTGCCCCGTAAAGGAAGTATTAACTTTTGCAAGTCTAAATCGTGGAAATGACAATTTATGTTTATTCCTAGTATTAACGTTATGATGGCTACCAAGTGTTTCGAAGTCTTTAATATTTTTCCTAACGTACATAATATTTTCATAAATGTATTGGCTTGCAACTGTTAGGATGTTAGTTTCTTTGAAAATAATTCTTAGTGTGTCCCTACTACCTAGCTTGTAAATAAATCGGATCGCTCTCTTCTGCAATATGAAGATAGTCTCAATGTCTGCTGCCCGGCCCCATAGTAGTATACCATAGGACATAATACTATGGAAGTAACTAAAATAAACAAGCCTAGCAGTTGCAACGTCAGTAAGTTCTCGAATTCTTTTCACGGCATATGCTGCGGAGCTAAGTCTATGTGCTAATTTTACAATATGTGGGCCCCATTGTAGTTTGGCATCGATTGTGATGCCCAGAAATACAGTATCTTCAACAAATTCTAGTTTTTCATTTCCAATCACAATGTTATTTTCAACTTATTTTACATTAGGCAGGGTAAACTTCATACATTTTGTCTTTTTTGAATTTAACAACAGATTATTTGCTGTAAACCAATCTAGAACGTGCGAGAGAGCATTATTTGCTTCGTCAAGATTATTTTCCTGTCTCCTTATTTTAAAAATAAGTGACGTGTCATCAGCAAATAGCACTATCTCACACATTTTTTGTACCATAAACGGTAAATCATTTAAGACCAGGAAAAGGAACGGCCCTAAGATAGATCTCTGGGGGACTCCCATTTTTACAAGTGAACCTGACGATTTAATACGGTTTATGTCTGCTTTTTGAACCCTTTCTTCTAAATATGATTTTAGAAGATCTAAACTTAATTTTTTTACTCCATAGTGTTTTAATTTTGAGAGCAGTGTTTTGTGGTCTACACAATCAAATGCCTTTGACAAATCACAAAATACTCCTATAGCATCATTATGATCCTCCCACGCACTGAAAATATGTTTAACTAACATGACTCCAGCGTCTGTTGTATTCCGCCCTTTAGTGAAACCGAACTGCTGACTATGGAGGAGTTGGTAATTATTGAAATGAATAAGCAATTGATCTAAGATAATTCTTTCAAATATTTTACTTAATACTGGTAGGACTGAAACGGGTCTAAAATTTGTTGGGTCTTTTTTATCACCGCTTTTAAATAAGGACACTAACCTACTATATTTCATGAGATCTGGAAATACTCCTTCATCTACGCATTTATTGAAAATCTGTGCTAACGGCAAAGCTAGGATATTTATCACTGAATTAACTATTTTTACTGACAAACCCCATAAGTCCTCGGTTTTTTTTAAGATTCAATAATTTCAAATTCTTAACAATGTCATGGGGCTCAATGTAATTAAATGTAAAATCGTGTTCGCACGCGGGGACTTGGTCCCTTAATAATGTCGCCGCACGATCTAGTGACGAGTCTAATGGAGCTGTAGTTACGATTGGGACATTAGTGAAGAACTGTTCGAAAGCTGCAGCGATACCTTCATTTGTTGTTATTATTTTGTAATCATATAATGGCAACAGGTAGACGCTTGAAATATGTACAGAATATTTAGTTGTATATTCACTATCAAAATAAATATTTAAAAGAGGCTTCCACACAATCCATGACATATTCCCATGTTGTTTAAATAAATAGTACGAAACCCTTCAAGCGCGAGTTAGTTTTGGCTGGTTTTTTTTTTCAAATAATCGCGCATCACATTTCGTCATGTCATATCAGTGTTGATGCAAGGAGACATTTTACCTTTTCTATCTGCTTCTTGGATGCTTCAAGTGATTTCGGAGACGATGAAGAATGTGGGAACTTACCTGAAAAAGAAAAAACAATTCATGAAACGAAGAAAAGTAAACGAACGCGATTATGGAATAAAATGGTGCATTCTAGGAGGGTTCTCCGACATTACCTCTAAATCAGGTGTTTTAAAATTATTATAATAACATTAAATCTGAAAAAATAAATCCAATGCTCTATCTAGTGCGTCTCTCTCTTTCGTCGCTTCTATCTAGTCTGTTAGCTTTTAGAATATACAGGGTTACAGGGAAAGTCGTACACAATGTTAAAGGAGGCCATTATTTAGGTCATTTCTGATGGATTTTATTCTATTATATAGGGTCCGAAAATTAACCGTTATGGAGATATTGACTGTTAAAGATTTTAAAAAAATATCAATTTTTTTTGGCTTTTTGATTGATTTCTTCTCAGCATAGAGCTCATAAAGTGTTTTTTTTAATGTATTTAGTTAAAAGGCATGTCAATTGATAAAAAAAGATCAGCAAAAGCTGCAACTACTACTAACAGCTTTAAAAAACTGCTCGGCAACGGTTAGAATTAAATATTTTTTCTCTAAATATTTTTCCCATTGAAGCTATTAAAAAAAAAGTTACGTATGGAACTTATTCTGCAAATAATTTTAAAAACTTCTACGACACTTTAACTATTCAAAAATGTATAATATTTAATAGGTATCTGCATGAAATTTTAAAATGATGTTATTTGAGTAGGCTCTAGTGGTAGTACCGACATAACTGAACTTCGATACAAAAAAAATCTTTTTACTTCCTGGCACCTTTAAACTATGTAAAAAGGTCAGATAGGCTTTTTTGTGCTCTGGAGACATGCTGTCTCAGGTGTTCAGGTACCTACCTATTTCAGTATTTCTTTTTTAGAATATTCTATCTATCTATTATTTTGTGTTAGCCTGCTCGTGTGATTCTTCCGTGGTAGATGTGTTAATACGTGCTCTGCAAATGATTTGCGTTTTAGAAACTTCTACGTCTCCTTGGGTATTAAAAAACGTATATCACTTGCTATTACATCGAAAAAACGTTAGCCAAGTGTCACTTAAGATGGCAAACGGAAAATTTTTAGTTGAGGTAAATACGTGCTCTTTGATAATTTCCCGTAAAACGCGACTTAGTTTGGATTTTGGTATTTATTCATCTTCATTGTGTGACTTGGCTTGGATTTTGAACTGATTCATCTTCGTTTTTAACATGTTTTCTAATACAAATTCTCATTCTTTTTTTTAAATTACTCTTCACTACAGAAGTTCGCAGGTTTCTCCTTATTTTCACAGCCGTTCCGCAAATATTCTCTGTCTCAAAATTTCGACATTTTCAATTGGCGTCATTTTGTTTTAAATTATGCTTTTAATATGATCTCATACATAAAAATCCATTGGCGTTAGATCAGGGCTCCTAGCCGGCCATGCAATGGGACCAATGGGTCTTTTCTAATCCATTTGTTTGGGAAGTTCTCGTCCAACCATGCTTCCGTGGTGCGCTGGGCAGCCGTCATGTAGAAAGAACATTGTCTCGTCTCAATGCAATAGAAATGTCGTCCATCAACAAGGGTAACTCCTCCCTCAAAAAGTTTTCATATGTGTCTCGCCATTCAAGTCACAGAATGAAAATGAATCAGTCCAAAATCCAAGCCAAGTCTCAGTATGAAGATGAATCAGTTCAAAATCCAAGTCAAGTCACAGAATGAAGATGAATTAATACAAAAATCCAAACTAAATCGCGTTTTACGGGAACTTATAAAAGAGCACGTATTTACCACAACTAAAAATTTACCGTTTGCCATCTTAAGTGACACTTGGCTAACGTTTTTTCGATGTAATAGCAAGTGATATACGTTTTTTAATACCTAAAGAGACGTAGAAGTTTCTAAAACGCAAATCATTTGCAGAGCACGTATTAACACATCTACCACGGAAGAATCACACGAGCAGACTAACACAAAAATAATAGATAGATAGAATATTCTAAAAAAGAAATACTGAAATAGGTAGGTACCTGAACACCTGAGACAGCATGTCTCCAGAGCACAAAAAAGCCTAACTGACCTTTTTACATAGTTTAAAGGTGCCAGGAAGTAAAAAGATTTCTTTTGTATCGAAGTTCAGTTATGTCGGTACTACCACTAGAGCCTACTCAAATAACATTATTTTAAAATTTCATGCAGATATCTATTAAATGTAATACCTTTTTGAATAGTTAAAGAGCCGTAGAAGTTTTTAAAATTGTTTGCAGATTAAGTTCCATACGTAAATTTTTTTTTAAGAGCTTCAATGTGAAAAATATTTAGAGAAAAAAATATTTAATTCTAACCGTTGCCGAGCAGTGTTTTAAAGCTGTTAGTAATAGGTGCAGCTTTTGGTGATAATTTATATCAATTGACATGCCTTTTAACAAAATACATTTAAAAAAAACACTTTACGAGCTCTATTCTGAGAAAAAATCAATCAATTTTTTTATTCTTTAACAGTCAATATCTCCATAACGGCTAATTTTCGGACCCTATATAAGAGAATAAAATCCATCAAAAATTACCTAAATAATGACCTCCTTTAATATTGTGTACGACTTTCCCTGTAACCCTGTATACCTCGGCTACTATCGGATAGAATCAGATATATTCGTGTAATACAGTGTGTCCCTGGATAAAGTGCAATCCCGAAAGGGGATGAAACTAGACCATGAATCATTGACTAGAAAAATATAAAAAAAAATTATAAAAAATTATTGTAGGATTTATTGGTATTTTAAGATTTTCATGTTTCATTAAGGACTCTATGTACAAAAGTATTGATTTCTTCCAAAATAATGGGTCTATTTCTTTGAAATAAAAAAAAACAGTATGCCTAATACCTGGCGATGACCATGAAATAATAAATAGTCCGCAAAAAAGTAACTATCTTGGGTAAAAAAAATTATTTTTATGAAAAAAATGATTTTTTTAGACGTTTATTTTAAAAAACTTCAAATTACTAAAAAAATGTGCCCTATAACTATGTAATTCTATAGCTTACTTTTATTCTTTACCATTTTAGCTTCCAAATAAAAAAAAAACAATGTTCTAACTAAAAAATTGGCTAGGTAGGAGTTATTTACATTTTAGTAGGTAATAAAAGTCAGACTTTAATCACAATAACTTTATTAATAAAATGATCCGTAATTTACAATTATGTATTTTTATTTAATGCATTAAATGTTCAAAATGGCCTCCTCGATTTTGCAAGCACATTACTGCACGAATATTAATTTGGTTAGTGGCTCTGCGAATCATTCCTGGATCATTTTTAATGTCATTTGCGCACTGAATTATTCGGTCGTGCAACTGTGCCTCGGTATTTATTGGCGTGCTGTATACTCTTTGCTTCATGACACCCCATAAAAAATAATCTAGCGGTGTCAGATCAGGTGAACGCGCTGGCCAGCCTACTGGCCCTCCTCGGCCAATCCACCGGTTCGGGTAATTTTCGTTCAAAAATCGCCGCACCTCCCGCCCATAATGTGCAGGACATCCATCCATTTGGAGATACATACGCCCACGCCGTCTCGTAGCCAGGGGAACATCTTCCATCATCATGGGTAAATTTTGTAGTAATTCTAAAAAACGTTCAGCATTTAGGGTTCTGGGTAAAATGACTGGACCAATTAAAATGTCGTCGATTAAGACTGCCCATACGTTTATTGAAAATTTTACTTGAAAAGTAGATGCCCGCTTCAATCGTGGATTTTCGTGAGACCACTGGTGCAAATTTCTGCAGTTTGTAATGCCGTCTCGGGTAAATGTCGCTTCGTCCGTCCAAAAAATGCGTTTGGGAAAATTTGGGTCAGCTCTAATTTTTCTTAGAATCCACGTCGACATTACGCATCTTGGACGATTATCTACATTTTCGTGTAAATGTTGTACTCGTTGGTAATGGAAAGGATGCAATCCCTCCTTTTTCAAAATTCGCCAGACAGACGTCTTCGATATGCCATGACGCAACGCTAATCGTCTTATGCTTGTTGTAGGGTCAGCAAACAGATCGTTTAAAATAGCCTCTTCTATCGCATTGTCAATAACGACAGCTGGTTGCTCACGGCGATCTCGTGCCAAACCAAGTCCAATGTTGGAGAGCCTCCTATGAATCTCTTGAAAATTTCGAGCTGAGGGTATGAGTCTGCCCGGGAAAGCATTTATGTATGCAGTCCGAGCGACTGTTGTGCGACCATGTGACATGCCATAATAATAATGCATGTCGGCTATTTCTCTAGGTGAGAACTCTGTCAATCGCGGCATTTCGTCAACACTTAACAGCAGAACAGGAACAGTCCAAACGTAACGAACAGTAGAAAACGTAACAGTCAACAATGTAACAAAAACTTAATAACAAATCAACGAGAACACAATGCGAGAACGAGAACAGTAGTAGCAGCGGCGAGAATATCGGAGCGACTGTGTAAGTCCTGTTTCGAACCCCCTGCCTCCCCTCCCCTCGCCTTCCCTCTACCTGAGTGTAGAACAAAAGGACTGCGACTGCCGAAGGGCACAGAGTAGGACGGAAACAATGGAAAAAACGGTCTCTACCTGCACGGTAACACGATTAGGCTCCACTTTAAAAGTTCGTAGATAGCGTGTTTTTTTAGTTAGAACATTGTTTTTTTTTTATTTGGAAGCTAAAATGGTAAGGAATAAAAGTAAGCTATAAAATTACATAGTTATAGGGCACATTTTTTTAGTAATTTGAAGTTTTTTAAAATAAACGTCTAAAAAAATCATTTTTTTCATAAAAATACATTTTTTTACCCAAGATAGTTACTTTTTTGCAGACTATTTATTATTTCATGGTCATCGCCAGGTATTAGGCATACTGTTTTTTTTTATTTCAAAGAAATAGACCCATTATTTTGGAAGAAATCAATACTTTTGTACATAGAGTCCTTAATGAAACATGAAAATCTTAAAATACCAATAAATCCTACAATAATTTTTTATAATTTTTTTTTATATTTTTCTAGTCAATGATTCATGGTCTAGTTTCATCCCCTTACGGGATTGCACTTTATTCAGGGACACGCTGTATAAAGTACCTGGGTGACCGAGCTTTGCTCGGTACTTTTTTGCAATATAAAATATGTAATATAAAATTAAAATAATCCTTTTTCAACAAAAAAAGAACTTGGAAAAAAAACATCATGACTCGAACCGGGTCTCTTGAAATCGGCCCGAAACGGGTCGCCCGTTTTCCCGTCAGAACTATCCCAACCTAGCAGATAGATGCTGTATGTTATTATAGCTTTCAATTGCCTTAAAACACGGATAAAACAACGTTTTCTAAAAATGTTACCTAGT
Organism: Yponomeuta plumbellus; assembly: GCA_947310845.1. NCBI lineage: Eukaryota > Metazoa > Arthropoda > Insecta > Lepidoptera > Yponomeutidae > Yponomeuta > Yponomeuta plumbellus. The sequence goes on along the minus strand of OX371192.1, from coordinate 7,770,461 downwards.
TAGATCAATTAAACGCCCCCGAAAGCATCTGCCTACAAAATTTCGTGAAAATCGTTGGAGCCGTTTCCGAGATTCTGATTATATATAAATATATATACAAAAATTGCTCGTTTAAAGAGATTAGATATTTTTTATTGGAACTAATATAACACTTAATTTCAAAATCGGAACTAATATGACGGAAATAAACTAACACAGAGCAGGAAGTTGTATAACACTCGTGTGTTTTCGGCGAAAATCATTCTTAAAAAATCATTACGAGTTTAAATTACCACTAAATATGATTTTATTTGAGTTAAGTGAGTTTTGGATGATAATAATGACCATCACTGAATGTGTGTTGTCGGTCGATAAAATTCTATTCATTGGATTTGTAAAAAAAAAACCTACTTTTCTCCGAATTTTTCGCGCGTCAAGCGCATTAAAGTCTAGTCTAGAACTATAGCAACAAAACCTGTTCCAGAAATCCATAAATCTGGACAACCTTGCTCTATACAGATCAATTTGATTGGAATTATTCATGAAGATAAGGCAGTCGGAACCGATTAAATAGTTCGTTTGACATTTTGAGAGGGTGCTCCATGAACAGTATGCTCAGTAAACGACTAGACGGATACAGATACGTAAAGAAGTTAAAAGGAATTATTTTTGGATAAAGGAAAGAAAAAAAATCCGCTAAGAAGATAAAGGTTTTTTTAAACGCGTAAATAAGTTAAAAGATTTTAGACCTTTTTGCATGCTGGCTGGCTAGTCGTGCAAAAAAATGCAGTGATGACACAAGAGAGGCAAAATTATTTTCTTTTTCAAATGGCGTTTAATTTTATACCGGAGCAGCCAGCCAGCCAGTTAGTATTTTATCGTTTTTATGTAAAGTTTTTTTCTCGGAGAGAGTTGTGTCGAAAAAAAAAACACAGAAGCTTTTCTCAGGACGGCTCAGTAGTGCATACAAATATCTCTTGCACTTTATTGGTAACCAGCACACAAACAGAACAATCGGGTAGTGCGTTACAACAATCGACCTTTCGAAAACTTTCACTGTGATCTAGTTACGGTTGCATGGAAGTCCATTGTCGAAGGACGACAATGCCGATGCGGCGGAGTTTCCACTTTCACACGCGCGCGCCCACACGCGTGGGGCTTATCCATTCATCTCCCTACGCCCATGTGCTTAACTATCGCCATCACTTTGCAATAACAAACATGGAATGTTAACACCAGAACATGGTATAGTCTCTCAGAATCATCATCATCAACCCATTATGTCCCCACCGAGGGGCACGGGTCTCCTCCCTGAGGAAGGTATAGGCAATACTCCACCGCGGGGGCCAAGTCCGGATTGGCGGAGGCTAGTGGCTGGTCTTACTGTCAGAAGTTTTCAAGCCGCCCTAAGGCCTCTGACTTTGCTTAACGACTGTCATCTATCGACGGCAGCCGGCACAAACTGCTTAACGTGCCTTGCGAAACCGCTCGGAAACATGCCACTAGCGTTAGTCATAGACGGTCACCCATCCATGCACTGAACGCGCCCTTTGTTGCTTAACTTTCGTGATCGTATAAGATCACTCAGGCGGCTGGGGCTACGAGCGATTAGACTAGACTAAAGCGATCTTAGAATAAACGATCAAAAAGAAAATTCGCCGTGCTATTCCGGGGTGAATACACATTTAAATGCATATAATGTTATAAACCGTGCATATGCAAGAACGATTACGCAAAATGCTTTGAGAGCTGAAAGTCGGGAGATGTACAATAAGCCTGAATTGAAAATGGCAAAGAGTTGGATTATGAAACGGTAGCGATCAATGTATATGTCGCAGTAAAGTAGTTAAATCAGAGAGTCAATTGAATCTCTAGACAGTCAATCAAAGATCGATATTCAATGAAATCGCTAGCATTTTGATTTAAATAAAGCAGCGTCGAAAACGTTTAACTATCTAACTGACCGAAAGCCAGCATGTTGATTAATAATGTAAAACAAGATGGCGGTCACGACAACAGCTGATTACTTTTAGAGTCTTTCTTTTGGCAAACGCTGTGTAATGTTGGTTTGTTGTGTGAGTGGTATTTTGTTTCAAATTGTGGTCTTTGGTGAAATTGACATGTTGTCGACTCCGCCACGATTATTTCATTTGTTAATTGTTCATTCGATGTCATCGTGAAGAACTGAGAGCTTGGAAATTCCGTGTTTTGTTTTATTGTGACTGGTTACTCAGCAAAATTAAGAAGAAAAGTCTTGTTTTTGTAGTGAGTTCTTGTTCTAAAGATTTTGGAAGATGATGAGCGACATCAAGGTAGGTTTGTGAGTTTATTTCGTTAGTTTTTTCATTTCCCTAAATAATGAAATATCTTGGTCCCCTTTAAAAGCTAAATTCTTACCAAGTAAGTGGGCACGACGACGCCTAAGGTGGAAGTGACGTTACATCATGAAATACCTAGGAAAGTTTAGGAAACTCGTTAAACGTTTCGTTCACTCACTTGTCTGACGGAACTTTAGCGACTTGATTGAATATCGATCTTTGATTGACTGTCTAGAGATTCAATTGACTCTCTTATTTAACTACTTTACTAACACTTTTATCACAAAACAGGAAAGGGTACGTATGCACTTTCGTTTGTTATTTAGCAAGTTCTCGGAGATTTCTAAAATCAAGAGAGAGATATTTTGACGTGGTATTTTTATTGCTTTTTTCTCAGATAATTTTTTTACAATTTTTTTAAGAAGTTTTTCTCCTATATACTATTCCTTTGGGCCAATTTTTTTTGCAAACAATGGCCGCAGTGTTGACAGTAATAAAAAATAAAAGTGTTTGCTAGGACAGTTTGAGACCACCACCTCGTTGTCAGTGGATAGTTCTTTTAATCATTTGATTATGTACGGGTTCAGTTACGGGTGACAGATTAATGTAATGACGGCCAAGTTGGCAACAGTGTTTATTTATATCTGTTAGATTCAGACTTTCAAAATAACAATTAAAAACCTTTGTTGTACAAAAAGTTGACAAATTAATAATTGAAGATATTTCTTTTCTTTTTTTTACTATCACAAAACGTGCCTTTCTTTAACGTCGATGCAATGTGATCTATATGCAATATTGTATTTCCTCGCGGAAAGTTAAGTACTCGTATTATTCCGCCCATGTTATGTGTATGACTCACTGTTGTTACGTTTGGGCATTATTTTTCTTGTCACGGTTTAAAACAAGTTAAATAGGTACTAAGCGGGTGTAATGCTTAGTAGCTCAATATGCTATCTTACCCTTCTTTTACGTGTAAAAAAACAGAAATCTCCAGTAATTTAAATTAAACTTACTGTAATATGTAATATGATGCTGTTTGTTTTTGTGCTATTGAACGTATCAGTCCTATGAACCTTAGCCTTATTTTGTATTCTTTGGTCAATAAAAATATTCTTATTCTTATTTATTCGAAACTGCTTAGAGTTAGTTTCTGGTACTGCGTTACATTTTCGTTCGATATTTCCCCTATATAATTTTCGCTCATGTTTGCGAGTAGGGCAATGATTTAATCGCCCATATTTCCAAGCCCAGCCCCGCAGGTGCGAGCTAGAAGGCGGCCTTCGCCGTCCATATAGTGCGCCACCCCGTCCACATTCCATCGACCATGGAACTCAACCCGCTCCGGCTCAACGGGAGTTGTCGTTGCCATGTAGAACGCAAAAAAACACTGATTTACAAAGACAAAAACACGACTGTCTTCTAGGTGCCTGTGTCAGTCGGGATGCCATAGGACTGTACCAAAATTTATTAACTTACTTTGATGACCGCTAAACCATAACTTGTTTTGTTCGGGTGTGAGAGTGAAAAACAAAAAAAAACTGGACAAGAGCGAGCAGGGCTCACCCACCGAGGCTCCGTACTCGCAGTTTTTTTTCTTTAATTACAAATGTGTAGTTTCAGATATTTCCCTGTGTTTGTAGTAATATGATGACATTATTTGCCAAATTTCATAGTTACCCAAATTAGGTAGTAGGTATTAGATATTTATTAATTAGTCCAACTGGTAGTACCCTACGAATTTTGATGCCCTTGAGTCTCGAAATATATATTTTTTACGGCATAAACAGACGTATCTTTCTTTTTACGTTAACTTATAAGATTGATATTTTTGCAGCTTCAAAGGACTTAATTTCAACTTGATACCTTCACACGTTCCCGAGGTAAAGGGTCTTAACAGACAAGGGAGGGAGGGACAACAAAGTGATCCTATAAGGGTTCCGTACCATTATCTTTACAATATTTGAATATTTCAAGCGTCTACCTGTTGTCATTATTAATATAGTAGAGCAAAAAACGGCAAAAAATTACGTTTGTTGAATGGGAGGGAGTTGAATATTTATTTTATTGTTTTCTTTATTCCGGATTCCATAGAATAGTAATTTTTAAAGAAAGAGTGATGATTAGGTTCTGAAGAAGATTATTGTAAAACTTTACAAAGCTTACAAGGAAAAGCAATCAGAGCAGACGTTGCCAACCGCATAATGTTAATGGAAAAAGTTGTTCTTTTGCATACGTATTGGATTTGCAATTTTTAATAGGTTTACGTTCTGTAGGTATACCTCGCGGACTAGGTGTCACGTATGCAGATTTCCTTTCCCATAAACGGCAGAATTGAGGTGCCAGTCGTGACTGCCAGGGAAGCAAATGAGAAGCAGCCTCTAAACCAGTGATTCTTAAACTATTTGCAGTCACGGACCTCTTTAAGAATTCCTAAAATGCCACGGACCCCCTGTCAATATATCAATACCTATTTACCTCTTGTGGAAAAAAAAACAAGATTAAAGAATCACTTTTATTGCTCTCGCCTCTCGCCTCGCGCCGCTTGACAATAACCAGCGAGAATGGTTAAGCAAATTAGGATTTAGTTAACTTTCTTTTTTTTTTCATTAATCTTAAGAGTTAATTGAGCTGCTGCGGACCCTTAGCGCGCATATTACGGACACCTTAGGGGTCCGTGGACCCCACTTTAAGAAACCCTGCTCTAAACTATCGGAGGTTTTCTGCGAAAGTAAATATTACCTATGGCACGACTCGACTGTGGGGACTGGGACGCGGTTATACTAACTCGTGTATTATTTACCGGATGCATTCGTCTTCCTACAGCAAAGTTATCAAGTAAACTACACCTTTATTCTGTAACTTCCGTTTAAGTGAATTTTCACTCCGAAGCCTGAAAATATGTAGCATGTGGTTTACATTATTATACTCGTATTATGTTATGTTGCTTTGGAATTTGCAATAGGTACTTCCACTTAATTACAGTTTTTAAATTTTACATAAAAGAGTCAATTTTACATCACGTAAAATTGAAATAACGAGTTGAGTTAAACTGACTATTCATTACCCTCCTTCATTAAGTCCCGTGTCGACAAAATAACAATACTTAGAAAACTATTGTTATTTTCAAGGTCAGGACTGAAGAGGTTAAAGAATATATTTTTAATTACTTTATTATGAAACACTTTCAGCATTTGCTTTAAAATAACGTGGATTTGGGCAAAATATTTACCTTTTTTTCAATGGTCAAAATGAAAAATAATGGCATGATAGCTGGCCGGCCACAGAAAAAAAAGACGGGAAAGATCGGATGATCTTCATTCGTTTTTCGAACTATCCTAGAGGTTTGTTTATCTTTCCGTATCGCAGAGATTTGTATTAACACAATGAGTTCATCCGATTTTTCTGTAGCTAATAAATGTTATTTTACTTTCCTTATTTTCGTAATGAAAAGCACATGTGTTAACCTTAACAAGCTGTTAATCTACTGTTAACAGCTGTCAGTTGGCCAAAGTACATACGAAAAAAACGTTTGACAGCTGTTAACAGTAGATTATCAGATTGGTAGTGGACGAGATACCGGGGGTAAATCAGTTACTTTCACTCCTAGGGCAACTAATGTACCTACCATAAATATATCTGAAAAACAGAGTGCCTTCTATCTAAATTAATAAACCAGTTATGATTAAGAAAATACAAGATTTTAAATAGACTGCCAGGATTTTTTTATTCAGGATATTTGTCTGCCATTAAATTTATATTAATCGATTTGGTGTTTACTGTTAAACTACCAGAACTTCATAACTTAAAAAAACATATGGCCTGTTAATCAAGGACAAAAATATTTTGCAATTCTTCTTTCAGCTTAAAAGTGCTATCTATGTTCACTACCTATTCCAACAAAAGTTGGTCGGCAATGTATGTTAAGGTCTGCATTATTACCTGATAGGCAGGAGATTTAGCAACTCTAATGCGTAGATATGATAGGTGATAACATTTTATACGCTAGCTTAATCAATTTCACCTTGTCTGCTTGTAATTTTTAAGGTGTATTTCAATCACGGATGTAAAAAAAGACGGATGGAACCTCCTCTAACCACGAGTGAAGCATACAAATGGCCGCCGTCTATTGATGTGTGCGTGCCATACGTGAGCGTAATTGGCGGAATGGCGGCGATTGTCCGACTTGGTATATCTGTGTGATTGTTTTAGCTCGAGTATGCACACGAAAAGTGTAGGAGTAACTATGCTTCACACCGTTTCAATGAAAAAAGGCATCCGTCTTTTTTTAACATCCGTGATTTCAATGCTTTGTTGAAGTATCACTGAAAAAAGGGGAAAACGGATAACCATTTTTTTTTTATTCAATAAGACATTGTATTCATTATAGGTTAAAAATGTTATTTAGTGGGTTTATTTCGGAACAAATTCAAAAAATCGCGTTGAAATTATAAAGTTTATAAGAAGGGTGTCAAACCCACCAAAGTCAATATTGTACATATTTTTTTTACCTGATGATATGAAGTACAAAATTAAATAGTCCATAGAGCAAAAAAAAATTACATTACGATTTTTTAAATTCCATTTTAAACTAGAACGATACTATAATATATTAATATACAGTTACGAACATTATTAACTTTATTTCGGATATACTTACCTACTTGACTTTTTATCGAGAGTCCTGCCAGGCTTCGCTCTGAATCTCAGAGCTTAACCATGTTGAGCAGAGACGAAGAGACGAGTAATAGACATCACTGTTCTGTCCATCTATGGTGAACTTCAAATAACTGTTAATAATTAAATATTATTAAGTATAGTACCTACAGTCGACAGCAAATCATCCTATACACCCAAGCACTCTAATCCGTTGCATTACGGGCGACTTTGCAACTAAAATGTGAAGGTTGACACACGTCAACCACTACAGCACTGTCGACTGTACAATAGTTTATACTACTTACCTACACTGTTCCCAGTCTTATAATGTTAAAGACAAGGAAAAGATGATTTTTTACTTTATTTTCTCCGTAGTAACACTTCCCTGATAAATTATGCCCGGATAACGGCGACAGGCTAGCCACTTGTCACGTTTGGGACCTAATAAACTCGGCAAAACGTGGGCCCAGTTCTAGTGATTGGTGCCTCTGCCTACCCTTCGGGGATAACCGGCGTGAGTTTATTTATTTTATTTTAACACTTTATGTTGATGAGTAGAATGTCATTTCGGATGCATACGAGGGTTTTGTTACACCATGTTAAAAAGTTCTAAATACCCATTTGGCAAAATGCGCAAGAAGCATTTTATATGCGTACGGCATTTTATAAAGTGCTGAATAATGTTTAGAATTTTGTTTATGTTACACTTTTGTTTTAAGCAATTTGCCAACTGTGCGGAGTTTGAATTAGGTAAAATTAAACTAATTGAAACGTAAGAAGCGGTAGTTTACACCGATATGCAAAAATCCAAGACTAGTAAAAACAAAACCATCAGCGGTTTGTCTTATAGTAAGTATATGTTCGCGCACCACTTAGCAAGTCTTGTTCGTCTTTCTGACGATTAAGGGACTCCACACACGACGGCTATAAGGTAAGGATGTATATTATAGCGCGATATATCTCATTACATCTTTCCATAGAAATCGTCAGGAGACCACACACGACAGCTATAATATACATCCTTACATCTTCGTACCTTAAAGGTACTGAGCGATACGAAGATGTATATTTATTTACCTTTCGATACCTTTCGATACCTCCCAATACCTTTCCGTATATTACGATATAACTTCCTTCGTAAAGGGTGTTCAAAAAGTTTCTTGGTGATTCAAAAAACTCCACTAGGAGTCTTATGTCGCTAAACGACATACGTATTCAGAGTCCTATCTCAAAAAAATCATTTGCTCCACATAAATTTGCTCCATATAAATAGTCTTGCTAAAGGCCGGTTTCCGAATTGAGAATTTCACTTAAATATTTAAATAACGTTCTGTCACGCTCTTTTCTGAGGAACTTGACGAGACAGCACTAGAGTTAAGTAGTTACTTAGCGAAATTCTCAATTCGCAATAAATGCAGTAAATGCAATAAACGTATTAATAATAATAATAATGATAATTGATGACCTATGATTTTATAGATATAACATAGGAAGTTACAACTTGTATATAGTGATGGAATATAACATTAAAGTTGCCTTTAACATGAAGGATAGTAACAAAAATCAATCTACCTCAAGAAAAGAAAAAAAAGTGTAGCAACACAGTGGTCATCAATTTTGTAATAATATCATGCCTGCCCACTTGCTGGCGATGTCTGATAATTCCGCATATAATTTAAACTCTTCGGAATTTTCCTTATTTTATATGATGTTCAATGCACATCGTTCTATTTTTGGCACATGTGCCAACGCATACGCGCATCAAAATCTCAATCCTGGATCTACGCGTACGATCCCGAAACTAAACAACAATCAACAGTTTGGGTGTTTCAAAATGAGCCGAACCCTACGAAAGAGGCTCGTGCAAAAAGCACTGTAAAGCAAATGGTGGCCTGCTTTTTTGGTATTGAGAATCGCAGAACGGTTAATTCGGAGAGGTACACGACCATTTGTTTGCCGGAAGTATTTGAAGAAATACGCCAAAACAACCAGCGACGCAGAATCATACTTCACCATGACAATGCCAGCTGTCATACATCTCAGGAAATAACTACATTTTTGGATGGTCAAAAAATAGAATTGATGGGTCATCCACCGTACAGCCCTGATTTGGCTCCCAATGATTTCTATTTATTCCCAAATGTAAAGAATAAATGACGTGGTCAACGATTTTCGACCCGTGAAAATGCCGTAGATGCGTTCAAACAGCACGTTTTGGAGATACCTCAATCATAGGGGAAAAAGTGTTTTTACAAATTGGTTTCATCGAATGCAAAAGTGCATCGATTATAGTGGCGAATACTTTGAAAAACAATAAAAGCATATTTAGCCATATACAGTTGTTTATTTTTTCTATTCCGCATACATAAGTAGCAGCCCTCGTAAAACAGCAGTTCCGAAATTAGTTTTATGTTTGATATAGCTACCGTAGTTACCAATACACTTAGGAACAGATAGAGTTGCAAATGTTTTTGAGTTTTTTGTTTATAGTTTAAAGTTCGTATCTTAACACTTAGATTATAATAGATTTTGAAATGTGACGTCACGAAATTAGGATCGCTCCCAACCCCTTGACACACAATGTCACACTACGTCGACCCCCTCCCTCCCCCTTAACGTGTGACGTTTATGGAGGGCTCCTTGCTAGTCTTACAAAATCTAAGGATTCGTCAGATAACTTGGCAGTCGGTGGCTAATATTTGCCAAATACGAGATTGCAAAATGAGGCGTCGGCATAACAAATGACAATCGCCGCAATGCGAATCGCTACGTTTATGAATTGAATACCAAAGACAGTCTATTCTAGTCGATTGCCTATGAAGATCTCGAAGCCGGTATTGGGTAATTGATTTGTGCTCCATCCACCCAGACAGATGTTGAGAAATCCAAATCATTTCGTGACTCTAAGATTTTGTCATCAAGAAGTCATCCTAAAGTCAAACTCATGCAAACAGGGGCATACTAAAGCTCTGATGCTTTAGTCTTAGAGCATAGAATTGTGAACCCGCCACTTGCAAGCTATTAAACTCACTAGTTGAAATAAATCGTGACGTGAGTGTCGTATGAGAAATTTGCGTTTTGTGTATTTCACACGTGTTTATATTAATCGACGCATTAGGCAACCTTACAAACTGCAATTTATCACAAATCTTTGTTTAGATATAAAAATAGTATGGTTTTAAGTAAATATGTCAGGTTATTCGTTTTTCGCTGTAAAGTACATATTTTAAGATAAGCATGTTATTTTTGTCTTTGTAAGAAGACTAGCATACCTGGCGAACGTTGTTTTGCCCCTTTCGCCGCTCTGGCAACTAAGTTTCGCAACCAGTTGTGAAACAGGACTTTTTTCTTTTCGGCCAAATCATTAACCTATGACCTATTCTCAGTCCTAACAAAAATACACAAAAACATTATTAAAAATCGGTGAAGCCATTCCGGAGAAGTTTGACAACAAACTTAACAAGTGATTTTTATTATTAGATTAGTACCTACAGCCACGTAAGGGATAAACGATATTACTGCGTATTTTAGGGGTGGCTCTGTACAGTCCTACGAACTTGTGAAAATACACACAATCCCTTAAAACACTCTTCAGAGGCAGTTTAAATAGTATGGTAAAGGGAAAGACGTAAGATAAGATAAGAATAAAGGACGTAAGACGTAACCACAGACTGTTCAGCTGCCTCTATGGAGTGTTGTAGAAGAATCGTGGTTTTTAAGTAACACCATTAAATTAACAATAAACAAAACCATACGATTATTATTGGTGCCGGATGCCGAGTCAGAGGCCTTAGGGCGGCTTGAAACTTCTAACAGTAAGACCAGCCACTAGTCTTACAAGCCTCCACCAATCCGGACTTGGCCCCCGTGGTGGAGTATGGCCTATACCTTCATCAGGACAGAGACCCGTGCCCCTCGGTGGGGACATAATGGGTTGATGATGATACGATTATAAATCATGATAATCATGAATATCTGTGTGAAGTTCTAAGTATGCAGTACCTTCTCAGCATCCTACTTACATCTACTTGTCAAATGTTTGCAATGTAATTGTATCTGTTTCTTCACCTTTTTATAAAATAAAATAAAATAGATACCTATGATCTTGCTCTCAGCAGCAGCTCCCATTAAACATTAAAGTCTAACAATTTTTCCCGAGTAACACCAACCGACAGAGAGTCTACATCCACGCAAGTAAGGAAAACCGGTCGATTGACTTTTGCTAATGGGTCTTTCCAGTATGCAGATTCAAGCTTCAAAACACATATCGATACATCCATCACCTCTTATAGCTTACTAATAACAAATACAAATATATTTATTATGAATTTACACAACATGGATTACAGAAGGAACGAAACTAGGAAAGTGGAAATTGGAAAGTGGGTACTTTTGACATTTAAAACGCGACCAGCAACATCCTACACTGAAGATCGCTGAAGCGACAACCGACAACGAAACGACGACGCGATCATGCAATTGTCATAGTACCATAGGCCGTAGAATCTAGGCCGATGGTCTAAATACATATCTACAGTATTGTTGGTCCAAGATGAAAATAAAAGCAGCAACGGCCTTTCTGACGCCGCCATGATATCACAGAGCTATAATGGGAATGTTCAAGTATAGCCGCGCGCGCGCCTCGCGAGTCGATGGACTCGACAAAGTCAAGGTCGCATTTATTTAACTACTCTGTTACACATCCGATTGACCCGAGTGGTAATTTGTTATTTGAAAAATAGGACACTAATTAAAAATATATTATATAAGTATATGCTTACAACAATGTCAATAAAGCGTCTGGTGGCAACACCTACCTACACTAGATATTTTATGTGAAGTAGTAACCATTCAGACGCTGTAGTGCCTGGGACTTATTTTGTAATAGAGTATTGTCCAGCACTTATACCTATCATTAACAACAATACTAACATTTACATACAGGCACATACATTGCTTCTGGCCCCACACTAGGATAACCTGTGTCGTGGGAAACAGAAACAGCGACGTCACAAACATGTAAACATCTAAGACCTGGAGTTTTTTTTTTCTCCCCAGCCGGGGATTGAACCCGGGACCTCTCGCATGGTAAGCAGATGCGCTAACCATTACGCCACAGAGGTCGTCAAACTCTAGCTCCATTTAAACTTAGTCGGCTTAAGATGACGAATGAGTAATATTGGTGGCAGGAAATTCGATTTGTTTCTAGAGAAACGACAGTGTTAATACGTGGGAACGAACAAGGCTGTGGATTTCATCCACCGGTAGAGAATTAATTTGTCAAACCTCTGTAAGATAAGATAAAAATATTCCTTATTGTACACGAGAAAAAACACAAACATAAAATATTTACAAGATAACAGTACAATTGGCGGCCTGTATTAATTTAATATACTAAATAATTGTAGAGTCCTAGAGTAGTGTCTGTATCTTTGTATCTATGTATGTATATGAGGTATCACATGAGCCAATTTCAGATTCACGGGCAGCATAGTGGAATGCACAAATTGCTCAAGAAAGTACATTGTCACTTTCGATGCTCCAGCTAGTCATCAGACTTATTGCATCAACACACGCCCGAGAACAAAAGAATCGAGTGAGTGTCCGTCCACGACTCGCAGATCGATTGTCTAGGTGGATCGAGGCGCGGGACTTATCGATCGCGTATGCAATTAAAAAGACAATAGTGGGTCAATTGCATCACATTACCACGCTACAAACACCGTTCCAAATAATCCTTTTTCACGCGTGATAAAGACTGTTTTAGGTTGCACGTGAAAGATTGTCGGGCCGTAGAAAGCGTCTGCGCACACAAGTGATGGCGAAATTTATAACACATCGCCTATTAATTCTCTACGTGATGTTCTATACGGGCTTTGCGCCAAGGGACGGCCTCGGTGATGTGGTAGAAATTGCAATCTGGCCATTATTTTCCTGTTTGCGAGACTTTGCGTTGGAATTTATTAGGTATTTAGTCCACACACTTCGTGCACGACGTAACTGTAGATTGAATGAGTGGGTGAAATAATTGTGTTTTGTTCTGTACCTAGGTCCTTATATAAACTAACATTCCAGGGGTAGTAGAGTATTACGATTTAGACGATTTCCACGATTTACGATTGCAAAAGTAAATACTTCCTTTATGGGGCACTGTATAAGGTTCTACAACAAGATACCCCAAGATATATTAGAGTTACCTCCATCGCGGTTTAAGAATAGTGTTAAGCACACACTTTGCAAAAAAGCTTATTATAAAATCAACGATTATTTAGAAGGGACGTTTGCCATTAAATAGTAGTTTAATATTAAAAATCAGACGTTAAATGCAACACATCCAACATTATTTTTTTTAAGTTTGTAATTTAGGCTAAAACTGTTTTGAAAAGAATTAATGTGGAGTTTCTTTGTTAGTTTCTTCTCCATGTAATCTATTAATTGTAAAACTAACAACTTTGACGTTCATAAAGTAAATATTCTATATGTACTATGAATAAAAATATTTAACTTTGACTTTTCTGGTTTCTGACAATACATTCTATACTTTTGCTTTCGTAATTAAAACACTTTTACACAGATTTCCTGTTGAGACGGATACAAAGTTGCCAGTGACAAGTCCACATATGCTTACTTACGATAAAATTGCGTAACAAACGTGCTAGGTGCCATAATTCATAATTGCAAAAGCTTTCAATGCAGCTCGAAATCAAATGCCATGTCGTGAGTAAATCAGCTCTCTTTATGTGCTTATGTAAGTGAGAGTTTAGCCCATATGCCGATAGTTGGCACATAATGTGGCTAATCTTTGTTGAGTAGATACTATGTGGTTATGCAGGTTCTTTCATTAGTCTGTTGTGGAATGAAAACTTTTGTCTGCACCTAATACATAGGTACGATTGAAATGATCGACTTGATGGTTTGAAAAAAAATTACCACAAACTTGCATTAAAACTACATAAAGTTGCGGTAAAGAAGGTATCAAATGAAGTTATTGAGAAAATTAAAAAGAAATCAAATGAAACTACCAACTGCAGCAAATTCTTTTGTTCATTAAACGATTATGCTCGTATCTGTGCTTTCCAATCTTAAGTTAAAAAGCATTTAATGATTGCGTTCACTTGACAGTTAAATTGTGTGAATCAGACGCGGTAAAAATTAATTCAATTCAATTGAAAGTCAAAGTACCTACTTCGTGTATTTGTTCTTATTAAGTATCCATTAAGTAGTTAGTTTTACTTTGGAACAAATATGAGTCGTGGTATTGAACTTTACACAGAGATTATTTAATATATGTTTCTAAAAAAATGTTTTACAACATAAGATTAGTTTGTGTGATTGCAACTGTTGAACGTGCATGCTATCTTATCAGCCCACTAACTTGTGTACATCGATACTTTTAGTTTTGCTTCGTAAAGAAGATGCACAGGCACTTCTGATCCGCCTAGATTACTTGCGTAAACTTTGCTATCCAAAAATTACGTCACACGAAATTAATGATTTTTTACCCCTCCCTCGTCCTTGCCACAGATGGTGTCACTCGTGAGACTCCTCCCCTTCCGAGTGAGACGTCACATATTTTGCAATTTCACATCTAGAAATTATTGAATTATAACATGTGTTCCGAAATTAGTTTTATTTCTGATAGATTTGCAAATAGATTTAGGAACAGATAGAGTTGCAAATTTTTTTGAGTTTTTAGTTAATAGTTAATATTTCGTGTTTTAACACTTAGATTATAATCTTTATAATCAAATATATTTAAAACGTTACATCAAAAAATTAAGAACCCCTCCCACCCCCTTGTCACACAATATCACACTTCGTCGACCCCCTCCCGCCCCCTTAGCTCGTGACGTTATTTATGGATGCCCCTAAGGACGAACCTTGCAAATTAACAAGCTTGGTGTACACTGCCGGCCGGACAAGGGTCACTTTCCTCCAACCGACACAACCTGTGACTTCATAGCCAGCACAATTTTGCCAACTAGATCTATCGGTAATTTCTTATTTTTAGACATCAAAGCTCAAAAAGGGTGGAATAATTCAGGATTCCGTCAGTTTGTTCGTTTACGCCTCAGCGGCTTTCGTTTTAAAATAAAATCCTGATGTCTCCCCCAGGGGATCAATCAGGGAGACACGGGTCCAACGCTACTATTTTCACCAAACAAAATTAAATTTCACTAGAAATTTTGTAAGTAATACCCAACCCAGATAGATGAGAATATGAGATGGTGAGACTATCGAAATTTTTAATTTTTTCAAATTGTTATTGTTTTAAAGTTAACATGTAACTATTCACAAGTAAAGTAGTACAGTCTGTTAGCTTTTAGAATATACCTCGGGCTCTAGAGTAGACTTCGGTTTTCGCCGAAAGCACACGAGTGTGTGCCTTCGTGCTCTGTGTAAAACTTTTCTTCACTATTTTGAACAGTTATGTGAAGTTATAAATAGCAATACAAAATAAACCTTACCTTATTGCAATATAATCGATTCTATCCGATAGTAGCCGAGGTATATTTTAAAAGCTAACAGACGCAACGGCTTGATCACCCTCAACCGAATTATAGGATCACAATAAACATCTTTTACGTACTTGTTATCTCAATCTCACGCGAAGCACAGCGCATTTTTTTATGGTCTGGTGTTCTACTCTTGCCGTCTACATAAAGAGAGTTTTGTTGCTCATTACTTTTTACGAGTTGAAAGAATAATTGGAAAGCTATTGAGCGGTCAATAGCTGAATCGATATCAAGCTTTCAAATCGTCACGACACGACACGACATCATTATTATCCCAGCAGTCTAGGTGAACTGTCTAGACTCTACAAAAAGATTAGTCTAAACTAGTTTCTTATTACATTCTACTGGTGAATCTTCAATTAAATTCTTTACAATTGTTATTTTTTCGCTATTTTAGCAAATCGAATAAAAGATCATAACAAAACCTAGAAAGTAATCTTGAGAGTATTTTACAGTTGTCCACTAGATACGACCTCTGTGGCCTAGCGGTTAGCAAATCTGCCTACCATGCGAGAGGGTTCGAATCCCGGCTGCGGACAAAAAAAAACCCTGGTCTTTGATGTTTTCATGTTTGTGATGTCGCTGTTTTTGGTTC
This sequence comes from Yponomeuta plumbellus, assembly GCA_947310845.1. NCBI lineage: Eukaryota > Metazoa > Arthropoda > Insecta > Lepidoptera > Yponomeutidae > Yponomeuta > Yponomeuta plumbellus. Next base: position 7,754,397 of record OX371192.1, on the reverse strand, counting down.
CCACGGCGCAAGGTATCCTAGGGTGGGGCCAGAAGAAACGAAAGGGATTTGTCAGGATCATGGCAGGTGGCTGTCCGTGGTCTCTGCCTACCCCTCTGGGATACAGGCGTGAGCTTATAAAAGTTCACAAACTAAAATTAACGTGTTTCAGGAACTGCGCATTCTCGAGATAACCCTGCAGTGCGCGTGCGCTTGCGCCGCTGGGGCTGTCTCCAATACGCTTTCGCGACGCGTGCGCACGGCAACAGGCGCCCGGGGCACCGCAGTTCCCCCACCCTTGATCCGCCCCACAACACTGGACGTAAATATTGCGTTTTTGAGATAAATTGGGTGATTCTCAGAACTGCATAATTTCTTTGGTGCATTTTTTTCCACATTAACTCAATAAAAAGTAATATATCTATTATATTGGAGTAGATGCCACCAAAATCTACAAATAACAACAACAACAACATAACATTAACATTTACACACATGCACATACATTGTTTCTGGCCCCACACTAGGATACCCTCGACTGTCCAAATGTAAAACACTGAATACGCGATTTCACAAAATTTTACAGGAGAGCACTTTTTGTACAGTTCTCTTAACAACAGACTTGCAAAAGTGGGTATTCTGTGTTTTGACGGAAAATAACACTGGAAATATAAGCTATAGAAGCATCGGTGTCTTGAATTTAGATCGGGAAAAACCCAAAATATCCAAAACAGTTGAAAACAAAGTTTCGAAAAAAATGGCGTATTCAGTGTTTTACGTTTGGACAGCCGCCCTGTGTCGTGGGAACCAGAAAAATACATTACAATACAATCTTCAGGGGCCAAAAAACCTACAATATACGTTACTGTTTATTGAGTTGAACATGCGCCAAAGAAATTACGCAATTTCAGCAATTTTCTGAGAATCACCAAATTCCTGTTGGCGTTTTTAAATCGATCTTAAGATAATAGTTTTTCTATGACACCGTAAGAAAATATTGAATTATAAAATATACATTAAATTAAGGTTTTTCTTCTTCTTTTTTGAGGTTTAGAAAATTACAACACTACTTTACATTTTGTAAACTCACGCCTATATTCCGAGGAGGTAAGCCGGCAAGGGTTTGTTGAATAACAAAAGTTTGATTTTAAATTCAACGTTTCATGGAAACAGATTGAAGCACTATCAGCCATGATATTGTAAGATTATATCTGCCATAAGTAGTTTGCTAACACGAAAAGCTGGGGCATAAGCTGTGGTTATTTAAGGATTTCTTCTGACTTAGTAAAGAAAAGCCTACTCAGCGTGGTTGTCAACCTTGGTAAATAGCGTTTTCGGTGTTTCATATCAAAGACTAAAACGTGTGATAAAGTAAACATAACGAATAAACTATCAAGTAGAAGAAGTCCGTTTCAGCTTAAGAGTAAGTCCCTCGCATTATGTAGAGTTACAAATGATCCTAATTCCAAAAAGTCTACGGGATAAACCATGTTAAATAGAATTATACTGTAGAGATAGAAGAAATATACAGTTTTTCCAAACTGCGGAATTCCTGAAATATGCCTGTCATAGTTTGTCATTTACAACAGCTTCTCTGTCTACGATTTCTAAAAATATGATAAAAAGCCGTTTTTCTGCTTTGACATCTTTCTATATAAAACAATAATTTAATGACGGTTACGACATTGATAGAGCAAGTAAAGCGAAGTTAAATATGTTATGAAAGTAAAACACAAACTCTGATTAGGAATTGCGCATTTAAAAACTAACATACAATGTTAGCAAGGATATACCAAAGGCTTACATTACCTAGGCATTTGTTTTCCTGGCCTTTTTATCATCCTTTTCTTTCGTTTAGTTACCTATTTATTTAAATTTAAGTCCATCTATTTTGTAATCGTAGAGTTCTGTCGCGTTAGGTCGTAAAATTAACTGCTTATCTGAGGGTGCCACAATAGCCGTAGTTTCTTTTAATTACTGACAATTTCGCGCCATAAACGCCAGTCGGAAATGTCAAGTCGTGAAAAATAGCTTGAACAATTCTTGGAACTATTTGTAGGCGACTTTTCTAAAATATCTTGTTTAGAGCCCGTCACACACGTAGCTATAATATATATATATATATATATTTGTCTTCATTTCATTGATGGTCGGCCTATATTACAATGCGATAATATAAATTACGGTATAAGTTGGTGACGTCATAGAAATATATATTAAAGCTGCGTGTGCGGTCACTTGAATATTTGTAAAGAAAATATGTCGTAATATGCCTTGCTATGATTCATATTAATATTATAGCTACGTGTGTAACGGGCTTTAAGTGAACCTTTTCAGACATGCATTTTATTTATGGAGGCCGCCGTACATTAATTGTGCAAATGGCCTCAGTTTGGGTGTTTTTCTATGTTTGTAATATCCTTGCCTGTGGGCTCACTATGTAATTTTCGCAGCGGATATTCATACGTCTTAAAAAGTCATGTATACCACTACTGTATAGCACTATCTTCTTTTAAGACCCTATGTTAGAGCGAGACAGTACTCCGTACGACGTCGGTTTTTGTGTTGACGTGACTTTTTAGGACGTATGAATATCCGTTGCGACAATTACATAATGAGCCCATTGGTTACCATAGTATCCTAGTTAAGTGATTGTTTTGTGTTGAAGTTATTATTATTATTTATGGCATACAAAGGAAGGAAGATAACATTCCCTTACTCAAATAAAAGTTTTCTTCTTTAGTATCTTATTCTGTCAAATGGCACACCTTGATCTTCGCCTTCCCTTCCAGGATATTATGTTATAAGAATTGGCGCGGGTGCATGCAACGACTCATCATCATCAACCCATTATGTCCCCACCGAGGGGCACGGGTCTCTTCCCTGAGGAAGGTATAGGCCATACTCCACCATGGCCAATGGAAGAAAGGCCAAGTCCAGATTGGTGAAGGGGTCCGGATTGGTGGAGGAGTCCGGATTGGTGGAGGAGTCCGGATTGGAGGAGGAGTTCGGATTGGTGGAGGAGTCCGGATTGGTGGAGGGTGGCGGAGGAGGTGGCATGCAACGACTAATGAATATTAAAACGAAAGAGTTCTGTCTGGATGACGTAAAAAGTATCAAAGTTTGTCTAGACCGTGTCAAGTGCCGTACCCAGGTCTCTACCTACCCATTCGAGTTACAAGCGTGAGTTTATGTAATGTAATGTATGTAAAAAAGACATCATTGAGGAAAATGTCACTCGACGAAAATTTTATGAGGAATCATTAACACATTATCAAACATTCCCAAACTGGTTGTTTTAAAGCGTTCATTCACCTCGACTAGTCTTTGAACTTGGTAAAACCGGATAAGTTTGCACCTACCTACTCCACCGTGTTTAAGTCCACAAGTAGGCAGATACCTACCCATCAATAATCTTAACTCATTGAAGTAAGAGTCAAGAATAAGGTATTGAAAGCTTTGTACCTCACGTCACTGGACATCTGATTATTCTTAGTAACTTTACTAAGATTCATGCTTATGCCTGTGAATGCTACTTTTTTATAAGTTTACTAGCTGTCCCGGCAAACTTCGTATTGCCAAAGTTTTCAGAACGACGCCAAACGACGCGACTCTCGGTTTTTCGTGCACTAACAATCTTTTAGTCTACTGTTAACTAACACCGATCAATGGTTTTTTAATATTCTATTTGCCCAACGAAGCTACATTTTGTATAGATAAGTTTGTCATCATCATCATCAACCCATTATCCCCCACCGAGGGGCACGGTTGTTCCCTGAGGAAGGTATAGGTCATACTCCACCACGGGGACCAAGTCGGGATTGGTTCATAATTGGTTAATTGGTTCAGATAAGTTCATAAAGAATAATAATTCCGAAGTACGCCACGGATTATTTTTCGTTGCATATCTATACCTTACCTATTCTCAAATAGTCTATAACATTAGTCAATAAATAAATTAGCCCGCATAATTCCACCCGTATGACGGTTGCCAGAATGCAGTTTTAATTTTGTCGTTCTTTTTATCATAATTTGGTATTTTTCTGATGAAACAACGTTAAAACAGGTAAGGGTCGGATTACATGCGTCCGGAATCGCTTGTGATAGTCCGGAACCGAGAAAATTCTAGCTCGGAACGATCTGTTGCTTTTAACACCGTGAGCCGGTTTCAGAATTGAGAATTTCAGCAACTTCTTAACTGTAGTGCTGTCTCGTCAAAATTCTTAGAAAAGAGCGTGACAGAACGTTACTTAAGTATTTACTTACGTGAAATTCTCAATTCAGAAACCGGCCCTATGTCATTAATAAAAACATGATTTCTTAAAACAAACCGGTTCCCTAAATACACATACAATGATATTACCTAATGCTTCATATTTTGAAAGTGCTTTAAATGAATCGTGTTTTAATAAATTTGATAGTAAACTTTACAAAAGTACAAAGTTTTTATTCTGGAAGGCGCGTTTAGAATTGAACAGATTGTTAGTTTTAGTTTCAAAAGTTATTTATTTAATTGAGTAACAGTATGTATAGCCTGCGCAAAACTAGTATGTATTAAAATTATTGTATGGCAGGCCAGTTACATAGCCTATTAAAACTTATATGTATAGTTAACACGCTAGGAAATTGATATAATATATACTAATTTAAGCTTAAATTTCATATGATAATATTGGGTTATGGACATTTTGTATTAACATACATTTTTAAAAACATGCATTTTTAACATCTGTCAACAGATTGTATACTTTTGGTCCGGATCAACTTACGGGTGATTTTTTAATCGGACGAGTCCGACCAGGTTTATTTTATTTTAGTTTATGTGTTGTGCTTACGAAAGTTTTAGTTCAAAAATTGTCAATCTGTTGACTAAAAATTGTCAATCTGTTAGCTAAAAAAAAATAATAAATTAAAACTGTTCGTTTCAGAAAACCAAAATTATACAATCTTATTTTCTAGCTCTGGAAGCTAAATCTTCCATGTGAGATTATAGTGCTTCCAGCTGCATGGGTTATAGGAAAAAATACGCCAACGTAATTGCCAACGATTAGTTCACGTAACAATGCGGGATCCCGTAAAAACCACGGACGTAATAGAAAATCCAAAGCTGCGTTACAAGCGTTACGTTGCATGACCATTGATCAAGGACTGCACGCTTATAGATAACTTTAACAACAAGGATAAAATGCATGAAAATGTTATTACGAAAGCACGTGGTCACTATTGTGTTGCAATAAAGGCTATTGTCGATTGTATCATAAGCACAGTACTCTATTATTGAATACTGATATGATCATAAACATTTGGCATTGAAATATATTGCTCTCTGCACAATAAAATACCAAAGGTCTATCTAGAAAACTAAAAGTGTATCTAGGATTACTAAACAAAAACCGATGAGAAGATCCGCCAAAGGATTCCACCATCCAAAGGGCAGTGGAAAGAGCCCGATATGTGGTCGAAGCGTGTCCGCCTGGGCGTCCCATACCGGCCCTTCGTATTTCGATTTCGTATTTCTTCTATTTATTTCGCGACGATGCCCTACTAAAATGAGTAAGAGAAACGTCCTTAAACTAACCCACCTGGAACCAGCATGAAGCAATCAGTATTGGGACAAATATGGACGAGCTTTGAAAAAATAATAATAGCACGTTATGATAATCTTTTATGACAGTCCTGTGATCCTGATGAGGGAAAATTTAAACTAATAAATGATGATGATTCAGAAAAAGTAGACAAATGTGATTCCAAAAAGATCATGGCCTGTATGAAAGAAAGTACATATTGGCTGAATACTCTTGTAATATTTGTGGTAGTACTGAACCCTCTGTGCCCAATTTCGGCTGGCACTAGGCCGGTATTTTGTCGCAATAACATTTAGCTTCGCCGATCATTGACCTCTCTCTTCAAGAAGTCAATGTTTCGCGACAAGGTGAGATGACTGAATGCTAATAAAGGTGTTTACAGTGTATATTAAGCTATTAGTCACACTAGAGAGATTGTTCCATGCATGCCTGGTTATCTTTGAGAAAACGAATAGCAAAGATAACAGGCTTATTTGCAGAGTTCAATTAAAAAATGTGCATTCCTATTCTAATTGTTTGCTGGCGTTGAGCACAATTTCCATGATAAGTGATTATTTTTAGAACCCTACCTAGCTGATATCTAGGGTAATAAGGTTATCTGTAAACTGGTACGAAAAATAACAAAAGTATTATTCAGCCGTAGAAATGGAACCTAATGAAATGCTTGAGACTATGGTGAAGAGAAGAAAATGTTATCTGTGAACCCAGTATCATCATCAACTCATTATGTCCCCACCGAGGGGCACGGGTAGAGACCCCGAGGAAGGTACACGTCATAAACCACGGGGGCCTAGTCCGGATTGGTGGAGGAACCCATGTATATTACATTAAATTCCTTTATAGCTCAGTACTATGGTATGCATGTGCCTTTAGGTAAATGTTAAGTTATGTTACACAGTTGACAAAACGTCAAACTTAAATTTTAGCTGCAAATACGTCCATAGCGTATCTAAATGAGTAGAGCGTCAACTTTTACACGGCTGTAAAAGTTGACGTGCTGTGACCTATACTTACAATAAGCACCAGAGGCTCTCAAAGAGTTACTCTCACCAATTTGGAGTAAATACCACTCTGTACCAAATACCAATGCTGGACTTACCTGAAAGAAAGCAGAAGGAAATTGTAAGTGAAGTGCACAAACCAAAACAAACATGGCTTCAATGTTTGGAAGGAAATTAACATAAAACGCTTATCGGTCGTTTCCTGCTCGTTGCTGCTTAAATTGCCAACTACAGGCAAGCGCCGCGAAAATATTATTGCTGGCCGCATGCATTACGAAACCTTTTTTCTGTGCCCAATTTAAGAAAAGTTTTTTTTTTCAAAAGTAAAAAATCGTAAAAGTAATTAAAGTAAAAAGTAATTAAAAAGGAGTATGTAGTAGCCCGTACGTAGAAGATATTCATGATATAAAATTACGTTTAAAAAAAGTTCAGTATAAAGAATGTTAAAAGTATCGTAATCAGAAAAAATATTTTATGTGTTAGGCTACGAACTGAAATGTCGATGTCAATGACTGTCTGTTCCTGTGGGTGTCTTGGTTATGAAGTGCTGAAAATATATTGCAATCTTTACGCTTTTTATCCATCCCTTGCTTTCTTCATATTATAATCTTTCAAAATCACACACACTACACTGTCGATAGTTTAATAATACCCATTTTACAGTTACGAAAACCGAAAGTTGTGTAGTTAAATAAAGAGCACTCTACTAAATCAGCAGTTAGTTAATTAATTGATATTTAATGCACAAGAGAAAGTGTACACAAAGTGGACTTAACGCTAATGACGTATTTGACAATTCTAAAGAACATATTTTTAACTGGAAAGGAACTACGTTGAATGAACTACAGTCAAATTCACATTTGATGCATATGGATTCATGACAGTGTTGTGCACAATTTACAATGTTAATATGACATGCGACTTTAATCGATTTCTAAACTGGGTTTGACTTTATTATCGACCAACTCCACGAAAGTAGGGCGCGAAATTCAGTTTTAACAAGCACGTGTTGTGAAAGCATAATTATTACATGACTCTTGTAACACGAAACGGGTTTCAGGTACCTCCATGAGTTTCAGGCAGTTTTTTAGTACGTACGAGTGAGAACGTCGCACTGACAGCACATGACTTCTCTCAGAGAGTATGGGCTTAATCCACCACAGCACAACGGCCACTTCAAGCGCTAAGGTAATTCAACATCATAGGCTATCAGCAGTTACAATGCGCACACGAAATGCTGAACGATTGTAATCGTCTGACTGTCAAATTTCATACTTATTGTTGTCGTAAATGTTTGGATTCCAACGGTTTCTCTGCTCATAATTAGACCTTAGTTACCTTAGACAATCTCACGATGTTTTCCTTGAACTTCGACTAGTGGTATTGCCACTACAAATTCATGACTGTACGTGACTTACAAAGCGACGTCATTTCCGGTATCGTGCCCAGGACCTTCGAAGGCCAGCGTTCTTCTACCGATGCACTTCCAGTATTTTGTTTAGAAATCTTTAGAAATCTTGAATGTGAGATTTGTGAATCGAAATGAGCCTTTTCTTTTTCGTATCGTAAAGGCCAGGGTTCCGTACCGACCCACAGATTACTGCCGATGGGGGCTAATGAGACCTATCTATGCTTAGACATCTTTATCCAGTGGATATTTTCGCTGAAAATGTGTTATTGCGGCGGACTGCCCCATAAAAATAATTTACAAAAAGTGAAATATCTGTCGCCAGTCTCCTCAATACTAAAGGTGTGCTGGAAGAGAACGCTTCTTGTATTAAGCACGCCGATGAGCATTTACGTATTTCATTGGTCCAGTAAATAATTTAAGTAATGATAATAAAAAATAGTATGGATAACCAATACCCGTATAAGTGCGTGATTTTTAAACAAGTTTCTAATTTAAGAAGTACAATTGGTATAGAATAACAACAATAAAAAAACGGTCCAAGTGTGAGTATGATTCCTGATAATGGTCGCGAACTAAATGAAGGAAACAACACACTGCTAAATACGGGGTACATACAACATTACTAACTCCTTACAAATGTTGGTGAGCCAAATGGTACTAGTATATAAGTTTAATTGTTAGAATTAGTCCATAGTGTTAATTTGTGAGTGCTGTGCGCACCTGTAATTGGCACAAACGCCAGCCCTCTGTTGTTAATTTAAGATCTAACTTGTAATGTGTTTGTGCTGTTGGTGTGCCTTAATAAATAAATAAATAAATAAATAAACTCTTACTTGCTAACTAGTTTTTTTTTTATTCATATCAAAGCGTGTCCAGGAGGCGTATAATTGAATCAATATTGTTAATTGGACCACACGATGCGGGCTGGACTCATGAATTAGACAGCATGGGATGGTGGTAATTAAGCGAAGTCTTCGTATGCTAATGGCAATTTCAATCAGTTTTAAAAAGGGCGGCTACACCATTCTTCGTTAGATTTTTTAGGAATTGAGGTGCAAAGAACTTGCCACATAATTATAATTTAAACTGTATATGAGGAGTGTTCATGGAAGGAGTGTGTTTATAGATAAGACTGTTATTTTTTACATCTCCAAAAGACATCTCTTGAAACGAAAATAATAAGACCGTCTCCTAACGTCTTGTCCCAATTGTCACAGCCCGTTGCAATGTTTCTGACATCCCATTCATACACCCAGCAGGATATGGGACGAATCTCTAAACAAGACGAGTCAAGGCTGCCAACATGAGAACGTCGTTTGTTGTTTTATTTTTTAATTTATTTTTATGGCATCTTTGGTACATGCCAATATAATAATATGTCTACCGACGATTAAACATTCACAATTTGCCACCATGTACAACTGGAGAGTTGAAAACTTCAACAACCTCATTTACCTAGATTTAATAACACATGAACATGCGTGGTTCTTAGACTGTAACAAGAACCTCAAATATGACTACACGATGTTTTCCAGGCATACTGGAATAATAAATAATGCCGGAATGTGTACCGTATTTAGAGATTTAAAAAATCTAATAAAGGATATTGATACCTTCAACAACAAATCCCAATCACAATTAAATACTCCGAACGAAGAAGACATACAGGAAAATAGTACGTTTTTTCGTGAATAAGTGGATTAATATTATGCATCAGAATATTGCAGGTCTATTAAATAAATCGGATGAACTCACGGTCTGCCTTGAAGGGCTGTCTGATAACGGTAAATGCGTGGATGTAATATGCCTAACGGAACATTTCATGGAGTTAGGCTCTGAAAAGTTTTTAACAGTTCCGAACTTTAACTTAGCCGCTTTCTATAGCAGAAAAAAAAGTAAGAGAGGAGGATCCTGCATCTTGGTGAAAAACGGACACGATTTCACCGATCTTCCAGATGTGGCCAAGCGGTCAGTAAGTGGTGTAATTGAATGTTGTGCTGTGGAACTCACCGCCCATGGAATTATAATTGTAAGTGTATATAGAGTGCCCAAACCAGCCAATCTTAATCTCTTCTTCGAGCGCCTGGACGGACTGCTATTGGAACTATCGAGGAAACGTAAGCATTTAATAGTTGCTGGCGACTTTAATATAGATTTACTAAAAGAAAGTGCTGTTAAACTAGAGTTTGAGTGTTTACTTTTGAACTTTAACCTAAAACTAGAATTAAGACAGCCAACGAGACTTGTAAGTGGAAGCTGTATAGATAATTTTGCACATGACTTCAGAAAAAATTGTAAAGCGGAAGTGATAGAATTATCATTATCTGACCATACTGCTCAGCTGCTAAAATGTCCAGCAAAAAAAGTCTGCCTCCTACCTTTTTGGCGTACCAAACGGAGAGACTACAATAAAGAAAATATGGAGAAATTTAAGGAAATTATTAAAACTCTTTCTTTTTCCAAAATATATGAAACCAGTGACCCAAACACCGCGTATAATGAATTCATAGAAGAATTTCGATTGTTCTACGACCTTTGCTTTCCCTATAAAGTAGTCACAATAAAAACAGTTAAACGCCCTAGCTGGGTTTCGCGTGGTATAAAAGCTTGCAGCCGAAAAAAGAGAAAGTTACTATGGTTGTACAGACTTGAACCTAATACACTAAATAAAACAAATTTTAAAAATTATACACAAATTTTCAAAAAAATCGTACGTTTAACAAAACGCGCCCAAAATAATTATAAAATAAAAATGTCGGACAATAAGTCTAAGGCCACATGGCAAATAATAAATAGTTCGAAGCAAACCATACCTAAAGACTCTATCTCTAAAATAGAAATTGACAAAAAGACGATTACAGATCCACAAGCCATATCAAATGCATTTAATGACTTTTTCATTGACAAAATTAAGCCCATTGACAATGCTGGCACACACACACGTTTATTAGGATCCTATATTACACCGTGTAGTAATTCGATGTTCATGGAGGCTAGTATTCCATACGATATTTTTAGAATAATTAAATCATTAAAAAATACAAACAGTGTGGGATACGATGGCGTCTCTACAAAGATAATAAAATACGTAGCCCTAGAAATTTGCCATCATCTAAGTCATATTATTAATCTAAGCATAGCAGCGGGTATATATCCTAATAATTTGAAACAAGCGATAATAAAACCAGTCTTTAAAAAAGAAAACCGACACCTAATGGAATTTTATAGACCAATTGCCCTTATTCCGATAATAGCAAAAATTTTTGAGAAATATATTTATGCGAAAATGTACGCCTATCTGGAACATAATAACATATTAACTAAGGAACAAAAGGGATTCAGGCAAAATAAGACGATTAATCGGGCTGTTTACGATTTCTTAAACACAGTTATGACATGTGTAGATGCAAGAGTTCCAGTCTCTGCGTTATACATGGATATGACACAGGCTTTCGATTACGTAGAACATACTATCTTACTGCGAAAGCTTGAGGCATACGGAATAAGGGGAAATGTGTGGAAATTAATAGAGTCATATCTTAAAAACAGGACACAATGTACAGAAATCTCAAAAATCAATCCTAAAACTAAACATGAAGATATTTATAGGTCACGTGAGCGTGAAGTTCGCCATGGCGTCCCACAGGGCAGTGTAATGGGACCGTTACTATTCTTACTGTACATTAATGATCTTCCCAGAGCCACTCCACACCCAATGACCCTATTTGCAGATGATAGCACTGTCACAATCCAATGTGACCAAGAAACTTTTTACGAATGTGATATAAATCGGACTCTACAATCTATTATAATTTGGTTAAACAATAATAACTTGAAGGTAAATTTAAGTAAAACTAATTTTATGCAATTTAGCCAAAGGTTACCAACAGCAAATTTGGATATTCATTATGAAAATATTAAAATACAACAAGTAGAGACCACAAAATTCTTAGGACTAACGGTGGACCGAAATTTAAACTGGAAAGCGCATATTGCGGAACTTTGCAAAAAAGTTAGCTCGTCTGCTTATCTCCTCTATAAACTTGCCCCTGTCACTAATATTGATGCTCTAATTACTGCATATCATGGCACGGTAGCTTCATTGTTGCGGTATGGTCTGATCTTTTGGGGTAACTCAACGGACAGAGAGATAGCATTCAAAGTACAAAAAAGGTGTCTAAGGGCAATGTTTGGACTGAAAAAGACGGATAGTTGTAAACCATACTTTCAAAACTACAATATTCTAACACTTCCGTCAATGTATATTTTAGATGTAGCACTCTTTGTAAAATCGAACCCAGGCATTTTCCGACCGATCTCGCTAGTCAGAACCCGCTTACAACGGGATGAAAATAGAGTATGTATACGTAGAGCCAATACCGCACTTATGCATAAAAGTCTATATTGTATGGGGCCTATGATTTACAATAAAATACCAAGAGATATACGAGAATTTGACATGGGCCAATTCAAATTTAAATTGAAAAAAATGCTACTAGAAAAATGCTACTATAAGCTAACAGAATTTCTAACTGATTGATTTATTATTATATGACTATGTACTGACTCTTCTACACACAAACTTGACTTTGAAATGTACTTTAATATTTGACAAGTTGATATTTCATTTTTTTTTAACATAATTGACGTAAATATAGCTCGTATGGAAAGTATTTTGTGATAGAGATATATTTTAATGACAAACGATGGTGCTCTCTCTAAATATTTTGTAAGTCCCGATGGGCGAAACATGTACAGGACGTATTTCAATGTAACAACCTTATATCTCATGTTTGACAAATAAATAATCTTTATCTTTATCTTTATCTTTATCTTTATCTTTATCTTGGACTAACGGCCTTGGTGACATTTTATCATTGGGAATGAGGCTCATGCTTTACCACGTAGCGCAGTGCTGTCTTGTCTAAAGGAGACTTGATTTGATAGACGTATACTATCTGTCTAACGTTAACAATGCGAGCAAGGCGCCAACATTACAAGTGTGTACCTACATTGACATTCAACAAACAGAATGTAAATTCTTTACGTTGAAATTAATTTTTTTTAGTATTTCTGAACAAAGTAAGCATTTTTTTAAGTCTTTCGACAGGCTGATCTTTCTGTGGATATTCCAATAGATTAAAAACTTCAATTTACGTTTTTTTTTTTCTTATGAAGTACTTATAGAATATGTTTTATAGGTATCACCTACCAGGGATCTCTTTTTGAAACCCCTATTTTTCACTCGTTTTTTAATTATTAAGTAGTATTTAACTTTTAAATTAATTATATTTTATTGTACAATAGGTTTTAACTATTGTACAATAAATTATAAATTAATAACTTACAATTTATTCGCGTTTTTCCAATAACGGGTTAGCCGCTGGTCGCGGATTTGATTTTCTTTTATTTTCAATAAACGATTCGATTCGATCGGCGAGCCATCTTATACGATGTAGGACCATCTAACATAATCTATTAAACGATACTTGTTGATGACTGTGTTGATAATAAGTTCTCTTCACTTTTATCAGTTTTATCCCAGTAAGTTTTGGAAGAAAAAAAGCGTGACTGTATTTCCCACGATTCGCAATGCTATGAGCCAAAACAACATCAAACAACCTAGATATATAGTCACAATTTGCGTTCGAATCGCAAAAACTTGTTAAGACAGATGTGTTTTTGTTTGTTTGGATTTAGTCTAGTTAGAGTCATGGCCGGGTGAGACATTTAACACTGCATCTTCTAACAAAATGATTCTTCGTTTAATAGTGCTACTGACTCTGAATTTTTATACATAGGTATAAATCAAGCGGTGTTGGGTGTTAACTATGAGCATTAGTACCCGTATAAACATGCAATCACGACTGGCAATGATATCTGAGCATATCAGAATAACAACTAGAAATTAGCGAGAACTCTCATACATAATAAATGTAGGTACTTTATTATTACGTAGGTATAGGGAAGAGGGAAAACCTTGATGCGTTATTGAATGGTCAAGTAGTTACATCACATACAATAGTCGTTATGCTCAGTGTTGGTCGTTAGAAGCTGACATGCGGAGAAGCTGATAAATGTGCTTACTTACTAGAGCTTGAAATTAATCCACATTATAAATTGCAATACAATGCATTCTATGGTGTTTCAGTCAGATGCGTACGAGAGCAAATAACGTAGAAACAATGTAGAATAACAAAGACTTTTATTAGGCAGAATATGCTTTGTAGACCTACATTTCTGAAGCCTAGTTTGACGTATACTAAAAATGCGTAAAGTTAGTGTCACTTGATTGAAAAATCGCGTAGTCGAGGTGACTTTCCGATGGACACTTGCAGAGCAATTTTTTTTAGTTTTATGCTTTTTTGTCTAAACTAGAGTCCGTGGGCTTAATTCTAAGACCCAAAACACGGCGTATTCGAACTCTAAGTTATGTGGTCAATTGCTAGTGTTCGAGAAACTGTGGTGTGTGCTACGTTGTCCAATATTGACACGATGAATTGGGTTAAGTTCGTACAGTCGACAGCACATCATTATATACACCTATGCACTCTACTCCGTTGCATTACGAGCGACTTTGCAACTGAAACGTGAAGGTGTAGGTACTGTCGACTGTACCCACTATTGCATAGCAGAGTTGAACGGCATATTTACCGAGGGGGCATTCCAAGATAATTCTGTTGTCTGTCTTTCATTTATGTAAAGTTAGTTATTTTTTCCTCAATCAAGGGTACCTACAGGACGGAAAATAATAGTAGAATCTTAACTGTCTATGAGTAAAATTTATTGCTCTTATTTGGACGAGATTTTAGTACAGTCGACAGCACGTCAACCTTCACATTTTAGTTGCAAAGTCGCCCGTAACGGAACGGAATAGAGTGCATGGACGCTTAGGATGATGTCCTGTCGACTGTACACGCATCGGACACCAAGGCATACGACCATTACACACGATTTGGAGTACTACAGACGAACCAATATTTACGTCGATCGTCATCAAGCCGCCCTTTATTAAATGAAAATGGAAAACAAACTTTGTTGGCGGCATGCATTGTTCATTGGTGTCGTTGACCTAAAACGTCGCAGCTTGCAACACTCGCAATTACAAGGCAAACAGAGCTTCTGCTGAGCCAACGTAATTCCATATTTCGCCCCATCTCAGCTGTAAAACTAAACCAGTCTAAGCTGACCTGGAGGAATGAACCACCAGCTACAAATCAGAGCTATTCTTGAATGGCCACGCGCTAGTATTTACGGTCTGCGTTTCCGTGGCTAAGCTAACGGAGCACAATTTTGTGTTGTAACATTAAAATGCTTTGTCGAGATTGGTTTTAGGCCAACTGTTGAAAGTATTAGGATGTGATCTGCCAAATAAAGTTAATTTGTTGCAGATTTTGTACCTTTTTAGGGTTCCGTAATTAAACTCAAAAGGAAAAAAAGGAACCCTTATGGACCCTAACCGTCCGACTATCAAGACTCTTTACCTCAGGAACGCGTGCAGGTATCGAGTCGAAGTTAAAACCATAATATGCTTAAGTCTACGGTCTCATGGAGCTGTGAAAAAACAAAACTTCTAAGTTAACGTAAAAAAAAATACGGCTGTTTATGCCGCAAAAAAAAGTATATTTCGACACTCAAGGGAATCAAAATTCATAATGTGAAACTTCTCATTTACCTAGAACTACGAAATTTGGCAAGTTGAATTTCGAGAAAAGTTCGGTAAAACCTTGGTGGGCGAGCCCAACTCGCGCTTGTCCGGTTTTTTATTTCAATATCCTTTTAGGAATGACTAGCGTAGACTCGAAGCTCGAGTTTTGTATAGCTTTTTCATTTTACCACAAACTATTTGAAACTATTCTGAGGCGTGTTTTAAGGAATCATGGTTTTACAAACAAGAACGTTTATCATCTTTAGGTAATAAATAATATTATTATTTTACTGTATGTACTTTATTTTGTCTATTCGTGGCATTGCTCCCGTCCACTAAAGGAATCAAATTAAATACGAAAGAATAACGTGAATAAAACAATCTGGAAATCCACAAAATTGACGGTGAGTGCCTTTTTTCGCAGGATTAAATGCTCATTTCCAAAGAGTTAAAATTTCGTTACGTAGAGTTAGCAAAACAATCTTTTTAGCTAACATAGGTACTTTCAGGGAAAAAAAATTCAGCTGAAGCAAATTGGGATTGGATTGGATGAGCTTAGCCAATCAGTGAAAGTTGCTAAAAATAACTCCTTTCGAAGTTGTACCTACACAAATAGTTCACAAACAACTCTATAACTCTATTATCTTGGCATTAATGGGGTGAACTCATTAAAATATCCTAATAATAGGACTAGGTTTGTCTGCGAAAGTAATTATCTGAGGGGACTGCTCTGCCGATAACACTAGTTTGTGAAGTGTCTCGACAAACCAAAAACTAACACAAAATAGGCTTACGTCATTTCAGTTAGGGACGCCCTGTTTTTTTAGTGAAGTACGCCTTACAGGAACATCCGAAGTAATATGGCAATTGCCATTCAATATAAACGGGAAATTACAAATATAATCACACTGTCTAGATAAGGCCAGTGCCCTGCAAACCCTACAGTGGGACGTTATAAATAAATAATAAACAATCAATAATTATAAAAAAATACGTACAGGCTCATACATAGCTTTTGACCCCGCACTAGGATATCCTGTGTCGTGGGAACCAGAAACAGCAAAGACTTGGATTTTTTTTTGTCCCCAGACCAGACAAAGTTATTCAAGTTGTCATATCAAAGAGAAAGGAATAAACTGGGTAGTATCATTCTGGGAACTAAGGAGGTTTTCCCCAACCTGGACCTACCAAGAACTATATCTCACTAACATAATACCTTTAGCATTGAATTAATGCCTTTAATTTGTTTATTTTCCTGGTAAGTGCCTTTCCTCTAACTGCGAGGAAGGCTCACGAGCTCATATTATTTTAACACATACTTTAGTGGCAGCGCATCGGTAAATCGGTGTTCTATTCCGGGATGTACCAAAGAAATCCTTTTTTTATAACTTGCGAACGTTAGTGAATTTGTATTATCAATATGAAACGCTCTGACAGTAGTAAATAAATAGTAAAACAAATAGTAAAACGTCGTGTCTGTAAGCTTTTAGAATATACCTCGGCTACTATCGGATAGAATCGCGTATATTGCAATAAGGTAAGGTTTATTTTGTATTGTTATTTATAACTCTACATAACTTTTCAAAATAGTGAAGAAAAGTTTTATACAGAGCAGTGTAGTATTACACTCGTGTGCTTTCGACGAAAACCCAAGCCTACTCTAGAGCTAAGCGTAAACCGCATCGGAATCGGAGCGTCCGCACCGTACGGGCCGTCAGCATTTACAAAATGCCGAAAGATGTGGGTTCATAAAATAAACTCAAAAAGACTTATGTTTGGAGAATTTCATCCATTATAATATGATTTATTAGAAAATTAAAATAGATTTTTTGTGTACATTCATATCTCGAACCAAATTCTTTGAACTTCACTATTCTCGAACCGCACCTAACTAGGCAAGACACGAATTTTAAAAAGGCGACTGGAACAAAGGAAAGGCTTTTATTTTGTTTAAGGTAAGTTTTTGTAATCTATAATAATAAGAGAAAAAGTAATCGTAAGACAAATGCTACATTTCTTTCCATACAGGCACACTACGTTTCCTGGTAACAGCTCATAATGAATAATGCCCTTCTAATCCAATAAACCTATCAATATTACTGTGTAAAATTCTGTAGTCAAATCAATAATACCAAAAGTATACTTTATTTTTTAGCTCGCGTTGTGCTGACCTTAAATTGCTTTGTTTACATTTATTGTTTATCGAATTTGGCCCAAGTATAGTCATTCATGCACAAGCGTCGCAAACACGTCAGAACTCGAAGTGTTCGGAATCCGAATGGCGCGTCGGCTGCGGATGACGTCATCGGCAGTAATATCGCACTCCGAAACAGAAATGCCGATCCAGTGCACGCAGTACCATAGAAATCAATACAAAGCAACAAATCCGTCCGCTCCGTACGGAGCGGTTCCGATGCGGTGGACGCTTAGCTTAGAGCCCGAGGTAATTCTAAAAGCTAAGACGGTCACTGAGATGTTGTGTTGACTCGTACTGACAGCTCAGTAATTGAAATTTCCAATCCGGGGTGGGCACGGATAGGTATTAAGCCCGTATTCTCTCTCTCTCACTCACTCTCTCTCTCCCTCTCGCATAAAGGACGTGTCCTTTAATATTACCAATCAAACAAAAGGGCCAGAAAAGACAAAATGCAATTTTATTAGTAAATAATTAAATCTTAAGAATCTTATCTCAATCTATATAATATCAGACCTTGACTAGGTAGTCTCGACTTTGACTAATATCCTTAGATAACTTTACCTTTTGTTATTTTTCCACAATCGTAGACAGCAGTCGATTTTAATTACTTTATTGACGACCGCTTATCTTTTCACTGTTGTAGAGATAGTAGGAATTTATTTACTAACACTACATACGTTTATGTACGCTTACCTACCTAGGCCTCAAGCGTCAAAGCATTGATAAGGATACTATTCGATAGCAAACTGTGTTTTTCGTTTGATTGCCCGTGGTAAAAGTAGGTAGCGAAAATAGATTTTCTGGATTTTTTATTGCAGATGTACAAAAATGATTTTAAATAAAGAACGGCCACGGTCAAATGGCATCCACAGGTGGGAAGTGCCAGTCTCGCTTGGAGTAACGGTAAAAGAGAGGAATGTAGCCACCGCCCGTCAGGTGTACTCGTAATGGTCGCAATTTGGAAGTTCGCAAGCAAAAAAAAAAACTCACGGTATTTGACTTGATCTTTCTAGGCAGTTACTAGGTGCTTACGTTCTTGATTTAAAAATGTTTTGGATTTAAATCACTGACCTCCATGCTACAGTAGTGATGCCTCTTTGGAGGCGCGTAACTGGCCGGTTTACTAGTATTGAACTTACACCTACCTACATCAATTTACGCCAGTAAGCCTACTACTACGCAGAGAGGTAGGCAGACGCTATGTAGTAGTATAATTATGCGTATTCCTATCTTAAATAAATATTAGATACCGAAATGGAAGATGTGGGTTTACCCATGGCCTGTGCAGGAAATGAGGAAAAACATTTTCTCAGAATCATCTATCAAGAAACATAATAAATTTATATGCTTTATCTTCAACTGTAAGAATAACCGTTATAGTTTCGAGGTTAGTCTTGAGTGCTAAATGTATTACTCAGTATTTTTTGCTCTACACTGTCTAAGTTTTTTGTTGCGGTTTTGACTGTAGATTTTTGCACGTGTATTTACAAACTCGACAAGGTTGACTCTAATACGTTCGGCATAAGTGCGAATATCAAACAAAAGAATAGTACGTATTGAAGTTGCTGATTGTACCTAAAAGTGTGAGAACATCTTTTGATACCTCCCAGATTGATTTTTTTATGGAAATAAAACTGGTATAGGTACCTAGTGTATGTATATTTAACTGTACTGCTAATATTACATACGACTTATTTATTTTATTTTTTTATCACGTCGCTGCGGCATTTAAATGACGATAGCCCATCTTGTTAATGTTGATTTTTCTTGTTTGTTATTACAAAATTACGGTATTTGACACTATCAACAATAAATTATTTGAGATGCTCGATTAGAACAAAAATTACAAAATAATTCGGAAAATGTATTTCTTGTAATCATTTACTAGTTATTACAATTTTTAAATAGATGAAACATAAAAAGAGTGCTCTGAAATGTAACGTCACAAGCAAGTATTTTTATACAAAATTCCGTTTTAAAAGTAACTCATTTGACGTCCTGTCAAATACCCAATTTTGGTGCGCATACTAATTCTCCGAAACGGCTTGGCCGATTTTGATGATTTTTTATATGTACAGTAGGTCTGAGAATAGGTGGTTATCTATTTTTCATACCCCTATCTGGCGAAACAACGTTTGCGGGGTCAGCTAGTAGGTATATAAAAATCTCGTATAACAGTGGTTGTTAGCAACTGGTCAGGAACAGCTTTACTGATTTAATGTGTTGTTTTTGTATAGGTATAATATACCTACTCTTATTCTTTATCCAAATATTATTTGGTAATTCTGAGAATAGGTAGGCTAATTATTTAATAATTGAAATAGCAACGTTTGCCGAGTCAGCTAGGGATACCCCTGTATTATTCTTCGTATTGACGGTGTATGTTGATATTGCTACAATCTGTAGGTAGATAATGACAGGGCATAGAACTTCGCCCTTATGAAAGTCGATGCCGATCTGTATCGGTAAATTGACAGAAACAATCAATTTGTACAGCGACACAAAAACATGGATTAGCATAATCATATCAGCTGGCTGATGAAGATTATGGCTTCCTGTACCTTAGTAAAGTGCTTGGCCTTGATGCCCTTGCAACTGGGTCTAGATTCCCTTAAAGCGTTGTAGGACAAAAACAACTGCATGAACATGGCGATTTAGTTTTATTACCGCTTCAAGTCTACGCGCGCATTAAAATGAAGCAATGTAAGCGTCAATGGTGAGAAAAATCACGTCACGTGACCCGACCGTGTATCTGTCATCGAACTATAATGCACTAACAGAATCGAGTCCCAGTTCAGGCGCCGAGGAAAAACGGAATGAAGCCCGATACACACGTACCTATAATATGTATTAATATGTATAAATCATAGCAAGGCATATTACAAAGATATTTCTATGACGTCACCAACTTACACCGTAATTTATATTGTCGCATAGTAATATAGACCGACCATCAATTAAGTCAAGGTAAAAATATAAATATTACAACATCGTCTCCGTGTGTGTGGTAGCTTACTATAATATAGTATATTGTAGCACGGCATATGAATATATATTATTATTATAGATACAAGTGTAACGGGCTTTAGTAATCAAAAGAACAGTAATACTTAACTATAAAACTTAAATATTTTAACAAACTCAGCAGGAATGTCATTCAGGCGGGAACACAGGGTTAGAAGGTATTTCTGTTAGAATGCTTGAGTTTTCCGCTGACTAACTTGGGATTTTCTACTGTTCAATTCAGAGGTATCTGCTCATCAAGTTAGAATTCTAAACGGAATCGACGAAAATCCCAAATGGATCGGCGGAAAACTCAAAAAATCCAGTAGAATCAACTCAATTCGATTAATATGCTGCCAAATTATGTATTGAAAATACTTTTATGGTATTTTATTGCCGAGTGTGTATATTACACCAATTGCCTACTTATCGCTGATACCTCGAACTTATCGCTAAAATGATGACACGTTATTAGTCTATTTTTGTTCTCCAGTGTTCTTTAAAAAAAACAACGTAACTGTTACAGTTCAAGTATGTAAAGGTTCATGTGCTGTTGACTGTACTATAACCATGCGACAAGCGCACAGTTTCTCGATTCTGTTAGTGCATTACAGTTATTTAGTTCAATGACAGTTAATGTTTGGCTCACGTGACATGTTTTTAATGCCATTGACGCCTAGAATAGGGAATGGATGAAAATATCAGAAGTGCTTGATATTTTTTTCGGTGATAGCAATAACCTTCTTCAACGCAAGAAAAAAGTTTCAATTTTTTTGGCTTCGTAGTTAATTTTTAAATAATCTTAATATTCCTTAGTCATATTCAGACATATTCCTTAGTCCGCTACGTATGAAAAAAAAATCCACCTTGAAAAGCTGTCAATGTCACCACAGATTTTTTTTTTAATACGTAGCGGACCAAGGAAATGTCTGTTAAGCCGTACTGAGCCCAGAACTACGAATGGAAAAATATTAAGTATATTTAAAAATTAACTACGGGGCCAAAAAAATTTAAACTTTTTTCCCGCGTTAAGGAAGGTTATTCCTATCACCAAAAAAAATATCAAGCACTTCTGATATTTTCATCCATTCCCTATTGCGAACTAGCGTGCGCGCGTTGATTTGAAGTGGCAATGAAATGAAATCGTCGCGATCATGCCACTGTCATTGTACTGTAATGGATTAGCAGAATCTAGACCCAGGAGGTAAGGTCTACAGTAGGGTTGATGAGGATCCCTCTTCCTCAAAATGAGGAATTTCCTCATATTTTTGAGGTTCCTCATCCTCTCCCTCTTCCTCAAAATTGATTTTAAAAAATCCTCTTCCTCTTCCTCATGGGGAATGTAAGAGGAAGGAGAGATATAAGTTTTGTTGAAAGAGAGTGAGAGAGAGAGTGAGAGAAGTCTCGCCGTATTAAAAAGTTAAAGGAAGACAGAGATTGAAACATGTAGGTAAAAAAGTTCAATACTAGCGTATAATCTACGTAATGTTATTTTGTTCTTCGTCTTTAACACCCTCTTCCTCTTAGTCTGCCAGATTCCTCATCCTCATCCTCTTCCTCAAAATCGACGTTAAAAAATTCCTCTTCCTCATAACAAGTTCCTCAACAACCCTAGTCTACGGTTAAAGTGCGTGGGAAACAACTAGAAAATTATGTTTCTAAATTCCGACTGCACTCTTTGACTACATCGGTTGATTGAATCACAACACTATTGATGAAATTCAATATTAGTTTCTGTTGCTCTTTCGTCATTCTCTCCCCATTGGCGCCGAGTCATTGCTCTTACCTACAGCTGAAGAAATCAGGCATATCCGGGGCAAACGTCTGTCAAGATACATTCAGAGAGAATTTGACTTTAAAGTACACGTCATAGGGTTGCAATTTCGATGTAGACATTTCTGAATAGAGCTTGGACGAGACCTCCAAGGTATACGATCGGAACGTGGATCTCTTGGATGACAGCGCAAAGATGAAAATAAAGAACATTTTCAAAATAAAGCGCTAAAAATCCTTTAAATAGATATAATTATGTACATGCACTTAAATTGAATAGTACCTACATGACCATTAATATTGAAATAATGCAAAACCAGAAGACAAAAACGTTTTAAATTTTCAGTCCGCGTCAACTTTCAAGATGGTAAGTAATTTTCAAAGAAGGCTGTAACTGACCAGATTATAGCTAAGATTTTTTCCGCATTTAAATATGTATTCATCATTATCATCACTGACTTCTGCCTTCTGATGAATATAGACCTTTTCCCCATCTCACCATCTTACGCGGTCTCTCGCGGTCGTATTAACAGCATGTAACCCATGTTCTGGCATAATGAAATTAATTCATTCGTTCGTTATTTAATTCATGCCATTGATTCCACGGGCCATTCACCGACTTCACCCGGTGTTGCCAACTCAACTGATTTCCCCTCATATCTAGCGGATTGAATTGAATATGCAGAAAACTGAAAAAACGTGCTTCAATGGCTGACGGGTTTCTTAGCGGAATCAAAATTTTTGCAGATTTTCATATTAATTTGATTTTAAAAACATTTTCTTTATTTGCCCTAAAATAGACAAGGTATTATTGCATCTTACTGGTTTCATTTTCCAGTTGTCACACTGACATGACGATCTTGGTATTCCCCTAGTAATAGGCAACGTAAAATTAAGTAAAACGAAATGCATTTTTTCTGATCCGGTCTTTGTTACACTTCAGGCAAATTAGTATCATTGTTTCTCTGTTTCACATACCTGGGTAAGTAAATTTTTGTTGTAGTTAGTTCAAACAGACACGGGGACACATATTTGTTGCCTGCCTTGTCGGATGTTAAATGAAAGTTTAATTGACGGTTCAATCAATCCATTGACAATGTTCTTAATTTACATTAAAAACAATTGTTTCTGTTTATCAGTCAGGATTTAACGGATTGTAACGGAATTTAGCTATGACGTCCGACCATAGGACTGTTGGTCTGCCTACTGATCGCCGTCCGGTTCTCGTAGTATATCTTCTGTACTATATTCGTTCGAGTTTTAATTAAGAGTCGATAGACACGATTCGCCTCTCTAATTCGTGGGTCCATCGCCAGTTACTGACCAAAGTCTAGTACCGCTATTCTCAAACAGTCACACAATAGACGTCTGCGAATTCGGCCTCCGCAACGAAAGGTTAATGAATGTGCGGTCTAAAGACTATTGTGTTGAGCGTTTTGTTTTTAGAAGTCATATTTATTAGGTAGGCATTGATTTAGTTTATGAAGCCCTAGTTATGTTAGTTTTTGTTGCGTAAATAATTGTGATGGAGAGTCAGTAGAGATTACGTAAGGATGAAAGGTATTTTTAGGAAGTATCTGGATGTATCTGAATCGCTCGTAGGCTCGGCCGCCTGTGTGTCCTTAAACGATCACGAAGGTTAAGCAACAAAGGGCGCGTTCAGTGCATGGATGGGCGACCGTTCTATGACTAACGCTGGCATTTTTTCGAGCTTTTCCGTTTCGCAAGGCACGTCAAGCAGTTGGCGCCGGCTGCCGTCGATAGATAGCAGTCGGGCGGCTTGAAACTTGTGACAGTAAGACCAACTACTAGTCTTACAAGCCTCCACCAATCTGGACTTGGCCCCCGTGGTGGAGTATGGCCTATATCTTTGCATCCAAGCTGGAAAGTATTTTTCTACTTTTCGGTTCTTCTTCCGGGGTACAGCATTTCAAACTAAAAAAAACTTTCTTTATCAGTAGATATTTCAAACGCTTGAGCGCAAATGTGGCCGTATTAACTACAGCTTACGTAACCACACCTCATAAGACTTGCCGCGTGATCGTACATTAATTTCTCTCTTCCAAAGTTCAGTAAAAACCTCATTAGAAGCGTCGATATTCCCATGATTGCACAAGTCTAGACAGTTGATGACAATCGCGGCGTGCTTACAAAGGTGACTCGCTGACATGTCACATGTTACAATGACTATCCACTATTAAATGTTACTGTTGGACAAACAGTCCTCACTATAGTTGCCTAGCCATTTGATGTGTTACCTTTAAGTACCCGTTTTATGTCTCGTTTTATGTCCGCACATGCACGCACGCTAGCACGCACGCTAGCATGCACGCACGTACGCACGTACGCACCCATTATACGCACACACACACACACACAGACGCACCCACGCACGCACGCAGCGTACACGCCGAAATGTATTAAATTTGCTCTATTTTTATTTCTGGCATTTGGGCCATTACGTTATTCGATTTTTGGCTTATTTCTACACAAACTGTTTTTAACCAATTATTGTATCCGTCTATCTTTTTGTTTTTTATTTATAGTTAAATTTGTTCATAGTTGAGGGAATTAGGTGCAGCAGAAAACCAGCGCTAGCTGCCTCTGGCTAGCATTTTGCTGAGCTGCAGCCTTTTTCTGTTGTAGCACTTTTCGTTCAGCATAAATTGTATGAGGTACCGTTATTTTTGTGTTTTTGTTTTGTTACAAATATTGTTTGGGTCAATATACGCTATTTGAATTTCTATGGTCCATGGACAAATATTATGTTAATCTTATTATATTATTGCGTCCGTATGCTTAAAGCATTAAAGAATATGGTCTTTTATTTGGCCCACATAGTCTATTCACGATAATGTATACTCCTCTGGCCACCCCATTTCTAGATTATAATGATTTTATGGCGAGATATTTTTAAATACGTATGCCATTATGTTTCTTTAATATGCTTTTATAAACATCGAAACATATTTCATCAAAATATACAGTAAAAATCTCAGCCCGCAGAGACGGAAACAGCACTATCAAAAATCAATTCCGATCTACAGGCAATAGAAAGCTGGGCAAGGGAAAACTGTTTAGTCCTCAACCCGCTCAAGTCTAAGTTTATGGTATTGGGAACCAAGTGGCAATGTCAAGCTGTAATTGGCCGAAACCCAAACATTACAATAGGTCCTACTCCAATAGAACGAGTAACAAAGGCTCGTAATTTAGGGCTACTCATGGATGCTGATCTGCGGTTCGTGGAACATGTTGATGCAAAGATACGCAGTGCGTTCTTTAGGCTTAAGGTTTTATATAATATTCGGCGCTACCTCACCGAAAAGATTCGAATTATGCTCACGGAAAGTCTGGTCTTGTCGCTGCTCAACTTTGGCGACGTAGTGTATGGTCCTCGGATATTTACAAAAACAGAACGAGCTATCCAGCGCGTTCAGAATGCGTGTGCTAGATTTTGTTTTAATGTGCCAAGGCGGGCTCACATCACGCCATTCCTGAATGAAAAGGGAAGGCTTAAAATGAAAGCTCGGAGAGAGCTGCATTTAGCTACTCTGATACACAAAGTAGTGCACAGGAAAAGACCCTGGTATCTCTATAAAAAAATGATATGGGCAAATGAAACTTTCACCCGCAACATGCGACGAAGGGAATTGAATTTAATGGTAATCCCAAGGCACAAAACTACTGGTTACAGGGGTAGTTTTAAATTTGCGGCAACCAAGATCTGGAACGATCTCCCTCCCCCTCTTCGGCAATTTATGACAATCTCTAGTTTTAAAAATAAACTGAAAGTTATTCTTTTTGAAAAACAAAAACAATTGTCATGATTGCCGCTTTGCCTACCCCTCGTGCCTGAACCTGAACCAGTCCTGTTAATTTAATTTGATTAAATTGATGTATAATTATAATAAGACCACCCTATGTATTTTTTAGATTATCACTTTGTCACTTGTGTTCAGTAAGAATATTCTTATCTTGACATACCTAATATCTTACTCCTCTAGGATACAGGCGTGAGCTTATGTAACTATGTATATCGCTGAACATACAGCGATATAATTCCTCATCACGTTATCTTATTTAATTCAGTACCTGGGTGACCGAGCTTTGCTCGGTACTTTCTTTTTTTTTTTGTAATATAAAATCTGTATTTTTTAATTTTTAATTCGGAACAATTTGATTAAATTGATGTATAATTATCTACATTATTATCTACATTATTTGCTCACTATTGCATATACACCATGTTTTGTTTATAAGTGTTATATATAACTATAGTGTTATCTCTAGGACTCCGCAAGCCTTGTTATGTTTTACTCAGTGAGAACAGGGATGGGCTGAAAATCAGCGCTGTGAAGATGCATGCACTCACAGCACTAAGCTGAGCCCTATCCTTTTTATCACATAATAATGTTATCTGTCTCTATTTTTCTTAGATTACGTACATATTCTGGTGTGATAAATAAACATTTTTCAATTTCAATTTCAATAAAAAAAATTATTAACATAAAGAAAAATAACTTACTTTCATGTCACGTTACAATAATGTCACTTCATCTGGCGAAACTCAAAGAAGTAAAGTTTGACTTAAAACCGCAAAGGTATGTTTTTGTCCATGAACTACGCGCATACAATAGTGTTAAGTTAGAAACAAGCTAATGACGTTGAGCAAAATTCCTATAATATAGCGTCAGTTTGCGATTCACTGTAGGAAAGCGTGTTTGTGCCAGTCGTTGGTGTATTTCCTCTGGCAAGTCTATGTTTTTGTATTTTATAGTTACGAAATTGTATATTTGCTCAATGCAATGTTTATTGTGTGTAGATGTCATGTATTACGTTAAACGGTGATCAGAAAAGCGAGTGATATGTTTTTGTAGGTTTTGTGCGATTTTGTCACTCCTCTGGCGTCACTCCTCTGGCGTCACTCCTCTGGCATATTTCATATTGTATTTAATACGTGTCCCCTTTCTTAGCTATAATCAATGGCCTGTCACTTCCCTGCTTTAGTTTGTGACTACTCTGCCAATAGTGTCAGTCCTCTGGTAACACATTTTCCTCTCGTGCTTATGAAATTAAAAAAAATTGAAAAATCTTCTGGCCCTCAACATTAAACATTTAAAAATTGTGTCAAATAGAGAAATTATCAATATTGAATCCAACAGATTACATTTTCTTCTGGGACATAAAAAAATCCAATACCGTATATTCACCCGTTTATCATTTGTGTTATGGTGTTACAATCGATATAAATGCTTTCACTTTCACTTTCTTTCACTTTCACTTTGCCTGGAACCACGGAAACCAATGGAGAGTCCTTCAAATGCCCCGATGATGGCTGTTTGTTTGATTTGGAAATCCCGTTTCCTTCCCACGCATCAAACTCCGGGACGTTAAAGGTGAACACGATGAAAAATATATGCATTCGGCTTTATAAAGTAAAGTTAGTAAAGATACTATAGTTTCGATTGTCTTTTCTTAGTCTTTATAACTCTATGACAAAATAGCCGAAACCAACAAGGAAAACTAGGGACCAATCACAACAAAGTGTTGGCCTGTTAACCAAAATCAAACCTATCAGAGTTCAGGATATACAATCCTACTAAAAGAACTCGCGATTTTGCAAAAGCCCTATTATTTTTCAGTAAGATTGAGAAATGTCAAAGCCATTATCCAATAATCCGTGTTTTCGCGATACACCTAGGATTTTTGCGAAAATACAATTTAACAAATCGTCCTACGACATATACATTCTCAGACCCAACGAATATACATAAAAAAAATTAACAAAATCGATCAAGCCGATTCGGAGGAGTATGGGCACTAACACTGACACGAGAATTTTACATCCATACTACCTGACCCGGCAAACGTTGTTTTGCCAGATAGGGATATGAAAAGTAGATAACAACCTATTCTCAGACCTAACGATTGTATGTATAAAATTTCATTGAAATCGGCCAAACCGTTTCGGAGGAGTATGCGCACTAACATTGAGACATGAGAATTTTATATATTAGAAGAAGAAAGATTAGAAAGAAAAAGGTTTTTTTTACTATCATCAGTATTTAATTAATTAAATAATTGTAACTATAAATTTAATTACTAGAAATAAAAATGAATTAACTTTATTCCATTCCGCATACACAGTCGGAAGAGTCCGACCAGTTTTCGCTCTGATTCGCAGAGCTTAATCATAATGAGCAGAGAGAAATATATCTATTATATAGATACATATTTAAATATATACTCGTATATAAGATAATTGACACAAAATAATGTAAAACGGAAATAAAGCTAAGTTTTTTCTATTGAGAATTTATTCCACAAGTTTTTTTGGGAAAATTGCCCGAAAAATACAAAACTGAAAGTGTTTTGTTTTCTACGGATTTTCGTATGAGTTCAAGAACGTGATTTAGATAATAACGTATGTCGGGTTGAATATAAAATACACATTTTATCTAATTGTATTTATGAGCGTTCTGAGACACGACTCGGAGTAGATGAGAGTTGTAAAGTTTCTGGCCATTTATACCTAATAGGTCCGGTTGGAAAACCCGATAGAGCGGTTTTTCTTGCGTGGGTTGCTTGCTGTTATCTCATATCATAACCGAATCCTACCCCGCCAGGCTATATTAACATAAAGCCGCGAAAATTTTCTATTTATAAATTACCATGAACCAGCCTAACTATTGTCTTCGAATACAAAGTAAATGTCTTAAACTCTAAGGCCCACTAGCACCACTTTCTTAAACGTGACTTCTTCATACAAAAGCAATTTAAATTAAGACTTAAGTGACATTTTAAGTGGTTGTAAGTCGCCCTAAAGCGTATGTTATATTTAAACGGACTAAGAATTTAAAATAAATGCCATAGTCCAGCACTTAGATTCTGCAGCAAAATGACAATTAATAAACGAGGCGATTTCATTTCATTGACGCCTCTTGGCGTCATTGAACTGTAATGCACTAGCAGAATTGAGGCCCGGGGATGGTGTCTATGGTGTCAAAAGATGATGGGCTATCACGTTCATAGACTAATGACGTCATCCTGCTCAATTACGTCATGGGCGACGTCGTCGTCATGGGCATGGACTTTGATGCTAAAAAGAAAGTACATACATAAGCTCGCGCCTGTATCCCAGAGGGGTAGGCAGAGACAAGGGACGGCCACCTGCCACGATCCTGACCAATCACTTTCGCTTCATCGACATTCATTAGTCATTTAAGTCTTTGAACTAAAACTTTCGTAAGCACTACACATTATAGATTGTTTTACGCATTCGCTTACTGGAATTTAATAAAAAAATAACTCAGTCGTAATTAATTAACTAAATTCA
Source organism: Yponomeuta plumbellus (assembly GCA_947310845.1). NCBI lineage: Eukaryota > Metazoa > Arthropoda > Insecta > Lepidoptera > Yponomeutidae > Yponomeuta > Yponomeuta plumbellus. Next base: position 7,724,464 of record OX371192.1, on the reverse strand, counting down.
AATTTAAAATTCAAGTAAGCAATAAAATTATTAAAATAAAACAATATAAATTAAGTCTTAGGCACATATTACAAAAACGCGTTTTCTTACAACACTCCTCAAATTAAATGCGGTTTAAATGGTTTCTTTTCCCTCTACGCTAGACTAATTTAAACTGTGTTTGAGGAATGTTGTAAGGAACTTTATTTTCATAAAAAAAAGGCTTTGCGGCTTTGCCAAGACTAGCGGGGTCTTTCCCGTGGTTGTAGGTGGTAGGTTATCATCCATTTTAAATATCCTGAGTGGCAAAGATAACCCAATTCCAACAATAAAGTACACAACAACAATCTAAGCGTGACTAATAAGAACAACTTATCAACGCAATACAAGCACATGTTCGAGTAAATGAGTGACGGCACACTCCAGTGGGAATCGAATCCTGGGGCCTGTTTCATGGAAATACAATTCGTCGTTTACTATGACAATTCGATGTCCATTGCATCGGTTAACGATGTAAATTCGAAAATATGGGACCAAATTTTCCGGGGGTGGGGAATACATAGAAATCGCTAAAAAAACGTCTCCTCCATACTAAAGTCACCAATCACATGGAACTGATATTTTTCACCATTCCGTAGTTTCGACATGATGCATTCATGATGCGCCACGACACAGGGTATCCTAGTGTGGGACCAGAAGCAATGTATGTGCTTGTATGTAAATGTTATGTTATGTTATGACTTGGTGGATAATGATTTGCTACTTAAAAAAATTGCAAGCATAGGTTGTACTCCACATCTGCTTAGGTTTTTCATTAGTTACATGGGCGACAGAACACAATACGTGGAGTACAATGGAAACCGGTCAGAGCCATATTTTACTAGGTCTGGGGTGAGCCAGGGTAGTAACTTGGGCCCACTTGAATTCGCAATAATGATAAACGATTTGCCGCGGGGAGTAAAAAATGCAAGTTGTTTATTTTATTTGCGGATGACCTCAAACTATCTTTACCAATAAGTAGCGACTCAGACTGCAATAAGCTACAAGAGGACATTGACAGAGTGGTACAATGGAGTTATAACAATAACTTGGAATTTAGTGTATCCAAATGCGCACTGATATCATTAACCCGGAAACGAAACCCAATAACTAATGACTATACCGTAGGAGATAAGTCCATCCAGCGAGTAAGTGAAGTCCACCTGGGAGTTCGATTGGCCTCGGACCTAAACTATCGCGAGCATATTGAGAATATCTGCAAAAAGGCGTAGGTACAGGAATCTGGGTTTCATACTCCGCAAGGGACGGGCTTTTTCAAGCATAACAGCTATTGTTACCCTATATACCTAACGCTTTAGTTAGGAGTCAACTGGAATCGAATGCAGTCATCTGGGCACCTCATGAAATGAAATATAGTCTCATGATGGAACGCATACAAAATAAATTTTTACGATATTTGTGTTTGCGGCAGTACGGGGTATACCCGTTTTACCCATTGATGTACCCTACCCTTTTTTTTTAGGAATGGTAGGATATAACGAACTCAGGGTGAGGAGGGACCTCGCACTGGTATTATATGCACAAAGTGCTAGTGGGTAGGATGTGCAATCCGGTGGCGTTGGGGGCGATGAGTCTGTGCGTGCCGGACGAGTACGTGGGGCGCCGCCGCCGCGCGCTCCGCAATTTGAATGTCATCTCGGATCAAACGGACCTCTTCAATGTTGCTCTGAGTGACTTCAAGAGAGTAGCGTTGTTTGTTCTGTGCTATGGGGAACACTTATGTTGATTGGTAGTATGTTATATTGATAATAGGTTAATTAAATTAAATAGTTGTTAAGTTATTAGACATAAGTTTGGGAAATTGTCAGTTTCATACCAATCGAATTAGGCTAAGCCTGTAAAGATAGGCATAAGTGAAAATAAAATAAATAAAAAAATAAATGTTATGTTACTTATTTGCTCATATTGACCAATATCGGGTGCACATGAGGATTTCGTTATACCCATCACTGTAAGCATCTATGATTCTAGACGTAGACAAGCGACACACAGCCACCGCAGCAACAAGGCAGTCGGAAAATAATTGAAAGCCGAAAAGCAAAACACTTCAATTAACAAAGAGACATTCACAAGCCGCTTTATGAGCCCAATTCTGTCTGACCTTTGGAGTTTAATTAACCATGTTTTAAGTGAGTTTTTTCTCACAGCGAAGTCTCAGGAAAGCCAGTAGTGGGACTGCGGGCTTACAACAGAATGAAAAGCTCCAGAAGTTCCGTTTCGAAACAAACTTTTAAAAAGGAGACGGCACAGAATTCGTCTGCACGTATATACTCGTATCTATTTTTTTTTTACTGTGGGTCCAGCGATAATTATTTACCATGTTGTACAATATCAATTAATTTTTTAAGGTATAAATTTGGTCAAGATCTGTGGAGGATAACCATTAGAAAATTATCATCTCTTCTTTTTAGTGTGTGTTTTACTCGAAGTCTTTTTATTATTAAAAAAAGGTCTTCAACTACGAACTCGACTGAGGGCAGCGGCTAACATTGTAGAACTTGTACATTGACGTTTAACAAATATAATGTAAATTCTGTATGTTGAAATATTTTTTTCATTTCTGATTAGTTATTTAAAATTTAGTTAGTTATCGCCGCACAGACATACCCTGCGTCCCTTATTGTTTGTAAATCACATGTTATAATATGTCTTTGTGGTGTTAAATAAATATTGTCTTTAATATTGTTCTTTCTTTCTTCACTTGAGAACAATTAACACGTTCTCTGTACCACGACTCTGTTTGGATTGGCACACTCTCTTGACACAGACATTCGTAACCCCGTTAACTCCGTTGATTGAGGAATCAATTCCATAAAGTAAAATAGATTTAAGAAATAACTCATTGAACGTGTAGTTGTAATAAATAAATAAGAAAATAATTATTTACTAATATAATATTGAAAAAAAAACTGTTTACTCAGTATAGTATTTAAGAATTACAGCAAAACATAAGCGGAAACAATTGAACGAAGACACCTTTGGTACATTTACATACAAAAAAAAAACTTTACTTTATTTTGTGTTATCCATTTAAATATTATTTTTCCAATTATCATGCATCATGCGAGAACTTTCTCCTCGGCCAAACTCTAGCTGTGTAACAAACAGGCAAACGTGACTCAATATTATATTAAACTGAAATGGGCGTTCTGTGTGTAGGTATTTGCTTGTTTCCGTTTATTACCGACTGCTGTTAGTTTTGGTACATTTTCGTGTACCGGTAACGGGTACCGTTAATATAGTATTACTATGGCCAAGAGTGATGTGGGTTAAGCAACTGCTGAAGTAATAGGTACATTTAATAACCCTTGGCCAGTATTTCTACAACGTGTTATTACAGCGACCCGAAGTCCAAAAACCGTATCGGTATCGATAAATTAGATTAATTGTGTCTAGTGTTCAACACATCCAAGAGAATATTTTTTTTGTTTGTAATTTAGGCTAAAACTGTTTTGAAAAGAATAAATGTAGAGTTTCTTTGTCAGTTTCTTCTCCATGTAATTTATTAATTGTGAAACTAACAACTTTGACGTTCATAAAGTAAACATTTTGTTTGTACTATGAATAAAATATTTGATTTTGATTTTTATTTTAGATTTAGATTTTAGACCACTGCCAATGAGTAGAAGTTTAAAATTATGTTTTGCTTACTGCTAGGAATACTAAAACTGTATGAAAAATTTAAAAAAAAAATATAGGGCCTTAGGGCGGCTTGAAAACTTCTGACAGTAAGACCAGCCGCTAGACTTACAAGCCTCCACCAATCCGGACTTGGCCCCCGTGGTGGAGTATGTCCTATACCTTGCTCAGGTAAAACCCGTGTCCCTCGGTGGGGACATAATGGGTTGATGATGGTGATTTATAATTTTAGTTAATACTGTTGTTATAAAGTGTTTTAATTAATACCAAGCTCTTGGCCATCTTCATCCAGCAGCAACAAATAAAAAAATGCAAAGAATTACGAATGCAAACCGTGAGGGAGATCTACAGGGCGGTTTCTAAGTACGAGAAATACTAAAGTAACGTTCTGTCCCGCTCTTTTCTGAAGAATTTGACGAGACAGCACTACATTTATATATTACTTAACGAAATTCTCAATTCAGAAACTGGCCTTAAGTTCTGCAGAGAGCGTCAAATGGCTGATGATCAAAAGTAAAAAAAAATGCTAACAGGTAAATTATTTCCAATATGACTTTGTCGCAACAAAATCCAAAACACCGTAACTACGCAAATTGATAGATAGCAGAACCTCTAGTGTCGGGTAATTTAACATTATCCCCCATTTGTTTCCGTGATGGGAAAATAAGTACAGCCGCTAGGCCAAGGCAACAATTTCCACTAATAACAAACTGAACCTCGGCCATTTGTAACGCAGCCAGTTACAAAAAGAACACACGAGGCTGGCAACACACACAGACACTTTTCTCGGATCCGCGGACTTTTTGTACATAGTAATTTTAATCCCCTCGTTTGCTTTACTCGATACAGTTCGCACACTGAAAACAAAAATCTTCATTTTACAGTATGGCCGTTTTAGATTTTTTAAATGTTCTGGTGGGGGCGATGTGGAACCGTAAAAGTGACAGCTTTGTGGATTAGTCACAAAGCTTTACTGACAACTTTTGCCATTTATGTTTTCAGAATGCGAGTTGTAAGCGATATATTTTAGCGGACAAAAAAGTCCGCGGAGAAAAGTCCGTCGTCTGCGCGGGCCCTTAGAAGGTAAGGAAAAAGGAAACTTGGAAAACTATGAAGGAGGCCTGCTTCTTGAAACATTGGCTCTTTAGTAGATAGGTCATTTGAGTTACGCACTTGCTTGCACTTGGACTTATCCTACTTGTTGACGCATAAAATTATTACTGATTAATTAATTAATCATGAATGCTTATTTTGAACGTGTTATATGATTAACTACTGATGAGGCCTGAGTAAAAAAAATCCGTACGTAACTCAAATGACCTATTTACTAATGGCTCAATGTTCCTTAATGGCATAAGCTATGTCCTGCAGTATAATATCATATAATATTATGATGATAAATAATAAGCCTACCTAAAACTTGCGACCAAAACTTCACTGCACAACATAAAGTGTATTCAATTTCAATTTCAATCCACCTGATAGAGGATTTTTTTTGCTTTTTTAATATTCTAAGTTATTTACAAAACAATCTAAATTGAGAAAGCCAAAGAAATTACTTTTTTCTCGTTCATTCAATCCATCAAATTACGTCGAGCGAGCTTTAGAAGAATTAAGGTGAACATTGGAAAGGCTTTCCTCTATTTTTACCACATTTCAAGTAGTTAATCAGACTTCTCGTTTTTCGATGCTTATTTCTGTGAAAATTGGCATTTTTCTTTTAATCAGTCCTTCTTGAGTTCGTTTTTTATATTCTTCATCGTTTCACAGTTACCTACCTACCCACAGTGTGTAAAGCCTAGTTCGCACTGGGCTAGTAATTTTGTTGAGTGGCGAGTAATTTAGTGGCTAAACGTGTGCGAACCAGGAAAATATAGTCGAGTAGTTGATGATTTAGTCGATGATTTTGATAGTGAATGATTTAGTCGATTTATTGATAGTGAATGATTTAGTCGTGTCAATCCATTTTACTCTTTTTTTTCGGTCGAGTAGCGCCCTCCACCACACGTCCGTGCTCACTGGTTCATCGGCTAAACAAGTCCGAACCTGTTGATTAGTCGAGATCATTAGTGGCCGTAGCGACTAAATTACTCGCTACTCTACTAAATTACTAGCCTAGTGCGATGGCTTAAGAGCGGTGGTATTAATTCACTTGAAATTAAGTCTGAAGTAAAGGACGTTTGAAGTTATAAGCATTGTTTGGGGATCGTCCATTAAACCTCGTGAGACTCGAAAGGGGCGGAGAAGGTTCGTAAGCAAACTTGAAATGACAATAAAAAATCACGAGAGTGTAGTGACATAATTTAACGCGCGATTTCTGAACCGATTTTAACATGGTTACAACTTTCCTTTGTAATTTTTACGCCTAACAATCAACCAACCAGTGACTTTAATGTCTATCTGGACATAATTAAGAAAGTTTGATACATATCAAAAAAGAGCGTTTTTAAATATGTTTGTTATTACCTCAGAAAGAGTGTTTAAATTTTTTTAAAATGTCTATTTATTTGTTGCGGTTAGGTACATACGTACTTCATTCGATTGTAATAACAAGTTGTATAGATTAATAAAAAAAAATCACGATGTTTTTATTTTTGTTGAAAAAATACTTTTTCAGAGGTGTCCGTGGAAAAAATCATATTTCGCCAAATGTCCGGAATTTTTGCCGTGTTTATCCGGCGTCGGCAATTTAGGTATTGGCAGCCCTAGGTAAGGGGGGTCTAGTCTACAGCCTCATGTTCTATCACCAGGGTCGTTTGTAAAGTTTCTAAAAACCCTAACGCGATTAATCGGCGACCCCTTAAAACGCAAACAAGTCAACGTATATTGAGTGAATGCTAAGTAGTAGGGTATGTATTAGATCGTACGCATCGCTTATGTAAATAAAACACCCTATAAGAGTGGACAATGGCGGGTAGCTGCGACCGTTCCCGTTGCCCGGAGCGTGAATGTGATTCTGTTATGTATGACTACCCAAACAAACAAAGTAAGCAGAAGGCAATATACATTTTTCGGAAGGTTCCAACGGAATCGGCTTCGCATCAATCTTTATACATAGTCATTGGGTGCACTCAATAGTAACTGAAAAACTTCATGATGACTTGCTATTGACTACATCCTAGTGCGCGATAGTTAATAAATAATAATCAACATCCACTCAACACTACACTTGCACTGGTCCCAAATTAGGATACCCTGTGCTATGGTAATCAGGCTGGGACCTCACATCACATTTACATAATTTTATTATGTAAGGAGACCCGCAGGAGATATCGAAATCGCGACCCCCGCCATGGTTGAAGTGTCGACTGTGCAATAATAATAAACAACTCAATTCAATCATTTATTGCTAAGTATTAATAGGTAACTAGGGGCCAATTTATAAATTGAGATTTTTGCTAAGTAACTACCTAACTGTCTCGTCAAACTCAGAAAAGAGCGTGACAGCACTATACTTAAGTATTTACTTAGTGAAAATTCTCAACTCAAAAACCGGCCCTAGGTAACTTAAACACTTATTTTTCTTTCTTTGTGTACAATAAAGTATCTAATAATAATAATAAACAACTGTTAAAGACCCAGTTTAATTAATACCCTGTTTCGACGTTTTCGACATCGTAGACGTTTCATTTCTCGTATACTGACAAACTGTTAATATGCCAACAGTTAACATTTTATATCAGCTATTGTGGTGTCATATGCACATTGCACAGTTAAATTAGCAGATTGTTACGATACGAGGAACTGGGGAACAGACAAAACTAGTTCTTTTAATTAATGTAAATTTATAAAAACGTGTACCTACCTGCCTCAACTCCTGCTTTAAATATCAACGTAAGAGCTGGGGAGTGCTGAAAATCAGCGTTGGCTATTACTTGATGCTAACCGAAATGTTAGCTGAGCACTTTCCAATTACCAAAATGGTTAGTAAAGACACACAGTCTAGAAAAAAGATTGTAAATCATAACTATTATTCCTATTTTAAAATTGTATGTATAAAATTGTGTTTTTGGTAATAAACTATTTCTATTCTATTCTAGTCGGAATTTAGAATAACTACCGAAAAACTAGCTACAAAGATTTCGTAACGAAAGGGTCAACCCGGTTATGTTTATAACGTCTTCAGTCCTACTGTGCCACATTGTTCTACTATGTGATTCACGAAACGGTTCTTTAGTACGCGACTAATGGGGGCCTTGTTCAACGGAAGCCGGGCAGACTTTGGGCTCGGACTGACAATGGACAGGTTGGGGACAACCTGACAAATGACAATTAACTAAGGAAACACTCCTTACCTTACCAATCTATGCCACAACAGCGTTGCAACTATTTTGCAAGAGCAAAGAATAATGTCCACAGAACTTAGCCTTGAAGTTTTGTCCTTGAGTTTGTGAGTCTTTGAATAGTTGATTGCATGCTTTGAATACATAGCTCCGTTCTGAAAGAGGAATCGAAAGTTATGGAACGTTGGAAAAGATATTTGGAAAGTCTGTTTGAAAGAGAGGAGCTGCCCATTGATGATAATCCCGTCAGTGAGACGGAACCTGGGGGGGATGATAGCGTTATAAGTATGGAAGAGATTGTTGAGGCAATGAAAAGCATGAAATTAGGTAAGGCTGCGGGATATGATAGGGTGTCGTTAGAAATGCTGAGGGCTGGTGAAGGCATCGTAGCTAGCAAGTTATACCTGCTCTTCAATAAGTGCTGGAAAAGTGGCACAGTACCTAGGGACTGGGGCACGGCCGTTATAGTGCCGCTCTATAAAGGCAAAGGGTCCCAGCAGGAGTGTAAAAACTACCGCGGTATCAGCCTTCTCAGCATTGTCGGCAAACTGTATGCAAAGATTTTGATTGAAAGAGTTCTGGATGTGACTGAAGAAAAGATATGGGATGTTCAAGCGGGTTTTAGAAAGGGAATGGGATGCGTGGATCAAATCTTCTCTTTGAGACGGATGGTGGAAAGACTTTTGGCCAAAAGTCAAAGGGTTTTCTGTGCGTTCGTCGACTTGGAGAAGGCTTATGATAGAGTGGTGAGGCATTCCTCACCTCACAGGTCATTACCTGTGGTCAGTACTGTCCGAGTATGGGGTGGACAACGTCTTACTGCGAGCCTTGAAGTCTCTGTATAGAGACTCCAGTGCTTGCGTAAGAATTAATGGGGCGTACATTGACTGGTTTTGCATTCGCAAGGGTGTTAGACAGGGATGTGTCGCGTCCCCGTGGTTGTTCAACTTATTCATGGACAGCTGCCTGACTGATTTGAGAGAGAATAACTGTGGGATGAGGATGGGTGAGTTACTTGTTAAATGTTTGTTGTACGCCGATGATCAGGTTTTGTTCGCATCGTCGTTGGAAGAACTGCAGACACAAGTAACAGTAATGGATGAGGCATTTAGAAGGAAAGGAATGAACATTAATGTGAGTAAGACGAAGGTAATGGTCTTCGAAAAAGATGATGACATGACTGAGTGCAAGATAATGATTAGAGATGAAAGGGTGGAACAGGTGAAAGAATTTGTCTATTTGGGGAGCCTGTTTACAAGGGATGTTAAGTGTGAAGGTGATATAGAAAGGAGAGTAAAAGCGGGAAATTGTGTAAATGGTGCCTTGCACTCCTTCGTGAGTAGCCAGAATATCTCCAAAAGGGCAAGATTGGCTATCCATAACGGTGTGCTGGTCCCAACACTGATGTATGGTAGCGAGACTTGGGTGTGGCAGAAGAATCATGAAAGTAGGATTAATGCAGCAGAAATGAGGGCCTTGAGAAATTTGTGTGGTGTTACTTTGAATGACAGAATACGCAATAGTGTGATCAGAGAACGTTGTGGACTGAAAGAGGATGTAGTGACTAGAATTGAGAAAGGAATGTTGCGTTGGTTCGGACATGTGGAGAGGATGAAGGAATAAAGACTGACGAAGCAAATATATCGAGCGAATGTGAGTGGAAGGGCCGGTAAGGGACGCCCCAGGCGAACATACTTCGAGAAAATAGGGGATGTATTAGCAAAGGGCAAGATAAAAAGTACCCGAAACCGGCGTGCGTGCATGCAACGACTAATTAATGTCGATGAAGCGAAAGTGGTTTGTCAGGATCGTGGCAGGTGGCAGTCCCTGGTCTCTGCCTACCCCTCTGGGATACAGGCGTGAGCTTATGTATGTACCTATGTATATACATAAAAAAATATGTCATTAACGTCAGTTGATTTGTTTTGGTATTTTTTTTTTGTAAGTAAGGCAAAGGAAGGAAGGAAGTGGCGGGAAGACGCTGGATGCAAGCCGCTTCCGACCGGTCTTTTTGGAAATCCATGGAGGAGGCCTCTGTCCAGCAGTGGACTTCTTGTGGCTGAATGATGATGATGATGAAGGCAAAGGATTAATACTCATACGGCCAATTGGGAATCCCGAAAGGTAGCGAGAGCCATTATAAACTAACTCTATTTACAATCGCTTAACGTTGGTTATATTACGTATGATATTTATGATCCAACAAGCTAATAGTCCGATCAATCCGCTATTACACCTGGGGCACATAAATTGATTTCTCGTTATTACCGGATTGCAAAACACTTCCTGGAGCATAATAGAGACGTCCTGGCTTCTGCTGAGAATTGAGCTTTGTTCCAGTGACCGGGTTACTCTAGACGTCTATCTGATCAACTGGATAAGGAAGGATGCATTGCATCCATCACTTTTAGTTGCAAAAGTTCCTTCATATCCATTGTTTTTAATTACTCGGGACCGAACCACGCTACGAATAACTGTTACTACAAAGCTATAGGGTCTATGTACATCAGTCAACATCTAAACCTCTATATAATTTAGAGCACACTCACCAAAAATTGCAGCGCAATTTAATGCTTATACCACACAATCCATCTAGTGGAGTAATTCCTATTCTGTTCATATATTCCGCAAGACAGTTTGAATCACTTTTGAACCCTCCTATCCCTGCCGTATCACAAAATAAGCCTTTGTATGCCCGGAATGTTAAACAGCGATTATTATAGTTTCGCCTAACAATTTAACACGACATCTTCCATCACATCATATATTACATCTTATCTCTAAATAAGCCTTATTTGGACATTTTGAAAAAAAAAATGTTTTTTTGTCCTGTGTAACCACTTAGCTTATTTTGTAATCTTCTTCTTAGCGTATCGATGGCAAAACAATTTTTAGCAGTCTTTACTAGACATTGGCGGCCCAGAACATTGCGACGCTGACTGCTTTATCACTTGTAGTCATTAGGTCCTCCTGAGTGCAGGTGTTAGGGCACGCAGGGCACGATGAGAGGTGGTCCATCGTCTGGGTAGTACCGCACAGACAGTTCAAGTTATCGCTGGCTGGCTTTCTAATAATGAGCCCGAATGAGCCGTTTTCAGAAGAACTAAAAAAAAAAATTTGCTACGGCTGTCAAAGGAATGCAATTTTGGACCTCAGCCCAATAGCCGTGTGTGATACATCATAAAATAGGTCTGAGCGAGCTGAACAAAAGTTACTATGACGCCAACAGCCAAATGTTTGTCGTTTCGGAGTTATATTTTATTGAAATTTTTTTCAATACAATATAACTCCGAAACGACAAACATTAGGCTATTGGCGTCATAGTAACTTTTGTTCAGCTCGCTGAGACCTATTTTATGATGTATATCACACATGGCTATTGGGCTGAGGTCCAAAATTGCATTCCTTTGACAGCCGTAATTTTTTTTTTAGTTCTTCTGAAAACGGCTCATTAAATACACTGGTCAGCAAATAAACCGGGCCACGCGCTACTTTGGAACTCTGATTCGATTTTCTCAAAAATAATAAAACTTACAACTATCACAGTTATACCTACAAAAAGTGCATTTCACAACAATTAAAATGATTGGAAACTTACTGGGATTAATGAGTCATTTAAGTGTTTAATCAGCATTTTGCCAACGAGGCAACGATTTGCTCTGTTTTGACTAGAGTTTGCGATTAGCGTTCTTGTTTTCTGCAATGAGAGTATTCGGGTTTTTCTTACGATGTCTTTACTTGCCATCGATCATTTGCTCTAGACGCGTGTATTTTTGTTATTTTCTTTGGTCAATAATGGATAAGACATATCAAGAAGCAGCTCAAGCTGTAGCACTACTTCAAGCAGGTGTTTCGCAACGTGAAGTCTCTCGGAGACTTCGAATCAGCAGGTCTTCGGTACAACGGGTTTACAGACGATACTTAGAGACTGGAGAATTCGATCGCCGACCAGGTACGAGCAGACCTAGGGCTACATCAGCTGCAGATGATCGCTATATCCAACTTACTGTTTTGCGAAATCGCCGCCTCGACGCAGTTCAAGTCCAACAAGTCTACGTGACGAACGCCAAGTGGTCGTAAGTTCAGATAATGTTAGAAGAAGACTTGCTGAACGAAACCTGACTCCAAAAAGAGCTGCTACAGGCCCAAAATTAACGGTAGCCCACCGTAGAGCACGACTGGAATTTGCTCGAGAGCATAGGGATTGGACGTTAGAGCAGTGGGGCAATGTACTCTTCAGCGATGAGACCAGGGTTAGTCTACATGGAAGTTATCGACGTCAGACAGTATATCGTCGTCCCGGAGAACGATATTCTCAGTGTTGCATCGAGGAAACTGTTGCTTATGAAGGGGTATCTATAATGGTCTGGGGCGGTATCTCGTTGACCGCACATACAGCGTTAGTTTTCATCGAACCGACGGGCCGTACACGTGGATTGACTGCCCATCGCTACATCACAGAAATCCTCGCTGATCATGTGGTCCCTTACCCAGGATATATCAGGCAGGATATGCAGTTGATGCAAGATTACGCACGACCTCATGTTGCACATGTGGTGACCCAGTACCTGCGAGACGTCGGCATTCGTACAATGGATTAGCCAGCTCAAAGCCCGGACTTAAATCCGTAGTATTCGACTCTCAGTACTAGCGCAGCAACTATTATTTCGTAAGCACTGCAAACCATTTATTTTATTTGCCCCTCGCACTCACTAGGGCATAAAATATGTCTGTGGGACTTTAAATCATACCTATCCATTGTAAAGACATCGATGGGTAGAGGAACGGTCATCACAACGGATACAAGCAATCAGCGACAATGGGCGAGTGACGCCGAAGCTCCAACTCGAAGGTTCGAACCGGTAGCAGCTACTGGACAAGTGGATCGGTTGATAAGTGTCTACTTTGTAAGGTGGGAAATAGAGACGAGCAAACGTTCAGAGTCCAGCTCCCTTATTACGCGTACAAATTCCAGAGTAATTCCAACCGTCTAAAGGGCTTCACACACGGCAGAGTCGGCAGATACAATGTACATTACATTCCAGGATGTATAGCTTTAAATTATCTTAATGTATCACACACCCAACAGGTAATGTAATGTATCTTTCACTAAACTCCATTGAAATACATCTCACCTCCAGCTGCTACGGAATGAATGTCTATTTTCGTATCGCTCTGTATCTTACGATATCATATTAGTGTTGTTATTCAATTAAGTTATAATACATTGTTGGATTCTTTAGGGACTTCACACACGGCAGCTATAATATACATTACATCCCAGGATGTATAGCTTAGAGACCGCTTAGTACCTTTAAGATACGAAGATGTAAAGATGTATATTATAGCTGTCGTGTGTGGTCTCCTGACGATTTATATGGAAAGATGTAATGAGATATATCGTGCTACAATATACATCTTTACCTTATAGGTAGCCGCCGTGTGTGGAGTCCCTAAGTTACATACAAAAGGAGATCGCACTTGAAACCCCACGAATTAGAATTCGGAATACTTTTGGCGGCAGGTGGCGTCACAACAAAAAGTTAGCAAATTAATTACCTTGTCCTAGCAACAATCGGTTTAATAGCCTGTACCTTGAGTTTACTGCGTTTATAATGTACGCATAGGTAAGTGCGGTATATACGCGGGAGACGTAACGAACCGCGCACGCGCTGATAAGGCGCACGTGGATATGAAATTTTCGCACTGTTACATAAACAGTAATTGAAACGGCCGACATTTTGCCGTCCATTTGAGTTAGCCGACGGTCGGTATTGAGACTGAAATGGAAATGGGCGGGACACCTGACAAGGCGGCTGGTGGACCAAGGCAATCATAGATTAGTGGGCGAGAACAGAACGACGGTCAGTGGCCAGACCTGCGGCCCGATGGTCGGACGATGTCGTTGAGTCGGCGGAAGGTCCATGGATGCGAATGGCGAGAGACCGTGTGAAATGGCATTTGGGGGAAAAGGCCTATTTATACACAGCAGTGGGCAACGGTGGGCTGATGATGATGATTAACGTAAAAAAATAAACGATTGCATTGATGGCGCAAAAAAAACGTATATTTCAACACTCAAGGGGATACCTGGATACCTAAATTATTTGAGATGCTCGATTAAAACAAAATTTACAAAATTATTTGGAAAATGGAAAATTATTTACAATTTTTAAATAGATGAAACATAAAAAGAGTGCTCTGAAATGTGACGTCACAAGCAAGTATTTTCATACAAAATTCCGATTTAAAAGTAACTCATTTGACATCCTGTCAAATACCCAATTCGGCATGTAACATCGTCTCATGCTAAAATTGCAGGAAAAGGTCTGAAAATCACCAATAATTGGTGATTTTTATAATTATTATAAAAATTGGTTGATTATCAGAAAATGGCTCAAATTGCATATTTTTTTGTCATAGTAACTCAATAAAAAGTAACATAGGTATATTGTAGGTTTATTGGCCCTGAAGATTGTATTGTAACATATTTGTGTAATGGTGGCATCTACTACAATATAATGTTACTTTTTATTGAGTTATATGAAAAATAATACGCCAAAGAAATTATGCAATTCTGATAAACACCCAATTATCTGTAATAACATAATTCCTAAAATAATTGGATAGATAGATGGATAGACAGATAACCATTTATTTAACGACGCAATACTCAAAACATGATAAACATTTTATACATAAAACAACCGTCTTTGAAATTCGGAAGCTTTGGTGGCCGAGTCCGACTCACGCGCTTGTCCGGTTTTTATGTAAGGGCCATTATTTAGCTAAGAAGCGAATAAATTAATAGTGTCAGGAGTTTCGCTTTGATCAAGATTTTGCTACCCTGTATAGAACACGCAAATCATTATGGAAATGGATTTTCATATTGGAAAATAAATGGAGTATAAAGAGCTTCGTGTTTCGCTCCAAATGAATACGTAATGTATGTATACATAAATCAGGTATACCTATGTTAAAGAAAATTATACATTAGCAAAAAACTTTGTTGCAAAACAGCTGATGGTGCCGGCTGCCGTCGATAGATGGCAGTCGTTAAGCCAAGTCAGAGGCCTTAGGGCAGCTTGAAAACTTCTGACAGTAAGACCAGCCACTAGTCTTACAAGCCTCCACCAATCCGGACTTGGCCCCCGTGGTGGAGTATGGCCTATACCTTCCTCAGGGAAGAGACCCGTGCCCCTCGGTGGGGACTTAATGGATTATGGGTTAAGCTGAACAAAAATTCTACAGGTTAATGAATGACATAGAATTAGCAAACAACTAATGCTTAAAAAAAAATATTTTGAAGAAATTGTTGCTTCCCGTATTTTATAACAATTTTTATCAACGGTTTAATTAGACCAAAGCTGAATTAAATGAAATATGCGCTAAATTTGAAATATACACTACAGTTTATTGATCAAACCAATCATGTAAATAGCCAATTATAGTGTTTTGTCATTAGTCATTACGTATAGCATTTCGCTGAATTCGATATAATATCACAATTTGATTACACAATTCCGACTAAATCGTAAGAAAAACATTGAAGATGTTTTCCCATTAACACGTTTCTGTTATCGGACAATTCAAACAACTTATCGCAGACTTGGAACGCGGAATGTCCCGAGAGGTCTGCGTTGATTGCGATGGACGACGGTAGAATTATATTCCCGTCATTTGGGGGACGTACCAACCTGAGAAAAACGCTGAGGAGTTGACGTAATGGTTCCGGAAAGTCCAGAGGCAGTCAAGCAGAATTATCTGCTCCAGGCCGCGTAGCATTAGATGCCCCGCGATGTATTTAATGTCGATGATCGGCTAATCATAAAAATGCTGTTTAATTGTTATTTTCAAGGTAATATAACCATCAACACATTACGTCCCCACCGTTGGGCACGGGTCTATTCCCTGAGGAAGGTATAGGCCATACTCTACCACGGGGGCCAAGTCCAAATTGGCGGAGGCTTGTAAGATTTGTGGCTGGTCTTACTGTCAGAAGTTTTCAAGCCGCTTTAAGGCCTCTGACTTGGCTTAACGACTGCCATCTATCGACGGCAACCGGCACCAACTGCCGTACCTTGTGAAGCACAAAACCGCTCGGAAAAATGTTACTAGCGTTAGTCATAGACGGTCACCCATCCATGCACTGAACGCGCCCTATGTTGCTTAACCTTCGTGAGGTAAGGTTACTCAGGCAGCCGGGGCTGTGATATTATATGAATTTCTGTAGTAGGTATGTTATACCGTTGGCCGGAAAACGATTAGACGATTATCTCACTAATTTCAGTTCATTTATTTAAAAGAAAATAAATGTACCTGACCTCCTAAATAGATTAGTAATTAATGTAATATAGTTAGGATCTTAAATAATTAGAATCATGCATAATATGATACATAAGAGAACGAAAAACAATAACACCGTCCTAGTCTTGGACCTAGTTTGCCTCAAACTCGCCCATGGGCCTGTTTTATTCAACGATTTCTATGACAAATGGAGTTTGCTACGAAAATTCGATGTTCATTGCAAAGCCAATACACCCAGAGATTAACAAGCAGTATCTAAGACTGCTACGCACTGTAATAAATATCATAATATAATCCGAATTGTAGTTATAAGAAACTCGGTCCTAATCGCGCGGAATGCGGAATTTGATGGTTTTGATAAATTGACAGAAAGCGTGACCTAAAACGAAAAAGGCAAACATGTCAGGTTTCCTAAATGTGAATTGCTTATTCAGAGAAAAATAATTGAGATAGTTAAAATAATTTGGGGTAAGACGTGATAAATTGAAATATAAAGCCGTTTAATTTCTATAAAAAAAATACGTATAATTACGAAACTATTTTTGTCAAGTTCTGGGTAAGATTATAATTTGTGAACTTTAAGTAAAGAAACCTGTTTAGAACAGCACGAAAAACCTCCTTAACCTGGGTCTTAAAGGTCAGTTAACAGTGAGTCACAATTGAATGAGTTTATTTCATAAATTTTTGACGAAATATACCATAAGTTAAAATGAGCTCTAAAGATTCATTAAGCAATGAATTACGCCTCATCATCATCATCAACATGTCCCCACGAGGGCCAAGACCGTATTGGTGGAGGCTCGTAAGACTATTGGATGTTCTTACAGTCAGAAGTTTTCAAGTCGGCGCCCTAAGGCCTCTGACTTGGCTTAACGACTGCCATCTATCGACGGCAGCCGGCACCAACTACTTAACGTGCCTTGCGAAGAATGGAACTGCTCGGAAAAATGCCACAAGCGTTAGTCATAAAACGGTTACCGATCCATGCACAGAACGCGCCCTATGTTGCTTAACATTCGTGATCGTTTAAGATCACTCAGGCGGCTGGGGCTACGAGCGCTTCATTGAATATACGCCTAAAATAAACTTAACATAGCGTAACATTTACATACAGGCACATACATTGCTTCTGGCCCCACACTAGGATACCCTGTATAATTCTGAGAATCGTTTAAATACTCAGTGCTAACGTCTTTACCATAGACTATTTACACTGCCTCTGAGGAGTTTTCATAGAAACATGTCTTTAGAAATACGACCGCAAGACGCTATTGCTGACATATTGTATAGGCCAAATTAGAGCACAATTCCCGCGAAAATGGTTTCAAAGGAGTAAATAATAAGCACTTACATAAAATCTGTGGCCTGGTGCTAAAAGGGCCAAAGTCAGATTTTGCCCAAATTCAGCTTTTGATGCCAAAGTATTGAAAAATTTATATTTATTTGTGCTGAAAGGGCGTAAGTGTAACGACAATATTTTCAAAGATAAGATGTAAAGAGGCCAATGGTAAGGTGTATGACTTTCTACCGGTATAGTAATTTTTTTTAGTTTTAAATGGGCTGCAGTGAGGATGGGGATTACTGACATTGGCCCTATTAGCACCAAGCCACAGAAATATACCTACCTGATAATATTTTTGAACTAAAACTTTCCTAAGCACTACACATTCTAGAACCTGATTTTTGTCGGAAGAGTCCGACGCGGTAGGTATCACTCTGATACGTAGGATTCGTCTTAATCATGGTGAGCAGAGACGGAGCTCGCGTCGGTTGGTCAGAGATGAGCAAAAATCAAGTAAGTGTATTCGGATAATACTGTAGAACTGATAATATGATTTATTTGTGGCACGCAGCTAACAAAGTATTATTATAGGTAATGTAATTCATAATTGCCGAACCGCAATCGGCTTGACTTCAAGATAAGGTCACGGGCACCTTGCCATCTTGCTGCAGTTCGCGAGTAAGCACTTATTGCCTTTAGACCAAAAGTTTTCATACTAATTTCTACTTTTTGTGTTACTCAGCGCGACTGGTGGAAACAAGATCAGCGATAACTTCAAAATATCCCGGTTTTGAATGAGATAGTTGGATTGGACAATACTTGGCTTAAAAGATTAAACTTTAAACACAAAGTTGCCATTTGAGTGTTGAAATATCTGTTATACTGTTTTATGGTTTCACTGTTTAAGCGATATTTTTTTAAATCCCGGGTAAATATTGCTTTATTTTTATAGTTTGTTTTCAGCATGCATTTGCTTTTATGTAAGTGCTATTCACAATTAATCAAAATCTTTAATTTAATTATACACCGTAATTTCGTAATTAAGGTGTCGATACAGCGAGCTTCAGAAGCTATTAACGTAAAATAATAAGGTAAATTAAAAAAGCCTAAATTGTACAAAAAATAAATAAAGGTTAAAAAAATAAATATCGGTTTGCTACAATTCCGATCATTATGCAATTTCAGCTGTAATTAGTAATTTCGTTCGAAAGGGATCAAAACGTTGGCTCGAAATGCAACAGCATTCGCAGGTCACTCGGGTAGTAGGTGATATAGAGACTTATCTAGTTAACAAGTAGGTACGTACGTAGTTATTTCATTGTTGATTCAACTGGTTATTTTGTACTCTAATACGAGGTGTCTTTATTGTACTTACTACGTATGAATAAAACAAAATATCGTAAGCACTTCGTACTCTGTAGATACCTATTTAATTCGAATTAACTTCAATGACGGTTATAAATTGAGTAACGATTTTTCTGATCTAAAGTATGCACTGTGGTCTGCAGTTCGTAGACGTAGAGTAGCGTAGAGTAGAGAAATCGCATAGCGGGACTGTGAAGTGCTGTATCTATAATATTTCTCTGTATATTTCTATGTATTTTGGTTCCTTCTTAATTACATTATCCATATATATTTTTGTTATATTTATTAATTAATTTATACTTAATAGTCTGTCTGTTTCTTCGTATTAAACTATTTTAAGTACTTAATCTATTCTGTACATAAGTATTATGTTCCTTATTTTTCTGTACATAAGTATTATGTTTTTTAAATTCTCTCATCGCTGTACCACACCGCGGTCTGTGACGCTCGCGGAGTATCATTGTGCACTGACTGAAAATCAGCGCTGAAGGCTTGTCCTTCAGCATAATGCTGAGTCAGCTGCCATTTATAACAGCAGTGACACGCCGTGATCTTTATTTTCCTCCTGTTTTCTTCTGATTCTTTGTTTTGAACTAATTTTTGGATTTATTTTGTTTTGTGGCGTGTGTTTTGTTGTTATAATAAATTTTTCTTCTTCTTCTTTCTTCAGTAGGTATAGCCTACATAAAAAAAATGTTTTTTTTCTTTATTTATGGCTTAACCCCGGACGATATTAAATCGAAATCGACCTTACAGTCCATCCAACAAGCCAATACAATGCCCGTTCCACTGGCGTTATCGTGCGATAAATTTTATTCGCCCACGGTCGAATACCTAATCCGCTCGGTTCGTGATAACAGACTATGTACCTTGCTAAGCATAAGCGAGCCCAGACTATGAAAGGAAATGTAGCTACAGCCTAATCACAACAACCTTATACCCTTGCTTATACGTTGAAATGTCACTCCTAACGTAACTAATATCCATTTATCTATACTTGAAATTTTTTTCAGACTTTAAACGACACTAAATCAAAAACCTTTAGCGGTAGAAAACTCGAAATAGTTGGCAAATTTACTACTCGCTAGCACTAAATTTGTAAACTATTTCGAGTTTTCTACCGCTAAAGGTTTTTGATTTAGTGTCGTTTAAAGTCTGAAAAAAATGTCAAGTATAGATAAATGGGTTATAAGTATTATAATCGCATGAAAAGACTACCTTTGGTATAAATGGCCCTTGGTTTGGTTCACGGAGGATTCCGATAAAAAGTACTCTTTATTTTCATACAGTTTATAGTGCTAAATATCATCCAAAAACGTTTAGCCGTGCGAAGTTAAATAATATCGTGTGTTGTGAAACTCCGACTGTCTAAAGCACACCAATAAACAGAAAAGTAGACAAAAATCAAAGGAAACATAATAAAATATAATTAGCAAGTGTTGATGATGATGATGATGAAGTTGTAAGTTCATGATCTCGTCAAAAGGTAAAGTAAAAATGAATGTCAAAATAAAATCTAGAAATGGGTGACGTCGTACTTTTTCAATGTAACAAATAAATATTTGAGAAATAGATATATAAATAGAAAAATAAAATTAGTAAATAAAATAGTAAAAAGATTTACACCGTAACAGCCGTTTAAGCATGATACAATAGAAAATGTTTATTTGTCATCAAACAGAAAACTAAGGCACAATAATCACAGATACCTAACAGTATTACCTACATCAGGCGTCGAAAAATGTTCTTATCTTCACATCAACTCTTTAACTCTCGCCAAGTATAGCCCAATTATCTTCCGTAATCTTTTACCTACTTTGGTATAATGTTTATCTCTTCCCCAAAGTTCGGCCCGATCAGAGATAGCCACTTTACTATCGAAAGTCGGCTTTTTACAGAACAGGATACTGTTTTGCCGAAATTGAATATAAATTGCTTGGCAACATAAGCATAATGAGCACGCCTACCTAATTCATTTGCGAGTGACAAATTACCTACTAGAGTTAAGTAAATGTTGTTCCATTGTTTTCATGAGTCACCTCGGCGCGATTCAATTTCAAATGAAAGTCGAGTAAAACGTGGAAGGAAAATTACTCGACGATTAAGTTATGAATTCTGTCTGTGTAATTGCCGTTAAATCATTAAGCCTGCTTGCCACGTATGAAGCGGAAGGCTAGCTGGATCCGGATCAGGCTATGTTACGAACTAGAAACAAGCGGGTAATCTGAGAAAAACCTCTAAAGCCGCGTTTCACAGTCTTAGGGCGTGGACACATGTGTACGGTGCGGCCGGTAGCCGGTGCCATTCGTTTTCTAAGCAGCGTGATCAGAAAGCTAAAATTTGTTGTAAATGAAGGGACCAGATGCAGAAGTCCCTAGTCAAGTTGTGGGACTTAGGGACTTCTGCATCTGGTCCCTTCAAATGCTCCGTGCCGAAATAACACTGAACAGAAAATTCGCAAAAGTTGGCAAATTTTTACAATAGATGGTGCTAATCGAAACAAGAGAGTAGGCTAAGATGATTCGGGCATGTAAAAAGTAAACCCCCTGACTATGTTGGAAATTAAGCGCTACGTCTGTCTGTTCCCGGGCGGAGATCCAGAGGAATACCGAAAACCAGGTGGATGGACGTAGTGAAGAAAGACCTCATAGATGGGATGCTTCTGAAGAAGCTACCGGAAATAGGGCAAAGTGGAGAGAGAAGATAAGGAAGGCTGACCCCACCATCATGTGGGATTAACAGCCAGGAAGATAGAGAAAGGTGCTGATCGACACAGTCACAATGTGTCGTGTTCAATGAGTTACGAAACTGCTACGACTTGTTAAATCTAACAAAACTGCGACCACAACTCGCTATATGTCTTGTTAAAGTATGCTAGACATATATATCCAGGCTTTACCTATTGGAAAACATATTTTTTAAAGCTGTTTATTATTTTATAGCTACTCCAATTTTTTATTACAGGGGAGACTTATATTATTGCCAACAATAAATTTGAAAAATAATTATTGCAAAACATTGCCATTATTAACTTATCTGTAAGAACGATGTCTTCCAACCAACTTCAGCGTAGGGCGCATAGGGTTTATTGCAGAGTAAAAATTTTAACTCATTGCAAAGTAATGCTACTTTGCAATGAGTTTATGTTATTTATGTTAGTGCCACTTTTTTTTACAGAGACATCAATTATTTTTTTAAAGACATTTTTCTTCATTACATCTAAGACAATTCTCTTCGGCATACCCCTCTGATGAAAGTCTCTGTTTTCATAATTAAATAACACGATGCGAGATGCATATTTATTCATCCACCTGGGTTCTATAACTTCTGTAGACCAGAACTGTCCACCACTCTTTACTAACCGAGTGACAGCAATTCTTAGAGAAGGCAAACTGCATTAGACACCATGTCCTATCGCGATTAACCCGATGTCCTTTACGCAGAACTAAGATAACGACTTGCGCGGCACGTGGTAAGTACTTAGTTCGTTAGAAGTATTAACTGTACAGAGAATAGCTAGATAACCTATTACAGAACTGGGTAATAATGTTATCAAATCGGTCCACAATCTTGAACTTTGCTTAGTTTCTGTTCTAGCAACCTTGTTTCACGAAGACGTTAGCGCCTGCCAAAAAATGTGCCAACTCCTTGCTGCTAAAAAGTGTGCAACCTTCTTACTTATTCTGTTTCTGTAAGGCCGACTTCCGACTTGCACGTGGAGGGACTTGCACCACCGACTTTAAAGTTAAACAGAGTTTTGACAGTTCTGCCATACACTAGCTATCTGTCAAAATTCTATCCAATCTCTTTAAACGAGCAATTCTTGTATATATATTTATATATAATTAGAATCTCGGTAACGGCTCCAAAGATTTTCACGAAATTTTGTAGGCAGATGCTTTCGGGGGCGTTTAATTGATCTAACTAGGTTACATTTTTAGAAAACGTTGTTTTATCCGTGTTTTAAGCCAATTGAAATTTGCTATGATAACATACACAGGCGTACATTTGCAAGGTTGGGATATAGGTCAGTTAAGTAGAGCTGGCACGTTCAACACATTTACACGTTGCGCTTGTGTAGTGTCTGTGAATAGCGCGCGGCGTGACGTGTACTGCATGCGCATCATGAAAAGTCTGCCCGTCTCTCTTGCGCGCGGTCTAGCTTATGAGTGTGAAGGGGACAGTTATAGTTTTACTTTTACTACTGCTTATATATACAGCGTGATCTTGGTATTCAACCGTATGTGCGTTTCAATGAGGGATTATTCTGACAGCTAAGAAAAGTAGTTCCAAATGAGCCGCTTTCAGAAGAACTAAAAAAAAAACGAATGGCTGTCAAAGGAATGCAATTTTGGACCTCAGTCCAATAGCCATGTGTGATACATCATCGAATAGGTCTCAGCGAGCTGAATAAAAGTTACTAGAGTCTGACAAGCGAGTCCTGGGACGCGATTTATTTCGAATTCTTCATATGGCCACACTCTGACTGTCAAACTTAGGTATTTCAGCTGCAAGTAGTACAGCCCAAACAGTTTGATACTCGTCCTAGATTTAAACAAGAACTTTTGTTTCTATTCAACATAATTTTACCTATGTTTTAGTATATACATACGAGTAATAATGTTTTAAAACAAACATGAATTATTCCTTGTTGTAAGGTCTGTCGGATGACGAAAATTTTAAACGTCAGATCGAAGACTTAGTCAAAGAACTCAAAGATGTTGGAGAAAAAAGATATGAATCAGATTTTGATTATGGTTCAGCATTAATAAATGTTTATAAGTTTATGTGGTGCATCTTTATTATCCCTGTTTTTGGTGGAGTGGAAACGTTGGTTTTGTTGTAGTTTATGTTTTCGTTTTGCTTATATTTATTTATGTTTGGACAAAATTCATTGGAGACTCCAAACTAATTAAACAAATAATAAACTTAAGCAAAAGTATCAAGATGGTTTATGGCATATAGATGCAGGGTTATCAACTAAAAGATTTTTAAATTTCCCGCCAAAGGCTTGTGCCAGGACTCACTTGTCGCACTCTATGACGTCAACAGCCAAATGTTTGTCCTTTCGGAGTTATATTGTATTGAAAAAAAAACTAACATTTTCAATTTCAAAAAAATAACATGTATACATCACACATGGCTATTGGGTTGAGGTCCAAAACTGCATTCCTTTGACAGCCATTCGTTTTTTTTTTCTTCTTAAAACGGCTCATTAGTCAGTAGATGGCATTTTTAAGAGAGGGTTTTTGTTTTTCTAATGGGAATTGCCAGTTTATTCTGTGGTCTTTCCTCTTTTCTTTTGGTTCTTGCATTTGATTGTGATTGGACTTCGAACAACTGCTACTGGTGCTAAAATCATGGAAAAAACGTTGAAGAAAAAGAAGAAGAATAGGAGAACAGAACATTCGCGTAACCACAATAGAAACCGAATGATGTTGCTCAGTTGATCACAGATTCCTTCCAGTTGATGAAATTACAGAACAGTGATAAAGTTTTTATCTGTGGCAAGCAATTAGAAAAAAAGGTAGGGTAATTCATCCAGTAACTGACCACTGAGCGTCCGTTACCCTTTGTTACATAATTAAATTATAATTAAATTGTTGAGGATTTCTGGGATAATTATTTTCTGTTTTGGTAAAGATTTTCTTAGGTGAAATTATTTTTGTTCATGTGAAAATTTATTGAAATTTAAAACTATTTTGTGACCATTGATTCCACCTTGTTTTTAATACTTTTCGCTCGAATTTGCTAAAAATATGTTATAACAAGTAACCCATATATTTGTATTTATTTATCTACAACGCACCTATCTTACTAAAACCTAACTCTAGTCTACACTTAAACTAGAGTCGCATTTTGAATCAAAATCATATATTTTTAAACATCCTGTATAGTGAAATTGCATAAGTGTGAGTACTGTGAACGTGCCACCTTTAGATAACAGACGGAAAACGGGCGACCCGTTTCGGGCCGATTTCAAGAGACCCGGTTCGAGTCATGATGTTTTTTTTCCAAGTTCTTTTTTTTGTTGAAAAATGATTATTTTAATTTTATATTCCATATTTTATATTACAAAAAAGTACCGAGCAAAGCTCGGTTACCCAGGTACTTTAATTTAACGCGAAATGGATTTTAGTCGGTGGTGCAAGTCGGCCTAAATCTGTAAATCGTCAGTTGTTTTCCTTCTCGCAAACATTTTAGCGCAAGCCAGTTAAAACCACGTCGTATTTTTTATTATTAGTAAACTGGTGCTGAACGGATAAGGATGATTGTAACCAATATTCTGTATTTCTAAAGCAATCGGCTTCACCGATTTTCGTAATTTTTTTGTGTATATTTGGTGGTATGTCTGAGAATAGATCGCACGGTAATGAATTATGCCAAAGCAACGTTTGCCGGGTCAGCTGGTAAATTAATAAAAATATAACGTGACAAATAGTTCTACAGTCCAATTAAGCTACAAAAATAAATGCAACAAAAACCATGCGCGTTGCTGTCGTTTCATCTTAAATCTAGACCTGCGAATTATACCTAGCACCTGAAGGTGTCATCTCTAGCAGTTATGAAGTCCAGCCTCATTATTATAGTACTAGCTAATTATCACATCTTACCTACTTATTACTATTATTAAAAGGTTAGTAAGTAACTGCTATCAAATTGTGTTATCGGGCGGACGCGCGGGTCGTGTTGTTAGTTATGGCACAGAATACATAATAGTACAGGTACAGAAGATTCACTCCGCAAAATCAATTAAAGAAAAAGGGACTCTAGCAGCGATACAATTAGGTGCAATTCAGATCGCACGGCGCTAAAAAAGCTACGTTATATTCACCTACACGTTGCCTCTCTTTCTACCGCGTAACTCCTACCTCTTCTGGCGCCAGAATTCCTTCCTATATTCGTCGTCGACGTCGTATATGTAGTCCTATAGTCGTCGACGCGTTCGCCGCATGTACTTACGCGTTCGATACCGCCACGCAAAGTGAAACAGCCCTGTGTGCTTAGTGCGAGTTTTTTTAACTACTCGATCGCGTTAACGTAAACTCATATTCTATAGGAGTGACAAAGCGCGCCACCTATTTGTCTCTCTGTCACTCCTATACAAATTGCAAACGCTCTCGCTATCAAAAGTGAATGAAAAACCTCGCACTAAGGGCCCTGGTTATGGTATCAAAAACTGGCATTACGTAAGTAATGAAACGATTTTAGGATCATTTGGTTTTAGACAGGTAGGTATAAATGCAGTCACTAAAGATGACCAAACAAGTCCCACGGTAAGATCCTTAAGTACATAATAATAAAAGCCAAAATTAATTAACTCATGGGTCACCTTTCGTGGCACGAACTAAGTATACATTCGACATCACATCATCCTATGCACCCTACTGAACTCTACGCCGTTGCATTACGATCGACATTGCAACTTAAATGTGAAGGTTGACGTGCTGTCGACTGTACTTACCTAAGGAGAAGGAAAACTTATTATATACCATATTTGTATGACTGAAAATATTTTTATTTACTTTATTCCGGGTACACTGGCAACGCAATTACGTAAGCAAGGTTTATTACAATTATTCACCCCCCCCCCCCTGCCCCATTGTCAGCCACGCTCACGTCAACATTTTTGTTTTTTTAATGTTTTTTTTGCTTACTTTTGCTGACATTGGGGAGAGGGGGGGGTGAATAATAAAATTGTAATACTTAAACCTATTTTTCTTTTAATGCAGTCTGATTTTTATGGATTCATGGGGATATTAGATTCATTATCTGTGGCAATCCCCGAAAATCTAAGAAAAGCTACCTAACTATCAAAATCGAGGCCCTGATCGGACTTTTGCGACGAAAAATCAATCAAAAAACACAATTAAGTTTTAGTTAAAAAATTATGTACCTTATGTACAGGATGGTTTAGGTACTAAAAAGTTAATAATTAAATTCATCGTTTTAATCGCTTCTGATTCTTCAAAAATAGCGAGACGGAGATACCCAAGAATGTATTAATTTATACAGTTACATTTTCAATGCATAAACCAGCGGTAAGTAATTTAATTGATAATTATAATTTGTGGTATCTGGTCTGAACGTCCAATAAAACAATCGCATTAATCACGGTCATTAAATGGTTATTCAATGTAATAAACGTTACAGAGAGTGTTTTAATTACCGCAACTCGGCTTAATGGGATTTCTAATGGCTATTCATTTGTTTGTCATTTTATCTATGAGACTCTGTTATAGGATAATGATTAATGAACCAAATTATTCTTCGAGAGTCGTGTCAATTATGTTGGCACTCCATTTGGCTATTCGTATTCGCGTATTTGCCGACGGTTCAGAGTGCTTATACTGAGTTTGTTCATTCACTTTCGATAGCGAGAGCGTTTGTGATTTGCATAGGAGTGACAAAGCGCGCCACATAGTTGTCTCTTTGTCACTCCTATGCAAATCGCAAACGCTCTCGATATCGAAAGTGAATGAAAAAACTCAGTATAAGCGCTCTGAATACATTGAAGTTTAACAAATAACAGTGTTAAGATTTGCATTGACGCCCAGCAATTGATGGTCAATATTTGCCAAATACACGAATACTAATAGCCATGTGTAGTGCCACCATTACAGTCAACCTTTACATTTAAAAAGTCACCTGTAATGTAACTGATTGCAGTGCATGAATGTAAAGGTGCCGTCAACCTTTCAGTGAAGAACAGGGCCGCATTTGATAATACTACAATTAGTAGTTCTATGTTTATGACAATTCGATATCATCAACATCATCAACCCATTATGTCCCCACCGAGGGGCACGGGTCATTTCCCTGAGGAAGGTACAGGCCATACTCCACCACGGGGCCGTAGTCCGGATTGGTGGAGGCTTGTAAGACTAGTGGCTGGTCTTACTGTCAGAAGTTTTCAAGCCGCCCTATTAAGGCCTCTGACTTGGCATCAATGGACTTGGCCTAATTGACTGCCATCTATCAACGGCAGCCGCCTCCAACTGCTTAACTATTAAGTTATACACTTCATAATCAAGTCTTCAGAAGCAATGTATGTGCCTCTATTTAAATGTTTGTTTACATTGAACTGTCATAGTTAAAACTTGTAGATGAGATAGTTCTATGAAAAAGGGCCCAGGTCAACCATTGCGGCTTTGTAGCAAAGTGACCCTTAACGTAACTGATTAGAGTGCATGATTAAAGTCGATTTGCTGTCGAGTAGGTGCTACATTGTGTACTAATAAATGCTATTTTCAAGGTACAACAGATGACATGTATGAGTGATACAATGTGTGAATGTGTGTTTGGGCATTGAATTTAGATTCAATGGTTTGGGTATTTAATAGAAAATAGTTTAAGATCGAAAGATAAAAAGGTCGAGCTGCTAACGACTATGATAATGTATCAAGACTACCGTCCAGCCGCTGGGAGAACACGATCCTGACAGGTCATGTTAGAACGGACGACGTAACCTTGAAGTGGCGTTAAAATTTTCGATTAAAATATTTTTATGTCCTATTTATCCTACTAGCAAATAATTGTCATTGAAACTATATCATTGTGTAAACTTACAATCAATGTTATATTTTGCACAGTGATTTAAATGTTAAATAAGAAGAAATCAATATTTAATGTTCGTGCGTAAAATCCTTACTACGCTGTCAGGTTATGTCAACCGTATTTTTTTGTAGTGACGTACCACAAATAACGAAAATAATAACGGTCTCTTTAACGATACGAAGTTGATGAGCAGGCTTTACAAAATGATCATCGCGTTCTCAGAATCTCTCCGTACCACTACCGTACAAAGCGATTGAGCTGATCTGGGCTCAAATAAAAGGTCGCACAGCTCGCCACAACACTTCACCGCCATTCGGTACAAAAAAGATGATGACCCTTCTAAAATGCCTGCGAAAATGGCACAAGAGATGACTGAGTGAAGGTCGTCTAAAAAACAAAACTACTTAAACGTGAGTCAGTAGCAAAAGCTAGTTAAGAATAACGTAAGGAATGATAACGTTGATTTTCTCCCATCACTAGTCATATGTGTCAGGATCGTATACTCCCAGCGGCCGAACAATAGTATCAACTATGGTAGAATCTAATTCGAGATACCAATTTGACAGTTCATTTCGCACAAGTGTTGCAATAGTCAGGCCAGTGCTGTTCTTGTCGATATTTTAATCGGATTTGGAATCGATATCGGCTTTGGTAACCATTGGTAATTATCCATTTGTTATGATGACTTAATTAAATTAATTTAAAATTTACACGAGATAAAGACGTTTTGCAGATGTGGTCGTATTGCGATCAAGTCTGTATATGGTTCTGGTCGTTTTGAGAATCCAGTCGTTTTGATACCGACCATAAATTTTTAACCTTCTCATGTTATAAGTAACATTGTGTAAAAATAAATAAATCAATAAGAAATAAGATAAACAATTGATGTATCATTAAATAACTAGCGTATAATGTCCCATCGTAGGACACAGGCCTTCCCTCAGAGATAGAGTATGGGGCTTAATCACCACGGGACTCATATGAGTTGCAAATATTCTCCGCAATAAATTTATATAACGCATAATTTTATTTTTATTATTTTTTTTTACTATCAAAGTACTTTTGGACGATTCGAAAAGCTTCTACCAAGGACGACAAAACAAACATATTTTATTTTCCTTGTTATATTGAACCTACGTTTGTTATACATACATTTTTGAAAAGGTCTATTAAATGCCTTTAATTTGATACCCGTGACAATGGAATGCGATAATTTTCATTTTTGAAGTCCTCGCTATAGAACCCCACGGCTGCCATATATAATTTTTTGGCTAATTGAGAAAAATTAAACGATCCTCATTAGTCAAAATCGGATCAGTCGTTTAGGCTCTGTGAGGGAACAGATTAACACATAACATACGAACGTTCATACATAAATTCATGAAAAGAGTGCGTCAACCACGTTGATTAGTATTCGTTCGATTTATTATAAACGTCTCTGATGATGATGAAATGAGACGATCATAATTCTGAATAAATGGTACTCCTTTCGAACCTAGTACTTAAGGATCTATTAAGAGGATGGCGGCTTTCAAACTTAAAAAAAAAAAGGTACCTACTCCTTTGATCGATAGATGGCGCTGATGCAACCCCTATCTGAATGAAGAAAGGCCAGCCGAAGTTATTCAAACTATTTCGTGGTGGATACGCTGTGGTGCTCGTTGCTTCTAACTGTTCCCATCGAAAGTGACTGACAAAACTCAGTATACGCACTCTGGATCCACTTACTTGACATGTAGTGATGATGATGATGACGTGTGATGTGTAGTGCTTGCGAAAGTTTTAGTTCAAAAACTAGTATTGATACTAGTTTTTGCTAGTACGTATTGATGATTTCTAAATTGAAAGGCGATTTCATTGTTCCTTTCACAGGTATACAATGAAAGTAAACCGAAGACATCGGAGACGGTCCGACTACAGTGCGCACTGGAGCGGAACAGTTAAGAAACGCTAGCTGTACGGGTCTTGATGGCGCGGCGGCTTTGCCCGTTCGGTAGCTGTGCTGTCAAACCCACATAACATTTACATACAGGCACATACATTGCTTTCTGGCCCCACACTAGGATACCCTGTGTCGTGGGAACCAGAAACAACGACGTCACAAACATGTAAACATCCAAGACCTGGGTTTCTTTTTTTTTGTCCTCAGCCGGGATTCGAACCCGGGACCTCTCGCATGGTAGTCAGATGCGCTAATCTGCGCCACAGAGGTCACAGATGATAATAATAACTTCCACAAAACACAATCACTTGACCTGGTCCCAAACCAGGGGTGCAATTACGCAAGTACTCCACTGTATGGAGTTGTCTGATTTAACCCCTTTGTTTGTTCCCGGTATGTGACACCACCTTATGTCACACTGTTACATTCTGGGACTTTTTTCCAAGTATGTCATACTCCCCTAAGGAAGGTATAGGCCATCCATACTCTACCACGGGGGCCAAGTCCGGATTGGTGGAGGCTTGTAAGACTAGTGGCTGGTCTTACAAGCCTCCAAAGAGTATGGCCTATACCTTCCTCAGGGAAGAGACCCGTACCCCTCGGTGGGGACATAATGGGTAGACGACGATGATGTCATACTCCTACCCCGAACTGTCACATACATACATACATATTTTGACTCTTTCGAGTTGTCAAAATGGTTAACTCGATAGAGTGGAAAGTTACGTAATACCTATAAGGGCAGGACACCCCGTGCTATGGAAACCAGGCAAGGACATTATAAACATGGCAAGACACCAAGACTAAGGGCATTTGTACCTACAAATGCACGGCGGCCCCCAGTGGCAATCAAACCCACGACCGCTGTCTTGGTAGGGTCAAAGTCGATGTCAATGTGACAATCTCATTGTCAAATTGCATACTAATTTGACGGTTACACGATTGGAATCGTTCACGATTTAGTGCGCGGGATAATTTGCGCACCAAATCCTGAGCGATTTCAATCGCCAGACTGTCAAAATTAATACTAATTAGACAGTTAGCTCATTGGAATCGCTTAGGGCGCCTAGTATAAATCACATACAGGAGCAATATATGAGCTGATGAAAGTCAAGCGTGTTAGCCCAACGGGGCAGTCGATTTTCCCCAAATAGGTAGCCGTCACACCCACAGATGCTTGCACAATGCAAATCCGGCTATCTCAGTGATGAGGGAAAGGTAGACAGCAGGCTATGAGACTGACTAACTGATAGAAAGGCAATGTCAGTCCTAGTGCATCTTATTACTTATTGAGAATTCGTGAAAGTTCATTCCATTTCAGACACATAAAAAAACTATTCTTTGAAATAGACTTGGTTTGGAATGAAAAGAGTGAGAAAAGAGAATATGCAACTCCTTATTAAAACTCAAAGCCTGAAATCGGTTTCTTCAGTATTGATAGATAAGCCACTTCAAACGTTTAATTTTTTCGAACTGACGTAATGGTTTTCTAGCATTGCATTATGCCAATAACATTTTGTATTGTATGTCCTTCTTTCCAGATATCACACGACATAACTTTAGCGATTCGTGTCGATAGAGAAGAACCATTTTTGACTGCAAATCTAAAAAAACTGTACTGCACAAACAGTACTAAGTAGGTAGGCAGAAAACTCAACCTTTCACTGCCGCTAACGGAAAACTGAAACAGAGTTGCAGAGATATTTTTTCGGCAAACGACTCGTCAGGAGGTGCTAAAACGTTCCTTTAGAAACTCACAGACGTGCTGCGACGCTAATGAAGAAACAATTGTCTTTGGACTCTCTAAATTCGTGGTAAAGTGCGGTGAGAGGAATGCAAACGAGTGCACGCGTCCGCTGACCGATTTAGCGATTCGCGTGTCTAGCTACATTCTCGACCTTAAGCGCTAGACATAAGGCTGAATAGGATCGAGTCGACTTGCAACTTGTGCAGGTTGCCTTTCACACGCGAAATACCTGCGTGTGTAGCGATACCGTTGCGCTGTGATCAATGGAAGATTCATCCTTGATTTCATTGCGCTCGTATGCGACGCTACCCAGCTATTGTTCTGCTTGGATTGTTATATGGTTGTTTTAGTGCAGTTTCTTTCGCCGTTACCCACATGTGATTGCTTTACTGCCACGCAACTTCGAGTGGCTGGTGAAGTTCCCAAACTAAGTTTTATATTGAGCATGTGTCGATGTGCCGCCGATACAGTCTTTAGCGTTCCGTACCCAAAGGGACCATCCGTCAGTCTGTCACCAGGGCCGTATGTCATGAACCGTGATAGTTAGACAGTTGAAATTTTCACAGTTGATGTATTTCTATTGCCGTTATAACAAAACATTCTAAAAACCAGAATAAAATAAGTATTTAAGGGGGCTTTCTCACAACAAACGTGATTTTTTTGCTCGATCTTTATAACGGCAATAGGTAGACGGTTGAAATATTCACAGAATATTGAGTTATATTGTTCACTTTAAAAATAAATGATTAAATTAAAATTAATACTTAAAGGGGCTACTTTTTTTCCAATTTTATAATTGTACGGAACCCTTCGTGCGCTAGTCCGACTCACACTTGGCTGGTTCTTAGTATATCTCAGAATCTTCTCCATCGTTCGGTACCGCGTGCGACTGAGAAGGTTGCTTGTAGGTGGGCAAACCAACTTCGAATTTTCTTTAGCACCCAGTTTATCTATCGAAATATCCGTAATAGTTTCACATTTTGTCAAATGTTCTTGTCAAACTAGTTACATTAATTCTCTCAAGCTGTGAAGGACGGGCGAGCGTCGAGCGTACTGTCAACGACACCTAGTGACACATCGTTCGTTGAATACTCGCACGTATGTCGCGCAAGACAAGAGCAATTGGGTTTGCGCTTCGGAGCTGGAGGTATTCCTACTCAAATGATTGTCAGATCTCACGTGTGGCGGGACATGTCTCTGGGGTTAAGGGCAAAGTTCGAAATAGAAGTATTCGTTCACCCTAGATAGGATTAAGAACATCTCAAATAGAAGCCGAGCTTCACAGCTAACTAAATAGTGATTTTGATTGGTCTACTTGGGCTACATTCGACCTGGCCTCAATTCTGTTAGTGCATTATAGTTCGATGACAGATACACGGTCGGGTCACGTGACGTGTTTTTGACGCCGAGATTGCTTGATCTGAGCGCGCGCGTTCAAGTGGCAATGAAACTAAATTGCCATGTTCACGCAGTTGTCATTGTACTACAATGCATTAACAGAATCTAAGCACTGGGCCCCGATTATATTTGTGCATTATAGTTAAATGACAGTTGCATGGTCGGGTCACGTGACATGTTTTTTTAATTACATTGACGCCTAGAATTTATCGATACGCGTGCGTGCTCGACTTGAAGCGGCAATGATCTCAAATCGGCACGTTCATGCAATTGACATTATGCTACAATGTATTAGCAGAATCCAGGCCCTCTTTCGCTTAGTAAGCAACTGGAATTGAAGAGCTGGAAAACCTCCACCATTGGAGAAGCCCAAGAAAAAGCTAAAGAGTACCTAAGAGTGCCTAAGCACTGATATTATCAGTGCCCAAGTACTCAGGTATTCAGTATGTATTTCAGTGCTAATTCTCAGTGACTTCCCGCGTTACGTGAATCGTGAACCGCCCCGACAGGCGCCACCCGACCTAGATTGGTCACCTACAACTACGAGTTATTATGTAAGAACTACGTACCAGAGGGATGTAGTTCGAAATAAAATTAATAGGCAAGCACGTAAATGTTAGTGAACTTAGCAGATCATTGTCTAGCAGACCACAAATAAACGAGAGTTCTTGTCGCATGCAGCAGAGTTCTACAGTTCCTGATACTTTGCAGAATTAAATAGAAGATAGACGTAAGATCTTAGAATTCCGTCTTCGTTTGCTGTCAGGCGTGAGTAGAGTTAAGTGTTTATGGGACGGTTTCTGTGTTGCGAATTTCTGCCCTCGTAAGGAAGAACGCAGTAATCGTAAAAACGCTGTTCTGAGTAAATAGCGAAAAACATATCACAAATATATCATTTCATGTCTAAACTGCATATTTTCTTACTGAAATTTCAGGTTTCTAGTAGACCTACAGCCACCATTATTTTTTCACCTATAGATGTACCACCAGGGAGCTCAATTTTGCATTCAAAGTAAAAACGCAGTAATGGCTATTACTGCGTTCTTCCTTACGAGGGCAGATTTGCACTTCCGTCACGCTCTTTTCTGAGAAATTTGACGAGACTGCACTACAGTTAGGTACCTAACGGCCGGTTTCTGAATTAAGAATTTCACTAAGTAAAAACTTAAAACTAAGTAACGTTCCATCACGCTCATTTCTGAGAAATTTGACAAGACAACAAGGTAGTTAAAAGTGGTTACCTATTTAGCAAAATTCTCAATTCAGAAACTGGCCCTAAGTATTTACTTAAAACGTGTATTAACGTGTACTAATTCAAAAACTTTCCGCAGAAAATACACTATAGTATTTATGTTTTTCAAGTACTTTGAAAGTTCGTATCTAAAAACACTGGATGATAAACGAGTTTTATTTCAACGTCAATAATAGTTTAAGTATGTATATAAAACTAAGTAATTTATAAACTAACTAATAAAAACGAATACTAATAATTATAATTTCTAATTAAGTACCTGTGCATATTTAACACGCCCTCTACGCCTATATTTCTTGTAGGTATTATAAATGTAACATGGACGCGCTGAAAATCAGCTTCGCCAGGTTTTTTTGTTCAAATCTAGCGACACAGCAGCTGAGCGCGCTTCCTATTGCCAAAATAAAATGTTTTGTAAGACTAATATAAATTTATTTCATAAATTTTAATTTTAAGTTTAATTTCATGTTTTGCATGCAATTTTTGGCAATAAACCTCTTTATTCTTATGCTTACAAGTAAAAAACTTGCCCTAGGTCGGTGTCCCGCGGTATAGAGCCCAGAATGCTGGCAACATAAATGATAAGGAAGAGCGATCAAATGTTAATATCATGTAAATCTCACGTCAAGCTAATTTCAGCCAATCACGTGCCGGTATTTTGAATAAATCGTAGATTAATCTCTAGTTACATTTGAGCGCTCTCTCAGAAGTTTTTTAAGATTAAGTTTTATATTAACTATGAAACTGGTTAACGCAATAGGGATCCCCTGTAATGTTAGCTCTAAGTTTTTTGGCAAATAAATAAAAAAAAAAAAAAAACTTAATAAACTAACAATTAATTATTTTGAATAAAAAGGTGTACCATACCATACCGCCCTACAAAGACCAACTGACCAAGATCTGATTGCCTGATCCGCCTGATTGGCAACTGGTACGGACCGTGTTATGCCGGCTACACACGTAACGATATATCGTAGCGATTAAACTGCGCAAGCCGATTTGCGCAGATTTATCAATCGTGTGTATGACGAAAATCTGCAACGATTTGTCATACACACGATGGATAAATCTGCGCAAATCGGCTTGCGCAGTTTAATCGCTACGATATATCGTTACGTGTGTAGCCGGCATTAGAATGGTGTTAGATGCGATTAGTACATGGCGAACAGTGAGAGGGGCTCGTCTTGGAGGCTAAGGTGTGAATGAAAACCTTGGTTTCTCCCTTGGTGGATTCCGCGGGTCAATCCAGCCAGTACTTCCGCTGGACTCCTGGCCGAAAACAGTCTATGACAATAACAAATAAAATTATTTTGTTTGTTTGTTACGCTTTATTGCAAAAAAGAAATAAAACGTTTTGGGATTGATCTGCGAAAAGTTGCCTTATTGTTTGCGCCGAATTAATATAGCCCCTCGGTGGGGACATAATGGGTTGATGATGATGAATATTGAAGATATCTGAGCTACCATTGGAATAGAAGAGACCGGGACCATCTAGCGCCCACCTAGGCTGCCGTGATCGTCCCTCGCCATCCGCGGGTGTGAAATCCAGGTACGTCCACCCCAACGCTTACCAACAAGCACCATTCTTTGTCTATTGTTCCCCAATACAGTCCACCCAGTTGCCGCTCCCGCCACACCATGGAAAAAGCGCCTAATCAAATTCTAGTGGGCCTGCGCTTCAGCCGCAACTACGACGATTTTGTTCAAATTTTCCGAATGTCACCTCGCCACCGGAGCACTTGTGTCAACATCTTGTTATTGAACAATTCGATACACATCCAACCAATGACGTAACGAGTCCCCCATAAAGGTATTTACGCAATGACAATTTATATTATCGCATTGTTTAAGGCATCCAGTGATAATTCTAGACCGCGCTTTTCACGGCTGGCTGCCGAACATAATTCTTCGATGTCAGAGCTAGATCGTTTTAAATATACTTAAGAAGGTATCACTCAGCGGAGCAAGTCGACGTAAGTTATACTGTTTTCGTCAGGAAAATAGAAAGACACCTCTAGATTTTTCGGAGGCAAAGTTCAACATTTAAGTATGTAGGTAGCTACCTAGTTGAGAAATTATTGCTAAATAGACAACTCCTAATTCTGTGTCAAAATTCCACTATTTAAGCGTTTTTAAACACAGTGCACATAAAAAAGGCACGTTGTACATTCTGCTGACTTGAGATATTTAATGAAAACATTCTGAAAATATTAAGTCGCTAACTGTGTTTTAAACTCTGGGCAATGTTATTCAGGTTACTTTTATTACTAACTTACACGATAGAAACCGAGCTAATATTGACTTAGTTGCTTGCCATTGGCTGTAAACAACTCAGGTACTTAGGTACTTAATTTATCAACAAAGTAGATATTTTTTTTATTAATAAAGAACTAGCAAGGATGCGTATCACGTTCTTAAGATTAGGTACAGTCGACAGCACATCAAGCTTTACATTCGTGCACACTACTCGGTTGACTTTCCAACGAAACTAACAATTGAAAGGTTTAAAAATCATAACTTCTTTACAACACAGTTACTTCTCCTGGGTTGCAATTACGTAAGACTCCACTGTATGGAGTTGTCTGATTTAGCCCTGTTGTTCCCGGTATGTCACACCATCTTATGTCACACTGTTACATTCTGGGAGTCCTACCGATTCTCATAATCCTACTCCGAACTGTCATATTCATACTTATTTTGACTTTTTGAGTTGTGCTTAAGCCAATAAATAGAGTGGAAGTTACGTAATATTATTATAAGGGCAGGTCATATCTGTCCTAGTCCCTAGGATATCCAGTGCAACGTTAACCAAGCAATGATATCTCAAACATGGAAATACGCCACTTGCACAGAAAAATAGTAACAATAAAAAAACCATAGTTATTTTCTAGGTTAGGTCTGAAAGGCTTAATTTTATTTCTACTTTCCTGACTCTCCAAGTTTTGTTGAAAGAAATCTCTTACAGCGATAAGCTTTTCTCCGTTCATTTTTGGCCTGATAAAAACTCAAACATCACCCGTTATGATAAGATACACGTTGATTATAAAAATCGTAAAGGTATACATGTAAATGATCACATTGGTCTTGTTTGTGCAGTATTGGACAAAGTAGAGGAAAGGAAATTCAATTACCATTATAATGCGGCCGCGAGACTGGGTAGCTACTCCAATGGAATCACTCGCTTAGGGTTATCACCGACATGGAATTGATAATGTTTGAGGAAAACGAAAGAGACTAAAATAGTTGTTATTTAAAAAGCGAATATGACTTTTCGTAGGAAAATTATGTAATGTTGATGCCAACAATAAACATCACCAAACACAAGATCAGATAGATATACAATATAGGTATCACCTGAATGTTAGAGAAGTAATGTAGAGAGTACAGCTTGGCAAAAGAGTGAAAGCCGATAGTGAAAGATTAATATGTATTACCGATAGTCCATTTAACACCTTCATTCAAATACTATATTGTATGAACTTAGTAAGTGTATCCTGAATAAAGTTAATAATACCATATTTTAGTAATACAATTACTTTTTATTGTTATAAAAATGGATTTTATTGCACATAAATAAAAAAATAATTAATAGTCTCAATGTAGCGAACTTAATGTAATTCTTTCTAACGAAGGAGACGCATTCTAAGTTGGTTTTGAATCTTATCAGAGAACGTTATATTATCATTATTTGTAACCGCAGTGACTAATGGACATTGTTGAAATTATTTTAACAACGGGGAAACCCGTGTCTCTGCCAGTCCCTGCGGTATGCAGGCGTGAGTTTGTTTGTTATACCCCTATGAATGTTAACCTGCGGTGGTGACCCTACCTACGTCCCGCAAGTGAGCGATAAATTAGTGGTAGGTATGTGAACATTAGCACCAATCGGTGACGCATCAACATACATGATAGTTACATTTTTGTTGCTTTTTTTGGCCATGGTAAAGTTGGATAGAGCAAAGGAAGCGAACTTTAAAAATTAAATAAATATATTTAGCAAAAGGAAAGAGTAAAAGATTTCTTGAATCTTCATTAATTAATTAGACCAAGTTGCTTTATTAAAATGTTATTCTCTAGCTAGTTAATTCAGTATAAAGGATCTTCAACAATTCCTCTTTACTTTTTTCCATTTATAAGCACGTCTTGAGACTCCGACTGGCTTCTGGTTTTAAAATATCTTTAGTGCTTCCTCAGCCCATAGCTGAGATCGTAAAAGCTTTAAGGATTTCCATAAAGACCACATGTTTGATCTTATTATGTTCCAAAATTTGACGAAGTCACAGCAGAACTAGTTCTTGGACAGGCTACTAAGAGGTCATTTGCCCATGGTCCAAAACAAGCTAGACAAGAGCTCCAAACTTTTCGACCTATTACTTAAAATTCCATCAAGCTTTTCGACGAGCGATCAGGGCCTGTTATGAATAAGTTTAAATTAAAAAAAAGCTGCAGCCTTGGGCAGCGGGCCCCTTGGTTCAACGCTCGCGGTCGTCGCTCCGACGCGTACCGTACGCTGGCTACCATAAGATATGTACGCCCATACAACCTGGCCAAAGATAGAAGCTCACGCACCCACAACGACCATGCCGCCGACCACTCCCTATTCCATTCCACCGGGTTGCCGACCATTAACGTCTAAGCGTGACGTCAGCCGAGGAACAAGTTACAGGTGCCATCCTAATGGAAGTCTCACTGACCTCTCCCGAAATTCTATTTGATATGTGCAAAGATTTTGTAGATTCGATTTTGCGTGGCTTTTAGCGATGGACCGTACGGCGTCTTCTATTTTAGGCTATGATCACATCTAAGTTCACCTGTGTTTTTGCATTGTCTGTGACGTGTCATCACGTTCCGACGTTCTCGAAATGAATTTTGGATAGTAGGATACAGGAATAAGCATTTGGGAGCTGAAGTTAGCATGGGATGTGCTATTAGGGCAAGGTCAGGATTTCGAGCTCAACTTGTGCAATCTTTCATTTGAAGGTTATAATGAAGACAGAAGCACCAAAATAACGGCTTATTATGATTTTGTGGCTGTTTTAAATATGTATTCTTG
Organism: Yponomeuta plumbellus; assembly: GCA_947310845.1. Lineage (NCBI taxonomy): Eukaryota > Metazoa > Arthropoda > Insecta > Lepidoptera > Yponomeutidae > Yponomeuta > Yponomeuta plumbellus. The sequence goes on along the minus strand of OX371192.1, from coordinate 7,684,599 downwards.
TGATTTCATAGAGCCAAACAATTACTACGAGCGCGAGAGGTGATAAAAAAATCCATCCGACAGCCGCCCGCATGTCGCAAAAAATGCTAACAGTTAACGCCGTTCAATGCATACCGGCGATGGTTATTTTATTCCCCTAGCATTTTTTGTCTGTATCGACTGGGTCATTGGCCAGAACGCATTATTTATGTACAACTTTTTTCTGGTTTACCTGTAAAGCGCCTATACGTGGAAAGTACCTACCTGGTTCTAAGATTTGTTTTTCTAACTGACCAGTTCGAACGGGTAATTGAATATCCCCTTGACTTGACATCCCAGAGGCAATCAATATTTACTTACAGATGAACAACAGACTGGCAATGGTAATTGATTGATAATCCAAAATCTTTTCTAGACAAATTGAGTAATTGCAAAGACGTCTAGAGGAGAAATTCTAAACTATTTTGTTGGTTTCTAATTTCATTTTCTTTTGCAGTCTGACAGGCACCTGGTTGATGTGATGATTCGACTGTCTTAAGCCAAGTGAAACGATAGTTTACTTTCACAAGAATCGTCGGACTTCGGAGTGGACTATTAATTGTAAATCACCTGTCTCCGGCTATGCAACTTTGCATTCTTGCTTATTGTGATTGGAGATGGATGCATCGTCTTTCTCTTTCTTTGGTTCCCGTTCAGTGTTCCCCTTTGCGGAATGCGGCACGCACGCGGCAGCATTCCTCAGGTGTCCCAGTCATATAATTGCCCCATGGTACGAGATATTAGTTGTTTATAGCTTATCTAATCTATCTATCTAATAATATTTATTATATATTATATCTAATCTCTTTAAACGAGCAATTCTTGTATATATGCAATAATCAGAATCTCGGAAACGGCTCCAACGATTTTCATGAAATTTTGTAAACAGAGGGTTTCGGGGGCGATTAATTGATCCAGCTAGGTTTCATTTTAAGAAAACGCCGTTTTAACCGTGTTTTTGGGCAAAGAAATAACTGCTACCCTATAAGAACGGTTGTCGTAGCCCAGGCGGGAAATAGGACGATACCTAAAACAAAAGACCCTGGTTCGAGACTTTTGCATGAAGTTTCTCTTTTTTTTTCAAGCTCCTTTTTTGTGTAAAAAACTATTATTAACAGCCCTATTATCAACGCACCTAATTCGTATATATTTATATTTTCTAAAAGAAATACAAAAAATATATCTAAAAAACATGATTTACCAAAAAAATTACCGAGCAAAGCTCGGTCATCCAGGTACTATTTACTTATCTACTTACCGAGTGTTTTAAAGTATCAGGTGAGGATGTAGATATGCTACACGCGCTTTGCGTTGATGATCGCAAAATTAATTAAACAACGAGTATAGATGCAGTTTGCGAATACCGATAAAAAACATTTTAAAAGAGTGGTAAGCTGTTTAGAAATGTTTTCAAGCTGTTTAGCAGTTGGACGGAAAGTTAACTTTTCCTGTCCGTCTGAATTAAAACCCGATATCTATTGCGGACTCAATAATATTGTGTATTAGTCGCATTCGTAATGACCGAATCGTGATTCACGAGTGCATCGTTTATTATCTCACTGCAGGTAGATTACAAAACAAGGACGAGCAGCGACGTGCGGCAGGCAGGCTCATTGTTATCATTTTGCATCCCATCCCACTGCTGAGTGGAGCCGTTCACACGAATGCCAAGCGTTTCTCCGCCGGCCAGAATTCAGACAACGATAAGGCAGTGATAACAAGGTCGACTAACCGGGTCGATGTCCGTGTCGAAGACATCCTTCATGTTGAGATCGTTTGAGATGTCGAAGTAGGAATCCATGGTCGGGGCCGGTAAGTGGCAGCGGCCTCCGACTTCCACAGATCCTGGGGCTCCTCAGTCCACGCGAGGGGGCACGCACACACAACTGAGTTTCCGGATAGTACCACGGTACGTTAGCACAGCACTGTTCACTTATCGACGCCCATTTGCGTCCGCCGATAAACTTTGGTAGAAGTTTCACCGATTCGCGTTATGCCGACTGTCGGGCGGTGTGCGCGCGGCGGCGAGTGACTGGCGAGTGGCACGGAGTCGGTTTACTAACTCCGCTTAGCGATAACGCGCGTTTAGGCTCCTCGGAAAGCGCTTACATCGTCTCTCAGAGCGCCGGCGATTTGCGTGAGTAGGAAAATTCGTGGGTTTTCTAACAGTATTTTTGTAAATGAAGTAGGTAGTAATAGTACCACTAGACACAACAAATCATACCTACAAACTTAGTTCATGTACCTGCAGGCCGAATAGAAGTGGCTCCTTCGATTCGAACAAATATCCCGAAAGCCAAAGTAGGATAATATAAGAATTTATAAGTTTTGTTGCGCGTCTGTCTAACAACTTATCTCAAAACAGAGCGTGTTTTGCAGTATTTAGGTACGGGGTACCTAATTTAGCGTACGCTGCCATGCAATTAACAAGTGGTACGACAATAAATTAGCATTTTACATCCAGAAATAGAAATGTTCACAATCTTCAGTTCTTCGGCGCAAAATTTGTTCAGCAAAATAAATGTTCCACTCGGCATTTTTTGGTGGAGTCGGCCAACATTTTGTTAATACAGATTCAATAATTCGCCAGTTATACAAGGTTATTTTAAGCACACGCACTTATATACTATAGTACCTACTTACAAAACGAATGTGATAGCCAAGAGGCTGACATAAGACATCGAGGTTTACCTCTAAAACGCGCAATTTGCGTCTTGTTTTTCTGATTAGACACCTATAATATCAGATTAGATTTCTTTTTTAATATCACCGTATACAAAGTATTAAGAAATGGATTAACAAATACTGCAGCCTCAGTTTCTATAACAACACATTTGCTACTTATATGTATAGCTACCTACTTTTAAGAAATAATCTTTTTACCCGTTCAATGAGTTCTCGTTTGGGGACCAGGCACTTTTTGTATTTAAAGTTTTTTGTACATGTACATATTGTTTTAATTCTTATCTAACATACATTATTATTAAGTATTATTAATTCTTTATTGCACATCTTCATTCATTAATTCTTTTTTTATTGACATCGCCACTAGAAAGCAGAAAAACAACATGAATTTAATAAACATTTTAAAAAATAATTAAAAGTCAGACGAAAATAACAAAAGGCGCATTTTAGACGCCAAAGAACCGAAGAAAGTCCCAAGTTCCCAGCCGAAACTTTCTTAATTGCAGTCCATCTTGTTCCCGCATAAGCGAAGCGCACATCGAGCGCGTAAAGCGCTAACGCGGCAGAAAATCCAGCGTGGTCCGCCCCCCTCCAGCCCGCGCCCATTCACAAACCCGTTAGACTACACACGGGGGTAGAAGCGACGTCACGAGTCAGCAGGGGCTGCCCACTCGCCCAATCTTGTGGGTAGGCGCCAATTACAGCCACTATCGGCCACAAGTCAAGTGCGTGGGTACTGGGATAGACGTCACGTACCCCTACGCGGAAACGCTGGCTCTACAGGATGGCTGTTTGAAATTTGCTGCCTGAAGCATTTTAGGGCCGCGTTTTATAAAATTACAAGTTTAAAAACATTTATTAGTTAACTTAAGCAATTGTTGAACGAGCTAGGAATTTGCAAAAGAAGTAATAGAAAAAAAATACCTAGTCTGGTTCCCCAGTGCTTTGAGAATGTAGGCGAGACCTCAAGAGAGGAGAAAACCTTGAAAATTTAGTTGCTTTAACAAAATATTTTCTGTAAACAGTTTGTAAGAATCGCTCGTAGCCTGGGGCTGCCTGAGTGATCTTAAACGATCACGAATATTAAGCAACATTCGGCGCGGTCAGTCCATGGATGGGTCACCGTCTATGACTAACGCTAGTGGCATTTTTCCGAGCGGTTCCGTGCTTCGCAAGGCACGTTAAGTAGTTGGTGCCGGCTGCCGTCGATAGATGGCAGTCGATAAGCCAAGTCAGAGGCCTTAGGGCGGCTTGAAAACTTCTGACAGTAAGACCAGCCTCTAGTCTTACAAGCCTCCACCAATCCGGACTTGGCCCCCGTGGTGGAGTATGGCCTATACCTTCCTCAGGGAAGAGACCCGTGCCCCTTGGTGGGGACATAATGGGTTGATGATGAAACAGTTTGTAAAGCTTGTTTACTAAATTGGTGTAGGTTTTTCAATTGGCTCTGCGAAAAATGGAAAATTCCTGCAGAAGTTGGATCCTTGGAACTCAATTGACCAGTGTTGTGAATGACGCATACAGTCAATTATGCTACCATATAGATGTATGTTGTTCGCGTGGTATTTGTTTACAAGAACATTGTCAATTACAGACACACGTAAACTCAAGCCTGTATCCCAGAGGGGTCGGCAGAGACCAGGGACTGCCAACTGCCACGATCTTGACAGATCACTTTCGCACATCGACATTCATTCATTGTAAATTATAACACAGGAATAAATAACAAACAAGATAAACTCACGCCTGTATCCCGGAGGGTAGGCAGAGACCAGGGTTTGATACCACGTTCATCGCAAACCTCTGAATTATTGAACCTGGATTTCAGGGATAAAAGTAATGAATTATCTTTATCTTACGACCTCTATGGCGCAGTGGTTAGTTCATCAGCCTACCCTGCGAGAGGTCCCGGGTTCGAATCCCGGCTGGGGGACAAAAAAAAAGATACCCAGGTCTTGAATGTTTACAAGTTTGTGACGTCGCTGTTTCTGGTTCCCACGACACAGGGTATCCTAGTGTGGGGCTGCAGTCCGACTGTACAATTAGGGTACAGTCGACAGCAGCTCAGCCTTTACATTTAAACATAAACATAAACATTTACATATAGGCACATACATTGCTTCTGGCCCCACACTAGGGGGCACCCTGTGTCGTGGGAACCAGAAACAGCGACGTCACAAACATGTAAACATCCAAGACCTGGGTTTCTTTTTTAGTTGAGTTTTTTTTGAGTTGCAAAATCACCCGTAACGCAAATGTATAAAGAGTAGAGTGCATGCATGTAAAGATTAAGTGGCTCCATGCAAATAACGCTAGCCACAAATGTCAAAAATAAATACAATTATTATTTTTTATACAGATCGTTTAAATCGTCGTCGATTTTTAGGAAACATGGCCATGAACCCGAGTCCAAGACATAGCAACGGACATCATTATCATCATTCAGCCACAAGAAGTCCACTGCTGGACATAGGCCTCCTCTAAGGATTTCCAAAAAGACCGGTTGGAAGCAGCACCAGCCATATTTGGTATAAATGATATCTAGTCCTAGGTCCGTGATCGTTCTTTCTCGGTCGTTGGGTCCTAAAATATCTATTGACCAATCATGTTGATAGTGATTTTTAGGACTAGTGTACTTCGTAGTGTTCAGTCGAAAAAATTTAGATTTGTAAAATTTTTGAACTAAAACTTTCGTAAGCACTACACATTGTAAAATATTATAACCAAGTAAGTTAATCCGGGCCATATTTTACGATTTGTAAAATAATAAAAATGATGTATACCTTTGCGATTGCTACGTATAATGGCCCGATTATGAGGCCAAATGCAGAAATTTCAGGTTTAACTAAACCTAAGAGCTTAGGGTCGGTAAAGACAGATTCCCTGGACCAATGATGGTTTATTGTAAGAGGCATAAGTGCCCTGCTTCAGTAGGACGCCATGGCGACGTCGCCAGCCATGCATCCAGGCAGTTTGTATGAATGGCGACGTAGCCAGACAGTCGCCAAGTGAGTTAGGCACCATACATTTCAATATTAACTGCTTGGATACGGTCGCTGGCGACGTGGCCATGGCGTCCCGGTGAGGCAGGGCCCTAAGTGCGAATGTCGATGAATTTTCGTTCTATTCGTTCTCCTTCTCAATTCTAAAAAGTATACCGGACTTGAACGCCCGGCCTAAATAAGAAAATCTTAGCATTGTCTTTACTTTTTTATTAGAATTCTGTATTACTTACAAATTATATTTTATAACTTCGATTAGAAACTATTGATAATTATAATTTTAACTCTTGGTTACATGGTAAAAATATTTACACATAATATATTTTTATACAAGAACAAAGACGACAATTATTATGAACAAAATAGTGTCTTTATTACACGCGCTTTTCAGCTCCAGATTAATAAGTAGGAAAACTAATAGTACTAATCGGCGACGCAATGTACCTACATCGAATTACTGTAACTTGATTGGTATTGTCCTATTTCTTTTTAGAGAAAATAGGTAATTTTGTTAACCTGGGCTGAATATTCTTCGATTTGGGCTGCTTTAAGTTAATTTAAAAAAAAAACAGAATCTACGAAACCGGAAGTACGTCATGGGCGGAAAAACGTCAACAACTGAGACCCTACGAGCTGTCAGTTTTTATTGAAACCATCGTTCGATACAAGCACTCTTTAGATAAATAAAAAAAACTAAAACTCGTTTTTGTGCAAACGTAAAAGATAAATTATGTTTGTTTTTACGAACGTTTAGATGTTACTTGGAGGTTTGTATTCGACAAAAAGTAAAAGTTCTTACATTGGCGTGAAAAACGAACTTTAGGAGGTCCAAACAGACACACATCTTAATAATGGTAGCATAATTAATAATGGTAGCATTAAAAATCATGTATAATTTGTAACTATACGAGTATAGAAAATTTAGGATAATACCAATTGTAAATGAAGACTTAAACAGCACCAAAAAGATAGACCATACTAATGTGTTATAATCTGAAAAGCACAGAAAAGCGAGTGCAATGTAAAGACAGCTAGAAATCAAGATCTTGTACATCACCTTAATCACAGATAAATTGCTTATCAACTAAACGCATACAATAAAAACATGTTTTGATTGCACTGCGATAAACTAAGACCACAATCTCACTGTACACTTTCAGAATACAAAATGTAAACATTAAATTGCATCGACTCACGCCGGGTATCCCGGGGGGGCCGGCGGGGACCAATGTTTGCCATATGCCGCGATCCTCACAAACATCTCTCTCAACATTCGTTAGTCGTTGAATGGCCGAACGCCAGTTTCGGATACGTCCTTTTAGGCTAAAGGATAAAACACACCAATGCGGTCGCGACAACGGTGGGGGTCGATCCATACAAAATTACAAAAATATTTGATGATGATTTCCTTTTACCCCTTATTAGACACAGGGCTCGTAGAAGGGATCTCCATTTCTGGCGGTCTTGTGCGGCAACTTCTAACTCCTATAACCCTTCTAACGGATCCTATATATGTTCCGTTTTTTTCTTTTTGAGGTACGGAACACAAAAAAATTGCAATAGGCTATTTGACAGTGTGAAAACAACAGTATTATTTATACGTATTTCAATAAATTATGTGTCTAAGAACCGCTTAAAGGCATTTTAACTAAAAAAAGAATTATGATTTGTAAAAAAACGCAACATAAAATTTGATAATTTGTATCTGCCGCCATTGTATCTAAAACGGTCTGGATTGGCCGATTCTAAGATAACGTCACAAGTCAATGAAAATGGCGTCGGTCATTCATTCTTTCTTACGTTCATTGGTTGGTTGACTGGGAAGTGACGTCATAATACCAGTGCAACGCCATATTGCCCAAGATAGCGTTTTGGCGGCTTAATTAAAAAGTCAATTTTCGTTTGCCTTTTTTAGAAGAAATGCACGAAAGAATTTAAAATGACCACTTTCTGAGAACTCCATGAACACAAACCAACAATATGAGATGGCTTTCAGAAATCGGTCAAATAGCCTATTGCACTCGCTAACGGTGAAGGTAAACATCGTGATGAAACCCGAGTGCCTGGTATTCATATACATACCACGACGCATTTCCAACCAGCGGTAACCACGGGTGGCGAGCCCATACTCCCTCTGAGAAAAGTATATACAGTAAAATTCCAAAAGCGTCCACGACAGATGCGTGCATATGAGGCTGCCATCTGGTTGTGTCTGATAGAAGAAAGGGTTTAAAGTTGTCCACGTGCACACTATTCAAAATATATCCGCGAATCACCAATCGATTCGCAAATTCTTTCATTAAAAGCAACGGTAAAGATGTGGAAAGAGTTGCCTTCGTATGTTTTTCCAGAGACATAACCTGGGCGTCTTTATAACTAGACTCAACTGGCATTTGACAGGTAAACAGGTAACATCTTAGACCCCACGTTCGTTTACCAACAGGCGAGATTCGAGTCAAGTGTCCATGTTCTAATTTTAAAAAAATCTTGAAGAAGACGGGACGTACTAGTCCTTTTGGACCCTTACTAGGGTCCTTTTGGGCCTCTATTTGTGCCCGTTGCGTTTGGGTGGAGTGGCGAACAGGGTCGGGGCGTATGTCTGGAGTGACGGGATGCCGCCGTACAGTATGCAGACACGGGCTACGCTGCATTTGACTAGATAGTCACTGAACTGTAACAAAAAAACACAAAATAAGAATATTCTAACAGCAATGGAACGTGGACTTCTTGTGGCTGAATGATGATGATGATGAACGGAACGTGGAATAAAATGCCATAATCGAAAACAGGGAGTTTTGGGGCCTGGTTTCATAGAACTAAAATTAGTTTACTATGACATATCGAAGTCGACTAATCCACAGATTGACAAGTACAAGAGATACGCGACGTACCGCATCTTAAGACCGCTTTAAGGCATTTTAACTAAAAAACAAAAATGGCGTCTGTCATTCATTCGTTCTTTTCATTGGTTGGTCTATTGGCAAGTGACGTCACAATTCCTGTGCGACGCCATAATGCCCAAGTTTTGGGGTCTTATTTCAATAGTAAATGTTTGTTTGCCTTTTTTAGAAGATGTACACGAAAGAATTTAAAATGAGCACTTTCTGAGGGCTCCATGAACACCAACAAAAAATATAAGATGGTTTTCAGAAATCCGTCAAATAGCTTATTGTAGAATTAAGAATAAAAGAACGTGTTTGTAGTAGTGTATCATGTGCATATGGGTAGATCCTTTTCCCATCTCCACTCCAACTCTCCAAGATTTTCAGGAAGAAATCTCTCACAGTAAGAAGAGAGCTTTTGTATATAATGTATTTTCTTTTGTTAGCTTTCTTTTTTTATGTTTTCGTATGGATTTTTTTACGTAGCCTCGATTGTGTCCCACTGCTGGGCAAAGGCCTCTCCCAACTTAGACCAGATGTTTCTGTCTTGTGCCACCTCAGATCACTCCGGCATGTGTCGGTCGAGATCGTAATAAATGGAATAAAGTATAATATTAATACAGTAACATCCATACACCACAATCACATGCCCTGGCCCTAACTAGGATACCCCGTACGATAGTAACCAGGCAAGGATATCACAAACATTGAAATAAGCCAAGATTGAGGCAGTTTTTACAAATGTACGGCGGCTTCAGTGGGATTCGAACCTACGACCTCTGACATGGTGATACCCCGTGATATCGTACGGCCACTGAGGCAATAAGAACGTATGTTAAGATTTCTAACTGGAATAGGCTAGTTGCCCTAAAAAATGTAATTAGTCCGACTTTTAGACTATTCAAAAATAAGGAACACGTATTTTTTTATTTGTAAATTAGACCAAAAATTACAAAGATATAGTAGCCTATTAAAGTTACCTGTGACGTCACGCCGTGCTGCATTTTTTAGCACGGAGTGACGTCACACGTAACTTTAATAGGCTATATCTTTGTTATTTTTTGTTTATTCGAAAAAGGAAAAAATACGTGTCCAATGTTTTTAAAAAATCTAAAATACGGACTAAATAGAAGTTAATTATCTTGACCCTGGAAACTACCCTATTCTTTTGGTATAAAAATTTGCTTACCAGTTGAGCCGTTTCATCCTCGACTGAGGCTACCACGACAACTTTTCCCGCCTTCATGGCGTCTCTCAGGGTTCGTTCAGGGTAGGGCCCCAGGGCTTGCAGGTCGTGTTGGCCGAGATGCACTCCGGAGTAGGGGATGTTGATGCTGCCTTCTACACAGCTCTTCTCGTACCTGGGATGACGAATAATAGTAGTTTTAAACTGTTCTGACGCCCGCCGGGAATTATGGTAATTGAGTCAACCTAATAAATATTCATTACGATTTAATGTACAACTATGTCAGGATGTGTCATTTTTAGGGTTCCGCACCTGAAAAGGAAAATACGGAACCCCTATAGGATTTTAACTTTGTTGTAAACTTTTAGTCCGGATCTACTTACGGGTGTTGTTATATCGGAAGAGTCCGGTGTGAGACGAGCAACCGACGACGCGAGCTCCGTCTCTGCTCACCATGATTAAGCTCTGCGAATCAGAGCGAAACCTGGTCGGACTCTTCCGATATAACAACACCCGTAAGTAGATCTGGACTAAAAGTTTACAATGGGTTGCGCTTACGAAAGTTTTAGTTAAAAAAAAAGATAACTTTGTTGTTCGTCCGTTCGTCTGTATGTCTGTCAAGACTCTTTATCTCGGGAACACGTGGAGGTAAAAAGCCGAATTTACATTACGAAATTAGTGGCATGCATGTTGACCTCAGTTTCAAGAAAGTAGTTTCGATACGGGTGAAAGGCTATTTGGTTTAAGCGACATTTTTTGAAGTTTTTGAAAAACCTAGCTCAAAAGACGCAGAAAAATCTGCAGATTCCAAATATATAAATATCTCAATTTAGCCAAAACATGTCGCTTAAACCAAATACCCTTTTACCCGTCGAATGCGAAAGAGATTTCGTAAAATAATTAGTGTCGTGAAATCGTCAGTATCGCAGTAACCATATTCTTTTATATTCAATGTTGTTAAAGAGATGCTTCTTTATACACTAGTTTTACATTATGAAATGACATTATGAAATTAGTTGCATGACACTAATTTCACCAAAAAATCGGGCAGGACACGAAATTCATTAGCTGTCGCGAAATTAATGCATGCATTACGAAAGTACTAAATTACACGTGAAAACTTGGATAAAACTAATGTCACGACATTAATTTCATGCCACTAATTTCGTAATGTAAATTCGGCTTAAATTTAATTAAAACCATATACTAAAGTCTTCGGTCCCTCGAAGTTGGGAAAAAAAATTTTATGTTATAAAAAAGATACGGCCGTTTATGTCGCAAAAAACGTAATTTTGACACTTAAGGGAATCAAAATTTGACCAAGAACAACGAAATTCGGCAAGTACTACCGTCTCATACTACTAGTAAGTACAGCGAAAAGACTGAAAACTATATTTTTGTAATTAATAAATAAAAGAAATAGATTATGAAGTTTGGGAAAACCTTGGAAAAAACTGCGAGACTCCATACCTGAACTATATATAATATTATGTAAATACCACAAATTATTAAGATACGGAACCCTCGGTGGGCGAGTCCGACTCGCACTTGTTTTTTTAATGTGTTGTGACGCCGGGAATGAATGTAATTAAGTTTATCTAATAAATAATCACAATTTAATGTGTTGTAGATTAAATTAAGTATAATGAATGACAGGATTCGTCACTTTTTAACTGAGGATGAATTCAAGACAGACCGGAAAAAGCATCGTTTGGTCACGGAAGCCAAGTTCCACTTCGGATAGTTATAACCTAGCGAGAATAAATTTTATTTGACTTGATGATGTATTCACAATAAAGTTTTCCTGGTACGTGGGATGACAGAAATATATTTTTCTCTTTCTACTTGTAATAGAGGAAGGTATGTAAGGAAATTGAGTACGGTATAGGTCTGTTATCTAAAGCTGGCACGTTCACAGTACTCACACTTATGCAATTTAACTATACAGGATGTTTAAAAATATATGATTTTGATTCAAAATGCGACTCTAGTTTAAGTGTAGACTAGAGTTAGGTTTTAGTAAGAGGTGCGTTGTAGATAAATAAATACAAATATATGGGTTACTTGTTATAACATATTTTTAGCGAATTCGAGCAAAAAGTATTGAAAACAAGGTGGAATCAATGGTCACAAAATAGTTTTAAATTTCAATAAATTTTCACATGAACAAAAATAATTTCACCTAAGAAAATCTTTACCAAAACAGAAAATAATTATCCCAGAAATCCTCAACAATTTAATTATGATTTAATTATGTAACAAAGGGTAACGGACGCTCAGTGGTCAGTTACTGGATGAATTACCCTACCTTTTTTTCTAATTGCTTGCCACAGATAAAAACTTTATTACTGTTCTGTAATTTCATCAACTGGAAGGAATCTGTGATCAACTGAGCAACATCATTCGGTTTCTATAGTGGTTACGCGAATGTTCTGTTCCCCTATTCTTCTTCTTTTTCTTAACGTTTTTTTCCATGATTTTAGCACCAGTAGCAGTTGTTCGAAGTCCAATCACAATCAAATGCAAGAACCAAAAGAAAAGAGGAAAGACCACAGAATAAACTGGCAATTCCCATTAGCCATTCCCATTCCCAAACAAAAACCCTCTCTTAAAAATGCCATCTACTGACTAATGAGCCATTTTAAGAAGAAAAAAAAAACGAAAGGCTGTCAAAGGAATGCAGTTTTGGACCTCAGCCCAATAGCCATGTGTGATGTATACATGTTATTTTTTGAAATTGAAAATGTTAGTTTTTTTTATTATATAATATAACTCCGAAAGGACAAACATTTGGCTGTTGACGTCATAGAGTGCGACAAGTGAGTCCTGGCACAAGCCTTTGGCGGGAAATTTAAAAATCTTTTAGTTGATAACCCTGCATCTATATGCCATAAACCATCTTGATAATTTTGCTTAAGTTTATTATTTGTTCGGTGCGTAGTTTGGAGTCTCCAATGAATTTTGTCCAAACATAAATAAATATAAGCAAAACGAAAACATTAACTACATCAAAACCAACATTTCCACTCCACCAAAAATAGGGATAATAAAGATGCACCACATAAACTTATAAACATTTATTAATGCTGAACCATAATCAAAATCTGATTCATATCTTTTTTCTCCAACATCTTTGAGTTCTTTGACTAAGTCTTCGATCTGACGTTTAAAATTTTCGTCATCCGACATACCTTACAACAAGAAATAATTCATGTTTGTTTTAAAACATTACATTACTCGTATGTATGTATATACTAAAACATAGGTGAAATTATGTTGAATAGAAACAAAAGTTCTTGTTTAAATCTAGGACGAGTATCAAACTGTTTGGGCTGTACTACTTGCAGCTGAAATACCTAAGTTTGACAGTCAGAGTGTGGCCATATGAAGAATTCGAAATAAATCGCGTCCCAGGACTCGCTTGTCAGACTCTAGTAACTTTTATTCAGCTCGCTGAGACCTATTCGATGATGACACATGGCTATTGGACTGAGGTCCAAACTCAGAAGAAGGAGTACCATAGAAGGAGGAATAAAATAAAAAGTAACAGTTGTATAGCTGTCCATGTTACTCTTACGATAAATCTCTGCGCCAGAAAGAGACAGCTGTAGTGTACTCATGCACTAAAAATGTTACAATCGTACACGGTTGCCACAGATTATTGAACAAAGCCAAAATCGATAGGGCTGGGACAAACTCCATAACGATGTCGATATTATTTATTCCGATCTACATAATCTGTGTATTTTTTTAAATTAATGTTGGTAATTAAGTATTAATATTAAATGAAAGAATCGCTCGTAGCCTGGGCTGCCTGAGTGATCTTAAACGATCACTAAGGTTAAGCAACATACGGCGCGTTCAGTACATGGATGGGTCACCGTCTATGACTAACGCTAGTGGCATTTTTCCGAGCGATTCCGTGCTCCGCAAGGCACGTTAAGCAGTTGGTGCCGGCTGCCGTCGATAGATGGCAGTCGTTAAGCCAAGTCAGAGGCCTTAGGGCGGCTTGAAAACTTCTGACAGTAAGACCAGCCACTAGTCTTACAAGCCTCCACCAATCCGGACTTGGCCCCCGTGGTGGAGTATGGCCTATACCTTCCTCAGGGAAGAGACCCGTGCCCCTCGGTGGGGACATAATGGGTTGATGATGATGATGATTAAATGATAAAAAAATCATACCTCTTTTTCACAATTTGCAAAAAGTATCTTTTCAATCCCATCACCATGTTTAATAGTGATTTTTCGGACCCATGGCTGTGTACCAAAAAACCTACGACTAAATTCCATTATTCCAATTTCAATTACTTTAAATTACAGTCATGGGCCCATGATAATCACTATTATCACCATTATCTATCTATCTAATTAGCAATGTATTTATCTCTAAAAAAATATCATTTTTCCCTTGGTGGTACTAGTGAACCAGCTGGAACCCCTTACGGTTATGTTATTATGTGCTAAGTGTGGTACAACATACCAAATAAGTTACAATAAATATTCATAAGTAACAGTAAGTAATTCTACATCAGGTTTTCAATAATATAAATGGGACTAATAGGGCTATAGCGAATCGAAGAAATATTTTACCGAGTTATGTGGTAACATGGCAAAAAGTATATGTACGGCGAATATAGAACCTTTTTTTTAATATGTTTGCAAATCTTCAATAATCACCATATACAGCACCACCAAGTTATCTGTTCAGGTGGGTAAAATTGTAACTAAGTAATTAATTGTAAATCCTGTTCCCCATTTTTTGTTTTATTTATTCACTTACTAAGATTTATAGATATATGTTCATTAAAATTGAAAGATGGGTTAAAATATTCTCATTTTTCTAGGTAAATTTCTCAAATATTACTACTAAATTCTCCACTAGCGCCGCTATCAACTGAACATATGAGATGGCGGCACTGTAAGAAAGTATAATGAATAAAACAAGACCAAAATAGGAAAAACTTGTTAATAACATAACATAACATTTACATACAGGCACATACATTGCTTCTGGCCCCACACTCGGATACCCTGTGTCGTGTTAATAGAATACGTATTTGTTTCCAATAAATACCTACCACCTAGCATAGTTACTGAAGGCACCCGTTGTAATAAGATCATCAGTCCAGGTTCGATGGAATAAAATAAAAATTAAAAACCAAACGATTTTATTGGTACAAGATTATTTAGTATCAAATAAAGTACGTAGTTTCAAGCTTTTCACATAAAAAGTGGCAGGTTGCAGCTCAATAGAGAAGAAACCAACACGTATTACTATAATGTACCTATATGTTTTTTATCCCTGACTTCTGTTTTACAAGTACCTATTAACGTTTTTTTTTTTCACAAAAATGTGTCAGCCATAATGTAAAAGATAATATTTTATGAAATTAAAATTAAATCAGCTTGGTTGCAGCTCACGAACGTTGTCCATTTCCGCGGAGGTCGCAACCTGAAAATTGTTTTTATTTAAGATAAGATAAGATAAGATAAAAAAGTATTTATTGCCTCATCAAAATAACAAGTACTTCACGTTGATAACTTCCACATAAAAAATAATAAAAATCACTTGCACCAGAATCAGACTATGATAGTATTAAACTAGTTATGACCTTTAACTGCTAAACGTTGTCCAGGATAGAAAAAAACACCCAGTCAGGCAATAATCAGGGAAAAATTCTACAAGTGATATACGGCGCCTTGCAGGTTGGAACTGACAACCTATTTTATTATCCAAGTGGAGTAACCACTAGACCAACGAGACAGTCGGGTCTCATGTGAAATTCCTGATGTACATACATACAGCAAAACGTGCACCTCAGTCGACATAATTGTGCAGTATGTAGACTTTATTTTGTTTTTAGTATCATTATAATGTATATTTATAACCTTACCAATGATCTGCGGGCTAAGGAAAAGCTTAAAGTAGGTACGGCACTTGTTTCCAACCAACGCCACTTGCTATTGTTTATGAAACAGTCGCTTGCTGCAAATGCGGTGTAAATTTTTCCAAGACTACTTTGTACGTGATACTGCGTTATCAACATTTGTTATTTTGTACTGTCTTCGGGTAACCTGCAATAGATAATTAACAATTAAAACAACTATACGAACGCAAGAAATAACTAAATATGCTCTACGAACTATCGATACTTTTTTTCACTGAGAAAGTGGGAAAGTCCCATCCCTATTCCCCTACCAACAAACAACAAACTTGTATTATGATTTATATCGAAAATATCACAATAATCATGATGAAAACACCATTCTATAATAGCTAATTTGCGATTCTAGTAGCCCATAGTTGAAATCTTAGAGAAAATACCCTTTTAGGTACACAAAATTGAGACTTACCGGTGGAAGCTGATGAATGTTGTTTCATTATCTTCTCGGGAAGAATGAGATATACATTCTAACACAACACACGCCATGCCGATGGTTACTTATACTATATACCATGAGAATCCACTAAAATTCACTTCAAATGGTGCTTTAGTAAATATAAAATACACAAGCTTCTTGAAAACGGCGCACTCCCAAACCTCTTGTCAAACACACTGCCAAACACAGAACACCCTCTGCCAAATCAATGTCATTGGGCGGCACATTGCATGCCGTCATTTTCTGAGCCGTTCTAATTTGGTAGCGTAATGGTAACCAAAGGTAACCAACTGACGTTTAAGGGGTGTACGCTCGAAAAAAGCAACAAAGACATGCCTATATTTTTCTCTTTCTAACACGTAGCTTGCGGCTATTTAAATTGACGAAACAGACTATGTGGCACGTTTTCATTTTTTAACGCTCCTTCTATGGTACTCCTTCTTCTGAGGGTCCAAAATTGCATTCCTTTGACAGCCATTCGTTTTTTTTTTAGTTCTTCTGAAAGCGGCTCATTTGGAACTACTTTTCTTAGCTGTCAGAAAAATCCCTCATTGAAACGCACATACGGTTGAATACCAAAAAGATCACGCTGTATATATAAACAGTAGTAAAAGTAAAACTATAACTGTCCCCTTCACACTCATAAGCTAGACCGTGCGCAAGAGAGACGGGCAGACTTTTCATGATGCGCATGCAGTACAGGTCACGCCGCGCGCTTATTCACAGACACTACACAAGCGCAACGTGTAAATGTGTTGAACGTGCCAGCTTTACTTAACTGACCTATATGAGCATTTTTTGAACTAAACCTTTCGTAAGCACTACACATTTCAAAGACTCGTCCAATAAAAGGCAAAGAAAGTTGATGCGGACCAAAAATGTACGGTGTGAGCATTGTTTGGTTGCTGAAGCCAAGTTCCACTTTGGATTGTTGAGCCAATGGGAAATGACTTTCTTGGCCGGCGCCAAGCTCCACGGCAGAAGGCATGGCTTGTGTGATAATTCGACTTTGTGATATTCAGTTTTTCAGGGTTCTATATCCAAAGGGTAAGGGAACCTTCTACCCTTTATAAGGCAGAGCTAGTCTTAAATTTTCGTTGGTTTTGGACTTTATGTCAATGCAATAAAGTTCAAATGATAGTGGCCATAAATGGTACAGAGCCTTATAAAGGGTTGAGACTACACTGTCACGTTCTTCCGCCCGTCTGTCTATTTGTCACCAGGCTGAACGTCATGAACTGTAGATAGATGTTAATTTTCGTCGATGACGTATTTCTGTTGCCGCTATAACAAGAATAAAATAAATATTTAAGTAATCGACTGTCACCAGGCTGTATCTCATCTCGTGATTTTCTTGTCGTTTTTTGCTCGATATTAATAACGGCAACAAGTAGACGTTGAAATATTCAAACGTTGGATGGATAATGGTGCAGAACCCTTTGTGCGCGAATCCGAGTCGCACTTGGCCAGTGGTACTAATTATTAAATTCTATCATCATCAACCCATTATGTCCTCACCAAGGGCACAAGGCCATACTCCACCATGGGGGCCAAGTCCGGATTGGTGGAGGTTTGTAAGACTAGTGGCTGGTCTTAATGTCAGAAGTTTTCAAGCCGCCCTGAGGTCTCTGACTTGGCTTAACGACTGCCATCTATCGACGGCAGCCGGCACCAACTGCTTAACGTGCCTTGCGAAGCACGGAACCGCTCGGAAAAATGCCACTAGCGTTAGTCATAGACGGTGCCCCATCCATGGACTGAACGCGCCGTATGTTGCTTAACCTTAGTGATCGTTTAAGATCGCTCAGGCAGCCCAGGCTACGAGCCTGGGCTGCTGGCTGGCTGGACTTTGTACTTACAGCAAATTAGACCTTATGTCGACGACGCAGGCCTTGTCTTTCTTCACGAAAGTCACGAAGTCGTTGATACTGATCCGAGGGCAAACTTCCGTGAAGAGGACCTCCATTGGAATCTCAACCATATCCTAAAAACCGGAAGACTTATTTTTATTTTTAAACCATTACTAAGTTCGTTTCACAACGCTTCTTTATAGGTAGATGAAAAAAAAACACACTCACACAGAGGTACTTTAAATTGTCTGTGTTAAAGGGCAAGACGTAATCACAGATTATTTAATCGTGTTTTTTGTAAATAAAACCGATAAACTTTGAAACCTATTTTAGCGCCAGCACATCAACATTTACATGCCTGCACCCTCGTCAGTTACGTTTAGAACGTTTTTTGCAAAAAAATGTCCGGGTTAACATGCTGTCGACTGTACGTAAATATGAAAAAGTAAATACTTTTTACGATTATAAAGTGGCTCCTAAAAAGACGATGATGTATTTACGAGTGAAGTTCTATAGAACCTTTCTAAATATGTCGTAAAAATCTGTTGGTTTCCACATGAAATGATTACAAGTTACAATTACCATAGGATCCATCACTTGAGCTTCATTTGTGAATCTTCTGAAGCTGATACTTTTCGGCGAATCTCTGCACATTGCTATGGATTGCTGAAATAAAACGAAGCTTATTATTGTGAATTCCATCCTCCAAAGTATAGTAGTTAAGTTCTACCGTAAAACCTTAAATAAATAAACTAGTGTCAAACTTGGTGTGATTATAGTGTGGGCCCTATATACATCCCACTGTCTTCTCTCAGAGAGAAAGTAGAGAAAGTAGGGCAAAATCTTCAAAACAAACATGAGTTTGAAATTATTTTATACTGTTCTTATACATTTTTCCTTGATTGAATTTGTGTTTACTGATATTAACATAATTGACATAAATATAGCTCTATTATAAAATAGATATACGAAAATATACCTACATCTTTTAATATGTATACGAAAATATACATATTTTTATATGTATACGAAAATATACATATTTTAAGGGAATAAATTTTTACAACTGTTATTTAAACAATACAGAAGTTATCATGATCAGTTGAAAAATTTAATGGGCAGTCATTTAATTTTTTGTTGAGCCAGTTTCAGTGAGCCAGTAAAACATAAGCAGTAAGTAATAAAAATATTGGTCTGTTAATTCATCATTCAATGTCAGTGCAAAAATTACTCGAGAAGTTTAATAAATGAATGAGCAGTAAAACGGTTGGAATGGGCAGTTCACAGTGGGCGGTAGCAGCCGAACGTCACTTTGAATGAAAATAAGTTAGGTTATGTTGGAAAAAATGTAAAATAGGTTAGGTTACGTTGGAAACAATAACCCTATAGGTTAGGTTAGGTTAGGTTAGAACTGTGATCAACACACGCACGAGCCGAGCGAGCGAAGCGAGCGTGCCGCGGCAGCGGCCGGCGAGTGCTAGGAAAATTCTATCCATTTCACTACGAATACATTTTACCGCCTAATAGTTTATAGAACTGCTTAAAATAAAATTTATTACTAACCAATTACGATTTGTTAACTGTACGCGGCTAACCGCCCAGTTCAACTTTTCCACTGCTCAGTATTTATTGAACTGCCCGTTTAAATTATTTTATGACTCATTTACATTTAGTTTACTGCTCAGTTTTTACTGCTAAACTAGTTTGCAAACATGCGTTTTTTATTTTTTTACCTACCATAAATCAAATATTGAACTGCCGCTTTAATTCTATGCCATATTTTAAGATGACAACCAATGGTGTTCTATAAAATATTTTATAATGTAATCTCGATGGGCGAAACATGTGCTCCTGCACATGTTCCAATGTTCCATGTTCGTATTTCAATGTAACAACCTTATATGTCACGTTTGACAAAGTAATAATCTTTATCTTTAGGCCTGTCACCGGCCCTTTATTTGACAGCCCAGTACGTGATGATCTTCTCTTTAATTTGTTTAGTTTATCCGTGACCTTGCTCTACCCTACGAATAGAATTCTTTGATTTTATAAAACTGAAACTAGGTAAGCTCTATAAAACACACCAACGTGGTCGCGGTAGCGGTGCCGGTCCATAAATTCGTCATATACTTACTTACAAAACAAAAAAAACCCCAGGTCTTGGATGTTTACATGTTTGCGATGTCGTTGCTGGTTCCCGCGACACAGGGTATCCTAGTGTGACACCAAAAGCAGTGTATGTGCCTTTATGTAAATCTTTATGTCATGTTATGTTATACGAGTATACAGCAGTAGTATTTTGTATGGACTGTCACTGTCATCGGGTTGCCTGCCAATAAGGGTTTTCTTGCATACTGTATAAACTCAAAACATTCTTACCCTGACGCACTCTCCAATATCGATCTCCGGCAGGTCAGAGAACAGTAGTATGCACTCGTTGAACCCGGAAACTAGAAGCGTGTCCTTCAATTGCTTTAGGATGCCCACTCCCATGAAAAGAGGCAAGGCCGGACCCTCTACTAACAGGGCATCCCAGATGTGGACGATCTTGTGGAGCGGGAAAACGTCTGTTGAGCATTACAACTATATAACACTAGATGACACCGTGAACTTCGTGTCATGCACTCATTCATTATCATTCATTTTATTCACTCACCTCACAGATAAACCTATACAAGTTTCAGTGACGATTTTGTGTATATAATGTGTATTTTCGTGAAATTTTTTGAATGAATAATTTAAAAAAAAAGTCTATTTTTATTGTCACCAATTAAACTTTCCCGGGACTTCTCAGTGTTTCTTATCAAAACGATTTTTATGAAAAAAATAAAAATTGGTACCCTTGGGAGGTCTGACTATAGTTCGTACGATATTTAATATGTATGTCAAAACAACGATTGCCGTGTCAACTAGTTGTTGAATGTATGCATAGATTATATTTACGAATGGCATCGACTTTCATTAGCACCTAGGTGCACACATGCATGTTTTTTAGGGATTCGTAGTCTATTTGACGTAGATATTAACTTTGCCTCCAAATCGATAGAATAAAATAGTTTTTTTTTTATCTTGGTTACGGTTGTCTGGAAGAAATTGCTATTAGCAATATTTGATGTTTGTGTTTATCCTCGTGTACAATAAAGAATATTCGTATCTTATCTTGGATTGGTTTTTTAAAAACATATGGCTGTAAGAAAATTTAAAAACATTAAGAGTGTTTTGAGATTCAGGGATGCGTTTGTAAAATATTAAGCTTTTAGCACCTAAACTTACAGACAGAAAGAGCTACGATCCTGCACACAACCAACAGGACCAATGAAAATAAAGGCTTACGCGAAAACATAGTCAGGAACCAAGGTATCGCGAACAGCTCCGGCACAAAGTTGATGTCTTGGAGATGACTCGCCAATTGCGGCTCGTGGAAGGCGGTCATTTGCGAGAACTTGGCCAGGTACTCCTTGATCACAGAGCTGTTGTCCTTCAGGAAGAATTTGTGGAGGAACTTTGGCACGAACGCGGAGAGACAGGCGAAGGCACGCGCTGCGTGAGAAATTTGGAATTACATTTTGTTCGTGAGTGAATGGCGCTTAGTTTTGGAATGGGAATTGCACTTTTTGCACGTCTGACTCTGATGAGCGACCTAACGTGACATACTAAGGATTCGCTTCGCAAGATGACCTTGATCGGTCAGTAACACCACACCATCACAACACTGGCGGGTATTTTTTGAGAATCCGGCTGTAATACCAGCTTAATATTCTATCTATGTAATCAGCCGACTCTTTCACGTCAAAACACCCGGTCCCTTGCCAGACTCGTCCAATGTTTCCGAGCCGCTTTCACAATGTCATTGGCCCACTGGTCTGCCCACCGACCGTTATTGGCTACCACTAAGTGGCTATTTTAACCCTGTCTATCTCAATTTGAGCATGATTCGTGTGCCAACATCTTTGAGTTTGCTTTTATGCCCAAAATCCATGTTTCGCACACGATTAATAGATTTGATTCCCAACGTAGCACGCTCCATAGCCCTGTTATCCTTGGTAACTTAAAAAAAATGTCATCATCATCATCATCATCAACCCATTATGTCCCCACCGATGGGGCACGGGTCTATTTCCTGACGAAGGTATAGGCCATACTCCACCACAGGGGCCAAGTTCGGATTGGTGGAGAAAAATATATGTGATGAGCTATATTTATAGCTGGAAATAGATACACGAGCATACAGACCTTCGTTGCAAAAGTTGAGGTACAAAAAGGGCGCGGTAAGCGAGTCCAGTCCTTGCCAGTAGACATACTCTCTGTTAGTCAGCAACCACGCTTTCAGGATCCGCTTAAGGGCGCGATGACCAGCGCCGCCGCTTAAAAGCCAACAGTACTGGTGGCAACGGGGAATGTCCACGTCGATCTGGGATTATGAGATAAACATGAACATTCAGGTGCATACAGGCACATACATTACTCTGGCCCACACTAGGATACCCTGTGTCGTGTAAATAAAGTGTAATGTAAACATCCAAAATCTGGTGTTTTTTTGTCCCCAGCCAGAGTTCGAAGCCAGAACCTCTCGCATGGTACGCAGATGCGCTAACCGCCACAGAGGTCGTCGATTGTTGCGATTATGGCCGAGATTAGGCAAAAAAAAGGGAGCTGGTCTTGTATCTATAGATCCCACTACTTGATTTTAATCCGTTCATCATACCATAAAAATCTGAATGAAATCTAAAGTTCGGTATATTTATGTTGACATATTTAATTCATTGACAATATACAGAGGTCACGGAAATATTTAATAATCATCCCAATCAATCATTTTCTATTCTACTGAACTCATGCATAACCCACACGATATTTCTTTTTGTTCTTGGAAATCAGGATCCAGTGCTAACAACAATTTGGCCTAGCTGCGTTTGTTCGTGTTCTCTCCAACATAACCTTTTTACGCCATTAATAATTTGTCTTTTCAACACGCTAAAGTATCATGCATCGACTCCTCGTACCTCCGATTTCAGGAACGCTAACTATTTATTAATAAAGAAGAAACTAAAAAAAAAAGAAAGAAATATATTTATTGCAGCAACAAAACACATCACAGAAACAGAATAAACGGACAACTGACAGATGTTGACAATAGCATAACAGACTGTTAGCGTTTGAGAAACCGGCGGTTAGACTCTAAATCGATAGTAATAAGACCCACCTGTCTATCGGTAGGCGTTGGTGTCTCCTTGTCTATCCTCTCGTACTGGTCCTCGATGTCTCCCACCACGCCGAGTAAAGCTGCCCAAACTTCGCCGCGTAGTAGTGGCGGTATATCTATTTCTGCTTCCTCTTTTATGTAAGACGCCGTATATGGGTAGCCCTTAAAAAACAATATTGTGTCAAATGTGATCATATCAGGTGTCATAAAGCTGGGTTCTTTTTAGGAGACATACGAATTCTACAGTTAATCAGAAAGATCGATGAATAGATTAATCGATAATATAATTGGCCAATACGGCCATGCTACATTTTTAAGCTTGAACCCAAATCTCAGAATTATTTCGAGATTTATGCTTTCAGTACAATTTCTATTTATCGGATTTGTATATAAGTGTATATTATTTAAGAAATTCAATGAAGTTCCTTGACCTTAAATGATTTTTCTATGACGTCAGCAAACACAGTACGAGTTTTGCCTTAATTACAAAAAAAAATACAAACGACATTTTGTTTTTTTATGTAGGCAAATACTATCTGATCTATTCTCTTTAATCATGCTCTGACGTCATCAGAATATTGGTGTTTGTCTCACAAACAACACGACAAGACAAGCGAATTCTATAAGCAATCCGAGAGATCGATAAATTAGTTGGCGCTTCGGTTTGCTAATCATAACTATGTCGTTATTAGCTTGTATATACAAAAATACAAAAATGCGACCAATTTGTAGTTTAATACACACGGTCTAAGAAAATCCTCATTATATCCGAAAAGAAGAGGTTCTACTTTTCAATAATAACAAAACCCGGGTGCGATCCCCGGCTGGGGAGAAAAAAAAAACTCCAGGTCTTGGATGTTTATATGTTTGTGACGTCGCTGTTTCTGGTTCCCACGACACAGGGTATCCTAGTGTGGGGCCAGAAGCAATGTATGTGCATGTATGTAAATGTTTAAAACTAAAAATAGCAAAGTAGTAGAAACCATATTGTTGGATATATTGAGGATTTCATTAATTTTCACTTCTTATAAAAAATATAACTCTAATACTCTAGTTCAATGCTAGAGTATTGGAGTGTATGTAAACCTCATACATCATTTTATATTAAAGTAAAAAAAAAGGTTCTGGAATTTTAAATCTCAAGCTGAACCTCAGGGCGCCACCAGATTTGTGATTAGAGCCGCGTTTCATAAAACTACAATTCATAGTTAATTATAACAATTCGCTGTACATTGCGTAGCCGAGTCTAAGTACTTGTTAAGCTATAGGTTAATCGACATTCCAATCGATAAAATTGTCATAGTAAACCACGTAGTTGAACGAAATAGAGCCCTGTTTTTAACTGACAGAATAATTACCTGCTGTAAGACAAGTAAGTTGTAAGTAAGACAACACTCTCGTTCAAGAAGCGCTCGTAGCCCCGGCTGCCTGAGTGATCTTAAACGCTCACGAAGGGTAAACAACATAGGTAGCGTTCAGTGCATGGATGGGTGACCGTTCTATGACTAACGCTAATGGCATTTTACCGAGCGGTTCCGTGCTTCACACGGCACGTTAAGCAGTTGGTGCTGGCTGCCGTCGACAGATGGCAGTCGTTAAGCCAAGTCAGGCCTTAGGGCGGCTTGACAGTAGGTCCAGTCACTAGTCTTACAAGCCTCCACCAATCCAGACTTGGCCTCCGTGGTAGAGTATGGCCCATACCTTCATAAGAAGAGACCTGTGCCCCTCGGTGGGGACAAATGAGTTGATGATGAAGACAACACCCGACTTCTACTTACAAACAACAGTCTCTCGAACCATATGAGCCTGTAGAACTGGTATTCAGTGTCCCGTTCCCGTATGACCTTGGGCAGGCTGACGGCATCGCCCTGTTTCCTTGGCTCGTGCATAAGAGGATAGTAGTCTTTCCCGGGAATGTGGCTGAGTCGGGTCTTGAGCAAATCCATGGAGTATTTGGCGACACGTCGATCGTACAGAGCTCCCGTCTTCCCGCCTATCGTACAGCCGTCAAGAAGGACGGCGCTGGATTGGATATGGGAAAATGTTACAAAAAGTGTTGTACGCGTGGTGTTTAAGGATGCTTTTACTTTTGGCATCCGTCTCGTGAGAAGATTGAAAAATTTCTTACAGTAATTAATAGAAATTGTAGAAGAATATTTCGTTACAATTCTTTAAAAACATAAAAAGAAATTGCAATAATTGCCGTTGTAACTTTTTTTCTTGTAACATTTAATGCAGTGTTTTTGAATATTCTTATGTTATCCTATGTTAGAATATCATATTATAGAGTGGGTGTCGACTGCTCGGCCACAGCGTATTAAAAAAAAGTTATATTATGCCAGTATTTTGTAAAAAAATACCACAGAGAATTACCAAAACCGAATTTGTCAAAGAAATGGTTAAAGATATAAGGGTTTGAACGTGCCCGCGCTATGGAAACGCGAAAAACTGCGTGGTCACGAAGATCTTTAAACTTGAAATTTAGGTAAACAACGGTACATATTTGTATATTGCAGAACTTGTCAGAATAAAACCCCGTAACCGAGTAGTCGAAAGGAAAAAAAAAAGCATCATAGACGTCTGAAATAAGTTGTAAAACCTAGATCTGAATTTGTCAGATCCCCTCCGGCCGTTTTCGCAACTGCGTTTCGTAACTGGTTGCGAAAGAAGAATGTTTATTCCTTGTTCGCAACCAGTTGCGAATCAAGAAAACTTTTTCCTTAGCCGCAACTTGGTTGCGAACGAAGAATACGATCTTCCCAAACTTACAGAGTAGCGATGGGAGAAATTAATTTCCTTATTCGCAACCAAAGGCTAATCTAATAATTCAAAAAGAAAGGAAATTAAATCTTAAGAAATTTTAATTACTTAACACAATTAGTTAATAGTTCTCTTAATAGTTCGCTTAACCTAATTAGATAAACTAAAATAAAATAAACATTTTATCTCCACACTGACGTTGATGATGTCCTCCTCGTCGTAGTCCGACGACGGCGACCTCAAGTATTGGTAGGACTTCTGCGGCGGTGGGCTCGGATGTGACTAGCGAAGCCCAGCTTCTTTTTGAAAGTTCGGTTACATTGGCCGCAGTAAAGTTCACCGCGGTCATTGTACATATAAGAATAAGTGGGCTTCGGAAGGGTTTTTCGCTGCTGTCGGTTGGAGTAGAGTCTCGAGCCGCGCATCTTCTAAATCCCTCACTTTCTTGTGGATGGTGGAGCGTCATTCGCTGCGTCTATGGGCGGCCTTTTCCCATCGGGAGGAATACCGGCAGCTGTTAGGTGCCTTTTAAGGACGTCCTGCTGACGTGCTCTTAAAGGTATATTGTCAAGACTAGATATTGGCTATTGATATTATTGTAGATGTGAGTGTCTTTTTGAAAAGTTTGTTATACGAATCAACAAAATTGAAACAGACAAAGATGGTTGCGAATAAGGAAAAAATAATCTTTTGCCGCAACTGGTTGCGAAACATAACCATTAGGATGCCTAGTTGCGGCTGAGGAAAAAGTTTTCTTGATTCGCAACTGGTTGCGAACAAGGAATAAACATTCTTGTTTCGCAACCAGTTACGAAAGATGTTGCAGTAAGATCCGCCCATGCAGCGCTTCTCGAGCAATGCTCGGAGATCTCCGAGCGGGCTAGATTGTTGGCGGTCTCAGAGAAGGAGTCAGGGCACTGGCTACGAGCACTGCCATCCCGTAACCTGGGCACGATGCTGGACCCCCATACCCTAAGGTCAGCAGTTTGCCTTCGGGTTGGGGCCAAAGCCTGTGAGCCTCATGGCTGCATGTGTGGTCAGGTTGTGGACGCTCTTGGCCGCCACGGTCTTAGCTGCCTGTCAAGTGCATCAGCCACCTGCCGCATGAGCCGCCATGCTGTCATTAATGACACATTCCAGCGGGCTTTGTCTTCTGCTAACATCAGCAGCACGCTGGAACCCCGCGGAATGTCTGCACCAGACGGCAAAAGACCCGATGGGGTGACGCTAATGCCCTGGCGGCTAGGCCGGCCTTTGGCGTGGGATGCCACCATCGTGGACACCTTGGCGCCATCCCACGTCAGAAGCTCGGCAAGAAAGGCTGGGACTGCAGTTGACCGGGCCCAGCTGGAAAAGTGCCGCAAATACGTCTTCGTTACTGTTGACCACGAATTTGCGGCACTTGCTATGGAAACGCTGGGCCCATGGTCCTCTGACATGAAGGCTTTCATGAAAGAGGTTTCAAAAAAATTGGTCCTGGCCTCCGGCGACCCCAGGGCGGGCGAATACTTTGCCCAAAGGGTCAGCCTCGCAGTACAACGGGGCAACGCTGCGTGCATGCGGTGCACCATGCGGGGAGTAGGCGAACTCGAGGGGATTTATTATTTGTGAATAGCTATCTATTCACAAATAATAAATTCCCTTTTATATAGTTCTTTAATTTTAATATAGTTTTAATTTTAGTATAGTTTTACTTTTAGTATAGTTTTAATTTTCCATAGGTAATATAATACTGTGGCTTATATTAAATTAACCATTTTCGTTACGAAACGCAGTTGCGAAAACGGCCGGAGGGGTCAGATCACACTATACCAAACATGACTGAAGAAAGAGACCAAAGTTCAGTCAGAATACTTACATAGGCATAGACAAGATAGGTGGGCTATTTTTAATAAGCCCTTGCTTCTTTAACTCAGCCTGTATATCACCCCCAGCTAATTGCCACCAGTGGTACAAGAACTGTAGTTTACACCCCAATAGGCCTCTAGGCTTCTTCACTTCTATGATTTCTGTACAGGCCAGTTTGGAAAACTCCTCTATTAGGTCTAGTGACGAAGCTCTCTCGCTAGGGTAGATTTTAAGGCATTTCTCTATTATTGCTTTTAGGTCTTCTGGTATTTGCTGAAATATTTAAAGTACAATTTTTAAGTCGAGATGCCTAAAGAGGCAAAGCTTCCAGTGTTTGTTCTGCTTGTCGCAAGAACAAACTGTGAAAGAAGTTATTTAAGTTTAGCCTTTAGTTAGTCAAATAGAATAGTCAATAAATTGAAATAATATATCATAGTTACTACCAAAAATAATGCTTTGAGTCTCAAGCAAGATTTAACTTGTATTAGCTCTTTGTTTGCCACTAGTAAAGCATTTTCCAACAAGCAACAAGCAACAACAACCAATTTAAAAAATTGAATCTCATAACCCTTCCCATTAATTGTAACCTTTTCTTAAGGTACCATTCCGTGCATCGCGATCGATCGCGGCCGCGCACGGCCTACGACTGTTCGGTCGCTCGCGACAATAGTCAGAGTATCGGGGTGAATCGTTGGTCAGTTTTTAATAATAAAAAAAAAGTATCAAAATGTATGGCACCGCTTCCGAGGCCCGCGACAGACCGGGTCTCAAAGTTAGTCAGTGGTGTTAATTAAGTGTGTTAACAAAAAATTTAATTGTTTTTTATTTAGTCGGCAAAACTTCCGAAACTTTTTTCTCACAATACAAATGCTTTTGAATCAATATTTTGGTAGTATCCTTCTTCATTTCTGGTTTTAAATATAGGGTCTATTTTCATGATATAGCACCAACAGCTCGGCATCCTCCTCTTCTTGTCAATTAGCACTTCGACCATGATTTTGGCTTCGGTAGACACCCGTCAAAGGGGACTGACGAACAACACTGACTAACTTCGAAACACGGCCGCGCGCGGCCCACGACACTTGTCGGCCGCGAGCGTCTGTCGCGGGCCTCGGAAGCGGTGCCATTCATTTTCATACATTTCTGACTATTGTCGCGATGCACGGAATAGTACACAATTTATGCAAATGTTAGACTGTGTATCATTGGGATTTCTTACCTTATACTGCTCATAGCAATCATGCTCTCTAGCTATCCTTTCGGCTGGATTGCTAGCATGAACCAGGGTCAGGATCCTTCGTAGAATAGGCCCTGGCTTGAGATTGGGCCACAGTTTGACCAAACACAGCTCCAGAAGGATGATGCCAAAGGTCCAAACATCTGAAGATGGGCCTCCACCATTGACTATGGTTTCTGGACTGAGGTACTTAGGTAGACTGCAATTATGTGAAAAAAAATGTTCTCACAAACTTATTTACAGGTAATTTTTCCACAAATAATGTTAAGCAAATAAAACATAAAAAGAAATGGGTATGAATGACTTTCTAAAATATGAAATAGAAAAGGGGACAAAAAAAATTTATTTGTTATTAACTTATGTAAAATGAGTTAAGTATAGGTTTATAGTAGTTTATAGAATTTTAGTACTTGGTTTTATAAAAATGGTGTTTCAATAAAACCTCTCTGGAACAAAGTTACAAAATATATTACACTTAACTACTAACAATATGAAGCTGCATCCATATTTGTAGCATTTCGGTGTATCATATCTCTGCGGCGCATCATGATCGCTAGTTTCGACGCAACTTACACTGAGTGCGTATACTGAGTTTTTTCATTCACTCTCGATAGTGAGAGCGTTTGTGATTTGCATAGGAGTGACAAAGAGACAACTAGATGGCGCGCTTTGTCACACCTATGCAAATCGCAAACGCTCTCGCTATCGAAAGTGAATGACAAAACTCAGTATACGCACTCTGACATGATACAGCATTTGATAAGTATGGGGGTTTTTTACAAGATATGCCTTAATATGATATGGACAAAATGAGCGTCCAAATTTATAATACAAATACTTAATACATTACAACTGATTGTGATGTGTCAAGATGCTACAAATGTGGATTCAGCTTAACTTAAACAGGTTTTATCAATGCTGTGCAAAATATTTAAGAAAATCTGAAAGCTTACCCAAGAGGAAAGGCAACATCGCTGCCACTTCCTGTCATGTGGTACAGTCCATAATTGTACAGCTTTACTTGATTATTATCGTCCAGAAGAATATTATCAGGTGACAAAGTCCTGTGTGTGATCCCTTGCTCATGAAGGAAGGCCAGTGCTTTGGCTACTTGGCGGCCAATGTTTGATATCTCTTCGTAGGATAGTTTTCTACTGAACTCATTTAATGACTTACCAATAAATTCAGATACGACTATGATTCTTTCTGGAATGAGATTAACATTAAATTTCATTCAGCTATACTATATTTTAATTCTTTATTGCACAAACAATACCCTCCGGCCGTTTTCACAACTGCGTTTCGTAACTGGTTGCGAAACAAGAACGTTTATTCCTTGTTCGCAACCAATTGTGAATCAAGAAAACTTTTTCCTTAGCCGCAACTTGGTTGCGAACAAAGAATACGGTCTTCCCAAACTTACAGAGTTGCGATGGGAGAAATTAATTTCCTTATTCGCAACCAAAGGCTAATACAATAATTCAAAGAGAAAGGAAATTCAATCTTAAGAAATTTTAATTACTTAACACAATTATATATATATTTTGTAATGCAACAAAGTAATATTATGTAGTTCTCTTAACCTAATTAAATAAACTAAAATAAAATAAACATTTTATGGAAGGCCTTCTCCACACTGACGTGCTCTTAAAGGTATATTGTCAAGACTAGATTGTCTATTGATATTATTGTAGATGTTAGTGTCTTTTTGAAAAGTTTGTAATACGAATCCACAAAATTGAAACAGACAAGGATGGTTGCGAATAAGGAAAAAATAATCTTTTGCCGCAACTGGTTGTGAAACATAACCATTAGGATGCCTAGTCGCGGCTAAGGAAAAAGTTGTATTGATTCGCAACTGGTTGCGAACAAGGAATAGACATTCTTGTTTCGCAAGTTACGAAACGCAGTTGCGAAAACGGCCGGAGGGAAACAATAGTGTACAAAAGGTGGACTTAATGCTGATGGTATTTTCTACCAGTCAACCCACAGGAGATCCAAGAGAGGCAAAATTGAGGTAGCCATGCAAAAAAGAAGGATAAAATATACCTTATTTACTGAAGCGAACGAGTAAGTGTCAACATGTCCTATTACCTGATTTATCCCTCACTCGCAGTTTTTTTAACTAAATATTTTATTTTATCATGAGTATGCCATCTGCTTAGGAGATCTATGCCCCATAAAATACCTAAAATTTCAGTGGTCCTCAAATAAAAGCGATCCTACTGCTGCCAAATATGTTCGCAACTAGCAAAGATGTAGGACTTTTGTTTAAAAGCCGATTATGATTGATTATTTTATGCTAATGCGCTACCTACGCGAAGTGTAGGAAGATGTATGGAGAGCTGACTACAAACCTCTTTTTTAATTAAAGGCAAAAAAAAGTAAGATAGCCACCCCGACGCCATATTTACTCACGATTGACGTTGTTGATGCGAGTGCAACTTCTCTAAACTATTTTATTTTCTTTTGCATTTGTTTTGTCTTGCTTGGTTGTCTGTCTGTTTTCCTTAAACAGTAGGTAGGTACCTACCTAAACCTATGTGGGTATACGATGCAAGCAAAGCTACGTGCATGAGCTATTTTGAGTGACATGTAAGTTTGAGAGATGCTGTGTCTTTGTTTACCTTTAGTCGTTCGCATCAAAAAATAGAATATAGATACTTGAAAGTAAGTTATGAGCACATCTAAAACAATATAATATAATACATACCTGCCCAATGTAAGCAATCGATTTGTTGGAATGCTGTCTAGGGCGCGATATTGATAATGATTACCTTAGAAGGAGCAAAATACAAAGGGCAAAGTAAAAAAAAGTAAGCAAGTTTGCAAGATAAGAAGTACCCAAAACTAATGAATGTTGATAAAGTGAAAGTAATCTGTTAGAATTGTGGCAAGTGGTTGTCCCTGGTCTCTACCTACCTTTCTAGGATTCAGGCGTAAGTTTATGTATGCATTAGCAGAACACTTGATAGATACTATTAGAATTCTGTTAAAAATAGGTACTTAATTGATTTATTCCGACTTTTTACGCAATTTTATTATAATATGTAACATACGCTTACCATGTTTCCCACGTACCACGTCCAAGTAAGTACACAAATTAGGATGGTCAATGGTCAGCAGTTTTTGTGCCAGTCCAAGAATCGTAATGGAACTGGGCGTTAGGGGCAGTCCATTGGTGCCGCAAGTTTCGCCTGGATGATTCTTAGCGAAAAACGTACATGCGGAAAATCTCCCAAAGTTCTCACACATGTTTTGGGTGTTTATTTTTCCGCTCAAGCAATTGATTACCCGCTAGGTTCGCCGTAACAAAATAATTCAGCAACAGCAAAAAACAATTTTGAAAACATACACCATCACAGATTAAGAAGAGAAACAGTGTCTGTCATTCACTGTCAGATTGTCACAGCACAGAACACCTCTTCTGAGCTATGTCCGTGAACCATAAACAGAAACTTGGTGCAACCAGATGCTAATCTAAAGTCGCCAAAATATTGAAAACTTTATAATAAAATATTATATTATTAATTATTATATTAACGGAGACGTTACATAAATAGCTTTTATTTGACAGTGGCTCTGTAGCACGGGCTACACTTTTAACGAAATATGTGGCTACATCATAATCATAGCTGACTATTATCCCGAAAATACAAAAAACATTTTAATGCAGCACATAGCGGTTTTTTTTTTTTTTTTTTTAGAGCTCCATACTATTATATTGAAACATACTCCTATGGTTATGGATAACTCTCACAAATTTCCCATTAGGTTCTCTTCAGAGCTCAAAAAGTGTATTAAAGAAAAACATAAACTAAGTACCATAGAAAATATAAGAAATATAATAATCCACGAGATTATGATACTTTTGTACTACTGAGGACTACATCGAAACTTTTTTTCAAATTTCTTTCTTGCTATACAAATTTTATAAAATCCTCAGAAGCCCTTGATGGAAATATTAAAGCTTTCTGGAGTTTTGTTAATAGAAAAAAAAGTAGCAAGGTTATTCCGCTGACCATTTCTCTGAATGGTGTCACAGCCAGTAATAATCATGGTATTTGTGACTTATTTTCTAAGTATTTTAGCTCAGTCTTTGAGGACAATACGCTACTTGAGCCAAGTTTTTCGTATGTTTATTTCACTGGGTACCTACACGAATCCGCGACTTCCCGGCGGTCTTTATTGACGTGTTTTTGCATTCTCGAATAATGCAATAATATTATATTTTGCATGTAAACTCGATGAAATCATGGTTGCGTGGTTGTTATTTCTCTATGCTCACATATCACTAACAAATTTTAGGACTATAGGTAAAGATCGTTTCAACAAACAAGTCCCACGGTAAAATCCTTAGGGCCATAACAATAAAAGCCAAAATTCATTAACTCATCTTCCGTGGCACGAACTCTAGAGTTCGTTTCACGAAAGAAGTCCCATGAGTTAATGAATTTTGGCTTTTATTGTTATATTATTAAGGATCTTTCCATGGGACTTGTTTGGTGAAACGATCTTTACGTACGTTGAACGTCAAACTTTGTTTACAAACCTTTAGGACTTCAAACCATAGACAAAAATGGCTGACCGCATTTTTGGCTGTTTAGCAAAGCAACGTTTCAAAATAATGTTTTTGTTGCTTTTAGGTCCTAAAAAAATATACTAAAATATTTTTTGGTCTAATGGAAGAGATAATTAGCAGTTAAGACTTCTTGAAAAAAGAGTCAAGTAGCGGATTGTGAATATCCTGATCTCACCTTTAATAAGTTTAGATATAACTGTACTTTATGAGGTAATTATTAGAGAATCAATAGTCTTAGAAAAATTGCGAAAACTAGATATGATCAAAGGGGCTGGTCCTGATGGAATACCTGCAATTTTTTTTAGAAACAGTGCTGATGATGCTGTCTTCCACTGTCAATAATTTTCAACAGATCCATTAAACAAGGTGAGTTTCCCTCCTTCTGGATGACTGCACACGTCGTTCCTGTACATAAATCTGGCTCTAAAACTGAATGTGAAAACTACAGGCCGATAAGTATTCTTTCGTGTGTCGCTAAACTTTTTGAATCCATTTATGATAGTAGGTATTTACCATCATGTTAAACCTTAAATAACTAGTAATCAACATGGCTTTGTTAATAGTAAATCAACTGTTAGCAACATATTAGAATATAAAGAGTACTTATGTTTTCACAAACGTGGACAGGTCGACACAATATTATACGGATTTTAAAAAGGCATTTGATAAAGTAACCATTTCTTAGTATGCCACAAGGTTTCCGACTATTAGTCTTTTCAGATGGATCCAGTCATACCTTAATAATAGAATTCAATTAGTAGCTGTTAAGGGGTTTCTTTCCGAATCTGTCACTATCACGTCTGCAAAGGTAGTATGAGGACGCGAGTCGCGCGCGACAACGTCAAAAGTCGTCAGAATTTGACAGATAATGTACTGGAAAGTCGCGATTTTTGATGTTGTCGCGCGCGACTCGCGTCCTCATACTACCTTTGCTGGAGTGCCTCAACCCTCTCACCTGGGTCCCCTTCTTTTTTTTATCTTTATTAATGGTCTTGTTGACGAATTGTCCAGTCCATCAATACTTTATGGTGATGATTTTAAGATATTTACTCAAATTAAATGTGCAGCTGACTGTGCGCTTCTTCAGCAGGATCTAAATGTTGTCTTAGATTGGTGTGAACGTAACAAAATGTTTCTAAACGCCCCTAAATGTCATGTAATTTCTTTTACCAACAAAAGATCAATGATTTTGTACAATTAAAATTTGACTTGTATCACATTGCAGCGCAAGATATTAGTAAGACATCTAGGTATCATATTCAACAGCAAACTTTCTTTTCGTGAAAATTATAACCATAATAGTTGGCTCAGCACGTCATGCGTCAGTTAAGTTGGCTTTATTATTAGAACAACTAGAGGATTCCGAAGTCCCAGAAGTTTGATTAGGTACCTTGTTTAACTGCCTTGTCAGAAGCAAGCTTGAATATTGTTCTGTCATTTGGTCACAACGCCATAAAAATCACACAGAACATAATATTTAACGTGTTCAAAGAAATTTTTTAAAAAACTTACTTTAGTTAGAGATTCAATTTTAATTCCAGGCTGTCGTATGAAACAAGGCTTGCATTTTTTAAAAGTGTACCACTGTAATCACGTCACTCAATGCACGATGTTTATTAATACTCTGCACAAGTTTCTTCATTCACATACATATTGATTCACCTTCTTTACTGTCATGCCTCAATATCAACTTAACTACAACTCTCGTCGAGCCGTCAAAACCTTTGTTTTGCCTATCTTCAATAATAATATTTCTTATTTTAATCCTTTATTAAGAATGTGTCGTGCATAATGATAGTCTCTTGGTTAAATATCCTGCGTTGGACATATTTAATAACAAAGCTCTACTTTTCAAAAAGGATGTCAAGAAAATAATAATTAGAAACTCTGTTTCGTTAGAATTAGGTACTTCACTTTAATTTTGATTTCTTCACTGTTACCTTTAAGAGTAAATTTGCAATGTTATATGGAGAATGTTACATGCATAATAACAAGTAGGTTTTTAAACTAATAAAAACATGTAATAACTATTTTAATGTTAAACTCTTATACTTACTGTATAATTTTAATGAAAGCTATCATGCTGTTTAAACTGCATTTGGGTTCCAGCCTAGTTCTAAACTGATTTGTTAATAGTTTTAATGCCTCTTTGGTTTTTACCTGTAAGTTTAGATTTAATAAATTAATAAATAAATACATTATATCCCAGCCATAATAAAAATATTGCAGGGTATTGCAAAGTCTAGCCGTAAATGCTGGCTGATGCTTGCTACCAGCAAAGGTAGTATGAGGACGCGAGTCGCGCGCGACAACGTCAAAAGTCGCGACTTTCCAGTACATTATCTGTCAAATTCTGACGACTTTTGACGTTGTCGCGCAGGACTCGCGTCCTCATACTACCTTTGCAGCAACATGCAACACCCTTGTAGCTTTTCGTAAAAAGATGGTCCGTCTAGGAGCCCCATGAGAGGTACCTGCGTAGTCTGTGCTTTTTTTTGACGTCTAAAAAATAAATATGGCGGTGATGGCTAGAGTTTCTAGATATCTTAGTCGGGTGATTTCATGATTTGAGTCTGAATTTATCCATTAATATACCCGAATTTGATTAACAATTTTCATGAATTCACTGATAAAATATCTACGTAAGTTGAGTAACTTTATTACCGTAGAGTAGCGAAGGTACAATACCACATTATTCTCAAGACTACTTTCTTTTGCTTGCTCCAAGGTCTTTACGATGGCATGTGTGGAAGACAACATGCGTCCAGCGCATGCTGACTCGGAACGCGAAGAGGGTGAGATCGTGGACGACTTGGATGAACTATCGGACATATCATCGGAGGAAGAATACTTGTTGCGTCAGCGACTGCAGGTTTTAGAAAACTACAATAATGTCCTCGAGAGAAAGGAGGCCAAGCGAACTTCTTTTTGCTTAGGTAAAGTCATTGCGTTGTTGTAGATTGTAATCGCTACTTTATTCCTTGGAATGCTGTTGAGTTTTGAATGTTCATCATCAAGGACCGGAATTCTTCATAGCTAATTTCAAACTGTCCTAAGGAATGACCAAATTGTTTTATCGACTATCGATAAATAAATGTCACTTAGATGAGTAATTAACATGTCGCACCTCCAGAACTAAAGTGACCTAACTCAAAATTTGCAACATTTGGGAAATTAAGAAAATGTATTCGGCGCTCTGAGCGAGTTGCTCAACAAAAAACAGACCGAAATATTCTTTCATCTCTCTCTGACCAAATAAAGTCGGTTTTTTGATATAGGCATGAAAGAGTATACCTTTTTGAGTCATTCTGAGTACTTAACTCATTTTATCCAAATTTTGAGTTAGGTCACTTTAGTTCTGGAGGTGCGATGTCATCAGTAGATGTAGAGTGATCATTTTCCACTCATATATGAATCTTCAATAAATTAAAAGGCTAAGTTTTCGAATCTCTGCCGTCGAGTTGAAGCTTCAAATTAATACTGCATAAAGATGTTTATATAACGAATATAATCCCTCAGTCTTTTCCGTCGATACCCAGTAGTTTCGGAGTTATGATTTTTTGAAAAGTAACAAAACTTACGAACTTTACGCCATTTTTGTTTCGGAAACCTCACGTTGCATTGCTTTCACCTCACGTTGCATTGCGTTTCGGTACAAGTATTAGCAAACTTACATTTACCTAAATTACGCTAGAATACACGATAGTTTATTACAAAAAAATATTTTGAGGGTGAAAATACTCAATACTCAATACTCAAATGCTTTATTGCAACCATAAGTTTGTTAGATCTCATATAACAGGTATTTGTATCATTATGGACCCTGTCGGGCACAGCAAAAGCCTTATAACTAAAAAATCTTACAACTAAAGTGGTATCAACTATCTACAAACTGTTTTATCTCAGCAAAAAAAAAAAATATATATAAAGGACATAATAATTTAGATACAATATTGTAAAGTTGAATAATTGAAAACAAAATTGAACGAAATATTGGTGTTTAATGGAACGGGGGGTCGGCGATGTAAAGAATACGTGACAACAGAAATATAGGTGCGACTCGGAGCGTTAGGTTCTCTATGTAAGATCGAAAACAGACTCGACTTTGATGCGTACATATTATTATTCATTCCCTAGGTAGATCTTTTGACATTCGGCGTTTTAAACGTATACCTACTATGATACGTAGTAGATTAACAAAGGTTTTATTTTCGCCAACATAACCTCAAAATTTGTTTTTATTTTTTCTCAAAAACTACTGGTTATCGACGCCCCCCCTTCACAAGGGGGCATCTACCCATCCCCCCCTTCACCCCCACCCTCCTCCCAAACCCTTCCTAAACGGCTGATATTGGAAATTCCTTCCATAGCTTGCACTTACAAGCATTATATAAATTAAAAACTTGAGCTTTACATAAATTAAGGTAATGTGCTTTAATAAATATGGTAAATGTTTAGGTTTTTCAATAAAACAATTAGTAAACTTTCACTTCCGGTTTCTAGTATTTTTTGACAAACTGTACATACTCTTTTGAGAAGGTTGTGTAACTGGCAATTAAGTGCACAAATATTATAATATTAAATCGAGATAGAAGGTGTTACTCATTGTTTTTGAGCATTTTTCTGACGCATGAGTTTTTCTCGCTAGGTGACTTTCAACGCAATGTTTCTTTAGCTGCTTTAAATGAAGATCACATTTAGAACAAAATATCGTGGATGAATCTTCTTTGTAACTAATAGAATAATCTTTCGTTATCCATTTGTTAATGGTTTTTCTTTTAGGATTAACCATTTTATTAACACTGCACGGAAATTACGACAATCAAGCGACTTAAATGACATACATTATTATTATGTGACGTGGGCACGATGTATTTTAATATGGAGATGCAGGTTGCTTATCAAAGAGGTCAAATGTTACAAAATAAAATTGTATAAGACGATAAATAAAATAAATAAACTCACGCCCGTTATCCCCGAAGGGGTAGGCAGAGGCACCAGTCTCTAGAACTGGACCCACGTTTTGCCGAGTTTATTAGGTCCCAAACGTGACAAGTGGCAAGCCTGTCGCCGTTATCCGGGCACAATTTATCAGCGAATGGCGTTGCTGTTGCTGTGTAAGACGATATGCGATAATATTCCATAACATTGATAAGTGGAATTGTCGATAAAACAATTTTGTCATACCCTATGACAGTTTGATTTTTGCTATGAAGAATTCCGGTCCTTGTTCATCGTCATCAAGACCACTGCCTCCAACTCCTGGGTATATACGCCTTTACCCAAAATTTAATGAATGACCTTAGGGGTATTCACACATATTTAAATCTATTTTCAGCACTTGATAAGTACTATTTAGTCAAGTTTTTATTTTGCACTGTCATGATGTCTCTGTTTGCTATGGATATTTTAAATATAACTGAGTTTCCACCAGCAATAAGGTTAAACTGACATTTCTGCTTTATTATCAAATGCCTGAAACCCTTTTATTGCACATAGTTACAAGTAAGGTTTTCTTTTTGACAAGACCTATGCAATGCAGTTAATCTATATTACCTATCAACTGGAGCGATGGCAGCCGAATGGTAGAACACCGGCTTCTCATTTGGGAGGCTGTGGAATTGAATCTCAGCATGCATGACTTTGTTTTCTAAGTTATGTCATTTGTGAAGTTATGATAGCAAATACCACTACCTAACTGTAAAGCAAAAGATTGTGAAGAAACCATAGTGTTTGAGGTATTCAAATACTTACATCAGCGCTTGAATTTGCTAATCTGTGGTGGCCATGTGTAGTAATTCAGCCCATAACGTCACTCTGAGAAAATCATAAGTAGAAAAAGTACACCATTTCATACAAAACTTTTTTTTTAAATGGTTTAATGGCCAATAATACTGCCAATGTCAGGGTTGCATAAAGTAACAGCTAAGGGAATGGTCAGTTATTTCATCATACAGTACATTACTTACAACTACAGCTATTATGTCTATTGACTGATATGTCTTCAGAAAACACTTTTTTCCACTTATTGTATCTATTCATATTTCAGTCTCTAATCACACGATTTGACTGTACCTACATCAGTCTAGCTAGTTAAACTTTGTATGAACTAGCCATTACAACATTTTTCATCATTGTCTTATGATTGATTTACTTAACTGATTACACCTGTAACTTGCCCTAACCACCTCAGTGGGCAGGTTGTTCAGGGTTAGCATTTCATGTGTTTTTAACACTGTATAAAACATAAAAAGCGAAACAGTTGTTCAGCCTTTTCACTCTGAAATAACAAAAATAATCTGCAGTTAGTTGAATCATGTGCATAAAGATTGATAAAATACATATTTTTGATTAAATTTAAGGAATCTGCCCAGTTGGAAGTAAAATAATTAGTTCACAGAGCTACTTTACTAACTTCTTAAATAGTGGTCTTCGGCTAATCCAAACACACGATCAATTTCTGAAGACAATCAAAACCATGTATCATACATAATTATAGCTTTTTAATTTGACCCTACAGTATTTTGTAGTGTAGTTTCAATTCTATTTGTACCTGTTTGTAAAACCACTTATTTTAGGAAACACCAAAAAGGTTGCTGATACACTTGACTTATCTGATGTGTCAGTCACTAACTTTGATGAGACTATTTTATCCCCTGGAGATGGTAAAGTTTCAAAGTCCAAATCTATACATCACAAGCATAGACGGAGAAAAGATGCAGAATCAAACCTGAAATACAAAGAACACAAAAAAAAGCCCCACAAGACAAAGAAGAGGATAGAACCGTTAAAAGTTATTAGCGAAACAAGTGATGAAGAAGATTATGAATACAGGAATAAAAGGAGAAAACTGGCTAATGCTGTTTTGGTCAATAAAGTCAAAGCAGACACTTCTTTACGGAGTAGACTTACAAAAATGATAGCGAACTCTGAATCCTACATAAGCTTAGACCGTAGAACAGAACCAGCATATGAACAATCAGTTAATAGTAAAGACGTATCTCCTGAAAATGGGTTAGAATCAGTTCTAAATGATAATAAAACTCCTCAAGAAATAGGTACAGAGAGCTTAAAAGAAAAAGCTGAATTAATTAACATAAGTACAGATGACGATGATATTGAAATTGTTAGCACTACTGAGGCTAATATTAATGGCAACATTGAACGAGTTGCTGGGATAGAAGAAAGCAATAAAGAAATCAAATCTGAAGAAGTATCTGATGAAGACCTAGAAATACTAAGGCAACACGCATTGAAATCTAAAGCATCCAAGAATCAAGAGCCCGAGCACAAGTCTATAGAAGAAACAGAGTCTAATGCTTTGATGTCTGAAGAAGATCATGATGATGATGCTGAGCTACGACTCATTTGCCTCCGATCAGCCTTCTTAAAGAAAGCAATAGAACACAAACAAAAACAGAAATTGGAGAAAAAACTGTCCCAGTCAACTAGTTTGTATGATGAAATTATAGGTGATGACATAGGTTTATCGGATGTGGACAACAACACAGATATTGAGTCTATGGATATGGATATGGGGTCAGAAAATGAAAATAAAGATATTAATGCAAATGCAAATTTTAATGATGTCTTAAGTAGTAAAACAATATACGAAAACCACATTCCCAAGGAAACTGTTGTACCTAAAAAAGATTCAGCAATCAGTGAGGATAAAAACATTCCTAAAGATAACATTGTCCATAAAGAAGAAGAGATAGATGAAGATGAAGACTTATTGCGTGCCAAATTGTTGACTTCCCTTAGTAAAAATTTACCTTTACTTGTTGAAACAAGCAGTCCTGGTAGTCCAAAAGTTGTTAAACCAAATGATAAGGATTCTCCTAGTCCAAAAGAACCAGAAAAGGTTGTGGAGGAAAAGAAGTTTATTATTAACACTGGTGGCTCAGACTCTGAAGTAGAACATGAGGCAACTAGGAATCTTACTAAGATGCACATGAAGCTCTCGGAACAAATCGATTTCCAGCAAAAACTGGACATGTTCCTGAAATCAGCCCGTTCAGAAGTTGAGAAGACACAGCTACCTTGTGTTGTTCAACAACCATCTATACTCCCTTTACCAAAGACACCGCAAAAGTTTGTACCTAAGGTGAGACAACAACAAACCATTTTTTTATGCTAGCATAAAAAAATATGTTGATATGTTTCTACAAGCAAGAAGCATTGTTTTGTTTCAGGTTGTGAACCACTTGCCAAAATCAGAACAAATTGAGTACAAGAATCTGGTTAAAAGAATGGCGGAGTTAGAAAAAATTAAGCAGGCTAGGCAGGTCCCATTGCCTACTGTTAACCAGTTAAAACCAGCATTAAATATCAAAGACACACTGAAACCGAGAAATGTCTCAATTGATAAGACTAATCTACAACAGATAAATAATCTGGATGAACAAATTGCTTTATCAAGGTAAAGTAGCTATTAAAATAATGTTTACAATTAAAAAAACGCTTATTATTAATTTTTGTTTCAAGTGATTTTTTTTATGATCGAAAGGAAGGATACTGTAAAAAAGTTCTTATTGCATCCCAGGAAAAAGATTGCTGAGGAGTCTGCTAAAGTACTCCAATTGAGAGAGCAAGAAAGTAAACTGTCCCAGAAGTACAAAATAGTCGCGACTGAACTAAGGAATTTGACTACCGCTGTAAGTCTAAACAAAAGACAACAAAAATCCGCCCAAATGAGATTGAGTAAAATGCGCGGACAGCACCAGTTGCTTCTGAAAAGGTATTGTACAAAACATAATTATAGTTCATTGTAACTTTATTTTTCACCAAAATCAATTATGGTTTGCTCTGAATCCTGTTGTGGGAAAACAGAATTTATGCTGTAAAAATATGCTTATGTACAAATACTTGAATAAGTTCAATAACGTGTGGGTGTTACTATTTTCTTGGTCTAATATTATTTCAGATTGACTATTTACTCTAAGACTTCGGCCAATAACATGCGTCAGCAAGGAAATCAAACTCTTCCGATAACAAAGTTACAAAAAGAGAATTCACCACTAGAAAAAGACTTCAAATCGGTGAAAGTGAGTGTCGTGAATGATTTCAAAGAGAGAAAGTCATTGCATAATACCGAGCCAATGTTGTCAGTACAAATAGATGTTTCAAATAATCGAAAAATAGTAACATTGGAAGATGAAGAACTTAATAGAATATGTGAAGATATTGAAAGGAGTGTACCAAGGGACAAACCACATGCAGACGATTATAAGTCGCCACTCGATGCTTTATCTTCTGCAGGGTAAGACTTGCTTAATATTTACTTTCATCTAATATCTTACATTTAATGCTGCTTCACCTATTTTGTACCAAACTAAATTGATAGATAAATACCTAATCATTTTATTCTCTCTTACGTACATGATAGTCTTAAGTATTTCTTGATATATAAGGTTTTTTCATTTCATTTAAACCAAAATTTGTAGATTTCCTAGTTAGGCACTTACGTATGTAATCATTTCTATTGTACGTATCACATTTTCAAACATTCAAGGTATAAAAATAACCATGAACGAAAATATGCATGTAGTAGTTATCACATTTCAAGACATAGAAAATGCCACCACGGTGTGGATCAGAGGGTGCGTACACGCATCGCAGACTCGTCGCGCGATGTAAGTATGTTAGCACCATTACATCCACACCCATGACCGTCGATGGCTTCACTAATATTGGTTATTTTCAGCTGGAACGAAGATCCCAACGGCGTCCTCTGCCCCTTCGAAGTGGGTGGGAACTGCAAGGATGCTAACTGCAAATACCTCCATCCTAAAGTCCTCCCCACTCAATGACATTTCATACACACTATTGTACAACCTTGCCATACCTACAGATACTCATTCACACAATTTACCCTGCCTTCCTATTCCTCCTCAGCAAGTTCATGGATCCATCAGTGTTGTGTAATGTATACTTAACTATGTACCTATATTAATATTAATATTAATTAGTTTTTGCGAAATATTCCATGCAATTAAGCAGGTATCTCACATTTTCGTAAATATTTATGTTTGACGATTTTATCTTTTTCTTTTCTATAGTTTCAAACGAGTAAGAAAATATTGTTTGCACTCTTTTTACGCTACGGATTGTTTCTTATCTTAAAATCGTTCCAGGTTGAACGTCATCGGGCAACAACCATCAACACGTCTTGTGGTAAGTTATGAGTAACTTGTGCATACCTGTGATTTTGTAGTGTTTTTAATCCGCCGAGACTGATAAAATACTGAACTATACACCTTAGTACGTAAAAAAGCTGTTGCATACGAAAGGGAAATACTTCTTAAGGTTTGTTTATTTAAATTTAATTGGTATTACATATACCTATATCGATAAGTTCCTGTACCATAACTATAGTTTAAAAATTATCAATAAACAAAAGTAATGATAAAATTGTAACTTTGGGTTTCATTTGGTCTTTAGGGGTTGTAACGAATGAAATACCGAAAGATCTTACAAACAAGACATTTTATTTAGACATTGTAAAGAAAACACAAAGTAAAATACATTTCCCTCACACAGAAATACACTTACAGATAAAAATACGTATATTTGGAATAAAATTTGATAAGTAATGTTTATAAACTCTTTAGTACCTACGTAGGTATTTTTATCTCAGAAGATCTGCTGAATGCAGTGACTAGATGCTTT
Source organism: Yponomeuta plumbellus (assembly GCA_947310845.1). NCBI lineage: Eukaryota > Metazoa > Arthropoda > Insecta > Lepidoptera > Yponomeutidae > Yponomeuta > Yponomeuta plumbellus. The sequence continues at coordinate 7,640,294 of OX371192.1, read as the reverse complement.
GGGGCAGATTAACTGTGGGCACATACCTTTTCTATGTACACGAATAAGAGGTAAAGGCTAAATTGGTTTCATAAAAATTAGAAGACTGTACAAAATTCGATTAAATTCATAAGATTTGTTTGGTGTTTCAAAGCTCAATATATTATTTACTAAACATTTTCATAATTTACTGAAAAGGCAATAAGTAACCATAAAATTGTGGACAATATAACTTTAATTCCTTAGAAAAATAGGTTAATCTCAAGTATGCGGCTCTGGTTAATATACAATCTTAGTAGCTACATATTTAGTGGAATATCAATATATTTTTTAGAAAAGATATAGGTACATTCAAGATATTGGTAGAGGTCATATAAAATAGGTACAGCTTGGCAAAAAATAGTAGTTGGTATTGAAAGAGTACTGTTTTATTTTGACTTTGTTTTGTCTATTAATTAAACTGCTAAAAAGCCAAAAAACCTTTAAACTTTTTTTATTCTTTTAAAATGTTTGTACCCACCTAAATAAAAAAGTTAATTCGTATTTTCGGTTAACAAAAATCATTTCCAGTTTAAGCAAGTTTTTGCCAAGCTCTATCAATATTGCGGATTTTTCGCAACGATCCAGATACGTTCACATCAAATACTTTTCAGGAACTATCGCCCACAGTTACTTTTAACTCTCATAAGGGTAACTTTTGATAAAGATACATTATGAAGGCAGACGGTAGATAAAGGGCAGATATTCATAGATATTCACACAGCAATATAGCAGATTTATACTTACTCAAGGTTAATAAGATAGAAGTTATAAAAAAATCACGTATTATGCACATTCACACACCTAATTTAAATTTCATTATTATGTTTTATAAAAGTTCACATATTATCACTACAGTTACAGAAACTACGTCTGCCTGCATAAAACGTATAAATGTAGGTACCGTGTAACTTTTAAATATTATGGAGCGGTCCCATCCAACATCAGCCATCTTGCAAAATGGTGACTTGAACACACACCGCTGGAAGAGATAGTGCAATGCTCGACAGAGTTTAAAATTGGGTGAGTGAAAAAAATTATTATCCTTGCAGTTTCTGAGAGGTCTTCACATCTAGGTACAACATGATAGTTGTTAAATGAGGAAGCGATCTTACTTTTCTAATTTAAAGGGGTTTCCCAGTGTCCCACGACGAGTTGGGAGACAAGATCTTGCTGCTACAAGTATTCGATTAAGACCGGTGAGACGGCAAAATTTTCAGTTTTTTTTTAATTACTCTTACAGTCTATTTACTGAAGCGAACGAATAAAGGTAAACAAAGACACAGCATCTCTCAAACTTACATGTCACTCAAAATAGATCATGCATGCAACTTTGCTTGCATCGTATACCCACATTGGTTCAGAAAGGTACTGTTTAAGGAAAACAGACAGACAACCAAACAAGACAAGACAAACACAAAAGAAAATAAAATAGCTTAGAGAAGTTGCACTCGCATCAACAACGTCAATCGTGAGTAAATATGGCATCAGGGTGGCTATTTTTCTTTTTTTGCCTTATATTAAAAAAGAGGTTCGTAGTCAGCTCTCCATACTTCTTCGTACACTTCGCGTAGCGCATTAGCATAAAAAATCGATTATAATCGGCATTTAACCAAAAGTCCGTCATCATTGCTAGTTGAATATATTTGGCAGCAGTAGGATCGCTTTTATTTGAGGACCAATGAAATTTTAGGTATTTTTTGGAGCATAGATCTCTTAAGCAAATGGTATTTTCATGATAAAATAAAATATTTAGTTAAATAAACTGCGAGTGAGGGATAAATCAGGTAATAACAGTGTTATTGTGTTTATTGCTTAATGGTATTTATTAGGCATATGGTTTTGCTAAATATTATGCAGTGTTATAAATGTGGCATATTGAAAAACCAAATTCTTGACATGTTGACACTTACTCGTTCGCTTCAATAAATACAGTGTAGTTAAGGCGATTGACTACCAACTAGCTTAGGTGTCAACCTCTATTGTGCACCCCCAAAATAAAATAACAAATACTTACTATTATTTTACTGCAATATTCAATTACTTTAAATCATCATCATCATCATCATCATCATGATGATGATGACAATATTCAATAACTTTAAATAGGTAACTTAAAAATTTAGTTTCCTGTGATGCACAGACATATCCATAACATGTGATATGTCTGGAGTGCTATCGAACAAAATTCCGAAATATTTAGGCAGATGAGATGCCCCAGTGGCTAAGCTGCGCGAGACCGCGAGTGAGTTGTCACCCCTTGGTGCTTGGCACCCGGGGCGGACCGCCCCCACCGCCCCCCCTTTACTCCGCCAATGACTACCAAGACACGTGGGCAAATGGCTAGATTAGGACCGGATCAAGTAATTATGTTAGGTGGCAGTTATTATTTTTTATACTCTACACACTTTAGTCCCTGGTTTTTGAGACTCCAAGCATCTGTCGAGCATGCCTTTAGGGTGAGCGATCTATCTGAGCGTGTGCCACATAGCGACGGCTTTGCGGGTCTCTTGCGCCATCTGCGCCCAGTGGCGACCCTCCGCGGCCGGCTCGGCTGCGCCCACGCAGCACCAGCCCACCACCAGACCGCTCCCGCCGCCCGTCACCACGCACACCTGGGAACGGTTGTTACACTTTATTGACAATAAAAAAATTACATCACCATCGACGTTGAAAAGTGTATTGTGCACCTACCCTCTTTTGTCAAACAAAAATATTATGTAACAACGAATAATGCTGAACTGTTAAGTAAATAAAAAAAAACCCACGCCCGTTATCCCCGAGGGGGTAGACAGACGCACCAATCACTAGAACTGGGCCCACGTTTTGCAGAGTTTATTAGGAATGTTAATAAATCTTATTTTACTTTACTTTATCAACATCGACCCATTATGTGCCCACCGAGGTGCACGGGTCTCTTCCCTGAGGAAGGTATAGCCTCGTTATAGGTAGGCCACGGGGGGGGGCAAGTCCGGATTGATGGAGACTTGAAGAGAAGTGGCTGGTCTTACTGTCAGAAGTTTTCAAGTCGCCCTAATAGCTGCTACACTGCCGCCGGCATGTTTAGGCCCCCGGCACTTGCCGCTGGTGCCGCAGAGCATCATTGGCATGCCGGCGGCTCGGCTTGTGCGGCATGCCGCCGGCATAGTGTGTAGGAGCCATAAGACTTGGCTTAACGACTGCCATCTATCGACGGCATCTATCTATCATCTAAAAAAATACAATAGGTATATCTACTTAACTTCAATAACAATGTGATGAAAATTATGTGTTAAGGCGACTTATTTCTAAAGAAATTTCTCCCAGCCAGCCTAAAAATTTTGGAATGAAAATAAAAATAGGGGTAGGGCAGATAAAGTGGAAGCACAACTCATTCTATCTTTATTCTAATAAAATAACATTCTCGTGTCACAGTGTTAGTGCGCATAGGTACTTCTCCGAAACGGCCTGACCGATTTTGATGAAATTTTATATACCTGTGGTTAGATTGTTACTAGCTATGTACTATTTTTTTATACCATCTGGCAAAACAATGTTTGCTATTTAGGTCCGCTCCGGACTCGTGGTCCCCCCAAGATGTTCCCCTGGGGGACAACGAGGAATTTGCATTTAGGTACTCGTAGTCCTCCTTGATTCACACTTAACCGTGAGATGCAATGTGGTATGTGTATGGTACGGTAACTTAAGTTGATCGCACATTTGTCAGCACCGCACGCGCGGCACGCGCCGCATTTTAGAATTCGTTGTATGCAATGATATGAAATCTCGCATATTTATCCGCACCGTACGCGTCGCATTTCGTAAAATACGGTAAGCATCTGAGTGCTTATACTGAGTTTTTTCATTCACTCTCGATAGTGAGAGCGTTTGCGATTTGCATAGGAGTGACAAAGAGACAACTAGATGGCGCGCTTTGTCACTCCTATGCAAATCGCAAACGCTCTCGCTATCGAAAGTGAATGACAAAACTCAGTATACGCCTTCCGAACTCCGAAGGAAGCATTCTGATGACGTCATATAATGCGGCGCGTACGGCGCGTGCGGCGCGTGCTGCCACTCAGTGTTGCCTCATTCGGATCCGAAGAGCTGAATATGCTCCATATAAGGTCCTTTTTTTATTAATGTTGTGAATCCAGAGTCTTTTTTTTCTTGGAGTTTCATTTTTTTCTTCTTCTGCCAATAAGCAGGATTTCTTCCATAGCACAATGTCACCGCACCGTTTCACACCAGAGGCAAGAAAAAACTGCAAAAATTGTTGGCAACACACAGAAATGCGGCGCGTTCGGCGCGTACGTTGCTGACAAATATGCGACCCAATTTTTAAAATGCGGCGCGTGTGGCGCGTGCGGTGCTGACAAATGTGCGATCAACTTTATAGTAATATTTAGTCTAAGAGACCCCTCACACTAACCGCCCTTCGAGCGTCGTCGTCGTGCCAGCGTCCGCAAGCGTCGCGTAACGTTGACGCCGCGGCGACGCGACGCCAGCGCATGCCGTCTACCGCACGTGGATTACGCAGCGCAGGCGTCGCGTTACGGCGGCGCCAGCGCAACGTTTCTTTTTTGGCAAATTTTCGTAACTAACTACATTGAAAAATACTTTTTGTAGTTGAAGTAAAGCGAGCCGCTATCACATGGTTTTATTATTCTGATGTGTGTTTTCAGTCAATGGCTCCAAAATAATTAGGAAAATTTTCCAAAAAAAAAACGTTGCGCTTGCACCGTGCTAGCACGCCGCCTGCACTGCGTAAACCCGCGTTCAGTAGACGGCCAGCGCCGACGTCGCGTCGACGTTGCGTCGACGCTGTGCGGACGCTGGCACGACGACGACGCTCGAAAGACGCTAGTGTGGGGGTCTCTTACACTAAATATTACTAAATAGGTTACCGTACCATACACATACCACCTTGCATCTCACGGTCAAGTGTGAGTCAAAGGGACTACGGGAAAATGCAAATTCCTCGTTGTCCCCCCAGGGGAACATCTTGGGGGGACCACGAGTCCGGAGCGGCTAGATCGGCTAGTTTAGTATAAAAAAACGGTCACTGTGATGCCCGGCTGCCACGAGACGAAAGATCTGCGTATTCGGGATTAGTTTGCCATGTACAATTATAGTTAGGTACGCCTAGGTGATGATGATGATGATGATGATGTCCTCCTCGTCGTAGAGGTTCTTGACAGACAGACGGACGGACAACGAAATGATCCTATAAGGGTTTGGTTTTTTTCCTTTTGATGTATGAAACCCTAAAAAGATAGGTACAGTTGGCTGTAAACAAGAAGATCTCAAGTGTTAGGTGGCTAAGAAGTCGCCTACCTCAATGGAAGCCTCTTGAAGGTTAGCTGAAGGCAGGCTGAAGGAGAGGGCCTCGTTCCAAACCGGGCTGGCGATGTCCTTGCGGTTGCTTTTCTTCTTCTTGACGCGTTTTCCGTTCACCAACAGGTACACTTTCACGTATACGTCTGGAAGTCGAGTCGGGGCGTTAGAGAAGGTGGGCACAAGGGGGTATTAAGCCCAAACTGCCTCTCTAAGAGACGGCTGTCTCTGCAGTGATGATGCAGCCTATATACGTCCAACTGTAGGGACCAGGCCTTCTCTCAGAGAGAGAGTCGTCGCCTTAATGGTGAAGAGAGCTATGCCACATTTTTGACCGAATTGAGTTATGAACACCACCTTATCCTGCGTTAAATGGAGGTATTGGTAAAGACATCTGATTGATACCTCAACTAATTTGTAGAAGTTTGTTTTTCATTCAGATGTGAAGGGAGTTAGCTAAATGATTTTTTCCAGGCACTTATTTTTTTAAATTGGCTCTATCTCGGAACTACACAAGTGTGGCATAGCTCTCTTCACCAATAAGGCGACGGAGTATGAGTATTTGAACACCATAGACACGCAGGTTTCTTCACGATGTTTTTCTTCACAATTAGCGAGTGGTATTGCTACTATAATTTCACAAATGTTCGTAAATTATGTCCTCTGCAGTGGGTTAACTAGCTATGTCCTACTCGTCCCACCGTCAATATATAAGCCCAGATAGCAATTTAAACTTGTTTCAAGCTTGCAGTAAATTTGAAATATCAAATTTGAAAACTTGCATAAAGTTTGACGAGGCAAATGACAAACTTGCGGCAAGTTTCTATCAAACTTATATCAAATGTCTAGTTTCCGCCAATCAAACTTGTATAATGTTTGCCAATGCAAACTTGTCAATTCTTTGTCATTACAAATTACTTACAAGTACCTGGGTGACCGAGCTTTGCTTGGTACTTTTTTTGCAATATAAAATATGTAATATAAAAATAAAATAATCATTTTTCAACAAAAAAAAACAATTTGGAAAAAAAAAACATCATGGACTCGAACCGGGTCTCTCGAAATCGGCCCGAAACGGGTCGCCCGTTTTCCCGTCAGACCTATCCCGGCCTTGCAAGTAGACGCGAAATTTACCTCTGTATGTTATTATTACAAATTTCAAATGCCTTAAAACAAGCCCGGATTTCATCATCATCATCATCATCATCATCATCATGGTTCATCCAAGGGTTCATCTGTCCTTTGTAATTTGATGGTTGAACGAAAACATGTCACGCTGTCGTGACAACTTTATAGTAGTATTGGATCAAACTTGACAGATCATGCTTATCCTATCAAGATTGCAACAGTATTGAAAGAAACTTGTCTTAACATTTTTGCGATCACAAGCTTAGAGCTAATTTGAAATAAATTTGTCACGTCAAGTTTGGCGTGACAACTAAATATCAAATAAAAAACAAACTTGCAGCAAATTTAAATGCTATCTGGGAGTAGCTATAGGTAGATAGGTAGTTATAGTGCAGTCGACAGCAGGTCAATCGTAATTTTTTTGTTGCAACGTCACTAGTTAGTAAAGTAACTGGAGAACGCGTGTAAAAGTTGATGTGCTGTCGACTGTAGAACCTGAAACATGAATACCGCTTCTACGGCATCGATAAATTAAATCAGGAACTATAAATTAAACGCCTCAACCACCGAAAATACTTTATGTACCTACCTACTACCTAATAACAAAACTAGGGCTAGGACTCTCCACCAATCCGGACTCTCCACCAATCCGGACTTGGCCCCCGTGGTAGAGTATGGCCTATACCTACCTTCCTCAGGGAAGAGACCCGTGCCCCTCGGTGGGGACATGATGGGTTGATGATGATAGGTAGGTACCTAACTATACATATTTAAGCAGCCTAGCTAGGTAGGTACATGGTTACTTGGTTAGGCATCTAAAAAGAAATCCCTGAAACACATGCCGTAATGGTAGCTAATTATCAACTTAACGGTTTACCTACAAATATTTTGACGACCTCTGTGGCGTAGCGGTTAGCGCGTCTGCTTACCATGCGAGTGGTCCCGAGTTCAATCCCCGGCTGGAGAGAAAAAAAAGTTCCAGGTCTTGGATGTTTACATGCTTGTGACATTGCTGTTTCTGGTTGCCACGACAGTGGGTATCCTAGTGTGGGGCCAGAAGCAATGTATGTGCCTGTATGTAAATGTAATTATTTAAGTATTTGTTTATTTTTTGTACATTATTCTTCAGTTTACCATTAGGATGTCAATCTTGACCTAAGAAAGACCTCATTAAATTTTGCAAACGTGTCCGCCGTCACCTAAAGACTAACTTCTGTGGCTAACCTTATGGTTTAAGCTTTCCGGATTTCGGGTTGCGCAGGTTTGTTTACCATTGAATTCAGTCCAGATTGGTAGAGTTCATACTAACCAGACCTACCCCTAAAATCCCTCTTCCATCCCCAACCCGCTTTAGAACAATGTTTTCGACCATTTGCCACCTCTGACCACTCCTACGAGAATTTCTCGAGATAATGCCGTAATCGTTTTCTCCGCTTCTATATTTTGCTGCTTTAAAAAAGACAGCCAAGTTAACCTGTAGGTACCGGCATACCTATATTCAGTTACGATACCGGCGGTTCCGCAAGAAAAATGTAAAGGGTGCCAGGTGGTCGAATGTACATAGATAGATAACACTTTATTTCTCAACCAGGATACAGAATGTAGGTATCTGCAAGACCAGCAGAAACAACTCACCCAAGGCATCCTTCCCTTCCTGCGGTGGCAGCAAATTTCTCGCTTTCAGTACCACCACAGTCAGCCGTTCAGCGGAGGGCAGGTAGGACAGAGACAGCAACAGCTCTTGCAGCTCCTCAGGCGGCCGTTTCTCTCGTGACAGTTCGGCCCAAACTTCGGCTCCGCCCGCCACTTCCACCTTCGAAATTGGCACCTTAGCCGAGCCCATCACTTCGTTGCGTGAGAATCTGAGGAGAGAATTGAATAAAACCGTGGCATGTGGGAAGAAGTTAATGAGTCACTTAGGTACCTACACTTATACCTTTAAGTCCTTAACAATATACATAACATTAGGTACTTATAAAATCGGCCTGAGTTGGACTGATACGACGCAAAAGCCTTCCCATGCATGCCACCCCAAATCCAGTAGGTAGGTACCTAGTTTCGATTGCGAAAGGCACTTAAATGTAGGTAACTAACTACCTACTGACCTAAAAGCGCCTATTAGCTACCTACTTATGGCCACTCAATCTGCCAGCCTCATCTGCTGCAGCGCCTGGTGTGGAAATGGTAGACGCTAAATGAGAAGGGACTAAGTGCAGACACACGTAGCGTCCGAAAGCCAAAAACGCCGTCTCGTCCAGGGTGTCGGCTTTAATACACATAGAATATTTGCTGTAAGTAGTACCTACCTACCTACTTATCTATTTATTAATTAGGTAGGTATCCCATTAGGTTACCTCTTCTAAGTAGGTAGATAGTTACATAGATACGACGCAAATCATTGTAACATGCTCGTGATTTTTTATTCTCCTTAGTCCTGACCTTGAAAATGAAAATTAAAAACCGTTCTTATTTTCAAGGCCAGAAGTAAGTAACTAGGTAGATAAGGAGGTTGCGTTCTTAGGTAGGTATGTATGTACTACACCCTATTTACTGAAGCGAACGAGTAAGTGTCAACATGTCAAAAATTTGGGTTTGAAAAACCCACACATGCCACATTTATAACACTGCATAATATTTAGCAAAGTTATACAAAACGATATGGCTAATAAATGCCAATAAGCAATAAACACAATAACACTGTTATTACCTGATTTATCCTTCACTCGCAGTTTACTTAACCAAATATTTTATTTTATCATGAAAATACCATTTGCTTAAGAGATCTATGCCCCAAAAAATACCTAAAATTTGAGTGGTCCTCAAATAAAAGCGATCCTACTGCTGCCAAATATGTTCGCAACTAGCAAAGATGTAGGACTTTTGTTTAAAGGCCGATTATTTTATGCTAATGCGCTACGCGAAGTGTACGAAGAAGTATGGAGAGCTGACTACGAACCTCTTTTTTAATTAAAGGCAAAAAAAAGTATTATAGCGACCCCGACGCCATATTATTAACTCACGATTGACGTTGTTGATGCGAGTGCAACTTCTCTAAACTATTTTATTTTCTTTAGTGTTTGTCTTGTCTTGTTTAGTTGTCTGTCTGTTTTCCTTAAACAGTATCTACCTAAACCTATGTAAGTATACGATGCAAGCATAGCTGCGTGCATGAGCTATTTTGAGTGACATGTAAGTTTGAGAGATGCTGTGTCTTTGTTTACCTTTATTCGTTCGCTTCAGTAAATAGACTGTAAGAGTAATAAAAAAAAACTGAAAATTTTGCCGTCTCACCGGTCATAATCGAACACTTGCAGCAGCAAGATCTTGTCTCCCAACTCGTCGTGGGACACTGGGAACTTGAAATGCTGATCGAAGAAAGGGTTAGCCTCGTTCCTGTGGACTGGGGTCTGACGGACCCGGGTGTCGACCTCTGGTAGTAGGGTCACACGTACATACGGGTCGTTGAAACCACCCGCTTCGTAGCCCGCGAGGTCATGAGCTGAAATGAGAGATTGTTTAGAAACTTACAGCACAGAGAAGTTTGTTGTGAATACTGGGAATAAACCTCTTTTGACGAGAAGACGTTTAGTGGGAAAGCTTGCAAAACTTTTCCTTTCGTTACTCAAAATTGTAGAATTTCTTTTTTTATGAAAAAAAAAAAATTCGTTTTTAGAAAAGTTTAGTTTTTTCTACGAAAATAATACACTGTCGTGTCGTTGCCTTGCCCGCTCTGCTCTTGGCACGCTACTCGAATTCTTTTTTAAATTCTCGACGAAAGAGAATTGAGCATTTTTATAAAATAAGGTTTTATACTGGCTGAAGCGTCACGAAAACAACCAACAAAAAAAATCACAGTTCAGCCAGCATTGTTCTTCACTAATGAGTGATTCAGCCGAAAACTTTATTTAAAGGAGTGAAATAATCATAATTATTATGTATGTATGTTATTGAAATATTTAAAACAAGTTTTGTACTGGCTGAAATGTCACAAAAAAAAAAATTGAACGCCTTTAGACCAATTTTAAGAAAAAAATATACTTTTCTTTTTCTGACCTCCAGGCATATTTCACACTATACGGCCAGCACTGTCCACCAAAAAGTTTGTACAATTACAAACCTTCAATCAAATGAACTTCCAAATCCGATCTGTCGAAATCGTATTTCAGGCGCAAATGTAGTCGTCCTAGCGAGGGGCCCGTGCCTTCCAACTCGATGACCAGGGGTGCTTCTCTCTTGGTGTACAGGTCCGGCTGGAGGGCCCCAAGGGCGCTGATGGCGGCACTGGCCCCGGGGCTAAGAGGCCCACTGCTGCTTTCCACCAGAGAGTTGCTTCGGTCTATCCGTCTGAAAGTGAAATAAAGGGTTTTTGATGATTCCTATTAATAAATAAGTACCTGGGTGACCGAGCTTTGCTCGGTACTTTTTTTGTATTATAAAATATGTAATATAAAATTAAAATAATCCTTTTTCAACAAAAAAAGAACTTGGAAAAAAAGCATCATGAGTCGAACCGGTCTCTTGGAATCGGCCCGAAACGGGTCGCCCGTTTCCCCGTCAGCAGAACTATCCCGATCTTGCAAGTAGACGCGAAATTTACCTCTGTATGTTATTATAGCAAATTTCTGCCTACAAAATTTCGTGAAAATCGTTGGAGCCGTTTCCGAGATTCTGATTATATATAAATATATATACAAGAATTGCTCGTTTAAAGAGATGATTAGATAGATAGATAAATTACAAAGTATTGATCAAATCTTATACACGACTAGCTTTCGCCCGCGACTCCGTCCGCGTGGACCTTAGTTTAAAAAATTGCAACCCCGTTCACTCTCTTTAGGGTTAAATTTAGAAAAACGGCGAAACACGTGTTCAATCAATTGTGTTGCAGAGTATTTATTTCAAGTTTCAAGAAAATCGAACAACATTTTTTATACCTCCCATAAAAATTTTGGCAACCCTTTTCGCACCCTTAGGGGTTGAATTTCGAAAAATCCGTTCTTATTCCTTGCCTACATTATATGCAGACCCTCTGTGCAAAATTTCATCTTCCTAGGTCCAACGGCTTGGGCTGGGCGTTGATGAGTGAATGAATCAGTCAGTCAGGACTTTGAATTTTATATATATAGATTAGGAACTAATTATATTACATAGATAATTTCTTGTATTGTGGTTAAATAAATACATTCATTATACCTTCGTCATTATCTAAGTTTCTGTCAGCATCTATCGCAACATTGCAGGATGAAATACAGCCACCCGGGCCTAGAGATAGAGCAATGAATATTCATTTCTCATAGTCAGTGCAATCAATAAGGCGTGCCTGTAGAGGTGTGTCTATGCACATACATAATACACGTTCGGCAGAGGTAGGTGCGTGCGTAGTAGGTATTGCGGTTCAATTTCATAGCATTTACTATACAGGGTGTAAATAAGGACCGTTGCACAAGGCATGTTTTCTAAAATGCGTAATACGGTTACAGTTCGTCATTGACAAGAAAAAAAAGGTTTATCTGAATTTTTAAATTTTTTCTGCTGTTTAGTAGTTACAGGACCAAAACCTCTATAATTTTACGGATAAAAAAATTATAAGCCTTTAAGTTAAAAACGCTTACTGAATTATTTATGTTACAACCTTGTTTTTTGTGATTTTCAAAATAGTTGAAATAGGTCCCATCGTAAGGACCAGCCGGGGGTATGAGCTGACCACTGCATCGAGGGTCACAACAAGATAAAACGTCGCGTAATCTCACTCTTAAGAGTCACAATGAACCAAGGTGGCGTTACTACGAGAATATCTACAGCTATCGGACCCGATATCATGCTGCAGAGGCTGAACCCGAACCTTTCAAACCTCCACTCAGACGGCTACTTTCCCCCACATATGAATATTTTATCAATGCCGCTACATACGTACAGTTGATAACACATCAAGCATTACATTTCAGTTGCAAAGTCACCCGTAAGGTAGCTGAGTAGAGAGCACGCATTAAAGACTGATGTGCTCTCGACTGTACACCCAATAAAGAAACTTATTACCTAATTCTGTAGCCCAGTAACACACGTGAATAATTAAAGTGATAGGCTAGGCTTGCATAGTAGGTATATTAACCACCAGTTTCTCGTTTATTACTGACCGCCGGTTTCTTGAACGCTAACAGTTTGTTAATCTATTGTTAACAGCTGTCAGTTTTCAAAAGTGCATACAAAAAAACAACTGACAGCTCTGTTAACAGTCTGCTACAGACATTAACAGAGATTAATAGACTGTGGTGGATTAATAGACGGGGGTGAGAGTTTCACTCGGTATATACAGACAGACTGATAGTAAAGTGTTTATTTAGTAAGAATTTCAATTCAGAAAATGGTTGCATAGAATTTATGTACTTATCTAGTATGGTAAACAGCATAGGTACAATTAAATTCACAAGGTTAGCAATTTGTTGTACTATTTCATCTTTACTGGTAGTTATGTAAATTACTTCGTCGACAAAACTTTCATTTTGTACTCAAGTTTCAATCTAGGTACCTATATTTTCACGTAGTTATGATGTCACCGTATCTAAATCTTGTTGGTGATAAAATAAAATAAGGAAAATAATATTTTATTCAATCCTTTCTTGCTCTGTATACTCATAGCGCTAACCTTCTCTCTTGCGTAAAGTAATTACTTACCCACATATTTCAATATTATAGAGAGAAATCCCTACTTATACTCAAGTAGATTACATTCGTCGGCCCTCGGCATCCTTGAAAAATCCGTTCAGTAAACACTAGATGAGAGTAAAACAGGGTCGGCATGGAGGCTCGAAAGAAGGGGCTGGCAAATAAGCCGCGATAGTAACAGCCTCGTAAATTGAGTTTGCTAAACATGGTAGAACTTGGCCACTACACATGAGATCAAAAAATTTGATTCAGGTTGTCAAGTTGCTGTCTGGTACTCGGTTTGAATTCGAAGATTTTGCTCTACTTACTTCAAAAATGATAAAACCCCGTCCACGACATGGGTTCTATCTTTTAGGGGAAAAAAAATTCTTTCTTTGTGTAGTTTGAAGACGTGAACAGAGTCTATTTTTGGTGTTCTAAAGTGAAGCATACAACCTTATTCGTACCTTACGTCCTTAAGGATAGTAATCCTTCTAGCTGGTCAGACAGATGCAGAGCAACTGGAAAACATAGTCATTGAAATAGTGATAAATGCTCTGGAAAAATAGCCGAGCATTTGAGCATACGAAATGAGCATTGCCCGTAGAGACAATGATTTTCTGACCGCTTCTCAGCCCAACGGAGTAGTAATATGAGTAGTAACCTTGGCGGCATGAGCATCAGCGAGAGGCTTCGCCGGTGAAGGTGGTATACAGCTTCTAAAGTGAGACCAAATACCTCATATTATTCTTCTAGCTAGACAGACATGGACCGTGTTCGAACAATATATCTACTTGTTAATAACAGAGATGACTCCAGTGAGAAAATACTTTCTCTTGCAACTGCGCATCATGAAAATGTGCATGGAAATGAGTTAGCTTCAGCTCCGTTCATGTCCGTAGAGACACTACGAAACAACACCATGCTTTTTTGGACCAGCGAAGTTGTAGGCAATACCTTGGCGGCACGAGAAGCGGCGAGAGGCATCGCGGTGGGCCGTGCCGGGGTCTGGGCGAGGCGTTGTCGGCCAGCGAGGCGAGCGAGCCGTGCGCGAGGGACGCCGGCCGCACGTCGACCAAGACCTCCCTCAGGGGCGAAGGTGGAGACGGTGGTATAGATACAGCTTCTAAAGTAAGACCAACTACCTCATACTACCCTTCTATCTAGACAGACATGGATCGCGCTTGAGCAATGGGAAAACACTTTCTTTTGCAACTGCGCACCATGAAAATATGCATGGTAATCAGTAAGCTTGATGTCGGTAGAGAAACTAGACCAGCGGAGTCGTAGCCAATATCTTGGTGGCATGAGCAGCGGTGAGAGGCATCGCGGCGGGCCGTGCCGGGGGCTTGGCGGGGCGTTGTCGGCCAGCGACGCGAGCGAGCCATGCGCTAGAGACGCTGCCCGCACGTCGACCAAGACCTCCCTCAGGGGCGGAGGTGGAGACGGTGGTATAGATACAGCTTCTAAAGTAAGACTGACTACCTCATACTACCCTTCTAGCTAGACCGTCATGGATCGCGCTTGAACAAAGGGAATACACTTTCAGCAGTAGCAGTAAGCTGTCCGTAGAGAAACTGAACCAGCGGAGTCGTAGCCAATACCTTGGCGGCATGAGCAGCGGCGAGAGGCATCGCGGCGGGCCGTGCCGGGGGCTGGGCGGGGCGTTGTCGGCCAGCGAGGCGAGCGAGCCGTGCGCGAGGGACGCCGCCCGCACGTCGAGCGAGGCGGCCCGCAGGGGCGAAGGCGAGCGGGGCGCCGTGATGCCGCCTGCCTCGAGGGTTCGCCCGTCCGGGGCGAATGTCCGGATTGCGGGCGACGATCCGCGGTGACTCTGCAAGGAAATCGTACCGTCATCGGTTGGGCCATTGGTGTAGCTAGGGCTGAGGTATTTAAACCCCTCAGAAACTAGGATTTCTTCAATATGTTTTCCTTCACTGTTAGCGAGTGGTATTGCTACTACAAATGCATAAACGCCCGTAACCCACGACCTTCCGAATGCACACCACCAGTTACGCTTTTCTTCTTAAAAAGTATAGAACACTATATTGTACAGAAGGAAATTAATAGTTATTTCTTAACACAATACTTTTTAACACGATGTTTGTTCAGTGCTAAGTAATGACTAATGTGGTATTTATTTCGATCCTTAGAGTTTTTTCTAAAAAAAAATTGTGCATAAATTTGTCATCGAAAACCAATACCTTATTACCTTATTTAAGACTATTTATATTGTACGTAACTATATTTGTGTCGATAATTGCAAATTGATACAGTTTTCACACAACGGAAATTCATTACAAAATAATAGATAAATCACTGGGCTATCACTTGTCATTACAATGTAATGGGTTCCAATGTTCATTAACGGAATAACCGATCGACACGCGAGCATTCTTAACAATAGATCGAACATGTCGTGCGTGACAGGTTGAAATGCGAGAACTAAGTAACTAGCCCCCGGTTTCCCAGATGCTAATAGTCAGTTAATCTATTGTTAACAGCAGTCAGTTATTTTTTTAATACATTTTTGAAAACTAGAGCTGGTAACAATAGATTAATTGACTGTTAGCGTTCGAGAAACTGGGTAAATGTGTACTATTTGGAGACATGGATTGTTTATTTTTTATTTTTAACTTATAGTATATTGGCACATAATTTATGGAATATCGTAATATAGTGTGTAGTATATGTATTGTTATATGTATTAGAAGTTCATGTATTATATTGATATTATACATCAATGTAATCTGTAAGTAAGTAATATATCTTTTCTATTTTACTTGGACTTCTCTAGCATTACCCCTTATTCTTTCCACATCACCCATGGTTAGCTGGAAGAAAATCCTTGTTGTATTAAGCTCGCCTTTGTGCAGATCTTTTCTTGTGCAATAAAGAATTTTCATTCATTCATTCATTGTTAAAATATAATCAAAATACTTATATGTCCCTAGCTCGATGACGTACAGCTTGTTCAGAAAGAATAAAAATTAAAGAGTACGGTTTTGCTCAGACTTTTTGTCTGTGTTTGTTAATAGCTTACAAGCATTATATAAATTAAAAACTTGAGCTAATACATAAAATAAGGTATTGTGCTTCAATAAGTAGAGTAAATGTTTTGACTTCTCAATAAAACAATTAATAAACTTTCACTTCCGGTTTCTAGTGTTTTTGGACAAACTGTAACATCGGCGCTTCTTTGATACGGTGTGCAAATTAAACAAACCAAATAAATTATCACAACTGTATCGTCAATGAAAGTGTAACGGAAAGGGGCGCGGTCATGTGAAGGGAGAAATGATGACTTATTTCAGGAACGTATCAAAAGCTTTCCTTTATTTAAAATTTACATACATACATAAGTTTACGCCTGTATCCCACAGGGGTAGGCAGAGACCCGAGACTGCCAACTGCCACGATCCTGACAAATCAATTTCGCTTCATCGACATTCATTAGTCATTGTATGCATGCTCGCCAGTTTCGGGTACTTTAATCTCGCCCTTTGCTAATTAATTCCCTATTTGGTCGAAGTATGTCCGCCTGGGTCGTCCCTTACCAGCCCTTCCACTCATATTCGCTCGATATATTTGCTTCGTCAGTCTTTCTTCCTTCATCCTCTCCGCATACATACCAATGCATCATTCCTCTCTCAATACTAGTCACTACTGCACTATTGCAAAACAAAGTTTTTTTTTAAAAGTAGTAATAATTATCCGTACATTTGAGTGGATTGTTAATCTTCTGTTAGCTGTCGTTTACTAACTTTGAACTCTTTGATTCCAATTTAGTTCTCCACTTTTCTTTTTACGTAGGTAGGTAGGTTGAACCTTCTAGTGGTGAAAAATTTTTAAAATCCTCAAACATGGAAGAAAACACTGCAAAATGAAATTTGTATTCAATTTTTCATACTTAAAAAATATTTTTGCTATTAATTTAAATTGAATTTGAGAGATTACAAACGTGCGAACCAAGTCATAAAAGTGCGAGCGAGAGTTCCGATATGCCTGATATGCCACCTATATATGTGAGAGAGAGGTCTGATACAAATGTTTATGACTCAATTCGCACGTTTGTAACGGCTCAAGTATAGTGTATGATATTGACAGTAACGTTTTTCATGCAGTTTTAGCTTTATCTACTGTGTTAGTAAGCTTCAGGCTTGCATAGTTAGAAAATTGGAAAAAATAAGAAAACATTTCCGCCACACAACTTACTTTCGATGTTTACATTTCAAGTTACGGCAGTACAAATTGTTGATTTCCTAAACAATTTCCCCCGACCAACCATTTGCAAAGCGCATACATAATGATGGTTCTACGAGTTTCAGACCTTTTCCTTTAGCTACCCCATTTTCGCGCGGTTAAAATATGCATCAGCGCCTTTGTGACTGCTCAAAAGACAGAAAGATAGAAAGAAAGGACGCAACTTTAACACTGTTTATTAAAGAAAGGACCTGGACCACTATTTGCCTCATTTGCCATGTGGTTTTTAGCAGTTTCTTTTATTTTGTTTCTATACTTTACCTTTGTAAATCTTTCTTAAATGAACCAACTAAGTTCTCAACTAACAAAATAATTAATTAATAACTCTCACGCCGCTTCTACTCTACGCTACATGTATTTACGGTAGGTAGTTTGGGTGCATTTCATGTTTGTGATGACATTGTCCAGTTATCGCAGCACAGGGTATTATAAGTCTTTTGAGATCTCGATCTATTGTGTTGTACCTTAATGCACTAATAAAATCGGGACCGAAAGCATCAGAGAGAGTCCGAGAGAAATCTTTCAATAAAGAATAACCTTAATTCCAAATTAGCTTACTTGATTTTAGTTAGTGCTTACGAGAGTTTTACGTAGAACGAGCTCAGTACTACTCTCAATGGAGAAAGAGCTGATTCCTCTCATACTCACCGTAGCTCTGGAAGTGCCACTGTCCAGGCTGCTCTGGGACGAAATGGACGGGGTCCGCGTGAGCCTGGCGTGCGGCAGCGAGGTGGCAGTTCGCGGCTCCGCGCTCGGGGGTTGCACCCGACACTGCTCCTTAGGTATCAGCATCTCCTGTCGGACAAACGTAAGTTTACTGTTATTACATATTGCGGAAACGTTCAAATGGAAATAACGGGTCTTCTCCCAAACAATCTAGACGAGACAACAAAGTCATTGTTGACGAAAGCCTTTCAGGAATCGGGAAAACATAGGTTTTAATTTATACAGGGTGTTGATTTGTACAGTTAAATCCGACTCAGGGGTGGTTATTTACATGATACTGAAGGTTACATGTGTATGTTTCTCCGAGAAATAAGTTGATATATATAAAATAGCTCGTAGCCTGGGCTGCCTGAGTGATCACTAAGGTAGCAACATACGGCGCATTCAGTCCATGGATGGGTCACTGTCTATGACTTACTAGTGGCATTATTCTGAGCGGTTCCGTGCTTCGCAAGGCACGTTAAGCAGTTGATGCCGGCTGTCGTCGATAGATGGCAGTCGTTAAGCCAAGTCAGAGGCCTTAGGGCGGATTGAAAACTTCTGACAGTAAGACCAGCCACTAGTCTTACAAGCCTCCACCAATCCGGACTTCGCCCCCGTGGTAGAGTATGGCCTATACCTTCCTCAGGGAAGCGACCCGTGCCCCTCGGTGGGGACATAATGGGTTGATGATGATATATAAACTGGGGGCCGCCGGTCTGTTTGCACAAACGAGCTCAGTCTGTGTGTTTTTCCTTGTTGGTAATGTCCTTACCTGGTTACTATACCACAGGGTATCCTAGTTTGGGACCAGGTCAAGTGATTGTATTGTGTGGAAGTTATTATTATTAAAAACGAAAGCAATTTGATTTAGGATTCAATAAGGAAGCAATAAATCAACTCGCTGCTATAAAGTGTGTATGTACAATTAGTTTTATGAAACGTTACAGTAGGTATCGAACGACACGCAACCCAATTAATATATACTGAAACAACTTTGTTTGCCATTGTTACAAAAGATATCAACTCACAAAATAAACTATCTTTTTACTAAGAATTTTTGTATGTACTTTTTCTTAACACTTTTTTGATCATTTCTTGACCACGTCAAGCAAGTTGACGTGGTTATGAAATGATCAAGGAACGACTAAAGAAACAGATATCAGGTTTTACATTATTTCAGTGACATATTGGAAAAACAATTAAAAAAAAAATAAACTCACGCCCATAATCCCCGAGGGGGTAGGCAGAGGCACCAATCACTAGAACTGAGCCCACGTTTTGCCGAGTTTATTAGGTCCCAAACGTGACAAGTGGCAAGCCTGTCGCCGTCATCCGGGTACAATTTATCAGCGAATGGTGTTGCTGTACAAAAAAATAAATGTACGTAACTAAAAGTTGGTACATGCGTGGTAAAACTGTACAAAAAATGTAGGTATATATGGAATTAATGTGGTTTGTCCACATACTACCTATTTGCTGAAAACATTATTCGGACTCTATAATCTCTATACAAAATTTAATTCAGACCCGTTCAACCGTTAATTCTGGCGTAATTGACTAACAAACATTTAACCATCCAACTTTCACATTTATGATCATAGATTCAGTGTTTAAACTAGTAAGTAATTAAGTAGTTAGTAAAATATCAGTTATGTTAGGTGAAAACACTTTGTTGATCAAATTCGTTCTAATATTTTCAATTTATCCTACTAGATACGCGTTTGACTAAGGGCTGAAAACACTATATTTAGTTTGTCTTTCCTTATTTTGATACTATTTGTTGACCGGGAACGACCATTGGTACGGAAGAGTAAAAGTTGTGTTGCGATATGTTAGATGAAATAATACAGTAGGTACAGTCAGTTAGCTTTTAGAATATACATACCAACCTCGGGCTCTAGACTAGGCTTCGGTTTTCGCCGAAAGCACACGAGTGTTACTACTTCCTGCTCTGTATAAGTGAAATTAATGTCATATTAGTTCCGATTCCGAAATTATGTGTCAGATTAGTTCCGATATTTCTATTACACGAATATATCAGATTCTATCCGACAGTAGCCGAGGTATATTCTAAAAGCTAACAGATTGTAAATCTGTAAAATTACAGAAACAATTACAGATGTCTAATTAGGTACAGTAAGTAAGTCGAGTTAGTATATAATGATAATAGGTATACGTGCGTGCCTACCGTGGATTGGCGATTTCAAGCGCTGAGGTATGTAAATACCTCAGACACCCGTGTTTCCTCACAATGTTTTCCTACACAGTTACCTGGCGATATTGCTACTACTACTTCACAAATTTACATAACTTATACTAAACAGTCACTGATATATGCTGGGATTCAAATTCACGACCTTCCGGCTGAGAATCCGGCATCTTACTACTCCGCTACAGCTCATTTTTCTATCATCATCATCAGCAACCCGTTATGTCCCCACCGAGGGGCACGGGTCTCTTCCCTGAGGAAGGTATAGGCCATACTCTACCACGGGGAGGCATTTTTCTGCACCGAACATTAAAAAGTGGAAAGCAAGTGTTTTCGAAAAATACTTTTATACATTGACAAATACATTGCCTCAAAAAAAATTACGCATCTGTGCGAGCAAACATGAATGAATGGGCCTCCGCCTCCAATCCCGATTTCGGTTCCGGTTCCGATTAAACCACCTGCGTAACATCCCTATCAGAGACTTAAGGCCGGTTTCTGAACTGAGAATTTCTCTTCTTCTTTTTTTATTCGATGCAAAAAAAATATGACGCGGTGTTACCGCTATAAAATAGATTAGGTAGTTTTTTTTTTACCGTGAATGGTAGACTCGTGTGACCAAAATCCTTATAACATCAAAGACATTCAAATTTAATTCCTCATAAGAGCAAAATCTAAAAAAACACCTACGTAGCACAAACCATTTTTACTTGGAAGTAAAATGGGTTAATTTGGTTTTTGCGTACTAGCAACATTCAGACATTGGCAGCCTTTGAATTGAGTATCCAGGCCAAAACCTTTAAAAAAAAAAGCCTTTGAATTGGAGATTATTGGCGGGAACTTCAACCTGGCGTGCAAAAACAAGAAAGTGAAAATTAAATAAAGACATGGCCCAAAGGACAAGTATCCAGGCCAAAACCTTCTTAAAAAAAAAAAGCTTTGGAATTGTATTGAGATGTCCTATTAGCAGATAATGAAGATTCTCATAAGAAGGAGTACCATAGAAGGAGCGTTAACAAATGAAAACGTGCCACATAGTCTGTTTCGTCAATCTAAATAGCCGCAAGCTACGTGTTAGAAAGAGAAAAATATAGTCGTGTCTTTGTTGCTTTTTTCGAGCGTACAACCCTTAAACGTCAGTTGGTTACCTTTGGTTACCATTACGCGACCAAATTAGAACGGCTCAGGAAATGACGGCATGCAATGTGCCGCCCAATGACATTGATTTGGCAGAGGGTGTTCTGTGTTTGGCAGTGTGTTTGACAAGAGGTTTGGGAGTGCGCCGTTTTCAAGAAGCTTGTGTATTTTATATTTACTAAAGCACCATTTGAAGTGAATTATAGTGGATTCTCATGGTATATAGTATAAGTAACCATCGGCATGGCGTGTGTTGTGTTAGAATGTATATCTCATTCTTCCCGAGAAGATAATGAAACAACATTCATCAGCTTCCACCGGTAAGTCTCAACTTTGTGTACCTAAAAGGGTATTTTCTCTAAGATTTCAACTATGGGCTACTAGAATTGCAAATTAGCTATTAGAGAATGGTGTTTTCATCATGATTATTGTGATATTTTCGATATAAATCATAATACAAGTTTGTTGTTTGTTGTAGGGGAATAGGGATGGGACTTTCCCACTTTCTCAGTGAAAAAAAGTATCGATAGTTCGTAGAGCATATTTAGTTATTTCTTGCGTTCGTATAGTTGTTTTAATTGTTAATTATCTATTGCAGGTTACCCGAAGACAGCACAAAATAACAAATTTCGATGACGCAGTATCACGTACAAAGTAGTCTTGGAAAAATTTACACCGCATTTGCAGCAAGCGACTGTTTCATAAACAATAGCAAGTGGCGTAGGTTGGAAACAAGTGCCGTACCTACTTTACGCTTTTCCTTAGCCCGCAGATCATTGGCAAGGTTATAATTATACATTATAATGATACTTAAAACAAAATAAAGTCTACATACTGCATAATTATGTCGACTGAGGTGCACGTTTTGCTGTATGTATGTACATCAGGAATTTCACATGAGACCCGACTGTCTCGTTGGTCTAGTGGTTACTCCACTTGGATAATAAAACAGGTTGTCAGTTCCAACCTGCAAGGCGCCGTATATCACTTGTAGAATTTTTCCCTGATTATTGCCTGACTGGGTGTTTTTTTCTATCCTGGACAACGTTTAGCAGTTAAAGGTCATAACTAGTTTAATACTATCATAGTCTGATTCTGGTGCAAGTGATTTTTATTATTTTTTATATGGAAGTTATCAACGTGAAGTACTTAAATAAAAACAATTTTCAGGTTGCGCCCTCCGCGGAAATGGACAACGTTCGTGAGCTGCAACCAAGCTGATTTCATTTGAATTTCATAAAATATTATAATATCTTTTACATTATGGCTGACACATTTTTGTGAAAAAAAAAACGTTAATAGGTACTTGTAAAACAGAAGTCAGGGATAAAAAACATATACATTATAGTAATACGTGTTGGTTTCTTCTCTATTGAGCTGCAGCCTGCCACTTTTTATGTGAAAAGCTTGAAACTACGTACTTTATTTGATGCCAAATAATCTTGTACCAATAAATCGTTTGGTTTTTAATTTTTATTTTATTCCATCGAACCTGGACTGATGATGTTATTACAACGGGTGCCTTGAGTAACTATGCTAGGTGGTAGGTATTTATTGGAAACAAATACGTAATCTATTAACACGACACAGGGTATCCTAGTGTGGGGCCAGAAGCAATCTATGTGCCTGTGTGTAAATGTTATGTTATGTTATTAAATAGGTTTTCCTATTTTGGTCTTGTTTTATTCATTATACTTTCTTACAGTGCCACCATCTCATCTGTTCAGTTGATAGCGGCGCTAGTGGAGAATTTAGTAGTAACATATGAGAAATTTACCTAGAAAAATGAGAATATTTTAACCCATCTTTCAATTTTAATGAACATATATCTATAAATCTTAGTAAATGAATAAATGAAACAAAAAATGGGGAACAGGATTTACAATTAATTACTTATTGTTAGTTACAATTTTACCCACCTGAACAGATAACTTGGTGGCGCTGTATATGGTGATTATTGATGATTTGCACACATTAAGAAAAAAGGTTCTATATTCGCCGTACATATACATTTTGCCATGTTACCACATAACTCGGTAAAATCTTTCTTCGATTCGCTATAGCCCTATTAGTCCCATTTATATTATTGAAAACCTGATGTAGAATTACTTACTGTTACATATGAATATTTATTGTAACTTATATGGTATGTACCACACTTAGCACATAATAACATAACCGTAAGGGGTTCCAGCTGGTTCACTAGCACCACCAAGGGAAAAATGATATTTTTTTAGAGATAAATACATTGATAATTAGATAGATAGATAATGGTGATAATAGTATTTATCATGGGCCCATGACTGTAATTTAAATTAATTGGAAAAATGGAATTTAGTCGTAGGTTTTTTTGGTACACAGCCATGGGTCCGAAAAATCACTATTAAATATGGTGATGGGATTGAAAAGATAATTTTTGCAAATTGTGTAAAAGAGCTATGATTTTTTTTATTATTTAATATTAATACTTAATTACCACCATTAATTTAAAAAAAAATACACAGATTATGTAGATCGGAATAAATAATATCGACATCTTTATGGTGTTTGTCCCAGCCCTATCGATTTTGGCTTTGTTCAGTAATCTGTGGCAACCGTGTACGATTGTAACATTTTTAGTGCATGAGTACAATCTCTTTCTGGCGCAGAGATTTATTGTAAGAGTAACATGGACAGCTATACAACTGTTACTTTTTATTTTATTCCTCCTTCTATGGTACTCCTTCTTCTGAGTGAAGATTAAAAAAAAATGTATTGAGATTTCAACGTGACAGTCTTATTTTTTTGCATTGAATTAAAAAACAGACTTTAAGTAACCACTTAACTGTAGCGCTGTCTCGTCAAATTTCTCAGAAAAGAACGTGACAGGAAGTTCTTAAGTATTTACTTCGTGAAATTCTCAATTCATAAGTCGGCCGTTTAGAAACCAAAAGTTAAAAAAAAAGCTAGCGACTTTATTCTTCTTCAAAGAAATGTTGAATGTCACGACGATTTACTCTGTTTACTATAATTAGGCCGCATTAAAATGGTGAAAAGCCCGATTTATTTTTCATAAAGGCTGGATGATTGATTAGGTTCAGATTCCTACGACCCTTTCAGGGCCCATTAAGGCGTCATCAAAGGGCTCGACATTTTTGATCGTGTCCCGATAATGTAGGTATTCTTAAAGGTCACGAACTCAATTAAAACGTTTCCGACGGCTAACTATTGGGCTACATTACTTTAGTACATACAAAGGGGTATAAAGTAGAGGTTTCTATAAGTTAAAAATTATTTTACAGCAGTAAGTATAAAGAAGCCTTAAGCTAAAACTTTCGTAAGCCCTAGACATTATTCATTTTATTCCGGATTCACTTACTTCACTTTTTGTCAGATAAGTCCGACCAGCCTAGGTATAATCCATTTATCAATACTTGGCACTTTTTTTTGGACTTTAAACGACACTGAATTAAAAACCTTTAGCGGTATAAAATTCGATACTGTTTGCAAAGGAGCCGGGGATCTCTGGGCCCAACTGTAATAAGCTGAAATATGGTTTAAGAAAAGCGTTATTTTTTTCTGTCACAAAATATAAAAAATCTGCTCAATTCACAATCTGGGAGACGAGAAATCTTAAAAACAAGTTTATTGGACTGATGAAATAGAGTTTCGATTATTATAGTAATCGAAACTCTATTTCATCAGTCCAATAAATTCCGATTACTGTGAATGATTTCAAGAATTATTATTGAACATAAAATCACTCTCATCGAATGATGGATTACTGTAAATGATTTCAAAGTGAACAAAATCTACGAAATAAATTATTATATTGTCAATAGTTTACAACGGTGGTGGCGTAGTGAGTTTGACCCTTGCTTCTCGATCATGAGGGTCTGGGTTCGAACCACGCATATACCAATGACTTTTAGTTACGTACATTTGTTTGTACAGCAGCACCATTCGCTGATAAATTGTGCCCGGATAACGGCGACAGGCTCGCCACTTGTCACGTTTGGGACCTAATAAACTCGGCAAAACGTGGGCCCAGTTCTAGTGATTAGTGCCTCTGCCCACCCCCTCGGGGATAACGGGCGTGAGTTTATTTATTTTATTTTTATTTAGTTTACAATAAAACAGAATATTATTAAATTTAAAATCGATTCTCGTAGATTCTCGTTAACAGATCGATTTATTACTTTTAATGTTTGTCAAATGTATTTAATCTGTGCTGAGAGAGACAGCTCCCGGATTTTCAATCTATGATCAGCAAAGGTAGCACGAGGACGCGAGTCGCGCGCGACAACGTCAAAAGTCGCGAGAATTTGACAGTTAATGTACTGGAAAGTCGCGACTTTTGACGTTGTCGCGCGCGACTCGCGTCCTCGTACTACCTTTGCATGATGGGTCACTATATTGCACGGACCGAGAATTTACGGCAAGAGAATGTACAACCCGGGAATTCGTGCCCAAATGACCATCTATAATAACTAAGGCTAGTGGGATTTTTCCGAGCAGTTCCGTGCTTCGCAAGGCAAGTTAAGCAGTTGGTGCCGGCTGCCGTTAATAGATGGAAGTCGTGAAGCCAAGTCAGAGGCCTTAGGGCAGCTTGAAAACTTCCGACAGTAAGACCAGCCACTAGTCTTACAAGGCTCCACCTATCCGGACTAGGCCCCCGTGGTGGAGTATGCCCTATAGGTATAGGACCGAGGGGCACGGGCTTTTCACTGAGAAAGGTTCCTCATGGAAAAGCCCCGTGCCCCTCAGTGGGTTTATAATGGGTTGATGTATCGCTCCTCTACATCTTAACTCTGATCATTTGGATTGACTTGTCTAGTGTAAGATCCAGCCAGATCAGGACGTCAATCTATTGCGACTCATAGCCTCGATAATGTCACGCAATAGATCAAGCGTGTAATGGCTGCGAAGTGAATGATTTACGCTTCATGGAAACGAGGCACCACTCTGTCGTGTCTATGGCTGTACACGGATTCTCGCCCGTACCAATTTTATACAGCCTGATATGATAACGCACGACCCGAGAACGTACGGACGGGAATCCGTATACATGTGCACGGATTCCGTGGCTGTACATTACCGGGGCGTACGTTCTCAGGATGTGCATTCGCGGTACGTACATTATTCGTCTACGTACCTATTCGTCTTGTATCGGTTATCGTTTGCGTATTTTAATTATATTCCTTGACCAGTGCTTTCGCTCTACGGACTTCTAGTATATTGTTTAACTTGTACGACTGTGGCATACCGACTTATCGATGTAATACACTGGGCCGACGAGTTTTAGAGGATTAAATGACACAAATCTTTGTCATCCCTGTCTTTTAATCTATTTGTGAGTTTCGTTACATTTTCCCACTCAATACAATACGAACTAGAATTAATGTAATAAATAACTGTGTATCATATGATCATAGTTATAAAATCAGCTGTTAAGTACCTATAGTTTATTGTCAATTTGTTGCATAGCCTCACTTTTACTAAATCTCTTTTAACTTTGCTCTCAGATTGCTAAAATCCGCAAAATTTTCAAAGATGGTTTGACAATATATAAACTGTTTATTGACACCACTCTCGTCTTTTTACATCTGGGCCCAAGAATGTATGGAAGCGTTTCCGTCTCCTTTAGTACTAGCTAGCACTAAACTGTTTCGAGTTTTCTACCGCTAAAGGTTTTTGATTTAGTGTCGTTTAAAGTCTGAAAAAATACCAAGTATAGATAAACGGATTATAGTACGACGATGCGAGACGCGCGCCCTAACGTTAAAAGTCGCGACTTTCCAGTACATTAACTGTCAAATTCTGACATTTTAGCGCCACAAAACGCGTGAATCGCGTCATCGTACTACCTCTGCTAGCTTTGTTTCGGACTCTTCCGACAAAAAGTCAAGTAAGTGTATCCGGAATAAAGTTAATAATATAAAGAAGACATTTTAAAATCGCAACCTTTGTGTTAAAAAAATCTTCTATAACCTCAGTATCAGCATCGTTTCACAAAATCACTGGACTCTCAAGTAACAAGTTTCAGTGAAATTAAACTACACATTTAAAGTTCACTTTCTCATATTAAAGTACAAAGCGGTAAGTGTACATTCCTCTAAAACACCCTAGCCAACGCGATAGTAATGGATGTGGAATAACTACTTCTAGTTTTACTCTATCTGTACCAAGATACGTCCTTCAAAACCTGCAATGGATATCACACATTTCGATTCATATTCAAACATAATCTCTCGCCTGTATACCGGTGGGGTAGGTAGATACCAAGCAGCCACCTGCCACGATCCTGACCAACGTCGCTTCATCAATGTTGTTCAACAACAATGTTCCATACACGCCTGCCTGTGATAACAGGCCTAGGATCCTTTATTCAGGCTTGTGTAATAGCCTTGTCTCAGGCTATCTAGCCACAAATTACAGCGTAAATATACAGAAAGTCCGCCTAACTGTTATACCTATTGGCGACAGACCTTTTTTATTGTTTAGTTTTCTTTTTTATAGATATTTTTTATTATTGTCTTTTTGTCGTTTTTAAATCTAGTTTGTATTCTTTCACTTTAGTGTCAAGACCTAATGTCGTAGTAAAGTGTGAAAAGTCGTCAGAAGCGCATCTGACGACTTTTCACACTTTACTTTTTTTGCGCTTGCACTTTGCGTTTTTTTCCTCTTTTTAAATCAACTTTTACCTTACTGACAACCTAGCGACAACCTAGAAGTATTGTTCTGTTCTGGTTTACCCTCATCAAAACCTTATCAAATCTCAGCCTCTTAGGAGTAATTACCGCTGGTCTAAGACGCCCATTAACTATTCAGGACGATTTCCCTCTGAGGAGAAGACAGACTTCCATTTTGGGAAAGGCGTTGTGTTGCTCTATTGTAATCAAATATGTCGTTTTACATAGGTGCATTACTTTTCACTTGCGTTAGTTTTCTGTTTTATATTTTGGTTTTTTCCGGTGTCAATAAAGATTATTCTTATCTTATTTAGATTTATGTAATCTGTAGATAGTTCGATCTGAGATTTCCGCATTTAGCTTCGTAGTTGGGCCATTATAAACAGCTCTGGTACGTTTCCTCATGATATTTTTATTCAATGTTAGAGTTTTGACTTCTAAAATGTGAGGCTAGCGTGTTATGGATTATGGACCTATGGATTTACAATGGATATAAAGAGAATAAAAAGTACTTACTTTGTAGGCCAAGACTCGGAGACGCTACAACCTCGCTCGTTATTTTGGTTCATGCAGTTGTAAAATACCCTCTATGAAGTAAATTATGTAACTTTTGTAGCTTTTAAAGGCAAGAAGCCTTTTATTCGAACTATAAATATTTTTTTTATCAAATAAAGGCATAACAAAGGAAACTGGAAGAATAATTTATCAGTAAGACATGCATTTATTACATTGAAATTAAATTCAGACTGAGATTCATAGTTTCATGAACATTGTAGATGGAATTCCAACAATGTAGATAGAATTATTTATATTTTAATAAAGACACTAGGTACTGAAAAAACAATAGCAAATTCTTCCAGATGATATTGTCAAAAAGTGGCCGAAGGAGAAATTGAGACGGACATTAAATGCCCACCAAATTTTGGAGCAAACATGACTGAGATCATCTAATTAAAGGTTCGATTATTTAGCATGAGGTTGCAGATAATATTAAAGTTGACTGCAATAGATCATCGTTATTGAGATGACGAGATCAGACAGATGTTTCATCCTAGAAGGCAAAAACAGATGAGCTAGCTTTCTGCAAAGAGGTATCTGAAGTGTTTCATAGCGCTTATGAGTCTACAAGATGTTGGTAATCTCCAGATTTACAACTATGTAATATTAAAAACTTTTGATGAAATAATTGAAAACAATAAATGAGGAGGTTACTTGATAGCTTCTCCTCCGCATAATCTATAAATTATGAAACTAACAACTTTGACGTTTATAAAATAACATTTTGTTTTTGTCATGAATAAAATATTTGGATTTGATCTCATGACCTGCAGGCTCAACAGACTAATAGCAACAGATAGGTGAAGATGGAAGGAAAAATTGTGATACAAACAGTCTACAAATTAATGCTACAAATAGAAAATAAAAACGTACACTGGGGCTCCCGTGAGACTTATCATCGCCAAAGCTGTCCGTCGAGTTGTGGCTCTGTCCTGAGCTGGCACTTGAAGTCCGCTCCCGGGCCGCCCTGGCCCAAGACTCCAGGCGTTTCTGGGCCGCCCACACCCCTGGTGGACCAAGACCACTCATCCTCACTGCACTGGTTGTCTCAAAGCCTATTTACTTGGAATCCGCTTAGGCGAAGTTGTTATCGTTGCTAGCTTTCGTAGGTTCCCGCATTTTGAAATGTTATCACTCAAGTCATGGTCACGCTGGATAGTTTCAGCACTTCTTAGCACTAGATAGAGTCCGTTATTAGTTCACTAGGTTCATTATTTAAGTTCTTAGGCCCCATGAGGTTTATTCGGTGTTGACGGATCTTTTAGACCTGCATTAGGTGAGTTTGGGCCGATTTATGAATTGAGAATTTCGTAACAACTAAACTGTAGTGCTGTCTCACCAAATTTCTTTAGCAAAGAGCGTGACAACACGTTACTTAAGTATTTACTTAGTGTACATTCTTAATTCAGAAATTGGCCCCCAGGGTTTTAAAAATTAAATACTCTCTTCGTATCTGGTACTCTTGTGTTATTATTCGATCTTAGTTACATATACCTACCTACTTTAAACAGTTGACAACTCATCATTTTCCAGATTTTGAAGCTTAGCTTCTTATTTCGAACGCCAACGTCTAGTTTCCTGAGTGCGTATACTGAGTTTTTTCATTCACACTCGATAGTGAGAGCGTTTGCGATTTGCATAGGAGTGACAAAGAGACAACTAGATGGCGCGCTTTGTCACTCCTATGCAAATCGCAAACGCTCTCGCTATCGAAAGTGAATGACAAAACTCAGTATACGCACTCTGTGTGCTTAGTGCGAGTTTTTTTAACTACTCGATCGCGTTAACGTAAACTCATATTCTATAGGAGTGACAAAGCGCGCCACCTAGTAGGCGCGCTTTGTCACTCCTATCAGGGCTGTTTCACTTTGCGTGGCGGTATCGAAAGCGTAAGTACATGCGGCCACCGCACCGGATGGGAATTGGTAGGGACTCACGAGCGAGCAGTGACGCGAGCGCGAGTATTGTTCGTAACCTACTTCACCGATCCGACTGATGTTTTAAAAATGGAGAAACATAAAAAGGCTTATTATGAAGGTTGGTAAAGGTTCCAAAACACGAGTTTATTAGAATTAGAATTAAAGGAATTTCTCATGTTAGAAATTGATGATCTGTTTCGTTATAAGTAGCATAATTGGTTAGAGAAATAAGTATAAATTATACTTAGTACAACCGATAGCCAGTAGTTCAGTCATTATAGATTTTATAGAACTGATTATTCACGGATAGGGTCAGTTTTTTGGATATAATGACTGGACTATAGGTATACCTAAATGTTTTATGAATTCCGTACCTGTTAAAGGATTTATTGACCATTTTGTTTCAGCATCAGGCTAAACGTGAACAGAATATCAGTAAAAAGATAACTTGGTCAATAATTCTTATTTTTTTTTAAACAAATAATTTTGCTTTCTTCGTTGTAACCATTGAACATAAAAATAAAAAATATATTTTGCTGGATCGACATTCTTGTTGAGATGAAAGACGCCATTGGCCTCCATTTTTAAAAGTTTCAAGTTTTTGTAGGTACGTACATGTTTTAAAAAAAATGTGACCTAAATATTTAATCACAAAAAAAAGTTTTTAAAATATGATTATCTATCCTATAGGTATCTCTGTGGGTCACCCGTTGGGCAATAGACATTGATACTATCTTCGTTTTGCAAATGAGAGCTAGTTTTATTTGTAGGTAAACTGTTTGGTACGATTCTTCAGGCGACTTCACGCAGCAGAAGCAGGCGACATGTTTCTAAGAAATACCTTCCGTAGCTAGCGACACGTCATAGAGCAGGACATTTCGCCCGACCGCAGATCAGTAGGTAATATCGCCCGAATGTCAATGTTCCCTGGGATAAGTACGGCCGCTATCGTCTTCACGTATTCCTAGTCATGACCACAGCGACGTACCTATCGTCTGCTGCTGCTGCTGCGTGCAGTCGGCTATAGAATCATTTTTGGAAACATATTCCAAGATAGCATTGTTCTGTTGCTAAAATATTATTATGAGCGTCGGAACAAAAACTGTTAAGGGCATTATTAGGGTTAACGCTGATCTTTTTTTTTCTTCTAATGATACCATTTGATTTGCATAAATGTGCCTATAACCAAATTACATCATTAGTAAAAAATGACACGTCTCGTAGGTAGGGATTTATAGGTTATAGGTATTTGTTCCGATGCATCAAGAAGATTTTTATGCAATAAAACACATTTATTTTATTTTATTTTTATTAATCTAAATCATATGTTAATAATATATGATCAAGAAATTCAGCAGGGGGGTATATATTTTCTTGGTACCTTGCCCAGCCCAAAAACCAAGTGACTGTCATAATATGAGCACTGCAACCTACTTTCCTTCGGCCCACCAAACAGTTACAGTAATACTGTCTTATTGCTGCTCTTCCATCCATATTATTTTCTATTAAAATATACACATAGTATACTTTGCGAGCAATGTGTCTGCTTTGGATTTTTCCTCACAGCAATGAGCAGTCGGTGTAAAATGAAATCCTTCTAATAGGTTGTTGGCTCTGTACCTGCACACTTACACCTGATGTGCTCCCCATAATATGAGCGTGCCTGCTTTATTTAGTATGTTCCACATGCCATTAATATTCATTCACTTAATTCTAATCTTGGAAATGACACATTGTCGACGTTTGTATTTATTGTCAAAAACTGCGCTGACGGTCTGTTAAAATTATGACAACACTCTTGCTGACATAGTCAGCAAGAGTGTTGCTCAAGTACATTCTCTCATTAATTATATCAAGAATCTGTACTGCATCTGGTCTGTCAACAACTCGCTGATGGAACCTGTTGATCAGTGCTGCAGCTATCCGAAAATCAGTCCAGGCATGCCTGGATGCTCTATTAAAAAACTCTCGCCGGAGGAGTCTGAAGGACTGTTTAAATATCCCATTCACGGCTTCAACCACCCATCGGCAGAATGTGACTGTTCTTGATTTGTTTGCAGCGAGTGTTGACATTTGACTTTCACCAGCTTGTACAGATTCAAGCATACGCATAGAATAGCCACACTCTCACAACAGCGGCACAGAGTCTCTGAAGCCCCTATCCAGTATAAAAACATCTCCTGATTGAAAATACTCTCGCAAAGGTTTCATTTCATCATTAAATTCATTTAACAACACAGTTGCATCTGATGTTGTGGCTGGATAGGGACCCAATACATCGACACTGTATCCATCAGTACATACATCCTGTCCTTAACTTCAATAAAGCTGCAAGTGCTAAAGAGCCGGTTCAAAGTGGCAGTTCTCCAGTTAATTGCCTGAATTTATTTTTATTTAGCCCAATCCAGTACTGCATAACCTCATCACACATTCCTTCAGGATTCGAAAAGTCCAATATAAATTGCCTTTCATTAACGAAAGTTGCAAAATCTTGCACATGTTCCGCAGTGAAACTGCGAATTGGATTCACCATTTCCGCTAAAAGCTGCCAATTATTATTTTCCAAATGGAATGTGCATATTCTGTAGTTTAGGGGCACATAAAAGCTGTGTTAAGCAAATAACATAATCCTTAGCCATTTTGGCACCATCAGTCTTTGTATAGAATCACATTCCAGGACGAAGCATCGAGCATGTGTATCTGGTGCTCTTGAATAATTTAGCAAGACTATTGTGCCTTCATTTATTGAATGTTGTCGTGCAGAAGAGTGGTGAGCAGCACGATCACTTTGTTGCCAGCAAGGGTGACAGATTAAATCTGACTGTTACAACTGAAAGGAAAAAATATATAGTTGTAACATTGAGCCATTTTTTTTTTATGTGTGATGAGTAAGCTCTTGACCTCAAACTCGCCTGATGGTAAGCGTAGTTGAGGTCGATGGTGGAGCGAGCTTACTCATTAGGTGCCTATTTACTCTCGTTTTGAAGGAGTCGAGGTTATATGTGGCTGGGAAAACTGACGCAGGCAAAGAGTTCCACACCTTAGCAGTGCGCATGATGAAGGATGATGAAAAGCGCTTGGTACGGCACTTAGGTATATCTACCATGTGTGGGTGGTATCCCTTCGAGCGTCTGGAAGTCCAGTTATAGAACGGTGATGGCGGGATAAGCTCAAAGAGCTCACTCGCACACTCCCCGTGGTACAGCCTGTAAAAGATGCATAGACTGACGACGCTGCGCCGGTGAGCAAGGCTATCAAGTTTGGCCTCCACCAGCTCCTTATCACCAATCAGTTTTTTGGCTCTGCGTTCAATCGAGTCGAGGGCTGCTAGCTGGTATTTGGCTGAGCCGTCCCAAAGGTGACTGCAATATTCCATACACGATCGGACTTGAGCTTTATATAGGGCAAGAAGCTGTCCTGGTGTAAAATATCGCTGCACCTTGTTCAGGATGCCTACCTTTTTGGCTGCAGTCTGAGCTTTGGACTCGATAGAAGCGCCGAAGTTGAGGTCAGCAGTCAATTCCATGCCAAGAAGCTCTAGGTGGTCTGTTACAGGGACAGGTGTACCACGGAAAGTAGGAGTCAGTTGGAACGGACTCCTTTTGGCGCTGAATAGACACGCTTGTGTTTTCGAGGCATTAAAACTGACCAGATTGTCGTCACCCCATTGGGAGACAAAACTTAAGGTCAAGTCTGTCCGCTCTATCATGGCCTCTCTAAGAAAGCGTATTTCTTCCCCTCAGGCTCGTGCACCGGACACAAACCATTACATATATTTGTTCTCCCATCTAGCCTAGCAAGAGAGTATACTGATTTGTATCACAATTATGGCACAGTTTGGAATCATTCCTTTGCAACACCCAAGCCATAGCTTGATGACAGGTAGTTAACATCATCCGGATCATTATCTATCTTTCTTGTAAAAAAATTAAACAATGTCTTGAAATTGTTGAGCAATAGTTGGTAAGCAGTACCTAGGTTCATCTGAACTTGCCATCAATATTACCCATGTTTGCTGTTGTGCATAGTTAAAATGTTAAATTCTTCAGAGTAATATCACCAGAAATACCAAAAATATTACGTTGGGATCTAACAAATTCAGCAAAATATCGGGCCAACTCAATGAGTTGGTGCATTTGCCTACACTTCTGGGATGAGAGGTTATGATTTTATTCATTGCAACAATTATGTATTGTTATTCACTTGTAAATTACTTACTTGTCGTGGCATTATCCATTCTGATATTGTATTTCTGATAAGCAATTCTCTTTCTGTGTCTGTGAGCAGCATGTGGAATCTTGTCCGATACAATGAGGTACCACAGTTGACACAAACACTACGGCGATGGCCAGTACTGCTTGAAGGTTCATTATGCACCACAAACTCTTGCCTTCTTGAGTGATTTAAGGCCAGAGTCCAACAAGTGTGACACACTGTACCGCTGTCTTAAAAAAAAACAACAAATATATAGTACAAAATAAATAAGTGTATTTGATTGGACTATAGTAAACAACAACTTTGTATCAAGGGCTTTGTATTTCGAAGTTAAATTCATTTGTGGATTTTTACTAATACTACTCGCTAATGTGTAGGAAAATATCCCGGAAACCCATATCATTTGGTTCTACACATATTTACATTGTCTTTCCTGTGAATTAAGCAGACTGTACTGTGACAATGGCATAGGTGCTGGGTACCTATGTACATATATTCTGTCTAAAACATAATGTCCCAAGCGGTGTATTGTACGAGTGGTCACTTCAATAACCTGAGGTAGGTCGTGTATAGGTCGATATTATTAG
Organism: Yponomeuta plumbellus; assembly: GCA_947310845.1. NCBI lineage: Eukaryota > Metazoa > Arthropoda > Insecta > Lepidoptera > Yponomeutidae > Yponomeuta > Yponomeuta plumbellus. The sequence continues at coordinate 7,604,923 of OX371192.1, read as the reverse complement.
TTATCAACAGTGTAGGTAGATATAAGAAGCTTACAATTAGTGGGGAGATCCAATCTCTTATAACAGACGCCACCTACAAAAGACCGAGGTTGTGTCTTCTTCTTTGTGTCAAGTCGGATCCACAATTTATACACCTCGGCTCCACGGTAGCACCTTGCTGCGTTGAAGGCGTTTCATTCGTATTAGTGGTCAGGTCGTCGTGTACAGAAGACTCATCATCGGTAAGAGCAGATTCGGGATTCATAGAAGCGCCAGGGTCATCGTAGAATGGAAGTCCAGTGTCCAAAGATAAGCCAGGGTCACAAGTTAATACGATATCGGGGTCCATTATCACAAGCCAAGTCGTTAAAAGATGAAAACAGTTAAAGAAAATATTCACGCCGCATGAAGACGAAGCGAATAGACAAAACAGTTTGTGATTGACACTATTGACAGCTTTTTTTTGTTGCCAGAAAAAAATTAATCGATTTCCGATTCGATTCTTGTCGTATTTCTTTTCGTTTGCTCGTGAGGGGTTTGTGAGAAGCTAAAGATATTAATTGATACACTTTTGCCTATTTATTCATTCCACACAAGACATTGTGTACAAAATACACCTCATTGTTTACAAAACACACTAAAAAGAACATAACATAAATCATGATATGAATTATTTCCCAACCGATAATAAACTAATAATTAGGACTGGCAACACCAAAGCCGAAAGTGGCAAAAAAAAGACAGGAAGAAAACTTATTAAATTGATTATTTTTATCGTTTAAATGGTTACTCCGAAAATATAAAAAATATTCGTGCTTTTATTAATAATGACCATTTATTACTTTGTATCATTATGAACATGCTGTTCACGCATAGCCGAAAGTGGTCAATGTCCTTTAAAGACTGTTTTAGCTAGTTGCTTGCAATACGTGCAAAATAGTTCGTGTTTCGTTTGTTGCAGCTACTTAGACCGCAAAAAAGTTATTAAATGTTTCATATGTATTGTTATTATAATTTTGTGTACCTGCCTACAAGTGCGATTTGATACGCATGTACCTACATACATAACACCTAAATAAGATATTTAGTTTTATAAACAAGGTACACACTAACGTATTCCGTATGGGTATCTTCTTAGGTTGAAGTACTACAAATATTGTAAAAGTATCGCTTTCGATAGCGAGAGCGTTTGAAATTTGTATAGGAGTGACAAAGCGCGCCATCTAGTTGTCTCTTTGTCACTCCTATGCAAATCGCAAACGCTCTCGCTATCGAAAGTGAATGAAAAAACTCAGTATAGGTACGCACTCGGAACACATTCATTCCTAAAAATTACGAAATGTTAAACGAGAGTTTCAGATTAGACGTGCTGTCGCTTATAAGGTTTGGTTGATTAGAACATAACACGAATAAAAAAACCGAGTGTTTGGAACAATCTTTTATGAAATAATTTGATTTTTTATATAAAATATATGTCCGAGATCGCTTTTAGCGGTATAACCGCCAATTGTGTACCTACGACAAAATTTAGATACGTAAGGTTCCTAATGAACTCTTTTTCCTGTGGTGTGTACAATAGAGAGTTAAAATCTAATCTGATTATTACTTTGCCTCCCTCCCTAAGTTGTGAGCTGACGTTTACGTGGTGCGAAAGCATCTAAATAAAGCTTGTGTAATTTGAAGAGCCGAGTTGTAAAGTTATACGGGGGCACTAGAGTGGCACATCAAAAACGCATTAAGGGTGTAACAAGGGTAAATGTTGCAAAATTGGCTAGCTTTCACTGAAAAGTGAGGCAAAAGTACGCACTAAAAAATTCTGAATAAAATCTTTGGTAATAAAGGATATATCAGTGACTAATTCGTACGGAAAAAAAATTGCATTTAACCTATCTAGGTGGCAAAAAAATTTTTTTTTCCAAAAGCTTTATTTTCCACAGAATCTAATTTCGCTGATAAACGATAGTAGCTTTTCATTTAAATCTTTCATGCAAATATCGGCCACATCAATATCTGCAATCCTATCTGATCATATATTTTCAAATGTTAATATTAAGCGTGATTAGTACAAAATTGTCCGATTTCTTAATTAGCGCAGGGAACAATCGCCATCAAACATCCGCCACATCTCTTATCTGTGTAATCTTTGGATTATGGATTAGCCTCTAAAGTACTTCTTCGAAGTACAACAAACATTCAAGAGATTGCGCTAGTTTATTATTTTATAACTCAGAGGTCAAATGCTCAAAGTCATTCGCCCTTGTTACAGCCTTAAAAACTGCGCCCACAGCGCACGCGTCGTATAACACCGACGCATAAAAGGGTGTTCGTTGCTGTCGCTACAAGATAATAAAGTTACACTGTTGATTCGCTTCAGCTACACCTTGCTAAGATACTTTCGAATTTTTATTTCAAAATTAAAAATCTCAAACTTCTTCAGTCACTTTCTGAAGCGCGCAAGGCAACAGACACAAAGGAAACAAGAAACACTAAAATAAGTTAAGAACACTCTGTAATCAAGCAAAATCTTGCAGTCAACTTTAGTCAAGGAGGTGTAAGTATGGAGATGAAGAACTTAGTGATCTTAGCAATAGCTGACCTAGAAAACGTTGTTTTGCCATATTAATAAGCCTTATTTTCAGACCTATCAAACCTTATTTTCAGACCTATCAAATGTGTACAAAAAAAAATCATAAATAATATTGTGATTAGATAACAAACACAATAAAATCCAATCAGTTATTCATACATTCAATCAATCTAATTACATAGGAATATCTTCAATGATATCCGATGTGTAGGCTAGCATTTGGGCTCGGTAGGTGTGACTGCAATTCAAAAATGAGATTTTGGTTCCGTAGCTTTAAGTAAGGTCCCTAGCAGGTGGGGGTAAAGTTGGGGCATAATGTTATAATGGCGGGCGGTGTAATACGCGAAGCCACGCCAGACATCTATTCTGCGGACGTGACACGCTGACAAATGATGATGTCTGACTGAACCGGTATCGGGAAACAAGGACGCTCTCTTCCTGCTATCTGTGACACTACGAGTTGTCCGCACAAAGGTCGTATTCTACAGGTGTATCAGATTCTCTCTCGAAGAGGGGTCGTTCTACTTATTTAGGCTGTTAGGTTTTTTGGTGATCAGCAATTTTTTTACCCGACTACCGTGGAGCTGTTTGTAAGTATGTATGTTTCCATGTTCCCTCATAACCCCTTAACCAACGAATAGATTTCATAAATAAGATCTCAATCGGTTCGTCATGGTTTTGCGCGTCATAGATTTATAATAAAATTGACATTACGTCATATCGTATATAAACCAAATCTTTATGAGTCCTACCTGCCTGATGACAAGACTTAGAAAATTCTGTGTGTCTCGTTGCGTTGGTCCTGCATGCTTAGATGTACATTTTTTTTATTTTAAATTCCTTTATTTTAATCGCAAATGTTTGTTTAAGACAGCCAAAATTAATTGTTCATCAATCTCAAGCATTTCACCAGTTTTAAGAACAATTTAGAAATTTGTGACAAGAGAAACAATATTATTAATTAACACTATTAATATGTAATACGCTAACATAAGCCATGCATAGTATGCGGGCTTAGAAAAGACACATTTTCGTTTAACTTTACACTTTTTTACAGTTTTAAGTTAAGTAATGTGTATTCAATCTGTATCAAAGAGTTATTTTACCCGTAGCAGTTATTTTTTTTTACTAAATAGTTATAAAGTTGAAAATTTGATGAGTTGAATGGGGTGCTTTCTTTTTGAAGACTTAATACTGAATATTCCACAATTGAATTGAATCGCTCGTAGCCTGGGCTGCCTGAGTGATCTTAAACGATCACTAAGGTTAAGCAACATACGGCGCGTTCAGTCGATGGATGGGTCACCGTCTATAACGCTAGTGGCATTTTTTCCGAGCAATTCCGTGCTTCGCAAGGTACGTTAAGCAGTTGGTGCCGGCTGCCGTCGATAGATGGCAGTCGTTAAGCCAAGTCAGAGGCCTTAGGGCGGCTTGAACATTTCTGACAGTAAGACCAGCCACTAGTCTTACAAGCCTCCACCAATCCGGACTTGGCCCCCGTGGTGGAGTATGGCCTATACCTTCCTCAGGGAAGAGACCCTTGACCCTCGGTGGGGACATAATGGGTTGATGATGATGATGATTCCACAATATTCTATCTATCTATCTACTGAAGCATCTTTAACAAGATGAATGAGCACTTGATGTATTGAGTGAAAGATAAATATGATTTGCTGATGAAGATAAATTTTAAAACGATATCTCTTTTTTTCGTATTGAATGAAACAAAAAGAAAAAAAACCTATTAATTTGTCAAAGGTTGAACGCCTTGTTATTTTGCGGACTGTTTTTGTATTTAAATTTTTTGAAAGTTCAGAATAAAAAAAATACTTACGAATTGGTTTAATAAATAAATAAAATAAAATCTCAGACTGCCAATACATTTAAAGAGTACCGAATATGTATGTAATCGTTAAAATGCGTGAATCACCGTAAAAAATGTTGAGAATTAAAGCAGTGGCTTCTTGGCGCAAAATGGTTCTGCACAAATTAAAACTAGGTGTCAAACAGCATAGGGTTGAATATTCGGAAGACAATGCCTTCTTTATCTGTAACTTGCTGAAAATGAGCCCTTTGCGTTACGCTAACGCAACGTCAGGTGCGAACCGGCAAACATATTGAACAGAAGTACACATGACAACGAATTACGCTTTACACTGATTAAATTTAACTTCAGCGCAGAGAACAGTTTGCACTAAGAATATTCAAAGTGAAATAATTTGACATCTGTATATTTTGTAGATCATGCGGGTGACGTAAGAAGACTGAAGGTATTAGAATGTACCAAACAAATGCCTGAAATTACAAATTATTTTAACTGAAATTTATTTTGGAGTCTGTAACCAAAATGTATGTTCATCTACAATAACTACATGAAACACTCGAATCGAATCGAATCGCTTCACATTGATTAGGTCATATTGGTTTAAATTACTTGTCTGTTTTAGTGATGTAGTCTTTTGAAGTCGGTTTTAATTGTAAAAAAATAATGATGCGAATTTTTCAGAGAAAAGTAGGTTTGAAATTCACTTCTACAAGTTTCCAATAATTGCACCTTGTTAACAAAAAGACCTGCGACGAGTTTTCTTTGTTTATTCAGAAAAAAAAAGATTCTGCCTTCCTAAAACTCTGCAGTACCTACAAACATAACTCCGTATAGGTAGGGTATCAAGTAAGTGACAAGTTCTAACGTACTCAATATAGGTATTAGCACAGAAATAGTACAGGTACAGAAGATTCACTCCGCAAAATCAATTAAAGAAAAAGAGACTCTAGCAGCGATACAATTAGGTGCAATTCAGATCGCATGGCGCTAAAAAGCTACGTTATATTCACCTACTGTTGCCTCTATTTCTACCGCGTAACTCTTACTTCTTCTGGCGCCTGAATTCCTCCCTATTTGCCACTCCGGAGTGGTCGCCGCATGTACTTACGCGTTCGATACCGACACGCGTAGTGAAACAGACCTGATATTAGTCAGTATTCATTCATGGTACACTCTCCAGCTACCGTCTTTACCACAAGGGCACACGGGGCTCCTGCCCAGAGCCCCCAAGCTGAGAGAGCCCCTGAAGGAAAAAAATAAAGACAGAAATATGACAGTAAAAAAAGAACCTTTTAAATGTGCAATGTACATTCGCCTTAATGAGTGTTCAAGTATTTGAATGTGTTACTGAAGCAGTGGCATTGTTTCAGTTTTTACAAAAACAACTGTTTATTTTTTTCTCGGATTCGACCAAACTTTTGTACCGGGAACTAGATTGTCTGCACGTGCCAATGCTAATGGAGACCATAATAAATAGAAGAACAATTTTAGTATATTAATCTACTTTCAAAAAGGGCCCCATTTGCTTGCGAAAAGAGCTCCAAATTCCAAAAGGGCCCCAGAATCGGTTAAGACGGCCCTGACTCTGCTGCTTCACTTTGAAACTGAACCTGAAGTCTCAAGTGATGTCGCTGTAAGGTCTTTCATGAAATCCTTTGCGGCGTATATTTCGACAACTGAAGTCAAGTTACGTGAACTTACATTTATAACGCTCTCCCCAAACACCCGTATTTTCGACGTCATTACGAATGTTTTGACGTGAAACGTCTTTGAGTAGGGGATCACTTGCTGAAACCGCACGCAACCCTCGAAAACGAGGTAATCCAGTTTGGGCACCCGCCTAAATAGCACCGGCACAAATAGCACCTGGCCTAGTCCAGATTTGGCACCTATTGATATTTTTGGCAGGTGCTGTTAGTGAATTCAAATGTATTTATTCTGCCAAAAGTTACTATGACGCCAACAGCCAAATGTTTGTCCTTTCGGAGTTATATTTTATTGAAAATGTTAGTTTTTTTTCAATACAATATAACTCCGAAAGGACAAATATTTGGCTGTTGGGGTCATAGTAACTTTTGTTCAGCTCGCTGAGACATATTCGATGATGTATCACACAATATTGGGCTGAGGTCCAAAATCGCATTCCTTTGACAGCCATTAGATATTTTTTTAGTTCTTCTGAAAACGGCTCATTTATGTATCGTTGAGTAGAACAAAGTAACTATTCTAAAAAAAACAATTTTCCGTATCGGTCCACCGTTTTCTAGTGATCGGGGAACATTCTTTTTTTAAAGTCGGTTATAAATAAAATACGGCGTATGCAATATACACTTTTTTTAGGGTTACGTACCCAAAGGGTACGTTTTACGTGGTCTATCTAAGACTATAAGGGGTATTGGTTGTTTACATGTTTGTGACGTCGCTGTTTCTGGTTCCCACGACACGGGGTATCCTAGTGTGGGACCAGAAGCAATGCATGTGCCTGTATGTAAATGTTATGTTATGTTAAATGTTATGTTATTACTAAGACTCTACAGTCCGTCTGTCCGTCCGTCACAGATGATATATCACTCCATCCAAAGGTAACATAACATTTACATACAGGCACATAAAGGTTGTATGGAAGACATCGCTATAAGCGATAAGACCGCCAATTATATTCCACTAGCTGTTGCCCGCGACTTCGTCCGCGTGGAATTTAGTTGAGTAAAGTGTTTGCAAATAAGATACGGATACTTTAAGCGCATTTGAAATAATGAATACCATACTCTCTCTGAGAGAAGACTTATTCCCTGCAGTGGGACGTAGGTATATACGTTGTTTAATATGGGTTGAATTTTGAAGAACTGAGAAGTATATATAGGTATAATAGAAGAATTGAGAAAGTTATTATTATAGTCTAGAGTTAAGAACGACTAATAGAAACAATAGGAACAAAATAAGAAAGTAAGCAAGTATTTAAGATGCATAACATATGGAAGAACAAAAAAATTCAATTCAACAGCTAACTTTTTATAATCGAAGCGACCATTAACGCTGCCCGCGTTTGGGTTGCCCACTTGTCGACATGCCCCCCTACCTCGCGCCCACGGCCCGTTAGATAGAAGATTTTCTAGTAGGATATCACCGTTAATAATTATTAGAAAGGTATAACCTAAATACAAAATTTCAATGAAATAATGCAGGTAAACACGAAAATGTTTTATACCAACTAAATTTGCAACCCTCTTTTACCCCTATACTAAATTCACAGAAAGGGCTGCCTGCAATAATATAATTAATTAGCAACTTATAACTCAAATACCACATTCCATTGAAATAAATAAAAAATCAGAGAACTTTCATACCAATTTTGCACCCCCCGTTTACGCCTTTAGGGATTTAATTCACAAAAAGAGATGTCTGGAATTTTACGAATTTATAACCCATTCTTACGAATTTATAACCCAAAAACAATATTTTATTAAAAGAGCTTAGAAAATCAGAAAACTTTTATACTAACTTTGTACCCTTTTTTTACCTCCTTAATGATTTTCCAATAACTATTTCACACGGGTTTCATGACTTTCAATGAAGGACCTTCATACTGAATTTTATTCGAATAACTTCAAAAGCGGCAAAGTTTCATACTACCTTTGCACCCCCTCTTTTACCCCCTTAACTCGGCGTCATTGTGGTACAAAATTGTTACACGGCCGTTGAGGGTCTATGAGACCCTGATATGAAAGTGATATATTTTATTTAGACTGGTTTTATCATAACTGTGGCGTAGCGATTAGCGCAACTGCTTGCCATGCGAGAGGTCCCGGGTTCGATCCCCGGGGTAGAAAAAAAAACTCTAGGTCTTGGATGTTTACATGTTTGTGACGTCGCTGTTTCTATTTCCCACGACACAGGGTATCCTAGTGTGGGGCCAGAGGCAATGAATGTGAATGTATGTGCCTGTATGTAAATGTTTACGTTTACGTTTACGTTTACTTTTACGTTTACGGTTAAGATTACGTTTACGTTTACTTTTACGTTTATGTTTATGTTTTATAACTTATGTTTACCTAGTATGCGTGTAAGATTAATAATTGATAAGACCAACATTTTAGCTTTAGGAACACAATTTTTTTATTGATTTCCATATTTCAAAAAATGGCCAATAATCATCAAGACGGACATCGAAGTCGAGGCCGACCTAGAAGACGTTGGAGAGACGATCTCGACCAACACCTGCTGGAGTGGTCTGAGGTGGCCCAGCATCGAAAACTTTGGACTGAACTGGGAGAGGCCAAGCAGTGGGACACAATAACCGAGGCTGTTTGCCTTTTGTTAGGCCTTTGGGGGTGAATTTTGGAAAACGGTGAAATATGTATTTCATCAATTGTTTTGAAGATTATGTTTGCCCAATTTCATGAAGATCGGACAAACAAAATTACGTCCGACACAAACTTCCGTACCCCTGTTTACCCCCTTTGGAGCTGAATTTTGAAAAACTGTAATATAAATGATTAATTAATTATTTTGAAGATTATGTTTGCCAAATTTCATGAAAATCGGCAAACAAGATTACGTCCAACACAAACTTCCGAACCCCTGTTTACCCCCTTTGGAGCTGAATTTCGAAAAACTGTAAAATACTTATTTTATTAATTGTTTTGAAGATTATGTATGCCAAATTTTATGAAAATCGGGCAAACAAAATTACGTCCAACACAAACTTCCGTACCCGTGCTTACCCCCTTTGGAGCTGAATTTCAAAAAACTAAAAAATACGTATTTCATTAATTGTTTTAAAGATTATGTATGCCAAATTTCATGAAAATCGGAGAAATAAAATTAGGTCCGATGTAAACTTCCGTACCCCTGTTTACGCTTTTTGGAGCTGAAATTCAAAAAACTGAAAAATATGTATTTCATTAATTGTTTTAAAGATTATGTAGGTATGCCAAATTTGAGGAAAATCGGAGAAATAAAATTAGTTCCGATGTAAACTTCCGTACCCCTGTTTACCCATTTTGGAGCTGAATTTAAAAAAAACGGTGAAACACGTGTTTAATCATTTGTGTTGAAGAGTATTTATTTCAAGTTTCAAGAAAATCAGACAACATTCTTTATACCTCCCATACAAATTTTGGCAACCCTTTTCGCCCCCTTAGGGGTTGAATTTCAAAAAATCCGTTCTTATTCCTTGCCTACATTATATATAGATTCTCTGTACAAAATTTCAGCTTCCTAGGTCAAACGGCTTGGGTTAGTGAATGAAGCAGTCAGTCAGGACTTTGAATTTTATATATATAGATTAGGTACTTAGATATAGAAACCTTGTATACCTAGTTCCTTCTCTTGGTTGCGCAATAAAGTATTCTCTATCTATGTGTCTGTCTATTTGTTGCTTGATATTAATAACGGCAACAAGTAGACGCTTCAAATATTCAAATGTTGTATAGATAATGGTACGGAACCCTTCGTGCGCGAGTCTGACTCGCACGTGGCCGGTTTTTAATAATTATATAACATTACAGCTTATTACTGTAATGTTAATTAAGGAAGTAAATAAGAACTGTTACCAAGAGCTTGCCGATAAACTGCATTAGCAGTTTGCCAAACTAATAATACCTATTGTAATTATTATTATCTTTAGTGAATAAATAATAATAATAATTACTGCCCGGGAGCAAAATAGGTAATTGCTAAATGTTTCACGTTTCATACTAATTGCTATCGGAAACTTTTGACAGCATTTGGTGCGCATAATTAGGCCCCCGCCCCTTAGACAAAAAAGAACTACACAAACTAATCCACGTTAAAAGTTAACGCAAGTAATAACTTTTACAAAAGCCCTTTTTCCTCCTCTTTCTTATTATGTTACGCGCAGGAGGTGCAACTAGATGCCGTACCTATAAACCATCTAGCACAGAGGCGAAAGAGAATCGTGAGAATTCTGGAAGCTCCTACAAAACGCGCTAACGACACCAGCAGACGAAGCTTACTGGGGTCCCAGACGGGTGATCACCCCGTGCGTGGGCGCCGCGAGCGTACTCCAGCCAGCTGGACGGTAGGTGTATGTTTACGTTTGTTTCACAAGCTCGGGGTCGTCTGCTGTAGGGCGCTTTTCTTGGAAAACGGTGCAAGCTTCAATTGAAAGGACCGCATTGAAGCGAAGTACACGATGGATGCGATTCAACGAAGAGTTTGGTGTGCACACTTGTAATCCGCGACGAGACGCGTGTTTGGCATCAGACGCAGTTTTCGCTTCTTGAGGTGCACTAATATTCTGTACAACCTCTGTAAAATATAATGTATGATTGTAATAGCGATTTTGAGAGCGATTCACAGAGTAAAGACATTGCTAAGCGGCGGCGGTTTGAAAGCTTCTGACACTAAGACCAGCCACTAGTCTTACAAGACTCCACCAATCCGGACTTGGTCCCCGTGGTGGATTATGGCCTATAACTTCCTCAGGGAAGAGACCCTTGCCCCTCGGTGGGGACATAATGGGTTGATGATGATGATGAATATTCCTCATCATCAACACAGGCCGCCTTCATGGTTTTCGAAGTTCACCAGTCTTTTGCCGCTTTGATCCAGCGACTCTCTGCCACCAGATCGTCAGACCACATGGTGGGCGGCGTACCCACACTGTGGATATGCACTAGCCACGAAAAATAAAATAGACAGTGTTAGTATCATTAGGATATTTGATCAATTTTATAAAATGAATTATATAATATCACCTAACCTAATCAATGAGTTGTATTCTGTCTAACTTCGTGATTTTGTTGTGTGGAAGTTATTATATTTTTTTATGAACAGAATGGTTTCACCTAGTGTTTGCTTAGTACTAGGCACCGCAGCAACCAATCATTAATGATAAGGAAACATTTGATTACTGATCAACCGTTAATCATCCATCCGTAATGATACATGCACGTAAAGGTCGACCTGTCACTTAACTTTTGCCCTCTTCTCGCTTCTACCACGTTACGTTTATTCATTTATTAATACCTACTATGGATAAATCGCCAGTTCCACGTTAGGTGATCGCCGAAAAGTGCGGTAAATAAATGAAGACACGCTGTAGAAAGACTCACAAAACGAAATGCTACCGAACTTTCCGTAGCCCCACGTTGGGCGCTAAATTATAAACCCGATTATTAGGCGGGATATTCCTCGTTTTCACAAATACCCGTTATCGGCACTTCCAATACAATCCCCTAGGCAGATCATAATGCTGCCACCGCATTTTCGAGTAAAGCAACCACAATTCAATCAGCTGCGATAGCGTTCCCGATATTTTGCATTATGCGATGCTAATAGCATAGCGGTATTTTATCTTAAATAGAGCACGTACGGTGTATACTATTCCCAACACATCTATCTGAAGTAGTTGATTCAGAGTATTCTCGTCTTGCTCTACTACCCCTAAAAGAGCAGGAGAGAGGACACGACTCGGCATAATGTGGTTTTCCTATAGGTACGTAAACTCGGGTGTGAGAAAAGAGTGAAATCCTTATGGGCTAACTGTTGCGTCTGGAGTGTGCCAGATGAAATGATTCCAAAAAGATAGGGTATTTATTCCGACAAGTGCTTTGCAGATCCCTGATTACCTACTTCAGATGCCGGTTTGGGTGAAAGGATTTCTTTGTACCTCGCCTGTCCTAATTTAGTTAATGGGATTTCGCTCAAAAGAGATCTTATTCGGATTCAACTTTATGTTCCTCCTAAATCTAAATACTTTTGATGATTATGAAAATACCTTCTGCGTCGAATTTAAATTATTACGAATATTAGCGAAATTTTAACAAAGTGGATGCTATGAGACCCGCGTTTCATGCTGCAGAATTTATTCAGGGAGGTTCCCTTTAAAATATTAATGAAAACACGGCTCTAGGGTGCAGGATGGTGGAAATTTCACACCATAATGGAATTGTTTATCAGCCGGGCACACAGAGTTAGCTAACGTTGACGATAAAAAGCACTCAGTTCACTGCGTGATTTAACAAGAGAAACTTCGAGGCGGCTAATGGAAGGGCGAATCGGTTTAATCATTCTCTCCGTCTTTAGCACAAGAGTACCAGATGGCACTCGCTGATGCGAGTGCTTTCAAAGAGGTATTGATGTCAGGTTTTATTCAATTCAACGAGAGGTGTAGATATTCCGAAGTTTTTTTTGGGATAAAACTAAAACTATTGCAGGATGCAGGCACATAAAAAAGAGGCGCAATTAAGTGATAATATCACGAATACTTTAGTATATAGGTAGTCACCACCTTTTCAGAAGCGTGTACGCGTTATTATTTTTTTAATTCAAGGGCAGGCTACCGATTCGTGGGCCTGTGAGCCGTTCGCCGAGGCTGGAAACTCGCGCACACTGCCGCCCGCCCGGGCCACCAGTGTTGCCAGCATCCGCGACCTTACCCTACATACCAGGATCTCGGAGCCGTACTCAAACGGGGGCTGTCGGGTCAATGGCGATAGACACTTTCGAGCGATCGAATTATTGTGCAGGTAATTGGTGCGATTGATTTGGGGCTATGGTGAAGGGATCAAGATTTAGAAGGCACCTGAAGTTGGATTTTTTCGAGCGTTGGATTGGTTTTACTTAATTATAAGTATGTTTTATTCGATTTAAGCATCAAGGCTTACTGTTTAAATAATCTGCCATTTTTGTAGCAAGTTCACTTTCACAGCTAAAAAATTTGAATATCAAAAGCAACTACTTAATTAAAGGATAATTATCGATAGAAATTTAAAGATACCTAGGTAGTTAAAAATGCACTATTTTAAAACCTTCAAGTTTATGTAGCCTCTTTTCATTGGTTTTTCATTGGCTTTGACAAGAGCAGTTTGCTTTTATAAGGGTAAACGATGAAGCGAATGAAAAGCTGTAAAGATCCGTCGGCAGACTTCTTAGCTAAAGAGCACTCCTAAGTTCCGTGGTTGGAATTCAAGAGTTCTTATCCAGACATATTATATCAAGATTTTGTTTCTAAAATGCGCATTTTTAGATTCGCCGTAACCCATTGGTGAAAACGAAGAATTAAAGAATACTTATAACATCCAGAATACTTGACACGTATTTCCTGTATAAATTTTACTTATGGGTTTTAAGTATTATCTATCAAACAGCGCTACAACAAAGAAGTAAAACTGTACAAATTCAGAAAATTGAAAGTAGAAATTTGAACAGAAAATTGTAATTGATTCTACTCTAATCGACATATTTCTGATATTGCGTATTTCAGAAAAAAATCTGTATAAATACAGATTTAATTAGTATCGCCTGCGATTTCTTGGGAATCTTTGGAAGTGACAAGCCTCGTTTACAATACGTAGTAGTTCAGTATTCTTCGCTGTGGACGCCTTAATTATCGACCAGATTAAAACTCATCTACTCTAACGTGTCTTTAAACTTGTATGTGACAGAGTAAATGAAAATAGAGAAATAGATGAGAGAGGAGACCCCTCTCAAGAGTACGCTTGCAAAGAGCTTATTGCACACTAATCTGAGGGTGTCTTACCAGAGCGCACGAACTGCTGGCGTACCTACCTGGACGTGCTGAATCATTCTCTCACAACAGAAGATATGTAGGATGAGCAAGCTCGGAATCATAATCAACCCATTATGTCCCCACCGAGGGGCACGGGTCTCTTCCCTGAGGAAGGTATAGGCCATACTCCACCACGGGGGCCAAGTCCGGATTGGTGGAGGCTTGTAAGACTAGTGGCTGGTCTTACTGTCAGAAGTTTTCAAGCCGCCCTAGGGCCTCTGACTTGGCTTAACGACTGCCATCTATCGACGGCAGCCGGCACCAACTGCTTAACGTGCCTTGCGAAGCACGGAATCGCTCGGAAAAATGCCACTAGCGTTAGTCATAGACGGTGACCCATCCATGGACTGAACGCGCCGTATGTTGCTTAACCTTAGTGATCGTTTAAGATCACTCAGGCAGCCCAGGCTACGAGCGATTCGAAGCTCGGAATAAACGTAAACATTTACAAACATTACATTGCTTCTGGCCCCATACTAGGATACCCTGTGTCGTGGGCACCAGAAACAGCGACGTCACAAACATGTAAACATCCAAGACCTGGGATTTTTTTTGTCACCAGCCGGGATTCGAACCGAATAATAGCTCTAAGACAAGCAGGTTCAGCGCACTGAGTTTGTTGTATTTGGCAAGACCAAGCCGGAAAGAGTTTACAAAGTCTATGGAAAGCCTAAGATGCAAGAAAAGTCACTGCGGAGGGAAAAAAATCTTATTTCCTTACTTTAGTAGAGTAGAGAGGGAACCAACACCGGCAGGTCGTTCTCACTACGGGTCAGCACAATAGTGTGTGCTTATGATATAAATGTTTATACAATACAAAGTAGTTTAAAACTCTGAAATTTCTACGATACCTATTCCTAAGCCTCATATATAACACTCGCATAATTATTTACACTAATAAATGACTTAATATTTCATTGCGATATTCAATTGCCATTGGGAAACTGGCATTCTTTAGAAGGCCTACAGTGCTATCACAACACGACTGGTTTTATGGAAAGAGGCAGGCTGGCTGGAGTGGGTAGTCTAACAGCTTTGCTACGTACAATAGCCCAGCCATGAGGTGAAGTGCGGTAATATCAGGTCTAGCTAATTATGAGCCTGCTCTAGAATCATTCTTCATTCAAGAAAGATTCTAGAGCAGGCTCATGACAAAGCGGTCGTTGTTTCACGAAGAGGCTTAGTTGTAGAACAGTTGTAGGCTGATGTTGCGCGCCTTACGATGCCTCCCCAATCCGAGTGGTTAGATGCCGCTCTGGTACATTCGTGCAGTCACAAACCTGCGGAACCAAAAAGGCGGGACTCGAGCCGCTGCTGGCAACCCCGCCACGGCGGCGCATTTCGCCTCGTCACTTTCTTAGAGCCGCGCAACAGGTCACCAAGGGCGTCTTGTATTATTATCAGGCGATTTTCAATAAGACCGAGGTTAATGTCATTGGGCCATTCCAACTGAAAAATAATAGGGGACGGTGTTTTTTATTTTCTGAAATTGGCAAATTTAATTGTTAAGTAAGATTACGTCGTCTTGTTGATTTTTAGAGTGGCTTTTGTTATCCACAGGGGTATCAAAATGGAAAATAATAATCGGCGCCATCGTCGTAAGACGACCCTACGTCGGTGAAACTTGAATTTCACGCTCGTGCACACCCTTTTCACAAACGTGCCCCTCGGTGGGATCATAATGGGTTGATGATGATGATGATGACAGTTAGTCGACTGGGATTGCTCAGGATTTATTGCGCATAATTAGGCCACAGAGCATCAGACTATTGTGTGGCTATGGCATTTACGTTGATACACGACTGCCTCGTTGGTCTTACGGTATCACGTCTGATTCCCATGCCGAAGGTTGTGTTCGATTCTCACTGGGGGCCACCGTGCATTCGTAATAATGGCCTGTCTTGGTGTATTTCCATGTTTGTCGTATCCTAGCCTGGTAACAATAGTATAGGGTATCCTAGTTTGGGACCGGTACGATTGATTAAGTTGTGTGGAAGTGCAAACTGTCTGTCTTGACTGTGACAGAAAAGAGAGTATAATTTAACTACCTACGGCAACAAAACCTATGGAACAGGTGATTTTTTTTTGTAATTTCAAAGTTATTCCCATATTGTAAGTTATTCGTATTGATAGGTAAAACCCTTCTTTTCGAACCCGGTAGGCAGTTTTATTACAGGCCGAAGGTAAAATTTTTAACCTGTTTCTCGCACACTAACAGTCTGTTAGAATACGACCACTTTTATAAGTTACACCGAAGTACATTCACCAGCATAAATATATGACGGTGGGCAGTAGTGCAAAAATATCTGATACACCATTGAGATCATAAGAATATAATGACACTTTGCCGGTAAAAATATGTGATGCTTTGTGGGCGGTATAAATATCGTATCTCACTAATTGCATAAATATCGGACCATGTCGCTTAAAAATATTTGATCACAGCTAAAATCAAAATTATGTGACTGCTCTTGCTGGAATATTTATACAGGCTGTTAATTTGCAAGCGTGCCATATTTTAGGACGTGATTATACTGCTGATTATAAACAAAAATCAATCATAAAAGAAGAGTCGATTTTTTTTCTTTTGTTCTCTGACGTCACATTTTTTATCGATAAAGAGAACGCCCAGCTCTAATATCGAATTATCTCGCACATCCCTAAATTTTCGGACGACGGTTTGGCAACCACGCGCATCCACACAAACACACACATTCGCACCCCGAGCGGCAGGCGCATGCGCAGATAGAACAAACACGCCGCGCGAGCGCACCCCCAGCCTCCAATTAGCCTAGCCACTCAGTGACCGGACATCATTTGTGACGTGCGCACGTGCCGGTATCGCACGCTCTTTCATTTCTACCTAATGTGCGCGCGCCGCCACCGCCGTGCACCACATGGTTGATGAGATGTTGGAGAACGTGCCATTGAACGATCTTCAAAACCTCTATTTTCAGCAGGACGGTGCTCTTCCGCACTACGGACTCATAGTGCGCGAGTACCTCAATGACACTTTTGGTGACCGCTGGATAATGGATAGGAGGCGGAGGCCCAGTGGCCTGACCAGCGCGGTCCCCGGATCTTACTCCCCTAGACTTTTATTTGTGGGGAGAAGTTAAAAGACTAGTGTATGCTGAAGAAGTTAACAATGCGGCTGTGTTGCGTGAAAGGATTATTTCTGCCTTCCAAACTGTTAGGCAAAATGTGTTTGTGTTGCATTTAAAAAGTAATTTGTGTCGTCGTGCGAGACTTTGCATAGCGCAGAACGGTGGCCACTTCGAACAATTGCTCCGTACAACTTAATCATTGTAAGTACCCTGTAAATAACGTCTCAATTAGTGTAAATAACGGTGATTTCAGACTTTTAACTACGCCAGATCAACGATTTATTTGAAGGTAGGTTAGTACTTGGGTATGTTATCTACTTCCTACTTTTTTATACTAACTTGTAAATAAACTAATTTGCGCAATATTTTAATACCTACTAACCTCCTACCAACGAAATTGGTTGTTTTGTCGGTCCTAAGCCCGTGAGAGTAGGAAGGGAAATCTGAAATCATATGTTTCTTGTTGTTATTGCTGTTTCTTTCACTCGGTGCCAACTTGGCAACGGGGCGGTGTCTCGGTCTTTTCCCATTACGTGCGTGTCGCAGCACCTTCCATCTTAGGTTATTCCTATTCAAACCCTAAAAATAAGTTTTATTTTTATCGACGGTTTCCTTGAATATGGGAGACTGTTAGTAGACTGCATTAACTGGTAACATTAATTACTATTTTTTCTTTAAATATGGCACGCTTGTAAATTAACATCCTGTATATTCACTATGAAGGAATAAAATATATCGAATGATGGCAGGCATCATAAGAAACTTGTTTGCTTGTGTGACACAAGCAAACAAGACATAAGTTTTGTTTGTGTTTACACAAGCAAATATATGTGATTTTCTCATAAAAACGAGCTTTACCCGGCTGGTTTCTGTCTTGTCTTGGAAAATATACCTATCAGAATTCGTGCTCATCCTAAATCACATCTCTATTTAAAACCTTGACTCCCAATAATACCTATTTGGGTGAATTTCCCAGGCGCATTTTTTACGCGGCTGGTATGAAAATGGCAGTGTAAAAAGCTTTTTTATGGTAAAATTATATTTTTTTTGTTTAGTTTGTGTAATTACCCTTAGGAGGCAACAGATACGTTTTTATTTGGATCACTCTTACATATAAATAAAAAAATCTAAATGTGAAATTTTTCATCTTCGGTGACTGTGCCCAAACCTTATTTAGTTCTATTTTCTTTAGCTAAAGAAAAAATACAAACTGTACATACATACGGATTATTTTATTCGATTCCTAAAGAATAGAGGTATAATTTAATATATATTTCATAATCTTAATCGTTATATTCAGTAAACAGTCAAACAAATACGAATGTCCCCAATTGATTTTTCATTTCGGTGATTGAAAAATAAATATGGATTGTCGAGAACAGGAGAGTTATTGAACATAGTCTCGCTTCTGTAACTCAAGTGCCAGTCACGCACAAGCATTTGGAGCTAGTGGTGGTTTGCTACGTCGCTGCGTGTTCCCGCTAAAAAAGTAAGTATTTCAAATCGGTGACTCGGGACAATTTTGCTTTCATTTCCGTGAATCAATTAATATTATAAATTAACAAGATAAAACTGTTGATTTTATATTCGCACAAAATTTTCTAGTAATATGTTCAAGGATGTAGTATAGATCTCGGCCTAATGTATGTATATGTCAAAATATTTAATGTTTTTAGGTGTATTTTAATATCGGTGATTTAATTTCGGTGAATTCGGTGACCTGAATAGATCACCGAAATTTAAAAAAATCACCGAAATGAAAGTTTTCTTCATTTCATTGATTTTTTTTATTTCGGTGACTTTAAACAATTACTTGTTTCATTTCGGTGAATACTTCTTTCATTTCTGTGATTTTCACAGTTTCTTTATACAGGCTGAATAACATAATCAAAAATCGTAGCGAAATTCTCGATCTTGTTTATATTAAAAGTAATAATGTTAAGTCACCGCTGCATTTATACGAAAATTCAAATGGCTCCTCATCTACCTATCTATCTGGATGGGTTTTTTATCAACTTCCTATTTTCATACTGGATTGTCTGAAAACTATGGAAGTTATTTGAAAAGTTAGTAAAAATAATTAAGCAATTTTACAGTCTATCTTGTTTTTTCACAAACTATGATTTCTTCAAAATTATCTTCCCTATCCCGTACCTAAACATACCTAAATAATATACATAAAATAGTCGGCACTGAAGGTTTTTTTTTAGTAATCACTACTTAGTATAAAAAAAAGTCACTTTTGCTGTCTGTCTGTCCCTATGTATGCTTAAATCTGTAAAACTACGCAACGGATTTTGATTAGAAACGATGATAATTTTAGAGGTTTCTAATATAATATCGTAATGAGCCCTCAGACATTTTTTTTGGAATCCTAAATTCCACGCTGACGAAGATGCTGACAAAAGCTAGTTATTTATATAACTTCACCAACATTGTAACAGTAACTGTTTGTGCCAAAATAAAATATAATAAAAAATACATGTCGTGTAATCATCATACTGTATACTATTTCGGTGAATTTTCATTTCGGTGAATCCTTCTTTCATTTCGGTGATTGACTGTTTAATTTCGGTGACACCTAACTTTGTAATGTCTGTCATCCATTTGTTTTTTTGTTTTCCATTGTAACCATTATTTATAAAGTTATGAAACATTACAAGTATTAGCAAATTTAAGTAAAAAAACGAAAAAACAGGTAACCAAAAAAGTTCACAGAAATGAAAATAAAAATGGGTATGTTGAAATTCACTCATTTAAGAAAGATAAGAAAATATGACTAACCAAAAAGTTGGCCAGTTTCTCTCCTGTACAGAGTGGTCCTACATGCTGCAATATATTTATTGTATTGTAATTAAACTCTGCAGATACTGAGTAATAAAACATAAACATTTACATACAGGCACATACATCGCTTCTGGCCCCACACTAGGATAATTATGTTTATAGTAATTATGTTTTTTTATAAAATATTACAAAACAAAATACAAAATATTGAGTGGGGGGCTACCATACAACAAACGTGATTTTTTTCCTATTGTATAATGGTACGGAACCCTCCGTGCGCGAGTCTGACTCGCACTTGGTCGGTTGTACTCGGAAAAATACTAATTATTAATTTCTTAATTCAGGTTAAAATTAAAATGATAATAACGTTAAATCGATCGACTCTAGCCATCACTAATTTAGCTGGCACCCCTTTTTCACTAACATGACAGTTCTAATCTCCCGTAGGGAGTAGTATATTCTTTTACTATGTCTATGCATTTTACTGACTCCAATTCTGAAATGGAGTAGGTATAAAGTATGTGTTTGTTTTATTGTGACAGACTTGACGGATAAAAGGTTTTTTAAGATGTCAGTAAAGTTTTGCCTGCAAGGAGGTTAACATAAATATCATTTCAGTAATTTACCCCGATTAAAATAAAAAAGATATCGGTACCTACACGCTACACGGACACTGAACTACACACACTAATATGAAACATATTTTTGCTTGCGTTACACATATTTATGACGCCTGCCATTATTCGATATTTATTCCTTCATAGTGACTAGATAAATATTCCAGCAAGAGCAGTCACATAATTTTGATTTTAGCTGTGATCAAATATTTTTAAGCGACATGGTCCGATATTTATGCAATTAGTGAGATACGATATTTATACCGCCCACAAAGCATCACATATTTTTACCGGCAAAGTGTCATTATATTCTTATGATCTCAATGGTGAATCAGATATTTTTGCACTACTGCCCACCGTCATATATTTATGCTGGTGACTGTACCTACCTGTGCAGAAATAAAATTGTTGCATGTCGCCAAAACATCTTTGCCCATCATAGCGCGCCATGTGAACCCGCGGACGAATCCGTCCGCTGTTGGCTGATTTGTGTACAGCAGCACATCATAATAGGCTAGTTGCCCTAAAAAATGTAATTAGTCCGTCTTTTAGATTATTCAATAATACTTATTTTTTTATTTGTAAATTAGACCAAAAATGACAATGATATAGCCCATTAACGTTACGTGTGACGTCACGCCGTGCTGCATTTTTTGCATTTTTTAGGGAAAAAACAAAAAATACGTGTCCAATATTTTTTTATAATCTAAAATACGGACTAAATAGAATTTAATTATTTTGACCCTGGAAACTACCCTATTAAATCACTATATTTTAGAATATTTTAGCGTGACCTTGGCTAAGTCAAATGCCCGCTGCTGCCCTCCCCGCACACGTTATCGTCCTCCAGAACGCTGTCTCTTCATGCGTTATTGCGGTTGATTTGTGATCGGATTGCGTTGCTACATCTTACACTGAGATATTCTGCTGGAGTGGGCGCAGAGTGCGCTATTCCTCGGCATTGTCCGATGGCAAAGAAAAGCGCACTATAAAACTAGTAGTACACTGTAAGTTAACAGCTGTCAGTTGGCCGAAATGCATAGAAATAAACATCGGACAGCTGTCAATAATTCATTTGTGTAGTGTAGGTACAAGAAACCGAATTTAAGCCTGATCAACTTTTCCACTTAGATTTAACAGACTTAGGCCCTGTTTCACAATGTTCAAATAAAATTCCAGATAAGCTATCCGCAAGCAGGGCTACCGTTTGTTCTAAATTTAAATATTTTTTTCTATATTGCATGTGTTCGTTTATGGCTTCAAATTAAGAACAAACGGCAGCCCTGGTTGCGGATAGCTTATCCGGAACTTTATCTGCAGATTGTGAAACAGACCCTAAGTGTACAGTCGACAGCACATCATCCTATACACCCATGCACTCCGTACCCGTTCTCCGTTCCGCACTCATACTCCGTTGCATTACGGGCGACTTTGCAACTAAAATGTGAACATTAACGTGCTGTCGACTGGTACGAGCAACCGCGGTGTAAGTCTATTTATTATAGGCGTATGAGCAACCAAACTCCGTCTCTCATTTATAGTTCGCAGGCAACAGAAGCGCGGGACCGGAAAGGGGCAATATAAAACTGCCGCGGCGCACCGGAAGGAGACTCTTCCGCGCCATTCCCTCTGGAGCGCTGAGGGAAACGGAACAATTGTCGATCGGATTCGAGCCATCTCACTTCGGCTTTTTATGAATAAATAAATAACTTCCATATAACACAATCACTTGATTCGGTCTCAAACTAGGATATTCTGTGTCATCGTAACCAGGCAAGGACATTACAAACATGGAAATACATGTATAGACTGAGGTCATTTGTACAACACCCTGATCCTTAGTTTAGTGCCTATCAGCCTATCAGTAGCTCCCGTAAGAAACAAAACTTGAATACGCTCCTTCAGTCGCAACCAAGTATTAAACTAAAAAAACTCTAGGTGTTGAATGTTCACATGTTTGTGACGTCGTTGTTTCTAATTCCCACTACACAGGGTATCCTAGTGTGGGGCCAGAAGCAATGTATGTGCCTGTATGTAAATGTTATGTTATGTTATGTTAAACAAGCGCATCGTGTGCGAGAAATATCGTTTAACCTGTAGAATTGTTGGTGGGCCGATTTCAAAGTCATAACGCAACTGATTATACGTAATAATATCATGAAAGTAGAACCTTCGTTTGTTCAATCACACACAGCGTACTGACGCAGTCGATGCCTTAGAAAAACATGAAAACGTTAAATTAAACGGGCCCCCAAGGAACGAAAATGTCTTTTGATCGCTTGATTTTTATAAAGCTTCTACAAATAGTTAACAGCAGAAGGGCAGTTTGCGAGCAGCGTCATGTTCGGAATTCTTCATCTGTTTTTGACGGACGAGGGTCCATGGATGCTGTTAACAAAGACTGCGCAGAATATTTGATGAGAAAATTGTCTAGCCCATTGCCCAATCCTTCTACCACTTAGGCCACTGATAAAAAAAAAAAAATAATAAAAAAATAAAAAACTCACGTCCGTTATCCCCGAAGGGGTAGGCAGAGGTACCAGTCTCTAGAACTGGACCCACGTTTTGCCGAGTTTATTAGGTCCCAAACGTGACAAGTGGCAAGCCTGTCGCCGTTATCCGGGCACAATTTATCAGCGAATGGTGTTGGTGTACAAACAAATGTACGTAACTAAAAGTCATTGGTACATGCGTGGTTCGAACCCAGACCCTCATGATCGAGAAGCAAGGGTCTACCCCACTACGCCACTGATAACTCAACAGATAACTGACAGTTAGCTGTCAACGCGATATTGAAATGTTCCGTTTTTCTTTTCTATTGAGTGGCCTATCACTAGTTAACATTTTATCTGGTGGTAGCTGGTTGGTAGGTTAATGGTACCGGGCATAAGCAAATATGTACTTAAGTAACGTTTTGTCACGTTCTTTTGTGAGAAATTTGACGGGACAGCGCTATACAGTTAAGTGGTTTTAGCGAAATTATTAATTCAGACACTGGCCCTTAGCAGAGCTAACTCTATTGGGTTAACTCTTTGAAGATTCCACAGTGTCAAAACATGTATTTGACAGTACTTATGTAGTAGCGCCCCGGAAGTAGTCTGTTGATAACGAATAGTTGCCTGATAAGCAAATCGTTAGTCAACAATTTAATCAATGAATTAGTTTAATAGTTTAGGTATGTACCTTATAAATAATCGATATGAAGCCCAGCAGCTGCCCAAAGCAGTTTGATACTACCTAACAGCGCAATCTAAGCATGATAAGAACGTGTAAACTTTTATGAAATAAACTGAACGCTGCTCTTACAGTACCACCATCTTCTCTGTCCAGTTGATAGCGGCGCTAGTGGAAAATTTAGTAGTAACATTTAAGAAATTTACCTAGAAAAATGAGAATATTTTAACCAGTCTTTCAATTTTAATGAAAATATATCTATGAATCTTAGTAAGTGAATAAAGAAAATTAAAAAACGGGGAACAGGATTTACAATTAATTAGTCCGTTACAATTTTGCCCACCTAAACAGATAACTTGGTGGCGCTGTACCAAAAGTTAGCTTACGAACTTCTGTGATATTTACCTACTTTGCGTTCCCGGAGAAAGAAACCGGTTTTAATCAAAAGCCTTCAATTGCTGTTGTTTTTTTTTTTCGTTTAGCAAGTTTGTTTTCATCGGAGCGAAAAGAAAAGCATGTTTTCATAAACTTTTCATTGCGTTTGTGGAAAAATGGATCCAGTAAACAAAGTACTTATTAACTGTATAGTCTCTCATATTTACTGTGCAGTTCTAGTAAACAATGTTAATAAAATAAATCTGTGATCATCATCATTATGTCCCCACCGAGGGGCACGGATCTCTTCCCTGAGGAAGGTATAGGCCATACTCCACCACGGGGGCCAAGTCTGGATTGGTTCCACCAACGCTTGTAAGGCTAGTGGCCGGTCTTACTGTCAGAACTTGTCAAGCCGCCTAAGGCCTCTGAATTGGCCATCTATTGACGGCAGCCGGCACCAACTGCTTAGCGTGCCTTGCGGAACCGCTCGGAAAAATGCCACTTGCGTTAGTCATAGAACGGTCACCTGTCCATGCACTGATCGCGCCCTATGTTGCTTAACCTTCGTGATCGCAAGATCACTCAGGCGGCTGGTGCTACGAGCGATTCTCGTGATAATAGCAAGTAAATAAAAAAACTGTTTTAATACTTCTTAACTATGAAGTATTAAAACGGGTGTACCCCGTGCTATCGAAGCTGATGTGACTTGCTTTACAATAATGAGTTCGTACCATGTATCTGTAATAGCCTTTAGTTTTTATAACAGCTATTGACGTTCTTATATAACTATATTGAAAAACTATAATGCGTATTTGAGTCTAGGGCAGGTTCTCTATCGTCATTGACAGTTAAAGTACGACCAATTATTAAAATGTGACCGTGTAAAATAATGGATTACAGATCCTTTAAGACATATGCAGTGATTATTACTATTTCAAATAGGTATGGTCCATTTGGGTCCATAATGGACAGTGGCGTATTTGGTTTTGCATCCTTATTATAGGCCTGTGTGCCCGCAGCGAGATTTATCGAGGATGTTAAGCCACATATTGTATGGGATCGAATTCTCAAGATCTCTCTCCTCTCCTCGGCCGACCTCTTCCTTTTTCAACGAGATTTACGAAGAGTTTATTGACATCCATGAAACTTAATACTACAGAAAATGTAATATTATAATTTAACACCCGACTTATTCGAATATCTAGATTTTCTTTTAGATACATTCAAATAAAAAAAATGTTCGCTTGTGATTTTTAGCGTTTTATAGAGGTAGTACGGAGTGTGAGTCCAAAGCAGCGATTAGTTTGTTTGAGTTCCCATATTATTGAGTACGTTACAGAATACCTATATATGTATAACGCGTTGAAATTAAAATAGATCTAATCTTTTCGATTTTATACTCGTACTCCTAAGAAAAAACCTCCTACTGAGAAGAAAAAAAGAGTATACGATACCGGATCACCATCATCATCAATCTGATCAGCTGGCGAAATCGATTTTCATAACGGCCAGTATAGCGCGAATTAATTGTTTTATGACAAATGTATATGGAATTGTCGCGCAGCCGATTAACACAATATCTGACTAATATATAATTCGTGTGCCTAATAACTAAAGTAAAATAATATTAGTTTTACTCGTTGATCTATGGGTAAATCGACTATTCGACGTACATTGTATTACAAATTACAATATGGATTACTTTTGTTCTAAGAATTAGAGCCCTGGTGCTAATATATGCTAAACAAAAGGTGCGGCATTGAATCGCTAATCAGAAATCAGAAATTTATTTCAACGTAAAGAATTTACATTCTGATTTGTTGAATGTAAATGTACTTATAATGCTAAGGTTAGCCGCTGCAAGTTCTTTATTTGTAAATATATAATTAGAAATTAGTATATAATGGCTTTATTAGTTAAGTATTATTTATATAATTTATTTTATAGTAGATTTGTTTAATATATTGTTAATTAAGTTTTTATGTAAAGTTATTCCAATTTAATTACACTTAAGTTCTGAAATTAATATATTATGCTTTTTGCGTGAGTTCAAAATTTAAAATTAGGTGATTACGATTGCAGTTTTTATTTATTTTTTGTAAAATAACCAATTAGACCGACAATAATGATAGAAAGACAATTTATTGATGTAATGGTATTTCAACGAAGTAATAATATTATAGATGAAATTTGTGTTTTGTGTGAGGGAACATAAAGGCGTTTTTTTAAAGTATAATATGTTTGTGAAATCGTAGCTAACTTTTTCATTCAACATTTGACATTCAACAAACAGAATTCTGTACGTTTAAATACATTCCTGATTTCTGATTCGCCAATGAGGCCAATTGTACTAATGTACCTTTGTAAATATTTTTGCTTGTTTTTTTCCAGTGTATTAACGAATATTTTTGTTTTATCTTGGCTGGACTAGAAGGCCGTTCGTAAATGAACTGAACACTCGCAATTCCTTGTCTTTCGGCGCCCCAATTCGCAGCCGAGTCGCAGGCTGCGGGCTGCGGCGCCTGTTGAGCATCGCAACAAGTACTGCATCGATCAGAGTGACGCACGCCCCCCCGCGCCCCGCCCTTCCCCTGCCACGGCCCCGGCGAGGCGCGAGGAAGGTACAGTCACGAGCAATAATATATACACACTGTAATTTTCTAAGAATCTTAACATAAAACAATCTAGAAAGAAGTGTACTACAATTTGTCCTAAATTATCTAACCATTGGATAGATAATTTAATTTAATGTGCAGTAGAGAACAAAATGTTTACGTCGTACAAAACGTGACAGTGTATATATATTATTGCTCGTGACTGTACAGTGGACTTACAAGTGTTATATATGTATAGATCATTCTTTCAGAGGATGTGGACATACTGACACTGGTAATTTGTTTTGTTGCGAAATAAATTCTTTGGGTTGCAAAAATTTCAGCACGGAGCGTAAGTATAATGCAACATAAGTCACCATTTGTATAGTTGTTCGAGATTTAGATGTTTTGAATACATTGTGTGTAATTTGTTGGGCACCGTAACAGTGCCGTTACTTTTCTATTAATTAAAAGACTTGCACTGAATTCACTGTTTACTAGTACAAATAATAACAGAATCAAGTAGCTTTTTTGACAGTAGACACTAGGACAATAACTGACATGAATAAAAAAAGTAAATAAACAAACTAAATTTAAAAAATGACAATATAAAACAAACAAATCCATAAAAAAGAAAACAAAGTAATCTAAAAAAGGTCTGTCGCCAACATGAAATTTCAAATATTTGAGAAGTTTAAATATATGAAATACTGGAAGCGTTTGTGCAGAAATAAAAGTTTTATTTAAGCCTCAATATCTCTTAATGTAAGCAAGTGTAAATTAAGCCCCGGTATGTACAGGTACCTATAGAAAACACACTAAACTAAAAAAGTTAAGTATTTGATTGGAACATCAATTTAACTTTTGTTAAATCCAAAAAAATATATTTTAGTACATATCAAACGGATAAATGATGAAGACAAAAGCGTAAGTTACTTTAAGCGGAGAGCTCTAAGCCTTGCCGGCTCCTATATTACGCACGGCAATTCTTACAGTCTAACCAAGGGGTATTAAATACTCCTTAGTCTAATTATCAAATTTTGTTCTAATTCTTAACGCAAACGTCAGAATTCCGACAGAATTTTTAGGCCTCAATCAGCTAAAAACATTAAATAAATGGCAAAAGTAAAATAACAATACGAGGTTCCATTAAAATAAGAAATTCAAATCAGGTTTCGCAGACGCGTAACAGTAGGCTTCATGGTCCTAATTTATTATGTGTACGTCAGTAATGGACTGTTCCTTCGCTATACCGCCCAAAACACCCCGCCCGCCCAGCGAACCCGAAAAGTGATTTTACTCCGGCCAACTTCCAACAAAATCATATTTTATTGATCTTAGTAGACGTTCGTCGTCTCACGTATGGCTCCTATTTACTTGCTTATTAAACAATTGTTCATATACAGTAATTTAGGAGGGATCCTTTTTCAGATAGAGTTAAGGATTCAACAATCAATTTTATTTGAACTTCAAAATTTTGATTAGTCATTTAATTGATTATTGACTAAATTCAGTATGTTACAAAAAGAAAATTACTTACCTAATTTATAAAGACAACATTATATTCAGGGAAAAGTTTTATTCCTTACAATCAAAATATCTTTCTATTAGCCCTATGTAACCGTAAAAACAAAGAAAGGTTATTGCAATTAAATAGGAGCCGATAGCCTTAAAACTTAAATTCGCGTTACGCCATCTATGGAAATTTTCCGAAAACAGCAATGCCCGCCTCTCAGATTTTCCCTCGCTGTGACGTTTCCAGATAAAGCAAAACGTTACGATAGAGCTAGCAAACACTACCGGTAGATGGCGCTGTCTAGTGAAATACAACTCGCCCAAGTGGAACTAAATGGGCAGGGGAATGCTTTCAGCGAATGTTCCTGCATAGCAAGAACTATAAATTGGAAAAAGTGTGAATCATCTTTATTTAAACAACTTAGAGCAAACTCAACATATTATGTCAGTGGTTGAACAAAAACTGACCTCAAGGGAAAATAATTGATTTCGAGAAAAACGCGTTTGAAGTTTCGTGTTTATACAGGTTTCGACTCGTGCTCGGCTCACAAAAAAAATAATAAAAAAATAACTACGGCACCTAAAAATATCCTGATTAGACCAAAACAAAGCTAAAATACCACAGATTAAAAAATTCAAATAAAAAAATAACGGTTTCCAATCCCTCCAGGTCCCTTTTTGGTCAACCACTCACATATTTGTAGATTATAGTGAATAAGTTTCAGCGGATACAACTGAAAGAGGAAATATTTTTTCACTTTGTAATTTCTCGAAAAAACATTCTCGGAGAATATTCTCTCCGGCCCGTCTCCAAGTGGGACCCGAGCGGAACAAGTTAATTATATCAAACCAAGTTGGAGTCGAGCAGGGTGACGCGACAGCAGGCCGTGTGTATTTGGTGTGTATACAGGGAGGGGCATAGAGAAGGGATAACTTGAAAACCGTATTATCAATATCAATATTGTAAGAAATTCTCAACAAGTATTTTTTTTAGTTTCTTTAATTTTCATACTAAGTGTCTCTTGATATTGCCAATCGACGGTGTGCATGCGTGCTAATTAAGCCCATTCTCTATGTGTGCCCTGCAGCAAGATGTAATATCTTCTTCTTCTAATATATAAAATTCTCGTGTCCCAATGTTAGTGTGCATACTCCTCCAAAACGGCTTGACCGATTTTGATGAAATTTTGTGTGCATATTCGGCAGGTATGAGAATAGGTTGTTATCTATTTTTCATACGCCTATCTGGCAAAACAACATTTGCGGGATCAGCTAGTAGGCTAAATAAAAAAAGGAATTATAGAAACTTGACGCGGTTAATCAGTTTCATAAAAAAAAACCCAGCTCATACAGACACTTAACATCTGAGATAGTGGTAAGTCATTGGGATTATAGAAACAGTACTAGCAAATAACTGAAAATTAGAGGGTAATGTTGCAGACAAATTGAAATGAATTTACAGTTTGTCCAAAAAGAGTAGAAACCGGAAGTGAAAGTTTACTAATTGTTTTATTGAGAAGTCAAAACATTTACTATATTTATTGAAGCACAATACCTTATTTTATATAATAGCTCAAGTTTTTAATTTATATAATGCTTGTAAGCGCAAGGTATTAACAAACACAAACAAAAAGTGTGAGCAAAACCGTACTCTTTAATTTCTGCTCTTTCTGGACAAGCTGTATTAATGTCGTTTCTTCATAACAGAGGTAGGTACGAAACTAGGTTACATGCAGGTGCATCAGGTGATGCACGTAGTTCCGTCAAATCGATTATAGGTATACGATCATCTGTCTTATGCAGGTAGTAGAGAGTAGGTAGTATTAGGTACTGCATAAATAATATTTTAAAATGTTGTTCGGTGAGAAACCAATCAGTAAATAAATGACGATTCATTTTGTCTGATCTAGTATCGATAAAGTAGATAAATATTATTTTTTATGTACATCGTATTTGATGCTGAAAAAGTATGAAAATAAAGCAAATGTAAACCAGGCCTTACGCGGTCCTCTGTAATAACTAATAATGCTACACTTTAAATTATCTGTCCACAATACTGATATTTACATAATTTACATAAGCATCTTATATACATCCCTCCGCAGGATAGAAACCTTTCAGAGAAAAGGTTTAATGAAAACGCGTGACCACCGCGGATTTGGCAATTTCAAGCGTCGAATTATTTAAGTCACATAGACATAAACATTTACATACATTGCTTCTGGCCCCACACTAGGATACCCTGTGAATCAGAAGGCGCGACATAACAAACATGTAAACATCCAAGACCTGAGGTTTTTTTGACCTCAACCGGGATTCCAACCCAGGATCTCTCGCATGGTGGGTTGATGCGCTAACCGCTGAACCACAGATGTCGTCAAAGTACATAAGTTTCAGTTTTCCTCTCGATGTTTTCTCGATGAAAGTTAGAAAACTACTAAGGAAATAAAGTCGTTGGTACTGTAGCGATACTTCTTTATAGTAACTGGTTGGCACAGGCGTCTTGTATGAATTTAAATATTTTAAAAGAGAATCGCTACGTTTTTGTTGAGATGTCAGTCAGGGGCTAGCTAGGCTAGGCTTTCCTGGTGTGGTTATTGGGTAGTGTAGTTAAGTTCTTATATTAGATTCTGCTTAGTGGTTGTATGTTTATTATTTTTTGTTTTGATACGGTCTGGGAAGGTTTAGTTTAGGTTTAGTTAGGTGTGTGCTTAGTTATTAAGGGTTTGGTTAGTGTTAGTATTATTATTTTGGGTGTTGGGTTGCTGTAGGTGTTAGTACTGTTTCTTGAATTGCTTAGTAGTTAGGATATTAGCTTCGTTCGGTTAGGTTGTACATTGGCTTTGTTTGGTAGGCTTGGTGCTACTGAGCCTTGTGCGTCCATTACGATGGACACTGATGATTCATTGTCCGCAAGTGTGGACAGAGGAAAAAAGAAGAGCGGGGAGGACGCAAAGATGAAGGGCGGGGAGGACGCTTCGGCGGCTTCAAGTGTGGACAGAGGACGGAAGAGGGGCGGGGAAGAGGTGATCTTTTTCCCGATGTCGGCGTCCGACACAGAGACGGAGGCGCCTGCTGCTGCCAAGGGGCCGACGGGGAAGCGCGGGAGGACGCGTCTTGCCTTCCAATTTTCGGGTTTGTCGAGGGCCAGGAAGGCCCTCAAGGAAAGGGAGGCGGAAGCCCGAGACGAGGCCTACACGAAGAGCCTTCATAAGAAGGCCTTTATGAGGTCGTCGCAGGCCGTCTTGGCCTGCGAAGATGAGGGTGAAGTCCACGACACGGAGCCGGAGCCCGAGTCGATGGACTTCCAAGCCATGAGGGCCCAGGTGGGGGGGAATCTCTCCTCCATCCTCGATCTTGTTGGCAGGTCCTCCAACTTGAAGGGAGGATATGCCAGCAAGATCAGGAGTTTCGCGGCGGGCATATCCGAAACGGTGGAGGAGATGGCTAGGACAAAGACGTCCGACGCCATGCGCAGGCTGCGGGCGGACAACGTCCGCCTCAGCCAGGAGCTCACCAATCTTAGGGGTGAGCTCCGGGCGTACAAGCGGGATTTCGAGGCCCTCAAGGCCTCCGTGGCGGCCTCGGGTCCGACTGCTGGACCGACCGTGGCCTGCGCGGCCCCCCCATCGGCCGAGGTAGGGGACGAGCTGGTGGAGCGCCTGCTGGCCGCCCTCCTCCCTCCTCTAGCGAGGATGGTGGAGGGAAAGGTGGCGGGGCTCGTCTCCACGCAGGAGAGAGCTCGTCCGCCACTAGCGGCGGACAAGAAGAAGGCGGTGCCCGTGGCGGCACCCGCGGCGGCACCCGCACCTGCGGCAAAAACGGGGAAGCCCAAGGGCAGGAAGGCGTCCTCGGCGGCGACCCAGGAGGCGACTCAGGGTACGCAGCCGGAGCCCCCACATGCTCTGGCCACCCCGGCCCCTTCCACCTCGACCATGACCTGGACCGAGGTGGTGCGAAGGGGCAAGAAGGCGGCGCCGCCGGCAGGGAAGGGGCCGTCCCAAGTGCCGGCCGCACCTAAAGCGGGGCCCCCCCCTCAGGAGGCAAAGAAGAAGGTGCCCAGGTTGGTGGCCCCTCGGTCCGCGGCCGTGGTGGTGACCCTGGCCCCTGAGGCTGCGGACCAGGGCGTCACCTACAGGGACGTGCTGGCCAGAGCCGAGGAGGCCATTAACCTGGAGGAGCTCGGGATTGAGGGCCTGAGGACCCGCCAGACGGCGACGGGAGCCCGCATGTTAGAGATCGCGGGCTCCCAGAAGGTGGAAAAGGCCGACCAGTTGGCGGCCAAGCTGCGGGCGGCGCTGTCCGGTGTGGTGAGGGTGGACCGCCCCACCAAGGCCGCCGACATGCGTATCGTCGGCCTTGACGACGCCGCCACGCCCGAGAAGTTGGTGGCGGCAGTGGCCAGGGCGGGGGGCTGCGCGGCTGAGGCCGTAAGAGTCTGTGGGGCGATCCGCCCCAACGACAGGGGAGAGGGCACGGCCCTTGTGTCATGCCCGGTCGACGCCGCGAAGCGGATCACGGAGGCCGGCCGCCTGCTGGTGGGCTGGAGCTCGGCGCGTGCCCAGCTCCTCGAGGCGCGCCCCATGCGCTGCTACAGGTGCATGGGGCTGGGGCACACGCGCCAGCTGTGCCCATCGGCGGCAGACCGTAGCCATTTGTGCTACCGTTGCGGCGTGGCCGGGCGTGCATCGGGTGCGTGCCAGGTCATTCCCCCGCGCTGTGCCATCTGCACAGACAGGGGCCTGAAGGCGGACCACGTCATGGGGGGGCGTAATTGCAACCCCCCCCATGTCAGGGGGAGACTGGCCCCAGCACCCCAGGGCCAGAGAGCCGAAAGCCGCCAGGCGGCAGTCGCGGGGGACGCTGAGATGTCACATTAATGGACGGAGGACATCTCAGCGTCCTACAGGCGAATGTCAACCACTCCGCCGGAGCGCAGGACCTGCTCTTGCAGTCCATGGCGGAGTGGGACATAGCCGTGGCGGCGGTGGCGGAGCCTTACTTCGTCCCTAGCCAGCCTCATTGGCTGGGAGACGAGAGCGGCTCCGCCGCCATTGTGGTTTCGGCTGGCCTTGGGGTCCCCTTCTCCCTCGTCGAGAAGGGGCCCGGCTACGTGGTGGCGTCATGGGGGAGTACGCGCTGATAAGCGCGTACTTCTCCCCAAACAGACCGTTGGCGGACTTCGAGCGGTTTCTCACCCGTCTCGGAGCCGCCATCAGGAGGGTGGCGCCCCGCGAGGTCCTGGTGCTCGGGGACCTCAACGCGAAGTCCGTCGCGTGGGGGAACCCGAGCACCACGCCGAAGGGCCGGGAGCTGGAGGCCTTTGCCCTGGCTTCGGGGCTGACCCTGCTCAACAGGGGCTCAGTCCACACCTGCGTGCGGCAGCGGGGGGGATCCGTGGTGGATGTCTCATTCGCCACGCCCGCTGTCGCCAGCAAGGTGTGGGACTGGTGCGTAGTTGAAGAGGTGGAGACCCTGTCGGACCACAGATACATCAGGTTCGAGGTCTCCACCTCAGGCAGGGCGGCCCCGACTCAACGGTGGCCGAGCCAGTTCCCTCGTTGGGCCCTGTCAAGGTTCGACGCGGGACTGGCCGCGGAGGCGGCGATCGTCCGCCGGTGGAGCTTTCCCCGCCGGGAGCTGGAGGTGGACGGCATGGCCGCGCACATGCGGGAGGCGCTCACTGCCGTATGTGACGCGGCCATGCCCAGGGTGAGCGGACGTCCACCCCGGAGGCGGGGACAAGTGTACTG
The DNA here is from genome assembly GCA_947310845.1 of Yponomeuta plumbellus. Lineage (NCBI taxonomy): Eukaryota > Metazoa > Arthropoda > Insecta > Lepidoptera > Yponomeutidae > Yponomeuta > Yponomeuta plumbellus. The sequence continues at coordinate 7,571,069 of OX371192.1, read as the reverse complement.
GTGGTCGCAGGAGATCGCCGACCTCCGCGCGTCGTGCTCCGCGGCCCGCAGGGCCTACACGAGGGGCAGGCGTCGGCCAAGCCAAGAGGGCACTGATGGCCAGCTGTACTCGGCGTAAAGGCAGGCCAGGAAGGCGGTGCAGCTGGCCATCAGCAGGGCGAAGGAGAGGGCCAGGGAGGCCATGCTGGAGGGGCTGGACAGGGACCCGTGGGGCCGTCCGTACCGATGGGCGCGTAATAAAATGCGCCCTCAGACGGCCCCGACGACGGAGACCCTGGACCCCCAGTTCCTCCAGCGGGTGGTCGGGGAGTTATTCCCCCGGCAGGGGAGGTTCAGTCCCCCAACGATGGCCGCCAGTCGACCGCAGGAGGAAGAGGGAGAGGAGCAGACGCCCCCCCCCATCACGGACGGCGAGATGGGAGCCGCCATACGGTGCCTTCGGTCCAAGAAGAGGGCACCGGGTCCGGATGGGGTCCCCGGGAAGGTGCTATTCGTAGCTCTGGAGTACCTCGGGGAACAGCTTCGGGAACTCTTCAATATGTGCATCCGCACTGGACAGTTCCCGGAGCTGTGGAGGGTGGGGCGGTTGGTACTGTTGCCGAAGGCGGGTCGTTCTGCCGACTCTCCTTCGGCATATAGGCCAATCGTCCTGCTGGATGAGGTCGGGAAGCTGCTGGAACGCATTCTGGCAGCCCGACTCAACCGGCATCTGCTCGGACCGGGGCCCGGCCTCTCTGAGGCCCAATACGGGTTCCGGGCACTGCGGTCGACGGTGGACGCCGTCCTGGCCCTAAAGCGCCTCACGGTGGAGGCGACTGGGCGGGGGTCCAGGGTCCTGGCTGTGTCCCTGGACATCAGGAATGCCTTCAACAGCATCCCCCATGCCACCATTATCGAGGCACTCCGGTTCCAAGGGGTGCCTCGGTACATGGGGACGCTGTTGGGGGCATACCTGGAGGGCAGGACGGTGGTGGCCGTCGGAAGGGGCGGCCGCCTGGTGGAGCACTCGGTGGAGGCCGGCGTCCCGCAGGGTTCGGTGTTGGGGCCGATCCTGTGGAACGTCGGCTATGACTGGGTGCTCCGCGGGAGACTCCTCCCCGGGATGAGTGTCATATGCTATGCAGACGACACTCTTGTCACCGCCCGGGGAGGAGACTTCAAGGAGGTCTCCCGACTCGCCACAGTAGGGGTGGACCTGGTGGTCGGGAGGATCAGGCGGCTGGGCCTCGAGGTGGCCCTGGAGAAGACGGAGGCCCTTCTATTTCATGGGCCCCGAGCCGGACCGCCGCCGGGTGCGAATATTGACATCGGCGGCGGAACGGTGGTGAGGATCGGGGCCCAGATGAAATATTTGGGCCTCATTTTGGACGGGCGCTGGGGTTTCGGCCCCCACTTCAAGGAGTTGGGGCCGAGACTGGTGAGGGCGGCCGCGGCCCTCGGGCAGCTCCTCCCGAACAAGGGAGGGCCCAACGCCAGGAGCCGAAGGCTTATGTCGGGAATTGTCCGCAGCATGGCACTGTACGGTGCCCCGGTGTGGGCGGATGCCCTCTGTGCCGCCAACAAGGCCCTCCTCCGGAGACCGCAGAGGGTAATAGCACAGAGGGCCATCAGAGGATACCGTACGGTGTCATGGGCGGCAGCCACGCTCCTGGCCGCGGACCCTCCCTGGGAGCGCGAGGCCGAGGTTCTCGCCCGGGTGTACCGGTTTGTCGCGGACAAGAGGGCACAGGGCGAGAACCCGGCCCCAAGGGAGGTGCGCCGCGAGCGCCGCGAGGCGAAGGATGACTTGGTGGAGAGGTGGGCCAAAGACCTCGAGGTGGCCCAATATGGCGGGTGGACCATACGGGCCGTGAAGCCGGTCCTCGAGCGCTGGATGCGTCGCAAACGCAGGCCCCTCACCTTCCGGATGGTGCAGGTGCTAACCGGGCATGGGTGCTTCGGCAAGTACCTGCACCGCATCGGGAGGGAGGAGACGCCGGAGTGCCGCGAATGCGACGCTCCAGCGGACACGGCGGAGCACACCCTCGAGGAGTGTGCGGCCTGGGGTCCACAGCGCCATATTCTGGCGCAGCACTTCGAGGACGGTCTCTCCATGCCGAGTATGATTCCCATCATGCTCCGCAGGGAGAGAGCGTGGAAGGCGATGGCCCACTTCTGCCACCAGGTCATGGGGCTGAAGGAGGCTGAGGAGCGGCTGCGGGAGGATGATCCTCGGTCCGCGCCGCTCCGTCGGAGACGCACCGGCGCGCGTAGGAGGCGATACGCGCACCTCATGCCGCCGGTGTAGCGAGGGCCACAGACGGCAGGTTGAGGGACCTGCCGTCTGACACGTGGCGGGAGGGGGGGGTGTGGAGCCCACACCCCTCCTCCAGGGAAGGGGCCCGGCTTCGGTCGGGCCGACGTCGCCGGGGCGCCGCTGTCGCATTCGCGTTGTGGTCACACCACTTGCGAGATCCAGCGGCGCCCCATTGCACAAGCGACAGGACGGCTCCCGGGGTGTTTTAGTCAGTATGCCCACACTCGGTGGGCGAGCCTGACACACGGCCGCCACCCTCCCTCAGGGGGCGGTGTCATGGTGCGTAACTGCATTTCACCCCGTAAAAAAAAAAAAAAAAAAAGGCTAGGCTTTCCTGAAAAAAATACAAAATAAATGTATTTTTGCTAATAAGCTTCTTTTAATCAAAGTGAATCGTTACAGTATACACTGGCATGTTGATACTTACCATCGGAAAATGTAGTTACGGTCTGTTTGTTTCGAATCAATCTAGAGACGTATTGAACTATTTGAACTGCAGCGTTATTGAAAGCCACTAGTTTTCCCTCGCGCCTGTTTCTAAAGAAACTTTTATAATAAATATAAGAATCTCGTGTTGTAGCGTTTGTTACCGAACTCCTACGAAACTGTATCACCGATTTTTATGATTTTTTTTGTGTGTTGGGCCCACTTTGGCGAAGTTATAGAGATTGGTGCCTCTGCCTACCCCCTCGGGGATGACGGGCGTGAGTTTTTTTTTTTTGTGTGTTGATAGGTCTGAGAATAGGTGGTAGGCTAATAAATATGGCCAAACAACGTATGCCGGATGAACTTGTAATAACATAAAAGTCCACACAGCTTATTATAACAAAAACATCGTAAAAGCATCCTTTACTGTGGTTTTGTTGTACCTACTTAATTCTTTTGGGGAAAATGCTCGACAAGCAAAACTCCGTTTTGTTTGGGATCCTTGAGATCTCTCTAAATTCCGAAACTTTGTACCTAGTGCAATAACCCTTACAAAATTACTTAGCAAAAAACATTTTCTTTTCATTGCAAAACCTTTAAAAAAAATTAAAATATAACCTTCTTTAATACAGAAAAAACTTTTTAAAGCACCTCATTAATTAACTCAAATCATGGATGCTGCGAAAAAACCTTTTTTAAAGATTTGATTTCTACTGGCGCTAGATGGCCATTGAATTTCAAGAAATAAATAATAAATAACATAACATAACATAACATTTACATATAAAGGCACATACAATGCTAAATATTATAAGCATAGTCACAAAATTGTTGAAGGACAGAATAACTTCTGTTTTACAAGTCCGTTTTGAAACATTAAAGGCCTGTTTCACAATCTATATATATATATAAAAGGAGAAGCTGACTGACTGACTGACTGACTGACTGACATATCAACGCAGGGCCTAAACTATAAGGGTTAGAAACTTGAAATTTTGCGAAGGGGTTCCTTTTATAACGTAGGGGAGCACTAAGAAAGGATTTTTGAAAATTCATCCCCTAAAGGGGTAAAATGGGGATTCAAAGTTAGTATGAAACTTTGCCGTTTTTGAAGTTATTCGAATGAAATTTGGTACGAAGGTTATTCATTTAAAATTATGAAACACGTGGAAAATAGTTTTTTAAAAATCATCCCCTAAGAGGGAAAAATGGGTGTGCAAACTTAGTATGAAACTTTGCCGTTTTTGAAGTTATTCGAATGAGATTTAATATGAAGCATTGAACGTCATTAAATACATGTAAAATAGTTTTTCGAAAATCATCCCTTAAGGGGGTAAGAGGGGGGGTGCAAAGTTAGTATGAAACTTTGCCGTTTTTTAAGTTATTCGAATGAAATTCGAATGAAGTTCCTTCATTAAAATTTATGAAATACATGTAAAATAGTTTTTTGAAAATCATCCCTTAAGGGGGTAAAAGGGGGGTGATTAACTTAGCTATTTTTGAAGTTATTCGAATGAAATTCAGCATGAAGGTCCTTCATTGAAAGTCATGAAAGACGTGTAAAGTAGTTTTTCGAAAATCATCCCTTAAGGGAGTAAGAGGGATTTGCAAAGTTAGTATGAAAGCTCTTTCGCATGCGCTAAAAGTATCCCTATCTTATTTGCAAGCTCTTTACTCAACTAAAGCCCACGCGGACGTAGTCGCGGGCAACAGCTAGTGTTCAAATAAAGTTCCAAGTAAGCTATCCACAACCAGGGCTGCCGTTTGTTCTAAATTTGAATAAATTTTCCTTTAATGCGTGTGTTTGTTTATGGCTTCAAATTTCGAACAAACGGCAGCCCTGGTCGCGGATAGCTTATCCGGAACTTTATCTGCAGATTGTGAAAGAGACCATTAATATAAAGACCATTTAGAGCCAGATAAAATAATGTGCGTAAATACTCAACGTGAATGGATGACAATATACAGTCATAAGACAAGAAAGACACATCTGCCTAGGCAGGATGACGACGCGACTCGCGCGTCATAACGTCAAAAGACTTTCCAGTATCAAATTCTGACATTTTAGCGCCACAAAACGCGTGACTCGCATCATCCTACTACCTATGCTGAACTCGCAAGAACGACCGCCGCCCTGTAATAAAAAAATAACGAAGGGAAATCGTGTAAGGGACTTAAGTCTACTTAACTGTGGCTTGACCGAGATTCAGCTCAGAAATAACTTGCTGTTGACGTTTTTCAGGGACGCCTACGTGACCTTTTCGTTAGGACAACATTTTGTACATCAAAATTTGGAGGATGGGATAATAGAATCATAACATAGGTATACAAGAAGTAGGTAAACATACTATGTACATTGAATTAAAATACTTAAAATAGGAAGATGGTTAATTCTCCCATGAATCACAATTAATTCCCGTCTTTATTTCCTTGTGTCACGTAAGTGGAGAAACACGAAATAATTATTGTTTTTTCACCGAAAGGTTGTTGGTTTGGATTGTTAATTTGTCATCTGATATTGTCAGATCTTTTTGAAATATAAGCGCGGTAGGTATAACTTTGAACTGCGTGACAAGACTTCCTTTGATGTAGAAGGGGAGATTGGCGTTTAAACATAGCACCACACAGGTTGTAGAGATGTTCAGACAAAAGGATATTGATGTCTGTAGATATCACACACGCGGCAACGTGTCACTTCAATGTCGAGACGAAAAGGGTGACGCACCAGCCGTGTCACCGTTTGTTAATTTACAGGTGCCATTTCGAGCTATTTTCGACCTTAACAAAGACCTTAGAACGATCCGGGCCCTGCGAGCGAACCAAAATAATCCATAAATATACTAATAAGGTTAGAGAATGACAATAGACGAGTACAATACAAGTAAGGCCCTATAATGACCAACGGGCCGTCAATTGACGACGAGCTTGACCGGTTAGTATCTAGCTTTGTGGGCTTACCTATAGGGCGGTGGTGTTTTTAATTTGATTAAAATGATTAATTTTACGCTGTTTCTTTCTTTTAAAATACTATGTTACTTAAGAAGAGTTATTATTTTTGGCCATTCTTTCGATTGGCATCATAAAAGTGGGGGTGTTTTTTTTACATTTAAGTCGGTTCGATTCTCAGACGCGGCAAGTACTCGTAATTTTTAGAAAACCTTTGAATGCAGAATTACTAACTTTTAAAAATAACACAAAGTCTTCTTGCAGCAAAATACCCTATCTACGATATTTAAGGTTCTTTCCTTCATGTCCCATAATTTTGGGACGCCCTGTATATAGGGCTTATTTTAGATTAAAATTGTGGTACTCTCGTCGCCGGCCAGTTACATGCAATATGGACAGTCCACAACACGAAATCTATTAGATCGAATAAATTTCGTGTTATAAAAAAGAAAAATATAGAACGAAGTAATTTATTTATATGTTTTAATTGGAAGCGGCTTGATCCAGCGTCTCCCTGCCACTTAGATGAGATCGTCTGTCCATCTTGTGGCTGGTCATCCTGCGCTGCGCTTGCCGATCCGGTCCAACCGGTCTTTTTGGAAATCCATGGAGGAGGCCTATGTCCAGCAGTGGACTTCTTGTGGCTGAACGATGATGTTTTAATTTGGCGAGAATCAGTCGTAAAAATCAAGCTCATGTATCGTTAGAAGAACAGAGTGGTGAGGTACTCTGGAACCTGTGATTTGAAATTTTTCAGGCTGGTTTGAGACCGCACGGTGGAGTAAAGATGAGTGTAGAGTTGGGGACTTCTTGTATCAGATGCCAAGATCGACTTCAAATGTGAGTGAGAGAATAAGTTAAAGATGCCTGAAATCAGTTAAAACTATAAATGTTATCCCTTCCCGTGGCGTTCGCCCGCTGCGGGCAGGCGACCATTGTTTAACTATTGTCATGCTAATTACCACCATAAGGATTATAAGATGTGTTACACATTTGTGAAGGTATTGCGATCGTCAAAAATATTCCAGGTTAAATAGAAACTGGAATTTTCGCGAGCAACAATTGCTTTGCTTCGCTTGCAGAGAAAAGCGAAAGAGCCCAACAAGATTTCATTTAAAACAAGCAAAGAAAATTAAATTCATTGAGTAGAGTAATGTAATGACATTTGGAATCTCCATAACAGTGGAACTCTTTTATTTGTAACAAGATCCTCTTTATGTTTCATAATAATGTTTTGAAGGGAAGTATATAACAAGTACATATAAGTACATAGAAATAATTTTTTTGAGCTTTATTTGCCATCTCCCGCTCTCTGTTCACTGTTCAAACCTTTCGTAGGCTGGCTGGAAGAAATTTCTTTTGAAATAAGTCCGCCTTTGTACATCATCATTTGTTATTTAAGTTATTTTTTCTGTATTATTTCTTTTGTGCAATAAAGCGTAACAAACAAACAAACAAACATACAATAAATTGTACTGTTTCCTTGCAAATATGTTATAATATAATGTGTGTTTTATCACCGTGTACAACACAATACAATAACAATGTCAGTCTATTGCCTGTGTCCACCCTGAAGTTCTATCTTCAAAACCAGGTAATAAAAGAATTTTTGAAATAGGACAAAACTTTGAGAGATTACTCTCTACAAACATTTATTTATTTATTTATTTATTTATTTAATATTAGAAAGACTAACAGCACATAACAACGATTAACATATTATTTAAACATACAGAAGGCCAATTCTAAGTCTCCACTAATAGAAACAGCTTAGGAAAAAAGTATTTTGAGCAAGCACACAAATGTCAGCTTAAAAACTACCTTAATACTACATTCTAGAAGTTAAATTTACTCTTGACAATTGAAAAAATCTGCACTCAGTTTTACCCTCAGATTATGAGCTGATGAGTTAAAGATATCAAGATCGCCAATTTTCGCCAGTCTATTAAATTCGTTACACACCCTCCACAAAAATGAGTTCTGCCTATACCTAGATGAGACTTTTTCCAGATGAAACACTGGATTTACACGCCTTGATCTATTAGGAACATAGAGATTTAGTTGACTAAGCAGCCGCGGACAGTCGAACAGAAATTTAACCGGACAGAAATTTAACCTACAACTTTTTCTTTATAATATCGGTATACATACTAGATATAGGGATATCGGCGGAGTTAACTATAGTTAAGGTTTACAAGTCCCCAAATAAGATTCACGGGCCCTACGTCGTTCCAACAGTAACCTATTTAGGAAGCAGAGTAGACACATGAAATTTTATTAACTAACTTGTTCCGAGCAGCTAGACCTTTTCTGTCCTCAAGTCTTTAACTCGCGCTCGTTGCAAATAGAGAGCATATGAAAAAACATTAAAAGTGTGATCGAAAAAATGCGTTCTACTTTGTACAACATTGTATTTCAAAATTAAAATGTGTCCTGTATTAGGTGAATTATCCCTCGGTTAATTGTTAATATTTCTAACACATGAAGCAGTAAAGACAGAAATATAATCTGAAATAGGAGAACTGATATCTAAGCGCTAAACAGAGAGGACATTTTTTCAAGAATACTAAACTTAAATCCAACCGAAGCAATGGTTTATCATCTTGCCTTCTTTGTGTATCCACCTCAAAGATTTAATACTAAAAAGATCTTTGAAACTTCTTTACGGAACTGGTAAGTTGAAACTTTTACTAGAAAGCTTAAGCATCTTCAATACTTGTAACTATTGTAGAATTCATTCCGGTATTCTATTAAGTCACCAAACAGCTGGGCCCTGTTTAATAGGACTGCAATTGAAGGTTTACTATAAAAATTCAAAGCACATTACATAGGGCCAGTTCCTGAATTGACAATTATTATTTCGCTAAGTAACTACTTAACTTAGTGTTGTCAAATTTCTCCTAAAAGAGCGTGACAGAACGTTACTTAATTACGTGCTTAGTGACATTCGCAATTCGAAAACCGGCCTGTAGCTGATTCATCCATAGATTACCAAAATGGAAGACGAGACTTTGTAATACGCATTGTAATTTTACGAAACGCGGCCCTGGTGCAACTTTGGGGTAATCCAACAGAGCTAGGAAGAATACTTACATTACATTACATTACATTACATACTTACATTACGTCCGACATCCATTGGAACCAGTTGCCTGCCGTCACGACGCCTTGGTCTCTTCCAGATCAGCAAAGCAGCAGCCAACAGCAGTACAGTACCCGCTCCGACCATGGCGCCCCACGCCGCGCTCCAAGCGTTGCTAGACCCTTCCGATTGCCTCTCGAAGGCTATCCTGGCCTGAGGCAGACCAGCCTCCGGCAGCCAAATAGATGGCCATTCGTTACCAATGTTCCATTTTCGAATTTTCTCGTCGTCATTAGTTTCTTCATAACTCCCATCGTCCGGGTTCCCGCTGCGCCATGCCCCTCCACTCTTCGGCCTCAACTTATCTGCGGAAAGATAACAATATTAGTTACGTTGAAACGGGAACATCGATCGCGTGGTAGATACACACAATGGAGCGTGTGTTTATTACATATCGGACAATGCCGTTGTATGGGTAGATATATGTACATACATACATTCAATAGTCTCCGTGAGAAATTGAGTAAGAAGCTGAAAGGAATTTATTTTCACTTTTATTGGGATGCGGAATGCGTAATCTCAATCCGCGTGGGGTGTTTAAAGATTCAAACACGGCATCCAATTATGGAGATTACAAGTCAAACTTGGTGAGGCGCTCTACATAGAATAAAATTCAATGATGCTCGCTGTAAAAGCCAAATGCCTCGGAGCTGAACGTTCAAATGTTTACTTAATACGGTTAATTGCTTTCACAGCCATTATTAATCGTGCTTTACGCGACTTTAATCACAACTTTGATGAAACTTTTGCAACCGTAGTTTCACGAACTTATTAAATCCTGTACAGCGGTTAAATATGCCAGGTAAGTACTTACCCATTTGGCATGCAGAAAGGGAGTTTTTCGGGTAGTTTTGAACTGGTTTTTGTTGTATTTTTGTGCGGGGTTCGCTCCGGTGCGCTGGGGACACGTGTCGAGGGCGGGCGGGCGCGCGCGACTGGCGACGCTGCGGCGTCTTATCATTAGCCACTTGTTTACTCCCTGATCTGCGCCCTTGCCGTGTACTTACCATATATAGCCTTATTGTAATTCCTGAAACAGCCCCACTAGCTTTTTTTCTGTGAGTTTTTGCTCAGATTTGTCTTTTGCGAACTATCGTCGTTTAATTAGTTTTATGATATTTTTGCTTCACATGCTCTGTGAATGTAGCAGCTTTGAGTTAATTTCCACTCTATACACTTATTAGTGACACTATAAAACAGAAGAACCGAGAAAATTCGTATTTTTTTTAAATCAAAAATTTTAAAACAAAGTTGTAAGTAAATTATTTATTTCAACCGACTTACGCATTTTAGAAATAACGCTTTATGAACTTTAAAGCAACTGCCAAATAAAAATAGCTAGATACAAACTTATAAGGGCACTAAAATTTTAAATAACTACCAGTGGGAACTCACAACAGATATCACAATAGAATAGAACTTATTGTAATTTACTTATATATACGTATAAGAAAGTCCATGAGCAAACCAGACAATAATATTCCTGTTTCAAGGCAAATTTTATTCCTAACGAACCATTTAATGAGCGTTTTTCCTTATGTCAAATTTAGTTTTAATAGGATCCCTAGGTGGCGCTGCCCTACCGTAATAATAAACGTCAAAGCCAAAAATAATACTATGGTTCTGTGGAATTTGTGATGGTTGGTTACCGAAAAAAAAAATTCTGTTGTCGTTTGGTGATAACGATTACGAGAAACCTCGTCCGAATAGCAACCCTGGTTCCTTCTCTTGTTTAGTGATCTGTGGACTGACTTTGACATTGATTGCTACGAATCACAAATTCGTATGGAGAAACGAATGACGCCATCTAGTGTATCTCAAGGAACTAAGAAAAAAAAAGAAAGGAAAAACGCCCATTGTATTCTTTTTCAATATGTAGGTAACGTACCTATTGTGTGAACGTAACGCGGCCGATTGATTCACAGAACTTTTAACATATTCGATGTGTAAAAAAGAAAAGATAGCGGTGGCGCTTTTTAATTATTATAAGAACTTTAAAACACTTCGATAAACAATAAAATGTCGTAACTCCTTTCCCTTTACTACAGGCTATTTAAACTGCCTCTGAGGAGTGTTTTAAAGAATTGGATTGTTCTAAATAAGAACATGAACAATTTCAACAAACACATCTTTCCACGCAACTATGTAATTAAAACGAAGTGACTTAAGCAATAAGAATGCTAAATCCTTCGCTTGCTCTTAGGTATGCTTTTGTAAATACACTTTTTACTTTAGCTTTGTTTGGCGACCCCTTTATATAACTCTACGGACTCCAGGCTTAGAAACGCTGCTGTAGGAGATTGAATTGACTCGTATCGTTGCTAAGATTAGTCAGGTTTCAACGTAATGGCAGTATGGGAGATTTAACTCCTGATTCGCTCTACGCCTGTAATAGATTGGGATAGTTGGAATTGTTATCCTTCCTTCGTACAAATGTAGCTTGATAGTTAAAGGTCAGGTGGTATTGCAATAGCCCAATTTCCCTGCCGCATGGCGTTAAAGCTGATGATATCAACTCTATCTTAATAACAGTTGATTCCTTATTATAATACTCGTATACGTTAGACTTTCAACAGCCCCCGGAAAAGCCGGCTTCTCAACTACGTCCTGGCTTTTCACCTACGGACCACTAATATACTGTAAATCAGATAATTGAGAAGTCTACTCATTAAAACGTGAAGAAACAGATATTGATACATGTACATTGCAAACATTTGACGAAGAGATATAAATAATATGTCGAGGTACTATACATCTTTAGACCTTCATTCAGGGAAGTATGTAATATACACATTCAATAGATGACGCTGAAACATTAGGTGCTGTACTCTACGTAGACATGCGTTGGTTCACAAGCTAAGACTAAGTGTGGTGTGGACATGGCTTACATTGTCACGTGGCGTTGGTACTTTTAGTCACCAAGAGCATCCTTCCCACCTGACTTTGAACGTATTACGCGTCAAATTGAAGTGGTTTACATCTGCGAGGCGCTCATTGTAGAGCTGGCACTTCATACGTATGGAAACTCAATGGGCAAAGTTGGTTTAACGAGTTTACCGTGACTCTTTACTTAACTTTTGTAGACTACTCAAAGGCATTTGATTGGCTTAAACACTCCTCTATTTCGTCAAAACATAGAAAATCAGCTGGTTATAGACTTTTCCCACAAATGCCATCTCACACGGTCGCCCGCCATTCACATAGGAATATATAATTAAATAATACATAGAAAAAAATTTTGGTCCAATGTAACCTAGGCTCCACTAGCGATACGCGACAGCGACAGCTCGGCGACTAGACGCGACGACAGGCTACGGCCGACAATTTTTATATATTTTCTTCGAAGCTCTGCACACTTGGCGTCAGAGTCGCGGAGTCGCGACGGCAAGCTAAGAGCCATCGCAAGCAGGGCGACTTGTCGCCGCGTCTAGTCGCCGCGTCAGTCAATTGCATCTGGTGCAAACAGGGCTCATAAAGCTTAATTCTTTGGGACTAGCCTTTACAATTTAAAAAGGTGTCAAGCAGGGCGATTCACTTTCCCAACTATTTACTTCTACCCTTCAGAAAGTGTCTCTTGCGGGTTGACTGGTAGAAAATGCCATGTAAACCTCCAAAACGTGTTTTTCTTGTCCCCAGCCGAGATTCGAACCCGGGACATCTTCTACCCTTCAGAAAGTGTCTCTTGCGGGTTGACTGGTAGAAAATGCCATGTAAACCTCCAAAACGTGTTCTTTTTGTCCCCAGCCGAGATTCGAACCCGGGACATCTCCCATGGCAGGGAGATGCGCTACTGCGCCACAGAGCTCGTCAACCACTTTTAAAACCATTTAAAATGTTAAAGGGAAAATATTATTAAAAGCAGCCCTAAAACACTCCTGAAAAACAATTACAATGCTTTCACGCTGTACACACATACGAGTACTCCGCAAAATAAATGATTATACTGTATTTTAAGACACTTTAAGAGGAGTAAAAAATCCTCTATTATTGTGTCCCACTGCTGGGCAAAGGCCTTTTAGTTTAGTTCAGTTTATTAATAATACCGTTTAAAAAACTCGATCAGCCTTTTATGTCGAGTAAGTTGAATGAACATTGAACGAATTCAACTCGTTCATTTAATGAGATTAGTATGAGTAATAGAAATCCTATAAAGAACGGTTCTAAAGGCATGTCAAGTAATCGGATTACTATCATTGGCGTGGCCTTTGATAAACCTAGTATTTACTTACAATCACCCTTCCCAAAATCCACGGATTCCCAAAAATATGTATGGCTAGGACTAGGATATTTAACCACTGGCCGTCTCTCGCGCTATTTTTAGTAATTGTAAAAAGATTGTATACCTTTGATAAATGGTGTTTGAGTGTTCGATAGCCAATAAAATTACGGACATATCGGTACACATTTGTGTTTTCCTCAAAGTAGGTACATAGTTACTTAGGTTTTTTGAAAGAAAAGTTGTCTCCAAAATAATTAAAAAAATTAATAATTCAAGTGTCTAGCTGCTCCTACTATTAATATCGAGCGAAAAACGAATAAATCGACAGAGGATAAACTCCCATTGCTAAAATATTTATTTCTATTCTGTTATTATGTATTTGATGTTATTTAACGCAGCAACAGAAATACGTAATCTGTGAAAAAATTCAACCGTCTACCTATAACGGTTCATGAGACACAGCCTGGTGACAGACAGACGGACAGTGGAGTCATGGTTATAGGTAGATAGGTCCCTTAAGGCTGCTGTAAACGGGTAGAGTAAACGGTAGAGTACTAACTATATCAATGTAAACAGCATTTACTCTACCGTTTACTCTACCCGTGTACAGCAGCCTTTACCCTTTTGGGTACGGAACCCTAAAAATATATGTCTGTAATTTTATTATCTAATAAAGCACATTTCCTATATATAGATATTCAATCAATCAGCCCCTTCTCGTCCTCATCCAGCCGCTGCCAGCAATCTGCCTCAGATCCTCGGTTCAGCGACCTGGGCCGCGATTCTGTTAGTGAAATATAGTACGATGATAGATACACGGTCGGGTCACGTGACGTGTTTTTTCATACCATTGACGCCTAGTTTTGTCGATACACGTGCTCGCGTTGACTTTAAACGTCAATGAAACTAAATCGCCATGTTCATACAGTTGTCATTGTTCTACAATGCATTAACATAATCTAGGCCCCGGTGGTCTGCCAATTTGTGGTCTCCGCTCCAGAATTTTTACCTTTATCTCCCATCGAACATCAGCTCTTCGGTATATCAGTTATATGTGATCAGCTCATTGCCATTTCAGCTTGCTAACCCCTACACAAATTTTATTACAATGGGCTAGTTGCCCTAAAAAATGTAATTAGTCCGTCGTTTAGATTATTCAAAAATAAGGGACACGTATTTTTTTATTTGTAAATTAGACCAAAAATGACAAAATAGCCCATTAAAGTTATGTGTGACGTCACGCCGTGCTGCATTTTTTAGCACGGAGTGACGTCACACGTTACTTTAATGGGCTATGTCTTTGTTATTTTTTGTTTAATCGAAAAAATAAAAAATACGTGTCCAATATTTTTTTATAGTCTAAAATCCGTATTTTAGATTTTAATTATTTTGAACCTGGAAACTACCCTATTAGGTTTTAACCTTACTTGATTTTTGTCGGAAGATTCCGACCAGGTTTCGCTCTGATTCGCAGAGCTTAATCATGGTGAGCCGAGACGGAGCTCGCCTTCTTCCAACAAAAAATCAAGTAATTATCCGGAATAAAGTTAATAATGTGCAGTGCTCTAAACTATTATCCGGATACACTTAGGTACTTGATTTTTCGTCGAAAGAGTCCGACCAGGTTTCGTTCTGATTTGCAGAGCTTCATCATGGTGACACTGGTCTTCCGACTAAAAATCAAGTGTATCTGGATAATAGTTTAGAATGTGTTCATGTTCATGTTCATCATCAACCCTTTATGGCCCCACCCAAGGGGCACGGGTCTCTTCCCTGAAGAAGCTATAGGCCATACTCCACATTAAATATTTAGAATGAGTAGTAAAAAAAAATTAAAATGTTAAAATATGCGAGCAAAATAGCACGTAAGGTGCTTATATTGCATAGTCGATGAACTAGCAAGTAAAACACTCGGCAACACAATGTGCAGCGAATTGTCTTAATGAACTATGATTTATAGTCTTTTGAAGCAGCCCATGAAAAGACGTCGAACTTCGGTGAAACATTAAATGAGAAACAAACAAGATACTATGTTTCTTGCAAAACACGATTGACGTCCGCCCACGCAGCTTCGAGAAAGACACAAGAGAGAAAGCGTCCTTTCACATACAGGGTGTAACAAAATGTAAGACATTAACATGTTATGTTTTTATTTAAATCACCGATCATGTGCACAAATTACTTACATAACAAGTTTGTCCAAACGAATGTATACCTCACTATTAAGACTATGTAGTGTAGGTATCTAGGTACTTACAAACTATAAACTTTAGGTTAAGAACTCTATTTGTTAAGTTGAATATTTTTTGTGAAGAATACCTAAATGTGGAGTTTTATTGTTAGGTGCTTCTTTTTTTTCGCGTTTTTTTTATATTACGTCGCGCAAACGTAAATATACCAGAGGTCGAGTACCAATCAGATAGACGGACACAATAAGTAAAGCTACGGGAGGGACCCTAAAAGCAGCCATACATCTGGCGAATAGGACCGTATGGAGAGCGTTCCTGAACATGACGTGACTATGGGCCGGTTTTTGAATTGATAATTTCGATAAGTAACTACTTAACTGTAGTGCTGTCTCATCAAATTTCTCAGAAAAGAGCGTGACAAAACTTTTCTTAAGGTATTTTAGTGAAATTCTCAATTCAGAAACCGGCCCTTTGAGGCAGTCACGTCCCTGACATGAGGACACGACCAGAAAAGAAAAAGTTGACTTTTAGTTTTTATGATGAGATAGGTAGAGGGCAAACAGGTAGGGCCTTTGCTAAACAGTGTGACACAAGAGCTTAAATAAAAAAACATTTTTATTTTTATTTAAAGGAATTTATTTCGTTACCCCTTGTATATGCCAGTAGGGTGCAAATAGAGCCGTTGTGCACGGAATATAGGTCGATCTCGTTTTACGAGTATCTAATCGTGTGAAGAAAACAGTAATGCCGACGGCTTCCATTCCTTTGGTAACGAACCCAACGAAAATGAGACACTGAATAGAAACGTTTGGCTACTATTCCGGAGAGGTACTTGCCGATAAATTTTAAACATTTTTATAAAGAAACAATTTTTATTGGATTAAGGCCAATTCTCACCACGAAAAGGGGCCTTAATAATTAACTTAAGCGTAAATACGTACTTACCTACCTGCAGTTTTGTCGAAGAACCCTTACAATGTTTCAATCTGATTCGCAGAACTTAATCATTGTGAGTTTAAATGAAGTAGGTGCATCAACTTAATCTAGACTCGCGACAGCGAGTCCAGCCAAGTTCGAGAAAAAAGGAACTGGCGACGCAGCAGCCGTGTGTAATATTACAGGAATCACTTCGAGCTACTTTTGACCCCTTCACAACTCTACAACTATTTAACCTACGTATATGAAATTTGGCACATTTATTGAAGTCCATTAGCTTGCCTAGCATCCAAAGTTTCAATGTTGCTCAAATAGTTATAGATATATTAATGTTTAAAAACCAGCATTTTTATGACTGACTGACTGACTCACTTATAGATCAAAAACCTAACCCACTTCTAGATGACCTAGAAACTTGATATTTGGCATCAAGATAGACTATTAGGCATATACAAAGGAAAAAATCTAAAAACTGAAAATTATTGATATTAATATCCGCATAGTATTTAGTTCCAAATTCTGCCAATAGATGGCGCTTTTAATTCTAAATCGCGGTATGGTTTTGTCTTAACCGACTCTATATAATATCTGTAAACGACTTCCTTTACACGTTTCTCTGTATCTTATATGAGATTGTATTGTACTCAAGTCAAATGTTCGTAGCCGATTTCTAACCCATCGGTTATCGGTTCTTTGGCAATAACGATGTATTTATTATTAATGAACAATACCAACAATCTCTGTACAAAAAGTAGTGATATCCCATCAAAACATAAATGTGAATAAAAGCCAAGTTCAATATTAAGAACAGACGTCGGTATCGACTTCGCCGACAAAAGAATTGAGATCTATATGGGTACTGCCAAGTTATCTGTAGAAAATCATGAAATTTTAGTTACAAGATCACTATACATGTAAATTGTTATTCAAGCTTAAGATTTGACTTGGCTACTTTTCACGTACAGACTAAATAATATTTATTTAATGAACTCTACTTCGTTAAGTCATACGGAGGTTAGTGTACTTTCTGTTTGTATTGTACTTATGCTGTTAGGTTGATGTTTATGCTGTTAGGTTGCTAATACCTATGTGACTTTTCTGAAATTTGGTTTGTTGGTAAAAACTAGCAGTCAAATCTTGAGCTTGAATTACAATTTACATCTATAGTGATCTTGTAACTAAAATTTCATGATTTTCTACAGAGAACTTGGCAGTACCCCTATAGATCTCAATTCTTTTGTCGGCGAAGTCGATACCGACGTCTGTTCTTAATATTGAACTTGGCTTTTATTCACTTTTATGTTTTGATGGGATTTTAACTCACAGTAAACCAAATATAATTAAATAATAATAATAATCAATTATGTCCCCGCCGACTGAATCAGAATCAGAATCAGAATCTGACTGCTAACTGTATCCCTGGCGTTACATATATAGGACACGTGCCGGACTCGTGATCACACCGTGCCCACAACTTTCTTCAACACAAATCAAATAAACCTACTGTCCCATGTTCAATTAGTCCAATTATGTCCAATATTATTTATTAGATCTGTGATATTGGGGAATTTAATTAATTAATTAATAAATAAGATAAGATATTTTTCTTTTTTTTTCGGTTAGTATGTTTTTTCTTAATTTGTACGTTAACGTTGCTTGGACTATAATATGACAGTGACAGCATGGGTGGTCGATGCTGGAAGTTGGAACTTCGTCTAATTAGCTGGCACAACTGCCCCTGGCACAATTCACATGGGTTCAGCTTTAGATGCAAATTCACTTTACGAAAAGGTTAGTTCAAAAATTAAATACATATGCCATTATATATTTAATTTTTGAACTAAGACTTT
Source organism: Yponomeuta plumbellus (assembly GCA_947310845.1). Classification (NCBI taxonomy): domain Eukaryota; kingdom Metazoa; phylum Arthropoda; class Insecta; order Lepidoptera; family Yponomeutidae; genus Yponomeuta; species Yponomeuta plumbellus. The sequence goes on along the minus strand of OX371192.1, from coordinate 7,553,065 downwards.
CTTAAGCACTGCACATTATAAGCCGGATATCCGGATACACATACTAATATTAAAAAAATAATAAAATAAAATAATAAACTCACGCCCGTTATCCCCGAAGGGGTAGGCAGAGGCACCAGTCTCTAGAACTTGACCCACGTTTTGCCGAGTTTATTAGGTCCCAAACGTGACAAGTGGCAAGCCTGTCGCCGTTATCCGGGCACAATTTATCAGCGAATGGTGTTGCTGTGCAAACAAATGTACGTAACTAAAAGTCATTGGTACATGCGTGGTTCGAACCCAGACCCTCATGATCGAGAAGCAAAGGTCAACCCCACTACGCCACCACCGCTGTGTACTAATATTAAAAATAATAATTATTAAATTTCATATAATTATAAGCAATTGGTGCCGGCTGCCGTCGATAGATGGCCAAGTCAGAGACCTTAGGGCGGCTTGAAAACTTGTGACAGTAAGACCAGCCACTAGTCTTATAAGCCTCCGCCAATCCGGACTTGGCCCCTGTGGTGGAGTATGGCCTATACCTTCCTCAGCAGGGAAGAGACCCGTGCCCCTCGGTGGGGGCATAATGGGTTGATGCTGATGATGAAAATTATATAGAGTTACTATTTGACTAAAAAAAATATTTTGTCATATTAATTAGCCTGAGATCTCGCTCTGAATTAAGGACAAGGAATAAACGTTTTTCATCTTGATTTCAAATTCCTGAGGTTATTCTGTCTCCGCCGGTTCCTGAACTTATATGTATAATAAAATAAATTTATTTTATTTATTTTATTAGGTATTGCTGAAGAGAAGGGTAGGTATATTTACTTAGTGAAATTCTCAATTCAACAACTGGCTGTATGAAGTTACCAAGTTTAATTATTCTGAGATATGCCCTCGGTGGGAAATATATAAAGGCCTTACTAATAATAAGTTATACACTCTGAATAACTATTTGACGTTTATCAATTTATACTGGTTTAATCACATTTAGTGTAAAAATAACCAGTTTGTCATACCTCGCATAACGGCTGTATACACCGCTCATAACCTTTATTAGTAAAGCCGACAGAGTGTAACGTATAATATAATTTAGAAGCGTAACAAGATCAAAATCGGCGACAGAGTCAAGACAACTTTGTGTGAGTTCTACCTATGTATAGATTCAGCTTAGATTCACACGTCAATCCATTAGATTTGGATCGATACAGCCATTCGTGTATTGTCACGATGTTATTTACTCGTATCTTGTAAGGGTATACAATACACCCTTAGATAAGGGATAGATGACGTACTCTACCGCATAAATCAGAGTTCAATTTGTTATTATAAGTAAGTTAGGTAAGTATTAATATTATTTCTGTGTACAGTAAAGAATTTTCTGTTTATGTAAGTAACTACTAAGATTTTTGTCTCTTCTTAAGATTTTTAATTTAAATTTTTATTTATTTTATTTTTTAGGGAAAACTAACAGCTTATCACTAACACATTAAATTTACACACATAGAAACGGAAACCCAACAAAAAGTTTTCACAGAAGATAGCCATCTGTTTATTGTGCTGTCTTCTATAAAATTAAATAAATAAATAAATAATTTAAGCAAATAGTACAGGTGGAAGAAAAACGACACAAAACACCAGAGTCAGCTAATCCAAGAATAAAGGAAGAAAGATGGCACGCCGTCAATAAGTTGGACCGAGTCACAAAATCTGGGAGCTATTACTTTGCGAATGACGGAAATGCTGTCCGTAAACAAATCAATGTCTACGTTTTCAATACAGAAGTCGTCTATTAAGTAATGAAAATGAAAATGAAAATAGTTTTTACATTAGCACAATCGGGCAAGATCTTCCTTTTAAGTATTTAGAATACTTGTAACAGGAAGCTCCGCTCTTCCACATTGGACGTAAGACTAGTTGGTCTTGTTTACACATTACATTAGGTCCTTGAAATTTAGATGACACAACATGCTCTGTAAGATAATAATTAACGAGTTTTTAAGGTAAAACTATAGTATCATGCGTATGTACCTATAGTGTATGATGATGAGTGTAAGTGTGTGTGTGTGTGTGTGTGTGTATGTATGTGTGTATGTGTGTGTGTGTGTGTGTGTGTGTGTGTGTGCGAGTAAAAGGTCAATTATTAAAGTAAGGTCAATTATAGGTAATATTTTTTTTATTTCATTCGAAACGTAGGTACTACTGTGTATGAAAGTAATTTCAATCCACCTGCATAATATTCTCTAGCACAGCTTTCTACATAGGTATTCGCAACTTCCTTCATACCTCTACCGAGGTTAAAGTTTTAGTACAGATTACGTTATGCTAGGTAAGTAGATACTCCCATATTCATACGCAATCACAGCAAGGTAGAGTTTGCACAGTAGGCCACGCGAAATTACCAACAAGCTCCACGAAGTCTCTTGAAACTAAAGTATGTACGTGACGTAATACCAATCTGTAATACCTACTCGTATCAGTTTATACAAACTACACAAATTTTTCAAGCCATTCTCTTATATTGGGCGCTTATGCCCGTTTTCACCCACAACACATTTTGGGGCCACCTAATCTTTTTTGGGGTCCACTTAACGGTTGATTCGTAGCCCCTGAAATGATTAGGAAATCTTAAGTGTTGTTAGTCTCCTAAAAGAAATAAAGTTTATTTGGTGGAGGTGGAGCTTATAGAAAATAGATGATTCGCCTAAGACTGAGGTGATTTCGTCTGTAAGCTCACGCCTGTATCCCAGAGGGGTAGACAGACCAGGGACTGAGACCGGACACGATCCTGACAAATCACTTTAGCATCATCGACATTCATTAGTCTTTGTATGATGCACGCACGTCGGTTTCTGGGACTTTTTATCTTGCCCTTTGCTAATACATCCCCTATGCAGTCGAAGTATGTCCGCCTGGGGTGTCTCTTACCGGCTCTTCCACTTCACATTCGCTCAATATATTTCGTTAGTCTTTCTTCCTTCGGCCACATGTCCAAACCAAGGCAACATTCCTTTCTCAATTCTAGTCACTATATCCTCTTTACATAGCCTATAAGAATAATAAGGATGAACCAGTATAGAAAGAGATAGTGTGCCTTAAGCACGCGTATAATATTAGATTGCTTGATTATAGTATCTGGAAGCAACGAGACTTATGTCCAGCATAGTTATATATATATGCTAAAAGAGACTAGCCGCCATTATTTATTAGGTAAAATCAAATTACCTGCGCTTAAATTATCTAATATTGTTACGCATTTAAAGCCCGTTACACACGTAGCTATAATAGATACTAATATAAATTATAACAAGGCATTTTACGATATATTTTCTATACAAATATTCAAGTGACCGAACACACAGCTATAATATAATTTCTGTGACGTCACCAACTTATACAGTAATTTATATTATCCCATAGTAATAATAAACGAAATGAAGGCAATAATATATATTATAATAGCATCGTCTCCGTGTGTGGTAGCTTGCTATAATATATTATATTATAGCTACGTGTGTAACGGGCTTAAATGAACTAATTTTACTACGTAATTTTGTAAGATATAAAATATGGCCTGCCTGGGGTGTTTTTCATAAAACCACAGGTGTTCATTGTACAGTGATAAAAGTGTAATTCATAGTTTACTATGACAATTCAAGGTCCATTTAATCGACGATGCAACGAAAAGTCATGATAAATCATGAGTTGTGTTTTCTTGAAATTGGTCCCTGGTTACTTTTCTTCTTAACCGATTATGGCATGATTAAGTTTCGTTAGCAAAAAAGAGACACAAAACTAGTCCGGCGGAAAATAAAGCACAGGGTGATAACGAAGAACCAAGAACATTTTGGCTAAATGATTTCAGTATAGAACCCATGGAGTTTTACAGCAATATGTCGTACTCATCTTTGTCGGGAAATCTGAGGCAAGAACAGGGGTGTAAGTAATTACGTAAGACTACACTATATGGAGTTGTCTGATTTAGGCCTTTTGTTCCCAGTATTTCAAACCACCTTATGTCACACTGTTACTCTCTGTGACTTTTTTCCCAGAAGGTATTTCATAGTCCTACTCTGAACTGTCATGTACGTTCTTTTTTTGACTCTTTCGAGTTGTCCAAGTGCTTAACACGATAGAGTGGAAAGTTACGTAATATAAGGGCAGAACGTCATTCACGTCACGGTTTCACTGTTTTATGTGGTCACATTCTCAAAAGTTTGCTCGTGTCCATCGCAAACTCTACCCCGACTTTGCGGATCTTTGTTCAATGAGCCGTTTTCAGAAGAACTAAAAAAAGAAAAAAAAAAATGGCTGTCAAAGGAATGCAATTTTGGACCTCAGCCCAATAGCCATGTGTGATACGTAATAAAATAGGTCTTAGCGAGCTGAACAAAAGTTACTATGACGCCAACAGCCAAATGTTTGTCCTTTCGGAGTTATATAGTATTGGAAAAAAAACTAACATTTTCAACAAAATATAACTCCGAAACGACAAACATTTGGATGTTGGCGTAGTAGTAACTTTTGTTCAGCTCGCTGAGACCTATTTTATGATGTATCACAAATGGCTATTGGGCTGAGGTCCAAAAATGCATTCCTTTAAGATAAAGATAAAGATAAAACATTTTATTTGCTAAAGCATGGTAAATACATTACAGTAGGTGGTAAAATAACTTATAAGAACATGCATGCTCTACCGGTTAAGGTGTGCAAATATTAGACTTGAGTAATCTACGAGTAAATAACAAATTTAGAATTTTCGAATAAATATTAGAAACAGGTTACAAATTATGATAGAAAACCACTTAAAACTATTATGACAAACATGTAATTAAACTATTAGGAACTTTTTTTTTCTCTTAAAACTCAGTTGTAAAGTAAATTGCTTAATGAGGGTCGTCGAGAAATTCTTGTATACTATAATATATATTTTGTAATAGGAATTTGAATAATTGTGTTTTAAATTTGCTAAGAGGCAGGTTTGAAATGTTTTGAGGCAAGTGATTATATATCTTTATGGCCATGCAATAAGAGTTGCGAGAGTGTAGTGTTAGTGTTTGGGACGGTACGTGTAATTTTTCACAATTTCTACCTCTTCCGTTGAATATTTCGTGGTTCTTTTTAAAGATATGAGGGTATTTTTTTACAAAAATGCATATTTCCTGAATGTACAGACATGGAAGCGGAAGTATATTAAGGGATTTGAAGAGTGGCTTACAACTATCAATACAACCCGCCCCTGTAAGTGCCCTGATACATTTTTTCTGTGCTTTGAAAGCTCTTTCGATCTCAACAGAATTGCCCCATAGGATAATGCAGTATCGGAGAACTGATGCCACATAGCCATGATACGCATTTAGGGCTGCTTCTTTAGTAGCTATCTTAGAAAGACGTTTTAGTACGTAAACAAATCTGTCTAGTTTTAAGCAGACCCTATTGATATGTGGTTTCCAGTTACAGTATTTGTCTATCTCTAATCCCAGGAATAGTGTAGCGTCGACTTCTTCTATTCTGTTATTATTATGTTCGATATCTAGTTTAAGTGTTGATGAGTTATGTGTTTGAAATCTTATTAGTTTTGTTTTATTTATGTTTATGTTTAAATTGTTATTTGTCAACCACTCAATAATTTGTTTCACCGTTAAATTTATTTCATTCTCTAAAATGGCTTTTTTATTTTTCACGAGGAGTGTGGTATCGTCTGCAAACAGAACGCAATCATATCCCGTAACATTTGGTAAATCATTAATATACAACAGGAAAAGTAGTGGCCCTAGGACGCTCCCTTGAGGGACACCACGATTATTATGTTTAAATTTGGATTGAAAACGTTTCTTTTCTCTGCCAATAATTCTACTAATTTCTACGCATTGTTGTCTATCGCTTAAGTAACTCTCTAACCATTCTAAACATTTACCCCTTATTCCATACTGAGAAAGCTTATTTAAAAGCTTCTTATGACAGACAAAGTCAAAAGCTTTGCTCATATCGAGAAAAACTCCTGCTATAGTTTCTTTTTTATCAAGGCTTTCTGTTATAATTTTCATAAGATGAAAGCACGCAAGTGTAGTGGATGAGCTTTTTCTAAAACCGTACAGTTTGACAGCCGTATTATTTTATTTTTTTTAGTTCTTCTGAAAACGGCTCATTTACTGGTCGCGAGTTGTACTTATTACACAACTGGCTAATCTGTGACTTCAATACCAATCTGTGTGTCTCTACTTCGTAGCAGCGAAGTTGGCAGACCCCTAATATTTATTGATGGGCGCAGATAACAGCTTCTTTATTGGGTGACGCCGACAGAATCTTAAAACACAGCAACTGAAGGTCTTTTGCCGTGACTTAAGCTTTGTGTAAGTATGTGTATTTGTGTTGGGTTCTGATGAGAATAAACGCCTGCGAGAGTGAGTTGTGGTAGTGAACATTATTTATATAACTACCTACCAAAACAGCTAGATAATGAAGGGTCGTCCCTTTGTCTTCACGCACTCAATTGTAAGGTTGACAGCTTGTCAAAAGTTCTATAGATGGGCCCACATTTGCATGAGAAACTGTACCTACAAATTGTCTACGATGTTGTTATGATTCAAGGCTGTAGCCCGTAATTATGTTAAGAAGCACTGCGTGGGCAAGTAAACTTTTTGCCGTCTCCCAGAAGCCGGAGATCATACTTTTTTACTGGCTGAAAATTAATTAAGGAGTATTTAAACTTTCAGGTGGACGTTGAAGGAGATTGTTTATGTTCTTTTAGGATTTTTTCCCGAATTTTCTTCACTGTAGAAAATGCCGGGACGTTAAAAGTGGCAATACGAGAAAAAATAGAGCAAAATTGTGATATTTTTTTTTGGGTCATACCCCTGACACCCCCGATCCGATAGATAGACGAACCTAAACAAATTTAATATGCAATCAAATAAATAAAACAAGTTATGTAGGTACGCATGCAAGCGCAATTTTCAGGGTTTGTTAGATGGATACGTACCTAAATACGGAGTAGAAATTATAAAGTGATTTGTCAGGACGTGGCAGGTGACAGTCACCTGAGTCTCGGCCTGTGAGCTTCTGTAAATTATAATCTTTTCTATTTATTTTGGTGTTATCAAGGAGAATCCTTGGTGTTATCCAAAACTGACAAACATCAATTTATTAGTGTTTACTGTTGTACTAAATGTAAAATAAAAGATGTTTTGTCGTTCCAGTTAGGGATCATTGGTCGAAATTGATGATATACTGATGAATAAACATATTTCAAATATGTTTGGTGGAAGATTTGAAATAGAGTCTGACGATGCACATAATTATCTTCAAATCGGGGGATAGGCTGGTAAAATCCCAACCTTTTTTTTTTCCTTTGCCTACTCGAGTAAAAAACTAACTTCTTTTTTTTTTCAAGAAAGGCACCTAGCGCCATCTTTGGCTATTCGATGACAATTACGGCCCTGAAAACAGCTTGTAGCGCTCCGTTTCTAGAACCATTAACTTCTTAAGCTTCTAACGTTGCTCAATAGATGGCGTGCATCAAATTAAAAAATACAGACAGAAAATACCTTATTGGTACGTATGGAATGTAATTAATCAAAAGGGATTAAATTAATTGAAATGTCTAAATTGGTAAGTACTTTTTAATTCAACAATACAATAGAAAAAGGCTTAAAATTCATATGGAACAAAACTTACTAATATTAAAATTATATTGTGTAATACCTCTTAGGTTGCTTGAGAATCTCTCAAATTTCTGTCAAATGGATACAGCTGTCCACATCTTGCAACCCCCAAACCTGCGAATACTGAAGTGGAAACAGAGTACCTATTTAAATATTGTATTGATTGGTTCTTTATAGTAGGTACTTATTAAATCTAAGTAGGTAGGTATTTACTAGAAGGGATACTGACTAATGTAGGGACTAACTTTTATACGGTAACTAAGTATAGCTCATAAGCTAGGTGAACTTGGGTAAAATTAACGTGTAAGAAGCCAACATAACCTCACTTTTTCACTGAAATGTTTTTGGTGTATTTATAACCTATATTAAGTGTTTTATTTTATAGATACAGTTACTTACTTACCTAATGCAAGAGAACAAATAGTGAATTTTCCAGCTGCAGTCGGATTTCGTCGTCCATGGTATGCTAGGTAACCTCCGATTCCAATAAGCCCACTCCCGCTAACCATTCGACAGGAGAAACAATCTCTGTCACGATTTGAAACTACTGAAGTCATGTCGATTAAAGTTCTAAGCCATCAACTTCAGGTTTTACTTTAGAGACTCGAGTTTTTGATAACAAAATTTCCAAAACACCACAGTGTAAACAAACACAACTTCTAAGATGTATTTTTTTTGTATCAATGTTGCCAGTTAAAAAAATTTAAACTGCCTTGTATGATTTTAGTTTAATCTTATTTATTTTATAAGCCTTAAATAGCTGCCGTGTATGATTGGTAAATAAAAAAATGTAAGGCCGTGTTTGTATAGAAATCAACAATTAGACGCAGACACAATCTGTTGATTATTGCCAAGCTGGACAAAAAGTTACCTACACATTTAAAATCCGACTAATCAAAGGCATTAACTCAGGTGGCGGCATGTATAAAACTTTGCAAGAAATGTATATTGTGAATGTATGTGAAATGTTTATGTTTGCTTTCTAAGTTACGAGTACGTTCATTTGTGAATTATGAACTTGCTAATAGTAAAGAAAAAATTAGCAAGGAAACCTGAGTATCTGAACTTAGCGCTTTAAATCGCCAAAGGTGGGCACGCTTGGAGATTAAAGCCCATACTCTCTCCCTCTCTCTCTGAGAGAAGGCCTGGCAGGGCTGCCACCAGCTAAATTGCCGGCGCCGGATAAACAAGGCAAAAATTCCGGACATTTGGGCGAAATATGGTTTTTTCCCCGGACATTATAAACATTGTTATAATTTTTTCAATTCAAACGGATTTCCGCTGACAACAAAAGTGTCCTTTGTTGTTTACATTTTAAAAAACCCCTGCTGGACGGCCCCCGGACGCCCTTCAAACTAGGACAAATCCGGGGAATTCCGGACGGATGGCAGCCCTGAGCCCTACCAGCAACACGTACTTCTTTACTAGTATCCAGGCCAAAATCTTCTTATAAAAAAAAAGTAAGACGTACTTTATGCTGATTCTAATAACGGCGAATATTCATGTTTCGCAAACAGCAATTTCACCGGCATTATTTCTATAGAATTGTGTACGTTCACAAATTAATGTTGTTACGCAGATCATCAGCGTCTCATTGATTGAATAAGTTGAAGCATGTTTTACTAAATGAAATGTTACTTATATGAGTCAAAACAAGAACACAGCGCCACCAAGTTATCTGTTCAGGTGGGCAAAATTGTAACTAACTAATTAATTGTAAATCGTTCGCCATTTTTTGTTTTCTTTATTCAGTTACTAAGATTTATAGATATATTTTCATTAAAATTGAAAGACGGGTTAAATATTATAATTTTTCTCGGCAAATTTCTTAAATGTTATTAATAAATTCTCCACTAGCGCCGCTATAACTGAACAGATAAGATGGTGGCACTGTAACAATTTTATTATCTACCATAGGGTGGCAATCCATAGATTCAGATACGAGTAACCTACCTTTGATAGACTTTATTCGCCATCATCAACCCATTATCTCCCCACCGAGGGGCACGGGTCTCTTCCCTGAGGAAGGTATAGGCCATACTCCAAAACGGGGACCAAGTCCGGATTGGTGGAGGCTTGTAAGATTAGTGGCTGGTCTAACTGTCAAAAGTTTTCAAGCCGCCGCCGTAAGGCCTCTGACTTGGCTTAACGACTGCCATCTATCGAAGGCAGCCGGCACCAACTGCTTAACGTGGCTTGCGAAGGACAAAACCGCTCGGAAAAATGCCACTAGCGTTAGTCATAAAATGGTCACCCATCCCTGCACTGAGCGCGCCCTATGTTGCTTAACCTTCGTGATCGTTTAATATCACTCAGGCGGCTGGGGCTACTAGCGATTGACTTTATTACATTCAAGGTACATATTTTTTTTATTTTTTTTTATTTTTCAAGATGTACCTAAGTACATGATCCAAAAGTGGCTTACCCACTTAAGGCTTGATAAAAAACTTCGGTCTTAAATTCTTCCAAGTTCTTAATCTAACAATTTTGCATTACGATTTCAATGACACACCTAAATACAAATGGAAAATTATGCAGTTCAGTTATTATAACTTTTGCAAACCAAGTCATGTGAGCTAAGAGCTAGTTTTTAATTGCATATTTATGTAAAACTATACATTCAATGGAGAGGTGGCTAACATAATGTGTAACAGCGGAAACCTGTACAATCTGTACATACGTAATAGGTAATAGGTAGATACTTATGTGGAGCCTGCATGAATCAAGCGCGCAGTTTTGCTTGAGTGAAAGGAACTCAAACATTGCAAACACCCTTCTAAATTCTTGCACATACACATTTTGATCTTAGGTAGCTACAAGTGATTTGTGAGTGAAAATTCGTAACTGTCGTGTTTTGCGGCCAAATAAATTACATACAATATCTGTCGTGTTATTTAAAAATGGAACGATCTTCTATTCCGAACAATGACAACCAAGGAGGTAACTTAGCAGAGGTTTTTTTTAATTTCGAACTGGCTTGCGATAGAAAACTGGATATTATTATTGAAAATTGAAAAAAAAAGAACACTTTATCGCGGCAAAAATTTATTGTTGTTCGTTCGTGGTTCGTCTAATTTTGAAAGTTTATTGAATTTAACAGAATGAGTTCAAACTTATTTTAACGCCACCTGAAATTCAAGAGGCGGCAAGAGCCGTAATAGAAAACTTGTTACCGCCAAAATCGAAAGAAAAAAGTTCTGCCTTAGTAGATAGGTACTAAAGTCGTATTTTTTATTAAACGGAGTAAACTGACAGTAGCTTGAAAAATAATGTTGCCATGTTCAATGTTATAGTAATGCGTTCAGTTTTGTTCAATCACAGGAATTAATGAATACTTCGTTAACATTACCTTATTGAAACAAAAATCGCTCGTAGCCCCGGCGCGGCCTAGGTGATCTTAAACGATCACGAAGGTTAAGCAACATAAGGGGCGCATACAGTTTGTGGATGGGTGACTGTTCTATGACTAACGCTAGTGGAATTTTTCCTAGCGGTACCGTGCTTCCCAAGGCACGTTAAGCAGTTGGTGGCGGTTGCCGTCGATAGATGACAGTTGTAAAGCCAAGTCAGAGGCCTAAGGTTGAAAACTTCTGACAGTTAGACCAGCCACTAGTCTTACAAGCCTACACAAATCCTGACTTAGCCCCCGTGGTGGAGTATGGCATATACCTTCCTCAGTGAAGAGACCCGTGCCCCTCGGTTGGGACATAATGGGTTGATGATACACAATGAAGTGGCCTAAGAACGTCATCCACCGCTTCCGGTATCTTTTTATTCGATATTTATATGTTACGTTAGCAGTGCCCCCGACTTTGTTCGAGCCACAGGATTAGCCTATGTCCACCCTGAAGGTTCATCCTAAACACTCGTGAAACCATATTTGAAATTAGATATCTACTTCGGATAATTACCCTTTACATACAAACTTTTCCTCTTAATAATATATCTTATATCTAATATCCCTTCTAATGGCGGTAATTAGCATAAATAAGTAAAATTCTTGCTCCAATATACCTAATTTAATCACTATATTATTATTGGAAGACACTGTTGACGAACCAGTTTCACATGTCGATTGTGATCTAGGTAATTTTATTACTTACTTACTTACTTACTGCGATGGCTCAGCGACCCGAAGTGGATCTTGGCCTCTGATAATTCTGGGTAAAATCCTATCTCTAATTTGACAATTTTACAGTTTGGACAAAAAAAAACTGGTTTGATTTCCTCAGACAAAGATGATAGGATGAGTTTATTGAAGTCAAATAACGCGTGAATTGTCAAATATATATTAAGTCAAAATGAAACAATGTGGTTAGGTGAAGCTTGGTGACAGTAAGACCAGCCACTAGTCTTACAAGCCTCCACCAATCCGGACTTGGCCCCCACGGTGGAGTATTGCCTTTAATATTAAATTATGGCCTATAATAAAAAATATTGTTTAATATTAAATTTAACCAGAAACTAACTAACAGATAACTGTGTCTAATGTTCAATACATCTAGGGGTAATAATTTTTAAGTTTAAAAGTTTGTTGATTACGCTAAAACTGTTTTGAAAAGAATACAATTGTGGAGTTTCTTTGTTAGTTTCTACTCCATATAATCTATTAATTAGGTACACATTTAAACATTTTGTTTGTACTATGAATAAAATATTTGAATTTGATTAAAATGTTTTTCGTAAATAGTCCTACAAAAAAGCCCATCACAGTGTTTGTCTATTATCTTATGTGTAAGCCATTATAGCCAAAACAGTGAACCATATAATATAGTTTATAAGAGCATGCAGTAGCTACCTATAGGTCTATGATTAAGGCTCTGCTTAATTACCGTATTTCTTATGTTGACAATATTGTTACCTTACACTGTAACATCTCAACATTGTCAGCCTGTTATATTTTTCAAATGCGACCCAAAAAATATTTATGTGATAATTTTAATGTCATAATGTTTCTTTTCTACGCTACGATAACGAGCTACTCGAAATACTAATCCTTCGCAGACGAAGTCGCGGGCGCCAGCTAGTAAAAGATTGATGTCATTGTTTCATTCATTCACTTTGTCACAACACTATTTTTATTTCGTCAAAACCTGGCAACCCAGTAAACGTCAGTTTACTCCGTTTAACAAAAAATACGGCTATACTTAGCAGAAATCAGAAATTTATTTCAACGTAAAGAATTTACATTCTGCTTGTTTTAATTTCCGCGCATTATTTGAGAAAAATCAAAATATGCCTCTTGCTGGCCGATGCAGTAATGTACTATTATATTACTATTAACGGCTGTAAGTTGTTTTTTGCATAGTTAATAATTTGGCTACCTGCAAATCTGCAACCCTTTGGCTAACCCCTATTTGACGCGCACCAATTTCTAAGTGATTCTAATGACAAATGAGTTTATAATTTGACAATCGATTGAAATCGTTAAAAATTTGCTGCACGTAATTATAAAACTTAAAGAAGATTAACATATTGTTAGTGTACGAGAAAAAAACTGTAACCCTCTTCCCTCTCCTAACCCTCTTCTAACGTTTCGGTTTAAATAATACTTCGTTCGTCACAGGCTCTTGCTGAAAATTAGTGCTGTGGGTGCTACCTTTTCACTACATCTTTTCTATCCATCCCAAGGTTGTCTGGAAGAGATCGCTTTTAGCGATAAGACCGCCAATTGTATACGGCAAAACTTAGATATATTAGTCTTACAATGTATTTGTTTGTTTTTCTGGTGTGTACAATAAAGAGTTATAATCTAATCTAATCTAAAACCTTCAGCAAATACTGAGCATGAGGCTTTTTCTCCGCTGCATTGACATACAGCGTGCACCGACTGCAACTTTAGTTTTCACTCGTCTCTTGTAGTTTAACGTTTCTTCTGCTTTCTTGGTTTTGTTTCACCTTTTTTCTATATTTCCTATTTCTATGTGCTGATGTCTTTGTCTGGATCTTGGATGTTTACATGTTTGTGACGTCACTGTTTCTGGTTCCCACGACACAGGGTATGGCCAGAAGCAATGTATGTGCCTGAATGTAAATGTTATGTTTGTGGCGTCAAATAAATTACATTCCTTATTTTTTTGTTAAGTAACGCCGAACCTTTTTGCGAAACCGTGTAGAGATGACCATTTCAAAAATACGCAGTTAAAATTCTGTCCTAGGACCGGAGACACAGTGACCAAAAATATTTTTATCTGTCTATTTCAAGCCTTTCAAATCCGTCCATGGCTCCAAACTGAAGCGAGTTCTGTTGAAAGTCGCAACCCTTTTCACTATTCACTATTCAGGGAGAGACACATTTGTTTGCTTATGCAGATGAATGGGAGCCGCGCTTCTCTGTGCACCGTTTGGATGGGTTGAATAAGGAGGTGGGCTAATTTTTATCGGAATTTCACGCGGACAAAGTCGCGGGAACAGTTATCAGTACACGAGTTATAAGCATCCTATCCTATTCATCCTATCCAGTCCTCTTGCAGACCTTGTTACAGAGAGAGAACGAGAGGGAGAGAGAGAGAGAGCGAGAGAGAGATAGAGAGAGTATGGGTTTAAAGAGTATCGGATTGGCACCAACCTCTTACCTCGACCTCTTGCAAGTGCATACAAAATAATCTGTCACTTCTTAATGGGAGATTAACGGACTGTTAGTATACGAGAAGTCTGGAGTGAATCTAGTTTATTATGTTTTTTCCCACTATACTAATATTAATAAAAACTGTAAAACAACAATGTTTAAAAAAAAACTATGATAAGATCTATCTAAAACAAACTAAAACTATGATAAAAACTAAAATCTAACTTAATATTATTGATTAAATAAATAAACTAGACATTGCGGAATGATTGTAGACATTATTAAGTCCATATTTTGTACATTATTTTTGTTATGTGCAATAACGAATTAATAATAATAATTATTATTATTATTTGGATCGTGGAAGTTCTATTATAATAATATGATTCGGGGACAAACATGTTTACAGAAATATTCTCAAGAAAATATGTATATTTTTAAGAATATAATAATCTGATTGGCTGAAAAAACATTTATTATTTCTATTCTGTTTATTAACAACACGGGAGTCGTTCTATGACGGGCCGCTATAACCTCCTAAGTAATAATAATAAGTCTGCCCCCCTAGTCTTAGTCCTGCCCTTCACAATAACAAACGAAAACAATTATTGTTATTTTCAAGGTCCGGATTGTGGAGGTTAATTTTTAGGGATTCCAATAAACCTTCACACATGAAAGGAGAGTAGGAATACGCCTTTCGGTGCCGCGTTTATATGGAGTAGTAGGTTTCCTTGGTACTGAACCTGAAATAGTAATTCGCAGGAAAGAAAAAATATAAGCCCTTATTATTTCGCCCTTATTGATTCGCCATGTCCTTTCGTCTGTCTGTCTGTCTATTCGCTGCGTAGCTCGTGACGATTAGTACTAGAAAGCTGAAATCAATCACGTCGGCAAATGGGTGTAAGAAGACTAGTTTTTGATCTAGGGTTCCGTTTGGAAAACCTTAAGCTTTAAAGGGCATTTTTTTCGATTGTGAAAAAATTTAGGGTAATGAACTTAAAAGTTGGAACAAGGAAAACTATCGCGGCTAAGTAGTCTTTAAAAATTAGCCAGTATGAGGCGAGCAACTAAAGGAAAGCAAAATTTCGTACAAAATCCATCAAAAATTATAATTACTTTAAGGAATTTCACTAGTTTTTGAACTAAAACTTTCGTAAGCACAACACATTTCAAACATTTAATCCGGATCAACTTACGGGTAAGTTGATCCGGATTAAATGTTTAAAATTTCACTAGTCATAAGAAATCCCGTCTTTCTACTGAACCTTACACTGCGCGTGGCTAATGTGGTAATGTCTACACCAAAAAGTATTTATTACTTCCTTGCTACTTAATATGTTGTTCTTATTTCATGATTCTTTTATTATTTCTGGTCCAAAAATAAGGTGTAAGTATTAATCATAACGAAAACATTTACATACAGGCACAAACATTGCTTCTGGCCCCACAATACGATACCGCGACATCACAAACATGTAAACATCCAAGACCTGGGGTTTTTTTATTGTCCCCAGCCGGGGTTCGAACTCGGGACCTCTCGCTCGGTAAGTAGATGCGCTAACCGCATTTAAATAGTTAACATGTGTCAAATGGGGCCCGCTCTTTCATCGGGTCTTAAAATACAATACTAGTTGAAAAGTAGAGTAACATCTTTTATTAATGAGAGTACCTGGGTGACCGAGGTTTGCTCGGTAATTTTTTTGTAATATAAAATTAAAATAATCCTTTACCAACAAAAAAAATAACTTTGAAAAAAACATCATGACTCGAACCGGGTCTCTTGAAATCGGCCCGAAACGGGTCGCCCGTTTTCCGTCAGGACTATCCCAACCCTGCAGATGGACGCGAAATTTACCTCTGTATGTTATTATAGCAAAATTCAATAGCCGTAAAACACGGATAAAATAACGTTTTCTAAAAATGTAACCTAGTTAGATTAATTAAACGCCCCCGAAAGCATCTGCCTACAAAATTTCGTGAAAATCGTTGGAGCCGTTTCCGAGATTCTGATTATATATAAATATATATACAAGAATTGCTCGTTTAAAGGGATTAGATTAATTATTTAATTTATTCACAAAAGTCGTAGAACCAAAGTTGTGGTCAGTGCTGTCACTCATTTTAAGGGTAACTCTAATGAATATAAAATAATATGAAACATGTTAACATAACATGAAACATGAAGCTATAGCGATAAGACCCCTTTAATACATAACTATGTGTTGTGTGAGCACCGAAAGTCATAAAAAAATACTATGTTAACTATATCAAGTTTCACATCCCACATGGTTGGTTCTCTCTAATTTTGAAATATTTTAATAAGTTAATATTAATTATTAAGTTAATATTAATTATTAAGTTAATATTAATTATTAAGTTAATATTAATTATTAAGTTAATATTGAAATGTATGGTGCCTAACTCACTTGGCGACGGTCTGGGAACGTCGCCATTTAATACAAACTGCTTGGATACGTAGCTGGCGACGTCACCATGGCGTCCTAGTGAGGCAGGGCACTTAATTCAACAGATCCCGCGAACTTATTCGCTGTTTAAGTGTGCCTGAATACTCGGAATGAAGCCAATTGTTATCTAAGCTTGCCACCGAGTTAGAGCATTATTAGATGTAACTGATATCACTTTTATTGCCTCATCTTGAAAGCCATTCGGGTAAGTTATTATGGACATGCACCATGAGTAATTGCGGTGAATGTAATGGTTGGCTATGCAACATTTAAACAGTTTTATTTCTAGAAAACTGATCAGTTCAAATGGTGCATAGCTACATATATCAATAGAGAAGAAACTCTGGTTCAATTTTTACATTTGTTGACAAGGGAAACAAAATGTATTAGAATCCATCCGGAATATGCATCCGGAATAACATACTACTATATCGGTTAAAATGACAAACTAATATTTACTTCACTAGGCGTATTTATTGAAAATGTGCATAATAAGTACCAAGTTCAAAGTTTCTTTATTAAAAAGGCGCAGAGGCTGTAAATTTGCCCAATAATATCCGGACGGTGATGGCTAAAAATATGTTGCTTATTTTTATAGCTTGTGTGGGGCCAGACGCAATGTATGTGCCTGTATGTGAATGTTATGTTATGTACAATTATTTGCCACGCTTTCAAAACATTTTTCACTTACATTCTAAGCCTAAGGTTCTTGACCATCTTCTTAGCCAAGTAACTCTACATTGGATTTGTTAATTCACACAAGTCCACTTAATAGCTTGCCTCCACCACCACGAGAACCTAAAGATTCGCCTGCTCGCGGCAGTATCAAACCGTCGCTTGCCGGAAACACTTCACTCTATGGCGAAGCGGCCACCGCGGTTGTTTGTAAATAATACATCGCCCGAGCCGACTGGCTGAAAAGAAACTGGCCTTTAGGCCCATTTAAGAAAACAAAAAAGAAATAAAAAACGGCGCCGTTAAAAAAAAGAAAATGTAGCGGGAAAATCCATATGAATGACGTGAAAAGTTTTGACAGTTTTGAGTGTGTGCGGTGGTTGAAAACCTAAATGGTTTATCGGCTTCAGTCTTCACTTCACAGTTCTGAACTTTTGTTGTTTTTAGTGAATTAATGGTGCAATTTTCAAAAGGAAAACAATGAAAAAACTATTGTGGCAATTAAGAAGTTATCAAGATCATCTTACCTACCGATTAAAGAGTGGAGAGTCACTGTTCAGTTGGTGAGTTTATGCTTGGTGATTAATTTAGCAAGAAATATAAAAAAAAAGTTGAATGAAATTAAATATTATAAATATAAGCAATTAACGTTCTCTTTTCCAGTGACCACTCTGGGTAAATGCCCAGAGCACTGATTATATTACGGCGGTTTTTTGTAGGTATAAAATCGACTTATTTTAAGCTATTGCTTGTTAATTTAGACTTGATTTCACTTGCAATCTAATTTTAATTAAAAATTGCCGGTGAATCTATCCCGAAAAACAATATTTGTGCGCATTAGTTATTATTTGTATGTAGGTATTCTTTAACCCCTTGTTAGTCCTATAAAATTGTTGTTTGGAATTTGTAAAGGTTTTTCAGATATTTTATTGCAAACGAAAAAATTGACAGAATAATACATAAGAAATAGCATGCACAAAAGCGACCTTATTTGTGTAAGAATTCTTCCAGCAAACCTTGGAGAGTCTGAGAAGCAGTTAAAAACGATTATAGACTCGTTTTTAACTGCTTCCCATAGGTTGATATTTAGTATTCTATCTAGCTTTAGTTAAAGCAGAGGCACTTTATATTTTAATAGAGTATGTGGTACTTCTAACTAATATTTTCGCGCCCTAGTAACAAACTAGACTGTTTGCCGAGAAATTAGCTTTAGCTTTCGTCTAAGCCGTACCTACCTGTTATTTATTTATTCTTAAAACTTTTTCATGTAAGATATGAAAAATGTAAGATTAAAATGCAGAGCTGGCAGGCGCCATTGATGATGTAGTTATTATTGTTGTATTGGTTTGTTCACACCAAAAACTTTACAGAGCACTTAGATGGAAAACAATCATCTAAGACAGAGCAGGACTTTTTTTGCGCTTGCTAGCTGTTCGTATTTGTTAATTTACAGCTGTAAATTCATGAAAACTGGCGCCAATATCTCTTTTCGACAAAAGAAGCGCCACATGTAGCGCGACCTTTAATTATTCAAGTACCTTGTCAGTTAGGACTTTGCTACAAGGGCGTCAAGCGGCATTTTGCAAAGTAGAGCAGTTGTGTATTATCAAGTACGTCTTGTTTTAGTTCTAAGTATGTTAACTTGTATGAAATAAGAATGAATTGAGGTCATAGTGGATTGCACTTTTTTCACTATTTCCTGGCAAAGATCACACGGAATCGGGTTTCCTTAGTATTTCTTTAAACAGGGTATAAACCCCATATCCATTCGGGAACTTGGAATTCTGTTGTCATATCAACTGTTCAATAAATACACATGTTAGTGACGTAGCTGGTGTCGTAACTTTTGTTAGCAGAGTTTTTTTATTTTGTAAATTGTCACCGTACTAAAAGTTTTTGGTATTGACAACTAGAATTCTCACGGACGCTGATATTTTTTTCGGGAACTATAGTCACACTGACCAGAGTCACGAAGCTGAAATTGTAGTCGGTTTGGCAGATTTTCCACAGCTACGTGAGGTAGTTAGATGTTCAGATACACAAAGGTACCTTTTATCACTCAACAACCTTATGTTTTTCCTATTGTTGTTTGTTTTTAGTCATGTGATAACTATATTTGTTTTTTAAGTTTGCTTCTGTGGCAATGTCAATAAATACTTTCTTTCTTTCTTTCTTTCAACCTATATATTCACGCTATAAGTGGTCCAGTTTGTGATAGTATCTATTTGAGACTAATTTAGATTTATTTGGTCGGAATAGGAAAAATCGGAAGAAAAACAATGTATGTAAGTCGTTTGTGACTTGAAGTCTTGTTATGCCTACAAAAATTTCGTCACTGCTAAGCTAAAGTTACCCAATATTAATTAATTAACATATGTATTATACGGAGTATTAGAAGACTGAACTTCAACCCGAAATTTTAAATTAGTTTTTTAACAGAAAATTTAGAAAAATCCCTATTTTAGCTAAATTGCAATAAAAGTGGGATTTTGAATCCTAAAATTGTTTTGAGGGAGGGATCGTAATCAGCCATCTAACGCTCACTGCAGAACTTTGGCCTCCCCCATGGTTTTTCAAGTTACTACTTATTAATTTATTAACCTCGAGTATTATGTACGTTAGAGGGCCATGTTTGCATTTTATTTTTACAGAGTTTGGCTGGTATTTTGTATAATAATTAGAGTCTGCTGCAAACCGGTTCCAGGGAATACCTTAGTTGTAGCTGCCCGCTACTCATGCGTCATAATACTCATCATTCGTAAGCGAGTTGGATGTATTCAGTAACTGAACTAAAAACTCCCCGTGACCAAAATATTAATTCGTGCAGCTTACTTTTAGACATTACTATATGAATCATTTAAATCTAGAAACATTTAAAAATAAGTAGTAGTCAGTTCCTTTTGTTTCTTTTTTATGTTTCTTAGTCAACTGATAGCATTAGCGAAAAGAATCAACAGAATTGTCAGCGAACGAGAAACCGGAGCTAATGTCATAGTCATCGGGTAATTACTAGCTTAGTGTCAAACGTGGTACAAATAACTCGAGGAATCCTCTAATAAAATATTAAGGTCAAACTATTTCCGTAATAGCCCACTTTGAAATAGGTCTTGGCAACAAATTCTTTCTTGCGAACAATTAATTACCATCGGGAGGAACTACTAGTACGAAGTGTCAATAAAAAAAAATCACCCGATTCGCTAATTGGGCTCTCAAGGTCAGTCGACTGCGATATAAAGTAAGCGACAGTCACTGGTGATTTAGTAAGCTCTTATTGTATGTGGCGAAAGTGCGAGTATCGACCGAATCAGGCATTTCCAATTTTCACTTGGAATGTTGGAATGTACTTGTCAAAACCTATATCAAAGTTCATTAATTTGGGTTGGGACGTTATTAAAAATAGTAAAAAAAGGGTAACATTTTTCTTAATTTCGTTCATTTACTGAACATAACAATAGTAACTCACTTGTATTGTTATAACCCCCAAATAGTTGTTTTCTAATAAAGCGTGTTGCTTTTGATTTTGACATAATATTACGGAGAAGCTGAGAGCAAAATATTTACTGATTTTGGACGAAATACGCTTATCTAAATCCAGGTGAGCTGTTTAAAATCATAAAAATATTTTTTTAATACTTCTTTAAGAAGTACGTAGGTATTATTGCAATCAATTTGGTAGATACCAACCATTTTGTTGCAACTTGTTGTTTGATCTTAAGAAAAAGTGTCTAAAAGAAGACGTCTTATCAAGACTTTGCGGCCATCCTATATCTGAGTTCTAATGTGACAATAACACTGTTATGTAAAGTAGAAATCGTGCACGTACTCCTTTGTGTTTAATGGACCCAGCGACGGGCCGCGGTGCATTGCGTTGCGACGTATGTTACCTTCGTAGTTCTTACCTGTCGACCACTCGTTATGTTCGTACAGTACAGTTCGTACCAGAACCTCATCCTTCACATTTTTATTGCAAAGTCGCCCGTAATGCAACGGAGTAGAATGCATGGGTGTATCTAATAGGATGATGTGCTATCGACGGTACTGTAGACGATACAAGCGGAAATAAGGTAACATTTTCTGAAATATGTTTGTATTTGAGAAACTCATATAAATGTTGTAGGTGTTAAGAGATTGAAGCTGACGGATAAATGTAGCCAGATAGATGGGCACCACTCCTGATCTATTGAGTGGATGTTGCAGACGGGGTAGAGCAAGGAGGAGGTGACGAGGCAACCTTGATGTTCATCATCATCATTCAGCCACAAGAAGTCCACTGCTGGACATATGCCTCCTCCATGGATTTCCAAAAAGACCCGTTGGAAGCGGCTTGCATCCAGCGTCTCCCTGCCACTTGGATGAGATCGTCTGTCCATATTGTGGCTGGTCGGCAAGCGCAGCGTAGGACCTTGATGTTGATATGTTGCAATTATTGTTTAAATGTCGTATGAAACTTACTCCCGGTTTCTCGAACGCTAATAGTCAGTTAATCTACTGTTGACAGCTGTCAGATATTTTTTTGTATGCACTTTGGACTACTTACAGCTGTTAACAATAGATTAACAGACTGTTAGCGTTCCAGAAACCGGCGGTAAGAGGGGATGTTAACATCACAAACTGCTAGTGACAATCTTACAATAAGAGTGTTTTCTTCACGACTGTATCGTATACAAATCTCGTTTGCATCATGATGACTCTATTGTAACCATCAATTCTATCTAAGTGGGAAGGTCAACTTTTTTACCGCAGCGTTGTCACCACGATTGAGCAGATACATTTTATCTACGGATACGTGGATATAAAAAAGTAAATTCGGGGAAGACCATTTTAGCACTCCACTATGAAAAATTTAGTTTTATTTTAATTTTTTAGATTCAAAATATATCTAGTAGGTATTTGCTATGTAGCCTAAAGGCTACTTTTGGAACTTTTAAAATTTCCATTGCAGGGCACAGGCGCAAGCCCATATTCAGGGAGAGAATATGCGGACAGCACTACAAATAAGTAGTTACTTAGCGAAAATTCTCAATTTAAAATTGGCCTGATGCACGCCCATGCCCTTTCGCCCACCGCGGATTGTCAATCGCTGATATTGTGAACACCTCAGACACTCGGCAAAGTCGATTAGCTTACAACTTACTAAACTGAACTTGTAGTAAAATTCGGTTACGCTATGAGCAGCGAATTTGCATAATAAACTATGTAACGTAGTGGCACCAATGACCGACAAGAACCAATAACTGACACTTTATTTTTTGATTCAATAAAATAAGGGTAGGAAACCGATTTCTTAATATAGCGACACTGTACCGTAGTTAGCACACTTTTGACTGTCTCCCATTGACATTTGAGCGAAATGTGCCGTTTTGTTTGAAAATGGCGACGTGGCAAGTGATTGCGGCTGGAGTACGGTGAAAATAACAACATTTCTTATTGAAATCCTTAAGGAAGTGAGTACATATTTTCTTAATTAAACTAATGTATTGTAAATTATTTGAATTTTATGTTTTTCACGGGTTATTAGAAGAACTATAGGATCGATTTTTGTTATAACGAAAGTTTAAAATTATTTTGTGTAGGTGTCGATCACTGGTTTTTTCAAACCGACTTTTCCAATAATCGACATGTGTCGATAATAATTTTTTTAAACATTTTTCATTTGGCAAGCGAATATAGTTCTTCTTATTTTGCTTATTTGGTAGATATTTGAAGTAAACTAATCAAAGTCGAGCTACCAGTAATCGACAAGTGTCCATTACTGGGGAATAATTAGTGTCGATGATTGGTTCTTACAGATGGCTCCGAGAAAACATACTCCCGACCAGTTAGAAAAATATATTGTTACTAGCGATCCATCCCGGATTCGCACGGGTGGCAAAAAAAATAATTTTTAAAATCGGCTCAGTAGTTTCTGAGCGTACATTACAAACACACAAAAATACAATTTTTTCCTCTTTATAATGTATAATATAAAAAAAGGAGAACCTGACTGACTGACATATCAACGCGGGGCCTAAACTATCATCATCGGCCTACGGTTCTCCACTGCTGGACATAGGCCTCTCCCATTGCACGCCACAGAGCACGGCCCTCGGCTACTCTCATCGAGCTCTTGCCAGCCGCCCTGCGAAGATCGCTCCACCTAGTCTGAGGACGTCCTACACTACGTTTACCGATCCGCGGTCTCCACTCAAGAACTCTTCTACCCCATCGGTTATCAGTTCTTCGGGTGATATGGCCGGCCCACTGCAACTTCAGCATGCTAATTGGGTGGGCTATGTCGGTGATTTTGGTTCTCTGTCGGATGACTTCGTTTCGAATTCGATCTTTCAGAGAAACCCCGAGCATAGCCCTTTCCATAGCACGCTGAGCGATTTTAAATTTGTGGATCAACCCCACCGTGAGTGTCCACGTTTCGGCACCGTATGACATGACGGGCAGGACGCACTGGTTGAAGACTTTCGTCTTTAGACTCTGTGGGATTGGCGATGTGAAGACTCGACGTAGTTTCCCTTACGCTGCCCAGCCCAGCTGTATTCTTCTATTGGCCTCTTTCTCGAAGTTGTTTTTACCTCATTGCATGGTTTGCCCGAGGTAAACGTACTTCTTAACAACTTCGAGAATACTGCCTTGAACAGCAATTGGCTCCGGATTTACGTGTTCATTGAACATAATCTTGGTTTTATCCAAGTTCATCCGGAGACCAATGCGTTGGGAAGAATCAGCTAGGCTACTCAGCATATGTTGCAGATCTTGCAGCGTTTCCGCCATGATGACGATGTCGTCCGCAAATCGCAAGTGTGAAAGGTACTCGCCGCTAATATTAATGCCGTACCCCTTCCAGTCCAGCGTCTTAAACATATCCTCCATAGCATTTGTGAACAATTTGGGGGAAGTAACATCCCCTTTTCTCACACCACGATGTATGGGGATAGGTTCAGACTGCCGGTTCTGGATTTGGACAGCCATAGTAGCGGCGTTGTATAGACCTCTCAGCACTTGGATGTATCGCCAGTCGACTTGGCATCGCTGCAAAGATTCCAGAACAGACCAGGTTTCGACCGAGTTAAAGGCCTTATCATTGTCCACAAACGCTAAGCACAGGGGCCGATTATACTCTTCGGTCTTCTGTATAATCTGCCACACTGTGTGAATGTGGTCTAATGGTTCCGTAACCCGATCTAAAGCCGGCCTGCTCAGGTGGCTGAAACTCATCGAGTCTCCTCGCAAGACGATTCGTGATGACTGAAATGGGTCGGTAGTTTTTCAAAAGGGTTTTATCACCATTTTTGAAGAACAACACGACAACACACTTACTCCACGTCTCCGGAGTTCTCCCACCAAAGAGGACAGCATTAAAGATCTTCTGGAGCTCCTTCATTACGGGTTTACCGCCGGACTTCAAGAGCTCAGTTGTAATACCGTCCTCTCCAGGGGCTTTTCTCTTTTTAAGCTGTTTAATAGCCATCGCGATTTCGTCTAGGGTGAGTTCTGGCAAGTCTTCAGTATAGTGGCGTGTCAATGTAGCTTTGGAATCTTCATTTTGGGGGTCAGGCCGAGATTCATGCGCAGCGTACAGCTGGCCGTAGAAGTTTTCATCTTCCAAAAGAACCTCTGGTATGGAGGAAACAACCACTCCACCCGTGGTTGTCAACTTTGTCAGATGGCTTCTACCAAGAGATTGAACAAATACTTTCGATCCCCGATTTTGCTCGATTGCTCGTTCTATTGAACGAGTGTTGGAGCATCGGAGATCACGTCGAACTAGTTTGCCAATTCTCCTGTTTAGAGCATGCCTTTCTGACGCAGTGACTGGTGGGCGTTCACGTCGTTCTTCCATAAGCTTGAGTGTTTCTTCCGAAAATTTCGACTTCGTGCCTTTATGCCGCATATGCCTCCCTGAGGATTCCGATTACATTCTCGAGGGCCTGGTCAATGTCAACGTCATTCGTGGTTACCACGGTAGCGAATCGGTTCTCCAGGTTAGACTGGAACTTTTCAGATCCCACTATAGTTTGGTGCAGGTTTGGTCGGAGCCTGGATTTCATTAAACGGACACGTTCGAGCTTAAAATTAATATTCAGAGAGCCTCGCACAAGTCGGCGATCGCTTCCGGTATTAAACCTATTGATCACTGAGACGTCTCTGAATATACGCTTCTTGTCCATTATGATGAAATCGATCTCATTTTTTGTCATAGTGTCGGGGCTCTGCCATGTCCACTTCCTTTGGGGCTTTTTCTTGAAGAATGAATTCACCAAGAATAACCCCTCCCTTTCGAGGAAGTTGACTAGCATTTGCCCCCTATGATTCCTGTTTCCATAACCATGGGATCCTACTAGGTACCGATTCGTTGCAATATCAGTATTTGTAACTTTACAGTAAATATTGTTGATTTTTGCAATTTAAAGTTTTTGACATTGACGTTTTTTATTATATTGGAAAAGTGTGTACACTATGTGTGTATTTGTATGATTTAGAAAGAAAAATATGAACATTGTACTGTGGACAATAAATGAATACTTATTAAACAGTTATCATAATTTAATTACCCACTAAGGGGGTTGTGATTTGGCAGATACATATTATAGGTAATAGTCGATAACTGGGTGTCGGTAACTGGTAACTGTCGATGACTGGGGGTCGATTACTGGAGATTCGGTGTAGATGACTGAAGATTTATACACTTTTTCCTTTTTTGCGATTTTTTTCTAGCCCATGTATAGTTAATAAAAATAATACATCCTATTCTTATCTCAAGAATATACCTTACCATACTCAATCGTTACTTTTGGTTTAAATATGACTAAATGATCTTTATTGTTGTAAAGAAGCCCACCATCTCCTTAAAGTGTCGATAATTGGTGCCACTACGTTATTGTAGATTTATGAAACGCGGCCCAGGACTCTCGACTTGGCACGATCTTCAATGTTTTTACAAATACGAGAATTTGAATGGAAGGCGATTAGCGGGTAAGTTTAGCAGACAACTACATTTTGTGCCATTCCCATTTCACATACCTACGATATGAGCATCAGTCATAACTGATAAGTATGTTAGTGAAGATCCACGT
This sequence comes from Yponomeuta plumbellus, assembly GCA_947310845.1. NCBI lineage: Eukaryota > Metazoa > Arthropoda > Insecta > Lepidoptera > Yponomeutidae > Yponomeuta > Yponomeuta plumbellus. Next base: position 7,526,640 of record OX371192.1, on the reverse strand, counting down.
GTAAAGTGCCATTTTGAACAGGATGTAGAGACGAGAAAACAATAAAACATAAAGATATTGTTAATTTATTCCACAACGTGCTACTGAATTTATAACAGTTTAAAAAGAACGTTAACGTTACTAATTGTCACTCTTTGATATAAGATATTCTACCTGGTGACATTTAAACAGGTGCTTTTGTATAGGTATCGATTACAATTTGCCCCAAAGAGGTCATCAAAGAGGCTATAATGCTCTACTTGGTATGGAAATTTGGCATGCCAAGCAAAGTAAATCTCCTTAAAAAGGTTGAATGCACATTAACCTTTACTCTATGAATCTGAATTAAGTTCTACGCTTTTAGCATAAGTATGACCTGTCCAAAGCCAAATATACATTCTGAATTAAGTTCTACGCTTTTAGCATAAGTATGACCTGTCCAAAGCCAAATATACATAATAATATATAATAATAATAATAACGGTCGACTAGGTTTAGACTGCATTGAATGGAACTTTAACATTCTAACGGCCGATTTCTGAAATGAGAATTTCGTTAAGTAATTACTTAACTGTAGAGCTGTCTCGTCAAATTTATTTAGAAAAGAGCGTGACAGCATGTTACTTAAGTATTTACTTAGTGTAGTGTATTTAAAATAGTATGGTCTAGTAATAGTAAAGGAAAATATCTAATAAATAAGGCCGTATATATATACTTGTTATCAAATGGAGGGAACGTATCGAAAGATTCTTTTTTAACTAGACTCCTATATAATAAATTGCTCTCAATTTTAAACATAGATCGTATGAATCATTTAACCAGCAGTTAATGTTAACAGGGAGTTTGGGATGAACCGAAGCCGTACCTACTAAGATGACAAAAAAACATTTCATTTAGTCGCGTGATTCATGGGATTTCCCGCAGGCTCTTCCGATACACGCGATCGCACAACTAGCTGATGGATTTTTCTTGTAAAATATGTTTTGTGATGACACGAGTAGATACAGCCATAACGTTAACTTCCCAGGTTACATAATAATCTTTTGAATGGATGGGTTTCTAACTATAACTGTGTAAGTCAGCAAATCCGATCATAATTGTTTAGGTTTTCGTAGTTGACTTACTATGACTATACAGGGTGTTTGGAAGCTGGGTGCAAAGCCTTAAGGGGGTGTTAGTATAGATCATCTAGAAATCATTTTGAGCCATATACATCCTAACCAAAGTCTGATTGTTTTTTTAGGGAACTTTAAAATAGGTTCAAAATATTTTTTTCAGCGAGGGCAGTACTTTAAAATTATTTAATTTTATTCAACTCAACTAATAAACTCGGCAAAACGTGGACCCAGTTCTAGTGATTGGTGCCTCTGCCTACCCCCTCGAGGATAACGGGCTTGAGTTTATTTATTTTTTAATTTCATTCAACACAAATCGGGCTAATAAAACACAATAAAAAAAATATTTTCTCTTAATTTTTGCGTTAATTGGAAAATTTTGGGATTTTGGTATTAACATCGTTAAAGTTCCCTAAAAAAAACAATGACTTTGGCTAGGACAAATTTTAATATGGTTCAAAATGTTCTAGATGGTCTGTACTAACATCCCCTTAAGCCTTTGCACCCAAACTCCAAACACCCTGTATACGTCATGACATGATTATACGGACATGAGACGGTGTTCTTAGGACAGTAATTTATTAAGGACAGCCAATTTATTAAAGGCGACCGAAGCTTGAATGACCATGGCTTTGAAACATGTTATGCCGAGGTTGCTTTCGCTGCGCAGCGCCGTACCATTCGCGTCAGGTGTCTTCCGGACCGGGTTATTAAACTGATAAGAGACACAAGACTGTAAGTAAAGACAAAAGTCGAGTTGACACCTGTAAAAGGAAAATCGAACGGTCCAGATAGGTGCAGGCTTATAAGACTAGTGGCTGGTCTTACTGTCAGAAGTTTTCAAGCCGCCCTAAGGCCTCTGACTTTTATTAACGACTGCCATCTATCGACGGCAGCTGGCAACAACTGCTTAATGTGCCTTGCGAAGCACGGAACCGCTCGGAAAAATGCCACTAGCGTTAGTCATAGACGGTCACCCATCCATGCACTGAACGCGCCCTATGTTGCTTAACCTTCGTGATCGTTTAAGATCACTCAGGCAGCCGGGGCAACGAGCATTGTGTTGTGTGTAATTTATTATTATTTTTAGTATAGTGGCTGTTTTACTTATAAGCACTTTGTCTAAATGTGCCGTATTTCGGGCATCTCCGAAATATCCAAAGAGACGGGGGGTAGAGTAGGTATGGGTGGAGTGATAAAATTGGGTCACTTGGGTTGGTAGCAAAATCCTAACTCAATAATGCAGTCCGTTAGATGATGTTACGCGAGAGGCAATCTCCATAATAAAATCAAATGTTTATTCACTTATAAGTTGAGCTTGAAGTGAGCTCTCTCATTTCTGGGAAATAACCAAAACTGGTTCATAGAGAAATAAAGAAATGTCTCAAGAGATAAAAATATGGCAAAAACTAACACACGGCAAAAGCAAACAATCTCTTTTACGTTAATTTATATAATAATTAGTAAACAGATTGCCAAAAATATTATAATACGAAATGGGATTTTTAAAATAATAATAATTCAGTAAGTACTAGACGAAAACCCGGCTTCGCTCGGGTAAAATGTAGACGCAAAATAATATTCCACTTTGTTTTTTTATATGGTGGCGCCTCTGTATTTATCAACCACCATTAGATATAAATATCTTAATACATTCAGATACATAAGCTCACACCTGTATCCCAGAGGGGTAGGCAGAGACCACGGACTGTCACCTGCCACTATCCTGACAAATCACTTTCGCTTCATCGACATCCATTAGTCGTTGCATGTACCCACATCGGTTTCGGGTACTTTTCATCTTGCCCTTTGCTAATACATCCCCTATTTGGTCGAAGTATGTCCAACTGGGGCGTCCCTTACCGGCCCTTCCACTCACATTCGCCCGATATATTTGCTTTGTCAGTCTTTATTCGTTCATCCTCTCCACATCTCAAAACCAACGCAACATTCCTTTTTTCAATTCTAGTCACTCACTACATCCTCTTTCTCTACATCCTCGGTCTCTGATCACACTATTGCGTATTCTGTCATTTAAAGTAACACCACACATATTTCTTAAGGATCTCATTTGTACTGCACTAATCCTACTTTCATGATTCTTCTGACTTCTGCCATACCCAAATCTCGCTACCATGCTTACATCAGTATTACAACCAGCACACTATTACGGATAGCCAATCTTGCTCTTCTAGTGGCTTTTTCATTTCAATAAGTTTATTGGTACTTATCTAAGCAAAACAATAAAGATCAATTTATGAATTTGATTTCCTTTTTCAATTATTTTTCAGACCCTTCCAAAACTCAATGTCAAATTATTGTCTTCCCACCCGCCCTCAGAAGAAGGACCTTCTTCTGAGCTCCCGCCAATGAAAAACACCACAGATTACTTACTACACCTTCTCAGTTGGCACAGATTATAATAACCTTTTTGGATGCCACGGTATTCCACACACCATGAAGTTAACAAATTAGATCAAAGGGCCGGTTTAGATTATCTTAGTGTTTAGGAGAGTGCTTTACTTTACACTCTGTTGCAACATTATGCTGAATCGGGCCCATTTTGGGGGCTCAACCTTTAAAACGACCTCTGTGGCGTAGTGGTTAGCGCATCTGACTACCATGCGAGAGGTCCCGGGTTCGAATCCCAGCTGGGGACAAAAAAAAATCCCAGGTCTTGGATGTTTACATGTTTGTGACGTCGCTGTTTCTGGTTCCGACGACACAGGGTATCCTAGTGTGGAGCCAGAAGCAATGTATGTGCCTGTATGTAAATGTAAATATGTAAATGTAAATTATTACTTTCATGTTGTACAGTTTATTTTTTTTTACGCTTTTTATGCTTTCTGTGTTTTTTTTTTATTATTGTACGCATTCTGTGTGTGTGTGTGTTTATTAGTTTTGTTTTGAGTATCAAATAAATAAATTTTCTTTCTTTCTTTCTTTCTTTCTTTCTTTCTTTCTTAAGGAGAGTGCTTTTGTAGAAACGTGTAAGCGCCACTTGCTTTAGTACGTTTTACGGTATAGTACGGTTCTAGTTGCCTTTCAATTAGAATCAAATTAGAATTGGTTTCTATTGTTCTATCCAGTAACAACTGAGCGCGTTACTATCCTCGTTACTTATCTGTGTATAAACTAAAAATTTAGTGAGAACTTTAGGAGAGCGCGCAAGTGACTCGTGACGGGTGCGTATTGTTTTCATTAACTCGAATTATCAAACTTACTTATGTGTTCCATTAAAACTCATAGTATTTTAAATAGGATAGCGCATATTTCACGACGTCGACGAAGTGAGACTCTACTGGAAGAAATATAAACGTTCACTCGAACGTCTAGTAATGTACTAATGCACTTGCCTCTCTAATTGTATTATAGCACTTTCCTAAACACTAAAATAATGTAAACCGGCCATAACAGTTCACAATGAAAACTTGTGACACTAACACAACAATGATGACATTGACATGTTTACTTAGCAACGAAATTGTTGAATTTAATATTTTTTATATTGATGCTGCTCGATAATACGAATTTTCCGCCTTTATGTTGTTGACTCAGATCAACTATTTTTTTACGCTCTTTCATTTGGTGTGCATATCGTTCGAGTCTACCGTAGACCCGAACGAAATTGTTAATATAGATGCCTTTCAATTAGAATCAAAATAGAATTGGTTTCTATTGTTCTATCCAGTAACAACTGAGCGCGTTACTATCCTCGTTACTTATCTGTGTATAAACTAAACATTTAGTGAGAACTTTAGGAGAGTGCGCAAGTGACTCGTGACGGGTGCGTGTTGTTTTCATTAACTCGAATTATCAAACTTACTTATGTGTTCCATTAAAACTCATAGTATTTTGAGTAGGATAGCGCATATTTCGCGACGTCGACGAAGTGACACTCTACTGGAAGAAATATAAACGTTCACTCGAACGTCTAGTAATGTACTAATGCACTTGCCTCTCTAATTGTATTATAGCACTCTCCTAAACACTAAAATAATGTAAACCGGCCATAACAGTTCACAATGAAAACTTGTGACACTAAGACAACAATGATGACACTGACATGTTTACTTAGCAACGCCATTGTTGAATTTAATAATTTTTATATTGATGCTGCTCGATAATACGAATTTTCCGCCTTTATGTTGTCGACTCAGATCAACTATTTTTTTACGCTCTTTCATTTGGTGTGCTTATCGTTCGAGTCTACCGTAGACCCGAACGAAATTATTAATATAGATACTTAATAATTTAGGTAGGTACTATTTGAGGGCACTTTGAGTTCTACTGACAAACTACAATTGTAATTTTTTGTGCAATAACATAACATAACATTTACATACAGGCACATACATTGCTTCTGGCCCCACACTAGGATACCCTGTGTCGTGGGAACCAGAAACAGCGACGTCACAAACATGTAAACATCCAAGACCTGGAGTTTTTTTTTCTCCCCAGCCGGGGATCGAACCCGGGACCTCTCGCATGGTAAGCCCATGCGCTAACCACTACTCCATAGAGGTCGTCAAGTTTAAGAAAACTTAAGAAACAAACATATGTATAAACAAAACAAACAAAGTACAAAATCAATATCGATACAACATCTAATCGAACTCAAATAGCTGTTTACTACTCAACTCAAATGGGCACTTCCTCAGTAGCGGGTCATGACCCTCCCACTTCCACGTTGTAAATAAAATACTATGTCACTAATATGTATTATGATGTTATGTCATTCACCGCTCGCTCGTGACCGTGACTCCAATATGTGGCAAAAGCTGGTTCAGTGACGCACTGTGACGGGTATCTCCGAGCTATAACGGTATATTGAGAAGAATTATTTTGAGAGAGCACTAAAATTGGTCATTGGTGACCTTTCGACTTTATTGCTCCAAAGCGATAGTTTTCTTGATGTACTAAGATCTACTCAACATAACATAGTAACCAGTACATATTTTATTTACTTTATTCCGGATACACTTACTTGAAATTTTGTCGGAAGAGTCCGACTAGGACCGGTTATGCTCTGATTCGCAGAGCTTAATCATCTTGAGCAGAGACGGAGCTCGCTTCGAGCGAACCATTGGTCGGACTCTTGCGACAAGAAGTCCAGTAAGGGAATCCGGAATAAAGTTAATAAGACAAAATACCTACTGGCTACTAAGCAGTGGTAGAACTACGTAGTTATGTTTGTGCATCGAACTATATGAAACAAAGAATGGTAAGACTATAGAATAAAGGAAAGAACTCTCGAATATTTGTATTAATCGATTCAATGACCCCTTTTAACCAAATAGTCAAGTGGTATTGTTATCCATTTTTTGTTATGTATATTTTGGTGCGTGGGCTTTAAACTGGAAATGTCCATTGTTGGCATTGATCGTGATTTGATTATACAGCAAGATTTATTGTTACTTTCCTTATTTCTCAGGAACGAGATCGAGATACAAGCATGACATCGAAACATTTCCTAAAATAGGCAACAGCCGCTAAAATGGTCTTAAATATGCAAAAGCATACAATCCGGTCTCTAGAGAGCAGACACTGACTTGTCATCAGACATAACTTGGCACAAAAAAATCAAACCTCATAGAACATATAAGTTGCTCTTTCTAAGGCTTTTTAATCTGCTTGGACAATAGATTGTTTAATGCAAAGTGGACCGTCCAATCTAATCAGTCAGTCAATGCAGAGGATTGCAGTCGCTATGAAGGGGATGGGTATTGAGTGCTCGCCCTCTGAACCTGTCGAGGAGCGCCTGGTAAAACATAAGTTTTGTTTCCTTGGATATCTGGGGCGCTATTACATACGTGCTGCACTGCATGGAATTGTTTTATTTCACCTACTCCGAACTGTCAAATTACAATACATATTTCGACACACCAGAATCGTTAACTCAAAACAGTGGCCAATTACGTGATAACCACTTAGCCGGTGGTCTGTATTGAGCTCTCTTATTCCCCTCCGCTTTACCCGTCAAATGGGCCACAGCTGTAGCAAAATCCGATTACCAAAACAATTAAATTCTAGTAACTACTCGCTGATTGTATTGCAGAGCAGAGCGTATTGGATAATTGAGTTAGACTGGAAATGCTCAAACTGGTTAGCGAAGTGTATGAACTAAGCCAATTTCCGGAGCTATTCCTTTTTAACTCGTTTGCTTCATCCTTGTTATGAATTGAATAATAATTGACTGTATTAAAAACAATTTTGTTCAAAGGTGCATTATTATTATAAGATAGCATTAACCGTCTGTTGTAAAAAATGAAAAAAGATTGAATTTGTTTACCGAGTTGAGGTTTTCTTTGGTGGAGTAAAATAACTTAAACTCATACTGTATTTTTCTCTACTTGGTATTTTTTATAAATAATCTTATATCAGTCGTGCAGGTGCTACGAGGGCAAAAATTGCCACTGGCTGGGTTTCATACGACAAATATCGCAAGCGTAGACAACTCAACCGGACGTAACGGGATGACCTTGTTACCTCTTTTGGGTTGACAAAAAATGGCTACGAACAGGAAGGAGTGGAGAACGAAAGGGGATGCCTTTGCCCAGTAGTGGGATCGGGGCTACATATAAAAAGTAAGCGAGTGTTATTACCATTTACTTACGTATATTTTTTTATTACAGATAAATGAATTAATTAACTATTTTTCATAATAAGATCCTAGAAGGTGGTTTGATCAAGAAAAAGATAAATAACATAATAATATCTTGTTTGAGTCTGCAATTTAAAAAAAAAATCGTTAAATTGACCGTTTTTTAATGATAATTCTTAAATGTCTTTAAATTTAAATAACCATTATTCTCTGTTGAACAATAATTTAGAATACACAGTGTTATTGGTAGAGCGAGTGTAGGGAATTTAATGAGATCATGAAAACCCAGATTTATAAAAAATATCACGCGAGAGACAATATCAGAACAAAGTTTTATCAATGTGTTTCAAGAATCGAGTATTTTTGAAGTACCCTGTATACTTTATGTGTACTTCTTTTCATAGAGTACACAATTTGAGAAAACTGCAGCTGTAATTTGGTACAAAGGGGAACACATCAACTAGGTAAGCTCTGGGTAAACCCATTTAATTGCTTTGCCAAGCTTATAAATTTGTTTCTCCGTTTACATTTACTCATCGCATCTCGTACCAACTTGCGTTCTATTCAGTAATACTGATCTAACCGTGAATTTGGAATTAAAATATTTAGCTGTTGAACTTCACTGCCAGTAGAATGGGGTCGACTATCAGTTAGAATTTTATATGAAAAGAAACATACATATATCATACATAAATCCTGCATTTTTCAGGATCATGCTAGATTTTTTATATGATAAGATAAGAATATTCTTTATTGCACATAAGAAACAAGAGACAAATAAGAGTTATTAGTTTATACTTAACATAATAAAAAATCTAGCATGATCCTGAAAAATGCAGGCATTGTCACAATGTTAGACTTACTTTTAAAAGGTCGTGTGACAAATAGTGTTAAAGTGCAACTCAATATCGATGGTTGACCCCATTTTGTGTCAACCACAAACGGAGGTTCTTTTATATACAGAGTGTTCGGCCTGTACCCGGCCTGGCCATTTTCGGGGTACTGGTGGGGTCATTTACTACGTCAAAAAAAACACAACTAAAAAAGGTATGAGGCTTTAAACAGCGAATTATAGGTAATTTTAGGAAAAAAATATTAAACAATCATATCTCCATAACTGGAACTCTTAGGACCCAGGGTCCAAGGGTGGAAAGGTAGTAGATGACCCCACCAGTATACCGAAAATTTTTGACGATCCATGCGCCGTACACCCTGTATAGACAAACGGTCGGTATTTAACGTTAAACATGGGTTAGCAAAGTCATGTGCCTACAAGAGGTTCTGCCTGAGATATGCAATACAGTGCTATTTACTTTTGTCCTTATTACTTGCTGCCGTATTTTTATCTTGGGGCTAAAGACTGAAATCTAGTAGATGTTTTGATAGATAGGGAATCTTGATGTTATTGTTCTAGTCTTTGAAATGGAGTACTGGTTACGTTCCGCCCTATGATCGTGTCCTTATAGCACTATTGTGTGGTCCATTGTTTGAAATTCTAAGGATCACGTACGTATAATCGTAGGAAAGATATTACTGTGAGGTAGGAGACTTATATTAGATGTCAATTTGACGTAACATGGATTGGTCTATCCTTTTTCCTAATTTTATACATGTGAAAGTTTTTTAAGATATTTGGATGATCGAAAGAAAAAAGACATTACGTTTGTTACTCAATCGCGCAATAACGGCTGAATGGATTCACATGAAACTTGGCGTACAAATATACTTGATTAGCTGGTAATCCTGCGGAGACGATGCCAGCTAGTACATTATAAATGTAAAAGTTTGGGTAGATGTTTGGATGTTTGTTACTCAATCACGCAATAACGGCTGAACGGATTTATGTGAAACATGTTATACAGATACTTAGACAGAGATTTGAATTGAGACTTAGGATATGTAGTATTGCTTGATAACCCGGTAATTCTGCGCAGACCAAGTCGCGGGCACCAGCTTGTTTAATATACCTACAGTCTATTTTTTGAAGCGAACGACTAAGTGTCAACATGTCAAAAATTTGGTTTTTCAATATGCCACATTTATAACACTGCATAATATTTAGCAAAGTTATACAGAACGATATGCCTAATAAATACCATTAAGCAATTAACACAATAACACTGCTATTACCTGATTTATCCCCCACTTGCAGTTTATTTAACTAATATTTTATTTTATCATGAAAATACCATTTGTTTAAGAGATCTATGCCCCAAAAAATACCTAAAATTTCAGTGGTCCTCAAATAAAAGCGATCCTACTGCTGCCAAATATGTTCGCAACTAGGAAAGATGACGGACTTTTGTTTAAAGGCCGATTATGATCGACTATTTTATGCTAGTGGGCTACGCGAAGTGTAGGAAGAAGTATGGAGAGCTGACTACGAACCTCTTTTTTAATTAAAGACAAAAAAAAGTAAGATTGACGTTGTTGTTGATGGGAGTGCGCCTAAAGAAACTAAAATAGGTAACTTATCTTTAGTCTGTTCATCATTGTAAATAAGGTATTGGTAAAGTGTTTTGGTCCACCGTCCAGTTGTTTTATACTTTTGTGTTTGTTATTACGAAACGGAAAATATTAGCGAGCGAGCCGGACCCAACGCTGATACTGCCAAACCGATGTATACGATGCCATAGAATACATAATAGTACAACGATGCAAGCAAAGCTGCGTGCATGAGCTATTTTGAGAGAGATGTAAGTTTGAGAGATGCTGTGTCTTTGTTTACCTTTAGTCGTTCGCTTCAGTAAATAGAATATAAGTATCAACTTGTGATAAGAGGACAAAGGTGGAAACGCAGCGGTTGATCACCGGCCTCACACTTAGAAGGTTGTGTGTTTGAATCCCCGCATTTATTATAATAACAATAAAAATGATAACATTGAAAGAAAAAAATCCTGAGGAAACCTGAGTGTTTACATACCTCAGCGCTTAAAATTGGCAATCCGCCGGTGGGCACGCAGGCCGAAATATCATCTACTCCATACATTTTTATTCGTATTTGATAACTTTAGTATTGAATAGCTTTTTATAATATATTATTTTACTTAAAACTGGTTGGCCCCAGGCGTACGATCTGCCTAGCGGGAAATATCCCTTTATAGTGGAAAACCACGATCACCGGCTCTTCTCTAAAAAATATGTATATCACTTAGATGATCTGGTTCGAATTCCGGCTGGAGACAAAACAAACCGCTGTCGCTGTTTCTGGTTCCCACGATACAGGGAATGCTAGTGTGGGGCCAGAAGCAATGTATGCCTGTTAGGTGAATGTTTAAAAATGTTTGTTTATTATGTATATGTGAGTGGTTGAACAAAAAGGGACCTGGAGGGATTAGAAACTGCAATGTTTTTTATTTGAATTTTTTAAACTGTAGTATTTTAGCTTTATTTTTATCTAACCAGAATATTTTTAGGTGCTGTAGTTATTTTTTTATGATTTTTTTTTGTGAGCCGAGCCGAGTCGAAACCTCTCTATACACGAAACTTCAAACGCGATTTTCTCGAAATCAATTATTTTCCCTTGAGGTCCCTTTTTGGTCAACCACTCACATATTATTTTGTATGTATATCAAAGTTACTTTGTTCTCATTTACTACTATGTAATTCATAAACTAACTCCATGGAGCTTATAGACCTCTATGGCATACAATCCGTAATTTGTAGGTACTATTTAAAGGTTTCGTTAACAATCATCTATGAAAAGAAAGAAGAAATAAAATCCCAGTGAATCGCGCTTTACATTCGATTTAAACCCACGGCTTTCACCATCTCTGGGTCAATGACAAGGAAACGGGAGCAAGGTCGCGACCGATCTAGATTGTTCTAGAGTGTTTTCAGTTAAGTACTCAGACTGTGATGTAATGGGCTTTTTTGTAGGACTATTTAAGATTTTAATCAAATTCAAATATTTTATTCATAGTACAAACAAAATGTTTAAATGTGTACCTAATTAATAGATTATATGGAGTAGAAACTAACAAAGAAACTACACAATTGTATTCTTTTCAAAACAGTTTTAGCGTAATCAACAAACTTTTAAACTTAAAAATTATTACCCCTAGATGTATTGAACATTAAACACAGTTATCTGTTAGTTAGTTTCTGGTCAAATTTAATATAAAACAATATTTTTTTATTACAGGCCATAATTTAATATTAAAGGCAATACTCCACCATGGGGGCCAAGTCCGGATTGGTGGAGGCTTGTAAGACTAGTGGCTGGTCTTACTGTCACCAAGCTTCACCTAACCACATTGTTTCATTTTGGCTTAATATATATTTGACAATTCACGCGTTATTTGACTTCAATAAACTCATCCTATCATCTTTGTCTGAGGAAATCAAACCAGTTTTTTTTGTCCAAACTGTAAAATTGTCAAATTAGAGATAGGATTTTACACAGAATTATTAAAAATTAGTAATAAAATTAGCCAAGCCAGAGACAAGTGGCGACTTCTTGTATCAGAGGCCAAGATCCACTTCGGGTCGCTGAGCCATCGCAGTAAGTAAGTAAGTAAGTAATAAAATTAGCCAGATCACAATCGACATGTGAAATTGGTTCGTCAACAGTGTCTTCCAATAATAATATAGTGATTAAATTAGGTATATTAGAGCAAGAATTTTACTTATTTATGCTAATTACCGCCATTAGAAGGGATATTAGACATAATATAGATTATAAAGAGGAAAAGTATGTATGTAAAGGGTAATATCCGAAAGTAGATATCTAATTTCAAATATGGTTTCACGAGTGTTTAAGATGAACCTTCAGGGTGGACATAGGCTAATCCTGTGGCTCGAACAAAGTCGCGGGCACGGTTAGCGTAACATATAAATATCGAATAAAAAGATACCGAAAGCGGTGGATGACGTTCTTAGCCCACTTCATTGTGTATCATCAACCCATTATGTCCCCACCGAGGGGCACGGGTCTCTTCACTGAGGAAGGTATAGGCCATACTCCACCACGGGGGCCAAGTCAGGATTGGTGTAGGCTTGTAAGACTAGTGGCTGGTCTGTCAGAAGTTTTCAAGCTTAGGCCTCTGACTTGGCTTTACAACTGTCATCTATCGACGGCAACCGCCACCAACTGCTTAGCGTGCCTTGGGAAGCACGGTACCGCTAGGAAAAATGCCACTAGCGTTAGTCATAGAACAGTCATCCATCCATAAACTGTATGTGCCCCTTATGTTGCTTAACCCTCGTGATCGTTTAAGATCACTTAGGCGGCGCCGGGGCTACGAGCGATTTTTGTTTCAATAAGGTAATGTTAATGAAGTATTCATTCATTCCTGTGATTGAACAAAACTAAACGCATCACTATTACATTGAACATGGCAACATTATTTTTCAAGCTACTGTCAGTTTACTCCGTTTAATAAAAAATAAGACTGTAGTTTAATGAATAATGTATAGCAATATAAGAATGTGTGTAATGTCTTCCACGTTCTGGTATTCCCGTGATAGTTTTCCTTATCCTAGAGGCGATTTAATATTGATAAAGATTGTAGTTATTATGTATCGGGCATCGGGTCTACCTACAGTCAACACCTTATCTAACTTTAAATTTGCTTGCAAAGTCACCCGTAGCGTAACTGACTAGATCGCACGGAAAGTGCCGTCGTCGTATGTACACGCCACTGTCTGAGATCAATTCTGTAGCTGAAAACCGATATACTAAAACTAGATTTCATCATAGTAAAGTTCATCTTAATTACAGTATTACACCGTGTGAACCCAATATTACAATGTTTGCTGTCGTTAACAAACAAACGATTGTCCCAAACAATACCACTTCAATAGTTTTGTCATGAACGACTCATTTTATTCGCTCTCTCTTCGAACCATTGACCTCTTTATCTAGCACGATTTAACGGAAAGTGAGCTTCTAATCACCATTACATCATAAACACTTTAGAATGATGTGACGTCAAATTGTTATCACATGCAGGTCGGCCACTCATTGTCATTCAATCGTGTTGCAGGAAACGTGAAGAGAACAAATATGTAGCAACCACTTTCGATTCTTGTCATAAAGACAAACGGAATTATTTATAAAAAACACGGTAGGTACTTGAAATCACTCCTCAGAGTCAGTCTGGGGTAGAGGGAAAGACAAACAACAAATTATTTTAACTGGCTCTAAGGCGTGTTTTAAGGGAATCATCATCATCATCATCATCATCATTCAGACACAAAAAGTCCACTGCTGGACATAGGCCGCCTCCATGGATATCCAAATAGATCGGTCGGAAGCGGCTTGCATCCAGTGTCTACCTGCCACTTGGATGAGATCGTCTGTCCATCTTGTTGCTGGTCGTCGTACGTCGTCCTGGTGATTTTAAAGGAATAATGTTTTTATAAATAAGATCAATTAAAAAAGCGGTGGTGGCGTAGTGGGGTTGACCCTTGCTTCTCGATCATGAGGGTCTGGGTTCGAACCACGCAAGTACCAATGACTTTTAGTTACGTACATTTGTTTGTACAGCAACACCATTCGCTGATAAATTGTGCCCGGATAACGGCGACAGGCTTGCCACTTGTCACGTTTGGGACCTAATAAACTCGGCAAAAACGTGGGTCCAGTTCTAGAGACTGGTGCCTCTGCCTACCTCTTCGGGGATAACGGGCGTGAGTTTATTATTATTTTTTATTATTATTATCAATTAATAAAATTAAACAAACATAACCATCGGCTCACCATAACAAGGATTTTTAATTGTTTTTAATCACATAATACAGTTATAATCATATAATTACCTAACTAGAAATGTCGACTACATTAGTAAAAAAATAGCAATCTCCGAACGACTTGCAATGTCAGAGATTAAAGCAAATCCTGGACGTTTAAAGCATCATAGGCTGCCACATGAACGCTGATGATCTCGAACGTGTGGAAAATAAGGAGCATTATTATTTTTGTAAAAAAGTCACACATAACTCCACGAAACATAACTTGCTGCTGGTAAACAAAGTAACATTAATAAATACATATCGAAAATCGAACTGTCATATTATTAATTAATTTAAAAAAATCATATTTAACTACATATTTTAAAAATGTGGCAAGTGACCTCTTTCGGATACAAACGATTATTATTCCGAGCATCTCCTTTATCCCTTCAATTCGTTGGCGAAATGAATAATTCATTAAGCAAGCAGTAAAACACTTTTCCGATCGTTCCAGATCCAATTATTATATAAAGTAAGTTGTTTTAAAATGGCGCCGAGATTAAATTTTCTCGTTTGAGCCACTCAAACTAGAATGAGATGGTAAGCACTAGGCACCTACTATCCATTTATCTATACTTGGCATTTTTTTCAGACTTTAAACGACACTAAATCAAAAACACTACATTTGTAAACTGTTTCGAGTTTTCTACCGCTAAAGGTTTTTGATTTCGTTTAAAGTCTGAAAAAAAATGCCAAGTATAGATAAATGGATTATACGTTGAATGCCCACCAAGCTCCATTTACACTATACAATCCTTATTAGTTTTCGGCATTGCCTATCCTTATCAAAATTTTATAATAACTTCTTCTTATAAAATATATAAAATTTACTTTGTCGTTTTCGTGGTTTTGGAGGCAATTAAAAAAAAATCCCTGAGGAAGGTATATGCCATACTCCACCACGGGGGCCAAGTCTGGATTGGTGGACATCATCTCATTACGAAGATGCAAAGGTTATAGTTTTTTTTTGTGCTTGATACCAATGCACTGTCTGTACTATCTTGTCTAGTACATCAACTAAAACAACGTTAAGAATTCCTAAGAGAATTTAACGCGAAAAGTGCTCGCAAAAGGAAATTATTTTGAATTGAAGGGAAATGAAACCAGTTGACTTCGTTTTGTCGAACGGAAGAGGAGTTCGCCATCTTTTATTGAACCTCGTCAGTGGCGGTTTGTTAAGGTTTAGAGAAGCTCTCGAAAAGGAAGTTGGTCATTCTCGGAAATATCTGGGTCGGATGAGTTGCATGGGTTCAAAATATTATCCACTAGCGGTGCCCGCGACTTTGTCTGCGCTAGATTAGTATTTCGAGTAGTAAGCTATTATAATATAAGTATGTATTAGCGTGGCGTAGAAAGAAAATAACTAACATATACATTACATAATATGTGTAACTCTAGCGGTTTTGGCAGCGCACGCCTGAATCGCTAGGCGATGGTAGATTTTTTCCTACTTACTTGACACTTATCGTCATATTTTGGACAATTCACACAATATCTTTATAAATTGTAGCCTATGTGTTATTCTGATGTAAGCTAAATTATTGTAAACTTTCACTAAAATCCATTCAGTAGTTTTTACGTGAAAGAGTAACAAACATCCATCCATACTTACAATTTTTCGCGTTTATAATATTATATATGTAGGAGGATTTGTTTTCTTCTTAGTCTTAGGAGCTAGGCGCGTTTTGTTTTATTCTAATTCTATTTACAGATTCTTATCACTCACTCTCAAGCGGCTGCCTGGTTACAGGTTACTCTGACCTACGGAACATGTGGCCCCATTTAGAAAAGGGCCCGAGCGAGTGGTATTCGTACTACTAATTCACGAATGTATGTGACGTAGAAAACAAAGTTCTTGGCGCATGACAGAATCGAGCTCAGGACCTACCGGATGTGAGGCAAGACTTAACTTAGTTGCCAATTGCTTTGACAATATGTTCTATCAATGCGCTGCCACTGTCAAAATCATCATTATTATCATCAACCCGTTATGTTCCCACCGAGGACTAACAATTTTGATTTTGATTATTTTGATTTTGAGGGGCACGGGGCATCGTATACTCCATCTAACCAAACAATGTTCCATGCACTGCCGCGTCCGAGTGCTCTCTTCACCTATCTAGTGTAAGTAAAGGTACCACTGGACGCTATATATTATATCATCTCATTCATCATCAACAACCCATTATGTCTCCACAGAGGGGCACGGGTCTCTCCCCTGAGGAAGGTATAGGCCAAACTCCACCACGGTGGCCAAGTTCGGATTGGTGGAGGCTTGTATTATTTGCACCCACTACCCTTCTCTCTTTTCCTTCCACAACTTTCCATCGTCGGTGGCCTGGAAGAAATTGCTTTAAGCAATAAGACCACAAATTGCACTATATCTTTGCTTATGTTTTGTATGTATTTTCCTGATACAATAAAGAATATTCTTATCCTAGCTTATCTTATCTTGTAAGACTAGTGGCTGGACTTACTGTCAAAATAAAAAGTAATAATAGTCCCTAGAGTTAAAAACGGCAAGATATGTCCTGGAAAACCCGTAATGGGTATCATAGGTAATGGGAATCCTACATTCCGTAATGGGTATCATAATAGAATCCTACATATAAGGGACTAGTAATTGTGTTGCTCAGAAGTTTTTATTTAGCTTACGAAGAAGCTTTGCAATACAAGAAGACTTCATTTTGCACACACCACTAAGCCGACACCGAATCCGTTGGTTTCAGAGCCTCATTAAGCCATAAATGCCATGAAAAGTTACAATACGTTATCAATTTGAATTTTTGAATAGTACCTATTACTTATTAGATATGTATATCGAGTTATTTATCAGCGATAAGTCGTATCTCTTAATTCGTGAATATTGTTCTCAGTGTAGTCGCTTTAGTCGGCTATGCGTCGACAGGGATTTGTTAATATTCAATAAACGGAGGTAAGTTTATTAATTCTATTTTATATACATACATATATACATAAGCCCACGCCTGTATCCCAGAGGGGTATGCAGAGACTAGGTACTGCCCCCTGCCAGAATCCTGACAAATCACTTTCGCTTCATCGACATACGTTAGTCGTTGGATGCACGCAAGTCAATTTCGGGTACTTTTATCTTGCCCTTTGCTAATACATACACTATTTGGCCGAGGTATGTCCGCTTGGAGGGTCCCTTACTGACCTTACCTTAACCCTTTATAGGACAGAGCTAGTCTTAAATTTTCATTGGTTTGGTCTCTATGTCAATGCAATAAAGTTCAAATTATGGTGGCCATATATGGCACAGAGCCTTATAAAGGGTTAATATATTGTGTTTGTAGTTTATTAGTTTATTAGTCATAAGGCACAACATACCACATATACAAATAACTGACAGTTAGCTGTCAACGCGATATTGAAATGTTTCGTTTTTCTTTCCTATTGAGTGGCCTATCACTAGTTAACATTTTAACTGGTGGTAGCTGGTTGGTAGGTTATTGGGGCCGGACATTAGCAGTATCAGTTGCTATAAAAAAATAGTAAGTTCAAATCTTTCATTGGCTCATATCCCACGCCCCCTGTTAAATGAGTAAGAATTTCTCACCCTCCCCTAAACTCACGCCTACCCCCTAGGGGATAACGGGCGTGAGTTTATTATTATATAATTTCTCAGACTTTCTTCAAGAGAAATTAACAAATTATAAAAATATGCCAGTTATATAAATTTCCCCGATTTTTGGTCAAGTTGTCTGTTGAGAAAATTATACCTACTTCTGGACCGTTGAGCAAGGTCTAATTGGATATAATATACAGTGAATTTACAAGGATAGTCTCGAAGCTTAAATAGACTAATGGCCAATTTCTGAATTGAGAATTTCGCTAAGTAACTACATAACTGTAGTGCTGTCTCGTAAAATTTCTCGGAAAAGAGCGGGACTGCACAGCATGTTACTTAAGTATTTACTTAGAGAAAATTCTCAACTCAGAAACCGGCTCCAAGAAAAACGACAGAGTGTGAGGTATCCGTGGTGACTCATGCCGAAAATGAATCTTAAACAATTTTGTGAATAAATTACTCGCTTGCTAACTGATTAATTGAGCATTCACTGTTTTATGCAAATCTTCAAATCATTACACGCTATATCTTTCATATTTTGTTCTTTTGTTTAATGAGTGTCAAAAGCGAAAGTGATTTGTCAGGATCGTGGCAGGTGGCAGTCCCTGGTTTCTGCCTACCCCTCTGGGATACAGCCGCGAGCTTATGTGTGTTCTTTTGTCGTTTGTTTTTATTATGATTTTGTCCCCCCTTAATATCGTGCCTCAAACTCCAAGAAAGATCTAAAAATTGGCTAATAACAATAATTTATAATATTATCAGCCATACTTATACATTGATAAAACGCCGTGATAAGGATAACGCTATACTTGCTCTACACTATAATATTAAATTCTTCCACACGATTAACATAATTTTATGTCAGTTTAATCTCCCGATAGAGAGATAGCACATTTTATTAGGAAATACAGTATCGAGCTAAAACTTTCATAACCCATACCATGGTATTTATTATCATCATCAACCCATTATGTCCCCACCGAGGGGCACGGGTCTCTTCCCTGAGGAAGGTATAGGTCATACTCCACCACGGGGGCCAAGTACGGATTGGTGGAGGCTTGTAAGACTAGTGGCTGGTCTTACTGTCAGAAGTTTTCAAAGCCGCCCTAAGGCCTCTGACTTGGCTTAACGACTGCCATCTATCGACGGCAACCGGCACCAACTGCTTAACGTGCCTTGCGAAGCACGGAACCTCTTGGAAAAATGGCACTAGCGTTAGTCATAGACGGTCACCCACCCATGCACTGAACGCGCCCTATGTTGCTTAACCTTCGTGATCGTTTAAGATCACTCAGTCGGCGGCGGCTACGAGCGATTTATTTATATTTTGTCTTGGAATTATGTACTGTGTAACTAGAACTTTTCACTGTAGGTACTAACACCGGATTTCTCGTATACTAATTAATCTGTTAATCTACACCATAATAATTCTTGAAATTCACTATAAACATTAAACATTTACATACGGAAACATACATTGCTTCCAGCCCCACACTAGGATACCCTGTGTCGAGGGAACCAGAAACGGCGACATCACAAACATGTAAACATCCAGGACAGGGGACGAGGACGGCGGAGGACAAAATAAAGTGACATGCCTTGGAAGAGGACTATGTTCAATAGTGGACTCCCAATAGGACGGCTTATTGATTGATTTTAAGTAATGTAAGGCACCACCGATATAAATTCCATTTATATTGGTCCCAAAGCTTCGGAGATTACCCCGTACAAACAGAGAAACAAAAAAAAAACTGGGAAATCCTATTCCAAATGTAAAATCCCCATAACTCGGTTTTTAGCGTTTAGTGTTTCCATGTACAGACATTCGACCTGTGCAGTTTCATTATATGTATAGATACTGATAACAACATGTCAGTTGTTCTGTTTCGTATGCCTCAGTATGCCTTATGCCTCGTAAGTCTCAGACGTTGGCATAATCCTTATGGACGCCATCACAACAAAAATTAATTGAATCACTCAAGCCGACTGACAGCTATTAGCAGTAATTTTAAGCAACAGGGCTTAAGTAAAGTCCACACGATAGACAAACAGCCTTACTACAAACGAAATTATAAATACGCGTTAAACAGCTATTTAGTCAAACACTGTCTAAAAATTAAACACGTGTTCAACAGATGATTTGCAATCTTTACCACAGAGGTGTCTAACTTTAAGCAGTGTTTAAAGCATGTCTAAGTTTAGGCACTTGTTTAAAGTTTGTTTGTGGTAAGATTTTTTCGAGACAATTGTTCAACGCGTGTTCGACATCGGTAAATCTTGTTTGTGGTAAGACTGATATAATTGTAGAAGACTAAGTAGATACGTACACGAGCCTGAAACCTGGGCTGCAATTACGTAAGATTCCACTGTATGGAGTTGTCTGATTTAGCCCTTTTGTTCCCGGTATGTCACACCACCTTATGTCTGTTACATTCTGGTACTTTCTTCTCAGTAGGTATCTCATACTCCTACTCCGAACTGTCATATACGTTTTTATATTGACTCTTTCGAGTTGTCTAAATGCTTAACCCGATAGAGTGGAAAGTTACGTAGATAATATAAGGGCTGAGCGTCTGATATATCCACCTACTTCGCCCAAATCGCCAATCCGCTGTGGGGGAAGTAGTCCAGTTTGCGCACCCGCCTAAACAGCACCTGCACAAATAGCACCTGGCCTAGTCCAGATTGGGCACCTATCTTGACAGGTGCTGTTAGTAAATTCAAATGTATTTATTCCGCCAAAAATATCAATAGGTGCCCAATCTGGACTAGGCCAGGTGCTATTTGTGCAGGTGCTATTTAGGCGGGTGCGCAAACTGGACTATCTCGCGATGGACACGCCTGGTGATTAAGCCCGTAGGTACTCTCTTTTTGAGAGAAGGTCAGTGCACTACAGTAGGACTTATACAGTAGGTACACGTGGCATGTACAGTGTACACAACATAGGCTAGTAAGAATACTGCGTTTTTTGAATTCGTTTCAATAATTGTTTAGGAATATAATCTTATCCATACTTTCTTAGTATTGTATTAATATTCCCACGGTGTCATTGTCCTCAGGTGAGAGCGGCACAGCATCAGTATGTCGGCGACAAACAGCACCACGCTTGAAATGGGGGAGGAGGTGAGATAACCTTTAAGCTACATACATACATTTACATAAGCTCACGCCTGTATCCCAGAGGGGTAGGCAGAGATCAGGAACTGCCACCTGCCACGATCCTGATAAATCACTTTCGCTTCATCGACATTCATTAGTCGTTGCATGCACGCACGTCGGTTTCCGGTACTTTTTATCTTGCCCTTTGCTAATACATGCCCTATTCAGTCTTTCTTCCTTCATCCTCTCCACATGTCCAAACCAATGCAAAATTCCTTTCTCAATTCTAGTCACTACACCTCTTTCAGTCCACAATCTCTGATCACACTATTGCGTATTCTGTCATTTAAATTTAAAATTCAATCTTTAAACTATATAATGGATAATCTTCTCGGTCTTGAAACCAGATATCATACATTTAAATCAAGCTTTCAAGTAAAATATTTACATTTTGTTTTCACAATAAAAGTGGACAATGTTAAAAAAAATAACAAAAAGGTGTAGGTAATAGGTTTGCATTCACGAGTTAACGGCTGCCTTTGGGCCGTATTTGTAGTGGCGAAAAAGGCAGCGGAAAAAATAATTTCAAGCGTGATTTTTTTCCTAATAAAATTATCTATGCAACAAAAAAACTGTTCTGGTTATGGTAATTAGGGTTATGGTAAATACCATCACCGCGGTGGCTATAATATATTATTGAAAACCACCAGGCATGTCGTAAAATATGCGTCATCGTCCGTTGAGACGCCAATTATACTTACGTAATTGGTCTCTCAACGAATTAATTTATTTCTTATAATAAAACTACTACAGTTTTATTTAACTGACTTCCATGGAATAAAACGGTAGTGCACTTGTAAGCGCGTGATTACTTATCGGTGAGCATAAATGGATTTTGCGTGAGCACAATTATTATTTTCAAATCGTAATTTTGCATAACTTTGATGAAAAAATGGCTTAAAAATGAGAGCTGGTTAAATCTTTTTCAAATTGTCTTACCTGTAAGATCGCTTTGGCTTGTGTGCCATTTTTATAATTATGTTGTGCCAGACAAAAACTCGAGAGCACAAACCAGAGTGATCATAGAGGTGTGGAGGCTCCATTCATATGGCCCTTAGTCACCTTTCAAACATTGTTTTACAGAAATATTGAAACAAACTATAACTATGTCTTCGATAGTCTTCTTCGGGACGGTTTCTGAGTTAAAATGTTCACTAAGTAAATACTTATGTAACGTTCTGACCCGCTCGTTTCTGAGAAATTTGACGAGACAGCACTCCGTTAAGTAGTTACTTAGGGAAATTCACAATTCAGAAATAGGCTCTTCGTCTTCGCTGATTTCTTAAATCTTTCTATCCCTTTGCTCAGAGAAGGCATGTGGCTATAATATGACATATAGTTTGGATCATTATAGCTACCCATCGATGTTTTTCGCTTTTGATATTTCTAACTGTCCATGGTGTCGTGTGACAGCACGTTACTTAACTTAACTTAACTTACTTAATGTAAATTCTCAATTCAGAAATCGGCCCTAACAGCGTAGCAGTTCAGTTAGTCATTTGAGCAAGCGTAAGCCACAAGGCAATAGTTTCCCATACCCACTATGCTCAATGTCGTGTGGAAATAGACCCGACTGTAAACTAAACAAAATATTTATGCTACCTATATGACGATTAACTTGTAGGTTGTCATAGCATACGATGATCGCTCTTGACTCCGCATTTCCTTACTCTTTTTTAACAACATCTGTAATAGACACTCAAGGGCGATTTCAAAGGTAAAACCGCTTTATTATGACTACCTACTACAAACCTTAAGGTCATAGCCCACTTACACGACTCTGCTTCCACCCGGCAAAAATAATATCATTCAAATATGGGCTTTAAACATTGCTCTTTAGATATATTTTACATTGGCATCATAAATTAGCATACGTCTCGCTGTCAGCTAATTTATGATGCCAGTGTAAAATATATTTAAAGAGCAATATTTAAAGCCTATAGTTATTTGAATGATATTATTTTTGCCGGGTGGCAGCAGAGTCGTGTAAGTGGGCTATGACCTTTAAGCTGGCTTCCCAGCCAGCTTATCGCGGCATGCAGCCTTCGGTGCGCGATTCTGCCGACGGCCGTCGCCGGCCGACGACCACGGACAGCCATGCACCACGCACGAGGCTCTTCCCACGGTGCGCGATTCTGCGGATATCGATACGACCACGTACCCACGACCGGTACGGCGCACCGCCATAACGTCTGTGCTACCGCGAACCGAGACCCTTCCCACGGTGTGTCGTTCGAGCTGGTCAGCGTCTGTCCGTGAAATCGCGGACCGTGGGAAGCCGACTTTAGATCTCTTTATTAAACATTATTAATTGTAACTCTTATTTGTCTCTTGTTTCTTATGTGCAATAAAGAATATTCTTATCTTATCTTATCTTATCATTATAAATGCATGTTCCTATTAAGAACTTAGTAGGAAATTAAAGGACAATGCCTTAAGCTCTTGATTATCTTTCTCCAAAGGTGGCGAAGAAGAAGAAGACTCTCATCTACGCCCTCGGCGGAGTAGCGATGCTCGTCGCCATTGGCGTGGTCATCGCCTTAGTGGTGGTCTTTTCCGGGAACGAGGGAGGCGTAGGTAAGAACCTCATAATAAACTGTAAACCTAACTCCCACTGTAGCGTTCGAGAAACCGGTCTGTTAATCTACTGTTAACAGCTGTCAGTTGTTTTTTTTTGCATGCACTATTGACAACTGACAGTTTTTAACAATAGATTAACGTCTGTGATTAACGTCTATGCACACACTAGGCGACACGCGACAGCGACAGTTCGGCGACTAGACGCGACGACAGACTACGGCCGTCAATTTTCATATATTTTGTTCGATTCTCCGCACACTTGGGGTCAGATTAACAGACTGTTAACGTTTGAGAAACCCGAGGTTAAAAACTCAGAAGGAGTGAAGTCATTGTAAACATTTAGTCCGGATGTTGATCCGTCCGATCCTATCCGTTGACTCGTCCGATAAAACAACACCTGTAAGTTGTTACAGGTGTTGTTTTATCGGACGAGTCCGACCAGGTTTTGCTAAATGTTTACAATGTGTTGTGCTTACGAAAGTTTTAGAGTGGATTCATGTTATGAGCGTAAATGCAACAGCTATTTTACAAAACGTTAGCTTACTTTCAATAACAGTCGTGTTTCTGACCTGCTATCCTAGATAATCAGAGGAGTGTCGCTATCACAACACACGCACATTTTGTCAGGTGTCTAAATATTATTATAATCTTTTAGTATCATACATGGCGGTAGCTTCTTTGCGTGCCACACTTTTAAAAAAGTCATCGCGGGCAACAAAAGGAACTCACAAAGCAAAGCAGTCATGGTGGCGGTCGCAGTAGTGTTTGTATTCAAACCAACGCGTTCTTATTTATTCGCAGCAATTATCTGTTTAGTGATGTGAGAGCTTTTCTCTGAATAACGTGTTCCGTCACTTTTGAGGCCTCTTCTTACTTTTCAGTTAGCGATTTTTCGTTATTTTTAAATCTACCTCTTAAGAAATATAATCAAGATTCTTGCCTAGTGGTTTGTTAAACTCTTAACCTTAAAAAACTCGTTTGGATTTTGAAAATGTATGTCCGTTTGCTAAAGTCCGTAATTTATTTAGCTTTGATTATCCCATGAAATAGGTCTAAAAGCGACAGCATTACTAAGGTAATCTTGACTGCCTTTCTCCGGTGTAATCAATTAAGTTTCCTTTAATCTTTCTAGCCGAACCTATCGTCACGACCGAGGGGCCGACAACGCCTATTTTCACCACCACCACCACCACAACGACAACGACGACACTTGCGCCGCCGACCGATGTTCCTACCGACGGCCCGACGGATGGACCGACCGACGCATCGACGGATGCACCGACGGAATTGCCGCCCGCTGTCGAGATTGATCTCGAAGATATCGTCACCGGAACGTACGTGCCGTCTGGTTTTAGTGGCAGTTGGACTTCAGGTACGAAATACTGTTTTAGAAAAAAGCGATTGCACTAAAACTACAATTCGTGTCACAGTGTTGGTGCGCATACTTCTCCGAAACGGCTTGACTGATTTTGATGATATTTTGTGTGTATATTCGGTAGGTCTGAGAATACGTTTTAGATAGTTAGATTTAGATAAAAAAGGAAATTACACAGGTATTTCTTAAGGTTTCCAGGTTTTGTCTATTTTTCATGCCCATTTCTGGCAAAACAACATTTGCCGTCAACATTTCATCTAGTTATGATTTACAAACTCAAATCTCCACGTTAGAGCCCTCCGCTAAGAAAGTCCCATCGAAAGAAAAAAAAAACATGTTAAAGTAAGATTCAAAACAGCTCTAACTAGCCGTAGTGAGGCTAGAGCTGGTTCAAGTCTTTTTGTCCTTCATCTTAAGTTCTTGGTAGTAAGGTCTTGAGATCACTATTTAAATAAATACGAGTTGCGTAAGCCACGTTTTTGTGAAAAATATTTTTAAAAGAATAAGTAGGTAGGTACATGACTTTTTTATTGGTGATGCTAGTGAACCTCCTGTTAAGTATTACGACGACGCGAGTCGCGCGCCATAACGTCAAAAGTCGCGACTTTCCAGTACAAATCAAATTTTTACGTTTAAGCGCCACAGAACGCTTGACTCGCGACATCGTACTACCTCTGCTGGATCCCTTGACGAAGATTTATCGAATCAAACCTTCAGTGAATGTAGGTCAAGTGTAAGCGTTCCAGTACCGGGGTCAGATACGTCACTTAATGACGAGATTAGACTGGATTATTATGATGCGAGTTATTTGGTTGGATCTCTCTTCTTTGTTGCTACGCTCTTGAAAACGCGGTCTGTTGCTCAGGAAACTTTTTATCTTGTATTGCAGCCGTTAACGTTCCGATGTCGAGCCTCGTCAAAGAAATAATGAAAACGTTTCAGATTTTATCATAATTATTATTACTAGCTGACCTGGCAAACGTTGTTTTGCCTTATTAAGTACCAATTACATTTTTACAAAATTTACAAAAAAAAAATCGGCTTCAGTTTCGGAGGAGTTAGATAAAAGCATAGTGATGTAAGGTTTTTTTAAAATTACATTATAGCCACTTTCCTAAAAAAAAAACATCTTAATTTACACTACGTTAATATGACATTAAAAATTTAATTAAATATTGCTCCAAAGTCAAAATATTTGATTCATAGTACAAACAAAATTTTTACTTTATGAACGTCAAAGTTTAGTTTCACAATTCCATTAAAATTAAAATGTATGTATGTATGTATTAATAGAGTAATAAAATAAAATTGATAAATTAGGTAAGATATTTGATTATGCATTTCCAACCCTAAGTAGTATGTTAGATCATTTCGTATAATTCAGAATGAAAATTGTTTTTTTTTTAAGTTTGGGACACCGATAGATAGGTGTAGGGCTCCTTCATGCCGTTCCATTCATCTGAGATGAGTCAGATTATCAGATCTGAGATAATCAGTGCAGTCCTAATTCGGCTGAACCCTCCCAGCTACGGCCTTCGCGCCTCTCTAAGGTGCCAATCACTCTAGCGTCCATCTGTGCTGCGTGCCACTTGTGGATGCGCTTTCCAGGGCCTAGATTCTGCTAATCTATTGTAATACAATGACAGTTGCAGGACTGCGTCAATTTAATTTCATTGCCGCTTCAAATCAACGCCCGCACACTTATTCGGAATTCTACGCGTCAATGGAATTAAAAAGCATGTCACGTGACTCGACCATGTAACTGTAATTTAACTATAATGTACAAATAGAATCGAGGCTCTGATTTATTGCAGAAAATTGCTCTAGAACGAAAATTTAATTACTAATCTACTTTAAAATTGCAAAATGATGCAAAAGACCATTGAAAACATTTAATTAATTTTGACGCTGAGATTTGGTTTCTTTGCAGGAAGCGAAGTCATGTTCAGAAATGCCAATGGAGACTTAGTACTCTTCGATGTTTCTACAAATAGCACTAGACCGTTGGTTCAAAACTCTTCTGAGGTAAGTTATATTATAATATCTGTCACACATGTGAACTGAATGTAATGAATAGTGTCGCATCGCACCTATATGCTTCCTCGACTGTCGCGGCATCGGTTAACGCATCCTTAAGCTGGCTTCCCACGGTCCGCGATATCGCGGACGGACGCGGATCAGCTCGCACGACACACCGTGGGAAGGGTTTCGATCCGCGGTAGCACAGAAAGACGACACAGGTCAGTTGGAAGAGCCTCTCGTGGTGCGTGGCTGTCCGTAGTCGTCGGCCGTCCGCGTCCGTCCGCGGTATCGCGGACCGTGGGAAGCCAGCTTTATAGATAACTTTATTTCTTCTCCCTTGTATGTACCCCCAAAATTTAGGTATACCAGCTGCTCTTGGTGATTCCTACATATATGTGGTGATTCCTCTAGGACATTATATCGACTGCTTTGCGGAGCATTATGACAGATATGGATTATACCTATGTGCTGCAAAATATTGTATCGGCAAGAAATTGTGTCTTTTCATAAGATCAGTAATGCTAATAAAGTTAATAAATATATTTTCCAAGGTAATAAAGGTGTGTTGTGAATGGTTTGATCCTCAGATCCTCCAGCAGTCGTCGAGGGTAACCGAGATGTCGCCAGATGGTGAACACGTGGTCCTATCTTATAATGTTATTCCAGTAAGTATACATACACTGAAATGTTATCTGCATTCTATATTTTTATTAAAGAAATAACTCAGGAACTCGGCATAATAGGCTATTTAACAGTGTGAAAAAGGCAGTATAATTTGTACGTAAGTGTATAATACGCTACTTGCCTCGTATCAAATTTGACGCGATAAATGGATATTTCCTGTAGTATCTAACGTAAGAAACCGAAATATATTGACTTTGCTAAGTAAATATCCTTTTAAATCGGAACGGTGAAAACACTATCCGCCATCTTGAAAGCACCTTTGGTTGTAAACAAACATCTATCAGTCGTGCGTGCGTAGGTTCTATTGTGACTCATACTTCTTTCGTGGCACGAACTCTACCTATGTTGAAGTTCAAACTTTGTTTACAAACGTAGAGGACTTCAAACCATAGACAAAAATGGCGGACCGCGTTTTTGGCTGTTTAGCAAAGCAACGTTTTAAAATAATGTTTTTGTTGCTTTTAGGTCCTCAAAAAATATACTAAAACATTTTTTGGTCTAATGGAAGAGATATTTAGCATTTAAGACATACTTGAAAAAAGAGTCAAGTAGCGGATTTATGAGTTTTAAAACAGCTTTGAGGTATTTTAACTAAAAAAAATATTATAGTTTTATAAAAACAGGATAAAATTTGATAATTAATTAAGTGACGACCTCTGTGGCACAGCGGTTAGCGCATCTGCCTACCCTGCGAGAGGTCCGGGTTCGGATCCCGGCTGGGGACAAAATAAAACCCAGGTCTTGGATGTTTACATGTTTGTGACGTTGCTTCTACTTTCCACAACACAGGGTATCCCAGTGTGGGGCCAGAAGCAAAATGCCTGTATGTTAAAAAAAAATATGCATCGGCAGCTATTGTAACGAGAATAGGTACTTCTCGTTAAACACTTCTCACCGTATTCGACTCCATCCTTGATCAATAAGATATGGTCGGCAAAGGCTTTCTAAAGCTGAACTTTATAGAACGGTAGGCGGTGAGACGTGCGTGCGCTGACACTATTAATCTTCAAAAGGGCACGTAGAGTTACTCAATACATGTCTCGGTAACTTAAAAATCTACAAGATCAAACCAATATTCTTTGCGCCAAATATCTAGCCTGATAACAAAAAACTAGTGTATTTTATAGAACAAATGAACAGAGAGACTGACGTCGTTGACAAGTAAATGTGATCCGGTTTGCCACCTGTCAAGAACAGCCCTGAAAATAACTAAACTACCGGCAGATACAGCAATGTTATAATTGTTTTGGGCACTCGAGCGGCACGATGACGTATTTTGTAAAGAGCCAAATCCCACTTCTCCTTTCAATTACAGAGGGTTTCAGGCCCCTTGACTGCCCACTGCGGAATATAATACTTAGTAAATGAGTATTTCGTCTTGAACACTGACATAACATAACATTTACATACAGGCACATACGTTGCTTCTGGCCCCACATTAGGATACCTTGTATCGTGGGAACTAGAAACAGCGACATCAGAAACATGTAAACATCCAAGAACTGGGTTTTTTTTGCCCCCAGCCGGGATTCGAACCCGGAATCTCTCGCATGGTAGGCAGATGCGCTAACCGTTGCGACACAGAGGTCGTAATCTAACTTTATCTAAACCTTTTAGCTGCGGGCCTTCGGTGTTGTTTAAAGATGGCTGGATCTTATTGTATTCGTTTTGTATACTGCCCACCAGTCATTGTATACTGCCAAATCACCTTTTTAGAAATAAATATTTTTTACTTACATTTCGTCTTCATTAAAATTTTTACCTAATTGTGATGGATTTACACCTGTACTCCAAAGGGGTAGCCAGAGACCAGGGACTGCCACATGGCACAATCCAGACAGATCACTTTAGCATCAAACGTTGAAGCATCGCTCCAATCATCGCTTTCATTTCTTTCAACCGTGAATAAAAAAATCATAGAAAACATACTTGACAGTATTTCAGGACACAATACCAAATTAAGTAAGTATTAATAGATAATCTGTCTGTAAATTGTCGCGGGATTGGATAGACAGCAATACATTATTTTGTTTAGGTAGGATGTTGGAAATCAAGCGAATGGGCTAAAAATAATCACATTTTGTAGCAAACTTTGCAAACCCAAAAAAGGCTCGTAACATGATGTGCAGACAACGACACTAAATAGTGTTACGTATAGTTCGAAACTAGCGTAATTACATCCACGTTTTGAGATATGTGTATTACTGGGGATTACTGCCAAGGTATCGTATAATTTTCATTAGGAACGCGTCCGCAATACATATTCATGAGCTTTGGATGTCACAATATTAAGTAAAGGTCGTATGGTAAAGACATAACCAAGTTAGTGTAGCTAAGCCCCTCAGTGGGGGTTTCGGAAGATCTGGGAGAAAGTAAGAGGAGGACATGAGTGGGAAAGAGATAGATATCTGGAGAAAGGGACGTAAAATAAAACTTACGCTGATGGTACTCAGTCAGTCACTAGGATTAAACACAACAAAAACCGTGTACTCGTGGCGAATGATCAAACATTGAAGCAAAATAGATTCAATTAAGAAATTCAGGTCTAAATGACGTAAATGTAAATGGTACGCAAACAGTAAAACGTCTGTGATAATATACCTAGAGACAATGTTATCGAACAAAGCGAGTCGAATGTCTCTATCATTGAAGTAGTAAGATAATTTGTTGCCCAGATGGTGAACTAATTAAGTGATTGGAGAACCCAGCTCATGATAGTAGATTTGTCTAGAATATCAAAGTGAATGTGTTAATAAAATTTAATATAAGCCACAGTATTATATTACCTATGGAAAATTAAAACTATACTAAAAGTAAAACTATACTAAAATTAAAACTATATTAAAATTAAAGAACTATATAAAAGGGAATTTATTATTTGTGAATAGATAGCTATTCACAAATAATAAATCCCCTCGAGTTCGCCTACTCCCCGCATGGTGCACCGCATGCACGCAGCGTTGCCCCGTTGTACTGCGAGGCTGACCCTTTGGGCAAAGTATTCGCCCGCCCTGGGGTCGCCGGAGGCCAGGACCAATTTTTTTGAAACCTCTTTCATGAAAGCCTTCATGTCAGAGGACCATGGGCCCAGCGTTTCCATAGCAAGTGCCGCAAATTCGTGGTCAACAGTAACGAAGACGTATTTGCGGCACTTTTCCAGCTGGGCCCGGTCAACTGCAGTCCCAGCCTTTCTTGCCGAGCTTCTGACGTGGGATGGCGCCAAGGTGTCCACGATGGTGGCATCCCACGCCAAAGGCCGGCCTAGCCGCCAGGGCATTAGCGTCACCCCATCGGGTCTTTTGCCGTCTGGTGCAGACATTCCGCGGGGTTCCAGCGTGCTGCTGATGTTAGCAGAAGACAAAGCCCGCTGGAATGTGTCATTAATGACAGCATGGCGGCTCATGCGGCAGGTGGCTGATGCACTTGACAGGCAGCTAAGACCGTGGCGGCCAAGAGCGTCCACAACCTGACCACACATGCAGCCGTGAGGCTCACAGGCTTTGGCCCCAACCCGAAGGCAAACTGCTGACCTTAGGGTATGGGGGTCCAGCATCGTGCCCAGGTTACGGGATGGCAGTGCTCGTAGCCAGTGCCCTGACTCCTTCTCTGAGACCGCCAACACTCTAGCCCGCTCGGAGATCTCCGAGCATTGCTCGAGAAGCGCTGCATGGGCGGATCTTACTGCAACGATGTCCCATTCGTGTTGGCGGCGCTTTTCAGTAGGTACGTCAGCGTCCACATTACTGGCGCGCAATAAAATTGGCTAATAATATTTGTTGATATATGATGATGATTTGTTGACATTTGATATATGTTGAAGAAAAAACTTATATCGCTGACTAGTAGATCAGTCTACCTATAAATGACATGACACGTTGGCAGCTACGGGTAGACTTAAACTAGTTAGTGAATTCTGATACTGGATTTTAATTTCGAATGAAATCAACTACTAAGTTATTATTGAACTTACTACACGGATACTTGATTTTATTTGCAACTTCCAACCAACAACAAGACAACCTAAAAAAGACTATAAAAACAAAGATGATTAATTAAACCGTCTAAAGATTTCGAATCCATAAGTCTAAATACTGCCATAACTGATTATGGCATATAGGCAGATGCCAGTTATCACCGATAATCTACTTTTAAATAAACAATTTCTTCATGTTTATGAGATATTATCCCTGCAGCAGAATCGAATCAAATTGCTCGTAGCCCCAGCCACCTAAGTGATCGACGATCGATCACTTAGGTGGCTCTTAAACGATCACGAAGGTTAAGCAACATAGGGCGCGTTCAGTCCATGAATAGGTGACCGATTTATGACTAACGCTAGTGGCTTATCATTCCTCCTCGTGCCACTAGTGGAACAATCTGGTGGCACGAGGAGGAAGAAGGGCATTATTCCGAGCAGTTGCGTTCTTCACAAGGCACGCTAAGCAGTTGGTGCCGGCTGCCGTCGATAGATGACAGTCGTTAAGCTCATTCAGAGGCCTTAGGGCGGCTTGAAAACTTCTGACAGTAAGATCAGCCACTAGTCTTACAAGCCCTCACCAATCCGGGCTTGGCTCCCGTACTGGTGTATAGCCTATATCTTCATCAGGGAAGAGACCCGTGCCCCTCGGCGGGGACATAATGGGTTGATGATGATCTCTGCATCAACCGCTTTGATATATTGCACCAGCTTTGATTTTTAATAACAAACATTATGTTTCCAGACTTACAGATATAGTTTCATCGCGCGATACTCAGCCATCGACATCACAACCTCTGAAGTAGTCAATATTCTTCCCCCTGCTGTCTTGCGCACTGAAGGCTTTCTGCAGAACTTCCTTTGGGGTCCTTCGGGAACCGCTTGTGCTTTCGTCTACCTGAACAACGTCTACTACAAGGAGAATCTGACCGCCGAGGCCCAGCAAATCTCTACGAATGGAGAACTAAACGTGGTCTACAATGGCGTTCCAGATTGGGTCTACGAAGGTATTTTTCCGTTGATTGTTTTTACTTTACATTTCGTTGATTGGTGTACCTATTACAGACTTATGCTTATACCGAAATAACCCAAAGAGAAATAAAATTATGCAACGTAAGATTGTGATCTTAAAGGCATACATCTTCCAAATACTGATGAAATGTGTATTTACTAAAACTTTTGCTTTGATTGACCTTATTTTGAATGTTTTTTCATGTTTACTGTCATACACTTTTAGAATTTTATAGATGCAAATCTGTGTTAATTAATCTCATAATGTCTTCAACGAAAAAAATAATTAAGATGGTTTAAAAAGGGAACAAGAAAGACGTACAACAAGAGGCGTTACAAATTACAAACTAATAATAGTTACTAGGACTAGTTTTTATTTTATCGTGTTAATACGCTGGTATGCTATTTGTTGTGAGATAAAAAACTGTTAGGTACCAAACCTACCTAGATATTGGCGCGTTCAGAACTTGTTGTAAAACATTATACTAATACGAGTCCCGTAGCACAGATAATCCTAGTTTGGAAATCAGTACCCCAGTTTGTAACCGTTTTACAATAAAGATTTTTCATATTAATAGAAGTATTTCAGGAATTGCGCTTTTTGAAGGAATAATTCGTTTATTGACAACTAAAGGCCCAATTTTCTTACAGTATTACAATAAATTAATTTTGAAAATTAGTTTAGTTTAAATTAAATTTGAGAAAGTTTGCTAATTATTAAAATAGGTTGTAGGTTGTAGCTCAAAAAAAAAAGTCTTACATTGGAAGCAAACCCAACAGAATCCCAGCAGAATTGGGAGAAATAACCCTATATTTACTTGGTACTCTTTGTCCATTTCCAGAGGAAGTTTTCGGTTCAAACAACGCGATGTGGTTCTCTGCTGACGGCGCTAAACTCGCCTACGTTACGTTCGACGACACCGCTGTCAGAATCATGAGAGTGCCTCACTACGGAGTTCCTGGGTCGGTGCAGTATCAATACACTCAGCATCATGAGATCAGATACCCAAAGGTAATTCAATTCAATTTAAAAAATAAAAAAAATAAAAAAATAAACTCACGCCCGTTATCCCCGAAGGGGTAGGCAGAGGCACCAGTCTCTAGAACTGGACCCACGTTTTGCCGAGTTTATTAGGTCCCAAACGTGACAAGTGGCAAGCCTGTCGCCGTTATCCGGGCACAATTTATCAGCGAATGGTGTTGCTACGTAACTAAAAGTCATTGGTACATGCGTGGTTCGAACCCAGACCCTCATGATCGAGAAGCAAGGGTCAACCCCACTACGCCACCACCGCTTAATTCAATTCAATTTATTGCGATAAATTACAGTAAAAAGGTATTAAATAGGTATTATTCATACAACAAGTGTAATTTTACCGCGCACGGCATGGCAATATCACACTAATATTATAAACGTGAAAGTTTGTGTGTGTGTTCATATGTTTGTCAGTCTTTAGCGCTGAAACGGCTGGACGGATTTTAATAAAATTTGGTATGGAGTTAGCCGATACCCTGGATTAAAACATAGGCTACGTTTTACCGCGGGGAAATATCTTATTCCTACGGGAAAATCGATGAACCGCGGGTAACACCGCGGGGCACAGCTAGTCATAAACATAAAACAGAAACCCAGGGCCAAGATTCTGCTAATGCATTGTAGCACAATGACCACTGCATGAACGCGGCGGTTTCATTTCATTGCCGCTTTAAGTCAACGTAAGCACGCGAATCAATAATTCTACGCATCAATGGAATAACAACCCATGTCGCGTGACCCAGCCGAGTATCTGTCATTGAACTGTAAAGCACTAGCAGAGTGGAGGCCCAGGTGTTGGATGTTTACATGTTTGTGACGTCTCCGTTTCTGGCTCCCACGACACAGGGTATCCTACTGTGGGGCTAGGAGCAATGTATGTGCCTGTATGTAAATGTTAATGTTATGTAATAAACATAAAACATAATCATATTATTATTAAAATAAAAGTTCACTACAGTGAAAAATTACTAACGCTTTCGGTCGGTAATACTCGTACCAATCAATCAATGAGACCGGCAAGTTGAAGACAGGCGCTATGGCGATCATTAGGGGAGGGCTATGTCCATCAGTGGACGATGATGATGATGAATGAGCCCGTATCCGCCCCCTCGTCCACAGCTGGATTTCAGGACCTAGATATAGGCTCCTTAAAACGTACGCTACCTTTTTATGTCCGCGGCTATCCTCAACCTACTATCAAACTCCCTAAGATCATCTGTCTGGCGACCTGGTAGGCGTCTTGCTCTACATTTGCCAATAAGGGGTCCCCACTCGAGTACATTTTTACCCCATCGGCTATCGGTTGTTTGGCATACGAAAATACATGAGCACTATGTATATTCCACGACAGGGTACCTACATGATTTGTTCGTAGCCCCGGCTGCCTGAGTGATCTTAAACGATCACGAAGGTTAAGCAACATAGGGCGCGTTCAGTTCAGTTTTTCTGAGCGGTTCCGTGGTTTGCAAGGCATGTTAAGCAGTTGGTGCCGGCTGCCGTCGATAGGCAGCAGTTGTAAAGCCAAGTCGGAGACCTTAAAACTTAAAGGCGGCTCGAAAACTTCTGACAGTAAGACCAGCCACTAGTCTTACAATCCGGACTTGACCCCCGTGGTATGGTCTATACCTTCCTCAGAGAAGAGACCCGTGCCCCTCGGTGGGGACATAATGGGTTGATAATGAATAAGCTTGAGTATGTAAGGCGTTAGGGATAACTCTGAATAACAATACCAATACTTGCCTATCAGGTAAGGATTACTACTGTTACAATTTTTATTTATAGGTGTTAACCTAAGTGTGTACTTGCCTGATATTTAGTATTGACAGTAATTTGACTAGCCAAACAATTCAGTAGGTATCCTAAATTATGT
This sequence comes from Yponomeuta plumbellus, assembly GCA_947310845.1. NCBI lineage: Eukaryota > Metazoa > Arthropoda > Insecta > Lepidoptera > Yponomeutidae > Yponomeuta > Yponomeuta plumbellus. The sequence goes on along the minus strand of OX371192.1, from coordinate 7,490,902 downwards.
ACCTATGCATATTAATTATACACAGATGCTAGACAAGTGGAATTGATGAATAGAAAATACTAAATCAACGGGCGGACAACTTAATATCTATGCCTACGATTGCCATTTGCTTTGAGCTAGTCTTCAGCTGTTTAAATTGAAACACATAATCTTTTTAATTGTTGTGTACGTAGTTTTTGGTTATTAGTCATGGCCAGATACAAGTTTTGTATTTGGAAGCTACTACAGATTTTTTATTGGCTGACCCACAAAATGCTCTTTGATCATGTGTTAGGTAGAAAATGCTTATTTTTGGGCAAATGTACGTCATGCTGGCTCCCGAAGATATTTTTGGGCTTACTCACCTTTTACTTTCGTTTTGGGCTTACCATGACTTGGCGATTTTTAAGCTGTACCTGAAATCTTAAGTACCTCACGACAATATAAACTTTCACTGTCTACAAATAGCTAATCACCTGTGTGTCTTAATCGTTTGCAAGACAGTCCGTCGGTACGTGATTGTGTTTCTGATACGAGACCTCAAGGAAAGTGGGTCGCGACACCGGCCACAGCATGTTGCACTTAAATTCCACCGCCCAGTTGCATCATACGTACGGTTTATGATCTGATTACTTGGTCGTAGATATGTTACTTAACTTACCAATTGAGGTGTGTTATACTGGGTAAAAACTGGGTGATACATTTTCGTCATCAGGAAATTTAATAGCTTACAATATTATTATGTTGTTAGAAATAGCAAGGGCCTATTTTTGTGACGCTGATATTTTGTGCATAATGTTTTCATACAGATAACATCCAAAATCCAACTAGTCTTTCTTTCTATTGTTATCAGAGTCATTGAATTTAGATAAGTTCAATGTCAGAGTATATGATATTATTTCTAGCTAAGGTCACGTCACGACAAAAGTTTTGTTCTAATACCGGCTAGCGCCTTCGCTACCCTATAGTGGGATAAAAGATTTATCTTAACCTTAACTCTCTTATCAGGAACGTATTGGTGTATTTACAAAACGACATGAGTGTATGTAGGTTTAGTTATACATTAAATGTACTGAATAGTATTATGTCATTTTAATATAAATAGCCGTTCTGGAACATATTAAATGCTATAATAAAAAAATTGTTACGGAAATCAGTTGTAGGATGAAGACGTGGATGGCAAAGGACGTGAGAGATAGCACAGAAATAAAACTCCGAGGCATATTAAAACTTGGCAGTGGCTATGACGTAAACTCGTAATTTACAAAGGTTTCAATTCCTGTAGATATATCTTTCAGTAAGACTAAAGTGATACGTTATTGGTGTAATGATTTATAAAACAAGGTTTTTGAACTGCGTGTTTTTTCGAGCATAAAATTATAGATCAAAGTAAGTTAATAGTGCTTGAAATCAAATAAGTAAAGAAGTTTATACTTCACTTCACACTTCACTATGTGTGCACAATCTTTTGTTATTTGTTTCATTATTCAGAGCGAAATGACTGGCAAAACCGTGTTAGATTAGCATGTCTATACTTGAAATATACTCAGTCAATAAAGTACCAGGAAATGATTAATAATACACAAAATGTTAGTTACTCATCCAAATTTATTTTATCTCCTTCAAAGTATGCTCTTTTAGAAACGCCAATGAATAATCCAATCATGAAAACATCTTTTAAACGCTTTTTCCGGCATTGAGTTCAATTATTGTCGCCGCGATCTAAAATTTATAAATTACGTTAATATGTAGATATCTATGTTATTTCCTTTTATTTGTACAATAAATCTATCTATATCTAAAGCAAGAATCAGTGAAAGTGGTAATGTTAAGGTTGTTTTTTTGGCGCACTGCCATTGCAAACCAAGCTGACCGCTTGGTGACTCTAAATTGCTCTTGCGTCAGCGCAGATACGGCTCGAAATTTGAGCTTTTTTGCGATTTCCTAGGGCAGAAAAAAATCCATAACGTTTTATTGAAGAACCATCGCAGCCAAATAATGTACCTCAGTAATATTTGGCAACATTGTGACCTTTTAATGTCACATTATTGGAATAATGTAAAGTTTTTAAGATAAGATATGAGAGAGAAACTCAAATTAACATAACATGTATGTAGGTACATGCAGGCAATTTCCTGGATTATAAGACTTACGTTTTCAAGCGAGCAGAATCTAAGCACAGCTTGTACTTAATAATCGATACCGAATATAGTTTGTATACTGTTGATCAAGACTGTTGTGCACTTATAAGGTGCAAGAAAAGTACCTAGAAGTTACACGACTATACAGGGCGTCCCACGGCTATACCACATGGAGGGAAAGTACCTTGAATATTTTACCTCTAGAAAAAATTAAACTGCATTCATTGACTTTTACATAATCACACGGTTGAACTGGGATTCCAACCCGCTACTCGAGAAAAAAAACCCTGTAGCTTTATCATACCGATCGAAAGGCTTCATCATAATGATTAGTTTTTGCTGCCTAGCTTATTATCAAAAATAAGAAGAAGACCATGAATTTTAACAGTTGATGTTGATTGACATTTGATTTTGACAACCTCTATGGCGTAACGGTTAACGCATCGGCTTACCATGCGAGAGGTCCCGGGTTCGATCCCCGGCTGGGGAAAAAAAACTCCAGGTCTTGGATGTTTACATGTTTGTGACGTCACTGTTTCTGGTTAATCAATGTATGTGCCTGTATGTAAATGTTTATGTTTTATGTTTATAAATTTTCTTCCAAAAAAATGTAAAGCTGACATTGCCGTAAGGACACTAGTGAGTGGCATCACCGTGGGACGCCCTGTATAGCACAATAATATCGACAAGATAATATACACTCAGCATTATTGCTTTCCAGCCAGGAACTACCAACCCGACGGTTTCCGCGACCCTGGTTGACCTCGCCTCTGGTAATTCCACGGTGTACAACGCACCTAGCGAGCTTGACCAGTAAGTATTTTTCTTCATATTATGTAATTGAGATAATGGCCAGATCATCAGACGTGTTTCTATTGCAAACCGCGCAAATGCCAAACATGAATGATCATCTGTTCGTAAAAAATGTGGTAGGTACGATTTTTGAAGTAAGATACGTCTGGAGTTTCTATACTCTCAGTCTAACCAATAAGAATCGTGGGAACCATTTTTCAACTATACAGCCACTAACTTTATTCATGAACGATACTAAATAACATTAATTAAATAATATAATAATAATAGTATCGTGGGATGGTCTATATTTTCATAAAAAAACAATTCTTGCACAGTAACTACACAGATATTTAAAAGTTCAAGTGACGTAAAGTTATGGAAAGTAAAAAACCGGCCAAGTGCGAGTCGGGCTCGCGCACGAAAGGTTCCGTACCGTTATCCATAAAAACAGAAAAAGATCATGTCTGTTGTGTGGGAGCCTTAAATGTTTATTTTATTTTAATTTAGTTATTTGTTTTTATAATTAATGTACATACAGTTCGTGACCGAGTACAAAAGAAAAAAAACCAAACACGATAAGTGAAAATTTAGAACAAGTCTAAATTGGCCATATCTCAAAAACCGTGCAACTTTTACTGAGGTCATGTTAGGTTAGTTCGATGCCTTTTGGGCAGGTCTACCTCCGGTGTCACTATGACGTGTCATTTTTGGGACACCTCGTATAACCAAATATTCTGTGAGTATTTTAAGCGTCTACGTGTTGGCGTTATTAATATTTATTTATTTATTTATTTATTTATTTATTAAGGCACACCAACAGCACAAACACATTACAAGTTAGATCTTAAATTAACAACTAACAACAGAGGGCTGGCGTTTGTGCCAATTACAGGTGCGCACAGCACTCACAAATTAACACTATGGACTAATTCTAACAATTAAACTTATATACTAGTACCATTTGGCTCACCAACATTTGTAAGGATATTTAAGAGCTAGTTGAGATTGATTTTGGATTTAAAATACCCCAGTCGATCGCAGAATATATCTAAACCATAAACGTTCCAACAGTCGTTGTAAGTTTTGAGCATCCTATTTATTGGCGCATTTACTCCCACATTAGTTCTACAGAATGGTAGAAAAAATATTTCCTTACTAATTAATCTAGAGTTTGGCCTTGGTACTCTAAGAGATATAAATTCTAATAGGTCCTCACAAATCGCTTGGCCACTGATTATTTTATGCAAAAAAGTGAGATCGTGCATGCGTCTGCGCTTCCAAAGATGCACTATTTTAAAGTGGGCGAGTCTATCGGTATATGTGGACCTATGACTTATCCCCTGAGATATATATGCAAGGTGTCTTGTAAATGCACGTTGTATCGATTCGATACGATTGGTATGCACCTCGTAATGCGGGTTCCAGATAACAGTACCATATTCTAATATGCTACGGACTAGGGAATTAAACAAAATTATTTTAGTGCCGGTCTCTCTGAAGTCCCCAGTAGTGCGTTTGATAAATGCTAACATCTTAGACGCCCTACCAATTACATAATTGATGTGGGGTATGAAGCTCAGAGTTGAATCGAGGATGATACCCAGGTCGCGGATTTGTGCAACCAGGCCCACAAATATACCATTGATATTATATTTGGATTTAATAGGATTTCTCTTTTTTGTGAACCTGATGAGCTGACACTTTGACGCATTTAGTTCCATCTGATTTATGGTACACCATGAGACCACTCTATCCACATCAGACTGCAACTCCAATACATCTGACTCAGCCTTGATTTCTTTAAAAATCTTCATGTCATCTGCGTACAACGAGCAACAGCTATGATGAATGCAGGTGACTATGTCATTTACAAACAGTGTAAAAAGGACCGGCCCCAACAATGAACCTTGGGGAACTCCAGACAAAGCTACGTACGGGTGTGACTCATATCCCTTTATAACCACTGATTGAGGACGGTTGCTTAAATATGATGAGAACCATGCAAGTAGTGAGCCGTTGATACTGTATTGGTCACGAAGCTTACTCAAAAGTATGCTATGGGATACCTTATCAAACCCAGCACTAAAATCAGTGTATACTGAGTCAATTTGATGGCCACTGTCTACACTCTTCATTAAGTGTGATACGTAAGCAGTTAAATTTGTAACCGTCGAGTGGCTATTCCGGAAGCCATGCTGTCTGATGTTTATTAAGTGTCGGGTATGTGCAGTCAAAATTGGCCTGATGATTGACTCAAACAGCTTAGAGAAGCTGGACAAGATAGAAATTGGCCTATAGTTTCTTATACATTCAGTACTGCTCTTTTTGTGGACTGGAACTATACGTGCCTTTTTCCAGACCTCCGGAAAACTACCGCTGGCCAATGATTTATTGAAAATTTCTTTCAGGGGATAAGACAAGGCCGACGAACATTTTTTTACCAATATGGGGGGAATACCGTCAGGACCAGGGCCCTTATTAATGTTAACCTGTCTGAGATGTTTATGGATGGTTCTTTCATCAAGTTTTATGGTACAGAGATTATTCAGGCAGGCTCCAGGAATCGAGACACAACGTGTATCTTGAGGGGTAATAGAGGGATTAAATGTAGACTGAAAATGATGGGCAAATTGATTAGCAATATTGAGACCGCCGCTGACAGTTTTGCCATCGAAATTCATCTCATTAGGAATGTCTAATTTAGTGCTCTTTTTGCCCTTAATAAAATTCCAGAATAACTTAGGGTTGTTTTTTAAGCTACTTTCAACTTTCTTAATATAATTCCGGTAGCACGTATCAAAGAGATTACTGCAGCGTGTGCGTAGTATTTCGTATTCCAAACGATCACGGGGATTTTTGTATTTTTTAAATTTTAGCCTAAGTTTGTCTTTTTCCTTCAAAAGCAGAATTATATTTTTAGTGAACCACGGTGGGTACGCCTTTTTTCTGTGTACTCTTCTAGGGACGAACCGTTCTATAATTTCATCAATTGATTCATAAAATTTAGCCACCATTTCGTTAACATCGCGAGACTTATTGAAATGCACGTCCCACTTAACAGCTTTAAGCTCTTGCAGAATTTTATCGAAATCTGCTTTGTAAAAGTTTAGATCTGTACGAGGAATTGGTGGTAACATTTCACCGGTAGCAGAATTAAGTGAGATATCTAGCGGGGGGTGGTATGGATCAAGTTTACTTATGAGAGTATCGGATTTAGCAACTTTCCATGGCAGATTACACAGGACCAAATCGAGGATTCTATCGAGCGAGTTTTTAATACCGTTACACTGAAACAGCCCATGGATTGCAATAAAGTCAGTGAGCGCATGACCAAGACTATTTAGACTAGTAGTATCTGCCGAAAGCATACCCTCGTCAAGATTTATAGACCAAGGTATAAAACCTAGGTTAAAATCTCCTGCCACGAGGACATGGTCTATCTCAGTAAGAACTTCACTTGCTTTGTCCAAAAAGCTATTAAGACATTTAAGGTTGACGGGTGGTGGTAAGTAAACACAACACAAGCCTAAGCGCATGGGTTTTTTGTTGTGGGTACATTCAATGGTCACCCAAAGATCCTCACAATCGTTGTCCCAATTGGTCATTCTGACAGATTTAATGTTTTTATTAATAGCAATCAGTACGCCACCGCCAGTAGTTTTACTACTGGGCTGACATTGCCGATCTCTACGATAGACTTGGTACCTAGCGTCGATGAATTCATTATTGGTAATATCATTATTTAACCACGTTTCAGTAAAAATTAACACATCATAATTATCTTGTAAAATATTTTTGTAAATGTCACTGATTTTAGTTCTCATTCCTCTAATGTTCTGATAATATATACGAATCTCTGTAATGAATAAAAACACGAAACACATCGCCATAGTCTACACTAGGTGAACGCGGTTATAACTTGGCTAGATCAGCTTCATTTTTAATCGGAATGGATGGGGATCCATCATTTTTCCTTACATTAATACGCCCATTTCTCACCCACACGTATCTATATGATTTGTCACGGGCAGCCATTCTTGTCTGGGCGTGTAGATGTTTAGCCGCCGGGGAAAGATGTTCAGCCACGTAGATAGGAGACTTCTCGCCCGCCAATCCGAGATGGCTCGTATTTAGCTTATCTTTCGGATTTGCTTTATTGAAAACCGTGACAGCAGTTATAAGTCCATCTCTATGGCTCGACGTACGCAGCTTTGCTACAATCGCGCGTGGACGCTTGTTAGACGGGTCCATTTTGGCCACCCTCTTGCACATAACAATATCATTTTCCTCCAGCGAGTATGACACAGCACTGCAGAGCTGGGTCAGCGTCTTGGGAAGACTCTCATTTCGAAACTCCGGGACGCAGGTAACTTCGATGTTACACTCCCGAGAGTGTTGCTCGAGCGAGGATAATCTAGTTGATAAGTCGGAGACCCTCGACTTTAAATCCACGTTCTCCTTCCTTAGCTGGTTCATTTCAGAATCGTAAGTAGATATCTTGTTGTTTATTTCATCATACTTAGCATTCAGGAACTCAACGCTAGCAAGGATTGCCAGGTTAGTTTCCCTCACATGTTCAATCTCGCTCTTCATAAGCTCGCGCAGTTTCTGAGAAAGTTTTGTTTCCAGTGTTTTATACCAACCAGGCAAGTTCTCAGCAGGCTCGGAGACAGTATTTCCATCAAGATGGTCGAGTTTTCCATCAGATTGCGATACTGCGGTTGGTTGCTGCCTTAGTTGGGTATTTACACGTACTGGAGTGTGGTCGTTTTTTACCTCTTTTGGTTTTTTAGCGACGCACGATGGGCAAAGCCACCGAACTACAGTATTATCAGCCGGTGAGCGGGTTTTATCCCGACGCGGACGGATACATTGATCGTGATATTGCAAGTCACACTCACTGCATATTAGAGCTTTGTCGCTCCTTCCAATCGCTGCGTGACAACATGCATATTGAACTTTAGGATCAAAGGGCGGTTCTTTAGACTTGGCGGCCCTGCCAGCGCTGGGCTTTTCGAGGGGCATTCTTGGTGTAAGAGGTAGCCCAAGAAAATAAATGAAGGTTTAAGTAATTCGTAGCACTACGTAAACACGTGAGCCCGTAGCACCGTAGCGGTCAGTTTATGCGTAGCGCTGCTTTGAAGTGGTGGTGATGTATAACGTAGCCGCGTGACGTAGTAGTAGTTAACGGCGCAATGTAGTTAGTAGATTCGAGCCGCCAGATCCAGTCCACTTTAGCGGCGCGGTTGAGACCGCCGGGCACAGTCGGGCCTCAGCTAAACGTTGCGGGATCGAGACTCACCACGACACGAGCAGATCGGGACTTTTAATTGCACCCAAACTTACGCCGACCTCCGTGGCGGGCCCCAGCAGCATCCGAATTACAGCGCGGGACGTAGAGGGCGCGTGACGTAGGTGGTGACAGGGACGCAGCAATACACGATCAAATATGGCGTGGAGCACAAGTGGCAAACAGCACAAGATAGTAAGAGAGGATCCGATGAATTAGCCAAAGTAATATTCCAAAATAATCACAGATATCTGTACAAACAGCAACACGACCACTCTCAGCGAATACCGAAACGGTTTTTGAATATCAAGCAAACGAGCCAAAAATTACGTTTGTTGTATGGGAGCCCCTTAAATTTTTATTTTACTAGTATTTGTTGTTATAGCGGCAACAGAAATTACATCATCTGTGAAAATTTCAACTATTTAACTAGTGATAGTTACCCTTACCTTATCTACCCAAAAATTAGGACCTACAATAATTTACCTATAATCATCAATACCTAATTAAATTTATAAGCCTTTACAATTGATTCATGATAGTTATGTGCATCAAATTTGTAGGAACCTTATCATACAATAGATTATCATCAAATCATCATCAACGAGCAAGATCAAGATCAAGCAAGATCATCATATAGCAAGTTGCCGGCAGTCCCATCTCAGTTACCTTTTTCGAATGTTCCAGACCAATCATCAAGGCAGTGAGATTCGTGGGCAATGATAGCATCGCCTTAATGTGGACCAACAGAGTCCAAAACAGCATGATCGTGGAGCTTTGCGTCGAAGCTCAAACCAACTGCACGCAGGTAAATATCGCTCTTAGTAATATACTCAAAATAACCTTCCGTAGATGATGAATCCTAATGAATACCGACTTACTGCTTGGAAAAGAACTAAGATATTGTTATGCGAAGATACGTGAAACAATGTAGTTTTTTTGCTCAGTCGACGTACCGAGTGTCCCAACAATGGGCTTCCTCCAATCCTCTTCGAGGCAAGGGAGGTTAATAGACAGACTTGGAAAGCTCTAATGTCACCTTCAGATTAAAAAAAACCCAGTTATAAAGACAATAAAGTGATTATTCACCTGTTTTCAGATCTACACTTACAATGAGCCAAATGGTTGGATCGACAACATCCCCTTGTTCTTCAACGATGCCGCTAACGCATTCATCACTATCCTGCCTCAAGTAAGTTTTTTTTAACAGTTCTCCTGGTATATTAATATAATAACTATTTGCTTTTTTGTCTTCTTACACTGCATAATTTAGAGTCGTCCTTACCTCTTAGAGTGCATTTGGGTTTGTTTTGTTCAGAACAACATTTTGGATTGTCACTCAAGAGCAACTTCATAGGTAGGTAAAGGTTATTGGTACAGCTACTAGATTTGTTTTTCCAAAGTCATAATTTTCCATTGAGTATCATCCTGAGGAACAAATGTGTATTTTGTTTACCTTCAGATTTTTATCTAGGCCTGTTTCAGGTTTGTGTGGCTGTAAGTGGCTGTAATTGAACAATTTATTTTTTTCAGTCTGTAAATGGTGAGCTGTACAAACAAATCGTCCAGGTGTCCGACGTAAATGCCAGCACGTGGACGGCAGAAGGGCGCACCAATACGGCCCACACCGTTCTTGAGATCCTGCTTTGGACTAGCGAGAACGAAATGTAAGACCTGGAAGTATCTTCTTCTTCTACAATACTATCCACTCAAATAAAATAAAATTGTTTTCACAAACGCAAACATCCACTGATTGACGTAGTATCTTCGACTCCATGTTTTTATATCCTTGACTGTTTTTGTCAATTTCTACCTGATTTTGTACCTTAATGAATTTTGGCTTGATTGCAAGGTTTATTTTTAATCCAGCAAGTTACTCCATACCCTCACCATTGTCATCATCCCATCTTTCAAAATCCACTAATGCAATGTGTACAATCACTTTTATTTTTATACCACCTTCCTAGTTTACTCGCTCCATCTCATCGAAACATTTGACTGGTAGTATTGATTACCACTAGTTTTAATGATTTTACATATCTCTTGTTCTGTAAGTAGTCACTTACTTCCCTGAATGCCGGGGTGTATGGATATCATTAGAGCATAGGTTTCAAAACATACCATGTAATGTTAACATTACAGCATAGGTTTTGGAATTTGAAAAAAAGAACTGTCATACAGGTCAGTTAAGTAAAGCTGGCACGTTCAACACATTTACACGTTGCGCTTGTGTAGTGTCTGTGAATAGCGCGCGGCGTGACCTGTACTGCATGCGCATCATGAAAAGTCTGCCCGTCTCTCTTGCGCGCGGTCTAGCTTATGAGTGTGAAGGGGACAGTAATAGTTTTACTTTTGCTACTGTTTATAAATACAGCGTGATGTTTTTGGTATTCAACCGTATGTGCGTTTCAATGAGGGATTTTTCTGACAGCTAAGAAAAGTAGTTCCAAATGAGCCCTTTTCAGAAGAACTAAAAAAAAAAACGAATGGCTGTCAAAGGAATGCAATTTTGGACCTCAGCCCAATAGCCATGTGTGATACATCATCGAATAGGTCTCAGCGAGCTGAATAAAAGTTACTATGAAGTCAACAGCCAAATGTTTGTCCTTTCCGAGTTAGGTATATTATTGTATTGAAAAAAAAAAAACTAACATTTTCAATACAATATAACTCCGAAAGGACAAACATTTGGCTGTTGGCGTTATAGTAACTTTTATTCAGCTCGCTGAGACCTATTCGATGATGTATCACACATGGCTATTGGGCTGAGGTCCAAAACTGCATTCCTTTGACAGCCATTCGTTTTTTTTTTTCGTCTGAAAACGACTCATTATTAGTCATTAAATGGCATTTTTAAGAGAGCGTTTTTGTTTTTCTAATGGGAATTGCCAGGTTATTCTGTGGTCTTTCCTCTTTTTTTTGGCTCTTGCATGTGATTGTGATTGGACTTCAGACAACTGCTACTGGTACAGAAAAAAAGGTAGGGTAATGAATGAGCAGTTTTCAGAAGACATAAAAAAAAATCTAACGGCTGTCAAAGGAATGCAATTTTGGACCTCAGCACAATAGCCATGTGTGATACATCATAAAATAGGTTTCAGCGAGCTGAACAAAAGTTACTATAAGTTCATCTGAAAACGGCTCATTCATCCAGTAACTGACCACTGAGCGTCCGTGACCCTTTGTTACATAATTAAATTATAATTAAATTGTTGCGGATTTCTGGGATAATTATTTTCTGTTTTGGTAAAGATTTTCTTAGGTGAAATTATTATTGTTCATGTGAAAATTTATTGAAAATTATAACTATTTTGTGACTATTGATTCCACCTTACTTTTAATAATTTTCACTCGAATTTGCTAAAAATATATTATAACAAGTAACACATATGTGTCGGATCTAGTTGCTGATTTGACTAGACTACCACCGGTTATGCCAGAACGCCAGCGCCACCTGGTGGCGTTTAAAAGAGTCTACGAGTGGGAGCTCGAGCCCGGGCGCATCACTTTGCTTCCGGCCGTCGAGTATACCAGTCACTTAGAAACAGTTCCGCGTTCTGTAGTGTTACTCTGTTGAAACTCTGTGCGACGTTCAAATAAATCACCGTTGAGAAGTTCCACCTGTTTCCCTGTAACCGACATACCCCGTAGTACGCCCACTAAGCATCGCCATGGACGAAGACCATGGTAATTCTCGTCCTCCTCCGTCATATGTATATTTGTATTTATTTATCTACAACGCACCCATCTTACTAAAACCTAACTCTAGTCTACACTTAAACTAGAATCGCATTTTGAATCAAAATAATTTATTTTGAAACATACTGTATAGTGAAATTGCATAAGTGTGAGTACTGTGAACGTGCCTGCTTTAGATAACTGACCTGTACTCATACTGCAAGAAGAATATTTTTTAAAAGTTAATATTTTTTTTCTCGGTATCGATTATTTACTCGAATTGGAATCGAGACAATTTATATTAGAATTTATGAAGATTTTATTTTAAATATCGAACTATTTGTTTCGCAGTCACATCGTATGTTAATTGAAATCGATTTAAAAATCAAACTGGCCAGCACAATTTGACGCGCTTGCGTGCCATAAAATCGTGAAGAGTAAAAAAGTCAGTCGACTAGCTAGGCGCGAAAGTAATTTTTTTTTCGTGTTTTGGAGTTCTTTCTCAAATTTTTGAAAAATGTCAAGTGACGAAGACATGGATCTAACCCCCGATTTTATAAAGGAAGAATTTCTTATTTTTTTACTTACCTCAAAATCGATATGTAAAGCAGAGTGTTTACCTCGGGTGTAAGCATCAATTGCATACTCGGGCTTACGCCAAAAACCTCGTATGCAATTGATGTCATACAGCCCTTGGTTAACAATCTACTATTGTTCTACTACTGTCAGTGCACTTTTTAACCCTCTAATCATATTTTGCCCTATTTCCAGCTGGTACAAAGCGACCCGAGTCAACGACTCAGCAGAACAACACATCTACCACGTCAATGCCCTTAACAATGTCACTTGCTTCACGTGTGAAATCCAGCGGGAGGACGGTGCCGAGTGCCTTTACAATGACGCTTCCATCAGCGCTGACGGCGTCATGTTAGCTATTACCTGCGCTGGGCCTAACGTTCCTCAGGTCCTCATCTATAATACAGTGAGTATTTTGAATGTTGCATCAATGGATTTTGTCCTTGTAATTAGGCACACTTTCTCTCGCGGGTGAAGATTGAAAAGAAACTAGACTTGACTTAATGACTGATCTGTTGCTGACAGTTGAGCGAGACATAAGATGGTTGGTTGGTTAAAGGTACCCTATTTAGATTAATACATGGCTTGCAGTTTGATCTGTGGTATCAACATTTCGACTAAACAGATTGTTTATTTAATGAATTGTATTTTTTGCGATACTTCGTCACTTAAGTGCTCGAAAATAAATGTTATCAAGATAGCCCGAAGTTATTTCAATAATAATTCAACATGCTGCCTCCAGTTAAATTTTTCAGAATTATTTTTTTGTTAAGATTTTTTTGGGATTTAGAAGCTGCCTCCACCTCAAAAGTTATATTATCTGATCTACGTATTAACGGAACATTAAATTAAATTTTATAGGATTTTGATACGATCGTATATGCAAGTAAATTTTCATTAAGACTTTCCATTTTTACTGAACTGAAAAGTTTGAATTCAATAAGTCTTCATCGCCCGGAATAGTCTGCAAATACAGTTTGTCACTTATCACGTTGTTCGTAAGAAAAAGTGGTTCGATATTATTGGGAACATTTCAGAATAAAAAAGATTTTAGAGTTATGTTATGACCGAAGTAGATTAAAAATAATCGCTATTGCACGCTAATATTGCAACTTATCTTCGATTATTAGATGTAATAAAATATTTAAATTGTCTAGTTGTATACGTCAGTTAAGCAAAATATTGTCGAAGTTTACATTTATAGTGGTCTAACTTGCTGACGCCTTGCTTTGTTTTTATAACGAAGGTACTTAGAGAAAATCTTTGTCACTTCATTACAAATTATTTTTGTCACAGTACCTAAGTAAAGTACAAATGAATTAGGTCAAGTGGAAGGAACTTCTATCGTTTAAGATACAGGCTCGGCCTACTTTAAGCGCTAGCGGTCATAACGTATCTTTCTACTACTTTTGTGTTACCAAATTGTGTCCCGGATTAGCTAACCCTAAAAAGTAAGTAAGTAAGTAAGTAATAACCTAAGATAAGATACGTAAATGTAAACTGCATGAGTACAAATAAACATTTTTATTATTTATTATTATTAATCATATTTAACTAATTTCTTTGAAAATTTTACCACATTTATGTCATTCGCAAGGTACTTCACGCGTATCAGTAAATATCAAGCGACCATGAACGTATACTAGTGTTCATATCTTATCTACCTATCGCACTGTATACGTTTTATATTCGATACATATAGAATATTTTATTTGAATTTACTTAACTCTAATATAAAATCGTTGGGACATTTTCTGCGGGAAGACAAGTTTTCCTGTCTTTGGTCACTGTCAATCAACCCTCAGGAGCAATTTACAATTAGATGTTCTTTACCACTTGCCTAGTTTTACACTCAAGACTCATATATTTTACGCGAAATTACCTGCACTCCTTGCCTTAAACTAAGATATCAGTACCTAATACGGTAATCAGACAAGAAAGAAGTATCTCAGAATGAGGTGGTATGTACATACCAAAGAAAAGAACATTTTTTCATGCATTGCTATGCTGAATTTTGAATGCCACTTTTGAATGCCTTCATGGCCTCCCTTTTATATTCCAACCCGACGTATAACTTACGCAAGTAGCAATAATAACGCCCCCTAGCGGAAATTTTATCCACGGTCCCAAATATCTATTTATTGATGACTGGGAGCAGTCAACATCTAAGAACATTGTCTTTGCCCTTTTGGAGAATTGCAATTGAGAATTGGAGAATTAGAATTTTACAAATAATAATTGGACATCTGCCTTTCTATAACTTTAATTCGGTCTTCGAAATCTTGTAGAATTTTAAAAACGTTCACTGATGGCGAACAATTAATTCTATTTCAGACGGGCAGCCTGGTTCAAGTCTGGGAGACCAACGAAGAAATCTCCTCACAAGTATCAGGACGGAATGTCCCGCAGACCATCCGACTATCTGTGCCAGTGGCAGATGGTATGCCTGATGCAGATGTCCTCATTACGGTGCCGAATAACTATTTGAACAGAACCAACGTTCCTATGCTGGTTGACGTGTAAGTTCCTAAACATCCCTCCGGTAACTTAGATCCCATGTGTTCGATCCCATGGGATCGAAAGACATTTATTTTTCCTTTTGAATCCTAAATATATATATGGGATTAAAGTGCACTAATAAAACATGAGTTAACTTCCATCCTAAATAGCATCAACTACATTCAAATTGACAAGATTTTGTTTATTTGACTTAGACTAGGAACTATTACGTTATGCACTGAATAGACTTGACTACACAGGTGCAGATGTCCAGACCAGTGGTTCCAACTATCGATTGTTCGTTGTCGGCTGATAGCTGCGTAGCTTTGTGTCGGCGTTTGTCATAAACTAATATTTTTTATTTGCTTTCACGACATTCTTCGTAATTTTATCCTTACGTACGAACCAACGGCAACGGTCAGTTCATGTCCTCTTTCTTTTCTTTTACGACGACCTCTGTGGCGTAATGGTTAGCGCTTCTGCTTATCATGCGAGAGGTTTCGGGTTCGATCCCCGGCTGGGGAGAAAAAAAAAACTCCAGGTCTTGGATGTTTACATGTCACAAACGTCGCTGTTTCTGGTTCCCACGACACAGGGTATCCTAGTGTGGGGCCAGAAGCAATGTATGCGCCTGTATGTAAATGTTTATGTTTACATCCAGGACATATGTATATTTGTTTTTAAAAATCCTAACCTATTTCGGAACTACACTAATATTCATGGAATCAATACCAGACATAAAAATAGACTAGTGTTACCATCCTCAAGAATTAAAATGTTAAATTGTAGTCCATATTATATGTGTGTAAAAATTTATAACAAACTCCCACCGCATATAAAATTGCAAAAGGATTTCAACACTTTTAAAAGAAAACTGCAAGAATTCCTAACAGAAAAATGCTTTTACTCATTAAAGGAGTACCTGCCAAATGTAGTATAAATTAGTTTAACCCTAGATTACGAAATTGCAACACCTGCAAAAGGTGACTAAGTTTTAAGTCCTAATCTTGATAATGATGATGATGATTGTTCCGACCGATTTCGGCCATGGCGACCACTTTGACCCCTAGTCAGGGATGTGGCGCTGGTGCGCTCGAAGATGGCTTATGTAGCCTATCTTCACGGCGAAACTCCGTGCACACTGAGGGCATGTGAGAATGCCGTTCTCATAATTATAAGTTATGGCAGCAGGTGGGCGAGCCTTTAACTGGTCGCGTTTGGTATCCAGGTCAGCTTTACGCTGAACCTCGAACTCGCGTACTTGGTTGTTCACCATCCTGCGCCATTCTGTCCGCTGTGCTGCCAAACGTAAGTAAGACCTATGTACCTACACTTAGTCGGCAATAAATATATTTGAATTTGAATATGTTATGTTTATGTTTTCCAGTTACGGAGGGCCGGATTCGGCCTCGGTGACGAAGCAATGGTCATTAGGGTGGGGTGCATCGCTGGCGAGTCGCTTGGGAATAGCGGTGGCGCACATCGACGGCCGCGGCTCCGGCCTACGCGGTGTTGCCAACACTTTCGCGCTGAATCGCCATCTCGGCTCTCTAGAGATTGAGGACCAGATCAACGTCACCAGGTAAACATTGGGATTCCTATTTTCTCAGAGCGACTCAGCATCATCATCGAATTAAAAAGTTATACATTATTTATGTATTTTGTACATAATGTAAGTAATGTGTTAAAAGAAGTTGTGAGATGTTGTAGTGCAGGATAGATGTAATATATCTATAAGTATGGAAGGCCCCTCGCTTATACTCGTAGAATAGTAAAGTAAGTGTAGATAAGGATGTAATAATATAAGTAAACCACTGAAAAAAAATGGGTATTGTTAGTACATATTTAGATACATAAGGTAATAAAACAAGGATGTAAAGCGAGAGACCTTACCATCGAAAATAAACAAAGCGGAAGAAAGTACTGTTTAACGTAAAAAGAGCACGGACTCACGTTTGTGGAGAGACTGGCGAACACTCAAAAAAAAAGCATCATAGTCAGCTCACCTCTGCCCACTGTTGGATATAGGCCTTTTCTCCATCACGCCATACTTCGCTATTCGCATCCACGGGTAGATACCCTGCCAACCTGGCCACATCGTCTGAGCATCCGGCTGTTGGTTTACAGACCGCTGGTCGGTCGCCCATAGAGATTGCTTCTAAATAGTAAAAAACCTGACTCACGATCGGATTAACGTCACCATGTAAACATTGCAGTTTCATAGTGACCGGAGATGTGGAGACCACTCCAATTTTTTTACTAAAAATGTTTTCCTTAAAGGCCATGAGGTTTCCCACTGTCATCTTTAAAAACGCTGGTATTAGCACTATGGCTTTGGTTCTACCTTGGTTCTTAAAAATTCTGACTTTCCATGATTAACTTCAATCAATAGTAACTCAATATAGACCCGGCAATAGTTCGGTGTTACGAAGTTTGACTGGTAAGCCTGGTAATTATGAATTAGTTTAGTTATGTAGGACTAATGACAAAGCAATATTCTATCGCTCTTCCCGCGACCGCGGATCGGTAAACGTAGTGTAGGACGTCCTCAGACTTTCTGTACCGCCACTTATTATCGACACTTAGCTTTCCAAGGCACGAAGGATAAGATTAATATTACAAGGATTCAGGATATTTTGACTTCCATTAGATTAAAATAAGATTCATTCTGCCACTGATCCTAGTGAGTTTTACCCTATGTATCTAATTTTCCAGATACCTGCAGACAAACCTGTCTTGGCTGGACGCGAATCGTACCTGCATTTATGGCTGGTCTTACGGTGGCTACGCCTCGTCTCTCGCTCTGGCGCGAGGAGGGGACGTCTTCCGATGCGCCATTGCCGTGGCGCCCGTCGTGGACTGGCGGTTCTATGGTGAGTTCTAGGTTCTCTAGCAAGGAATATTTTGGATTGGGCCAGTTTTGTGATGCATCAATCCAGAATTATTCGTCTAATTGACAGTCTATCAGACATTGCGACATACGGTAGATCATTCAATATGGTTTTTGAGGCATTTTTAGTTTTGACTTAACCAGTCTGGAGTTTCTTGAAAACCAGAGTTACAGAGTTACGAAACAGGCCCAATGGCTTTGTGTTGCAATTTCATACAAGACCAATGAATCAATCAATCATTTATTGCAGACTAAATCGGTGGTATACATTTTATGGTAACTTAGGACTTAGTCACCCTTTACGGGTATTGCATAAAGGGTAAGACTTGATCTAACATCGTAGCATTAATACTACACATCTACGTCCAATTAAAAAAAAAAATGACTGGAGTTTCTCAAAAACGGGTCAAAAGGTTTTGTGATGCGTTTTCAACCCAGACGTTACATGTCTAGAGTTTCCGAAAGAATTTAATTAGATGAGTATATTTGGCTTGGCTCGATCGCACCTGCATTCACTGCGGACGGACACCTGCAATGGCTGGATCTATTTATTGCCTTTTCTGTTACAGTATTATTTTTAATGCAGCTGCCTAATTAGCTGCAGATTTTGCAGCAGAACAGTTCTTAGAAATGCCTCATCTGTTACTAAACTAAAGTATTTCACGTTCTGTTTTCAGACACAATCTACACGGAGCGTTATATGGACGTTCCTGAAAACAATACTCTAGGCTACTCTGAGTCCTCGCTCCTAACTGAGGAAGTCGTAAGTCTCTTTTACTCTTTTTTGGGATTAAGTAGTGGCAAGCTAATCGTTAATTTTGTGTTTAGCATTTAAGAACACTTTACGGTTTAAGCTGCTGTATTTGCTCAATAAATAAATATGTTATTCTATAAAAAAATATTCTATTCTTTTCTATAGCATCATCATCAACCCATTATGTCCCCACCAAGGGGCACGGGTCTCTTCCCTGAGGAAGGTATAGGCCATACTCCACCACGGGGGCTAAGTCCGGATTGGTAGAGGCTTGTAAGAATAGTGGCTGGTCTTACTGTCTGTTAAAGTTTTCAAGCCGCCCTAAGGCCTCTGACTTGGCTTAACCACTGCCATCTATCGACGGCAGCCGGCACCAACTGCTTAACGTGCCTTGCGAAGCCCGAAGCACGGAACCGCTCGGAAAAATGTCACTAGCGGTAGTCGTAGACGGTCACCCATCCATGCACTGAACGCGCCCTATGTTGCTTAACCTTCGAGATCGCTTAAGATTATTCAGGCAGCCGGGACTACGACCGATTGGTTAAATAATTATTGTCAAAGTGATTTAAATATCATGTGCTTGCGCACATTTACGCTCTTTGCCCAAGTCCAAAGAATAAATTGACACTTAGGTGGGGATTAATTTTGGTACTGATTGCTGTAACACAGGTTTTTAACCTAGCATTGCGTCAGAAGCTATTCGTTTATTTTGTGCTCAGCATTTAAGTAATATTTTACGGATTAAGCTTTGTAGTACCTAATGTTTTGAAAACTTCTGGCAGTAAGACCAACCACTAGTCTTACTAGCCTCCACCAATCCTGACTTGGCCGTGGTGGAGTATGGCCTATACCTTCCTCAAGGAAGAGACATAATGGGTTGATGATGATGATGATAAGACATACACGCATCAGCTCTAAGCTGCTAGTGTATCAACATTTTGTTTTACTGCATATTAATTCATGCATGATTCGGACATCTGGCAAGATCGCTGGCTGATAGTGGCAAGTGGCAGTCCCTGGTCTCTGCCTACCTGCCTCAGTATAACACTAGCCAATATTGATTATGTGCTTTATTATTTTCCGCAAGCGCCGGCCATCTGTCTTCATTTTGTGAGGAACCCTAAATGACAAGACTGATTGGTTCTTAATGAATCCAAATTGTGTTGTTTTTCTGTGCCCCTCGGTGGGGACATAATTTGGTTGATGATGAGTAATGTTTTTGCCCAATAAATAAATATTCTATTCTAAAAAACATATTTTATTCTATTCTAACTCTGATACGTGCACAACCTTAGCATAAGATCCAAAATAACAGCAGTTTTTCCTTTCCAGGTGGAGGCTTTCCGCAGCAAGCGATACTTCTTAGTCCACGGCACGGCCGATGACAACGTGCACTACCAACATTCCATGCTGCTCTCCCGATTGCTGCAGAGACGCGACGTCTACTTCACGCAAATGGTAAATATCATCATCAACCCATCATGTCCCCACTGAGGGGCACGGGTCTCTTCCCTGAGGAAGGTATAGGCCATACTCCACCACGGGGGCCAAGTCCGGATTGGTGGAGACTTATAAGACTAGTGGCTGGTCTTACTGTCTGAAGTTTTCAAGCCGCCCTAAGGCCTCTAACTTGGCTTAACGACTGCCATCTATCGATGGCAGCCGGCACCAACTGCTTAACGTGCCTTGCGAAACACGGAACCGCTCGGAAAAATGCCACTAGCGTTAGTCATTGACGGTGACCCATCCATGGACTGAACGCGCCGTATGTTGCTTAACCTTAGTGATCGTTTAAGATCACTCTGGCAGCCTTGGCTTGGTAAAAATACTTATTCATTATTTTAACTTTAACTTTGGCGTTGCAAACAAAAGCTTCTATTCTTAACCCGCTGGCTCGGCGGCTACCAAATGTTTTAGCGGGTACTCGGAAGCGAAATTAAACCTTATATTCATTAATCGTCGTTCTAAAGTCCCTTGTGTCGAGGCAGCATATCATTTGCGGAGTTGAGCCAAAGGGTTGAAATAAACAAACATTTGCAAACAGGCACATACATTGCTTCTGGCCCCACACTATTTCGCTATTCACTTTTCAATAATTCAGCTAGACTTTGTGAAGATTGGAAAAGTACTATTGTTGCAACTTCCACAGCGTTTTTTCTCCAAGAGCTGTAGGGTTTCTGCTTCTTGTGTCTCTCCACTCTCCATTAGCCATATTATTCAGCCCTCAATATTACTCTCTATTTCAATAGAATTTTTAGTCATGAATGGCAAGCTAAACAGTTCTTTGACGCTGTCTGTTCCGTTCATTTCCTTAAGTTTCATAGTCAAGACTTCCTTCTTCTTCCAACTCGCTTCTTTTACTCAATCTTAGATGGATGCAAAAATAGAACACGGAAAAAGTTCTTTGTTTGTCACAGGTCTTGGATGTTTACATGTTTGTGACGTCGCTGTTTCTAGTTCCCACGACACAGGGTATCTTAGTGTGTGGCCAGAGGCAATGTATGTGCCTGTGTGTAAATGTTATGTTATGTTATGCTATGTTTCATTTTAGGGGTTCCGTACCCGAAGGGTAAAATGGACCCTGTTACTGAGACTCCGCTGTCCGTCCGTCCGTCTGTCACTAAAATGTATCTCATGAACTGTGATAGTTAAATAGTTAAAATTTTCACAGATGATGTTTGTGTTTGTGACGTCGCTGTTTCTAGTTGCCACGACACAGGGTATCCTAATGTGGGGCCAGAAGCAATTTATGCAAGTTATGTTAAAAAAACGGAATAAATTAAATATTTAAGGGGGCTCCCATACAACAAACGTAACTTTTGTTGCTCTTAGTCTGTTTTTTCATTCAATGAAAAAAAAAATTGTCACGTTGACATCTCCATACAATTTATAATAACCCCATTACATCCATACAACATACAGACTTTGCTCTTACCAGTAATTAAATTTTAATGTCTTTGATGTGATAAGGATTTTGGTCACATGAGTCTTCTATTCACGGTAAAAAAAATCTACCGAGTTAACCCATAGCTTTTATAGCGGTAACACCGCGTCATTTTTTTTTGCATAGAATTAAAAAACGGACTATAGAGGCTTGCAATATTCACAGAATATTGAGTGCATAATTATGTTATTAACTTTAAATGAAATTAAAATAAAATACATATTTAACCCTTATGTGAGTGACAAATAAAACACCTTTATCAGCGTGACCAGGTACCCGGGTACCTTCATACAGTTTACACGTAATGTAAACATTTGTTTGTTTTAACGTTACCCACACTTCAAATAGTATCCACACAAGAAGCAATGTATGTGCCTGTATGTAAGTGTTTATGTTTATGTGTTAAAAAATATTATTATTTTCGTAAAGCTAAACAGTTGACGATCTATGGCGATTAAAGCGGGGGAGGGGGAGGCGCGCAAGAAACACTGAATCCATTCAATGCATCGTGCTTGATATTGACACTTGATTGTTTACTTTGTTGATATTGTATGTGCTTACTTCTATTTTGTGAGTTTATAATTATTTCATGATGAATATTGGAGCGAGTAGGTACTTCTAAACAAAGATCACGTGTTCGAAAGTGGCCACGCCAGACATAATTTCCACGTGGCCAAGCCAGAAATATTTTTTACTATAATAAAACCAAAAGTGGAGTGGACAATATGGATAGGCTGTTAGTAGAATATACCGTGAAACGGAGAACGAATCGGTGGCCTTTAGCACTTTTTTACAATATACAATATCATTGATATTGCAGCTTTGGCAGCATATATCATTTACTTGGAACATAACCCACAATTTGTCTCAAGTGACAGACGTAGAAAGTTTTTGAAATCATTGAGTCTACAACTTTGTGGTAAAAATACCTATAGAAGAAAGATCAAAAAATTGCATTGTAACATCAAAATTACATGTGAGATCTGCAATGCAGGACTTGCTTGATCAAGAACAAAGGCTTTCGATACCTTCTGGATCTACAACTTCTATAAGTCAGACTAGACGAGATTCTAAAGGGCGTGTTGCAGTCGTCGGAAGTTGCTACATATGCAGAGAACTCAAACGCAAGCTAAGAAAAACACGAAAGTTTGTTTGTGATGAACTTTCAGTAACTCGTCCAACATGTTACACCTGCTTCGAGAGCTTTATTATTTTATTGTTGTACGAAATTATTAATACTTTTTTCATTGTCATAAAAAACACAAAGAGGTACCCGGGTACCTTGTCACTCTATAGTGAGTTTAAAATATGATTTGGTTTCCATAAAACATTGTATATAGTCGACTGGGTCAAAGCATTAAAAAATATATAATTTATAAATAGTTAAGAGCTCTCAGGAAATCACAGCTACCTAAAGAGCGTAAAACATACTTTTCTTAAAATTTGAAAATGCTAAAGGTACCCGGGTACCTCGTCACTCACATAAGGGTTAAGTGGGGTTCCCATGCAACAGACAAGATTTTTTTGCCTTTTTTTATAGATAATCGGTTTTTTTATATTCATAAAAACAGTGACGTCACAAACATGTAAACATCCAAGACCTAGGTTTTTATTGTCCCCAGCCGGGATTCAAGCCCGGGACCTCTCGCATGGTAGGCAGATGCGCTAACCACTGCGCCACAGAGGTCATTTGTGTGGGATACCGCCGTTTAGCCAAAGTATTTTTCGCCAAATTTTACTTCCCAATAAACTTATGGCATCAGTTTCATTTCCCAAATGAAACTTTAGCAAGTTTTCATTTCGCATTTTATTCATTTGGTCAAATTATCATTTCGCATAATTTTACTGCGTCAAGTTTTATTAAGACAAACGTTTATTATGCTAACGTTTTAGTTTGGCAAGTCAACAGAAATATAGGTGAGACGTCGCGCGTAGCGAAGTGGAGCGCGTCGGAGCGTTAGGTTCTCTATATAAGATCGAAAACAGAAGCGATACTTTTGACTGAATAATGCTTGGTAAAATGAATTTTGACCAAGTATTTATTTGGTAAACAATAACTTGCTATAATAACTTTTGCTAACTGTTTATTTGCTTAAAGTTGTTTTGAGAAATGTTTTTTTGCCAAGTGATAATTTGCGGAAAATAGTTTGGGAAGTAATACTTTGGGAAACGATTTTTGGCAATACATTAGTAAACCCATTTGTGTAATCACCTTCTATTTTTCCCCAACAGAGTTACACAGATGAGGATCACGGCCTAATAGGAGTGCGGCCGCATCTCTACCATGCGCTCGAGAAGTTCCTACGAGAAAACTTACTGTAGACACGACAAAGGACCAACTAGTGACAGTGACCAGTTGAGTGACTTGTTACCATGAACTGGGATGTTTTACTGTATATGGGTTTAACCCTTAAGTGCATCTTGTTACCAGAGTGCTTATACTGAGTTTTTTCATTCACTCTCGATAGTGAGAGCGTTTGCGATTTGCATAGGAGTAACAAAGAGACAACTAGATGGCGCGCTTTGTCACTCCTATGCAAAACGCAAACGCTCTCGCTATCGAAAGTGAACGACAAAACTCAGTATACGCACTCAGTTGTCAACAAAAGCAGCGTTTGTTTCACCTCATATTAAAATAGCGAATTTTCTACTGTGTACAGAAAAGCTTTTATTTTCTAAACTCTCCGGCTCAAAAGAAGGAATTCAAATGCCATTTGCTTTTCTAGAAATTTACCTTGGTTGGTTGGCGAAAATGTTCTCTGGAACCAAGGACCTCAGCAATAGGGTCTATAATGCAAGTAAAAGAGTAGTTTTCCCCACGGCTTTCCTGCCATGGAATTTAATTGTCAATATAAGAGTACGCGAAATAAAACAAAATCGAAGAATGTTTGTGTTTTGCTTTTTTGTGCAGAATAAAATGTAACCTGTTTAAATTTTTTGAACAATCTCATAACCTGTACCATTGAATTCTGCCTATACAAAAAAAAAAAACAACATAGAGAGGCATCTATTCTATTCTGATTGTATAAAGTTTTATCTATTTATCCCTCCTACTATTTATTGTCTGTTGAAAAGATCTCCATATTTTTCAAAGGTACTTATATAGATATGTTTAAACATATCAAATAAACCTAAACTCAACAGGTCTGATATTATTATATTATTACTCACTTATTACCTACGCTACTGTCAAGTTTCTTGTGGTCTATAGCTACAATACATTATCTTATATAAAAAATATTGAGAATTTTTAACTTTTACTTACCAAAAGTGAGATTAAATTTAATTGAACATAATTGCTCGTTGTAGATTCATCTAAGACTTAATGCAATTATTGAATAACATATTTACTATAGAGATAGATTGTCAAAGTCAATAGTCGTATAATTAGAAATTGTGGATATTAATATATATTGTACAATTCACCCAATTCAACCTGTCACTACCAATCCTTTTGAAAAATTATAGGAAACTGTAAAAATTCATTTCAAAATTCAATTCGAAAAATTCACGAACTCTGTCGATTCACGGGCATACTTTTTTAGGTGATATAACTATTAATGCAATTATTACCATCATAAAATGAAGTATGTTTGAAATTTATTCAAGTTTTGAATTTCCTAAAAATCTATGTACTCTGTAAATAGTCCTCTAGTGGATGTATCACTATTTTTATATTACACAATAAATAATGTAAGATACTCCACCATCGAATGTTAAAACCCTAGCACTGTATGAGAATTTGACAGCATGTGCTTAGTTTATGTAAATAATTAATGCAGTGTTATTTTAAGTACAAAAGTTAATAAATTTATTGTTTTTTACAATAGCGCTTTTTATTTTGCTTTCTTATGGACTCATAATACAGTCAAAAGAAACCAATAAATTTAATAATATTGTTGTTGATGGTTCACTGACCAACAGACTAAGTTCTTATATATTTTACTTCTTATATTTTGTTTTGAAAAGTATTTATTAAGCGTGGAGTTTCTTTGTTAAATTCTTCTCCACATAATCTTTTAAATATAAAACTAATAACTTTGACGTTCATGAAGTAACATTTTGTTTTTATTGCGTTTGGGACCTAATAAACTCGGCAAAACGTGGGTCCAGTTCTAGAGACTGGTGCCTCTGCCTACCCCTTCGGGGATAACGGGCGTGAGTTTATTATTTATTATTATTTTATTTATGTGTCTAAAATATTTGAATTGAATTGAGTTTATTTGAGCTAGAGAAATCTAGTAACTCTAGCGAAGGCTAGTTCTTCAGAGTTACCCAAATTATGATCTAAAGACCAAAAAACCATATTATCAAACCTTAATTTCTTATCTTATCATATAATTAATTATCTAACCTTCCACCAAACCTTAATTTTGTATGAAGAGGGTTTAAATCTCTGAAAATACTTGACCGATATAAAAAAAGTATTTCACCAGTAATAAGAATGGATACCTACTACATTATTGATTGTTTTCGGTTTCATCCAATCTATTATTATTATTATTGTTAAATACTTTATTGCACAGTTTTATATAAATAAACTTACAAAGGCGAACTTAATGCTAAAAGCATTATCTTCCAGTTAAGCCTTGGTTATGTGGATATTTTAACAGAGGGGTAGTGCTCATAATCAGTAGTGCTTAGAATCGCTCGTAGCCTGGGCTGCCTGAGTTATCTTCAACGAGCACTAAGGTTAAGCAACACACGGCGTGTTCAGTCCATAGATGTGTCACCGTCTATGACTAACGCTAGTGGCATTTTTCTGAGCGGTTCCGTGCTTCGCAAGGCACGTTAAGGATTTGGTGCCGGCTGGCACCCAGATGGCAGTCGTTAAGCCAAGTCAGAGGCCTTAGGGCGGATTAAAAACTTCTGACAGTAAGACCAGCCACTAGTCTTACAAGCCTCCACCAATCCGGACTTGGCCCACGTGGTGGAGTATGGCCTATACCTTCCTCAGCTCAGGGAAGAGACCCGAGCCCCTCGGTGGGGACATAATGGGTTGATGATGAGTGCTTATAAACCTAATATAGCACACAATTCTAGATTTTTTGGATTAGGCTCACGTTATGGGTCTTAAAATCACTATTAACACAATCAACAAATCTTATCTTAAGGCCGACTTGCATCACCTACCGAAATCCATTTAGCGTTAATTTAATTAAAATTTTGACAGATAGTGTATGGCGAAACTGTCAAAATTCTGTTGAACTTAAAGTTAAATGGATTTTAGTCGTCGGTGCAAGTCGGCCTAAATCTAATACCAAAGTGTTAGATTTAAGGTGATTTGAGAAAAGATGGTTAGAGTGGGGTTTTTTTTTTGCTGCCCTTTTCTCCACTACATTCGGCCCCAAGGTAGCGGCTAACATTAGCATTATAATTATATTGTCATTCAACAAACAGAATAAATTCTTTAGGTTAAAATAAATTTCTGAGTTCTGACAAATTGACCTGACACTTTTTGCATCAACTGGAAAAAGGCTCTGTCCATATTAATATTTAGTGGGTAGTAGAGTCTATTCCACGTGCTGTTTCCACTTTCTCATAAGTATAGAGCACTTACCCGATAAAAGCCTATTCTCGAGAGTACCATTAGCTTGGAAATATCAGTGAAAAGCAAACGTCCACAGGCATCCAACCGCAAAAATGGAGGACATTGTAGTCGTATCTTTAACATGTTCATAAAATTGACAGAAAATTCAGGATGTATTAAAATATACAAGGGTACTTGATAACTTTTTTTGTATCAATGATCTCAAAAAATGTGAAATAAATAAAAATAAAGAAAGACACATTGAATTTTCTTACTGAATTTCAATTGCTTTCTAATAAAAGTAAAAACTTATAAAAACGTTATTTTATGAGTTAGCGCTTTAACCATTTGGAGCAGTTACGAGGACCGTGTGACGTCCTTGTGTGAGCCTCATTGTTATAGCGTATTTTTCTAGTATTTAGTATAAGAAAAGCATTAGAAAATAAATAAAACTCAGGCTTGAATGAAGAAGAGTTTTCACAAATTTTATTCAATATATTTTATTGGTTGCTGAAACTATATTATCCTATGCAGTCCTGACCTTGAAACTAACAATAGAATATCACTGTTATTTTCAAGGCCAGGATTAATGAAGTTAAAGTACTGTCCAAAATCGGATTAAGTAGGACCCGGACTCTCGTTAGGGGTCGAGCTGATTAAGATCAAAAACTCCAAAAAACCGCGTTTGTTATGTGGGTGCCCCACTAAAATATTTGTATTATTCTGTTTTTAGTATTTGTTGTTATAGCGGGAATCGATACATTATATGTGAATATTATTTTTAAATATCTAGCTATCACGGTAATTGAGATACAGCCTGCTGACAGATGACATACAAACGCACAGTGGAGTCTTAGTAGGGTTCGTTAGCATTTGGGTATGGAACTCTAAAAACGACGCTGATGCTGCTTATATTATGTGGTCGTACGAAACCCTCGGTGCACGAGTAAGAGTCGCACTAGGCCGGCATTTTAATTTTAATTTCTCAGTGATTCAAGTGATATCACAGTTGAGGGTGATCCAAGTTCACTCGTGTTGACAAGGATAAAATAAAGCTAAAATAGGCTAAAAACCTACTTTGTCAACATACACTATGATTATGTTGACCCGGCTTTAACAAAACATCCCTTAGACAAATATAAAGTGGACTAAGTCCATTGTCGCTCTATACTGGCTTTTATCTTGTACTTGTTGGTCGAATTTATTTTCTCACTACACTTTTACGCTATATTGTCTCAAGGAAAACTGAGAAAGTAAGCACAAAAAAGTAGGTACCGTGACACCTACTTTAACGTAAACAATAATTTAATATGACAGCCGCTTGACAAACCGACAGTGCTTGGACCTTAACCCCCGGTTTCTTGAACGCTAACAGTCTGTTAATCTACTGTTAACAGTTGTCAGTTGTTTTTTTTGTATGCACTTTTGACAACTGACAGCTGTTAACAATAGGTTAACAGACTGTTAATCTTCGAGAAACTGGCGGTGAGTGCGCTTTAGAATCTATGGCTGTGAACCTAAGGTAAGAAACCTAGGAGTCCTAGGTTTATTTTTATTTTTAATTAATAACTTTCTTACCTTAGGTTCACGGCCATAGGTTCGCCAACGCTAAAACGACATCGACAGTTTTCGGCGGAAATGCTATCTATCCTAGGTTCGTGATATCACTATTTGTCGCGGGTCTATAAAATCACTGTCAACGTGATTGAGAGATTAGTACCTACACCTACATACACTTTTTGCAAAATCAATTTCTAAAAAAGATATGATTTATTTCCTCGCAGATTTATTTCCTCGCTCGTGTTACTCAGTGGATCCCCTTAACCAAAATGAAATCCACTTTCCAGCGAAAATTCTTGTAGTCCAGTCATTTCATCCGAAAAAAAGGCAAATAAAAGAAAATGAATTTGCGGATCTAATTTTTTGATATGTTGTAGGCGATACCTAGAAAAGCTTAACTTGAGTTTTTCGACCAAGCTTTCCTATGAGCTTTCGCCGCCATCTTGAAAAAAGGGGTAAAATTTGTTTTTCGGCAATAACTCGGCTATCCGATGAGATTCGAAAATTTTTGTAAGACACTTTTTGTAGCTTTTTTTGTGCTCTACAATAAAGTCCGGACCATTTTTAGCGTATCATGAATCGTTATCGAGATATCGATCGATAAAGTAAAAAATGTAGGACACAATTTTTGTTTTTCGTTCGTGTCTCGAGTGCACAAAAAAATATTTTTCTTTCCATATACGTTTATTTTGTATAGAAAAAAATTATTGAAAAACCTGACATCCGTTTTGACGAGTGTGTTTAAATAAAGTCCTGACCATTTTTACCGTATCATGAATCGTTATCAGGATATCGATCGATAAAGTCAAAAATGTAGGACACAATTTTTGGTTTTTGCATTTTTTTGTGTTTTGGACATAATAAATATAAAAAATTGTAGAATTCAAACTTGTAGAGCGTATTCAGACCTACAATTGGACAATTACAAATTTTTATGTTGGACAAAAATTACGATCTCCAGCGCGCCGCGAAGTGCGTGAATCTACGCTCAGCGTCGAGCGAGCTGCTCGCTCGGTTGTATCTGCATGTCGAATGTAGTGGGAAATTGTTCAGGAAATTGATGCGATAAAAAATAAGTACATAGACCAACAAATTAAAGATCACACTAAAGTAATTTATTAAACAAATAATTTGTGCAGTAAAAAAAAGGTTGTACAGTACATTTGAGTGAAAACAAGTACAAAACACACGTTAAAATGAATAAAAGATTGTCTCAAGTTACTGTTGTAATTTAAAAAAATGCAAACACACTCGTCAAAACGGATGACAGGTTTTTCAATATTTTTTTCTATACAAAATAAACGTATATGGAAAGAAAAATATATTTTTGTGCACTCGAGACACGAACGAAAAACAAAAATTGTGTCCTACATTTTTGACTTTATCGATCGATATCTCGATTTAACGATTCATGATACGCTAAAAATGGTCAGGAATTTATTGTAGAGCACAAAAAAAGCTACAAAAAGTGTCCTACAAAAATTTTCGAATCTCATCGGATAGCCGAGTTATTACCGAGCCGAGAAAGCTTGGTCGAAAAACTCAAGTTAAGCTTTTCTAGGTATCGCCTACAACATATAAAAAAATTAGATCCGCAAATTCATTTTCTTTTTTGAATATACGTAATGACTGGACTATTGAGCTAACGATCTAGTTTCATTTGGGATTCCAAATTCAAATAGAGCGAGCAAGGAATTTCCTGGAGGCGAAACACCGTTTAAAACGCTGCAAATTGGCTTTAATTAGAGACGTCAATCTGGCTTGCCGTTGGATCTTTTTTCGTTTACACCGAACGAAGATGGATGGTGTACGAAGAAGAAGAAAAATAAGAGCTCAGTGCAAGGCGCCGCCGCCGCAAAAACCCTGTTTATTTAGCTATTGTAATTCTGTAGTAACGGAGACATTTTCACACAATAATAACATTATTTTTTTAGCGCCATAAATATTATGCAATTCAACAACTTTAAATTCCCATTCACACGCAGTCAAGAAATGTAATTGATAATTCACAATTAGTTGTTAACTTCATCCTAGTCTTGGTAGTGTTTAAATATAGATTTTAAAATAAGTTTTATTGTAAAACCCTATCAAACGTTTTCATGCGCTTGTAAAACACTAATCTATGCTAATTACCTTTAGGCAGCCACTAAACAGGCTATTTTGCTTAGTGTGGAGATTAATTTAATTTTTTTTCTTCTTTTGCAAATAAACGGTTTTCTATTTTTTTTTCTATTTTCTAGTCCGGTTGGGACTTTTCTTTTGTATTTTTTCACATAAAGTAAACACTTAGCAAATAAAAAATGCTAATATCATTTAAAAAAAAAAAAAAACAAACAACACCCTGGTTTTTGCTTACAATAGCAAAACCTATAAACAATAAATTATTTGATATGCTCGATTAAAACAAAAATTACAAAATATTTCGGAAAATGTATCTCTTTTATTCAATTACTAATTATTACAATTTTTAAATAGATGTAACATAAAAAGAGTGCTCTAAATATATGATGTCGTAATCCGGTATTTTCATACAAATTTCCGTTTTAAAAGTAACTTATTTGACATTTTGTCAACTACCCAATTGTAGTATCCAATTCATTAGCATGGGCTAATTCGTTCACTGCTCTACGTATTCCTGCCACTAGGCTCAATTTCCTGTCCTCGGCTATCCTTATCCAGCCGATACCAGCAACCTGTCTCTGATTGCCGGCTTAGCACCCTACACTGTACAGCCAATTTTGTGGCCCACACTCAAGAATATTTTTTATCGATTCCGTGCGGTGTCCGTTGTTTAGAAGCCAAACAAAAATATAAAATATTTTTTCTACATTGGTGGCGCTACAGAACTTGGTTGACCCCCTTTATTAAAAAAATATACCTACATAACAGACAGAACCGTTTGCTAGCGGCATCAAATTGCACTTGGCCGCTTCTCATTAACGGCTGGGTGGAAATTGTAGCGAAATACGCTTTATTAAACTGGCCGGTAAACTGTGGAAGGGCCCGGTCAGCGGTCTCAGAATAAGTTAACAATTTAGATGAAAATGGAATCGACAGCACGTTGACTCTTAAATTCGCTTTACTTAGTTATGTCACGACTGCCTTTTTAGCTGTTAGCCGTGACTGTGTCCCATTGCTGGGCAAAGGCATCCCCTTTAGATTCACTCCTTTCTGTCCCTGGCCAACACTTCTCACCCTGGTAAATATTTAGTCAGGCCGTCACAACATCTTCGCCTCTGACTTCTGCGTCGCCGGTAGCAATCGCATACCACCCAGTCGAGTGCCTAGAAAACAAAAACGTGAAAGATTACCAGCCTGTCGTCTGTACTTAGAATTACAGAGCGCGCTATTTTTATTCTCGTTGCGTCCACAGTAATGAAATAATTGAAGGTATTTTATCACCAACCCATTATGTCCCCACCGACGGGCACGAGTCTCTTCCCTGAGGAAGGTATAGGCCATACTCCACAACGGGAGCCAAGTCCGGATTGGTGGAGCCTTGTAAGACTAGTGGCTGGTCTTACTGTCAGAAGTTTTCAAGCCGCCCTAACCGAATAATACTGAAGCGGATAGTGCGGAAAATACGTAAGAAGGTATTTTATAAAATAAAAAAATAACAAACTTTGTTAACGGTTGCTTCATAGACTGTTACTGTACGATAACTTGGGGGTAAAACTTATCTGTATAATTTAATATTTGATAAGCTCCGAATGCTAAACATAAAAACGGAATATGCGTTTTTTTGCTGCTTTTGCTTTTTTCAAGTATTAAAGAAAAGATACGGTCGTTTACTACTGTAAATGACCGTACGGACGACCGACCGTCGTCGGTACGGTTTTTTATCCTTGCTTAGCAGTCGATTTTTTACTGCTTTAAGGGACCGTAGACCGTAGGATTTGGTTTTAATTTCAACTCGATATATCAACGTGTTCCTGAGATAAACAGTCTTGACAGACTGACAACAAAATAACCCTATAAGGGTTCCATTTTTTCCTTTTATGGTACGGAACCTTAAAAATTCGAAGTCCGTCGACTTACATGGTTTTGTACAGTTTTATCATATCGGAATAAGGCTCCTGGAAATCGAATAAGCGCTGTACGCATCCGCAAACACTCCGAGAGTTTTCCAATTCAACTTATCGATACGATACTCCACCTACGGTTGTGTAAATACGTGTTTTTGTTGTTGAATCAAACACTCTACAAGAGGGCGAGTTCCAGGTTTGGAAAGAGGTTTTCCCACTCAAGATGATGGATCGAATTTGGATTCTTAATGTAACGGTAATTACAACCGTAACTTAATGTAGACAGATGCAGGATGCGGCAAGCCGAAGACAGGGCGCTATGGCGCTCATTAGGGGAGGGCTATGGCCAGCAGTGGACTAAAATAGCCTGATGATGATGATGTAACGATAAAGTTAAATTTTAATGGTGAATGGAAAGATCAGATCTGATTTCAGGAAGAAAAAAACCTGGGAGATCAAGAATACCATGGCCATATAACTTACAACTGTGGTTCCAACAGTATACCAGTTCCTTGTTTGTATAAGCAGGCTCGACAAGCAAGATAGCCGAATTGGTTGCCAATCTCCGACAGGGTAGGGCATATAACTAAGAAGAAACATGAAAATATTTAAAAATTATGTAATTGTAATCGCTCGTGGCCCCGGATGAATAATCTTAAACGATCACGAAGATTAAGCAACATAGGGTGCGTTCAGTGCATGGATGGATGACCGCTATTGGCATTTTTCCAAGCGGTTCCGTGCTTCGCAAGGCACGCTAAGCAGTTGGTAGGGCTGCCGTCGACAGATGGCAGTCGTTAAGCCAAGTCAGAGGCCTTAGGGCGGCTTGGAAACTTCTGACAGTAAGACCAGCCACTAGTCTTACAAGCGGAACCTTGGCCCCCGTGGTGGAGTATGGCCTATACTTTCCACACAGACTATTCTCTGTGGAGGGTATAGGCCATACTACCGTGCCCCTCGGTGGGGACATAGTGGGTTGATGATGATGATGTTGTAATTAAATCATAAAAAATACTCTTTGACGTTCAGAAAAGGCTCGGAAAAAATTACTTTATAATAATTTTAATTATGTAATTTAATTACCCGCAAATTTGTACGGAACTCTCGTGGTCAAGTCTGACTCACACTTGTCCGGTGTTTTACGTACAATAAAATTTATCTGTCTATGTATCGTCTCTTTCTCTGAGAGAAAGTCTGTAC
This sequence comes from Yponomeuta plumbellus, assembly GCA_947310845.1. Lineage (NCBI taxonomy): Eukaryota > Metazoa > Arthropoda > Insecta > Lepidoptera > Yponomeutidae > Yponomeuta > Yponomeuta plumbellus. The sequence continues at coordinate 7,457,041 of OX371192.1, read as the reverse complement.
ACTGTGGTGGGAATATAATGGCTGCGTTTTTCTCTGTATCTTTTTGATATTTATGATCAACGAATCAGGTTCAGCAGAAAATTAGCACTGGTTACTTGCATTTTGCTGACCCGCAGCCTTTAACTTTTGTCGTACTTTTGTTGGCACGGTGTATTATTTTTACCTTAAGTTTATTTGTAATAACATATAAATAAAGGCTTTCACTTTCACCTTACTTATGTAAAGAAAACCGCAGGTGTAGCGAGACCATTACAAAGTTTTTCAACACCCAAATCCCAAGTTACCTTTGTGTATGAACGTCAAGTGTTTGTGAATCCCGTCACTGCTTTAGAATGTTTGGACGTCTCACATCGATCTTGGTATCGGCGTCGATATCCCGAGGTGACGGGGATAAATTGGATGCCAGGTGCTAGTTCGACCTTTTCTTTTTTACGCGGACCCAGCAGAGCCGAAACAGAGGGTTGTGATTTTGCAGTTTGTGTTTTGTTTGTATGTATGTTTACGTATGCTCAACTGCCTGAACATCATTTGTGAACCCCGTCACCCATCAATCTTAATATCGGCGCCACCGATATCCCGAGGTGATAGGGATAGATTGAATGCCAGGTGCAGATGCATTTCGCAGAGCAAAACAGGGCGAGATTTTGCACTTTATGTACGTGTGTGTGGTATATGTGTGTGGGTGTGTGTGTGTGTGTGCGCGCGCGTGCGTGCGTGTGAGTGTGTTTGTCTGTGTGAGTGTGTGTATGTTTGTGTGTATGACATAAACATCTGCAAATACGTGTATTTTTTAACCGTAGTGTCCAAAGAGTGGTGGGTGATTTTGGTGCACTGATTTGTTTTTTTTACAGTTTCATGTCAAAAGAAGAAATGTCTTAGTTCTTAAATACCATTATTAAATAAATATTAACGATTTATTCCAATAGAAAACAAACAATTCTATAGAATTTCAGTGTACTATAATACTGACAAAAAGGTTTTCCGTAGTCGGGTTAAAGTTTTTTTTTATTTCTGCGTGTTACTCACACGCGTGTGATAAGTTCAATCTGTTCAACCTTTTGCAAAAAACCTTTTCCTAACCTGAAATCGAGCATGTTGTCTGTATTGACCAGTGATATTGATAAAATGTAAAAAGTAAATTCGGGAAATTCGAGGGAAATTCATTAATCAAAGACTAAGTATGTGCTTTTTTTATGACACACGTAAGTAACTAAGTTGCCAGACGTGGCTTAAGAAAAGTATAGTCAAAACATATCAAATCTATTCATAATCATAATGTAACAGAGAATTTTGCATGCTTGTGTGTCACTATTAATTGAAGAAAGGGATTTGACAACTATTTTCTTTTCGCTTTTACAATTGGGCCGGCTTATTGTATGATAGAGAGGAAAATAGTTATTAAAAAATTATAATAAAATTTAAAAAGTCATCTAATGAACAATTATTATGTTTAGACCCGTTAAAGATGTAGTAAATTATCTAAATAATTATTCAGTCCCTTTCTCATACTAGCCATGCCATAAAGTTTCAAGTGATGCCGACTACTCAGCCAGATATCACCAATAGAATTTATTTATGAAATAGTAGTATAACAAAAGCAAGTGCGTGAACTTTTTTATTAGTAGTCTTTATAGTAGTAATATTGGGTTTTGAAAACTCAATTTTTACAGCTATTTAACTATGATTAACTATTTTCATAACCAGCTAAGGAAAACAGTGGACTTAAGGAGCTCTAGCGCCACCGAGGAGCAAGAAAATATTTTTTCCAGATCGATTAAAACACGTCGACTAGTGCATAATATTATATCTTAATTTTAACTAAAAATAAAAAAAAATATATCTATTGCATAAAATAAATTAATTAAGGGAGCTAGTATTTGGCACTTGTGAGGGACGTACGTATATGTACCCCAAAGGGGTAGGCAGAGGCACCAGGGACTGCCACCTGCCACGATCCTGACAAATCCTTTTCGCTTGATAGAAATTTATTAGTCGTTGCATGCACGCACGTCAGTTTCGAGTCCTTTTTATCTTGCCCTTTGCTAATACATCCCCTATTTGGTCCAAGTATGTCCACCTGGGGCGTCCCTTACCGGCCCTTCGGCTCACATTCGCTAGACATATTACTTTCAGTGTCCTGAAAAATTCGGTATAATTTGTAACTATAAACACTACCTATATAAGGCAATGCCTATTTCTGAAATACTTTATTGAAATTGTTGTTATCAAGTACATCAGTTAAAATTACAAGGCTTCCATTGAAAGTCACAGGTGAGATGGCATTTTCTTGATATATTTGCTTCGTCAGTCTTTCTTCCTTCATCCTCTCCACATGTCCAAACCAACGCAACACTCCTTTCTCAATTCACTAGAATTCACTAGTCACTACATCCGTAATACTTGAATATCAAATTTTAATCGACGTATGTATACTAGATAATTATACAAAAACCAAAAACAATCAAGTGCAGACATGCAGTGCATAATAACGCAGTGATAAGACATACACGCATCTAAGCTGCTAGTATATCAACATTTTTGCCTGGGCTGCCTGAATGATCTTAAACGATCATTAAGGTTAAGCAACATACGGCGCGTTCAGTCCATGGATGGGTCACCGTCTACGACTAACGCTAGTGGCATTTTTCCGAGCGATTCCGTGCTTCGCTAGGCACGTTAAGCAGTTGGTGCCGGCTACCGTCGATAGATGGCAGTCGTTAAGCCACGCACGTCAGAGGCCTTAGGGCGGCTTGAAAACTTCTGACAGTAAGACCAGCCACTAGTCTTACAAGCCTCCAATGATCCGGACTTGGCCCCCGTGGTGGAGTATGGCCTATACCTTCCTCAGGGAAGAGATATAATGGGTTGATGATGATGATGATAAGACATACACGCATCAGCTTTAAGCTGCTAGTGTATCAACATTTTGTTTTACTGCATATTAATTCATGCATGATTCAGACATCTGGCAAGATCGCTGGCTGATAGTGGCAAGTGGCAGTCCCTGGTCTCTGCCTACCTGCCTCAGTATAACACTAGCCAATATTGATTATGTGCTTTATTATTTTCCGCAAGCGCCGGCCATCTGTCTTCATTTTGTGAGGAACCCTAAATGACAAGACTGATTGGTTCTTAATGAATCCAAATTGTGTTGTTTTTCTCGGCTATCTTTTTGGCACAAGAAAAGGGAACTTTTTTGCTTTTCCTGTAGATAAACTGTTCTATATAGAATGCAACGAAACCTTTATATGAATGGTGCGTTCTAATTGTCAATACGAATAACTTTTCTTGTAGGAAGCTTAAAGTAAATTAGTTAGACGATACAAAACTTATCACCTGCGGCATTGAAATTTGTGGAGCAGCTGGATGTTTTTCGCATACGAGAAATTTTCTCATATTAAAATATTAATACTATTTGTTCCGAATAACGGCGACAGACTTGGCTCTCACGTTGGGACCTAATAAATTCGGCAAAATGTGGGCCCAGTTATAGTAATTGGTGCCTCTGCCTACCTCGTCGGGGATAATGGGCGTGAGTTTATTTATTTGGAAAGTCATTAATTGGGCATATTAAAATGGAAAATTATAAGTAAACTTGTAGGTACTTATTTTGGCAGTAGACAAACAAAAACGCAAAATGTCGAGGTTTGAAATCATCATGCCAGTTATACTTATTACGCGTTTTTTGGGAATATAACTATTCTAAAAGCAAATAATTGTAACAAAACTTAAGAGCTTTATTTGTAAGTCAGCCTTTCTGAATAAGCGAATACGTTTTGAATACTACAGCATCACTCTGCCTATAATTCGAAACGTCTTCGCTTTAGTTAATTGGAAAGCTCTTTGGCAATGCTTCAAAATGTCAAGTTTTCCAATCCGACATTAGGGAATAGTTAGCAAGCACCAGCGGCTCGTTTTAAGCTCCACTTGAAGCTCCTCTGTCATCAGTTTTGTTGTTTATTATTCATGATTGGAAATTCAAAAGTATTAAAGGCTATATTAAGGCTATATAAGCGCAGCGTAGGACGACCAGCCACAAGATGGACAGACGATCTCATACAAGTGGCAGGGAGACGCTGGATGCAAGCCGCTTCCAACCGGTCTTTTTGGTTCAGCAGTGGACTTCTTGTGGCTGAATGATGATGATGGTGAAAGGCTATATTATTTATGTATTACATGAGCTGATCTGAAAAAAGGAATAGTATTTTTATTAACTTTTTGTCGGAAGAGTCCGACAATGTTTTGCTCCGATTTGCAGAGCTTAATCATGGTGAGCAGAGACGGAGCTCGCGTCATCAACGGCGATGGAGCGAAACCAGGACGTAGATTCTGTTAATGCACTGTAGTACAATGACAACTGCTTGAACGTGGCGATTTAGTTTCATTGCCGCTTCAAATCGACGCGCGCACACATATCAAACCTTCTAGGCGTCAATGGTATGAAAAAACACGTCACGTGACCCGACCGTGTATCTGTCATCGTACTATAATGCACTAGCAGAATCGAGACCTGGTCAGACCCTTCCGACAAAAAGTCAAGTAATCCGCAATAATAGTAAATTGTTCACCAAAGCGCGCACCAAAAATTTTGCGTCGAGGTTGTGAAATTGAATCCAGAGCGAACTGACGCGATTCTTGCATATAAGCCCGAGCGTAGCGAGAACTAAGAATCGCTGAAGGAGCGAGGGATTCAACACTACCGAGACCAAAAATGATAAATTTGCGCCCGTGTAGAACACTCTGCTTTTCACTACCATCTGAGAGGAATGAAAATGCGTACTTGCGTTCCAATTTCAAATATTTGACAATTAGGTACTTAAAAGTTTTGCAGCAAAGAGTTTGGAAGTTCAGTAAGTACCTAGTTCCAAACTCGGTTTTAAAACTTATTGCTTGGGTTGGAGCGAAATAGATATTGTATGAATCCTCAAGAGTGAAAGAGAAGTCCGACTTCTTAGTAAATGAATGCATTAGTATATAAATTCAAAATTGGATTTTGAGTCTATTTACTAAAGGTAAATAGATTCAAAACCCAATTTTCAGTCTATTTACTTCGATACATCTTAGCTTAAACAACAATAGCGTGTTTTAGGTCCTAAATTTGGGCATCAAAATGCATCATTTCTAGCAGATGGAATGAAGAATATATTTAAATCATTTTATTAAATAAGAACAAAAATTGTTATAAAGCACAAGCTACAATCCACTTGTTTCAAGAATAACGCATTTTAGAGGTAGCAAACTACAAAACAATGTTTACGAGTGGCTTCAGATTTTGGAAACTTCTCTTTATTATTCCAAGGAAATATACACACTTTGACTTGTACATACTTGTTGGCTTTAAGGCGATGAGGTTGAGCTGTTATTATCATTTGATCCCTCGTTTTGACCCTATTTAGATTTTCTTATCAGGGATGTATGTGCCTGTATGTAAATGTTATGTTATGTTATGTTATGTTATGTTATGTTATGTTATGTTGTGTTGTGTTGTGTTGTGTTGTGTTGTGTTGTGTTGTGTTGTGTTGTGTTGTGTTGTGTTGTGTTGTGTTGTGTTGTGTTGTGTTGTGTTGTGTTGTGTTGTGTTGTGTTGTGTTGTGTTGTGTTGTGTTATGTTATGTTGAAACAAATATTTCAATATGCGGTGGACGTGCGGGCGGCTTGTGCCCTGAACTGGGATGTAGGTAGCTGTACTGTACTAAATTAATACTCGAAAATTCTGTATGATGATCTTGAATTTCTGCAATTACTTATTACAAAGAATACATTACTCTGCCTGATTAGCTTTGTTATTATTTAGTTTGATTTGCCACAAAAGTACAGAATAAAAATAAAGTATTTTTATACTTTAATGTAGCACTTGTCTATTACAATCAGCTTGCAGTATTTAAAACTAATTTTAACTGACCTATAAAAGTCAGCATCGTGGCAAGTGGCAGTCCAAGGTGTCTGACTACCCCTCTAGAATACAAGCGTGAGTGTATTTATGTATGCAACGTTGTTGTTGTTGTTACACTTTATTGCACAAAGAAAAAATACATAATATGACTTAAATATCAGGTTTGTGATAAAATATACGTGCAAAGGCGGACTTATTTCTAAAGAAATCTATATCTATGTTTGTATGTTTTTTTTTTGTAGAAATTCGTAATCTAGCATTTATATCAACGTAAAGTATTTACATTCTGTATGTTGAATTTCAACGTACAATGTTCGCTGCTTCCTTCCGGTCAATTTGTATAGAAGAAAGACACTAGAAAAAACTCATCTCAGGCTATTATTTCTCAAATGATCTTCAAATGAATACATCAGTTGCTACCCACATGATAAAAATTCCAAGATAGCCATCAGCAACTTTAACTACCAAAACCTTTTCTTAAAAAAGCAGTAAAAACATTATTTCTTCGGCCAGACTCACGAACAGCACCCTTCATTAGCCAGACACGAGAAATAAGCATCTCACAGCAACAATCAAATTAAAATTGGGAAGATCTGCGGTCTAATTATGCGCCTCAAAATTCTGTCGGGTTCCTGACGTTAGCTAGAGCAATTAGTACGGAATTTGATAGTTAGACGGTTGGAATCGTACAGGAATTGATCCGCAGAATATAAGAGCAGAACATATCTTTCCAGACGTGTTTGCCTTGCTTTAATTAAACTGAGCAGATTCTCGCTTAAGCCTCAGGTTTTCGTGAGTAAATATTTCCTTTGCAAAGTTAAAAAGTGTTTTCTAAACGAAGGCGGTTAGAGTTAACATCTGTCTAGACTGGTACTTACCTTCGAATGGATTTTTATTAGAAGTGAAATGAAGTTTGTTCGTTCATTAAACTTGACTTGCTATTCTTTATAGATAGGCACTAAAGTGTAACTAATTGTTAGTTAAAATAATCTTTGGTTTTATTTTTTATACAGATTTTAATTTTAGACACCATCCTGGTCAATACGAACGCATAGTTTGAAAGATAACTTAATGTTGCCGAATATTCTCAGCAGTGTGCAGAGTTGGGCTGATGAAGATGACAATAAGCTTATTCTGGATACACTTACTTGATGGCCCGTCTCTACTCACCAAATACAGGGTGTCCCAAAAGTCAACGTCAAGCCGGGACCGGCTGAAAAGGCAGGTCATACACTGATTATCAGAAAAATATAAAAACATTGTTTTTTTTATTTTAAACTCTTCAGTCTTGACCTTGAAAATAACAACAGATTTCTATTGTTATTTTGACGATACGGGACTGAGGAGGTTAAGTACAAAATTTTTTTTAATGATTTATTCAAGAAATTTTACAAACATAATGAAAACTAAATTAAAATTTAAAATGGGCAATTTTTTAGGTTTCTTTTTTTTAAAGTCTCCTTTTCTGCAAAGCTGGAGCAGTTTTGAAATTTTATAAATAGTTTAAAGAAGCATTTTTCAGAGTTGCAAAACAAAAAAAATTGGAAAAGTAAAGATTTGTGGCAACAGGATTTCTTAATTTCTTTTTATTTGCCTATAATTTTTTTTTTCATGCATTTTTTTTTGTTGTATTTTTATGTTAACCAATATGACTTGTCTTTTCACCCGATTTCAGCTTGACGTTGAGTTTTGGGACACCCGATATAAGCTCTGCGAATCAGAGAGAAACCTAGTCGGGCTCTTCAGACAAAAATCAAGTGTATCCCGAATAATATATTAGTACAGTAATGCGTATTGTTTGTAAAACGTTCGTTAACAATAGCTTACACCGCGCACACGTTTCGTAAGTATTTGCTTTCCTATATGTTAGTTGAATGCTGAGTTTGTATGTAGAGCTATGAGAGTTGGAGAAACATGCTCACACATATCGGTGTTTTCCACAAAATGGAATGACGCAGAAGGTTTGTCCCTTTTCCATCTACAAGAAGACGGTTGAAACCCTCGTCTCCCTTTGTTCACTCTATCACGCTAACACACAATCTCATTTTCCCTTACCACTAAGTACGTAAAAGAGTGATTGAAATTATATCTACAGGGTGGAATTTTGTAATGCCACCTGAAGGGGAAGTACTCTTAATACTGTAGATAGAAAATTTAACTCAAAGAAAACATTCCTTTATTTTCGAAAAGAAAGAAAACTGCATTCAAGAATTTTTTAAATTCGCTTGCCTCACCCGGTAATCGAACCTACTAAAATCTGTGAAAGTTGCACCCTGTACTTTTATTGCATCGATCGTTAGAGTCAATTATAAGGATGAAATCTCTCTAACAAACTTCATAAATTAAATGAAAGGAAAACAATGAAATCTTAAACTGTTTTAATTATTTACTGGTAAATTAACTAATTAATTGCTCGAAATGGGCTCCATTTTCTTGGATACACAAATTTATTCTTCTAACAAATACATTTCTAGTAACCTTTAGTAACGTGTTGTTTTGAATGTTATAAGTATAAATCGTATTCTGAACTTCAACTCGTTTCCATTCTCATAAGATTTAATGTAAATTTGATTTTTTACATATTTAAGATTATCGCATCTAAGAAAGGTGTTTGTAATGTAGACTTTACAAACACGTACAAATTGCAATCGTCTTATGTAAATAGTAATTCGTCATTTAAGTCCATTAAGGATAAATTACGTCAATGATAATTATTAATTAATAACATAAGTAAACATAAAGAAACGGATCTTTGAGTAAAAGTGCTTTAACTTGACCCATTGAATTAATAATTTAAGATTTCATTGTTTTCCTTTCATTTAATTTATGAAGTTTGTTAGAGAGATTTCATCCTTATAATTGACCCTAACGATCGATGCAATAAAAGTACAGGGTGCAACTTTCACAGATTTTAGTAGGTTCGATTACCGGGTGAGGCAAGCAAAATTTTAAAAATCTTTGAATGCAGTTTTCTTTCTTTTCAAAAATAAAGGAATGTTTTCTTTGAGTAAAATTTTCTATCTACAGTATTAAGAGTACTTCCCCTTCAGGTGGCATTACAAAATTCCACCCTGTATAAGGAACTTATTAGCTCTACTCGGTGTAGCACAAAACACGATATTTTTTCATCACAATACCTTTCAATGACGTCCCTGGATTGGTGAACCTTGAGTATTATAGAAATAAAAAAATAATGTTAATAATTTACATTCTGTTTGATGTCAATGTATATTGTTATTAGCTGCCTTTGTGATGTGTTTGTGGAGAGGAAAGGCAGTGAAAAATCTCCAGAGTGACTTTGATTCTCATTATGAATCGTATCAAGTATACTATTTTGTGGCTAAACTATATTATATCTAAAACTACGGTTTAAGTGTTTCGAAGTCGGTGCTAACCTCGGTTGTTTTTACACTTATTTCCGCACCTGGAAATTTTAACATACTTAATAGAAAACATTTCACGCTTTAAGTTTGTATGTTAAGTTTGGAATTAAAATATTCGCAAATATGTTTTATTACTTTGAAATCATTTAAATAATAGAATATTGCTAAACATTTCAAAATCACACTGCTGATTTGTTATTGTTCAAATATGTGCATAACAACGTTTCCATTACGTAGATGCGAAGTACGAGACAGCGAATGTTCTCTGCAGAGACTTATGTTTGTAGCGAATGTACTTAGCAACGAAAACATTGAAAGCACTCAGATGAGTCTTCTGTATACTTAAAGTTTTTTCTTCTGTGCTTAAAGTATTAGCGTATGTTATATGTGTGTGTTATCACTAAAAGCCGGATCCGATGGACGTTGTGTCAAAACCCTATGCACACACGGTGGTTTTGGCATAATGCTTAATGTAAAACAAATTCTCGCGATAAATTAAAAGGTATCGACTCATTGAAATATATATTGAAGTCTGAATATTCGTCAGAAATGGCTACCTAGGCTAACGAGTACAACCAATTGAAGAAAAATATACCTTTTCATTATTCATACTTGGAAAGGAGGTCTGCAGTTGCCTGAGGAGAGAGTTGTATGTAACAGTAACAGGAGAATCGTTTTCGACTGACAGCTGATAATTATAAAAAAAACTAGATATATTTTCATACTTCTGTTGAACCATGTCCTATACAGCTAATTATTAATTATAAATATTAATGAAACCCTATATTTTTTAAAGTTTTTTTTATTTTGGTTTACTTTCAACTATTTTTTGGTTAGCTTTATTAGCTTTATTTTTAATGTGACGGATTTTGACGATGCCCATGGTGAATTATTATTATTTTTAGTTTCATTAGTTTATATGAAGGACATATTTTTTGTCTTGTACTTTATTTTGTCTTTATTTTTTTGTCGTTCGTAACCCAAAAAAGAAACTATTCCTTTAAAATAACATAGTATTGGGTATAATATTTATCAATTATTATAAGGCTTCCATTGAAACTCACAGGTGAGATGGCATTTTCAAAGAAGAAATTGTAGTAGGTAAAATTGAAAACGCCTGTTATATCTTAAGCACAAATAAAACAAGACTGAAGACGGGCAGGAGCATAGAGCCTCCCACGGCACGTCAAAGATGGAGCTGAATAGCTCCTGGGACTGATTCTAGCAACGACTTTGTTTTTTTTTCTTACTGCTTTCGATCACCTTTGCATTATTTATCGGCAGATTTTATTGACATCAGGTTGTAGCTAAAAACTTGGAATTTTGTTGCTGAAATAATTAAATATGGAATGAAATAGATACGTAGTAGATTTACAGTCTGTTAGCTTTTAGAATATACCTCGGCTACGCAATCAAAAACCGATTATATTGCAATAAGGTAAGGTTTATTTTGTATTGTTATTTATAACTTTACATAACTTTTCAAAATAGTGAAGGAAAGTTTTATACAGAGCAGAAAGTAGTATTACACTATTACACTCGCGTGCTTTCGGCGAAAACCGAAGCCTATTCTAGAGCCCGAGGATTCTAAAAGCTAACGTCCTTCGCCTGTTTTTGTCAGTCAACCGTTTTAGGGAGCCAATTATTTTTTTTACAAAATTTATTAACATAATTGTGTGGGTTGTTGATGTTTCGGTAATTTCAAGAATTAGGTCAATGAAGTATTCCTAATAAATAATCGCTATTAGACTCTATTTGATTTATTAATTACATATATCACGTCACTGTTTTCGTTATCAAACTTTTTATTTACGCCGACTACCTGTCTTACTTTTCCTTCAGCTTTTCGTCTTCGTCGGGTGTCTGGATGAAATTGCTTTGAGAAATAAGGCCGCTCATTGTATCGTATTTTTGTCTCTGTTTTTTCCTAGTACAATAAAGAATATTGAATGAATGAATGAAAATTCTTTATTGCACAAGAAAAGATCTAGGCGAGCTTAATAATTATCTTATCTTCTTATTCTCTGAAACGATCCCCAAATTTAGTTTTTGGATACCTTGGATTATTTAGATTTGCCTGGTCTGAGAACTATTTGCGTGGGCAGGTAGTGTAATATGTGTAACAACGTTTGTAGTGTATTCAAATAAATTTATTATCCATCCACAAAAAGTTAGTAGAACTGCCAGCTGCTAGTCGGAAACAATAACATTTACAATTCAGATGGCTCGTCGTGGTGCCATTCCATAACGAAATCTCTCTGTACCAGAAAAACACAGAAATCTTAATTTTGTCTTGAAAGTTACAACATACCTTCTAATGAGAAAATAATTATAATCGAGACAATTGTTAAACAAAACCAATTCCCACCGACTCAAACCGGCAGTAATTAATGAATTCAAAACCGACAGAAATTATTATGAAGAAAGTAAATACTTTTAATTACGATGTTCATACTCCTTTAATATTACCAACCGCTAGTAAATATTTATGTTCGTATTACTCGTGTACAGTACCACCATCTTATCTGTTCAGTTGATAGCGGCGCTTGTGGAGAATTTAGTTGTGACATTTGAGAAATTTACCTAGACAAATGAGAATATTTTCACCCGTCTTTCAATTTTAATGAAAATATATCTATCAATCTTAGTAAGTGAATAAATAAAACAAAAATGGGGACAGGATTTACAATTTATAAGTTAGTTACAATTTTGCCCACCTGAACAGATAACTTGGTGGCGCTGTACAATAAACTGCCTAGCATGTCGTTACGAAAAAAAACAAAAGATTGACAGAAATAAAAGACAGAAAATACTGTCTAAGTTTCAGAATTCCTTCCTAGCTAGATTTCCTTCCTTCCTAGATTACAAATTTACTTCCCAACATGCATTTACAGACATTACATAAACTTATGAAGTAGGTAGATGAGAACCAGTTGTTGACACGATTCTGACAAACTTCTGTTTTCATCCACGCCATGACTCACTCCATCCCAAAGGATTAGCAGTGTTTTGATAAAATTGATAGGTGACTTTGGAGATTTTCCACTTATTGTACATTTTTTTGAGAACAGCAGTTGATCCCTTTTTGTGCAACTGCGCTGTATGAGTAAGTATGATGGCCGATTTCATTTTAATTTAATTTATTTTTTGTTCTATTTCAGTAATTTTTGTTTTACTTTTATTCTTAACGATTAACCCTTACTTTCTGGTACTCTAACAAGCTGTTAATTAACAGAAGAGCTGTGAAATGGTTTTTTTTCTGTATGGCTACCTACTTTGGCCAACTGCCTCAAAAAGCAAGCATTTATTTTTGTCCTCAGTCTATTAATATACTGTTAACAGGAAGTGTTTCTATGTACTTTGGCCAACTGACAAGTGTTAAAAGTATACTGACAGCTTGTTAGCGGCCTATAGACCGAGTACAGAAAGAAGTGCATGTCATGAGGTCATCTCTTTTTGAAAGCTCCAACTACTGCTCCTTTACTATTTTGCCATCGGAGGAGGCTGAAGCTAAGACATTGCGGCGAACCGTGAATGCAACCTTTCAAGACTGCATCACAATGGATTAAAAAACTTGGAGATTACAAAAAATGCTAAGCTAGGATTAAAAGTTCCTGCTTCTGATCGATTCTTATGAACCAGAACTATCAGATGCGAGTAGTTTTTAAACATTATTGGCGTCAGTGAAAAATAGAGCGTGATAAAATATCAGTCAGCATTTTATTACTCTAGTTTAACCTTGAATATGGGCTTAAGTAACACCCTTAATCGAGTATGTTACTTATGAAACCATAGAAATCAGATTATTGGAGCATATTACATAAACAATCTCTTTTTTATCGCATCAGAATAGCCATTTTAAAAGATAAATAATCATGCTTACTTTATTCTCTACGTTTAATACCTTTCATGATGCAAGTTGTCGAAAAATCGGGCTCTAACTATAACGTCACAATTTAAAGGTCATGCCTTATAATTTACGAAGCGTTTATCAATATGGACTTATCTCATAAAATAATGTTCTTTACGCCTACACCCTGATTAGAAAACTTTTAAAATCCAATGTAATAAACTTAACTAATTTATTCCAGTTACTTAGTTGATAGTTTTTTTAAAATTAACTATGAGTAAGAATAATTATTTTGTAATAACTAAATCTAATTTTTGTTTTTTATTAGAGTAAGTTAAAGTTTCCCAGAAATCGGAAATCTATTTCAACGTAAAGAATTTACATTCTGCTTGTTGAATGTCAATGTACTTAATGCTAATGTTAGCCGCTGCCTTGGGGCCGAATGCAGTGGAGAAAAAGGCAGTAAAAAAAAAACTCCACTCTTACCATCTTTTCTCAAATCACCTTAAATCTACTAAATTTTTTACAAATGTCAATCTACCGAAGAAGATCAAAATTGAAGACCCATGAGTGCAATCATTTTTAGGGATGTGATAAAACCTGAAAAAATATATTTTTATGCTCTTATTTTTTATGGTCGTGGTGGATAATGCAATATGACTGCATATAAGGAGACGTGGAAACCAGGAGGGGAGGCCTTTACCCAGCAGTGGGACAGAGTCTAAATAAAAAAAACCAGTCAAATCTCCAATCTGAGCTCGATGCAAGTTAGAAAGATCGATGATAGCAAGATCTATCATAAATGTCAAGAACCACAACACAGAGTGTAAAATTTGGAAACCGTTCCCCAATACACTTCGACTTTACGTCAAGATTACGTTCACGGACTTAGTTCACGGAAGCCGGATGTTCCGCAGAAAAATACTTACACCCACAAAATAATTTATCATCTACCCTTTCCGATAACACGAGGCCCAAACCCAAATCCGTTATGTACGAGTGGTCTACGCGTAAAAAATCACACAGCGGTGACCAGCGAAAGAGCGAAATGAAAGAAAAATGAGTGTCAATTCGGGTCGTGATCCCAACTGCTCAATCATATTTCCGCCCCTATCTAAGCAATAGTGTGCCACTACCCGACTGACTTATTGTGAGGACATGTCTAAAACTTTTCTTGCCAGTCAGCATCACGAGGTGATGCTGACTGGCTTAGTTCTTTTGCTTTCGTTTTGACATCGGCCTGACTAACGTTTATCGCTTCATCAACGCCTTTATCCTGGAGAAGTAGGTAGAGACTAAGATTTACCATTTGCAACGATCTTGCTGACAATCCTGTTTTACTGACAAATTTTCTTTTAACGTTCATTAATCGACGCTTTCACCCACGCCGGTTTTGGGGACTTTTTATCTTGCTCTTTGCTAAAACATCCTCTATTTCTAGTATCTCCGCCTGGGGTATCACTTACCGGTCCTTCTAGTCTCATTAGCTTTACATTAATTACTCGCAACTGACAGTTGGCCCTAAGGGCCTTTCTCCACTGCTCCGGTCCGGCAAACGTTAATTACCGTTTGAATGTTTTTATTTTGTATTGTTCAACATGTATTGAATGTTTTTATAATTTTTATTGACATTATGATTTAATTTAAATTTTATTGAATTGAATTTATTTTTATCTATTTTTTAATTTTGCTTCTCATGTTTGATGTATTTTATTTGATTTGATTTAATTTCATTTTCTATTGGTAATCAATGTGGCTGCGAGCTATTATTTATATTAATTAGTTATCTTACTTAGTGATTCCATCTATTTTATCCATTGTTAAGTGTTTTTATTGACATCCCTTTATATCGTTTTAATTATGGTACCTATCGAATGTTCTATTTTAATTTTTATTGACATTTTACTGATCATGATTTAATTTAATTTTTATTGGAATTTAATGTATTCTTATCTATTTATAATTTTGCTTCGCATGTTTAATTTATTTGATTATGATTCAATTTAATTTTCTATTGGAAATCAATGTGTCTACGAACTATTATATAAATTACTCAGCTACCGCAATAGGATCTCCTGTAATGATAGCTGTAAGTTATGGTAATATATAAATAAATAAATATAAATAAATAAAAAAATTTAAAGCGTGGTAAAAAAATTGTTGCTCAATCTCGTCAAATTGTAAATAATGTTAACTACTTATTTTAGAAAAAAAAAGCTAATTTATTTAAAAAGGAGGAAAGTAAATATCATCAAAAAAAATTGGGCAGGTTTTGTGGAGCAACCGGAGTTTCGAAAAGCAGCGTGTTAAAAATTTTGAAGGAAAACGACAAGCTCTCAGTTCAGTAAAATTAATGTATGTCGTTTCTGCTTAAACTTAGGTCTACCGGTTAGTAATTTCATCTTGGCAGGTGCAATATATTGCGTTTATGATACTTCAAATTGAATGCTACCTAAAAGAAATCGCGGTAATGTATATCGTGTCATTTCCGTCTCCGGATTTAGGCGATGATATCCGAGAAAAGCCGAAGTGTTAACTGATTTTAATCGTATTGAACGTTTAAGAAGGTTCACAAACATAGAGGCAGGCAGGATTAAAGCGAAAACTCAAAGGGAACAAAATAGTTGAGTGTTTCTACTCCAGTTATGATGTAAGGCAGTGTTTCTCGCCTACGAGAACGACCTAAATGCAGCCGTGGAAAGAAATGTTTGCAGCTTATGTTGTTACCATTCATATTCAAACGGCACATGTTTTATGGTTGGGATCCCATGTTATACGTGCGATACTTTTATTTGCAACATAAAACATGCATGTACGGACTAGGAACAGTTACATTGAGGTCGGAATAAAGGGTACTTTTGATGGAAATATATAGGAAGATAACATATGAGTATTCTATAGGACTTACTCGTTACCCGGCTTTCTGAGTGATCTTAAACGATCACGAAGGTTAAGCAACATAGGGCGCGTTCAGTGCATGAAAACTTCTGACAGTAAGACCAGCCACTGCTCTTACAAGCTTCCACCAATCCGGACTAGGCCCCCGTGGTGGAGTATGGCCTATAACTTCCACAGGGAAGAGACCCGTGCCCCTCGGTGGGGACATAATAAAAGTAAAAGTAAAAAAAAAATTATTGCCACCAACAATACATTAACATTGGGTAGGTACATATTTTTACATGCTAATCTTAGCGAGGTAACAATTTAGTCTCATTGCCACTTTCTTTATGGTATATAAAAACACTGACCGATGAGATCAGCCTCCTTTTTAACAGTTGGCAGCAAATGGTACAGTGCTCAGCGCGGGCCGTCAGACCGGCATTTCACGCCCTCTAACGGCGCTGATTTTCAGCACTCACCTAAATTAAAATTACTTAAATAATGGGTTGATGATGATTTTATAGGTACTTGGTTGATAGCTGGTGCAGGACCTAGGTCTCCCTCATGCTTTTCCAAGCTTCTCGGAGTTCTCGGTCTTGTGTTGCCCGCATCCGGCGGCGCATCAGTTCTCTGAGCTATGTGCCCCGCCCACGGCAACTTCAACTGAGCAATTCTTCGAGCTATAATTAGTAATTCGGGTTTTTCTGTAGAACTCTCTTTAACCTAGGTAACTCAATTAGATTACAAAAATATGTAACTTTAGTCTTAAATATTTCTTTAATGAATCTGCAAAGTGATGGAAATTTTGGATATTATCTAAGCTTCATAATTTTAACCCCCGATTTCAAATACTAACAATTTGTTACTCTCCTGTTAACAACTGTCAGATTATTATTAGCGTAAGATGAAGGGTGCGAGAAACCGGCGTGAGACGATCTATTATTAATTATAAATAAATTTAAATTACCAGTTTGAGTACCGCGGTTATATAAATAGTAATTAATAATGACATCTATTATGATTATTACTTTTAAGTATACTTATTCGTGAAATTGAAAAGAAGGATGTTTCCAGTTCACATTTGCATTCACGAACAATGAGAGCTTTACAATGACACCTGTCAGTTGAGTTCATTAAAAAAAAACTAGACGGCGCTGCAAGAAGACCAACATGTCATCATGTTTTCTGTTCTGTGGTTTTAATCGTTATTAATCTGTGATAGTCTAAACATCTCTTTGTAGTCTGTGATCTAAACTAGACTTTGTTTCAAAACTGTTGAAACTTAAAGATATCGAAGTTTTTTTTTCTTTGTTTATTACATACGTACGTGAATTGTGTCTTTGCCCTGACTAGCCATGACTAGCCCATGCATAAAATTGCATTTTTGTAAAAACATAGAACAGGAACCACCGATAAGGTACAGTGATGTCATGACGCCAGCACCATCTATCGGTAATTTGCGGTACTATTTTTTTAATGACGCTCTGAAAAGCCCTCAATAGCATCGCCTTCCCTTCTATCAAGATGATGAACCGTGGACCGAGGCTACTCAATGATTCCCATAGTTTTCCTTATGCTCATAGAGTGTCTAGATATTTTTGGAAACGCAGTGTACCTACGTTTTGAAATAACCAATTTTGCTATTACTCTTAAGCCACCCAGCATTCACGGTGTATGTATGTACGGCTATCTAAAAACTTTACTATGTTTTACATATAAATTAAGAAAGTTATTTAAAGATATAAATGGTCGATTTACAATCAACTTCCAGTTACGAATGATTTATAACCGGATATCTCACAACTTGGCCGGACTGGAAGAACAATCGCTTATCGAGTTATCACGAACTTTGACCGTCGCCGTTGACAAGCTATTGATAGACACGAGAAATTTTGTTACCTCTGCTCTGGCAAGTACTGTCGCAAACATCGTTCACTGAGTAAGTAGGTATGTAGTCAATATAAGTGCCACTGAAACATTTGTGAATTTATAGTAACAATCATCACCATCATCAACCTATTATGTCCCCACTGAGGGGTACAGGTCTCTTCCCTGAGGAAGGTATAGGCCATACTTCACCACTGGGGAGGCTTGTAAGACTAGTGGCTGGTCTTACTGTCAGAAGTTTTCAAGCCGCCCTAAGGTCTCTGACTTGGCTTAACGACTGCCATCTATCGACGGCAGTCGGCACCAACTGCTTAACGTGCCTTGCGAAGCACGGGACCGCTCGGATAAATGCTACTAGCGTTAGTCGTAGACGGTCACCCATACATGCACTGAACGCGCCCTATGTTGCTTAACCTTCGTGATCGTTTAAGATCACTCAGGTGACCTGGGCTACAATAGCAATACAACTCGTTATTTACTATTTACAAGATGTACTCGTATACCTACCTTAGCGCTTGCTACATTCAATAGCCCAAGCATGAGGCTATATGTTAAAATTTAGGTGTAAACAAACATAACAACTGCAGGGCATAGGCTTTCTCTCAGAGAGTGAGAGAGAGAGAGAAAGTATGGGCTTTCTTACAACGTGTCCCCTCCGCAGATTGCCAATCTCAAGAGTTAGTACACATATCTCTGTAAAGATCTCCGAAACCCAGGTTTCCTCACGATGTTTTCCTTAAGCATTAGCACGTAGTATTGCTACTACGAGGGCTGCTACTTATGTATGCGGAATAGAAAAAATAAACAAATGTATATGGCTAAATATGCTTTTATTGTTTTTCAAAGTATTCTCCACTATGATCGATGCACTTTTGCATTCGATGAAACCAATTTGTAAAACACTTTTTCCACTCTGATTGAGGTATCTCCAAAACGTGCTGTTTGAACGCATCTACGGCATCTTCACGGGTCGAAAATCGTTGACCACGTAATTTATTCTTTACATTTGGGAATAAATAGAAATCATTGGGAGCCAAATCAGGGCTGTACGGTGGATGACCCATCAATTCTATTTTTTGACCATCCAAAAATGTAGTTGTTTCCTGAGATGTATGTCAGCTGGCATTGTCATGGTGAAGTATGATTCTGCGTCGCTGGTTGTTTTGGCGTATTCCTTCAAGTACTTCCGGCAAACAAATCTTCTTGTACCACTCCGAATTAACCGTTCTGCGATTCTCTAGTGGTATTGTAGCCACATGGCCATTAATACCAAAAAAGCAGGCCACCATTTGCTTTACAGTGCTTTTTGCACGAGCCACTTTCGTAGGGTTCGGCTCATTTTGAAACACCCAAACTGTTGATTGTTGTTTAGTTTCGGGATCGTACGCGTAGTTCCAGGATTCGTCACCTATGTAGATATTATAAACAGATTTTGAGTCGCCTCCGTTGAATTTTTTTAAGGTTTTCTTGCACCATTCGACGCGAGCATCTTTTTGATCCTGAGTTAAGTTGTGCGGGATCCAACGCGAACAAATTTTTTTTACAGACAAATGTTCATGTAATATCCTATGAATGCTCGTCATACATATGCCCAGAATAGCCTCTATCTCGCGATACGTTACATGACGGTCTTGCATTATTAGTTTTCGCACAGCTTCAATATTTTGTGGCACAACCATCGATTTCGGGCGACCTTCTTTAACTTCGTCCGTGAGCTTACTGCGCCCGCGATTAAACTCACTAAACCAGTGATACACAGTCGTTTTTGATGGAGCTTCACCACCAAAAGTCGAAGTTAGTTGATCTACGCACTGTTGTTGCGTTAAACCACGTCGAAAATCGTAATAAATCATAGCACGAATATTTTCACGAGTGAGTTCCATTTTTTCAGCGATATGACATTTTAAACCCAATAAAAACAAAACACTAACGTATATAAGAGAAAAAATATTAGTGGCCAGTATTTACAGTATTTATTTTATATTCGCTACTTTAAATGCTAATAAAGTTAGTATTTACTATCAGAACGTCCGTGGATTGCGATCCAAGACTAACAAGTTTTACCGCAACCTATGCGCCGCTACGTACGACATTATTGTTTTGACAGAAACATGGTTGTTGGACGGGATTAAAGACACGGAATTGTTCGATGGGCGGTACGTGGTTTGGCGTCGGGACCGAGACTAAGAACTGACAGGGCAGTCGCGGGGAGGAGGCGTTCTTATTGCTACGCACAGAAACTTGACTACAACACCTCAACCTACCTATCAATCCAGTGCTGAAGACCTATGGGTTACAATCAGCATACAGAGTAAAATGTCTCGGTCTATTTTCAATCTTCATATATGTGTAATCTATTTATGCGGTCAGAATCTAGGAAATTCTTTCTCCGATCAATTAAGCAGCTTTTTGAAAAAACTTAATGACAACGTATTACGGTTGTGACAAATTTCTAGTTGTCGGCGATTTTAATTTAAGTGGCATTCAGTGGCAAGCGATGGATAACTATTTTACTCCCTTAAACTATAAATCCTATGACGAAACGCTCTTAATCGATGAAATTAATTTTCTTAGCCTAAAACAATACAATGGCATACCTAACAAATTCAATAAAATCTTAGATCTCGTCCTGTCAAATGATGACATATTAGTTAGCGACTGTTCGTGCCCACTCGTGCCGACCGACCCGCACCACGGCGCGCTTCATCTTGACGTCAGTTTTGCAGCTCTAAACAATTTGAAGCCGGCTCAGTTCACAAAATACTTTTTCAATAAAGGTGACTATAAGTCTCTCAATGAGGAGATCAAAAATATTGACTGGGATAAAGAGTTCTCATCGAGGTCTTTAGATTATTGTCTCAATTTTTTCTACTCAACTTTTCATAACTTACGTCAAAAATACATTCCTTCAAAATTATGCAATATCAGTCATTACCCTCGATGGTACTCCCCGGCGCTAAAAAGAACCATCAAAGAACAGTACAAATATTACCGTAAATATATTACCTACAAAAACAGTTGGGACGAGCAGTCATATAAAATCTTACGTAAAAGGGCAAAAGATCTGGAGGCGCGATGCTATAAGGACTACGTCAATTCAGTCGAAAACACACTTGGGAAAAATCCCAAAAAATTCTGGGAATTTGTTAAATCTAGATCTAAGTCAAATGAAATGCCTAGCAGTCTAACCATGGGTAGTTCTACATTTAACACAGGTGAAACAATTTGTAATGCCTTCTCAGACTTTTTCAAATCTACTTTCCTTGACAGTGAAACTCAATCGTCTGGTACTCCTATTTCTATTTCCACAACAAATCAGTCATCTTCGGCCTCAGATATTAGTAGCATCGAATTAAATGAAGACTCGCTACGTCTGATTCTTTTGAAACTAGATCCCGCTAAGTCTGCTGGTCCGGATAACCTACCTGCGACATTCCTTATTGGTTGCGCTGATACTTTAGCCCATCCAATAAAGCTACTTTTTCAAAAATCTCTTGACGAACGTGTCGTGCCCACTATTTGGAAAAAAGCATATATAACCCCTGTACATAAGAAAGGTACGAAAACGGTAATTACAAATTATAGGCCGATTTCAAAATTGTGTGTAATATCGAAGGTCTTTGAAAAGGTTATCCACTCGCAGACATATGCAGCCATTAAACAGTTGCTAAACCAGTCCCAACATGGGTTCATACCGGGCAGGTCTACAGTTTCGAACCTCATACTTTTGAATGAGTACCTAACGACGTCTTTAGACCACGGACATCAAGTCGACGTTGTCTATACCGACTATAGCAAAGCGTTTGACCGTGTCTCTCACAAATTGCTATTGCGCAAATTAGATGTGGTTGGTATTCACGGCGATCTATTGAGGTGGTTTTCTTCTTATATAGAGAATAGAACTCAAGCAGTTGTCGTAAATAACTATGTTTCCAGCTGGGTTAGGGTCCCTAGTGGAGTGCCCCAGGGTTCTTTGCTGGGACCCCTTCTTTTCACTATTCTAATTAACGATGTTCACAGCTGCTTGAAATCGTCTCACCTGCTCTGTTTTGCGGATGATATGAATTTTTTTTCGGTCATATCTTCTGAAGAAGACGCTAGTAAACTTCAGAGAGATGTCACTGAGCTTAGTTCATACTGTCTTCAAAATAGTCTGGACCTGAACCCAAGCAAGTGCTCTGTGGTAACATTCACAAGAAAAACTAAAAAAATCACCTTCGGCTATGATCTACATGGCCATTTATTGAAAAGGGAGAATCTAGTTCGCGATCTTGGTGTTACTCATGACTCTAAGCTATTATTTGATGCCCATATTAATAAAATAATTGCAAATGCATACAAATCTCTAGGCTTTGTGATGCGTATGTCCAAAGATTTCAAAAAAGCCAAAACGCTCAAATTATTATACTGTACCATAGTCAGGAGTACCCTTGAATATGCTTCCCAAATTTGGAATCCCAATTACATAACTTACATAAATCGAATTGAATCGATACAAAAAAAGTTTATGAAATTTCTCTGTGTTCGCCTCAGGATATCCTTTAAGTCCTGTAATTATTTGGAGCTATGCAAGAAATTTCATTTTCTTACCTTAAAATCTAGACGTGACATAGCTGACATGATTTACTTGCACAAGATCGCATCCTCCGCCATCGATTGCCCTGAGTTGCTTCATAAGCTCGGTCTGCGTATCGCCAGTAAAGTGCGTCATAATTCATTATTGGCAATACCTAAGGCTTCAACTAATTATAGGCAAAATAGTTTTATTGTGCGTGCGAGTGACCATTACAATAAACTTCTTAAGTTACATAATGAGCTTGATTTATTCAACACAAAGGTAGCGACATTAAGGCGACTAATGAGTTCATCATTTTTTGCTAGTGAGATCTAATTTGAAATTGTTTCATTTTTTCTCTTTCTTTATTTTTTGTGATCACTATGCTTACTATTGCATGATTTAGTGAGTGTCCACACGAGTGTTTTACTTTTTAATGTGTTACTACCGGCGAGAATCTATTATTAGCTGTTAGACACTATATTGTTATAATGTAATTTCATGCTGATGATTCTCCAACACGAATAAATAAAAATAAAAAAATAAAAATTTAAAAAAAGAACGAATTTGACCATGGAGGTCAGACATTGCGTTTAAAATTATTGGAATCCCAGATTCCGCATACATAAGTAGCAGCCTATGTACAGAGAGCTTAGGGCGGCTTGAAAACTTCTGACAGTAAAACGCGCTACTAGTCTTACAAGACTCCACAAATCCGGAAAAGTCCCCTGTAGTGGAGTATGGCCTATACCTTGCTCAGCGAATAGACCTGTGCCCCTCGGTGGGGACATAATGGGTTGATCATGATGATTGCTACTAAGACGCTAGATGCAAGCCGCTTCCAACCGGTCTTATTAGAAATCCATGGAGGAGGCCTACGTCCAACAATGGACTTCTTGTGGCTGAATGATGATGATGATTGCTACTAAAACTTCACAAGTGTACATAACTTAGAAAGCAATTATTGGTAAATTTCGGAAAAGGTTGTAACGTGCCGTTACACACGCCACACCGCCAGTCTAGCGGTAGCTGCGCAGCGCTCCTCGAGCCATCGTGTGGAAGCGCCTGCCCACTCCCACCGCCCCACGAGCCGACCCCGCCGCACCGCGTACCGCGCAGGCGCAGCACCTATAAGAAGCCGTGCGCTCCGCAGTTCGTTGTCTGTCGCCGGACCAACTTCCCTTTAGCAGCAAAGGTTAGGTACCCGAATCTAGCTGCGGAAGGGGAAGAGTTAGGGCCAGCTCTACCTAGCTTTCGCGGTTAGGTACCCGAATCGCGGCTGCGGGGTGGAACTGGAACTCGTTGGCTTGTCCTCGGACTCGCCACGCGGCTTTATTATTATTATTAAAAACTGACCAACGATTGACCCCGATCTCACCTGATGGTAAGTGAAGATGGAGCCGACGATGTTCCTCGTTGGTTCAGTAAGAGCCTTGTTGATTCTTTCTCCGGCGATAGACCCCTGTAGTCACGCGGTGCAGGATCCCCTTCAGGGACCAGTGGCCCATCTGCAGGTCCGCGAAAGGGCGCAAGCCGAGGCTCCGAGCTCGGCTCGCCACCCCGCTTTCTTGCCCCAGTGTTGGGCTATGACAGTAGGACTTTCTCCCCCGTGTAGTATTTAACCGTGGTGTTGTGGACTATATCAGATAGTTATAACAGTGTATCAGTGAAAGAGACAATCGTATAGTATAAGTGGAAATATTAAAGAAATACTGCATGTTAAATAAATATTCAGTCTTGTGTGGTTTTGCGTTTCTTTCACCCTCCCATCTGAGCTCGAACCCTATCAGAAAAACCTCCAGAAGGATTGCCCTTCGAGGTAATAGACGGGGCAACGGGGATTCGATGCCCCTTCCCCCGTTATAAGGTCATATTTTATTTTTATTTTATTTATTTAGGATTACTAACAACTTGTATACTACATTTACAAAGTGCTTACCACTAACTTAAAGGTAAGTATACAAGCCAATTATAAGTAATCACTGCATGCAAAATTATACACGTACAAACTAAAAATATAACATCGTCTAACTATGTTTTGGTGTTCAATTAGTCCGTAATAACTTTTTTATTTTAAGTATATAAATTGTCCGATAAAATATCATTGATGATATCACTGTAGTGGTTTAAAAGCTTACATATTCTAGGAATAGTTGAATTAGCGCCAAGTACTGTCTTACTTAGAGGAGGAGTGAAAAGTGTGAGACGTTTGCGGGGATAGTTTGTAGGAACTCTAAATTTAAATTTTGTTAGCAGTGGGGGCTGTCCATTTTATTATTTAGTATTCTATGTTCGAATGTGACATGTAACATATTGTATCGATTTTGCAGAGTCATTATTTTGAAGTGATTGAGTCTATTATTGTAAGATTTTATTTTATTTGCAATTCCTAATGAGTATGACAGATGCCACAGAAATCTTTTCTGAATTCTTTCTATTCGCATCATGTGATTCGCATAGTGTCGTTATATAGAGCATAATTTTTGTTTTTGGTTTTTTAAACATTTTTACATTTCTAATCACGAAACCTAACGTTCTATTAGCTTTTTTTACAACGTTGTCTATTTGAGGAACAAACGTTAATTTCCTATTAAAAATTACTCCCAAATCTCTTACAGTTTCTAGGTCCTTTAATTCTGAGTTTTCTATTTTGTAATTCGTGGGTATTATTTGGTGTTTGCGTGTGAATTTCATTTGGTAACATTTCTTTCTTTTCTGTCATACTAGAAGACAGTACCCGGGACACTTGAATTGTGCGTATTTTGTACGCGATTGTACTTGCTGACTAGTTTAGTATCTACGTACTGGAGTTATCTTCTTTTAATATTTGATTTGAACTGGATGTGTGTCTTGGTTTTAATTAAAATAAGTCGCCAGTTGACTCAGTATCGTGTTAGCGTCTGCCAGTTGCTTTACTGAAATTTGCGGGCCTCGTCGACGTTACCAATTCGGTCAAGTAGTATAAGTGCAACCAAATGAGTCAAGGAACTAAGCAGCGCCACGGATAAAATAAAATAATTTAGTTTTTGCGCTCAGTAGGGATCATGAATCTTATTAAGCGTAACATATATTTTAAAACCTTAAGTCATAGGTTATTGACTCTAAGTTCTAGGCAGTAAGTAAAAACAGCAGTCGCCGATTATGCTCAGAAATAAAAACTTATTATGACAAAAGACACGATTTTTTTTAGATGCTAGAATGTATTAAATTACTAAAATACTTAGTGTTTTTGTTTATTTTACCAAAGATTTACGAGATATCTCACTAGACAGGGCCAGTATAAAGTTGTATAAAGGCATCACAGAACCGTAGCAGTGTTCGATCGGATTTAATAATCTAGTCACACTAATTTATATGGAACGTTAGTGCGCGGGTAAAAGTTTCATTCGCCATGAGTGTACTCAGGTCTGCCAGGGTTGTGGACAGAGCTGTTGAAGCAGAGTTTGAGGATGGGAAAACGATTCGCTTTGAGGACTGTTGGCTGCGAGACCACTGCAGGTGAGTGAATCTTGTCGTAGAATTCCAGCTAATTTGTATGATGTTGAGCATTCCGCTGCCTATATTATATACACGGCAGTGCTGCAATAACCACCTTGGGCACTCAGGTTCCTCATGTTGTTTTCTTTCAATGTATAGTGAGTGGTATTGTTACTATAATATGGTTATTTTGCAACTTATTAGTAGTTCTTCTTTTAATTTGAAAGACTTCTTTAAAATTCTTTATGAGTCTGATAATTTGGCATGTAATTTAGATTAGTTGTTATTTATTATGTACAAAAAAAAAGTAATACTCTCGTCTGGATAAAGTGGCCAGACCGACCCCCATCGGCTGAGGAGTCTACGCGGCCGGAGGATTATTATTTTTGTTATTTTTATACATTCTAGCAGCTTAGAGCTGATGCATGTATGTCTTATCACTGCACTTGATTGTTTCTGGTCTTTCTACGAGTATAATGATCTAGTCTATTTTTAAAACAGTTCAGTAAGTCCGCACTAATGATAGAGTCAGAAAGTTTGTTCCACTCGCGCACGACACGGTTGCAAGTAACTCAAAAGCATCCTTCCATACTTGCTTCCAGAGTTGCTTAGTTTAAGTTGGTGGCCTCTTAAGTGGATTATTTTGCTTCATAATGTAGATGTTGTGTAGGTCTTGTATGCCATAGTACTCTTCGAGGATTTGGTTTGTTCCTATGAGGTTTATTTATTTACTAGCTTTCGCCCGCGACTCCGTTCGCGTGGACTTTAGTTCAAAATTCAAATTTAGAAAAACGGCGAAACACGTGTTCAAGCAATTGTTTTGAAGAGTATTTATTTTAAGTTTCAAGAAAATTAGACAACATTCTTTATACGTCCCATACAAATTTTAGCAACCCTTTTCGCCCCCTTAGGGGTTGAATTGAAAAAAATCTGGCCTTATTCCTTGCCTGCAATATATATAGACCCTCTGTGCAAAATGTCAGCTTCCTAGGTCCAACGACTTGGGCTGGGCGTTGATGAGTGAGTCAGTCAGTCAGTCAGGACTTTGAATTTTATTTATATACATGAATGTTTTTTATATTTTGCAGATGTTCGAAATGCTACCACGCCGATACGTTCCAGAGAGCATTAAATATATTAGAAATCCCAGACTCCAGAGTATCTGCACTAGCTTTCAAAGACTCACAACTTCATATCACTTGTAAGTTGAGTCTTATGACCTGTTTTGTTTAACGTTAATTTTAATAGTCAATTACATCTATCCCGCTGTTATCGAAAGGCCTCCGCTTTAGTAATCCATTCCTTAGTGTATACGGTCACCTTATACCGGCCCAGTAGAAAAGTAGTGAGGTCGGTCGTCCCTCGGTCTCTGCTTGGGTCGTCCGCTTTGCATAAATTAAATTACATCATGAACTTTTAATATCGATGGTCATGAGGAATGCTATGCTATCACCCGCTCTCATTATTATGGAATAAAAGGTGTTGTATTATTGGCGGTGTGACCAACAAGAAAAAAAATCCTGATTTTCACACTGGTGTGACCGCGAGTTCGGCACGTTCAAATCAGGTTCAACGTTTTATTATTTTACTCGATTCTAGGGGACGACAATCATGAAACTACCTTTGACGCCACATACCTATCACAGTTCGACTACAAGACGTGGTCAGATGGAAAGAAATTCCGGCCAGTGTTATGGAAAGGCAGTGAAGTGGCTGAAAAAGTAGCCACGGTTCCAGTCGACGAGTTTCTCAATACTGTGGAAGGTGCCAAAGCTGTGTTTAAGTCTTTGTTGGACTATGGAGTGGTGGCGATCAATGAGGTGCGTAATTTTTCGATTTTACATAAATTAGTATACTGCTTCTAAGGGATAGAAATAAATTAGGGTAAGAGCACCAAATCCTCAACGATTCCTATCAAAAACCATTTTTGGCACAAACGCGCATGCGCATCGCAGGTTCGTGCTCCTAGGATCTCTGTTGGACCTTAAATTACAAATTAAATATTTAGTTTCAATTTTGAAAAAAAAAAAAACATTTCAATTTAGTGTTCACCTGGTTGGGAGATGAGATGAGAGTGGTTCTTTTGCAAATACAATCTATAAAAGAAGGTATGTTTTTTTATCCGTTGGCGCTGGCTAGCCCACTGGATCCCCTTAACCCCTCAGACCTAGAACATTTTTTATTCACAGCTGAGTTAGTTATTCACAGCGCAATATTTGAAAATCACAGTTTTCAAAGAATAAAACATGTTCATACAACTGTGGTCTGTATCATCTTCGAAATTCGATCCAAAATGCCGTTGCGAGACCGACCCGCCGGCGGGTCTACGGGGTCTAACGGAATGCGCCATAGTTTACAAAGTAAAGTAAAGTAAAGTCAAATATTCCAGGTGGAGCCAACATTGGAGGCTACTGAGCAAGTCTGCAGAGCCCTGGGTGGAGTTCAACATACTTTGTTCGGGGGAATGTGGGAGTTCACCACCAGATCCGACCACGCTGACACCGCGTATACCAACATACCGCTGGCTGCCCATACCGACAATACTTACTTTACTGAGGCCGCAGGGTATGTACCTACCTAATAAAACACATTATAGTCTGTGATTGAAATTGCGTCTATGAAGTTTTGAATTTTTTTACAGAATATTTGTACTGTGAAAACTCCGTACTTACTGCACACTATTCGATGTCTAGCAATATCGTAACCTAGCCCTGTCAGTGTGACCGCTGTCGTGGAGCTCAAGCTATGTTTTACAGACTGTAGTAAGTACTTTAACACATCATCATCAGCCCGCTGCTGCCCACTGCTAGGTCCTGCCTTTCCTCATAAAGTAATCTCTCCTTTCCGTCCATAATCCTTTGCCAACTGAAAGAAATAAACGTACGAACCTTCCGCCGCGCGCCAACGCAACCATGTCGATCGACCACAAGTAAAATAACTGCGTCTATTTTTCTTGTTCAAACTTTTTTCTTTGACATTAGATAGTTCTTGTTTGATTTGGCATAAAAAAAATGTTTTTACTATTATAATATTATAATACGGCTAAAAAATAATGTCTTAAATAGAATACACATTCTTCTATGTGTATTCTATTAATGATTTATTTAGCTCAACGTGCTACAGGAATTGTGCATTTTAGAGGTAACTCTGTTAAGGGGATCCAGGGGGTAACACTAGCACCACGGTGGAAAAAAACATTTCCTTTTCTCAGTCATTTTAATGCCCTTCGCAGACGACGGACTTTTCTCCGCGGCGGAGAAAAAAGTACGCTCCGCGAATAAAAATCCTCCGTGGATTAACCGCGAACTCAACGCACACGGGCGCACGAACTACTCGATCCATCCCCTTATATTTCAATGCGGACTAAAGTCCGCTGGCTTCGCCTAGTCACAAGAGTTCTATTTTTTACAGAGACTCCCGCGTACTTTAGTCCGGTCTGCTCCCTGCATGTCCTCAGTTATTCGGCGGATTTTTAGTATGCGGTACTTTTAATCCCTCGCTAGCGTTACTTGATACAGTAATAAGCGATCTACATATTAGTGGATAAAAAAGTCCGCAGAGAAAAGTCCTTCGCCTGCGCAGGCCATAAAAGTGATTTTTAGGACCGGAGGGGGAGAACCTAAAACCTAAGACAAAAAACCTAGGACTAGATAGCATTATTGCTAACAACGGCCGTACTGACATAAATGCTGTGATCATAAGTGCACGGTCGTGGGTCCTAAAAATCACTATTTGTGTGATTGAGCGATTTTAAAGACACTTTTTGCAAATCTGAATAGAAATGATCTTTATGTATTTTTTTTCTTTTGTGAAATTAAGCGTTTCTTTTCTTTCTTTCTTTCTTTCTTACAAATTTTTTTTTTAGTGAAGCCAATGTTACCCCTTGGATCCCCTTAAGGTCACAGTTTTTACTTCGCATACAGAGCGAACGCTATGGAGAAAGTTATATGTTCCAAACTCGCATCTGTGCCATTAGTGTTAAGAGCCAGCGTACAGACGCCGCAACTACGGCTGACTCTAACACAAAGCTCCCTACAAAATGTTAATCTCACTGAGAGCGCATTTTGGGTTGGATTAAGCGCTTATAAGTTACGCTTAGTTAGGCTTAATACAGCCTGCCGTGGATTAAAATAACAGTCGCACTAATGAATGAGATTAGTTCTCGTAACGATATAATACTAATATTCTCAACTAGAATGAAACTCTGTTCGTTCACGCACTGAAGGACGTATCTAAAGCGCTCTTATAGCTGAAACCGTGTTAAGCTTTAACAAGATGCTGTTCTTGTTAATAAACTATGAAAGAGTTTAAGAGCAACCAAGAGAGTACTTATTATCAGTGTTTCATTGCTTGATGAGGTTTCAATGCAATAATTCATTTTATAATTATACATAGGTATATATTTAACAGGTACAATCAATTGTTTATTAAATGTTGTCTATTTAAAGACGTCTCGAGTCATTAACATCGCAAAAGTAAACTTATATCTATTATTTTATTCAATACTAGCTCAAATCAATCAAAACATTTAAAAATGATACTTGCCAACTGAATCACTCGTAGCCCCGGCCACCTGAGTGATCTTAAACGATCACGAAGGCTAAGCAACATAGGGTGCGTTCAGTGCATGGACCGTCTATGACTAACGCTAGTGGCATTTTTTCGAGCGGTTCCGTGTTTCGTAAGGCACGTTAAGCAGTTGGTGCCGGCTGCCGTCCATAGATGGCATTCGTTAAGGCAAGTCAGAGACCTTAGGGCGCCTTTAAAAACTACTGACAGTAAGACCAGCCACTAGTCTTACAAGCCTCCACCAATCTGGACTTGGCCCCCATGGTGGAGTAGTTATAAATAATACTAAATCTTTATTGATAGTTAAAATGGTTAAATTTACATTCACTTTAAACTATTTCTAATAAAAGAGAAGACATGAATGAAACAAGAGTAGGTGTCTACTACTATAGCTAGGCTACTAAGTAGCCTGTATTAATAGAAGCAGACCCGTGTCTCTAACGAGACGGTTTGGTTCGACAGTGGTGACATCACTGGAGTCGTTGACAAATAGTGAAATAGTATGGCATGGGAAGAGACCCGTGCCTCTCGGTGGGGACATAATGGGTAGATGATGACGATGACTTACCAACTAACATCATTACATTATTAAGACGACCTCTGTGGCGTAGTGGTTAGCACATCTGCTTACCATGCGGGAGGTCCCGGGTTCGATCCCCGGCTAGGGAGAAAAAAAAACTCCAGGTCTTGGATGTTTACATGTTTGCGACGTCGCTGTTTCTGCTTCCCACGACTCAGGGTATCCTAGTATGGGGCCAGAAGCAATGTATGTGCCTGTATGTAAATGATTATGTTTATGTTAATCGATTCAGTTCAATCCCTTAATAATTATAATGCAGCCGGTATACACCCCACTGTATTTCACCTGCCCTCTCTTAAAGAGGGAATACGCGGAGATTATTATTAATACAATATTATAATTGTTGAAGAGACCCGTGCTCCTCGGTGGGGACATAATGAGTTGATGATGAATAGTTTTTAATTTGCCAATTCTTCAAAAACTTCGTCGGTCTATATAGAATATGAATCCATCAACAGGTTTTGATAAAGCAACAAAATATCACTCAGACTGAAATTCAATAAAAGGTACAAATAACTTTGTCCTTGCAAAGTCACATAAATCTTTGTATTCTTGCACCCTAATCAGACAGAAAAGGAAAGGTGGATCAACTGTAGACTCCAAGACACTAACAACTTGTTATAAATTCAGGACGTTTCATCTGTTGTAGAAATTATAAAACTGAGTTTGCTTTCTCAAACGTGGATGAATGGGTGGCAAGTAATAAAAATTTCAGTTTTAGTACGGCGAGGTTTAGTCAATTCTTCATTCCGCATGCCGATAGGTCATTATTATTTCAGGATCTTTTTGAGAAAGCCGAGGCTTTTTGGGTAGCACTGAAATCCTGTTTAGAAATTCATTCAACGCCCACTCAGCTATTCAGATTTTCTTTTCAGTGTCCCCGCTTTTTTGTGCCGCAAGTGATATAAATGATAATACATGTAAATGAACATATCTGATCATGTGGCTAAAAAAAATACAACTTTTTTAGTCACAGCTGCATGCCGGAGCAAAAATGCCTGGATATTTGTAGAACAACATCAACTATATATTCGTAGATAAGTTTCAATAACAAAGTTTCATTGATGTACATAATTCGCCTCCAAACTGGAATTTTTAGGCTCACTTTACCTGTACTAAGAGTTTGTAATGGGAGGAGTAACTCCTGTGGGTTTGCGTGCACTACGAAATTCATTCGTTGCGATTTTTAACGTGCGAAATAAACTCGCAAACGACAATAAATGCTAACAATTAACAAAACGCGCTAAAATTTGTTGCGAACTAGCGGAGGCCATCGATACTAGATTTGCAAAACAAAAGAGCCGCGGGGCTCGGTACCACTTCTTAGTGTACGATTTCGCACGTGCGACTTTAAAATTATTAATTTTCGCAGTGCGCGGATATTTTTTGTGATTACAGTGTTAATAGGATTTTCTACATCAACTAGTACATATCGACGGGTGAAAGGCTATTTGGTTTAAGCGACATTTTTTGAAGTTTTTGAAAACCTAGCTCAAAAGACGCAGAAAAATCTGCAGATTCCAAATATATAAATATCTCAATTTAGCCAAAACATGTCGCTTAAACCAAATATCGTTTCACCCGTCGCGTCGATATACGTGCACTTAATCACTTACGTTAAGTAAGACTTTCGAAGAAACATAAAATAAAATAATATTATAACGGATTACCAGCAACGGATTATCGACTGTTATCGTAAGAATGTAGCGGAGTCGCTTTAAAATAAACAAACTGGAGCCGAAAATCAAAGGGCGTGCAATTTCCAACCGGTAAACACCGTAAATGTACATTGCGATGGAAGTGTTGCAAAAATGTTTCCACGAAGTGCTCAAGTTTCGCATCGAGGAAGTCTCAATCTGACAGAGTCGTGGTGGATTGTCACTGAGTGCTGAGTGGAAGTCGGTGAATCTAATGTAGACCACATTACTTTCATTACATTATTTTCTTTTCACGCGCACAATTCTACATTTTAATAATAAATTTTTGATACAGAAACGTAGCACATTTTTTCCGTCAATTTTAATTAACTTACAAGTGTATAATTTTTTAACCCTTAACCAGGCATGGGTAGTAAGAATTTTTCATTGCTTTTGGACTTTATTTCAAAGTTGTAAGGTTCAATTTAAAGTGGGACGTATTAGACCATTGGCTGGAGAAGATTTTACAACGATTAAACGGTCACGTATAGGGTATCGAAGGTGAACCTGAAGCAAAAGTGTCACTAATGACGGCTTTCTCATATACAAATAGAAAAGTTACTGATTGATATATCCAAACAGATAAAATTGCTTTTATATAAAAAAATATTAAACGTTTTACTGACAAGAAAATAAACATTACAAGCATAGCCATGTTTAAACTAGTAGTACTTTTTATCGGTTGGATTACATTGGCGATACATTCATCTGTCACTTTGAAAATCCTTTTTCCCTACAATTTCTGTACGTAAACATTGCGAACGACACACCTCGGCAACTTTTAATTATCTCAGCTTCCACGCTACTAGCACCACTTCAGACGTGTTGGTCCTCTTAATTTAGTTTAGTTGATACTTTAACTTCTATTTAGTTTTATTAAGAGGTGTTCATCAGCTTGGTGCAACGGTTTTATAGCTCGGTGCGCTGAACTGGGGCAGGTTTTTTTTAACACGATTTTTTACGAGTGCACGACTTTTTACGGGGGCTGCCCACTTTCCGTACAAAGTATATGGTGTCAGAAAAAAATTTCGTTTGAAAAAATGTGAATTATTCAGTTGGAAATCGCGACGTAATTGATCGAGAGGAAATTGAGGCGATAAAGTAGAGAGTGACCCTCGATAACAAAATTTCGGCTGCTCTACCGTGTAATTGAAAGGGAATTAAATTTTCACGCTTTTTTATTGGTGTTTTGTTGGGAATTTGACCGTAGGGCTATGTATTTTTGTGTTTCATTTTAAGACACGTTGGCTGCTGCAATTTTTCTCACGCCTCCATTGTACATTTTTTTTAGAGGTTTAATTGACAGCATATCAACTACATGCATTAGTGTATCTAGTCAGTATTGCCCTGTAGATTACTTGGTGACAAAAATTGTAAGCAGTGGTTTTTTTATTGCGCCTGCTAATTCTTTCTTTTAGGATTCGGATTTGAAATGCCAACCTACGTACCTTTGTAATCTTTATCCAGATTATAATCTTTTACCTAAAGCTATATAAACATTAAAATATGGGATTAAATTAAACTGTCAAATGGTGTGTACAAATAATTCTCATGTTTTGAAATATTATTAGATAGTGAATAAGCTAATAAAAATTGTATTAACTATTTAATTTATCAGTTTTTTTTTTATAATATATATATTTGACAATATAATGCACACTGTGAACACTGTGAGAGCCTAGAAAAGCAACGGACTGCAATCAATGGCAAGTTGAGAGGCCAGACGCAACTCACTCAATGAATTTGTGGCCAACTCAGGCTGACTGGGTCTTCAGGGACGTTACAGCCATGCTAGATACAATAGCCCAACCATGAGCCTACTTGCGGATAGTTACAAACTACATATGTCTAAATAAGTAAATAACAGAACTAATATAATTCTGTTTCTGGTTCCCACGACACTGGGTATTCTAGTGTGGGGCCAGAAGCAATGTATGTGCCTGTATGTAAATGTTTATATTATGTTATGTTATGTTTATGTTAATATTTCTAAGCAAAAGGTTTATTTCATTAAAAAAGGAAAAATAATGTTGAACTAAAACTAAATATTTAAGCTCTGCGAATCAGAGCGAAACCTGGTCGACTCTTCCGACAAAAAGTCTCGTAAGTGTATACGGAATAAAGTTAACAATTAATAAAAGAAAAACAATTATTTTTATAAAAAATGTGCACAATACGCGACACAATACAGTATTATAAACAGGGACACCCATTTATCATTTAACTTTGTATAACATATTAAACTCTGTTTTAGTTATCACAGTTTGTTTCTCGACAAAAAACCTACAGGATTTGTATTTTATGTCAAAAAAAATCTCACCTTCATTGGATTTGGGAAGCGTAAATTGTATTACATCCAGTGCTTTTTATAAAGCAGACTTCCTGTGCGCCACGAAAAATTTATTTTGACCGCCATCGCTTTTTTACACATAATTAACATAAAACCCTCGCTTCCCTGAATAAATAACGAAATAATTACTTCAGTAGCCGTACCCCATATTTATATTTACATATCCGTATCATATTTGTATTTTTTTGTAATTGGAGTATATTCTTATGAGATAGGTATACATTATAATTACGTAGTAATCGAGAGAATTTCAATTAATTAAATATTTTAGTCAATGTAATCAATGAATTTAATCAAGAAGGAAATAATTTTTCTTCAAACCTTAACCAAATAACGTCTCTAAATAAAGTACCAACAGATTATGAAAGAAACAACTAGGAGATTATTATTATTAAAGTTGATTAGTTTCACAGTATTAAATATAATATTTACAATAAAAAAATAATAGTTTACTCATATCATAGTCGAACAACAACCGATTCGCCGCTAAAATATCGACAATCACAATGACGGATCGTTCACAGTATTGCGCATTAGATATTATTGTTAACAAGATTAACAATAATATAATTGCTTATATGTTATTGCTGGACAGAAGGAATTTGCGTGCCGCGACTTGTTCAGCAGTGGATGAATATGGGCCGATTGATTCATATTATTATAACAAACTTCATTGATGAGAGGTACTGCAAAAGTATGACACTTAGTGCCAATAACATGCGTTTCATTGTCGTGTTCATTTCAGGCTCCAGATTTTCCATGGCTTGGAGCATACCAACGGGAGAGGTGGCGAGACGATTTTAGTAGACGGGTTTTACGGAGCCACACTGCTCAAAGAAAAGCAACCTGAAGATTTCAAGTTCCTGAGCGAGTTCAACCTGGACGCGCAGTACATTGAAGATGGACACCACCATACGTACTCGGCACCTGTCATAATTTTGGACGAGAGTGGAGATCTGAAACAGATAAGGTAAGCCAGCATAGGTAGTATAGAGCTGTGAGTCACACTTTTTATGTAGTTATCTTCTTTTAGTTACAGTACGTTTTTGTGTAACTAAACATATAACATTGTGAGTATATGTAGTGTGCAAGAGTGCATACAATCTCGACGAAAATATATTCCAGCGCCCTAGATAATTTAGTACTCAGCGGTTTCCACTTTTCACGTGTTCGAGTTTAGCACGAGAAGGAAAAACCACGTTACCAAGTATTCGGGTGTATAGGGATACAACCCTGAAATATAGAGTGGTTTCAAAGCACTTTGGTGCTTCGAAGTAAAAAAAGTTTCCAATAAATAACCAGCTTTATTTGTTTACGTTATTATTAAACAATAAAAACTATCTTATTTGATAGCTAATAGTTAAGGCACGTTCATTTTGCCATAGCTTTCAAACCACCCAATTCCGTTGTGTATTATGGAACGGAGATTTAACTCGGAGGTAGTAACAAGTTACAGTAGCGTAGCCCGCATAGCAATTTGGTATCTTACGTAAAAGGAGAGTAGATTAATTCAGAACGGAACTGTATCTAATGACATTTAGCTTATTAAGCTGGCTTGCCACTGTCCGCGGACCAGCTCGGACGACACACCGTGGGAAGGGTCTCGGTCCGCGGTAGCACAGACAAGTTAGTTGGAAGAGCCTCTCGTGGTGCGTGGCTGTCCGTGGTCGTCGGTCGTCCGCGTCCGTCCGCGATACCGAGGACTGCGGAAAGCCAGCTTTATACATGTAGGTACGTGCTCGCTCAAAATAGTGATGTATCCAGGGACATCTAAAAGTAGAGAGTTCTAGCCCCAGATTACGAACAATACTTACTTCGGAGATAGGTATCTATGAAATCGCATTATAATATTAAAATACCTAGTTCCGTATTTACTGTATGGAACAGGTAATATTTTTTTAGGGTTTTCAAATTTTTTCTTATGCTGCCGCCACATTTGAAGGCGAAGATTCGTGTTCGCGTTGTCGCGACAAAATTTCGTGTTCCCTCTACGGCGAAGAGCTTGGCCACATCAAATAAACCTTCGCTACGTCGCGACAATCTAGAACATTGCTAAATTCATTTTGCGCGAAGTGTAGCCAACCGCTCGAACTTTGTCGCGATAAAAGAAATTTGTCGCGATAAAACCCTTTGATGTGCGGTATTTTACCGACAGCAGCGCGAAGGGTGTTTGTATTCGCGATGATGATTCGCGATAGGACGAACCTTTTGGCCAGACATGTCGCGACAACGCAAATCTTCGCGTTATCGCGATAGTGTGGCCGTACCATTAGTAAAAGTTTTTTGTATTGTTGTGAGCTGCCATTGTCATATGTAAACAGTGTAAGGATTTTTATACCGTGTATTTCAAAACCTTTAACGACATTGAAATCCTGCATTCGCTGCGAAGTTATATCACTACGCATTTTCGCTCTACCTCAGCGTAAGTTTCTACGTGCACACAGTTTCACGCCTTGCTACACGCCCACACTAAGTGCATTTTGCTTGCAGGTTTAATGTTTACGACCGGTCCCCGATGGCGTTCAAGAGTGGAGATGAATGCCGGGCTTACTACCGCTCCCTGCGGAGCCTGGCGCGGTATTACGAGGATCCGAGGCTCCAATGGCAGTTTAAACTACAGCCAGGTGATTTAGTATTGCTCTCGTGTAACACCGCAGGTAAACTAACGTAAGCAGCCTATGTACATCTACTGTAGGACACAGGCCGCCACTTAAAGTGAGAGTAAAGATCGGTAATTTCAAGCGCTGAGGTATGCGCAGGTTTCCTCACGATGTTT
Organism: Yponomeuta plumbellus; assembly: GCA_947310845.1. Classification (NCBI taxonomy): domain Eukaryota; kingdom Metazoa; phylum Arthropoda; class Insecta; order Lepidoptera; family Yponomeutidae; genus Yponomeuta; species Yponomeuta plumbellus. The sequence continues at coordinate 7,419,144 of OX371192.1, read as the reverse complement.
TCATTACAGTTACCGAGTGGTATCGCGAGTGGTATATGTTCGGAAACATATCGAGGGTACTCTGGCAGAACCGAATAAATACAAAATAAAAAAAAAAAAACAATGCAGGTATAGTCGGTTTCAATACTCAGTCAAAACTGCATTAAAAAACTATTTTTTTTAATGTTGTACTTATTCGGTTCTGCCAGAATACCCTTGATATATTATTATAACTTAGAAAATAAAGTCATAGACACACGCCCGCACTGGTAGTCAAACCTGGGTCTCTCCCTTCCGAGTCCATTGTTCTACACACTGGGTATAGGTACTATCCACTCGTTCGTAGACCTTACATTCAGAAAAGATATGCTGGATCACTCATAGCCCCGGCTGCCTGAGTGATATTAAACGATCACGAAGGTTAAGCAACATTGGGCGAGTGCATGGATAGGTGACCATCTATGGTTAACGCTAGTGGCATTTTTCCAAGCGGTTCCGTGCTTCGCAAGGCACGTTAAGCAGTTGGTGCCGGCTGCCGTCGACAGATGGCAGTCGTTAAGCCAAGTCAGAGGCCTTAATAGGGCGGCTTGAAAACTTCTGACATTGAGACCAGCCACTAGTCTTACAAGCTTCCACCAATCCGGACTTGGCCCCTGTGGTGGAGTATGGCCTATACCATCCTCAGGGAAGAAACCCGTGCCCCTCGGTGGGGAAATAATGGATTGATGATGATGATGATGCTGGATCGTAATATTTTACCAATACGATTAGAGGTCATATACGATTACGAAGGCTTTTTTAGTGTGTCTCCTCTTGACAGTTTGCTTTACTTGCGTGGCACCCGCCCTCTTATTTCAATCGCAATCGGCTTTATTGCTCCGAGACGGCTCTAAATTATGAATAAACATATTATGTTCTATTAGTAACAAAACAACAACTTCACAGTCAACTCAAGAGGGATGAGAGTGCTTTATTAATGCGGAATTTAGATTGACAAACTGCTTACCCAATGTCCTACCGAACAGTAACATCGAAGTTAAGTTTGAAATAAGAAAGATTTTATATTTATTTAAGCTCGACGTCACTTTTACATACAGGGTTCCTGTAGGAGCAATTACCACACAAATGTAGTTTGTTTTTTATTTAAAAATCACATTCCAGATCACAATGACACTTTACTGCGGGTTATGGAGAGATAAACCTTATAAGCCTTTTAGATCTATGATGGCGTAGATAACACTAAAATGCACAATGTCCTGAAACACAAATTAGCTTTTGTTAATAAATAAATAACTTCTACATAAAACAATCACAAACATGGAAATACGTCCAAACCGAAGTCGTTTGTACAAATCGAGTGCGGCGGCCTCCAGTGAGAATCGAACCCATGACCTCTGTTTGGTAGTCAAGCATGTCAAGCCAGACCCTCGAGGTGGTTCTATGTTATGACAAAGTGTAAGGATTAAAGACAGGCCGACTTGCACCACCGACTAAAATCCATTTAGCGTTAAATTAAATAGAAATTTGACAGATAGTGAATGGCGGAATTTACAATAAAATTTACCAAAAATTTACAATAAAATTCCTAATAATATTAAAAGCCTTAATGTTAATACTTTTAAATTAAAGCTTAAATCCATATTGATTGAGAAGTGTTATTACTCTATTGTTGAATATTTAAATGACAAGGAATTCTGCAAATAACTTTACAGAGCCACTGAGCCACTTTCTATAACATGTACATATGATAAACTTCAATTGAGACTTGGAATTTGTTAAAGACATTAATTTGATGAACTATTAGAATTGCATGTTAGACTATAAGTAATGAAAATATTTGTATGCTTTTTTTAGCAGAATGTAGAGTACATAAATGTATTTACCAACTTATATATCCACCTACATTCCACAAATAAATGATTTTGTATTTGTATTTGTATTTGTATTTTTGCGGAACTGTCAAAATTCTGTATTACTTAAAGTTAAATGGATTTTAGTCGGTGGTGCAAGTCACCCCTAATTTAATTTCCTCTTTGCGCACTCCACCCACGTCACCGATAAATCTTACGTAAAAAAAATCATTACATTATGCTGTAAACATAATATATTACATAAACAATTGTTTTTCTATTTTTCTTAAGACTCCGTGGAGAGAAAAAACAAGCATCATGTACCAAAATGAAAAAGTAGAAAAATCATAACCACGAAAAATAAGAAATTGAAAATCTTACAGAGTTTTCAAAAGTCTTAGACATGTTTATACTTTACGAGATTACCCCCGACACACAAACTTACATACATTATTTTCCTCTTTATAATATTAGTACAGATTTAGCTTCATTCTCAAACGTTCTGTCATATTCTTGTCTCTCTCAAGATACCTATTAGAGCGCGAATTCAATTTATCGAATCATTGGTCATGAAGATTGACGGATTCGATTCGTTTGAAAGCAAAAAGTAACCCAAATGGGATTAAGAAAAGATATAAAATAATATTTTAGTTACGCAGTAGGTACACTCTGAAACTCCTGGGTTAAAATCAGGAGAAGACGAAATACTTTAGGGGTGAAAGTTACTTATTTAGTGCCGGGACGGGGTTTGGCGCCAGAGCACAGCGAGAGCGTCAATGGTTCGAGGGATTACGTATAAATGTCTTTAAACCAAGATAAACACTGTGCTTTCCATCATATTCAGCCCCATGTAATACATTTTCTACTCCTAACTAAGTGTATTCAATTGGGTATTTGACAGGATGTCAAATGAGTTACTTTTAAAACGGAATTTTGTATGATATTTTCATACAAAATTCCGTTTTAAAAGTAACTCATGCTTGCTTGCTTGTGACGTCACAGTTCAGAGGACTCTTTTTATGTTTAATAACTAGTAAATGATTAAAAGAAATACATTTTCCGAATATTTTTGTAATTTTTGTTTAAATCGAGCATATAAAATAATTTGTTTTTGATAGTGTCAAATACCGTATTACTGCACATTAGTGTAAGAGATCTTAGATTAGCACTTCACTTTATATTATTTCTGTTTTACATCGCACTGTGTCTAGCTAGATAAAATGTTGGAACTTGGCTTACCAGATATGTGATCATGGATCTGTCAATTGAAAACGATTCTCCCTGAAACGTAGTACATTTTCTACTTCTAAGTGTATTCGGACCTCCTAAAACCATGGGTTGTTTTGAGGTGATTTTTTTGTCGCGCATCCATTTTACAACCACAGTGCATTTCCCTCCCAAAGTAGGTAGTACCTGTATGTCATTAGTACATTGAATTTTATCCTCAGGCTTTCCAGTTGCAGCTAAGATGTTTCCTTAATTTATAATTCTCTTATCTGCAGGAGTGGTGATTGCGATGGATAACTTCCGTGTGCTGCATGGTAGGACCGGGTTCTCTGGCCGTCGGGTCCTCGGCGGCAGCTACGTGACGCGCTCTGATTGGCTGGACCGAGCGCGCACGCTGAAGCTTATTCAGTGATGAGGCATTGTGACGTGGTGCGCTCTTCAGAGCGCGCTTACGCGCTATAATTTATGATCACTGAGATCATAAATTATTGCCTCCGAAAGATAGTGTATAGTGCTTCTCGTAAACTAGCAGTCTGCTTGTCCACTGTTAACTTTGATCACCTGACTGCTGTGATGTTAAGAGTAGTTAAAAGGTTGTTGGTATGCGAGAAATCGGAGGTAAACACGATCTGTAGGAAAATATACGTGAACGTTTTAAACATTGTTTTGGATTTCAATTTAATTATATAGGAGATGCATTATGAAATCGTCAAGTGATGAAGCGACAGCAGAAAATCTAACATAACATGTATAATATTACACACCGGAAGTGCTTGCAATAGTTTTGGTTACAAAACTATTTACATTAAATTGTAACTTTCTTACAATCATCATCATCATCAACCCATTATGTCCCCACCGAGGGGCACGGGTCTCTTACCTGAGGAAGGTATAGACCATACTCCACCACCGGGGCCAAGTCTGGATTGTCGGAGGCTTATAAGACTAGTGGCTGGTCTTACTGTCAGAAGTTTTCAAGCCCTAAGGCGTCTGACTTGGCTTAACGACTGCCATTTATCGACGGCAGCCGGCACCAACTCTTCTTTCTTACAATAAACGGGACATAAAGAATGTGCATAATAATATAATTTCGCAATTATTTTCAGCCTTTTATCTTATTTTGTTATCTTCCGGCTACTGTAAGAAGATTCTTTTTTTAAAAAGACATGACCTACAAAAACGTATCCAACTAAAGTCCGTTCGCTTAGATAGTGTCGGTACACACGAAGGCAATCTTGGTTTTAGTAAAAAAACGTTTATTTCAATAATACAACATAGACGGCAAAAATACTTTAAATAGAAAAAAAAATTGTACACAATATACCTAATACCAAAACACTGCTCTTCATCACTCGAAGTGTCCTCAAAATATTCATCTCCACCGGTATTTAGAATAGGTACCTACTTAAGTGATGCAGGAACGTCTCGTTATAAATCCATTCTAAAATACTGATTGATTTACTTATTTAATTGCGTGATCTACATAATAGTAGAATGACACGAGCTGCGAGCCAAATTCGCTGGCGTGTTTACGCCGCGTCGGCTTCCTTTATTTCTCTTTTCAAAACCCGCCACGTGCCGAGGCGGTAAATATCAAAGTGATACTATGATATCGAACAGACCTTATAAGATATCTAATTACCAACTACAAATTAACGGGCTTAATTTTTTAGGAGTCTAACGTGTCTTGATATATTGAAAATTAGGGGGATTTAGATCCCAAGTTTAGCAATTAGAGGAAAAATTTAAAGAAGCCAGTTTAAAAAATTTAGTAACAAAACTAAATTTTAAATTACTTTTACATGGAATTTTTAGCAAACGGATGGTTATTTAGTTTGTTAATGTGGTTTCCCCACGTAGCCGCATAATTGAGACATTGTACGTAGCAGGGCTGTAAGATCACTCCAGCCAGCCAACCTCTTTTCAGAGACAAAGACAAAGACAAATAATTTTATTTGTAAAACATGGGTAATCATCTGATGGTATAACAGTAGTCAAAGGAGTCCAGCATGTTTTGCCATTTGAGGCGTACAAATATTGAGAATTTAAAACATTACAATCATGCAGTTAACATACAATGAATAAGTCAAAATGTCATATACTGAGTAGTTATAGTAATAGTATCAACATCATTATTGTCGAAGCAAAATAATTAAATTAAATTATATAAAGTGTAAAGATCTAGAGGTAGCTATGTCCAAAAAATTTAAATGTCATGTTAATTAAATTAAATACAAAATGTCAATTTGCTGTGTCACGGCAGCGTCACACAATCTATAATAATTATTTTTCAGTCAAGTATTCATTTATATTATAATAACATTTTTTAAACAATAATAATTTGAGTCAGCAGTGCACCGAAGTTACTATTGGCCTCCCGACGGGATCTCAGCTCTCCGATAGTTGATACCTGTTCCACTTCCACGCTCTCACAGTGAATAGTCTCGTGGGTGAGTGTTTCACCTTCCTTGAGGCATCCACGGGCCAACGGGCTGTCAGTCAGTCCCATTGTGTGCAAGTCTATATTCAGGGGAAGTGGCCCGTCTTAAGTGCCACAGCTTTACACTGATTGTGGGCCGAATCTCCTCAGATGCAGGCTGGGTGTGAGGAGCTTCGACATTGACGGTAAAGCCTCTCTGGTTTGTCTGCGTTTCATTTCCATTTTCCGTAGTTCAGCATGCTGTGTGTCTGTTTGCAGCTTTAACCATTTACGAAACTGTTTGTATGGTAGTAAGAGTAAACGTACAGGTCCTTCTACTTTAGCAAAGGGTAATGTAACTATATGTTTATTTACATATGTATAGTACCTGGATGACCGAGCTTCGCTCGGTATTTTTTTGGTAAATCATGTTTTTTGGATTTTATTTTGTATTTCTTTTAGAAAATATATTTGGATACGAATTAGGTGCGTTGATAATAGGGCTGCTAATAATAGTTTTTCACACAAAAAAGGAGCTTGAAAAAAAAAGAGAGACTTCATGCACAAGTCTCGAACCAGAGTCTTTTGCTTAAGGTATCGTCCTATTTCCCACCTGGGCTACGACGACCTTACTGATTAATGCGAAATTTACGTTCTTCATACATATATACAAGAATTGCTCGTTTAAAGAGATTAGATTGTTGTTTGAATTTGTTAGATTGAACAGATGTTAGGTTAAAAAAATATTACAAACACATTGTAGAACTTCGAAATCTTACCGAACGCTAAATTATATGCATGCATCAACACAACTGACAATTGCTTACAAAACTAATTATTATCTGGCTTATAAACTAAAATGAGATCCGTGTTGAATTATCAATTAACTTTAACATAGGAAAAAGCTCTATACACAATCTACCTTACGAACGAGTTTCCAACCTATTGAAACCGTTAAAACATTGTTTGTTTTTATCTACCAACTACCAGAGACAATGCGAATGATTTACATAGATTTCAAAACAAAAAGATATTCGTATCGTGATTCAAAAAGTTTTTATATCGTGATGGCTGGCCATCTCGTATCTTGATGACATAAACTTTTTTTATGAATGCGGTCATTTACGTACAAACTGTTATTATTATTAACACGTTTGTTGCACTTAAATTTATAATAAAAATAAAGTACAATGGGGCGGACTTAATGCTATAAGCATTTTCTACCAAAACGTCTCTGTCGAACAATGCGGCATGGTAAGCTCAAGTACATGCTCTGCCTCTCTAAAAAAAACTATTTTAATGTCCTCTTGATGGTCACAAAATTCTGACCACGAGACAGAATTTTACGAGACAAGGCGAATAAACAGTTTTTACCTTCTTTGAGGAACTTACTCCTTTGGAAATTATGGCTTTTGCTTGCCCAAGACTCAGCACACACACTCACATGCACTATATACTTTCCAAAACACGGACACACGGACACTTACTCATGCACACATCCACAATTATTAGTGATTTAATTATTATGAATAGTAACGCATTCCCCAGACAAAATATTGTCATTCTCAAAATATCGATAAAAATTAACTTTTCTAAAATAAACTTTAGATTTAGATAGAGCTTATTAATACTATAAATTCCTATGCCATTATTGTCATCCATTAAGCGGAGGATAGATAGATAGATAGATAGAGAACACTTTATTGACTACTTTAGGAGACTAGTTTCCACAAAACAAGGAATTATAGTGTGAGAATTAGGGCTTCATTCTTTTGAATGTGATTGTTTTTGGTGCATAATGGTGCACCCAAGTTTTATGAATGGTTATGAACCGATGTAGTAATTTCGAAAAGCATGCCTCGTTTGTAGTTGCTGTCAGTAAACAAGGCACCCATTTTTCAGAACGCTTTGTCGTAGAATATGCGCACGTGCAAAATATGAAAAACTCGTTCAGCCGAGATGTGCATCACTCAGCGGCCTGCCAAAACTATATCGTGGATTTTATTTACCGGTCGTCCGACCGGTAGTCCACTACAGTTATAAAAGTCTATGGTCTCCACAACAAAAACCGGCGTATCATATACGTGACACGAAAATAAGTGAACCACTTTTGTATGTTATGTATTTCATGAGACCGTTAGTCCTGGCATCGGTATCGGTTTGTATCGATAGGTGTGGTGGTACGGGGTCGTTGAGGAAGCAAGCTTAACTTGAGGTAGTAGATGTTAACGCGCTGTCAACTGTAGCGAGCTAACTACTTAAATCTAAAGACAACTGCGACGACTGAGAGTGTTATCATTTCCGCATTGTGGGATTGAGTATTCAGCACATGCGCCCACAAGTTTAGTGCAGTTCGCGTTTAAGCTGGGAACACATATTGTGAACAATTTATGAACACAATTAGATTTCCTGCCTTTAATTTTTGAAGTTTATTTATTCACCAATGCCACAGGAAACTAAATGTCCTGCTTTCGACAACATTGAAGGAGAAAACTTAACAATACCTCTAGTTTCCGAATTCTCCAAGTAAATACTTAAGTATTGTTAAATCTCTCCAAACATCATAAAACAGAGATTAACAGACATAAAGGTAGCTATTTATTTAGCATTTCATTACGTATTTTATTTTTTTATAATTTAATCTCTCCTTAGACTTTGACTCTCAAGAGAGCCAGCATTCAGATAGCTGGAAAACGTATTAGAAGTCAAAATTCTGCAAAGCCTAAGGACAGAGGCTTTCAATGAGTGCAAAATTCCTATAGTCACGCAAGGTCTCGTAACAAAGCCGATGTGAAAAATATACGCCGAGCCATGGAAGACTTTACTAGGCAATTGACTCAATGATCTCCTGATCTCTTGAAAATAATAGATGTGGAGTTTATTTGTTAGTATCTTCTCCATGTAATCTAATAATTGTGAAACTAACAACTTCGACGTTCATAAAGTTCATAATTCATTTATTGATCGGTGAGACACAAGTATGTACATAAAGATGTTACATAAAAAATAGAGATGCTATGCGCTTTACCTGATAGGCATACAGATCATGTTAAAAAAAAAAAAAACTAAGACTTAGGCCGTATTAATTACAAATGTCAAATAATTACTTATGTCAATAAAAGAAAACTAAAATAATTATGAGTCATACAGTTTAAAATTAAATGTCTCAACAATAAAAATGACAAAAATAGTTAAAATGTCAAAATAAAACAACAGTACTAGTTTGAATTAAAATTTATCAGCAAAGAATTCTTGTAAGTCATAATAGCATTTGTTTATGAGAATGTCATAGAGCTTATGTTTGTAATATGAATAAAATATTTGACTTTGACTTAATGTGCTACGTATTAATTTGGCAAAAGAGCAAACTCAAAGATGTACATGAATCATTGAAGAAACTGAAGATTGGAAGAGCAGGAACTAAGCCAGTCGCAGAGTAGACGCTGAGGTGAAATCCATGATCAGTGACCCAAGAAGACGTTGATGACATTACTAAAACAGTTGGAGAATAATTGACTAGAATGGCAGGGAATTGTTGAGGTTGGCGTGAAAGGGAAGAGCTATTTGCCCTACAATTGGCTGTATTAATTGGCAGATTAAATATAATTGTTACATTTTCAGTCAGGTAACGAAAGGCACAATTTTCGTGACGCTAAGAACGCCTCAGCCTCAGCCTTGAACACTATAAGAAGGATTTTAAAACGGCCTACATAATCGACGTCTCATGTTAGTTATCTCAATATTGGTCGTGTCTATCCATTGTGCTACTTTGGACGTCTGAAGTTTATAGAAGTTTGCAAACTATCGGTCGCGTTCATTGGTCACGCTCGTCGATCACGTGACAGGTCTGAAAGTCTGTTCCCGCTTTACCGTAGTTTTCAGACTAAGTTCAGCTGCTGTGCATGTATAACTAGCCACTATCGGACCCGCACCAACTGCATTTAGTTGAACGTTTGCTGAGAAGGAGTTGGGAACTTCGACGTTACATTAACTTCATTATATTCAGAGAGTAAGTGTAGATACAAAGTTAAATTGAGAAGAAGTTTGAGTAGTATAATGTAAGTTGATGTATAATATTTGTGGTAGAGAAAAATCTCTGGAAAACTCCGAGCTTCAATGGCGTTAGGTAGCTTATGCTAGAGGGACATTTAATTTCATGAACGTCAACCCATTATGTCTCCATCGAGGGGCACGGGTCTCTTTCCTGAGGAAGGTGTAGGCCATACTCCACCACGGGGGCCAAGTCCGGATTGGTGGAGGCTCTTAAGACTTGTCAGAAGTTTTCAAGCCACCGTCTGACTTGTCTTGACAACTGTCATCCATCGACGGCAGCCGGCACCAACTGCTTAAGGTGCCTTGCAAAGCAAGCCCCGTGGTGGAGTATGGCCTATACCTTCCTCAGGGAAAAGACTGGTTGAAGAGACCTCGGTGGGGACATAATGGGTTGATGAATGATAACTAATCTTATCATGACACTCTCTTGCCACAGAATAATGAAATGCATAAACACAATACTTGTAAAATTTTCTGCTGTTCACGATAATTGGGAACGAATATTCCGAGGGTGAATCGTCACATTCATCAAGCGGTGAACTTCGAGGTGTGATTACGGTTCGTTAAGCCGAGCTTCGTCGTCTCCGTCGCACTGAGACGTGTCTTTACAATTTGGCCAGATACGCGGAAAACTTTTGGTCTGCCCTGCCTACGCGTAGGATGATTGTGTACAATACGTCTTGTTATTAAGGCCTTTGAGTTGATTACCTACCCAAAGCAGCTGCAGTTATTTTTAGTGAATTTAAATGACGTCAGTGGCGGTCTGTTGTTTCATAGGGTTAGACTTTAAGTCTACTATGTCACCTGGCAACCCTCTTTTCTGCAGATTTTGTTATTAATATAAAGTAATAATGACAAATAATTGGTCCAATGCTTTGCTAGGAAGTTAAATCAGAAACATCATTTCTCAACAGTAATAAAATATTACACAGTCTCCATACGTATTAAGATCTATTGATCTAACATTTTAAGCAACAAAAGAAAATAACACACTGAATGTGTGTTTATTCAAAGGATTCAAAGGTTATCTGAGAGAGTAAATTTTTAGTAATGAGGCTTCCCATTTTTTGGACAATAGGGTAGTTTCCAAGGTCATAATAATTAAATTCTATTTAGTCCGTATTTTAGATTATAAAAAAATATTGGACACGTATTTTTTCTTTTTTCGATTAAACAAAAAATAACAAAGATATAGCCCATTAAAATAACGTGTGACGTCACTCCGTGCTAAAAAATGCAGCATGGCGTGACGTCACACGTAACTTTAATGGGCTATATCTTTGTCATTTTTGGTCTAATTTACAAATAAAAAAATGCGTATGCCTTATTTTTGAATAATCTAAAAGACGGACTAATTACATTTTTTAGGGCAACTAGCCCATTGTTCTGTATCTTTTTATACTTTTACCACAATGCAACATTTGACAAACTACAAAAACTGAGATACTATAAAAAAACGATAAAAACAACCTATATATAATTAGGCACACAAGTACGAAAATTTCGTAAAACGGCAATTTATCTTTGAAGAGTCTCATAAAATATAACGACGACTCGGCACGTATTCACGGTTGGCTTATTAAATCTACCTTCGCTTGAGAAATTGTTTAATTACAAACAGGTAGGTACGCGGAAAATGTTGTACGTTACAACTTATTCAAGAATCAAGAATCAAGAATCAAGAATTTATTTCAACGTAAAGAATTTACATTCTGCTTGTTGAATGTCAATGTATATACAGTTATGCATAATGTTAGCCGCTGCCTTGGGGCCGTCTGTAGTGGAGAAAAAGGCAGCGAAAAAAAAAACTCCACTCTGACCATCTTTTCTCAAATCACCTTAAAGCTAATACAAATAAAACATACAAAATAATATCTTGGATGTGTTGAACACTAGACACATTTATCCTCTGATTTAATTTATTATTAAACTACTATTTAATGCCATACTTGTCTTCTAAATAATCGTTGATTTTATAATAAGCTTTTTTGCAAAGAGTGTGCTTAACACAATTCTTAAATCGCGTTGGGCGTAACTCTAATATATCTTGGGGTATCTTGTTGTAGAACCTTATACAGTGCCCCATAAAGGAAGTATTAACTTTTGCAAGTCTAAATCGTGGAAATGACAATTTATGTTTATTCCTAGTATTAACGTTATGATGGCTACCAAGAGTTTTGAAGTCCTTAATATTTTTCCGAACGTACATAATATTTTCATAAATGTATTGGCATGCAACTGTTAAGATGTTAGTTTCTTTGAAAAAATCTCTTAGCGAGTCCCTACTACCTAGCTTGTAAATAAATCGGATCGCTCTCTTCTGCAAGATGAAGATAGTCTCAATGTCTGCTGCCCGGCTCCATAGTATTATACCATAGGACATAATACTATGGAAGTAACTAAAATAAACAAGCCTAGCAGTTGCAACGTCAGTAAGTTCTCGAATTCTTTTTACGGCATATGCTGCGGAGCTTAGTCTATGTGCCAATTTTATAATATGTGGACCCTATTGTAGTTTGGCATCGATTGTGATTCCCAAAAATACAGTATCTTCAACAAATTCTAGTTTATCATTTTCAATTACAATGTTGTTTTCAACTAATTTTACGTTAGGTAGGGTAAATTTCATACATTTTGTCTTTTTTTAATTTAAAAATAGATTATTTACTGTAAACCAATCTAGAACGTGCGAGAGAGCATTATTTGCTTCGTCAAGATTATTTTCCTGTCTCTTTATTTTAAAAACAAGTGACGTGTCATCAGCATATAGCACTATCTCACACATTTTTGTACCAAAAACGGTAAATCATTTACATTGACTAGGAAAAGGAACGGCCCTAAGATAGATCCGTTGGTCCTGCGGGACTCTCATTTTTACAAGTGAGCCTGATGATTTAATACGATTTATTTCTGCTTTTTGAACCCTTCCTTCTAAATATGATTTTAAAAGATCTGATGAAGAAAAGATATATTACAACATACGTTATTGCACACATAAAAACATACACAACATAACAAAAGCTCGCCTACAGGTATCTCGTCGAGCAGAGACCAGGCTTTACCACATGCCACCATCCTGACAAACTGCTGCTGAATTCCTGAAAACGAACAGAAAACACAAACAAAATTCAAATATTTTTATGCACAGTAAAAATAAAAGGTTTACTATATGAACGTGATAGTTGTTAGATTCATGATTAACGAAGTAAAAAAGTTAAATAAAGCTAACAACGAAACTCCACATTAATCATTTTCAAAATAATTTTAATTTTCAAACATAAAAATTACTCATGAATGTGTTGAACACTGGACACAATAGGGTAGTTTCCAGGGTCAAAATAATTAAATTCTATTTAGTCCATATTTTAGATTATAAAAAAATATTGGACACGTATTTTTTCTTTTTTCGATTGAACAAAAAACAACAAAGATATAGCCCATTAAAGTTACGTGTGACGTCACTCCGTGCTAAAAAATGCAGCACGGCGTGACGTCATACGTAACTTTAATGGGCTATATCTTTGTCATTTTTGGTCTAATTTACAAATAAAAAAATACGTGTCCCTTATTTTTGAATAATCTAAAAGACGGACTAATTAAATTTTTAGGGCAACTAATCCATTCTCCTCTGAATACATTTAATATGAATCTACTGTTTAACAACGGTTTACTAATGTATTGCCAAAAATCGTTTCCCAAAGTATTACTTCCCAAACTATTTTCCGCAAATTATCACTTGGCAAAAAAACATTTCTCAAAACAACTTAAAGCAAATAAACAGTTAGCAAAAGTTATTATGGCAAGTTATTGTTTACCAAATAAATACTTGGTCAAAATTCATTTTACCAAAGAGGCAACAAGAGGCAAGGTAAGAACGCATCAAAGTCGAGTCTGTTTTCGATCTTACATAGAGAACCTAACGCTCCGACGCGCTCCGCTTCGCTACGCGCGTCGTGGCACCTATATTTCTGTTGTCACGTATTCTTTACATCGCCGACCCCCCGTTCCATTATTTGAAAATAACACTTGCCAAAATAAAACGTTAGCATAATAAACGTTTGTCTTAATAAAACTTGACGCAGTAAAATTATGCAAAAATAATTAAAATTATTTGGGAAATGAAACTGATGCCATAAGTTTATTGGGAAGTAAAATTTGGCGAAAAATACTTTGGCTAAACGGCGGTATCCCTTTAACAACAGACATAGTTGTCTTCTAAAAATCGTTGTATAGTTATGTATAGTTAACTTTTTTGCACTTAACACATTTCTTAGCCGCTTCGGGTCGGAGATAATTCAAAATCTTATATATAAAAAAGGATTGCTGTTCGTTAGTCTCACTAAAACTTGAGAACGGCTGGACCGATTTGCCTGATTTTCTAAAATTTCAGGGAAGGTTTAAAAGGTGAGAAAATATGGAAAAAAATTATAAACACTTTTGCGGTACAAAGTTTTCCGGGACAGCTAGTATTATATAAAATGGCTAACTAATTCCAACAGAATTAAATATCAGCTAACCCGAAATGTAACGACATTAACGTTTTCAAAGATTAATAATCATCAAATTTGATGATTGTTCATAAATTTTTCTTAAAATATTACCTAAAGCATACTACCTAAAGAATGTTGATAAAGTAAGACAGTTGTTCCATGTGGCGAACACTTGTAGAGACAAATTGGCCACTTGTACATCTTACCTACCTAATTAATTAGCTCCCTAAAAGGCCATCCTTGATAGAAGCCCTCCAACAAGAAGGTTGTTCTGAGAGCCAGAGAATAAAAATACACTCGGCTCTATTGTTTACTTTTTATATTTGGCTAGTGCGAAAGAAAAAAGAATCGTTCCTTTTTAGGGTTCTGTACCCAAAAAGGGATAAACGGAACCTTTGTAGGATAACTTTATTGTCCATCCGTTCGTTCATCTGTCAATGGGCCGGCAATGCGTGAAGGTGTTCTAAGTTAACGTAAAAACATACGGCCGTTTATGCCGTCACAAAACGTATATTTCGTCACTCAAGGGAATCAATATTGATAGAATACTTCCCGTTGACCTATGTAGAACTATGAAATATGGTAAGTCGTCGAATATTGGTAAGAATATCGTCTTATACAACAAATACAGGATAAATTCTGAAAACTATAAAATTAAAATTAAACCATAGTAAAACTAGTCTTCGGAGCTCTGAAAAAACTACGAGACTCGATTCCTGATTTATTACAATTATGTAATTTCCCACAAAATTGTACGGAATCCTGGATGGGCTTGTCCATTGTGCACTCAGACACAAAAGATCAACAGTCATTTGCTTTAGGTGACAAGGAAACAGAGATAAATGACGAAGCCGACGGTTTTCATCGTACTGTCGAGGTTTTGCTCCTGAAATTGAGCGGGAATAATATTTCATTTTATCCCAAAGCGATGTAACTGTTGACACTGGCATAGTAATAATTAATCACAGCATATCGAGCTGTTACAGAAGTAGAACGTTTCTGGTACCCCGCGTACGAGAAACTTGCTACTTCTGTAAAATAAAGTCATTTGTTAGTAAAATAAAGAAACTGACAGTTGTACACAATAGAGTAATACATTTTTGGTTTATGAGAACCAGGGTGCGTTAGGAATTTGTCAAATCACTGACGTTTTAAATTACTTACTACAATTTTGACGATCGCGTCTATGATAATTTTGATATATTTTTATTATCAAAAACTTGGCATTGCTCATATTGAATCATATTGGTATTATATATTTAGACACTTTTGATTTTTTTTTTAATGAAAATAAGACATTAAAAAGAACTTCTGAGAAATATATTTTCAGATTTGAAATACTTCCCATATTTATGAGAGCAAAATGCAAATTAAAATAGCTGCTTTTAGAGGTACAGTCCAATAACCTCGCCCTAACACATCCTCGACCTTAGCTAAAGTTATCTACGGTGCACTAAAACGTTTGCCAGCACGGAGCGCAATATTTTCACATATTCATTGGTTTTCCTTTTTTCAGACAGCGATAAGATTTCATCACATTTATATTGATTCACGTTCGACGCAAAGTAAAACCTAACATTTCGCGTAACACGTAAAGAGCTGTTTACAATATTCCAGAGTTTACACTTGGGACCTTTTCCGTAGCATACAGATAAATATGCGAGGCTGACTGCCAACCTTCGGTAGTGGGAAAGACACTATAAAGAGAAGTGAAAAATGATGCATAGTGCCAAATGAGTACCGTTGGTGGGAGGCACAAGCCGCAGCTAGTACAATTGGATGTAGTTTAGCAAAAACGTTCCAACCCAAACAAAGTGAGTTTTGACATATTATTTGAGTGTTTAAGCTGATTTATGCTCTCCGTACATGTGGGTTAGACTACCATGTGCCATAACTTGGCACATACTCATGACGTACTGACCATGTTGTGGGTTGGAACCGTTTTGCTAAGTCCAATTATCACCGGACAAAACAAAGTTGTTAATCGATTCTGCGTGTTCCGCCAAAATACTAGAGCCAAAGCCAACATAAATAACATAGATTTTTCTATTGCTCTAAGAAAGTGTCTTGATAGACAGAAAAAGTAATCTCCAGATTTTGTTTTAGGTTTGCGGTACGAAACCTTAAAAATAAAAAAGAGGTAATCAGTTGCGTTATGTGAAAAAATGTGACATAAAAAGTGTTTCAAGCCTGAGGGGTTAATGCCATGTAAACGGGTCTTAACTTTTAGTATTCCTTCTCACTTAGGAATAACCCCAATACGTTCTCACCGAGACTCGCCCCACGCCTGGGAGCCACATTCCCCGGATATTGCCTGGAGATTTGTTTATGAACCTATATCCTGTTCGTATTAGAAAACATTTTCAATATTAAAAAGTTTGGGACGAGAAAATAAACTTGAGCGTGAATGGGCTAGGTGTGGAGCTCAGAAAGCGGGCTTAAGCCGAAAACGTAAGGAAATTAAATTTACCTCAAATGTTACATGTGTCTGTATGGACCGGTATATTGATATTGATATTAAAAATTATTTATTGCTCAAGAAAAGATCTGCACAAAGGCGAGCTTAATAATAAAAAGTATTTTTTTCCAGCTAACCATGGGTGATGTGGAGAGAGTAAGTATACGTTTCCTTACCGATAAGAATACTTTTTTAAATTGGAAATTTCAGTAAGTTACAACTTACTTTAACATCTATAGAGATACTTAAATTAATTTAATGAATAACGTTCTATGTAAAATAATACAAAAGTAATATAGTTAGTTACTGTACGAAAACGAGACTGACGGAGCGGTTACTATACGATGGCAGCCCAGTGGGTAGAATAATATACTATGATAAAACAAAGTCCTACATGTAACGTCTTTGTTTTCTTAGTTATGTATATGTATGTATATCTGTGAAGTTATAAAACCAACACCACTCACTGACACTCTCTCTTTCTCTCTTCCCGCCTTTAATCCCACATGACGGTAGGGTCAGCCTTTCTTATCTTCTCCTCCTTAATGCTCTCTCGCACGTTCTAGATTGGTTTACAGTAAATAATCTATTGTTAAATTCAAAAAAGACAAAATGTATGAAATTTACCCTACCTAACGTAAAATTAGTTGAAAACAACATTGTAATTGAAAATAATAAACTAGAATTTGTTGAAGATACTGTATTTTTGGGCATCACAATCGATGCCAAACTACAATGGGGTCCACATATTATAAAATTGGCACATAGACTAAGCTCCGCAGCATATGCCGTGAAAAGAATTCGAGAACTTACTGACGTTGCAACTGCTAGGCTTGTTTATTTTAGTTACTTCCATAGTATTATGTCCTATGGTATAATACTATGGGGCCGGGCAGCAGACATTGAGACTATCTTCATCTTGCAGAAGAGAGCGATCCGATTTATTTACAAGCTAGGTAGTAGGGACTCGCTAAGAGATTTTTTCAAAGAAACTAACATCTTAACAGTTGCAAGCCAATACATTTATGAAAATATTATGTACGTTCGGAAAAATATTGTTTTTTGAAACAATAACGGAAAAATTTGAAAAATATAGACTTCGAAACTCTTGGTAGCCATCATAACGTTAATACTAGGAATAAACATAAATTGTCATTTCCACGATTTAGACTTGCAAAAGTTAATACTTCCTTTATGGGGCACTGTATAAGGTTCTACAACAAGATACCCCAAGATATATTAGAGTTACCCCCAACGCGATTTAAGAATTGTGTTAAGCACACTCTTTGCAAAAAAGCTTATTATAAAATCAACGATTATTTAGAAGACAAGGACGTATGGCATTAAATAGTAGTTTAATATTAAATTAAATCAGAGGATAAATGTGTCTAGTGTTCAACACATCCAAGATATTATTTTGTATGTTTTATTTGTATTTAAATTCTTAAAGCTTTAAGGTGATTTGAGAAAAGATGGTCAGAGTGGAGTTTTTTTTTCGCTGCCTTTTTCTCCACTACAGACGGCCCCAAGGCAGCGGCTAACGTTATACATAACTGTAGGTACATTGACATTCAAGAAGCAGAATGTAAATTCTTTACGTTGAAATAAATTCTTGATTCTTGATTCTTGATTCCACTTCGCCCTGTTCCCGCTACCACTCACTAACTGTGAGGGAAAGTATCGTGAGAAAACCCGAGTATCTGAGGCATTCATGTACCTCAGCGCTTGAAATCGCCAAGCCGCGGAGGGCACGCGTGGTGATTAATTATATTTTCCCATATTCTCTCCCTGAGAAATACGGAATACGAAAAAAAAACATTAACATACTAGACATAACATATCGAGAAAACATTAACATACTGAAAAGTTAAAAAAGACGCTTTATCTAAAATATTTATAGGTTGCTTATGTGCTTATAGAATTTGTGTTCTATTAGATAAGGACGAGCGTGAAGACTTTTGTTGGTTGTAGGTATCTATTTACGTCTGGTGTACACACATCCTTAACTTTCTGGTTTAAAGTTCTGAAAAATGTTTTGGCGTTTATTTTACCCGCCGCTATTTCAAAACAAGATACCATGATGTTTTACTCATGTTTAAGTGCATGAGGACAGTACCAGCGTTCTTGGCTCTGCGTTGTGTCAACACTGCAATGGACTTTATTTGAAAGAATAAACCCCGGCCCCAATTCTGCTAGTGCATTATTGTTCAATGACAGATACTCGGTCCGGTCACTTGGTATGTTTTTTATACCATTTCCGCCGACGGTGGCAGTCCCTGGTCTCTACCTACCCCTCTCTGATACAGGCGTGAAAAAAAAAATATTGTTAATTATTGTTAATCATTGCTGGGCCCCCGCGATACAGGCTTGATCTAGTGCGCGGACCACAATCGATCCCAAGATCCCAAATCAAAGTATTCTGTAATAGTTAATACCTTATTTTTAAATCTAGTTTTAGTTCTAGTTCTAAGGATCAATGTGTGTTTTCTGGCAAATAAATTATTTTTATTTCTATTTTCTATATATGTATGTATGTGACGCCTAGAAGGTTTGGTACGTGTGCGCGCGTAGATTGAAAGCGGCAATGAAATTAAAACGCCACGTTCAAGGAATTGTCATTGTACTACAATGCATTAACAGAATTGAAGCCCTGGACCTCGGGTTTGTTGATGGAGCTCATCATTTAAGGATAAAATACACCAACGCGGTCGCGGTCACGGTCGCGGTGGTTGTGGTAGTCCATACAAAATACTACTGTCGTAAAAGACCTGCGTACTCACCGCCGCCGTACCGCGACCGCGATCGTGTTGGTGTGTCTTTTCCTTTTGTTTATTTTCCTCTACTACATACTTCGTTATTAGACCCATCTATTATATCAAAACCATCTGCGCTCGCGCCGCTCGCCACGCAAATAATGTGTCTCTTGTTATAGTTTTATTTATTTATTTATTTATTTTATAGTAGGCACATAACACCGATTAACATATTATTTAAACATACAGAAGGCCAATTCTCAGTCTTTACTATTAGAAACAACTTAAGCAGAAATGACAGCTTAAAAACTATCTTAATACTACATTCTAGAAATTAAATTTACTTTTATAATCGGTCCAATCATTTATTTAACTTTTGACAGATGCACACCCATGAAGTTTCTTATTTATTTGACAGGAAATCACAGGCGAAAAATGTACCACATCATGGACACCTTTACTTTTTCACAACAGTGATGTGACGTATTTTGCTACGATATTTTAACGAGTAGATTGATGTATCGAAGACGATAAAAAATATAAACCTTATTACAAAGATCTATACTATAAGAAATTAGTTTTATTGATAAAATAAGTAGAAAATCATTGTGAAAACCCGTTGGGTCATTTTTAAGTTCATCTCGCTCAAACTATAAAAATATCAAAATAAAATAGCAATGCAAGGAATCGATTAAATTTGAACGAAACTTAAATCGATTATGTCATAAAAATTGAATCGGCAACTTCATAGAACATCACTAAATTGAGCTGTCAAAAGTGAAATAAACCGTTGGACCGACAATAACAACTGAAAAAATCTGCACTAAGTTTTACCCTCAAATTATGAACCGATGAATTTCATTTCATTTATTCATTGTATTGTCAAGATCGCCAATCTTCGCCAGTTTATTAAATTCGTTCCTCAAAAAAATCTTGCTTAACTCTCTAAACCATCAGTGCTGTGTTTATAAGACTAAGTGATTTCTAAAACAATTTAACACTTGAAACAAGGAAAAGAAGAGGAGAGGTCCGGACCGGCCGCTTCCGCGTCCGACTGCAGAGCCGGGTTATTCACCAACTGGACACACGGACTGGACACACCTGTGTCGAGTTGGTTAAACTCAAATTAGTATAATTTATTGTTTCGTCATCTGGACACACCAAGATTTTTACGCGTGTCCAGATGGTGAAACGTATTTAAATAATTTTAATGTTTTCGTCAACTGGACACACATTCAAATTTTACCCGAATTTATGACGAAGTACAGTCATACGCAGAATGTTTTCTGTCACAATCATCATCCTCCATCTAACGTTCCACCGCTGGAAACGGGTAATTTTAGAATAATTTTACAGTAAATAGTACAAAAGTACTAGGGTAGCAGAAGTATGTAAGAGATTGCGGCTAAAATAAAATCTCATGAAAAACATGCGGCTTAGTTCATGGTGTTGCTTAATACTGCGCAGTATTAAACAGGGTTGTTTACTACTACTACCTACTAACTTTTGTTACTCTAGTACTTTTAACCGCTCTGGACTATACCATAATTGCGACGGAGCGTAGGTACTGGAAACCACAGTAAAGCAAGGAGCGAAGTACTGGGAATTGAAGTAAAACGCAAAGCGACATTATGGGAATCGAGATTCAGGGAATAAAACTTATGATGAAGGTCCTATAGCAAGAAAAAAAATTGAAACTATCAGCATGAACACTATGATCGCGACCACTGTTAGTGGTCAATATTTCCATGAGCGAGAAGATTGTTAACCTGACTGTACCCTTTTCTGCAATAAAACAGAGTGTGTCCAGTTGGTGAAAACATAAAAATTATTATTTTAGCTTTCACCATCTGGACACGAATAAAAATCTTTGTGTGTCCAGATGACGAAAGAATAAATGATACTAATTTGAGTTTAACCAACTCGACACAGGTGTGTCCAGTCATGTGTGTCGAGTTGGTGAATAACCCGCAGAGCCGAGCTATCGAAGAAATTCAAGGTACCTCTCTCCTCCTAGTCCAATCATTGTTGCCCCGAAGAGTCATTATATTCCGCATTAGAAGGGTCCCGTTTGCACATTCAAAGCACGGAACCCTGAAAAGACATTGTAACTTTGTTGTACTTACTACTGTGGTGAAAGGAATGTCTCAATTTAAAAGTTATATAATTTTCCTGTCCCATAAATCAATTTAGCAGAATGGAGTTTTGGGAAACTTTTCTCTTATCACACGGGTAGAATTCGTGGTCGGGACAGGTTGGGCGAGATCGGGTCATTTCTCTCTGCCAATCACTCGTTTCCTCTCGATTTACAGTGAACGCTTGCCTTTGCGGCGATATTTCTTTTGGCCAATATCGGGCGGGCGGGCGTACGGTTTTAATAGCAATTTACCTCAATATTAAATTACTCGCGTACCGACAGAATGACAAATTATTAGCAGACGATTGACTGACTTTTACGTTTTATTTTGTTAGAGAGAGAGAGACTAGCGGGCTCTGTTAAGTGTAAAGGCTAAAAAGTTATAATTACCATAAATACTTAAGTAAATAAAAACCAGTCGAACTAAAACTAAGAACAAGAAGAGTGCAAAATGGGGGTAAAGAAAGTATTTTTTTATTTCAAAGAAATACAAATCCTACGAAAGTAATTTAACGATCGACGTCACTAACACATTAGTTATAGTCATATTGATATATTTTTTATTAATCAAAACCCTTAAAATTAACGTCTAATAAGCAGCAGAAAAATATTTGTATATTTTTTTAATTACACCCGTGCTGTCCAGCTCCGCAATATACGTAGCATCGCTTGTACCGCGCACTTGAAAAAATGACAAATATGCAACATAAAAAAAAAACAACACTACGAATAACAATGTTCTCGGCCCCTACTAGGTCGCGTAATACAGCGCTTGACATTCGAAGTCTTTGTACTACGGCTTCTGGCTTTAAATTAAAAAGAAGTTGAAGGGCTTTAGGAGGGCTGCGTTTGAATTTCGAACAGTGTATAGGCTGGCTATTGAGTTTTCATATATGCCTGGGCCGCACTCATCGCGATAACATTCGGGCGATAAACTTCGTCTTCGGTCTACGGAGAATCCTCGCGGCCACACAATGCGCGATGTAAAGTTTATCGCGATGTGCAAGCGATGTCAAATGCAAAAAAACAAAATGGACGCCGCGGTTGCTCTGTATTTTATGGCAGCAAATAATGATTTTTTACATTTATGTCGTAGTTATTATTTATTTATCGTAGTTTGCAATAAATTTTAAAATTTTATCATTACTCCAATCCATGTTACGCTTCAGCTTATGCACCTACTCTGTGAAATAACATGTCCGCCACGTTTGACAGGTGACAAAGCGAAGTTCATCGTGATAAAACTCTTTGATCTGTGAAAGTTTACCGACAGCTACGCGAAGTCCTGACGAAGCTCCGAAGTATACGCGAATACTTGGCTACACACATCACGGTAGCCCGAATCTTCGGGCTATCGCGATGAGTGCGGCCCAAGGAAGCGTGTGGGGCTTCGTCCGGACTTTTATTTTATTAACTAAAGTCAACGACTAATAAAGAAAAAGTCCGGATAGACGGTTTTAGATTAAAAAGTAACAAGTATTTGGCAGATTGATGACAGGACGTTGAGGGAGAGCTATGTGCAGCAGGGAACGGCTGAATAAGCGGGGTATGTATCAGCGAAGGACAAGATAAAAGGACCCAAAACCGTCCGCGTATGCAGCGAATGTGTGCTGATAAAGCCATAAAGGTTTTTCAGGATCGTGGCAAGTGGCAAACCAGGACATAGATTCTGTTAATACATTGCAGTACAATGACAACTGTATGAACGTGGCGATTCAGTTTCATTGCCGCTTCAAGTCTACGCGCGCTCACATACCCAACTTTCTAGGCGTTAATGGTATGAAAAAACACGTCACGTGACCCGGATATGTATCTGTCATCGTACTGCAATGCACTAACAGAATTTGAAGGGATCCAAGCTTCCCAACGATGGCGGTCCGTTGCTTTTACACGACTTCACAGTAGATGGTCACGTAGGCGGGTACGTAAGTAAGTAATTTATTTGTGACTTAAAAGACTTATACTAGACTAAAACTAAAATTTTACATAATTTTTTGGTTTGAAATTAAAAATTATATCCGCTGCTGTGCTAGGCTCATGGCCTGTATTACAGCAAACAGCGCCTACTGGGTGTTTCCTCTTCTTTCAGGCATCCCCAGCAAAGCGGACTGTCAGTTAGTCCCATGTTGTGGAAATGTCTATTCAGTGAGCAGTGGCCTGTCAGTATTGCCACAGCTCTGCGCAGGTCAAGTCTTTACATAATGCAAATATGCAAGTAAACTTGCTCTAAGTTCAATAAGCCTTTGGCAAGGACGGTCTTGATTCCAACCTAGCGTTCGTTTTAATGTAAATTGTTTGTTTATGAAAAATTCAGGGGCTGAGATGCGATTGCAGCGAGCTTGATGCTAATTCGTGACGTCACAAAGCCAGACTGCCTTGGCGGGCCACTGCAAAACTAAAGGAGTAGATTGACTGGCTAGTTTCGGTAGGTATGTAATAAGCCAGAATAGTATATTTTTACTAGCTGAACCGGCAAACGTTGTTTTGCCAGATGGGGTATGCAAAATAAATAACAATCTATTCTCAGATCTATCGATTACATATATCAAATTACATCAAAATCGGCCAAGCCGCTTATTCGCACTAACATGGTGAGTGGTGACACGAGAATTTTATATACTAAATAGATTTATCTTTTTCTGTTCCTTAATCGCTCATACATGTTTTTCGTTGACTTTACGCTATACTAATTTATTTTTTGATTTCATATAGTGGTTTGATTTCATTGAAACTATGCATACGGATTTCAAGACCCTAATAAATAAATTTTAAGGGATAGAATCGAAAAAATAAGTAATCGGTTGTTTAATTCTTTCGAAATTTTGTTAATATTTTCTTATACCAATGGTAAAGGTAAATCTGCTGCTAACTGTAGACATTCCTTAAACAAAAAAATAGTTAAGTCGAGTGAAGAAAGTCTAAATAAAATGAAATAATATGCTCTTTTGGAGTATATTAGATGTTTCCATGTAATGGACGTATAAATAAATGAAATGTTGATGTTTTAAGTATTCCGTACATTGATAGAATGCTTAAAACTTTACAGCGATCTTTTGAACTTTCGATTTATGAAGCTTTCGATGTAATTAACGAATTTCGATGTATTGTTATTCGATTTGGCGTAGGGGACCCTATATGAAGAAGCAAAAGTATAAGAAAAGTTACTGGGTACTTTTTACTGTTCCGGGGCTCTTAGGGCTTTGGCATACGCCCGGCTGAGTAAAAGCACGTTGACACAAGCTTGCTTTATTGAAAGCAGGCGCTTAAGGCGCCGGGATGTTTGCATACTGTGAACTTGAAAGCGTCCATCTAGCGTCCGTCCGAGTTTTCATCCTTTTAAAAATAGCATTTGCTTGCGTCCCGGGATTCAATTTGTGTTGATTACATAGCTCTAACTTCGCTTTTAGATGATAAAGTGACGCCCTCGCAGCCTTCTATTAAGCTTCTTTTTATGATTATTAAATAAACAGGCAGTTTATCGTATCGATCTTGGCTGTGGCGGCAGCGGAAGCTGGATCGCGTCGCGTAGTAGCTTTGTAGGGATTTGTACAGCGTAGAGTAGCGTACAGAGTATAGCAATGAAATAAGACTGATTTTTGGGACAACTACTCGTATGTACTGTCATATTGAAGGTTGTGATTGAGAAGATCGGAAAGAGTTGTGATTTCTCCCTCATTTTCTCATAACACCAGTTAAAAGGTGTAACACCTGGAATTTGGTATTTTAACGGCCCACATTTGCCGTCACTGAAAGGTAACCATTTTATTAAAATGAAAACTGAGGAGCTGAAGGAGCTAAACTTACTGACCAGAAATCAGAAATTTATTTCTACGTAAAGAATTTACATTCTGTTTGTTGAATGTCGATGTACTTATCTATCTATTCTATTTTAACCTTCGTTTAGTCCCTAGCAAATCAAAACCTTCAACCTTTATACTATGCTAACTAGTTTTTTTCTCCTTGATTAATTGCAAACTTTTGCCTTAATTATCAACTCCAATAAACTCTATCATCGGTTGAAATGCAGATAAAATAATTAGTACGCATAATGAGCTGAGAGCTGAACTCAAAATAAGCAGAGTGAGAAAAAAGGGAAGAAATTCACTTACCGTACAGCGCGACGCTCTTGTTTATGAAAATGAACTTCTGAAAAGGCTCTCTGAACTATTTTTTTCAGGCCATTTATATTCGAGTCGTGAACAGTTGGACACGCACGCTCATGAATACAGATATCAGCTGCACTGATTTACTCCAAATCCCTTGTACCGATTCCCTTTTTATATACGAGAATGGAATCTTGGATAAGCCACGTGGTTGAGTGGATCTAAGTGATTGGGGCGCCTTTTCAACATACACGATTGCTCGAGCACAAACAAAAAGGCGTAGCCACAGCAAAGCGAAATATTGCGGTTCGCGATGGAACTTTCCAGACGCAGTGCAGAGCAATTTAACAGGACTACTGCCTCGCTTACTTCACTTCACAGTCGGGTGGACTTTCCAATTTTGATTTCGGTACAGCCTCGGGTTTCCCTTGACGAAAAAGTTATGTTCGATATTTGAAGTCAAGTTTTCAATTTAGAGCGCTGAGATTTGACAAGACGCTTGAGCCCTAAATCTATAACTATACTGCGTACTATATCTACATATATCTATACTAATATTATAAAGAGGAAAGATTTGTATTTTTATGTGTGTGTATGTAATGAATAGGCTCTGAAACTACTTGGCCGATTTAAAAAAATATTTCACCATTAGAAAGCTACAAAGCTACATTCTTCGTGAGTAACATAGGCTATATTGGATTTTCAAAAAGTTTAGGGTTCCGTACGAAATCTTGAATAATGTAACCCGTGCATTGAAATCGCCATCTTAAACCGTACTGAGCAGAAATACGTGGTCTGCGTTTAGCAAAATTGCGGTAAAGAGTTCCGAGGTATTTTGCGTTTTTTTTAATATATATTTATTTATTTTGCGTTTTACATTTTTTTATCCATGGAGGAGGCCTATGTCCAGCAGTGGACTTCTTGTGGCTGAATGATGATGATGATGATGATATTTAAACGGATTTTTTTTAGTTTAAGAGTTTTGCTAAGAGATGCGTCCAGAAAACTTTAAAATAAAAAATAAAAGTAATTAAGACGTTTGCAACTTTAGCCGACGTATGTTTCTTCATTTGTTTTGTAAGTATGTCGATGTTGTAGACGATATGAATGTCGTAATATCTTTGTAAAACTTGTTGAAACTATCAAAATAACGAGATATACGACGTGCTCGATTCGCACACATCCGCAGTCTAGCTTTAATGACTAAGGGATAATAATTAAAGAAACTTCTAGCATTATTTGTCCTTAAAAACCTACATTGTCTTCTAAATTACTGAGTCAGCCACAATTAGCGAGCGTCTTAATTATACTATCTTAGCTAGTCTATCTTTTATGCTTACATAACCACAATGCCGAGTTGTATTTAGTTACCTACAGTGGTAAGCCACTCTTGGTTATTTTTTACAAACTTCTAAAATATTAATATGCGATATAGAATATAAAAAAAGATATTCTATTAGCTTCTATTTTTTTAACTCGGAACGTTTAAACCTAATTGATTACACATTAATAGATCGTCAAAATTTCCGTAAAATTGTCATCGAATATATTCGATACTATAGTAAATTATGGCCCCTAATATCACCTAGATACTATTGAGTGGAAGCAAAATAAATGTTTTTTTTAAATTTATTTTACATTGATATATCTTCTTTTTACTTGCAGTAATGCATAGAAATTTAAGTAATTGTTTGTTTTTTCCTTTGATAATAAACATATTTTTGTTCAGTATTTAATTTCAACTAGGTACATAATTATTTGCATTTTTATTTCAACTAATAATTTTAGACCTTAGAGTTCACAAAGCCATGGACCCCTGTGACATGTGAACATTGGTGACATTGACATGTTTACTTCGCAACGCCATTTTACAGAAAGATCATTTTTACATTGAAATTCTTCATAATCCGAATTTTTCCCCATAACTTTTCGACTCGATCATTTTTCTACGATCTGCAATTTGATGTGTAATTCGTTCGAGTCTATCGTAGACCGGTACGAAATTATTAATATAGATTATCTCACATAAGTATTAATAGTATTAATGATTGTCTGTAGAAGCTTGAATTTTATTTTTCGAGGACCTTGTATTGAGCTGTATGAGGAGCTGTAACATAAAATGGTCATGAATTGTAAAATCCATGCCTGATCAGTAAATTAGGTCGCAGTGTTTAAATAAATATGCATTGCTATGCATTGAATATCTAGTATGCGTTGTAAAAACGACAAATTAGTTCATAAGAGACTATCGTTGCTTAATTACAAAATAAGAAGTTTGATCACGTAACCAAAAATAAAAACTTGACTTATAATTGAAGCGGCGTTTGGGAAGGTCCTGAAATTAACTTTAAAAAATTTTCATGAGAGCAAAAAAACTTCATATTTTCTGTAATATCTACAAACTTACTTTTTTAATGACGTGCATAATGGGACATAGTGTAACCTAATGCATGGTATAGAATAAAACTGGTAAAAATATAAGATTTTTTCGCACACTTTTAGGGCCCTTATTGCACAAAATCATCATCATCATCAAAATTACTGTTATTATTTGAGTCTCCCTCTTGAGGTTTTTATAATAATTGATCGATTTTTCTTTCTTTAAAGGATATAAGTTTGAGGACATAATTTAGCTTCCTAATTTTGATGAGTATAGACGACGCATAAGAGTTAAATGTTGCCAATATAATATGGGAAAAGGGCGCGATTCGATCGAAAAGGGCGATTCTTCCAGAAACTCGATTTTTAATGATTTTTAGCCCTTATCGCTTACAGATTGGAATCATATTCCGCAATGTTATCTATCATGGGTTTTATTTGTATTGAATGCATTTTGTCTATGGGTATGAATTGTGACCTTCTTCCAGACACCGCTTCAATTTCCCATTACTAAGTAACTCAGCTAGCAGCACGGGTGCTCCACAAAAAGGGGCTGCTTGCAGCAACTCTGAACCAGACGAGGATATTGAATTTCGCGGTTTGTTTGACGAAGGTCACTGGTGCCGGCACACCCGCAAACGAAATTAAAAACCGCTACACGAGCATGTTTAAACAACGGAGAGCCCGCAAAGAATCGAGATTAAATTTCGCTCCTTTGCTTGTGTGAACAGCCGATTTTATTTGTGTACATCCGACTGCGATTTCGAAATAGGGTAATGTTTTCGCAACTACGTGTGTATATTTTATCTCATTCCGCTTTGGTCTGGGGTGTAAACAAACTGTTGGTAGAAATCGTTATGCAGTAATAACTATCGGGGGGTTTGCTTGTCCTAGGTCATTAATTTAATATGTATGCAGTACTAGCTGTTGCCCGCGACTACGTCCGCGTGGGCTTTAGTTGAGTGAAGTGTTTGCAAATAATATAGGGATACTTTTAGGGCATGCGAAAGAGCTTTCATACTAACTTCGCAATTTTTGAAACACTACTTTACACGTCTTTCATGACTTTTAATGACCTTCATACTGAATTTCATTCGAATAATTTCATAAACGTCAAAGTTTCATACTAACTTAGTACCCCCCTTTTACCCCTTTAAAGGATGATTTTCGAAAAACTATTTTACGTGTATTTCATGACTTTTAATGAAGGAACTTCGTATTGAATTTCATTCGAATAACTTCAAAATTGGCAAAGTGTCATACTAACTTTGCACCCCCCTCCTAGGGGGTAGGAGGGGGGTGCAAAGTACCGTAGACCGGTACGAAATTATTAATATAGACTAGATGAAAACCCGGCTTCGCTCGGCTAAAATGTAGTCTCATTATGATATTCCACATTGTATCGACCATATATTTTTATTCAGCATGTAATTTTTGTTTTCATATTAATTTGCTTTTTCATTTCCTCAAATTAGACCTTAGAGTTCACAATTGACACCTGTGACACGTAATGACGTGACACCAACACAACATTGGTGACATTTACGTGTTTATTAAATATCGTAACGCCATTTTTGTGATTCATGTTTTCATTGTGCCCGGATAACGGCGACAGGCTAGCCCTTTGTCACGTTAGGGACCTAATAAACTCGGCAAAACGTGGGCCCAGTTCTAGTGATTGGTGCCTCTGCCTTCCCCCTCAGGGATAACGGGCGTGGGTTTATTTATTTTTTTATTTTATCATTTTTACATTGAAAATATTCGATAATCCGAATTTTCCGCCTACAACTTGTCGACTCGGATTGAGTATTTTTTTGCGATCCTCGATTTGATGTGCCTTTCGTCATACTTTGTTAAATTTACCCGGTCTAAACTTAATTCATGAAGAAGCCAAAGAGATTTGTTTGCATCGTGGGAGTGCGGAGCTAGTGGCAAAAGTGGGTCTCTGCCTATCACGCTGTGTTTGTGTTATTTATTTTTTATTTTATTTATTTGAGCCATCAACAGAAGCTACATTAAATCATATTACATACTAGCTATATTGTTATTTAAGCCTTATGGTGTGCTATGTTGTAAGCTGAACATTTATAATTGGCGTCATTTTGCAATATTACCGAACGCCGTGTTGGTAGACACGGATAACAGTTTTATTTTTTGCACAAAGGCACTCAAAAGCTAGAGATAATAACTTTTGTACGTGGGACCAAACTGTATGCGGCCTGCAATAAATCATATAAACAAAACAAACAAACATTTACATACAGCCACATACATTGCTTCTGGCCCCACACTAGGATACCCTGTGTCGTGGGAACCAGAAACAACGACGTCACAAACATGTAAACAGCCAAGACCTGGGGTTTCTTTTTTCTCCCCAGCCGGGATTCGAACCCGAGATCTTTCGCAGGCCTGACGGATGTCGTCGTATCCAATGCAAGGTGCCGCAAGGTGGAAAATTAAATGTAGAATTTAACATTTGTAGCGATTTTTGCGCAGTCAGGGTTTTTGTTATTTTATTGTGATCCAGTTTGGGCTTAAATGGTGGAGAATTCAAGGTTTGCCTTCTACTAGAAAATAATATGATTTAAAAAGCTGAAACCCCTGCAAAACATTTTCATGACTATGGGGAGCAAAATAAATACCATGTTTTGCACATGAAACAGATCGGTTTGACCTGAAATAACATTCTTACAATACACACTATAACTGACATAGGTTTTAAGCAAGGATACGTTAATCTTATGTATTACAGACATACATAAGCTTACGCTTGTATCCCAGAGGGGTAGGCAGAGACCAGGGACTGCCACCTGCCACGATCCTGACAAATCACTTTCGCTTCATCGACATTTATTAGTCGTTGCATGCATGCACGCCGGTTTCGGGTACTTTCTATCTTGTCTTTTGCCAATACACCCCGTATTCGGTCAGAGTATGCTCACCTGGGGCGTCCTTTACCGGCCCTTCCACTCACATTCGCTCGATATATTTACTTCGTCAGTCTTTCTTCCTTCCTTTTTATCATAGATTTTTATAGATTATTATAATTTGAACTCTTTATTGCATATAAACACAATATTATAGGCAAGCTTAATGCTACTTGGCATTTTCCACCAGATAACTTTAGTTAGAAGGAAACTAAGCTGGGACTTGGACTTCGAAAAATTGTACAAAACTTGTTAGGTTTTTCCGCTAAGTTATAAGTAATGCTTTTGTTTCGAAAAAGCTCTTTTGAAAGATACGTTAACCAATGTTAAAACGTTACAAGCATTTCATTGGATTATTTCCAGGCAATTTTCGGGGGACTCGTAGGTATATACGGAGTATTTTTCGATCTTCGAAGCCAGTTTATAAAATGGTTAAATACTACTACTACAGGGGTTCATGTGGCGAATCTATAAAATCCATAATGTGTGTATTAGACTTTAAGACCTATGTGTAGTACAAATATTTAACATTTTCCACTAATAGTGTTCCAGATGTTGCGGGTGTGAACCCATTTCAAATTTTAAGATTTAGTTGCATTTTTTAGGAACTCCTCAAGATTTTTTATTTCAAACTTTCAATTTTCAATTTAGGGAGTTATAATTTCCATGTTACAAAAAATATTTATTAATTTCCGTTAGCAATAAGACCGCCTATTGTATATATTTCTTTAATTGTAACTTTAATTTGTCTCTTGTATCTTATGTGCAGTAAAAATATTCCTATCTTATCTTTCTGAGATATTACCCGCAACATACAAAGTTTTAGACTTATACAATATTTTTTCTCTTTGTGAGTTTGGTATAATTTTTTTCACACAACACGCATCTAAAGAAAGAATATCGTTTTATATTATTTAACCCTCAAGCCCCAAGGATCCGCCGGCGGGTCCGATATAAGCAACGGCGCATTCCGTAGACCGGCCGGCGGGTTGGTCTTGCAACGCACTTTGAATCGAATTTTGAAGATGATATAGACCACAGTTGTGTGAGTATCTTTTATTCTTTGAAAACTGTGATAACTTTTAAATACAACTCAGTGAATAACTAACTTGGCTGTGAAATAAAAAGTGTTTTAGGCTGAGGGGCTAAGTTAACATTAAGTAGGTACCTACGTCATTTCAACAGCACGTCACGTCTTTCAAGGGTCTAAAGAGAAGGCTTGTACATTGTAAGCCCGGCCGTGCAGGTTTTCGATGGCCCTTGGCGACAAAAACAATGAACCCTCTGCATAAGCTTTTCATTTTGATCCCCGATAAAAGGTTCCAAACAAATGCCTTGAAAGGGGATTAAGCCCACCCACACTACGCCGGATGAGCTTTTCTTCGAATAATGCTATATTTTCCACTTTCCTTTGCCCTCGATTGGTTATTCCATTACAATCGATGTTTGTGCGAAGCTTACGCCAGTTCGTTGTTTTATTTTGATCATGACCGTGCTATTGATTCTAGATTCTATAGAATGTTTTGTTTGCCTTTCCTGAAGTAAATTCGTGGAATGAAATGTACACTCGGACATCCTTTCTTTTCGAGTTCAACCTAGGAGCTAGTTTTCGGAGAAACCTCGCTTTTAATATTTTCTTTTAAAGTCTCCAGAAGGTTCACTAGAGACAGAAATAAAAAAAAAAAACAATGATTTTTTTTAAATCTACCTCCTTCTCCAATGTTTAGCTCCAGTCTATCCAAAGGTTGTCCGGAAGAGATCACTTTTAGTGATAAGGCCGCCGTCTGTACACTTAGATTAAGAAATACCTGTGTAATCTCCTTTTTTATGTACAATAAAGTGTTCTGTATTTATCTATCTATCTAAATCAACTGCGTGAAAAATGTCAACAGGAAATTTTCAACGCTACTTAAAAATTTAACTGAAACCATTGACCATAAACCATAAGCCATTGAAAATTAAATAGATATTTTTACACAAATTAAAATGTAGTCTGAAACAAAAAGTAAGACAGAAATCAAAATTAATGCATTAAAAATATATTTGATGCCTAGTACTGCGCTTTTTCTCTTGTAAACAGTGTTAACCCTTTTTCCCCACTCAAAAAATAACTTAAAAAATCTCATAATGTTAAGTCGACGTTTAGGCTACAGAGCGTGCTGGAAGTATGGTTATACCATACATCATCATCAACCCATTATGTCCCCACCGTAAGCAGTTTCACCGTAAACCGTGAAACTGCGCTTCTGATGGCGTCTTCAGCTGATGACGATGATCACTTCAAGCCAGGTACAGTCACAGTGACTGTTACAACTTTACAAGTACAGTTGCGGACAGAGTCTGTCGTATGCCCTCATGTGAAATCATGTAAATCTATGTTGACTTTACATTATACAGATATTTTGCAGATCTTTTTTTTAAAAAGTGCCATACAAATCTTTTAGTTATGATCCCATAACCCACAGCCTAAGGCTCAAAACCTAGGGCTAGATAGCATTTTCGATGAGAACGGCCACTTTTACTTGGCTTGCTTTTATTCGGCTTATAATTCTGTGGGTTATACACTACGTTCATATGTATTTTGTACCTTTTTTGCATTGCATTTAGCTTTCGTTTCCAATATACCCCTGCGTAGAGAACACTGGCTGTTTTTTATTTGCTTCAATCTCCGCTACTATTTTCAAATTCTTTTTTAAAAGCTCTCGGATGCCGTAAAATCGGCCAGAGCATTATGCAAAACTCCTGGTTTTCCTCCAGCTACTCGGTGATTCACTGCATCGTATCTGCAGCCTTTGTTATTCAAAACATCGGTGTTCGCCCCACAAAGAGACGGCATCTTTATCTTTCCTCCAAAGTACTCAATAATTGTTTATCTTTAATTTGAGGTAGCTACAAATAACTCGCGGAATTGTTAAATTGAATGAAACTGTAAATTTTATAGCGAATAAATTCCCACTGTTTCGTAATTGGATTTCAACCATTGATACCACTGTGTGGTATCTTCCTTCCCTTCCCTTCCTTCCCTCAAAAAGAGAATTCCATTCACCGTACATTGGCAGTTTCACGCTACGGTGTGATCAACTCAGACGCTCGGGTTTCCTCACGATGCTCACGAGTCTCCGGTGTAAATACGGCTACTACCTACAAATTTTAAATTAATTCCGAATACATTTGCAGTGACAATGGAACAAATAAGGAACGTTTCTGGGTCCCACGACACAGTGTATCCTAGTGTGGGGCAAGAAGCAATGTATGTGCCTGTATGTAAATGTTATGTTATGTTTGTTACTTTTGGATCGGTTTGTATTAATTCTTTAAGCCTAGTTTAGTTAGGATATTGGTTAGGACTATAATATCGACATTGCTCTTTTAAAATTGTTGGAGTACTTTTGCTGTACCGAACGGAATAAAATAAAACTCTTTTTTGTAAAACACAGATATATTTGGTGATTGTAAAAAATCCTCGGTATGTTGTTTTATTTAGAATTGGCAAAGTAATCAGAGTTTGCATGTTTGATCCTTGTATGTATTTGCCTAACTCGAACTATTCAAATCGGGTTTGATTTGACGGAGTTACATTTTAACATCGGAAAATAAAAAATCGTGTTAAGGTTTATACATTTTTCTAAGCGTAGAGACTATAAGTGTAACACTGAAATAAAAAATAACTCACAAACTGCCCGAATCGCAGTGATCAGGCACGGGATTCGGATCAGGCGATGTGACATTATTGAATTTAGGCCCATTCTGCTTGGCAGTCACTGCTCAGTAGTCGAGTTGTTGGTTATTTTGTATAATTTCCGTTTTTATTATTGGCTTTTTCGTCATTTTGTCTTTCTTCAAAATTATTGATTCACAACAGTGATATTATAATAGTGACTTACTTTTAAGTTACCTTCTGTATTAAAAGCATCAACTTTCGCTAAGCCACGACAAAATGATCTACAGGCAAGCCAATTTAATAGGCCACATTTGACATGTGTCTGTCTAAGCTTCATAGTGAGGTGACATGCTAAAAAACATCGATTTAATCGTATGAATCGATACGGACTTCAAACATTCGTGAATCGAATGCAGTTATTGTGAAAAAGTACGTATAGCTACTGTAATTTTAATTGAGTTCCATTGAAAAACAAAACAAATAAACAATTATTAATTAAAACCCTGTCCCATTATTGTCTAACCTAAAGTTATAAAACAAAATAAGACACGTATATAATTTAACCAAGAAAAAATGCATTTAGTCACTAAAACTAATATAATTATAACGAACGAATGTTGTCATCGTCGTCACTGCTGTCTACTCTCATGCTGGGGCCGCACCTGCGTCTATCGTGACAAAGCTTTGCGCCACGGGCATTTCAGTCCCTACATTCCACAGAGTACTGGCGCGAAGCTTTGTCACGATAGACGCAGGTGCGGCCCCAGCATCAGAGATATAATTAATTCTTCTTCGATAATGTTATATATTCTCACATCTCGTTCAAAATCATCGAATAGTAGATTAGTAGCCAAGGGCTGTAAGGCATCAATTGCAGCCCGAGATATTTGCGGCTATAGTTCAAGGGTGCAATTGATGCTTACACCCGAGCTAACTACTCTGCTTTACATCTCGATTGTGAGGTAAGTAGAAAAAAATTACTCGTTTTTCTTTTCGCTACTTCATGAACTCGTCGTAAGTTTTCAAATATCTCTCTTTAGAACTTTCAGGCAAAATATTGTTAATTGCTGCTTCAGCTTCCATTTTCATTGAATCGGGAGTGCAGCTTATATCTTCATAACTTGCAAAACTCATGTTTTTTTCCTAATAAGCACGTTATTTTAAAAAAAAAAACCAAAAACAAACAATATGTAAAGTTAATAAAAGTTTTCTATTCCCACCTTTTTTTTATCTTTTTTTTAAATATTTTTTTCAAGAACGAAATTGACCTTCGCCGTTCGATATTTAAAATTGATGACTATTATACTCATACGAAGACAAGGCTGAATAGCGAAGCGACCTCTTTTGTCATTGGGCTGAATGCATGCTGTCTATTGCCAGTATGATGGTTAGATGTACGCGAACTTTTTGACAGAGTGAAGAGTTTTTTTTTAAATTACTTACCGCCCTAGGGCTTTTCTAGCTACATTATTACCCTAGAGCGCTAATTGGTCACCTACAAGACCCATTTGGGGGACCTACTTACCGAACATGAGAGATGTAAAATTATTTTGTTTGTCTTCTCGAGGACGTTGCCAAGAACACCCTACGAGTTTTTTTTGCCCAAAAGTGTAATAATATAATGAAACGGCCTGAACAAGAAAATTGCGTAAAAAATTTTTACAAAGATTCGGCCTCGGTCTTAACATGAAAAAGATATTTATAAAACACAACAAAGATTTGGCTTTGGCCTTCTACAAAGGATTACCTGTATTAACAAGTTTTCTTCAGATACAGAAAAAGGAAAAACGTTAGACCTGGCTGCACGGACGAAAGTCCTTTGCCTATTCTGCTATTAGCAGAAACACAAGATTAAAAAAAATATATACAATGAAACGGATTTTGTTTCTATTCAATTATTTTTGTATTTTTTTGATTATTAAAAGAATAATATAATAATGTTTTACACTTCTCATGCTATAAAAGTAAAGTTAGTCTTTATGTGATGCGTACTAGTTGTACAATCTACTAATAAAATAATCACAATGTGGAATCATGTTATGTTAGTATGGCTATACATTCCTTTACAGGTAATCATTGCATTCAATTAAACTTTTTGACTGGTGATTCCTTTGATTTTTACGGTAACATCCCAAGTTTTTAAAAACAGAAAGGGTTGACTGACATAACCTTGTGATTAAGTTCAGTTTTTTAGGATAAATATTGTTTATTAAGTTTAGAATGGTTTATTAGTCAAAGTAAATTGTAATAATGCCTTCTTTGGACATTATTACTATAAATATGTATTTATAGTAATAATGTCCAAATTATTACTATAAATACTGAAAATTATTAACTGAAAAAAGTGAAGCAATTGTGCAGTTCTAACTTTGAAAAAATAAATATTATTGTGTGCTCTGCGTTACAAGGTTACTTTGATGCATTTTGGTGAAGTGTCAAATGTGACCTATTAAATTGGCTTTACTATTAGACAATTTGAACAGGATGAAGTGTCCAGATATACAATGGGTGGCTTACTATTCAAGCAGTGCAGTCAGCGTTACTTATTCCCTTTCTATTGGAGTCCCAACAATAGGAGTTCATTTGCATCGGTCCCTACTCATTTAAAAAATACCAATTCTTCGGATGTAAAAGGGATTGGGTGCAGAAAGTGCTTGGCAGAATACAGGGGTAGGTCCCATTTGTTCCATGGAACGTAAAAGAACAATTTAAGAAAATATTGTCCCCATTTGTAGGGTGGGTGCACCATTCCCAAACCAGTTAAGGAAAAATTTTTACTTTGAAATGCTCTGGACCGGTATAATGAAGTTTTAACTTACAAATGTATATATAAAGTGGTTTATTATTTCCTAACACTTCAATATTGATAAACTATTTGAGTCCAACATTTTCAGTTTTTTATAGATTTCATGAACAATACCAAAAACGGGAATGTGCCTAAGTTTGACCAGTGCGCTCCAATAAATGACCAATTTTGCACCAATAGTTGACCACTGAAAATGACCTAATGAAAAGAAGATAACTAAATTAAAAATAAAAAGCTATTATGTATGAAAAATTGACTTAAATGTATTCTGAAAGATTATCTTGACTTATTATTAAAAAAAAAAATTAAGAATCACTTGAAAGTAGGTAATACCTACCTAATAAAATACAACTTTCCCCTAGCCCAGTCATCTGGTATATTTCGCGCTATTTCAAGAGGAATCCTTTCGTAAAATATTCCCAAATCAGTGATGCTTTCTTTTTCTTTATCTTGAATTTTGTATAAATTGGCCAGTCCTTTAGGACCCAACACCAAACTTGACGCAGCACAAACATGGAAACTGGATTCATCAGCGCTTATAATCCTATCGGGATCGTTAAGTAGGTACGTCTTCGTCATGTTCAGTTATTAAAAACTCTGATCGGACATCATCATCATCAACATCATCAGCCCACCGCTGCCCACTGCTGGGTATGCCTTTTTTTTGGGTCGGACACGTCCTATAAAAAGCCAAGTAAGTTGATCCGGACCAAAAATTTACGATTCACTTCTTAGCATTAGCGTTAATCTACCTATTCAACAGCAACTCTCTTGTGGGGTCAAGATAGTTGGTGGTCCCATTTTACTCTGCACTGCACTCATTATCAGTGTGTTTATAACAAGGGGGTGAGGTATGGTGAGGGATCTGGTATTTTATGCTAGCTATATTTCGGTGCCTCTACCTATTTCGTTGAGACACTTCATCATTTATCTTCC
Organism: Yponomeuta plumbellus; assembly: GCA_947310845.1. Taxonomy (NCBI): domain Eukaryota; kingdom Metazoa; phylum Arthropoda; class Insecta; order Lepidoptera; family Yponomeutidae; genus Yponomeuta; species Yponomeuta plumbellus. The sequence goes on along the minus strand of OX371192.1, from coordinate 7,380,966 downwards.
TCTGTATAATTTAAAAAATAACTTTTTGGGACCTTTAATTTAAAATTCTAAGTTAGAAATAACTAAGTTAAACAGTAATCTGGTCATCCTTAGGAACACTCTTTTGGTACCAATAACAAACCAGTGGTCAATTACTGGTACACTGCAAACTATTTGAAAAATAGGTAGTAGGCTTAGCCCTACATTGTCAAACAAAAGCATCGCTATGAAAAAAAAGGAAAATAAGAGAAAATAACATAGACACCAGTTGCAAACCAGTTGGTCAACAACAGGAATCTAGTACAAGGTGTGTCCCAGTAGTTAACCAGCTCAAAAAAATGTTGATAATATCATTTTATATTAAAAATAATAGCTCGTAGCTCCTAAATAAACATCAAATTTTCAATATTAACTATACAACTTTATGACAGTAATTTAAAAAAATAAGGGATTAAGTAAGATTTTAGCTTGCCATGTCAACGTCCACTTCTAACTGTAATGGCGGCTGAAAACCGTCTAAATGAGACACAGTCTGACAAAAAGAGGAAGATATCTATATTTTTCATTATCTCTATCAAAAAAACATGCTTGGAAGTTTGGTAACAGTCTAGGCAACGTAACAAAACAATTGGATTCCTCAAAAATGCCCACCATTTCTTAATTTATTCAATTGATTACGCGAGTGTTCAACCACTGGTACATGGTTTGGGACTGGTACACCCATCCTACTAGAGAACTACATAACTACTAGCTTTTGCTCCTGTTTTCATTATAAACATTATAATTATAATTACTGTCGGTCGGTGAGTAACTATTAATCATCAATGTCACTAATGCAAGTGGTAGCACACCATTCTCGAGTAGCCAGTTTACAACTTCAAGAAGTTTATCATTGAATTTAGATTATATACTTAGTTTGTTCATGAGAAAAAAAATCAACAAAATGGGAAAAAGTGTGTCTATTTTGTTCTATAGGACAAAATTTAGTAGGTCAAATGGGACCCACCCGAAACAGCACCCTTTGTGGAAGTTTCCATCAGGTCAATTAATTCATCTTAACATTTCCTGAGTGTCAAAATACCTATGTTCTTAACACGTGTAGTAAACGAAATACCTATTTATTTTACATATAGGTAAAAACAATAGAAAGAAAAATAAATGTAACTAACTCATAAATGATAAACTAAGCTAATATAGTATACTTATCTAGCATCTTATAGAAGCTATTATATACCTACAAAGAAAAAACGTGGTCACTATCCCGCGGAAATGAGCCCAGAACGCTGGCGATGTTGCCTATTCGGATGACCAGGCTAATCCTTTGGCCGAGGTGTGCGCTAGCTTTCTGGTCCCCTAATGCCTCGACTAGGCTCGCCGCTAGGTCCTTGAACAGCAGGGGCGCCTCTGGGAGTAAAAGAATATAAAATAAGAATAAGTAGGTACATATATGTAGGACCAACGAAACGATAAAAGTGAACACTTACTCGTGTGTATGATTTTCTAAGTTAAGATGGCGACTGGAATCGAGGGACTCGAATACCTATATCAGATTCAGCGTCACCAACCGGAGCGAGCGTTTCAAATTTGTTTCAGAAAAATCGGACTAAAGAAGTTTTAATTTGGAAATGTACGTTATTCAACCCTTCAATGGGTTACATCATAGAACCAAATCTGGAATCAGAAATGTATTTTAACGTAAATAACTTGCATTCTGTTTGTTGAATAACAATGTACAATCTTAGCCGCTGCCTTGAGGCCGAATTTGTAGTGGAGAAAAAGCAGTGGGTAAAAAGAACTTCACGGGCACCTTTTTTTCTCAATTCATCTTAAATCTAATACGGTACGAGTACCCTTAAAAAGGTCCCAAGAGTACAATCAACAAGTTGTTAATCTAAAACGTTAGTTACTATTCTTAAAAAAGTATGTAGGGAAACACCCGTTCACGAAGCGTGGTCACAGAGGTTTTTTAGATATAATCGGCACGGCCAATGCTAAATTTTAGTTTTAATAAGTTACAAATTACACAGAAGTAAATTGGTATATTCGGCTTCGTTAATTTTTTAAAATAATTTAAGAAATTATCAAGAGGGGTTGATAATGAAATAATGATAATTATTGATTTAATGAACAACGAGCTAACCATTTCATTGCTTTGACAGATTGATTGTATGACTGACAGTCCGGTGAATAATATAATCTGTTTATTCGTTTAACCCTGGATAACTATTTATCTGTTTATTATCTTATTCACGTTTAATTTTTTTTAAACTTTAAGTTATTGGAAACTATCCATCAATTGGTTTAATTATTACAGTATCGCTTAAAAATATGAAACTTGCCTTTTAAAAGGAGAATTTCATTTTATTGTTCATAAATTGACCATTGCAAGCATTCCAATAAATGAGATAGCTCTAACGTTATCATGACAATACCATTGCGGCCAAGCGTTCCTTAATAAAGGTGCTTTTAGATTTGCTGGCTTTCTTCCAGGCATAGATGACGTAGTAAGTAATACATTTTTTTTATTAATCTGAGTTCAGAGTGGATTGTGTTCCGTCGCTATAGAGAGCCATGACAGTTTACGAAAGTAGGCTTTAAGGTAACTTTATATATGTATATCCAGCCTTACTAATAATAAAGGTTATGAGCTGTGTATACAGCCGTTATGCGAGGTCTGACAAACTGGTTATTTTTACGCTAAATGCGATTAAACCATAAATAAATATACGTCATAAATTGATATACGTCAAATAGTTATTCAGAGTGTATAACTTTTTATTAGTAACGGCCGGAAATATTTTTGCAAATGTTTAATTTATAGGTTATGTTTCATTAATAGGTTGAGCTATTGTATGTATGGCTAGTTCCCTGAAATATATAGATAAGATAAGATAAGAATATTCTTTATTGTACCAGGAAAAACACAGACAAAACATAGTTGTGTAAACATAGTCCTCCCGTGAGCGAGTAAATCTTAGATTACATAACAGGTAACCATGTTCTTACTATCTTAGAGTTTTTTTTTCGGTTTTGCAAGAGATGAAGGCTAAAAGGAAAAAAATATATATTTTCAAAACAACGATCTGTGTGATTTGTTTCACGTGTTTTGTGTAGTTTACCCTGTAAGTTCATTACGTATTACTAATTTTTTTTCACGTTTTGTAGAAATCAATCGTTACACAAATGATTGGGGGGTGCTCTACTCGAAAAATTGGCGCTTTAAATCTTGGTATTTCGCAAACGGGACCTACAATATTTCTGAACGACCCTACCCTACAGTATGTTGTAGGCGAGAAAATAAATTGCATCACTAATTTAGGTTTTTTAACCTACACTTTTTTTTACATTTTATTGTACCATTTGGTCGGCGTGATTAATACGCATGTCGGTACCAAATAAATAAATACTTTTTAGTACTTATCGTCTCTTAGCTAGGCCGCGGACAGACAGACGGACATACATGGCGAAACTATATGGGTAACTTGTCGAGTACGGAATCCTAAAAATGACAATATAATGGGGAGAGCAGATTTTATATCAATCAACAATTGTTTGAGACATTTAAAGAGTCAAATCACATAGCGTCGTCTAAGTGTTAAGCTGCTAACTCCAAAAGTACAAATTTTCAGGAAACTAATAAAGCCATCCTATGTTTACATCAGGGAATGAAATGAAAAACTGAAATAACCGTTTTCGATGAAATTCGTCAAAAACGGTATTTCCAGTTTTTCATTTCATTCATTTCATTTTTTGGAGTTAGCAGCTTAGCACTTTACTAAACTAAAGATAACAAGTAACCTTCTATGAACACCGCAAGTCATAAAAAAATACTAAATTAACAACTCCCTACTTCTAATCAATCTTTTTTATAGATGCATTCGTTGTGGTGTGTTACAAAACCACAACTTAATATAAGTCTAAAAGCACCTCAACATCGTCCTGCCGATATCATTGCGCATTGCTTATAACAAGTCTAAATGAACGAAATGAAAACTGGAGAGTTTTTCTCGGAAAAATATAAGCGCAGTGCTCTTCTTTTGCGTGATATTGCATCACCGTTTGGCCTACGTCTGTTTATGCTGGTGTTTATTTTTTTAGTGCAAGCCATGGAAACGAATTCATCTGGTAGCAGATAATAAAATAAGAAACAAGAAAAGTTTGGCCGTTGGAAAGGGGAATTTTATCACTTGGGACTTCTTACTGCGGGTCTGGCATCCCAGACGGAGAATGGAATGAATTCAACGTTTTTCCGTTTTTCACATGACCTGAATCACCTAGATACCACACAACTAACTTGTCTATGGATAAGTGACGGGTGTCACTTACTTACTTTTCCTGCGTCAACGAGAAAATACATACTTTTGATTTTATTTGATATTTTGGTATTATTTGCGTAAGTCCGCTATTATTCAGTACCTTAGTTGGTACCCGCACACTGGTCCTTCGAGGAAAAGCAAAATACCTACTTCGAATTTCATCAAAAGTCCAACCGTCGCCGTCGTACATACTCGCGTAAGAAGACATCTTGGAATTGCAAGCGGACGTCTTTCGACAATCCAATCTGTGAAGATACCTGCAAGAACTCTTTAATCTTGGTCGAGCGAGGATACTTCAAGACGGGAGAAGTCTCTTATTGTCCAGATTGTAACCAAGAACTTGGATTCAGCGCGTGCCGACACTTACCACGACAAGGATCTCGACGTAGGACAGGAAGTCAAAACCATACCATCAAAACCATACCATGAAAGGCGAAGACAGAACATCGGGTGCGTTCGTTCCGATTTAATTTCCCTTTCATCCTTTCCATACCATCATACCTACAGCCAATTCTTAACTAGTGGCTTGTGGTCATTTTCCATCATAATTTACTTCTAATCTTTCGATTCGCTACTTATTTTCGCCCGAGCCATCTTATTTGCCTAATGTGCTTCGGCTGGTCGCCTCTTATCACATATCTTCTGTTCTCGGCGAGTAGAATCAAGGTAAATACCTATTCACTACTTATTGCGAATCAATTAGTAAACTTCTTAAGTAACGTACATTCGTCTTACAACGTGTTAGTCCCACTATCCTTTTAACATGGCTACAGCTAACAAAACAGATACCTTTCAAACGGATAACCGTATGAAAGAACTGAGAAGGTCTCGTAGTAGCATAAAAGCAAAGTTGACGATCTTCGATAGCTTTGTCAAACAAGCAAAAAGCCATGACATACTGAGCGAAATCTTAGCCGCTGAGCTGGAATTCCGACTTTCAAAAATTGAAGCTATTTACGCTGATTATGATCAATTTCAGAACGAACTCGAAATGCTTTCGGACAAGCCTGAAGAGTTGTACGTCGAGCGCGGTCAGTTCGAGCAACAGTACTTCAGCCTAGTCTCGATCGCGCGCACTATGATGGCCTCTTACAACGATCGGTTTCGCAATGAGTTATCTCCTGCTACCAATGCGTCTACTGCTTCAGGTGCAAACACAGGAGCGACTTGTCAGCATAAAAGTTATGTACCCGTTCAATTACCTAAAATTGATTTACCTCAATTTAACGGCAGCTATCAGCACTGGCTTGAGTATAGGGACACTTTCCAATCGTTGATTCATCAAAATGAAAGCTTAGATCCTATAAGCAAATTCCACTATCTTTGTGCCTCATTAAACGGCAGTGCAGCTCTCATCATAAAAAACATTGATTTCACGAATGAAAATTACAAAAATGCATGGGATCTTTTGTGCGAGCGGTACAACAACAACCGTCTTCTCGTCAACAACCATCCCAGATAGCAATTTAAACTTGTTTCAAGCTTGCAGTAAATTTGAAATATCAAATGTGAAAACTTGTGTAAAGTTTGACGAGGCAAATCACAAACTTGAGGCAAGTTTCTATCAAACTTATATCAAATGTCTAGTTTCCGCCAATCAAACTTGTATAATGTTTGCCAATGCAAACTTGTCAATTCTTTGTCATTACAAATTACTTACAAGTACCTGGGTGACCGAGCTTTGCTTGGTACTTTTTTTGCAATATAAAATATGTAATATAAAATTAAAATAATCATTTTTCAACAAAAAAAAGAATTTGGAAAAAAAACATCATGGACTCGAACCGGGTCTCTTGAAATCGGCCCGAAACGGGTCGCCCGTTTTCCCGCCATTTGATGGTTGAACGAAAACATGTCACGCTATCGTGACAACTTTATAGTAGTATTGGATAAAACTTGACAGATCATGCTTATCCTATCAAGATTGCAACAGTATTGAAAGAAACTTGTCTTAACATTTTTGCGATCACAAGCTTAGAGCTAATTTGAAATAAATTTGTCACGTCAAGTTTGACGTGACAACTAAATATCAAATAAAAAACAAACTTGCAGCAAATTTAAATGCTATCTGGGATGTGCAGACATTATTTATCGAGGAATCTGCAAAAAGAGTCTAGCACAGTAATCCGTTACCTTGTTGACGTTACGAATAAAAATATCAGGGCACTAACATTGCTAAAACAACCCACCCAACATTGGGATACTTTAATTATTTACGTGATGTCAACAAAGTTGGATGCCGTAACCAGCAGACATAGGGAGGAGCACCGTAACACTTTAAGCGATGCTCCAACCTTGTCACAATTCTGCTCCTTTCTTAACAACAGGGCGCACAAACTATTTCATAAAAGTTATTTTCGAAGTTTATCCAATTTTTTTTAACAACATTGATTAGGTTTTACACGCCTAATAAACAAAACAAAATTATTAACTGATTAAATTATAACTCATGAACTGTCAAATCTCTTCATGAGATGTTAAGTTATGTTATTATTATTTATTTTGCGTATGGTATGCGGCGGGCTAAAATACAAAAAGGAGGACATCTATCCACTCGGTCACTTCCTTGTCGGCTTCGTGAATTTTCCGAACGCCTCCCTTGGATCATAGCGGACAGTGGTCGGTAATGTGACACTATTTTACACCTCTCCGCAACTGCAGGTGGGATCTGTACCAAACTTCCACTTATGCATCAGATCGTTATATTATTACTTATTATCATACATATCATCATGCGGCTACGTGTCACTAGCCGACCACGTACACAAGTTCAACAATGTGCGTAACAATGTACCGCATGCAATTGCAAAATTATGTTTGTGTTCCATTCAGTTGAATCTATCAGAACTTATTCATTTGTGCAGACGCTTCCGATGCAAGCAAACGTGTTTCACGCTCTCCGTTTATCACGTGATCAGACTGGCATAGTATTGAAAGTATTATCTTTGAGTGCTTATTAAATACACACATTTTATCAACTGATATTAAATAAAGAGTGTTTGTGTTTTCGAACAATCTATTTTTAGTCTCGGGCGGTGTTGAATGGTATTTCAAAAGCTAATAGTGGTAAAGGCCTCCAAAGGAATATAATTATCAAAATGATTGCACTGAGATCAAGATCGTTGATGAATTGGAACTCGTTAAACAGTGTTTTAAGGAGGTATGTAGAGTAAATTGTAACAATATCGTAATAAAAAAGGGCGGCTGAAGTTCAAAACATGGAGGTGATAGTTAGGTGTAGAAACTTAGAGCCTCTATCAGAATTTAGTAATGATACCGTAGTGTATAGGGGACAACAATATGAATCACAAACACAGTACGTAATTACACACTGGTATTGGTATATATTATGATAATATAATACTCTAGATTTCGTTCATTTGTTAGTTCACTGGATTGAGAAGTATTTACAATCTTATTTATAAGACTTCGATTCCAGTAAAACACTCGTAAGGCGCAGTTAAAACCGGCTTACCTATACCAAGAACTCCTGTCACAAACCGTCGTTGACTCCATCTTTGGAATCGATTTTTTATAAATAAGCCTGTTGTCAACTGCTTGTTGTTTCCCACAGAGATAATTTTAGACCGATATTATGTATTTTATGATTGTTTTATCTAAGGGGAGAAACAACTATTTTTTTCATACATTTCGTTATTTGAAGAATCCTTGTTTATCTTTTTTTTTAAATAGACATAAAAATCAAAGCTTCCTATTTTTACTTTTGCTTTTAAAACGAAGAAAAGTTTTCAAGCGCTTTTTTAAATATAAAGTATTGGCTACTTATAGGTAGTAAGCCATAATTTATCAATCGTTTAACGCTTTTAAAATGCCGATACTACGATGAAACACTACGTCTTCCATACGCTAAGAAGAACATGGTTTTTGGGATGAGAATATTTAATAAAAAATTAAATAATTTTCGCTTTTTTTTTTCATTTATCTTTATTATCATATTACATAATAAGTATTTCAGCTACCGAAAAATGTTTTACTCCCTACGTAGCCTAGATAATATCATGATCAAATCCAAGTATCGTTTAGGTAATCCAAGTATCTACACAATAGTTACCTCATCAATCGCAAGAGCGCGTATTGTGGTGTGGTAATCGGTTGCGGGCGGCGGGTGGTATATTATGTGATGTTCGTTGAAGGTCAGTTCAGATCAGGCACCGGATAAAATGATGATTATATCTTGTTCCTTGAAGGTCAATCCAGATCAGACGCTGGGTAACATATATTATGTCATGTTCCTTAAAAGTCACTGCATTTCAGGCATCGGATAACATGATTGTTTTGTTTTGTTCCTTGAAGGTCAGTCCATGGCACTGGAGCAAATGTCAACCAGGAAAGCAGCAGCCAAGAACTCAAGCCATGGACGGACATACCAGGCCCCTCCTTATGGGTTCTTCTTACACCACTCTTCAATTTAATACCAGGGTTTAGTAAGCATCCTAGTTTTGTATAACGTAAACAATATTTTGTATTTGCACAGGAACATACCTGTTTTACTTGAAATGGAGATGAGCAGTACGATGATGTAGTAGCACGCTAGGTACTAATGAAATAATATAACTTTACATTACATTACATTTACATACCGTCACATACATTGCTTCTGGCCCCACACTAGGATACCCTGTGTCGTGGGAACCAGAAACAGCGACATCACAAACATGTAAACATCCAAGACCTGGGTTTATTTTTTTGTCCCCAGCCGGGATTCGAATCCGGGACCTCTCGCATGGTAGTCAGATGCGCTAACCGCTGCGCCACAGAGGTCGAATATGAATTATTAAAGAATTGCTCGCAACGAGCTATGGAAAGGGCTATGCTCGGAATTTCTCTACGAGACCGAATCAGAAATGATGAGGTCCGTAAACAAACGAAAGTCGTCGACATAGACCACCGGATGAGCAAGTTGAAGTGGCAGTGGGCGGGGCACATAGCAAGCAGAACTGACGGCCGATGGGGCCGAAAAGTTCTGGAATGAAGACCACGCATCGGCAAGCGTAGCGTAAGACGACCAGCCACAAGATGGACAGACGATCTCATCCAAGTGGCAGGAAGACGCTGGATGCAAGCCGCTTCTAACCGGTTTTTTTTGGAAATCCATGGAGGAGGCCTATGTCCAGCAGTGAACTTCTTGTGGCTGAATGATGATGATGATTAAAGAATGGAATTTTAATTTAGTCCGGTTATAGTGTCACGAAGAAAAACAACACCTTGCAAGACTTTAAAAAATCGAGTTCTGCTTTTTTTTCCAGAAACGTACAACCATCGAAATTATGCTCAAGACAAAGAACAAAATAATCTATTAAGCGATATTCAAATTACTGCACTGTAAAACTGTATTCTTTGCAGGTAAACTCATACCAACGGATGTAGTCCAAGTAAACGATATGCTGTACAAAACCTATGGCCCCATAGTTAAGTTTTCTGGGTTCTTTGGGGCAAAACCCTTCATCTTTCTTTTTGATCCGGAAGCAATTGCTCAGGTACCTAACATTGATAAAGTTAATCGAAATGTACTATGAGAACTTTTTTTTACTTAAAGGCAACTTGAATCGGTCCTGTGTTGGACTACTACTTCTACCAATGAAGAGTCAGTCATAGAAGTGACACAAATACTGGTGACCAGTTATTCTAAATGCAGGCGTAGGTCGGTGGAAAACCTAAAATCTAAGAACAAACACAAACATATGCCAACACCACCAGTTATACTAATATTAACATCTAATAGCGGACGTTTACAGTTAAATATTGTTAGAACAATTAAATGAAACCAAAGTTTTAACAAAGGGAGTATTGACCTAATTTCAGAATGGATTAATGAGATCTTTTTAGGTCAGCTTTTTTGACAGCTGTCGATTGGTTTCACCAAAATTAATTACCTAAAACCCTCAGAATAAGGACTTATTCTGAGCCTAAACCTGATGTTTGTTCCGCAGAATTCTGACAGCTAGGTATATTTTTGTAATATGTCGGAGATTACAAACCTGTTTGGCCGGGCACAGTTTTCAATTTCAATAAGAGTCTGAACATCCTGAGTCTATCTATTTTATTTGTTAGTGAATGTATCCATTTTGTCAAGGACGACGCTCCAAATTAAAAGAGGATTTACGGCGAGTGATAATTACGTCCCTTTTCATCACACAAACAGTAAAGAAGTAGTAAAGAAAACTTATTTTTATCAAAATCTCTTATCATCATCTCGATATCATCTAATACCGCTATCTTCATCATCGTCATCGCTAAAATTAACTATTTAGAGGGCTAACATCGGCATACTTTACTTTTTCTATAAGGTTTATAATAAACTTGAATTAGTGGGGCGTGATGCCCGCTACAGAATAAAATAAAGAAATTAAAGTATTTGTAAATTTGTGATATCGCTCGTGACATTGACATATTTGTTATTAGTGACATTATTAGTTTACTGAAGTAAATAAATATTAAGATTTATTTTTTCTAGGTAAAATATTTAAAAATGCCTAAACTCATATGGGCCAAATTTTACCCTTTTCGGAAGTTTTTTAGTAGCAATATTTAAGAAATGTTAGAACTCTATAGTCTGAAAAAGGCTCTTAAGCATCAAGTTTAGTGTAAATATCGAAAATTTATATGTGCCTCTCGTTAAAAGATAAAAAATGCAATGTACTTAAATAAAAATAGAAAAATTTTCAGTAGTTAGATAAAAAATGTAATTGATATGCATTTTAAATTATTACTTAATTTATTCATACTTACCTTAATATAATACTCGTATTGACAGTATGAGCTTTGGTCTGTACTTATTAGGTAGATAGTATAAAAGCTGAACTTTGGATATAAAACGTTAAATTTCATTAAACTCACTGAAATTTTACTTTATTCTTACTCTGGGTAAATAAACCGGTCAAAGTAATCCCCGAAATAGGTAAATTAAATTATGTAGTCGTCCAATTGTTTGCTTTCTTCATAGTTAATTAATTCAATTCCTTATTAGCTTTATGACTTTGATTATTTGCAAAAAAAATTGAATAATGCTGAAATAAGTTTAATACGGTGTCGTCATCTTTTTAATGTTTCGTTTCCAGGTGCTTCGCAATGAGAACGTGATGCCAAGAAGGCCAGGATTTCAGTCGTTAGAATATTACAGGAAGGAGTACAGTAGGAAGAAAGACCAACCAGAGAGACCCACTGGACTAGTTACCGAGTAATTATTATAACGTCAATCTTTCTTCCTTTATTCTCCTGTCCATGATTGGACTCTACGATAAATCACACGTGAAAAACTGTAGATGGCGACGCACCTAGGCAGACAAAATTCAATAGCTAAACTTCCATTCAAACCAACGAAACACCTCGAAAGAACGTCGTACTTTGGTATCAAATATTTTGTACTTGTATGATAAAACTTCGCAGACGTTATTTCAGAGACACATCGGCGCAAAACTGTAAAATATACATACATAGGTACATAAAATCACGTAGGTACGCTATCACTACTGTATCCCAAGGGTTGCGCAGAGACAAAGGACTACCACTAGCTACGATCCTGACAGATCATTTTCGCTTCATCGACATTCATTGGTGGTTGCATGCATGCACGTCGGTTTTGAGTACTTTTTATTATGCCCTTTGCTAATACATCCCCTATTTGGTCAAAAATATCTGCCTGGGGTATCCCTTACTAGTCCTTTAACTTACATTCGCTCGATATATTTGTTTCGACAGTCTTTATGGCTTCGTCCTCGCCACATATCCAAAATCCAAATCAATTCAACATTCCTTTCAATCCTGTTCAATCCAGCCACACCCCCGTATCTCAAAAGGCGCTTCGCATTTTTGAGTGATACGCACATTCGCACTTTACGATCCGAACAGAATCGATTGCTGAAGACACCAAGTCACTCGACGAGGTTCTTCAGCAATTCCTTCACTATCACAGCTGTGCGCCTGTGGAACGATCTACTTCTGGTTGTAAGATCTTCTCCTTCCCTCGCAATATTTAAGAGCAGAGTACAGAAACATTATTTTTCCCTAATTTAAGTATGTATAATGTTCCTATTCTTTTCTTTAGTATTATGTAGGTATATGTTTTCTGTCATCTCCTCCATCCATATGATATTATTTTTATTTGTGTATGTTTATTATATAATTATTTAATATTTATGTACCGTTTATGTATGTGTTAGATATTAGGTATAGAAATTATCTTGTTTAATATTGTCTAGTTGCACCGACTACCCGTAATTTAGCTTCTTTATCGTTTTCTATCAATGGTTGTCTGGAAGAAATTACTCTTAGTAATAAGGCCGCCAATTTTACTGTACTATGCTATTGTCAAATTTCATGTATAATTCCTGGTGTACATACAATAAAAAGAATATTCTATCTATCTATCTATCTATCCTTTCTCAATCCTAGTCACTATATCCTCTTTTAGTCCCAGCGTGTTTTAATAAAATTATTGGATATTCTGTCATTCAAAATAACACCACACATATGTATTTCTCAAGGACCTCGTTTCTACTCCATTCATTCCATAATACTTTCGCAATTCTTCTGAAATACCCAACTCTCACAAAAATTACATACTTAATTGTACTATAACTTCTCGTATATTTTCAGTCACGGGGAACATTGGAGAACGGTCCGTACTCAAGTAAATCCCGTCCTCATGCATCCGAAGACTGTGAAACTTTACAAATCTGTCTTAGATGAAGTCGCGATGGACATGGTCAAAAGGTAAATAATTATTTCCTCTACAGATGCGTAGAATACAATTTCGCTTATCAAATGATGATGTTATTTTTTATCAGAATAAGGACCCTGCGTGACGACAAAAACATGATCACAGAAAATTTAGACAGCGAAATGAATAAATGGGCTTTAGAATCGATTGGCGTGGTAGCTCTGGGAGGCCGCATAGGGTGCTTCGACCCTGAACTAGCAGATGATTCGCCAGAAAAACAGCTAATCAAGTGTGTGCACGATATATTTGTGATTAGTAACGATATTGATTATAAGCCAAATCTGTGGAGGCTATATCCTACAAAAAAGTTTAAGAAGGCAATGAAGTTGTACAAACAACAGGTGGAGTAAGTGACCAACATTTTTTATTTATTTAGTTTATTAAGTGACGTAAAATATTGAGTGACACTATTAAAGGATAACGTTAATAATAAGAAGGTAGAAAGTGTGTATTACCAGATTCAATGCCAGACCTGGATCAGTAAGGAACTGCCTGACGTAGTTTGTATAAAATAAAAATAAAAAATAAAATAAATAAACTCACGCCCGTTATCCCCGAGGGGGTAGGCAGAGGCACCAATCACTAGAACTGGGCCCACGTTTTGCCGAGTTTATTAGGTCCCAAACGTGACAAGTGGCAAGCCTGTCGCCGTTATCCGGGCACAATTTATCAGCGAATGGTGTTGCTGTACAAACAAACAAATGTACATACGTAACTAAAAGTCATTGGTACATGCGTGGTTCGAACCCAGACCCTCATGATCGAGAAGCAAAGGTCAACCCCACTACGCCACCACCGTTTTTGGTTTGTATGTTTAGTTTGTATAAAACGTTCTAATTTAAGTTTTAAATAAACACGGAAGAGCAAAAATCATACTGAATTGGAGCAAATGAACCACACAACGGAAAAATAAATTGGACTGCTTCAAAATCTGAATGTGCATTAAATTAGAATGGACAAGTATACTAGAATTTGGATAGATAAGAATGATAAGCGAATGTCGAACCTCCAATTTGAATCAGAACAAACTAATCAGTACCTAGACCAAGTAAAATTGTTAAATTAACATAATAAATTTGTTATTTTATTAATTTCTTATTTTATGTTATTTTTGAAGGCTGAGTAACTACTTCATAAAACGTGCTATGAAGGAACTGGAAGCAAAGAAAGGCCAAAGGACTGATGACGAGAAAGGCGTGCTTGAGAAATTGATGGAGATAGATGAACACACGGCAACCCTTATGGCGACAGATATGCTGTCTGCGGGAGTCGATACGGTATTTAAGTTTACGAGCCCTTCCTCGCTGTGTTCCAAACCTATACTTAAGAAAGCTTCGATATATTTATTCATACATACCACTAAGCTACGAAATATTTATTGTAAGTAAATGTAAAGTTAGAAATGACTAACTTACGAAATGGTGCAAGAAGCACCGCTGGTACCTACCCTGCAGTGGAGGAGAAGAATGTCTAAACTAGTTAAAAGAAGACTCATGAAAGTAATTAATTGCACGCCACCAGAAAGTGCCCCGAAAACTTCGAGGTGGATTACTACAAAGTGAAGTCTAAAGATCGATTTTAGATAAACTACATAGTAACAACTCATTATTAGAAAATATAATCTTTATTACAAAAATATGATAATAATAATAATAAAAAAGTTTATTTGCACACTTTAAAGTTTACCGAAGTATCTACAAATGTACATATAAGGTACTTACACGATACAAAACTGTGAACACTGGGGTCTACACTAGGCCGGGCCTGTGTTTAGACGCCAGTTCCTTCCATTGACACCAGTTTACAATAAAAAGTAAGGGTAATAGGTACAAATATAGCAAGTACAAGACATTCTTTCAACAAACTAAAATTTGTCACAATATTGTTTGAGGAGGTTATAAGGATGATATAGGTATGTAAGTATATTTTAAGCAAGGACGTTCCATGATTTTAAGACAGATTTGCGCTATCACGTTTTTATTTTTATTTTTAGGCAGCAAACACAATACTAGCAAACCTATACCTGCTGGCGGTAAACCAGGACAAGCAGAATAAACTCAGAGAAGAACTCTTCTCCGGGGAAGAGAGGAGGTCTTATCTGAAGGCCTGCTTGAAGGAGGCGATGAGGCGGATGCCGGTGGTCTCGGGCAATCTGAGGGAGATCACCAAAGAGTATAACTTGTTGGGGTACCGTATTCCTAAAGGCGTGAGTAGCTAAATTTTAATTCATCTAGACCTTTACCCCTTGGCCGTAGCTGAAATTCAGCAAAATATTTGCTTTTGTGAAAGCAATATTTATAATGCTGAGATACAGCCCTTTTGTGCTGCTGTTGCACACGCACATATGGCCCGGCAGAGCCATATTATAGTTTAATTGATTTGATGGAAGTAATTGGAGAATTTTATAACAATTGTTATAATTTTAATTGAATGTCATTCGAAATTTATTATTACTATTTAAATTAATTATTTATCACGATTGAATTTGAATGTAATTTGATAATTCTATTTTTATTTATTATTGTGATTTAATTCATTGCTATTTGTGTAATCTGATAATTCTATTTTATTCATTGTTATGATTTATTTTACATTCTATATTGTTATGATGATCATTGTGTTATGCTTTATGTGTGTGTGTTTCAAAGCGCAAATAAATGTTTTATCTATCTATCTATCTACCTTTACTGGGGGTCTATAAAATCAAGAAAAATTTAAAGAAAATAAAGTGTTCTTGATAATATCATTGCAGGCACAATGTGTACATTTATTTGGAATTCACGCGTCACAAACAGATATTTTTTGTTAAGCTGTACGCTAAGAAGAATCAACTTGTTGCTGTTGGTGTTACTTATTTGCAGCGCTTTGATTTGATTTGAGTGACATTGCTTTTATACCATCGAAGATACAAAAAACTAAGGAAAAAATATTTAAGCTAACTTATGCCATAAGTAATATTTTTTGTGGTTTTAGGAAATAGGAAAAATAGGTGAATAGGTGCTTTGTAGACACAAAGTCAATTGTTGGTCAATCTCATACAATAGCGCAATAAAAAATTAAGCGCCATTAAAATTTATGATGATGATGATTTCCTCTTATCCCTTGTCATGGACGTAGGGCTCGTAGAAGGCATCTCCATTTCTCGCGGTCTACTAGCTACTACTACTACCTACTACTAGCTCTTTCCAGTTTGAGACGAGTTAAAATTTATTAATTTTTTTAAATTGTTTGAGGATTCGAAACAACAAAAAATCGCGTTACATGCATGGGGATGATTCTGGTACCCCTAAGGGTGCTCTATCTCTGAACTTCTGCTTGAAACTATTTTTTGGGACACCCTGTATAAACTTATTTTGGTGGAAGATCTCCATTATTTATCGCCACATTTAAAGTAGCCCTCTTGTTTCTCAGATGAACGTGATCTTCGCGCATCAGTACATTTCAATGATGGAGAGTCAGTACCCGCGTCCTTCGGAGTATATTCCAGAGCGCTGGCTTGTCGGCAAAGATGACCCTCTTTACTACGGCAACGCTCACTCCTTCGCTACCATGCCTTTCGGTTTTGGCACCAGAATGTGCATCGGTCGCCGCATCGCTGAGCTTGAGATGGAGACATTCTTGGCGAGACTTATACAGAACTTTAAAGTAGAGTGGGTGGGCCCCCCGCCTAGAGTGGAGACCACCCCGTTGAATTATGTGAAAGGTCCTTACAATTTTATATTCAAGGATTTGTAGATTTAAAATTGATTTGGAATTTGAGGAATGCCGAGCAGACTGCTAACAATTCTACTACTATTTAAGTGTACTGATTTTTTTTACTTCTACTTAGTCGTTATTTCTGACAATTGGTCACAATTAAATTTGAGCATAAAACAATCTAAATAGTAGGCTATAATAGCCTTAGAATACAATAAAAATGTTTAAAAATATAATAGGATTAGAATACAATAAAAATGTTTTATGAAGATTTTGAACCCATTTTACTTACAACTTTGTTAAAACAAAGTAATAAATTCTAAAAAGAAAAGAAAATAATAACTTGGTCGACTATTACTTGCAATAGTCGCACACGCACTTAATTTGTATTTTTTCCTGAAATAAATAGTTTAAATATTAAAATATATTTTTTTACTTGGCTGGTTTATTTCTCTGTTGATCAATAGTTAAAAAGAACTCTATGTGAGACTTGAGATCTCCGTCTCCGTTATATCAGCCAATCGGCTGCTCAATGTCACTCACTGTATACAACACCGTAGCGCATGCAATTGTTTGTATTTAATTCAGTTCAGTTCAGTCAGTCGTTTGTGCAGACATTTTTGATGCAAGCTAACGTGTTTCACTCTCTCTACATATATCAAATGTAATGTCTGTCAAAATAATTATCAGACTGACACAGTATTGACAGTATTACCTACCTTCGCTATCTGTGCTAATCAAATACAAACATTTTATCACCTGATATCCGTTAAAGAATATTTGTGATTTCGAATGTTTTATTTTTAGTAAAGTTTATGGTGGTGCTGAATGTTTTCTTTGCTTTGAAAGATAGAGGTAACAGTGGTTAAGGCCAAAACATTATAACCGTCGAGATGATTGCACTGAGATCAAGATCGTCGGTAATTTATAACTGTATTTTAAGGAGGTATGTACAGCGATTTAGTATCGATTCTCTGGTAAATGCACAATTACATACTAAGTATTATTGCAATATCATTAACAGTATAACATGCTATTCGGTCTAATCTTTTTTATCTGTTTGCTTATCGGTTTGGGAAATATTTCCTTTAATCAGGTAATTTTATGATTGTATTACCTAACAAACAAAACCCTTTAATTTATTAATTTGTTGTGATCGAAGGAGAGAGAGAGATGTATACAATGTGTTAAATAAATAACGCAAAACCCTAAAGCTGTTTCTTTAACATTTATAAACAAACCACTACGAATAGAAAATTATTGTTGATATATTTAATATGTTTTTACACAATTTCGTTACTAGACGCGATCTTTTTTTACGATAAACGATTCAAATTGAAAATTTAAAACTTTTGCTTATAGTGAAGAAACAGTTTTCACGCGTTCGTTTCCGCTTTATTTCAATGATTTATCGATCTTCCAATGCTGTTTAGCAAACCTTTTTACTACGATGGCAAAAAAATAATACACTACGAAAAATTTCTGCTTTTGATTTCATCAAAAATTTAAGTCGTGATGCTCTACATTTTCTCATTTATTTTTTCTACACTTTTCTCTGCGTAAGTAGTATTTTTCTAATTGTAAAATGAAGAACCTAAAAAAACCTCTTTACATTTATATACAGGCACATACATTGCTTCTGGCCCCACACTAGGATACCCTGTGTCGTGGGAACCAGAACCAGAAACACAAACATGTAAACATCCAAGACCTGGGGTTTTTTGTTTCCATCCGGGGTTCGAACCTGGAACCTCTCGCATAGTAGGCAAATGCGCTAACCGCTGCGCCACAGAGGTCGACATTACTTTTACCTTATTTTTGAAACATGAATATTCTATTATATAGCTTAGTAAATATTAAATACTTATATTTAGCAGCCAATGCACTTGTTTTACTTCCTCCACGATCAAGATACATCGAATATCAACTGCAAGAGCACACTATCGCTTTGTCAAATGCGTTTCTACCTTAAGCCATGAACCTTTTTTTTTTTATTTTACTTATTCTAGGAGAAAAAACAGAATTGACAAACTTATTAAGTGAAGAATATTAAGTTAACACAGTACATTTTGCCAACTCCTAAGCTTTTCCCACAGATAGGTAATCACATTAATAATAAGGCGCAATACACGTTTGAGTTAGGAACTAAGAATAAGATAAACAAATAAATGCATGAAGCACAGAGACATAGGTAAATGTGCACATACTTATATGATATTATATCTTGATCTAAAGGATGAGGTACTAATTTTCCTCTTATTATGTGATGTTCTTTGTAGGTCGGTCAAGAGCACTGCAGCGAATGTCCATCAGGAAAACAGCAGTCAGGAGCTCAAGCCATGGACTCAAATACCAGGTCCAGGCTTCTGCTCGCGCCACTCCTTAATTTAATACCAGGCTTTAGTAAGCATACTACTTTTTTTGTATTTGTATGACTACATCTTTCACATTGAAAATGAAATTGGTTTATTGATAATAAGATTAATTCACAATAATGATTAGATTACATCATAATATAATAGTACAGTATCAATTTGACATCAGTTTTCAATAATTAAGTAATTCAACATTTAAAAATAGTGAATTTAAATCAATGAGCGTTTTTCCTTTCTTTCTTAGTTCCTTGATACAATCTAGATGGCGCTATTCGTTTCCACATACAAATTTGTTATTCGTAGCAATCAATGTCAAAGTTAGTCCACAGATTACCAAACCAGAGAAGGAGCCAGGGTTGCTATTCGGACCAGGTTTTTCGTAATAAAAAATAGAATTCAAACCCACAATCCACAGCAAAGACTCCAAAATATCCAAATAGTAAGTAAGCGCACTTATCACCAAACGACAATAGCATTTTCTTTAAGTAATCAACCATCAATCACAAATTCCACAGAACCATAGTATTCTTTTTTGCTTTGACGATTTTTACTACGGTACGGCAGCGCCACTTAGGGAATCTTTTAAAAATAAATTTGACATAAGGAAAAACGCTAATTGATTAGACTCTGACTCTTTCACATGAAACATACTGGAATCTGGGGCGTCCCCAACTAAAGAACAAAACACATTGTACCAACCAGGGCCTCTATTCTGTCAGTGCATTATTGTACGATGACAGTTAGACGATCAGGTCACGTGACGTGTTTTTTCATACCTATTAAGTTTTTAGATTGTGTTGAAAAATAAATTAAACGTTTGTAGGAAATGGATAAAATCGATATAATATTTTGACAACGTCACTCAAGTTAAACATAAACAATGAGATGACCATAAAGTAAACCTATACAGTCTTCACACCCTCCCAACTTTTTGAAGTCCAATTCGCTTGCTCAGGTCTTGAATCCTGGGCCCGTAGAGCGGCTTCGTCAGCATATCTGCGAGTTGGAGTTCTGAAGACACTTGGTTGACTTCCAAATCTCCGTTTGCCACACATTCTCTTATGAAGAAATGCTTTAGTTTAATATGTTTCGTGCGCTTGTGGTATTCGTATTTCGGGTTCTGAGATAGCTTTATAGCTGACTCATTGTCCAGGTGTAGTGTGGGCTTTTTAAGGTTCATCAGATCTTTGAATAGACTGTTCAGCCATATAAGCTCCTGCGAAGCCTCACTCGCTGCAATTAGTTCTGCTTCTGTAGAAGAGATTGACACGACGCTTTGACGTTGAGATCTCCATGAGATGGCAGCACCAGCAAGTAAGCACACCATGCCTGATGTAGACCGACCAGTTGTTTCATCACCAGCAAAGTCTGAGTCCGAGTAGCACACTATTTTGTCAGAAATAGTTTTCCGATAGGTAAGACATTTGTCGCTAGTTCCTTTTAGGTATCGAAAGATTCGTTTAACAAGTGCCACATCATTGGTCTTTGGCGTTTCGAGGTTTCTCGATGCTATTCCTACAGCATAGGAAATATCGGGTCTCGTACCGACGGCCAAGTATGTTAGAGCACCTACGGCTTGCCTGTAAGGGAATCTTGCATCAGCTAGTGTACCCTTGTCTCCTCCCATGTTCTCTTTAACGATAGGTGTCGGTACAGGCTTGCCGTCGTTCATCTTGAATTTTTCTAAAAGTTTCTTTATGTATGCTGTTTGGCAGAGTGTTATCTTGTCATCTTCTCTATTTATTTCTATTCCTAGAAAATACGTAGCAGGCGACGTTCTTATCTGTAGTCGTTTTTGTAATTCATCAATGAATTCAGTTTCTGCTTCTTTTGAATTACTTGCGACGAGTCCGTCGTCAACATAAAGAGCTATAAGAACTCTTTTAGTTCCTCTTGTTCTTGTATATAAACAAGGATCAGCTTCAGATTGTTTAAAAACTGATTGTAATAAAAACTCGTTGATACAGATATTCCAACATCGTGGAGCTTGCTTTAGTCCATATAAGCTTCTTTTCAGGCGACATACACGGTTTGTCCCATCGTTGAAACCATCGGGCTGTTTCATGAATATTTCTTCTTCTACTGTTCCATTTAGGAAAGCTGTAGTTACATCAAATTGAAGAAGTCTCAAATTTTGTTTTGCTGCAGTTGCGAGAAGGGCTCTAATAGTACTCAGTCGAGCTACAGGACTAAATGTTTTATCATAGTCAATGCCGGGCTGTTGTGAAAAACCTTTGATAACAAGTCGTGCCTTGAAGCGTTCAATGCTTCCGTCAGGGTTTGTCTTGACTTTGTATACCCATTTACATGGTAAGGGTTTTCTACCTTTTGGTAATTGTACTAATTCCCATGTTTCGTTATGGTAGAGTGATGAAATCTCGCTTAACATTGCTTCTAACCATTTGTCTTTGTTAGGTGAGTTGAGTGCTTCTTCATAAGAGGTTGGTTCTTTTAGTTTGATTACATCATCTGCGGCTGCCATTACGAAATCGTCAAATCTCTGTGGCGGGCGTAATAACGATCTGTCTCGAAGTATCCGTGACACAGGTTCGTCAGGTTGACGTTCATCAAGTTGAAGTTCATGATCGTCAAATTGAAGTTCATCATCATCAATTTCAGGTTGATCATGTTCTCCGTTTTGTTCAAAATAATCTTGAAAAGTGTCATTTTCCTGCTCATTCTGTTGTACAGTGTCTTCATAGATGCTGTCGTCTTGATTCGCAGTTGTGTTATTTTCCATAACAATTTCGATTGAATTTAAATTATTATTGGATGTAACTCCTTTGTTATTTCTCTCAGATTCGTTTTTAATCATCTCTGTTTGAGTAAGAGGTGACTGTGTAATGAGAGTGTCTTCGTAGAATTTTTTATTTATGATTTTTACATCTTTTGTGACAATAGTCTTGTGTTCAGTCGGAATGTAGATTTTATATGCTTTACTAGTCTCTGAATATCCCACAAATACACCAGCTTTAGCTTTTGGAGAAAATTTATGTCCTCTGGGACCTTTATTGAGTACAAAAGCTTTTGATCCGAATGCGTGTAGGTGTTTGACACAGGGCTTTCTTAATACCCATCTTTCAAATGGTGTTTCGTTGTCAATAGCACTGTTGATACTTCTGTTTGATAAGTAGTTTGCTGTGTTTACAGCTTCACCCCATAGATGTATCGGTGCATTGGCGTCAATAAGCATAGCTCTGGCTTTTTCAACTAGTGTTCTATTTTTCCGTTCTGCTAGACCATTTTGTTCAGGCGTATAGGGCGCGGATAGACGTTGTCCGATTCCGTTTGCCTTGAGGTAGGATTGGAATTCCTTATTTATATATTCCGTTCCGTTGTCACTTTGAAGATATTTAATTTTGTTGCCAGTAGTATTCTCCATTCGTTCTTTATACTCTTTGAACTTCTCAAGTGTTTCAGATTTTTGTTTCATGAAATAGACGCGCCCATATCTGCTGTAGTCGTCTATAAACGTTACAAAATATTTGTTGTTTGCAGTGCTTGGAGATTTAATTGGGCCACACACATCACTGTGTACAATTTCTAATGTTTGAGTAGTTCGTGGCGTAGCTCTAGGTTTGGGACTTGGCAGTCGTGTCATTTTTGCTTGAATACATGCTTCACAATCAGATAATTTGTCATCTTTGTTGAACTTTAACCCAATAAGTTTCTCGTTTTTCAGAGATAGATGTAGGTCGTTGTAGTTCATGTGTCCCAGTTTCCTATGCCAATCTTCAATGGAGTTATCTTGAGTTGTTACCATACTAGTTTCTGGTTTTACTGTGCAATCATTTTCAATGGTAGTTTTCACGTAGTATAAATTATTTTTCTTTTCGGCTGTTATCAAAGTTTTGTTATTTTTGACAATCGTAGCTTCATTTTTCGTGAAAGTGACAGTAGCACCTTTTTCTGTCATTTTGGCAACAGAAAGGAGGTTAGTTGCTAGGTTGGGCACGTATAGTGTCTCTAACAAGTCTACTGCATGGTTTGTGTTTGTTTTGACTGTGACTGTACCACGTCCTGTGATTTCAGCAGTTTGTTCCTTCGAGGCTAAGTTTAGCTTTCGAGATTCAGGGTTAAATTTTGTGAAAATTTCTCTTGTGTTGGTCATATGAGATGTGCATCCGCTATCCAATACCCAGTCCTTGCATTTAGCGTTATTGGCTATCAAAAGACATTCGTTGGTATGGTGTGTCGTTTCATCTTGACTTTTCGGTGACACTTTTTTAGTTTTGTTTTTCTTTGACCAGCAGCTTGAGCAGATTTTGTGACTACTCTTTTTAAAAAGAGCTCCTTTAGTTTTGCATATTTTGCATGAGGCAAGATAAGATTCTTGTTGAAGTGATTGTTGGCTCGTGCTTGGTTCCATTTGGTGTCGGGCCTCGCTTTCTTCTATAATCTTAGTTTTCAATTCCTCAGGTTTTGGCAGGTTGTCTCTGCTTTCAATCGCAATTCTAAAGTTGTCATATTCAGGTGAAAGGCTGTACAGCATCATGATCGTGAGTAGATCATCATTGATAGTTATTTGCATGTCAGCAAGTTTATCAACGGTATCCATAAATTTGTTGATGTGCCCACGAACATCGTTTCCTTCTAGTTTTGTTAGTATTAACTGTTTGAGGAGTGATGCTTTACGAGCTGGACCTGTGCTTGCGTATATCGACTTTAATTTGTCCCAAATTTCTTTTGCAGTCTTGCATTGTTTTATTTGCTTGAGTTCTGAAGGAGCGATTAGAAGAATAAGGGTAGACTTAGCTTCTTTCTCCAATTCAGTAGCAGCACTGTCAGTTGCAGACGGCGTAGCTTGAACATATTTCCATAGTTTATCTTTTATCAACACGGCTTCTGCTTGGATCGCCCAGGTGTCGTAATTTTCCTTGCTTAAGGGTTGTATATTAACCTTGGACATTTTTAGCGCTCTGCTACCATATTAAGTTTTTAGATTGTGTTGAAAAATAAATTAAACGTTTGTAGGAAATGGATAAAATCGATATAATATTTTGACAACGTCACTCAAGTTAAACATAAACAATGAGATGACCATAAAGTAAACCTATACAGTCTTCACAATACCATTGATGCCTAGAACTACTGCTACACGTGCTCGCGTTGATTTGAAGCGGTGATGAAATTAAATCGCCATGTTCATGCAGTTGTCATTATACTACAATGAATTAGCAGAATCTAGGACCTGGTCGCGGTGGCGGTGGCAGTCTATACATACTTTATTTACGGCGTTAGTATTTTATCTCAAGAAGAAGATATGGTCCACGAATTCCAATCCCCTGTGATTTATTCGCATTTTCGCTGGTTGAGGTTTTTAAAACATACCTT
This sequence comes from Yponomeuta plumbellus, assembly GCA_947310845.1. NCBI lineage: Eukaryota > Metazoa > Arthropoda > Insecta > Lepidoptera > Yponomeutidae > Yponomeuta > Yponomeuta plumbellus. Next base: position 7,356,526 of record OX371192.1, on the reverse strand, counting down.
TATCGTAAAGCTATCAAAGAATTCTAAATATGTATCTAATCGACCAGTAAATAGAGCCCGCTGTTGGGCATAGGCATCTTCTCTTCCACACCAACCTATCAGAACCAGTGCTAGTCTCGTCCAACCTTCACAATGTCGTCGGCCCATCTGTGGTCGAAGAATTACTCTAGAAAATGAGGATAAAACTTAGTGTGAACTTCATTAAAATTACTGTACTGTGTGGTTGTTTTCTTTGCAGGTAAACTTGTGCCAAAGGATACAATATTACTATTGTTAAGCTATCTGGGTCCTTCGGCGCAAAACCATTTATCTTTCTTTACGATCCGGATGCAATAGCTCAGGTAATTTGGGGAAATCAACTGAAATTAATCAAGTGACTGTGTATGATTTTAGCTTTTCTGATTTGACTCGCTAATCTATACTGTAATAATAATATTATAACGAGAAAAGATTACTAAGTTTGTTTGTAATGAATAGGCTCAGGATCTACTGGGCCGATTTTAAAAATTCTTTCACCATTAGTAAGTTACATTCTTCGTGAGTAACATAGGCTATATTGGATTCTCAAAAAGTTTAGGGTTCCGTGCGAAATCGGTGATGGGTGATGGGGTGACGGACCTAATTCAGTTATATTCACGGAAACATTTTTGCAACCCGTGCGAAGCCGGGGCAGGTTGCTATAAACAAAATGAAAGATAATTCGAAAAAAAAACAATTTAGTATTTTTTTAAGAAATTAATTCATAATTTCCGCTGATTTATAGAAGTCGTTAGAAGGTAATAAATCTCCCTAAAATACGTAAATCGATCGGTCTATCGAAGTGTTTGCTACAGTTAGGACAATAATTTATTATAAATTTAGGGAACATTCCCTATTATTATTTTTCTTTTTTCTCTTCATTCTTCATTCAATCCGGACTAGGCCCCCGTGGTGGAGTATGGCCTATACCTTTCTTAGGGAAGACATCCGTGCCCCTCAGTAGGGACATTATGGGTTGAAGATGTTCTCTTCATTTTGATTTCCAATGCCAAGACGACTACTAGTAAGTAATTGATTATATTAATGGGAATCAAACCCACGGCCTCTTTCTTGGTGGCTAAGCGCCTTAACGGCTCGACCAACGAGGTAGTCGGATTAATTTATAGTATAAATAGTTAGGACAATAATTTATTATTAATTTAGGGAACATTCCCTATTATTATTGTCCTTTTTTCTCTTCATTCTTCATTCAATCCGGACTCGGCCCCCGTGGTGGAGTATGGCCTATACCTTCCTCAGGGAAGAGACCCGTGCTCCTTGGTGGGGACATGATGGGTTGATGATGATGATGATGATGATAAATTAAATGTGTTCCCTTTCTTAATTTACAGGTTTTACGCAATGAGAACGTAATGCCAAGAAAGCCTGGCTTTCAGTCTCTAGATTATTTTAGAAAAGAGTACAGTAGAAAGAAGGGCGAGTCAGACAGACCCACTGGACTAATTACCGAGTAATTATTACTTGTTATGTTCAATAAAATGTAAAATCTATATATTTGGTCCACTAGCTAATACACTAGCGGATTTCATACGAGCGGCAGTGCTAACTGCAGTCGTCGATACTCGTCTGTGGCAGGCGTCGACGCGTCTGCCGCACATAGTCGACGCTGACATGTCGGCGACTGGCCGTTTATAGGGATAGGGAACTAAAATTAGTTATCCAACATGAGACGAAGGTCAATGATATTGCAAGTGCAACCTGGCAAGGTAGTAAGACGGCTGGTGGACCAAGGCAGTAACGGCACGGCATTGTAGTGGGACGATGTGGCCAGGTCGGCAGGGGACCCGGGGATGCGAATGGCAACAGACCGGAAAGGCTGGCGTGAAGGGGGAAAGGCCTATAGTCAGCAGTCGGCAGAGTTGGGCAGATTATGATACAAAAATATTAAAACTTTACTCCCAGCTGTATCCGTGTTGTTTTGAATTATGATTGTATTATATTATCATTTTACTGACTTTAAGTACACGTTTTATATTCTGATCATGATTGGACTCGACTGCAAATTAAATTTTCTAAATTATTATAAGTTATCAATAACTTTACAGTACACGAAACGGGCGTGCCTGCATGCAACGATTGATGGATGTTGATGAAGAGAAATTAATCTGCCAGGATCGTGGCAAATGGCAGTCCGTGGTCTCTCCCTATCCCTCTGGGATACATGCATGAGTTTTTGTACATGTATGTGTCAATATCCACCAGTAACTTACCACAGTAAGCCAAAACACTTAAATCAAATGGACGGCTAGGTGCCTATTATCTTGAACTCATATGACAGAAACTTCTTAAAAATAAATCGAGTGACACACCGGCGCTAAGCTGTGACAATACTAGATAACTTTATCTCGCTAAGTGACGACTCCACTAACTATATATTTGCAGTCACGGAGAACATTGGAGAACGGTCCGCACTCAAGTAAATCCCGTCCTCATGCATCCAAGTACTGTGAAACTTTATAAATCTGTCTTGGATGAGGTCGCCATGGACATGGTCAAAAGGTAAATATTTGCTAGGTGAGTAGAATACACTTTCGCTAATCAGAATTTTCGACCTCATTTTGATTTCACTTTTTGTTTACTAGAATGAAGAGTCTACGTGACGACAAAAACATGATCAAAGAAAATTTAGACAGTGAAATAAACAAATGGGCTTTAGAATCAGTTGGCGTGGTAGCTTTGGGAGGCCGCATAGGGTGCTTCGACCCTGCACTGGTAGACGATTCGCCAGCAAAGCAACTAATCAAGTGTGTGCACGATATACTTGTGGTTGCTATCGATATTGACTATAAACCAAATCTGTGGAGGCTGTACCCTACAAAGAAGTTGAAGAAGGCAATGAAGTTGTACGCACAACAGGTGGAGTAAGTAATGCATCTTCTTCTTCTTCTTCGATCCTTTGGACCAAATGTACCAAAGAGCTCCAAACACAGATTTCCACTTCTAAAAGTAGTTCGCGAAAACTTCCAACTCAAGCCAGCTAGTACCAATGGACTTGGCCTTTTGGGCTAATAAATCAATATTTATTATATTAATTTATTTGGAGAAAATACAGGCACAGATAAATTTTTGATATTGTATACTTTTTTAAGGCTGAGTAACTATTTCATACAAAGCGCTATAAAGGAACTGGAAGCAAACAAAGGCCAAAGGACTGATGACGAGCAAGGCGTTCTTGAGAAATTGATGGAGATAGATGAGCACACGGCAACCCTTATGGCGACAGATATGCTGTCTGCGGGAGTCGATACGGTAATATGTTTACCAGCCCTTCCGCAGTGGGCTATGACGTTTAAGAGTACTTCGATATTAATTTGTACAACTTCAGTACAAAACAATTTTGCACCCAAATATGCACTCAAAATTGTGCATATTTGACTTTTGACTTGGTAGCGATTTCGTAGCACAGTTACGACCTACCTTTACGGCTGATTTTCGAAGTGAGAATTTCACTACGCAAATACTTAAATAACGTTCTGTCGCGCTCTTTTCGGAGAAATTTGACGAGACAGCACTACAGTTCAGTAGTTACTTAGCAAAATTTAAATTCAGAAACCGGCCCTTAGTAGTGCAGTGAAATATTAGCGCTTTATGTAATTAACTAAAAAGCAGACTCACAATACCAGAAAAACAAACTTTTACATACAGGCACATACATACCCCTCCCTAGGATACCCTGTGTCGTGGAAACCAGAAACAACGACATCACAAACATGTAAACATCCAAGACCTGGTTGTCTATGCAGAAAATAAATAAATATGGTGGTAATACAGAAAATACAATAGATTGTGTGATAAAAGTTACTTTCAAAATAATATTGTTATTTAAAAACATGTTTTCGTGATTCCTTTATGCATTTATATTTCTATTTTCAGGCAGCGAACACAATACTAGCGAGCTTGTACCTGCTGGCGGTAAACCAGGATAAGCAGAATAAACTCAGAGCAGAACTATTCTCTGGGGAAGAAAGGAAGCCTTATCTCAAGGCCTGTTTGAAGGAGGCGATGAGGCGGATGCCAGTTGTCTCAGGAAATGTGAGAGAGATCACCAAAGAACACAACTTGTTAGGATACCGTATTCCAAAAGGCGTAAGTAGCTCGATTTAACCGCATAAATAACTTATGTCAGTAAGGGTATTATAATGCTTCTCTGGTAAAAGATTAACCAAAACTTTTGTATATATGCCAGGATAATCCTGGCAACCTGGCTGGATTCATAAAATCATGAAAGCTTTTATTGCCTTGTCTTGAATCGTCGTAGCAAACAAACAGACGACCTTTGTGGCGCAGTGGTTAGCGTATCTGCCTAGCAAGTGAGAGGTTCCGGGTTCGAATCCCGGCTGGGGACAAAAAAAAAATAACTCAGGTCTTGGATGTTTACATGTTTGTGACGTCGCTGTTTCTGGTTCCCACGACACAGGGTATCCTAGTGTGGGGCTAGAAGCAATGTATGTGCCTGTATGTAAATGTTTATATGTTTATATATGTTTATAATTATCTATGTGAAAATGTACAATAAGAAGCATCATCTTTTGTTGCTCCTGGGTACCTTCGATGACAATGATTTACGTGCAGAGCAGCGTAATTATCGACTGCCATCTTTGATGTACCTTTCTCGCTTTTCAGATGAACGTAATTTTTGCGCATCAGTACATTTCAATGATGGAGAGTCAGTCCCGCGCCCTTCTGAGTATATTCCCGAGCGGTGGCTTGTCGGCAAAGACGACCCTCTTTACTACGGCAACGCTCACTCCTTCGCCACCATGCCTTTTGGTTTTGGCACAAGAATGTGCATCGGTCGCCGCATCGCTGAGCTGGAGATAGAGACATTCCTTGGGAGACTTATACAGAACTTCAAAATAGAGTGGGTTGGCCCCCCACCTAGAGTAGAGACCACCCCGTTAAATTATGTGAAGGGTCCTTATAACTTTGTCTTCAAGGATTTATAGATTTCAGCAAATTGAGGAATGCAGAGAGAACTGCTAACGTTCAGTAGTAGAAAGGCACTGAAAGATGATGAAGGAACTTAAGTGTTTAGTTTTTAGGTTTCCATACCCAAACGGTAAAACGGACCCTATTACTGAGACTCCCCTGTCCGTCCGTCCGTCTGTCACCAGTGTCTGTATCTCATGAAACGTGACAGTTAGACAGTTGCAATTTTCACAGATGATGTATTTCTGTTGCCGCTATAGCAAAAAATACTAAAAAACGGAATAAAATAGGGCTCCCTACAACACTTTGATTTTTGGGCCGTTTTTATGGATAACTAGCTTTCGCCCGCGACTCCGTCCGCGTGGACTTTAGTTCAAAATGTTGCAACCCCGTTCACTCCCGTTAAGGGTTAAATTTAGAAAAACCGTGAAACACGTGTTCAATCAATTGTGTTGAAGAGTATTTATTTCAAGTTTCAAGAAAATCTGACAACATTTTTTTATACCTCCATACAAACTTTAACACCGCCGTTTACCCCTTTAGAGGGTGAGTTTCAAAAAATCCTTTCTTAGTGCTCCCCTAAGCTCCCTAAGAAACTCCCATGCCAAATTTCAACCCCCTAGGTTCAGTAGTTTGGGCTCTGCGTTGATTCTAAGTCAGTCAGTCAGTTTCTTCTTTTATATATTTAGAAGAAGATAGATGAGACGGAACCCTTGGTGTGCGAGTCCGACTCGCACTTGGCCAGTTTTTATATCACTGTCATCGCAAACTTCGACTTATTTTTAAAAGCGTTGTACATTCGATATGTCAGCAAGCATCGATGACTTTATTTTGAAAGTAGGTAGTTATAATAAATACAAGTAACACTCGCTAATGGCTCCTACACACCGTGCCGCCAGCCATGCCGCCGCTATTGCCGGTTGGTAATAAAGCCTCCGGCAATGCCGCACAAGCCGAGCCGGCGGCGGGTTGTGCGGTAAACCGGCGGCAGCTCCCGCCCAAAATTTCATTTTTCTTTTAAGTCTTTTGCTAATTAAAATTAATATTAACGCCGCGATGGCGATGTCAACCGCTTCCTTGTCCATTGATAAGGACTAGAAAACACAAACCGTACGACACTACTGGTCTACCCGGTTGATAACTTGAAAATGATGCCACAGAGACAATGATGCTCTGCGGCAGCCAGCGGCAAGTGCCCGCCGGCCGTGCCGCCGCGCCGGCATAGTGTGTAGCAGCCATAATGCAAAATGTGTTAAGGCTGTAACAAGGGCGAATGACTTTGAGCATTTGACCTCTGAGTTATAAAATAATAAACTAGCGCAATCTGTTGAATGTTTGTTGTACTTCTTCGGCGAATACTTTAGAGGCTAATCCATAATCCAAAGATTACACAGATAAGAGATGTGGCGGATGTTCGATGGCGATTGTTCCCTGCGCTAATTAAGAAATCGTACAATTTCGTACTAATCACGCTTAATATTAACATTTGAAAATATATGATCAGATAGGATTGCAGATATTGATGTGGCCGATATTTGCATGAAAGATTTAAATGAAAAGCTACTATCGTTTACAAGCGAAATTAGATTCTGTGGAAAATAAAGCTTTGGAAAAATTTTTTTTTTGCCATCTAGACAGGATAAATGCAATTTTTATTCCGTACGAATTAGTCACTGATATATCCTTTATTACCAAAGATTTTATTCAGAATTTTTTAGTGCGTACCTTTCAATTTTTTTGTGCGTGCGTGCGCCTAACATTTCAGTTAAAGCTAGCCAATTTTGCAACATTTACTCTTATTACACCCTTAAGGGCACTTGAGTGTATTGGGTACCTCAGCGCTTGATATTGCCAACATGCAGTGAGCATGCGTTGTGGAGCTATTTAACCGGTAGAATAGGCTAGTTGCCCTAAAAAATGTAATTAGTCTGTCTTTTCGATTATTCAAAAATAAGGGACACGTATTTTTTTATTTGTAAATTAGACCAAAAATGACAAAGATATAGCCGATTAAAGTGACGTGTGACGTCACACGTAATTTTAATGGGCTATATCTTTGTTATTTTTTGTTTAATCGAAAAAAGAAAAAATACGTTTCCAAATTTTTTTTATAATCTAAAATACGAATTAAGTAAATAGAATTTTATTATTTTTACCCTACATTTACATACAGGCACATACATTGCTTCTGGCCCCATGCTAGGATACCCTGTGTTGTAGGAACCAGAAACAACGACATCACAAACATGTAAACATCCAAGACCTGGGTTTCTTTTTTTTTGTCCCTAGCCGGGATTCGAACCTGGGACCTCTCGCTGAATGGTTTTTAATTGTTCATTCAATAGGTCATAATACTGATTAAATATGGTGAAATCACGTATTGCCATCTGAGGATTTACATCGGCTTTTGTTTGAAATAAACAAAAGGCGATGTAAATCCTAAGCCTTTTTGAGATTAATAAAAGGTCCTGAGCAATGTACAAATAGTTTTAATTTATATCATTAATTTATACTTTACTTACCCCTCAAAAGTTTATTACATAGTCAAGGTCTGAAGTCTTATTAATACCTGTTATCATGATTATTCACTAACACCCAATGTTCGCGCTGATCGCATGGATCATACCCCCCTAGCAGCATAACTGATGGTTATAATTCGAATAGTAACATTTAACTCCTTGACTTCTTCTTCGACGTTTTAATGTTCGACATTAAAACTGATTTCAGTGCTTTTCCCATACACAATTTCTTTTTTATTTTGCTAATCATGTACACTTCTGCTTATAGCTATTCCCTGAGTAATTGGAAGCGCTGTCTTTTCACGAGCATAAAATACACACAGGATAGCTATATAGGACAGACATATCCTGAAAGCGTCCAGCCACCAATGGGCGTCCATTACCGACTAAGTGCACTCATCATTTTAACGTCTGAAGCCTCAACATCGCTGGCGCGTTAGTGTCCCGGTACGGAAAATAACAAGGACTCGAGAAAACTGCCATAATGGGCTGCTACTCGGAAACTGTTAACATAAATATAAAAAAAAAAAAACTCACGCCCGTTATCCCCGAGGGGGTATCCGGTCGCCGTTATCCGGGCACAATTTATCAGCGAATGGTGTTGCTGTTAACATATACGGAATAAATGCAGTTTGCAAAGCTTGTTAATGAATTGACGCAAGCTGTCTGCTGAATCAACGATTATTTAGAGGACAAATATATCTGGTGTCAGGCCGTAAATCATTATTAAAGTATTTAGATGACAATTGTGTCTAGTACCTATTCAACACATGCATGAGTAATTATTTTTAAGTTAACTCTGTTTATCATCAACCCACTATAAACCAACATCTTTAACAGTTGCAAGCGAATGAATTTATGAAAATATTACAATGCCATAAAAAAATATTAAAAACTTGGTATTGGAGAAAATATTGGTAGCCACATTTTAACGAAGTGGTAATACTGCCTGAGAAGCTACAAAGTAGGCTCGAAGTGTTACGGCCAAAAGATGCCCGAATGAGACAAATCTAGAGTTACCACTCCGGGTAGCTTAGATTTTTTAGGGTTTCGCAGTCCAATATTTGATTTTAACCTACTTGACTATGATGGATTTCCTCAGATATTAGTACTAAGATAGTTTTTTTCTGTTAGTTTATCATAGTATTTAACTCGAAGCAATTTTTTAAATCACCCATTCTTTGTAAAGAAAGCATTAAAAGTTGACTCGTAAACAGTACTTGTTTGTCTGTGGAATCATAACTCCCAAACGGACGGGCCAAGTTCAATGAGATATTGGAATTGAAAACGGGATTCGGAATGGTTCTTAGCTTAGGCCTTATTCCAAGATTATCAGCTCTGATGACACTTTTATGGGTTCTCTGTAGCTTGAACAGAAACTATTATCGATTTGTCATAGTGCCCTATTTCATCATCATCATTATGTCCTCACTAAGGGGCACGGGTCTCTTCTTTGAGGAAGGTAGGTACCCATACTCCACCACGGGGGCCAAATCCCGATTGGTGGCGGTAAGACTAGTGGCTGGTCTTACTGTTAGAAGTTATCAAGCCGCCCTAAGGCCTCTGATTTGGCTTATTGCCCTATTTATTTAACAATAATATTAAATGATGCAAACAAGGGGGATGATAGTTGCCAGAGAAACCTTAAAGGCGAATTTACGTACCTATATCGATTTCTCGTACAATAGGGAATTTTGTAACTGCTCGTCCTATTCGTGCAAATAGGCACGAAACCTTCTCGCGTTTGTTCCTGTTTCGGCCTTGGCCGAGTTTGTGTACAAAAACTGGCAGCCAGTGGGTGTCCTAAGTGTTCCTTTACGGATTATGTGGAAAGTGCTTGTGGAAACTAGACCGCCATAACGAGGCGTTTGTTTCGGTATTTTTCTCGGGTCTGATTTGTCTACAAGGTTCAAAGTTAGATACAGGGTTACCTTATTCTTCATTATCACGCAAGTCCTTCGCATTTGTCTATTACTAGTTTTACTTTACAAACATTTGAATTTCAAGACGGCTGAGTGCGCCCGTTTATTTTTTTAGATTTATGTAAAGTAAAGTAAAAGTATATTTATTTCTAATTAATTTATTTATAAAAAGTTTGTGTAAATAAGTATGTGTTTAAAACCATTACAAAATAAGTTAGGTGGTCCATAATTTTATCCACAGCCTTTGCGCTTCTCTCGCTTTGCCTTTGCGCTTCTCTCAATCGGGATTCAGTGGCGCTATTTTAAAAATATACATTTTAGAGACTAAAAAGTACAGTAAGAGATTGTAAAAAATATCAGTGTTTTAGTGTTTTCGTGCTTTACCACAATCTACTGAGATAAACTGCTCACTCGCTCGCTCGCTCACTGCTGCTCGCTCGGCAAAAAATTCGCAAAAGCACAAAAAAATTATAAAAGTTCGTTTTGATTAGTAGGACTCCCAATTTTCAGGTTTAAATTAGAAAAATATACCTATAATATTCCCTGCAGTGAATTTCACTCAGTTTTCTCCGTTCTGAAAGTATATCTGACAATGATCCCAGAATAAAACACATTTCGCAGCTGTCGCCATGAAGACAGTTTGACAACTATCTACTACTTGTTGGATTTCTAGCAGCCTGGAACACCAACTCGAGCTCGTTATAACTTATTTGCGCCTCCAACGCCAACTTCTATGAAATACCGATACAGTACCGATACACAGTAACAGGCCAACTCATTTAATTCCGCTTGAAAATCGGGGAAAAGAAGTGACATCAGCCCCGATGATACGACGTCGAAGTTAATAATTTTAGCTCTTATTGTACACTTCATGAGTGCCAATATCGAATGTGCCAGAGTATTGCTGAGAATAGTGTCAGCAAGTATTACTTACATAGAGTAAGTAGTGTGGGTACACAGGGTCAGTAACATGTCGATTAGAGTTTGTCACCTAAAACAATGTGAATCCTTCAATACTCGAGTTTCCTATAAGCCTATTTGACAGTGTGAAAAAACAGTATTATTTATACGTGTTCGTATAAATTATGAGTCTTAAAACCGCTTTAAGGCGTTATAACTAAAAAAAAAAAAAATATTTATAAAATAAAACACAAGATAAAATTTGATGATTATGTACACAGTTTATGTATCTGCAGCCATTGTATGGAAAACGGCCTGGATTGGCCGATTTTATGATGACGATACAGCTCAGTAAAAAAGGCGTGTGTCATTCGTGTCGTTCTTACGTTCCACAGTGTTTTTTTAGCCCCAAAAAAGTGACATCCTCAGTTTATCGCTCTAATTGATTCAGCTATGTGTTTAAATGACACGAGTAGAACTCCCAGGAGTCCAATGATCATAGTTTTTTTTTTAAATCAAAAAGTTTTCGTGACCTTCGTAGGAATAAAATAAGAAAAAAAAATCCTGTAAAAAAATCTATGAAGGTTTGAATGATCGTTGTGTCTTGGGTGTTTAGAGCTATTAGAGGCACATATTTAAGAGCTATTAATTTGTTGAAACTTTGCCTAATAACGAAGCAATAACTGTTTTCATAGTTTTTGGTTTTTATTTTTTATTTATTTTTAGACTTTAAAGTACAACAAAGTAAAAGTGTAAATGAAATAGACCTTTGTGACAACCCTGACTTGCAGAGTTCTACTCGTGTCATTTAAACACATAGCTGAATCAATTAGAGCAATAAACTGAGGATGTCACTTTTTTGGGGCTAAAAAAACACTACGCGTTCATTGGTTTGTTTACTGATTAGTGATGTCATAATTCCTGTGCGATTGCTAAGAGACAGATTGCGATATTGCCCAAGATAGAGTTTTGGCGCCTTAAATCAAAAGTAAATTTTCGTTTGCCTTTTTTTAGAAGTAATACACGAAAGAATTTGACTATTGACAACTGAATGACTACTTTCTGAGGTCTCCATGAACACCAACAAAAAAATATGACTTGGTTTTCAGAAATCTGTCAAATAGCCTATTATATTTTCATTGGTACAGCTAGTCTAAATTCACCTATGCACGTAAATTATAAAACAAAGTCCCAGTGACCCCACGACTTCTCGATGTCAGGCCAACGTTTTACCGATGCGGTTTCAATGCCTAAAAACCTAATACCTAATACCTATTAAATCGTGGTAGACTAGTTAAATATGTAAAATTTTGTGTACTTAGTATTTAATTTCCTCGGACTCTTTGTCACAATGAGACTACGCCATCTTTCGAGAATCGTGAAAAGGGTCAGACTGAAACCTCTTCACAGCCCGTGTCGTGGAATTTGCAGACGGCTTTTTCCCACATGAAAGTAAGTGAGTTCCTTCATCTGAATCTCGAGATCCGAAGGAGTCTCGAGTCGAGAGGGCTCGGAGCACCGTCAGAGATTGATAGCATACTTAGCTCAGCAAATACCGAGGATTTGCCTCGACAAATCGCGTCGACTTTTTGGGTTAATCCACCACCGGCTGTGTTTGATCCCGATTAATTAATCTGTGAAGAAGTGGGCATTGGAAGTAGGTAATTAAGTAGTCTGGATAAAATGAAACGTGTAATAAGTTTAGTATCAACCATCAACATATTAATTCAAGCTTAAAAGTCTAGGTGGAGTTATTTGTAACAATTCAATTTTCTTTAAAGGCATGACATGACACATCTAATAGGTAATACTTTTTGAAATAAAACCACCGAGATGACTGAGGATGGGGCGACGTTTTCGTTACAAAAGAAGAACAAATTTTTCATAGCGTAAATCTGCTTATACAGAGGTAAGTTTTATTCAGTGAATGAGTACAAAAACTTCACACTATAACGTCTGCATAGCTATCTGGATACATGTATATTTAGTTACGAAAGTCAAGTCATTGGATTAGGTACTTACTTATCAAACTTGGCCCAAACGCCTTAAGAAACTATTCCTTACTCTTCAAAGTTGATTAACAAATAAATAGGTCAAATATTGAACGATATAATTAAAATCACTCGAATCTCCAATTAGCTCCAATCTACAAATCTTTGAAGATAAAGTTGTAAGGGCCCTTCACATAATTCAATGCGGCGGTCTTTACTGTAGGCGGGGCGCCCACCCACTCCACTTTGAAGTTCTGTATAAGTCTCGCAAGGAATGTCTCCATCTCCAACTCGGCGATGCGGCGACCGATGCACATTCTGGTGCCAAAACCAAAAGGCATGGTGGCGAAAGAGTGCGCGTTTCCGTAGTAAAGAGGGTCGTCTTTGCCGACGAGCCAACGCTCTGGAATATACTCCCAAGGACGAGGGTACTGACTCTCGAGTGTTGAAATGTACTGGTGCCCGAAGGTTACACTCATCTGAGAAACAAGCAGAAAAAAATCGTGTATTGCATAAGGCTGTACACAATACAATAGAAAAATCAGTTATGGTTCGTCAGTGTTATTCACAAAAAGTAGAAACGTAGACACCACTATGGCTATTTTTATTAGCAAAGAGGTTTGGTCTGGATCTTACAGTAATATAGAGGACATGTCATGTCATGTCTATACCTTATTTTTAAGAAGCACTGTTGTACCACATGAAGCAATAAACTGATTTGATTTGAACTCTAACGGTTTTTGCAGCGCTTATTTCATCATCATCATCATCATTCAGCTACAAGAAGTCCACTGCTGGACATAGGCCTCCTCCATGGATTTCCAAAAAGAAGGTAGCGCTTATTTACTTGATCTTTATATTTTGTTTCACTTATATTTTGGAAAATTCACACAGTACCTATCTTTATACATTATAGCCTAAGTGTCGTTCTGATGTAGCTATATTATTGTAAGGTTTCATTAAAATCAATTTACTAGTTTTTGCGTGAAAGAGTGACAAACATCCATACATTTTTACAGATTTCGCGTTTACAATATTAAATATTTAGTAACTCGTCCAGCACTCCATGCAAAAGAATCAACAATTCGATAGCATCGCATATGATAGCAATATTTAATGATTACTTTATAGCAACGCAATGTTATCATCAACTTTCTTTCGCAAACTACTTTCTGGTAGGTTCTGGTAGGTTTTTCTAATTCAAAATATATGCTTACGCCTTTAGGGATATGGTATCCTAGCAGGTTGTATTCCTTGGTAGTCTCTCTCATGTTGCCCGAGACGACAGGCATCCGCCTCATTGCCTCCTTCAGGCAAGCTTTAAGATAGGGCCTCTTCTCCTCCCCAGAGAAGAGTTCTTCCCTGAGCTTATCCTGCTTGTCTTGATTTACTGCCAGGAGATACAGGTTTGCCAGAATGGTGTTGGATGCCTGAAAATATAGGTAAAGGACAAATATCAGGTTATGAGTGATAAACAACTTTTTTTATTTTACATGCGAAAGAGCAGGTGACGACGTGATTGTATATCTCTATTGCAAAATTTTTCGCCAGTCACATCATGTGATTATTCCATAATAATGATGAGTAAGTCCGGGGGCTACCGATCGTCGGACGTCGTATTTAATATATCTCATTTGAAACATTTTGCATGCGTGATGCTGAAATATCAGAGATTTACGAGTAGGTACAATGACATAAGATATATGCCTTTATTACGAAAATTGTAAGCAACTTAATGCTTGTAGCATAACTCACAACAAGCACTATGCAAGTGAAGGAGTCCCGTAGTTGCAGTGCCCCTCATTAACGGTGAAGGAAAACATCGCGATGAAATATGATTGTCTGAGTTCTTCAAATAGCTGAGCACCTTAAATCGCTAATCCGCAGTGGATACGGTTGATGATTAATCCTATGCTCTTTTTCTGAGAGTATGCCTATGCCCTGTAGTCTTTGCTTCTTTCAAAAAGTCATTTCAACTTCTTTTTGTGTCAAGATTGTGTAAAATTTTTACCGTGTCAACTCCTGCAAACAGCATATCCGAAGCCATAGTAACGGCCGTGTGCTCATCTATCTCCATCAACTTCTCCAGGACACCCTTCTCGTCGTCACTCCTTTGGCTTTTATTGGCTTCCAACTCTTTCATTGCCCGATTGATGAAATGTTTGCCAAGGCTAAAAAATATTTTTTCTGTCAGAAACTCCACATAAATGTAAAATACTTAACGAACATTTTCGCTGAGCTAACCACTAGGTACCTAATTCTACAGTACACCCCAAAGTGAAATATTAGTGATACGTATGACATAGATAACATAAACAAACATACTCCTAAATCTCAAGGGGGTAGGCCGAAACCAGAGACTGCCACTAGCAACGATCCTCACTTTCACTTCATCAACATCAATAGTCGTTGCATGCACGCGCGCCTGTTTTCCGTGATGACATAGACTGTTAAATATATTAATAAAAACATGACAAATCTGACCTGTTCGTATATGTGACAAAACGGACAGGCCCCCTAGCCAAAATAAGTGACAAACGTCTAAACGAAAACTCTTTAATGGCCACAATTTCAGCTGAAATTTGATATATATATATTTTTTAAATTAACCAAATTTGATCACTCTTGTCAACTTTGATTTATTTGAAGTTGAGATCGCAATAAGGATCTCCTGAGAGATAATAGTCACACCCGGTTTACAATAACAATTTTTGTTTGTTGGTTACTTCTGCAGATTTGTCTATATTACGATGCGAGAAGTTTATAAAAGTAAAATCACCACACGAAACAATTATTGTCAGATTGAGCTGACATACAAACACCACCACATAGTGGGAAATACTTAGGTAGAATAGCAACTTTACTTACTCAATCTGCTGCTGGTATAGACTCATTGCTTTTTTAAACTTCCTTGTCGGGTAATACCTCCACAGACTCGGTTTGAAGTCAATATCGTCGGCTATCACGAATATGTCATGGACACACTCAATTAACTGCTTAGCTGGAGAGTCTTCTGGCAGTGACGGGTCAAAACACCCTATACGGCCACCCAAGGCCACCACGCCAATCGATTCTAAAGCCCATTTGTTCATTTCGTTATCAAGATTTTCCGTGATCATATTTTTGTCGTCGCGAAGAGTCCTCATTCTGGTGAAAAATTAAATACATTTATTTATAAATTCATTGGCATAGAACATTAACATTTTGTTAAACATAAACATTTATATACAGACATATACATACATTGCTTCTGGCTCCACACTAGGATACCCTGTGTCGTGGGAACCAAAAATAAAAGAAGAAGAAAGAAGAAAAGAGAAGAAGAACTTGTTAGAAGCAAAATTATTACAAAGCTATTTAAAATGCGGTTTTATAAAACATTAGCGACCGGCTCCGCACGGGTGGCAAAAACGTTTCCGTGGAAATAGCCACGGAACTATCCGTGGAAAATTCTCGGGGTAGAAATTTTTTACACCTTTGGTTACACTATTCGAGATTTGGTACGGAACATTAACATTTTGTTAAACATAAACATTTATATACAGACATATACATACATTGCTTCTGGCTCCACACTAGGATACCCTGTGTCGTGGGAACCAAAAATAAAAGAAGGAGAAAAGAGAAGAAGAACTTGTTAGAAGCAAAATTATTACAAAGCTATTTAAAATGCGGTTTTATAAAACATTAGCGACCGGCTCCGCACGGGTGGCAAAAACGTTTCCGTGGAAATAGCCACGGAACTATCCGTGGAAAATTCTCGGGGTAGAAATTTTTTACACCTTTGGTTACACTATTCGAGATTTGGTACGGAACCCTAAACTTTTTGAAAATCCAATATAACCTATGTTACTCACGAAGAATGTAACATTCTAATGGTAAAAGAATTTTTAAAATCGGCCTAGTTGTTTCTGAGTCTATTCATTTCAAACATACACACCAAAAATACAAATCTTTCCTCTTTATAATATTAATATAGATTCATTTATCATCAGCCCACCTCTTCCTACTGTTGGGTGTTGTGGAAAAAACCTATAAGAAATATTAACATGAAAAACTTGTAACAATGGACGCCCATCTTGCTGACCTTTTTATCATGTCTAGAGCAACCTCATCCAGTACCGATGCGTACAGTTTGATAGTCTTCGGCTTCATCATGACTGGGTTCACCTGAGTCCGCACAGTCCTCCAATGTTCACCATGGCTAAAAATAGAGTGTTTATTTTAATTATATGACGATAGAACTTCGTGGGTTCGAATCCCGGCACGTGTTAATTTAGACTAAGTTTTCTTAGTTACGTGCATTTGTGAATTTATACTAACAGTAAAGGAAAACATCGTGAGGAAACCTTTTTTTTTGTTAACGGGGTGAAATGCTTTGTCCACCATAACCGCCACCCTTGGGGGAGGGCGACGGCCGTGTGTCGGACTCTCCTCTCCTAATAATAGGAGAGGCATACCTCCTAAAACACCCCGAGGGCCGTCCTGTCGCTCGTGCAATGGGGCGCCGCCGGATCTCGCAAGTGGTGTGAACCACAACGCGAATGCGACAGCGGCGCCCCGGCGATGTCGACCCGACTCGCAAGGAGTCGGGCCCACCCTCACTGGAGAAGGGGCATGGGCCCCCCACCCCCTTCTCCCGTCACGATGTCGGACGGCAGGTCCCCCAACCTGGCGTCTGTGACCCTCACTCAACCGGCAGCGCAAGGTCCGCGCAGCGTCCCCCGCGCCACCAGCTCTCCCGGCGGAGAGGCGCGAGCTCCCCAAGCCTCCAGTTACCGAGGACCCGTTGTGGCCCTCTGCCCGGATCCTCGGCCCATCTAGAAACCCTCCCTAGAAAGCATCCCTGGGCCAGAGACCATATGGGGTGACCCGTCCCTGGTCCCTGGCTTACCTCCCGCAGTTTCCCTTCCAGGCCCGGCTCGTGGTTCTCGCGCCCCTCCCCGCCCCTCCAGCCCTCTTCCATGCCCTCTGCTGGACAGAGGGACATAAAGAAGGCCCCCACCGTGTGTTTTTTATAGAGGTTGTCTCCTCGTAGCCCTAAGGCCCCCGGCTCCGCTCAATGTGGGGTTACGGGTGCGGGGCCCATGGTGGACCCCGCGGGACATCCAGCAGCGCAAGCCACTGGACGTCCCCCTCCCTCTGGTTTTGTTCCGCGCCGGCCGAAGCCGGTACCCTCCATATCTGGAGGGCGTTCCCCTATCCGCCACCCGGGGGACGCGTCCAATGGAAGACCAGAAACTCCACACGGATCGTGAGGAAACCTGAGTAACAGGGGTGTTCACATACCTCAGCGCTTTAAATTACCAATCTACGGTGGGCATGTACACTCGTAAAGGTTTGAAAAGCCTTAAGTAAATTTACATTTACATATCAACAATAACCTTTTTTATATACAATAGTTGACCATAAAGGAAAAGATAGATAGATAAATCATTTATTTGCATCATTTATTTAAAAGATCCGATAGTTATTACACAGTAAGACAATAGCACGGCCATGGCTGTTTTACCAAAATTTTTAATTTGTTGTCACCATGCAAACTCCGCACGAACTGCCTATTCAACTTGGACGGATTATAAAATTTGAATGAAATTGCAATGTCTATGTTTAACAGACTAGGAAATATTATTCAATTAAAGCCGGCCCCTGCTAATATCACTTTTTAGAAATAACTATAGCTTAGCACGCTCTAGGCAACGATCGAGTGATAACGCACATTCCATTCAAGGGCTGATTATCACTTACTCAGTAACTAAGCCAGTGGGTCGCTCAGGCTCGTCTTTCCCCCTGCTGTACTCTTTCCTGTAATACTCGAGCGATTGAAATCCGGGTCTTATAGGCAACACGTTCTCATTGCGTAGGACCTGCGAATCGAAGGAAGGTATCTAAACACTGCATGTAATACTTACAAAGCATTGATTGACTACGGTGACGGGGAAGTGGAAAGCACAATATACGTGTAGTAGGTATAGGTCGGAACCGCTCGTAGACCCGGCCACCTGAGTGATCTTAAGTGATCACAAAGGTTAGTCAACATATCGCGCGTTCAGTGCAAGGATGGGTGACCGTTCTATGACTAACGTTAATGGCATTTTTCCGAGCGGTTCCGTGCTTCGCAAGGCACGCTAAGCAGGTGGTGCCGGCTGCCGTCGATAGATGCCAGACGTCAAACCAAGGCAGAGAAGGCAGAGGCCTTAGCGCGGCTTGAAAACTTCCGACAGTAAGACCAGCTACTAGGCTTACAAGCCTCTACCAATCCGGACTTGGCCCCCGTGGTGGATGTAGTATGGCCCCCCGAGTATGGCCTATACCTTCCTCAGGGAATAGAGCCGTGCCCCTCGGTGGGGACATAATGGGTTGATGATGACAGATCGAATGTTACAGTTATTAGCTTTCTACTAATAAAACACGTTATGTTACTTGGCTGTGCGACGCACAGTGTGCGTATTTGCAGCGACCATTGAATGTCGATGAGGCAAATCCTGGTCTCTGTCTACCCTACCGTGATACAAGCTTGTGATCAAGTATGTTGTTATGTAATTACGAAACTTACTATTGACATCCAATAGCATTCGACAAATGAGTCTCTATTGTAATTTTACTTAAGAAATTGAATAGATTGTTGATAAAGAAGCGTTTTTAAGCTCAACACTGAATTTGTTCATGAAATAATGATAAAGTGATTATTAACACCCGGTATTCAATGCCTTGTTGGTCTAGCTGTTAAGGCACTTAACTAAGACACAGTTCATGGGTTCTATTCTCACTGGAGCTCGCCGTATGTTTAGCCTCAGTCTGGGTTCATTTACATGTTTGTGATGTCCTTACTTGGTTACCATAGCACATGGTATCCTAGTTTGGGACACGGACAAGACTAGTGATTGTCTTGTGTGGAAGTTATTATTCTTATTGTAAAGTATATCCTACTTGAACTAAAACTTTCGTAAGCACTACACATTATAAAATATGGTCCGGATCAACTTACTTGATTTTTATCAGAAGAGTCCGATTCGCAGATCGAATGGTCCAGTCGGACCTGTGGGCTCATTATGTAATTTTCGCAATGGATATTCATACGTCTTAAAAAGTCACTTCAACACAAAAACCGACGTCGTACGGAGTACTGTCTCGCTGTAACATAGGGTATTAAAAGAAGCTAGGGCTATACAGTAGTGGTATACATGACTTTTTAGACGTATGAATATCCGTTGCGAAAATTACATAATGAGCCCACTGGTCGGACTCTTCCGATAAAAATCAAGTAAGTTGATCCGTTCCATATGATTTTGATGACCTCTGTGGCGCAGTGGTTAGCGCATCTGCCTACCATGCGAGAGGTCCCGGGTTCGAAGCCCGGCTGGGGACAAAGAAAAAGAAACCCAGGTCTTGGATGTTTACATGTCTGTGACGTCGCTGTTTCTGGGTCCCACGACACAGGGTATCCTAGTGTGGGGCCAGAAGCAATGTACCTATGTGCCCGTATATATCTACTTGTATGTAATGTATATGTTACAATATATCCTACTTTACCACCCATTCTTAATCAAGTATCATGTCAACACTACAATAACAATGGACATAAATAACCATAAGATCGTTAGTAAATAGTTAGTAAATTCCCACGCAAACGACGAAAAGCTTTTAAGAAATATTGCAGATATTTTTCTTTGTCCGTCACAGCCGTTCTGCTTTAAAATCCCGGATTTATGCAGCCGCATTTTCTGAATCGGATTTGACGTCGCCTTTTGAGGCTCTCGATTTATTGAACTCAACTTAGCCAATGTCGTCATTATAACAAAACTAAGTTCATCCAGTGATTCTGTTGTGTGAACTTATTGAGGAAGCTTCGGGCTGATTGGTGTGATATGATAAAGTTATCAAAGATTAGATTAATTAACGCACAATTATTATTATTCTAATGTCTGTAACAAAGGTTAGGTTACCTAGCACAGGCATCAGAGCAGATGCATACATTACTAGCGTGAGATTTTATATTTTTCATTATCCTTGAATTATTTTCTTCAAAATAAAAATAAAATTAGCTACGCTCGAGAAAGTCGAGATAACGTTTTTTTTTTACAAGTTTGTAACCCTGTTACTTCTCTACGTCACGCGAAAATTGTCAGATTAGTGGAATATACACTTTTTAGCATGTAATTAACTCACCCTACCTTAATCTGACGCGCTTGAGAATTTCTGATGATCAATTTTTTTTTACTAATCTGGTCCTTTATCCTTTACAGGCGACCATATATATGGGGCTCATATTTGGTGGAGGTACTTTACCTGGTACAAGGTATCTCCCTGTATGTTAATCTGCCGCGCTTTAGGAACTCCCGAAATCTCCTCTTGGGCTCCCCTACCATATTACTCCATGGGTGAAGTACTGTTCTCACAAAAAAAACATTACATCCATCTGACAATGATATGAGCAATGGCACATTTTCATACATACTGCTTTCATACATCAAGTCATAAGAAAATAAAGTCGCCAGCTCTGAATCTCGGCGCCCCACACTGTGATCAGATTGGAAAAAAGTGGACTTAGGGTTTTTTGACCCCATTTTTTTTCTAGTGACTCGTTACGTCAATTAAATAGACATTTACTGATAGATATTTTGCCATAAAACGATCCATTTACGAGAAAGAAAAAATATTTTAGTTTTTTTTGTACGGAGGAAAATATTTTTTTGTGAATAACTTCGTAGTTTTTAAAGATGTTAAAATAATATTTAGTAGTGTGATGGAGAGTATTATTCTTGACATTTCATACCAAGACTACTACTTCATATCTGTGCGGCTTACGGAACAGTCGCTGTTTGAAATTTCGTTTATTTTACCAGTACATTAGGATTTGTTTAAACCAAAAATGTCACTTCAAGGGTTTCTCGGGAAAAAATATTGACTCCCAATCCAAAGATCCATAAGAAGGCCAAACTGTGTCACGTTCTAGCCACTCCATATTATTCTTAAAGAAGGGTTTTTGGTTTCCACTGGTTTTTAAACATCTTTTGTAGACATAGCTTAGATAGTTTCGGGAAAACATAAGAAGAACCTCGAGATATTTCAATGAAACATTCACTGTAACGCAATCCAATAGTGCACGACACAAAAACTCTCTATTTTTAATATTGCCACTGCCTTCAAGAGCCATAAAGATATCTAAATTGGTACCAAATAAAAAGTATGAAAGATAGTAGAGCGACAGAAAGGCTCCAAGAGGTTCTGGGCCCAGAAGAAGATGGAGGGGAAACTGAGGAAAATTAGGTTTTTGAAGACCTTATTGCAGATGGAGGTGAAACTAAAGAAAATGATGTTTTTGAAGAGAGTATTGGAAAGATGTATTTGAGGAGGAGTAAGGTTGAGAAAGAGGAATGAAAAGTATAGAAGACACTGTAACAGAGAAGAGAAAAGATTAGTAAAGGATATTCAATATTGTCTTGAAAAACTTCATTTTCCTTAGTTTCCCTCCATATTTTTCTGGGCCCATAACCTCTTGGAGCCTTTCTGTCGCTCTACTATCTTTCATACTTTTTATTTGGTACCAATTTAGATATCTTTATGGCTCTTGAAGGCAGTGGCAATATTAAAAATAGTGATATTTTGTGTCGTGCACTATTGGATTGCGTTACAGTGGATTTTTCATTGAAATATATCAAGGGCCTCCTGATGTTTTCCCGAAACTACGTAATCAATGTCTACAAAATATGTTTAAAACCAGTAGAAACCAAAAAACCTTCTTCAAGAATAATATGGAGTGGCTAGAACGTGACGTAATTTGGCCTTCTTACGGATCTTTGGATTGGGAGTCAATATTTTTTCCCGAGAAACCCTTGAAGTTCAAGAAATAGTGACATTTTTGGTTTCAACAAATCCTAATGTACTGGTAAAATAAACGAAATTAAAGAAAAAATAATAGGTAAAGTTTAATGCGTGCAGCTATGGGGAGGATGAGGATGGAATCGAGCCAGAGGACGAATATGATTCTACCGATGAAGAAGATGAGGATTACAAAAAATTACGCAAATTTAAATTTTTTATAATTATTTTCTTATATATACAAGCATTATACTTAAAAAACCTGTACTATTTATTTGCATGCTATTTCTTCAGCTTTTCAATTAATGAAGTTCAATTATTTAAAAAAATATTTTTTTTTTAATTGTCAGATTAGGCGAATCTCTCTAGATAATCATCAGATTATGAGACAGCACGTCTAGAGCATTAAGAAGAACCATATATATCTTAATCTGACGCGCTCGAGTATTTCAAAATGGCGAATTTTTTTGCACATTCTAATAATGACCGCGAGTTTGCGTTACATCCAAATCGTCAGATTATTATATAAGAGCTTTTTTTTAAGTGCAAATAACATCCATTTAGAAAATCTGACGCGCTCGATGAATTTTTTTTTTTCATTTTCAACCCTTACGTACGACCACCCCCATCATTGTAACAATCAGATTAACATACGTACATTTTCAAAAATACACAGGATATAGATGCTATCAATATCTGACGCGCTCGAGTATGTCCATGCAACAGTTTTTTTTTACATTTTTGAATTTTTCTTCTTATCATCTAAATTTCACAATCAAATAGGTCTCTATGACGCTCGAGTAAATCCCGATTTAGCATCATGGGCTCCCCTACACGCGATAGCTGTGGAGTTATTGATACATGGAGTATTTGATAATTACATGAAATTTTCCGAATATTTTAAGGCCAATATAAGCTACGAGAAGCTCCAGCTCGTTTATGTGTATATTTTTCACCTCTAACGGCCACACTGCCTCACGCTGCGTCCCACCCCGTAGTTGAGAGGCGTTAGTTAAAATGTATTACTGTAAATTATCATAGGTGGCCTTAGCGTCAATTACGGACGATTCAGGTAGTGCCTAAGGCTTTGACACTTTTTCAAGTGACTAAAAAGTCAGATTCGAGAGCGGCAGCTCCTACCGCACGTAGTACATATGTATAAAGGAAAAGTCCGGAGTCGGGTCAGTACGGATTTGGTGCCTCCTAGCTCTGAGATAGGTTTTGTTTTTTAAGTCAGATCGTCAAGGCACCGAAAGGTAGAGATCATTAAATTCGAAATGTTTTTCTTCCCAACTGTAGCTAGGTACGTAGGTCTCAATAGCAGATATATATAATATAATTATATATACATATATATAATATATATAATTACCTATATAATTATAGGTATCCTCGTAAAGCCCGACCTTGAAAAGAACAATTGATTTTGTGCTCACTTGAAGACATTGGGCCTCACGATGATATAATTTTTTTTTTATGTTTGTTTATTTTTATCTGAAAAATTGGTTCTGATGGACGTCTTCTGTTGATGCCGCGAGACAGTCCCTCAAACTGCCCTGAGTGGCGTTTAGAATTATTGCCGCGAGACAGTCCCACAAACTGCTCAGAGTGGCGCATAGAATTATTGCCTCGAGACAGTCCCAAAAACTGCTCTGAGTGGCGTATAGAATGAGTGCCGCGAGACAGTCCCTCAAACTGCTCTGAGTGGCTTATAGCATTATTGTATTTAGATACCTGATGCAGCGTCGAGTCGTCTTGGAGGAGAGGTATCGCGAGATCTCTGGCTTCGCGACCGCGATGACGACCGGCTTCAGTGGCCGTGTTCACGATTGCTGCGGCTACGCCGCCGCCAGCTTGGTTCGCGTTCTAACTGTTTCACTTTCACTTTCTAACTGTTTTTCAATATAAAAATCACGTTTTTCTTCATAGTCCTTATACCTTCGTTGAGGTATTAGGCATACACTAAAGAAAAAACAACGAATTGCTCACTGAATACACTATAGAACAAAAAGGTGAATGACTATATAGGGTAACAGGCTTACAGAGTACCCACATTAAAAACTTCTAAAAAATCGTGAAAATATTCTATTTCTCCTAACTACAGTGCATGAGTGGTGTCACTTGCGTGTTACTACATATATTATTCAGTTTATTTCAGGTTACTAATCTCGAGAACGCAGTACGAGTATAATTAGGTATATTTTGTCATAAATTTCGATCAACCATATTGACAATATACATTACTTGCTGACCCGGCAAACAATGTTATGCCAGGTAATCTAGGGGACCACCCTTATCATAATAAATATATGTGCCTGTATGTAAATGTTATGTTATGTTATCATTTAGGGATATTAAAAATAGATAACAAACATTATTTATTCAATTCAATTTAAACAGTAATTATAGTTAAGTCAAAACACAATAGACATACCTAAATTATTTACATAGACATTAAAAAAAAATAACAAACTAATCTCAGACCTACCGAATATACATAATATGTAATTTCATCAAAAGCGTTCAAGCCGTTTCGGAGGGGTGCATACTAACACTGTGTCATGAGAATTTTATATATTGACTAGGGAGCGAGCCCCCTGCGCGCTTACGCGCGCCAACCCCCAGCCGCTGCGAGCTTCGCTCTTCGCGGCGCTCGGCCTAGGGCCTCGCTAGACACTATTGGTTGGGATTTGACGCGTGGGACCACGTGTGGTCTCGGCCTTCGGCCTCGGCCTGAACGGAGCTCGGCCTTCGGCCTCGCCGCGGGGGGGTCCCTCGTGCCCGCTTCGCGGAGCTCGGCCTTCGGCCTCGCAAGTTTCTCCCATCTAGCTTTTGCGTTGTTACTTTTCCGCCGGAGTACGGAACGTCTCGGCCTTCGGCCTCGGCCTGGACGGAGCTCGGCCTTCGACCTCGCCGCGGAGGGTCTCTCGTGCCCGCTCCGCGGAGTTCGGCCTTCGGCCTCGCAAGTTTCTCCCATCTGGCTTTTGCGTTGTCACTTTGATGCCGGAACACGCAACGTCTCGGCCTTCGGCCTCGGCCTGGACGGAGCTCGGCCTTCAGCCTCGCCGCAGCGGGGTGTCTCGTGCCCGCTTCGCGGAGTTCGGCCTTCGGCCTCGCAAGTTTGTCCCATTTTTTGTACTAAAATTAGTACTGAAAGTGGATTTTCAGTGAAAAGTATCCACAGAAAATTTATCAACTTCAGTCATCGATATCTTTGCCGCCATCTTGAAATATTGAAATGTCGGATTTTTCTGATATACCTGGGTCCTTCGACAACGCGATGCCGTTGAGAATGTGTCTCTAGCCACGCGCCCAGTTGGCTGCCGACTTTTTTGCGCAGAGGTCGAAAAATGGCCGATTTTCGGGAGGCTATAGCTCAGCCACCATTTTGAATTTCAAACATACAAAATTTTTTTTCTTGATCGGATCAACCAAAAAAAATTCTATCAAAAATTGATCCAAATCGGTCGGTAAACAACAGAGATAGCATATTTGTATGAGAGAACGCGTTTGAAATTCAAAAATCGGCTGCATAGGATGGCTGTAATTCGTACCTTCTCTACACTTTTCTCATACAACATTTTTCTCTAGAACCCACCGTTATCGAGAAAACATATAGATGATTAATCAGTCAGTCAGTCAGTCAGTGAGTGAGTATACCGTGTTGTAGCTTTATATTAGTATAAAGAGAAAAAAAGAAGATGTCATTTTATGCCATGACTTTTTTCCTCTTTCTGAGAGAGAGCCTGGAACCTGTAGCCAGTAACAATTTATTATTATTTGTAAAAGGTACTGATCGCTTTAATTTGTTTCTGTCTATCCAATCATTTGGCTCTTAAACGTGATATACTAAGGACTTCTCTCTCCTTAAGGCTCAATCTTATCAGCGTGAAAAGAAACCGGACGCGGAATCAAAGAGTCGTCAGTTGATTATTGCCAGCTGTGCTTTACCCGAAATTGCATGATATTAATGGCGAAAGAAGCTTCGAAGACAGTGTGGTGACCCCAAAATCCAATCCGTCCGTTTCTACAGACGACATGGTGCAACTATTAACCCAAGTAATTACCTGCCTCTTTCACAGGGAAATCGCGAAGAAAACATTAGGCCTGGGGCACACAGGAAGGACGTGGATGAGGGCGCAAAAAACACGTATGGAGTTTGCACCCTCGTCCCTTTTCTTTTATGTGGGCTTCGTTCCGATCCTTCAGTAATTTTTCAATGAAAGTGAATTTGAAAGGCTTTGCGCCTTTTCCACGTCCTCCTCTAAGTCCTTTCTGTGTTTTTTAAGCAATAGATTGGCCGTTATCGGTTAGTGCTTAACGTACTATCGACTGCTCAACTTTCTGGGCCGGACAACTCAGACAGTAACCTATTTTACAGTGTGAAATAAACAGTATTATTTATACGTCGTATAAATTTATGAGT
Organism: Yponomeuta plumbellus; assembly: GCA_947310845.1. Lineage (NCBI taxonomy): Eukaryota > Metazoa > Arthropoda > Insecta > Lepidoptera > Yponomeutidae > Yponomeuta > Yponomeuta plumbellus. The sequence continues at coordinate 7,329,978 of OX371192.1, read as the reverse complement.
CTTAAAACAGCTTTAAGGCATTTTAACTAAAAAAAATTGTTATTTGTAAAAAAACACAAGATATAAATTGATAATTATGTATCTGCAGATGACGATGATGTAACATGTCAGTAAAAATGGCGTCTGTCATTAATTATTTCTTTCGTTCATTGGTTGGTTTACCGGCATTGTGACGTCATAATTCCTGTGCGACGCCATATTGCCCAAGATAGCGTTTTGGCGGCTTATTTCAAAAGTAAACTTTTGTTTGCCTTGTTTAGAAGAAATACATGAAATCATTTAAAATGACTACTTTCTGATGACTCCATGAACACCAACAAAAAATATGAGATGGTTTTCAGAAATCGGTCAAATAGCCTATTGGTCTCACACTCTACTCAGAAAGCTTCACACGATGGTGCTCGCTGTGCAGCTACGTAATCAATTCTGTACGTAATACGTAATGAATATTACCAGGTGTAACATTCTCATGATACATAAAAATGATTAATATTTATTACTTTATACTTGATGTAAAAAACAAAACTGCACGTAAGCAAAATTTTATGAATAGCTTATTAACAACAATAGTATTTACCTGAGAAATGGCTTCTGGATCAAAGAGAAAAGTAATGGGTTTGGAGCCGAATATACCAAGGAGTCTCGCTATAGGCCCATAGGTTTTATATAAGTGGTCGTTCAACTCCATCACACTCAATTTACCTAGAGCACCTGTAAGGAAACATGTTTGAATCATAAAAATATACTGTAATCTATGTATACTTAATTACCTACATTATATATACCGGCTTAAAACATGTGTTAAACAGACTCTGTGCATAAAAGGTTACTATTTACCTATATATCAAGGATTATTTAGAACACAAAGATATCTGGATCAAATAGTAGATTAATAACAATGTGTTTTTAGAAGATGATTGTGTCAAGTATTCATCACATTTATGTTATGAGTAATACATCTTACTAGAAAACTCTCTTAACGAATATTTTTTTTTAAATAATAAATTTAGAATAAATATATTTTTTAAGCTACTACTTAGCTGCTACTTTTTTTACGAAACTAATAACTCTGACGTTCATTAAATAAACATTTTGTTTTTATAATGAATAAAAAAAATTGAATTGAATTTACTGACTCCGCAAAACGCTATAAAGTTAATTGTATTTTTTTTCAATTCCATATTTAAAGGTTTTTAATTTTGTACAAACAACGTCAATTTAGTCAAACGCATGGCTAGAAAGAGCCCATTGTCAAATATAAAAGTATTAATAAATTAATCCACATCTCGCGTCCTTCCTATGTGGCCCACGTCTGCGACGTGCGATTACCTTGTGCTAGGTACTCGCACGTCAAACTACACATTGATGCATTCAACTTAATTGCGTTGCCGTCGAATTTCCAACTAAATTCAAAGGCTTATCCATATTACGTTTACATACCGTTCAGACTCCGAAACTTCTCTTTTTACGTGCCATCATTGTCTAATGCCGGCGCCAGACCTAGCTTCACAATTTCACATATTTGAACACATCTTTGAAACTTTGCAAACACTTGAAAACATATTTGAACACATATTGGCGTAACCTGCCAGACATGCTTCGCAAACACTTCTCTCCACAGTATGAAACTTTGAACGCTTTGATGTGCGCTAAAAAACCGACACCGCATGGCAAAGCGCAAATGTTTCTTCAAACTTTGCAAAAGTCTTCAAAGATGTGTTCAAAGATGTCTTCAAATATGTGAAGCTAGGTTTGGCGCCGGCATTATTCGTTTGCCTGCGACGCGTGCTACCGCGTTCTCTTTTCGTACTAGGTAGGCAATTACTGCTTAATTACGTACGACACGCAACACTTGGATTTATCTGACTGGCAGTGACTACGATTACTTATATCTACATTTCCCAATGGAAAACCGCTCAGGGGTGCATTATACCATAGCCAGCTAAGTAAATTAGAAGGAAACATGCACACCAACGTTTTTCAAACATAATTATTTGCTCTAGGTACCTGTTTGTCGTTGACATGATCGCAATTTCCTTTTCACAATACACCTCTTGTACGAGTAAAGGTAACATTCTAACTTGTGTACTGCATAGTTTCAAAATTCACTACTAAACGAAGTTGACATTATATTTTATGACGTTTTCCTTTACATTTACTTAGTGGCATTGCTAATAAAATATCACTAAGATAAGATAACATAACATTTACATACAGGTACATACATTGCTTCTGGCCCCACACTAGGATACCCTGTGTCGTGGGAACCAGAAACAGCGACGTCACAAACATGTAAACATCCAAGACCTGGGTTTTTTTTTGTCCCCAGCCGGGATTCGAACCCGGGACCTCTCACATGGTAGTCAGATACGCTAACCGCTGCGCTACAGAGGTTATATCTTATATTATATCTTGTATTATAAGATAAGATGAGATGAGATGAGATGAGATGAGATAAGAATATTCTTTATTGTACACGAGGAAAAACAGACGCAAACGTAACGTTAAGTTAAAGAATACGGAAAATGTAATTAATACGCGCTAAATTTATACACATGATGTGAGTGAGGCCGGTACCGCTCCACCGTATACCCGACAATCTTAGTGCTTGAAGTCATCATTTTGCGGTGGGCACGCGTAGTAATTGTCTACGGCTCAGTGTGTGTGTGTCTACGGCTCTAATAACCCTTACCGTATCCAGGCAGGAAGTGGTGAAGCTGCCCTATAAGAGGCAAAGCTGATGGGCCTGGTATGTCTGACCATGGTCTCACCTCCTGACTGCTGGTCTCTTGGTTTATCTTCACAGCAACGGTCTGGACGGATCTTGAAACAAAAACGGTGGGCTGTACAGACTGTCCAAATCTAGAAAACGGATGTGAAGTGTTACTAAATATTGTACGAACTTTTCAGGCCATCTTCTATTCTAATATACCATGTTAATTATATGATATTCTATTGTACCATGAACCTTTGTAAATATTTTGTTTCTTTTTGTTTTTCGAGTGTGCAATAAAGAATATTCTATTTTATTCTATTCTAATATAAGCACAATTATTGTAACTGGGACCACGGTTAATGCTCCTTGCTGAGACTATGTCTTTTAGTACTAAAAGCTTGAGTATGGAGAATAAGAGTATTAGCAAAATCTCACTCTTTAATTTCTACTCTTTCTGGTCAAACTATACAGTGTAAAAAATAAGTGCGGAACTTTCTCAAGTGAACTTAAAAAGCCCACTGCTGAGAGCGTATTCTATGACAAAAAATAAATAAATAAAATAATTATCAATATAAAATATCTCGTGTCACCGTACACCTCCAAAACGGCTTGGTCGATTTTGATGAAATTTTATACGTACATAATTATATTCGGTAGGTCTGAGAATAGGTTGTCACATTGTTATCGATTTTTCATACCTCTATCTGGCGTAACAACTTTTGTGATACACAATTTTTACAATAATGTAATTTTTGGTACGTTTTTTTTTTAACGTAATAGTTAGTGTTAGATTTACTGTGTATCACTGTAAATATTTTGTATGTTGTTTTTTCCGGCGTTGAGAAGATTAGGAAGAAGAAAAATATTATTCTTATCATTATTTTCGTCTCCTCTTATACTCAAAACTAGCTGTGCCCCGCGGTGTTACCCGCGGTTCATCGATTTTCCCGTAGGAATAAGATATTTCCCCGCGGTAAAACGTAGCCTATGTTTTAATCCAGGGTATCGGCTAACTCCGTACCAAATTTTATTAAAATCCGTCCAGCCGTTTCAGCGCTAAAGACTGACAAACATATAAACACACACACAAACTTTCACGTTTATAATATTAGTGTGATAAACGTATGTTTTTGTAAGTAAACCGTCACCAAGGCAATGCAGCTTTTTTGCGATCGCAAGGGAATGTCATTCCCCTATGTTTACACAAATCCTAAACATTTCTATACATTATTGCAAACGACAGGATTTGATGCAAATAATAGGTGATTTGACAGTGTGAAAAATACAGTATTCTTCATAGACTTTGAAATAAAATATCAATCTTAAAATCGTCTTAAGGCATTTTAACTAACAGCCTAAAAATTGCCGTTCGATCGAAAACAGCCTGAATTGGCCGATTCTATGATGACATCACAGCTCAGTAAATATGGCATCTGTCATTTATCGGTTTTGTTTACTAAATACTTGTAAGAAAGTAATTTGGCGACTTAATAAAAAAAATGAATTCTCGTTTGCATATTTAAATTCTTTCGTGTATTTCTTCTAAAAAAGAAGAAATACACGAAAGAATTTAAAAAACCCGATTTTGAGGACTGAACACTAACAAAAAATATGCGATGGTTTTCAAAAACCAGTCATTTAGCCTATTAGGTCCCTGTTTACACTATGCAGTGTGCGCTGTAGTTGAAGTTCAATGTTTTTCTCATTAACGTTATTATACAATATAGCAAGTCATAGTAAATAAACACGTAGGTTTTTTGGTAAAAAACGAAACAGATTGTCTATCAGCATAATATTTATCTTTTGTGTTATCCACATAACAACAGTCAAAGTACAATTTAATGTTCACAAAATTACGGTACAATGTTAATCACATCACTAACGCAATGCATATTATATCAGTTGAAAATAAACATCATCTTACCTCGTCAGTACATTATTTAAGGAGTTATAAACCAAAACTGATTTGGAAGTTTGAGCGAGCATCTTGATTGTCTCTCCTTTTGCCGTCACGACCACTTGTGGCTAATAAACGCCGAAAAGTAGTCAAATATGCGTCGCCTGGAGCCCAATCGCTACAAATGAATAAATAATAGATTAATAATCAACTTGGAATTGTAATGTCACACTATTTAATGTTATTGAAATAGTAAATAGCCCTTATATAGCGCAAGATAAGAAAAATGAAGTGTTTTTATTCAAAACAACACTACGAATGCTATCTAGAAGTCATATAGATAGGGTACCTACCCTGTAATGTTTGGTTTACACAAATAGCGCTCATAATGAACTAATTAAAATCAGCCTTACACATGCGGAAATTTTCAGCATCTGAATTTTGAACGTTAATTGGCACTCGATCTTATGTCATGCGCGATAAGATCTACACTTTGGTATAGTCTGGCTTTTGAGCATCAGTTGCTCTCTAGTGATGACTAGCCGTCACTCATCTAACAGCGAGAATCGATAACCGTTTATAATTCGCGAATTTTATATTACTGGTTGTATAAAGCCAATCTAAACATACCACGATAGCTATGGTTGAAGATAGTACGTACATGTAACAGCTGTGCATGTAAACAACGCGTGCTAAAGATAGATAACTTCAAAATACGTTTGCTGCCGTTCGTATCGTGCACGAAACTGAGTGTCGAGAAATATTTGACGCCACACATTGTATAACCTTGGGGCAGTGATATAGCCGGTGTTCAAATTGATGTTGTGGACTGTTAAAGGTCTATTCACATGTGCGTGACGTGCGGACTATCCAAACTAGAATATATATAAATATACTTTAAGGTTTATTATTGAAGCTTAAGCTTTTGAAAGTTCCTGATGTTGGTAATAAACATCTTGTTACTGCAGCATCTTAGGGCTTGCTTGACATCATTGCGTACTGAGAGTCGTGGAAGCAAAGAGATTCTTTCAAAAGTTAGTATGATCTAAATAATCTAATCATAACTTAAAAATAGCAGAAAAATAAAAGAAACGTATCATTATCGCATAAAATCAAGCTATAGGGTGTAATTTAAATGATAGTTGTGTATTGTAAACTTTTAGTCCGGATCCACTTACGGGTGTTGTTTTATCGGACAAGTCCGACCAGGGAGCCGATTCTCGCCCATGCGAATTGAAAGCGTAGACGCCAAACATTCGAAGGATTACATTTGTCGCATAAAAATCAGCTTCATGTATTCTCACAAAGTCGTATACGCAAATTTGCTAACAATTTTCGTTCGCTTTGAGGTGTCATCTTGTCGCATGGTAATTACCATGCGACTCGCAAAAGGCGTATGAAATTTGAACGCATTCATTGATAGTTCACGTTTCTTGATTGGAAATTCCAAGAATACTTTCCGTACGACGTTGCCTGGCGCGAATCCACTTAAGTGCAGTAGGCACAAAAACCCTACTCCGTGCGAGATACTTTGGGACTACTAAATTTGGTCGGATTCGCGCTGTAATTGATTTTACGCATTACGGAACGTAGGGCAAGTCCATTGTAATGGACTCGCCCTACGTGTTGACGTTTCGTTATAAGTAAAATTTCAGTTGAAAATTTTAAGAGTTAAGTGTATTAAACTTTTAAACAACGTATATTTTGTACCTAAACAGTTTCTTAGTTTATAAAATAACACTCAAAGTAATAATTTGCCGCAAAATGTATTTAAAAGTGAAATTGTTAATGTTTTAAGATTCGACTAACTTTCAATTTACAATCGAGAAAATGGAACGTAGGATTCACAGATTACTGTTTTAGTCGTTAGACATTTCTTTTTTCATTTGATTTTAATGTCGCATGGTATTCAGAATACAGAATTTGGGTGTCGTTCGACTTTTTTATGTAGAATTCAAGTCATACGCCTTAGAGTCGTATACGTCTTATTTGCTAATGAAGTGAGAATTGGCCCCCTGGCTTACGAAAGTTTTAGTTCAAAGATAGTTTCTTTATTTTTAAGTACGTACACACTTAACGGACTTGTGTTTAATTTTTTTTAGGGTCGCGTACCGTAAGGGACCAAACAGAACGCTTTTATTGTGTTTGAGATGACTGTGTTTACTTAAACCTAAAAAGGGTTTTCTAGCCAGAAAAATGGCACATTTAAATAAAAAAAATAAAAAAATAAACTCACGCCCGTTATCACCGAAGGGGTAGGCAGAGGCACCAGTCTCTAGAACTGGACCCACGTTTTGCCGAGTTTATTAGGTCCCAACATTTAAATAAATGCAAAAAAAATACATGGCTTTGTTTCAAATATGTTATTTTTGTTAGTAGATAGAGAATATGTTATTATTCACTAATAAGAGGTGTCTACATACAAAAAAACACATTTTTTACCAGTATACGACGTATTTTGTAACGTAACATATTCTAAACTAGAAACAGAAATCTAAAGACCCCTGTAGCAAAACTTCTATGCCCGAATCCGATTCATTTTCGTAATTATTTGATGGCCAGACCATGGTCTATTTACCAACCCATGAAACCGGTTTGAGATTATGTATAGTTATAAATGATGATGGGCAATCTGCGTAACAACGCATAATAATATAAAAAGCAGTTATTCTTCTTTTCTGTTTTTGTGATCTGTTGATCCGACTAGCATTCTTACTCGTATTATTGAGGCCTATTTAATGATTAAATGAACCACCATCAAAAGAAGAAGCAAGGATTTTTGAACCCAAACTTCCGTAAGCACTACACATTGAAACACTTACTTGACTTTTTCAAATTCAATTCAAATTCAAACATTCATCATCATCATCATCGAGCTATTCTCATCCAGCCTTGCCAGCCGCCTTGCGAAGATCATTGCTCCACCGAGTCTGAGGACATCCTACACTACGTTTACCGATCCGCCGTATCCACTCAAGAACATTCATAATCAAAAACAAAATGTTTACTTTATGAACGTTAACCCTAGACTACTACTCTACGTCGCAGAGGCGCCCGCACTTTTAAAATATTGCTGTATCTTTTTATCCTTCTAGCGGATCGCATTGTCATTCAATGACATCTCAGTGGTCAAGAGCACGTGTAGCAAGTTGCCTGTTTTATTACAGTAAGTTTGCTAGTTTTTGTGTTATTACTACCATTGGCGCTCCAAAGGCGTATGAGTAGCTTGTCTGCAACTTTTGTGTAAGTGTATTTTTTACATTATTAGTTATTACGAGTGTGTTTTTTTATATTTTTACGTATGATTTGAAATTTTAACATCATGACTAGTAATAGAAGACTTACGGATGATATAATAGCTAATTGGCAAGAAGAAAGCGACGATAATAGTGAGGATGACTATTTGGGAGGTGGCTATCGAGGTTATCCTAAAAAAACCTTCTGAAGACTCTTTTGCGGTAGATGAGTATCCAACACAGCCAAAAAAAGAAGATATTGCTCATATTGTACGTCGAAAAAGAAGAGGATGTCCAAAATGATGTGCGACAAGAGTTAGAAATTCATCTGCGGCGAACATCAAGTTACATCGAAGTACCTAGTGCTTCTAAAATATTTGTTTCGTTACTGTATGATATTTCTGTAGTTGATTGCTTCCTACATGATAATTTTTCAAGAATAAATGTATAATTTTGTCGATTTACTTTAAAAAAAATGCCTTTAAAGGGAAGACTGTTTAATTGTTTAAGTTTTAAAAGAGGTTTAGTTAACTTAAAATTTTATAATAAAAAACACATACATACTATCTAGTATTGTGTTTTTTTTAATAAATAGTATACAAAACTAAAGATCAAGATAAAAAAAAATCAAATAAAAATATCATATTTTGTAATAATTCATTAAAAACTATGATGCGCCTTGCAGGCGTATGAGTAGTATCTTTGAATGTCCCAACATGAGTAGTAGTGTAGGGTTAAAGTTGTTAGATTTTGTCGTAGGAGTCGCAGTCAAGTAAGAGTATTCTGAATGGAGTTAATAATAAGACAAGGATAGGCTATTTGACCGATTCCAGAAAGTCATCAGTTCATAGTCATCATCATAGTCAGCAGTTCGGTTTCACTAAAGCGCGGAATACAACAGACGCTGGAGTCATGTTAGTTAAACATATTTTCAGTGCGTGGGAGGATCATAATGATGCTATAGGAGTATTTTGTGATTTGTCAAAGGCATTTGATTGTGTAGACCACAAAACACTGCTCTCAAAATTAAAACACTATGGAATAAAAAAATTAAGTTTAGATCTTCTAAAATCATATTTAGAAGGAAGGGTTCAAAAAGCAGACATAAACCGTATTAAATCGTCAGGTTCACTTGTAAAAATGGGAGTCCCGCAGAGATCTATCTTAGGGCCGTTCCTTTTCCTGGTCTATGTAAATGATTTACCGTTTATGGTACAAAAAATGTGTGAGATAGTGCTATTTGCTGATGACACGTCACTTATTTTTAAAATAAGGAGACAGGAAAATAATCTTGACGAAGCAAATAATGCTCTCTTGCACGTTCTAGATTGGTTTACAGCAAATAATCTGTTGTTAAATTCAAAAAAGACAAAATGTATGAAGTTTACCCTACCTAATATAAAATTAGTTGAAAATAACATTGTGATTGGAAATGAAAAACTAAAATTTGTTGAAGATACTGTATTTCTGGGCATCACAATCGATGCCAAACTACAATGGGGCCCACATATTGTAAAATTAGCACATAAACTTAGCTCCGCAGCATATGCCGTGAAAAGAATTCGAGAACTTACTGACGTTGCAACTGCTAGGCTTGTTTATTTTAGTTACTTCCATAGTATTATGTCCTATGGTATACTACTATGGGGCCGGGCAGCAGACATTGAGACTATCTTCATATTGCAGAAGAGAGCGATCCGATTTATTTACAAGCTAGGTAGTAGGGACACAGTAAGAATTATTTTCAAAGAAATCAACATCCTAACAGTTGCAAGCCAATACATTTATGAAAATATTATGTACGTTAGGAAAAATATTAAAGACTTCGAAACACTTGGTAGCCATCATAACGTTAATACTAGGAATAAACATAAATTGTCATTTCCACGATTTAGACTTGCAAAAGTTAATACTTCCTTTATGGGGCACTGTATAAGGTTCTACAACAAGATACCCCAAGATATATTAGAGTTACCTCCAACGCGATTTAAGAATTGTGTTAAGCACACTCTTTGCAAAAAAGCCTATTATAAAATCAACGATTATTTAGAAGACAAGGACGTATGGCTTTAAATAGTAGTTTAATATTAAATTTAATCAGAGGATGAATGTGTCTAGTGTTCAACACATCCAAGATATTGTTTTGTAAGTTTTATTTGTATTAGCTTTAAGTTGATTTGAGAAAAGATGGTCAGAGTGGAGTTTTTTTTTTTTCGCTGCCTTTTTCTCCACTACAGACGGCCCCAAGGCAGCGGCTAACATTATACATAACTGTATGTACATTGACATTCAACAAGCAGAATGTAAATTCTTTACGTTGAAATAAATTTCTGATTCTGATTTTGATTCATCTTAAATTGTTTCTTGGTGTTCATGGATTCCTCAGGCAGTGGTCGTTTTAAATTCTTTCGTGTATTTCTTCTAAAATAGGCAAACGAAAAGGACAACGGCAAATGGTGTACCGCCCTATTAAAAGAATGTTTTGGGTAATATTTTCCCAACTTTCGTATTTCGCAACTGGCTCTTTTTTCAGTTTTTCAAATATTTTTTTAAAGTAGGGGAAGAAAATAATTAAATAAAACGCAATTTACAAACAGAAACGGAACGCCATCGATTATTTTATCTTGCAAGCAAAAAAAAACAACTGTCATGTCCAAGTGAAAATCAGTAGAAATCGTTTCACGAAAGAAGTCCCATGAGTTAATGAATTTTGGCTTTTATTGTTATATTATTAAGGATTTTTTCTTACCGTGGGACTACATCACACCAAACAGGTGAAACGATCCTTAGGTGTTCTGTGGGACTGCTTCGGGAAAAAATAAAAAAAAAGAAGATTCTTGCCATTTCCACAACAATCTTGACTTTGGCAGATAGAATCCTAGGGGTGCCACTAGAAAATAATTTAATTGAACTGAAGTCTCGTCGTCGTCGTTTTTATTGTGACTGAAAGAGGTTATCGTGGCAGAGAAGCAATAATAAGTTGCAACTGCATTGTGGGGCTGAGAACTGTGGGGTGTTGCTCCCATGTGTGTGATGAGAATCGTCTGGTACCTGGGCTATGCTCGCCATGAGGGAGTGACGCGACCAGCTAACTTCTTGGATGACCTTATTAAAGAGTGTAGTTGATTGAAAAGGCACCGCTATCCATACGTTTCTGTACTACATGTAGATAAGATCTGTCTCAATAAACACCAATTAATGAAAAAGTGGTTTTTGTTATTCGAATTATACAAGTAGTAGGTATATTTTATAGTAGTAGTAGACTATGACTATGGTGAGAGTTCTAAAGTATCCTAGAATATGAGAAAGTGGCTTTACACGTAGAAAACCCCAACTTTACCCACCAACCAACTACTGTTGCTAGTTGAGCAGTAGGTAGTATGTATTTGGTTCAAATTATGTTTCTTGATTTTTTATCTGACTGTTTATTTATACATATATGTATGTACATAGGTATGTAGTTGTATATTAGAATGATTTTGTTTCAATTATTTGTGTAGGTATTTATCTCTAACAGTCAAGCAAACGGGGTTGTAACATAAACTCCTAACTTCTTCATCACAAAATTCATTACGAATCAAATTCGTAATACACTGGAAACCCTTGTAACCAATAATATAGCTATTGAGGGTCAACCTATAGAGCGGGTAGATGAAGCATGTAATCTTGGTCTGTTAATGGATGGAGAGTTGCGCTTTGAAAAGCACATACTGCGTGTTGTATCCAACTGCTTCTACCGGCTCAAGTTACTGTATAATATACGGGATTACCTAAGTGTGGATTTGCGTGTCCACCTTTGTGAGTCGCTTGTATTATCCAGGCTAAACTACTGTGATGTGGTCATCCATGGTTGTATACTTGGTCGTACAAAAAGGCTAATAAAACGTGTGCAAAACGCATGTGCACGTTATTGTTTCCGGATCCCTCCCCGCTCCCACGTCACCCCGTACCTATGTGACGCAAATCTGTTAAACATGCAGGCCCGCCGGCAACTGCACCTTGCCACGTTGCTGTTCGGTGTTGTGCGGTATGAAACCCCCTTTTATTTGTTTAGAAAGCTCGCCTGGTCTAGTCAGGCTAGGTACTATAAAGTGAGGGCTATTCTGCCGCTGCACCGAACGGCAGCGTTCCGAGGCAGTTTCAGATTTGCGGCATCTAAGTGCTGGAATGACATTCCCCCTCCTATCCATGCCACTACTAGTAAGTACGCTTTCAAGCGAAAGTTTGGAAGCTATTTGCTGGAAATGCAGAAAACCCATCCCTAATCCAGCACTTATTGTCTATTTACTTGGGTATTTACTTATTTATTGTAATATATTATTGAAATTATTTAAGTACTTGTGATATTAGTTTATATATAGCCTTAGTATACTGTGTATCTTGTTTGTACAACATATTAATGTATCCATTTAAGTACTTATTATTTGTATATATGTTTTGTGGCATGCATGTATGTATATACGAGTCCCCTACGCCAAATCGAATAACAATACATCGATTGCCAATTGATCGACAACTTTAGATCAACCGTTCATTACATCGAAAGCTTTATAGATCGAACGTTCAAAAGATCGCTGTATCAATGTATCGAATACTTAAAACATCGACGTGACATTTATTCATATGTTCATTAGATCGAAACGTCCAATAGATTCGAATATACTCCGAAAGTGCAAATTTCATTTTATTTGAACTACCCTCATACAATGTAGGTTGCATAAAGCGTATCGCATTCTCATACTATGGCTTTCTGTTGTAACAATCGCGTCGTTGAATGCATTGATAAGAATTAATTGAGTTAATGAAGTTGACTGAAGATGTCTGCCAATTCTCTTTGTAAACCGATATTATAGCGACGTGGTAAACCAGTTATAGTGATACATGGCTATGTAATGGCTAAAAATAAACAGAGTGACAATAAGTTCTATTGGTATTGCGTCCATAAATACAAGAATCATTGTAAGAGTACTGTAATCACAACATTGCAGGAATCTGATGACCACCGTTTGGATCACGACATGACAAAGCACAATCATGCTCCTGATCCGGGTAAGATTGATGAGATGAAGTTTAGAAATACTTTAAAACGTGAAGCTACCGAATCTCTTGACCACCCCTGTCAAATCATTCAGCGCAATCTAGCTAAAACTTCTACATCAAGTGCGTGCGTTCTGCCTAACAAGAATGCTTCATCGCAAGTTATACGGCGATCAAGAAGAAAAGAAATGCCAAAAGAACCTAGCTGTTTGGAAGAAATACGAATTCCGGATACTCTAAAAGAAGTCCACGGGGAAAAGTTTTTTGCACGACAAGAAAGATTTGGCAATGATGGCATTCTTCTTTTGTTTTCAACTGAATCCAATTTAGTTCGACTCAATCAGTCAGATATGTGGCTTATGGATGGGACGTTCCAGACATGCCCTAAACTTTTTTGTCAACTTTATAGTATTCATGGCATTGTAGGCTTAGGCATGAGTCGTCGATTTGTACCATTGGTTTATGGGTTATTGACAAAGAAAACACAAGAATATTATTTGATATTTTTACACCACCTAAAGGAGTACGCTCTGGAATATAACATAACGTTGGTGCCACAAATGATAATGTCTGACTTTGAGATGGCTGTCATTAGTGCGGTGAGATTGGAGTTTCCCGAAGCGACACATAAATGCTGTTTGTTTCATCTTGGGCAAAATATATGGCGACAAATTCAACAGCAAGGATTGTCGAAAAAATATGGAGAAGATGCGGAATTTGCCCTGAAGTTACGACAAATTACAGCTCTGGCTTATTTACCACCGGAGGATATACCAAACGCTTACAGAACATTGCAAGATGAGATAATACCAGAAGAGGCCAAGGATGTTATAGAGTGGTTCGGGACATATTATGTACTGGGTAAAGTACATTCTCGTATGTCAACAGACAACAAAATATTGATTTCTCGATCACCTCCAATATTTTCACCAAGTTTATGGAGTGTGTACAGCAATATTGAGCATAATTTGCCTAGGACTCAGAATAACATTGAAGGATGGCACCGAAGATGGAACGCCCTTCTTGATAATGAAAAACACGGACTTTACGCAACCATCGCATTCCTTACCAAGGAGCAGGCTAAAACAAACCACGAGGTAGAAAGAGCTAACGCAGCGTTAGATAAAACTCCACCTAAGAAACGAGTGCGAAGAAACGAAAATGCAATAAAAAACATTATCGCCCGAAGAAGTAATTTCATTTTAGTGGATTTTTTGCGTGCAATCGCAGTCCATACTAAATTGTGAATTTATTTATTTCTACTCGTCGTGTAGTAATTAACAGTTTATTTAGATGACTTTTATTTTTATTTTACAAGAGGTAACGTTTTTTTTTGAAACTGTTAATTATTTTGATTCATTCTTATGTAATGTAATATTATTAAATAAACCGTAATACGTAACAGTCAACAACACATCGAACTTTATAATTCAGATTTAAAGTTGACTATGTCTTTACGATAAAGTCGATCCGAAGGCCAAAATGGTAAAGGTAAATCTGCTGTCGACTGTACACATTCCTCAAACAAAAAAAATGGTTCAGTCATGAGTCGTGTACGAGGGTAGTTCAAATAAAATGAAATTCGCACTTTCGGAGTATATTCGAATCTATTGGACGTTTCGATCTAATGAACATATGAATAAATGTCACGTCGATGTTTTAAGTATTCGATACATTGATACAGCGATCTTTTGAACGTTCGATCTATAAAGCTTTCGATGTAATGAACGGTTGATCTAAAGTTGTCGATCAGTTGGCAATCGATGTATTGTTATTCGATTTGGCGTAGGGGACTCATGTATATACATATGTGTTACGTTCCGGGTGCCAAAAAAAAAAAAAAATTATGGTCCCAACTGAAAATCAGTTTTACTGGTGTTGTGCTATCCATAGCACACACCAGTGAAGTATGCTGAGTTGGAGCCCTTTTTTATTGTCACAGGAGCACCTGAGGCGTTTGGAGTTGGGGGTGGCTGGGCACCATACACTACTGTGTGGAGCCCTGCTGCCGTAGATTTAAGAAACGGTTGTTTGTTTTCCTTTGTCTCTATTTTATTTTTCTTGTTTTGTTGACTCTTGTGTATTTTGTTTATTATGTACTTTTGTCTTCATTGTGTTTCTGTGACAATACTAATAAAATCTTTCTTTCTTTCTTTCTTTCTCTTTCTTTCATGACTCCCAACTTTATAAAAAAAAAATTAATGCAACAAATTCTTATACAGAAAAATTAAAGTAAAATTAAATTAATAAACTCACGCCCGATATCCCCGAAGGGGTAGGCAGAGGCACCAGTCACTGGAACTGGGCCCACGTTTTGCCGAGTTTATTAGGTCCCAAACGTGACAAGTGGCAAGCCTGTCGCCGTTATCCGGGCACAATTTATCAGCGAATGGTGTTGCTGTACAAACAAATGTACGTAACTAAAAGTCATTGGTACATGCGTGGTTCGAACCCAGACTCTCAAGATTGAGAAGCAAGGGTCAACCCCACTACGCCACCACCGCTTACAATTCTTATATAATGATCTATTAAATGTACGAGTAAATATTTCATGTTTCAACACGACTTTTTTTAGGTGTACGAGACTTCCACTGAAGCCTGCCATTCTCCTTTACTTTTCAAATAAGCCGCCAAAACGCTATCTTAGGCAATATGGCGTCGCCCAGGTATTATGACGTCACTTCCTGGTAAACCAACCAATGACCGTGAGAAAAAATGAATGAAAGACGCCATTTTTACTGCCATGTGACGTCATCATAGAATCGGCCAATCCTGTTGTCGATACAATGGCGGCAGATACAAATTATCAAATTTTATAAATCATAATTGTTTTTTTTAGTTAAGATGCCTTCTAGCGGTCTTAAGACACATTATTTTTACGAATATGAAAAATAATACTGTTTTTTACATACTATCAAATAGCCTATTATCAACAGAACCTTCTGCTGAATACCATCGTGTGGGTGGTACACGATGGTATTCAGCAGAAGGTTCTGTTGATAATAGGCTATTTGATAGTATGTAAAAAACAGTATTATTTTTCATATTCGTAAAAATAATTAATAATTTAATAGATCATTATATAAGAATTGTAAGCGGTGGTGGCGTAGTGGGGTTGACCCTTGCTTCTCAATCTTGAGAGTCTGGGTTCGAACCACGCATGTACCAATGACTTTTAGTTACGTACATTTGTTTGTACAGCAACACCATTCGCTGATAAATTGTGCCCGGATAACGGCGACAGGCTTGCCACTTGTCACGTTTGGGACCTAATAAACTCGGCAAAACGTGGGCCCAGTTCCAGTGACTGGTGCCTCTGCCTACCCCTTCGGGGATATCGGGCGTGAGTTTATTAATTTAATTTTACTTTAATTTTTCTGTATAAGAATTTGTTGCATTAATTTTTTTTTTATAAAGTTGGGAGTCATGAAAGAAAGAGAAAGAAAGAAAGAAAGAAAGATTTTATTAGTATTGTCACAGAAACACAATGAAGACAAAAGTACATAATAAACAAAATACACAAGAGTCAACAAAACAAGAAAAATAAAATAGAGACAAAGGAAAACAAACAACCGTTTCTTAAATCTACGGCAGCAGGGCTCCACACAGTAGTGTATGGTGCCCAGCCACCCCCAACTCCAAACGCCTCAGGTGCTCCTGTGACAATAAAAAAGGGCTCCAACTCAGCATACTTCACTGGTGTGTGCTATGGATAGCACAACACCAGTAAAACTGATTTTCAGTTGGGACCATAATTTTTTTTTTTTTTTGGCACCCGGAACGTAACACATATGTATATACATGAGTCCCCTACGCCAAATCGAATAACAATACATCGATTGCCAACTGATCGACAACTTTAGATCAACCGTTCATTACATCGAAAGCTTTATAGATCGAACGTTCAAAAGATCGCTGTATCAATGTATCGAATACTTAAAACATCGACGTGACATTTATTCATATGTTCATTAGATCGAAACGTCCAATAGATTCGAATATACTCCGAAAGTGCGAATTTCATTTTATTTGAACTACCCTCGTACACGACTCATGACTGAACCATTTTTTTTGTTTGAGGAATGTGTACAGTCGACAGCAGATTTACCTTTACCATTTTGGCCTTCGGATCGACTTTATCGTAAAGACATAGTCAACTTTAAATCTGAATTATAAAGTTCGATGTGTTGTTGACTGTTACGTATTACGGTTTATTTAATAATATTACATTACATAAGAATGAATCAAAATAATTAACAGTTTCAAAAAAAAACGTTACCTCTTGTAAAATAAAAATAAAAGTCATCTAAATAAACTGTTAATTACTACACGACGAGTAGAAATAAATAAATTCACAATTTAGTATGGACTGCGATTGCACGCAAAAAATCCACTAAAATGAAATTACTTCTTCGGGCGATAATGTTTTTTATTGCATTTTCGTTTCTTCGCACTCGTTTCTTAGGTGGAGTTTTATCTAACGCTGCGTTAGCTCTTTCTACCTCGTGGTTTGTTTTAGCCTGCTCCTTGGTAAGGAATGCGATGGTTGCGTAAAGTCCGTGTTTTTCATTATCAAGAAGGGCGTTCCATCTTCGGTGCCATCCTTCAATGTTATTCTGAGTCCTAGGCAAATTATGCTCAATATTGCTGTACACACTCCATAAACTTGGTGAAAATATTGGAGGTGATCGAGAAATCAATATTTTGTTGTCTGTTGACATACGAGAATGTACTTTACCCAGTACATAATATGTCCCGAACCACTCTATAACATCCTTGGCCTCTTCTGGTATTATCTCATCTTGCAATGTTCTGTAAGCGTTTGGTATATCCTCCGGTGGTAAATAGTTGCTACAAAAAGTGGCTACACCTAGTTCTAACCGGCTAAAGCTAGGTGTAGCCGCACTTCGGCTTTTAGCCGTAACATGTACATAATGTTTTTGTACGATTTACGAGTTAAGGGGTTTTCCATCGAAAGTTTTTATTTTTTAAGTAGGGCTACTTCTATTAGCTACGGCACCAAATTGCCATCTACAGACAAACGTCTCACGATGGTCTAATACGATCGTGGGACGTTGACTGTACATCTATGTACATAAGTACATCTTTAAGAATCGGCGAAAGAAAAATATATTATGTTACTTGTCCGCCATATTTTCGGTGGAACACTGTATTTTTTTGTTTTCTTGCAATTTCACTAAACAGCGGTGCGCTTCGTTAGGCTCAGTTCAAGCTCTGTCGCCTCTCTCAAGCCTCTAGGAGTTTTTACTTTCTTTTTGACGCCTCCAATCAACATGTATTAGTTTTGCTTCCGTAGAACTTCGTTATAATATTCGGAGAGCGTGCATTCTAAGAATATGTTATATACTAATTTTACCGCAATATTTTTAGGTTTTGAAATTATTTTTATACGAACTTTATTTGGAAAGCTAGTGTAGTACTGTAAGCATATTCAAAAGTCAATAATAGGTTTCTCCAGATGAACTAGGCAGGTTAAGTAAAGGTTAGTAGGCGCACAATAGGCGACACGCGACAGCGACAGCTTGGCGACTAGACGCGACGACAGGCTACGGCCGACAAAGCTCCGTGCACTTGGCGTCAGAGTCCGTCTGAAGCGGCGACAAGTCGCCCTGTTTGTGATGGCTCTAAATTCTTACTCATTTTTTTTTTATCCGTCTGGGGCCAAATTAAGAATAGTGTCATTTCATTCCGTGGATGCTGTAGATGGTGGCTAAGGAAAAAAATACCAGGAGACGAGACGGGCTGCTGTCCATCTTTCTAAGATTATTCCATTCTGCGATCGCCAACCCGTGGCAAGCGTGGTGATTACGGCAAAACCTTCTATTGTTGGGAAAACCATGAGGCTTATGTCCTGCATTGGTTGTCAAGTGGCTGATGAAGATGATCATGAAATATTTATTTTTATTTAATAAAGAAGAAATAAAGTCACGCCCGTTATCCCTGAGGGGGTAGGCACCAATCACTAGAACTGGGCCCACGTTTTGCCGAGTTTATTAGGTCCCTAAGTCGTTTGTAGTTAATTTAGATTTTTGAATAAAAACTTTCGCAAGCAGTACACATAATTAACTTTATTCCGAATACCGGAGTTCAACCAGGTTTCGCTCTATTTTGCAAAGCTTAATCATAGTGAGTCGAGACGGAGTTCGCGACTCGGTTGCTAAGTTAGATTTTAGTTGGTACCTAAGTACATAATATTTCTTCTATAAAGGGTGTTCGGCGCATAGACCGTCAAAATGTCAAATTTCGTCAAATTTCGGGGTACTGGTGGGGTCATTTGCTACGTTAGAAATAATAATAAAAATATTAAAAAATAATAAAAAAAAACAAACATAACTAAAACAGTTATGAGGCTTTAAATACTCAATTAAAGTAATTTTAGAAAAAAAATATTAATAAATCATATCTCCATAACCGTAACTCTTAGGAGCCAGGGTCCAAGGGTGGAAAGGTAGTAGATGACCCCACTAGTATCCCGAAAAGTTTTAACGGTCCGTGCGCCAAACACCCTGTAGGTATATTAAATTATTTATTTTCTTCAGTATCACAATTATTATTATATAAGCCGCAACGCAAAAATCCGGCTTCAACCTGGTTTTAAAAGTGTTTTAGTCGATCGAATTATGTAAATATGACTGTCAGCCGCATAAAATACTTTGTCCATCGCTTCAAAATCACCTTACTTAATCTTTTAGCCCATCTGTTGTGAAAACAGAACGCGGCAGACTCTTTAGAGAGAGTACACTTCGCCACTCAATTTGTTTGAAACATCAACTTGCTGAATTCAATTTGTTCTTCCGATAAAATAAGGTGCCTCCGCATTTTGTCATTTTGCCGAACTCAAATTGGTTTCTTGGCGTGGAACTGATGGTACGTTTTATTGGATGAATGTGGTTGCTCTAGGAAATGTGATTAGACAGGCGGGAAAGAACGAAAAGGTGGGAAACTGAATACAGGCGTTTTGTGGCTTTCGGTAGGTACTTACTATTTAATAAGCCGACCCTGCGATATTTGTACCGTCTTGGATGTATTGTTTTTTATGATTTTTTTCTAATCGTGATATTTAGGGCCCGTTTCTGAATTCAGAATTTCACTAAGTAAATATTTAAGTACTGTTCTAATACGTTCTTGTTGTTGTTCTGATAATTCTCAATTCAGAAACCGGCCCTTTGTCTGCTTTTTAAAACGGAGTCAAATATAGATTGATAGACAGATAGAGAACTCTTTAGTGTACATAAAAAAAAAGAAATTACAAGGTATTTTTTAATCTAAGAGTACAGATAGCGGCCTTGTCACTAAAAGTGATCTCTTCTAGACAACAAATTAAAAATCATAAAAATTAGTTCAGCCCTTCTTTGGACATAAATGGTGTAACTAAGCGGACTTTGTTTTTTATACAAATTACATTACCTTGAGTTATAGAATAACGGTAATTAATATTTGTAAATTTTATTGTGTATTTACCTCGGTTACCTAGTGGATAATATATCTTAAGCACTAAAGCACTATTGAGGAAGGTAAACGGCTATAGATCACTTCAGTGACAGAGGTCCAAGCCTGACTTAACCGCACGTACAGTCGATAAACTTTATATTTCAGTCCATTGTCACCCGTAACATCAGTGAGTAGAGTGCTCAAATGTAAAGTATGATGTGCTATCGACTGTACTCGACTAAGAGGTGGAAATACGATATAATAATATTCATGACTTGGCAAAACCGGTTAGAAGCACTTAGGTCATTATTACTCGTTATTACAGTCAGAAAACTCGGCAAAACATGGGCTCAGTTCTAGTGATTGGTGCCTCTGCCTACCCTCTCGAGGATAACGGCGTGAGTTTATTATTTTTATTTTTATTATATTTTACAGTCAGGAAAAAAATTGAATTAAAACTTTCGTAAGCACTACACATTGTATTATGTTGTCAGAGACGAGCAACCGACGACGCGAGCTCAGTTTCTCCTCACCATGATTAAGCTCTGCGAATCAGAGCGAAAAATGGTCGGACTCTTTCAATAAAAATCAAGTAAGTGGATCCGGAAGGGAGAAATTAAGACTGAAGTGGAAATGGTAGGGACACCTGGCAAGGCGGGAAGACAGTAGGTGGACCTGGGCAATCACAGAGTGGTGGTCGAGAATAGGACGACGCGTCGGTCAGTGGGCAGACCTACTGCCCACTGGTCGGACGATGTCGTTGAGTCGGCGGAAGGTCCGTGGATGCGAATGGCCAGAGACCGTGTGAAATGGCATTTGGGGGAAAAGGCCTATACCCAGCAGTGGGCAGCGGTGGGTTGATGATGGTGAAGTGGATCATCAACATCATCATCAGCATCGTCAGAAAAATATACAATAATGCAGCCTGTATATACCCCATTGCAGGGTACATGCCTCTTATCTCATCTCTTAGAGAGACTGTACGGTTAAGGAAAATATCGTATGAAAATTTTTACATACTCCAGCGCTTAAAATTGCCAATCTGCGCTAGGTACGCGTGGTAATTAAGCCTGTATTATCTGCATGCCATAAAAAATAAGCATTTTTAAATAGGGTGTAAATAACTTTAACAAATTGGGTTTGAATTAACTGTCTTTTTAACACTCGCTATGCTCGAACATAGTTAAATATTAAACGTCTCCAATCGCGATTATTATTTCTAAAAGCATACAAATTTCACCAGAGATGGTATTAAGCTTTCAAGCCCTTGGAATCCTGTGCTAAGCAAATACATATATGTCGTGTGTTAGCCCGATAGCGGCAACAGAAATACATCATTTGTGAAAATTTCAACTATCTTTACTGTTCATGAGATACAGCCTGGTGACAGACGGACGGACGGACGGACGGAGAGCGGAATCTCAGTAATAGAGTCCATTTACCCTTTGGGTACGCAACCCTAAAAACACAAATATTTACTAAGTTGCAAACAGGAATTACAACGACAACATACTTACGGTACAAATTAAACTTTTACAAAACTCGTGCTGCTGTAAAAAGATACTGCAGAATTGCGTCAAAGGCAAAGTTTTACTTTCATCTCCAACAAAAACTTTTGCTTGTGAGTTGAAAAACACCTGTCTCTAATTGAGTTCGCCTTGCAACTCCGACGTTTTCAATATTTAGTTAACCCTTGGACAAATATTTGTCGAGCTACCTCGCCAATCTTCACAGGTCTTGGTACATTGATCGAGTACCAAAGGAAGAGTGTCTTCTCATAGTACGTGTGTTTCTAATGACAATAAAATAACAGTCACTAGACATACACGTACTATGAGAAAACGTTCGTAGCCCCGGCCACTTGAGTGATCATAACCTCCTGATAACCGACCTTGAAAACAACAATCGTTTTTGTATTTCTCTTACTACATTAGTTCTCACGAGGTTAAGCAATCGCGAAGGTTAAGCAACATAGGGCGCGTTTATTGCATGGATAGGTGACCGTTCTACGACTAACGCTAGCGGCATTTTTCCAAGCGGTTCCGTGCTTTGCAAGGCACGTTAAACAGTTGGTGCCGGCTGCCGTCGATAGATGGTAGTTGTGAAGCCAAGTCAGAGGCTTTAGGGGGGCTTGAAAACTTCTGACAGTAAGACCAGCCATTAGTCTTACAAGCCTGCACCAATCCGGACTTGGCCCCCGTGGTGGAGTATGGCCTATACCTTCCTCAGGGAAGAGACCCGTGCCCGTCGGTGGGGACATAATGGGTTGATGATGATGATGAGAAAACATTCAACTTTAACTTGTAATTTGCTGCTGTGCAAAGTGGCTACCTAGTTTTCTCTGAAAATATTTTTTTCATTTTTTTCTTCTTCTTCTGTCTTTTAACTCCTGAGGGCCTCGTGGACTAGTAAGCAAGTGTTTTATTATAGTACAGTCGACAGCACGTCAACATTCACATTTTAAGTCGCAAACTTGCCCGTAATGCAACGGACTAAAGTGCATGGATGTATAGGATGATGTGTTGTCGACTTTACGTGTTTATTTAGTGACTCAACAGGGAGTGGAGCTCATTGCCAAAATATCGAAAGTTCATCCTGACCATCATTTATGACTCTGCAGTATTACATAGTTTAGAAAAAACATAAACAAATTGTACTAAATTTACTCCACTTTGTTATAAACAAACCATACCAGAATAACATTAGTTATAATAATCAAACAAATAATAATAATTACTCTAACACAACAAAATCCTTGACCTGGTCCCAAACTAGGATACCCTGTGCTATGATAACCAGGCAAGGATATTACAAACATCGAAAAACATCCAGACTGAGGCCCTGTACAAACGTACGGTGGCCCCCAGTGGGTATCCAACCCATGACCTCTTTCACAGTAGCTAAGCACCTTAACAGCTCCCAACGAGGCAGTCAAATAAATATACGGTGCGAGCATTTGTTGTTTTTTATGTACAACAATTATTATTATACCATCTACGATTTACTTTATACGTTTATCGTAAAAAAAAACAGTGTTGCGATTCCGCTTCTTCTACTTTGATTTGTATTTTGATGTAATCTTTGCAAAATGCGATTATCAAAAAAAGTGTTGTTAAATAAAACGGAAAGTCTTCATGCCACAAACGAATTTAGCACTTACTTATCTCAGAAGAGAAGTACTTTCTTACCCACTGGCCAAGGTAAGACGCAGATACTAAATTGTGAGCAGGTTCGTGCGAAATCGCTACCCTCATGAATATATTGAGGACGGTAACCTTTGTTCACACCGATGAGTCGACACTGTGCAGCCATCCCCGAAAACGCATAGGGCCATTTTGCGCCCTGTTGCTCTTGACAGTAGGTCGAGAATCGTAACGTTGTTTGGGAAGGGTTGTTAGTGGCGAGACCCACTTCGTCAGCAATGCGGTCGAAATGACGGAATGTGTCCTCACCCAATCTATATTATGTAAGAGGTGGCAGGGCAGCGATAGAACACCGGCCGGCCTCACATTTGGGACAAGGAAAACATCGTGAAGAAATCTTAGTGCCTGAGAGGTTCAAATTATGTACCTATACGCTAAGCTTAAGTCCATCATCACTCTCTCTCAGAGAAAGCCACCACCCTATAGAGGGGAGTATACAGCGTGTCCCAAAAATGACATGTCCCGGTGACACTGGAGGTAGACCTGCTCAAGAGGCGTCGAACCAACCTAACATGACCTCAGTAAAAGTTGCACGGTTTTCGAGAAATGGCCAATTTAAAAATAAAATAAATAAATAAATAAACTCACGCCTGTTATCCCCGAGGGGGGAAGCAGAGGCACCAATTACTAGATCTGCGCCCGTGGGCCAATTTAAACTTATTCTAAATTTTCACTTTCATTAACAACTTAAGTGCTATGCTGGCACTTACGCTAAGTTAGTAAGTTCGTGACCGAGTACAAATAAAAAAACACGAGGGCTATCTAACTTAATGCTAGCACTAAACTTGTTAAGTTTAAATTGGCAATATCTCAAAAACCATGCAACTTTTACTCAGGTCAAGTTAGGTTGGTTCGATGCCTTTTTAGCAGATCTACCTCCGGTGTCACTGTGACGTGTCATTATTGGGACACCCCGTATAGGCTACATAAAAGAATTTACTAAAATGGTGCTCTAACCAACGGTTTCTCGAACGATAACAGTCTGTTAATATTTTGTTAACAGCTGTCAGTTGGAAAAAGTGCGTATGTACAAAAAAAAAACCAACTGACAGCTGTTGGGTGATTCTCAGAAAATGGCTCAAATTGTATATCGTCAGTTAAGTTCTAACAGTGCGTAATTAAAAAAATGTACTTTACAGGAGAGCGAAAAAACTGTGAAAAACAATTAGCTACATTAGAAGTATTTAAAGTATTTAAAATCAACTTATCTATCTTCTTCTATTTTTTTATATATATAAAACGAGAAGCTGACTGACTGACTGACTTAGAATCAACGCAGAGCCCAAACTACTGAACCTAGGGGGTTGAAATTTGGCACGGGAGTTCTTTAGGGAGCTTAGGGGAGCACTAAGAAAGGATTTTTGAAAATTCATCCCCTAAAGGGGTAAAATGGGGGTTCAAAGTTAGTATGAAACTTTGCCGTTTTTGAAGTTATTCGAATGAAATTTGGTATGAAGATTCTTCATTTAAAATTATGAAATACGTGTAAAATAGTTTTTTAAAAATCATCCCTTAAGGGGGAAAAAGGGGGGTGCAAACTTAGTATGAAACTTAGCCATTTTTGAAGTTATTCGAATGAAATTCAGCATGAAGGTCCTTCATTGAAAGTCATGCAACACAGGTAAAATATATTTTCAAAAATCATCCCTTAAGGGTGTAAGAGGGGGTTGCGAAGTTAGTATGAAAGCTCTTTCGCATGCGCTAAAAGTATCCCTATCTTATTTTCAAGCTCTTTACTCAACTAAAGCCCACGCGGACGTAGTCGCGGGCAACAGCTAGTTGAAGATAAAATAAGATTGATTGATAAGATTGGTCGGAAAGAAGCGCGCCACTTTTCTTCATTCAATGGCATCAAAAGGTCGAAACGGCCAAAAATGACTTTCGCACTGTTAGAACTTAACTGACGATATCTACCTAATTTCTTTGACGCATTTTTTTTTCATATTAACTCCATAATAAGTGACATATTGTAGGTTTATTGGCCTAGAAGATTGTATTGTAACATATTTGAAGGTTTTGGTGGCATCTACTACAATATAATTATGTTACTTTTTATTGAGTTAATATGAAAAAAAAACGCGCCAAAGAAATAATGCACTTCTGAGAATCACCCTGTTAACAGTAGGTAAACAGAATGTTAACGTTTAAATAACAGGGAGTTAGACCATTTAAGTAAGTTTTTTTATGAAGCCTGTATACGCCCCTCTCCAGGGCACTGGCCTTCTCTGAGAAAGAGAGAGTATGGGCTTAATCACCGCGCATGCCCAATCCCTTAAATACTCAGGTTTCTTCACGATATTTTCCTTCACGGTTAGCGAGTGGTATTGCTTATATAACCATGCCAGAGGTCCCGGGTTCGAATCCCGGCTAGAAAAAAAAACCCAGATCTTGGATGTTTACATGTTTGTGACGTCGCTGTTTTTGGTTCCCACGATACAGGGTATCCTTGGGGCACACTTGTGTGTGGCACACACATTGCTTCTGGCATACAGGCATACAGTGTGCCTGTATGTAAATGTTATGTTATAACTTTATAAATATACGTAACGGTGGTAGCGGAGCGGTAAAACGCCGGCTTCTCATTCGGTAGGTTGTGGGTTTGAATCCCGGCATGTACAAATGCCTTGGTTTTCTAAGTTAGCATTTGTGAAGTTGTAACAATCATACCACTTGCTAACTGTGAAGGGAAAAATCGTGAGGAAATCTTAGTGTTTGAGGTATGTAGGCCAATAGTTTGATAAAACTACAGAGTGACTACGGATTCGTTCACAGCGGCACAAATTGGTCTATGTCTGGAGAACTGGCGTGTGAAAAAATGTTACCTGAAATGATTTGTAGAAACGTAAAAAAAATATAGTTGGAACGTCTTATAAATATATTTTATTAAATATATTTTTCTTTCTTTCTTTCTTTTCTTATTGTCGGCGCCGGCAGACTCAATTTCTCTAAAGCTTGTTTGCGCTTCTCGAAAGACAAAGTTTGGAGCATTCAACATAATATAAAACATATATCAATGCAACAGTACTTTGTACCACTTTCTATTCGGATTCACAGTTTCGCACCAAACGGTCCAATATTTACAAATGTTATATACCATTATTGTTAAAAAAAATACAGTTTTATAATGATATGAATATTTATTGAGGTTTTTTATTATTATTTTACTTTAATGCACACGAAACAAATAAGAAATTGGATTAAAATTACAATTATTTAATTAGTTAATAATTTTCACGACGACATAAGAAAGTTGAACTAGTACATTAGTATATTAGCTGATAGGCACTCTCCTTTCTCAAAAAGTGTTTTAGTTTCACGCTTCCCAAAGTCAAATTTTGTATTGAAAGTCTGCTTAAAGGTTAGCTGTACGACCGGTCGACAGCTGAGACGATCTGGTAAGCCTATGCGCACACTAGGCGCCACGCGACAGCGACAGTTCGGCGACTAGACGCGACGACAGGCTACGGCCATCAATTTTCATATATTTTGTTCGAATCTCTGCATACTTGGCGTCAGAGTCGCGGAGTCGCGACGACAAGACGCCGAAGCAAATGACAACGTCGCGTCTGACGCGGCGACTAGACGCGGCGACAAGTCGCGGCGACAAGTCGCCTTGTTTGCGATGACTCGTGTTTGAGAAAGCATCGGATGCAAAACCTAATTAATTACCGACGTTTCCGTTAAAAGCCTTATAAACACATATAAAAGCGAGCGAATAGGGTGTAAGTTACACGGGTTTTACGTTTCATTCCTAGAGTGTAAACGATAGGTATCGTGTAGAATAAGTAGAGCTAAGTGAATTGCCTCTTAAGAAAATAAATAAAAATAAATACACGAAAATACATAAAGACTTCCGAAATGACATTCTAAATGCTAGTAAATTTGTGGAAATTTATTATTGGTTTAAAATTTTGTTAATTACCAAAATATATAAAATATGTAAGTATGAACACTTAAAATAAATTATTATTTATTTGTCAATACGTACAATTTTTACTATAAGTAAAACTTCCAAATTGCAAAATGAAATTCTGATGTTCCACACGATTTAATTCCGCAGATGCTAACTTAAGTACTGAACAGAGTGTATTTTAAGAAAAGCGTTTGAAAAGAAACCGTCTAAATGCGATTTATCCGATAGTAAGGGGAACGCAAAGCCACACGACTTGAAGATCCGAGCGTATGCTTTCAAAGCAAACATTTCCCCACGCCCGCCGTAATACCCTTCCGCCATGCTTGGTCACGCTCACTCGCTTGACAGTCGCGGAATGTGTGCAGTTGGCAACAGCTCTGCCCTGCGTACCCCAATGGTCCGTAAGGTGAACAGCTGAGGAGCGAATATAAAACAATCAGGAGTAATTTCGTTGCCTGTATTCTCTTGCAATTAAGCCTATTCAGTGAGTCTATCGACACGACCTGTCAATCACATTTGGAAAGTTAAACTGTCAAAATGCATAACTGTGTACCTATTTCATTAATAATACAAACTATTCTGTATCAATACCAGGTTTTATAAGCTAATGAATATGCAATAGTTGTCACAAAATTCTCTTAAACGTCTGAAAATGAGAGCTAATACTCGTTTTTACAAAAAAACTTTGAAATTGCCCAAAAAATTATCAGTTATCATAGCAATATATCAAATATATTCTCGCAGATTCGAAGTTTCAAAAAAATATTTCGTATAAATTCCACAGAACATTACTTTTATGATGTGGTTAGTTAGTTATGTAAAGCAATCAAGAAACCCTTACCCCACTACGAAACTCTGGACAGTCTTTCGAAGTTTCCGCGTATTACTATTGAGGGAGGGAATTATAACAAATAGGAGCTAAAATTGCCAGCACGAAGCAAGACTTAGACTGACTTGCACCACGTTCTTAAGGGTGTAACAAGGGAAATGTTGCAAAATTGGCTAGCTTTAACTGAAATGTTAGGCAAAAGTACGAACTAAAAAATTCTGAATAAAATCTTTGGTAATAAAGGATATACCAGTGACTAAATCGTATGGAAAAAAAATTGCATTTAACCTGTCTAGATGACAAAAAAAAAATTTTTCCCAAAAGCGTTATTTTCCACAGAATCTAATTTCGCTGGTAAACGATAGTAGCTTTTCATTTAAATCTTTCATGCAAATATCGGCCACATCAATATCTGCAATCCTAACTGCTCATATATTTTTAATGTTAATATTAAGCGTGATTTGTACAAATTTGTACGATTTCTTAATTAGCGCAGGGAACAATCGCTATCGAACATCCGCCACATCTCTTATCTGTGTAATTTTTGGATTATGGATTAGCCTCTAAAGTATTCGCCGAAGAAGTACAACTAACATTCAAGAGATTGCGCTAGTTTATTATTTTATAACTCAGAGGTCAAATGCTCAAAGTCATTCGCCCTTGTTACAGCCTTAAATGAAGCATAAACAGCACTTAAATAAAATTCTTCATACAAAACTCTATTTAAACGTCAACTTAAGTGATATTTAAGAGATGGTGCACGTGGTCAACCTAAATTTGGTTTTTACTTAATCTCGGAGTTGGGATTTAAATAGTAAATCCTAAGCCTAACAATTTGTTTTCGTGCCAAAATTTCCATAATTCTGTTTAATGTTCTATAGTCGTACACAGGGAGGCGCTCTCCCCTAGAAAGCGCTCTTCATTACATCTATCGACAAGAATATAATTTTATCAACAATCACCTCAACAGCGATTCAATACTTAACTGTTACCCGTAGAGCATTCTTAGGTAATGATACAAGTAAGCATTTCAATAAGCATTTGCACCACCTGTGAAAATATTCAAACACCAAAATGCTTAGAGGCCAGATCAGATCTACTTCATTATTATCATCAAACTCTGTGGCGTAGCGGTTAGCGCATCTGCTTACCATGCTAGAGGTCCCGGGTTTGATCCCCGGCGGGGAGAAAAAAAAACTCCAAGTCTTGGATGTTTCCTAGTGATGATATCCTTGGATGAATCCTAGTGTGGGGCCAGAAGCAATGTATGTGCTTGTATGTAAATGTTTATGTTTACATGTTTGTGACGTCGCTGTTTCTGGTTCCGACGGCACAGGGTATCCTAGTGTGGGGCCAGAGGCAATGTATGTGCCTGTATGTAAATGTTATCATCATCAGTCCACCTCTGCTCACTGTTGGAATAGGCCACTTCCCCATCACGCCATATCTCGTGGTCTCTTGCCATTCGCAGCCACTGCAACCTGGCTACACTACCCGACCATCGCGATGGTAGATATAGACCAATATGGTATAGACCAACGCCCTACCGACCGACGACCGACCGAGGAAATAGGAAGCCACTACTGGGTGATTCCGGTTTTTGTTTAGAAACAACATGCCGGGTCGCAAATAAATATTGCCAATATCTTGTCGCAACACAAAAAGAAGGGTAAATTAATAAAAGAACAAATAAAGTGCGAGTCGCACTAGCGCCTCTTGAGGTCTGTAACCTCATAATTAAAACATTTAATTATTAGTCCAAATCTGTTTTCATTCATTTTTTTTTCGATTAGCGAGCATCCTCCAGCAAAATTAATTAGCCTTACATAGACTAATACGTACATAAAGTTAATTATATAAAATTATAAAGCGTTACCTAAGAAAAGCATAATAATATGGCTCTATTTTATTAATACGAAATCCAAGGCTCGATCAAACCTTTTATCTTTTAATTTGTATTCTGTAAATATATTGGCAAAACCACGTTTGAATGGAAATTGCCTCGTGAGGTGCCTTGCTAAGATTTTAACTATACTTGAGCCATTACAAACGTGTGAACCGAGCCATAAAAGTGCGAACGAGAGTTCCGATATGCCTCCTATATGTGAGAGAGAGAGGTCTGATACAAATGTTTATGACTCGGTTCGCACGTTTGTAATGGCTCAAGTATAACAAAAAGTCATTACATGTAGTGTAGTAGGTACAATGTGTAATTTGATTGTTATCTTCAATAACCAACCTATTTGCTTCTCATCGATACCCTGTAAAATAATATGATACAAATAAACATAAAACATAAACATTTACATACAGGCACATACATTGTGACCTGAGACCTAAAGTAATAACTCTGTATAATTAACATTGTTAGTGGCTGAAAGCTTTCGATGGTCTTTGTGGAAGTGCGATTTTTGTACAAAACTAGGATTCGGGTATCTCGGACAATTTTCACAAGTGTTATCGAACGATGTCCGAACCTAGCCTACGTCACACCAATTACACGTCGCGTATCAATAAATAGATTATTTTAATGTAAAGAGGTGCTATTAATATAATAATATTGTCTATTATAATTTAATTATTTGTAGAATATTTTAAATCATACTTAGTTGCTGTTGTTTACCTAATAGTTTATTTCAGTTAAGAGTTTCATTATTTGGGCGCCAGCGAAAGTGGCGCTATCTCAAATTATATTATTTTTAGTATGGTTTCGTGAATAGTAATAGAACTCATGTATTAATTACATAAGTTCTATTATTATTCACGAAACCGATAAATTCGGTATATTCTACTATTTAATTTTAATTAGGCTGCATACAGTTTCAAGTAATGTTCCTCATTTATTTTACTTTAAAGCATCTTTAATCATTTTCATACTTCTTGTTTTGAATTGTTAACGGCTTTTCAACTGTATTTAAGCGACAGGCATTCTGTAGCGAGGATCATTGTAAAACCTACTATTAACTGTAACACTGATACAGCGGAAGCTCTGCCCGAAAATATACCGAAGCACTTACACCTGCGTTTCACTCTGACCATCCCGAACTTGTTTAACACAAGGTAGGCTTTGGATTCAAATAAATATATTTAGCATTTTACCAACACTTTCATTCTTTCTGCAATAACGCAGTGCTATGGGTAACTCAAATTATGTATCAACAACTTTTAAATAAATACATAAATAAAAGCTTTCTTACGATGATTTGTTTGACTAATGGTATTCTTACTGCAGTATCATAGGAGAAATTAAGATTTTGTTACTTGTTACCTGACTTGTAATGATTTGAGCACTCATCATCAACCCATTATGTCCCCACCGAGGGGCACGGGTGTCTTCCCTGAGGAAGGTATAGGCCATTCTCCACCACGGGGTCAAGTCCGGATTGGTGGAGGCTTATAAGAGTAGTGGCTGGTCTTACTGTCAGAAGTTTTCAAGCCGCCCTAAGGCCTCTGACTTGGCTTAACGACTGCCATCTATCGACGGCAGCCGGCACCAACTGCTTAACGTGCCTTGCGAAGCACGGAATCGCTCGGAAAAATGCCACTAGCGTTAGTCATAGGCGGTGACCCATCCATGGACTGAACGCGCCGTATGTTGCTTAACATTAGTGATCGTTTTATTTTATTTTTTATTAATATTAAATTATCATAATTATTCTACACTTTGATGAACCTAAATAAACAAATCTAGAGTTTATTAGCTACGGATATTTTACATACTTAATGCATTTTGTTGTGTTTCAAGTATTCAACGGTAGACTCAACACTGCTGGCGCGTAACATACTTTGTCATTTCAAAATAAGCTTTATAAAAATTTAATGAGACGCGTCTTGTTGCGGCTCAACTCATACAGTGTTGAATAGTACACAGGTAGTGGATTTACGCACCCGGGTGAGGCAAGCGAATTTTTAAAAATATCTGAATGCAGTTTTCTTTCTTTTCAAAAATAAAGGAATATTTTATTTGAGTAAAATTTTCTATCTACAGTATTAATAGTACTTCCCCTTCAGGTGGCACTACAAAATTCCACCCTGTATAGTGTAATAATACCTACCTTGGAGCAAAAAAGAAATTAGATCATTAAAGTTTTTGCTTAACTTTTTTCTACAACAAAAATTAAAACTATTTATATCATCCTGTTTTCATGCACGCACACACACACAATTGAAGTACTTTAATGACATGATGTGACATTCATGACATGTGTACGTAGTGCGGCGGCACTTATGTGTGCGTGTACATTATTTAAAGGGTGTTTATTTAGTATGGATGATCGATTTTTTATTCGACCTATTTCCTAATAATAATGGGCTAGTTGCCCTAAAAATGTAATTAGTCCGTCTTTTAGATTATTCAAAAATAAGGGACACGTATTTTTTTTTTTTAAATTAGACCAAAAATGACAAAGATATAGCCTATTAAAGTTACGTGTGACGTCACTCCGTGCTGCATTTTTTAGCACGGAGTGACGTCACACGTAACTTTAAAGGGCTATATCTTTGTTATTTTTTTGTGTTTAATCGAAAAAAGAAAAAATACGTGTCCAATATTTTTTTATAATCTAAAAGACGGACTAAATAGAATTTAATTATTTTGACCCTGGAAACTACCCTATTGTTTAATTAATGTATTGAACATTCTAAATTTTTATTTATTTTTTGCTCTATCAGCCCTTAAGATATTTGCGCTTGATTTGTAAGGACCTTATATATAAGAAAGAGGATTTGACGTCAGAGTAGTGATAATCTTACTCCCGGTTTCTCGAACGCTAACAATTTGTTAGTCTATTGTTGACAGCTATAGATTAACACATAGTTAGCGTTCGAAAAAGCAGGCAGCGGTTAGAACAGCATGGCTGACAGTGATTATATTTATCCATTAAAATATATATTTCGAATTCAAGTTTTGTATTTTTCAGTCCAAAAAAAAATAAAAAATACCGGAACGATTTATTACAACCTGAGATCTAGCTTAAAAAGGTTTCAAAACTGTGTTGGTAGCTTATTACTTAGGCATTTACTTGTATAATATTGAATGGCTTATGGCATAACAAGTAAAGGACTGATTTGTAAACAAAGGAAGTAGTTCAAACGTTTGATGCAAAGATGAGGATCAAATCAAAGGTGAGCGCCTCTGGCAAGACAATCTGCGCTATTTGTACAAGTGACAATTTCTCCTTTGTCCCGAGTCTTTTGTGTTGTTTTGATGTAT
Organism: Yponomeuta plumbellus; assembly: GCA_947310845.1. Taxonomy (NCBI): domain Eukaryota; kingdom Metazoa; phylum Arthropoda; class Insecta; order Lepidoptera; family Yponomeutidae; genus Yponomeuta; species Yponomeuta plumbellus. The sequence goes on along the minus strand of OX371192.1, from coordinate 7,296,483 downwards.
GGGCGGATTCCTATAGCGCGAATTTCACTCTCGAATTTCAAAATATATTATTCTCAATGCTGCCTGAGTGATCTTAAACGATCACGAAGGTAAAGCAACATTAGGTGCGTTCAGTGCATGGATGGATGACCGTCTATCACTAACGCTAGTGGCATTTTTCCGAGCGGTTCTGTCCTTCGCAAGGCACGTTACGAGTAAGCAGTTGGTGCCGGCTGCCGTCGATAGATGGCAGTCGTTAAGCCAAGTCAGAGGCCTTAGGGCGGCTTGAAAACTTCTGACAGTAAGACCAGCCACTAGTCTTACAAGCCTCCACCAATCCGGACTTGGCCATGGCCTATACCTTCCTCAGGGAAGAGACCCGTGCCCCTCGGTGGGGACATGATGGGTTGATGATGAAGATGATGAAAATAAAACAACATAAACTGTAATAACATGAATATTTATTAGGTTTACATTAGTGTTTTTAGAATACATGGCTTTTGTTTTTGCTGTAGCAAATACAATAGCTTGTTCCTCCGTTTCTATGTTAGACAGAGATTTACAGAATTTGCGAAGAATTATCATTTTATTGGGAGTGTAATTCTGTTACATAAACTCAGTAATGGGTGAGAATTCAGAATTTATTTCTGTACAGTCATGAGATGACGCAATATTATGTACCTATATCTCTTTCTAATACATGCAATGTTTGACACAGATTGGATGCTCCCTTGCGGTGCTTTAGATCGAAAAAGCATGTTGCGGCTCAGCGCGTTACCTTAGAAAAGTGTTGAATGCGAACATAATTTGGCTGTTATTTTATTCCAAAGACTGGACAAAATATGTTGCGTAAAATTATCAATATATGGCGCTGAGTAAGAACAGATTGTGTCCTCATATTTTTTGGAAAATAAGAAACAATACCTATGTGATGTCAACACTTTTAGGTGTTAAATAGTACACAGATAGTGGCTTTACGCCACCCGGTAATCGAAGTGACTAAAATCTGTGAAAATTGCACCCTGTACTTTTATTGCATTGATCGTTAGGGTCAATTACAAGGATGTGAAATCTCTCTAACAAACTATATAAATTAAATGAAAAGAAAACAATGAAATCTTAAATTATTAATTCAATGGGTCAATATCAATCCTTTGATGGTGCTCCAGCCCATAACAGCAAAATCACTACTGCTTACATTATGAACCATTTTAATTGGTACAAACAGCACAATCGGATGGCTTGCGAGATCACAAGATCTCACCCCTTTAGTTATTTTTTTTGTGGGGATATGTAAAAAATCATATTTACATTAAATCTTATGAGAATGTAGGTAAACGAGTTGAGAGTTGAAGTTTAAGCTAAGCGTCCACCGCATCGGAACCGCTCCGTACGGAGCGGACGGATTTGTTGCTTTGTATTGATTTCTATGGTACTGCGTGCACTGGATCGGCATTTCTGCTTCGGAGTGCGATATTACTGCCGATGACGTCATCCGCAGCCGACGTGTTTGCGACGCATGTGCATGAATGACTATACTGGGGCCAAATTCGATAAACAATAAATGTAAACAAAGCAATTTAGGGTCAGCACAACGCGAGCTAAAAAATAAAGTATACTTTTGGTATTATTGATTTGACTACAGAATTTTACACAGTAATATTGATAGGTTTATTGGATTAGAAGGGCATTATTCATTATGAGCTGTTACCAGGAAACGTAGTATGCCTGTATGGAAATGAAATGTAGCATTTGTCTTACAATTACTTTTCTCTTATTATTATAGAATACAAAAACTTACCTTAACCCTCAATTCACTACCTGCCAAATAGTAACATAAATCACTAGTATGGGTCCCATGGACCCATGTTTTACTTTTTTATTTAACCCTCAATTCACTACCTGTCAAATAGTAACATAATTCACTAGTATGGGTCCCAGGGACCCATATTTTACTTTTGTTATTTAATCATGAAAACAACCTTTTATTACTAATACTTTTATATGTATGTTAAGGACAACTATGAAACAAAAATATATATAGTAAAGAAATAACAAAAATAGCACTATTTTACTACTAAATGAGTATCTGCAAAGACATAGCAAAATCAGCATTTTTAGCAATGCCTTACAATAATAATCACAATTTAACATTGTGGAACATATCCGAGGTAATTTTTTAAATGACAAATAAATATTTATCAAAAAGAAACACAAAAACCATCAGCCACCATACGAAAAAATAAAACGTGCAGGACGTGCAGGTGTGCAAGTCAGTATTGCACTTCTTGTTTATTCTCAGAGTCACTACCTTCTTCTCTTAGCCATTGATTCAAAATATTCGAAGCTTCATCATCATACACATTTACTAGCTTGGTCCAGGTCTGTTCCTATCCATTTTGATTAGATACAACAACAAAAACATGAAACACATAACCAAATACATAAAGAAAAAAATTACATAATTCACTACTGTGTATATACATACGCTCACTTATACTTGGAAGAGTCGCACACACACGTCCTTTAGCTAGTACGTTTGGCGCCCCACTGCAGGAAGGTAATGAGACGCACAGAAAAATTTGCGCGTAATTCAAAGAGTAATTAAAGATTAAAATTCTGATATGGGTCCATGGGACCCAGGTAGTAAAATGAGGGTTAAACAAAATAAAAGCCTTTCCTTTGTTTCAATCGCCTTTCTAAAATTCGTGTCTTGCCTAGTTAGGTGCGGTTCGAGAATATAGTGAAGTTCAAAGAATTTGGCTCAAGACATAATATCATAATATAATGTATGAAATTCTCCAAACATAAGTCTTTTTGAGATTATTTTATGAACCCACATCTTGCGTTTCCTTTTGCTTCTCTCCTCCTCAGCTGATAACAAACCACTAATGACAACAATATCCTCGTCACTATCCTCCATTGCGAACACACGTGTACAAGCGAACTCGATTGCTTTGAAAATACCGATACTGCCGACGGCAAATCCGAATGCAGTAGACGCACCCTATCGGCATTTTGTAAATGCCGACGGCCCGTACGGTGCGGACGCTCCGATTCCGATGCGGTGGGCGCTTAACTTTAGAATACGATTTATAACATTCACCACAACACGTTATTAAAGGTTAGAAATGAATTCGTTAGAAGAAAAAAATTGTGTATCCAAAAAAATGGAGCCCATTTCGAGCAATTAATTAGTTAATTTACAATTTTTTGTAATTAATTAAAACAATTTAAGATTTCATTGTTTTCCTTTCATTTAATTTATGAAGTTTGTTAGAGAGATTTCATCCTTCTAATTGACCCTAACGATCGATGCAATAAAAGTACAGGGTGCAACTTTCACAGATTTTAGTCGGTTCGATTACCGGGTGCTTCAAGCGAATTTTGAAAAATCCTTGAATGCAGATTTCTTTCTTTTCAAAAATAAAGGAGTATTTTCTTTGAGTAAAATTTTCTATCTACAGTATTAAGAGTACTTCCCCTTCAGTTGGCATTACAAAATTCCACCCTGTATGTGACTACCCCTTAAAATATTTGCGCTTGATTTGTTAGGACGTTATATAAAAAAGGATTGCTGTTCGTTAGTCTCACTAAAACTCGAGAACGACTGGACCGACTTGGCTGATTTTTGGTTTTTTATATTTCTAGAATTCCAGGAAAAATTTCGAAAACTTTGGCGGTAAAAGTTTGCCGGGACAGCTAGTAACTTATAAATGAAACACGCAATGATGCTATAGCTGTTCGATTTTTCACATGATGTATTTATTCTTATTCTTCTCAAATTTTGTAACTTCGTCACGATCATAGATAAATATAATAATATTAATAGCGTTTTCGGTATTTTAAATCAACGATTACCAAAACTTTTATTCTCAAATCATACCTATTTAACCGGTCAAGGTTAGTGCTAAAAAACATTCATTAAATATATTATTAACACATTCGCGGACAGGGGCGGCTATAGCAGCCTATAACAATAAAAATAAGAAAAGATGATGTAATATAACTATCCGGTAAAGTTTTAAGTTTAGTCATTATCATCAGCCCTTTGACGGCTCATGGTTTTTCCAATTTCTCGGACTTGTGTTCTCCAAGCCCACTGCCTTGCCAAACCAAGCAGTTGTGTTTAGTAATCGTAAGCAATATCATCAGCAGTTGTGAGCAAAATGTGTTTATTAAGTTATGTTACTACACATATTTTTTATAAGTTGTCTTATGTTGTTATGTTATGTTTAGTTTGTTGATTGGTTGGGTACAATGTATTGTACGTATCAGGTTATGTGACGATCAAACTACACAATATTAAACTTAAAAATGTTGTATCGACAGTCTGATTTTTCATAGTAAAAGTTTGAATATAAAGATCTGTTAACACTTTAATAAATAATCTCAGCATTTAAATTGGTGTTCGTGATTTTGGTGAAAATTGATCCGTACCTCATTTTGTCAACAACTACGACTTTAAACAATTTGCTTAAGTTTTATCAACAAAACCTGTCTTGGTCATCTTAGAGAATAGACTGTTATTATGTATTCAATTTGTAATTATATAGCTATCAAGCTCTCGGAATTTCCACTGACAAATCAGCTATGACGTAAGCGACGGCGGTCCAAAAGCCTGCACAAAGGTCCAATTCCACTGGATCCTCAACATTCATCGTGTCAGCCTCAGTATGGTGGAACCAGAAATACTTCTCATTTGCATTCAATAGTGAAGCCCCGGGCACTCCCTTCGACACAATTGTTACAATATCAGAACCCGGAGAATCACTTTCAACCAAACTAGTAGCATTGATCTGTGAGAATAGTTTCAGTACCTCCGCTACAATGCATCGAGCGCGCTGCGTACCAGCGACGACCAATCCCAAGGGCTTAAACGTGCCTTCATCCGACTCCATAATAAAGTTAATATTCGAGTGATTCGTTCTGTGCCTCTCTTCATAGGCGGCTGCACCAATCAAGCCCACTTCTTCCGCTGTCCAGAATATCGAGCGAATGGTTCTCTTAGGCCTCAACTTTAGTTGTTTAAGTATGACTGGCACAGCCCAACTTATCATCATACCACCGCCGTCATCCATAGCTCCTTGGCCGACGTCCCAGCTATCAATGTGACCGGAAACTATCACGATTTTTTCAGGTTGTTCTTTGCCTTTTACATCTATGATTGTGTTTCTAGATTCTTTGTATTCTAAGGAGCTGTACATTTCCACTTTGAGTATAACCTTTTTCCCTTTAGTGGTCAGTCTAGCAATCAAATCGGCATCTTCTAACGTGATCGCAGCTACAGGTATTTGTGTGACATTATCAGCATAGGTTTGCATACCAGTGTGTGGAAGGTATGTGGAGAACGGTGTGATAGACTTCACCAATGCTGCTACAGCTCCTTTTGCTGCCGCTTTGCTTGCACCACTAGATCTGTAAATTACAGTATCTCCGTAAGTGGTGTAAGCTTCTGTATACACAACTATTTTACCGTTCACTACGGCGTCATCTAGTTCCTCTAGTTCTTGGAACGTGTTGACTACTACTACTTCTGCAGTGATGCCACCTGGTGGAGTGCTGACGCTGTAGCCGAGGCCGAGAACCGACATGTTTTTTGATCGGGGTTCCAACATAACCACGGATTCTTGTCCCCGGAGCCATTTCGGCACCTGTAACAGTAACATTATAAATCATCTTTCAATGTCTACTACTCAACATTCATAGTGTAGTTGAAAAAAACAATATTATAAGTCTATTTAAATGCAAATATTCGCAGACTGTCAGACGCTACATAGCGTACAGCATTTACAGAGGCGACGCGCGGTCTATCCGGTCACAAACAACTTGAGTCCGCACCTTTTTAGTCTACTCCGTATTTGTCAGAATGATCTTCTAACTTAAAAAGCTGACAATAAAATACTTTCTTTCTTTCTTATATTTTTTTCGCGATGTTAGAATCAGTCTAATAAAAAAAGTTGCTTGGATTGGTGAGCAAAGTAACCTTCCTAAGTTCCCCAGGACTTTATGCGGTATCTACAATACGGCTGAACATTTCATTAGAACATTAGATTCGAAATGAGATATGGTACATTTTATAATATTTTAGTTTAATATCATTGCCTACATAGACACTAAGGGCCCGACAAGATGTCAGTCAAATAAACAAGTAGGAACAAAAATTATGGCTTAGTATAGCTGATATCTATCTCAAGATTTCTCTTGAGATAACTTGACTTAGTCAGGCAGAGTTTATCGATAACATACCTTGACTTCTTCCGTAGTGATGTCATTGATATCTTCAGCTCGGGTTATGTTAATCATGTAATCGATAGACTGCTCTAAGGCTGCGCTTCCAGATATACGGGCTCCATGTATGTCGACGAAACTTGCCAGTCTGAAAATAATATGAAAGTATTGACTAAAAAGTATTGAAAATAATATGAAAGTATTGACATTTTTTTATATGGCAAGGAATCACAATGCAATCTTCATCAACGCCTTCAGCCGGGAATGCTTCTTCCAAATATCATGGGTATTTCCTCCCCGATCACTGATTTCTTCCACAACATAGTTCTCCAACACCTGAACAAAGCATCGGGGATTTATCTCATGGTCATCCCTCTTTGGATAACGTGTACTGGATAGCGGACTTAAAGAGTAGGGCGATACGATATTCCAGGTTCACCACCTAGAACGTAACCTACAGGACCTGCCCAAGGGACACCCACCCCCGAACGTTAAGGGTAACTATTGTTTTGGAGGTTTGGAGTGGGGTGGGGTGTGGGGTGGAGTCGAGCATTGTTAATCTGGAATGGAATAAAAGAATGGAGAAGATGAACATACGCCTTTCTCTGATGTAGTCAAAACAGATTTCTCGTAGCCTAACACTATCTCTCTAAACCCCCTCAGGTTGTAAAATAACTGACCTGCGTCAGGAGTAGATACATGGAACACGCTACACCGCTACTATACTCTGCTACTAACTCTAAAATATAATCATTATGATGATGTAAAGACACAGCCATAATTAATTGGAAAAGTTTTAAAAGGGCTTTATAATAAACTGTTATTAAACTCCAATGAGACTTGTCTCTTAGAAGTTTAACGAGAAAACATGTTATTAACTCTATACCGGGTGCATTTACTTGATTTTTCGTCGCAAAAATCAGAACAGGTTTATGCTGTGCGAATCAGAGCGAAAACTGATCGGTGTCGTCCGACGAAAAATCAGATAATTCAGATCAAGTAAATACAAAAATCTTTATCAGGGATAAAGTTAATAATGTATGGTGATTAAAATTTCTTTTTAAAAAAAAGAGGCCATATTTACAAACTTACTCAGAATAAGTCCTGCCTTTGAACGAGCCATGTTTCACATAGCTGATAATCCTGTCTACCACAGGTTGATAGGCAGCTATTTCTTCACGCAAACTTTTTTCTAAGACGCACTGTACATCATCAAATCTGTTAATTACTACATAACAAGAAGTTAAACAACCACAGACTAGTAAGATGAAACCCAATGACACGAGTAGATTCATTGTTTAAACGTGTACGCTGCTTAAAGTGAGTGATCTTAATGCATGTTTTCATTCATGCGGTGAAGTCGAACATACTTTATCTGGAGTGACCTAACAACTTTGGTCCTATTGGACCAACAGAGGGTAATTGACCTTTTTAAAAATAGATTACTAATTAAAACGTTATGACTAGATATGCTTTGCCACCATTTGTCAAGTCATCTTAAGGGAAAGTAATATCATAAGTATCTTGAGCAACATACCTATTAAATAACTCGACAAGCGGTACGTATTCATCATCAATCGATTATGTCCCCACCGAGGGGCACGGGTCTCTTCCCTGAGGAAGGTATAGGCCATACTCCACCACGGGGGCCCAGTCCGGATTGGTGAAGGCTTGTAAGACTAGTCTTACTGACAGAAGTTTTCAGCACGCCTCTGAATTGGCTTAATGACTGCCATCTATCGACGGCAGCTAGCACCGACTACTTTACGTGCCTTGCGAAGCACGGACCCGCTGGGAAAAATGCCCATCCATGGACTGAACGCGCCCTATGTTGCTTAACTTTCGTGAGTGTTTAAGATCACTCAGGCAGCCGGGGCTACGATCGACTTTCAGCGAGCGGTACGTATTAAGCTGAGCGAAAAGAGCAAAATAACAGCAGTGTGCTGCAGCTTATAATCTAAAACTCAACTGTTTTTAGTCATTCCAAGATACAAAACATGTCAAATAAAATCGAAATTTTCCTTAAAAGTAACACAGAAATTGCGAATTAATGAACGTAACAAGTTAAACGGTGTATCATTTTAAAATCAAACTTATGAAACATTTTATGGTCATATTACTCGTGTCTAAACTTTTATGAGTTTCACAGACTCAGATTCTTAACAAAAAGTTGTACAATTCTACCATTCTACCAAACTTTAAAGTAGTATTAAAGTAGCGTATCCATCCCACTGTAGAGATTTCTCTCACAGATAATATTAGTGACAAAAAATACCATAAATTTTTGTTACAAAAGTAAAAAGCTTAGTTTATTTTCGTTGACAGCACAATTTTTCAATCCGTACTTTCGATAATAAACAAACATTTACATACAGGCACATACATTGCTTCTAGCCCAACACAAGGATACTCTGTGTCGTGGGAACCAGAAGCAATGACATCACAAACATGTAAACATACAAAACCTGAGTTTTTTTGTCTCCAGCTGGGGTTCGAACCCAGGACCTAACAGTAGGCAGATGCGCTAACCGCTGCGCCACAGAGGTCGTCACGATAATCCAAACTTTAATACTATACCTAGATACTTTTCTGAATAAACTCTAACTACAACGGATTATGTAGTTCCGTTTTTAAGCTTATCAGTATTACGATACAACCCATCACTATGTATATTTTTAATGAAGAAGAAATTCTTTGCCTCGTTGAACAATTGAAAATGCTACTTAGCATCAAGCTCGCCTATGTGCAAAACCTGTGTTTAAATGCAATAAAGATTAATAATAATAATAATAATAACACTATTTACATTTTACAAAGCCATAGTTCAATTTGAAGTACGCTAAATTTTGATGCTCTATCAGTGAGGGAGTCAACAAAAGCCGAAAACCTATAGTAGCTGGATGCATTTTTGGACAAAATATTTCGTATTGTAAGCTTAGTTTTTCTGCATTATAAATATATTCGATCATAAGATGCTAGCTTCACCAATGTTATTGGTGAAGCTGGAAATCCTAGTCTTCTTGTGTATCGAGTTTGACCTTTTCAAACATTGATGTCTTGATGGTTCAATAATAAATAGAGCGATAATTTAAAATTAATACATACTTATACACATTGTCCCGAAACACATTTGACGGTACTGCGAAATTTCTGAGAGCAATCTCGAGCCTATGTCGAACAACAGAAATCTGGTGAAAACTTCGAAGCCTTCCAGGTAAAATTAAATATCAAACGTAGCTACTCACTCATTGTATACTCTCCCTTTGAACGGGCCAGAGGATGTGTAATCGATTATATCTCGTACGACACTGTCATAAGAAGATATCTCCTGCTTCAGTTCTTCACCCAAATCACAATTATGCAGCTCCGAATAACTTCTCACAGGTGGAAGTCTCTGCTTTGCCGATGACACTAAAGCCAATACAGTCACAAATAATACTGCATTGAATCGAATCATCTTGTGCACGTCCACTCAGCTTGCTCTATGTGTTACAATGCATAGTTAACAGAGAGTTGTTATTATTGGTCATTGTAAACTGTTCAAGGTCCAGCGGTTTGTTTAGAGGTAGCTTATCTACGAGTAAATTAGGGATCCGTGTTGGTTTTTACTGTGGGATATGTTTGCAATATACTGAAAAGATTGTATGTTTCCTATGATTGTAGCGTGTGAACGGTATTTTTGTCTCCTAAATAATACACCCATACAATTTTTGAAATAAAACTTTCATAAGCACTGTACATTATTAACTTTATTCCCGATACACTTACTTGACTTTATGTCGGAAGAGTCCGACCAGTGTTTCACTCTGATTCAGAGAGCTTAATCATGGTAAGCAGAGACGGAGCTCGCGTTGTCGTCACCCATTCAATCTGCCTATATGTTGTAATTTTCAAGTCTATGCAATTCTACGCCCGTCAATCAGGGTATTGTGTTCTCATTGCGACATAATTTGCAAAGACATGGAAAAATACAAGGCCACAAACATAAATTATTTATTCTGTTTCAACATAAAACGTGTTTATACCAAAAGGCCGACGGAACCATCGAGTTAATAACTAGCAGATGATATTAGTTATCTGGCACTCAATTCATCCTTTTATCTCATCCATTATTTTATCCTCTTCAACTTAATCATACGCCGGTGTACTGTTTGCCTTTGCATCTACGTATTGAGTTGATTTACACTGCGTCCAGTGGTACCTTTACTAACACAAGATTGTGCGAAGGGATTTGGGCTCTGCAGTGCCTGGGGCATTGTTACGATGGTGTACTGAGTATAACGGTACTGTAGGATACAGTAAATTTGAATCGTAGACTAGACTGGAGGGTTCATCATCATCCCCACCGAGGGGCACGGGTCTCTTCCCTGAGGAAGGTATAGGCCGTACTCCACCACGGGGGCCAAGTCCGGATTGGTGGATTCTTGTAACTTGACTTAATGACTGCAATTTATCGACGGCAGCCGGCACCAACTGCTTAACGTGCCTTGCGAAGCACGGAATCGCTCGGAACAATGCCACTAGCGTTAGTCATAGACGGTGGCCCATCCATGGACTGAAAGCGCCGTATGTTGCTTAACCTTAGTGATCGTTTAAGATCACTAAGGCAGCCCTAACTACGAGCGATTGGAGACTGGAGGGTTACGGTCTCGTTAGTCCAGCGGTCTCACGTCTGATCACCATGCCGGAGGTTAATTCGCCTCCAAACTGGATTTTTTAGGCTTACTTTACCTGTACTATTCACTGGTTTCAAATTACGATACCCGGACTGAAAATACACCCAGGCTTAGTCCATTTGTACCGATATACGGCGGCCCTCAGTAGGGACCGAATTTTCGCAAGGGGTAGGATCCCTAAATTTTGTTAGGACTCTGCAGATCCTCATTTCTACTACCAAGATGAAGTTATAAACAAAGTTTCAATGATGTACAAATAGCTCGCGCAGTAAACAGAGTTTGTATTGAGTTCCTATGTTCGATGATAATTACACAGAACTTTCGTGGCTTGTGTAGCTTATAAACTCTCTCATTTGTCATTTCGAATCAAGGGCGTCGCCAGCTTATGACATGGGGGTTGGGGAGGGGGGCAAAGGGCCAATATTATGGAAAAATATGAACGCCGAAAGCATGAAGCGTTACACTTTGGATGTATTTGCCTTACATTTTGTCATGCGATGCGAAATTTATTAATAAGTAAGGAAGTCAACTGCTCGCACTTTGGTCGCTTTGCGGCTAGCTACATTTGATCTCTGGGGGGGGGGGCAAATGCTGCTTCCCCATGGCGACGCCCTTGTTTCGAATTCACTTTACACTGAAATATTAAACCGACGGCATAATATATCTTTTTACCTCTTAACATTCCGCTCTCACCTGTCAAAGCGTTATCTTCTTGTCAATTATTTATCGGACTAAATGCACGTGCAGTGCGCGTGTGCTTACCCGCTTATCTTGACCATTCGTTCAAGTATTTATTAGTTTCTATCCATGACAATCACTTTCTACGAACTTATTTGGTCTCCTTTAAGGACGCAGTATCTGAAAATTTTTGCGAATTACCAAATAATTGAAAAAAAGTGCGTAATGATTGTAACTTAGGGGCTAGTCATAGAAAGCGCCCGAGGCGCGCGTACGATACGCTACGTTTCGGACGCTCTTTAAAATTGTAAGAAGTTCTATGCAACGGATTACATCAAGCGTCCGCGTCATACGCGCGTATGACGCGCGCTCCTGCTTCGCATATTAGAAAAGTGTGCTCATCCTAGCATAATTGACGAGCGTACGATAGGCGTCCAACGCTCGCTCGACGCGCGCCCAAAGCGCAGCGTTCCGGGCGTGCGCCCCGGGCGCTTTCTATGACTAGTCCCTTACAGTCTGTAAATATAGCTTGAGCTCCACGACAGCCGTCACACTGACAGGACTAGGTTACGATATTGCTTAGACATCGAATAGTGTGCAGTAAGTACGGAGTTTTCACAGTACAAATATTCTGTGAAAAAATTCAAAACTTCATGGACGCAATTTCGATGACAGCTATCGCGGAGCTCAAGCTATATTTTACAGACTATAATGACAGGATGAACTTAAGATAGAGATCTCAAGCTCATACATCTGCGTGGATTCTCGTTCAAGCTATCCGCTGGGCGCTATACATTTGTAACCCTCCCGAAATATTATCTATTTACATAACAAGTTTTTCAGTGACACCACTTCACGCTATCTTTTCAAATTCAATCTCCATTGACTTTCCTGTGAGAGACATACGATGATGGCAGAATGATAACAAAGCGAACCGAATTATTTTTATTGGCTTCCATTATTACACGCTCTGTACACGCGTATACTCATAGACACTGCAAAAATTCAGGACTACTTACAAAATAACCCGTACTCCAAGTATCTACACTATTATTGTAAAGAGATATTTTTGTACATTTGAATATAAAAAGTACCACCGAAACTTACACGACTGAAATAAAATGCAATATTTAAAACTAGCTGTTGCCCGCGACTACGTCCGCGTGGACTTTAGTTGAGTAAAGTGTTTGCAAATAAGATAGGGATACTTTTAGCGCATGCGAAAGAGCTTTCATACTAACTTCGCAACCCCCTCTTACCCCCCCCCCCCCCCCATAAGGGATGATTTTCGAGTTTTCAAAAATCCTTTCTTAGTGCTCCCCTAGGTTACAAAAGGAACCCCTGTGCAGAATTTCAAGTTTCTAACCCTTATAGTTTAGGCCCTGCGTTGATATGTCAGTCAGTCAGCTTCTCCTTTTATATATATATAGATATACCTTCAGAATCATTGTAGGTAATTATAAATTATAGATGTAAAACATTTACAAAGATACAGCGCAATTGGCGGGTTTAGTAGGTACTTAAAACGATTTCTTCCAGACAACCGAGGATTGAAAGTTTTTGAAGGAAAAGTGAGACAAGAAGTCGGTGCAAATATGAACATTGATATATACTTATAGATACTTATACTATGTTACAAATAATGTTAGTGAATTCCACGCAGGCAAAACCGAAGTCAAAGGTAGTCGAAGTAGATATCGGTAACTATATTAGCATGTCTTTAATCAATATCCGAGTGCACAGCATTGAAAATTACTAGTTTTTCATGCCTTTTCTTATTTAGGCAAGCTCCGCGGAGAACGTACGTGGTACGAAACAATGTTTCTTTCGTTATTTAGTTTCTTATTCATACAAATAGCTACCACTATGCAATTAAGGGAGTTCTGTGCGGAGCATAAATTAAGCAAGAAATTGAAAATGGAGATACAATCATACATTCCAGTTAGAGATGAGATCTTTCACTATGTTCAAAAAGGCTTGTTCAAAGGACAAACTTTGAGAAAGTGAGTAAAATTTTGATGTATGGAAATAAACTTTCAGGCCGAATATAAGGATTCTACTAGACAAAAGTCGCTGCACTTAACACAACATTCGTTTTTGAAGAATACAGCTAACAAAACGTCATAGAAAATATCAAGAGGCGGATAATTCCACTAAACTACCAACAAACCTCTTATTTAAAGAAGATTATAGAGCAACCGAATGTGACTTTGAGACAGCTATTGAGGTAATTAAATCTTAACGTAGACCCTACGAATTAACATCTACACCACATCTGTTGACGATAACTATTGTTAGTACAGTAGTATTTTTTTTTACCAAATAATCGCAAAGTTTTGTTGGGTAAAATATCCACAACCCACATCGAGCTGATTGTAGTCATGTCCATGTGGTTAGAAAAGTAAATGCTTGTAATATAAATCTGGAAATTGATTTATAATTTTGACAGACAGTTTTGAAATATGGAAGTTGTTTTTCTACCGGTTGGGGTTTGTAAAACTTGTTAGAACCATGGCCTGAATTCAGTAAATTTGAGTTGGAAGGAATGTAATTGGTCACATAAACGGGAAGACACAGCCCCGTTTTGGAGACACAGCGGTTTAGAGCTACCGTGGCTACGCAGCATTGGGTGTTTTCATTTTAATGTCAGCAAACTGTATTTACAGTTTGATTTTATCAAATTATGAAAATTACTAATATATAAAGCTACAATCCGGTATACTCACTGACTGATTAATCATCTATAGATTTTCTCAGAAACGGTGGGTTTTAGAGAAAAATTTTGTATGAGAAAGTTGTAGGGAAGGTGCGATATACAGCCATCCTATGAAGCCGATTTTTGAATTTCGAACGCATTCTCTTATACACATAGGCTAACTTTGTTATTTATCGACCGATTTGGATCAAATTTTGAAAGAACATTTTTTGGCCATTCCGATTCGGGAAAAAAGTCCTGTTTTTTCTGGCTCGAGGGACCAACTTGTAAACCACTCCAAAACGTTTATAGAGTGTGGGGGCGAAAGGCCTAAGTCACACACAGACAGGACATGATGTCGGGGCGCGGAAAAGACGCACTTTTACTATATAAAGAATATTTTTTATAATATAAAGTGTATATTGTACGCTAATTCACTTTCACTTTTTCTCTAAGCCTGAACATTCATCCCACGGCATGCCATGCTATGTTTTTATTACCAATTCACTTTTGTACTGAACGTATTACATATTATGTAGGAAAGTTGGAATATACTGAAAGGGGTTCACTACGCCACTCCAAAACACGTTTCACCGAATTAAATTTCATCTATGACGACCCATCGACAGTTCGTTTGATATTTCAATTTATCTAATGTTTGGTTTGGTTTTACGGTTTCACGTAAATAAATTTATCTATTAGATATTTTATTCCTAAAAAAATACTAAAAATATTTCAACGGCCACAAGCTAATATGAATTAAAAACTCTAACCGACATTGTTTCAGGAACCGCGCATTTTATAACATTCACACCTCATTGCTGCACTTAAAGACCTTGGAGTTGATAACGATTCATGAATTTTTCTGCGACATTTCATTTCGCGGCACAAGCCGAAGTACTATTTACAAATTTCATCGAAGTACTAGTAGGTATTTACACTTACTATCGCATCATCAGTCATCATCTTATCTAAATTATAAACAAAACTGAATTCGGACAGAGAGATCGGAGATTTCCGCACATAGCCTCATAGTTGGTTCATTGTAGTACCAAGCGCTGAGATAATAATATGTTAACACTTCAGATACTAGGGTTTCCTCACAATGTTTTCTTTCATGGTTAGCGAGTGATATTGCTACTAAAACTTCACAAATGCACATAACTTTTGTGCATTTGTGACTTAATTTTAACAAAGTCGTTGGTACATGCCGAGATTCGAACCCACGACCTCTCGATTGAGAAGCTGGCGTTCTACTGCTCTGCTAACACCGCAGTGGATTCGTAAATGAATACGTAAGAATTCAATGTAGTAGTCATTAGCTCATTGCTTTTACTAATATTTGTAAATGAAAAAAATCTAGGATTTATTTAAATACCTATAACATGATTAATGTAAACATTAAATTTTCTTTCGTAGTGCGATTTCCGTAATAAAAAATTTAATAATCTTAATTGATAGAATAAGCTATTAACTTTTGAATGTATTGTTATAATGTTATAAAACAATAAGTCAACACTCGATTTTTCTATTATTATTCTTTTTTATTTTCCTTAAAGAATATTTTTTTCAACTTTTCCCTCCTTTCCCTTCGTTTATAAAATTCTAATTTTATAAAATTCTCGTGTCACAGTGTTAGTGCGCATACTCCTCCGCAACGGCATGGCCGATTTTGAAGAAATTTTATATGTATGATCAGTAGGTCTGAGAATAGGTTGTTATTTATTTTTGATACGAGTAAACCTATCTGGCGAAACTACTTTGCGGGGTCAGCTAATTGTTTTATAAATGTGAATAAATAAATAAATAAATAAATAAAAAACTTAGCAAGCATGAAAAGAAAAAGTCACAACCTTAGAGGAAGTGCTTCTCGCTTGCATACTTTTATCCAAACATACACATGTAGATAAATAAAAGGAATGTATAATACAACATATTTATAACATAAATAATTTGGTGTGGAACATATTATTATGCATTCGCGTCTCAAAGAGCTGGTACCTAGGTGGCTATAACTCTAGGTGCTCTCAAATTTGCAGTGCCTGCCTACTAGCTATTAGTATAGTCAACGTCGGTCCGATATCCTTAGTGCTCTCCATTAGCACAGCTCCACTGGCGAAGATGCAGTGTAAGTTTCAGCAAGTTCATTATTTCAGATTGGCGAGGTTCGTCGATAAGTTTGGGGCTCGTCCGTCCGGAAGTGAAGTATTGGAACACTCGATACAATACATGTCAAAACTGTTCGCCGATGAAAACATCAAGGACGTCGTCTTAGAACCAGTAAAAGTAATGCTTGTATTTTTAAACTACATACATACATAAGCTTACGCCTGTGTCCCAGAGGGGTAGGCAGAGACCAGGGACTACCACCTGCCTCGATCCTGACAAATCACTTTCGCTTCATCGACATTCATTAAGTCGTTGCATGCACGCACGTTGTTTTCAGGTACTTTTTATCTTGCCGTTTGCTAATACATCCCCTATTTGGTCGAAGTATGTCCACCTGGGGCGTGCCTTACCGGCCCTTCCACTCACATTCGCTCGATATATTTACTTCGTCAGTCTTTCTTCCTTCATCCTCTTCACATGTCCAAACCAACGCAACAGTCCTTTCTCAATTCTAGTCACTACATACTCTTTCAGTCCACAACGTTCTCTGATCACGATGAGCATATTCTGTCATTCAAAGTAATACCACACATATTTCTCAAATACCTCATTTCTACGGGATTAATCCTACTAAAACTCTTAAACTAAAACTTCCATTATCACTAGACACTATTCACTTTATTCCTGATATTTGTGCATTATTCTATGTCATGTTTTTATTTTTTTCTCCCCGTAAGTAGGTATATTATAATTGTTTATTTCCTCCTCCTGTAGGTTATTTATTATTCTATATTTATGTATGTCTGTCATAACTATATACGTAATGGTTTATGTAGGTGTATTACTATTTATGTAAGTATGTATATTAATATTCATTTTTGCACCGACTACCCGTCTCCTTTTTCCCTCAGAAATTTTCCCATCATAGGGTTGTCTGAAAGAAATTGCTATTAGCAATAAGGCCGCCAATTGTACTGTTACCTTGTAAATATTTTATGTTTGTGTTTCTACTCGTGTACAATAAAGAATATTCTTATCTTATCTTATCTTCCTGATACATTTACTTGAATTTTTGTCGGAAGAGTTCGACCAGGTTTCGCCCTGACTCACGGCGAGTAAAAGTCAAGTATATCCGGAATAAAGTCAATAATGCGGGTATATCCAAATCCTCTAATCTTTGCTAAAATTTGTGGATTAGGCCGATAAAAGATTGTAAAAAATAAAAAATAAATAAACTTACGCCCGTTATCCCCGAAGGTGTAGGCAGAGGCACCAGTCTCTAGAACTGGACCCACGTTTTGCCGAGTTTATTAGGTCCCAAACGTGACAAGTGGCAAGCCTGTAGCCGTTATCCGGGCACAATTTATCAGCGAATGGTGTTGATGTACAAACAAATGTACGTAACTAAAAGTCATTGGTACATGCGTGGTTCGAACCCAGACCCTCATGATCGAGAAGCAAGGGTCAACTCCACTACGCCACCACCGCTTAGAAAAATAAACCTTAAAACCAGTTATTATAGTATAACCGACTGATAATCTTGTCTTATGTCTTGTTTAGATGGATAAAAACCTTTTTTGTTCAAAATCGCAACCAGCACGGTTATATTTAATAGTTCTTAAGGGGCTGTTACACAAGGAGATTTCTTTTAGGCAATCGGTTAAATAGTTAGACAAAAAGTTACACGATTACAATCGCATTATTATGCACACCAATGCGCACATGCGGCTATGTTCAAAATTGCATTTGGGTATTTACGATGTCTCAATTTGACTGAGTAGTAAAATTTACATATTGAAAGGATTTTATGAACAAAAAAGTTAGTTAACAATTACTCAACTGAGATATATCAACTTCCTCTATTGTATCAAACATATTCTGACAGCAGTAAAGTTTGAATCGTAGCACCTTTATTCCACTCCATTTCCAACTACATATTTGAACAGAAACGCAATAGTAGTGATCAATTTCGTTAGGACTTTGAAAAGAACAATTAAAATGCATGGTTTTGTTCAGCCGATGGCCCCACCAAGAATTCTACAAATTAGACTCGTTCCAGGTACCAAGCTGGGAAAGAGAAGAGGAATCAATTATAATGATCAAGCCGAGAGAAAAAAAAATCGCTGCGCTCGGCTTGGGCCCCAGCGTTAGCACGCCCCCAGAAGGAATCACGGCTCAAGTGCTCGTGGTCGATAACTTTGAAGCTTTTGAAAACTACTCCATTTCCGAAGTCGAAGGAAAGATTGTACTCTTTGTTCCCGAGTTCACCACTTACGAGGAGACAGTAGTATACAGGTACGATGGGCCAATTAAGGCGGCAAAAAAAGGCGCTGTAGCATGCCTAATCCGGTCAATCACACCCTTTTCCATAAACTCCCCACATACTGGCACCTTCAATTATACAGACGTGCCAATACCCGCAGCCGCCATATCACTAGAAGACTCTGAACTAATAACACGAATTTACTTGAGGGACCAACCCGTCTTGCTGTACATGTTTATGAACTCCACCTTCGGTCAAAGTATTTCGAGAAACACGATTGCTGATATAAAGGGCCGGTCTCAACCAGAAAAGTTAGTTATTGTGTCAGGTCATATCGATAGCTGGGACGTTGGACAAGGTGCTATGGATGATGGAGGTGGCATGATGATTGCTTTCACAACCCTTGCGGTGATGCAAAGACTAGAGCTGCAACCTAAACGAACTGTACGGGCTTTACTATGGACGGCATCTGAGATGGGCCTCACAGGATCCAAGGCTTATGAACTCAGACGTAGGAATGAAAGCAATAACATAAATTTTATATTGGAGTCTGATGAAGGCACGTTCACTCCTTTAGGTCTCCAAGTAATTGCAACTGACGAAGCTAAATGCATTATTTGGGAGATCCTACAGCTATTTGAGCCGTACAACTGTTCACAGTTAGTCGAGATAGAGAACGCAGATTCAGATATATCAGTCATTTTAGGCACAGGCACAGGGGTTCCTGGTGCCATGTTACTCAATGACAATGAGAGATATTACTGGTTTCATCATACAGAAGGAGACACTTTAGAGGTTCAAACTTCAGAGGCGCTTGACCTATGCACCGCTTTTTGGACTACCCTCACGTACATTATTGCCGACCTGTCTGTGGATATACCTAGATTTAAATGATATCGAGGAGTATTGCATTAAGTTGACAATGAGTTTTTTCTGCAAATAAAATTTTTAACAAATCTTGTAGCTATCATCATTGACCTATTATGTCCCCACCGAGGGGCATGGGTCTCTTCCCTGAGGAAGGTACAGGCCATACTCGACTACGGGGGCCAAGTCCGGATTGATGGAGGCTTGTAAGACTAGTGGCTGGTCGTACTATCAGAAGTTTTCAAGCCGCCCTAAGGCCTCTGACTTGGCTTAACGACTGCCATATATCGACGCCAGCCGGTACCAACTGCTTAGCGTGCCTTGCGAAGCACGGAACCGCTCGGAAAAATTCCACTAGCGTTAGTCATAGAACGGTCACCCATCCATGCACTAAACGCGCCCTATATTGCTTAATCTTCGTGATCGTTTAAGATCATTCAGGCGGTCGGGACTGCGAGCGATTCTTGTAACTAAATTTCATCGTAATCAGCAAAAAAAGTAAAAAGTAAAATTGTTTTTTGCCAAATGAATTATGTTACATGCATGTAGATTAATAATTATTAATCTTAGTTTACAACAGAATTGAAACGATCAAAACGTTTGCTGTTTAGATCTATAAAGATCTCAAAATCTGGAATATGTTTGATTTTTTGCCCAAAATCAATGATCATAGGCGAATCCCTAGTCTCCGATATATTTCCCGTATCGCGCCGGCCTGGGACCGATAAATGCTGCCCGATAGCAAATGTAACATAAAAAATATTTCAAGCAGAATAAAAGCAAAGTACTTCTTATCTGAATCTTATGTCACCCATAAATGGCTTAGAATAAGGTTTATCTTGGCTCTTTAGTTTTTATGTTGACTATTTGGTAAAGACAAAAAAACGATCACTTTCAACGTAGGAAAAATAAAAATATAGAAGTTCCCTAATTCACCACTTCATTCTGACTTAGGTATCGCGGTATGGTTGTATCATAAGTATGATACAATAACATAACATAACATTTACATAACAATCATAGTCCGTTATCTGTTTTATTTACGTTATTTTGGGTACATCTACAGTGTGGCCCTGGATAAAGTGCAATCCCGAAAGGGGATGAAACTAGACCATGAATCATTGACTAGAAAAATATTTAAAAAAAATATAAAAAATTATTGTAGGATTTATTGGTATTTTAAGATTTTCATGTTTCATTAAGGACTCTATGTACAAAAGTATTGATTTCTTCCAAAATAATGGGTCTATTTCTTTGAAATAAAAAAAAACAGTATGCCTAATACCTGGCGATGACCATGAAATAATAAATAGTCCGCAAAAAAGTAACTATCTTGGGTAAAAAAATGTATTTTTATGAAAAAAATGATTTTTTTAGACGTTTATTTTAAAAAACTTCAAATTACTAAAAAAATGTGCCCTATAACTATGTAATTTTATAGCTTACTTTTATTCTTTACCATTTTAGCTTCCAAATAAAAAAAAAACAATGTTCTAACTAAAAAATTGGCTAGGTAGGAGTTATTTACATTTTAGTAGGTAATAAAAGTCAGACTTTAATCACAATAACTTTATTAATAAAATTATCCGTAATTTACAGTTTTGCATTTTTATTTAATGCATTAAATGTTCAAAATGGCCTCCTCGATTTTGCAAGCACATTACTGCACGAATATTAATTTGGTTAGTGGCTCTGCGAATCATTCCTGGATCATTTTTAATGTCATTTGCGCACTGAATTATTCGGTCGTGCAACTGTGCCTCGGTATTTATTGGCGTGCTGTATACTCTTTGCTTCATGACACCCCATAAAAAATAATCTAGGGGTGTCAGATCAGGTGAACGCGCTGGCCAGCCTACTGGCCCTCCTCGGCCAATCCACCGGTTCGGGTAATTTTCGTTCAAAAATCGCCGCACCTCCCGCCCATAATGTGCAGGTCATCCATCCATTTGGAGATACACCACGCCGTCTCGTAGCCAGGGGAACATCTTCCATCAACATGGGTAAATTTTGTAGTAATTCTAAAAAACGTTCAGCATTTAGGGTTCTGGGTAAAATGACTGGACCAATTAAAATGTCGTCGATTAAGACTGCCCATAGGTTTATTGAAAATTTTACTTGAAAAGTAGATGCCCGCTTCAATCGTGGATTTTCGTGAGACCACTGGTGCAAATTTCTGCAGTTTGTAATGCCGTCTCGGGTAAATGTCGCTTCGTCCATCCAAAAAATGCGTTTGGGAAAATTTGGGTCAGCTCTAATTTTTCTTAGAATCCACGTCGACATTACGCATCTTGGACGATTATCTACATTTTCATGTAAATGTTGTACTCGTTGGTAATGGAAAGGATGCAATCCCTCCTGTTTCAAAATTCGCCAGACAGACGTCTTCGATATGCCATGACGCAACGCTAATCGTCTTATGCTTGTTGTAGGGTCAGCAAACAGATCGTTTAAAATGGCCTCTTCTATCGCATTGTCAATAACGACAGCTGGTTGCTCACGGCGATCTCGTGCCAAACCAAGTCCAATGTTGGAGAGCCTCCTATGAATCTCTTCAAAATTTCGAACTGAGGGTATGAGTCTGCCCGGGAAAGCATTTATGTATGCAGTCCGAGCGACTGTTGTGCGACCATGTGACATGCCATAATAATAATGCATGTCGGCTATTTCTCGAGGTGAGAACTCTGTCAATCGCGGCATTTCGTCAACACCTAACAGCAGAACAGGAACAGTCCAAACGTAACGAACAGTAGAAAACGTAACAGTCAACAATGTAACAAAAACTTAATAACAAATCAACGAGAACACAATGCGAGAACGAGAACAGTAGTAGCAGCGGCGAGAATATCGGAGCGACTGTGTAAGTCCTGTTTCGAACCCCCTACCTCCCCTCCCCTCGCCTTCCCTCTACCTGAGTGTAGAACAAAAGGACTGCGACTGCCGAAGGGCACAGAGTAGGACGGAAACAATGGAAAAAACGGTCTCTACCTGCACGGTAACACGATTAGGCTCCACTTTAAAAGTTCGTAGATGGCGTGTTTTTTTAGTTAAAACATTGTTTTTTTTTTATTTGGAAGCTAAAATGGTAAAAAATAAAAGTAAGCTATAAAATTACATAGTTATAGGGCACATTTTTTTAGTAATTTGAAGTTTTTTAAAATAAACGTCTAAAAAAATCATTTTTTTCATAAAAATACATTTTTTTACCCAAGATAGTTACTTTTTTGCGGACTATTTATTATTTCATGGTCATCGCCAGGTATTAGGCATACTGTTTTTTTTATTTCAAAGAAATAGACCCATTATTTTGGAAGAAATCAATACTTTTGTACATAGAGTCCTTAATGAAACATGAAAATCTTAAAATACCAATAAATCCTACAATAATTTTTTATAAATTTTTTTTATATTTTTCTAGTCAATGATTCATGGTCTAGTTTCATCCCCTTTCGGGATTGCACTTTATCCAGGGCCACACTGTATAATAGACTATTTGACAGGTTTCTGTACATCATCTCAGATGTTTCGTTGGTGTTCATTGAGTGCTCAGAAAGTGGTATTTTTAAGTTTTTTCGTGCGTGTCTTCCAAAAAAGCAAACAAAGACTCACTTTTAAAATAAGCCGCTAAAACGCTATCTTGGTCAATATGGGGTCGCACAGGAATCATGACGTCACTGGTCAGTAAACAAAACCAATGAACTTAAGAACGACATGAATGACAGACGCCATTTTTACTGTGATGTGACGTCATCACATCACAGTAAAAATGGCAAAACATTCGGCTAATCCAGGCCGTTTAAAATGGATACAGATTCAAAATTGTCAATTTTAAACTTGTTTTTTTTATATGCCTTAAAGCGGTTGTAGGACTCATAATCTATGCGAATATGTCGCTCGTTCAATGCAAAAGGGCCACAAGTCAAAAATTACAAAAAAAAGTTTTTTGACGACAATGAGACCAACATCAATATTAAAATGTGATAAATTGAAGACACCCGTAAATTTAGTTTTATTTGACATCAATCTATGCACCGTCCGTTTTGCATTGGAGGAGATTGGTCGCGAACTGCAGAGCAAAACTGCCATATTGTCAGTTGCGACCGACATGTCTGCGCGCACGTAAGTAATTTTGGTTAAAAACGGCCACATTCAGAAATGCGTCCGATTGTAAGGATGTAGTTGTAGTGCAAAAGGGTCACATTTTGGAATACGTCTGCCTTGAATTCAAAAACATGGTAGGTTTTGGTCTTATTTTATGCAAAAGTGCCCCATTTAGAAATATGTCTATTTTGTACTGAGATGTTATTGATTATCGCCATAAATTTGTATTTTAATTGAGTCACATACACGAAAGCGTCCCTTTTGCAATTAAACTGATGAAGTTGGCTCAAAATTATTCTCTACAAAAAAATATATTTTTTTAAATAATCTACTGTAATTAAAACAATTTAGTTTGTTTATTAGGTATGTTAGTAGGTACATTAGGTAGGTAGGTAGCTTAAAAATGGATTTTGGTGTTCTAATTTTAATTTAGTTTTTTTTTTTAGTTTTGGCATAGTGTAAATTAGTGTATGTTTGTAGCTATGATTTTTCGTTTTTATTTATTTAACTAATTACAGGAATTGATTATATTTGTAATTTATTTACAGGATGTCTCACAGGGTAAAAAATATTTTGAACATGGTTGTCGCAACTACCAACAAGCTGGCAAAAAGTGTTAAAGCCCAAGCTACAGATAATATCAATGGAAAACCAGAATATTATGCTCTTCAAGACAGCCCATCACTCATTCAACGAAGACGACGATACAAACTCCATTCCTGACAGTCAATTAGATCAGTCAGTCTCATTCTTTCAATACTAGATGAAGAAGATGCACAATCTGTAGGATTTCAAGATATTAATTTGCCACAATGAGAATTTTTAGATTTCAATGAATTGGCTGTTGGTAATTGCACAACAACTGAATAAGGACAAAAGGACTTTTATATCAGTCAAATGGACTGATATAAAAGTCCTTAAAGTTCATCGAGAATATGGTAACAGTTTTTTGTTGAAGACCAATCCGAAGAGTTCATGGCAGTAATGTTTGACATTGCAGGTATTGATTGCACTCATGAGTCTTGAGTTTCTTAGGTAGATGGACATTGGACATTCATAGCAAATTTGTATTAGATTTAACCCGGCGTCACTGTGGTAAGAAATTGTTACACGGGCGTTGAAGAGGGTCTGTGAGACCCTGGTATTGAAAGTGATATATTTTATGTATAGTTGATTTTTTTAAACAGATTATGGTTTTATAATAACGTATGTTTATCTAGTAAGCGTGTAAGATTAATAAAACCAAGATTTTAGCCTTGGGAACACAATTTGTTTATTAATTTCTATATTTCAAAAAATGGCCAATCAAACCAAACGCGCCTTAGAACAAGCAACAAAAATAAACTTTAGTCTTACATATTTAACTGTTTCAACCAACATAATAAGAGATCAGTCATAATCTCTCACGACACTAAATTTGAACAGGATTATATGTACATTAATAAATTTTACTCCTTATGACTACATTCTTGGAAGTAGAAAACTTAATGTTCAAGACAAATAAACATTTTACATGACTTACACGTGTAAGTGGTCTTTCGGTCTTTTTTTTTTGGGCAAACCTAGTACCTTTTTCGCTTCCTTGATTATTCTTATTCTGTAGATCATCCTTATTCTGTAGTTTCTCCAGCAAATTCTTTGATTCTTCTACGCATTTCTCTTGGCAATTGAGATACATCTTTGCGAGCGCTCAAATGGTCACCAATGAGTGAAAGACCTAACTCCTTTAAGAAATGGCGCCGATATTGTCCTGTTTCGTTGTAAATATTAACCAAAATATTAAAAAAAGAATGGCACAAAATTGTTACACGGACTGTGAGGAAGGGTCTGACATACCCTTTTGTCTTTCACGCACGTGTTTTTTATTGCGCGAGCGCCGGTCAACTAATCAGCGATGTCCAGAGGGAGCGGAGGGGTGTTTTCTCCAGCTACTGAGAAATAAGGCAACGTGCATTCGCTAGCCATAAAGTTATACTCAATCCAAAATGCACTGGGTCTCACAGACCCTACCTCATTGACGCCGGGTTAAGGTGATATGAGAAAATATCGATAGATAGAATATTCTTTATTGTATGTATACTAGGAAAGATGGTCAGAGTGGACTTTTCTCTACTAAGTAAATTCAGCCTCAAGGTAGCGGCTAATATTAACGTTATATTACATCAACTACAAACTAACACTGACATTCAACAAACAGAATTTATAAATAAATTCTGATTTTATGATGAAATAATTTCTGACTTCGGTCGTTCCTAAATAGTATGCTAATTTTTATGAAAATTATAGAAGAGTGGTTCTTTAAGGACTCTCAAAACGCGGTCACACGGTCTTAATTCCTAACTTATTAAACATTCAGTCTTAGGACCAAAAACAGACTACTCTTTATTTATATATGTGTATAATTTCAACATAAAAAATCTAAAATTATTAATGATGTTATAAAAAATATACATCTACTGTCGAAAACGGGAGTAAAATCTGTGTTCTTCGCGCGTCACACTCTGTTCGCGCTCACGGAAAACTTTGATAACTTTTGTATTCGATTTATAAGCGTATAATGTAATACATTAAATAAATTGTGTTTAATTATGCATCATAATGACCAAAGAACATTTATTTTATCTCTTAAGTTACAAAAGTTAATAGGCATTATGTCTCTGTCACACGATTCTGCTAGATTCTGATATTTTGAAGGATAATATTTATAATTTTCCAACTCATTTTGAATTGGGGAATAAGTTAGATCTTCAAGATTATTTCCAAGTATTTTGTTCGTTATTTTACCTATAATTCTAATCGTAATTCTCAAAAATGTAAAAATTTCGTAACTTTCGTGGCACAACTTTCGTGGCCCTTTGTCCACGAAAGTTAGCTAGCGCACAACGAAAGTTACATAATCTCCATTAAATATTAACTTTAGGTTTTTATAACGCCGTAGATGCACTTACGTAAAGCGTAAAGATTACAAGAAAGGTTTTATTTAAATGCATGTATGTGTATGAGTTTAAAATAATATCTTGTAACATTGACAATTTAACATTTTATCCACCCCAAACTGGGCTGTTTTGCCCATTGTTTGAAAAATCTTTGCTTAGAAAATTCCAACTTCATCGTCATACTTTCTAATTGTCTTCTATGTTACTTCGTAACGTTAAAATGTTCTTGTAACGTCACCAATTTAACATGTTATCCACCCCAAACTGGGCTGTATTGCGCATTGCTTAAACAATTTTTTCAATTTATCAATTACATCACACTAATATTATAAACGTGAAAGTTTGTGTGTGTGTTTATATGTTTGTCAGTCTTTAGCGCTGAAACGGCTGGACGGATTTTAATAAAATTTGGTATGGAGTTAGCCGATACCCTGGATTAAAACATAGGCTACGTTTTACCGCGGGGAAATATCTTATTCCTACGGGAAAATCGATGAACCGCGGGTAACACCGCGGGGCACAGCTAGTTGATTTCTAAGTTACTTAAATATTGTGATTTTCTCAAGTTTAGTGGTAAATCACTGATGAAGGATAGTTACGAAAATATCTTTTGATAAATTCTAAATGATACGAGACTGAAAATAGATAATTATAAATGTAACTGGCAGATAATGGTGTCGCTTGCCCCGGGGAATAAAGTCGTAAAGCACTATTACGACTATTAAGGGGTTTTCACATTTTCGACATCACTGAGTGGTGTACTATGTAATCTACTTGTAATTTTTTTCAGTTTTTTTTGTTTTATTAAAAAAAAACACCTGGATGTCTTTATTCCACGGAAATTATTTTGTTTACAGTGGCAGTAGGTACCAAGTTAATAAGACAGTTTTGATACAAAACCCTAGGACGCAGTAAGACGTAAGTTGCTGTTAACGATCAGAGAAGTTCATTATATTTCCGCTAAAAGAGTGGTAATAACTCATTAAGTTCAATATTACCGACGCAATATGCGGTTACTGTATCGTTGAGGTGAAACAGTGAAAAAATTGCAAAATGCTGTTGCTCTTTGGTTTAATGAAATAAATTAATGTAAAGTACATTTTGTTATTTTTTACCTATTCACACTTAATTATATAAAAATCATTATATTTTTATTAATGTGGACAAAATAAGGTTTCATTTGACATTTTATGCTTATCGAGGAGCCTAGAAAAAATCGAATTACCTTCTCTTATTTTTCCTGACAAAAGTTGATTTTACTATTACGACTTTGTTCCCCGGGGCAAGCGGTGTGTTTTATGATTCTAAATACTCTACGGGCAACGAAATTTCAAAATAATATATCTTTGTAGTTTATGCATAGATTTACAAATAATAAAAATTCTACTTATTATTATTTCAATGCCTTAAACGTGTGTCCATTTATTTAAAGATAACTCTAAAAAGAAAATTCGCCACGAAAGTTACGCGGAGAATACTTTTTGAAGAACTACTCAGAATATTACTTTACCTGCGACCTATTTTATAATTTAAAATCCGAAACAGACATGCGTGCATGCAACGACTAATGAATGTCGATGAAACTAGTGATTTGTCAGGATCGTGGCAGGTGGCAGTCCCTGGTCTCTGCCTACCCCACTGGGATATAGGCGAGAGCTTATTTATGTATGTTTATAATCTAATATCTTTAAACGAGCAATTGGGGATGCAAAGTTATTTTTATGATTGGATTTTATTTTATATTCTGATAGTAGACGTAATTTTAAGAAACTAGTTTCATTTTTTTCGTGATTAATCGAGTTTATCATTGTTAATTAATTAAAGTAAATATTATTCGGCGTGACGTCATATGCTAGTTACTGTGTGTGTAGGTAGAGTTCGCGATTGCATTTGCGTGTGAATGGGCCAAACCATCTAGATTGTCTGTGGTTTAGTGTCAAAAAAAAAGTGTTTACAGCGCCACCTAGTTATATGTTCAGGTGGGCAAAATTGTAACTTACTAATTAATTGTAAATCCTGTTTCCCATTTTTTGTTTTATTTATTCACTTACTAAGATTTATAGATATAATTTTCATTAAAATTGATAGACGGGTTAAAATTTTCTCATTTTTCTAGGTAAATTTCTTAAATGTTACGTTACTATTAAATTCTACACTAGCGCCGCTATCTGCTGAACAGATAAGATGGTGGCACTATATATCGATGTGTTTGACAGATGAAGTTGACAGACCATTGGTAGATTTTCACAGAATAACTACTACAGACGATTTAACATGTGACGTCACCATAGAGGTCAAATGAAGGGCATTTAAATATTCTTATTTATTCAAACTAAGGCTCATCTTTTACGATAAAAATCTCTTAAATTAAAAATACTGTAGTATGGATGCTAAGCTAGAAATGGTTTTCAATTCAGGCTGTTCACTTTTTTTTTTGCATCCCGAATTCTTGTATATATATTTGTATATAATCAGAATCTCGGAAACGGCTCAAACGATTTTCATGAAATTTTGTATGCAGGGGGTTTCGGGGGCAATTAATTAATCCAACTAGGTTTCATTTTTATAAAACGTCGTTTTAACCGTATTTTAAGGCAAAGAAATAACTGCTACCCTATAAGAACGTAAATTTCGCATTAATCTGTAAGGTTGTAGTAGCCCAGGTGGGAAATACGACGATACTGTAAACAGAAGACCCTGGTTCGAGACTTGAGCATAAAGTTTCTCTTTTTTTTCTTTTTTTTTCTTTTATGTGAAAAACTATTATTAGGAGCCCTATTATCAACGCACCTAATTAGTATCCAAATATATTTTCTAAAAGAAATACAAAAAAAATCGGGGCAATGCTCATTAGAGATTAAACTCTGTTATTTAGAACAATATTTATTTTATTTGTTACTTTTTAAGGCGCTGTTGGATTGATAATGTTAGAAATCATGCGTTTTAATCATGTGGTAATTATACATCCAAATTATAATGGCCTTTTTCGAAGCAAAACAATCATTTTCCTGAAGCTGTGTCATTGCTAGGCCGTGCAAAGCTCGAATTTATCTCAGAAACAGCTCCAACGATTTTCATGAAATTTAGTAGACAGGGGGTTTCAGGGGCAATTAAGCGATCTAACTAGAATTCTTAGAAGACGTTGTTTTATCAGTGCTTTTAGGCAATAAAAAATTGATCATTGGAATTCTCCTTGTTAGAATACGAAGGTTGGTTTTCGCGGAAAGGAGCCGGGGATCTCTGGGCCCAATTGTAATAAGCTGAAATATGGTTTAAAAAAAGCGGTATTTTTTTCTGTTTCAAAATATAAAAAATATGCTCAATTCACAATCTGGGAGACGAGAAATCTTAATCGAAATCTACGGAATAAATTATTATATTGTCAATAGTTTACAATAAAAAAGATTATCAACTTTAAAATCGATTCTCGTAGATTCTCGTCGATTTATTACATAAGTTTGTCAAATGTATTTAATCTGTGCTGACAGTGACAGCTCCCGGACTTTCAATCGGGAGACGATAATGCACGTACCGCGAATGCACATCCTGAGAACGTACGCCCCGGTAATGTACAGCCATGGAATCCGTGTACATGTACAATTGTACACGGATTCCCGTCCGTACGTTCTCGGGTCGTGCGTTATCAGGCTGTACAAAATCGGTACAGGCGAGAATCCGTGTACAGCCATAGACACGACAGAGTGGTGACTCCTTTCCATACAGCGTATTTCATTCACTTCGCAGCAATTCCAGAAATTCTATTCCGTATTCCCCAAATGTCAAAAAGTTCTGATATGTAGTGAAGTGTAGTGAAATTATTTCTAAACGAATCCCAAAACAAATACAAACTCCACACTCACACATTCCAGTAAAACACGCAAAACCTATGATCTGAACAACGTAGTGATTGTATTCTCTGTGATGTGAACGAGGCACCGAATGGTCACCGATTCCAGGGCTGTACGTTCCCGTCCGTGCATTCCCAGTACGGACCGGGAATCCACGGACGGGAATGTACAGGCAGGAATGCACATCCCGATAATTGGTGTCACGAATTCCCGGGCTGTACATTCTCGTGCCGTACTGTTATAACTCCTTGAATTTAGACAATCGATACGAGCGTTGCCTAGTGATTGTTGTTTATGATTTGATTTGTCATTCAAATGAAAAACGTTCAATCTAATAAAAACTTTATTTCATAAAAATCGTAATATATACTTCGCTATCACGCTAGATTCCACTGCCAGCTAAGCGATCACTCTGCTACACGTACATTCTCGGTCGGTGCAATATAGTGACCCTTTCAATCTATGATCATGATCACCGAATTACCTACTCGTCTTGTATCGGTTATTGTTTGCGTATTTCAATTATATTCATTGACAAGTGCTTTCTCTCTACGGACTTCTAGTATATTGTTTAACTTGTACGACTGTGGCATACCGACTAATCGATGTAATACACTCGGCCGACGAGTTTTAGAGGATGAAATGACACAAATCCTTGTCTTCCCTGTCTTTTAACCTATTTGTGAGTTTCGTTACATTTTCCCACTCAATACAATAAGAACTACAATTAATGTAATAAATAACTGTCTATCATATGATCATATTTATAAAATCAGCTGTTAAGTATAGGTTATTGTCAATTTGTTGCATAGTCTCACTTTTACTAAATCTCTTTTAACTTTGCTCTCAGATTGCTAAA
Organism: Yponomeuta plumbellus; assembly: GCA_947310845.1. Classification (NCBI taxonomy): domain Eukaryota; kingdom Metazoa; phylum Arthropoda; class Insecta; order Lepidoptera; family Yponomeutidae; genus Yponomeuta; species Yponomeuta plumbellus. The sequence goes on along the minus strand of OX371192.1, from coordinate 7,265,241 downwards.
ATCCGCAAAATTTTCAAAGATGGTCTGACAATATATAAGCTGTTTATTGACACCACTCTCGTCAATAAACAGCTTATATATTATTATTAGCTTATATATACAGCGCCCTCAAGTTATATGTTCAGGTGGGCAAAATTGTAACTAACTAATTAATTGTAAATCCTGTTCCCCATTTTTATTTTATTTATTCACTTACTATTTTCATTAAAATTGAAAGAACGGTTGAAATATTCTCATTTATCTAGGTAAATTTCTTAAATGTTACTACTAAGTTCTCCACTAGCGCCGCTATCAACTGAACAGATAAGATGGTGGCACTGTACTATCTACTTTTTGACACTTAGCGCCATGTATTGGATATTTACATTACCGCAACATGTATCGCCATCTATTAACGAAAATATGAACTAAAAATAGCCCTACCTATGTCGCTGAGAATCTACGTTTTTTATAGATACCTACACTACTTGCTTATCTTACCTATTCGAATCTAACGTGGCTTGAAATAAACCGTTTTGGAATAACGAATAAAATAAATTATTGAAGGAGCCCTGAAACCCCCTGATACTATACAAGGTTGTATTGCCTCAAGTGAGAAATCGGGCGGTCCCGGAAGCACAATTTGCCGCCGGCTCACAGCGCAACCCGCCGGCACACCCCACCAGCCAGCCGCCGGCTCAGCTCGTGTGGCATTGCCGGCGGCTTAATCACCTACCATAGCCGGTGTCATAGCCGCCAGCCGTGCCGATGGCATAGTGTGTAGAAGCCATAAGAAACTTTGACAAGGCAAAACAAGGACGAAGAACTCCACCGAGGCGAGGCCAAAGGCCGAGCTCCGTCCAGTACCAGGTCAAAGGCTAAGACGTTGCGAGCTCCAGCGTAATTTTTTTTTTTTACATAGCCTGTTTTGTGTCAAATAGCGTAAGATAAACAATGCAAAATCCAGATGGGACAACTTGCGAGGCCGAAGGCCGAGCCTTGCGAAGCGAGCATGAAAAAGTTTGACAAGGCAAAACGAGGACAAAGAACCCCACCGAGGCGAGGCCAAAGGCCGAGCTCCATCCAGTACCAGATCAAAGGCTAAGACGTTACGAGCTCCAGCGTAAAAGTAACAATGCAAAATCCAGATGGGACAAACTTGCGAGGCCGAAGGCCGAGCCTCGCGAAGCGAGCATGAAAAACTTTGACAAGGCAAAACGAGGACGAAGAACTCCACCGAGGCGAGGCCAAAGGCCGAGCTCCATCCAGTACCAGGTCAAAGGCTAAAACGTTGCGAGCTCCAGCGTAAAATAAACAATGCAAAATCCAGATGGGACAACTTGCGAGGCCGAAGGCCGAGCCTTGCGAAGCGAGCATGAAAAAGTTTGACAAGGAAAAAAGAGGACGAAGAACCTCACCGAGGCGAGGCCAAAGGCCGAGCTCCATCCAGTACCAGATCAAAGGCTAAGACGTTGCGAGCTCCAGCGTAAAATAAACAATGCAAAATCCAGATGGGACAAACTTGCGAGGCCGACGGCCGAGTCTCGCGAAGCGAGCACGAGAAGTTTTGACAAGGACAAACGAGGACGAAGAACTCCACCAAGGCGAGGCCAAAGGCCGAGCTCCATCCAGTACCAGGTCAAAGGCTAAAACGTTGCGAGCTCCAGCGTAAAATAAACAATGCAAAATCCAGATGGGACAACTTGCGGGGCCGAAGGCCGAGCCTTGCGAAGCGAGCATGAAAAAGTTTGACAAGGCAAAACGAGGTCGAAGAACTCCACCGAGGCGAGGCCAAAGGCCGAGCTCCATCCAGTACCAGATCAAAGGCTAAGACGTTGCGAGCTCCAGCGTAAAAGTAACAATGCAAAATCCAGATGGGACAAACTTGCGAGGCCGAAGGCCGAGCCTCGCGAAGCGAGCATGAAAAACTTTGACAAGGCAAAACGAGGACGAAGAACGTCAGCGAGGCGAGGCCAAAGGCCGAGCTCCATCCAGTACCAGGTCGAAGGCTAAGATGTTGAGAGTTCCAGCGTAAATGAAACAATGCAAAATCCAGATAGCACAAACTTACGGGGCCAAAGGCCGAGCTCCGCAAAGTGGACTGTGGCACTGTGGACCCCGCCATGACGAGGCCGGAGATAGAACTCAGTTCAGGCGAAGGCTGAAAGCCAAGACGTTCCGTGTTCCGGCGTAAAATTAATAATGAAAAGCCGGATAGGACGAAATTGCGAGGCCTCAAGCTCCGCGAAGCGGGCAAGAGGAACCTCGCTGAGGCTCCGTTCAGGTTGAGGCTGAAAGCCGAGCTCCGTTCAGGCTGAGGCTGAAGGCCAAGACCATACATGTTCCCATGCATCAAATCTCAATCAAAAGTGTCTAGCAAGGCCCTAGGCCGACTGCCACAGAGTGTGAAACTCGAAGCGGCTGAAGGTTGGCGCGTGTAAGCGTGCAGGGGCTTGCCCCTTAGTCCGAGTGTAATTTTAAAAAAACACGATTTAACAAAAAATACCGAGCAAAGCTCGGTCATCCAGGTACTTCAATTAAGGGAGTACTGAATTAAAGTAGTCTCTCATGAATAGTATACTACTATAATGAGCAAAGTGTTATCATTTTAGCGATTCCTACGTTCAACAAGAGGAGAAAGCCCTATATTTTTGTTTTGTTATGGTTGAAATTACTTAATTCGTGTTCATGTCTTACTTTTATTATAATTAGGTGCTTTTATGCGAAGAAGACTTAATAAAAATGCTTCAATTTAATTATTCATTATTATTTTTTTGAGATAATTCTAAGTATTTAGGTCGATATTTTGAATACAAAAGGGACGTTTGGGTTTTTTGTGTACTTATGCAAACAACATACCAAAACACAATTAACTACAAGATAGTGCATGAAAATACGAATCGAATGATATATTTTTTTCGCCATTTGAGTCATTAATAATGGTGATAAAGATTGAAAACCAATTTCAAAATAATGTATTGGCCTTCCTGTAAAAAAGGTCTTTTTCAGAATATGGCTTTTTTGCATTCAATGAGCGATGTATAAATAATACTATTATTTACACGCTGTCAAGTAGCCTATTGGACTTAAAACTAAATTATACATTTATGTATTTTATAGATTTAAGACCGTTCTAATACTAAGTAAATAAAATAAGATACCTTTTACTAATAGTAACCTTTTACTTGCGAGATTAATATGCGAGAGGAAGATGATTCTACCGATGAAGATGACAATAAAAAAAAATACTTGAAAAAAAATTTTTTTATCATTATTTTCTTATAAACACAAGTATCCCACTTAAAAAAAAATACTCTTAAATACATACACACTCATACACCTACAGTTAAGCTCGAGTAAATCCCGATTTAGCATCGTGGGCTGTATTTTTCACTTCCCTACTGTGTCGAACTTGAATAGTAGATTCTTCGAAAGAATCAAGAAAACCTTCAACAATATTGAAGCAAACTTTGAGACAAGTTCAGCAAAAACGCAATATCTTCAGAAATGAAATCCGTGGATGCATTTAAGTACTATATCAAATTACTTAGCTTACCAAACATTTTATGGGCGAAGTTGTAATTAAGTTTTTGACAGCCAGCGCTACCTACTGCGAAACGTCGAAATGAGCTTCCGATTAACATTTACATTCTTCGACGTAACAATTCTAGAGTTATCTATCAAATGTGCAATTCCTGAAAAATCCCAATTTGTATTTACCTTGTTGTTCTAGTTTTGTCTCTGATTTATATTTTATCAGTGCATGGATGGGAGACAGTCTACGACTAACGCTAGTGGCATTTTTCCGAGCGGTTCCGTGCTTCTCAGGGCACGTTAAGCAGTTGGTGCCGGCTACCGTCGACAGATGGCAGTCGTTAAGCCAAGTCAGAGGCCTTAGAGCGGCTTGAAAACTTCTGACAGTAAGACCAGCCACTAGTCTTACAAGTCTCCACCGATCCGGACTTGGCCCCCGTGGTGGAGTATGGCCTATACCTTCCTCAGGGAAGAGACCCGTGCCCTCGGTGGGGGCATAATGAGTTGAAGATGATGATGACATTTTTTAAAATGTCGGAGTGTATACTGAAGATAAAAAGCAGAAAATCCGTTGAAATTAACCCATGAACAATCATCATAATCAGCCATTTGACGCACACTGCAGAACATAGGCCTCCCTCGCGGTTTTCTGAGCTTCACGGTCTTGTGCCGCCGGCATCTAGTGACACCCCCCATCAGGGTCATATAGCCAGGTCGTCAAACCATCTGGTGGGAGGCCTGCCCACTCTGCGTGGTCCGGTCCACGGTCGCCAGGTCTGAACTTCGTAGCCCCAACGGCCATTAGTTCTCCGAGCCATGTGCCCAAAAAAAGTTGTTGTAAATAACAAACTACAATTAATTGATAGTTCTTAAGGTTCTTGAATGGAGACCACACATTGGCAAATGCAGCGTAGGACGACCAGCCACAAGATGGACAGACGATCTCATCCAAGTGGGAGGGAGACGCTGGATGCGAGCCGCTTCCAACCAGTCTTTTTGGAAATCCATGGAGGAGGCCTATGACCAGCAGTGGACTTCTTGTGGCTGAATGATGATGATGATGATGATAATGATATTCTTATTCTTAAACCAAATTCATTCACAAGTATTTGACAATAATTATTTGAAGCCGCTTCCAACCGGTCTTTTTGGAAATCCATGCTGTGGACTTCTTGTGGTTGAATGATGATGATGATGATTAATTGATGTTCATTGACGTTTGTCATTTACAACATCGTTTCAGGTGCAGCGTATTTTTTAAGTAACTCTGTGTATCCATGACTATTCATTTCCACTTACTTGTCGACAGCATGTCCCTTTACCTTTACACGCTCTCATTCAACTATAAGCTTTAAAGCAAACTTGTATTTTGTATCAGCTGAACTAGGTGTCTAAAAACTAAGAACTGAAGTGTCATGAAAATTTAAAAAGGATATTAGTATTTTATGTATGGGTGCTGTTGTGTCTAATGGTACCTTACCATCAAAGTCGCAAATAAAACAAAATCCTTTTTACTCTATAGTAAAATAATTTTTAAATAATGTAATCTGTTAAAATCTCCCCATTTCATCTTCAATTGTTATGTCGTTTAGTGTAAAAACCGTTAAAGTTGAGCAGATATCGTTGAATAATAAATAACCTTGTTAATTTCCTTTTCACGCCAAAAACAAACTTAAATTAGAAAAATCTTAAGTCAAGCGGTGGTGGCGTAGTGGGGTTGACCCTTGCTTCTCGATCATGAGGGTCTGGGTTCGAACCACGCATGTACCAATGACTTTTAGTTACGTACATTTGTTTGTACAGCAACACCATTCGCTGATAAATTGTGCCCGGATAACGGCGACAGGCTTGCCACTTGTCACGTTTGGGACCTAATAAACTCGGCAAAACGTGGGTCCAGTTCTAGAGACTGGTGCCTCTGCCTACCCCTTCGGGGATAACGGGCGTGAGTTTATTTATTTTTATTTATTTTTTAAATTTATAACCGTATTGAATTAACAAATAATGTCTTGATGTCTTGTGCTTACGAAACATTTACATTTACATACAGGCACATATATTACTTCTGGCCCCACACTAGGATACCCTGTGTCGTGGGAACCAGAAACAGCGACGTCACAAACATGTAAAATTCCAAGACCTGAGTTTTTTTTTGTCCCCAGTCGGGATTCGAACCCGGGACCTCTCGCATGGTAGGCAGATGCACTAACCACTGCGCCACAGAGGTCGCCGAAGAAAACGACAAAAAAAGAGTTAGAACGGTATTTATTAGACCAGATACGTGCATAATTAAACATTTTGTCCACTATTACCAACTATTAGATTGCTATTAGAAGTTCACCATCTGCGTAGGTAAACAAAGGTTAGATAACCACTTTACAGTGCTTTATAATGACTTTGTATAATTATACTAAAATAGTTATTTCCTTTTAATTTGTTAAAATAAAATTAAGTTTTCTGGAGTAGTTTAAAACCGCCGGTGTAGAATTCAGATTACATACAAACATTCCTTCAAATATGTCAGCTCATACTTTAATACTATATTGTACAATAAAGTGTAACAACAACAACAACAACAACAACAATAGTCATCATAATCAACTTCAAACCAATTTCCGTTTCGGATTGTTATGAACGCCGAGATAGGGGCTTCGTTATTTATTTATTCCGTTATGAGACCACAATAATTACCCTATGCAAATCATGCCGACTTTAAACTAGGACCAAAAATTATACAATGTGAGTAATGCGGGCTCTATTCATGAGCTAAAGCGGCATGCAGGCCATCGCGTTTATATTGCCTTTCTTTTAGAATACAAGAAGGTGTATTTTGGAAAATATAATAAGACCATCGCGTTTCTTATTTCCTTCCAAAAGTCACGTTCAGTGTGAGGGGCTGACCGTATAGTTTAGTCACATGTACCTTTTCGGACGAAATTTTCGGAATTTTTGTAATTTTCGGAGACTATACAAAAACTTCGTCCGAAAAGGTACATGTTGACAAACCTAGTACTTGAGGGAATCGCAACTTTGTACAGGTGGTTTAAAATTTAAAAATCGCACCACAAGTGCTAGAGCTACGTATACACACATTCTTTAAATGCGAGTATCAACCCGCATTCTAAAGAAATCGCTATGCGTTTCAGTCCAAGAGCGCTTTGTAACTGTTAAAAAACATCCTCTTAGAGAGCCGCTTATGATGAAAAATGTGGTACGAAACTGGAATAAAATTCTGTTTAAAGGGAAATTTATGATCTACCTCTGACCTCTTTCTCCGTGGCAGGTGGGGTCGCCCTCACCACTGATTGTCGCATTCATTACGCCTCTCTTGGCACGTGAAATTGTTCTAAGATGAATGGCTTCCCGGCGGTTGTTATTGTACTCCCGATCTTGGAAGCAAATTGATAGGGAGCGCTAGTGCTAAATTGCTCTAGAATAGATGGTATAAGGTAACGTCCACACTGGAAAATCATAATATGTTTGTGAGGTGTTGATTCACTCACCTTTGTAGTTGGTTTTCGGTGGTACTAGTATTTTTTTACTGTGAGTTGACTGGCATATTCATTACTGGCAGTTTGGCGTGCGTTGGTTCAAACCTTGTCTCTAGACCTGCGAAGATTTAGATTGCGTGGCTGGCCGGCTAGAAAAGAGTATAAGCCACGATGAAAAAGCATTGATCAACACTTATTTTTCCTTTCTGTCATTCTGGTTTGAGTTTGATTTCGCTTAAACACGCTTTGATATTGATTTAGTTTTAGATTACATATAATATGATAAAAACTTAATGAACACTCTACTATACTAATCTATAAACTAATTATTATAAATAATACTTAATAAAAAGTAATGGATTAGATTAGATTAGAACTCTTCACTCTCTTTAAACTGAGTTTGAAAAATAAATCGCAAAGTTACGGTTTCTTCAGTTACACTTCTTCATTAAGGCTCTTTCAATAGGCAAAAGTTCAACATTCCTAATTCTATTTAGTTTTCTCTCAATTTATTCACAAACACGTTCAACTATAACAAAAACCTTTTATGAGACTTGTATAAGTCAATATGTACGAAAAATGAAAAATTAAAAATAAGCTTCACAAAAAAAAAACCATTATTATTGTAAGCTTGTGTTTCAGAAAATTTATTGAAGTATCGATAATTAAGAGTCTGTTTTCATTATTTTGCGCTGTTTCAATAACATGTTATACATCTCACCGCAGCGCTGCGGTAGCTGTTGACGATTATCAGGATTTTTGTATGAATGTTGGCTTATATCAGTAACCATAAACAGTTTCTTAACTCGCTATCGATCGGATTTCGTTGTGCGCGAGAATTTTATGTCATTAAATTGTATAATATATGTGTGGTTAGTTTAATTTATTATAGTGCAATTGATTCCTCGATGAAATTTCGCCGGATACGATAGCTTAGGGGATTTAGAGGTCAGTGTGCCTCTTGGCGAAAGCCGCTTCCAGCTCCTCGATTTGCCGTCAATGAGCTCCCACTGTTAGTAGCGCAGCTTGACCTGACTACGAGTGATCTCAGTGCGTCGTATAGCTTTCTTCAGCCTTTCAGTTCCAGTATTGGCAGACAACACGATAGTTTACGTTCCGTGATCGATACATGGATAGGTAAAGAACATTTTACTGCAGATAAAAACAGAAATTACACAGATATACAGATAGTAGCGTACTTTAAATTGACTACAACTGATCCGGGTCCATACCATATCTTTCTTCAAGATTAGTTCCTGTGTAAGCACGCAAAACGATACCGGCAAAGCACAAAAAGAGAACAAAAACAGACAAGTGCCAGTTGAACTCGCGCACGAAGAGTTCCGTACCATTATCTATAAAAACGGCAAAAAAAAAACATGTTTGTTGTATGGAACCCTTGAATATTTGTTTTTTTTTTTAATTATTTATTTTCAAAGTGAAATAACTATTATATTCTGTGAATATTTCAAGCGTCTATCTGTTGCCGTTATCAATGTCGAGCAAAAACGAGAAAAATAATCACGTTTGTGGTATGGAAGTCCCCATAAATATTAATTTTATTCTGTTTTCTAGTATTTGTTCTTAGTGGCAGCAGAAATGCATCATTTGTGAAAATTTCAATTCACTATCACGTTTCATGAGATACAGCCTGGTGACAGACGGACAGGCGGACGGACAGCGGCGTCTTAGTAATAGGGTCCGTCTTACCCTTTGGCTACGGAACCCTAAAAATCACAACAGGTGTGATTACGATATGGAATGTTAACAACATCAGCATTAATTAGCCTTGAGGGTTCAACCCTGAAGCAGATGTCAATCGGTGGTAGAGCGCGTGGATCGTGGGTCATGGGTTCGAATTCCGGCATGTACCAAAGACTTTGTTTTCTAAGTAAGGTACGTTTGTAAAGTTTTAGCAGTAGTATCACTCCCTAACTGCGAAAACATATTGTTGGAACCTGAGTTCCTGAAGGGTTCATACGAGTATAGCGCAGGGCTTGAAAATATCAGCTCGAGGTGTGAAGCCCATTCTCTCTCTCTGTCTATTTATCTATCTCTCTCTCCCTCTCTTTCTTTCTCTCTCTCTCTCTCTCTGAAAGTCGGTGCCCGAAAGTGCCCAAAAAATACTTGGTTCGCTGATTTTCACTAAGGCGTTTTTTTATTGGAATCTTTCATTCAATTTATTACTACAAGGACCCGTAGCAAAAAATATCAATGCTTATGATGGGGATTAGCTGCCAATGTAACCGAGGAATATTAAAATTAATCACGAAATTCGCAGAATGCAATTAGCATCTTGTTATTTTGTTTCTGAAGACAGTGGAAAAGTGTCACGTTATAGTCAGATGTAATTAAAACTTTATGAAGAATATTTTGCTCTTTGGATTAATCCAAGAATGAATACCTACCATCTTAACGGTTTTTTGAGTTTTTCCCCAAGTAGTGTAGAGAGTCACTCCCTATACCAATCTGCATCTAATATATAAAAATCTCGTGTCATAATGCTTGTTATCGTACCCCTCTTAAACGGCTTCACTGATTTTTGTTTAATTTGGTAGGTCCAAGAATAGGTCGTCAGCAAATTTATATGGCATCACAACGTTTTGCCGAGCCGAACTAGTTAGCATAAAAAATTAATCAGGATGAAGCGAGCCTTCTTCTTAAAGATTAAACAGGATGAAGCATATTAACGCAACATAGATTACGAGGTCAGCTAGCTACAAGGTTGTGATAAATTTGAGCATTCACTTTTTAACAGAAGTAAAATACTTCTTAGGGCCGATTTCTGAATTCAGAATTTTGCTAAATAATTGGGTTATTCACCAACTGGACACACATGACTGGACACACCTGTGTCGAGTTGGTTAAACTCAAATAAGTATCTTTTATTCTTTCGTCATCTGGACACACAAAGATTTTTATGTGTGTCCGGATGGTGAAACGTATTTAAATCGTTTTAATGTTTTCGTCAACTGGACACACATTCGAATTTTATCCGAATTTATGACGAAGTACAGTGATTTTGACAGCTGTCACATGAGAAAGTCCTAAAATCGTTAGCTCCTTCCATAAAATTCGGAAAAGTGTGCATATACTTACCAAAACCAGTGTTAAAGTGTTTAATTTCACAAAACGGACACGGAACTACAATCACCGATAATAATTTCCGCCGGATCGTTCAAGTAAGCCTAAATAAACGTGCAACAAAATCTTTGATGAGTGGCAAAAACTAAGTTTTTTTCAAAACCACCTTCAACAATACAAGAAAAAGTTCGAGTTGTCAAGCTTGTCATATCGAATCAGATAAATAGTGTTGCCAGCACAAGGCAAAGAAAATCCCTAACTTCAGCCTGAATACTATGGATAGCACACAAATGGCAATCCTGATCGACCAAAAGATGGCACTATTCTTCGAAAAGATTAAGCTGGAAAAGAAAGAACAGACTGTAGAAATATCAAATAGTATTAAACAAACATTCGAAGGAAGAATTACAGAATTAGAGGAGAAAAATCAAGAACTAAGTAACAAGGGTAGAAACTCTAGAACAAAAAAACAGATACATGGAAAAACAGCTGAAACGAAATAATGTAATTTTACATGGTGTTGTTCAAAGAGAAAATGAAAACCTTACAGAAACCGTTTTAGAGGTGTTTGCTAATGCAAGTATTACGTTGGCAAGTCAAGACATAGACTATGTTCGAAAGATGGGCGATATGGGCGGAAATTTAAATTTCCAGTCATGATAAGTCTTAGATCATTCACTACTAAACTTATGATCATGAAAAACAAAAAGAAGCTAACAGATCACTACATAACTGAGGATTACCCAAAGGAAATACTGGAAACGAGGCGCAGTCTCCAAGAGGAACTAAGGCAAGAGAGAGATAAGGGAAACAAAGTTTTCATAAAGTACGACAAACATATTGTTATTCCCAAAACACAGCCAAAAACAAACCCAAACAAAAGGCCTCTGAACACGTCTCCGCAGCACACATACATAAACTCTCCAGGAACATCCCAAACACCTGCAGGTAAAATGAATAAAATGGATGCCTTCTCTGTAATGAGATCACAGGCATATTTGAGCTCCAAGAAGTAGCAACTAAAGACCACCAGAAATAAAACAACAAATAATAACGAACAGCACAATACTCATTGTAAAAAGATAACTGACCATGAGAGCATAAATAAATCTGCATTTAAGAAATGCCAGAAAAATACAGGCGGCCACAGCTATCTCAAACCTACTCCTACAACTCTCAATGCACACAACATAGAACTCCCCCTGAAAATAAAAACCTTAATAAAGAATATATATGTGGGAACAATTAACGTAAGAACTCTCAAATCAGACACAAGGCTAACAGAGCTAAGTCTAGCTCTCGACAAAATACAATGGGACATCTTCGGTATCTCAGAAGTGAGGAGAGAAAAAGAACAAATGACCCTGTTAAAAAATGGTAACATACTATATCATACAGGCTGCAAAAAAGGAATCGGAGGAGTTGGATTCATCATAAATAACTACATGAAAGATTACATAGAAAACTTCAATACTGTATCAGATAGTGTTGTGTCCATCGACGTCAGAATACTAAATAGAAAAATGAGGATAATTAAAGTCTACGCCCCTACAGCGTCAAACAGCACAGATGAGGAGGTCGAACAGTTTTACACAGCAATTAGTAAGGCATATCCACAACAACAAAATCATGAAGTATACGTAATCGGAGACTTCAACAGCCACATAGGAGAACGATTGGAATACGAGGATCACATAATGGGACCATACAACTATGGAGAAAGAAACTCAAGGGGAGAGAGAATGATTATGTTTTGCCAGGAATACGGCCTAAAGATTACCAACACATTCTTCAAATCACGCAAAGGTAAAATGTGGACTTGGCTCTCACCAGACAGTGTTACAACACATCAAATAGACTTCATACTGGCAAACAAGATAAACGAGATCAAAAACATCAAAATACTCAGCCACTTTATGGTGAATACCGACCATAGACCAGTTATTGCCTGCATAAAAACAAATAACATCAAACGCAAAAGAACTCGACCAAAAACAACAACACAGTATATTCCGCTAGACGAACACAAAACTACAATACAAGAGGAATTGAATTTCGGCAATTGCACTTTATCTGTCCAAGAAATGTACGACAAACTAGAAAGAACTATACAAGAAACACAAGAAAAAATGATAACTATAAATGCTAAAGGAGTAAAAATTATAACACCAGAAACAAAAATGTTAATAGCAAAGAGAGATAAACTTAAACGGAAACAAAACAAAAGTGAATCTGAAAAAAGCATGCTTAAAACCTTACAAAAAGAAGCAAAGATAAGTATACAAAAAGATATAGACACATACAGTATGATAACCATCGAAACTATCATGGGAACAAAAGGATCTATAAAAGAGAGTGGAAAGCGCAGATCTCTGGGAAAACAAATGATTCCGAACCTACTAGACAAATCTGGAAAAAACACTGCATCAAGACAAGATATACTAAAGATTGCAACAGCATTTTACACAGATCTTTATAGCTCTAAAGAAGAAATAAACTCGTTAAAACTTGACAATCACAATGATTCTAAAAATGTTCCACTGTTTCTAAAATCTAAAGTGAGCTACGCAATTGCAAATCTAAAAAATAAGAAAGCAACAGGAAGCGATCACATAGCAAACGAGACAATAAAGTGCTATTTATAACAACTGACGGAACCGTTGCAGTCAATTTTCAATTTCATTCTTATAACTGGCTGTCTCCCAAAGCAATGGCACACATCACTTATAACCTTGCTTTATAAAAAAGGATGCGTAAAGGACATAAATAACTACAGACCCATCACGCTATCATGTTGTCTTTACATATTCATGACGATACTGAAGAACAGGCTGTATAAAAAACTGGACGAAAGTCAGAGTGTTGACGAAGCTGGTTTTCGAAAAGGATTCTCCACAACGGACCACCTTAAAATGGTAATAGAGAAATACACTTAAAATGGTAATAGAGAAATACACAGAATGGAACAAGCCTCTATACATTTGCTTCATTGACTTTACGAAGGCCTTTGATAGTATTAGTCAAGTCGTTTTGCTTAAGGCCTTACACAACCAAGGCATAGAACCTAAATACGTAGACACACTCAAAGCCATAAGCAACTGCAGTGCAAAAATACGCCTAGAATCAGAAGGCCCTATCTTCAAAATAAAGCGAGGTGTAAAGCAAGGGGACCCCATATCTCCAACCCTGTTCAATGCCCTACTAGAAGAAACATTCAAACATGTGAACTGGGAAAATAAAGGTATCTCAATCAATGGCTATAAACTATCAGCGCTAAGATTTGCTGACGATATAGTACTTATGACTGAGTCATGGGAAGAAATGCAAATAACCTTATCAGAGTTCCAAGACGCAATTACACCAGCAGGTCTAGAGCTAAATGAAACAAAGACAAAGATAATAACTAATAGCACACGTTCACCAGTGCAAGTAAATGGGACTACTTTGGAGTACGTTGATGACTACATTTACCTCGGTCAATTAATCTCCTTTGAAAAAAGACTTGACAAAGAGATAGAGAGAAGATTAAGCATTGGATGGAAGAAGTACTGGTCTCTGAAGCACATATTTAAATCGGATCTCCACATAACTATTAAAAGCAAAGTTTTTAATACTTGTATATTACCAGCAATGACCTACGGCGCACAAACCTGGGCAACCTCGGAAAGACATAGAAGGAAGCTAGCGGTAAACCAAAGAGCCATGGAACGTAGCATGCTTAATATAAGACTCAAAGACAGGGTGCGAAACAAGAACATCAGAAAGAAGACTAACGTAAAGGACATTATAGACACAATATTAAAACAAAAATGGCAATGGGCAGGTCACCTAGCGAGGTTGAATGACAACAGATGGTCCCGCCTCACAATGGAATGGGTACCCAGAGACGGTTGGCGAAGACCCGGAAGACCACTCCTAAGATGGATAGATGATCTAAGAGATTTCAACCCACTTTGGTGGAGGCTTGCCTCAGACAGAGACAAGTGGAACACTTTGATGAAGACATATACATTCTCACACAAGAAATGATTTTAAAGAAAATGTCAACGGAACTGAAAAGTCATTAAATCACCCAGCGAAGCCTGGTCAGCGAGGGTGATTAGACCACACCCCACAAACCACAAGGCTTGTGGGAGGCCCAGCATGTCCCGGAGAGGGACACCCTAATAAAAATGCAAAAAATATAATTTATAAAATTTATTTAATAATTAAATCGAGTAATACAATTATCAATATGTCAATTTCAATTTCTAATTGTTGCATGTAATTAACTATTATTTTGAAACAGTCATGCGCACAATGTTTTCTGTCACAATCATCATCCTCCATCAAACGTTCCACCGCTGGAAACGGGTAATTTTACAATAATTTTACAGTAAATAGTACAAAAGTACTAGGGTAGCAGAACTATGTAAGAGATTGCGGCTAAAATAAAGTCTCATTAAAAACATGCGGCTCAATTCATTGTGTTGCTTAATACTGCGCAGTATTAAACAGGGTTATTTACTACTACTACCTACTAACTTTTGTTACCCTAGTACTTTTAACCGCGCTGGACTATACCATAAGTGCGACGGGGCGTACTGAAAACGACTGTGAAGCAAGGAGCGAAGTACTGGGAATTAAAGTAACTCGCAAAGTGACATTATGGGAATCAAGATTCAGGGAATAAAACTTATGATGAAGGTCCTATAGCAAGAAAAAAAAATTGAAACTATCAACATGAACTCTATGATCGCTACCATTGTTAGTGGTCAATAATTCCATGAGCGAGACGATTGTTAACCTGACTGTACCCTTTTCTGCTAAAAAACAGAGTGTGTCCAGTTGGTGAAAACATAAAAATTATTATTTTAGCTTTCACCATCTGGACACACATAAAAATCTTTGTGTGTCCAGAGCACGAAAGAATAAATGATACTAATTTGAGTTTAACCAACTCGACGTAGGTGTGTCCAGTCATGTGTGTCCAGTTGGTGAATAACCCAAATAATTACTTAACTGTAGTGCTGTCTCTTCAAGTTTTTTTAGAAAAGAGCGAGACAGAACGTTACTTAAGTATTTACTTTGTGTCAATTTTCTATTCAGGAATCGGCCCTTAAGTTCGCCATTGTACTTCGATTTATTAAAATTCTATAAATGTGATTTATGTGGTAAATAAAGAGAACTCTATATATATTATCTAAAAACGATCAAAGCCAAGTAAATAAATAGATACACATGTAGATAATTAAGTAGGTAGACTTAAGCATCACAAAAATATTTTCACCATCATTATGGCGAGCGCTTCAGTAAAATGCTCGTCATAATCATATCAGATATGTCAAGAAACTGAAGAGGTAAAATATATCGCTTACATTTGTTACATGTATGGCATCATTCAGGAACATGACGACTCATGTTCCCGAATCCCAATCCATGTACTTGGGCTAGCCACTCTGGCTAGATTGGTACAAATTGACAGATGCGGTGATGTTGAGTGAAATTCCAATTTACTTACAAGTCTCACAACCGACGGATTTCCACCGTCTTCACGCAAGAAGAGAGACGCGTGCGTGAGCGGAAAATCTATGAAGTCCCGAGCTTATTTCATAATTTATTTTAGATACCCTGCTGTGCCCTTTAAATTACGTAAAGGATGTTTATAAACGCATCAATTTACAAAATTGCATAAGCAATCATCGTCATCATCAGCCCACTCTGGCAACTGCTGAGAATGGGCCTGTTTTCTCAAATACCGTCTCTCACGGTCCCTTGCTATCTGCATTTATAAGCATTGTACAGGAAAAGATTCAGGAGAAACCCTCAGGTGACTTCGGGTGTATTTCTTGCGTATCATTTAATCGCATCGAACAAGCCTCTTATACATCGTCTATACGGTCCTGACAGAGCGATCGTGGTTTCCGTTAAAACGTCTTGTAGTCGTCCTACGCTGCGCTTGCCGATGTGTGGTCTCCATTCAAGAACTTTGAAAGCAGCGTAGGATGACCAGCCACAAGATGGACAGACGATCTCATACAAGTGGCAGGAAGAAGCTGGATGCAAGCAGCTTTCAACCGGTCTGTTTGGAAATCCATGGAGGAGGCCTATGTCCAGCAGTGGACTTCTTGTGGCTGAATGATGATGATGATGTGTTGTAGTTCGGGAAATAGTGGCAGACCCCTGCATTTTTTTAATAAAGGAAGCCGCTTGGCACAGTTATTCCTTGGGCAATTCTTAGCCGATATAGATCAGGAGTCATCCGGAACCACCTTGCGGTAGGTGGGGGAAGGGGGGAAAGTTTGCTCCCGTACAAGATTTTTGCTAGTAAATCTCGTTTATTATTTTACTATCAGGTGTATTGAAATAAAACAAAAATTCACGTAACGTCAAACTTATTCAAATTATTTTATATAAATATATACTTTGTAGCTTTTAGTAAAGAGGTTGAGTGCTTCATTGCAAAGCAAACTAAATAGACGGTAGTTATATTTATTTGGAGTGTAATAGTGGTCACTCACTCTTATACTATACTTTTGTGGTTCTTCTTAGGGTCCAATAGGTCCTAGTGGTCTGTTGCTTGCTGAGGCGGTGCGGGGTGCGGGCGGGGAGCTTTTTTCAACGATTTTAAACTACCATTTCGTTGACGTAATTAATATACATGTCTTGTCTATGCCAAATTTTAGCTTTTTAGTACCTACTAGATACCTACTAGAATAGATATTGCTCGTAGCCTGGGCTGCCTGAGTGATCTTAAGCGATCACTAACGTTAAGCAACATACGGCGCGTTCAGTCCATGGATGGGTCACCGTCTATGACTAACGCTAGTGGCATTTTTCCGAGCGATTCCGTGCTTCGCAAGGCACGTTAAGCAGTTGGTGCCGGCTGCCGTCGATAGATGGCAGTCGTTAAGCCAAGTCAGAGGCCTTAGGGTGGCTTGAAAACTTCTGACAGTAAGACCAGCCACTAGTCTTACAAGCCTCCACCAATCCGAACTTGGCCCCCGTGGTGGAATATGGCCTATACCTTCCTCAGGGAAGAAACCCGTGCCCCTTGGTGGGGACATGATGGGTTGATGATGAGTACCTACTAATTGTCTCTGAGCTAGGCCGTGGACAGACAGACAGACGGACGGACGAAAACGATGGCGAAACTATAAAGGTTCCTTGCAGACTACGGAACCCTAAAAACTCGATGTATTCATTATGTTTCCTGCTAGAATGCACTAACGCCATCTGAATTAGAACAAAGAACTCCTTTTCACCAGCGATAGCAATAAAAATTTCACTGGCACAAACGAACCATATTTTCCCGTCTGTTGTTTTCTTTTGTGAGAAAAATTAACATTACGAATAATTTCGGTCCGTTTCGTTTTTTGGAGCGTCTTTTGAATCCTTCCGGAGACTTGGCAACGGCCTTTTTTGCCCAAATCTTTTCACGAAATAAAAGTAAAGTAATTCACTGCAGACAAAGACACGCTACTGTTGATAAGGGGTTATTAAGGCACAGTTCTTTTCAGCTTCATTTGTAACTGTAGGTCACACGACTCTGCTCCCACCCGGCAAAAATAATATCATTCAAATATGGGCTTTAAATATTGCTGTTTAGATATATTTTATATTGGCATCAATGACAGCAGACAGCTCGCTGTCAGCTGTCAGGTAATTTATGATTATTTTTGCCGGGTGGTAGCAGAGTCGTGTAAGTGGGCTATAAACCTTAAGCATAGAACAAAACGTGGCTCGATACGTCGGAAAAATGTCGCAATTTCAATAGATGTTATATTGCTGCTTCAATAAATGAAACATAATATTGTAGTCAGTCATCATCAACCTATTATGTCCCCACCGACGGGCACGGGTCCTTTCCTTGAGGAAGTTATAGACCATGCTCCACCACGGGAGCCTAGTCCGGATTGGTAACACTAAAATATTGTAGTACAATTTCCTAATTTTTATTCATATTCGGCAGAACAATGCTGCCGGAAGGCGAATTACTGCCTCTTGAAAAGACAGTTTGATCTCGCAGAAGACATTTTAATATGTTTATTGCTGTACAATATTCTCGGTGGCCAGCAAATAATACAGCCTCATTATATTACTATCATGAAATTGTTTTATTGCCATTTTCATACTGTATACAGTATGGAACTAATTCGTTAACATTAAAATGGTAGTCTATGTAGAGTTTTCGCAATTTCAGACGCAGAGAATCGCTCGTAGCCTGGGCTGCCTGAGTGATCTTAAACGATCACTAAGGTTAAGCAACATACGGCGCGTTCAGTCCAAGGATGGGTCACCGTCTATGACTAACGCTAGTGGCATTTTTCCGAGCGATTCAGTTCTTCGCAAGGCACGTTAAGCAGTTGGTTGGTGCCGGCTGCCGTCGATAGATGGCAGTCGTTAAGCCAAGTCAGAGGCCTTAGGGCGGCTTGAAAACTTCTGACAGTAAGACCAGCCACTAGTCTTACAAGCCTCCACTAATCCGGACTTGGCCCCCGTGGTGGAGTATGGCCTATACCTTCTTCAGGGAAGAGACCCGTGCCCCTCGGTGGGGACATGATGGGTTGAAATAACATGTAGAGTTTTAACAAAAAACTCAATAAATAAATACTAGATGCTACAAACAAACATAAACTTTGGCCCGGCGACTGAAATTTCCAGACGTTGGTAAATGCTTGAATAACTTGAAGGTAGCGTAATTCTTCTATTACGTACTTAATAAAAATATATTGAAATTACTCTCATTCTTTTAAGTTACTCGCTGAATTAAACTCGAGGGCGCGCTTCTATGTCGCGGAAAACTTTCAAAGTGGCAATAAAGTTAATTTATAGTCACCCTATATATTGCTGGAAGACAAAGTGCGACGGACCTCACCGACCGCTATTCAATCGCAGTTCTTATTGTTTGTGGCGTAAGTGCTAAAATATAATAAGGAATAGTGTACGTACATAGCACACTTTGAATTTGAAAGCCACAGTTTTCAGGTACATTTTTAGTATTCATAACATGCCCAAAATCGATGCTTATCAGATCAAATAAGTCCTGAGAAAGCAAATACATTAGATCAGAGGTTCTCAAACTTTTTTGCTGACAGAACCCTTTTGGAAAGCAAAATACTTCACGGAACTATAATTATGTACAATAAAACAATTGTTTTTATAAATGTACTAGCTGTTGCCCGCGACTACGTCCGCGTGGGCTTTAGTAGAGTAAAGTGTTTGCAAATAAGATAGGAATACTTTTAGCGCATGCGAAAGAGCTTTCATACTAACTTCGCAACCCCCTCTTACCCCCTTAAGGGATGATTTTCGAAAAACTGCTTTACACCGTCTTTCATGACTTTCAATGAAGGACCTTCATGCTGAATTTCATTCGTATAACTTCAAAAATGGCCAAGTTTCATACTAACTTTGCACTCCCCTTTTAACCCCTTAAGGGATGATTTTCAAAAAACTATTTACATCTATTTCATAAATTTTAATGAAGGAACTTCATATTGAATTTCATTCGAATAACTTCAAAAACGGCAAAGTTTCATACTAACTTTGCACCCCCCTTCTTACCCATTTAAGGAATTATTTTCGAAAAACTATTTAACATATGTTTCATGACTTTCAATGAAGGACCTTCATATTGAATCTCATTCGAATAACTTCAAAAACGGCAAAGTTTCATACTAAGTTTGTACCCCCCTTTTTCCCCCTTAAGGGATGATTTTAAAAAAAACTATTTTACACGTGTTTCATAATTTTAAAAGAAAAACCTTCCTACCAAATTTCATTCGAATAGCTTCAAAAACGGAAAAGTTTCAAACTAACTTTGAACCCCCATTTTACCCCTTTAGGGGATGAATTTTCAAAAATCCTTTCTTAGTGCTCCTCTACGTTACAAAAGGAACCCCTGTGCGAAATTTCAAGTTTCTAACCCTTATAGTTTAGGCCTTGCGTTGATTCTATGTCAGTCAGTCAGTCAGTCAGTCAGCTTCTCCTTTTATATATATATACATAGAGAAGATTATTTAAGCACATTAAAAGTATACGCACGAGTAGATATAGGCGGTGGCGGCATAGTATAATAGTGTGGATGGCGACTAAGTTTAGCTGCGCCTCGTGGTGCGCCGCGTCGAAACGTTCGTACAGAGAGAGGCGTATTGATTTTTTTTCTAAATTCGTGCGGAACCGCTATCACACTTAGAGTATGGCTGCATTAGATAAATTAACGACCCAGACTAAGGCCATTTGCTCATTTGAATCGCTCGTAGCCCCTGCTGCCTGAGTGATCTTAAACGATCACAAATGTTAAGCAACATAGGGCTCGTTCAATGCATGGATGGGTGACCGTCTATGACTAACGCTAGTGGCATTTTTCCGAGCGGTTCCGTGCTTCGCTAGCGCGATAAGTAGTTGGTGCTGGCTGTTATCGATAGATGGCAGACGTTAAGCCAAGTCAGAGGCCTTAGGGCGGCTTGAAAACTTCTGACAGTAAGACCAGCCACTAGTCTTATAAGCCTCCACCAATCCGTACTTGGCCCCCGTGGTGGAGTATAGTCTATACCTTCCTCAGGGAAGAGACCCGTGCCCCGCGGTGGAGACATAATGGGATGATGATGATGAATGTTTAGAATGAACGTATAAAATGGACATAGGCTATTTGGTTCTCCGTTTACCACATAAACATAGTCGCAAGCACAGCTAGTTTTGTAAATACATTGCGAGCCATAAAATATTGTTAAAATACTACTAGTTTTTGCCGGAAAATCCAATCTACCGTAATTGAAAAGGTGCAGGAAACGAATCGCTTTGTATGAGTGCGCGTTGGTAATTAGCTACACCACGGGGCAAACATAAATCAATTAGAAAAGTTAGTGACTTCCCCTTTATAAAGAGGTGGCAGCCTTTGTCGGAGCCAACCGGTGTCTCGAGATAAAGAAGTTTGCTGAACTCCGTCTTCAGACTAAGCTGATAATGTTAATCTTTATTAATAATACATTAAGGTTCGTTTTTGTTCTGTTAATTTTAATGTTTAAGGACGCAACGATTTTTTATTACGAACGTTTAATACACTCAAAGGTGTCTCAATTAATCTAGTCATGCGTCTTAAAACATACTGTGACCTAATGTTCTAGTGTACTATTAGTGCAACGGTTGGACGCTGACCTCTTAAGATCCTGGGTTCTATACCAACCATTGTCATTTTTATAAGTAACATTTATTTGTTCTTGTTGCAATATCAATCGCCAACGGTGAAGTAAAAAATTTGGTGGAAACTGGAGGGTTGAGCTTTTAAACAGTTTTTTTTTAACTAAAACTTTCCTAAGCTTTCGGAGCGAAACCTGGTCGGACTCGTCCGATAAAACAACACCCGTAAGTGGATGCGGACTAAAAGTTTATATTGTACAGTTATTATTACAATATTATTACAGTATTACGTGATAAGTGGTACCCCTTGGCCCCCGTGGTGGAGTATGGCCTATAGCTTCCTCAAGGAAGAGACCCGTGCCCCTCGGTGGGGACATAATGGGTTGATGATGAAGCGGTGGTAACCCAGTGGGAAGAACAATAGACTCGGAAGCGAGAAACCCAAGTTCGATCCGATCGTGCGGCCATGTACAAATCACTTTGTTTTTCAAGTTATGTACATTTGTGAAGTTATATATTAGTATTAATACCTACAATTCGCTAACTGTGAAGGAAAATATCCTGAAAAAACCTGAGTGCCTGAGCTATTGACTTACCTCGGCGCTTGAAATCGAAAGTCTGCGGTGGATACGCGTGGTGATTAAGCTCATTATTCTCACTTTAAGAGAATTCTCACTTCGCACTCATAAGATAAGATAAGATAAGATAAGAATATTCTTTATTGCACATAAGAAACCAGAGACAAATAAAATTTACAATTAAAAACATACAATAGGCGGTCTTATTGCTAACAGCAATTTCTTCCAGACAACCTTGTGACGGAAAGATTGCCGAAGGAAACAGAGAAACGGGTAGTTGGTGCAAATACGAATAATACATACTTATACTTAATAATATACTTACATAAATCTTACTTATATAAATTATTATAAACTACTACATAAATAAGTTATAATACCTATTTGTAAGAGGAGGATAAAATGAATATAATATACCTACATAGAAAGGAAAGTAATTTTTGAGGGGCAAAGCTGCTCGCGTCCGCGGGCTTTAACTCTAGATACCCCGCACGTGCCCCTTGGGTAGTGCTAAATGAGCAGCAATATCTGGTGGTAGGCTTCGGCCGCGGCTTGTCACCACCCTCCCAACTAAGCCATGTCGCAAAGCGGCGTCAGTCGTGTTCCGGCATGAAGTTGGGAGCAGCCACAAGAGAGAACGGGTCTGAACAGAACTACCGTGTGTGCAAACCGGTTTGAAGTATCGTGGGTCGTACTGCACTGGGTGCCTGGCCACGGAGGGCAGCGGGATCCGAAGCACGGTTGATCCGCTGGCCGACCGCAGTTAGTAGGGGGCCCAAGTAGTGGTTTAGCCAATCACGAAAGGCTGCCCCGCCAACTAGCGAAAAATCCTGGGATGCGCTATCGTGCCGGTTGGCGACCGGATGCGAGGACCCGATAGACATCTTTCAGGGGGGTTCGGGCGTCCCCGCGGTCTCCGGGTCAGGCTCCCATAAGTGCGGTACACTTCTACGAACTGCTGGGTGAGCTGCATGGCATCTGTTCAACTTCCGTTCACTCCGCCTATTCACGCTCAAAAAAAAAAAAAAAATGAACAGAAAACTGAAAAAGAGCAAGGTTCAACAGCGGATGCACTTCCTCGCACGCAAAGTGCACCTCGCAAACATCCGAGGTCTGCACTCAAATCTCGCTACAGTCCACCACCACCTCGAGACTGAAAAGCCTCATCTACTCTGCCTCACCGAGACGCAGATCGGATGTCCGTCAGACACGGCATATTTGCATTACCCAGGGTATACCCTGGAGCACAAGTTTACACCACACGCTGGAGTCTGTGTATATGCTCGTGATGACATCTGTTATCGGCGTCTCCGTAACCTTGAGGCTCCCAGTTTTTCCACCCTTTGGCTCCTGGTGGACACGGGTTTGGACCAAATTGTCTATGCCTTAGTCTACCGGTCGCATAGTGGCGATCAGGAGACAACCAGGCTATTTGAACATCTCAGTGATGCGGCGGATATGGCTCAGCAACGGTACCCGCGTGCAGAGTTGGTATTTCTGGTGGACTTTAACGCCCACCACGAGGAGTGGCTGTTCCCATACCGGATCACCGACCATGCGGGGAGAGAGGCGCGCAAGTTTGCGTTATCGCTAGATCTCACCCAACTGGTCGACCAACCAACTCGCATTCCGGATGTCGCTGGCCATACACCTAATTGCCTGGACCTTCTGCTGACAACTGATCCAGACAGGTACAATGTGTCGGTATCGTCCCCTTTGGGCACTTCTGACCATTGTCTGGTGAAGTTTGTGTCAACACATTCTCCGCCCGATCTTAGCCCGAGAGGCTCCCGGCGAGTTTGGCGATACAAGTCAGCAGATTGGGATGAGATGCGCCATTTTTTCGCTTCTTATCCTTGGCAGCAAGTCTGCTTCTCTGGTGATGATCCGTCGAGCACCGCGATAGCCATTGCCGATGTGTTACGTCAGGGCATGGAGTATTTCATCCCATTCTCTGATGTCGCACTTAGTGGTAAAGCTCGCCCATGGTTTAATGCCGAGTGTGCCAGCGCTGAGGCGCTAAAGCATTCGGCTTACAAGTCTTGGGCTGATGCTCGGAATCGCAAAGCTCCGGATGTACACGTTAAGAAGCAGACGTTTAACAAGCTCGCCAAGTCCTGCAAGAAGGTTCTACAGAAAGCTCGCTTCCTCCACGTTGGTCGTATCGGAGCTAGACTTGCTTCGTACCCCTCGGGGAGTAAAGCATTCTGGTCCCTCGCCAAGTCGGTGGAGGCGAATTTCTGTCGCCCATCATTGCCGCCGTTGCTGAAACCTGACGGTTCGCTTGCCCACACTGCGGAAGAGAAGGCAAATTTGTTCGTTTCTCTCTTTGTGGAAAATTCACGTCTTGATGCTGGTAGTGCAGTACCTCCCTCGATAAGTGGATGCGAAACTCGGATGCCTGAAGTCCGTATCCACCAGAGAGAGGTCCTTAAAGCATTACGCTGTCTTGACGTGAATAAGGCCAGTGGTCCCGACGGTATACCAGCAATAGTGCTAAAGGCCTGTGCACCTGAGTTGTCTCCTGTACTAACACGCCTGTACCGCCTTTCCCTGATGAAAAATCAAGTTCCGGAGTCATGGAAACTTGCTAACGTGCAGCCTGTGCCCAAAAAAGGTAGTCGTGCCGACCCGTCGAACTATCGACCAATTGCAATCACCTCCATACTGTGTAAGATTATGGAGCGTGTATTGAACACCAAGCTCCTCGCGTACCTAGAAGGTAACGATCTCCTTAGTGACCGACAATATGGTTTTCGCCGGAATCGGTCTACTGGGGACCTTCTGGTGTACGCCACGCATAATGGGGCGAAGCCATGGAAAAGCACGGAGAGGCTCTAGCTGTGTCGCTCGATATCTCCAAGGCTTTCGATAGGGTTTGGCATGACAGCCTCATTAGCAAGCTACCTGCGTACGGAATCGCGTCTGGTCTGTGTTCTTGGATCTCCGACTTTCTGAGGAATCGGTCAATTCGTGTTGTTGTGGACGGTTGTTCGTCGGACTCGATGACTATTGATTCGGGTGTTCCTCAGGGGTCAGTACTCTCCGCGACACTTTTTTTGCTGCATATTAACGATCTGCTGAAGCCCGGTACATTTGGGTACGCAGACGACAGCACAGTCACGGAGAGTTACGTATCCAACGCACGAACCAGTAACGCCGAGATTGAGTCTCTCAGGGAAGCCATGGTAGAGCGCACGAACGAAACCTTGAGGGCCGTGTCCGTTTGGGGCGATGCCAACTTGGTTAAGTTCAACGCCACCAAAACACAGGCGTGTTTATTCACTGCAAAGAGGAGTCCATTTACATCGACTCCTACTTTTCAAGGTGTATGCGTACCGCTAACCAATCACCTTGAGCTGCTGGGCTTGGACCTTTGTTGTAACCTAAACTTCGGCCGTTGTATTGAGTCCAAAGCGAAGGCTGCTGCCAAGAAGCTGGGGATCCTGTTTAAAGTGCGGCGGTATTTCACACCGGGACAGCTCTTAAGTCTTTACCAAGCACAAGTCCGCTCGTGTATGGAATACTGCTGTCACCTCTGGGACGGCTCGGCCAAATATCAGTTGGCTGCTTTGGACTCCGTAGAACGTCGAGCGCGCAAGCTAATTGGTGATGCTCCTTTGGTAGAGGCCAAACTCCAAAGCCTCGAACACCGACGGAAGGTAGCCTGTTTGGCGGTATTTTACAGGATACATTTTGGAGAGTGCGCACGGGAATTACACGATCTTATCCCGCCATCTCCTTTCCATCACCGGACAACCAGGAGAGGGGAGCGACTTCATCCTTATGTGGTACAGACACCTTTTGTGCGCACGAAGCGTTTCGCCTCGTCGTTTCTAATGCGCACCGCTAAGGAATGGAATTCGCTCCCTCCCTCTGTTTTTCCGGAAAGGTACAATTTATGTGCCTTTAAGGCTAGAGTGAATAGGCTCTTACTGAAC
Source organism: Yponomeuta plumbellus (assembly GCA_947310845.1). Taxonomy (NCBI): domain Eukaryota; kingdom Metazoa; phylum Arthropoda; class Insecta; order Lepidoptera; family Yponomeutidae; genus Yponomeuta; species Yponomeuta plumbellus. The sequence continues at coordinate 7,239,513 of OX371192.1, read as the reverse complement.
CAACGAGGAACATCGTCGGCTCCATCTTCACTTACCATCAGGTGAGATCGGGGTCAATCGTTGGTCAGTTTTTAATAAAAAAAAAAAAAAAAAAAAAATTGAGTGATAAATACTTAGTTTAAAGAGATAGATATAGTTCTTTTACCCGATTTTTAAATATAGCTGGTGAAGGGGAGCGCCTTGTTGAGACCGGCAGATCATTCCACAGCCGGGCTGCCCTTACAGTGAATGAAGTGCTGAAGAACCTTGTCGTATGACTCGGTGTCTTCAGCGTCAAACTCTGATCGGACCGTAATGTCAGACTGTGGGAGTCACTTAGGAAAATAAAGCGCTCTTTGAGGTACGGGGGTGTGGCTGGATTGAACAGCACTGAGTAAAGAAGTGAGAGGATGTGAGCATTCCTACGGAGACGGATGGGGAGCCACTTGAGCTTAGCGCGGTATTCGGAGACGTGGTCATATTTACGTAAGCCAAATATAAACCGTATAGCAAAGTTTTGGAGGCGCTCAAGTTTATTAAGTTGCTCTTCAGTTAGATCTAGATAGCTGGCATCGGCATAGTCGAGGATAGGGAGCAACAGAGATTGCGCAAGGGCAATCTTGGTTGCGGTTGGTAGAAAATTTCGTAACCTTCTCAGAGAAGCCGCTGAAGCGGCTCACACCCTTTCTTAGCCAATTGCAAAAGCCATCGAGTGTTATATTTACTTTTTAGGCATAGTTAGGTATACTGGGTGATGATTTGTACAGTTTAATCCGACTCAGGGGTGGTTATTTACATGATACTGAATCAAAAAAATATATAAAACAAATAATTTTTTTTCAGTGAAAATCACCTAAAAATCATAAAGTTATATGGCTTAGCTTCTGTCGTTTGCACTTGACGGGTCCGGCGGGGGTGTCGCGGGTCGGGCGGGAGAGTGCGCCCGCGCGCTCGCCGCCGGCGCCGCAAAACCGGGGATTTTAGGTGATTTTCACTAAAAAAACATATTTTTTTTTAAATTTTTTTCTTAGTATCATGTCAATAACAACCCCTGAGTCGGATTAAACTGTACAAATCAACACCCTGTATATTATGTACAGGAGTGTCATACACACTCATACTCTATTCCACGAGTCAAACTCCTAGGGAACCAAATATTCGCATCTCATTGGTTAATGCGTGCGGCTACAGATAAGCAAAATAATAAGAGAATCACGCCTATGAAACAATTGGCGTGCACGAACCTTTTTCTTTGGGAGCTTGTTTCGTGGAATGGAGTTTAAGTAGGTACATAATGTGATATATATTATTATGCCTACGCGTGATTATGACGACAGAGAGGCCGAACGGTTTTCGATAAATTATTTTTGGGATATGATAAGCTAGCATGACTACTACATAATATCGCGGACGAGCAAAATAGCGGACGTCAACTGCGATGATATAGGCTGGTATCTGACTTATGACTTTTCATAGCTCCTTAGTCCTGACCATGAAAATACCGTATAGAATCAGGCGTTACTTTGCGGAAATCCATAATAGCATTAAAATTAGAAAATTACTTTGCTGAATTCCGCCAATGTCCCGCAAGGACCACGCGGTTAGTTAATGCACCGCCCTCCCTCCCACTTTTTCAAGCAGAAGCAAGACACGAGCACACCACCACCGACAACAATACTTGTGTGAGACAATGCGCGACGCGTTTCGCCTCTAACACGAGACATCCTCAGGCTCACAAGCCTGAGCCTAGTTGGACATTGGCGGAATTCAGCAAAGTAATTTTCTAATTTTAATTCCATGAAAATACCAATTGGAAAATAGTTTAATTTTCAAGGTGAGCATTGACGGGGTTGTTAGGGTCCAGTTTAACTTCCATCAGGTACTGAACCCTAAAAACGTTGTCCGCAATATCTTACATTCTGGACTGCAAACAGTCCGACTGACCAACGGCAAACGGTAGGCTTTGCTTTTGCTATCTTAACTCGTTTATTGCAGCGCCCTCAACACCAGAACAAGACCCTCGATTGCCTATATGCCGTTTGTAAGAAATGGTCTTAACTGTTTAGCCGGTTGGGACGCTATCTGTATCTTGTAAAACTGGGACGAAGTTGCCATTCCTTTGGAACAGAGTCGACGGTCTTATGAAGAGATATTTTAACTCTGAACGAAAAATACTAGGAATTGTACTGTAAAGGCATGACAAATCGTACGGAATATTGTAAAAAAACATATTATTATACAGCTTGCATGTGGCAAGGATTATTTTTCTTTCTTAAGTATAAGCTTAGTTATAAGTATTATCATCAGTACCTAATATAATAAATAAATGTTACCTACAACAATAAAATGCTGATTTGTAATATCAAGCGGTAAACACCCTCAGGCCTAAAACATTTTTCTTTCACAGCTAAATTAGTTATTCGCAGAGTAATATTTCAAATTTATCACAGTTTTCAATGAATAAAACATGCTCTTTCAACTGTGGTGTGTATCATCTTCAAAACTCGATTCAAAGTGCCGTTGTGGTTCTCAGAGCTTGAGGCGTTAGCACTCAAGTTGATTTTTTTTAAAGTATTTTTTTAATTACCTATGTTTATTTCCAATAAGACAATTCCAATTAACATTGCTTACAAATATAGGTACATATCGCTCACTTGGTAGATTTTTTTTTCCTTTTTTTTCTCTGATTTCCTGATGACGTTTATTATTACATCAGAAACCTCATCTACTTGGAAAACGAAGGTACTATCATGTTACAGAATCTAGAATTCAAACCCAGGATCTCACGCTGGGTAGCAAAAGAAACGCTCATATAAATTTCCTTCGAAGAAATGTAAATTTTCCGCCGAAACACATAACAAATATAAACAGGTAAGAAAATGGCAAAGACCAATTTTCTCATCGTATTAATATTATTCCGAGTTATTACACTAGATAGAGCCCGTTGTAATAGAATAAAGGAGCCATTGTGTTTTGCTGTCTATTGTACAGGCAGACCAATATGGAGAGATTTATAGACGCAATCGCATTCGTTATTTATGATTCCTGTTTAATACAGAGTATGGCACCAAACGAACATAAAAAATGAACAGATAAGACTCTTGATAGAAGCAAAATATCTAATATCCTTCAAAAATACATTTTTAATTACGGTACCGTTGGTTCTTCCGGAACAATCCGGACTTGGCCCCGTCGTGGAGTATGGCCTATACCTTTCTCCTGGAAGAGACCCGTGCCCTCGGTGGGCACATAATGGGTTGATGATGATGGTTGGATTTCTCCAGCTATATCCGTTTTGATAATTAATCAGTAAACTTTAATTAACTGATCATGACACTTTAGCTATCAGCTTAAGAATGATTAACCATTGTTCAAGCAATTTTTTAAGAAAAGAAAACTATTTTATATTGATAAAGAGAAAAATATTGTTACATTTATGACATCCAAGTAGGCATGAAAAAGTAGAATTTTTGATATTTTTTGGGAAACGTATTAAATAGAAAATATAAATCCAATTAATTACACTTTTTAACTGATGGCCTAAGGGTAAAAAGCTTTTTTAAAAACAGATGTCGAGATGTACAGGTTGTATCAATATGAAATTGACACTACAGACAAAATAAATAGAGACGCAAGCAATGCTGATTCCGTATCAGCCGCCAGTCATAATGAGAGCTTACTCCCACTCTGAGAATCTAGTATTTAACCCAAAAGATGGAATCACGCATATACCTATATTCAATCGCTGACTCTTTTCAGTTGACGACGAATCAAAACTTTCGTAAGCACTACACTCTCTCACTCTGATTCGCAGAGCTTAATCATGGTGAGCAGAGACGAAGCTCGCGTCGTCGGTTGCTCGCGTCGTCGGTTGCTCGTATCTGACAAAATAATATTTAGTATACTCGTATGGTGCTAAACCATACGAGTGGGTACCCAAAATATATCACGTTTTACAGTTTTTAGCCCTTTATCCAAAACAATCGAAAAATTTCCCGAAAGACGATAAAAAAAACGACCACCGAAGTCAGCCATTTTTGCCTCTTCTGGAGAAATGCCCCTCTAATCGTCGTTGCGCTTGGAGAAACTGACATACGTAAAATGCTAACTATTCAGGAGAAAAAAAACTTTGTAAACTTTTAGTCCGGATCTACTTACGGGTGCTGTTATATCGGAAGAGTCCGACCAGGTTTCGCTCCGATTCGCTGAGCTTAATCATGGTGAGCAGAGACGGAGCTCGCATCGTCGGTTGCTCGTCTCACACGTTTACAATGTGTTGTGCTTACGAAAGTTTTAGTTCAGAAAAAAAAACTTAATAATTTCGTAATTTATGACGCCATTTTTTCTTCAGTAAATACATAGCTGATATTTAAATTTTAAGTTTCAAGCTAGCTAGCCCATAATGGGTCTTACAGGCGCATCGGGCTAAGAAAATATACTAACAAATACAAAAAAACTACATTCATACATACATAAGCTCATGCCTGTATATCAGAGGGGTAGGCAGAGACCAGGGACTGCCACAAAAAGACTAATTTAGCTAAAAAAACATATTTGTCGGATTTTCCAGGCGCAACGACGCTTTATTGATTTCCGGGATATATGAGATTTTAGAATATACCTCGGCTACTATCGGATAAACCGAATATATTGCAATAAGGTAAGGTTTATTTTGTATTGTTATAAATAACTTTACTTAACTTTTCAAACTAGTGAAGAAAAGTTTTATACCGAACAAGAAGTAGTATTACACTCGTGTGCTTTCGGCGAAAACCGACACCTACTCTAGAGCCCGAGGTATATTCTAAAAGCTAACAGACTGCACACATGTTAAACGCGAAAAGTGATTTGGATGGATTATTGGATTATTCCACGATCCTGATAGATCACGTTCGCTTCATCGCCATTCATTAGCCGTTGCATGCAGACGCGCATGAGATCCTTATCGCGTAATATAATGACCCCGGAATACTGTTACCAATTTTTCTTGTGCTTGGAAGTTTACTGGTAAACGAGGTCAACGCTACAAGCTGTTTGTTGTCCAGTTAGATAACATAAGAATATTGTAGATGTTTAGATGTGTTCAATTAAATACAGTCTATCTGAGTTCTAACTAATGTCTCTTAAACTATTGCACTAAGACTATTTTAGTTAGCAGTTACTTTTTAAATTTATTTTTAGTTTCAAATTTTCTTTTAATTTGTACTGGAGTTCTACCTCTCTTCTACCTTTAATGTACTTAGTCATAGTAAGTCTAGAATTACGCTGAAAATCAGCGCTGCGGGACGCCCGGCATTTATCAGCATAGGCTGAGCGACAGTCCTATTGCCAAATAGTATATTATTAATTTAGTCTCTAATAACTTTTAGTTACGTACATTTGTTTGTACAGCAACACCATTAGCTGATAAATTGTGCCCGGATAACGGCGACAGGCTTGCCACTTGTCACGTTTGGGACCTAATAAACTCGGCAAAACGTGGGTCCAGTTCGAGAGACTGGTGCCTCTGCCTACCCCTTCGGGGATGACGGGCGTGAGTTTATTTATTTATTTATTTTTTAGTCTCTAATAAGTTATTTTTATAAATATGAAACGTACTCTTGGCAATCAATCAATTATTCATTCATTCATTCAATCAATCAATTAATCATTCATTCATTTAAAATTCATGTAAGTGTATCCGTAAAACAATCTATAACGACGAATCATACGAAATGATGACTGTCACTCGGTTTCTGTGAGTTAAATGATCTGTCGCGTCTATTTGACTATAACGACGCTATTTATTCCCACGTGAAGAATATCAGTATATTAATGACACTAATGGATTGTATTGATCATGGTCCGTGTGAGTGATGGCCTAACGGGTTAGCCGACTGAATTTATTTATCGCCTTTTGCATGGCCGTATCATTTGCTGACCAATTTTTTTTTCTCTTTTGCGCGGTTAAATTTATATTTTTTAAACACAAAAATCTATACCACTAGATTTTCAGATGTTTCAAAAACGTCGTTCTAGAGAGAGAGAGAGAGAGAGAAACAATTTATTAAACGGCACAATACTCAAAACATAACAAAACAAATCTATCTATAACTGAATTAATTAACACTTTAATGTACATAAAAAAATGAAAGTACACAGGTATTTCTTAATCTAAGAGTACAGACGGCTACTTTATCACTAAAAGTGGTCTCTTCTAGACAACATTTGAATGCACTGGAACATTGAAGAAGGAAGTAAGTAGATGATAAAAATAAGTAAACTAATAATTTCTGAGATACATTAATTTTACCCGCTTAATTTATTTCTTATATAAACTATGAATAGTCATGCGAATAATGTACACAAATATTTTATAATGTAAAAATATATGTTATACATTAAAATAAATAAACTCACGCCCGTTATCCCCGAGGGGGTAGGCAGAGGGACCGATCACTAGAACTGGGCCCACGTTTTGCCGAGTTTATTAGGTCCCAAACGTGACAAGTGGCAAGCCTGTCACCGTTATCCAGGCACAAAAATAAATATTTTATATAAATTAATACATAATATTTTAATAGCTTACCATTCATACATATAGGACATAAATAAAACATCAACATCAGCAACAGTGTTACAGTATCGCCAGCGCGATTTTAAATGTACAACGTATAACAAATACCTCTGGTTGAAAATGTGATTAGATATTGCAGGCTACTCATAGACTGTAGAATAGACTCCTTCCGCCTAACTTGGTCCAGAGGGAGGCATCCGTTTCCTGTTCGGAATAACAAACAGCTATTAACAGGTAAACAGATCTCCTGAAACTTGCACGAAATAAACTTAAGCATTAATATAAATTGAACGTGAAACAAACTCGTTTTCATTTCTCACTTTGAACAATTTAACGATAATACCTTGTAACGAGATGCAATTCGCCCCGTTGCTTAGGTACTATTATTTTTGGTCATTAAATATTCTAAATTTAATTACTTCTTGACATTTGCCACCGTGGACGGACGTATCTGGAGCCAGATAACCCTGAGCTTCCAAACTGAGTGGACGTAAACGTCATATTACTTTATTACGACCCGGATTGCTATTATGGTATCCCCCTATACCACGATATAAGGTGATACAAACATACCTTTTTTGTGTTATACTTATAATAAACAGATTTATTACAACGTGAGAATCTAATCAACAAAAAAATCGTTCTATCTCTCTATATAACAGTTTAAATAAATTGTAAGGGTGCATTTCTACTGACCCGGGGGGAGTGGAGAGAAGCGAACCATGAAGTGCGGATAAGCGGATTTTCAAATACAATATATGATCACGTGGCCTCGAGCCGGACAAACTGGAGGGCACGAAGCGGAGGGTTTGGTACCCTCCACGGTGTACGGTGCGTTACGGAAGGTAGGTTAGAGCTATCAGGTCAGGACTCCCAGCTTCAACGAAAACACTTGCCACTTTTCACTGCTCTTCTCCACTCCACTCCAGCAAGCTCCGCCTCAATGAAAACGCACCCTTAGGTACGTAAGTTTGTACTTAACTTCAGGTTACTTATTAATTGCAGATCGCCTAATAGCAGATTGCTTAAATTAAAATGGCATAGCAAAAAATGGAACTAGCTTTTCTAAAGCGAGATACGTCAAGATATCTTCTCTTTAATTCGCCAAATAGCTTTTCTGTTGCCCTATCTCTATTTTCTTCTTCAATCAGCATATTTTCTCATCTAACTATATTCTACCGCCTAGCATTAATGGTTGTGTCAGAGTTCTCTTATACGAGACAATTTTAAAACAAAAAATTACAAAGGCATTCAAGCAACTGAGAAATCTTGAATGAGACGAGAAAAGGATCGAATAGATAGACGATAAAACGAAAAGAACTTAGAAAAGAGATAGATGATAAACTTTTCCCAATACTGAACCAAGTTTATGGTCTAACTAGACAAATATAAAGTTAATACATGATAATAACATACTCTGACTGCCTGAGTGATCTTAAACGATCACGAAGGTTAAGCAGCATAGGGCGCGTTCACTGCATGGGTGACCGTTCTATGTCTAAAGCTAGTGGCATTTTTCCTAGCAGTTCCGTGCTTCGCGAGGTACGTAAGGCAGCCAGCTGCCGTCGATAGATGGCAGTCGTTAAGCCAAGTCAGAGGTCTAAGGGCGGCTTGAAAACTTCCGACAGTAAGACCAGGCACTAGTCTTACAAGCCTCCACCAATCCGGACTAGGTCTTCGTGGTGGAGTATGGACCTGTAAGATATCTGCCCCTCGGTGGGGACATAATGGGTTGATGATGACGATGGCACGAGTCTTAATGGCTTGTAATGATATCTAGAATAATACTAGGAAAAGATCGAGCAATTTTTTATGGCTGGGCCTTTTATGTGCATCTATTTAGCGGACCGTTTCTCTGCCGAAGCCTGTGCCCGCAGGGTATTTCCGCAGAACAGTGTAACGTTCGCAAAATACCGCAAGTATTGGATCTCAAGTCGATACGAGTATCTGCAACTTTTGTTCCGCGCACTCGCTCGAGCGAGTCGTGAGATTTACTTTGAAATCGAAGATGAGTAGGTACAGCTTTGAGGAAATTTGAATAATGTTCACGGCTATTTATTCTACAACATGTGCATTATGCAACCCTATTTAGTTCTATGAAATTTTAATGCATGCTGTCTGACTGCCTTGTTGGTATAGCCGTTCAGGCGGTAAACTACCAAGTAAGAGGTCGTGGGTTCGATTCCCACTGGGGCCGCTGTACATTTTATAAATGGCCTCAGTCTGGGTATTTTTCGATGTTTGTGATGTTCTTGTCTGGTTACCATAGTACATCAGTACAGGGTATCCTAGTTTGTGAACGGTCAAGTGATAGTGTCGTGTGGAAGTTTTAATTTATTGATTTATTAATTCCAGAGGGTGGTAATTATTTAAAACCAAAAAGTCCCCAAGGTTGATAATTGCTCTTGTATGAAATGAAATATAGTCCGAGCAATACTGCCCCCGTTATTATAATTTCAGTAAGTCGAGTTACTGTAGGTAAGCCTTTTTTTTGCCGTAGCATGATCCGTAGATCAAAATCTACGTAAGTCTATTTGAAACTTGTTTACACCCCTAATATTAACAAAGTTACGGTCAATTTTACCACAGTAAGTAATTGATAACTGAAACTATTATAGCTCAGACAACAAATATATTTTCACCCAATAACTCTTCCTATCAACCTCTGGACGTCCAGTCCAAAGTCCACTAATTAATCGCTAACCGTTGCTAGACTGGATTCGGCCAATACAATCAGCCAATATAAATTACTTGTGATACCGAAGGCCAATAAATAAGCTTCGATTGATACAGTTAGAATTGGATGAAATAATTGTCTTTTGTAAGCTGCAACTGTATTTCTAAAAACTTTCTGAAACCGCAAAATGTGATCAATGGACTTAAAATAAAATAATAAACTCACGCCAATTATCCCCGAGGGGGTAGGCAGTGGCACCAATCACTAGAACTGGGCCCACGTTTTGCCGAGTTTATTAAATCGCAATGTGAAAAGACTTGAGTTAAGAATGGACTTAAGGTTTTAATATTTCCGTAATGAAAAAGTCAAATTTTTACATCGTAATATTTTTGTATTTTGGAGTCGTTGGTTGCTCGTCTCAAACTCAAAACCCACGACTTGAGCTCCGTCTCTGCTCACCATGATTTAGCTCTGCGAATCGGAGCAAAACCTGGTCGAACTCGTCCGTTAAAAGCCAAGTAAGTTGATCCGGACCAAAAATTTACAATGTGTTGTGTAGTGCTTACGAAAGTATTAGTTCAACATTAAAAATCTGTAATATACACCAAGAACTGGTTCGTTGAAAGGTTATAAGCAACCACTTCTTTCTAACGATTCACAGACGATCTCGTGGTGGCAGCAGTATAGAAAAAGGCTGGATAAGGCCGTACATATTAACTAGTGTACTACTTACGAGTACCAAATAAACACAAAAAAAATTGGTGATGTCATTTAGACTATCTGGTGTCTGCGACTTCATCTGCTCGGAATTACCCGGATATCAAGTACCTATCCTATGTCTCAATTGTCTATCTGTACGCCAAGTTTCATGTAAATCCGTTCAGTCACAATTGCGTGATTGAATAACAATCATCCAAACTTCTTCACAAACTTTCACACTTATAAAATAAAGTCCGGATAATATTAGGATGTAAGTATTGCGTTCTATGAATTTGTTGAATCCAAATCTCTTGAATTGCCCTACAAAGCACATTCTCAAGGAAATAAGGCTGTAAAAAAAAACTATGGTGATTACTGTAGCCTAGATACCCGATTCAAAGGCATCGACCGACTGGATCCGAGTGAATCTGATTTAACGACAATTCATTCGATAAAAATATAAATAAATGTCACCATATGTCACTGACCCGAGCGTGATGGTTCAAGTTCGTTCAATGTTCAGAAAAAATACGCTCGAAGGAATGTTCAGTTCAAAAGAGCGTAACAAGAGATTCAATAACAGCCGCCCTACATTTATTAGATTTAAGATATTTTGTATAGTCTGATAAGTATGTTCTGCAGGACATGTGTCTAGTAACGTAATAAGATCTTGATCTCTCAATCTTTTTTTTTTTTAAATATATATTTGCTCTTGACATAAACGTTACATCTTCACTTATCTACATCGTAAGTATTTTCGACATTAAGTACAGTCACTAACTAAAACACGTTGTACGAATACATGACACACAATAAACGTAGAAACGAAATAAGACAAGGATGTAAAGTTAAGGTTAAGTTCTAGGCCTATCTTTTGCAAAAAAAAACCTAGAAATAAGTGTGCATTTGCTCGCAATGCCCAAATTTTGACATTTTTACCCACATAATCATTCATAAAAGGAAATGACCCTTTTTAACAACAAAGTATAAATCCAAAATTGTGAGATTATCTTTTCGTGGTTCTACTATTTTATTTAAAATTTCAATTTTATTTAGTTAGTTATTTTGTAACATTATACTTTATTCAGATATAAGACAACATTTACAAAAATCTTAACTTAAAACAATCTAGAAAGAAGTGTACGACAATTTGTCCTAAATTATGTAACCAATGGTTAAATAATTTAGGACAAATTGTCGTGCGAATGTGCAGTACAAAACAAAATGTGTTCGTTCAAAATATGACAGTGTATATAATTATATTATTGCTCGTGACTGTACATGGCAAGAATCCTATTAAACTTAATTTTTTCAATCTTTTATCTTCCTCTTCTTATTATAATATGAAAAGCAGAAAATGAACAAAAATATGCTTTCAAATACGTTACCCACATTACATGTAAGCACATTATACATTCGCGTACACACAAGAGGAAACTTCCGCGTGCGATAGTACAATTTCTTCGCACACGCCTCCCCAAATTGAATTGCAAGAGCGATTCACTTTTCCCGAGGAGAGTGACTCGTAAAACAAATGACGGTGCCATTAGACTGCCAACTCCTACTTTCTATAGCGTATAATCCCTAATACACAGTCAATCAAATGATTGCCTCTCCAAGGCATCTGTGTCTTTTGGGTCTGATCTCCTTTGAATTAAATAGTTGGACCTACTGTTAGGGCTTTTCTTCACTTCTCCGGTCCGACAAACGTCAATTACCGGTCCGATTTACAAACACACAAGAATACTAGTAAGCTTCTCCACTACTCCGGCATCAGATTTGTAACGGTCTGATAATTTGCTAGATCGGAACGGAACGGCCGAAGTGATCGACGTACAAAAACAATACACGATTTTGCACCGCGCATATAACCCAAAAATGTTCCCATACTATTTAATTAGATTAATAGAATGTGTGGAAAACGTCCCCTGCCTCGAATAGAAAAACCCAGGAATTTTTATAAAGCACAGCCTCACGTCCATTGCCGATTATAATCGGATGAAATGGAGAAGCATCATCCGGCACCCGATATTTTTCTCATGACTGATTCCGGTTCCGACGCCGGACCGGAGCAGTGCAGAAAGGGCCTTACAAAATATACTCGGTGTTTCAGTTCTACACGTCAATGCCAACAACGATTATTGTAAGACTGCAAGGAAAAAATTAAATGTCACTCAATAAAACGTCAGCAAATTGCGTATCATGTAATATTTCAATATCTCAAGTGTCTCTCACTCTCATCGAGCAAACACTTAAGAATGTTGTATGGGAACTGTATCTATATATTTATTTTTCTCAAACATGCTTGGAAATTATTTCGACAACCTTCTTCGAGATAAATCGAAATTGCTGTACTGGCCAATTACAAGCGAGCAGCGGCCGGAAAAAGTTCTATGAAAATTCATAACTGTCGTGTTTTGCGGCCAAATAAATTACATGCTAAACTCATATTTGTCGTGTTATTTAAAAATGGAACCAACTTTTACTACGAACAATGACAACCAAGGAGGTTACTTATCAGAGGTTTTTTTTTAAATTTCGAACTGTTGAAAAAAAAACACTTTAACGCGGCAAAAAATATTGTTGTTCGTTCGTGGTTCGTCTGATTTTGACAGAATGAGTTCAAGTGATAAAAATGACTGCGATGAACTTATTTTAACGCCACCTGAAATTATAGAAATATATACCAATGCACTAATTTACACAACTAATAACCACCCCCAATTAAATTAGATTTCACTTTTAAAAGTCGAGAGACAGGCGTCCTACTTCCTTTTATTTTTCATAATGACTAGAACACTAAATCGGATGCATTCATATACGTGCAAAATAGAGATATAACAAAAACCTATTGTTTTTCTCACACCTTGTATATCATTGTAGATCATACTGAAAAGCCTAAATGGTAAAAATTGTAATAACTTCCGAAGGCCACAATCACATGTCATTATTATCATCATCATAATCAGCCCGTGTCAGTTCACTACTGGACATAGGCAGCCCAAGGCACGCCACTAAACCCGATCTTCGGCTCCTCACTTCCAATCACATTTCAATCACATACCGGTCCCAACCTAGGAAAACCTGAAAACTTGGCTATGATAACCAAGCAAAAACGTCACAAACATGTATAGACCATAATATCTAGACTGAGGCCATTTGTACAAATATACGGCAGCTCCTAGTAGGAATCGAATCCACGACCCACTAAACTAAGAAGGCCGTCAAATGACTCAAAAATCAGTTGCCAGTTACTTCAGATATTTAGTTTCAATCTTACGACCATGACGAGTCTATGTACATATCACTATCACTTCTAGCGTTCGCAAAGTTTCCGAGAGGTAATGCTGAAAGGGTCCACGAACTTTGGTAACTTATTTCTAACTAGTTTATTAGTTCGATACTAGAGCAAACATGCCTATTCAATATTGTGGAAATTATTACTGAACTGATGTATACAATTTTAAAGACAATTATTATTTTGTAACTGTAGCATTCGTCATCATAAGTAAATAAATAAATAAATCATCATCATCAGGCTAGACTAGTCCACTGCTGGACATAAAAAAATGACCAGCAATGTCAATCCCTCCCCTAATGAGCGCCATAGCGCCCTGTATTCATCCTGCCCCATCCAGCATCTGCCGGCAGATTTCGGAGATCGTCTTCCCACCTGGTTGGAGGGCGTCCTACACTACGTTTGCCGAGTCGCGGTTTCCGCTCAAGAACACGTTTACCCCAGCGGTTGTCGGTTCTACGCGAGATGAGCCCATTGCCACTTCAGCTTGCTAATTCTCTGAGTCAAGCTATATCGATAACTTTGGTTCTCTTGACATTGTAGCATTATGTTTACTAAGCTGATGCCTATAAAAGGAACCATCACTAGTAACTAATGTCAATATTTAGGACGATACCTGTTCAAAATTATATTTAATCATGTTAGCGATGCTTCTGATGGACATTTTTATCAATTATCTTTCTAGAATGTATTTTTATTTGGGCCCAAAATATACGCAGAATGTTGCATAGGCAGCGACAGTAACCTAATAGATTTGAACACAGATAAATGGGATTAATCCCATCACCAAATTGATTACTGTCCATTATATTGAATGGCACGCGAATGGACAAAGACACATTGTGTACAGGTAGATACACACATCTCGTTGTGTAAATTGAATGCACTGTTGTTCGATGTCTATGCAAATTGTTATGCCTACCATTCAAATGTTGAATTGGGAACGAAATACCTAAAGCCACGTTTCTTAACATTGCTTGCTATATATGGCTTTTTATTTGGGATGCCTTTTTATCTTGTTTATTGAGACTGCTTAAGTCCGGCATGCTGTCTCGCTCAAACATTTTTTATTATTTCATTAGAAGTGTCTATGTTCAATTGGGTAAGTTTAATTTGTTAAAATACATAAAGGAAATTTATATTTATAAATATTTAATTAATCCATAATTTACTAAAATAGGACCAACTTATAAATAGTAAACTTAGAAATATTGTAACCAATGTTCGAGCACAAATAGTTCATTCTATCAAAGCCAAAAGTCGAACTCTTCAAGAGTTTTGTTTGATAGAAAAACAAAATACCTACTAATGAAAATCAAAACTGTTTGTACTACTAATAGATTACGCATTCAATACAAACAATTAATATATTACCTGGAGAAGATACTAACAAAGACTCCACATTTATCATTCAAGTATGCTTAAAATGTGGTTCAAATAAGTACAAAATCTTGCTAGAGAAAATAAATTCATTTTTCCCATATTGGAAATAATTTTATTTCACCTTTCCCTTTAACATTGGATACTGTTAAAAATGAGGAAAATCACATAATATTAAAGGTTACGTCGAAAATTCATAAGAGACCTTTAAACGAATAAAAATGCGATCGTCATATTGCACTAGGCATTCTTAATTTCCTTTCGTTTCATTGGTCCTTCGGCAGATTTCACCAGCCCACTCCCACTTAAGCAGCTGTAGAGCTGGGCCTAGATTTTGGTAATGAATTGCAGAACAATGACAATTGCATGAACATGGCGTTTTAGTTTCATTGGCGCTTCAAGTTAACGCGAGCACATGTATCAATAATTGTAGGCGTCAATGGTATGAAAAACTAAATCACTTGACCCGACCGTTTTATCTATCTTCTTATATATATATTATATATTATATATATAAAAGGAGAAACTGACTGACTGACTGACTTAGAATCAACGCAGAGCCCAAACTACTGAACCTAGGGGGTTGAAATTTGGCAAGGGAGTTCCTTAGGGAGCCTAGGGGAGCACTAGGAAAGGATTTTTTGAAACTCACCCTCTAAAGGGGTAAACGGCGGTGTTAAAGTTTGTATGGAGGTATAAAAAAATGTTGTCAGATTTTCTTTAAACTTGAAATAAATACTCTTCAACACAATTGATTGAACACGTGTTTCACGGTTTTTCTAAATTTAACCCTTAACGGGAGTGAACGGGGTTGCAACATTTTGAACTAAAGTCCACGCGGACGGAGTCGCGGGCGAAAGCTAGTTTTACTATAATGCACTAACAGAATCGAGTACATGGTAGTAGCCTATCACATGTTTACATCAACACATTTTCCTAAGAACCGGAAACATGAATGGTAATGAAGTATTCTTATCTTTGTTGAACACTACTTTACGCAAACTCCCTTATTGGCCAAATACCAAAGCAGCAGTTCGATTGAAGTGTTTCTTAAATGTCACTAAAATTAATACTCCAACATTGTTATGAACCAACAAATTTATTAGTATAAGTTCTTTGTCTCCTGATTGTTTGTCTGTTAACCACAGCACAATATAATAAGTTTCTCAAAGTACAGTAAAGAATATGTCGAGTAACTTCCTGGCTGAAACAAAATTATAAATATACTTGTAGTTACTACATGAAATTTATTACATAAAATTATTAAGCAAACTTGTGATATCATCTAGATATGCACACATTATCGGATAAGTCATTTGTCAATCTACAATCGCTTGCTTAAAATATTCATGAACATTTTAACATTTTAACCAAGCGGAAAATAGTGACATAGAAACACTAGTACTAAAATATACACTAACAATAAATCATAAACAAATAGAAAAAAACATCAATTTGATATGTCCCGCGTGCAATTACAGCCATCATTTCGATACATAGCTCGTAGCGTTTTGCTACGGCGTAGTGGCAAAGCTTATTAGAGGCTACGCGCTACGATCGTAGCCAGTAAGTCCGTGAGTTCGGCGGCGGTAGCACGCGCTCGCCACGGTACGGTACGCTCCAATACAGTACGACACTATGCATAAACAAACGTAAAAGTGGGCGCTTACTAAAGTTGTTCTAGTATGACAAGTGAAAGAGAAAACTTTTTTAGCGAATGCAGTTTCATTGTTTGGGCTTGAAAGGTATTTGTTAGATTTGTGGTGCGTGTTGTTGAAGTAATGTGAAATTTTAAACCGTTTCAATAGATTTTGGCTGAAACTGGTTAATTAAGTACCGACAAAAGTACATCATTTGTAATTTAGTATTTTTAATGTTCATATAACCTTCAAACCTAATCTTAGTCAGTTTGTATAAATGGCAAAAAAATATTAATTTTATTACCCTCCTTTATTGAAAGTAATTTAAAATCAGTGGTATAGGAACGATCTTATAGTTTAAATTAATTTCGTGTTACTTCAATAAACTTTTAGGACATTTATATTTGAATAGATATGAAATAGATTTATACTCATTTTTATTGACCTCTATTCCTATTTATTATTCACGTAATTAACTATATCATCTTAAACATAAATTATAAATTCAATGAACACTTAATAACATTTAGTTGAAGAAAACAATACAATATTAAATCAACTAAATACTGACACAAAATACAAAAAAATAGTTTGCCATTACAATACGGAGTCCACGTATACATTAGAGTGTAAGTGATAAATAATAACCTAAGCATACGAACACGTCGTAAAAGCTTATATCTAAGCCATCTGTCATAGTTACTATAATGGATTATGCTGAAGGATGAAGTCGAAACAATATGTGTACCTTAATCTATAAAGAAGACGTTTGTAACTTTTTATTTATTTACTAGCTGACCCGGCAAACGTTGTTTTGCCAGATAGGGGTATAAAAAACGTATTCTCAGATCTACCAATTGGATATATAAAATTTCATCGAAATCGGCCAAGCCGTTTCGGAGGTGTATACGCACTAACATTGAGACACGAGAATTTTGTATATTAGAAGAAGAAGATTTCATCATTCATCATCATCATCAACCCATTATGTCCCCACCGAGGGGCACATTTATTTATTTATTTATTGATAATAGACACACCAATATTACACAGATGAAAAAATACTAATATTATTTAAAACAAGAAATCTTAGGCCTGATCTGTGCGCCACTAACTGGCGTGGAACAGCATTCGAGAGTGAATCGTATAATAAACACTAAAAATATAAAAATACTTTAAAATACAAAAATTTTACAAACTTTAAATAGCTCTAAGTAGCAGATGAGTACATAAAAACTCTGAATTCGATCAGTTGTTACGTGGCTCCAGCAACTTATGTTTCCAAGTCACAAGATTATCGGTGAAAATATGGAGAGAATTCGATCTTTACTTTGCTATACTTCCTATTATATAAAATACAACTCCGCTGAATTAAATTGCTAAATATTTCGGCACCCATTATTAGTGATGAATTTTTCTTTGATGCGATATGTTTTTGCTTTTTTCTTAGCATTATTTAAGCGGCGGCAGTTAATTAAGCTTATTTTATAGAATCAGGCGTTACTTTACGGAAATCCATAATAGCATTAAAATGAGCCTGAGGACGCCTTGTGTTAGAGGCGAAACGCGTCGCATTTTCTCACACAAGTATTGGTGTTGGTGGTGGTGCGTTCGTGTCTTGCTTTTGCTTGAAAAAGTGGGAGGGAGGGCGGTGCATTAACGAACCGCATGGTGCATGTGGGGTTTTTGGCGAAATTTAACTTAATTTTCACATTTTAATGCTAATTAAGATTAATCGCTAGTGCTCGCTATCGCTAACGCTAGTGGCATTTTTCCGAGCGGTTCCGTGCTTCGCAAGGCACGTTAAGCAGTTGGTGCCGGCTGCCGTCGATAGATGGCAGTCGTTAAGCCAAGTCAGAGGCCTTAGGGCGGTTTGAAAACTTCTGACAGTAAGATCAGCCACTAGTCTTACAAGCCTCCACCAATCCGGACTTGGCCTCCGTGGTTGAGTATGGCCTATACCTTCCTCAGGGAAGAGACCCGTGCCCCTCGGTGGGGACATAATGGGTCGATGATGATGATGATGACGATGAAGGTTAATCGTGATTTCTAGTTCTAGTAAGACCTGAGATTTCCGCATTAACCTCATATACCTTATATTATAATGGAATAATATAAGATTAACATCTTATATTATTCCATTGTTAGTCGCAAGCGCCAAGCTAAGGAAACACCTTAGAGACGAGGGTTTTTTCACGATGTTTTCCTTTACTGTTAGTGAGTGTTAATGCTTCTTCACAAATGTAAATTACTTAAAAAACCAAGTCATTGTAGTAATTTGAGTACATGTAGAAATTTGAAAGTCGATATTAATGGTTTTTCTGTGTTAAATTAATGATTTCCTCACCTAACAATCACTTTTTATGGTCGCAAAGTAAAATTCATCATCAACTCATTATGTTCCCACCAAGGGGCACGGGTCTCTTCCCTGAGGAAGGTATAGGCCATAATCCACCACGGGGGCCAAGTCCGGATTGGTGGAAGGAAGATATAATGATACATTTACATTCGATGTAGCTTGTAAACAATTTTATGAAATAAAAAAGTTCGGTTTGATATATTTTTTTAATGACAAGCAAACAACTTGATAAACAAAATTTTAATGACGATTTCGAACGCTTAGGGAATATTAATTTCTTTCATTGGTGAAAACCGAAGTTTTTAAGCCGCTGAGAGAATTAAAATGTGTATCTAAGAAATACCTGTATAATATCCTTTTTTATATACAATAAAGTGTTCTCTATCTACCTATCTATCTAACATTTATAAAAATGGGTTGATGATGATAGTGGCTTGAAGATCTCGGCAGGTAGCAAATCCTGGGAAGCAGATTTCAACGCTCTTGGCATACAGGCGTGAGTTTGCGTATTTAAGTGTAAACTATAAAGTGAGCTTTTAGTTTAATAATAACAACGACGTTCAAACAACACTATCGCTTGACCTGGTCCCAAAATAGAATTCTGTTCTATTATAACCAGGTAAGGTCAAATACCTGAAAACATAAAAAAATAAACAAAAGACAACTTATTTACAAAAAATTTAAAAATATGTTAATAAAAAAATGTTACTATAATTTACATTAATATTTGCTTAACCCTTAACCTCGTTGAGGAACTATTAAGTATCGTTAATTGTTGGATTGTTAATAACAATCATACAAGATACTAAATCTATTCTTTTGCTTGAGATAAATACCTAAATAATATTCATTAATCTATCGCCAAGATGTCTCTGTGTGCTGTCATAAGAGTTACTGTATTGCAGTGCCCTTACAGGGTATCAAGTATTTACCTACACATACCAATACCACTACTTATACCTATGTACATGATTTAGCAATAAATAATACGAATATGAAAATAAGGACATTACAAACATGTAAATACACCCACGCTGAGGCTATTTCTACAAGTGCACGGCGACTCCCAGTAGGAATCGAACCCACGACCAACTAGACCTTTGTTTTGGTAGTTAACCGCCTTATAGACTAGACTTTCGAGGCCTGCCTCGTAAGTCTACCTAGACATTCTAGACTTAAGCTAGCAGCTGTTATACACTTTACTGAAATAAATCTCGCCAAAGTACGTAGCTGCTAAATAGTTTACAAGTTTCCCAAGCACTGCTACCAACAAATTTCATTGTTATGGAACGTCTTCATTTCGGAAACTGGAACAGGATTCTCAATGTTATTTTATTTTAGAACAAAGTTTTTCGACAATACACAAAGGGCCCTGTACTTTTGTCATTTGTACTGGCTACAATAACGATGCAATGACTTCACATTTACTTTAATTAACTAAATTGTATCTCTAATAGTACATTCGACCTAGGTTATGAACTGGAATAATACCAAACATGTTACACTATTATCCTAGCCTACAAATTCATCAATAATGTTTGCATGTTTTCTAATTACCAGCGTAGTTTATGTTACTTGAAAGACAAGTTAATTGACACATAAATAATGAAACGAGCGCACCATGACCGCATGAGTAGTAGGTATGAGAAAGCTAGTCCCCTGTTTTAAATGTCTTTTATGTTGTTCTCAATGTCACGACTTTTCACGTTACTGACTCGAATGATCAAATTATGATTTTATTGACTTGACTTTTATTTGTCTCTTGTTTCTTATGTGCAATAAAGAATATTCTTATCTTATACTAGCTGTTGCCCGCGACTACGTCCGCGTGGGCTTTAGTTGAGTAAAGTGTTTGCAAATAAGATAGAGATACTTTTATCGCATGCGAAAGAGCTTTCATACTAACTTCGCAACCCCCTCTTACCCCCTTAAGGGATGATTTTCGAAAAACTACTTTACACATCTTTCATGAGTTTCAATGAAGAACCTTCTTGCTGAATTTCATTCGAATAACTTAAAAAATTGCTAAGTTTCATACTAACATTGCAGCCCCCTTTTATCCCCTTAAGAGATGATTTTCGAAAAACTATTTTGGGTGTTTCAAAACATTCTATGAAGGACCTTCATTCTGAATTTCATTCGAATAACTCCATAAACGGCAAAGTTTCATACTAACTTTGCACCCCCCTTTTACCCCCTTAAGGGATGATTTTACAAAAACTATTTGTATCTATTTCATATATTTTAATGAAGGAACTTCACGAATAACTTCAAAAACGGCAAAGTTTCATACTAACTTTGCACCCCCCTCTTACCCCCTTAAGGGATGATTCTTGAAAAACTATTTTACCTCTGTTTCATAACTTTCAATGAATGACCATAATATTGAATCTCATTCGAATAACTTCAAAAACGCCATTGGAATTATTAAAGTAAACAATTTCAAGAACACCTAATATACATTAATTTTATATTTTGGTTTTTCGCTGAAAATATTGAAATAAAAATTACTTGTAGTAGGTTTCTAACAACTTAGCAGGGGTATACTCGACTTTTGTATGTGCTTACTTAAGCGGACACGAAAAAGTGATAGCTTCGCAGCAATCACTGACAAAAGCCGGCCATGTTAACTAGACAGGTTTCGCTTTGATTCACAGAGCTTAGTCACGGAGAGTTGTAACTGAAACCGCACCGGCATTTCATCTCTGATAAGGACTCTGGCCACCGGCCACAATCCAAACGCCCATATTTTCTGTTGTTTTCATACATTTTATATGGACACGCCACTCACGGTTGACGATTGTGGCCACCACACGCTAAAAATTAAACTTATGAAAACTACAGCAAATATGAATACTATGCCGCAGGCAGCGTTTTATAGTTGTGGCCGGTGGCTCGTGCGCGGTGACCCTAAGTGCCGCCGCACACGAGCCACTCGCAACAGCCACAAACGCCGCCACAAGAAGCTAGAAGCGGCTACAGAGTGCCTGAAGTGAGCGACAGCTACTTGTGGCCGGTGGCCGACACTTGCGGTCGGTGGCCGCTTTGAGTCTCTGATACAAATAATTCCATATATATTCCTTTTACCGATAAGGCCGCCAATTTTATTGTATACGGCAAAACTTAGATATTTAAGTCTTATAATGTAAATATTCGTTTATTTTTCTGGTGTGTACAATAAAGAGTTCTAATCTAATCTCTAATCTAATGAATCGCTCATAGCCTGGGCTGCCTGAGTGATCTTAAACGATCACTAAGGTTAAGCAACATACGGCGCGTTCAGTCGATGGTTGGGTCACAGTCTATGACTAAAGCTAGTGGCATTTTTCCGAGCGGTTCCGTGCTTCGCAAGGCACGTTAAGCAGTTGGTGCCGGCTGCCGTCGATAGATGGCAGTCGTTAAGCCAAGTCAGAGGCCTTAGGTCGGATTAAAAACTTCTGACAGTAAGACCAGCCACTAGTCTTACAAGCCTCCACCAATCCGGACTTGGTCCCCGTGGTGGAGTATGGCCTATACCTTCCTCAGGGAAGAGACCCCTGCTCCTCGGTGGGGACATAATGAGTTGATGATGAATTTAACCTAATCTAATCCATATCTGTATAATATCTGTATGGAGATAAGGGAGAGAGGACTGCGGAATCGCACGAGTGGCGTGTGGCGGCGTTTTGTGTCGGCGTTAGTGGCCAGTGCGGGCCACAAGAAGCGAGCAGCGACCATTGTAGCATGTGGCGGCCACCGGCGTCAACCATATGCGGCGAGTCCATATAAAATGTATGAAAATACAGGATATATGCCAGTGCCGGGGTTTAGTGGTTGTGGCCGGTGGCCCGTGTGGACGAGAAACACAGTAATAGCCAGTTACTGCAAAAATGCCTCCAAGTAGGTTATTTTTGCATCCAAACTAAAAACGCAGAAATGGTTATTACTGTGTTTCTCGTTACGAGGGCAGATGTGTCGTATGACTACTACTACAGATGAAATAAAATACCGCATAGGAAGGAGTTTTAAGCGCATCCCAAGGGTATTTTCACAGGCCAACATTGCACTAGTATAAATGCATCTCAAAATGTCAACAAGCTGAGCACAGTCCAATGCGCCGGCTGCCCGGTATTCAGTGAGCTGCAAAGAGGTGGAAACCTCAAGGAGGCAGCTCGTTTGATGCTCACAGCTGTGCTAACTAGATCATTTCATAACTCGAGCCACGAATGCAAACGGGGTATTCATTTGTATCACTCTGACGTAGCTACACATTTAGGCGACCACTCCTCTTTTGAACACGGTTGAACTTTTTGAAGAGGTTTATTTCTTAACTATTTATGCATTTGATAGATGCTGAGAAACTTTATTTGCACGTTTCGTGTAGCTCTCTGGATGGGATGTTAATACTTTACTCGAATGAATAGAAAACAAGCGGCGGTGTGAATTAGCTACTTTGACAAAATAACGTTAATTGCGATGTGATATGATTCAGTGGGCTTAGGGCCAATTTTTGAATTGAGAATTTGCTTAGTAACTACTTAACTGTAGTGTTATCTTGTCGTTTTTTTTACAAAACAGTGGGACAGAACGTTAAGTACGAGTATTTACTTAGTGATATTATCATTCGAATCGCTCGTAGCCCCGGAGGCTTGCGTGGTCTTAAGCGATCACGAATGTTAAGCAACATAGGGCGCGTTTAGCGCATGGATGGGTGATCTTCTATGACTAATGCTAGTGGCATTTTCCGAGCGGTTTCGTGCTTCGCAAGGCACGTTAAGCAGTTGGTGCCGGCTGCCGTCGACAGGTGGCAGTCGTTGAGCCAAGTCAGAGGCCTTAGGGTGGCTTGAAAACTTCGGACAGTAAGACCAGCCACTAGTCTTACAAGCCTCCACCAATCCGGACTCGGCCCCCGTGGTGGAGTATGGCCTATACCTTCCTCAGGCAAGAGACCCGTGCCCCTCGGTGGGGATATAGTGGTTGATGATGATTCTCAATTGCCCAGTGTTTTTTTCTTGTGGTGATAGGTTGTGCTGTATTTTAATAAATAGTTAAATCAACCCGGCTAATAATATTCCAATGCTATGAATTACATGTACATACATAAGAGGGATAACTACTGCGTTCTTAACTATTATCATTGATTTATGGAATCAATGATAATAGTTAAGAAAGCAGTAGTTATCCCTTTAGACGTTTGAGACCATCTTTACCCCCAAATATCTGGGAAACGTGACATTATTCGAGACACACTTACTTGACTTTTTGTAGGAAGAGTCCAACCAAGGACTGTAGTCTGACCACGGTCTGTATAAGTATCCTCTATACATATTTAACACTTTGATCGTGCGCGGAAACTTTGAAAGAAATTCGAAATGGCGGCGGGTGGGTTACAAAGGTCAAATACCCTTTCATTACAAAATGTTATAAAATAAAAAGAGAATAATCCGCTAAGGGCGCTACTTTGGAATTTTACATTTTTACTCGCTAACTCGGCAAACGTTGTTTTGCCATAAAAATCAGTCACAAATCATTACCAACATAACAACATATCATTTACATACAGGCACATACAATACATTGCTTCTGGCCCCACACTAGTATACCCTGTGTCGTGGGAACCAGAAACAGCGACGTCACAAATATGTAAACATCCAAGACCTGGAGTTTTTTTTTCTTTCCAGCCGGGGATCGAACCCGGGACCTCTCGCATGATAAGCAAATGCGCTAACCACTAACCCACAGAGGTCGTGTCATTGTGTTTCCTCTCTTGCTGTCGTAACAGCAACAAATTCTGAAATAAACCGTTTTGTTTTATATAAACAATCAGTTTCCATAGCAGGCCTTGCTGAGGCGATTGTCCCAGTTTGGCCCGTCCTCATCAAACAAAAGGGAAGTTTACACTGAGTGATACTTCGCTGTACGCCACCGCGTTCCTAAGAAATTCTACTCTTGCCCTCTCTTTATTATTTCAAGAATCAAATAATAAAGACCTACAAAAAACCTAATATTTAGAAGGAAAAAATACTTGACAAATATTTATAAACTACTGAGCAACAATCCTCCTATAGAATTATTAACAAAAAAAGAAAACATCCACCACGTTCCTTATAAGAAATAACATTTACCGTCCTTCAATAATCTTGTTTCAAAGAGATTTTTATTAACGGAAACACAATAAAGTGATCTAAAAATAGATGAAAACATAATAACCCACTCATTCAGAAACGTCCAAACAGACAGACAGTGGAGTCTTGGTAATAGGTTACCGTTTTTTACACTTTAGGTACGGAAATGTAAAAATGCTTATATTACGATTTTAGCCTACTCAGTCCCGTGTCGACAAAATAACAATAGAAAAGTGTTATTATTACTAAAGAGTTTAGATAGAAGTAAAACAAGCAGTTACATGGCGACCTCTGTAGCGTAGTGGTTAGCGCATCTGCCTAGCGAGAGGTGCCGGGTTCGAATCCCGGCTGGGGACAAAAAAAAACCCCAGGTCTTGGATGTTTACAAATTTGTGACGTCGCTGTTTCTGGTCCCCACGACACAGGGTATCCTAGTGTGGGTCCAGAAGCAATGTATGTGCCTTTATGTAAATTTTATTTTATATGCGGCGCGAAAGCACCTAGTGCAACAGAACCCTAGTGCGCAGTCATCAAAGTAAATTGGACAAGTTTATAAGGCTCTAACCGGAGGCAGGTGCGCGGAGAGTCTGTTATGCAAAAGAGCACCCGTAGAGCCCGCATTATTATGCCACAAATTGGACAAACATTGTAATCCTTTCTTTTCTTACTTTTGTGCGGTCAAATTGTACCTACCCTTAAATATAAACTCCAGAATGTTACGCTACAAATACAACGTCGACGGTGGAATGGAAATAATGACTAAGTGGGCGGTTTCAGCATTGTGAATTTCAATAAGTAAATATTATGTACTATAGTATAGTGTGGGGCCAGAAGCAACGTATGTGCCTGTAAGTAAGTGTTTATGTTCAGCATTGTGAATTTTAATAAGTAAATATTATGTACTATAGTATAGTATAGTGTGGGGCCAGAAACAATGTATGTGCCTGTAAGTAAATGTTTATGTTTGTTTACGTTCTGTCACGCTCTTTTCTGAGAAATTTGACGCGACAGCACTACAGGTTAAGAAGTTACTTAGTGAAATTCTCAATTCAGGAACTGGCCCTCAGTGAAAATTCAGGCCATTTATTTGCCAAGTACAGGAAAGATTCGAACAGTGAATGTCGGACTCTTTAGTGTCCGAAGCATGGTATCGTGTAATCTTGTTAAACAAGTCTCAACATATACATCAGGAAATTGCATTTCGGGTCTATTGACTATGAATATCTTTTAAGTTCTGACCTTGGAAGTAACAATCGATTTCTATTGTTATTTTCAAGGTCAGAGCTTAACAGGTCAAAGACTTATTTCAAATAAGTTGGTAACCTAGAGAAAAGTAGACGATGGTACCATGAACAAAATAAATTCGTAATTTTATTTAAAACTGAAATTTCGTCACAATGTAAATTGATTAGCAGTAAAAATTTATTAGCATTCCAGTGTGATTAAAACTCTTTAAGGACTCCCTTGACCTGTGTAACTTTTGGCGTACCGAACGGCTTACCTAACAATGGTGTTTGATTGTTCTTTACAAGGTCAATTACCTACTACTTTTAAAAATGTTGTAATACAATTCAAGATCAAGTTCATGCCAGATACTATCAAGATAAGATAAGATTATTCTTTATTGTACCAGGAAAAAACAAATACAAAAAATTTAAAAAGCTACAGTACAATTGGCGGCCTTATTGCATAAAGCAATTTCTTCCAGACAACCAATACACAATAGATACCAAGATACGCAATATGTAGAAGATATACCTACATATTTTTTCCAGGGCAACGCTGTCAATAAAGATTAATAATTGATGCTAGAACGTCAAGCTCTACATTGACTGTTCATTTTCGACCTTAGCAACTTTATAATAAAAATCCTTTCCTTTCGCAGATGAAGGCGTGGACGGCTCACGACCAAGACACCTCCTTGCAGTGCTGTCGGACGTTGCACGTGAAGCACGCAGCCTACGCCAGTGCACTTTATACCTTAGTAAGTGGGAATATAAACTATATTGGTCTTATTAATAAAAATACGATTCCGTCGTCTTCGATTGAAATATGTGTATGTGGTGGAGATTTTTTAAGGAAAAGACGTAACCGCATATTGAATGAACTGCATTTAAGGAGTGCTTTAGAGGAATATTCTTTTTTCCCCCATTTCTTTTTATTATAATCCCTACAAATAATTTATGTGGCGAAACAACGTTTGCCGGGCCAGCTAGTATTTCATAAATAAGGCCGTATACTTTTAACGCTGTTCTATTTTTTAAACGCACTCAATTTCAGCTATTCTGTAATAATTAAATATAAACAATTGCCTCACATTTAATCACTCTTTATTAGCAAGATAATTCGTATTCCATGGATTCTCTAGTTTTAGTTACAAGAATCTCTTACTTCTTTAAGTGAAATTACTAATTATTTGAAAGCGTAGGTACTCTGTTCTGTCCTTTAGCACATTAATTGTTAATTGAGAACTTCAATTAAACAATGAGATGAAAATCTCTTCAGCATGTCAATTTTGAGTGAGCTACTGAGTGATTGTGTGGGCTTAGATCTGGCGCATTTGCTGGCAATTGCTGAACCGGAATCGAATCTTTGTTTGTTCTCTTGGAACTTATCAGAACTAACCTTAGTACAGCTGCATCTGGTGCCAGTAAGTTAGTACGAGACAAAAGTATAACAGCGCTTTTGACTTTATTACGAATACACTGACTTATAATTGCTCAATTGACGTCGCTGTTTTTGGTTCCCACGACACAGGGTATCCTAGTGTGGGGCCAGAAGCAATGTATGTGCCAGTATGTAAATGTTATGTTATATTATAATAGCGCTCTCATGGTGTTGAACTGATGACCGATGTTCGGACGTAGTGATCAGATCGGCAAGCCCGTGGATGGCGATGACAAGAGGGCGTGAAAGATAGCTTGTAGTAGAAGGGAAAAAGTCTTATATTATTAAGCAGAAGGAAGTGATGGGCTAACGCTGATGATTCTGTTGGAGACGACTGGTATTTTTATATAGGACAGAGAACTGGGACTTCGTTTAAGGAACTCAGGGTTGGATACTACTCACACAAACATCATTCAAACCTCAAACATCACGGTACAAATTTTCCTGCGTGGTACTGCAGCTTTTCGGGTCTTTTGCGTCGAACATTTCCCGTGGTCGTTTGCCTAGTCTAATTATTCATATGACGGTACTTGGATTTTAGTAATATGTTAATAGGCCTGTGTCGTAAATTTGAAAATTGACTTATATCGACTTTAGTATTTATTTTAACCCAAAAATATATTATTTCATTATAATATTAATATTTATAACACGTATTTCAGGTTTAAAATAAATACTTTTTATTTACCTCCTAAACGCTCCAAACTGTCATGGCGTCCGCGTGACGTCACAACGTGATAAACAGTCGTACGCGCGGTAGAGCAGATTTGTAATTTCTTTAATAAATATGGAGCCACTGTTTTACAAGAACTGCATGGTACCCCTGTGTACAAGCACAACTATAAAGACCCCAAATAAGTTGTTTATTTATGTTCCAAAAACGAGAAAATACGAAGAATGTGGCTTAAACTAGCAAGGAGAAGTGACGCTCATTGTTTATCAACAAAAACGAGAATGTATTTCTGTGAAGATCATTTCGATTGAAGTACCTATATTGTTATTAAAGTAATATACTTTTCTATGTAACTAACGTAATTACTGTTCTTCTCGGATATGCCTTAAAAATTAGTAAACAAGTTAATTAACAACATGGTCAAATTGTAATTACATCGAAGCTTTAATATTTCGGAATTCCGAGGAGCAATAGTCCGTGTTTGTTGCGAAAAATCGGCCGAGCATAATACTGTCGATTTTGGGTAAATTACTACTGTTCGCTTTACAAAATCCAGGCTCCATGATGAGGTGAGGTGAAGAGGTGTTAGTATTGTACGATCTAAAAATTAATAATATCCGCGATTGCATAAAACTGAGAAAAATGTCCATGAAGATATGTTTTCCTATGAAAACGTCAACAACAACAACAATGATTGCAACGGTGTGACGTAAAACATTCTGATTGGCGTACAGCTTCACGTGACATGGCTCTAACTTTTAAATAAATAATAATAAACTCACGCCCGTTATCCCCGAAGGCAAAACGTGGGTCCAGTTCTAGAGACTGGTGCCTCTGCCTACCCCTCTAACTTTTACAATTTTATTTTAAAAGTTAAATAAGAAAATAAGAATAATGTTTAATTTATTTGTAATATAATGCTGTTATTTGTAATTATTGGATAGTAATTTATGCCTAGAAATATATATTACTTCCAATCGTTCTTAGTGGACACCGGCCTATTGTACATAAGTAAAAAAATGCAATGGCAGTATGGTGAACATAATTCTATAAGCATTGTCTACCAAAGGTATAGTGTAAGAAATCAAAATATTATTATTTATTAGCTAACTCGGCAAACGTTTTTTGTCATGCCCACGACTTATTCTCAGACTTACCAACATCATCATCATCTGTTCATCTGTTGATGTAAACGAAATAATCATAAAAATCGGTGAAGCCGTTTCGGAAGCAAACCAACACTGGGACACGATATTTGTATAATTATATTAGATTATGTTATTTTATAGTTCTGCTTATCAATATTCCAAAAAATAAATATGACTACAATTTCTGTATAAGCAATAATAAAATGTACTGATAAAAATAGTGCTTATATATAATAGGTAGAGTTTGTTGAACTTTATAAATGACTAGCTTTTGCCCGCGACTCCGTCCGCGTGGACTTTAGTTCAAAATTTTGCAACCCCGTTCACTCTCTTAGGGGTTAAATTTAGAAAAACGTCGAAACACGTGTTCATTCAATTGTGTTGAAGGGTATTTATTTTAAGTTTCAAGAAAATTAGTCAATATTCTTTATACCACCTATACAAATCTTGGCAACCCTTTTCGCCCCCTTTGGGGTTGAATTTCAAAAAAATCTTGTCTTATTCTTTGCTTACATTATATAGACCCTCTGTGCAAAATGTCAGCTTCCTAGGTCCAACGGCTTGGGCTGGGCGTTGATGCGTGAGTCAGTCAGGACTTTGAATTTTATTTATACAAGGTCTTTAATTCTCCTTGATATAGATTAAGATTAGCCAGTTGGACTTATTTCCTTTGAGGATTACAGTAAAACCTCTGTGGAGACATTCGATGTAATTACTATAATTACTAAACAAAGCTGTTTTTTTATAATTACGAGGGCAGTGGTTACGATAGTTCAATTTAGATGATAATAATAATTATTTCTACACAATACAATCAAATTAGGATACCTTGTGCTATGGTAACCAGGCAAGGACATTACAAACATGGAAAAACATCCATACTTAGCCCATTTGTACAAATTTACGGCGATGTGGTAGTTATTCGTAAAAGAAAAAGTAGGTATTGAGAAGATGTCTAATGCCCGGTTCCAATATCCACAAAACGCTTCGTTTTTGTTTACCATCGGTTATAATTCCTTCGAAATTCCTACGAACAGTCAATAAATTGTAGGGTAGGTAGCACCAAAACGGATCGTAGCCGGTAGGTGTACCTATATTATAGGAACCGGGCATAATTCCGGCACCAGACCTAGCTTCACATATTTGAACACATCTTTGAAGACTTTGCAAAGACTTGAAAACATATTTGAACACATATTGGCGCAACCTGCCAGACATGCTTCGCAAACACTCCTCTCCACAGTAGAACGCTTTGATGTGCGCTAAAAAACCGACACCGCATGGCAAAGCGCAAATGTTTCTTCAAACTTTGCAAAAGTTTTCAAAGATGTGTTCAAATATGTGAAGCTAGGTCTGGCGCCGGCATAAGACTACTCGATCAAAAATGAATTTACCTAGCCTTCTCATTCGTTTTTATGAAGAAATTTACGGGCAAAGTTTCTCGAAAATTAATTTCATACACAAACACATTGAGAAAGGCAACTGAACGAAGCTGCTTTTTTATAGGATAAATAATATAGTAATGTACTTTCCCCGTGTTAAGTAAAAATAAAAAGTACGACCCCTCAAGGGAGATTGAAAGTCGGGAGCAACTGAATGGCGAGTTGTAAGCAATATGAACTTAATTTTTAGTCTTATGGAGATCAAATTGCCATGCCGTTTAGGTGCCAATAACCTAACTACAATGACGTAGTTATTTAAGTGCGATTAAACACACTCTCGTTGTTTTTTTTTAAAGGTGATACCACGTAATACAAACATCGTACAAAAAGTAGAATAAAGAGTAAAATTGTTAAGAATTTTATTAACTTTGTGATATCTTGCTCGAAAACTTAATTCAAGTGTAGATGCAACTACATATTTTACTAGCTAATATTTTGGATAATAATGTTTAGGTGTTCACTTGTAGGTAAAATATGACAAAACAAAGGTTACACTCATCTGAGGGGATGGACTTCATACTAGGCCACATCTTGTGTGTGTTTGACAGATCTCTACGCCCTTGTTAACTCTATGATATACGAGTATTAAGTTATATATTAAACTAGCTGTTGCCCGCGACTACGTCCGCGTGGGCTTTAGTTGAGTAAAGTGTTTGCAAATAAGATAGGGATACTTTTAGCGCATGCGAAAGAGCTTTCATACTAACTTCGCAAACCCCTCTTACCCCTTAAAGGGATGATTTTCAAACAACTACTTTACACGTCTTTCATGACTTTCAAGGAAGGACGTTCATGCTGAGTTTTATTCGAATAACTTCAAAAATGGCTAAGTTTCATACTAACTTTGCACCCCCCTTTTACCCTCTTAAGAGATGATTTTCAAAAACTATTTTACATGTGTTTCATGACTTTCAATGAAGGACCTTCGCACCAAATTTCATTCGAATAACTTCAAAAACGGCAAAGTTGCATACTAACTTTGAACCCCCATTTTACCCCTTTAGGGGATGAATTTTCAAAAATCCTTTCTTAGTGCTCCCCTACGTTACAAAAGGAACCCTTGTGCAAAATTTCAAGTTTATAACTCTTATAGTTTAGGCCCTGCGTTGATATGTCAGTCAGCTACTCCTTTTATATATATAGATGGGTCTAATCACGAATGCATTATTGCTCAAAAGTATGTAATTAACTATTTTGTACGTTCCTGAAATTAAAACTTCAAACGGAGAAATAAACCAATAAAGTATCATCATCATCTTGAGTCCATTCATATTTATCGTCAAAAGTATTCTCCAAACGCTTCTGCTTTGCTCTGTTCTCAACCAGAGCTTCGATTCTGTAAATGCGTTGTAGTACAATGAAAACTGGTCTATGCGCGCGCGCATATTACACAACCTGAGCGTCAACGGTATGAAAAAACTCGTCCCGTGACCCGGCCGTGTATCTGTCATCGTACTATAATGCACTAATAGAATCGAGTTCTTCCCTACTACAAAGTAAAAAAAAACTAATAAAGTGTAATAAAATGGGAACGAATGTTATATTTTATGTTATGATAATAAGATGAGACTTTTCTTGGAAACATAAATAATTATTTATGTTGAATAATTAATTAATAATTAATTATAATGTAATTACATTACCAAAAATTAAAATAAATATAACTAACTAATTTATAAATAATAAACTGTGGTATATTTTTTTTTATTGTAACTTTTATGTTTCTTTTGTTTCTTTTGTGCAATAAAGAATGTTCTTATCTTATCTTATCTTATTTTATATAATATTATATAAATATTATCGATTCTATATTTACAAATGAACCATCTGCCTCAAGTCTCTGTGGCTAGATTCGGCTAGACAACTGCTTGAACATGGTGATTTAGTTTCATTGCTGCTTCAAGTCTACGCGCGCACACATATCAAACCTCCTAGGCGTCAATGGTATGAAAAAACACATCACGTGACCCGACCACGTTCCTGTCATCGTACTGTAATCCACTAACAGAATTGGAGCCCTGTTCCGCGGCAATGAGCCCAGAACGCTAGCGACGTTGCCTTTTTGGATAGCCAGGCTTATATGCTTTGGCCGTGGAACTCGCCAGCTCTCTGGTCTCCTAATGCGTAGATTAGGCGCGCCGCTAGGTCCTCGAACAACACACGCGCCTCAAGGCCCCGTGCCCCAATAATAATAAACGCCCATTTAGTTGTCTTCAAACATACGAGTAAACCTGTGGCCTGGTGCTAATAGGGCCAATGTCAGTAATCCCCGTCCTCCCTGCATCCCTTTTTTAAAAGGGATGCAGGGTGCAGTAACAATTTCTACTATACCGGTAGAAAGTCATACACCCTACATTAGCCTCTTTACACATCTCATCTTTGAAAATATTCTCGTTGCACTTACGCCTTTTTAGCACAAATAACTATATCACATTTTTAATATAAATAAGTACATTTTTCAATACTTTGGCATTAAAAGCTGATTTTGGGTCAAATCTGACTTCGGCCCTTTTAGCACTAGGCTAGGCCAAATAATAATTATGTGGAACCAATCGACTTCCAGAATCCAACAACAAACTACTGTGTGCAACTTCTGTTACCACCTGTACACGATTGTTAATCTCACTGTTAACCCCTTTTCTGCGAAATGAATAGCTGTCGAGATGCGAAGGCTTAACCGTTACGATGCCGATCTTGTACGTGACTGAATTGGTAACGGCGCCTATAGGTTAATTTCAATCCCCATTTACATTGAACTCGGGCTACTTCGTACGGGCGCTACAGGCGCTTCAGGGATAGGCAATTGGCAGCAATATTTTCATTTTCTTCGTCACAATTTCAGGTCTCAAAATTGATACAAGTTATTATAAAATTAGTTTTTGTATCATGATTTTGCATAAATATAAATGTGCAGATACAAAACAGTGTTGCTAGACTTAATAAAATAAAAAATAAAAAATATTTTTTAGACTAAACTTAAATAAGCTTTTTTGTTTTGTTTTATTTTACACATACAGTTCAATCTTATATCTTATTGTGGCCAGATTGTAACAGTCTTTTGTAGGCGGCACGTGAAGGTAAAGAAAACACTGAAGTATTTTTTAAATAAAATTATAAGCTAGAATATAGCCGATTAACCATTTATAGGCTACTGGGTATTAGAAAGGCTATACAAAAAAAAATCCGATTCGAAAATTCAAATTCAAATATTTATTCAAATGTTTACTTTATGAACGTCAAAGTTGTTAGTTTCACAATTACTAATAGATTAAACGACAAAGAACAAAGAAACTTCACATTCTTTTGAAAACAGTTTTAGCCTAATTAACAAACTTTCAAACTTAATAAAAATATTACTCCTGGATGTGTCGAACACTAGACACAGTTGTCCTCTCATTAAATTTAATATTAAATTACTGTTTAACGCCAGACATTATTGTCTTCTAAATAATCGTTGATTTTATAATAAGCTTTAACTGTAAAAAATACTGTTTTATTGTCGTGAATGGCTTAAAGTGGGCAGTAATAGCCCAGTCATAAATTAAAAAACACCGCGTAACCCTTCACTAATCGAGTTTCAACTAAATCTTGGTAATAACTTTGTGCACAATATATTTGTAAGTCGAAAGTCCAACGGAATAAGCATCGGAGTATAATTATGGCCTTATTTAAAAAAAAAAACGATCGCTCTAAAACACTTTAATGAAGAAGTTCAAAGCACTTATTTGAGGAATTCATTTAATAAGTCAACTTAAATTGTTATCTTAGGACTGTTTTAAAGGACTCTACTTTTTTATAAATAACACTGTTAGTGTTTCATCATCAACCCATTATGTCCCCACCGAGGGGCACGGGTCTCTTTCCTGAGGAAGGTATAGGCCACGGGAGCCAAGTCCGGATTGGTGGAGGCTTGTAAGACTAGTGGCTGGTCTTACTGTCAGAAGTTTTCAAGCCGCCCTAAGGCCTCTGACTTAGCTTAACGACTGCCATGTATTGGCGGCAGCCGGCACCAACTGTTTAATGTGCCTTGCGAAGCACGGAACCGCTCGAAAAAATTCCACTAGCGTTAGTCATAGGACGGTCGCTCATCCATGCACTGAACGCGCCCTATGTTGCTTAACCTTCGTGATCGTTTAAGATCACTCAGGCGGCCGAGGCAATGAGCGATTCGTGTTTATAAGACACCATTTTTTACTGATATCATAGTGGGTCGTAGGTAAACGCGGCACACTGCATAGCTAAGAGGTAGCTATCATGTTACTCTAGATAGAAAAGGCTGGGAGAGGAGATTTATATTTATGGAATGGCTGTCTTTGAGTTGTTTAAGCTGATAGTTTTGGTTTTCAGTTACAATGTATTTTCTCTTACATTATATAGTAGTAGTATTGGTTTTCGATTGGTACCTATTCGTTATAGAAATTATTAATCCTTTATCTGCGAGACGACTTGTACCCTACACTGAAATCTTTGTGGAGTCATTTTGTATGTATGCGTGTATTTTCAATTTCGCATCAAGTAAGTAGAACTTAGGTAATTACATCTGCACCATTCCATTTACAATGATCTCTGATAGAACGTTTCTAATGTAAATTAATGTGCTGCTGACCATAATTATTATAGCTACTAATCGCAAGGGAGTTATGAACACGTGTAAACAAGCAGTAGTCAGCCTCAATTATGTTTAATTTGGGCTAATTCATACGTACGTCGACTTTTTCTCCAACGGCCAGTAAATAACGATATAACATGAAGTTAATGACAGTTAGAGCCATCGCAAACAGAGCGACTTGTCGCCGCGTCAGACGTGACGTTTTCGTTTGCTTCTGGGGAATTGGCGTCGCGACTATAATAATCGAAAAATAATCGTTGAACTTGGGGAAAAGCTCGCTTAAGCCCTAGCTACACATTTGTATGGAACCCTCGGTAGGCGGGCCCGACTCGCACTTGTCCGGTTCCTTTGGTAGAATTAGCATCTCTTTAAGATGAAGCAAAAGAGTTATGTTAGGATCGCGAGAAGTGGCAGACCCTGGTGTTTGCCTATGTCTCCGGGATACAGACATGAATTTATTTATTTCACGTTTTGTTTATTTTCAATGTCCACTTTCTGTTTTATTTTCATTGGTAGCGCTAGTAAACGTCATAAAGGGGCTTAATTTGTTTACGTACAAACGACATGCTGGATCGCAATGAAGGCCTTGTCAGAAAAACTTCTAACAGTGCTTAAATTTATTTTAATTTGTTTATTCGCAAAGCTAAACAAGTTTCTTATTTCATTTAATTATTTCAAATACCGCAGAGAGGGACAATAAATCACAACGCTCGTAGAGCAAATAATACTCAAAAGCCTCTAAAACCCAGCAAATGAACATTATTACAATCTTCAGTAATTAAGTGTAACGCCCACTACAGAGTTATAGCCATTTCGAAACCTGCGCTCATAATGAAGTTTGACAGCTTGAAACTAGAAGCCTCAGCTCATGATATTAAAAGCTATTTTCGAATACCGTGCGATCATTAATGTAACAACTGCCTTTCAGTTTATAGAGCGATCATGACGTCACTAAGTGCACTCCACAGATCATGAGTACCCTTTGTTCGATAAGGAGATCAAAGACTATCAGCCATGAGGACATATGGCGGCAGTTAAGGGAAAACCGTCCATAAGTCTGGACGGTAAAGGATCCTTTGAATAGCAAAGTCAACTTTGCTGACTATTATGTCAGACTTAGAAGCTTCTGATTTGACAAGATTAGCATGTAGCATTGCCATTATGGTTCGTATGGCCTTTCATTAAGAGTTCAAATGCTATGTACTTTGCCTCAGAAGTTAGATGATTAGACTAACTTTGCAAGTCTAGCTATTATGAAAATGATCGATGGAACTTTCCAATAGCTAAGGCCAATTCAGTAGAAATATAGTAAAAAATAGTATTTATTCAACAGACCAGTTCGCAGTTAATATGTCGGCTATAATAAATTATGAATAAGCATCGGGAGGATTTTTTTCTTCTTTCACGTGGAAAGCTTTGACGTCTCCTCAGACGTTGCGGGATTTATTGAAGGGTACTATTGAGTATTTTAAGTATAATTATTTACCAACAAGACTGTGTGCACAAAAAATCTTTCGGATAGTAACATTGGTTGATTTACTGACTGAAAAGATTTCGGCTAATTGAATAAATTAGGCTACTCATCATTACGAGCAACCTTTTCTATGGCAACACACTCTTTTGCATCCCACGCTTTATCTCTCTCTTTTTCGTTTATATCAACATTGTTTTCAATCGGAAATTGCCGTTGTATGAATTCCACTTGTTGTCGGTGTTAAACTACAGTGGTTCTAAATTCCAGGTGTACACAATAATTGAATGACGTAACGGCTGGCACTACCTGTATTCAATTAACAGGTCGTAAATAGCTATGATGGTTACATAACTCAATTTTCACCCAACTGCGGCAGAGCCAAAAGGAAGGGTTATGATTTCAACTATCTATATATTTTTGTTTTTTTTACACCCTGTATACACCCAGTATACATGGTGTAAAATGAAGGGCTTGTTAGTCTAGCCGTTAAAGCGCTTAGCTACCAAGACAGAGGTTGCGAGTTAGATTCCCATTGAAGGCCGCTGTAAATGTGTACAAATGGAATCAGCCTGGGTGTTTTTCCATGTTTGGAATGTTCTTGCCTGGTAACCTTAGCACGGGGTATCCTAGTTTGGGACCACGTCGAGTGGGTATTGTGTGAATGTTATTATTATAAATATAAAAAACAACCCTATTAACGTCCGAAATATAATTACACAAACAACTTTCTAAAACTTTTATCCTTCTTTTTTAGCTGTGTAGTATTCACAAGTTAGTATAATAAGCACTGGATCGATCATGAACAAATTGCTATTAACATGCATCTCATTGTTTCAGAATATATCAATACTAGTGGTGTTGCTGTACAGCTGGCGGATTGGCATCAACGCGAAGAGATACAAGGAGCTAGACGACGTTTATTATGGTAAGTTTTGTATTATATTAATAAACTTACATTAACGTAAGATAATGTTGAAGAAGCGTATAATATACGCTGAAGTATAACTCCCAAGTCCCAACTTTTTGTAGGTGGCACTAGGCGGTAAGAGCGTTGAGCAAAAAAGGCTCTTTCAGGATGTTGTAGTCTGGGCAAGTCTTTTTGCTATCAGTGGAAGGAAACGGAGGACTTAAGGTAAGACTACACTGAACCTACGTATGCCACGCACGTCACCAGGTCGTCAATGCTACTAATTACATTACAGTTCATATATAGTCCAACGGCTACGTTTTGTGGTTGGGGACAAAAAAAAAACCATTTCTTGGATGTTTACATGTTTGTGACGTCGTTGTTTCTGGTTCGCACGATACAGGGTATCCTAGTGTAGGTCCAGAAGCAATTTTCCCTACAACTGACCAATGAACGACATAAAAGGTGCCGAAAGCCACAACCTATTCTCTTACACTATTGTATTTCGTCGGTACCTATCTGGCTGTTCAAATCCAGCGAATTATGCTACTCCTTATTTGACGTTTCATCGAGCCCTGTACCTTCATAAAAGGCGCATAGATGGTGCCACATTGGTCTCATTGAACAAAAGTAGCTAATGGCGTATGTCTCCTGAAATGGGTAAATCGGTGTGTACACTAGGCCTACCTGGGTTCTCTCTGCGTATTCGCATGAGATGTTGTTTTCATTTCAATAATATTATGTTCTTACTACCTCTCTAAAAGGTCTGTCTGCAAATGTCTGCGAAGCAAAGTACTGCTTATGATATTTAAATAGAGAATACTTGATTATATTTCGTTCACATTAAAAATAATTATAATGAAAAATAAGTGGTTTATCTGCAATTTTGAATAAATACACAATCTTGAATCGTGCTTAAAGCCCCACATGTGTAAGATAAATGACAACTTAATTTGCACGTGAAATACGGTAGCGACATCCCGACACACTACTTGACATGACTGGACGGACGTGGCATACCGAAAAAATACAGGATACAAATTCAAGCGGCCAAATCTCGACGCGTATTTAGCGTACACAGGCTCAGTGTGCTTCCAGCTTTAACTATATACTTACCTAAAAAATAAAGTGTTCGGGGAAACAAAGTTTATTGCACAGAGCCATTTTGCGTTAGCAAGATTTCCCTGTAAAAGGGAAACCTTATTTAGATTCAAAATGAAATTAGCAACAGGGCAAAAAGGAAAATAAAATACTTCTTACCTGCATTAATTAATAACTAAGGAAAAGCCAGAGTTAATCTTTTTGTACAGCGTCACAAGAGTTATTTTCAGTTGTGCATCTTCCTCCCTTGTGATTGGTCCGATTGATTAATGAACCCAATGAATCTCAATTTTTTTACACTCACAGGAACCTTGCCTCTGTTTAATCACAAAAACGGACCATAGAAACTCCATTCACAAAATGCCAGAAGAAAGCGGCAGATTTAAGTATTGTATATTGGGATATCAGTATATCCAAATGTTCATCCATTCTTACAATTTCTCGTACACTAACAATCTGTTGATTTACTGTTAACAACTGTCAGAGTATAGGTAATAAAGAAAAAAAACACTAACAGCTTGCTGTTAACTGCAGATTAACGGATTGTTAGCGTGCAAGAAACCGGGCGTTAGTGATACGACTGCGTTATACTCTGAGGAAAGAAAATTATTTGTCACTGATAACTTTTTCTTATCTTCTCCTTCTTCAACATAATGTTGTCCACTGCTAAAGTACGAATTTAAAAATATCCTCCACTGCGATCGGCAGCTCATTTGATTTCTCTTCATGCAATGTAAGAAACTATGCAAAATTCAAGTTATACTGGCACTTCTTGCTTTTTTTACTTTTGAGATCGTTTGCTCGATCTTCTTGGTGGCGGTAGTGAATCGGATGGATCCCCCTAAGTAAAAAAGTATAATACTATTAATATACGACAGCTGCAGTGAGCCGTCTGGAGTTTATTTTTAGATTCTTTAATCAGCGTATTTTTCCTTTGACCGAAGAAACTTCCGTCAAATTCTATCGTCGTCGTAATGAGAAATGAATTTTTGATTGGACACTTGTTAGCCTTGAGTTGTAACTTTCTTTTTTCGCCACCCCTTTCTTTTACTTATTTTTCGCTGATTGTGTACTTTTTCAGTCAGTAATTCTTTTCAAGTCTATGTTCAAATATTCTGAAATACCTTTAAAGCTCGGCTGGTAATTACATCAGAGTCTGTTTGATGATTTCATTTGTGATTTCATTAGTTGGCAAATTATAACGAACTTTGACAGAACATTTAAAAAAAATCTACTCTGTAAAAGAGATTTTCGCGTAAAAAAGTCTAATATTGAAATTGTATAAAGCTGTGATATTATTTTTATTTCCACTACCCATTTACAACTATTTTGCAACTGTATTTAACTGTTTTTAAAATTTAACTAGCTATTTAATCTTTACTGCTAAAACAAATTGGTAAAATACATTGGAACAGTATTTAAGAAAATTAATTTCTTCGACAACAAAATACCCAAGACAAAATTATACAAAATAAAAACAACACTTAACAAAATTAAAAAAACACAATATCCGGTAAAATGTGGATGAAATTAATAAAAAATAAATGTCGTAAATATTGAGTATTGAGTTCCTAAAATGGGCCCAACTCAGCATAATGTTGCAAAAGAGTGATCAGTTGCGACGCTGATGTTCAGTTTTGAATCATCACTTTTGTCATTTATTATAACTAATCTCTGTAAACGAGCAATTATATAATCAGCACATATATAATCAGAATCTCGGAAACGGCTCCAACGATTTTCATGAAATTTTGTATAAAGAGGGTTTCGGGGGCGATTAATTGATCCAGCTAGAATTTATTTTAAGGAAACGTCGTTTTAACCGTGATTTTGGGCAAAGAAATATCTGCTACCCTGAACGTAAATTTCGCATTAATCTGTAAGGTTGTAGTAGCTCAGGTGGAAAATAAGACGATACCGTAAACAGAAGACCCTGCTTTGAGAGTTGGGGATGAAGTTTCTCTTTTTTTTTCAAGTTGCT
Source organism: Yponomeuta plumbellus (assembly GCA_947310845.1). Lineage (NCBI taxonomy): Eukaryota > Metazoa > Arthropoda > Insecta > Lepidoptera > Yponomeutidae > Yponomeuta > Yponomeuta plumbellus. Next base: position 7,198,819 of record OX371192.1, on the reverse strand, counting down.
TCTTGGATGGACTGACGATCTCATCCAAGTGGCAGGAAGACGCTGGATGCGAGCCGCTTCCAACCAGTCTTTTTGGAAATCCATGGAGGAGGCCTATGACCAGCAGTGGACTTCTTGTGGCTGAATGATGATGATGATGATGATAATGATATTCTTATTCTTAAACCAAATTCATTCACAAGTATTTGACAATAATTATTTGAAGGGCAAGAGAAAACCATCAATATGATAAAAGCAAAAGCCTGTAAAAGTTGCGATATTTTCTCATCTATTTTGTAAGAAAATAATATTAAATACAACAACAAAAAGCCAACCATCCTACGAATGTGTAATATCATGCTTAGATTGAATTCTTGCTCCCCGCCTGCAGCCTGTTGAGTAAGCTGTTATTTTTTTACATACAGGCACATATATTGCTTCTGTCCCCACACTAGGATACCCTGCGTCGTGGAGACCAGAAACATGTAATCATCCAAGATCTCGGATTTTTTTCTGACCCCAGCCGGGATTTGGACCCACGACCTCTCGCATAGTAGGCAGATGCGCCACTGCGTCACAAAGGTCTTTTCATCTTTATTAATACGCGCGGGGCACCAGACACAGATAGCCTACTAGCTATTATTACTTACCTTACTTACGCTAATCGCTCGTAGCCTGGGCTGCCTGAGTGATCTTAAACGATCACGAAGGTTAAGCAACATACGGCGCGTTCAGTCCATGGATGGATCACCGTCTATGACTAACGCTAGTGGCATTTTTCCGAGCGGTTCCGTGCTTCGCAAGGCACGTAACGGCCTAGCCACGGGGATCGGCGGTGCGAACGGCGGTGCGAACGGCGGTGCGGCGGGCCGGGCGGCAAACTGAAACAAACTCATAGAAATGTACGGAGCAAGCCACGCGAAGCGGCGAACGGCGGCGCGACTGGCGACATGTACCGCGCGGCGACTGGCGGCGGCTGGCGGCGCGGCCGGCGAGTGAAACAAACACGTGAACAAGTACGGCGCGAGCCACGGCGTCGAGCGGCAGTCGCGGCGACTAGTGCAGAGATAAATAAATACCGAGACTGTTATTGCTGAAATACTAACAAAATTTTGTAATAATAACTTTGATAAAGAACATAATTACCTAAAAGTTATTTAATTTCATGAAACATTAATATACAGAGTAACATTTAATTAACTTACCATATTTTAGCAGCGATATTTCTGAAAAAATGTAGAACTGAAAAAAATTCATTGATACCTACTATTATTCTCCAAAATATGGTCAGCTTAATTAAATGCCACCTATGTATTAGATCAATTTTTCAGCGGCACTTAAAACTCTAGCTGCATTGACTTTTTTTCCAATCCTGAAGAATATAATTCGACAATAATTCTAGTAGACTCGAAAAATGTTTCGGTGGAAAAATGTGGAATTCTCCATAGTATACCTCGATTCCTATTAAAATCTATGGAGTAGATTACGCTCTTCCAAATATTATGTATTGAACAAAAAAAAATATTACTTTCAGATAAAGACATTTCGCTCTTGACCGGCCTGCCCTACTCAGCCCTACTAGTCGCGGCGGCAAACGCGCCTGCCCGTGGCCGGCAAACCGCGCCGCGCGAATTTTCGTCCCGCTTGCCGCACCACCGTTCTCCGTGGCTAGGCCGTTAAGCAGTTGGTGCCGGCTGCCGTCGATAGATGGCAGTCGATAAGCCAAGTCAGAGGCCTTAGGGCGGCTTGAAAACTTCTGACAGTAAGACCAGCCACTAGTCTTACAAGCCTCCACCAATCCGGACTTGGCCCCCGTGGTGGAGTATGGCCTATACCTTTCTCAGGGAAGAGACCCGTGCCCCTTGGTGGGGACATAATGGGTTGATGATACTTACGTACTAGTTGTCTTTACTTACCTTATTTACCTACCTACTAGGGTAACTTTAGCTGTAGTATCGGCGCCATTCCCAATTTCTCACTTGATTAATTGACGTTTGGCCGAGGCGGCTCCTTAATTGCGTAATTCAATAGCATTCGCGTCTGCCTCTCGGAGGCCATTTTAGTTAATTAATTGGTATTAACGACTTGTCAAGGCCTAGAAGAAAGCCTATAACGGAAGGAATCAGCATAATAGAGAACTCATTAATTTTCAGTCAAGTTGTACCACTGGCCGTTGTATTCTGAATAGAGTATTAATTTTAAGTATATCCATCTGTCCCGTTCTCTTTTGACGAATCAGAAAGAGACTGGACGATGCTTAAGTGTTTACTTTGCGAAATTTTGAGTTCAAAAACCAGTAGTAAGACAGCAAGAACTCGATAAAAATACTTAGTGCTAAGTAAGTAAGCTTTTTTGAACTAAATCATTGGTAATCATCATCATCATCATACATATACAATTTCATTAAAATCGGTCAAGCCGTATATCGGAGTAGTATATGCGCACAACACGGTGACACGAGAATTTTATACATTACATTGTAGATTATTTTAATTAGGTACATGTAACGAAAACTAAACTACATATAAAATAACATTGTCCACAACCTTATAGTAAATACTCTCTATGTCAAAAATTGTCTCTCTCTGCCGTTGAGGAATGTTCCCAAGATACTAGCAGCATTCCCCTTTTCTGAATGGCAAGGCTGATGCGCTGACGCAGGTAGCAACGATATATTTTTGTAAAATTTTCGCGCCTCAGAGCCATAATAATATTACTTTGTCGAATTTGGCAAATAAGATACCATAAAAATCCTTACCATTTTAGAGAGAAGCGATTCACGTTGGGGTCGGAAATTATAATAACAATGTATAAAGGGGAACAATAATCCGCTTATGATTTCTATTCTATGGGCGCAATAATTCATCACGCTTTTTTCTCCGACTGTCGATAAAATGCCGCCATAAACTCTGCGAAAAAGAAAAACCAAACCGGCTAAGTGCGTGTCGGGGTAAGTGTAGGGTTCCGTGGAAGGAAGGGTTTGTTACATTGCTTTACAGAATGAGCAACTTCTTCAAAGTAATTTTAATGGAATTTGTACAAAATATTTAATAATAATTTGGTTGCCTTAATTAGTCGGCTTCCCACGGTCCGCGATATCGCGGACGGACGCGGACCAGCTCGCACGACAAACCGTGGGAAGGGTCTCAGTCCGCGGCAGCACAGACGTCTGTGGCGGTGCGGCGTACCGGTCGTGGGTACGTGGTTGTATCGATATAAGCAGAATCACGCACCGTGGGAAGAGCCTCGTGCGTGGTGCATGGCTGTCCATGGTCGTCGGCCGGCGTCGGAAGTCGGCAGAATCGCGCACCGTGGGAAGCCAGCTTTACTCGTTATCCTGGAAAACCTACTTAACATTATCGATGATGTTTTATTAAATTTTTTGATGGATTATTATTATTGACTTAAATTTATTTTTTATGGACGTATTGTATTACAATTATTTTTTTAGTCAATTAAGCTAAGCAGTTGCTTAGATCTTGCATTTCTAAGATTATTTGACGATGTTGTTATACAAACTGAATAAATGAATATGAATACAGCCTTGACTTTTTAACGTTTCTACCATCAACCATTTAGCTAGGAGAAGGGAGATCACCCAAAACCTGACAAACAACTCGCTCTCAAACTAAATATTTTGCAAACGCAACTTTAAATCGTAAATAGTCTCCCTACACCCAAAATTTTGTTTTGTTTTTTCGAGACTGTAATTTGCCGTTGTGTCAACTTATAAATAATGTAAGTATGAATATGCCAAATTTCATCTCTCTAGTATTTCTCGTCTCTGTACTAAGCTGCTGACAGTCAGACAAACAGACGGACGAACGTTTTGAAAAAAAATTTCAATTCAATTTATTGCGACAAATTACAGTAAAAAGGTCTTAAATAGGTATTATTCATAAGAGTACAATGTAAATTTACCGGGCACGGCATGGCAATATCATAAACATAAACATAAAACACAATCTTATTATTATTAAATTAAAAGTTCACTAGAGTGAAAAATTACAAATTCTTTCCGTCATCACGGTGAAACTAGAAGGGTTTCTTGTTGAATACGGAACTCTATAAAACTATTTTTGTATATCGAACAAGAGAAACAATGCAAACTGTATCAGAGATACCGAGTAATGAATGAACACGCGAAAAGTAGTCGTTGTAGGGAAAGTTGTGCTCATTATACGACCTATACCGGCCGTATCTCTGACTGATATCCTCATATTTCATACGTTATACGTTATTCATGATGCTCGTACGATTTTCTACCACTGTTTTGCTGTTCCGAATAGGGCTGCGTAAAATTACAACGTAAAACTTATACTGCTTGTGATGTCTCGAAAATTAAAATGTTCTTTTCAGTACATACTAACTGAACTAAACAGTTTTGAGTACAATTAGGTATGTGAAAAGTTTTTTTTTTTAGATTTTACTCTGGTTTTTTTTTTTTCTATAGAATAATCTCGTAAGTTAAATAAGTATTTACCCTCAGTATCTTAAAAACTGAAAACCTGTTAATTTACTGTCAAAAGCCGTCAGTCACTTTTTCTTTTTCCACACTTCTGCTAACTGACAGCTGTTAAAGTTGATTATCACATTGTTAGTTTATGAGAACCTGGAGTTGAGTAAGCTAAATCTCCACTTAGCTAGCTCCATACGCGGATTCGAGTAAAGTTGACCAGCACCCGTAGCGTGAGGGCCGCGACTTTGTGAGTCACACGTTTTGTGGCGTATATCTGTCAAAATTCGCGACTTCCAGTCACTTTTCACGACAAGCTTAAACGTCAAACGATTGAGTCGCGCGAAACCCGCGACTCGCCATTAGGTGACTCGCTTCCGAGCATGACAAATTTGCGCGACCTATTAAAGTCGCGCAATGCGAACATGTGCGAACCCGCGACTTTGTGAGTCACACGTTTTGTGATGTAAATCCTTGTAAATCTGTCAAAATTCGCGACTTTGAGTGACTTTTCGCGACAAGCGAATACTTCAAATAATTGAGTCGCACAAAATATTATGTGACTCGCTTCGAGCATGAAAAATTTATGCGAGCCAAGTTCTCGCGGCTTATGTCGCAAATTTTGACATTTCGTGCGACATTTTTGTCAACGTCTCCGGAGACCGCGACTCACATATTATTTGGATAAAACTGGATAAAACACTGCATTATCAACCACCAAAAAATATTTAAAGCTTGATATCAATATAGTGTGTCATTGTAAGGGAAATAAGTATCTTATTAATTTATTACAATGAATAAGATACTTTCTCGGCAGTAAAAAGTGTAAATAGTGATGGGAAAACTATCTGTGCCAATTTCTCAACTTAACTCGTCAAACACTCGCCGTCTACGTAAAGGTGATAATGATGATAATATCTCATTACTTAGTTTCAGACTGAATCCACTTTGGCTGTTATTGCCAGGAACAGAACAAACAATACGGACCATTAGTGCGGAATTACAAACTACTTAGATTGCTGTTTCCTCCGCTTAATGTTTCAATAAAATCTATTAATGCCCAGTTGGTAAGTTAAATTAAAAGTACAGTTTCACAAAAGTAATATAGGAATGATTAAAATAATTGAAACTTATGTAAATTTCTTATGTTTTCAGACTACCAAAAGACAGTAGCAACGCAAACTGCAGTAAACCAATGCCAGCAATAACAGTTTCATAAAACATTTTATTGCCTACCGACTGTAGCAGATTAACAGAATGGATCATTCATATTTGGAGTCACATTGTAACAAGTTTTGTTTATTTAAAACTGTTTTTGAGCGTCCGCGATACAGGTTTTACCTAGTGCGGGGCCCGCTGTGTATCGCTCATGTAAAATTCTTTTACGGCAATAAATATTTTTGTATTTGTATTTTGTATTTTATAGACAGGCAACCCATGTTAGATTAAAAATATATTACATGCACATTGTACAACTTAAAATCCAACCTAACACTCATTTGTGCTAGAATTATTTTTTGGTGAGTTAAGAAATTCCAAGGTAGATATGAGTTAAGTCTGGACCGACTTTATAAAACAATTATTGCACTTCAAATTGAGTTATTTGGAATAATTAACGAAATCTTATAATATGCCTTGCTAGTGAATTTTAATACTCACACTACTTTCAATACTACATTATTCATGGCAGAAAGCAAATAAATTAACGCAGGAAAATATGTTTGTATATTTATACTTTAATAAAAACAGTATTTTGTTTTGTGTGCAATTCAATTAAACATTTTTTATCTTATCTTAATTGAATTTGATCCCCCGCCACCCTCTCCAAATCAGGCCGACAAACTTTAAAGAAAAAACAGAGTATTTCATGAACTCTCCGATGAAAGTTAGATGGTGAGAACGGAGATTTCAAAAGTATTCATCTTTGATACTCCAGAAACCGCGGGTATTGCAGTTTCTCGATGATGGTGTGTTAACACATCTCCACACTGACAGTAAATAATTCTCATAGGGATGGATGTTCTTTGCGACATCCTTAGCCTAGTAGAGTAGTGTAGGTACAAGTTGTTGGTTAATCCCATGGTAAGGTTTTTTTGGCACTAAACTTCATTGTATATCTTCTCAGACATGGCAAGCTACATTGTATACTTTTGTAGACTGTATGTTGTAGCAATTGTAGTCATCCGCACTGCAGCTGCGTTCTCTGGCAAACTTCACAGGTGTTCAAAATGCTAGTTGTCGGTTCTTCCCCTTAACCATTCCTTAAAATGATTGTAAGCTATTGGTACATAGTTCAAGCCCTTGCACTGTAGTTTCGGTCCACTGCTGTTCAGTTCAGCGTCAACATTTGGAAGTTGCTATGACGATTATTTTTATTTAATAGGTAAGCCAACGGCCGTCTTATAAAACATTTACACTTAATTAATATTTAACAGTTTTAGCCTCATAAGATTGCCAATTACAGGCTCACACGGCATTCTTACTTAATTCTAGTTAGTAGGTACTAAAAGTAATTTAACATGTGTTAAACATAACAGAAGTCTACGTTCTAGACTTATAAAACTTAGAATAATTTTACACAAGAAACTTGAGAATCTTGAGAATAAAAATTTCACATAAGAAACAAGTTAAATACTTCAGGAACAGGAACAGGACAATAATAATTTGCTCACTTTAAACATAAAACTAGAAAAACTATCGCAGTGGATGTCCACATCATCCTCTATGTTTGTATATGTATTATAGAGTTTCATTAACCTCAACACTGGTGAAAATTTCCCAAGGTTGGAGTAGTTGAAAGTGTTTGTCTGGAAGAGAGTTCGATTAGCTGGCCGAGTATTGAGTCTAGGAACAGAATAATTTATTTGTTCTACGAGGTCGGATGAGTCTATTATATTATTTACGATTTTATAAAGAACTAGTAGGTTTATTTGCTTTCTACGAGCTTCCAAAGAAATAATGTTGAAATGTTCAAGGCGTTTGCTATAAGAGCTTCGATATGGACAGGCGCGTGCCTTAAAAGCAAGAAATTTGGTGAATCTATATATTACACGTTTGCTGTCCTTATTTGTAAACTTCCTGTTCGCTACTTGAGATGGCGATGCGCTGCCCTTTTTATGAACCTTTCCCAAGTTTTATGTAGTGAGAATGCTACTAATACATATAAGGATTTCTGCCGATACATCGACATGGCACGTAAACTGTTTTTTAACCGTGAGATCTTTCAATTTAAGTTTATTATAGTTTGTAAACAAAATAAACACAAACTTCAAATGTCAACAAGTCACTCACAGACAACCACAGAACACCTACCAGACAAGAGACAAGACAACAGAGCGTTCACACAGGTTAAAAGAGTGAATGAATTTGATTTCCGTTCATTCAAAGCTAGGTTTCTCGCAAAAAGGCTAGTAGCACTGGTGAGTCACACGGCCCGAGTGGCGTTTTTGTAGGGTGTCGCGCGCGGCTCTGAGTCACACACGTTCTCGAGTCACAAAATGCCACTCAGTAGTGGTGACTCACGAGTGGCATGGTGAGATAGGCATGCTCGGCCGGCAGAACACATATTTCATGAACACAATAGCTGAAGTTCTGGAAAGGTTGACAGCACATTCACCGCATAATACGCCGCCACATAAATCGCCAAGTAGTTAAGTAATACGTGATCCCCATAAAGGAGTGCTTAGGGCAAAGGTCCAAGTTATTCACGAAAAAAGTTGAGTCATGAAAAGAATTGGCGTAAAGAGGCCTCTCTCGTCAGTCCGCCTTACTCTCTCATCTATTAGTGGAAATAAAAATTTCAAGATCGTTCTAAGTGAAGGACTGCTCAAGATTTAACGCCCTGTCATTTGCGTTGTCACTGTTACATTTGAGATTCTCGCTCGAAAAATACTTACTTTTAGTTTCACGACGCGGTAGGAAGCGTAGTTGTTTGGATTCTTTTTCCAGTTTATTGCTTTCGCGTTCAACTCTAATAAAATGGAATCGAGTCTTTATTCGATTCAAAAGAGCGAAAAATATTCTGTCTGAAAATATTTTATGGTAAATTGCTCTTGCTTTATGCAATTGGTTAGAGGCAGTTTCAAAGGAAAGAACCAATAAAATTTCCTTACGAAAATATGTATTTAATTAATAACTGCGAAATAAGAAGCAGTGCGCTAAGAACTTCGTAGTTTTGCTATTATTTTATAACTTTCTTTTGCTGAGTTTGAAATTGCCCCAGCAATATGCTGCAGAACCTGTTTGCCCCAAGTTTTCTTGAAAGATTATTTTGCGTTTTACAAGCTCATTCCTCGGCCGGGGTCGTCCGGCGGAGGCACGCTACAATGTGCCACGATTTTCTAAGAAACTTTTTAAAATGAAACTCTACTGCAGATTCTGCTATATTGCCGTCCTACGGAATAGTTGGATTACATTTGACGCGGCTTTGCCAATTGGATGTAAAGTCACTTTTTAAAGTGATCCGTAGCGATCCGATCCTGCTTCAAAATAGAAAAAAGAAAGACTTTGGGGGTCGGGATATGTGCGAAAATGTTGTTAGTATCCATCTTAAAGAGCGCGCGGATTTTCATTGAAGTTATTTGCAAGGCATTAATCATTTAAAAATGTTATGAGAAAATGTAATTATTTGATGAGACCGCGCTTGTACTGTAGCTCATTTTATTAAGCCATTCTCGAATGGAAACAATTATTTGACCACACATAGTTCCCGGCGAGACCAGAGTTAACTCATCCAGATAATATAAACTAGAAACCCATTCTAATGGCCGGCACTTCTCATAGGCGCAAAGACACGAAATAAAAGGCATACACAAATAAAGTCTAAATTAACAAAGTCTTAAAGGTTGGCATTAACCATGATATATGTTTGATGCACTTCGATTGCAACCACATATCAATCATCAACCCATCGCAGGCCGCCCTTAGAATGAAAACTGTCAGTTGGTGGTTCCATATGTGTAAAACACTTTTTTACATAGCCTCTGTGTGTCCCACTGTTGTCCATAGGCCTCCCCTCCTGCTTTCCATCTCTTCCTGCCTCTAGCCACCTCCCGACATCTTCGCCTTGGTCTGCCGCAACGTCAGGTCCATTCTGCGAAACCCAGTCAGAACTGACTGGATGTTCATTGGGGCTCATAAGTGATCAAATAATATTTACCTTAAATTTCATCTATTTACCCAACTAAATTAGGCTATTAGAAGTACCTCACAAGAAAAATTACAATAAGTTTAGAATAAACAAATGTCTATTTAAATATACAACATACCTTAGTCTAAAGAATTTTGTTAATCCATGGAAACATATAATTGACTTTTTAAAATTGTGCACTACACTGCACTGCATACATAGTAGGTACATAGAATTTTTATTAAAGGTGTTGGTTCTCCGGCAAAATAAAAACTTTATAGCGAGAAAGGGTCAAGAACTAAAATGTTCACATACTTATACGAGCAGGTATGCCCCTTTTTCGCTTCACTTACTCAGGAAATCTTAGATGCATCCCTTGTAAGATGGATTTCCTGCCTCATAGGTTTTCAAGCTTTTAGCGCTTTCAACAACCTACAGCAAACATTGTAGAACTTACTTACGTGCTTTTACATGCGCACAATTATTAAAGAACCTCGTTTCGTCAAATCAATTTTAATCTTATTTTTCTTCTTCTTTTTTCTTTGCTTTTTACATATTTTTGGAATAACACAAATCCTGCAACTGAATTTTTTGTATCAAACTTTTATCAAAAAAGGGTCAGGACCTTCTGTAGGTGTCTGTTCTGGCAGACAGGCCACAGGAATGCTAGTTGGTGTAGCCAATTCACGTTTCAACGGACTAACGTAATTCCTTCCCGAGAATGGGTTTGTATAGTGCGTCGATCGTGGAAGCGACTAGACGTACAGTCAAACGAAGAAAATCGATTGCCTCAAGAATCTTTTCACGTACTGAAATCGTTTTGTTTATGTATTGTAGTGCCTTTACTACACATGAACAAAACGCTTTCAGTACATCCCAGCTTTGTCGATGACTACTACTTCGGAACCAACCGAATTACTCTTATTTTGATCAGCAGATTCGGATGTGAAATTCAAGCAATAGACCGTGTGCTACATTATATTTCAATTTAATTAGCGACTAGCTTTCGCCCGCGACTCCGTCCGCGTGGACTTTAGTTCAAAATTTTGCAACCCCGTTCACTCCCGTAACTCCCGTTAAGGGTTAAATTTAGAAAAACGGCGAAACACGTGTTCAGTCAATTGTGTTGAAGAGTATTTATTTTAAGATTCAAGAAAATCAGACAACATTTTTTATGCCTTCCATACAAATTTTGGCAACCCTTTTCGCCCCCTTAGGGGTTGAATTTCAAAAAATCCGCTCTTATTCCTTGCCTACATTATATACAGATCCTCTGTGCAAAATTTCAGCTTCCTAGGTCAAACGGCTTGGGCTGGGCGTTGATGAGTGAATGAATCAGTCAGTCAGGACTTTGAATTTTATATATATAGATAAATAAAAAGGTGCCACCAAGCAACGTACCAATCTGCAGTTACTGATCCTTTGATCTTAAAGTGGCACCTTTGGGTCACGTCCTGACCATTTTTTTATCAATGATTCGAATTTTCATAACTTTAAAAGTATTTTAAATGTACTGTAAATCTTCAAATGAAAAGACCCACTCTGACCTACGTGACTCACCTAGGTTTCGTCACGTTTACGACATCATAGACAGCCAATGAATGTCCTTCGTCAAGCTTTTTCATAATTTATTGCTCCATTAGACACGCAGTCGTTTGTACTCCTCCATTAAGTCTTGTGGTATCCATCGAGTGCAAAGTTTCCGAACCTTCAGATGCAGATGTAAAATGCTTTGGACTTGGCTCATTCCAATTCCTGATAAAGCACGATTTACTAACAAGTTTTTTTTGTTTCAATTAGTTGTACGGTGTCAATATTAGATTCTGTAACAGCAGTCGACGGGTGACTTTCACATACCTCATCTTAAAGATGATCACGGCCACGTCTGAATTCTCCAAACCACGAGTACACAGAGCTGCGACAAGGTGCTTCATCACAAAATGCCAATTGAAGTCTCTGGCAACTCTCTTGTTGACTTAAACCACTGCGAAACTCATAAAAAAAACATTGATGGAAAACGTTCACGAGCTAAATTCATTTTGATAGGACACACAATTTCCGAAAGGACGCCACATCGAAGGAACATATTATGTAGTCTCTCAAATGAAAAATTAACATGTTTCCAGTGAATTCCACTTTCGAATCCCATAATTATTGTTTTTTAATTCTTTCATTGCAAGTGGCCCGATTCAAAAACTTTCAGTATGCCCCACGAAACTATTTATTGAGGCATTCCAAAGTGGAATCAGTTGTTTCCATATCGCTGTGGTAGCCTTCGATAGCTCTTGAGCTCAATTCTAGTTTGTTCCGATGACTTTGTTTTCTAAGACACATAATTATAGTTATAATTTCACAAAAAAAATTAGTAGCTAATTTACTCTCACGCCTGAAATTGCCATGGTGATTAAAATAATAGTAACAATTATATATTTATTTCAATAGTAATAATAACTATCACTCGAAACACCGGCTGCCTGAATGATCTTATACGATCACCAAGGTTAAGCAATATAGGGCCCGTTCAGTGCATTGATACATGGATCGGTGACCGTCTATGACTAACGCTAGTGGCATTTTTCCGAGCGGTCCCGTGCTTCGAAAGGTACGTTAAGCAGTTTGTACCGGCTGCCGTCGATAGATGGCAGGCGTTAAGCTAAGTCAGAGGCCTTAAGCGCGGTCGCGGCTTGAAAACAGACAGAAAGACCGGCCGGTACAAGCCTCTACCAATCCGGACTTGGCCCCCGTGGTGGAGAATAGCCTATATTATACGTTCCTCGGTACAGTGCCCCTCGGTGGGGACATAATGGGTTGATGATGATGATGAATTATAATAACTATCACATAAGACAATTATCCTGGTTCCAAATTAAGGATATTTAAGCTATCCAGGCCAAAAAAGTACCTTTCTGTCTCTGAGAGAAAGATGTGCTCAGCAATGGGACAAAGATGGTTGTTTTAAATCGACCACATTACGTGGTAGGGCACTTCAAAGTTCTATTTTAGAATCACCAATTATTTCTTTTCTTACACACTGCCTACTCTTCGGGGATACAGGAGTGAGATTATTAAACCTATAGAGATAATTAAATTAGAAAAATAATTACATAATTATCATTGTCACAAAGGCGAACTTCTCTAAGTTTATGTATGTATAATGGTTTGACACAGTAAGTGCAATACTTCAAATCAGGATATGTAGGCTGGGTTACGACAACAAAGAACGAGGAGAATAACTGTTATCTCAGCAAAAGGATTAGAGTCTTTAATCTGTCATGAGTTTGGACTTTTCAGTTGTCTTTGTGACACGCTTTTCTCTCTCTGTAGTCACAATATTGTTTCCTCCTCATTCGCATATTAATAAATCTGAAGAGGACCGAGCGCGCGGCCGAAAAAGGACCCAATTCCATCTGCAAATAAAATCGAGAACACAATGTTTCCATTAACCGTCATGAATCATACATTTTTCACACTGAGTATAAAATTATCACCTTTAGAAGATTAAATCATTACTGAACAACGAAGAAAATTATCCATTGTGCTACTATTGCTTTGGTTTGACAATAACATGCTAGAACACGAAGACAGAGATCGTGGGTTTTTTTTCAAGCTCGCTACATGGTTTATAATAATTACCTCAACCAGAATATTTTTCCCTCTTTGTGATGTCCTTCGCTGGTAATCATAGAAGAACGTACTCGTGTCAAGCGATTTTATTGATTGATAGAGAAGATATTTGTTTCACTTTATGGACGGGTGACCGTTCTATGACTAACGCTAGTGGCATTTTTAGAGCGGTGCCGTGCTTCGCAAGGTGCGTTAAGCAGTTGGTACCGGCTGCCGTCGATAGATGACAGTCGTTAAGCCAAGTCACAGACCTTAAAGCGACTTGAAAACTTCTGACAGTAAGACCAGCCACTAATCTTACAAGCCTCCACCAAACCGGACTTGGCACCCTTGGTGGAGGTAGGCCTATACCTTCCTCAGGAAATAGAACCGTGCCCCTAGGCGGAGACAAAATGGGTTGATGATGACGATATTTTCTGCAGTTATTTACTATGGGTTGCTATTCAGACTAATATAGTTCATACATTATCTCACGCCTGTATCCCAGAGAGGTACGCAGAGAATAGAAACTGCCACCCGCCATCGTGTTAGATCACTTTCTCTTCATCCACATTCATTAGTCGTTGCATGTAGGCACACCGGTTTCGGGTACTTTTTATCTTGACCTTTGCTTATACCATTAGAGTAAACTGAAAATAAATTAAAAATGGAGTTTAGTTTTTTGCTTCTTAATTTGCAAATTACGGCAAATTAAACTGTAAAGAAGCGTCGCAAATAATCAAAACAATACTGTGTTGCTATTATGTAATCTTTACTGGATTTTAATTTACGCCAACGAAAAGATAGCTCGGTCCTTATGCGTCCCGAGTTAAATTTCTATAGTGAACATAACTTAACATGGAGCCAGTAATTACGTAAACACTCCGTCCGTCCGTCCAGTTTCTGTTTACATCCCGCGATGGAACGGACGGCTCGCAAAATAGGTACATAATTTATTTTAGATCCAATACGTAAAGCGAAATAATCGGATTAAACTCTCTGAATATGAATTGCGGTGAAAATACTTAAACTTGAGAGTACCTACTGATAATTATAATACCCTATTGCACGCAAATAAATGACATGGTTATTGTAATAGGCAATTTGACAGTGTGAAAAAAACAGTATTATTTATACATATTCTTATAAATTATGTGTCTTAAAACCGCTTTAAGGCAATTTACCTAAAAAAAAATGGTGATTTGTAAAAAAACACAAGATAAAATTTACCACGAGGGGCTGCGAGCGATTCGAGCGACAATAGCATAGTACAGTACAATTGGAGCCTTATTACTAAAAGTAATTTCTTCCAGACAACCATTGACGGAAAAAGATAAAGAAGCTAAATGTATTACGGGTAGTCGTGCAACTAGAGAATATCATCATCATCATCATCATCAATCCATTATGTCCCCACCGAGGGACACGGGTCTCTTCTCTGAGGAAGGTATAGGCCATACTCCACCACGGGGGCCAATTCCGAATTATCCTTTACTAATCTTTTCAAATTGCATTCTCAAAAGAGCTTCTTGATTTTGGATCAAGTCCTTTTTAGGGTTCCGTACCCAAAGGGTAAAACGGATACTATTACTGAGACTCCGCTGTCCGTCCGTCCATAATTAGATAATTTTCAGAAATGATATATTTCTGTTGCCGCTTATATACACAGTCTGTTAGCTTTTAGAATATACCTCGGGCTCTAGAGTAGGTTTCGGTTTTCGCCGAAAGCACACGAGTGTAACACTACTTCCTACTATGTATAAAACTTTACTCCACTATTTTGAAAAGTTATGTAAAGTTAAAAATAACAATACAAAATAGACCTTACCTTATTGCATCGATTCGATTCGATCATCGGTTCGATCTTTTCGAATAATAATCGATTCTATGCGATAGTAGCCGAGGTATATTCTAAACGCTAACAGACTGTACTAAAACACACAATAAAATAAATATTTAAGGGCGGCTCCCACACAAAAAACGTGATTTTTTTTTGCCGTTTTTATAGATAATGGTACGAAATCCTTCGTGCGCGAGTCCGACTCGCACTTAGCCAGTTTTTATTACATCTTTCCTAGAATTTGTTACTACAATACTTTGTACTGTAATTGTTTTGCAGTCTAGTTTATTAAAGTGGGCAGTACCGTGACTAAACATTATTATCAAAGTTATACATATAAGGAGTTAAAAAAATACTGTTGTCTAGCAAAGGCCGAAGCAATTGAACTTTTTGAACTTTAAATTATGAAAAGGAAATAACAGCGCTATGTAAATTGACGTAATACGTATTTCCTCATAATGCAGTGACGTGGATAAGGTTCCAGCTCGGCACAAGAGGCCGTTACCTTTTTAAAAAGCAAAAGGTTTGTGTTCGAATAAAAATGATATTTATTACAGAGGGTGTATAAATCAGAGCTGCGCGCTTTATTTATTAGAGAGAGTTCACATTATCTGTTTTTTCTGCGCGATCGAGTTCTTTATCGAGGGTTTTATTTATGAGGTATACATTGTTAACAACGCAAGGAATTATTTTTTTAGAAATTTCGTTATCTGCAACAAAATTTCATTCTAAGTATCAATTTAATTCCGGGTATCATCATCATCAACCCATTATGTCCCCACCGAAGGGCACGGGTCTCTTTCCAGAGGAATGTACTCGAATAGGCCACGCTCCACCACGGGTCCCAGTCCGGTTTGCTGAAGGCTTGTGAGACTATTAGCCGGCCTTACTGACAGGAGTTTCCAAGCCACCTTAAGGCCTTTGACTAACGACTGCCATCCATCGACGGCAGCCGGCATCAACTGCTTAGCTGCTTTGCGAAGCATGGAACCGTTCGGAAAAATGCCACTAGTGTTGGTCATAGAACGGTCACATTCTATGATTCGCGCATTAGGGCGCGTGTTGCTTCACCTTCTTGATCGTTTTAAGATCACTCAGACGGTCGGGGCTACGAGCGATTTCGGATATACTTACACTGTACTGTACACAAGAAAGAAAATACAAATTACAAAGCGCAATATAGGTGAGTAGGTACATAGGCGAGCCTCTTTCTATAGTTACTTGTTATTCATTCGTTTTTTGCCCATTTCCGGCTTGTAAGACTGGCCAGTACGCTTAGCATGCCATACTCAAGAAAGACTTTTCTCTAAAAATGTCAATTTCTGTGTTAAGTCTGGGATGTCTCGACGTTAGCATGGCGACCGTGACAGAGACGCAGACGACCTCGACATGTCTATAACCAGTATGTCTAATGTGTCTATGACACCACTGCGGCATTGCCGAGATGATTTCGGCCGACTTAGACACTAATTTTGATAATGCGCAAGACACATTGTGTCTTTCGCCTTTTTTTTTTTGTTAACGGGGTGAAATGCTTTACGCACCATAACCGCCACCCTTGGGGGAGGGCGACAGCCGTGTGTCGGACTCTCCTCTCCTAATAATAGGACAGGCATACCTCCTAAAACACCCTGGTGGCCGTCCTTTCGCTCGTGCAATGGGGCGCCGCCGGATCTCGCAAGTGGTGTGAAACCACAACGCGAATGCGACAGCGGCGCCCCGGCGACGTCGACCCGACTCGCAAGGAGTCGGGCCCACCCTCACGGCAGAAGGTTCATGGGCCCCCGACCCCCTTCTTCCGTCACTATGTCGGACGGCAGGTCCCCCAACCTGCCGTCTGTGACTCTCCCTCAACCTCCTCTATGCCCTCTGCTGAACAGAGGGACATAGAGGAGGGCCCCCACCGTGTGTTTTTTATAGAGGTTGTCTCCTCGCGGTCCGAAGGCCCCCAGCCCCACTCAGTGTGGGATTACGGGTGCGGAGCCCATAGTGGACCCCGCGGGACATCCAGCAGCGCAATCCACTGGACGTCCCCCTCCCTCTGGTTTTGGTCCGCGCCGGCCGAAACCGGTACCCCCCATATCTGGAGGGCGTTCCCCTATCTGCCACCCGGGGGACGCGTCCAATGGAAGACCAGAAACTCCACACGTAGTGTCTGTCACCTACGGAGCTAAAGGTAAGGCCCATAGCTCAGATAACAATTTCGACAGAAAAACATCATCATCAACCCATTATATCCCCACCAAGGGCACGGGTCTCTTCCCTGAGGAAGTTATTATAGGCCATTCTCCATTACGGGGGCCAATTCCGGAATGGTGGAGGCTTGTAAGACTAGCGGCTGGTAGTACAAAAAAAACACTAAAAATTAACCTTTGTTCATATTTTCCTTTTTTTCGTCGTAATATCATTTTATTTTTATTTTCGTTTATTAAATTTATACTTAGTGCGTAGAATTATTTATTACCTCACAATATTCGAGACAGTGACTCTTTTGTTTCGTTAGTGTTATCACACTAACGAAACAAAAGAGTAGATAGCATTTAATTGCAAAGAAGTGTCTTTGTATTCACTCAATCGCAAAATCGCAGATTACCAAAAAAGAACCCAGAATGCGTCTTGTAACTACTGATGTAACGCTTGCATGTAAATATGGGATAAAATTTAATGATTTTAATTACTTGCTTAGGAACGAAACGAATTTCCTTACTTTTTAGTTATGATGCGCTACCAATAAAAAGCAGTAACAATTTTTGCAGGACTGCCAGACAAAATACAATATGGCAATAACTACGTTTTGGTAGACAAGACGCGTCATTTTAATGGCTACCTCGAGTCTCAGCTGCCACACTTTAGACACGGCAAGTACTCATAAGTCTCTCACTCGACGTCGAGAGGAGAGTCAAACAAAACGTGCATGCTAAACGAACTGGCCAGCCTAGCTCCAGTTTAAGCGTCGCGGCTTCAACAACAGTGATTTCAATTTTGGTGTTCGGCTTGACGTTCCGGATTATTTAAATAGTTTTCTAGCATGCTGCGCTTTATTATCCTGCGGCAATCCTTGAGTTTATACTTCAGACGTGCGGTTGAACACCAGGGGGTGATTCTGTGATAAATATTTGTTGATGAAAGTCATATTTGTGTAACGGTTGTCAGGAACTAATCGCTTTCCAATGGTATAACCCGTGCAACTTTACTTGGCGCGTCGCCCGATTCAATCTTTTTCTCAAGATATGCTTAATTAGTTTGTGCTAGTTGGAATGATATTGTACACTTATTGTTTTGTACTAACTACTTGTAACTATTGCTGTACATATATAATTTTATTGAAAAATTATGTGTGTATTTAATTTTAGAGTCTGATCGTGATAGGATGGGTAGATACACATTTTGGCAAGCTTAGGCTTTAGGGCAATAGCAACAATTATACAGGGGCAGATTAAAGATTGTAGATTCTTCCGACTAAGAATCACGAAAGTTAATGTAGACTTAAGTTAGTAGAGCTAAATACTAAATACTAGTAGCCACTTCAAAAAACGTACCTAACATTTAAAAAACAAAGCTGAATTTAGCTAACAAATAAAATGCAATACCCAGATACAGATCAATTTCTTAATTAAAGTATTACCTTAAAAATTCAGATCACATTCCCTCGATCTTTCTCTGAGCTAGTGGAAAGAATGTCCATTACAAACTCGGAGCTTCAATCGGCATCCCAATCAAATTCAGCGCTGAATGCGAAATCGTTGCCTACATTTTGCAAATGCTTAACCATTCGTCATAGATGCTTTGTGCATTCTACTAGACATTGGATTTCTAAGTATCAGATTTGATCCAAAAAAATTGCCAAAAAGGCTTAGATCTGCGGCATATGCAAATTATGCAATCCAAAAAGAATGCGATTCACGTCGCGACTTATAATATAATTTATTCACCTACTTTGAACAACAAGATTCATATTTTGATTAGTACATTTTAAACTTAAATTTATGTTAGTAGCATCTATAGCTAATACAATTCTGCCGTCGAGAGAAGAAAGGCCATAACTTCAATATTTACTAGTGAGAAAAGGTAAGCTGTATTTGAATAAAAAAAAACACTTAAATTTAAGCAAATAGCTTATGAAATATGTAAAAATGTTTCTCGTGTTTTTCAAATTATAATCATCGACGACAAGTTAGCCGACATGCTTGAAATTTAGTTTTTCACTAATTTGCGAAATCAAGTTATGGCTTTTTTATTATGACGGCAGAATAGGTTAGGCCCTTCTTACCCTCTTTCCACCTCCTGAGACCACCTGGGTGAGGCGTGAGATTTTTTTTTGCAACGGTTCACCTCTCTGAATAAACATTTAACGGTATAATTTTTATTGGTGTGGGTCCACCCCAGAAAATTGATGCTGGCCATAAATAATATTTATGGTGTTTTTTGACGTGTATTTTACTAAATTTGCGACCGCAAAATGATAACAGAGACCTCTCTGCGCATGACTTTGAAGAGTTTCAATATCAAGGAGTACGGTGAAAAAAAAATATTTCCCAAGAAACACCTAGGTGGACAAAGGTGTTTTGCTGAAAAAAAAACCCCCCACGGTTCACCCAGGTGGGTCCAAGGAGGTGGACTATGGGTATGAAGAGGTTATAGGCTTATAGGTTTGTTTGTTCTAATTACTTTCACAGCGTTATAGTTATTATAGTTTTCCTAGTTTTAAATTTAAAGTGAGCAAATTATTATATAATGCCTGTTCCTGAAGCATTTAACTTGTTTGTTAAGTGAAATTATTCTCAAGTTCTTGTGTAATTATATTTAAGTCTAGGAGGTAGACGTATTTTTGTTTCTGTTATATTTAATACTTTGATTAATTATTACTTTTATGCGAATTAAATAAGAATGCTGTGCGAGCCTTTAATTGGTGACCTCATGAGGCTAAAACTGTTTATTCTTAATTAAATATAAGTGTTTTATAAGAGGGCCGTTGGCTCACCTATTAAAAAATTAAAAAAATATGTCCCGCGGCATACTTTTGTGGGGTCAGGCAGCAAACATCTTTATACAAACTTAGTCTTTGTACGTTTTCGAGCGAACATAGAGTAAGTACATTAAATAATAAGCAACATGTGTAATTTCATTTACCGTATCACAATATTCTTTTTTCTGATAAACCTTTTTGCCAATGCTTATTCCAAAATTATCTACATTTTAACCTCCTCAGTCCCGTGTCGACAAAATAACAATAGAAAACTATTGTTGTTTTCAAGGTCAGGACTGAAGAGGTTAAAAGACACTTGGTTTAACTTTTGTTGTTTATTAAACACCAGTAGCTGTTTCATTTTCAATAAAAAACTACGATTTTGATGCTTAAACGTAAAAATACGTTTTAATGACAGTTATTGAAGCATGGCTGCCGTACCAGTACCACCCGTGCCATCTTAAGATCGTAACTCTAAAGAACAGACGTAAAAACGTTTTAAAACGAAATAAAATACCTATTGTCCTTAGAAAAGGGAGGACCCTTCACTGCCGGTTTTGCCACATCGGGTCGCGACATTTAAACTTGCCGCGGCCGAGTACATGAGGTAGAGTTATAAGGCGTAGAAAAACAGGAGAGCTAGTTTCTAAAATATGCAATAGTTTTTAAACTAAAACTTTCGTAAGCACTACACATTGTAAATTTTAGGTCCGGATCAAATTGCTTGTTACTTGACTTACTTGGCAGCTCTGCAAATCGGAGCGACGCCTGGTTGGACTCGTCCGATAAAAAGTTTTAGATAAAAATATCGGCAAAACGTGGGCCCAGTTCTAGTGATTGGTACCTCTGCCTACCCCTTCGGGGATAACGATAATTTTTTATAAATAAAAAAATTACAATACTTAATAGTTGTTTGATAGAGTCATATTTGTACGGTAATGGTTGCTTCTTGGACTGAGTTTGTAGTCTAGTACATAAATAAGTATAATTCTAGTTACCTATTTAAACCTGAGATCATCACACGCATGCCAACTTTCACCACTTTCTGAAATATAGCTCGAGCGCATTTAACCTAAACTCTACATAAAAAAGTCGAGTTAAATGACGAATTAAGTAACATTTAAGAAGTGAAAGTCGCAAGGTTTAAGTCGGTTTTAGCCTCTTATTGGGCTAGAAACTAGGATTCCCTTAGTGAGTACTAGTGGTCACTGGTAGACTGAATTGTCGAGTACATTATTAATGAAATATTGATAATTAAATTTAACCCCATAAATAATTGCGATTAGAATATATAACATTTTTTTTCTCAATATTTAGTGAATCGCAAGGGTGTTAGACAGGGATGTGTCGCGTCTCCGTGGTTGTTCAACTTATTCATGGACAGCTAGCTGCCTGACTGATTTGAGAGAGAATAACTGTGGGATGAGGATGGGTTACTTGTTAAATGTTTGTTGTACGCCGATGATCAGGTTTTGTTCGCATCGTCGGTGGAAGAACTGCAGACACAAGTAACAGTAATGGATGAGGCATTTAGAAGGAAAGGAATGAACATTAATGTGAGTAAGACGAAAGTAATGGTCTTCGAAAAAGATGATGACATGACTGAGTGCAAGATAATGATTAGAGATAAAAGGGTGGAAGAGGTGAAAGAATTTGTCTATTTGGGGAGCCTGTTTACAAGGGATGGTAAGTGTGAAGGTGATATAGAAAGGAGAGTAAAAGTGGGAAATTGTGTAAATGGTGCCTTGCACTCCTTCGTGAGTAGCCAGAATATCTCCAAAAGGGCAAGATTGGCTATCCATAACGGTGTGCTGGTCCCAACACTGATGTATGGTAGCGAGACTTGGGTGTGGCAGAAGAATCATGAAAGTAGGATTAAGTGGAAATGAGGGCCTTGAGAAATATGTGTGGTATTACTTTGAATGACAGAATACGCAATAGTGTGATCAGAGAACGTTGTGGACTGAAAGAGGATGTAGTGACTAGAATTGAGAAAGGAATGTTGCGTTGGTTCGGACATGTGGAGAGGATGAAGGAAGAAAGACTGACGAAGCAAATATATCGAGCGAATGTGAGTGGAAGGGCCGGTAAGGGCCGCCCCAGGCGAACATACTTCGACCAAATAGGGGATGTATTAGCAAACGGCAATATAAAAAGTACCCGACTAATGAATGTCGATGAAGCGAAAGTGGTTTGTCAGGATCGTGGCAGGTGGCAGTCCCTGGTCTCTGCCTACCCCTCTGGGATACAGGCGTGAGCTTATGTATGTATGTAGTGAATAAAAATTTATAAAAAAAAATATCATCATTCATATCACGGACGGTGGTTTCCACAGACATCCTCCAGATATCTATGGTGGTTTCCGTAACAGGTTCTATCTATGTCTTATTATTCTACGACATGAGACAAATTCGAAATACTAATGGTTCATTAAAAGCGCCCAGAACGGGTCTAACGATAAGCGATTCCCGAGGAAGTTCGTCGTCGTTATGTTTGCCCCATATCGAGTCGCTTCCATTATGTAATGGACTCGGAGTGCACGACCTACTTTGCATTTCGATTATTTCTAACCTCTCTGACAATCAGTGTCAGCAAAAATCTTATAACTATCATTCGGTTAGGCCTGCTTGCACCACCTACTATTTATCCATTTAACCCTGAGTTAAACAGAATTGTGAGAGATAAAGTATGGCGGAACTGTCATAATTCTGTTTAACTCGGGGTTAAATGGATATTAGTTGGTAGTGCAAGCGGGCTTAGCGAAATAGAACGGGAAGGAACATGTAGAGATGTAGACAGAACAGCTGTTCTGATTTTTCAATCAGCAATTATTTACGTCTGCACTTACGCCAACTGCCAGGCTGTTAACTGCAGATATACATATGAGTGTACGAGAAATTTAAAAACTAACATTTTATAGCAACTAGTGTTCCGATGAGTACCAAATAATAAATGTGCCGAAACGTGCTGAAAGCGTCGACTCTTCGTTAGGTATCTTGGTCCTAATACTACGCATTGGTTGCCTCACTCTGGGTGATGCCTCTATGAGAAACCAATTAAATAATTTATTGAAATTAATAAATTAAAAAGCTCACAATATGTAATCACTTATCCAGGTCACTAACTCGTACTCTATACGGTATGCAGACAAAGAAACTAAAATATGAAATACCCAGGCTAGGGCCATTTTGGATAAACAAACACAAATAACCGATTCTCCCTAAAAGAATACCAGATTAAAACAAATATTAAGCACAATACAAGGGTTTTTGTACCGCGTTTTATATTTGTTGTTTATATTCTCTGTTTTCTGTTCGGCGTCTCTTTACTTTTAGATCTTTTACTGACGTGTTAAATAGTTACCAAAACTCTTAGAATTTATCTGGAATAGTATTTTGCTAGTAAAATCAAGGTCTCAGTCTGGTTTTATAAATACGGACCCTAGGAGATGCAAAATACCTATCGAGTTGGCCATTTTTCTTTCCTTCGTCACATAAAATAATACATGAAGGGTACGTTGAACCTTTAAATCAATCAAACGTAAAGCGATTTGCCTTCTAAAGCCAATATAGGCTGGCAGAGACGTGCAGAGCCTTACCGACATCGAGGAAGAGATAATAAATGGCTCTAAATTCCAAAATAATAGAATAGAATAGAACAATTTTTATTTGGCACATAAAATTACAAAAAAAATATATAAACTTAACATATTAACAATTGTTACATGCATATGTACCAAAAAGGTCTCCGCTCAGCTTTATGCCATGGTTGGGCCATGGCGCTGATTTTCAGCGGATGCCTTACACTTTATATACTAATACTCGCTGACCCCGCAAACATTTTTTTTTTTAAATAGAAATATCATAGGAGATCTAAGTTTTATGTTTGTTTATTAGGGCCAGTTGCTTAATTGAGAATTTTGCTAAGTAACTACTTAACTATCTCGTGCTGTCTCGAAAAAATTCTCAGAAAAGAGCGTGATAGAGCGTTAGTTAAGAATTTACTTAGAGATCCTCAATTAAGACATCTACTACCTACCATACCTATACCTACCTACTCAAGGCGAGCATCTACTGTTAACTGATAAATAAAATATATTCCTTTAAATTATACTAATTTAAATGACTAACCATATTTTTTTGATAAGTATTTAGATCAGCATATTTAAAAATCAGTTCAATACCGACAATTAATTTAAAAAGACAGTTTAGTTTTTCCAATTTTAAGTATTTGTCATGTGAGAATCTTTTCTGTGAACATTTCCCTTTCTCTTTACAAATCGTGTAGTGAGAATGGATGAAGTCTAAGCTACTCAGGGCCGGTTCCTGAATTGAGAATTTAAACTAAGTAAATACTCAAAAAGCCTACAGGGCTCTCCGCATCCCGTATAACAATGCGTTCAGTGCGCTGTTGGGGCTGCCTTGCCACTTTAGCGCCTCCGGCATGTTCGCCGACGTGCGAGTAGATTGTTTCTACGCGATTATGCGTAAGCGTGGCGCGTCACTAGTGAGCAGAGTGCGGGGCAGCCCCAACAGCGTCCTAGCGATGATAGCGGCGCGGGTCGACTCCGCATACATCAACCACTGCTGTACGCTTCAGGTCGCACGCAACAGGCCTTGATGTATGTATGTTTCATTTTCCTAGCTTAGATACTACTAACATAAATTTAAGTTTAAAATGTATGTACTAACCAAATATGAATCATGTTGTTCGAAGCAAATAAATTGTTATTATTATTATTTATTATGAATCGCTCGTAGCGTGGGCTGCCTGAGTGATCTTAATCGATCTCTACGGTTAAGCAACATACGGCGCGTTCAGTCCATGGATGGGTCACCGTCTATGACTAACGCTAGTGGCATTTTTCCGAGCGGTTCCGTGCTTCGCAACGGCTGCCGTCGATAGATGGCAGTCGTTAAGCCAAGTCAGAGCCTTAGGGCGGCTTGAAAACTTCTGACAGTAAGACCAGCCACTAGTCTTACAAGCCTCCACCAATCCGGACTTGGCCCCCGTGGTGGAGTATGGCCTATACCTTCCTCAGGGAAGAGACCCGTGCCCCTCGGTGGGGACATGATGGGTTGATGATGATGATTATTATTATTCATCATCATCAACCCATCATTATTATTAGTAAGTAACATTCTGTCACCCTCTTTTCTGAGAAAGTTAACGAGACAGCACTACAGTTAAGTATTTACTTAGTGAAAATTCTCAACTCAGAAACCGGCTCTCGTTCATTTACTTTCACGCCTTCACAGATAAAATATATTCAAGAAAAATTGAGAAATTCACTCCGCACAGCTTGAATAGTGTGACTATTCTAAAAGTAAATACATTGGTACATAAAATATACTTAAATTCATAAATTAGTAAAATTATCATATAAGACAGTAAGATTATCATCTATAAATAAGAGGCGTATTTAAACTATTTATTTCAAAGTAAATTACTGTAATCATAAAAATCAATTAATTTATAAACAAAATAATATTATAACTTAATATAAATAAGTATGTTTCGGGGTACCTATTTTATTTAAACGACCTTACACTATTTTTATATAATTTGAACGGAAACATTATATTATTATAGGGAAACAAACTATGTAATTTTTGTTTTAAATTCATTCATTAAACAAGTATCATTCGGTTTTTAAAAAAAAACCAGCTAAAAAACAGTCTGCAATTTACAGACTATTAGCGATTGAAAGAACACATCTTGCGGAAGTAAACATACCTACGTTATTAAATACCCAGCATCTGGAGTTTTTAACTAGCTTTCCGCAAAAGTTATATTAAGCTGTCGGTAACACTTACTAAGTCCATCAATCACGCAAAGTTATCTTGTTCTTGCCTCAAGATAATCATTTGTAGCCCACAAAATTGATTTTTAAGGATAAATACCCTTTTTATCTCCTTGTAAATTAAGTTAAAACAATCGCTGTTGTTTCTTTTTAGGCTCTACAATGCCCTCTTTCTATGTATTAATACTTTTTATGAACAGTAGCAAAAAGCAACGGGGACTATTATTGGCTTAGGCCTGAGGTTGGAATTATAAAAACGTTTATTAGAATTTTTTTATGTGAAAGTATATTTTGCTTTAAAACGATGTTGCATTTATATTCATATTCATCGATTCAGTTTAGATAACAACATTGTCAAATAATTTAAAAAATACAAGAGCTAAGCAGACGCGTAGCTAAAATAACAACAAAATATTGTAATATAATTAATCTCATAATAAATAAATTTGAATCAATCATAATAAACCATCAAAAATAATACAGGATAGATATTTTTTTAGTTTATTGAAGAATATGTAATTGCTCCGTGACTGCCTTTATGTCCACGGCAATTTTATTACAGTACAGCTTCATCAGTATCAAGAACTTCAAGAAGAAATATTTCCTACCTTCTCTTGTTGTATAGCTCCATTAGGTACTAAGAAGAAATATTTGCCACTATATTCCTCCTATGATACCTACCTTGTTATTTATGAATACTTTACAAAATAGCTATATCAAATCACGTTCATCAAAGTAAAAAAGAACGATGAACCTTTGGCAGGAAATGTATATTACCTCGATTAAATATGGAAGCGGCTATTTGTCTTTAACAATGTGTATCTTTTGTTGCAGGTGTACAGATAGCATACTTCGCAATCATCGGGACGCAGATGTTCATGATTATGCTCAGTATATTCCTGTTCTACGGGATTTACAAAGCAAGTATAAATAGATTATCCTACATATTACGTGGGGAAGAAACTTGCAAAGAAACTCCACGTGTGTTATTAAAAGTAAGCTATAACAGGCGGCGTTATTTATAAAAAGCGGTCAAGTACGTGTCGGGCCAGTTGAGGTAGTGTATGGTTCCATAGAAAAGGTTTTTTTTATCTGTTTTACAGCACTACGTAATTTTCAATGTATTCTATACGAAGTTTTTCTTTTTTAAGTTGGTCGCCCATTACTTGTCAACTTAAGATAATTATCTTTGTCACTGCTGTAAATGTTTTCACGTTTCTACAATTAACCAATTATTACGCCCCCTCTGTAGTCTAACACCTCTGTGGCGCAGTGGTTAGCGCATCTGCCTACCATGCGAGAGGTCGCGGGTTCGAATCCCGGCTGGGGTCAAAAAAAAGAAACCCAGGTCTCGGATGTCTACATTTTTGTGATGTCGCTGTTTCTGGGTCCCACGACACAGGGTATCCTAGTGTGGGGCCAGAAGCAATGTATGTGTGTGTATGTAAATGTTATGTTATGTTATGTCAAACTCAAAATTGTCTTTAAGCTTAATATTTCGTTAACGGAACCCTAAAACCAGAAACGGTTATCCTATACCTAAAAAAATTTTAAACGACTAATTTACCAATACCCTCGATGACGAAGGCGAGAAAAAAAATGGTATCTTCAATTTAGGTCAAGGGGAAGAATTTTTTTACAAGATTTTATTCTACCGTTTGTTCCATGTAATAAATATGTATATCTCTGCCAAATGTCAGCTCTCTAGATCGTCTCTCCGCTGAGCTGCAGACGGACAGACAGGCAAAGGGACGTACATGGCGAATAATATATAGGGGTTCCTTGTTGATGACGTAACCCTAAAAACGCAATTCCTCTTAACCTCCAAAATTTTTGGTGGTTCGATCGACTCACCATAACAATGTTTTTATTGTTTTTTTTTTCTTCTTTTCAACATTGCAACCGATTATAGGATATAACAGAAATAATTAAGAAATTCTCCATCAAACCATCTGAAATAATATATTTGTATAATTATGTCAAAGGCGTACTCAGGTTAACGACTTTCTGTGCTCTATTTTATTTGGCATAGTTTAAATCTCTGACATGAATTATTGAAGCGTTATTTACATAAAAATTTCGTTAAAGTTCACTACGGCAGCCAGTAAACCATTTTGTCAATTTGCATATTAATTTAAAATTTTAATTACTTGTACAGAAACAGGACAAAAAGGGGTACAATGCTGGCCGTTATGGAAAGGTATTCGGTTCGATAAAGTTAAACATCGTGAGGAAACCCTAGTGAGGGCGGTGTTCAGGACTTAAAATCATGAACCGCGGTGGGCACAAATATGTAGTAATTTGACCTATACTCTCTTACTATCTCTGAGAGTGGGCATGTGCCTTTAAAGTTCCCATACGAAAGTCTGAAATTCACTGATAAGTCCAAAATAGTTGAAGTCAAAGTTTGCATACCACTGTGAGCCCAATGTGGTACCACGGACTTGAAAGTAAAGTCAGACGTGACGCCATATTGGGCCCACTGTACTGTAAAAGTATTAAGAGAGTGTAACGCACTTAACATGTACATCCAGACTATTTTAAAATTTTGACATTGAGAAAAAACAATCAACCGTTCTTTTCATTTTAGTATCGTAATTGGTATGAAATAACTGATACTTTTTGGGATTGTGTTTAAATTTATATACGATAATAGTAATGTGCTTCGACAATGTTGTGCCGAACAAAATTTGTAAGAGTCATGCGTGCGACCAATAAATGACGCAACTAGCCCAACCCAATTTCTGCTGTATGAAGTAGCGACTGAGTTCAAATTCACTGTTTCCATAGATTGCTAAAAAATTTAGTACTGCATTTAATGCATTACTGGGTGGTTGTCTGGGTGTTTTTCCACGTTTGTAATGTACTTGCCTCGTTACCATAGCACAGGGTGTCCTAGTTTGGGGCCAGGTGTAGAGATTGTGTTGTTTGTTTTTTACTTCATTCATCTGTAGCTTTTCCCTACCTTCCTCAGGGAAGAGACCCGTGCCTCTCGGTGGGGACATAATGGGTTGATGATGATGATGATGATCTATGGTTTTCTCATAATGAAGTTTTGCATATAATTTGGTGTTCCACATCCTAGTAGGTCAGTAGGGGCCCCAGTAATTATACAGGAAAACTTATTTAAGTTTCTTGCTACTTCAGCAGGAGTACTTTTAAAACTGTATGGCAAGTCAGTCAGGCGCGTGCCTTGCACACGCTTAACGCGGTTGCTGATCATACGGACTTATTTGTATGCACTCTGGACGAGTTCACAAAAGCCTCGATATGCGTTTTGGGTTCTAGTTTAAGTAAATAGATATTAGTATGTATTAAAGTAGATCTGAATAGACTTAAGATTACAATCTAAATTGCGCATCTGTCGTATTAGGCCTGTCCTGTAAAGATAGTTGTAAGAAATTGAAATTGAAAAATAAATAAATAAATAAAAATAAATAAAAGTCTCCTTCGCCCGGCAGCTGAGCTTCTTTTGTAATACTGATTAGGCAATAGTCTAAAGCAGTATTCAAGGGCCTTTAAATTTAAATGATTTCAGGTGCTTTCTGGGTTTGATTCGCTTAAGGCTGGGTCTCCGACATTGTCTGGGTAATGTTGGAATCTGTTAATCAGGTATTTCAAAACATATTTTTCTTTGTAACGATTAGTATTTAAAATCTAAAAAAATACATATTACTTTTCAATGTCGCGCCTAGACCCGTCGGTTATTATTTTTGTTAGTTTTTTACTTTCATAGCATAAAAAAAGTTGAGAACAGAACTAAATTATCACTAGATATGGTTTTATTTCAACTGTACTGAGTTTTAGATAGTAAAAAATATACTTATATGACTATTAGTAGATGCCTTAGTATCGTCGGTCATGCAAATATTAATGAAATTTTTACTTCTTTAA
Source organism: Yponomeuta plumbellus (assembly GCA_947310845.1). Lineage (NCBI taxonomy): Eukaryota > Metazoa > Arthropoda > Insecta > Lepidoptera > Yponomeutidae > Yponomeuta > Yponomeuta plumbellus. Next base: position 7,169,150 of record OX371192.1, on the reverse strand, counting down.
TTCCAAAAAGCTTACTTTCCGCCAACCATTTCTTTAGGCAGCGAAATAAGTCCGTGCACTCGGAGAACCCAGCCTTAAGTCATTTCAGAATTAAGTTAATAATTTGTGGAATGCTTGTATAAGTTTTAGTACTAATTACTATAATTTTATGTTAATTTTATAATTGCTTTTAGTAACAAGGCGGCCAATTGCACCATGAACCTTTGTAAATATTTTCCGGTTTTTTCCGAAGTGCAGTAAAGAATATTCATATTTTATATCACCTTTTTTTCCTGCAGGAAAACGTCGCGTTTCTAGTGCCTTGGGTGGTGGGCTGTATGACGTTTATGGCCCTGGAAGCGATGGCGATGGTGTACTCCAACGTGCTCCGGGATCACGTCAATAAGGTACCTATACTGCCCATCCTGTTACCAAACAGGATTGTATTAATTGAAATAGAATATTAAACTTCAGGTTTTCAAGGATCTTTTTAGACCTTTTTCAGGGATCAAATAATTAAATACTTTTCACGAAATAAAATCACAATTTTTACTCAAAACACCGACCGTCCTAGCTGTAGCCACCGCTCGAATACCTGACGTGGTCTTTGACATGAGTTTCTATCAAGAATTCGATTCTCGAAATGACCGCCCTTCTATTCGAAGCCTGATAGTGAACTTCAAGCAAAATTTCGAGCAAAATCTTCACTATAGTAACATTTTATGGAAGGAATATTTTAATTAAATAACCGGAATTGCGTTATAATTCAGTTGTCTAGCAATCCATAGTTTAAAATGGTGTATAAACACAATCTGGACGAAGCCACAAACTGAAGACCAATATGAGGATTGAGGACAACCCGATGGTTGGACGATGTGAACAGGTCGGGACCTCTGGCCCGTGGATGCGAATGGCGACAGACCGCTGTCTGTGTATCTGTCGCCATTCGCATCCGTCGCCAGGTCGTCTTACCCCATCACGCCATACATAGCGAGGTATGGCGTGATGGGGTAAAGGCCTATACCCAGTAGTGGGCAGAGGTGGGTTGATGATAATAATGAATATGATGATCTGGACTGGCTTCTAATTTAGTTATGCCGCAGACAGACAGACAAACAGAGTGACAGAGGGACGGACATGGTGAAACAATAAGGGTTCCTTGTTGTTATACGGAACCCAAAAACAGTTAAAGGTAAAATAACAACAAAAACAATTACTTTGACACAACACTGTCCTGATTCCAAACTATGTATTTCCTTGTTTTCCTTTGTACTATGGTAACCAGGTGGCAGTGGGCTGGCCATATTTCGCGAAGAACCGATAACCGCTGTGGTAATCGTGTTCTTGAGTGGAGACCGTGACTCGGCAAACGTAGTGTAGGACGCCCTCTAACCAGGTGGGATAACGATCTGCGAAAAACTGCAGGCAGATGCTGGATGCGGCAAACCGAAGACAGGGCGCTATGGCGCTCATTAGGGGAGGGCTATGTCCAGCAGCGGACTAATATAGCCTGATGATGATGATGAACTAGGCAACGATATTACAAACATAGAAATACACCTTAGAGACTTGCCATTTTTACAAATCAAGCACCTCCTAGGAGACGGTGGAGAGTGGATCTCGACCAACATCTGCCGGATTGGTCCAAGGTGGCCCAGGACCGAAAGTTCTGGACTGAACTGGGGAAGGCCTTTGCCTAGCAGTGCGACACAATAATAGAGGCTACGTAACAAAAAAGTACCTTCTCCGGTAGGTATCGTACGCACGAACTCTGATAAATAAATTAATAACTGATACACTAACTTGTTTCATTGCTGAACTCCAAACAGATCCAACCTGAGAACAAACTGAGTCATGATCAGTCATTTTCGATTAAATATACGTATAGGATTTTACCTTTTATTTACCCATAATATAACGATACAGATTACGACAATACTTATTACCTTACGCTAACAATATGCAAATGCCAGAAGGTATACAAACACGTTCCCTCTACGCCGCGGGAAACCATAACGAGCTTTGCGTTGTAGAACCAGACACCTTTAATACTCTCCACAGAAGAATAACTCACTACTTATTGAACGAAAAAAGTCTTCGTTTGATTGATTAATTCGATACTAAAACGACGTCCAATTATCTTAGGAACATAAGGTCTTGGAGATTTCTTGAATTTAATTAAACGTTGTGGCCATTTCCATCCGTCTTAACAGAGACATAAAGAAATATGCGTAAGAAAAGAAGAAATGTTATTTTTTTATATTTAGGTGTTATGTTATGTTTTATTATTAATACACTGCCTCACTATGGAAAGCTCCGGTATGCTATACTGTAGATTACCAAAATAAACCTTACTAACACTTTGGATCCACTAGAGCAAAAACTGATCAGTAACTATATCAAACAAGTTTTTACGAATTCCCATACCAGGAATAAAGTCGTAACAAGTAAAGAAATCTCAATATCAAACTAAAATAAGAATTCAACGTAGATATTTTACTTTCTGTTGATTGAATATCATAGTAGCCTTCGGTAGTTCATAGTTAGCCTTCGGAGTTCATAGTTAGCCTTCATAGTTAGCCTTCGGAGGGTTGCACTTAAATAAACATCTAAATAGGAACTATTTCTAAAATACGCAATCAGGCTTATATAAGAACTATTTCTAAAATACGCAAACTTCGTAAGATATTATATTAAATAGGCTGTCAATGTTGTATTAAAACCGCCCAAGTGCGAGTCGGACTCGTACATGAAGGGTTCCGTACCATCACCTATACAACATTTGAATTATTCAAGCATCTGCCTGTTGCCGTGATTAATATCGAGTCACGTTGGTTGTATGGGAGACCCACTTTAATTTTTGTTTTATTCTATTTTTAGTATGCATGCATTGTAATAGCAGCAACAAAAATACATCATCTTTGAAAATTTCAACTGTTCACCTATCACTGTTCATGAGATAAATCCTGGTGACAGACAGGCTGACGGCCAGTTTTAAGAAAAGTTTCTTTGTTATTTGTTAGTTTCGTCTCTACATAATCTATTAATTGTAAAACTAACAACTTTGACGTTCATAAAGTAGTTTTGTTTTTACTGTGAACAAACAAAAGTTCCTATTGGAATTTGAATAAAAAAAAAATTTTGAATTTAAAAATCCCCATGCGAAGCCAAACTCTGTCAAAATCTTGACGTTTCCGGTAGCAATTTTTATGGAATTTGAATGTTGGAATCACTGGAAACTTGAAATCGTACAGGATTTGGTGTGCGCAATAAAGGAGCATATCTATAGTAAATAGTGGATGCGAGACGGCTGATGCGGCACACAGCGCACAAAGGTATGTTATCTCTTTGTGTCGTTGCAATGTAGCAATTTGTCTAGTGCATTGCATACGGGCTCTGATGTCACAGGCTAGCTATAAAATAGCCGTATATTTGTGGTCTAGCTAGAGGACGCTGTCGATGACAATTCAATAAATGACGATGACAGTTGACTAATATAAATTTCTAGTCTTGGTTATAAAAAGTCGATTCCACTTAAACTTAGGATTATAAGACGGAGTTGCAGTCGGTTTATGGCAGGACTTTGCCTGCCAAAAAGGCTTTAACATCATCTTAAGATGTTTTAGTGTAACATTTTAGAAATAAGACCAAGATTTCAAAAAAAATCTTTTAAAGTTCTATTATTCAGTACTGTATATATTAAATGCAAGCCAAACCATCAACACCCAAACCGTTAAGAAAAATGACAAAAAATATGTTGGATGAATATTGTAAATTAATTTTGGACATCTTAATAATAGAATATCTTCTGGAATTTTATTGTAAAAACGTGCGCTGCGTATATCCTACAATATTTAGCTAGGGCAATCGGAATTGAAATGAGACCACTTTATTTCTGTTTCTGGTGTTTACGTTATGGATATCCTGTTTAATTCAGATGCTGCTACGTTTTCCCGTAAATACATTATATTTTCAAATTTAGATTAGCGAGCTAGCGTAAGAATTTCTATTCCAACTCCAGTTACGAATGCCTGGTAGGTAAATTGTAAACAGCACAAACAGAACATTTTTGTAGCGTAACTGCTTCTATATACAAATAATGTTACCTGCCCCATGTCCCTATAGAGATAAAGCATATGACAATAATACTGTGGAAATAACTAAAATAGTTTAACCTCGATATTCTACGTATTATTGTTTAATTTTCTAACTATAAATGTCTTCAACTGTGCAGGACAAACTTTGTCCTAACCTGAGAAAAGATTTGTATTTTTGTGTCTGCGTATGTTTGTAATGAATAGGCTCAGAAACTACTGGGCTGATTTTAAAAATTCTTTCACCATTAGAAAGCTACATTCTTCGTGAGTAACATAGGCTATATTGGATTTACAAAAAGTTTAGGGTTCTGTACGAAATCCGGAATAATATAACCCGCGATTACTACCCCGGGAATTTTCCACGGAACTAATATAGCTATTTCCACGGAAATGTTTTTGCCGCCCATGCGAAGCTGGGGCGGGTCGCTAGTTCTCTATACCTATATAATCAGAAATCAGAAATTTATTTCAACGTAAAGAATTCATATTCTTGCTTTGTTACTTGTTTGTACTTATAATTTAATATTAGCAGCTGTCTTGGGGCCGAGTATGTGTATAAGAGTATGATTCTCTGAGCTTCCTCACGGTGTTTCCATATAACTGTAGGTACCTAATAACTACTAAAAATTCACAAAGCCTTTGCGGAGGAGCACTTAATTTCAGCATTGCTCTAACTCAACGGTCCAAAATATACACTGCTATTGAAATAATACAAAACTTAAATCGTCTCTCCGAAATCAAACCACTTGGAATTAATCCGTAACTGGCGAGAAGAAGTAGTCGTTAAGTTTATTTAATGCGTAGGCAAGAACTAATTTATAAATCAAAATTCAGTAAATTTTCAGGCATTAAAGTTTTCATTATATTAGCTTTAAGGTGATTTGAGAAAAGATGGTCAGAGTGGAGATTTTTTTTGCTGCCTTTTTCTCCACTACACACGGCCCCAAGGCAGCGGCTAACATTATATATAAGTGTATGTACATTGACATTCAAGAAACAGAATGTGAATTCTTTCCTTTTAAATAAATTTTTGATTTCTGATATCTGATTTCTGCTAAACATTTAAATATGTATTATATTTAAAAGATGCGATGAAATAAATGAGGACGCAATTTAAAATACATGTCAAATTTGTCTCGCTACTCTCGATGTTATGGCGTAAAAAATAACGTCACAATAAAATAAGATATAAATACCGACTTGGGAATTGTTTTAGTTGTAAGAAAAAGCATTGCGCTTATTGAAACTTCGAAGCGCAACGGAATCTGAAAGCATGTTTTGACTAAATTATTAAATAAATTGATTCAATTGTAACGCAAGTTTGTCAAATTAAAGTGAAGACTAGAAGGGCAGACTTTATATTATATAAGTACAAACTTTAACATTGACGTCATTACATAATGTAATTTGACATTTCTTGCTTATTTCCGCCAGGCACAAAAGTAAAAGTACGTAATCAGTTGCGTTATGACCTAGAATCGCTCGTAGCCCCGGCCGCCCAAGTGATCTTAAACGATTACAAAGGATAAGCAACATAGGGGGGGTCAGTGCGTGGATGGGTGACCGTTCTATAATTAAAGCTAGTGGCATTTTTCCGAGCGATTCCGTCCTTCGCAAGGCACGTTAAGCAGTTGGTGCCGGCTGCCGTCGATAGATGGCAGTCGTTAAGCCAAGTCAGAGGCCTTAGGGCGGCTTGAAAACTTCTGACATTAAGACCAGCTACTAGTCTTACAAGCCTCCATCAATCCGGAGTAATCCGGACTAGGCCACCTTGGTGGAGTATGTCCTCTACCTTCCTCAGGGAAGAGACCCGTACCCCTCGGTGGGGACATAATGGGTTGATTATGATGATGACCTTGAATAAAACAACGAAACCCATTGTTATGATGAGCTGATCACCCCACCAAAAATTCAAAAGCTTAAAGTAGATTTTTTACTTAACGTGCATTCAAAGCTTGACCTGTCAATTAACTTATTCAAAAATTGGCCAAGTGCGTGTCCGTAGAAAGAGGGTGTTTTATCTGCTTTGCAGAGCGAACAACTTAATTAAAGTCATTTGTGCGCAGAGGGGGTACCCCCTACACCTAAATTAGGGATTCTCGGCTACACCATAGTGTAGAGTATCTTTGGATTGGTCGTTTAAAAATATTGCGGATGTATTGTTTGATTTAGAGATCCGTATAATTAAACTTCAAATCGCAAATTTTTAACTGAGTAGGACGTCCAGTAAATCAAGTGACTCTCTACAAGTCTAACTCTACACTGTACGTGACCACACACGCACTGGAATAGAGTTTTTTTAAAGTTTACTACGCTTTATGGAATACGGTGATATATCTTTTCTTGCTTCTTTCTAATAGGTATATAAAATTCTTATGTCTCAATGTTAGTGCGCACACTCCTTCGAAACGGCTTGACCGATTTCTATGAAATTTTATATGTATATTCTGTAGGTCTGAGAATAGTTTGTTATCTATTTTTCATAGCCCTAAGTGAAAAAAAAATTTATGGCGAAACAACGTTTGCCGGGGCAGCTAGTATGCTAATAAAATCATTCATGCACCATGCGTATGTACGTCCACGATAGACTGCTAAAATCGTAATCCTTCCTTGTGGCCCTGCCATTGTCAGGTAAAAAGGGAGGGCATAATTTCGTCATTATACCCAGGGAAACGTTATACATCTGCGGGGATAAGGTAAAAGAACACAATGGAATTTCCCTAGCAACCCTCCGGGTTCATTCCCTGTACATCCAATTTTCAAACACCAGTGAATGTTTGCGGTTGGTAATGCATAACAACTCTTACCTCACATAATTATGGCAGGTTTTGTGGCCAACGTACCATTAAGCATTATCAACCACTAAGAGCCCTGCTTCACTAGGACGCCATGGCGACGTCGCCAGCGACCGTATCCAAGCAGTTATATTAAAATGTGTGGTGCCTTACTCACTTGGCGACCATTCAATACAAACTGCTTGGATACGTATCTGGCGACGTCACCATGACTTCCTAGTGAGGCAGGGCAGTAACGTTTAATAGAACGAAGGAAAAGAAATCCGGGTGTACGAAGAGGTTTTTAACACTATGTTGCAAGCAGTATACGTCCCACTGTAGGGCACAGTCCTTTCAGAGAGTGAGATAAGGCACGTGAAGCAGTTGGTGCCGGCTTCCGTCGTTAGATTGTAGTCGTTAAGCCAAGTCAGAGGTCTTAGGGCGGCTTGAAAACTTCTGACAGTAACACCAGCCACTAGTCTTAGAAGCCTTCACTAATCCGGACTTGGCCCCCGTGGTGAAGTATGGCCTATACGTTTCTCAGGGAAATGACCCGTGCCCCTCGATAGGGATATAATGGGTTGATTCAAAAATGCACCGCCAGAGAAATTCTCCGCATCAGGTATGCCCCGGAATGACGAAAATACAAGTCAGTCCTTATCATCATCAGCCCTTCGATGCCAACTGCAGGACATTTGCCTCTCTCATGTAGGCCCTCATTAAGTCAGTGAATATTATTAATTTGTTACTAAGGTATTAGGGGTATACAAAGAAACTCAAATCTTTAAAATCCCTTATCGTGTGGTAACTATTGTCAATTATATAAACATAACATAAAAATATACATTTATTTATATACAGGCACATTACGGCACAAACATTACTTCTGGCCCCACTCTAGGATACCCTGCGCCATTAGAATCAGAAACAGTGACATCACAAACATGTAAACATCCAAGACCTGGGGTTTTTTTGTCCCCAGCCGGGATTTGAACCTGGGACCTCTCGCATAATACCCACTGTACTTTATACTTTTTATGCCTCGCACGGCACGCATTGTAATAGATCCTTTAATCTTTCTTCTTGTCTGAGTGAAGCCTGTAGTGGGATATAATATTGTCTGGTTATGTTTTTTTATGTTATGTATGTAAAATGATCTCGGGTGAGTTGGGAACATGCCTCCAAGGTCTCCGGCATTTTCCTTTGTAATACCGGGTATGGGATCAAATCTACGCAAAGGTAAATTGAAGCAATTAGTAAGCATAGGCAACAAAGTGTCACCGTGAACGACATTTTGTATCGTATCGACGTAACTTATCATGACAAATATTATGTGCTTAAGTTGTACCTGATTACACAATGATACAGAGAAAGAAAGGCGCTGTTTACACAGGCTTTTCTACGGTTTCCATAAAGTTCATTACCTACAGCGAGATTTGGAAATCTTTAGAAGTATTTTGAGTACAATTTATAGATATTCGTTAATTTATCTTGTCTATCATATTGCATTGTGTGTATGTCATCCTATATGGGAAAAGAAATAAAAAAAAATTGGCTTGCGCATATTAGGGACTAGTCTTAGAAGGCGCCCGAGGCGCGCGTACGATACGCTGCGTATGACGCGCGCACCGCGAACGCGAACGCTTGATGTAATCCGTTGCATAGAACTTCATACAATGTTAAAGAGCGTCCGAAACGCAGCGTATCGTACGCGCGCCTCGGGTGCTTTACGCGTGTTACAAAAAATGTAACATGTTACGCTTATAGTAACAGCCCGTCTGCTGCGACTTTCTAGTTCTGTTATGTTTTCACCCCCCCGCAGGCGAACGCGGGGGATGTCATCCATTCACCGCGGCTACCGTGTTACGTGTTACGTAACACGTAACATGTTATACCACGCTCCATTATAACGTGTTACATTTTTTGTAACACGCGTAACATGGCGCAGCGGACCCGGCTTTATACTCTGGAACCATGTTTTTTACAAATTTCACTAAATTTGGGTGACAAAAAAATGAGTATACGACATAAAAAATCAACAGACTCTCACACACACGTGTGTAACTTCATTTAATTGGATTTCGCCTTCTGCTCCACCGATTACGAGTACATACCATCGTTACAAATGTATGACGTCACATTCTGTGCCGTTACATCTAGCAGGTTCTTTTTCTGTTAATAAAAACCCATCAAGCGCCGCAATTATCATTTGTGAAGCAATTGACAGTAATAAATCATCAATCAATCATCGAAGCATAAAAAACCAGAAACGCCGGAAGCAATAAACTCCTCGAAGTCAATATCAGTTAGCACAACTATTGCAAGTTTGACCCACTTTACGAGATGTCATAATATCAAGGCTTTGAAATTATCCGCGACTCGTACCACAGAATACACAGATTGGAAATTTCTTCTGTCAAGCGTGATTTACGCTCACTCTGCAATACTTCATTGAGTAGCAGTCAGCCGACAACATAAAAACCTTTCCATGTAAGCCTAGGCGCACACTAGCGACACGCGACAGGCGACAGCTCGGTGACTAGACGCGACGACAGGCTACGGCCGCCAATTTTCATATTATTTTGTTCGAATCTCCGCACACTTGGCGTCAGAGTCGCGGAGTCGCGCGACAAGACGGCAGAAGCAAATGACAACGTCGCGTCTGACGCGGTGACTTAACCCGGCGACAAGTCCCCTGTTTGCTCTGATGCACCCCACCGACCGACTTTAACCTAACGGAGAATAACGATCGTAATGTAAAGGTTAATATTTTGTAATCCTTACAGTTGAAAGCTGATTTATATTTTTTGGAGAGAAGTCACCCTTATGGTAAGGATTGATGTACTGCCAGGCCTGTTTCACTACGCGTGTCAATATCGAACGCGTAAGTACATGCGGCGACCACTCCGGAGTGGCAAATAGGTAGAAATTCAGGCGCCAGAAGAGGTAAGAGTTACGCGGTAGAAAGAGAGGCAACATGTAGGTAAATATAACGTAGCTTAGCGCCGTGCGATCTAAATTACACCTAATTGTATCGCTGCTAGAGTTCTAGAGCACGCTGCCATCGTAGCCGCCAAGCCGAAGCGTTAAGAACCATAAATTTAATAATACAGCCTGTCACAAGTGACGAAGTCACACTTTAAATAGTGGTGATAGCTCCGCTATAATAAGGTCCATAGTTCTGTCAACATTTCAGTAATTTTCTACCACGGGGACAAATTGGCAGTTCCGCATAATGAAATTGTTCTTCCATAGTACCTTTTCTATTTGGAAACTAACTTCATTATTATGTATCGAATGTAGGACATTCGCCGCTCTCAGCACACGATATGAATTCAAACACAAACATGTCGAACTACTTATTCGGTACTGTCGAAGCAGGGAATTACCGTGACAACAACGTATTCGTTTGGTATGGAAACAAAACAGGAAGGGCAACTGGGACACTGAAAGATTGATGCCATTTCACATTATCCTTGTCAGTAGGAGAAACTTTGTTGTTTGAAACTTTAAACATTGTTCAGTCTACATTTAGTACGAAATTAGATCGAAGGTAAAGCGGCATTGAAGTTATAGTAGGGAAGCCCTAGAGGGGATTTCGGGATTTACAACAGCGCGGCAGATTAATATACATGGGGATATCTTGCACCCGATTAAGTCATTCCACCATTACATAGCCGTTTGTCTGATGACTTAACAGTATGGCCGACTACAGCTGCAACGTGACGTACTACTAATACCATTTTGTAGTATGCCTTTGGTTGATCAGTTACGTCACGTTGCAGAGTTAATTGCAGAAAAAGAAAATCTTTTTCAACTTGATTGAAACTTGTGACGTTTTCGGACATAGCGACCTTAGTATTTTTTTGTTTGTGTAAGTATCCCCAGTCGATGTACATAGGTATAATTGTGCGCCGCCATTTTGAAAAAAAATCAAAATGGCGGCTGAGCCAGTATGCCAGTCTTCCAACAAAAATCTTGAAATCCCTTTTGGTGAGGCTTTCACACAAGAGCCTATTTCATTTAAGTGCAATTCATAGTCTATTATTGTCAATCGCTGTACATTGCATAGCCGAGTCGTCCTACTTGTTAATCCGTGGGACGATCACTTCGCAATGTACATCGAATTGTCATAGTAAGCCACAAATTGTAGTTTTATTAAACAGGCCCCATGCAGGTATGGCGTAGAGGGCAGTAACTTTTCGGTAAAACAGGCAAGCGCCGAAAACAAAAATAGATAAAAAAGACCGCGCATATATCTTTATAAATGTGGATCTCTCTTTATACCCGGTTATGTTATGTGTGAGACATCATCATCAACCCATCATGTCCCCACCGAGGGGCACGGGTCTCTTCCCTGAGGAAGGTATATTCCATACTCCACTACGGGGGCCAAGTCCCGATTGATGGAGGCTTGTAAGACTAGTGGCTGGTCTTACTGTCAGAAGTTTTCAAGCCGCCCTAAGGCCTCTGACTTGGCTTAACGACTGCCATATATCAACGGCAGCCGGCACCAACTGCTTAACGTGCCTTGCGAAGCACGGAACCGCTCGAAAAAATGCCACTAGCGTTAGTCATAGACGGTGACCCATCCATGTACTGAACGCGCCGTATGTTGCTTAACCTTAGTGATCGTTTAAGATCACTCAGGCAGCCCAGGCTACGAGCGATTGAGCGAGCGATGAGATATATTACAACGAATATTTAAGTAGATCTTTGGGTTTTTATGTGCCGTCTCTCATTCATCCATGTTGTCCATCATTCCACAATCAGTAGTAGGTGTGATTCGGGCATGTACCTACGATTGCCTAGGTTTTGTATGTTATGTATACATTTGAATTTTGTTATAGTAGCAATACCGCTGTGGGCAAGGCATGTCCTCTGCAGTAGGTCATACCTATAAGATTGTTATCTGTATGCTACTAGATTATATCGAAAATTCCACTAAGAGTACTTAAGTATTTTTTATTAGAAAAATTATGCAAAAAAAAATTATGAAAAATTATTAATGGATTTATGCTTTTTACAAGAATTAAAAAAGAAATTACTGTATATTAAAAAGAAGAAGTTTGAACTAGCAAGGAGGTTGCACACTTTTTGGCCGGAAAATAAAGAATAGGAATAAACTATATTTGACAACTTTATGTTATAAGGCGTGATATTATGTATGTAAGTGTATCATCGCTGCGCCTGGAAAATCAGAAAAATATTTTTTTGGCAAACTTAGTTTTATTTTTATTTTGTTAGTATTTTCTTAGCGCGACGCGCCTTTATAACCCATTTTATGCTAGCTAGCTTGAAACTTAAAATATTTACTTCAGCTATCTATTTACTGAATAAAAAAAAGCATCGTAATTATGAAAGTATTAAGGTTTTCTTTCTCCTGAATAGATAACATTTTACGTTTGTAGGTTTTTCCAAGCTGTATATGCTGTCGGTCAATTTTCTTTTGTTGTCGTAGTTGTCCAAAAATAAAAAAAAACGCTAGCCTATTAACTTAGATCTACGCAGTTGGATTCAGGGTTGTTTGTATACTCTATTTCTCTACTACCAAGCAACCTGAACCAGTAAGTAACTAACGCAAAGTATTCGGTCTCGTGCAAACGTCTACCCACCTCAGCTACGGCCCGGGACAAGACAAATAGTCCGTATTTGCACACACAACACCCTGTTAGCATGGGGCGGCCTTTCCCCTTACCAGGAATAGGCTATTTGACAGTGTGAAAAAAAGACTATTTTTTATACGTATTCGAATAAATTATGTGTCTAAGAACCGCTTAAAGGTATTTTAACTAAAAAAGTAATGAAAAATTGCAAAAAAGCAACATAAAATTTGATAATTTGTATCTGCCGCCATTGTATCGAAAACGGTCTGGATTGGCCGATTCTAAGATGACGTCACAAGTCAATAAAAATAGCGTCGGTCATTCATTCTTTCTTACGTTCAATGGTTGGTTGACTGGGAAGTGACGTCATAATACCAGTGCAACGCCATATTGCCCAAGATAGCGTTGTCGCGGCTTAATTAAAAAGTCAATTTTCGTTTGCCTTTTTTGGAACAAATACACGAAAGAATTTAAAATTACCACTTTCTGAGAACTCCACGAACACAAACAAACAACATGATTGGCTTTCAGAAATCGGTCAAATAGCCTATTGATCCAAAAGTACTTAGTGCCTATTTCACACACATACCGACATGTTACATACTAGCATAGCCCGCGACTACGTTCGCGTCAACGGATTAGCCTACGGGGTATGTCCACTCAGAAATCAGAAATCAGAAATTTATTTCAACGTAAAGAATCTACATTCTGTTTGTTGAATGTCAATGTACATACACTTATATATAATGTTAGCCGCTGTCTTGGGGCCGCGTGTACTTGGAGAAAAAGTGAGCGAAAAAAAACTCCACTCTGACCATCTTTTGTCAAATCACCTTAAAGCTAATACAAATTAGGTATGAATGTTCATCTACCAAGAACCTTAGTGCAATCAATACTTGCAAAGTCAAACATTATTGAAGACCTCAGAAGGTCCATTCTAAATATTGGTGAAAACAATTTCGTAACAAGATAAGTGATTTCGAAAATTACCAACACAGAAATTTACGAAATTTTTCCTCTTTATAATATTAGTATAAATGTATATTTGTATGTATATATTTATTTGAGTATGTATGTCTCTTTAATATGCTTTAAAGCAGTAGGTAGTTATTTCAATATGGAAAGTCGGATATTATGTTTTTTTGCAATTAGCCTTGCTACTTATTTTTTAAATGTTTGGCCATTTCCAGAAACTGGTTTCGCTATTTTTGATTTTTATTTATTAAGTGTATTTTTAATATTTTTCGAAAATTTTGTTGTTTGTGAGGTCATCAGAGCATGATGAAAGAAATAGTCTATGCCTACATACAAAAAAAGTTATAAAAGTAAGGCAAAGGATTTATACTGATACTGTGTTTGGTGACTTCATAGAAAAATTTAATTTTCAAGGTGTTTATTGCATAATTATCTTAAAAAATATAGACTTATTTACAAAACTGATGAATATAAATTGAACTGAAAGCATAATTCTCGACTCGATATAGTTTTGAGATTTCCGTCCATGTAAAAAAATTACAGCATGGCCATTTTTGGCAAGGCATTCTGCCACTTCCCACGATCCTGACAGACCTCTTTAGCTTCATCAACATTCACTAGTTGTTCCAAGCACGCACGCTAGTTTCAGCAGTACATTGTTACTCCAGGGGCGAAAGTAACTCACTTAGTCCCAAGACGGGGTTTCGCTGCACTCTCTACCTCGCTACACTCGAGGGATTAAATAAGTCTTTTACCCGAGGTTAACACTGTGCTTTTCATTAGGAATATAAGGAAAGTAAGAATAATGCATGTGTAACGCTCAGCCCAGTCCAGTGCCATAGCCAAGCCAGCCAAGACAGCCAAGCCAGCCATAGCCAATCCAGCCATAGCCAAGCCAGCCATAGCCAAGCCAGCCATAGCCAAGCCACAGTAGCCGTGACGTCAGCATACGTCACCGCCTCGCGCCGCGCCGCGCGCCGCCCGTTTGCCCCACCTCGCTCGCACCGGCCGGTTGCGAGGGTGGGAGAAACAACGCCTGCCTATTTAAGCCGTTGCAAATGTTGGATCGTCTCTTTTCCTGTTGTAATTATTTTATAGGGCGAAGCTCTGCTCAAATAAATTTATATTTGATTAACTTTGTTGTTTGAGTCCCTGCCCTTCTTTACACATGAATTAGCTACAGAAAAAAATTCTGATGCTTTCATTGTGTCAACAAAACTCTACAGTCGTATTTTTTGTTAAACGGAGTAAACTGACAGTAGATTGAAAAATAATGTTGCCATGTTCAATGTAATAGTGATGCGTTCAGTTTTGTTCAATCACAGGAATGAATGAATACTTCGTTAACATTACCTTATTGAAACAAAAATCGCTCGTAGCCACGGCGCCGCCTAAGTGATCTTAAGCGATCACGAAGGTTAAGCAACATAAGGGGCGCATACAGTTTATGGATGGGTGACTGTTCTATGACTAACGCTAGTGGCATTTTTCCTAGCGGTACCATACTTCCCAAGGCACGCTAAGCAGTTGGTGGCGGTTGCCGTTGATAGATGACAGTTGTAAAGCCAAGTCAGAGGCCTAAGCTTGAAAACTTCTGACAGACCAGCCACTAGTCTTACAAGCCTACACCAATCCTGACTTGGCCCCCGTGGTGGAGTAAGGCCTATACCTTCCTCAGTGAAGAGACCCGTGCCCCTCGGTGGGGACATAATGGGTTGATGATACACAATGAAGTGGGCTAAGAACGTCATCCACCGCTTCCGGTATCTTTTTATTCGATATTTATATGTTACGCTAGCAGTGCACGCGACTTTGTTCGAGCCACAGGATTAGCCTATGTCCATCCTAAACACTCGTGAAACCAAATTTGAAATTAGATATCTACTTTCGGAGATTACCCTTTACATACAAACTTTTCCTCTTTATAATCTATCTTATTATCTAATATCCCTTCTAACGGTGGTAATTAGCATAAATAAGTAAAATTCTTGCTCTAATATACCTAATTTAATCACTATATTATTATTGGAAGACACTGTTGACGAACCAATTTCATATGTCGATTGTGATCTGGCTAATTTTATTACTTACTTACTGCGATGGCTCGGCGACCTGAAGTGGATCTTGGCCTCTGATACAAGAAGTCGCCACTTGTCTCTGGCTTGGCAAATTTTATTAGTAATTTTTAATAATTCTGGGTAAAATTCTATCTCTTATTTGACAATTTTACAGTTTGGACAAAAAAAAACTGGTTTGATTTCCTCAGACAAAGATGATAGGATGAGTTTATTGAAGTCAAATAACGCGTGAATTTTCAAATATATATTAACCCTAAATTAAACAATGTGGTTAGGTGAAGCTTGGTGACAGTAAGACCAGTCACTAGTCTTACAAGCCTCCACCAATCCGGACTTGGCCCCCGTGGTGGGGTATTGCCTTTAATATTAAATTATGGCCTATAATAAAAAATATTGTTTAATATTAAATTTAACCAGAAACTAACTAACAGATAACTGTGTTCAACACATCCAGGGGTTATAATTTTTAAGTTTTAAAGTTTGTTGATTACGCTAAAACTGTTTTGAAAAGAATACAATCGTGGAGTTTCTTTGTTAGTGTCTACTCCATGTAATCTATTAATTAGGTACACATTTAAACATTTTGTTTGTACTATGAATAAAATATTTGAATTTGATTAAAATGTTTATCGTAAATAGTCCTACAAAAAAGCCCATAACAGTGTTTGTCTATTATCTAATGTGTAAGCCATTAGAGCCAAAACAGTGAACCATACAGTGTGTCCCAAAAAGTAGTGTCAAGCGGAAGTCCTGAGATAGAACACCCTTGGAGCATCCGAAACACCCCCATGTATGTTTCGCGATTTTTCGTAGTTTTCGAGTTATGAATTTTTTACTTAAATTTTGAGAATTATCGACCTAAACAACTTAAACATTTCTAAAAAAAAAGTATGAGACTTTTTCGAGATATTTTTTTGCAACTTACTTCTCATGAATTTTACTTTAATTTTTAAAACATTCGTATTCGTAACTAAGATGGAAGTTTTAAAAATGATTTAAAAGTGAAAAAATTACGCTCAGTGAATTTTGTCTTAAAATTTCAAGTTTAAATTTAAAATCTTTATAGGTAGTTTCATAGCTCCCAAGTAGGTCTAAAAACTGCGCCAAACTCTCAGCTTTCATAATCATTAAAAAAAAGTAGTACTTAATGATCTACTTTTGCTGAAATCTGACTTCAAAGACAGAGAGGTGGAAAACTCTTAAAATTTGCCATTTGGTAAAGAAGTATTTTTTTGGGCAATTAGTTAACTAATTTAGTTAAAAATTTGCCATTTGAAAGTTAAATTTTTAGAAGATTCTTTGAACTCGCTGTATTGTGTGATACTTAAAAATTAAGTTACAAAAATAAAATCTTTAAAAAAGGGAAGCTAAAATAAAACAAAAAGTAACTGTTAATTATTATTTATTACAAAAAGTTCTCAAAATGCCTCCCTTCCTGCTCAATACAAATTCTGCACCTTCTGAAAAAAATATCTTTTAATCGAATAAACGCTATTCTGTTGTCTTTTATTCTTTCTTCTGCGTTTCGCAATTTTGTGCGTAATTCTTGAATGTTTCTTATTTCTTTAGCGTAGACTAATTCTTTGTAATATCCCCAGATGAAGAAATCAATAGGGTTTAAGTCTGGGGACCGTGGAGGCCACGCGATGGGCCCTCCTCGTCCGATCCACTTGTCTCCAAACCTTTCATTTAAATGTTGTCTCACGATGCTAGCGTAATGACATGGAGCGCCATCGTTTTGAAAAAACATGTTCCTCCGCGTTAATAGATCTACATCTTCTAGTAAGTTGTAGAGATCTTCTCTTAAAAATTCTAAGTAGGACTCGCCGTTCAATCGGTTAGGTAGCTCGAACGGACCAATCAGCTGGCCGTTTATTATGCCCGACCACAAATTTACACTGAATTGTTCTTGGAAATTTGAGTCACGAGTCAGGTGTGGATTTTCTGTTCCAAGAGTGATAATTGTGGATGTTAAAAATCCCACACCTTTTGAAGTGAGATTCATCGGTCCACAAGATACTTATGAAAAAAATTTCGTTTTCAGCTTGACGCCGCAACATTTCTTGACAATATGCCACTCTCCTCGGGTAATCTTCGGGCTTGAGCTGCCGCACTCTTTGAATATGGTATGGGTGAAAACACTCTTGCTGGAGTATTCGATGTGCCTGTGATTTTGGCATTCCAATTCGGCGTTCTAGGCTCCTCACACTAACCGATGGATCTCTAGCCACTTCTTCGAGCACGGATTCGACGGTATCAGGGTCGTGCATTTCACGTGGACGGCCAGATCTTGTGCCTGGTAAACGCCCTTCCATGTAAGAGTTATGGACTCTTAAAATCATTCGATGATCAGGCCAAGTTTCAGGCTGTGGTCCACCTCCATTTTGTACTTGCTCCCTGTACAACCTGGCTGTTTCAGAAGCGTTTCCTCTTGCATAGCCATAATAGTAATGCATAAGAGCTCAAGCCCGAAGATTACCCGAGAAGAGTGGCATATTGTCAAGAAATGTTGCGGCGTCAAGCTGAAAACGAAATTTTTTTCATAAGTATCTTGTGGACCGATGAATCTCACTTCAAAAGGTGTGGGATTTTTAACATCCACAATTATCACTCTTGGAACAGAAAATCCACACCTGACTCGTGACTCAAATTTCCAAGAACAATTCAGTGTAAATTTGTGGTCGGGCATAATAAACGGCCAGCTGATTGGTCCGTTCGAGCTACCTAACCGATTGAACGGCGAGTCCTACTTAGAATTTTTAAGAGAAGATCTCTACAACTTACTAGAAGATGTAGATCTATTAACGCGGAGGAACATGTTTTTTCAAAACGATGGCGCTCCATGTCATTACGCTAGCATCGTGAGACAACATTTAAATGAAAGGTTTGGAGACAAGTGGATCGGACGAGGAGGGCCCATCGCGTGGCCTCCACGGTCCCCAGACTTAAGCCCTATTGATTTCTTCATCTGGGGATATTACAAAGAATTAGTCTACGCTAAAGAAATAAGAAACATTCAAGAATTACGCACAAAATTGCGAAACGCAGAAGAAAGAATAAAAGACAACAGAATAGCGTTTATTCGATTAAAAGATATTTTTTTCAGAAGGTGCAGAATTTGTATTGAGCAGGAAGGGAGGCATTTTGAGAACTTTTTGTAATAAATAATAATTAACAGTTACTTTTTGTTTTATTTTAGCTTCCCTTTTTTAAAGATTTTATTTTTGTAACTTAATTTTTAAGTATCACACAATACAGCGAGTTCAAAGAATCTTCTAAAAATTGAACTTTCAAATGGCAAATTTTTAACTAAATTAGTTAACTAATTGCCCAAAAAAATACTTCTTTACCAAATGGCAAATTTTAAGAGTTTTCCACCTCTCTGTCTTTGAAGTCAGATTTCAGCAAAAGTAGATAATTAAGTACTACTTTTTTTTAATGATTATGAAAGCTGAGAGTTTGGCGCAGTTTTTAAACCTACTTGGGAGCTATGAAACTATCTATAAAGATTTTAAATTTAAACTTGAAATTTTAAGACAAAATTCACTGAGCGTAATTTTTTCACTTTGTACCATCATTTTTAAAACTTCCATCTTAGTTACGAATACGAATGTTTTAAAAATTAAAGTAAAATTCATGAGAAGTAAGTTGCAAAAAAAATATCTCGAAAAAGTCTCATACTTTTTTTTTAGAAATGTTTAAGTTGTTTAGGTCGATAATTCTCAAAATTTAAGTAAAAAATTCATAACTCGAAAACTACGAAAAATCGCGAAACATACATGGGGGTGTTTCGGATGCTCCAAGGGGTGTTCTTTCTCAGGACTTCCGCTTGACACTACTTTTTGGGACACCCTGTATAATATAGTTTATAGGAGCATACTGCAGTAGCTACCTATAGGTCTATGATTAAGGCTCTGATTAATTACCGTATTTCTTATGTTGACAATATTGTTACCCTACAATGTAACATCTCAACATTGTCAGCCTGTTATATTTTTCAAATGCGACCCAATAAATATTTATGTGATAATTTTAATGTCATAATGTTTCTTTTCTACGCTACGCTAACGAGCTACTCGAAATACTAATCCTTCGCAGACGAAGTCGCGGGCGCCAGCTAGTAAAAGATTGATGTAATTGTTTCATTCATTCACTTTGTCACAACACTATTTTAATTTCGTCAAAAACTGACAACCCAGTAAACGTCAGTTTACTCCATTTAATAAAAAATACGACTTTAGGTACAACTTGAAAAAACAAATAAGGATGAGATTTCCGCTTTCCCGCTTATTTCTCTCTCCGTGGCCAGTCAGCTATTTAGTTATTACTTTTCATTTTCATCGTTTAATTTTTTTTAATATATTTTGCCCAAATATAATGTTACAGAACTTCTGAAAGTAAGACCAGCCAACTAGTCCTACAAGCATCCACCAATCCGGACTAGGCCGCGGTGGTGGAGTATGGCCTATACCTTCCTCAGGGAAGAGACCCGTGCCCCTCGGTGGGGACATAATGGGTTGATGATGATGAATGTCACAGAAAGTAAATTTTAATAAAGTAATTACAAAACTATACTTTTCCATTAATACATAACTTTATGCTATTTCAATTTTACATCGCGCTGTAATTTAATGACTGTATAGATTGTTGAAACATGGTTCAAGAGAAGTGGGAAAACAGTACTAGTCTTACTAGAAAACGATTCTCTCTAGGGCGGAAAAATATTACTTTCAACCCGCTCTTCAGGCAATTTCAGAACTTCTATCCTAGTATGAGTAATTAAAAAGAATTGGTTAATTAATTTACTGAGTATTTAGCGAAATTGCTCAGTTGGGAGGAACAAAGTAAAAATAAATGACGCATTTACCATTTCTTTATTTCTTTGTTTCATTCGAATACTTCTGAGGCTTATTACGTAAATAACAAAATTGATTGTGCGTTTTTGTTTTGACTTTGTAGGTATTCTTTTTTAACGGCTGCGGTACAAAATACCTTCGGGTTTATGTTGACAATTTAAAATACGATTTTACTGGCGACGAAAGATGATTTAAGTATGTAAGAATAATGTGCGATTTAGTCATTTATTCATCATTTTATCAGATTAGTGTTTGGCGAACACTTTTGTTCTGTGAGTTTCTAAAACATTGATATTTTCAAAGTATCGGAGCATATCCAAATTTTATTAAATTTGCGATTCATGCATTCTTCCAATACAGCAGCATTTTTTATTGTAATTCACAGAAGAAATTCTAATCGATTCAAGATTTTTAAGCATTATCTTACAAGCATCGCCACAACAAACTAAATGTGTGCTTTTAGGGATCCGTACCCAAAGGTACCTATTACTATGACTCCACTGTCCGTGTGTCTGTCTGTCTATCACCAGGCTATCTCCCATGAATCGTGATAGTGCAACAAAGTTTCAAGAAAAATGCGTTCGTAGTCAGTTGCCTTATGATCTTGAAAATTTCAATTGAAAAATTTCAATTGTACATTTTAATGTACAATTAAAAAAAAACAAAGCTATGGTGTGCCGATCGGCCCTCCGAAAATTCCACAGGTTAAAAGAACCCTTTATATTAACGAAAATTGCTCTAGGCGGGTTAGAACAAGATGTTGTAATTAATGACTGGCCTACAAAGCACCCTTGTCATTTTGGCAGTATCGAATTATTATAATAGCCTTCCATGTTGGCAGATTTCTGTCGACAAGGTCAATCTGAGTGTCTCCCATTGAAATAGAGACCAAAGTCAAAGATTAGTTTGTAGATCCATTTTATAGTCTAGATGGATAAAACATCATAATGTGCACAGATAATTTAGGTACACTGAGCAACGTTTTAATTTACAACAACAAAATAATAATGACACAAATTACTTGACCTGGTCCCAAACCAGGATACCCTGTGCTATAGTAACCAGGTAAGGACTTTCCAAATATTGAAAAACACCCAGACTGAGGCCATTTGTAATCAAGTGGGAACCGAATGGTTATACACATAAGGCCCTTTTCACACTGCAACTTTTAGCAACGATGCAGTCGAGTGTTTTTGAAACGCGCGACAGCATCTTGACACCAGCAGTAGCGGAAGTGTGTAAAGGTGGACCATTTGCGACTGCATCTATGCTGCATCGCGACAGCATCGTGACTGCATCGATGCTAAAAGTCGCAGTGTATAAAGGGCTTAATGTATTGATTTTTGTTTAAAAATCAACTACGTGATAGTGCAATTCTATCCCAAATTCTCGCGCGCGGGATAGATCATGCTAGAGGGCCTACCCCCTTAAGTAACTTGTGATAAACGCCATTCCTTTGGGTCTTGGGTTTTTCGCACCCAGGCTTTTCCTATACCTTTTTACTTTATGAGGTTGTCATAGCCTATCGGTGTTCATATCCATATCATTTCACTTTCACTTTCTAATAATATATGCATAATACAATTATTCGTTCGTTCAACGGTGCATTGCTTTGAGAATTTCATCCCAAGGTCATAAAGTTTATCTCAAGGTCTTAGTAAGCATTTGTACAGTAGACTTATCACGCGTATTTGGTACGCGTAATACAGGGGCTGATTCAATTTAGCCTTTGACTTTAGCTTGATCTTACTCATCGAAACCAGTATTACAAATTGCAATATAATTAAAAAATAATTGAAGTCGTAACTTAAGGGCGCTTAAGAAAGAAAAAATTAATGACAATCATTTTACTACAACATTTGTTTTCTTTTCGTCGTTACATGAAAAAAATTCGTCCTTAGGTAGTCATAATTACTTTTCAACTAACTTACTTTTAAATATGTTGAATATACATTTCCACCGAAACGTTTAACTACAGTTAGACTACAGTTTACATAATAGTGTTAATAGTGCCATTTATTAGTGAACACACTTCAACTTCGTTAAAAGTGCCTAAATTAAATTTAATGGTCGCCCTGGACGGCTCCTTCTAATTAAATTACGATTTATTTTGGTTGTTTAGTACCATAGACCTTATTTATTAGACTGAAGAATGAAAAAGAATTTTCGATGTTTCGACAACTTTTTACCTAATAAATAATCGCGATTAGACCCGCTTAATATATTTTATTAGGTATATTAGGTTGAAAAACATAAATAACAAAGATTAGTTAAATAGAGTAAATGACCTAGACCAGCTTTCTCGAACGCTAACAGTTTGTTAATCTATTGTTAACAGCTATCAGTTCTCAACATACAAAAACAACAGACCCCTTTCAACAGTAGATTAACAGACTTTTAGCGTTCGAGAAACCGGGAGTAAGCCTTGTACATTTTGTTAACTCTTAAACATTCTTCACCGATAGGTAAAAGCTTCGCAACCTTAATAAATGGCAAGAGTAAAACAAATGAAATGCACGAAAATATACAACGATGCACACAATACACAGCTATATAAACTTATTTAAAAATAAACAAATAAATTGCTAGACATTAATAAAAACTATAATAGGCTTTGCTAATTTGCTCAAAGATGATCATAGACCCATTATGTCCCCACCGAGGGCCACGGGTCTCTTCGGGATCTCTTCGGGGCCAAGTCCAGATTGGTGTGTATCTTAAAAATGCATAGTTATTTAAAACCCAATTGAATAGTAGTCGTTACTAGCAGCCCAAAAAATATAATGTTATCACGCTGAAACCAGCAACATTAGCTATTATCAACGATTGGCGTAGCCTTGAGAGTACCATAATAACAGGTGGCAAGGCTGTCGAAAACGTCGTGTTACATAATTATACGTATCAGACCCAATCAAAAGTTCGTTTCCGTACTACATATTACGATTGCTTTGAAACAATGCAAGGTTGAACAAAACTTACGAGTTCGAGCGATGGAGAAACTAAAAGACTGCTTTTGTTTTATTTATTTTCTTTATTAGGGACAACAAACAGAGGAACAGCGCCACCATGTTATCTGTTCAGGTGGGCATCCTGTTCCCCATTTTTGGTTTTAATTATTCACTTACTAAGATTTATAGATACATTTTCATTAAAATTGAAAGACGAGTTAAAATATACTCATTTTTCTAAGTAACATTTTTAAATGTTACTACTCAATTCTCCACTAGCGCCGCTATCAACTGAACAGATAAGATGGCACTGTAAACTGTATTTTGAACACCTTTAAAAACGTTTAACAGAATATTCGATTATACATCTCTTTGTATTTTGTTTTGTCTATTCATGTAGGCTATAGGTGCTGCAAAGTAAGGGCCTAGAATCTGCTAATGCATCCTAGTTCAATGGCAATGCATGAACATAGTGATTCTGTTTCATTGCCGCTTCAAGTCGACGCGCGCACACACATCAAACCTTCTAGGCGTCAATGGTACGAAAAAGCACGTCACGTGACCAAACCGTGTAACTATTATCGTACTGTAATGCACTATACTTGAGCCATTACAAACGTGCGAACCGAGTCATAAAAGTGCGAGCGAGAGTTCCGATATGCCTGATATGCCTCCTATATGTGTGAGAGAGAGGTCTGATACAAATGTTTATGACTCAGTTCGTACGTTTGTAATGGCTCAAGCATATCAGAATCGAGGCCCAGACCTTCTTTCAGAGATAGAGTGTAGGCTTACCTAATTACCAAAGCGCTGTGGTACGTATAAGCCTCAGACACTCAGGTTTTCACACGATGTCTTCTTTCACAATTAGCGAGTGTATTGCTACTACAACTTCTCAAATATACGTAGCTTAGAAAACGAAGTCGGCGTACATACAAGGATTAGAATCCACGATCTCCCACACGTGAGGCCAACGTTCTACGGCGGTTCTACTTTATAATTCCTGATGTACATACAATAAAGAATATTCTATTCTATTCTACAGTAGCGTCATTTTCTGATTGCTAGCGTTATTAATCACTTTTCTTTAATAGCACTTGCAATTTTTTTAAGTCAATTCAAAGATAGAGTTAAAAAAATACTTTAAGGATCCTTCATGTACATAAACATAAACATTTACATACAGGTACATACATTGCTTCTGGCCCCAAACTAGGATACCCTGTGTCGTCAGAAACAGCGACGTCACAAACATGTATACATCCAAGACCTGGGTTTCTTTTTTTTTCCCCAGCCGGGGATCGAACCCGGGACCTCTCGCATGGTAAGCAGATGCGCTAACCACTACGCCACAGAGGTTGTCGATAATCGTCAAATCGTCAAATTTAAACTTATAACATTTTTTAATACATATTCGCTTTTAATACATATTGGCATCTTTAAAAGTAAATTTAAAGATGCCAATCGCCTGGGGCAGGAATAAATCCATTCTTTATCAAAGACTTATTTAGTTTCCACACATAAACAAAGCAAACAAACTATGAAAGTGGACATTATTGAAGTTGCTATTTACTATCCGGTTCATCATCAACCCATTGAAGTCCCCACCGAGGGGCACGGGTCTCTTCCCTAAAGAAGGTATAGGCCATACTCCTTGGCTTAACGACTGCCATCTATCGACGGCAGCCGGCACCATCTGCTTAACTTTGATATTGGTATTAATATTGTTAGTAATCTGAGGGACATTAGACAAGCCCACACGACCCACCCGCTTCAGCCAAGTAATATCCAGGACCGTAAGGACTGGAATTTTGCCAAAGGAAACTTCGAACTGCTTTATCATCATATGAGTAATGTCCAGTGGGATGATATTTACTCCTGCAATGACGTAAATATGGCTGTCGAAAGATTTTATGCAATTGTTTACACTATTTTTGACTTATGTTTTCCACGTAAAAAACGAAGTAAAGTAAGCTGCCGACGCTATCCGGTATTTGATCAGATCAAGATTTGATCCAGGCTATAGTTTTAAAATCATACCTAAACAAGACTTGGAAAAAATCTAAAGACCCTCTAATTTAGTCTCAATTTCGTAAGCTACGAGCTGACATTAAATGTAAGCAAAAATTAGCCTACGACGCGTATATCAGAGGTGTAGAGGCAAATATTTCTAAAAACCCTCGCCATTTCTGGCTGCATGTAGGGTCCCTAAGATCTAAGGGTGGGTTTGAACCAACTGTAGAGAATAAAGGGGAACTCCTGACAGGCGCATTAGCAGCTAATGCTTTCGCTGAGCAGTTCAGTTCGGTGTTTCTCGCAGAATCACCTGTATTGTCGGCTACAAATGCTGCGATCTCCGACTCATTATCAACAGCAAACTATATTAATATTACTGTCATCAAAAAGCACGATATACTTAAAGCGATAAGAATCCTAAAATCTCGTAGTGCGATAGGCCCTGACTGTATGCCTGCGTATTTTCTCAAGGGATGCAGGGAATTCATTGTCAGTCCTCTGGAACATATTTTCAATTTGTCCATTGAAACCGGCTGCTATCCAAATCAGTGGAAACTTACTAGAGTGAAGCCTATCCCTAAAACTAATAATAAAACAATAGTAGAGGAACATAGACCCATTGCAATTTTAAGCACATGTGCCAAAATCTTTGAAATAATTTTAAAATTAAAATTGGAGCCACAAATTCAACCATTTATTACGATCGCGCAGCATGGATTTAGGCCTGGTAGGTCAGTGAATACAAATTTATTGGCTCTTACAGACCTCATTTCCACAGAAATGGACAAAGGTAGGCAAGTGGACGTAGTATACCTCGATTTCCAAAAGGCTTTCGACAGAGTGGACAATGACATTATTGGCCAAACTAATGTCCTTAGGGTTTACGCCCAAACTAGCAAACTTCTTTGCTTAAGAGATCGAAAGCAATACGTCCAGCATGGGTGCTACATATCTAAGTCGTACTCAACCAGGTCGGGAGTGAGTCAAGGCTCTGTATTGGGCCCCTTGCTGTTCTCGATAATGATTAATGATCTACCTGAGGTACTAAAAAACTCCACTTGCCTGCTGTATGCCCACGACTTAAAGCTAGTAATCAATTGCGGATGAGAAAAGTGCACGTTTATTGCAGGATGACATTTCGTCAATCTTACAATGGAGTAAAACAAATAAGTTAAATTTTAATGTAGCTAAGAGCTACGTCATGTCTTTCACGCGGTCACCAAATTTATTGGACGTGGGATACTTACTTGGCGATAGCAAGATAATGAGAGTTTTCTCTATAAAAGATCTAGGCGTAATTTTCGACCCAAAATTGACATTTCATAGTCACTTATGCGAAACTCACGAGATTTCCGTGACGCTCAAACGGCACAGCTGCTCTACACGTCTCTTGTGCGGAGTAAACTGGAGGCCATTGCCTGTGTGTGGAATCCACACGAGCAAAAATATATTCTTATGCTTGAGAAAGTCCAAAAACGGTTCCTTCGGTATCTTTATAAATCTAAGTATAGCCTATACCCGTACTCATGTATTCATGTACCCAACAAAATATTTGTTAGGGGTACTTGGAATTAACTCACTGCAGACTAGGCGCAGTCGAGATCAGATGTTAATTTGCATCCAAATATTACGGGGTGGTCTCGATTGCCCAACGCTGTTGGAAAGGTTGCTGAGGCTAAATGTACCAAACCGTTTCAGACATGGCATGCGAAGACTTCGGCCTCTTTTTAGAGTGGAGTCAGGGCGAACAATCGCTTACTGGTGGTCACCGCTGAACCGCACGCTGGCTCGACTAAATAAGTTACATGCGGCTGCACCACAAATCGATGTGTTTGCTGGTCCTTGGCACGATATTAAGAGGGAATGCTTGGTGATTTCTGAGAGAGAGGATTAAATTTTATTAAATTTACTTTTGACATTGTAATCTAATTTTAATTTTAATTGAATTATTTAATACATATTGATTGACTATAAATTTTATTGACTAGCTTTTATTTTATTTTATAACTATTCGGATCAAAATATTTTTGAATTTTATTCCGCACTAAATACTGATTGCCTAAGACATTAAATGTTATTATTGTTTTCTTATAATTCTTGTATTCAAAATTGTCAACATATTTGCCTGCATGCCAGTTTATTTAATTAGATTAAGCATACCTTTACCGCAATTAATTACGAAATAGTATAAGCTGTAATGTAATTGGGGATGCAAAGTTTTTTTTTATGATTGGATTTTATGTTATATTCTGATAGTAGACGTAATTTTAAGAAACTAATTTCATTTTTTTCGTGATTAATCGAGTTTATCATTGTTAATTAATTAAAGTAAATATTATTCGGCGTGACGTCATATGCTACTTACTGTGTGTGTAGGTGAGTTCGCGATTGCATTTCCGTGTGAATGGGCCAAACCATCTAGATTGTCTGTGGTTTAGTGTCAAAAAAAAAATCGTGTTTACAGCGCCACCAAGTTATATGTTCAGGTGGGCAAAATTGTAACTAACTAATTAATTGTAAACCCGGTTCCCCATTTTTTGTTTTATTTATTCACTTACTAAGATTTATAGATATAATTTTCATTAAAATTGAAAGACGGGTTAAAATTTTCTCATTTTTCTAGGTAAATTTCTTAAATGTTACGTTATTACTAAATTCTCCAATAGCGCCGCTATCAACCGAACAGATAATATGGTGGCACTATAATATCGATGTGTTTGACAAATGAAGTTGCCAGACCATTGGTAGATTTTCATAGAATAACCTACTACAGACGATTTAACATGTGACGTCACCATAGAGGTCAAATGAAGGGCATTTAAATATCATATTTACTCAAAATAAGGCTCATCTTTTAAGATAAAAATCTCTTACACAAAAAATACTGTAGTTTGAATGCTAAGCTCGAAATGGTTTTCGATTCAGGCAGTTCACTTTTTTTTTTTTGCATCCCGAATTACATTAATTTGCGAAATAAATGAAATTGAAATTAACGTGCCTTGCGAAGCACGGAACCGCTCGAAAAAATGCCACTAGCGTTATCCATAGATTTATAGAAGTTTGTATTTACTATCCGGTTCATTGAACATTAATTGGATAGTCCCTAATGTAGTAACAAGGGTCTGAGCCAATTTGCCTATACCCAGATCATATTCTCGTATGTAAGAGACCAATCAAAACAGGACCTTTTTAAGGTTCACTGCACAGATCCTCGCAGGATTACGCTTCATAAATATGCAAGAAATGAAAGTATATTGGATATTACAGAAAGATATTATATTGGGATGTCGGAGAATACAAGGAGTGTATCAGGGTGTGCAAGGTGGAAAGAAAGAGGAGGCAGGGCAGGAGATAGATATCATGGTTGTGCAACATTAAAGGAAGAATGGACCGGTGTTACAACCGCGGACAGAATAGATATTTTACAGCGTGACAAACACAGTATTATTCATACATATTCGTATAAATTATGAGTCTTAAAACCGGTTTCAGGCATTTTAATTTTAAAAAAAATAGATTATTTATAAAAAAACATTGGATGAAATTTGATAATTACGTATCTACAGCCATTGTATCGGAAACGGCCTGAATTGGCTGATTCTATGATGACGTCACATCTCAGTAAAAATGACGTTTGTCATTCATGTTGTTCTTGACCAGTGACGTCATAATTCCTGTGCGACGCCATATTTCTCAATATAGCGTTTTGGCAGCTTTTTTCAGAAGTCAATTTTCGTTTGCCTCTTTAAGATGAAATTTTAATAGTTACGCTAAAGAAATTAAAATGACCACTTTTTGAGGACGCCATAAACACCAACAAAAAATAGGAAATGATTTTCAGAAATCTGTCAAATAGCCTATTGCATTAAATAGAGACCGTTGTAAAGAGCTGACTGCCAATCTCCAAAGATGGGGAGGCACTTTAAGATGATGAGAAGATGAATACTGCAAATATAGAGATGACATACAGGAAGTAGGAAATCAAAACCTAGTTATCGTTAACACTAAGAGTTATGAGGTACAATCACCAACCGAATGAATGTTTTAAGGATAAAAAGTATTTACAGTCTTGTGCAATCTCCCGCGAATCAGGAGACCGCTTGGGGTAACGAAAGACAATAGAATACGAAAGTCTAAACAACAAATCCAGTGAAAGCAATATAGAACATCGGAAAGCCAACTCATCAGCAGCGTCTGGAGCCCGAGCCTGTCCATCGGCGCCGACAATGTCCGATCAGGTGTGGGGTATCCCAATCCACAATCACGATGACGAGGGAGAGCACTGCGTGGGGGGCTTGGAGGTGAAGGTTCACAGTTTTAAACGAAATTTGTTTATGTGCATGTAGCAATAGATTCTCAAGGGCAACCAAAGAACCGACACACGAACTTGACGACCATCACAGCGAGAAGGCTCACGACAATAATAAACTACCCTGCTCACTGGATCGAGAAAAAGACAAAAATATTTTCTAACACTACCCTACGTAACTTGTCGCTAATGTTGCTACACTAAAAATCTAAACCTAATATAATTTGGCGCGGATTGTACAAGTCTTATCTAAATACCGCTTAGGGCAGAATTTGACTTAAAACAAAGTTAAGATATTATATGATGAACAACAAGGAATCGCCTCAACAGCGCTGACCCGGGACTGCCCCGGGCACTTTCAGCCACTCCCAAAGGGAATTTTAAGAGGACTATGTAACTGAAATATAATTTTAAATAAAAACAAAACAGCCATCTTAAAAAAAAAAAATTTCATTTCTACGATTTTTGGTGGACCGATCGACTTACCATAACAATGTTTTCTAATTGTTATTTTCAAGGTCTTAACAATACTGATTAATTGTATCTTTTCAAGGTCAGGATGCAACTGATTATTTTTTCTTTCTAAGATCAATGCAACTGATTCGGACAACAACGTTTTTTTAACTATCTTCTAAAATGAGTTGGGAACCGTTGCAACGAGCTGTACCTATTTTATGATAACTTATATTAGTCCCTAATTATGCTTGATTGTGTTGAAAAGTCCACCAATCCGGACTTGGCCTCCGTGTTGGGTATGGGCTATACCTTCCTCAGGGAAGAGACCCGTGCCCCTTACCAAAATGACATTAGGTATAGCCCAAAGTTATTTACTTGAAACATTGACGACCTCTGTGGCGCAGCCGTTAGTGCTACGATGCGAGAGGTCCCAAGTTCGATTCCCGGCTGGGGACAAAAAAAAAACCCAGGTCTTGGATGTTTACATGTTTGTGACCTCGCTGTTTTGGTTCCCACGACCAAGGATGTCCTAGTGTGGGGCCAGAAGCAATGTATGTGTCTGTATGTAAATGTTATGTTATGTTATGCGTAAATACCAAATAGTAATGAAAACCGATGTCACGACCGCTATTCTTACAAATAACCATTATTTACAGACATTTGACTTGTTTATTTATAATTTAAAACACCCCGACCTTCTCCAGCCGACTTTTTAATTTGCATCAACTTTGGATAGTCTTTAGAAGAATTGTGAGAACAACTAAACAAATCAAAACAATTTACGTGCTCAGAAGAACGTCAGAACTTTTTTGTTGGAGAATTTGCTTACTCGTGTTAGAGTCATAATTTCTTACAATACTTTTAAAGTTAAATTAACTTGTATCGCTCGTAGCCTGGGCTGCCTGAGTGATCTTAAACGATCACTAAGGTTAAGCAACATACGGCGCGTTCAGTCCATGGATGGGTCACCGTCTATGACTAACGCTAGTGGCATTTTTCCGAGCGGTTCCGTGCTTCGCAAGCCACGTTAAGCAGTTGGTGTCGGCTGCCGTCGATTAATCAACAATAAATTCATGAAAAAGTACAATAAAGAATATTCTTATATAATCTTAACTTACCTTACCATTTATTGACGTTTTTTTCTTGTCTTCGTCTATGATCATATAATATGTCAGAAGATGGTAAAACGACTTATGTATATTAAACAGCATAGCAACAGCAAAACTATACGAGTTAGTTAACAGCGCTGTGACAAAATGAAATATTTCAATTAAGATATCTCGGAACTGGCGTAGCTTCTGAATAACCCTAATCAAAGCAAATGTTCAGATGAAGTTAAACGTAATAGGTCCAATGAAATTTTCGCCTCGGCTGAAACGGAAATGCTAATGATGGAACCTTATCTCGTCTATTAGATAAGACTGCCTCGCAGGATTAGTGGTTTGACGCTTGTCTCCCAAAGGTTCAGGGTTCGATCTCCGCAGATTCCAACTGCACAAATATTTGTATTGCACAAAAGTCTCAATCTAAATGTTTTCTTTTAATTAGATTTATAAAATTGTCCAACATTACAATTTTTAATTAATTCGTAGCACTATTTAAAGTACTTAATACGATTAACAAAACTAAGTGATAAATTAAACATTCAAGAACAAATACTTTTTAAATTGAATTGTGCCGGTAGTATTTTCGATATGGAGTTTTTTTCGGTGTTGTTTTTTCCATTTAAAACTCAACCCGCAGCTGACGAAATTCTTTAAACAGAATGTAAATTCTGTACATACATTTATTATTAATTCTGATTTGATGTTTTTGAACTAACAACAATACCCGTAAGTAGATCCGGACTAAAAGTTTACAATGATTTGATGTTGATTGCATTTGCAAGTTTTAGTCACCGACTATAAACACAAGTCATAATGTTAGGGGGAATTCCCTGTAAAAAATAAATTCCACAACACCATGGGATTGTGTCCGTTACCAAGAATCAAAAATGTTTATTGTGAGGTTAGACGTGGGTAACGCATTTAGCAGTAACAGTTTCTTTAAAAAATAGGGTCACCAAATCTTACCTTAACATTACAGATCTACTGAGATTTATTTATTCATCATTCACATAATATTATTGATATGTATGATAGAGACAGTAACATTTAGCTTCCAGAGCTAGAAAATAAGATCTTATACTTTTGGTTTTTCTCTTAAATAAACAGTTTTTTTTTAAATTAAAATTAATAAAATTAATAAATTAATTCAATTAATATTTAATTTGTGTAAATATATCGTTGTATTTATGATATATAAGTATTTAGTGCGAGTAGTACAAAACTGTGTAGAGAACACATTTTCTAGAAAATATTCCTAGGAATACTCCGATATCGCAAAATACAGGCGAAAGAATGAAGAGAGAAGTTTTAATGAAATCAATTAAATCAAACAATGAATTCAATTAACTGTTTCGGGCCGAGATTCAACACTTCAAGAGAATCTCAATTTTCAGGTAACGCCGGTAGGTATTCCTTTTAGGTCACAAAATAGATGAAACAGATGTTCGCACCAAAATCTACTGTAAAAAAATCCTCAGCAGAAGCCAAACCTCGGCTGGTTACATGCATGCAGATGGTTAGAAGCATATACATCCATACATAGGTATATAAACTCACATCCTATGCGGTTAAGCAGAGACCAAGAAGTGTCATTTTCCACGATCCTGATCACTTTCGTTTCATCGACATCCATTAGAGCCATTGCAAACAGGGCGACTTCTCGCCGCGTCAAGTCGCCGCATCAGACGCGACGTTGTCATTTGCTTCTGGCGTCTTGTCGTCGCGACTCCGCGAATCTGACGCCAAGTGTGCGGAGATTCGAACAAAATATATGAATATAGACGGCGCCGCCGCCGTAGCCTGTCGTCGCGTCTAGTCGCCGAGCTGTCGCCTGTCGCGTGTCGCTAGTGTGCGCCTAGGCTTAGTCGTTGTATGCACACACATCGGCTTCTAATACATACGGCAAGCCGCTTCCAATAGGTCTTTTTGGAAATCCATGGATGAGGCCTATGTCCAGCAGTGGTTTTTAAGTGGCTGAATGATGATGATGATGAAAGTATTTTTTCTCCAAAATGATCGAGATTTTGAAATAAACACCTGGCTTAACTTGTAACTTATATTAAAAGATTTTTATTTCATTTGATGTGAACTAACTATGAATCCTAAGATATAGAGCTGGCTTTCTGTATAAATATTCTGGGTACGTATTTTACAGCCGATTGCCTTCTCGATTTAATAGTTATCGATTTGCAATAGCGGACAGAGTAGGTAGGATTTCCTCTACGAATGAAATTGAAATTAAGTACTAATGAAAATCCCATTCCGGGAATTTTAATACAATTTATGAACACGATAACAGTATTTATTGTTTATATAATAATAAAGGTTGGTAGAAATAGTCTGAGATTAACGTGGGCTCAATCGCCTAAATACCCCTTTATTAAAACTAACAACGCTATTGAAATAACAATGAATAAACTAATAATAAATTAAAATGGAATGGTGGTTGCATCGGACTGGTGGTGGGCAGACAACCAGCCCGATGGGCCGATGACATTGCGAAAGCGGCTGGGAAGTATTGGACGAGACTACACCATTGGCATTGGACCGGATGGGTTGGTGTGAAAGAGAAGAGACTGTAAACTTTTAGTCCGGATTTTCCGGACGCCCGGTGTTGTTATATCGGAAGAGTCCGGCCAGGACCAGTGTGAGACGAGCAACCGCCGACGCGAGCTCCGTCTCTCATCGTCCCATCGTCTCATCGTCCACCGGCACACCGGACCATGGCTTTCCGTGGTAGTTTCAGGTATGCGGCGTCCAAGTGTTGGAACAACATTCCTCCTCCTCTCCGTGAAGCGACTAGTAGGTGTGCCTTTGGGCGTAAGCTCAGGGCATATCTGCTGGAGCTTCAGAAACCACCCCTCCCTTCCCTTCCAACCCTTCGCCGCAACTACAGACATGAATCTGTAATCGCATAGCGGGACTGAAGTGCTGTATCTATAATATTTCTATGTATATTTCTATGTATTTTGGTTCCTTCTTAATTACATTATCCATATATATTTTTGTTATATTTATTAATTAATTTATACTTAATAGTCTTGTCTGTTTCTTGGTAATAAACTATTTTAAGTACTTAATCTATTCTGTGCATAAGTATTATGTTCCTTATTTTTCTGTACATAAGTATTAAGTTTTTTAAAGTCTCTCATCGCTGTACCACACCGCGGTCTGTGACGCTCGCGGAGTATCATTTGGCACTGACTGAAAATAAGCGCTGAAGGCTTGTCCTTCAGCATAATGCTGAGTCAGCTGCCATTTATAACAGCAGTGACATGCCGTGATCTTTATTTTCCTCCTGTTTTCTTCTGATTCTTTGTTTGTACTAATTTTATGGTTTAATTTTTGGATTTATTTTGTTTTGTGGCGTGTGTTTTGTTGTTATAATAAATTTTTCTTCTTCTTCTTCTTCTTCTCTGCTTACCATGATTAAGCTCTGCGAATCGGAGCAAAACCTGGTCGGACTCTTCCGATATAACAACACCCGTAAGTAGATCCGGACTAAAAGTTTACAATGTGTTGTGCTTACGAAAGTTTTAGTTAAAAAAAAAGAGAAGAGACTTCTGGCCAACAGTGGGTTCTATTTACGGGCAGCCGCTGCGGCTGATTACATAAATTAGATAGTGGCTGAAGACAGAATTAGATGGAAAGCAAGAGGGGACGCCTCTGCCCAGCAGTGGGACACAAAAGATGCTATGTAAAAAAATGAAATATACTAATAAAGACTTCTTGGCAGAGCATTTGGAGCATTTTTATAGAGTGCATTTCGACGAAATTAAATCGGGTACAAAGTAAGGGTGCTTATACACAGGAGGCACGTTGCAAACGAAAAGTGCGAAGTATCGACGTGCCGGTATTCTTTGCAGACATGTCGGCGACTGCCGCCAGTGCCGACGCCTGGCATCGACGTATGTCAATGTGTGCAGTTGGCCCTGTCGTTCGCAATGTGCCGCCCGTGATTTAGTGCCTTTAGGCTGAATGCTGAGAACTGGGCGGTGGCTTATAAAACTACTATTCATGGTTATGACAATTCGATGACAATACGACGCACATAACATACCCCCCACCCCCCATATTAACAAGTAGGAAGACTTGGGCTGGCTTACGCCAACTTTATCTGACATCACTATCTATGGGCTTACATGGATACAATTGTAGTGTTTTTGACTTACCTAATTATCCACAGTGTTGATCTTACGGATAATTGGATAAGTCAAAAACAACGTTTATAAAGCTATCCGCAGATAAACTGTATGACTGACAACCCTGTCAATCGCCTGTCTATTCATATATTCCTTGATAAGTCATTCGTAATTATTTATTTCTAGCATTGTCGACTACTTTCCCTTCGACGGATTAACCTATAGCCTCAGAAGAAGGAGTACCATAGAAGGAGCGTTAAAAAATGAAACGTGAAGTACTTAAATAAAAACAATTTTCAGGTTGCGCCCTCCGCGGAAATGGACAACGTTCGTGAGCTGCAACCAAGCTGATTTCATTTTAATTTCTTAAAATATTATATTATCTTTAACATTATGGCTGACACATTTTTGTGAAAAAAAAACGTTAATAGGTACTTGTAAAACAGAAGTCAGGGATAAAAAACATATACATTATAGTAATACGTGTTGGTTTCTTCTCTATTGAGCTGCAGCCTGCCACTTTTTATGTGAAAAGCTTGAAACTACGTACTTTATTTGATGCCAAATAATCTTGTACCAATAAATCGTTTGGTTTTTAATTTTTATTTTATTCCATCTAACCTGGACTGATGATGTTATTACAACGGGTGCCTTGAGTAACTATGCTAGGTGGTAGGTATTTATTGGAAACAAATACGTAATCTATTAACACGACACAGGGTATCCTAGTGTGGGGCCAGAAGCAATCTATGTACCTGTGTGTAAATGTTATGTTATGTTATTAAATAGTTTTTCCTATTTTGGTGTTGTTTTATTCATTATACTTTCTTACAGTGCCACCATCTCATTTGTTCAGTTGATAGCGGCGCTAGTGGAGAATTTAGTAGTAACATTTGAGAAATTTACCTAGAAAAATGAGAATATTTTAACCCATCTTTCAATTTTAATGAACATATGTCTATAAATCTTAGTAAATGAATAAATAAAACAAAAAATGGGGAACAGGATTTACAATTAATTACTTAGTTACAATTTTACCCACCTGAACACTTGTGTGTGATAACTTGGTGGCGCTGTATATGGTGATTATTGATGATTTGCAAACATATTAAAAAAAAAAGGTTCTATATTCGCCGTACATATACATTTTGCCATGTTACCACATAACTCGGTAAAATCTTTCTTCGATTCGCTATAGCCCTATTAGTCCCATTTATATTATTGAAAACCTCATGTAGAATTACTTACTGTTACTTATGAATATTTATTGTAACTTATATGGTATGTACCACACTTAGCACATAATAACATAACCGTAAGGGGTTCCAGCTGGTTCACTAGCACCGCCAAGGGAAAAATGATATTTTTTTAGAGATAAATACATTGATAATTAGATAGATAGATAATGGTGATAATAGCGATTATCATGGGCCCATGAGTGTAATTTAAATTAATTGGAATTGGAATAATGGAATTTAGTCGTAGGTTTTTTGGTACACAGCCATGGGTCCGAAAAATCACTATTAAACATGGTGATGGGATTGAAAAGATACTTTTTGCAAATTGTGTAAAAGAGCTATGATTTTTTTATCATTTAATATTAATACTTAATTACCAACATTAATTTAAAAAAATACACAGATTATGTAGATCGGAATAAATAATATCGACATCTTTATGGTGTTTGTCCCAGCCCTATCGATTTTGGCTTTGTTCAGTAATCTGTGGCAACCGTGTACGATTGTAACATTTTTAGTGCATGAGTACACTACAGCTGTCTCTTTCTGGCGCAGAGATTTATCGTAAGAGTAACATGGACAGCTATACAACTGTTACTTTTTATTTTATTCCTCCTTCTATGGTACTCCTTCTTCTGAGCCTATAGCGTATGCGTATGCATATACTGTAAAGGTTCTTTCTAAATATTGGTGAAAGTATTTAAAAATTGAATAAGTACTTAATTTCGGAGTCTACCGAAAAAAAAAAACTTACGAACATACATACTTACAAACTTTTCTTATTAGTATAGACATACTTAAAAAGAATAATTGTGAAGCCGATTGTAATGTTTGATTGTCAAGGTAGCGAACCGTCATAAAAAGCTGTGAATCATCTTGCAGCTAATTATTTTTTTGCCAACTTGCACTCTGCAAAAACGCTCCAAAACTCTCGTTTGCCCCGACACTGAAAGTCCGACCTTTGTTTATTTTAAATATGTAACTTCATTCGAAGGTGATAATTAGACTGCTCTGAGAAGCGACGGCTAATTGGAATTAATTTGTTTCAGCAATTCGACTCGATGTGCAAAGCTGAAATATCTTTCTTGGTACCGAGGATATTTTTAAACGTAAGTAGATAAACATGTCGTATATTGAGTCTAATATTTCGTCTAATTTAATTTGTTTATTTGAACCAGGACCTGTTATGACGACTTTTGTCTTTTTAGCACACTGAACTCATTGTATAAGTGATCACTTTTTATTTAATTAAAATAACAATTTTTCTTTTATAAGTCGTAAACTGTTAAACATGGCTTCCTGGCACTAAGTAAGACAATCAAATACGATTCTCAGGACAAAGAAGTAAAGTCCTTACACCGCAAAAAAGGTAGATACCAGCCAGGACACAGAGTTATTGAAGTTGAAAATATGGTACCAGCGACAAAATTACTTCCGAATTGAATTCTGGGAATTGATGGTCGAAGCGAGTTCCCTCTAACACGTGGAGTTAGTTACATCTATCTATAACTAAACGTGTTACAGAGAATCCAGGTGTTTACGATTATTCTGTATCCGATCCAGTCCTTCGTTTAGCAGTTTTATGTAGCGAAGAGCAAGTAGACGATAGTTTAATCAAGCTCAATATAAAAAATTTATTATACTTTATTGGATACGAAAATTTATAGAGGAAATATAATACAAGAAAATACGCACAATGGCGAACGCCCTGAGACCAGAAGTTATGACCCAGACACCCCTTAATCTCAATAGATCATTAAACAAAATCTAAGAAATAGATACTTAAAAGCTAGCACCAAACTAATAAATTAGTATTTTTATGACTTTCAATGCTCTTAAATGGTTTTTAATTTCGTGGTAGACCATCAAATTCAAATGCCAATCATAATTGCTTTTAGGTAAACTTAATTGCCTTAATTCCAAACAATAATTGACTAAGAATAAATTGACTGTACTCCAGTCTACCGGTGACCACGGTTAATGCGACGTTATCAAAAATTTTGGGTAATTGCAATGAAACCCATTAAAAATGTATAACGAAGTAAGATTATTTTGTTGATATTGAGATTTACAAATATATATTCTTTCTCTGAGAGAAACCCTGTGCCCCACAGTGCTATATACAGGATCTCCCGAAACTCAACGTTAAGCCGATACAGGGTGAAAAGGCAAGTCACACTGGTTATCAGAAAAAATTAAAACAAAAAACGATTTTTTTATTTTAAGTACAATTTTTTTTTAAATTATTTATTCAAGAAATTACACAAAATTAAAATTTTAAATGTCATTTTTTTAAAGATATGTAGCAACAGGATTTTTTTAAATGCCTGTAATTTTGTATAGATTCAATTTTGTTTTTTTTATAACCTATATGGCTTGCCTTTACAGCCGCTACCGGCTTAACATTGAGTTTCGGTACACCCTGTGTATGGGCCACATTAGTAGTAGTACCTATCTTACTCCATCTTTTTTCGACAGTGCATCTCAATGTGGTGCGTCCTCCGCCTGTACCACCTTCTCCGCGCCGGTGTGACGTGGAAGGGCTCCGCCCCGATCGAGCTGTGACTGCGGCCGCGGCCCGAGGGGGGCCCGCACCCCCGCCCCGCCGAGACCACGCTGTTGCTAGGCAACGCCGAAAGTGACACTGACGCCAGCCTACACTCTCTCTGACGAACCTCCTATTATCACGTTAGGTCTTCTGCAAGCTGGAATGGTCTGGTTGAGAAGCTTCTGGTTCCTTGGTCACGACGGAGGGCTGCAAAACGGGAATAAATGAGTATTTGTACTGTTTTTGAAGCTTTAGACGAACTAGGGGCTAGAGTTGAAATGTAATCGACAATAAGTGTGTATTTAACGTGTGTTCTTCGTGGTGACCTCAATTGGACAGGAACTACCCCGGCTTGTTGGAAGCTTTATCTTTGACGTTGTAAAGATTCGTTCGTTAGGAATTTTCTGTTTGAGCTGAAACGGGATTCCCAAAGAGCGGGTGAAATTAACTCCGGTAGAAATACGCGGAAACTCTGTAGAAGGGCTCAGCAAATTTATTCAGAGATGCTCGAAACAAAACAATAAGTACACGAAGTAGTAGCTGCTGAGCTATGTTTTTTTTTGTTGGATTTTGTAAGCATTCCCTGAGGTTCGATAATTATAAAATACACGGCAACGGCCAAATGATCCGATATTTACACTATTTGGCGCAGATATCTTAAAATTTGTAGTATTTGCGACAATTGAGTGTAACACGGCCACTATATATATTATGTCTATAGATTCTGTTAATACAAAAGCGCTAGACCAATATGATACTATGTACGTAAAATGTCTCTGGTTTTACTTTGTGGTACTGCCAAGCATCCTGATTGTCAGAAATACACTAATTGTTTTACAATCATAAAAATAGAATATGAAAGCAAGAGGAAAAGGGGAAGATATAGGCCATACTCCACCACAGGGGGCCAAGTCTGCATTGAATAAAAACATAATCATGTCAAAATCACTATTTTTACTCTAGTCATACATTTAACAGGTTAATCGCGATTTTTATTTGTCAATTAGACGATACGACAACGTTGCAGTAAAAGCGATTAGATCCACTAAATGTAAAACTGCGTCTGAGCATCTGAGTTTTACATCAGTTGGGTTACATGTTTGCCTTAACAGAATAAGCCTGTGTTAAGACCATTGGACCAGAAACTAAACCTCAAACCAACTTACCGTATGGATCTGAATAGGGGCGGGCTGGTAATTTAATAGGACAAAATAACATACGAACAATGATGCTTTGTTGAATTGTGAATTGTTTACAATATATTGTGTCAAAACAGTATGTAAATATAAATTGTAATTTGTAACATTATTTATGTTATCACTAGGGGCGGGGGTTGCTATTATTAAATGCGAAGTTTTTTTTGCAAGCTTAAGCTTGCGATAACGGTTTTGAACCAAGTCATTTATTTCGCTTTCTAATTGACATCAAAAATATTTTAAGGCAACCTAACAACAATTTTTAATCTCGATAAAGGTCGATCCGCGTAGTGTTTATATGGTGTACCAATTTGATTAGTTTCTTCGCATTTTGTCACAGTAACCCCAGTTTAGACTTTGATTGACACTTTGAATGTATATCTGTATATCACAACCGTGACAAAATGTTTTGGCATACACTAGAAAATTTAGATTTCAAGTTCAGGTTCCTTTAGTCACGATTTCCAATGAAAAATCAAGTAAAATTTGATTGTTTCGAAAGGTGGAGTTGAAACGTGGCCCGTTTCATAAAACAACAATTAGTTTGGGCGAAATTGTCTGACAATTTTATTGTAAGTTTATTACTGATTCCCGTTTCACCTAGACAAATAAATGTGTTTATCGTCGAACCGCGTGTCCTTCTTGCGTCCTATAGTGGCCACTAACAATGTAACTACTATATAATTTGGTCGCTCTTTAGTTGTCAAAAAAAATTATTCCCCTACAACTGTTTTAAGTCTGAGTGAAAGTTGGTTTATTATAAGAATTCCTCTCGTAAACTGGTGGTTACTTCGTCTTATGATTGTTTTAGTAAGAACTGACTTCTTTTAATAACATTGTTAGCCATTTTGGTCTAAGAAATTATTTGTCACAGTTGTACGATATCGTTCAAAGATACAAAGTCTGAAAGTGGATAAGAGATGTTGTAAATAAAAATATTATTGAAATATATATTTGGCTATAGAACAGATGTTTGCGCGGGCTGTTGTTAACCGCTTGTATATAAAATAGAGTCGTATATTTAACAAAAAATATGTTAGAAAAGTGATAAAATATCAGCAGAGGAAATATACCTATGTAAATTGAAGTTATTGTAATAAACGTGAAGTAATTAAAAGTTGCTGTTTGAGTTTCACCCCCTAGCCTCGCTTGGCCGGTCAAAAAGTTGCTCCACAAAGTACCTTGCAGTTTTTTTTAACTTGTTGTACTTCTACATGAGTAACCATTTTATTTGATTACGTTCCCTCGCGCGTTTATATTTGATTTTAGTCGACCCAAACTTCATTAGGGTTATTTAATTAATACTTTATTGCACACGAAACAGTTAACAAGAAGAAGAAGAAGCATGTACAAAGGCGAGCTTATCTCTGTAAAAGATTTCTAATTAGACCTCAATAAGTAGCTTTGTATTCCGAATTGACTCATTCAGCTTTTATTCAACTGTTGATCTTCATCATCAACCCATTATGACCCCACCGAGGGGCATGGGTCTCTTCCCTGATTAGGAAGATAAAAGCCATACTCCACCACGGGGACAAAGCCCAGATTGGTAAGACTATAGTTGCTGATCTTACTGTCAGAAGTTTTCAAGCCGCCCTAAAGCCTCTGACTTGGCTTAACGACTGCTATCTATCGACGGCAGCCAGCACCAACTGCTTAAAGTGCCTTGCGAAGCGCCCGACCTCTTGGTAAAATGCCACTAGCGTTAGTCATAGACTGTCACCCATCCATGCACTGAACGCGCCCTATGTTGCTTAACTTTGATGATCGTTTAAGATCAATCAGGCAGCCAGGGCTACGAGCGATTCGAGCGATATAGACCGTTGATCTTATTGATGTTCAAATCTTCATAACTCGCATCATCTCAATCGCACTTTGCCATCCAGTGAGATGTTGTCCTAAGTAAAGAGCCATAAGACATTAAGTAGACATTCCATATACCTTTTGTGTCGCAGAATCACGGTGTTGCAGAAAATACTGATGAATATTTTGTAAATAATTCCAGTACGTTGAGTAGCATTTTGTTTATTCTTTGATGTAAGACATATCCCATCAAAAACATAAATGTGAATGATATGAGAGCCAAGTTCAATAGTTATTAAGAACAGACGTCGTTATCGACTTCGCCGACAAAAGAATTGAGATCTATATGGGTGCTGCCAAGTTCTCTGAAGAAAATCATGAAATTTTTGTTACGAGACCACTGAGATGTAAATTGTAATTCAAGCTCAAGATTTGACTGCTAGTTTTTACCAACAAACCAAATTTCAGAAAAGTCACATAGGTATGATATCAACCTAACAGCATAAGTACAACACAAACAGAAAGTACACTAACCTCCGTATGACTAAACGAAGTATAGTTCATTAGATAAATATTATTTAGCCTGTACGTGAAAACTAGCCAAGTCAAATCTTAAGCTTGAATAACAATTTACATCTATAGTGATCTTCTAACTAAAATTTCATGATTTTCTTCAGAGAACTTGGCAGCACCCATACAGATCTCAATTCTTTTGTCGGCGAAGTCGATAACGACGTCTGTTCTTAATACGAGTACCTATTGAACTTGGCTCTCATATCATTCACATTTATGTTTTTGATGGGATATCACTGCTTTTTGTACAGAGATTATTGGTATTATTCACTAATAAATACATCGTTATGTATTGCCAAGAGGAACCGATAACAGATGGGTTAGAAATCGGCTACGAACATACGAATTTTCAGAAACTCATTTATAATTCAGAGAAACGTGCATAGGAAGTCGTTTACAGATATTATATAGAATTGGTTAAGACAAAACCATTCCGCGATATAGAATTAAAAAGCGCCATCTATTGGCAGAATTTGGAACTAAATACTATGAGGATATTAATATCAATCATTTTCAGTTTTTAGATTTTTTCCTTTGTATATGCCTAATAGTCTACCTTGATGCCAAATATCAAGTTTCTAGGTCATCTAGAAGTGGTATAGGTTTTTGATCTATAAGTGAGTCAGTCAGTCAGTCATAAAAATGCCGGTTTTTATACGTTAATATAGATTAGATTAGAACTCTTTATTGTACACACCAGAAAAACAAACAAATACATTGTAAGACTTGTATATCTAAGTTTTGCCGGATACAATTGGCGATCTTATCGATAAAAGCGATCTCTTCCAGACAACCTTGGGATGGAAAGAAAATATGTAGAGAAAAGGTACGTAAGAGTACAAAAAGTATAATGAGGGGATATGTACATAAACTGGCTTACAGATTTTATTCGGTCCATTAGAGTAGGTATTTAATAATTACATATATGTAAATACATACATACATAGATACATACATATTCAATATAATACTTAAACTTACCATAAAATACACATATAATTATTTTATATTAATACATACATACATTATTATATATATTTATGTATAGATATATATTATATAACATAAGACAGCATTATAACTTAACAACATTATAGGTCCTCAGCGATATAATGAGACTTTACCAGTGTTTTGAAAATAGGAAGGGACTTTGCTTTCCGCACTTCCTCTGGCAGGGCATCTATATATCTATATATCTACTGTTGAGCAACTTTGATGAAACTTTGGATTCTAGGCAAGCTAATGGATTTTAAGAAATGTGTCAAATTTCATATACGTAGGTTAAATAGTTGTAGAGTTATGATGGGGTCAAAAGTAGCTCGAAGTGATTCCTGTAATATTACACACGGCGGCTGCATCGCCAGTTCCTTTTTTCTCGAACTTGGCTGGACTCGCTATCGCGAGTCTAGATATTGTCACGGCGAGCGCTCGCTTCCGTATATTGCATACCACCGGGTCTGAAAATTATATAATCGAAAAAATAAAATTTTATTAGAGAATTCCTGAGTGAACCTGAAAGCAGCTTCTGTATTTGCCAGCAAAATACACCTTGTTTTTTCCTAAAACAAACTCAGCCGAAAAATAAACGATGGAAAAATTAA
Source organism: Yponomeuta plumbellus (assembly GCA_947310845.1). NCBI lineage: Eukaryota > Metazoa > Arthropoda > Insecta > Lepidoptera > Yponomeutidae > Yponomeuta > Yponomeuta plumbellus. The sequence goes on along the minus strand of OX371192.1, from coordinate 7,124,849 downwards.
AAATGGTTTATGAACGTTAGCAGTCTCTCTTTACATCGCAATTACCCGAGGCTCCTGAAAAATAATTGAAACCTCTTCCTGCCAATCATAAAGGCAATCAGAAAGTTATTTGATTTTACACCGAAAATACCCACTTTTATACGAAGAAGCTCTATTTATTTCCAAACCATGGGCTGAAGTAAGAGCTTTGATTTGAGAGTACCAAAATAGTTGGAGTATAATAAGCTTGTTAGTTTTTTAGGGTTCCGTACCCAATGTGTAAAACGGGCGCTATTACCAGAGTGCTTAGTTCGAGTTTTTTCATTCACTTTCGATAGCGAGAGCGTTTTCAATTTGTATAGGAGTGACAAAGAGACAACTAGCTGGCGCGCTTTGTCACTCCTATAGAATATGAGTTTACGTTAACGCGATCGAGTAGTTAAAAAAACTCGCACTAAGCACTCTGGCCTGTTTCACTACGCGTGTAGTTATCGAACGCGTAAGTACATGCGGCGACCACTCCGGAGTGGCAAATAGGTAGGAATTCACGCGCCAGAAGAGGTAAGAGTTACGCGATAGAAAGAGAGGCAACATGTAGGTGTAGGATACCCTGTATCTTGGGAACCAGAAACAGCGACATCACAGACATGTTAACATCCAAGACCTTTCTTTGTCCACGGCCGGTGCTCGAACCCGAGACCTCTCGCATGGTAGGCAGATGCACTAACCGCTGCACCACAGCGCTCGATAGATATGACGTGCAATTTAATAACGTGATAGAGAAAACTTTTCTTATAATATGTAAAGTTAGCCCGCTGCACGTTGGACGGAAGGAATAGTTTCACGGCAAGTTTCTTATTACTGAGTAAGGAGATGGATTGGGTAGAAGAAACTTTGAAGTTCTATCATGTTTAAGTTCTTGAACTAGAACTTCCGTTGGCATTACACATTATTAACTTTAATCCTGGAATCGCTCGTAGCTTGGGCTGCCTGAGTGATATTAAAAGATCACTATTGTTAAGCAACATACCGCGCGTTCAGTCCATGGATGGGTCACCGTCTATGACTGACGCTAGTAGCATTTTTCCGAGCGGTTCCGTGCTTCGCAAGGCACGTTAAGCAGTTGGTGCCAGCTGCCGTCGATAGATGGCAGTCGTTAAGCCAAGTCAGAGGTCTTGAAGACGGCTTGATTACTTCTGACTTAAGACCAGCCACTAGTCTTACAAGCCTCCACCAATCCAGAATTGGCCCCCGTGGTGGAGTATGGCCTATACCTTCCTCAGGGAAGAGATCCGTGCCCCTCGGTGGGGACATAATGGGTTGATGATGAACTTTATTCCACACATAGCACGAAGAACTGATGGCCGATGGGGCCGAAAGGTTCTTGAATGGAGACCACACATCGGCAAGCGCAGCGTAGGACGACCAACCACAAGATGGACAGACGATCTCATCCAAGTAGCAGGGAGACGCTGGATGCAAGCCGCTTCCAACGGGTCTTTTTTGAAATCCATGGAGCAGGCGTATGTCCAGCAGTGGACTTCTTGTGGCTGAATGATGATGATGATGAACTTTATTCCGGATACACTTTCTTTTATTTCTTTGATTTCCATTGGAAGAATCCGACCATGGTTTCGATTCTGTTAGTGCATTACAGTACGATGACAGAGTGCGTATACTGAGTTTTGTCGTTCACTTTCGATAGCGAGAGCGTTTGCGATTTGCATAGGAGTGACAAAGCGCGCCATCTAGTTGTCTCTTTGTCACTCCTATGCAAATCGCAAACGCTCTCACTATCGAGAGTGAATGAAAAAACTCAGTATAAGCACTCTGATACACGGTTGGGTCACGTGACGCGTTTTTTTCAAACCATTGACGACTATAATCCGTGTGCGCGCGTAGACTTGAAGCGGCTTAAGTAACTAGATCGCCATGTTCATGAATTTGTCATTGTACTACAGTGCATTAGGAGAATCTAGGTGTAGGTTTCGCTCACCGTGATTAAACGGCAGGCAGAGGTAGGCTGATGATGATGATGATCTGCAATAAAGGTAATAATGTTTAAGTTCTATATAACTGCTACTGCTTATAACTACAGCGGTATACATACATACTTATTACCAGGCAACTTAAAATAAGGCTAAATTGCTATTACAAAAGTTTTCTCACCGTTTGGTCGAAAATAAATTTGATTTATAGTTACCCGACTATGTATTTATCTTATTTGGTACACCAAATGTTACAAAAAGATTATAAATTAAGTGTATGCACACGACGTATTATTTCACTCGGTCAAAGTCTTGGGCAGAAGCTATTTCAAAACAAAAAACCGGTCAAGTGCGAGTCTAACCCGCATACGAAGGGTTCCGTACGACATCTATACAACATTTGAATATTCCAGACCCGCCATGCTATTCTGTAAGTCTGTACGCACGTGCGTTCGAAAACCAATGCAATTTGTATTCAGGTAACTAATTCTACACTAGCGCTCCACTTGCGAATGAGGCGGCGAAAAGAATGAATGCAGTATCCGTTATAAAAAATAAAATAAAAATAAAAATCATTTTATCAATATGAAGCAAAAATCATTCTGTAAATATCTCTAACTGTTGCTGTTATTAATATCAAGCATAAAAAAGGCAACAAATTACAATTACAATTGTTGTATGGGACTTTAATATTTATTTTATCCAATATTTAGTATTTATTGTTATAGCAACAAGCAGAAATACATCATGTGTGTAAATTTCAACTGTCTACCTTTGACTGTTCTTGAGAAACAGCCTGGTGACAGACAGACAGACAGTTGAACAGAAAGATGAACGGACGGACGTACCGACAGTGGGGTCTTACTTATAGGGTTCCTTACTCTTTGCGTACGGAACACTGAAAAGTAACAGGCAATTCAATTTCAGATAATCTCCGAGCCTCAGCTGAAAAATATTGATAAACGGACCATCCATTTTTCTCTACAGCATAAAAATATTAATTAAAGAGCTCACGCGAGATACATACGCGGGCCTCACCCATTTTGGGCTGCAAAAGCTGGATAAGCCGCCGAAATCCGGCTTACGGTCATGACGAGCAAATTATGAAATTGCAATCTACGTATACGTGACCGAGCAACCTCAGAGCATTGAATTATCTACGTATGTGAGTTTTGTTTCTGGTTTGTTCTTCAATGAGAATGTTGGGTTCCATCTTTGAACTCCGAACCCAAATCGTGCTTTTTAACTCATCTACTTCCAATCGGAGAAGCGAAATCCCAGCGAATTTGTTGGCTTTGCTTTTATTCTTTATTGCACAAGAAACAATATCTGTACAAAGGCGAGCTCAATACTAAAACGTATTTTCTTCCAGCTTACCAAGGTGATGTGGAAAGAGTAAGGGGTTGTGCTAGAGATGTCGTAAGAAAAATTCAACAGATAAATTACCTACTCACAAATAACTAGTAATGTAATCATGTAATACGTAAACTTCTAATACATAATATAAATACTACACACTTTATTATGATAATAAGATATATGAGGCTTTTTTCACTTCGAGAGGATGGGAATGGATCGGGCGATGAAGAGGATATAGGCTGGTTTTAGAGTCACGCTGACTACGCGCTGGTCAGTCAGCGCTGAACGGTCGGCGTTTTTCTAAAACGCTCCTTAGAACGTAGTACATATTGGCCTGTCAGCGCCAAGTGTCAGCGTGACTCTAAAACCAGTCATAGATAGATAGAATATTCTTTAATATACTCATAAATTACATTTACAGATTTTTTATAAACATACCTGGGGCTACCAAGCGGCCAAAGACCGGTTGATCGGCCCAAATATGGCTGTAAGGATGGCCAAGAACCGGCGTGAGTTCCAAGCAGACGACTGGTAAAAGACCGCGCAGGGGTGCATTTACGTAAGACTCTGAATGGAGTTGCCTGATTTAATCCTTTTTTCCCGGTATGTCACACCACCTTATGCCACACTGTTACATTCTGGGACTGTTTTTCCCAGAAGGTATCGCGCCTCATCGACTCGTCAGGCGACCCCAGAGCTGGCAGCTACCTCGGACAGCGCATCAGCCTAGCCATTCAGAGGGGAAATGCTGCCAGCATCTTGGGAACTCTCCACAACGGCAGCGGTCTGGAGTCAATTTTTTATGTTTAGACCATATTAGACATTATTATTTTATATGTAGTTTAATTGTAATTTAATAATTAATTTTAGGATATCTGTCTAGTAATATAGAACAACGTAATTCTCCACGCGTGGGCACCGCGGCTTGGCGATTTCAAGCGCCGAGGTATATGAACACCTCATGGACTTAGATTTTCTCACGATATTTTCCTTCACCGTTAGACAGTGGTAGGCTACAATTACTTCTTATTATGCTGCGGCATTAATAAAACTGTCTTTCAAAATTGGATTTTAATGGTGAGAAACGCCGGCGTACACCCCATCAATCATGTTCGTCTCGGCGTTCGCACAAATACCTTTGTCTTAATTATGCATTTGCTGTTGATGGCTGAATTGACCTTTTTCGTTACCGGCTAAAATTTCTATTCCCAGTCTCCGTTGACATTGATATTATTAATTGCTGCCAAAAATCGTCTGGCATTTGTGGCTTCGTTGACTTTAATTTGATACTTTTTCAATTTTATTTCCTACGTAAATGAAAGTCTGATTAACCTTTGTTACGCTTTATTGCACAAGAAAAAAATTATTAGCTTAAATAAAAACTTGATCAAAGCAGCCTTATTATTTTACACATAAATTACATGAACAGAAACAAAAATAAAAAGCACTCACTTATAAATATTAAATTAATGCTAATATATAAAATCGCCTCTGCGTGAAATATAACAAACTAGCTGTTGCCCGCGACTACGTCCGCGTGGGCTTTAATACTAACTTTGAACCCCCATTTTACCCCCTTAGGGGATGAATTTTCAAAAATCCTTTCTTAGTGCTCCCCTATGTTACAAAAAGAACCCCTGTGCAAAATTTCAAGTTTCTAACCCTTATAGTTTGGGCCCTGCGTTGATTCTAAGTCAGTCAGTCAGCTTCTCCTTTTATATATATAGATAAAAACTTACCTTACATACCTATTTTTGTGATTGTCTTACTATAAAAGGTATGTAATACAGTTAGCACCCATATTGATCCCGTACAGCTCGCATTACAATTTAGTGCATCTATTTAAAAATTTCGCCAAAATGTGACGACTCTGTGTCGGGTCGTGACTCCCAAAATAGTAAAATTACCTTTTTATTAACGGTAATTAAATTATCGTAAATTAATTATTACGTAATCATTTTGAAGTAGTCGCTGTAAAATGCGACCATACTTTGAAGAATAGGACCGCCCCTTTACTCTCGATACGCAAGTGTTGAGTAGTTCTTTTTCGAAATACGTGCCGAGTGGCAACGTCCGCAGTCAAATGACACCACTCGAAAGATTACTTCATCATCAACCCATTATGTCCCCACCGAGGGGCACGGGTCTCTTCCCAGAGGAAGGTACAGGCCATACTCGACGGATTGGTGGATGCTTGTAAGACTAGTGGCTGGTCTTACTGTCAAAAGTTTTCAAGCCGCCCTAAGGCCTCTGACTTGGTTTAACGACTGCCATCTATCGATTACTTATATTGACATTATTTAGTGGGTTTGGTATGAAATTAAACGTACAATGCCAACTTGACCAAACATTGCAATCACTAGGTACTTTATATCTTCCAAGTTATTGCATACTTTCTTGGGTCATCAAGACTACGAGGTCAGGTACCACGCTTGGCCTGCGGTTCCAGCAAAGCTAAGATGTCACGTTCCAAGACGTGACTTGTAGCTAAAACCTGTCACCACACTACCTTGCGGAAATAGGTTCGTGAATTTATGAGTCTATTTTGCTATAAAGCTTATTTTAAAAAATACCAACAGTCATGAAAAAAAGAACAGTAGAACAACGTAATTCTCAAAAGAAGAATATTTTTAGTTACGTACAAAGAGCAAGATAAAAAAGAAGAGCAATGTTTTTTATTTATTTATTTTTGTTGAAAACAATATATCTGTAAAAAAAGTATACTATATAAAAACTAGCTGACCTGCCAAACGTTGTTTAGCTTGATAGGGGTGTGAAAAATAGATAGCAACCTATTCACAAACTTACCGAATATACAAAAAAATCATCAAAATCTGTGAAGACGTTTCGGAGGAGCGCACTAACACTGCGACACGAGAATTTTATATGTATCTCTACTATTAACTATGTCCTCTAGGGAGTCCGGTACGGCTTACACCGGGTTCCTACAGACCAGAGACAGACATTAACTCCGAAAACATTACACTCCTTACTTAATTTGGCAACTGTGTAAAAAATATAACATTCTTTACAATAAAATGTTGTAGCACGTATACATTATAGCCCAACATAATAGGGGTAATCTTTTATAGAACAAATAGTTGTAGGTACTTTTGTGCGCAAATGACGTGCAAAAAAATAGCAAACAGCTAAGCAACCGTGTGTACTCTCCCACGCTCTAGAATAAAGATTAGTCCATTCATTTAGCGAGTGACGGATAGTTAATTTTGCCCAGTTAATTCTATCCAGTCGGCGCCGTCTTTAATCAAAAACCACCTCTGAACCAATGAAAATAAGCGCTACAGTGGCACAAATGAATACTGAAGGTAATTTATGTTCATTCTTATCGCTAGCAACAGGGACGGCCCACGAGGAAATAAAGGAAGGAACTGAGCAGCTCAGATACCGCTCAAAGCCTGTACTTTACTATCAGTAAAGACGCCTATCCACTGCCGTCATGAAACACACTCTAGCAACTGTATCGCTTATGCCGGCGCCAGACCTAGCTTCACATATTTTAACACATCTTTGAAGACTTTTGCAAAATTTGAAGAAACATTTGCGCTTTGCCATGCGGTGTCGGTTTTATAGCGCACATCAAAGCGCTCAAAGTTTCATACTGTGGAGAAAAGTGTTTGCGAAGCATGTCTGGCAGGTTGCGCCAATATGTATTCAAATATGTTTTCAAATCTTTGCAAAGTCTTCAAAGATGTGTTCAAATATGTGAAGCTAGGTCTGGCGCCGGCATTACACAATAGACCAATTAGTTTCGTGAACTGTTGCGTACATAGATATTATTATATTTGTTGCCTCTATGTAAAAAAGACAATGTTTTTGTAACTGGCAATCGTTTTAAGCGCTCAGCTTTTTCCGCCTGCATCGTTTGTATTCACTGTTGTAGCCTTACCAGCACGTATAGGTATACTGTGGTTGCCAAAAGAAAAAAAAATCGGAATCGGATGAGTAAATCATATTTTACCCATCGGATCTGCTAAGAGACACTTTATTTAAGTATGTTATAACTTACTACCTGCATAAGTGCAAAGGAAGTTCGCTATTGGTTGGCCTCGAGTTGAAGCTCAGCTCAATTTATTTTATTTATTTTATTTTAAATTTACTAACGCGATAACGCTCAACAATATGAAATACAGGCATTATTTTATTTATATGGTCATGAGGGTCTGGGTTCGAAACACGCATGTACCAATGACTTTTAGTTACGTACATTTGTTTGCATACATTGTACAGCAACACTATTCGCTGATAAATTGTGCCCGGATAACGGCGACAGGCTTGCCACTTGCAAAATGTGGGCCCAGTTCTAGTTATTGGTGCATCTGCCTACCCTTTCGGGGATAACGGGCGTGAGTTTATTTTTATTTTATTTTTTAATTAAACATGCCTAAATTTGGTATCATTATGTACGTGTGTGTGTGTGTGTGTGTGTGTGTGTGTGTGTGTGATGTAGTGCTGTAGTGCTGTGATGTAGTGTGTGTGTGTGTGTGTGTGTGTGTGTGTGTGTGTGTGTGTGTGTGTGTGTGTGTGTGTGGTGTGTGTGTGTGTGTGTGTGTGTGTGTGTGTGATGTAGTGCGAAAAAAGGAAGAGGGGGGGATAACTATTACTCTGCGGGGAAATCATTATCCCTCATCCACGTATTTCCACCGTGAATTCAGTGCAAATATTTACTGGCCCATCAAAAGGAATAGCTGTAAGCGGTCTGAACAGCGCCTCATTAAAAGCCTTCAGCGCAAATCGTTTCTTGTTCTCTTTCCGCTAACACAAAATATATCATTCCAGAACAACCTCACGTTGCAATCGTAAGTATAGGTACAAGTATGTACAAGGTTGTAGCCTTATACAGCCTGGGTCTGCACTAAAGGGCTGTATACAAAAGTTATTTTGTTTCTGCTAGCAAGTTTTACTCTCCCTATCTATTATTTCTGGAGTGTATAATAACATAACATTTACATAACATAACATTTACTTACATTGCTTGTGGCCCCACACTAGGATACCCTGTGTCATGGGAACCAGAAACAGCGACGTCACAAAGAGGTAAACATCCAAGACCTGGAGTTTTTTTTTTCTCCCAGCCGGGGATCGAACCCGGGACCTCTCGCATTGTAAGCAGATGCGTTAACCACTACGCCACAGAGGTCGTCGATGATCTCAATCTGGGTGTTCCGTATTTATATCCTTGCCTGGTTACCATAGCACAGGGTATCCTACCTTGGGACTAGGACAACAATATATTATTGTAATACGTAAAAATTATTAATTTACTAGCTGACCCGGCAAACATTGTTTCGCCATATAAATTATTTGTAGGGATTATAATTTAAAAAAATTGGGGTCACCACTCTTATCACTTAGGGCTATGAAAAATAGATAACAACCTATTGTCAAACCTACCGAATATACATATAAAATTTCGTTAAAATGGGTCAAGCCGTTTCGGAGAAGTATACGCACTAACAGGAGTAAAATTATGCAGCACGGCGTGACGTCACACGTAACTTTAATGGGCTTATCTTTGTCATTTTTGGTCTAATTTACAAATAAAAAAACACGTGTCCCTTATTTTTGAATAATCTAAATAATTACATTTTTAGGGCAACTAGCCTACTATTTATTGTAAGGAATAGATCAACTGTTTATTGCATAATGTAAAATTTCCACAATTTTTAGGTTTTCATTCTTTATATCTCTAGTTAACGATCTATGTGTTCATTTGTCGCTGAAGACGCAACGAATAGACTTCTATTGTTAGATTTTAGATTTCTCTCACCTTTTTGACACTCGATAAAGATAAAGTGTACCTTTCCTGTACTCGGATGACAAAAAAAAAGACAGCAAGATAGTTAACGACCATTTGAAGAAAAACTTTTGTGAGTGAAAAGTGCCGGAACCATTTGGACATGAAAGTGATGTATTATTCGACCAACACTCGTTTGTCATGGTGATCTGACGATGAAAACTACTGCTGGCTTTTTTGCTTGTTTTTTTGCTACTCCTCCGAAACGGCTTGACCAATTTTGATGAAATTTTATATATATTCGACAGGTTTGAGAAATTTTTTTCACTTTGAAAAACAGATAACCACCAATTTTCCAAAGTGAAAGAAATATATACAGGGTGTTTATTTGTACAGTTTCGTCCGACTCAGGGGTGGTTATTTAGGTACATGATACTGAAGCAAAAAAAAATATTTAGAAAAAAAATTTTTTTTTTTGTGAAAATGACGTAGAAATCAGTCCTCTTTATAACGTTACAGTAGACGTTAGACGTTAGAGGAGAGTAGAGTCACAAGTGGAGCTGGGCGGACTGTAGAACGCTATTGTTTAAAATATTACTCTTGTAGAGTCTGTTCAATAAGTCAGTTTACATAGGTTAATTACAGGATAATTGAAAAGTAGACTATGCGATTTATTAAGATTTCTTAAACTTTCGCAAAACTTTTTATGTAAAGAATCAAATTTGGTTGATCCATTTATGATTCTGCAGAGGGTTGCTATATACTTACTACTTTTCAATTATCCTGTAATTAAACCATGTAAATGTAAACTAAGTTATTGAACAGACTCTACCGATACGAAACAGAAGTGATGGCAGCTCCGTGTGAAACTTGCCGCGTTACCAACTGCCTAATTACAGCGTAATTATTGAAAAATTGGGTATTTGATTGAATATTTTTTGGTATTGGGTATTTTCATATGAAATGTAAAATAAGCTTAAGAACTCTCTGTATATACTTCTGAAAGAGCAAAAGTAATAGAAGGTGTTTTTTGCTTCTTATCTTCTTGAGGTGACATATAAATTATTTATTGGTAATATTCATTACAAGTAACATTAAAATTACAATTACATTATTAATTAAAATTTTGCAAACAAAGATAAAATCAAATTCATATATGTCATAAACTAAATCTAACTCGCGGGCACTTCTTCAGGGGGGAAGTGTTTTCTCCCCCCACTCCGCTAAAGGCACTCCGGAACACATGGAGCGCCTTCATGGAGTCCCCCGACCCACCGCCCGAAAGGCCCCCGTTAAGACGGCAGACGGTTGGCATACGCCCGCCGTCTGCGGCCGGTCCTCCGACGGCGAAGAGGGAGCGAAAGGGGATCATTCTCTCGCGCCTTCTCCGCCGCCTCTTTCTCCACCATAACGGCCTCGCTGAAGGCGAGGACCGCCGACCAGGCCTCTTCGCGGCCGACCATCGCACTGACGATGGCCGGCAGCGAGAGGTCCGCCCCAATAGCCGCGGCCAATTCGGCACGCGGCTCCGCCCACGCGAGGCACACGGCGCGCGTGTGCTGCGCCGTGTCCTCCGTTGCGTCGCAGTGGTGGCACGCCGTCGACGGCTCCCGACCCACAATCCGGCACAGGTACACACCGAAGCAGCCGTGCCCGGTGAGGACCTGCGCCAGGCGGTAGGTCAGTGCGCCGTGCCTGCCGGCCGAACGCCCACTCTAGAAGAACGGGTCGAACGGCGGCCACCACCTCGAGGCCGGCGGTAGGTAGCGCCAGCCTCTCCCACCAGTCCTGGAAGAGATCGTCGTGGGCTCCCTCTCTCCACCGCACGATCTCCTCCGGAAGCGGCATCCCGCAATTGGCGCGAACCTCCGCGCTGCGCCAGTAGACCGCCGCGAGTACCTCGGCTTCGAGGTCCCACGGCGGGCTACCGGCCAGCACCGTCGCCGCCTCGTACGAGACGGTGCGGTACGTTCAAGCCGCCTTGGTCGCCATGACTCGCTGTGGGCGCCGCAGCAGGGTCCGGTTGGCAGCGCCCAGTGCGTCAACCCATATTGGCGCTCCGTAGAGCGCCATAGAGCGCACCACACCTGCGTACAGGTGGCGACAGCTCCCCCCAGGCCCCCCAATATTGGGGAGCAGTCTCGCGAGCACTCCGGCCGAGGCCACCAGTCTGGGGGCCAAGCGCCGGAAGTGCTCCGTGAACCTCCATCGGCCGTCGAGCACGATGCCCAGGTACCGCATGTGTGGCGCGACGGCGATGGAGGTTCCACCCACCACTATCGCCATTCCTGGAGGTGGCGCCTTTCGAGGCCCGTGGAAAACCAGGGCCTCGGACTTACTGAGGGCCACCTCCAGGCCCAGGCTCCGGATTCTCCGGACGACCTGGGCTACGCCCGCTGTTCCGAGGAGGGCCGCCTCCCTGTGGGTCGCGCCCCGGGCCGTCACGAGGGTGTCGTCGGCGTAGCATATCACGCCGACCCCCCGCAAGTTAGCCCCACGCAGCACCCAGTCGTAGCCAATGTTCCACAGGAGCGGCCCGAGGACCGATTCGTCCCGGGCCGGATACGCAATGGCCCGGTCGACAAAGTAGTCCGCCATCACCCTCCTCAGGTACCGGGGCACGCCGTGATACCGCAGAGCCTCCTTCACGATCTCCCAAGGCAGGGTGTTGCAGGCGTTCGCGATATCCAGCGAAACCGCCAACACCACCCCGCCCCGGGCAACCACCTCCTCTGCGATGTCTCGGACCCGCGCGACTGCGTCGATTGTCAATCGCCCGCGACGGAAGCCGAACTGCGCGTCGTTCAAGTCGGGACCCACTGACGTCATATGCCCGACGAGACGTGCAGCGAGCACGCGCTCAAAGAGCTTGCCCATCTCGTCGAGCAGTACGAAATCTAACCTAACCTAACCTAACCTGGGGCGCCACGCCAGATAACCTTCACGTGTGCCCCTCCGCTTCCGTTCCCTCTGATTCCTTGTGAACCAGATGGAAGGGCAAGTGGTGGGGTCGGTGCGCCCTGAGCGTTAGTCAGTGACTTCTCCTTGTGGGATCTTGCTGGTTAACGGTGAATGATCTGGCCCGAGGGGTCGCGTGGGTTCCAATTCCTCTGTGAATCGGGACCCAGGCGACCAACCGAAGGAGGTCCGGCTAGGGGGGGGCGCAGTCGCGCCTCAAACTAGTCGGATAAGAGTGGCCGCGGGCGGAGGGTCGGGGGACCCGACGCCCACGATCGCGGCGGGCCGGAAGGCACCCTCGTGTGTTCCGAGGGTACCGTCTCGCGCAAGGAGAGGGCCCGCTCGCTCGCTCTCCACCTTCTCTGCTTTCAGAGAAGTGCTGGAGAGCCAGCGGCGGGCGACGCAGCGTCGCGACGTCCTCCTCTTGCCTGTTGTATGGGCGACGGGTCGGGGGAGGACGGCGCGAGGAAGCGGTTGGGGGCCATTATGGCCCCCCAGAGGAGGGGCGGCGCTTGCGCCGCCGGGGAGCCAATCTGGCTCCCCACCAGTAGAGTCCCCTCGGGGGCGAGCTCTTGCCGGGTCACAGTGACTTAACCTCTGGCCTATCCTGTGGCCCGGTAGAGTAGCGGAGGAACACCGCGGGGTTTTAGGGGGTAGTCCAGCACTGAGCAGGCGGCTCGATAGTGCTGGGAGTCCACCACGAAGCTGCTCTGTTGTCCCCCAACAACAGAGCGGCGAAGTGAGCAAATGCATTTCCCCGCGTAAAAAAAAAAAACCTAACCTAACCTAACTGTTTTGTCTAATAGTTCAAAGTAAATAATTAAGAATTGCTCATTGTTTTATTCCTAAAACCAACATCTACCAGCTGACAGTGGTAAAACCTAGCATATACTGAATTTGAATGGTAAAAGCTCGAAAAAATCGTCGCATCTTCAGAAATACTTACATTTCAAATGAAATGAAAATAGTTTATTTACATAACAGATATTTACATTAGCACAATCGGGCAAGATCTTCCTTTTAAGTATTTAAAATACTTGTATCAGGAAGCTCCGCTCTTCCACATTGGACGTAAGACTAGTTGGTCTTGTTTACACATTACATTAGGTCCTTGAAATTTAGATGACACAACATGCTATGTAAAATACTAATTAACGAGTTTTTAAGGTAAAACTATAGTATCATGCGTATGTACCTATAGTGTATGATGATGAGTGTGTGTGTGTGTGTGTGTGTGTGTGTGTGTGTGTGTGTGTGTGTGTGTGTGTGTGTGTGTGTGTGTGTGTGTGTGTGTGTGTGTATGTGTGTGTGTGTGTGTGTGTGAGTGTAGAGTTAAAATATTTTCTTAATTATTTTATTATTCTAGTACACCTCGTACTCTCCTCGGAAGAAAATTTACACAAAATTAGACCCTATAAACTTTATTTCGGATACATTTCCTTATTTTGTAATGTAATAGTACGCTTACGGCCTTCCCAATAAAGGTTATGAGCTGTGTATACAGCCGTTATGCGAGGTCTGACAAAGTGATTATTTGTACGCTGAATGCGATTATACCAGTATAAGTTGATATACGTCAAATAGTTATTCAGAGTGTATAACTTATTTATTAGTAAGGCCGTTAATGTGCAGTCCTTAGGGCTTGAAGCCTTAGTTCAAAAATAACGCCCCAATGCGATCCAAAAAGGGCAATGTATAAAAATAAGAAACAACAAACTAATTAGGCGTTGTAAGGTTGAGCTACTCACCCTCTAGATAGCTTATGCTCGACAGTATTCTCACATCAAAATTCAGTTGACATCCATAACAATTGATTGCACTCTTGCCCTGCCCTACGCCACAGCTTGGGATCGGTATAAACACACTTAACTATTACATAATTAAAACCACAGGACAAGATGGTACATTACATTCGACAAAATTTTACCAACTCATATCGGTAAATCCTAAGACTTACACCTAAATCTTAAGATTTACCGTAGTTCGAGCTTTTACAGTGTCATATCCAAAGCAGCGTAGTCAAAAAGAATTAAAAGAAGATGAATTGACTTTTGGCTCCGCATTTGCAACGGTCACCGCGATACAGGTTCGCCTAGAGTGGAGGCCACCAGAAAGGGTACTTTCGTAGGGGAAATTAATTTTGATTTACCCTCATTTAATTAAGCTTGTAACCTGTTGATGCCTGTTGGTAAATAAAGAATTTGTTAATTGATAATGAAGTGATTTTCCTGTGCCATCCTGAAATACGCCCAATCTATGTCACCACTCTGCGACATTATATTATACTGATGAACTTAAAATTTGTGGCCAATGTCCGAGATTATATATATATAAATATTGAAAACTAGATATACATTGAAAACTATGTAGATAAATAAATACGTGCTATAAAACACAAAAACTTTACCGAAGTTTAATAAAGCAGTGGGTAAATCCTTCATTAAAATGTTAGACTTAATTAAAACTCCATTCAGCCAGTAAAACCTCAAACACTGCTTACGTGAGCCATAAAAACTATGCTAGAAACAAAAGCTAATCTCGCATTCATAAAAGTATATTTGTTGCTCTTTTTTACGGGACAATAAATGCAGCCGCACTTTGCACGATGTAGTTACAAAAGCTCGGAAAGTAGTCGCCATGCTGTCACAGAATAAGTTGGAGCCTACAACAGAAGAACATGAATCAACTTTCCGCAGGTATGGCACATTTTAAATAGGTTACAAGACAACAATAAGAAAACAGATCTTTGAGCTGCCACAATACAATATAGGAATTTATATTTTAACCTACTTGTGATTATGTTATAAGACGATAATTTGACTTCAACGAGCTAAATTGTTTTTGGAGCATAGAGGAAACTGACATGAAACTTGAATGATTATCAATTTCTTTTCATCATCATCCATTGCACTCCACTGCTGGACATAGCCCTTCCCTAATGACCGCCATAGCGCCCTGTCTTCAGCTTGCCGCATCCAGCATGCCTGCAGTTTTTTGAAGATCGTCATCCCACCTGGTTGGAGGGCGTCCTGCACTACGTTTGCCGAGTCGCGGTCTCCACTCAAGAACACGTTTACTCCAGCGGTGGTCGGTTCTACGCGAGATATGGCCAGCCCACTGCCACTTCAGCTTGCTGATTCTCTGAGCTATATCGATAACTTTGGTTCTCTGTCGGATGTATTCGTTATGAATTCTATCCTTCAGAAAAACTCCGAGCACCAGTTCCCTTTAGCTTTACTCAAATATCGATTTTAAGGTTTCACACCCAAGGATTAAAATGGACCCTATTACTGAGACTCCGCTGTCCTTCCATCCGTCCGTCTGTCAGCAGGCTGTATCTCATGAACCGTGATAGTTAGACAGTTGGAATTTTCACAGATTATGGTATTTGTGTTGCTGCTATAACAACAAATACAAAAAACACAATAAAATAAATATTTAGGATTCTCCCATACAATAAACGTAATTTTTCTGGTTTTTTATATTTTCACCGCCTCAATTACTTTGAGCAGAGTTAGCATTCTGTAGTTTAAAATTTATGGAGCTCTCTCGAGTTGAATAGGGGTACTATTCGTGAGTTGCGTCAAGTTTTTGCATTCGAGAATAGCGTCTGAGTGGTTTACAACTTCGACGTTTTGTTGCAACAGTTTTTCAACAGTCGTCGTAGCTTTGTTGGGCAGTTGTTTCTTCTTTTTGTAGGTTGCTGAACCAAGGCCCTTATTTTCTCTTTCTTTGACGCTAATGAACAGACATTATAAGATAGGTACTCCTTTTAAACGTAAGTATAAATTTTTAAAATTTTATTTATGTTATTATTTTAACCTTTTCTTGACGTGAAGTTTGAACAAGTTATGTACATATATAAACTAAGTCGTTAGCACATTCATGACGAATTTTTTTTATTTAATAATAATTTTGCCGTTTTTTCGTTTGTTCGCAATTTTCAGGATAGAGTTTGTATGAAAGACAAATTGGAATTGCATTTGTGATTCATCATCATCAACCCATTATGTTTCCACCGAGGGGCATGAGTCGCTGAGGAAGGTATAGGCCATACATACTCCACCATGGGGGTCAAATCCGGGTTGGTGGAGGCTTGTAAGACTAGGAGAAAACTTCTAACAGTAAGAGGCTGGTCTTACTGTCAGAAGTTTTCAAGCCGCCCTGCGGCATCTGACTTGACTTAACGCCTGCCGACTGTCGACGGCAGCCGGCACCAACTGTTTAACGTGCCTTACAAAACACGGAACCGTTCGATAAAATGCCACTAGCGTGAACGTCATAGACAGTAACCCATCCATTGCTCAACCTTCGTGATCGTTTAAGATCACTTCTGCAGCCGGGGCTGCGAGCGATTCAGTGAAAAATTACTGTTTTTCATAAAGCTTAGCTTACAATAAATGCGGTATAAGAGATATTTAATAATAAAGGAAAAGATTAAACAAGAGCCAAACAGAAGGTCCTGGTTTAGAATCCCGGCATATACTAATTTCTTCGTTTTCTAAGTTTCGTACATTTGTAAAGTTATAGTAGCAATACTACTTACTAGCTAACCTTGAAGGAAAACATCGTGAGGAAATCTCTGTGTCTGAGGTGTCCACACACCTCAACGCTTGAAACTGCCAATCCGCGATGGGCACGCGTGGTCTCTCTGTGAGAGAAAGACTGTGCCCTGCAGTGGGATGAATGTAGCTAGATGAAATAATAAAAAAGCCTAAAATGCCTTTATTCAATCTTATTCGTCGGTTCCTAAGATCGTAGCAAGACTGTGCCACTGCTACGCCGTAGCAATGTTACAATCTCCCTGCAGCGTAGCACATCGTGCAAAACATTGCACAATGTGGCAATGCTGCGTGAGAATTGTAATATTATGCATATTTTGATATATATTTTAATAATATATAAAATTCTCGTGTCGCCACTCACTGTGTTAGTGCGCATACTCCTCCGAAACGGCATGGCTAAATTTGATGAAATTTTATATTCATACATATGTATGTATGCAGAGGAGACATATGTATGAATATAAAATTCGGTCGGTAGGTCTGATAATAGGTTGTTATCTCTATTTTTCATACCCCTATCTGGCAAAACAACGCAACTAAGGCAAACAAAAGATGGCTGTTTCTATCGAGCTGCAAGTCAGGATATCGATGACCTAGTGTGTTTTTTTTCTACACAAAGGAGGCGACATTCCAACACGTTCCTTCGATCACGGCTCAACTTAGCGGCGTCTCGTCTTCCGAATCCAGCCAGCAACGTCAAGGGGCTAGCAAGTGGCAATCCTCAGAAGCAGACATCAAAGTGCCCCGGGGCTATTAGATGCTTAAAAGAGGCCTATTCTGGCCGTCGAGAAATTCATTACGTTCGAATCTGTCATCGGACCTTTCTTTTTCGACGAAAGAAACAGCTAAACGTCTGGTTATAATATGTTAAACGAGTCTAATTACAAACCATAAAAAATTGCTTGTAACACGTCTTCTTCTCCAGGGTGTTTTTTTTACTTAATATTTATATGTTGAATTCTTTTTATTTAACATTGTTTTGTAAAGGTTCAAAGATCGTAAATAAACCTTACCTTTCTTCTTATTAATTTAATATTAAAAATGTTTACAGCTTACGAAAGTTTTAGTTAAAATTGCAACCATTTTTCCTCCTATAACCAACGATAAAAACTTGTTTTTGTAAGTCATTTATTAGTCAAAAAATTTTTTACATTTTATTTTGGTCCAATATCAAGATAGAAGTGTCAATTGATCATTCCATTCAACATTTTTTTCAAACTCTCACACATCCATGTTACAATTAGTTTAACTTGTTTATTAGCCCTAAAAGCCACTGGCGGTTAATTATCATGGACTTAAATTCCTGAATTTATAGAATATATTAATATGAAAATAAAAAAGAGCTAGCTAGCGTTTTTTTCGTATCGCTCGCCCGTGACTGCTCGAGAGTGCGTTAAAGTACCCGCAAGTGTGGCTAAGCTTTTATTCTTAATTCATTCGGCAGAAAGAAAAGACGTAATACTGGCCCAGATTTTGTCACAGTTAACAATTTGACCGGACCAATCTGTTTCTCTTTTATATACTGTTACGGTCCACTGGCTCGTTACCAATAGAAGGATCTCACTGTTGGTTTAGATGGGCATAAGGCTTCTAGCATAGTGACAGCGCGTTCACAAGATGGAAGTTCCCCATAATAGCATACTGTTCCTAGCGTATCTTAAATGAGGTCAGAGGAGTCACAACATTTTAATCTCTTTCTACAGTCATTGCAAAAATTCAAAAATGACCTTACCTTCTTGATAAACTTAGCCTTCATAGTCCTGACCTCGAAAATAACGTTTAAAAAATAAGTTGTTCCGTCATTGGCGTACATATTGTACAGTTTATAGAACAGTAAACTTTTTGTACGTAATTGTTCAAAACATAACATAACAGCAGAAGTTCAGGAAGGTCGAAAGGCGGAAGACCGCGCAAGAGAAGACATCCAGCATTACATTTTGTCTCGAAGGCTACAAGAGCGGGTGGCTCTTGTAGCCTTTGAGATGATATGTACCTATTTGTTGCAATATTTTACCTACGTTTAAAGACAATTAATATATACTTTATAAACTTTATTGCACACGAAACATTAAACATAACATTACATTAAAAAACAACATGTATAAATCCATCATTATTAATCACCATCGTCATCAGCAATTTAACGTCCATTGCAGGATCCAGGCCTCCCTCGTGGTTTTCCAAGCTTCCCAGTTTGTGCTACCCGCATCCTGCGAGTTCCCGCCACCGTAACCAGGTAGTCACATGATCTGGTGCTGCGTCATCCAATTCGTCTTCATCACCCTCGTTCAAAAGAAGAATATTAAACTATCTTTGAATCGCTCGTAGCCCCGGCTGCCTGAGTGATCTTAAACGATCACGAAGGTTAAGAACAACATTGGGCGCGTTCAGTGCATGAATAGGCGACGTCTATGACTATATAACGCTGGTGGCATTTTTCCGAGCGGTTCCGTGCTTCGCAAGGCACGTTAAACAGTTGGTGCCGGCTACCGTCAATAGATGGCAGTCGTTAAGCCAAGTCAGAGGCCTTAAGCGGGCGGCTTGAAAAGTTCTGACAGTAAGACTAGCCACTAGTCTTACAAGCCTCCACCAATCCGTGGTGGAGTGTGGCCTATACCTTCCTCAGGGAAGAGATCCGTGCCCCCTTGGGGACATGATGGATTGATGATGATGAATTAAATTCCGCTTTTACATTTCCACTGAAAACGCAGTCTAAAGGAACGGAGTGAGAGCAGATACTGATGCAATTGTTTGGCTTCAAAGAATTCGGGTTAGAGTCTCAGTGTTAGGGTTCCAGCTAGATTGTTATCATCAGTGTTGCATTGCGGCTATTGTTATAAGATCAGAACAAAGCTAAGTGTTAAATAAACATAGATTTAACAACTTTAGCGGATTATTTATTTATAAATATCACTCCTTATATTAAGGCCGACTTGCACCACCGACTAAAATCCATTTTTAGTTTCAAGAACAACACAAGAGAAGTAAATTAATTACGATTATGTTCGAATCTGTGCGAGAAAACAAATTTAATTGTACCGACTGTCATAATCTGATTTATAAACTCCATGGTAACAATATTACGGTTAAATTATTTTTCGATCGTCAACAATCCTTGACAAAGTTTCCGGAAGCTGTTATTAACAAAATGTTAATTATTCTATGGGACAATCCGGTAGAAGTGGAAACAAAATTACAGGAAGTTTAATTGGCATGATATTTATTATATCAACCTTGGCTGCTGGCGTCACTTTTGTGACTTATTAGGAGAGATGTTTATTACTATTTTTAATATCAAATGATTATGTATTCCAAAAATATTAAAGTTTATTTCATTAGGTACGTTTATTTCTTGCGGGTTCAGCTTAAAATTTTGTTGATTAAAAGAGCCCTCAATCAGTCATGGTAGCTTTCAACATCAATGTCCTCACCAACAAATACGGTCAAACTGAATACTTATTTCTTGAGATTCCAAAAAACATGAATCTTCAAAATCTTTTCCATTATTAAATGCTACTCCTTCCAATACTTGTACTATTCGAGGCCATGTTCTACTACATATGTATGCAGCTTAATAGCAATATTTATGTATCATCTATTTTTTTATTTTGTTAATATTATTCTATTATTATTACTCTTCTATTTTGGCGGAAACTCCGTGAGTTACCAAAGGCCCCTGTTGAAAATCAGTGTTGTGGGTAAAACAACAGCGTATTCGAAGCTCGAGGCCATTTTATAGCTGCACAGATATGTTTGAAAATTTAAAATTGCGTTTCAATTCTTCTTAAAGACATATAAGACCAACCTTCTAATAAAAAATCCAATAAAGTATGGAGGTGCATTCGCACTCTCTTCACAAACATTTATTTTATTAATTCTAACCTAAAATAATATTTCGTTGTTGTTATATTTAGATAGATAGATACATAAGATAGATAAAAACATTTATTCACATTTACACACACACATATACAGAAGTAACACAAAAGATAGGCACAGTGTACAGCAAATAAAGAGAAACACATTAAACTAGTACAGTAAAACATTGCACAGAAAGAAAAATAATAATACACATGAAAAAAGTAAAGTACAATAACGCAAGAGAGGATTGTGGGTATGGCAAATGCAAAAAGGTACTGTATTTATATTTGGGACATTCTCGTCGCTCCGCAAGGTAAGTGTTGTTTTGTAGGCAAAGTTACGTGTGACGTCACGGCGTGCTGCATTTTTTAGCACGGAGTGACGTCACACGTAACTTTAATGGGCTATATCTTTGTTATTTTTTGTTTAATCGAAAAATTAAAAAATACGTGTCCAATATTTTTTTATAATCTAAAATACGGACTAAATAGAATTTAATTATTTTGACCCTGGAAACTACCCTATTAGGCCAACGATATGACAGTTGGATGACTGCAAGCACCAACCCAACATTAGGGACCCTTTTGCCATAAAGTAACTGTCAGAGAAGCACAACTTAGCAATCTCATAATAAAGTCTATTGAAGAAGCGGCAAAGAAGATATTTGATCTAAAGGTTTACCAATAAAATGAATCCTAAAAAAATATGATTTAGTTTTTGTTCAATTGTCTGAGATATTTCTTTTACGCACTTGTAAAATTCCTTGTTCATTTTTTTTTATGCATAGTACGAGATCTTTTTTGATAGATAGAAAACTTTATTTCAGTTACGTAAGAAGATGTTTGAGGTATTTTTAAGCCGATAAAATGCAGTTTTATAACGTATACAATACTTAGAAACACAGTTTTAATCTGAGGTTGGCGATTCAGTTCGGTTCTTCTATATTTTACAGGCCCTTGAAAGGATAAAAAAATGACAATTAAGGCTGACTCTGACACGGTCTGATCTATTTGTAATCTTTAATAAAGTGACAAGTCTTTTGACAAATTTCTAATTTCAGTTAGAAAAAACGCAAGCTCAAAGCTTGCAATCTCTTTCTTTGGTTTTGTACTATTAACTCTGTGACAGAATTAACTCTTCATTAAATTTTGTTGAGCGCTTTACTCTGTAGAATTTACGGTGCAATCGTATAAGCGGCAGCAGCTCAAATGTAAACACATTTAAGCTCGACAAGTGTTCAAGCGTAAGGGACTCCACACACGGCGGCTATAAGGTAAAGATGTATATTATAGCACGATATATCTCAATACATCTTTCCATAGAAATCGTCAGGAGACCACACACGACAGCTATAATATACATCTTTACATCTTCGTTTCTTAAAGGTACTGAACGAGTTTCCAGGTCTCTAAGCTATACATCCTGGGATGTAATGTATATTATAGCTGCCGTGTGTGAAGTCCCTTAAACTGAATACAACTTTAACGTAAACATGTGTGTGGAACATAAAAACAATTACTTTTTAGACGGCTAAATGGTTGACATTTGGTTCATATAGACAGCTGCGTGACGAAATTGACAATTTGACTTCAATATAATACCTAATAATAAATCGCTCGTAGCCCCGGCCGCCTGAGTGACCTTAAAAACGATCACGAAGGTTAAGCAACATAAGACGCGTTCAGTGCATGGATGGGTGACCGTTCTATGACTAACGCTAGTGGAATTGGTCTGAGCGGTTTCGTGCTTCGCAAGGCACGTTAAGCAGTTGGTGCCGGGTTCCGTCGATAGATGGCAGTCGTTTAGCCAAATCAGAGAGGCTTGAAAAACTTCTTATAGTAGGACCAGCCAGTAGTCTGACAAGCCTCCACCAAGCCGGACTTGGCCCCCGTGGTGGATTATGGCCTAGACCTTCCTCAGGGAACAGACCCGTGCCCCACGGTGGGGACATAATGGGTTGATGATAAGATGATAAAAAAAAGGAATACCTGCTACAAATTTTATATTAGGATGTCCTCCTCATCGTAGTCCGATGACAGGGACCTCTAGGGTCGGTAGGTCGTCGTTTATTTTCAAACCTTGGTCACATTGGCAGCTATAAAGTTCACTGTCATATTACGCAATGCTTTTAAAATGGCATAGGCAACCTTTGCATAATATGTCATTGTGTTCATCGTAAATTTATAAATGCCTAGAAATATATTCCTTAAGTACTCAATACGTACCTGTAACTGTACCTCAATACCTGTGTAATCTCCTTTTTTATGTACATTAAAGTGTTCTCTATCTATCTATCTATATACATACGTCTACTTCGGGCTAACTATAACTGCGCAGAGGTAACTTCCGGAAAAAGGTCGCGGACTATGCGGGTCCGAAACAGTTAGTTCCACCATCACTTTTTTTAACAACGAACGAAATTTCTTGCGAGTGTTTTTGGAAAGTCTACATGTCTACGCGTTTCGCCGACAGCACGGTGCGCCGGTGGAACTGCTCCTATTACACGCACCGATTCCTGAACGATTCCAATTCTCTAACCCTCAAATTCCATACTAATTACTACCGCAAACGCCCCTCATAGGGGCCGTATAATTAGGCTGTTTTACCATTAAAACGCCTCGCCACGTGATGTCATGTTACATAACTATAATAATAACTTCCAGATGGACAGACGATCTCATCCAAGTGGCAGGGAGACGCTGGATGCAAGCCGCTTCCAACCAGTCTTTTTGGAAATCCATGTAGGAGGCCTATGTCCAGCAGTGGACTTCTTGTGGCTGAATGATGATGATGATGAATAACTTCCACAATACACAATCAATTGACCTGGTCCCAAACTAGGTTACTCTATGTTATGGTTACCAATAAAAGGACATTACAAATACCCATGCCATTTGCACAAATGTACTGCGAACGGGCTGACGTATCAAAGTTCCGTCAGAGCTTTTAACAGAGTTCATAATTCGCATTAATTATGTAAAGAAAACACGTTACCTGAGACCGTTGTTTAAATTTCATCCGTTTCATGTGCCTAAACAAGTAAAAGAACTAATTGAGATGGTTGACGCCAACCATAAGCCGCTTGTCTTTTTTTTTCATTTTTATTACTTTTTGTCCTGATATTGTTGGTTTATACTTCATTTTAGGTTGTAAATAAATTTACTCGTTGTTTTCTCAAACATTTTTCTACGGTTAAGAGCAGTTAGAACGTTCCCTTAATAACCGCCAAATAAATGCGAAAACACCCTTTACAAAAGGGTAAAACACGCTTTCGATTATTAGGTAATTGGGTAAATGTTACCGAATTTTTACTAACGTAAGCGAAGCTTCATTCACATCTTTCACGGTATAGACAAAATCCCTAAAGGATATTTTACTGCCTGTCTGCTTCTCTGAAGTACATCCATGACGACGTAATAAAGATCGTATTATTTTCTCATACATTTAGTACGCTCAGCTTAGGCACCGAAGTGTCGTATAAAAGGGAGGGCCTGGAACATTTAACAACTGGCTCAAACCGACCGTATGTTTGTTTACACAGTTACAGTGCATTTACACCCGTGAGGCAATAATAGCCAATATTATATCCTATTTGAAGTCACTAAGCCAAGTGAGAGGCCTTACGGCGGCTTGAAAACTTCCGACAGTAAGACCAGCCACTAGTCTTACAAGCCTTCACCAATCCGGACTTGGCCCGCGTGGTGGAGTATGGCCTATACGTTCGTCAGGGAAGAGACCCGTGCCTCTCGGTGGGGCCATAATGGGTTTTTATTTTATTTTATTTTATTTTATTTATTGCATCACACAACAGATAAGTAACATTGCATGTTATAACATCGTGATAGATCTTATGGTCTAGTTACTTATCCTTTAACGAGTGACGACAGCATGTTAAAGTATAGACGAGTATTAAAGATTGATCAAGCCACATATATTTAAGTAACAATATTTCAGCATAATAATATGGTGTTGTCGTTTTAATTGGCTGCATACTTTTAGTATAAGTGGCTTGATCTGCAAATGAACACTGATCAAGTATTGAAAGCTAGTAAAGTAAAGTTTAACAAAAATTAAAACTAAAAAAAAGAAAAATGTAACTTCTCTAATTAATTAACTTATTAACCTAATAAGTTACCAAATTGGGACTTAACTAATTGTGATTTAAAACGACTGAGGCTTACAAAAATGTCAAGAACTTTAAGAAGGTTGATGATGATATTCTATTTTCAACTTTATGTACAATAAATTCCTCTCTATCTCTATCTATCTACAACCCATTAGTCCAAATTAATGTCTATACATTAGAATAACTATTTATTCTATAGAAGGCTTAAGGCAAGACAAGCCATACTTTTTAGGGTTCTGTAATTCACAAGGGACCCTTATAGTCTGTGTGTCTGTCCGCGGCTAGACTCACGGAAGCTTTGTACTAAAAACAAAACTTTGGCCTTTGTACCAACATAATGAAATAGTATATGCAGCGTTTAGAGGCATAATATAACATTTTACATAACATTTACATACAGGCACATACATTGCTTCAATCACACAGGCATCTTCAATCACACTAGAAAAAATCACACACACACACACACACACACACACACACACTAATGGTGTTAACAGTCGTGTTAACATTCGAGTCAAGTTAACATCATGATATATAAGTACATATCAATTACGCTAACGAAACGGTAAAGTAATAGATTCCGTTTGAAATGGAAATAGTTCGATTCAATTAATTTTGAAGTAAATAAACATCTACATTTTATTGCAATCTGTGGCTAACTTTTATTCCGACAATCATCGATTGCTATCAGAGCGAGTAGAATGAAGTGAATTTGTTCGTTAAGTCTATCACCACGCAGCTCACCGCAGATGACGTCATAACATGATACTCCAAAAACACTCATAGAGTCGCAAAAACAACGGTTAACTCCGCTTACTGTTTGATGTTATGTCGGCTACACCCGCGGGACAAAAGTGTATACCTTTGCAGAGTTTTCGCTGAAAATCGGCCCCATTTGCAATAATTATCTTTGTCATCTGAGTTATTGTACTGCTTTATTTTGAACGCGGTAGGGTTTCAAAACAGATTGCGTTCAAATTTTGCTAGAAATACAACTCCACTGATAGAATATACGAGCAAACAGGTACGGTATGTAAATAGCGTGCGTGACAAATAAACGTTCCGACGAAGCTACAAGCCAAGTTGCTTTCAATCCTCGTTCGAGAATGTCTAGTCTTATATGTAAACTTGTTGAACGACTGCAGGACTCCTGTATTAGATTTCCCTTTCTTGTTCTTGTGTCTGAGTTTTACATACGGTATTAAGATTCGATATTCGTATTCAACGCTACTTGATCCCAAAAAAGTAATAAGTATGGCTTACCATGACAAAATTACAGCAACCGAAAAAGATAAAAATAAAAAATTAAAAAAATATTTTTATTTCGATTCCAAAATTATTCATGTACATTGTGGTAGGGATTTCCTATTAAGTGTGTTAACACTTGTGCCAGGAAACCCCGCTGTTCACTTAATACATTGGCATTAACTTAGGTATAATCGTTAAGTTATTGTTAGGTACATGCGTATGATATATTTTTAATATGGAGTTACATTTTAAATATATCTGATTAACAAAAATTTCAAGTATTAAATTAATTTAAATATAAAAATATAAATCTTGTTCTTGTGTCTGAGCTCTATATAAGGTGCGACTTGATACTGTATTCAACGCTACTGGATCCCAAAAAAGTAATAAGTACATTGACTTACCATGACGAAAGTACACCAACCCAAAAAGTTAAAAATACCTAGGCTTACGTACGAATAAATAAATGTGAACATGTGAGTAAATATCTACGGTCTGAAAAGGAATCTAGACCTTTTTGTGAATAAACGATCTAAAATACAACTTTTGAACTAGTATAACTTTTAGCAACATTACGAACATGAAAATTACCCCGTATTCGGCGGTATCTAAGATAGGACTGAAAATTAATATACGGTACTTTGCCACACGAAAATAATTAATTGGTATCATTATCTCGGATTATATATACCTACTTGCATTTAATATTTGACTCCATTTTCCTCACGAAACGAGAGCAAAAGCAGTCCTAACCTTTAACTGTGGACGTGGGGTCTCAGAGGCCCCGGCCTTTCTGAGGATCTTACAAAAAAGTCGCTTCTATCTTCCCCCGGCACTCAGGCTTCTCAGTACCTTTCAAGTTAGTAGCAAAACGAGTATCAACAGAGGTGGTTTGGTTGCTGGCTTCAAAACACGTAAGTAGTGACCTTTGGAAATTCGGCAGGGGCCTGTGAGACCCCACGTCCCTTTTTCCCATACATAGTATATCAGTAGTATATCATAGTATATCACTATACAGTGTTTGAATTTTTTTAGTTTTGGATTGATTATGGATAATAATAATCAACCTAGTACGTCGGGAATTAAAAGGTCGAGCACATCTTTTGAAAATCCGTCTGAAAGGAAAGTTATGCTCTTAGAAAACCCTTCATTTGAACATATCCTGTTCAACAAAACTTTTTTGCTCTTCTTGAAGCTTCCGATGAATGATAATTATGAGTTCCTGGTTCTCGAAAAATATGTAGGCTTTGCCCTGTAAAACTACATAGTAAGACAATACATACATGTGTGGGCTGCAATCAGCCACTTTGCTTGCAATGTTGAAAGCCACTGTGTAGTGATTGCCAATAAGTACCCTATGTTTAGGTTATGTCAGAGTTTTTATTTTTTTATGTGAGACGTTAATTTTTGTCACTTTACTTGTTATGTTGTATGATTTGAGGAAAAAATGATATTTTTCTTTTTTAGGCTTTATCAAAAATATTACATTGATTTAAGTGATGGCATGTCACCAAAGACTGAAATGTGCCTAAGATATACTTAATTTGTTATAAAGAGCAAAATTTAATAAAAACTGTTGGGTCTAGTGGCTCTACCTGCCTATCACCAAACTATATAGTCTCAGAGGGTTACGTGGAGATGAATTAAAGATCAATTTACTGCAACGGATATACGGCTTTTTATTGTCCACACACACGGAAGATATACTTAACTTAATTCGGACACAACTGTACTAGCGGAGCGGTGGTACGCGACTAGTGATTACTCGAGAAACTGATTACTCGGCAAAACTGTGCGTGCGAAGACGCCACAATATTCCCTCTCTTACAAAAAATTTTTGGGAAAAATTTTGAAGTTTACTTTGACAACTTAAAACTTGTTACTTTGACTGTACCGAGTTATACAAAACTATGTTCGACTGTACCTGCAACAACCCAACATGACAAAAAATGCTGATGCTTACTTAGACGGAATCGAGCATTGAAAAACAAAAGTGTTAGATTACAAGTGGTTACAAAATATAAACATTCACATCCGCTCATGGTATGAACAATTGTTGAGTAAGTACCTATGTTATCAAGTTACATGTTCCTGGGAACATCGCTATGCTGTTTTACTCAAAGTGGGCTTAATACAGGGTTACATTATTTTTGCAGTAACACATTATTACATTTACAATACTGGCAAAATATGCTGTGGACTAATACTCCAAAAATATATCCGTTTAATTAATAACCCAAAATGAAATTATCGCTAAGCACAAACACAAATAATAAGTTTTCATAACCCTATATACGTATGAAAAACACGAAAAATCTTAAGTAGGTTACATAAATTTAACACAAAAAACACGATAGTTCAAGTATGGGTACCGAAAAGTCCCACTGATAAGATTCTTAACCTTTAAATGTTTTCACCAGCCTTGGCCGAGACTGTTGAAAAGCATTTGCAAGTACTACGCCCCAGCGACATAAAAATAAATCTATAGCTTTATTTCCATGTCCTGGTTCGCTACAGTTAATACATGAAATAATTACACATCAAAAAATGTTTCAATTAAGTTCCCATTAAAAAACCTTAATTTCGTAGTCGCTACATTGGTCGGTCCCATTTACACCGACAGTAAAGTGTCGTTTTTACACCGTACACATATGAACGCAAATTATAAGTACCATACACAAAAAAAATTATGTTAAACCTGTTTCACTCGTTAATTTGTTACTACTAGGTTAACATTAAGTACACAACACTTTACGTTTTACACAAAAATAATAATGCGTCGTTCATGAATACAATAAGCTTATACAATATGAAAAAATCATGCTAAATCGCTAGCATCGCATAGGTACGGTACGCCACCCGTGCGCCGGAGTTCTCGAAACGCTTAAATGCACATTCCGCAATGTGTGGCGTCCATCGATTGCGTCTGGTGATCTAAGTTACAGAAGTGATCAAGTTATAACTAAAGCTTATCTACAACGTTTACTCTTGTGGGGCAGATAAAATTACAAAATACATCAAAAATATTCAACTAGAAACTTGGGTACACATTCTAAAAAAAAATATACAGTTATGTTAGATCCTATTCACTATTTTATTTCGTTACTATAGGATAACATAATACACCATTTTTATTGCGTCGTTCCAGAATACACGACTCCCGGTTGCAAAACCTAGTGAAAATGTTACATATAAAAACGTTTTTCACAAATACATTGGTTAAACGGGACTAATTTATATTACAGTGATTTCTACAGTGGTTATGCGGGATATTTACAGACAGGTTTTACACGAGAATACAATATTATACCACGTACCAGGGAACGCACTTCGAACCAAACATATCTCAAACTTCAATGACGCGATTCCTCTGTACGTTTCACATCAGGGCTATGGGCTTGCAACTCCACATAACGTTGCACTGGAGATACGCGGTGCTAACCATACATCACTGAAAGAGTTGCTGGGCTGACCGTCCTCTGGGGCATGATCCTCCCAGGCATGTCGCGCCACACACGTCAGCAGGTCGCTGTACATCAGTAGCTCCCTTTAACGCCCTAACTGACCTCTGCAGCGGAGAACTCCTGCCACTCCTTGTGCTGTGATTATGGATATTTAACATCGCTCGGTCTCACCCTTTTGATGCGCTGGTTTTTACCCGTTGCGGCGGAACTTTCTTTACGTAAAAATCGTCAGCGCTTCGTACTAGCTCCGGTTGTTATTTCTCTCCTCTTGACACTGCTCGAAACGAAAATCCCTCCGATCTTGCCACGTCGATACTGCTATAGTCACGCACGGCACAGGTTATTTAGTCCGGATACTTGATCAGGCATATCGCCGTTTATATCAAGTAATCAGCTTTAGTTCCCACACCTTAAACGTGGTCTATCTATTCCCACAAGAGCTGCGAGGCGCGCACCACCGACTCCCTAGTTTCACTGTTCCGTTGCACACTTTTCAAAGTCTGGGTCACCACTGTTGGTGCTTGGTGACCACCTGCCTGCAGCCAGACTCGTGGTTTCAGAAGATTGCGTTGGGGAAAAAATTAAATGTCACTTTTACTGCAACGGATATACGGTTTTTTATTGTCCACACACACGGAAGATACACTTAACATAATTCGGACACAACTGTAATAGCGGAGTGGTGGTACGACTGGTACGCGACTAGCGTCGCTACAGCATGACGAAACTGATTACTCGGCAAAACTGTGCGTGCGAAGACGCCACAAAACTAACTTAATTTGTACGGAATTGGTTTTATGTAAGCTTTCTTAATAATATAAAGATATCAATTTCATTCTTTTACCAAAAAATCGTATATTATTCAACCATGAAGTTCAGGGGTCTCAGAGACCCCACGTCCATAGTAGTGTAAAGAAAAGTTGACGTCCACAGTTAAAGGTTAATAATTGAGTCCGATTGCGTAACGAAATGAGAACTGTGACACACATTTTGTTTCAAAAACAGAACTTTAATTAAGAAATTATTATTTACAATGATTCCCTTATTACAAACTTACATATGTACTAGCTTAAAACTTATAATAAAATAGATAAATCTACTATTTATTTACACGTAGTACAATATGTAAAAACACTTAATTTTATAACAATAATAAACAAAAGTACATTCTAACCTTATAAACACTTAAACCTATATTAGTATTTACACAATAAATAATAATTTCAACAGACAAACTGATCTAACGTCACGATTTTGATATAGATGAAAGCCAGGCGCAAACATTAGTAGTACTGTGACTAGTTTTCGCATGGTGGGGCAAAGGCCGGCCTGCCGTCGGGCCTCAGTCGCTCGGAGCCTTCCTCTTGTGACAACTCGGCTAACCTCTTCCGGACGCTGAACTACGCCTGGACGTAGCGCGAGTGACTGCGAGGGAAGTGGGGTATTTATACTCAGACTAAAGTGTGGTCTATAAAACCTAATAGACAGTGCGCGAATAAACTGTGACCTAGGCTAGTGACCCTCGACCTCTTGTAAATTTGTAAATATACTTGTAAATATATTTTGCTCACTTTTAATTTTTACCTGGTATAAAATTAACGTGACAATGGCACCCAATAACGTGGTCTAAAGGGTCAAAGTTCGTGCTCTGTCTGTTGGGTTTTTTATTCCCAGCTGCTTTCTAGCAGGTGTTGGTTAGCGCATGCTTTTGTTTTAGCTGTGTTGTTTATTTTCTTTTATTACCCTATCAGGCAAAGATATTATAGGATGTCGCCGGAGAAACAACGCATCTTAACGGAACAAGTAGATGAGATGCTATCGTTAGATGTAGTTGAACATTGTGAGAGTCCTTGGTCGTCACCAGTACTAGTGGTGGGTAAAAAAGATGGTAAGCCCAGACTTTGCCTTGATAGCCGAAAACTATACTCGGTAACGAAAAAAGATGCGTACAACTTACCGCATGTTTCAGAAATACTCGACAATCTCAGAGACGCTCAATATCTGTCGAGTGTGGATCTGTCAAAAGCTTTTTGGCAGATTCCAATACATGAGCCTGACCAAGAAAAGACAGCTTTTTATGTTCCAGGTCGTGGCTCACTAAAATTCAAAGCTACTGCATTCGGGCTGACCAATGCACCAGCCACTAAACAGCGCTTAGTTGACTTATTATTCGGTCCTAAATTCGAATTAAAAGTGTTTGCGTATCTGGATGATATTATTATCATAAGCAGCACTTTTGAAGAACACGTTGCACTTCTTCGGCGCGTGCTAGACAAATTGATTCATGCAAACTTGACAGTCAATTTATCCAAATGTCTATTCTTTAGAAGTCAACTCCGATATTTAGGTTACATCGTTGACTCACAGGGCCTCCGTACAGACCCAGAAAAAGTCGAGGCAATATTAAACTACCCCACTCCTACAAACCGAAAAGAGATGAAACGTTTTCTAGGTACAGCATCTTGGTATAGGCGCTTTATTCCAAATTTCAGCACGATGGCTGACCCACTTAATAAGCTCACGTCTACTAAAAAACATTCTCCTGGTCCGCTGAAGCTGAGAAATCTTTCCTTGAGCTAAAATCTTTGCTAATTCAAGCTCCTGTCCTTGCTTGTCCAAATTTCAATCACTCATTTGAAGTCCACACAGACGCTAGCAACTTTGGTGTTGGTGCCATGTTATGCCAGACTATAGACGGCATGGAGCACCCAATAGCGTTCATGAGCAAATCTTTGAATGGCGCAGAAAGCAACTATAGTGTGACAGAAAGAGAGGCCCTAGCTGTCCTTACCGCACTAGAACACTGGCGATGTTACCTGGAAAATGGACAAACATTTACAGTGTACACTGACCATGCGGCACTCAAATGGTTTATTTCACTCAATAATCCGACAGGTCGTTTGGCTCGCTGGGGAGTTAGGCTTTCTGCTTTCAACTTCCATATAAAACACAGGCGAGGCAAAGAAAATGTTATACCCGACTCACTTTCAAGAGTGACTCTGCCTGTCACCGCAGTTTCCGATACTGATTCTGATCCACTTATATCTCAGAGCACTAACGATACATGGTACCTAAACATTTTTGAAGGCTGCCAAAGAACGCCGGTTAGTTACCCTAACTACAGAGTTGAAAATGGCAAACTGTATAGGTACATGAAACGTAAAAATTCGCTTACCGCTGAATTCGATTGGAAGAAGGTGGTTCCTGCCGAATCACGATCGGTCGTTATCTCTAATAATCACTCGGAGCCAACATCTGCGCACTTTGGCATCTTCAAAAGTTATAGGCGTCTAGCTCTTCGTTATTATTGGCCTCGTATGCACGCGGATGTTTGCGACTATATTTCTAAATGCGACATCTGCCTCGCTTACAAACTGCCAACTCACGGTACATTGGGGAAGATGGGTAGGCCCAAGGAATGCTCGAAACCATTCCAATCACTGTCTATCGATTTGGTTGGCCCCTTGCCCAGTAGCAGAAAGCAGAATTCATATATTCTAGTAGTCACTTGCATATTCTCAAAATACTGCCTACTTTTTCCTCTTCGCAGAGCGACAGCTCAATCTGTAGTTAAATTGCTTGAAGATGACGTAATTCTTGTACACGGCGTCCCGCAAACTGTAATACTGGATAACGGCTGTCAATTTATCAGCAAAGAACTTGAGAAACTCTTTAAAAATTACAATATACCTAATGTTCATTTCACACCTCGCTACACTCCACAGGTAAACACCGTAGAGAGGTATAGTAAGACATTGGTCACAGCCATCTCAATGTTTGTCAATGATGATCACAGGACCTGGGACGTGAATTTGGCTAAGATACGGTTTGCAATGAATAATTGCGTCAACGAGGTAACAGGTTATACGCCATCTTTCCTTGTTAACGGTAGAGAGCTCGTTGCTTGCGGTTCGCATTATTTAGAAAATGACGAACCGAATAATATGTTGTTCCTACCGCATGATCTTTATGCTGAAAACCTGGGGTATCTGGCAAAAATATTTGACGTACAGGTTGCATTATATAGAAGTCATGCCAAGAATACCCAACATTATGACTTGCGCAGAAGGCATGCCGAGTTTAAGGTGGGTGATCTTATTTGGAAACGCTGTTACTTACAAAGTGACAAAGACGCCTACTTTGCAAAGAAGTTGGCCACTAAATTTGTTAAATGTAAAATAAAAAATAAACGCTCGCCTTTAGTCTACATTTGGGAGGACATGTCGGGTAAAGACCTCGGTTTGTTGCTGTGTTAGCTAACTAGCTACAACGAATCCTACGACGCCCTTGGTCGTGAGGTGTTGGCAGAGATACCAATTGAGTATCCAATTCCTATGCTAATAGGAAATCCCAAGCTTGGGAACTCTGTGCGGGTTTAAGCTACCGCCACTGTGTTGAAGCAGACGACCGCTGGAGGTTTACTCTGTTACTTTCATACGGAGCCCTTTTGCTGGACTCGGCTAACCTCTTCCGGACGCTGGACTACGCCTGGACGTAGCGCGAGTGACTGCGAGGGAAGTGGGGTATTTATACTCAGACTAAAGTGTGGTCTATAAAACCTAATAGACAGTGCGCGAATAAACTGTGACCTAGGCTAGTGACCCTCGACCTCTTGTAAATTTGTAAATATACTTGTAAATATATTTTGCTCACTTTTAATTTTTACCTGGTATAAAATTAATGTGACAATTGGTATATTTTGTGTAAGCCCTGAAAAAACGTAAAATTGAAGCTACACTAAGCCATTTATAGCTGAAATGAGAGAAAAGGCCTCGTGAAAACGCTTAAGAGGACGACGAGTAATAAGTGATTTCAGCACAAAGCCACTTCTCAGCAGCGTATTATTTCGACGCGTCTGGCAAGTTCACCCCGCCCCCGCCGATACGATTGAATAACACAAAAGTTTATCTCTGACTGACCTTAAATTGAATTAGAATCTAAAACCGGTGAACTCAGCATGTATGTCGGCAACGGCTAATGTCAATGAAGCGAAAAAGGTTTTTGCTTTTGAGTATTTGCGTACCCCTCTATAGTAAAGACGTGAGTTTTTTTTAATGTTTTATATCAGTTTCGGTAGTACACAATATATGTAAATGTCATACCAGATATCATCAATCATCATCATCATCCCATTGTTGGTTGACCCATTATGTCCCCACCGAGGGGCACGGGTCTCTTCCTGAGGAAGGTATAGGCCATACTCCACCACGGGGGCCAAGTCTGGATTGGGGGAGGCTTGTAAGACTAGTGGCTGGTCTTACTGTCAGAAGTTGTCAAGCCGCCCTAAGGCCTCTGACTTGGCTTAACGACTGCAGCCGGCACCAACTGCTTAACGTGCCTTGCGAAGCACGGAACCGCTCGGAAAAAAGCCACTAGCGTTAGTCATAGACGGTCACCCATCCATGCACTGATCGCGCCCTGTGTTGCTTAACTTTCGTGATCGTTTACGAACACTGAGGCGGCCAGGGCTACAAGCGATTCATGTCAAACATAACTTATGATAAACGGACTGTAAACTAGAGATATTCTCTTCTTCATAATTATAGTGTAAAACTAAACTTTCCATGCACTAATAACATTAGCCAAAAACCCATTGTGCGATCCTTCGGTACAATTTAGTAAAATTTTGTTAGCAACCGAAATGAACGTGACTTAAGCCCGAGATCTCATTCCCAACGATCCATTGAAATAAAAACGAGAATTTATATTACTCGTTACATTTTCAGTAGCGATATGCAGTTCTTTTTGCGTCGCCTGGTTGCTTATCCCCAATAGTGTAACCACAGCCTTAGATCTCACATGTCACGAGCACCGCACCCCAATATTGCGATGCGTAAATTCCAATACAACACTCAGGATTCCAATACATGCCAATAATCTTGAGGCTTGACTTGACTTGAGATAAAGTTTTGAAGGTCGGCCATAAACTCTCGAGTAAAATTCGAAAATGGAAGGGATTTCTTTTTTTATTATTTTACTCTTTTGTTTCGTTGTAGCAGCCAGCCAACGGCAGCCAGTAATTAAGATAAGCATAGAAAGTACTTTGAAATAAGAATAGATATAACTTTTTTTAAATAAAATGTTATTTAAAGTGTTTACTTTTAAATCTTCGTTGTTTTGGTAGTAGTGACTGCGAAGAATATGAAGAAAGAAAAATTGTTAATTTTCATTTTCGCTTTTAAAATTGTTTGTAGTAAACCGATTCAGAAAGAGTTAATACTGATGACTGTCAAACTTAACTGATTTTAAAGGTAATATTGGGAATATTTAACATTATAAATAAGACAATTTCGTTTTGATGCATAGTAGTAATAGAGAAAAGTCCCTCCCGTAAGCATTTACGTGTCAAAAAAATAAAAGTATTACACGTTAATTTCTTTGGGGTTTCGAAAAAATTATATTCACTTTTATTTTTATACAATGTTCATAGATAAACGTATAAGGGTGAGTTACTGAGATTCTTGCTCTGGACATAACAAAAATAATATGATACACGCGATGGCGCATAACGAGCCCAATTTCGCTGTCTGCTGAGAGAACAACGACTAATTTTGCCACAACACGTGTGACTGATTATATTCAGGCCAACGATAATGTAACTTGCTAAAGAAGATACGCGCTGATGTATGTATTGCATTGTTTAGGTGTGGAAACATATGGCCGAGGAAGTCACTTGTTCGCTTCCAATATAAGGTGACCACCTTATATTGGAAGCGAACAAGTGACTTTTGAAAACTTGCCTGGCTCCACCCATTGCTCCACGTCCCATCTGTGTGGCCAGCGCCAAAACACATCAAAATAAAAGAAAAATAGGGTTCTGAAGTTAGTTATATCACACAAACATGAAACACTATTTATGTTAAATCCAGTTATTACATCGCATCACTAACTGGATTAGAGTGTTTATTTGTTTACACGTTGGGTGTCACGCGATAAATTGAAACCCTTGGTCCAGCACTACGTTAATTTATTTCTAAACATTACAGAATGTTACAGAACAGATTTTAAAGATCCTTCATTGTTTTGATGGCTTACGTCGTCGACGTCGCGTGTGTGGCCCGTCCATAAATTTGTACCCTATACCACAGAATACATACCTATACGCCAACTCACGCGACGTAGACTTTTTAGTACTGGTGCAAGTTTTTACTATTGTTTATTATTTATTTGATAACGATCCAGGATTTTAAAGATCAAAATCAAATAAAAAAAATCAAATCCAATCTGCGTTTCGTATGAAATAAACACGATGACTAAAGCTAGTGGCATTTTTCCGAGCGGTTCCGTGCTTTGGAAGGCACGTTAAGCAGTTGGTGCCGGCTGCCGTCGATAGATGGCAGTCGTTAAGCCAAGTCAGACGCTTTAATAGGACCTGGTCGCTACCAGGTCTCTCGTCCATTAGTCATCAATGGCAACACACATTGGTTATCACCTTTTTCTTGAGACACTAAGGTCCAAAATGGACGCAAAAATGTGTTTCAGTTTCTCGAACTCGCTGTCCATCCGAGTTGTATTCGATGAGTGACCTATTTCTCGAAGTTGAACTAACCTAAGTAGACGGTTTGTCCCAAACAGACATAGTGGGCGAGAAATATTAAAACTTACTACACCGTTTAGTACGAGTATATTTATCATTTAGGTATTTCAAAGCTTCCGTAAAAGTAAAGCGATCCTTTAGATAAAGTTTTGTCTTTCCAACTCTTCCCTGTTTGATTGATTCTGTAGAAGGAAACGATCCATATCAGTCCAAAGTTGGCTTGAAGTATTCTGTTCTTGAACGTGGAACTTATTTAATAGAATGATTGAGTGGTTTTATCTATATATCTTATAGCATTGAATTATGGCAATCGTACGCATATTAAAGGAACTTGTATCCTGGGGATAAGACCTCAATAACCATATCTAGCATACATTTTCTAGCATAGATGTTAAGAAATCTAAGCCTTATATAAAAGAAACAATACCACAGCTTAGTTTTCCAGTCGGATCTGTATTCTTCTTTTCCAATTCACAATATGAAAATAAAACGTAAACACGGACACCTTCAAGAGAGAGCAAAAAACCAACCATAACATATTACACTACTTTTCTTTTTCCGTAATGCCAACATAGCCGTCACAAAGGAAACGAGGCTTAGACTAAAAACAATTGAGAACTTATTATTCTAACTCAACACATACGAAAATTGTAGTGAATGCTAGAAGAGCTAAAAACATTTTAGAATAAATTGAGCTTTTATCATCTGTTATATTTATCGTAATATCATAAATGCCTAGGTTTTAAAACAATAGAATACAAAATGACCGGAACAGATTAATGCCGATGAACAATGAAAGACAGCGTTCAGAATTTATAACAATTTCTAACAATCGGCCATCCTGAATTAAGCCTGTCCTCAGGCACTTAGGAGTTACATATAATTATACCGTAACAATATAATCAATTATTCATCAATTAGATTTACATAGTTGGCGATTTCAATTAAATCTACCACAGATACTTCCATAATTCAAACACATAAATCAATAATTTATTTCAAAGTAAAGAAGTCGCATAACTGATTTTGTTGGTTGACCTAAGATTCGTTCGGCCATCCAATGACCGCTGAATGCCCTCATTCATTGCCGTTCTCTGAGGATGACATGTAGCATCAGGTCCACCGCGTACACGAACCTCGTGTATCGATCTCAGGATCACATGTAGTATCGGGTCCACCGCGTACACGAACCGCGTGTATCGGCCTCAGGATCACATGTAGTATCGGGTCCACCGCGTACACGAACCGCGTGTATCGGCCTCAGGATCACATGTAGTATCGGATCCACCGCGTACACAAACCGCGTGTATCGGCCTCAGGATCACATGTAATATCAGGTCCACCGCGTACACTAACCGCGTGTATCGGCCTCGGGATCACAGTAGTGTCGGGTCCACCGCGTACACGAACCGCGTGTATCGGCCTCAGGATCACATATCTTATCGGGTCCACCGCGTACACGAACCGCGTGTATCGGCCTTGGGATCACATGTAGTATCGGGTCCACCGCGTACACGAACCGCGTGTATCGGCCTCAGTATCGGTTCCACCGCATACACGAACCTCGTGTATCGGCCTCAGTATCGGGTCCACCGCGTACACAAACCATGTGTATCGGCCTCAGTATAGGGTCCACCGCGTACACGAACCGCGTGTATCGGCCTCAGGATCCCAGCTCATCCTCGCGTACTTGGTTTCGGTTTGCCAAACATTTTACAGTTATGTAATACGATTAAGTTCAACCAAATAAATGACACAGAATAAAATCAAATTATCGTGTTTCTTCTTCATACTAATAAAAATAAATTTAAACATGTTAAACGGTAAGTATAATCTTCACATTATTATTTGTAATCAATCATTACTTCCTGAGGAAATGCTCTCGCTATCGTTATCTGAGTCAGAATCTAACCTGGTGCTCAGTCG
This sequence comes from Yponomeuta plumbellus, assembly GCA_947310845.1. Lineage (NCBI taxonomy): Eukaryota > Metazoa > Arthropoda > Insecta > Lepidoptera > Yponomeutidae > Yponomeuta > Yponomeuta plumbellus. The sequence continues at coordinate 7,086,080 of OX371192.1, read as the reverse complement.
TATCCACGGTTTTATTTTATCAGCGGAATATACGTTTACATATTTTCTAGAAGAAAAACCTTGTATACTACTGACCTCATATCGGTCGTTTCCTAAAACTGCAGATATTTTGTACGGGCCACTAAATGGTGTAACGAGTTTATTACTATTGCCAATATTCCGAACGTTCTTCATCACCATTACTAGGTCCCCTACAGCATATCTTTTAGCAGTACATCTTTTCTTGTCGAACCGTGCCTTCATCGCCTTCTGCTGTTTATTAATATGGCAGGAAACCTCCTCGCGAACTTTGTCGATATTTTGACTTACGGCTAATTTCTCAGATACGTCATGTAGATGTGTCTCTGTCATATTTACTGTGTCTTTGCCAAAAACGACTTGGACTGGAGTCTTACCAATGCCTTTATTAAGCGTGTTGTTCAAACTCCACTGAACCTTATTCAGATCCACGTCCCAATTACGATCGTCTTTATCTACATTTAATGCTGTCAGTGAGCTCAAAATTGAACGATTATAGCGTTCTATTTGACCATTAGCTCGTGGTGTAGCCACGGCGTTTTGTACATGTTTGATTAAGTTAGTATCCACGAACTGTTTAAATTCTTTAGATGTAAAGCTAGTGCCCCGATCGGAAACTATCACTTTTGGGGAGCCAAAAAGACCGATAAATTCGCGCATAACGCGAATTGATGTTTTGCTTTTTGTGTTTCTCACGGCGCGTAGCACAATAAATTTTGTGAAGGCGTCAATAATGCCTAATATATACGTGTTACCATTTTTGCTACGTACAAAGGGTCCGACGTGATCAATGTGAATACACTCAAATGGTGTACTCGGCTTAGGGATTGGATGCAGTAATCCTTGCTTCTTTCCTGATGGTTCTTTTGCGTATGCACATGGTATGCATGCTTGCACATACTTTTTCACAAACCGAGTCATACGGGGAAACCAATAATCTCGACGCATTTTTTCTAGAGTCTTTTCTAGAGAAAAATGTCCACATTCATCGTGACACAATAAGCAAATTTTCCATCTAGCGTCTCTTGGTACTGCCCATTTTAACTCGTCTCCTACTTTCTTATATATTTTCCCGTTTTTTATGACGTAGTTTTTTATTATGTCTTTAGCTTCGCTACAATTTTTATCCACAATGCATTTAATGAGCTTAAGCCTTGGATCGCTCAACTGTGTCGCCATTAGAGAGTGTTCATCTTGAACAACGTTCATTATGTTCAGTCCGTGAATATCTTCTTCGGTATCCGGTATAGGGTTGCGGCTTAATGAGTCAGCATGCTGTAGTTGTGTACCTGGACGATATTCTATGGAAAATTCAAAGTCTTGCACGAGTAGCCACCACCGTGCGATGCGTGGGATCAAGTCACGTTTTGTTAGCGTGGTCCGCAGCGCGTTGCAATCTGTCACTACTTTAAATTGAATGCCTAACAAATAGACCCGAAAACGGTTTAATGACATCACCACCGCAAGTGTTTCCAGCTCATAAGAGTGCAAATGCTGTTCTTCCACGGAGGTTTGACGACTGTAATAGGCAACTGCTTTAAGGGGTGCTTTCTCATTTTCTCGCTGCAGTAATACCCCACCTATTCCTAGTTTACACGCATCGGTGTGCAATTCAGTTAAGTGATTCGGATTGTAAATCGTCAATACCGGTCTAGAAGTTAGTATTTCTTTAATTTTTGAAAAGGCATTAGTCTGCTCACTACCCCAAGCCCACACAGCGTTAGCTTTCGTTAGTGACGTTAGGGGTTTGGCAATGGAAGCAAAATCTCGTACAAACCGCCTAAAGAAGCTGGCTAACCCAATGAATTGTCTAACTTCATGAGGGTTTCGAGGAGTGGGAAAAGCAGTCACCGCGTCTGTCTTACGGGTACCAGGACGAATTCCATCGACGGAAACTTCAAATCCTAGGTATTCTATGTGAGTTTTAAAGAAATGGCACTTAGTCAGATTCAATGTAAGATTTGCTTCACGTAGCATGTCTAATACCTGTTCTAACTTTCGGATACCTTCTTGGACAGTTTTGGAGCCAATCACTATGTCATCCATATAGGCCAATACTCCTGGAATTTTATATTTACTGAGTAATGAATGAACCATCCTTTGAAATACTGCAGGCGCGTTCGTTAGCCCGAATGGCATGCGATTGTACTCAAAGTGACCGTCCGGGGTGACAAACGCGGTCAAATGTTTCGAATCTTCTGATACAGGGATTTGATGATATCCCTGAGTTAAGTCTAGGGTGGTGAAAAACTTCTGCCCATGTAAGTTATCTATCTGATCATCGATTAAGGGCATTGGGTACTTGTCCTTGATAGTTTTCCTATTCAAAGCACGGTAATCGACGCAGAGTCGGAGGTCACCATTTTTTTTCTTCACCAAAATTATTGGGCTTGCGTACTCGGAGCAAGATTCCCGCACGATGTCATTTTCCAAGAGTTCGCTTACTATCCTATTCACTTTCTCTCGCTCTGAAAGAGCAAGTCTATACGGACGATATGTTACCGGATTAGTGTCATGTAGTTTGATTTGCATTTCAGTATACGTAGTTTTCCCCAGTTCACTCATTGAGGAGGCAAAACAATCTCTGTATTCGTTGAGCAACTCTAGCAGGTTACTTTTTGTCTCGGGTTCTAGACTATCATCCACATTTAATTCCTCAGCTTTAAGATTTGACACTTCGTGTGCTATACGTCTTACGTTAACAACATAGTGACAGTTAGTGTCTGGTGGAATTGCTACATTAGGGATACTCAGACCTCTCGCCAGAATCTTATTTTTCGATATAGATATCTTTCTATTATTTAAACTTATGGCTATTAAAGACCCTAAGCCGTCCGTAACGGAATAAAGGCCTGGCAATATTATATATTCGGAGTCCTGGCTTAATCTTAAATCAGAACAAATCCTCACAAAACCGGTATACGCAGGAAAACATCTGATCTCGATTATAGAGTCGCTCTGAATTATGACATCTTGTACAGTTTTCACCACAACAGTGTTCATCCTATTTGCTTTAACTTCAAATAAAACAAGGTCTTTATCAGTTTTATATGTTCTCACAGTCGGTTGTTCGGTCAAAGATTGGCCTATCAAAATGTCCGAGGGTAAAAGAGAAGAAGAGACGACGTAGGCTACCAATGGCACGTCTACCAGATCTACCGTGACTCGTATCTGAACCCTGCCCAACGGCACAATGGCACTGTTACCAAATCCACGCAACGTTGGTAAATTTTCCGAATGCAATTTTAACTTTAATTCCGTAGATTTTTCATCACCGAGAAGCGTACATTCGCTTCCAAAATCTATATAACCGTTCATGGGCTCATCATTGATTTTGACAGTTTTGAAATATTTATCGTTATGTTTATCTGTTACACCAATGTTTAGTACATTTTGAGAAGTAACGGTAGAAGCTGTTTGCGCACCATCTGCCCTATTAGTTTTATCATTTACATAAAAAGTGCAGTTTGAGTTGGTATGACCGTGTCGGCCGCATTTACTGCATTTCGTAATGGGCTTGGGACACCTGGCTACTCTATGCCCTGCATCTCCGCAATTGAAACATAGCCTAGCGGTTGGTCCTTTATTACTCGCTGTATCCAAATGGCTCGTCGTTTTACCATTATGAAATTTGTCGTAAGGGTTGCGAAAGTAACCACCAGAATTTGTTTGATCTGTGGTCGGTCGTCTGGACATTGGTGTTTCAATCTTGTTCTGTGTAATGTGTCTGAAATAGTCCAGAACCTGTTCAGGCTCATCGTAATGTGCGCCCTGAACATTCATCCGAATGTTATGATCGTAAATTCCGTGACTAATACAGTCGACCGCCTGCCGTCCTTTCAGCTGACAACGGTTCAGAAGCATAATCTTATCATAGTAGTATTCGACAAGTGTTTCATTTCGATTGCTCCTACGATTTAACATTTCCGTTAATTGCTGCGCATAGTTCTGATCGCTCGGAAAGGCTGACAATAGTTTCTGTTGCCATTCAGTCCAGTTGTACTTGACCGTCGTCAGTCCATCGTACCATTTTTTTGCTAAGCCTGCAAGTTTAGGTAAGGCAAAGAAAATGGTCTGACGTTCGGTCCAGCCATACATTTCAGCAGATTCATTTATCTTTTTAATCCAATCTGCCATCGTTTGAGATTTAGAACTTGGGTTAAACTCCGTTATAATGTTATGTGATCCCTGAACATGTGATGATAGATTTACACGAGTACCATCTCTACTTTTCAATGCCTCGACTAATTTTTCCAAAATCGCATCACCCGATTTGGACCTAGACTGATAGCGCATTCTTGCATTTTCTCGAAACGGACTTGCGGATCTAGAGGTACTGAGGGACTCAGGGCGCTTCGTAGTCCGCGATGTCTGTCTCTTACAAGTTAGTGATCTCGCGTGCTTCGAGTGACGATGGCGTTTAGATTGTGGAGAGTCTATACGTGACGTTCGGAGTGCATGTCGACCACGAGAACGCGGATAGCGTATGCGACTCGGTGGTGGAGAATCAATGCGAGATCTACGGTCGTCTGAACTACTGGTTGACAGTGAGTGGTCATTTTTAGCTACGCGAGCCCGGTCTCTCGACGCGGGATTGCGACGGCGATGACGACGGGTACTCCGTCCTGAATGACGACTTGGGTAGTAAGTAGATAAGTCATTTGAAGAGCTGGTAGAAACACTACGCCGACGTTTTCGGCTAAGTCGAATTGGCGTGACTTTTTCAATACCTATTTCTCGATGACTTGGAATAGGATCGATAGGCGTGTAGCCGCGGTTCGACATTTTAATTCAAAATAGTTAACTCGTTAGGTATATCCACAACAAAATGATTTCCTTATTTATCTAGAGTGTCAGGCAGCGAAATCAATTAAGATCACAAGTATTACAAAGTTACAAGGTAGGACTATACGTATACAACGAACAACGTACACTCGTTTACTCAATTGCCTCTTCACCGAAGAAATATACAAATATATATTACACACAGAAACAGACAGAGAAGAAAGAAAAAGAAAAAAAAGAAAGCTTATAAAATTAACAGTAACTGTTAGCGACGTGCTCATATTTGGTATTTTGATGCTGTTTAATAATTATGTAGGTAGGTAAATTATGTATCCTAAAGTTAAGGGTAGCCGCGAGCCGTCATCGTACTTTGTATGTGTGTTGTGTGACAGGCAGTCGGTCTATGCTATCCGCGCGAGACGCCCGTACACACCACGTCTAATTTAGTTATTATTTTGTGTACTTTTGTGGCCTTTTTAAAATATAAACGTGTCAAAGATCGTACAGTGTTTTCATCATTCCGTCACGGCTAGATCACACCGCCAACAAGTGGTCCTTCGAGCCGGATCTACGCATGTACCGCACGCCGCCGCGTACCGTTATGGTGAAAACTCGCAGTACTGTACGAAAAGAACGCGAGCAGCCACAGTTGGAGGATAGTGCAGCCACGTTGGAAGAACATTCCGAACAACAGCCAGGACCCAGCCAGTTTCAAACGCCCAATATGAGTGACGTGAAGTCGGAACCTAAGTTATTAGTCGCGCCGGTCAAAGTCCAGCCGCCAGTACGCAGTGCGTCGAAACCGTTGTCCGCGCCGCCGCCGCTACCCGCTTCATGCAAATCGAAATCAAAACGGTCAGTATCGTCGTCTGTTCTGGCACAAAGGAAAAGGTTACAATTGGAGGCTGAAAGAAAGAAGGCTGAAATCAAGATGCAACTAATAGATAAAGAGCTAGAGGCCGACCTAGCCGAATTAGAAGATGGTAATATATACAGTTCACAAGCTAGCCAGGATTGTGCACGTCCTGACGTGGAACAGTGGATAGAACACAGCGCAAAAGAGCTGGAAAAGTCGCAGGCCGCCCCCGAAGATGGTCCAGACACGGACGAGCTGCATCAGTCGGCGGCACCTGTCGCCGGCTCATCTGATGGGACAATCCAGCTACTTGCCGCTGCTTTGAAGAACCTGACGGTTGCCTCCGTCCACAATAAACCAAGCGCCAACTTACTGAGCCGCATTTGTACGCCACGGGATTTACCTGAATATTCTGGAGATCCACTCGAGTGGCTGCATTTTAAGAAGGCGTACGAAGAGTCAACTGACGTGTGCAACTTTAGTCCAAAAGAGAACCTCTGGAGACTGCGGAAGTGTCTGCGCGGAGCTGCCAAGGAAACCGCATCAGCTCTGCTCATGAGTGCTGCCTCACCTGAGCGCATAATGGCTACCCTGGAGCTACGTCACGGTGACCCAGAATGCATAATTAGCAGACTCGTGCAGGATATCAGAAAACTGCAACCTATGTCTTCAGAGTACCAAAAAGATATTATAAACTTTTCTGTCAAGGTACAAAACTTCGTCGAAGCCGTGAAAGTAGTGGTACGCGAAGAGTACGTCCAAGGACTAAGTATTGTTCCACTACTTATATCTAAACTTCCCGCAGTGCTCGTGTCTAAGTGGTCAGATTATAGTTACCCGTTAATCAAAGCCGGAACTAAACCACGTTTATGCATTATGTCCGATTTTCTAAATACGGAAGCTTTGAAGATAGCTACTACTGCTAATGTGCACCTGCAAGGTCATCGACCCGAGCAACATAAGTCTAAACAATACGATAATGTTCGGCCGCAAGCTATTTTACTACAAACCGAACGACAAAGCGACAAGAAAAGTGATAAGTGTCATTTTTGCCGTGCTCAGCCAAATCATAAGCTGTCTGAATGTAAAAAGTTCAAGCGAGCATTACGTAAAGTGCGGTGGCAGTTTGTTAAACGCAATGGAATATGTTTTAAATGTTTAGATTCACGGCACGAGAGAGAAACATGCCCTGCGCCGGCGTGCGAAAGGGACGACTGCGGCGGGATGCATCACAAACTTCTACACTTCGATAGCAACAACGATCGGGTGGCGAGTGCCGCCGCCGCCGCCGCCGCCGCCGCCACCGCCGCCGGCGAGGCTCCCGAACGCGCGCCGCCGCGATCAGCTGATGCACCCACACCGGAATTAGTCAGCTATGTCAAGGCGCGTAGCAACAGAGTTCTACTAAAAACTGTACCCATACGTATTCGTGCGAAAAACGGCAGTATTATCGAAAGTAGTGCTGTGCTTGACGATGGTTCTTCGGTGACAGTAATAAGTGCTACATTGGCAGAGCGCGCAGGACTTACCGGGCATCGCGAATCTTTGCGTGTGTGTGGTCCGTGGAAACAAAGTGGCATAACATGTGATAGCACGGTTGTGAAGTTGGAACTTTATGATAAAGACAGTAAGGTTCATTCTCTTAGAGCACGAAGTGTTAATGAGTTATGTTTACCTGAGCAAGATCTATCTGTTATTGATTGTAGTAAATATCAATATTTAAATGAAATACAGAGCGAACTTAAAAATGTTGTTACCAGGCCAGAAATGTTAATTGGTCAGGATTATTACAATTTAATCGTACCGTTGAAAATATTGTCAGGTAAATCATATGAGCCGTTCGCGACACTTTCTCCATTAGGGTGGTGCATTCATGGTAAAGTTAGTGTGTCGGGGGCGACGCGCGGAGCCAGCGCGGGGCCGGTTCACAACACGCTGCTGGTGGGCGCGCCTGCGGCTGCGGCTGCGGGGGCGCGGGCGGTGCGCGACGCGGCCGAGCAACGCGCGCTTCATGACTTGCACGAAGAGGTACGACGCGCATTCGAGCTGGACTCCGCGGGAGTGGCAGGTAAGCCTCGCCAGAATAAAGATGACGTTAAGGCCGTCGAACACCTTGAGCGTACCGCTCAACTTATCAACGGAAGGTGGCGCGTGGGCTTACCATGGAGGGATCCAGACTGCTCGATGCCTGACACTCTGCCGCATGCGCTAAAAAGGCTAAAAGGAATCGAGCGCAAGATGGCTAAGGATTCGGAATATGCGAACAGGTATGCCGAGCGAGTGCGACATCTATTTACTAATTTATTTGCCAGGGAACTAGAGGACACTCAGCGCACTCCAAAGTCATTTCATTTGGCTCACTTTGGCGTGGACAATCCAAATAAAAAAAAGTTGAGATTGGTCTTTGATGCGGCAGATAGTGCTGCAGGTACGTGTTTAAATGACTATCTGCTCAAGGGGCCGGATCTACTGACGTCACTATGGGGAATCATGCTGCGCTTTAGGGAAAATCGTATCGCAGTATCCGGAGACATAAAAGACATGTTTCTGCGTATCCAGATCCAGCCTGAAGATCAAGACGCCCTGAGATTTCTTTGGCGGGACAACCCTGCGGAACCCGTCAAAACGTACGTAATGACATCTCTAATATTCGGTGCGAAGTGCTCGCCGTTTGTCGCGCAGTTTGTTAAAAATAAAAATGCCCTGCGCCACGAGCACACCGAACCGGCAGCAGTCGACGCGATCTGCAACTCGCACTACGCAGACGACTACATTCAGAGTTTGCCAGACGAAGAGACAGCGATTAAAATGGTAAATACAATATCGAAGATACACGCGGAAGGCGGGTTCGAGATCCGCAATTGGACGAGTAATAGTACAACTGTGCTCGACAGCGTGCCAAATGAGACTCTCGGTACCGCTGCTGTAAAGTTTAAAATGGATCAGCAGTTCGAGGGCGAGCGGACGCTCGGGCTCATCTGGTACCCGGCTACGGACGAGCTGGGGTTCGACGTATCGCTAAAACGGATTCCTGAGCAGATTGTTTTAGGGCACCAAAGACCTACTAAAAGGGTAATGTTAAAAGTAGTAATGTCTATTTTTGACGTATTTGGATTTTTGGCGCCTTTTACCATTCAGGGTAAAATCATGCTCCAGGACACGTGGCGATCGGACACGGGTTGGGATGAGGAAATTCCTGATGATATATTTACCAGGTGGGTAAAGTGGCTCGGTTTATTACAATTAATAGGTCATATACGCATACCGAGATGGTATCAGAGAGCATCCATAGGTGCGACCGAGACGGAGCGAGGCTCAATCGCTGCGGATAATACCAGTGCTACGAGCGCTACGACGGTTGCTACGCCGCCCGCTACGCCGCACGCCGTGCCGGGATCGACTACGAATTCGGTCGCTGCAAATGTAAGCCTTATGAATAATTATAATAACTTGCAATTGCATTTGTTTTCCGATTCATCTTCAAAGGCTATGTGCGCTGTGGCATATTGGAGATGGGAGAAAGATGGACAGGTTTATGTAGCCTTTGTTGCTAGTAAATGCAAGGTTACACCTGTTAAACCGCTGACTATAAACAGATGTGAACTTCAAGGAGCATTGCTAGCGGCGAGATTGGCTGACAGTGTGTTGCGCGAACATAAAATCACTACGACGCAGCGGTACTTCTGGTGTGATTCAGCGTGTGTTTTGCACTGGCTTCGGAACAATACTCGCAACTACAACATATTCATTGCAAACCGGTTGGGCGAAATAGACGAGTTGTCGCGCGTTAATGAGTGGCGTTATATACCTACGAAGTTAAACATCGCTGACGTAGCTACTCGCGAGGTTTATGACGACTCCATATTTAAGAACGAGTGGCTTTATGGTCCGAAATTTCTTTACACCGACGAATCGCAATGGCCGAGTAATCCAGCGAGCCCTGAAATAAACGAACTTACTTTAGAGTATATTAATATAGTTCATAATGAATGTAAAGACTTACCTGTGCCGGACGCCACGCGATTCTCTTCATGGCTGCGTTTGCAGAGGGCGACGGCTGCTGTTCTGAAATTTATAGAAAGGTGCAGACACCGCTACGCGGACATTGACTGCGCGCTGATGGGACGAGCTGAGCAGCTACTGCTAAAACAAGCGCAGCAGGAGTCATTCGGTACTGACATTGCCGCCATAAACAATGGCAACATTTTGGACCGCAGCAGTAAACTCCGTCATCTATCGCCGTTTTTAGATGAAAATGGACTTCTTCGATGCAATGGACGTATAGATGCCGCAGTAGATATTGCACTGGAAACAAAAAGGCCTATCATACTGGACGGAAAGCATGCGGTATCTAGATTACTGGTCAGGAGTTACCACGAGAAGGCTGCGCATGGAAACCACGAGGGAGTTGTGAATGACCTAAAACAAAAGTACTGGTTATTTCGATTACGGCCGACAGTGAAATCTGTAGTAGCTAGTTGTATGTTTTGTCGTATCAAGAAGGCAAAACCTGAAGTACCTAGAATGGGAAACTTACCAGAGGCACGTTTGGCGCATCACCAGCGTCCCTTCACGTACTGTGGCCTTGACCTATTCGGGCCGATGGAGGTGACAGTCGGGAGACGCCACGAATTGCGATATGACGTTTTATTCACTTGTCTTACGTTGAGGGCAATACACCTGGAACTTGTTAATTCACTTACGTCGGACTCGCTGATCATGGCTCTTCGGCGTATGGCGGCGAGACGTGGTTGGCCTAAGTACCTGTTTTCCGACAACGGGACAAACCTACGCGGCGCTGACACGGAGTTGAAAAGATCCCTGCTGGAACTGGACATAGAGGACCTGAAAAACAAAGGAATTAATTGCGGTGTACAGTGGACTTTCATTCCCCCCGCCAGCCCACACTGGGGTGGGGCATGGGAACGTCTGATTAGGAGTGTGAAAACGTCGTTAAAGGTAATCTTGAAGGAACGCGCCCCTAGAGACGAGGTACTTTCCACGTTGATGACGGAGGTGGAGAATATGGTAAATGGGCGTCCACTTACCCATGTGTCCGTCGATCCTGGCAGCGAAGAAACGCTTACACCTAATCATTTTTTGATTATGGGGCAAGCGTCGAACTTACCTATCGTAGGGAACTTCGACGACTCCGATCTCTTTTCTCGTAAGCAGTGGCGGAAATCTCAGAGGCTTGCCGACATGTACTGGACACGGTGGGTAAAAGAAATTTTGCCAGACCTTATACCGAGAACCAAGTGGACCCAAGAACAGAAACCTCTGCAGGTAGGTGACGTTATTCTTATAGTAGATCCAGCTGCACAAAGGAACGTATGGCCGAAGGGTGTTATCCAGCAGGTCTACCCTGGTCGAGATGGTCGCATAAGGATGGTCGAGGTAAAAACAGAATCTGGCACTCTGAAACGTTCTGCTTCGCGCGTCGCTCGTATTCCAATGAGTATTGAGTGCTGAGGCAGCACTCAGGGTGGGGAAATGTTAGCGACGTGCTCATATTTGGTATTTTGATGCTGTTTAATAATTATGTAGGTAGGTAAATTATGTATCCTAAAGTTAAGGGTAGCCGCGAGCCGTCATCGTACTTTGTATGTGTGTTGTGTGACAGGCAGTCGGTCTATGCTATCCGCGCGAGACGCCCGTACACACCACGTCTAATTTAGTTATTATTTTGTGTACTTTTGTGGCCTTTTTAAAATATAAACGTGTCAAAGATCGTACAGTGTTTTCATCATTCCGTCACGGCTAGATCACACCGCCAACAGTAACCTCGAAACTACTAAGAAGAAGAAATACGTACTTTTAATAAAAATTACAATTTAACCCTATGCAAACCGAAACTCAAGTTTGTATTTTCTGAAACCAAGAAACCGGTCAATATTCATAAACTTTCGTCTCAACGTATTAGTTATGCTCAGATAGCAATCGCGCACCATTCGTACCGTAGGTATTTGCCCCACGGCTTACATGTCTATTACATACACATACTAATAAGTAAACAGAGTTTCGCACACTCATATTCCTCTTAACGTCTCCTTTACACTACTGGAGATTGAGTCCGTTCTTTACGATACTCGGTATACCTACTCACCCATACCGGGTGTCCAGTAAAAAAAAAACGTGGGCGATTACTTTTCCAAATAAGTTACAGAGTTGATATTAAAGGGCGCAAAAGGAAAACAAAAATAAATAAGTAATAATAATAACATAGCAAACCTCCACACACAGGCACACACATTGCCTCCGGCCCCAGGGCCACACCAAACCACCCTGTATAGCGGGAACCAGAAACAACGACACCACAAACATTCAGAACCTGGTTTCGAATAATAATAATCGATAGTCGAAAGAGCGTCGTCAATCACTTTGCAGGTGCAACCCAGCTTTAATCAACATAGGTATCAAACTAAGGATAAGATTTAAATACATTTGGTCCTTTTTAACATTTAAATTATCAGATCACAATAAAAGGCTACGTGAAACCCATCGAAAAGGAACGGGTTTTCAAGTGATCCTCGCAAAATCCCATTATGGACATCAAACATTTACTGATTCCCTTTTTGCCAGTATGTACTATTTAAATCTATATACCTATATATTGTAGCTGGGTCCTTACTACACGGTAGTATTAACAGGTATACTTACTACAAGCGGCATACACCTGCCGCAAATGCAACACAGGTACTCAGCATTTCAAAAACGACTTGTAAACTTGTGACTTACCAAGTTGCAGCTTAGATTTCTTGGTATTTTACAACCTTCAACCTTTTCTGGGCGTGAGAATCACGATCCCACTTCTGATATATAAAAGAAACAATACCACAGCTTAGTTTTCCAGTCGGATCTGTATTCTTCTTTTCCAATTCACAATATGAAAATAAAACGTAAACACGGACACCTTCAAGAGAGAGCAAAAAACCAACCATAACATATTACACTACTTTTCTTTTTCCGTAATGCCAACATAGCCGTCACAAAGGAAACGAGGCTTAGACTAAAAACAATTGAGAACTTATTATTCTAACTCAACACATACGAAAATTGTAGTGAATGCTAGAAGAGCTAAAAACATTTTAGAATAAATTGAGCTTTTATCATCTGTTATATTTATCGTAATATCATAAATGCCTAGGTTTTAAAACAATAGAATACAAAATGACCGGAACAGATTAATGCCGATGAACAATGAAAGACAGCGTTCAGAATTTATAACAATTTCTAACACTTATTATAAGCATCTTGACAGCTGAGCTAGATAATTGTGTGCTAAGTAATTGGTTAGATAACTCTACTACTATTATTATTGAAGGATTGACCATATCCGCAACACTACGCTACGCTCAAAAACAAGCATAGCTGATGTGGGTGTCCAGACCGCAAGGTTGAAGTGGAGCTGGGCAGGGCATATCTGCAGAATGCACCCGGATAGGTGGGCGAGACTTGCCACCGAGTGGGTGCCACAAGGCGGTCGTCGCAGGAGAGGTAGGCCAAGAAGACGTTGGCGAGACGATCTCGACCGACACATGCCGGAGTGGTCTGAGGTGGCACAAGACATAAACATCTGGTCTGAGTTGGGGGAGGCCTTTGCCCAGCAGTGGGACACAATCAGGGCTACGTAAAAAAAAAACTCTACTATTTGGTTGAGTGGATCTTGGATCGTGGAGTGGATGGAGTGAGCTTAAAACGATCACTAAGGTTAAGCAACATACGCCGCGTTCAGTCCATGGATGGGTTACCGTCTATGACTAACGCTAGTGGCATTTTTCCGAGCGGTTCCGTGCTTCGCAAGGCACGTTCAGCAGTTGGTGCCGGCTGCCGTCGATAGATGGCAGTCGTTAAGCCAAGTCAGAGGCCTTATATAGGGTGGCTTGAAAACTTCTGACAGTAAGACCAGCCACTAGTCTTACAAGCCTCCACCAATCCGGACTTGGCCCCCGTGGTGGAGTATGGCCTATACCTTCCTCATGGAAGAGACCCGTGCCCCTCGGTGGGGACATGGTGGGTTGATGATTTGGTTGAGTTATCGATTTATAAGTGGAAATACCTCTTTTGAGAGGGGAGTGCTTTTCGCCGTTCAAAGGCAAATGAAAAATTTATTTCAGGAGCAAACTGGCACCGGTATTTCGCACGCGTACAAAACTGTTTTTAGCGAGTTTTTTATTTAGCCGTAGTATCAGGTACCATCGTCAAAATATTACAACCTAGTAAATTCAGTTTTCATTTCTGTTTGTTGACGTTTTACTGCCGAATAAATTGGAAGCTTTGTATGTGTATGTAATATGGACGACTACACAATAATTTGCATATGAGCGCGAGCTGATTTGATGGTTTAGTTTTGTACTAAAAATTCACAAATGCACACAACTTAAAAGACAAAGTCATTGATTACTACAGTCAGTAGCGAACCCAAGACCGCGCAAAGGTGTTTTTACGATGCGATACTCTATAAAAATAATTCATTTTTTTTTCCGGATTAATATACTCGTGTTATTATTTTTTTATCTATTAGGATTAAAAAGAAATCCAGAACAATGGGGCCTATGAAAGGTACAAAATTATATATTTTCAGTTTCATTTTCAAAACGACACCACCACTTATTTTTAAAGTATTAGACAGGATTTATTCAAACAAACACAGAACTGTCTAGAAATAAGAATAAATATAACTTAATTAAAAAACTATGCTCGTACCTACCTATATAAGTATTTTCGCTTAACCACTTATTTTGTTTTCTAAGTGGGGACAACCAAAGCTCTTGTTACAGCAGAGGGAAATCCACGAACTTTGCTAGTCAAATACGTATGCCAACAATATGACACTATGACAATAATATAGATGTTGAAAATACGTTGAGCATAGAGTTACAAATTCGGAAGTAATTAATTAAACGCACCAATCGTTCTTGGTAGCTAATGTTGAATATTTCTTGAAAGCTAGCTAATGACAATGTAGTTTGATTGAGTTATTTATCATAGACAAGACTGAGGAAAGAAAGTGTATTGAGAGAAGAAAGAAGTCGTGACTCAGAGGCATCAGCAAATGAACGGAATGTATCCATAGTCGAAAACCTGTTTCGCTTGGCAAGAAACAAAGAAGAAAATGTGGAGCTGACGGCCAACCTTCATTAGTGGAGAGATACAGGAAGATGAAAATGGCACTCGAGTAACCCAATTGCTACATTTTTTAACATGAACGGAAATATCAAAACCATTTCGAGAATTATTAAATAAATGAATTATCTATCTATATAATTATGCTTTCAGTACAAATTATATTAGTCAGATTTATAAATAAGTCTATATTTTTTAAGATATTCAATAAAAAACCTTGACCTTAAATTGCTTTTCTATGACAAAAAACTTCTACAAAACAAAACACATTCTACAAAAAAAATACAAATTAGTTTTGTTTTTTTTTTTGTAACCAAGGCAAAGAATTTTTTTGGTACGTTGGCAAAGATATCTCTTTTATCATAATTAATTGACATCAAAAAAGCAAAAGTTTTAGATAAAAATAAAAATTAAATACATATAATGAATAAACCTCAAAATCGCCGAAATTAGTTTCTTAAAATTGTGAATATTTGCACAATAAATTGTAAAAAACATATTTAAAAAATAAATAGCATGGCTGATTCTCAAAGTCACAACTGATTTTTGGTTACCACATAATAAAAATATGGTCGATTGTTTACCAGAAGCATCACTAGAGTGCGCTAAAAATAAAGGTGCGTCCAAGAGTTACGTGTTTCGAGAGCTCATTATCTGAAAAGAACTGATTGCCATACCACAGTCCACTTTACTAAGAAACCGTGCAGACGCCGAAGCGCTAATTACAGACTTTGTACGGCACGTAATATGAAACGCGATAGAGTCACGCTTATTTTGGATAGCGGGTTTATTTAGTAGTCTTTGTTGTCTAAGAGTATATGGCTGGCCGGCGTATTAGAAAAGAGTGTTAGAGACTAGTCATAGAAAGCGCCCGAGGCGCGCGTACGATACGCTGCGTATCGGACGCTCTTTAAAATTGTATGAAGTTCTATGCAACGGATTATATTATCAAGCGTCCGCGTCCGTGGTGCGCGCCCAATGCGCAGCGTTCCGGGCGCGCGCCCCGGTCGCTTTCTATGACTAGTCTCTAAGACCAATTAGTGACCAAGAGTGTAAGACCGAAAATTTGGGCATATAACGAATCTCTTATTAACCTTTTCAGTCCTGACCTTGAAAATACAATGGTTTTCTACTGTTATTTTCAAGGTGGGGACTGAAGAAGTTATTTTGCCCTTCACATAGGACCGCAAGCTAAAAGATTTGATATGATTGTTTAATAAATCTCCTAAAGTAGTTCATAAATTTTCCAATAGGTTCCTTTAAGGTTTATATGGTTGAATACTACCAAGATTTTACATTATTTCTTAGACAATTTATTCCTTTGATGTTTATTCTTCAATAAATTAAATTTTGTATTAATTTAAAGGAATCATTAGATTACATGTGCAATTCCTGTGTAATTTCCTTTTTTATGTACAATAAAGTGTTCTCTATCTATGGCCGATGGGGCGGAAAAGGTTTGGAATGGAGACCATGTAAATGTTTATGCTTTTTGGGCTTTGCTAAAACCTGCTTCCATATTTTCGTGGAAGAAACTTCACGAAATAACTTTCAATTCCTTTTTAAATTTTAGTATTAATTTAATAGTTGGACGATCTCTCTGGCGTAGGGGTTTTGCGCATCTGCTTACCATGCGAGAGGTCCCGGGTTCGATCCCCGGCTGGGGAGAAAAAAGAACTCCAGGTCTTAGATGTTTACATGTTTGTGACGTCACTGTTTCTAGTTCCCACGACACAGGGTATCCTAGTGTGGGGCCAGAAGCAATGTATGTGCCTGTATGTAAATGTTTATGTTTGTTTATGTTTATAGTAATTTTGTACTAAGTTAAGTATTAAAAACAAAAATCATCATTCGCTTATATCTAAGTAAGAACGTCAACAACAACGGAAAAGTGACGTAACACGTTCAGGGGTGTAATTACGTAAGTCCTCCACAATAAGGAGTCGTCTGATTTAGTCAAATACAGACATGTTTTGACACTTTGAAGTTGTCTAAACAACGGCTGATTGGTGTTACTGTCTCGTGACTTATGCCAATTTATTCCGTTTTTTCCAAAATTAATAATAGTCTAATAAATTAATTAATAAATTGTGCCCGGATAACGGCGACAGGCTTGCCACTTGTCACGTTTGGGACCTAATAACCTCGGCAAAAACGTGGGTCCAGTTCTAGAGACTGGTGCCTCTGCCTACCCCTTCGGGGATAACGGGCGTGAGTTTATTATTTATTATTTTTTTTATTTAATAATAGTCAAGTATATTTTATGATAAATACTTCAGTTTCTTTTACCTGGATATCACAATGCTTAAAATTGTTCATCCGTCCGATGTTTTCTAATTGGACACAAGCCTATTAATGCAAAAAAAAAAAGGTTGATAAATGTGCACAATGGGCGTTTTTCCTTTCTTTTTTTTTTCTTAGTTCCTTAAGATACACTAGATGGCGTCATTCGTTTCTTCATACGAATTTGTGATTCGTAGCAATCAATGTCAAAGTCAGTTCATAGATTACTAAACAAGAGAAGGAACCAGGGTTGCTATTCGGACGAGGTTTCTCGTAATAAAAATAAAAATTCAAACCCACAATCCATAGCAAAGACTCCAAAGTATCCAAAAGCGCATGTATCACCAAACGACAACAGCATTATTCCTTTTAAGTCACCAACCATCACAAATTCCACAGAACCATAGTATTATTCTTTGCTTTGACGTTTATTATTACGGTACGGCAGCGCCACCTAGGGATCCTTTTAAAACTAAATTCGACATAAGGAAAAACGCTCATTGCAAGGTTGTTTTGCAGGTTTTAACAGGTATTAGTCTATGTAGTGTATTTATTTTCTGCATAGCGTAGGAAATTGTTTAGGATTTTGAGCTTATGTAGTCTACTTTGTACACGTATATAGACCCGTTTTTTACCGCTGCTCCGACTCGCTAAGGTTTTCTGGTAGAAATCTCTTACAGAGATAAGCTCGCCTTTTTACATGTTGTTATTTTCTATGTAATGTTGCGCTTAATGTTTTATGTGCAATAAAGTATGTATAAAGTTATCTATATTTTTAAAGTTTTATTTTCTAAAACTGAAAACTAAAAATAAATTTACCTGTCTGTTATGAATATGCAGCAAAATTGTCAGTTCAAGCTGTGAGCGGTACAACGTCGTCTAGACTGTCGAGGAATCAACCAGCGCTCAAATAACGTACATCTTTGTTACATAACGAATGCGGAAGTGACGCGCGCACAATGTAACTTTATGCTTACGTAGATAGCGGTAACAGTCGACCGCCGCCGTAACTAGACAACTGACAACGTGACGTCATAAATCGTTGTCTGTGTCGCGTGTACGAGGTGAAAATGTTGCCTAGGCGAAAGGGAATAGGGCATTAATATATGTATTCTTGCAGGGTGAATTTGAAATGGTTAACAATATTTTAGGGAATGTTTTTTTTACTTTATAAACTATATCGCTAAATAGTTCAAAGCAACGAATACATTAACTTTGTATTTTGTAAAGTACTTTAATAGTTCAAAACTATGATCATAAATATATATACATATATTGTGGCCATATTTTTTTTTAACTGAATATTATTTTTTATTTGTAGGCATTTAATTAATAACGTAACATAACAATTATAGACTAAATATTAAAGCTAAACTAAATACATACTACATAAAAACTTAATACAAAAAATAGCCTTTTTTTGTTTTACCTTAAACATATAGAAGTTTTTTTTACATACGTAAACAGGCAACATAATAACCAAGTTGGCCCATGTTGACTATAAAAAGCACTAACCATTTTTTTTGTATTTATAACGTTTTGTGCTGAGATCATGAAGTACCTCGTTAAGACAGTTTTTATTTTAAGGCATTGTCTTTTCGACCAGTTAGACAATTTTATTTAAAATAAATAAACTCACACCCGTTATTCCCGAGGGGGTAGGCAGAGGCACCACTACAAGAACTGGGTCCACGTTTTGCCGAGTTTATTTATTATTTGACAATTTTTAGCCGCCTTCAAACTTAGCGAACGAATTCAGAGAGACTTCGCAGTGGTATTATTGAGACACCGCTATAGTCTTCCACGTCCTTTGTACGATCGTATGAACAGCCCAAGGCTCAAATTCAGACGCGTCTGGATATGACGTCTCTGAATGCAAAATGGGTGTATGAAGAATTTCAATTAGGCATTTGAAATGGCTTGAAAATGCTAAGTGCATAGGTTGTTGTGAGATTTTATTTGTGTTGTTAGGTTATTGTTAAGTAATATAATGATTCGTGTTTATTTTTTGCAATGTACTTGCTTCGTATCTTATTTTGGGTCGAGAAAAGTTATTGTATTGGGCGGATGATCTTTATCTTTTTTATAATAAACTGCACATTATGGTTGAATGCCTATTATTAACAGATGAAGTGAGACAACGACGCAATTACAAAAGTATAAAATATTCATTAATCGAGACGGAAGTTGTATGACCGACGTAAAGTTTAACAAAACTTGATTCGTGCCTGAGGAAACTATTTAATGGAATCACCAAAATTGTTACTTCTAATCTGTCTTCCAAACTCAATTCACAGTTTATAATTACAACATCCCAGTGCGCCTAACTTTTGTTCCACGGTGTTCATTCGATTCCGCGACTTTATATTCGTTTGATGTCCTTAGAGAAGTTTATTGTCACTCTCTGTATACTTGTACCTACCTGTCTTTGAAACGAAGTAACAATAAAACTGTACAAAAGCTGCTGAGTGATCTTAAACGATCACGAACGTTAAGCAACACAGGGCCTGTTCAGTGCATGGATGGGTGACCGTTCTACGACTAACGCTAGTGGCATTTTACCGAGCGGTTCCGTGTTTTGTAAGGCACGTTAAGCAGTTGGGGCAGACTGCCGTCGATAGATGGCATTCGTTAAGCCAATTCAGAGGCCTTAGGGCGGCTTGAAAACTTCTGACAGTAAGACCAGACACTATCCGGACTTGGCTCCCGTGGTGGAGTATGACCTTTGCCTTCCTCAGGGAGGAGACCCATGCCGCTCGGTGGGGACATAATGGGTTGATGATTCATGTTTCAAAAGTAAGAAATATATTCAATCTGTCAAGAAGTTAGATACATTATATCCACGCCGCTGTTGTTAGCGAAATGACAATTGATAACTTTGACATTAAGGGAGTTCTACGAAAAAAAAAACCACCGAATAAAAGCATATGTAAGTCGAGATATAAGTGGTAGAGAAATCTTATACCACATCTACAAAGTGGTCCGAGGTGGCATAGGACCGAAAACTCTGGATTGATGAGGGAAAACCATTCGCCTGCCTACCTAGTAGAGAGATACACACCCACATGGACGCGACGTAAATAAAAATGCGTTTACACTTAAAAAAATATGTATTTGATATAAATTTACACTGTGTTTAATTTAGTTTTCTAGGTATTAGTATTACTAAGGTACCAAGTAATGTTTTATTCAAAACAGTGTTAGAATCTAACTTTGAACCTTTGTGTGCAGAAGCTTACGCCACCCTCGTCCTTGTGAGAGTCGTAGCAATGAAAGGTTGAGTTTCATGCTACATTTCGTAGCGGAGACGCTACGACAATGCTACGAAAATGTGCTACGAAAACGTGCTACCCGCTCTACTACGATGAAATGTGGTTGGTTCGCCTGACTCGTAGTGTAGCGGTACCAGATATTTTACTGGGATAGAATTCTTTAGTTTGATTCCCGCTGCGGCTAGTGTACTTTGAGTTGTTAGAATGACCCCAGTCTGGGTATTTTTACATGCTTGTGATATTTTTGCTAAAATATCTATCACAGGATATAATTGTTTGGAGCCATGACAATTAATTGCATTGGTTACAGTTATGAAGCATAATGTATGATTTTTCATGCCTACTGGGAACAAGTCAAGCCGATTTGAAAATATATTCAATCGCTTTGAGCAATTTCTTTTATATTTACTTATATTTAAATTATTTGTGTTTCGTATATAATGTTTTTTTCATTTTGATACCTTACTAGACTGAGATTAAATAGTCTTGTCATTTCTTCATGCATATATCATAAACTTTGACCATTACATCTCCGTAATATGATTGATGACGCTTTAATTTATGATTGTATTTTTTTCTTTGTGTACAGTATAGAATATTCAATCTTATCTTATCTTACAGCATCTAGTGGTACCTTCACCCACACTAGATGGTAGAAGGACCACTCAGCCGCTGCAATGCCTGGGACATTGTTTTAGAAGGAGTAAGCTAGCCCAGCACCTATACCAGAACCAACCATGGCGCGGGCTTCCTCACGATTTTTGCCTTCACTGTTAGCGTTTGGTATTGCTACTATTAAATTGCAGATGTACACACATCAAAAAAGTTAGCGATCACTAGCATAAACTGATATAATTTTGGAATAAATATGAAAAACAATTGAACTGTTTTATTGTAAAAAAAATCATTTTCAAAAATAATTTATTTTTTTGCAATATTACATAGACGGAGACATCACTGGGACCTCCTAGTAAGTATCTCTGCCATATTTACATCAAACAAAAGAAAAATAAACTAAACTTGCCTAAAATCAAGTAGTATTTAGTATTAATTTATATTACACATGCAAAATTTCAGAGATATTATTTTTATTATTTTATCATTACGATTATTTTAATCTTTGTTTAAGTGTGTGTGTGTGTGTGTGTGTGTGTGTATGTGTCCGCTATATACATTAATTGTTTTGTATCCTTAATCTATATTTTTAAATAAAGAATCAAAATAGAAGAAGAAATCATATAATCTGCCGTAACAAAACAGATTTCGATTTTTCAAAGTGATTGCAAACTTTTTTTGATGTGTGTATATACGTAACTTTAAGAGTAAACAAAGTCAAAGTTACATGTTCTGCCACTCAGCCACGATCCACAAACCAAAGGTTGACTGGTAGAAAATGCTATTTAGAATTAAGTACGCCTTTGTACCAGAGATGTGTTTTGTGCAATAAAGAATTTAATAATAATAATAAAGCTCGCAATGGGAATCGAACCTGGGTGTCCCTTTTCCGAGTCCATATTTCTACCCACTAACCCATTCAGCCATTATCGCAATAATGCAACCGATTATATCAGAAACTACAACCGATTTATGACATGCGTACAAATTTATGTCTTCCTATAATATTGCTTAGTCAGTGCATGTGCAGTGAGTTGAACTAGCCTCAGGCCAGTAAACAATTACCTAGGGAATCTCGACCTTGCGGCCTTAAATATAGAACCCTTATCTATCTAGACCCCGTCCTGTATGGGTGTGGAAGCGAGAAATGTAAAGGCCAGACTTGCTAGAGAGTTGCAGAAGTTCTGTTCAACAGAAAATGCATCCTATGATGGAATTATTAAAATAAAAATATTTTATTTCATTTCCAACTATAAAAATAAATATCAATTAATGAATGGATCCATAAGTTTGGTTTTTGTTTGTTACACGACCAGCTACTAGTCTTAAAAGCCTCCACCAATCCGGACTTTGCCCCCGTGGTGGAGTATAGCCTATACCTTCCTCAGGGAAGACACCCGTGCTCCTCGATGGGGACATAATGGGTTGATGATGAAAAATGAACGCAAATATAACTACGATACGAAATGAAAATACGAATACCCTTCAGCAGATCGCCGGTCAGACCTTCCATGCCTCCCTAGCATACACCATGTAGGTCTCTTGGAAAATTGCTCCATGCAGTATGAAACTATGAACGGCACATCCACTACCGATCACGGACCCGATCGATACCAGCAGATATAAACAGCACTGAGGTTTAAGGTCACTGCTTAACAACACTGGGCTGCCATCCACCCTAGGTATCGCAAGGTCGTCATAGACATGTTGTTTCAATGTCAAATAATGACTTGAAGTAAGAAAACTCACCTCGCAGATAAACCTATACAGGTTTCAGTAAGGGTTTTTTGTATCATCATCAACCCATTATGTCCCCACCGAGGGGCACGGATCTCTTCCCTGCGAAGGTATAGGCCATACTCCACCACCGGGGCCAAGTCTGGATTGGTGAAGTTTTGGTTGGTTTTTTGTATGATATATAAGTATGTATTTTTGTGCAATTTCTTTAAATTAGTTTAAATAAATAATAATAAAAAAGTACGAGATAAATACTTAAGTAACTTGGTTACTAACCTTCAGGTAACAATATTTTGAAGCAATTGCCGCGCTCTGTATTTTGCCTGATTCTAATATTATTGAGTACAGACAGACTTATTACGCTACAAATCTACCAAATTATTTTAAAAATTAAAAACCCTTTTATAAACTAAGTAAATGCCCACAAAAATAAATAAATGGTTAATAAATTTACAAATGTTTCATAAACGGAATTGAATGACATTTTATTAGGTTTGATGAGAATTTTCATTTTTTTTAGTAAGTAGGTATAGTATTTTTTTTTTTTTACTAACTTATTTCAAATGCTATGAAAGCAGCAGCCCGACGTATGCATTTCCGTGTGATTGTATTTATCGCCTCAACTTCGAAATCCGGCGTGTTAACTCTGCCAAAGTCAAATTCCCTCGTAGTGGTCCAAGAGTTATATAGTACGCGCTCGGTCGTTTCACGTATAGCTTATATTAACCTGTACAATTTTTGGTGGACCGATGGGCTCACTGGTCAATGATGGGGCAAAATTAAAACCATAGAGTAATGGTTTTAATTTTTCTTTTCAAGGTCACAATGCAACTGATTGCGATTACTTCTGACGTAGAATATAACACACCACGCGATATTGTTTGTAATGGATTTAGAGCCATCGCAAACAGGGCGACTTGTCAACGCGTCTAGTCGCCGCGTCAGACGCGGCGTTGTCGTTTGCATCTGGCGCTAACAGGACTGTCGCCCTGTTTGCGATGGCTCTTAGCTTGTCGTCGCGACTCCGCGACTCTGACGCCAAGAGTGTGAAGCTTCGAATAAAATATATGAAAATTATTGGCCGTAGTGTGTCGTCGCGTGTAAACGCCGAGCTCTCGCTGTCGCGTGTCGCTAGTGTGCGCCTAGGCTTATAATGACGACAGCAAACACAACTAAGTATCTGCTTACATCTGATATTTTTAAACTATTGGACCATGTTGTTATCTATAAACTGAAGAAATGAATATGAATAAGTAGGCATTTTGCACAATAGTGCTCATGACGGGTTTATTTTACAAATATGGTAAGCATAACAAGGTACAGAGTAAATTACCCAGAAGTAGTGTTATAATCATTGAATTAGGTCATTCCTGCTTATCCGTATAATATTTCTGCTGAAAAAAATTGCAACGCCAATCAGCTCAATTTTGAAGTTAGTGACGAAAATTTAGGCGGTCTAGGACAAGACAAATTGTCAAACTGCCTGGTCGCACGATGGCGTTAAGGCTTGAATTATATGCGTCCGCGCTACCGAGCGGTTTGGGCGCAGATTCCAGCGACCGCGGCCAAGTCGCTTTTTGATTTATATGAAGCGGCCCGAGCGTCTCCGCTCTCCACACGTTCTCACAAACAACAAAAGAGCGTCCCGTCCGCTTCACATGCACCGATACAAGTGAACACGTTGAAACTCGTACGAGCGGCCGGGCCGCGCGACCACGCCGCTCGAAGGCGCGACCGCGCCGCTATTTAAATAAATCGTTACACATTTGTAATTTCGTGGTGTAGCGGCCGGGCCGCTCGGTCGCGCGGACGCATATAATTAGAGCCTAAGTCGGCAAAAATCGTGTGGATGGAGATGGCATGGAACCGGTGAGAAATGGCATTTGGAGGAACAGGTCCAGCAGTGGGCAGAGGTGAGCTTTCAACCGATACTTTAATGAGTATGTCCATCAATACTATTGAAGTATTGATAGACATACTCATACTCAGTACTTAACTTGTCATAATGCACAAAAATCCTCTCAAAACAGAGTTGAATTTCGCACGAAACATAATTTCGCGGGACGTGTTGTATCAGCGGTGTTTCAAAGAAACGGCAGCAATATTCTGAGCACGTAGTCATATCATGTTGGTGGTGTCTGGGCTTAAACGTCTCGTTAAGAAATATGTCTAATCCCTTTTGTCTGCTATTCTGTACATGTACCTTTACTTGCTCGCAAGAAACATGGCCATACATATCGTATTGCATGTTTCGGTCTTCACCTCGTAATGGTAAAATACGCTGCAGCGATGAATAGTGGGGTAGACCACAGGTTCTAAAGTGGTCCAGGTGGACCCCCAGGCATCCATAGAAGACCACACGGGGGTCCGCGTAGACGTGAAAAGAAAACAAGGGTTCACGAGTTGCAAATGGGGGTCCTCGAAAATTTTTCCTGTTTTTCATAAGAATCGAAACAAAAATTTTGGGTTGGATTTACCTATCAACGTCAACTGTGGATTGTTTGTAAAAATAAATGTTTATAATTTTGTATAACCACAAGTATTATTTTAATAAATAGGACAAGGAAAAATTGCTACTTTTATTCTTCTTAACGACCCCAATATAGGGTGATATTTTTTAGAAGTTTTGGGAATACAGTTGAAATGTAGCAGCAGGGGGGTCTACCGAAAATAGTAAAACTTTGAAAGTGGTCCACGAGAAAAAAAGTTTGGGAACCTCTGGGGTAGACTACTCACACGTTCATACTTCTGTACCTATCTACACACATACATGCATACATACATACATACTGCTCTAAATGCTCCAGTGCTTTGGAATTCAATTCTACAGGTATCACAAAACTCGCAGTCAGCACGACTTTATCCACGGCAGCAATCTGCGTAACGTCAACTAAATATGAGATCTAGGTACGCTTGTAGACAGTAAATTGTAATTTTATAATCATGTAAATAAGGTCGTTACACAAAGATTCAAAATGCTGGGGTTCATAAATAGAATTATGCTACAAAGATTTTGCTATTCAATTTGTTGGACCGCTTGAATATTGCAATCCGGCTGGCAATCCACACTACGTAATTTGCAGGAAAGTGATCAAAAGCGTCCAAAAAAAATTCCTTTGGCAATTGGCCTATCAGCAAAACTTAGTGGAAATAGCGGAAAGCGTTTACAACTCTAGAAGAGAAAAGGTCATAGCCCACCTACACGACTCCGCTACCACCCGGCAAAAACCATACCATTCAAATATGGGCCTTAAATACCGCTGTCTAGATATACTCTACATTGGCATCATAAATTAGCTGACAGCTGACAGCGAGCTGTCCGCCAATTCACGATGCCAATGCAAAATACATCTAAAGAGCAACATTTAAAGCCCATATTTGAATGACACTACTCTTGCCGGGTGGAAGCGGAGTCGTGTAAGTGGGCTATGACCTAAATGCAATATTTTCTTTTACAGAAAATCGCAAGTGGCCTTTAGATTACCCTCAACTTCTTTCAAAAATTATTATTTAAGGCGTTTATGAGATTTCAAAAAAAATTGTTTAATTTTCATGGGTGACTGTGTAGGGTAAGGTTGCGATCAATGGACCAGCGCTATGAATTACACTATAACGCCCGTGCGGCTTCAAGGTCAAAACTACACCCCTTTTGCACGCAGGCAACCTCAGCCCCGCTGTCGCACTCGGCGATAAATCACATGTGAAACTGGGTCAACTACACTCGGCATATACATACAATTGTACATAACAAAAAATTTGCAAAAAATCATATTATTTGCTTTCATCAGAATCTGATTAACAAATAGGAATAAGATATCATTTGTGTTGTTCACTTTTGACTAAACGGCTCCTATTTTTTTTCATTGTTTATTTTTTTATTGATACCTAGTTACCATAACTGATCACATGACTATTTTCATCATAGGACCAGTCCAATCCTAGCAATATAACAATTATTGGTTTATTTATATTTCAGAATGTCTGCGGAGAAAAACGGTTTTATGCTTGGAATGTGACAAGTATGATGCTGGCTATAGAGATGCTATAAGAATTTAAAGGACCAAAATGTGCGTTCAAAAGTAAATGGCTGGGTTTAGGTATGTTGATTGTGCTTGTGTAACCATTATGTTACAGTTGATTTGTTATTTTCGTAAGTTAATTCCGGAGTTACTTACTGAAACAAAGAAACTAAGATATATTTCTACACTAGACGAAAACCCGGCTTCGCTCGGGTAAAATGTAGACGTAAAATAATATGCCACTATGTTTTTTTATATGGTGACGCCTCTGTATTTACTTAGGCCATACTGAAAGTTTCTGGAACGGACTAGTTACAAAAGGAAAATAAAAAAAACACTGATAGGGTTTGAACAAGGAACTCTCTGTCAGTACATTTATTTTTAAATTGTGAGTCTGTCATTTGTTTTTTCATCGTGGCGTTGTTTTGAAATTAGTGTGTCGCCATTACAATGAATTTAAGTCGAGAAAATTTCCGTACTATGATTTTTTACGATTTTCGATATGGCTTAAGTTAGCAAGAGAGTTGTCAAAGACTTCAGTTAGCATTTGGTGATGAAGTCCCATATCGTAGCTCTATTTATTCGTGGTTTGGTGAATGTAGACGAGGACGTAATGATCTCTATGACATTAAACGTGAACGCCGGCCGGCGACCGCGGTTACCGATTTTAATATTGATACTGTGCGACAACTAATTGAAACGGATAAAAAAATTACCTGTCAGCAAATCCGCACTACCTTAGGCATTGGAATGAGCCAAGTGCAAAAGATATTGCATGAGCATCTGAAGGTTCGGAAACTTTGCACTCGATGGATACCGCATGATTTGTCCTAAGATCAGAAACGACTGCGTGTAGAGTGGTGCCGTAAAATGATAAAAAAATATGACGGAGGACAATGAATGGCTATGTATAACATTGTAACAGGTGATGAAACTTGGGTGTACTGCTTTGAACCAGAAAGGAAAAGTTAATCGGCGGAATGGGTCTTTCCTTTTGAAGTGTTGCCAACGAAAGTCAAAAAAAGCCGCAGCACTGGCAAGAAAATGGTTGCTTCGTTTTTCGGCAAATCAGGCCATTACATCACTGTATCGCTTGAAAACCAAAGAACCGTAACTACAGATTGGTATGTTAATACGTGTTTGCTTGAAGTGTTTGACAAAATACGCGAAAAACGTCCCCTGAGCAAAATAGTCCTTCATCATGACAACGCGTCGGCACATTCCGCTAAGGCAACGAATGCGTATTTGAAGGCTTTAAAAATAGAATTAATGACTCATCCGCCATACAGTCCAGATCTAGCACCCTGTGATTTCTTTCTGCTCCCGAATATTAAAGATAAACTCAGAGGTTTACGTTTTACAAGCCCGGAAATGGCGGTGAATGCTTTTCACAAAGCCATCGAAGAGGTCCCTAAGGAAGACTGGACCCACTGCTTTTCACAATAGTTCCAGCGAATGCAAAAATGCGTAAATAGTGAGGGTATATACTCTGAAAAACAATAAATGTGTTATAAAGATAATAGGTAGTCTTATTTACCAGAATCCAGAAACTTTCAGTATGGCCCACGTATCAACCACCAGTAGATATAAATATCTTAATACATTCAGATACATAAGCTCACACCTGTATCCCAGAGGAGTAGGCAGAGACCACGGACTGTCACCTGCCACTATCCTGACAAATCACTTTCGCTACGGTTTCGGGTACTTTTAATCTTGCCCTTTGCTAATACATCCCCTATTTGGTCGAAGTATGTCCAACTGGGGCGTCCCTTACCGGCCCTTCCACTCACATTCGCCCGATATATTTGCTTTGTCAGTCTTTCTTCGTTCATCCTCTCCACATCTCCAAACCAACGCAACATTCCTTTTTTCAATTCTAGTCACTCACTACATCCTCTTTCTCTACATCTTCGGTCTCTGATCACACTATTACGTATTCTGTCATTCAAAGTAACACCACACATATTTCTTAAGGATCTCATTTGTACTGCACTAATCCTACTTTCATGATTCTTCTGACTTCTGCCATACCCAAATTTCGCTACCATGCTTACATCAGTATTGGAACCAGCACACTATTACGGATAGCCAATCTTGCTCTTTTGGACATGTTCTGGCTACTCATGAAGGAATGCAAGGCGAAAATCGGATACTTATCATAACTTTGTCATGGGTACCTCATCACAAATTACTAAATGAGCTTCCTTCATAAACTTAACAGCTAGTGAATCTAATGACGTATGAGACGTAGAATCCACTTGGCTAATCAACTAAAAACAGCTCCCCCTCTTTGGCTTTATAGCTTTTAGATTTGTATTGACCACATGTTTTTCTTCATCATTTTAATTTTTGGTATTTTTCTTATCTGGTGGCTTTTTCATTTCAATAAGTTTATTGGTACCTAACTAAACAAAACAATAAAGATCAATTTATGACTTTGATTTCCTTTTTCAATTATTTTTCAGACCCTTCCAAACCTCAATGTCAATTATTGTCTTCCCTCAGAAGAAGGACTTTCTTCTGAGCTCCCGCCAATGAAAAACACCACAGATTACTCACTACACCTTCTCAGTTGGCACAAATTATAATAACCTTTTTGGATGCCACGGTATTCCACACACCATGGAGTTAACAAATTAGATCAAAGGGCCGGTTTAGATTATCTTCGTGTTTAGGAGAGTGCTTTACTTTACACTCTGTTGCAACATTATGGTGAATCGGGCCCATTTTGGGGGCTCAACCTTTAACGACCTCTGTGGCGTAGTGGTTAGCGCATCTGAATACCACGCGAGAGGTCCCGGGTTCGAATCCCGGGTGGGGACAAAAAAAAATCCCAGGTCTTGGATGTTTACATGTTTGTGTCGTCGCTGGTTCCCACGACACAGGGTATCCTAGTGTGGGGCCAGAAGCAATGTATGTGCCTGTATGTAAATGTAAATAAGTAAATGTAAATTATTATTTTCATGTTGTACAGTTTATTTATTTTTACGCTTTTTATGCTTTCTGTGTTATTTTTTTATTATTGTACGCATTCTGTGTGTGTTCTGTTTTGAGTATCAAATAAATAAATTTTCTTTCTTTCTGTCTTTCTTTCTTTCTTTCTTTCTTTCATTCTTTCTTTCTTTCTTTCTTTCTTTCTTTCTTTCTTTCTTTCTTTCTTTCTTTCTTTCTTAAGGAGAGTGCTTTTGTAGAAACGTGTAAGCGCCACTTGCTTTAGTACGTTTTACGGTATAGTACGGTTCTAGTTGCCTTTCAATTAGAATCAAAATAGAATTGGTTTCTATTGTTCTATCCAGTAACAGCTTTTTTTTTTTTTTTGTTAACGGGGTGAAATGCTTTGTGCACCATAACCGCCACCCTTGGGGGAGGGCGACGGCCGTGTGTCGGACTCTCCTCTCCTAATAATAGGAGAGGCATACCTCCTAAAACACCCCGGGGGCCGTCATGTCGCTCGTGCAATGGGGCGCCGCTGGATCTCGCTTGTGGTAAACCACAGTGCGAATGCTACAGCGGCTCCCCGGCGACGTCGACCCGACTCGCAAGGAGTCGGGCCCACGCTCACTGGAGAAGGGGCATGGGCCCCCCACCCCCTTCTCCCGTCACGATGTCGGACGGCAGGTCCCCCAACCTGCCGTCTGTGACCCTCCCTCAACCTCCTCTATGCCCTCTGCTGAACAGAGGGACATAGAGGAGGGCCCCCACCGTGTGTTTTTTATAGAGGTTGTCTCCTCGCGGCCCGAAGGCCCCCGGCCCCACTCAGTGTGGGGTTACGGGTGCGGGGCCCATAGTGGACCCCGCGGGACATCCAGCAGCGCAAGGCACTGGACGTCCCCCTCCCTCTGGTTTTGGTCCGCGCCGGCCGAAGCCGGTACCCCCCATATCTGGAGGGCGTTCCCCTATCCGCCACCCGGGGGACGCGTCCGATGGAAGACCAGAAACTCCACACGGATCCAGTAACACCTGAGCGCGTTACTATCCTCGTTACTTATCTGTGTATAAACTAAAAATTTAGTGAGAACTTTAGGAGAGTGCGCAAGTGACCCGTGACGGGTGCGTGTTGTTTTCAATAACTCTAATTATCAAACTTACCTACTTAAGTGTTCCATTAAAACTCATAGTATTTTGAGTAGGATAGCGCATATTTCGCGACGTCGACGAAGTGACACTCTACGGGACGAAATATAAACGTTCATTCGAACGTCTAGTAATGTACTAATGCACTTGCCTCTCTAATTGTATTATAGCACTCTCCTAAACACTAAAATAATGTAAACCGGCCATAACAGTTCACAATGAAAACTTGTGACACTAACACAATAATGATGACATTGACATGTTTACTTAGCAACGCCATTGTTGAATTTAATAATTTTTATATTGATGCTGCTCGATAATACGAATTTTCCGCCCATATGTTGTCGACTCAGATGAACTATTTTATTACGCTCTTTCATTTGGTGTGCATATCGTTCGAGTCTACCGTAGACCCGAACGAAATTATTAATATAGATACCTCTCTTCTATAATATCTAATTCTAATCTGGAAAATGCTTGTCCGTGACATAAACGCTTACACCTTTTCTTAGGCTGACCACAATCTCTTTCCACTTTCTATAAATTTCCATGTAGTGAGATTTATTTTAATTAACGTGTACCTTTCTCGTATAGGGTATCCGAACCCTATCCGAACGTACACCAGACGTTCGTTGAATAAAACTCGGATATAGAAAAGTTTCGCGGTTTTGCAGGAAAAGAATGGAATGTATGAACAACAAGCTCTTGTGGGTACCTACTGTTCCGTGGACTACTGTCTCAGATATTCTTACAGTAACTTTTACTGCAATAGACTCAAGTGCTAGTTGTGAATACAAAAAAAATAAACCTTCATACTCTACGGATAACGCTGGAGCGAAAGCTTCTAAGAACGTTTACTCGAATAATCGATGTGAAAATATTTGTTTGCACGACTATTACGTACTCTGCGGTAATACTTTACCAACATGCATATAGCAAAAACTATTTTCTTTATAGTTGTGTTGATTTACTTAAATATTTTTTTTACTTTTGAAGTCAAATTATATTTTTTAGACATACATCTTTCTTTCTTCTAATAAATAACAATGTTAATAAATAACAGTGTTAGTGCTCATATTCCTCCGACACGGCTAGACCGATTTTGATAAAATTTTATATGTATATTTGGTAGGACTGAGAATAGGTTGTTATCTATTTTTCATACCTCTATCTGACAAAACAGCGTTTGCCCGGTCAGCTGGAACATTTATAAACTCTTGCCTGTATCCCAGAGGGGTAGACCAGGGACTGCCATTTGTCATGATCCTGCAGATCACTTTCGCTTCATTGATATTCATTATTGTATGCACGCACGCCGGTTATGCTAATAAGTACATCCCCTATGTGGACGAAGTATGTCCGTCTGGGACGTCCCTTACCGGACCTAGTTTAAAATAATGTTTCTAATACTTAGCGCGTCGACACATTCCTTGAAAAGGGTTAACTTATTTGCAACATCTATAGTATCTGTAATGCGAAGACCAAAATCCACAGTTAGGGAGTGATTCATGTTATTTTTAAGAGAATAATTTTAATATTATCGAAGAGAAAGGACAATGGGCATTGCGGCCCATGAGCGGCCATCAATGAAACTAGTGTCATTTGAAAGGGGAGATCTTTGACAACAAATATTGTTCAAGGAGTACTATGAAATACCGTTTGGGAAAAAAAATATAGTTAAAATACTATTATTAAAATACTATTTTTTTTTTCATTATTATTTATGTATCCTAATATTCAATACTTTTTCTATTAGAGGTCTTAGAACCTTTGTTAAAATCGGTCTCGCCATGTTTCATGCGTCAACCAATCAGCGACGAGCGCCGCTCGCACTCGGCGACTCGGCGATTACCGTTATGCTCGAGCGCACAGCGCAGTTCATCGTTGACATTTGTTTCGTTGAGTACTGTGCGATTATTATTGTTTGACAATTTCTTTTGACTCTGGCTTGCATATCGGACTTGTTAATATCTATCTTGGTGACTTGTGCTCGTTTTTTTGGACTTTTTTTAAGCAGATTCCTATAACAATGGCAGATAATCGCCAAGTGTGTATTTTATGTAATCGATCCGTGATAAACAGAAGAAGATACGAAATAACCCGTGCTCGGTTTGAAGAACATCCCGCTGTAGGCCAATATATCTTTGAAGCTCTTACCTCTGAACATCAGGTAAGTACATCAAACGAAATCATTATTTCTTAGTTGTCACGTCAACAATATAGTACTGTTTAACTTGAGGTGGTCACAGTGTTTTAACTCTCGCGCATTGAGATTACATTTCGCTGTAAGTAGTAAGTAAACTGTTACCGACGCGGCGACGTTGTCGTTCCGTTTGATCCACGGGGCGAGAACGGGATAGAAGTATCGGTATTTACGTATGAGTAAGCGAGATAATTAATACTGCTTAGGCAATCGAGTAAAATATTTTTCTTTATATTGCCCTTTGTTTGAACAGCGTTCAATGAAAATAACTAAGCGTTTTAACTAATTGTAATACTCTCATTTTCAGATACAATACAATGGTCAGGAGTACATTTGTCGACCATGCTGGCAACGGGCAGAAAGAGCTGCGCAGCCAAGAGAAGACCGTCCACA
Organism: Yponomeuta plumbellus; assembly: GCA_947310845.1. NCBI lineage: Eukaryota > Metazoa > Arthropoda > Insecta > Lepidoptera > Yponomeutidae > Yponomeuta > Yponomeuta plumbellus. The sequence continues at coordinate 7,052,696 of OX371192.1, read as the reverse complement.
CGAATGTGTATTACATATTGAAGAATATTCAAGACTCCCTAATACAGCAACGCGTTGTATGTATGAAAACTGCAGACGAACGGATCTCCGAAGGATTCCGGATAACGTTAAAGTGACATTCTTGATTTATTTTAATTTTTATATTCCAAATAGTGCAAGAGTTTGCGACCATCATTTGGTATCCAATGATTGGGATCAAATAATTGACAGCCCTAACTTGCTCCACGACTTCAATGCCACACATTTTGTGCATATCATGAGCCTCATGAAAATCGCGGTGCTTCGAGGATCTATACTAGATTTTGATAATATAGATGACATGGACCCAAGTGAAGTATACATCCGATTAGGCGTTAGTCGAGACCAATTTATGAATATTTTGGAACAAACTCCTTCATTGTCGAACGTATCAACACGCCCGAAAACATCTTTGGCATGCTACTTAATGAAACTGCGAAGCGGTGAAGCAAATGAAAGGCTGGCGACGCTTTTTAATATGAGCCGTAGAACCCTAGAACGACATTTAACGTTCGCCAGAGACTCTCTTTTACTGGACTTCGTTCCCCGGCATCTTGGTTATGATCATCTCAATAGAATTGATGTAGCTAACCGAAACCTACAAGTTCCAAATGCAATTTTTGGAAATGCAAATGCCTTAAACAGAAAGGCAATTGTGATAGCAGACGCCACTTATATATATATACAAAAGTCCGCAAACTATTTATTCCAAAAGCGATCATATAGTCTACACAAATACACGAATTTGTTGAAACCGTTTTTAATAGTGTGCTGCGATGGCCACATTTTAGATGCCTTTGGGCCATATTCAGCCATAGAATCAGATGCACAAATAATGAAAAATATGATTGACGACGAAGGAAATCCTTTCCATTGGTTTTTTGAACATGGAGATGTGTTCATCTTAGACCGTGGGTTTCGCGACGTAATCGACGACTTACATGCCTATGGTTATGAAGCTCACTTACCGAAAACAAAAAATCGAGACGAAGATCAATTGACGACAGAACAAGCGAATAAGTCTAGGTTGGTTACTATGTGCCGCTGGGTTGTTGAAGTTATAAATGGTTGGTTCAAACGCGATTTTAAACTATTCCGACAAGACTTTTTCAATCGTGCTTTGCCTCATATGATGACAGATTTTAGAATAGGTGCTGCATTATTGAATGCTTGCAGAGAACCATTGTCAGATAACATTCACGCTGAAACATTTATAGAAGTTATAAACCAAAGAGTGAACCAACCAAATAACCTAGCAGAGTATGTCCTAGCCAACAACCTTAATCGTAGACGGGCTAGTTTCGATAGCATTACAGGAAACCAACCTAACATAAGTGATTTTCCTTTGCTGACTGAGGACGATTTAACCATTTTTGCACTTGGTACATACCAAGTGAAGCTAGCCCGCAGCTATTATGCGGAGCATGTGCGACAAGGTCTCTATAATATAGAAACGTATAGGGACCCCGATGTTACAGGCCTAGGCAGGTGCGGCATCACAGCAACAAATGTTTGGCTGCTAAGATGTCGAATACAATCTAGACATACTAGGTCAAAAATATATTATTCGTACATTATAGTAGATAGAGAGAAAAGCGGCAGAGAAGCCATAGAAAACTACTATTGCAGTTGTCTAAGCGGTAAGCGCACTCTTGGTTGCTGTGCCCACATTATGTGTGTAGTGTGGTATTTAGGGTGGGCGAGAAACCAAGAGGAAGATATCCGTTTACCAGCTCATTTTTTAAACGATATTATTGTAGACGACAATTGAATCCCATCATTTTCTTTTTTTAAAGGAATACTAGCATTATATACGAGCATTGTATATGTGTCTGTCAATAAATCGATGTATTTAATAACCAATTAACCTTTAGTTTTATTTAATCCATCATTATCTTATACTTAGACATGCATTACGTTTTATCATTTACGTACTTTCGGTTTAATTAATTCGATTTTTTTATATGATCAACGCTTTATAACTTTTTATCTAAACAAGTTGCCGAAATAATTTTTTGCAGTCTTAATATATACATAATTGTCGACTAAAAAATATATAGGACAGATGTGGCCGCCGATGGGACAAGCGCCATACATTTTTGCCCATTGTCCTTTACACAACAGAATAGGCTATGTTGAAATGAACGTAGTCGCGGGGACTCGTCATCGTGAACCCAATATGTCCCCACAGAGGGCACGGGTCTCTTCCCTGAGGAAGGTATAGGCCGTACTCCACCACGGGGGCCTAGTCCGGATTGGTGGACTAGTAGCTGGTCTTACTGTAGGAATTTTTCAAGTGGCCCTAAGCCCCCTGACTTGGCTTAACGACTGCCATCTATCGACGGCAGCCGGTACTAACTGCTTAACGTGCCTTGCGAAGCACGGAACCGCTCGGAAAAATCCCACTAGCGATATTCATAGACGGTCACCCATACATGCACTGAACGCGCCCTATGTTGCTTAACCTTTCTGATTATTTAAGATCACTCAGGCGGCTGGAGCTACGAGCGAGTCGAGGGCACTACTAGTATTTAATAATTTGTAATGAGTTCTCTTGTAATGCTTAAAAATAGGAAGGGTAATAATATAAACGTCATACGCAAAGAAAAAGGGCGACGGAAACCCAACTGTCACGATATCACTCAAGTGGCACTGACGGGTAACGAAATGCTCGTGGTGCATACAAAGTAGCGGAGAAAAGTGCTATTCCATTTCTGCATATGGTGTAGAGTTTTAGCCTGGCTTTTCTTCGCCGACAAACGAGACGCTTTATAGATTTCTTGTGAAAAGTTGGGCTTTAGTGTAAGTCTAGCAATAAATTATGTTGAAATTGAAGAATCTCAAATCGTAATCATTGCTTAATTGTGAAAAACAAAAATGTTGCTCAATGCATATAGAAATCTAGTTGTCATAATAATTATACATTTTAAGATTTTAGGTTACATGGAGAAAAACTTGATAGATAGATAGATAGTAGCATATTTTTTATTGTATGTATAACAGGAATTACACATAAAAATAATAATAATAATAATAATAAAAAAATATAAAATATACGTTCACATTCTTTTGGATGCGAATGGCGAGAGACCGCGCGGTATGGCGTAATGGGGAAAATGCCTATACCCAACAGTGGGCAGAAGTGGCCTGATGATAATGATGATTTATTATTTTTTAGAAAATCGTGTGGTTTAGCATTTGTGTTGAACGTTATCCTCATTTGAAATCTAATGTTGCGCTTATTGCCACATGAGTTTGTTTTTAAAAATCAACTTATAATATCTTTTTTTGAGCAGATTGGATTTTTATTTTTTTTAGAAATTTTTAAAGCGGTAAATCTAATCTAATGTTATGGTTTAAACCATAAAGGGTATATTAACATTGGAAATATTATGTGTGTTCCTAGTTTCTATTAACATAGCAACAACTACTCAACAACCAACTTGTAAACTGCCTCGTTGGTCTAGCGGTATTATGCCAAAAATACCCCCATTTATACAGAGGGCTTCAGTCTAGTTGTATTTCCATGTTTGTGATATTCTTGCCTGGTTGCTACTACTACAGGACTAGGACAAATCATTGTGTTGTGTGAAAGTTATTATCATTATTATACAATATTTTGGCTGTCAAACAACCAATTTTTTTTTAGAATCTGAGAAAGGTAACATCACTGAAAGCACTCTATAAACGTAACACTTTACCTAACTTAAGTTCGAAACCTCATTGGATTTCAACATTTTGCAGCTCGAAATTGGCCCGAAGATAGAACCCGGCAGATTTATGACGACAGCACGTACGTCTTCGGATCTGAGTATAAATCCACTTCGTGCTCGATCTTAGCGAGTTTGAAAACTTGAGTTTTGGCGATTCGTTAACCTATCTACTAATTGCTCCTTTCAAACTTGCTATTAAACTGAAACTATTGGTAGTTATAGTTCTACATGATATTTCCGCACTTAGCCTCATTGTAGCAAGCGCATACATAACAAGCGCTAAGGTATGTAAATACCTCAGACACTAAGGTTTCCTCAGGATGTTTTCCTTCACGGTTAGCCAGTAGTATTGCTACTAACTTCACAAATGTACGTAACTTAAAAACAAAGTCATTGGCCGGGATTCGAACCCACGATCACCAGAATGAGAAGCCGGCTATATACCGCTTCGCTACCACCGCTTATATTGGGTATTATTTAAAAATATTTGCACACATATTTATTTTGTACCTGTATTATATTGGTCACCAGCCACGAATGCAGTGTTGCAAAATAGGGTTCGAGAGTGCGGTCAGTAGAAGTAAAAGTAGGGTATTGAGAGGCAGAGATGAATTTGTATTTTATTTAAGAGGTAAAAGAAAGGCACCTGAGAACCAGGAAATAAGAAATCTTAACTAAGGTCTAAAAAGATAAATATAAAAATACAATTTCGAATATAAAAAAGCAGAACACTTCCATAATGTGCCTTTTAAATATTTTATGATGATTATAGAATATTATGGAGAATAGAGCAATCCGGGTTGTGATAAAGTAATATGTGGTAAAATAATGACTCTAGGTCCACCTTGGATGGAAGCTGAGGATTATCTGGACCAGCTACGTCCAACCACTGTAGCGTATGTCAAAAAAATATTAAATTTAGAATAGATAATGGCTAAAAATATTAGAAAGCAACGAGGCAAATCGCACCTCGTTACAGCAGTATCAATAAATTCAGTTCTCATGCTCTGTTAATTCCAAATGGACGGCCGCTGCCCACACTAAAATGCAATTAACTGTAACAGGGTTAAGTGGGACGGGAATCGGTCCGACAGTGACCCGAAAGACACCGTGAATAAACCCACCCTGGGGCAAATTCGAGAACTAGGCGGCACTGAATTAGGGATGCGCCATGTCCGCATTTAAATGAATTATTCGCGCCGGTTAGCGAACGCTCATACATAATTCACAAGTCCTGAACTCCTGGTAATCTTTTACCGCGGTTTGCACCCGTCGATGTTTCCACTACATTTTGTATTGAACACCGCCGCTCGCTTTCCAATTTATTTCAACCATTAGGTCTACACGCGCCACATTTTTTCAACGCGTATTTTTTGGGTGTTTCTCGAATTTACAGATCCGTACACCGAATTGTGAGTTTCGTCTAAAATGTCCTTTTAAATGGCGAGCTTAAAATAAAATTGCGTAAATCCCGGCGAATATATGTGGTGACATTTATGTAACAGCTTGAGAGGCGAAACTGAGCGCGCCATTTGAGCGTCCAATATTACAGCGTCGTGGAGTTTGCATGTAATAAATGGCCTTTTCAGCTCTCGAGGGCGGTTTGTCCGGAGATTTGTAAGGCTACGACCGTCAGCTGAGTGCGCATTTCCTTCGAACCTACACTCCGCTTGCATCTGCATTTTTATTCACCGCCTCGAACAAAAGATTTCCTGAGTAGCAGCCATGAAAAACTTCACAAAGTTCGTTCTCGCCGCCTCTCACTGTTTAAACTTCGTGACAGATACCGTGTTGAGTTGTTGAAAACCAAGATTTCTAGGTGAAGGGTTAACATACCACGGGTCTCTCTCAGTTCGTTTAACCCATACGTGACCCTTTAGATGGGAATGCAATTATTTAGTTGTGCTCTAAGTAAATTACTCGAGTCAAAGAGACCAAGGCGCGACTCGTCATGAATAATTCAGGAAGCCTACTGCCCGGGGCTGGACGGTGCAAAACATCAACGGAAAGAATATTCTTTTGTTCGAAAACTGAATGTAAAATCCCGTGAAAATATTTGCACGGGCTTCGAAGTATTGGTTGGGATTACCCATGAGCGATCGCAATAGAAAGTATTGTATGCTTTGGAAATTGCAAGCAGAAGTGGTAAGCTTAGTGTAGTTTTGTCGAGATGAAAGCTTTGCGTTTATCGATAAAAGAGACTTTGGATTGTATAACAGTATAGGAAACACGAAGACAAGGATATACATATTATGTCTAATTACTTTTGGTGGGGTATTGAACAAAGTGCGGGTGCTGAGCTGGCTCGTTTAAAGGCGATTTTCCAGCCAGACTCTGACTCTATGTTGTCTTTGCTGCAACTAGGGACCCAATTAGATAACAATACTTTACGGGTGACGAAGACGTAGCTGTTTAGGCGTCTGTTACACAAATCGAAACATTCAATGTCAGATTCTATATGGCGATTTTATTTTGTATCTTGTAGCAAACGCAGACGAAACCTCTACCAAGAAGTTTTGTCTCCTAGACGATGGCTAACTAACGTCTTCTTTATTCCCACTCACTAACAAAAATGTGAATAAACAAGCAACATTCTCGACAGAAATCCAATAATTCACGCTAACGTCTACAACTCCTCGCTAAAACTTCCTATATTTCAGGCCCGTGTTAAATTGAGCAGGGAAGAGGTTTTTCGCAACAAATGTAAGTAAATGAAGAAAAAAGTCATTACCTCAAGCGCTCGCTTTGGCATTCGCAGCCGTTTTCCCTACTTATATATCACTTGGAGAGGTGTGAGGGTGGTTTAGCATGGTACAAATGTATAGATGATAGAACCAAAATGTTGTAGTTCCACAAACAGAAGTTCAACATCAAATTGTATGATACCAACATTATAGTCAAAGCCGTTTGGCGTGTGCTTAAAGAGTAAGGAAATTTTAAAACTCTTTTCATGGCTATCCATATTATGATTCTTTTGGAAGTCTAATAAAAGAGCAAAAAGAAATTTCGTCTAAGCGAAGTTGTAAATCTTTAGTATTTACATTTTGGTCTACATACTTACATATTTATAAATGACCACTAATTAAAAATCTGAGGAAAGAAGAATTTCTCACCAAAAATCGATACAAAGTTGACCATTCGTCTTTACGAATAAAAAGAGCTCCAGACTTACGCTAGTATCTAAATCACTCTCCGATTGGTTCGTCCTATTCTCTACCAACTGTGACCGTAACTAACGATGTGTTTATGTCCATATGACTAATTAGGCTGTCAGCGTGGAGAATAGTGAATGTACTGAACTCGCTCCAATTTCATTTTGTCTCCTGGGTCTTTTCAGTTTTTGACGATACTTGCACATAATAGGTATAGTTTATTTTGTATCAATATTTAAGGTCTATCTTACAACGGGCTAGCGAAACTTAAAAAAAAAGCCCATTAACGTGAAGGCCTATCAGAGGGAGCTGTTTCCCGTACTAATGACGACCCTTTTGGCGCAGCGGTTAGCGCATCCCCCTACCATGCGAGAGGTCCCGGGTTCAAATCCCGGCTGGGGACAAAAAAAACTGTTTGTGGTTCCCACAACACAGGGTGTCCTAGTGAGAGGCCAGAAGCAATGTATGTGCCTGTATGTAGATAGATAGATAGATAGATAAAACATTTATTTAACGACACAATACTAAAAACACAGCTTAACATGAGATACAAGATACAAAAAGAAAGCAGAAAAAAGACACAGGTTTAAATACAAAGCATACTCACATTCAAAAACAAAAACTTGACAGAGCATCGTACAGCTTGTCCAGAAAGAGTAGAAATTAAAGAGTACGGTTTTGCTCAGACTTTTTGCCTGTGTGTTTTTTTTTTTAATAGCTTGTAAGCGTACAAGCATTATATAACTTTAAAAACTTGGGCTATTACATAAAATAAGGTATTGTGCTTCAATAAATAAAGTAAATGTTTTGACATCTCAATAAATAAATTAGTAAACTTTCACTTCCGGTTTCTAGTGTTTTTGGACATACTGTAACTACATATTTATATACAGATATTCACATCTGGGTTTGAAGTATTGAGCCGCTAAAATGGTTCCGACTCAGCATGTGTCGTAGGAGCACAAAGGTACCCCCACAACGCTGATATTCTGTCGCAACCACTATGCGGTTAGTCATGACTCAAGTTTGTTGACAGTGAAACAAAAAGTAAAGGACAATGAATAGAAGCGGGTGCTCAGAATAACTCGTGGGAGATGTAAAGTGTGTTGTGACGTGGTATCTGTGAAGTGTGTGTGAATAGGTAATATACATATATACAGTGATTGTTTTGAGAGTGACGTAACCCATATACAGTGTTTTGCCGGCGAAACTGCGTCCTCGCTGCGAACTGCGTATCGTTACCACTATGTGATAACGTTAGAAGGACCAGCACAGTTTGAAGGTACGCATGCAATCAAGCTATTGTTAGCTACTTGTTCTTGGAGTAGATGTGCTTTGTAGTGGGTTTTGAAAGTACATTTACTTTTAAAGTTACGAAAAGGCGGTGGGATATTATTCCAACATTTGGTTGCTGCGTACCTAAAACTGCCCCGAAAGGCCGCTGTCCTGTGTATCGGGATATTAAGTGGCGCAGATGCTGCTCTTATCCCTTCTGCACAACGTGATTGTTTCCAGGTAAGTTTACTTGACAAATAAGACGGCTCGTGTGTTTTGATAACTCCAAATAGCATAACTGCTAGCTGAAGCTTTTGCCTAGCTTCCATTTTCAGTATATTCGCGCCATTAAGGAAGGGAGTCACATGCGCCCGAGGCGGGATATACAGACAGTAACGAGCACAAGCGTTCTGCACTCTTTGCACCAGATTTTGCGTTTTTTTCAATAGACAAGGGCCATACAGAGTCGCACAGTAATTAAGTTTAGATAGCACTAAAGTCTCACATAATCTTATACGGAGGGAAACATGAACAAAACTACGTATGCGATAAAGCATCTTCAGTCGATAAAAACAATTTTTAACTAGCTCTTGAATATGGCTTTCAAAGTGCAGCTGACCATCCATCAGAACACCCAAATTTCGAGCCTCGGTAACTCGCTCAATTTCCTTATTTTTTAAGTGAATCCGAATGTTTGATTGTGCTAGTTTGTCGATTTGTTTTTTTGAACCTAGTAGCATATATTTAGATTTTAATGGATTTAAAACGAGACAATTTTTTTCAGCCCATATTAATATTCTCTCCAGGTCTTCGTTCAGGAGTGACACACAAGCATCAGTCCTTTACGGAATAATTTTTGTATACACTTGTAGGTCATCTGCATATAAGTGATATTGACAATTGTTTATGGCGTCGGTTATATCTGCTGTATATATTATAAATAATAAAGGCCCAATTATTGATCCTTGAGGGATTCCTCGCTCTATATGCTTATCTTCAGACATTGTTATTGAGCCATCCAATTTTTGTAAGACCACTCGTTGTCGGCGCTCCGTTAAATAGCTATCGAACCACTTGACCGTACTATTGCTAAAACCATAGTATGACAGCTTTGAGAGCAGAAGATTGATGTTTATGGAGTCAAAAGCGCGTGAGAAATCTAATAGCGTTAGAATACTTCCACTACCAGAGTCCTGTGCACATAAAATATTATCTACAACGTCAAGTAAAGCAGTTGCTGTGCTGTGGCCTTTTCTGAAACCTGACTGAGTTTTGGGGAGTATACCGTTTTTGTCGCAATAACGAATTACTTGCTCATAGATTATCTTTTCAAGTATTTTCGAGACTATAGGTAGCAGGCTAATAGGACGTAGGTCAGATATTTCAGTAGGATTAGTTATTTTTGGTATTGGGCGAATAACCGCGGTCTTCCAGCAGTCCGGGAAAGTTGATGTTAATATTGACCTATTTACAATTTCCGTAATTGTCGTCAATGAATAAGGTAATGTAGCAATAATCATGTCCAAGCTTATGCCGTCAATACCTTGCGCATTGGAAGTCAGAGCCAGGATGGCCTTAGAAATTAAAGTATCATTTACTGGTTTTAAAACTAAAGTTGCATTAGTATGTCTATTACGTTCATAATAGGCCAGCATAGTGGGACTGCAAGTAATATTACCAGGGAGGGTTAAAAAATGGTTATTGATTTTATTTGGGTCGTCAAAATGGTCAGGTGTCACATTTTTTTTATTACATTGAGGCAGAGCTACGTCCTTGAGTGTTTTCCATAATTTTTTAGGATTATTAAGATTACAATTTACGTGGTTTTCAAAGAAACAGCGCCTCTCCTGGTACAAACTGACATTTACAAGATGCTTAAGATCTTTATATTCTTGCTTATGTATGTCACGTTTACTTTTGGAATACTTGGCGTGTGCTTGGTCGCGTAATTGCATCATGTATCTAACATTGCTAGTGAGCCACGGCTTCTGTTTCTCCTTAATCACTACAGTTTGCAAAGGCGCATGTTTGTCAAATACCGCCATTATTAATCTGGTGAATTCTTTTACGATTTCATTTACATCCGACGAATACGACACATTAGTCCAATTTATTGATTCTAATTCTAAATTAAATTTGCAAATGTCAATTGTTTTTAATGATCTTGTTATAATTTTGCGGGGCGGGATTTTCGGTTTTTTAATTTTTAATTCGGCTGTCACAATAGCATGACTACAAAGGTCGGGGATATGATCGACAGTCACTGATATTTTTGAGGCGTCAATATCGGTACACACTAGGTCAATTGCGGTCGAAGAGTCACTAGTAAAATGAGTGGGGACGTTAATAATATTCTTTAAAAGGGTACATGTCAAAAAAATGTCCAGTTTTATTCTATTCGCGCTCGGCAGTAAAGTGTTTATATTAAAGTCCCCTAAAAAAATTACATGGTCAAAATTAGAATAACTCAAGATGGACTCCATTAGAGCATCCAAGAACGTGTCGCAATCGAGCCACGGTGGTCTGTACGCTGTGCCGATAGCTATCCTCGTGGAGTTTACCCTGACAGAGACCCACATCTGTTCGACCTGCTCGGGCGCAGGAGGGTGAGGCTCGGTGACGGCCCGCACGCCGTGACGTACATAGAAACCTACCCCACCGCCTCGCTGCCGCACGGTGCGCGGCCGCGGCACGTGCCGGAGTCGATATCCCGGTAATGCGGGCGCCCGCCCCTCTTCCCCGTCTTGTAGCCACGTCTCGTTTATGCATATAATATCTGGAGATAATTTAGCAAACGCGGCCTCGAACTCATCATGTCTAGTCCCAAGCGAGCCGGCATTAAGCAAACCAATTTTAAATCCTGTCTTAGGCATGGCGGAGACAGAACAATATTATAGTGATTGTGTAGTGTGAAATTATATTATTGTATGCAATGGGTAAGTAGAACAGTGTTTTAATATTCATATATAAAAAATGGTTGTACATATTGTGTGATAGCGTGGAGAGGTGAGTTACTTTGTTTGAACACCTAGTTTCTACCATATAAATAGAATTAATAGTTTCGATCCGCTGCGACTGAATACTTAACACATAATATCTTATGAATAGGAAAGACGACACGAGAATCAAATTATTTGACCCAACTAAGCCTTTACAAAAGTTTTAATGTCCTCTTCTGTACGCAAAACATGACGGGAAGAACCATTTTCCTTACGGGCGTAAATACGTCCATCTCTGGTCCATATAAAACGCCAGTGTGCCGCCCGACCAGCGTCGCGGGCCATGGCGAAGAGTGCTCTGTTTCCCTTCGTCAGCCTTTCATTAATGTAGAAGCGGCGCGGTTCGTGTGGCGGCAGTCCGAGCTCGGCGGTAGTGGCGCCGCGACGCACGCGCGCACTCTGCAGCAGCTGATCCCGGAGCGAGCGTCGCGTTAACCGCACCACTATGGGGCGCGGGGTCGGTGCTCGGGCTCCCTCGACCAACCCACGCCTTGGTCCGACGCGCACCGCACTGACGATGTCACGCTCCTCCATCGTCATGCCCAGCTTGGCCGCCGTCGACATCACAAGATGACCCACTGATTCCCCTTCGAGCTCCGGGACACAGGTGATCTCCACGTCATTGACGAGGAGCTCCTGTTCCCTGTCATTTAATTGGTTGCGTAGATCAATTAAGGCCTCGGACATTTTCGTTCCGTCTGATGCGCTCACCTTACGTTCGAGGGCAGAAAAGTCTTCCCTTAGCTTTGCGTTTTCGCTACGAAGGGCTGCTACTTCCTCACGGACACTTTCTCGTAGTTTTGTAAGGATAGCATTAAACTCCGTCGTTATACTGGCCCTGAACTGGTCGAGCTTGGAGTCGAGAAGCTTGCCAAACATGTCGTATGTGATGACCTGTTCGCCGGTAGCTGAAGACGCCGAGATGCCGATATCCGTCGGGAGCTTCTCCACCGTTGCTGGGAACGCGCTCGCCTGCTCAGCCGGTGGCGCAGGCGGAACCGGCCGCTGCTCAAATTGTTTCCGCGTGGGAGTCTCGTCCCCTCTTCTGCGACTGCTGACGTTGTCGCAGCCGGGGCACAGCCATACCTTTTTTTTTAGCTCTCGATACGTGGCGGAGGTCATATTAACGCAGAGGTAATGGTACCCCTTCGTGCACAAGCAGCATTTAAGAGCCTCATTGCTAGGGGCAGGTGCTAGACAAGCTTCGCACTTCATTTCTCCAAAACGTGTATCAACGCGTAGTTTGACTCAGAGTCTCTGAGAGACAAGCCAGTCGGCACCGCGGACGTGCAATGTCTGTTCTCGGCGGTCTTTGCCCAAACAGCCGGCACGGTCGATGAATCACAGTCACTTCAGGCAGCAGTGGAGTTTCGTCGTTGTGTCGTAGCGTTAACCGTGATTTTCGTTTGCAGGGATACGTACACAAAACCGTTAGGGGCAATCACCGCACTGTTTAGTTTTGTTTAAATACACTTTATTTGCGTAGCTTAATTGATTGCTTATATGTACACTATATTCACGGGCACATATATTGACTAATAAACCATTTACGGAGAACAGAGCTACTTTAACACTATTTTTAGTATTAACTTTAAGGCGGAGATGACAGTATAGATGCTTATTAGTAAAGCGTCAAAGACTAACTCCCGTCAAAGACTAACTCCATGTAAATGTTATGTTGTTGTTAATGTACGCGCTTACCTTAAAAATATATTAATAAACATTATAATATAGCCTATATACCTGCCACTGTAGGACACATGCCTTCTCTCACAGAGTATGGGCGATTAACTGACTCTTCAATTTATTGGCTGCGTCTGCGTAAACTTCACGACTTACAGTCTGTAAAACATAGCTTGAGCTCCACGACAGCCGTCACACTGACAGAGATAGGTTACGATATTATTGCTTAGACATCGAAAAGTGTGCAGTAAGTACGGAGTTTTCACAGTACAAAATATTCTGTGGAAAAATTCAAAACTTCATGGACGCAATTTCGATCACAGCTGTCGCGGAGCTCAAGCTATATCCTCGTATAAGCCTGACCTTGAAAATAACAATTATTTTTGTCATCACTTGAAGACATTGGATCTTACGAGGATATTTTACAGACTATAGTACCAATACTGGCTTTCTGTGTATATGTCCCTTGATAAAAGAGCGTCCTCACTTTGCGTATGTGTTGGCATTTAGGGAGATGGTCCGTCGTAGGAGGAACGATCACGTGCCGCTGTTTGCACGTGAAATTGCTTTATGCCGATCGACGCTGTTATTGGATGGCGTGGAGTGCGCTGTCACGTGCTTGGAATTAATAACTAACGTCGATCGCACTTAACGCCTTCGGCCAATTCCTGATCAGAAATCGGTGAAACTCGTAAATGTCACAGAGTAGATGAGCTAGAAACTTTTTGGCAACTATTTTATTTCAGGCCTTAAAATAGTAGAATATGAGTTTATTGTTCTGTATTTCATAAAACCAGGAAATATGTTATTGGATTCATATTGCAACGAACAAATCTACAAAATAACTGAAAACAAAAAACAGTTTTAATGATCTTAATTATGTTGGCTCATTTTGGTTTAGATTGCCACATTTGTGTTCAAGGCACAGCTTAAGTTGTAATCGTAGCAATAAATCTAAATCAAAGAATAAAGCAAAACCTATTAGGAAACATTACGACAAATGTTCAAGCCTTCAACATAAATGGCAGTCGTAAAAACACTCGTTCTCGTTTCAGCATGTTGGCTCATGGAAGCGGCGTTTCATTAAATCACGAGGAAGTCAAATAAAATATTCGACATCCCACGAAGAATTTACTTTCCAAGGAATATCCATTTCCAAAAAAAATTGTGACAAATTGAAACAAGAAAGTGACGATTATGAAATATTTGCTGGTATTTTTAGTGTGCTATACCGAAAGGGTGCAAACGAGATACTATTACTTAAGCTTACGATGTCTGTCTATCTGAACTAATAAAAAGTTTACTGTTTCTGCCTATTTGTCAGCTGAATTAATCAAAAGTATGTATGTATATATATATATATATAAGTATGTATATATGTTCACATATAGAAAACATTCATGATATTTCAAACCTTCTTAACCTCATAGATAAACCTACACAGGTTAGAGTGACGGTTTTTTGTATTATAATATGTATTATTGTGAAATTTCTTAAATAAATAATTTTAGAAAAACAGATTTTATGATTATTTACATTATTGTAGAAACGGTAATTCATACAAGTGCAATATTTTGTATATTTGTTGTGTAAATCTAATGGTGCGTACAGACTGGTGAAACGTAACATGCAATGCAACATTCTGCCTTTCATTTAACTATGAGAATCGGTTTCAAAGTGTGTTACCTTTCATGATACATTGCGGGAATGTGTATGGCAAATTCTTTTATTGCATGATACATTGAATGTTACGTTTCACCAGTCTATACGCACCATAATACATAAAAATCTCATGTCACAGTGTTTATTATCGAACTCCTCCGATATGTCTTCACAGATTTTTATGATGTTTTTAATCATAAAAGTCACCTACCAATGATACACAATGGTTGGTCTGAGAATAGGTCGTAGGCTTATCAATATGGCAAAACAACGTTAACCTTGCATAAATATATTTCTAAACTGAATGAGAGAAACCACGTTTGCTAAGTAAATACGTAATATTATTTTTATGGCAATACAGAACCCTCAGCACGCGTGTTCGCCTCGCACTTGTCTGATTGTTTTTACTAGGTTATTTCTGGGGAAACAATAAAGAGTTACTGTTCTAATTAATAATAAAATATAAAAAAAATAAACTCACGCCTGTTTTCCCCCAGGGGGTAGGCAGAGGCACCAATCACTAGAACTGGGCCCACGTTTTGCCGAGTTTATTAGGTCCCAACGTGACAAGTGGCAAGCTTTATCCGTTATCCGGGCACAATTTATCAGCGAATGGTGTTGCTGTACAAACAAACAAATGTACGTAACTAAAAGTAATTGGTGCATGCGGGATTTGAACCCAGACCCTCATGATCGAGAATGATGATGAATGAATAATCTAGACAGCAAATTTTCTGAATGTTATTAAGCCTACATACATCCCTACCAAGAACCTTTGTAAATATTTTGTGTTTTTTTTTGTTTTTTCTAGTGTGCAACAAATAAAAAAATAGGTAAATAAAAGTTTTATTCAGTAAAGGTAAACACAATTTTATACAGTATTTCATTTCCGGCAAACTAAATGATAGTTTGTTAGCAGACTTACTCTCAGCTTAAAACTAAATTACTAAAGAATATTCTATTCTATTCTATCCCTCTACAGGCCACAAGCCTTCTCTCTGAGAGAGTGTATGGGCTTAATTACTACTTTTCCCCACAGCCGATTGTTAATTTCAAGCGCTAAGATATATGAACACCTCACACACTCGGGTTTCCTCATCACATTATCTTTCACCGTTAACGCAAGGTAATGGTTACGTCAGACAATGCTCAAATTTGTTTAATACAATGGACATCTATCTATGTAGGATTTACTGAAATTTGCGACATTAGTGGAGCGTTTGAAGCGTGAATTTACTAAAATTACTATTATGAACACTGATATTAAGAAAAATATAAATCTTAGACAAACGTACTTGAAGCAAAAGTTGTTGCCAAGCTCTAACATGGGTGTGTAAGCCACTCACACATTCTTAAACTTTTCCGCTGACAGCGCTTACACGCGCGACCTATTTACTTCAACTCTGTTAATTTATACATAATAATTTTTTAGTGCATTATAGACCGTCTGACACATCGGTGCATTCTTATTTTGACAAATCCCTCTTCGGCATTCAATCTAGCAATCCTTCGGGCTTGACCCTTGCAACCAACCCGAACATGGTCCTTCGAGCAATCTAACTGGACCTTGCGGTAATTTTGACAAAAGTGTAGAACTTCAGTGAACTCACGTTTGTGAACTCTCCGCGTGGTGTGGTTCTGAACTAGCATGGATTGCAGTGCAAATTCGAAATTGACATAGAGAGGAAGTTCAGTGACAATTCGTGGAAGTACCTAGTTACAATAGACTTCTGCTGACACATAAGTACGGTGGGATTCCGTGCTTGACATCCAGAGGCCAGGGCTGGCTTCAGTTCAACGTGACAACAGCAGCATAACTCGGAACTTACAAGTTCCGAATGACAGCATCTTCAGAGGCCGTGCAGGCTTTGAATTGACAGTGACGAGGGGGAGTGCAAACTCCTACTGACAGCAGCGCCGACGGTGCCGCTACGAGCAGCGTCTGCCTGATCTACAGCAGTACTGTATCCAGCCACGGAGGATTGTGAGACAACTGCATCCGCAACTCTATACAAGTAAGATCTTTCCATTATTTTACTTGCATAAAAATGGATAAAACCCTTTTTCGCCAAAAGGAGCTAATAGGAGAAATTACTAGGCTGCGAGACAACTTTAAAAAAGATAGTACTGCGCGCAAAACGCCTTCCTACCTCAGGCAAAGGCTTGAAACCCTCCGAGAACTCTGGATAGAGTTCCAGAACAATCACGAAAAACTCGATGTATACCCAGATAAGTCACAAGAGTACTTCGTTCGAGATATATTCGGTTCAACCAAATCCCTCTATGAGGATGTTAAAGCCATGATAAGTACATTCGGCAATTCTGACGAGCAACCAAGTCCGTCCCCACGCCCTTACATTCAACCAAGCGCAACCCAACCAGCACTCACACCGGTTGGGCCGAGTCCGAAATCGAGTTCTAGTGCCACGGAGCTGATACAGCAGCAACATACCAATTTCCGGGCACTGAATAGACTAGTGGATGGTTTGACGATTAATGACATCGAAGAAAAATGGGAAGTAGATGACGAGCTGCGTAACCTACAAACGCGGTGGAGTCAGATTGACAGTCTACATTTAAAAATTGACCATATTCTTCAAGGCTCAGACGAGAGTTACGAGCAAGAATTCCTAGAGTGGGAACGAGTATACAAGCAGGCTAAGCGAGATCTCAACAAGAGACTCGGGGCTATGATTCATCAGCATCAGGTCACTCCGCAGGCGGAAATACCTAAGTTCTCAGGCGACTACGCCCAATGGCCCACCTTCTTTGATCTGTTCAAAGGGGCAATTCATGACAACCCTGTGCTATCGAAAGCGCAGAAGATGCAGCAATTAAAAGGGAAGTTGCGGGGAGAAGCTGAACGTCTAATACAACATCTCAACATCTCCTCCGACAATTATGACACAGCCTGGGATATACTGATTCACCGATACAATAACGAGCAGATCCTGTTTACCAAACAGATGGAAACTTTCTTGAATCAGCCAGCTGTGCAGAAACAAAACTCTGACGACTTGCGAAGGCTACATGACACTACCTTGGAATGCATATACGCTATCCGCAACTTGGGAGTCGACACTACATCGTGGGACCCACTACTTGTCCATTTGCTTACCAAAAAATTGGACTCGGTGACATACAGCGACTACATGGAGGCACGCGCATCGCCGCGTGACTTGCCGTCGTTTGAAGAATTTATGCAATTCCTTGAGGCGAAATTCACCGCGTTAGAGCCTATAAACAAGAAGGAACGGAATGACACAGCATCATCAAACAAGCAAATGCCGATGACGTACTCTCATCGAGAGAAATCTGACAAAACCTACAAACCGGCTAACTACAGTTTTAATAAACAATACAATGCACACCCTGTATTGGTAAAGTGCGGCATATGCAAAACCAACAATCATGCCACTTTCCAATGCAGGACATTTCGAAATATGACAAAAGAAATGCAATTGCAAGCTATTTCGAAACACGGTATATGCATAAATTGCCTTCACGTACATGAACATGACATATGTAACTCAAATAAACGTTGCCGCCAATGTGACGGAAAGCATAACACAATGTTACATGAGGCCATTAAAGGTAAACAACTTGCGACGGCCGACTTAAGGAATCAACAGCCCCGTCAGCAAAATGCTAGTCACGTTGCTAATGACGGTGACGAAATCCTCCTCACCACCGTTCAAGTGCGTGTACGAGCTGCAGATGGAAGCTACGTCACCCTAAGGGCACTCCTGGACCAGGGGTCGCAAATCACCCTCATCACAGAAAATGCCACGCAACGCTTAGGCCTCCCCAGACAATACTGCAATGCATTGATATCTGGAGTAACATCTACTCCAAAGAAAGGAAAAGGGAAAGTAAATCTCTTCTGCAAATCTATTCACGACGATTATGCGTTTACAACCGATGCACTCGTCATGAGTAAAGTTATTAATAATTTACCGAACCACTCCATTACTGACAAAACTTACCCTCACGTTCAGCATCTGCAGCTGGCAGATCCCCTCTTCAATATTTCAAAACCAATTGACATGCTGCTGGATGCAAAGATTTATTCAGAAATATTGATGAGCGGACTGTTAAAGGGAACTGCTACAGAACCGATTGCACAGCAAACGAAGCTAGGTTGGATTGTTTCCGGAAGGGTAAAGACGCTCAATTGCAACGTGGTAATAAACTGCATTGAAGACTTCGCCACGTACTGGGAAATGGAAGATATCACCACTGATGAGCATACCAAACAAGATCAGTTCTGCGAAGATCTTTACATTTCAACTACAAACCGTCTGCCCGATGGTAGATATGAGGTACGCCTACCTATGAAACAGGACTTTGAACAGCAGCTGGGAGCCTCTAAGCCACAAGCAGTGGCTCAATTCAAGCAATTAGAAAAGAAGCTCGCCAAAGATAAACATCTCCATGACAGCTATCACCACTTCATGGACGAGTACATGACATTAGGGCATATGAAAGAAAGTGTCGCCAGCAAGGACCCGCAATGTTTTCTACCTCATCACGGTGTCCATAAAGAAGACTCGTGTACCACCAAGTTACGAGTAGTATTCAATGCCTCTTCGAAAACATCGACTGGTAATAGTCTCAACGATCTCATGGAGTGTGGACCCAAGCTGCAGCAGGACATTCAAGGACTTCTATTGCGGTGGAGAGGACACAAATTCGTAATAACAGCTGATTGCGAGAAGATGTACCGAATGGTGTTGATTAAAGAACAAGATCAGCAATTACAGAAAATCATCTGGCGCAAACATCCCCATGAACCTCTCAAAGAATATCAGCTCTGTACTATCACATACGGAATGAAAGCAGCCCCTTTCTTGGCCCTCAGAACCCTGCAACAACTTGCCAAGGATGATGTGACAAAATACCCGCTAGCTGCGAAAGTACTGGAGAGAGATTTCTATGTTGATGACCTGTTGACCGGTAGTGATACCATAGAGCAAACACAGAAGATCCAACAAGAATTAATTCTACTGTTACAAGGCGGAGGATTCAACCTAAGGAAATGGTCCAGCAATAGTCCACAATTACTGCACGACCTATCGGAAGACCAACTCAGCCCGGCAACGGTCGATTTCAAAAGATATGACACACACTTGACCAAAGCCCTAGGTTTGCGGTGGAACGCGACTTCTGACACATTCACATTTCGATACGACGCCGATTCCACTGACATGACAAAACCGCTAACAAAGCGAAGTTTATTATCGGACGTATCAAAGGTGTATGACCCACTCGGGTGGCTAGCCCCGATTGTGATTAAAAACAAACTATTATTCCAAGCTGTTTGGGCTAGTGGAATGGATTGGGATGCCACAATAACCCCAGAAATGCAACAGGAATGGTCTACCCTCAAAAAGGATTTGACCAACCTTGACAAACTCCTAATTCCGAGATGGATAGGTGACACCCGAAAATCGTGTGAAATCCATGGCTTTTGTGATGCCTCGGAAAAGGTATATGCATGCGCTGTGTACTTAAAATCCAAGGATGAGCAAGGAAATACAGGCGTAAAACTTATCGCCGCAAAGACTAAACTAGCACCGCTCAAAAAAACGATTACGTTACCTAGGTTAGAGTTGTGCGGCGCGCTCCTATTGTCAAAACTGCTGACGAAAGTAAAACAATCCCTGCCACACACTGACATACCCACGTACGGATGGTGTGACTCTATGGTTGTGTTAGGATGGCTAAGAGGTGAGCCGACACGATGGAAGACATTTGTTGCCAATAGAGTCAAGGAAATTACTGACACCCTTCCGCCTACCCGTTGGAAATACGTGAAGTCCATTGACAACTCAGCCGACTGTGCCACCAGAGGCCTGACTCCGTCTCAGCTCACAGAGTACCCTTTGTGGTGGGAAGGCCCTGCTTGGCTCAAAAATGACATAGAGGACAATGACTCACACATTGACAGTCCTCAAATAGAGTTGAAAACGGTGAAAAAAAGTAACACCGTACAAGTGACATTCCCGCTTATACAAGATATGTTAGGCAAGTACAGCTCTATTACGCGGATTATTCGCATCATATCTTGGGTGTTGCGTTTCATAACAAACGCTCGAAGGAAGGCGGACGCTATACAGTCGATATACTTAACAACGAGTGAAATAGAAGCATCATACGACACCATAACAAAGACAGTCCAAACACTGTATTACGAAAATGACATATCGCGACTACAACGCAAGGAAACGGTTAGTAAAAAAAGTTGTTTAATAAAACTGGACCCGTTTCTCGATGACCAAGGCATTATGAGAGTGGGAGGAAGATTACAAAATTCGAAACTACCCGAGTCGAATAAACACCCAATTATCATACCTCACGATGCCCGATTCACCGAACTCCTGATAGATCAAGCCCACAGAGCTACGTTACATGGTGGCCCAAAACTGACACTTGGACTCTTGCGCAACCGTTGGTGGATAATTGGCGGTAACCGAAGTGTCAAAAAGTACATTCGGACTTGCATCAAATGTCGCCGATTTGATAACAGCAAACAAGATCAACTAATGGCAAGCTTGCCTGAGCCGAGGATCACTCCATCCCGACCGTTTACTCACACGGGAGTCGACTTTACCGGACAGGTCGAGTTGAAGGTCAACAAAGGAAGAGGCGTTAAAACCACCAAAGGATACATAGCCGTCTTTGTTTGCTTTGCCACGAAAGCGATCCACCTAGAGCTAGTTTCAGACCTGAGCTCAGCTGCGTTCCTGGCAGCCTTCAAACGTATGTGCGCACGAAGAGGTACCCCTAAGCACATGTACAGTGATAATGGGACCAATTTCATTGGAGGGGCAAGAACGTTGAAGCAGGAGTATAAGCAAGCCCTACTACTCTTCATAGATAATGCGTTTTTAAATGACATTGCCGAGATGGGAGTTTACTGGCATTTCAATGCACCATCTTGGCCTAGTGGAAATGGACTCTGTGAGGCCGGAGTCCGCACCATGAAACATCACCTCAAGAGAGTACTGGGGGAACAAAAATTGACATTCGAAGAATTTACAACTCTTCTGACACAAATTGAGGCGTGCCTCAACTCCCGGCCCCTATACGCTCTAACCGAAGACATCGAAGATGACATTTTGACACCCGGTCACTTTCTGGTTGGAGGCCCTATATTAGCATCGCCGTTTGCTGAAGTTAACATCAACTGTACAAAGACACGATGGCAACTCACTACTCAAATGCATCGCGACTTTTGGAAGAAGTGGTCAACCGAGTATCTTCACCATCTACAAACGAGGAATAAATGGCACCAACCCAAGAAAAACCTGACTATTGATGATATAGTCCTTATCAAGGAGGACAACATGCCACCGTCCAAATGGGCACTTGGCAAGGTGACAGACGTGCACCCAGGACAGGATGGATATGTGCGTGTAGTAACTGTGAAGACAAAAGGAGGCGTACTCATGAAAAGGCCCATCGTCAAGTTGGTCTACTTGCCTGTCCGGCAGGAACAAAAGCCAAGCGATACGCAAGCTCCCGAAAACGATGACACTGAAAAATCCCCACAGTCCCCGCGTCCACGACGCAACAGAAGGCGTAAACCAAATCTTCATTACTGTTGATTATGTCCTTCATAACTCCCTCGGTGCAACCAGATTTCCATCTTACAATACATAGATTTAAATAGCACTCCTTAATCATGACTACTTTGGACTCGATGGTGTTATATCAATCCCGCAAAAAAAAGGTGAGAGCGCCATATATACAAAAACTCAAACAAAGCTTGTAGCCGTCAATGTAAGAAAGGACACCCTACTTCCCATGACTGAAAACAACTTACAATCCTGCATTAAACAAACTGACAAAAGATTACTATGCCCACTGAACAGTCCTGTTTACAACATAAAAGCTCACGACTCAATATGTGACACCCGCGTATCTATAAATGATAAGAATACAAAGTTCTGTCAAACCGAAATAAAGGAATGCGCTGATAAATGGGTCAAATTGCACGCTCGGGACTCTTGGTTGTTCTCGTGCTGCGAAGAATGCTTGATTCGCATTTTATGCCCGGCAGGAATAACAACAAAACGCCTGCGCGGCAACGGAGTCATTGCACTAGGTCAGGGTTGTGTATTAAAAGGTGACACCTTCACCATACACGCCCATTACGACTTCGTCAATCAGATGTTTTTACAGCAAAAGGCTGAATCAGCACCGCCGCTCTTCGCATCACCTTTAAATGACATAATAAACACATCTCTCTCGAAAGATACCATAAGCATTGAAAATCACGCCCAATTATATCAGGATATCAAACAGAAGCTAGACTTCTTGAAATCACAATCGTCAGAAGATTTTCCACCTGATGATGTCCCACATCACGTGATTAACTACAGCATATCCTCTATTATGGCCGCCGCGATACTGTTATTCGCTATCTACAGACTCAGACAAAGATGTCAATTCCGATCGTTGACAGGGCGCCCCAGAGAAGAAGCCCCCTTAGAGATGACACACCGCGTTGTACACCACGCCGTGAGTGAGTGTAGTGCGTTAAATGAGGTAGTGCCAAATTCTAATGTAGCCTCACAAGTGCAGTGTTGTGAATTCAATAAATCCGTTCCAAATCTCGTTCACAGAACTGTAACTTTTGACTAGGATTACTGATTAGCTAAGCACTAATTGCACCAAAACTTTGTAATCGCACCGCTACTAACATCAATGTTAAAATGACATATTTAAGATAAATTCTGCATTTAGATTGCAACAGTTTACGTATTTAATACCTTGTTTTGGGGTGGCAGTATGTGTAAGCCACTCACACATTCTTAAACTTTTCCGCTGACAGCGCTTACACGCGCGACCTATTTACTTCAACTCTGTTAATTTATACATAATAATTTTTTAGTGCATTATAGACCGTCTGACACATCGGTGCATTCTTATTTTGACAAATCCCTCTTCGGCATTCAATCTAGCAATCCTTCGGGCTTGACCCTTGCAACCAACCCGAACAATGGGTGTTCTAGAAATTCCACTGTATAATTTGATAGAGGTATTATATCACTTAAAGGAGGTCATAAATCGCCGCGCTCTGTGTCAACAGGATTAATAAAGTTCCTGTTGAGCTAAATTAGTTAATTCGGAGAAAGGTACAGTAAGCCTACGTTGCAGGTAAAATATAACTTGAGTCATGAGTGAACATGAGTCACACGTCTAAACCTAAAGATGTGCATTAAACACACAGATGTGCATTCATTGTACATACTGCAATCTCCAAGAAGAGATAAGTGGTTCAATAAACTCTAACTTAAATTTAGGTTGTACAAAGCGTGTGTACAGTAAGCCTTTGTTGCAGGTAAGATATAATACGCTTCAAACGTGTAAGCCTAAAGATGTGCATTAAACATACACATGTGCATTCATTGTACAGTTAGATTATAGCTAGACCCGGAAGGGATAAGCACTTAAGTCAAAAAGAAATGTATGGCAAAAGGAGACGGATACGCTTTCATACATTCTTGGGCCTAGATGTAAAAAGATGAGAGTGGTGTCAATTAACAGCTTTTATATTGTCAAACCATCTTTGAAGATTTTGCGGATTTTGGCAATCTGAGAGCAAAGTTAAAAGAGATTTAGTAAAAGTGACGTTATGCAACAAATTGACAACAATATAATTATACTTGACAGCTGTTTTTTTAACTATGATAGCTACTTTGTTATAATAGACAGTTATTTACTACATTATTTGTAGTTCTTATAGTATTGCTTTGAGTGGGAGAATGTAACGAAACTCACAAATAGATTAAAAGATAGGGAAGACCAGGGACTTGTGTCATTTCATCATCTAAAACTCGTCGGCCCAGTGTATTTACATCGATTAGTCACTATACCACAGTCGTACAAGTTAAACAATATACGAGAAGTCCGTAGAGAGAAAGCACTGATCGAGGAATATAATGAAATACGCAAACGATATCCGATACAAGACGAGTAGGTAATCCGGTGATCAATGAACATAGATTGAAAGTCCGAAAGCTGTCACTGTCAGCACAGATTAAATACATTTGACAAACAGTAATAAATCGATCTGTAAACGAGAATCTACGAGAATCGATTTAAAGTTGATATTC
Source organism: Yponomeuta plumbellus (assembly GCA_947310845.1). Classification (NCBI taxonomy): domain Eukaryota; kingdom Metazoa; phylum Arthropoda; class Insecta; order Lepidoptera; family Yponomeutidae; genus Yponomeuta; species Yponomeuta plumbellus. Next base: position 7,028,070 of record OX371192.1, on the reverse strand, counting down.
TGTTTTATTTTAAATTATTGACAGTATAATTATTTATTCCGTAGCATATTTTGTTCACTTTGATTGAATCCATCATCCGGTGCAAGTGTTTTTAAGTTCAATATAATTGTTGAAATCATTCACAGTAATCGATTATAGTAATCGATACCCTATTTTATCAGTGCAATAAACTTGTTTTTAAGATTTCTCGTCTCCCAGATTGTGAATTGAGCAGATTTTTTTTTATTTTGAAACAGAAAAAAATACCGCTTTTTTTAAACCATATTTCAGCTTATTACAATTGGGCCTAGAGATCCCCGTCTCCTTTTACAGTAGAATGTTATAAGTGGTTAGTTAGTTTAACATAGGTGCTTGTTATCACTGCTGAAATTGCAATAAAGTTTTAACCAATAACGACCGACATGACATCAACAGGCCCATGGTATTCAATCCGGTGTATGGCATAAGACCCATATTTGACTTAAGTGTTTGTGGCCTAGTATTAGATAGATAGATAAATAGAGATAGAGAACACATTACAGTACATAAAAAAGGAAATTAAAGAAGATGCCCTTCTTCAAAACCTCCATTAACATTCTGTAAAAGAAAGAATGCTCGAGGATTGCCAGTGTGACATTGCCCTTTTAGTGAAACGCCATTATGTTCCCTCGAGACATTTCTCATTAATAGGTAGGCATCACATCCACATATAGGTGGGTAGCTCAGCGCAAAGGTCAGAGCTATTAACTGAAGTAAGAGTTCTTTTCCGCGCATTAGCCCAATCAATTTCGTTACAGAAGGATCAAGACTGCTATTTCGTATAGATGTCCTTACTTATTTATAATCCGTTTCACCAAAAATACTGCTACTGTCTCTTATGAGCATCACAGCGTTTCCTCGGTAATTTAGTCGGAAAGATTTTGTTTTCTGTATGTAATGGGCTCGTTGTAACGACATACATACTGTACATAATACTGTAATACTGTGACTCCCTACTGGGAGTTACAGTACTGCTTCACTTGAGTTAAGTCTGGGTGACGTAGAAGTAGAAGAAACTCACACCAACAGTAGTAGAAGAAATATATTGGTAAATCTACAGATAGGTAGAATATTGACGGTTCCTCTCTCTAGTACAGTATACGATAGACTAACTTAATTATACAAGATTACCTAATAATGTAAACTGCTTAACGTGCCTAAAGTCAGTAAAAGGTAAAGGTAAGTAAAAGTAGGTTAAACGCATAAGCAAAATGTGTGACGCTAGATCGTACACTGTCTGGTTACCATAGCACAGGGTATCCTAGTTTGGGACCAGGTCAAGTGATTGTGTTAATATTATGTGTAGATAATACAATATTAGAGATTTGCAAGTTATTATTATCCACTTCCATTATTAACTTTGTGCCGCATTACTACCGCGTTAGTAAGCATGTATTATTAACGGCTGGCGGGTAACATTGTATTCAAAAGCGTTCGGTAACTTTCGTAAGAAGTAATTAATACAACACTAACGCTATTGAGTAAGAAGTCAACTAAAACCGGCTACAAATATAAGTAGAACTCAACGTCTAAGCGTGTGTATATTTTAAGTAACACAACAGAATACATAATAGTACAGGTACAGAAGATTCACTCCGCAAAATCAATTAAAGAAAAAGGGCGATACAAGATACAACAAGGTGCAATTCAGATCGCACGGGGCTAAAAAAGCTACAGCTATATTCACCTACATGTTGCCGCTATAATAACAAACTTAAATATACATTTAAAAGGGGCTCATAAACAACGATCGTGAGTTTTTGCCATTCTATGCTCGATATTAATAACGGCCAGAGGTAGACTTGAAGTATTCAAATGCTGTATATATTATAGTATGCTAACCTATGTGCGCGAGTTTTTTCTAGTTTCTTAGAAGTTAACGTAATCGCCAAGTTAAATAAAGCGACAGCTGTTTCCTGCTTTCCAACTACAAATTTTAGATTGGTCAAATGATACTCAACTAGGGAAGTAATAAAACTACTCAAAATCACTACACGCAATCATTCAATTACTAAGCTCTATTCCAACGACCCTCGATAATATAAGTGCGAGCAAAGTACAACTTCACGGTCACTATACGCTCATGTGACCTTAACAACTGTATCCGTGTAAATACGACGTATTCTTATACAATTGGGCCTCGATTCTGTGCCTGCACTATAGTGCAACGAGAACCTTACTTGTAATCAGTGCAATAGTACCTTTGTTGCCAAGATAGGCTACATCAGTCTGATGAGAGTATATGACCGATGCTTTCCCCTGCCGTAAAAGCGGCCGTGACCAAACTCGGTCAGAAATAATCACCATCATCATAGTGCAATGTTAAACATCGTTAGTCCAGCCGTATCACATCCTATTACCGGAGCTGAGGAGTTTGATTTCCACTGGGGGGCCGTCCTACATTTATAAAAATGGTCATCATGGTGTATTTCCATGTTTGTGAGGTCATACCTGGTTACCATAGCACATAAGTTTTTTTTTAAATTATTTTAGATTTTACTAATTTTTTCAAATCATTGTCGTCTTGAGATCATTGAGTTGATATATGCGCGCGTAGATTTAAAGCAGCAAAAAATAAAATTGCCAAGTTAATGTCGTTGTTATACTAAAATATATTAACAAAATCTAAGCCCTGATAGGAGTCATACACATCCGAGTTATTACATATACAGGTAGGCTTGGGACTTAAATCAGCGACAAGTTATTACGTGATGAACCAGAATCAGGCTCTTTATGAGTCGCTTTCATTATCAAAATTAAAAAATCTTGGCACGCTTCATGCGTGACGTAATAGCGGTTGGCCACGGAGTTTGCTCCGTTCGCTGAGCGTAATAAATAAATTTGAACTTATGACAAAGATCAGTGGCAAACTATTACGTGCTGCAACCAGAAGCAGGCTCTTTACGAAACGCCTCCATTAGTAATATTAAAAAGTGAACCTCGGCGCGCTTTGTGCGTGACACAATAGCGGCTGGGCAATCACGGAGATGTGATGAAGTGCACCGTTCAAGGTTCTTTCCCACCTTTTTGAAACACAAGCAGGTAACTTTGAGTGTCTTTTTAGTTCCGTTCTTGTAGTTACATTTCGTATCACAATCCCTATTTTTAGTTTTTTTATGGCCGATTTCTGAATTGAGAATGTACACTAAGTAAATACTTAATTATCGTTCTGTCACGCTATTTTCTGAGAACTTTGACGAGACAGCACCACAGTTGAGTAGATACTTAGCGTAAATTCTCAATTCGGAAATGGGCCCTTAGTAATAAAACAAACGTGAATGTTTTTTTTTTTTCGAATGTTGGTCACATTCTTCTTCTTCTTCGGTCCTTTAACTCCTAGGGGAGCATAGGGCCTTAACCACAGATTTCCATTTTTGACGGTCGTTTGCGGCAGCTTTCAATTCAGGCCAGCTAGTGCCGATCGACTTGACTTCTTGGGCTACAGTTCTTATCCAGGTTGTCCTAGGCCGTCCCCTCTTTCGGTTGCCCGAGGGCATGTATGTGAGGGCCTGTCTGGTCAGGCATGTTCTTTCCCGGCGTAGTGTGTGGCCTATCCAGCGCCACATTACCGCGCAAAAATTATTAAATGATTTGTATTTCCGGGATACGTTGCGTCATGTTATCGACGTAATAATCACAGGTATTTATTATTATATCGGGCTAAGGCCTCCTTGACCCACAAAACTTATTGAATAATTTCACGATTTTACTAAGTATGAGTACGTCCGTTGATATATCACTTTGCAGCAGCTACGCTCATCGCACGGATTTAAAGCACTACTTTTCACAGTTTGCTAAGCGCAGTATGTCGTAGCAATTCGAAGCAGCTACGCTCGTCGGACGGCTTAACGCGTAGCATACTACGCCAATAATGCTACGAGTGGGCAAGCAATCTTTTACTTTTGGCTTCCACTGGTGACTGAAGTTATATTTTTCTATCGAAAAAAAACGCAATGACCGTAATATGTTTCAATATTTTTTTATCTTAATCTTAAGTACTAAGTTGTATAGGACTTGCTCTGGAAAATAAATAATGTATTATTATTCATCATCAGCCATTTGACGTCTACTGCAGGACATAAGCGGGATCATGGTTTTCCAAGTTTCCCGGTCTTGTGACACCCACATCCAGCTACTCTGTGCCACCGAAACCAGGGCCTAGATTCTACCAATGCATTGTAGTACAATAAGAACTGCATGATCATGTCGGTTTAGTTTCATTGGCGCTTCAAGTCTAAGCGCGCACGCTTGTACGTAATTCTAGTCGTCAATGGAATTAAAAACATGACATGTGACCCAACCATGTAACTGTAATTCAACTATAATGCACTAACAGAATCGAGGCCCAGGTCAACAGACCATCTAGTGGGGGGTCTGCCCATCTTGCGTCATCCGGTTCGCGGTTGCCAGGTCAGAACTTGTTTCGGAAAGTCTTTGTCATCTAACATACATACATACATACATACATAAGCTCACGCCTGTATCCCAGAGGGGTAGGCAGAGACCAGGGACTGCCACCTGCCACGATCCTGACAAACCACTTTCGCTTCATCGACATTCATTAGTCGTTGCATACACGCACGCCGGTTTTGGGTACTTTTTATCTTGCCCATCTTGTCATCTAAATAATAATATAATGCTTAAAAACTAACGGAGAGAGTCCACTCTGTCCACTCCACAAGAAGACTGCCGTGAGTTTATGTATGTACGTGTATTTTGGTACCATATAACACTTCGTGCACCAAGTGTCTTATACACACTCTTTGTGTACCGACTCACTGGAAAACTTCAGATATCTTCAGAGATGTTATCCGTTTATCTTATGTAAGTAATACATTCAAACATGTCAATGACGACACTTAACTTTTGCTCTTACTTACATTTGCCTATCTCTATACATTTTATTCCATTATCAGAATTCAATATCGGCCTTATTTATTTGCATACGGGGTTCGGGACAGCCATTTCCACAATCTATCATATTACGCAGGCCATATATTTTTATGTATTGTATTACCCTTCTAGCCCAATACCTTCAAGGGTATAAGAGGCGCACAATAGAGTAGTATTATCGTAACATATTTTTGTCGACTTTTGTTAGACAGTGATCATAATATTTTTTCCTGTTACACGCAACAAAACATAATTTTGTGATCAAAATAGATTAGATTAAATTAGAACTCTTTATTGTACACACCCGCAAAAAAAATACGTCACTAGTAAGTAAGTTTTTTTCGTACACAATACCTGATATATTAAATTCTCGTGTCATTAAAGTCACCACTCATCGTGTTAGTTTCGGAGGAGTATGCGCTACTCCTCCGAAACGGGCGATTTTGATGAAAATGATTTTATGTATGATCTGTAGGTCTGAGAATAGGTTGTTATCTATTTTTCATATACCTATCTGGCAAAACAAGGTTTGCGGGCTCAACTAGTAATTGTAATATTGTTGTTAGCTGTCTTGACAACATCGTTTTGAAAAATGTTCCAAAAAAAATAGAAAAACAGGGTAATAATTACATCGAGACACATTGGAAGTGTCGGTAAGGGCGTGAACGTTCCCGGCGGGCTGGGCTTACTTCGACCAAATCGAGGATATAATAGCAAAGGGTAAGCTAAGAAGTATCCGAAACAGGCAGGCCTGCGTGCAACAGCTAATGTATGTCGAAGAAACAAAAGAGATCTGTGTCGAGCCTGATGTCTGCTTACCCCTTCGGGACGGAGGCGTGAGTTGAAATTTTGTTGACGACCTCTGTAGCGCAGTGGTTAGAGCATCTGACTACCATGGGAGAGGTCCCGGCTTCGAATCCCGGCTGGGGACAAAAAAAAACCCAGGTCTTGGATGTTTACATGTTTGTGACGTCGCTGTTTCTGGTTCCCCCGATACAGGGTATCCTAGTGTGTGGCCAGAAGCAATGTATGTACCTGTATGTAAATGTTATGTTATGTTATTTCTTTATACCAAATTCATCGTATCCAGTCTATATTTTCAATTTACATGTAAACTACTCAATTGCTGAAGAGCAGCCTTATCCTATTAATAACAGCGGAACCCTAATGCGACGTTAGAATTCCATTACCACAAGCAGAGCTCGCAGATGCCAAGACGTACGGTAGGCAATATGACGATATTAAATTTACGTCAACTTCGCATATAAGCTCAAATATAAATGACAAATTTATGCGTCGAGAGCCCAAAATAGTTACAGACAGAGGTGTGTCTTGTGCGTACGTGACTACGATGGCTGATCGTCGATCGAATGTAAAGGGTGGTTAAATTTTAAGGGCCGATGTTGAATGTGAACCACACCTAAACGTCAAGTTTTTTTCTGCATTTTATTTGATATTCCTCAATTTGATTCACATTGGTTCACATTCAACATCGGCCCTTAAAATTTAACCACCCTTTATTCGTTCACTATATAACATAACATTTACATGCAGGCACATACATTGCTTCTGGCCCCACACTAGGAGACCCTGTGTCGTGGGACCCAGAAACAGTGACGTCACAAACATGTAAACATCCAAGACCTGGGTTTTTTTTCATCGCTTGTTCGTCTCTGCTCACTATGGTTAAGCTCTTCAAATCAGAACGACACCTAATGGGAGTCTTCCAACAAAAGGTCAAGTATGTGTATCCGGAATAAAGTTAATAATGTCTAGTTCAAAAATGGAATTTGGTACGTATAATTTTTGTGAACTGCTACTTCAGCCAAAGTTCAAATCTGCTTCAAATTCGATTTGATTTCGCTCATTTATCTTCAACGTAGTGTGGTTTTGAGTGGCGATCCGCCAGCCCCACCAATGGAAAAAAGTTATTATATTCTTCTATAATACGTAATTTAAAAAAATGAACATAAAAAAATGTCAACAACTGTGACATCTATATTTTGAACCAACAGTCTAGTGCATATGGTCAACCGTCAAGGACTTAATCGATTTCCTTTACACAAAAAACAGCAAATTTTGCCAAATGTGGTTCTAGGCTGAAAGCTATTAAAATTCAATTCAAGGCATTAGTGTGGCATAGGTGAGCACATCATCGACGTAAATGATGGATTCACTTTGTTTAAGCCGGAATCAATTTCAAGTAACTATTAAAACGGGCTCTGTACTAAGACACAAACCTAAGGATTAACTTTTAGTTATGTATGTAACATTTTCGGTTGTCCTTCTGCAGTTTAAGTTGGAGGTTTCGGTGATTAGATTCTGAAGGATATAGACGCTCAAGTAATATCCTTTTGAAGCTAGTATTCATGCTAATAAAGTTTGAAGTTTCTCTTCAAAAGGTACCTACTGTTTAGTGTTAAGCCAGCATCATTGGTGTAATCTATTCCTTTAACTTCAAAATAACATGAAAGAGTACGAAAATGAGAACAAACCACTGAGTTGGAAAAATATTAGATTTTTATTTACGCTCAAAAACGCTTCCAAATTACGTAAATTCTAAAGAGTTTTATCTTTACGATGAAAAACTTTGAACAGCTTTGAGACTTGAAAGAACTTTATTTAATTTAGGCACTGGAAGCGGGCTTCTTGTTAACAATACTTTTTGAATATACTAGACGACCTCAAAAATTCACAATTCTATTAACTTTTCAACAACTTTCGATGTTCGAGTTTTTTTCGTATCAATTTTTTTAAATATTAGAATTATTTTTTCCTACAAAGAAAATTATGTTTCAACATAGGCTTAGAATTTTTTCTATCACAGCGCCACAAAAAAATTAAAAACCGTAAAATCTCTATTTAACATGGAAAAAATTTCAAAAAAGATTAAAAGCTTATTTGAATTACAAACAATTGACGCCGCATTATTGAGCTAATCACCCTTTGTATCTAGTGGTAGCTCCACTGCATAAGAAATTGCGACTCAGACAATGTAGTCTCACGTATTTTTGTCAAACCTATCATTGGACGCGTAGACCAATTTTAGTTAAATATGATTATCTCTTTCTGACAGAAGGCATGTGTCCTACAATGGGAATGTATATAGACTGTATTGTAAATGCAAGCCTCGCTACTAAGCAAGTAAACACAGCTTCTTGTTCCAAATACACTTCAGACGTTCGCGCCGCGAGTTTAGCGGTTGTTACGACCACAGACATCTATTGATATGGGTAACTGGAAACCTGAATCGTATACGTGTTGTGTACAGTAACACATAGCACATGTGCAAATCGTGATGTACACATTAAAAGTTCGTAGTTTTCGAAACAATTTGTTAACCTCTGTGGCGTAGCGGTTAGCGCATCTGCTTACCGTGCGAGAGGTCCCGGGTTCAAACCCCGGCTGAGGAGAAAAAAAAACTCCAGGTCTTGGATGACATGTTTGCGTCGTCACTGTTTTCCGACGACACAGGGTATCCTAGTGTGGGGCCAGAAGCAATGTACGTTTGTACGTGCCTGTATATAAATGTTTATATTTATGTTGTTTAATTAACATTCTATTTTCCATTTTTTTCATTGTACTATTTTGCAATGTATATTTTTTATGTTAAATAGAAAGAACTAAGTAGGCAAAACACCTCCTCTTGGGCTTCTATACGAATTCCACGCAATTTCATTCGCTTGGTATTCATATGCAAAAGAGGCTTACGTCACTTTTTAAACCTACTCTCCGTAGTTACTGCATAAAAGAGGGATAAACCAACAAACATATTTTCATGCTACTAGCCAGCGTAATAACGTTTCCTAGATTATTCTGACCCAGCTCGGGTGTATTCCGTAAATATTGGCCGCGACATTATTGAAAGTATTCTCAGCAAACCCTAAGGCAACTAGGCCAACGACTTTAGGACGAAGGCAAACGGTTTTTCACTGTTGACACCTCGTACAACTAATGAAATGGCTCGGCCTCACTCCTTGATTCGAGGTGTGACTCTTTTACAGTCTATCTACTAGTAAGAAATAAGTACCTAAGGTTTCTTGTTTGTTTGCAATACATGGTGTCTAGTTTGTAAGTATGTAATCTATTAATTGCGAAACTAACAACTTTGACGTTCCATAAAGTAAATATTTTGTATTTTATGTTTAATATAAAAAAGAATCGCTGAATGTCTTGCTAAGCGCAAATCTCGAAAACAGCTGAACTGATTTCACTAATTCTTTGTTGAGAATATTCCTTGAAGTACGAGGATGGTTCTTACGGAGAGAAAATATGGAAAAAAAACGAAAACGTTGGCGGTACGAATAAAAACGTTTAATTTTATTTTTTTTGTAATCTAGTTTGGGTGTAGCTGAAAGTTCCAGATTTTTAGCATAATTTGAAGAAAAATCTTCTTTCGATTTTGGAGTAAAGCTGGAAATCATAGGCTTTTCATGGTGCAGTGCTGGTTCCAACATATTATATAGTAGCGGACTTGGTTACGGCAGAAGAATCAAGAAAGTCTTTGGGACATAATAATATTATTATGTGAATCTGCGAGCTGTCTAGCGGGCCGGGCTAGGTGTCTGTCTATGATCATCCCCTACTTCTACGGGTATTACAATGCTACGTGATTCTTTGCATGCAAGTACACGAATCACAAGCATAATTGGAATTCAAAGGACTAGCACAGACAGATTAAGAACCATCGCTCATGACGAGTTTAATTTGGATGCGCTTCTAAAGCGTTTTGTGATATTTTTAAGAAGCCATACAAAAGTGCTGCCCCATATTTTTTAATTCCATTTTTACGGAAGCGTGCTGCGCGCATTTACGGCGCGTTCCAATAGCGCTCATCAGTGGCCGAGGTCGAAACCTCGAGTTCAATATGTTTAGACAATTGAACCAGACACTTTTTTTTATTAGCCAATACCGTGTTCCACTGCTTGGCAAAGGAATGTTTTTTTTACTATTTTTATATTTGTATTACTGCCTTTTTGACAGACCTTAAAAAGGAAGGAGAGTCGCAATCCGAACCAAACGCCTTTTTTTCGTGTTGCTTATATTTAAAGTACCTGGGTGACCGAGCTTTGCTCGGTACTTTTTTTGCAATATAAAATAGGTAATATAAAATTAAAATAATCCTTTTCCAACAAAAAAAGAACTTGGAAAAAAACATCATGACTCGAAACGGGTCTCTTGAAATCGGCCCGAAACGGGTCGCCCGTTTTCCCGTCAGTGTGCTTAGTGCGAGTTTTTTCATTCACTTCCGATAGCGAGAGCGTTTCCAATTTGTATAGGAGTGACAAAGCGCGCCACCTAGTTGTCTCTTTGTCACTCCTATACAAATTGCAAACGCTCTCGCTATCGAAAGTGAATGAAAAAACTCGCACTAAGCACTCAGGAGTATCCCAACCTTGCAGATAGACGCGAAATCTACCTCTGTATGTTATTATAGCAAATTTCAATTGCTTTAAAACACGGATAAAACAACGTTTTCTAAAAATTTTACCTAGTTAGATCAATTAAACGCCCCCGAAAGCATCTGCCTACAAAATTTCGTGAAAATCGTTGGAGCCGTTTCCGAGATTCTGGTTTATATATAAATATATATACAAGAATTGCTCGTTTAAAGAAATTAGATAAAATAGATCCCGCGCGCCGTGAGAATTCAGTTTCATTTGAGACAATATCAACGGTTCATCGTTTTATTACCTGGATTAATAAACTCAAGCTGTGTATTTTAATTTAAAGTTCGTAACCCCAAATAAGTCTAGCGATGAACAAAGTCGCGGGCGAAGGGCTAGTGGATCATAAAAGTTTTATCTGTTTTTACATTTAACGACCGTGTTTAGACTCAGCGGATATTGCATCAACTTTATATCTACATCTTGATTGAAATGTAATGTTTTTAGGATCCCCAAGATGAGTCATTTGATGCAGATAAGGATTTGAGTGAAATTTTGGCTCTATAAGGCTTGTGCATCTTGTAACACGAAAATTATTGTTTGGAACTCTTGAAATAATACCATTCTCAGCAAAAAGAACGTATCTTAGGCGATTATTAATCTACTATCGTATTCAAGTACTTACTTGCTTTTTTGTCGGAAGAGTCCAACTAGGTTTCGCTTTGATTCGCAAAGCTTAATCATGTTGAGTAGAGTCGGAGCTCGCGGCATCGGTTGCTCGTCTTACTCATCTGTAAGTGAATCCGGTATTAAAATGTGTAGTTTTAGTCCGGAAAAAAAGAAAATCTCAGATAAGTTAAGCGAAATTGAAATTTCAAACAAATTCCAGATAGCTATCCCTATTGTATACGAATGTACGTATGTTTTTGTCTGTAGGTACGTACCCGCCTCTCTGTCTTACTGCAACCTTTGCGTCACTAAGGCGGCAATAAGGCCGCCCATTGTACTTATTATTTGTGAGTTTTGTTTCTTGTGTGCAATAAAAGATATTAAGATAAGATGGGTTTCAACAAGTTCTAGGCTCCCAAAGCACTGAGAATCCAGGCTGTCTAAACGGCCGGACTAGAAGGAAAACCGAGAGCCCTGTCGGACCCTACCGACACCCGTCTTGTTAAATATATTATCACAGCGCCATTGCGCCTTGAAGCTTTTTTCTAAAAGTCTTAATATAAAGATTCCGTGGAAAAAAATCTCGACAGCGTTGCTTCAGTTAGGCGTAGGTTAGCTGCGAACTCCTTTGGTAGCGAGTTGTCTACTGTGTGATTGCTTTGTTGCTATTTGGTTGCTTTGATTTGCTTATTATATATTTAGTTGATGTTAACATTCGGCAGTCTAGGTTAATATCATTATTTGTTTTTGATGTTGTAAACACACGAACCTGTTACTTTCTATGCAACTATAATGTAGCTATAAGTGAAACCTTTAAATGACTTTTTGCTGCTATATTGTACAAAGTACCCTCCATTTTGCTGTATTAGTTGATGGTTTTCCTAAAATCCAATAAATAAATTAAAAAACTCTTCAAAACGCGAGCAGCCGGACTAGATAATTCTGTGATTTTAGTATTGCACAGCGCTATTTTTACTTTTTTGGTTTCTGACTTTTTGTTGACGTGCTAGTAGGTCTTACAAAGCAGCACATATAAGTCCCCCTGTAGAGACAAATTATGTTTATGTAAACTATCCAAATATGATCCCTAAAGTTACAGTTTCCTTGGCTTGGCAACCTGTTTTTATCTACCAGCATTTTAGTTAGTACTTTAATTTTCAAACGAAACGGACGTGCGTGCATACAACGACTAATGAAATGTCGATGAAGTGAAAGTGATTTGTCAGGATCGTGGCAGGTGGCAGTCCCTTCCGTGCGGAGTTTCTGGTCTTCCATCGGACGCGTCCCCCGGGTGGCGGATAGGGAAACGCCCTCCTGATATGTGGGGTACCGGCTTCGGGCGGCGCGGACCAAAACCAGAGGGAGGGGGACGTCCAGTGGCTTGCGCTGCTGGATGTCCCGCGGGGTCCACCATGGGCCCCGCACCCGTAACCCCACATTGAGCGGGGCCGGGGGCCTTTGAGCCGCGAGGAGACAACCTCTATAAAAAACACACGGTGGGGGCCCTCTTTATGTCCCTCTGTCCAGCAGAGGGCATGGAAGAGGGCTGGAGGGTCGGGGAGGGGCGCGAGATCCACAAGCCGGGCCTGGGAGGGACATTGCGGGAGGTAAGCCAGGGACCAGGGACTGGTCACCCCATATGGTCTCTGGCCGAGGGGTGTTTTTGTGGGAGGGCAACTTAGATGGGCCGAAGATCCGGGCAGAGGGCCACAACGGGTCCTCGGTAGCTGGAGGCTTGAGGAGCTCGCGCCTCTCCGCCGGGAGAGCCGGTGGCGCGGGGGACGCCGCGCGGACCTTGCTCCGCCGGTCGAGGGTGGGTCACAGACGGCAGGTTGGGGGACCTGCTGTCCGACATCGTGACGGGAGAAGGGGGTGGGGGCCCATGCCCCTTCTCCAGTGAGGGTGGGCCCGACTCCTTGCGAGTCGGGTCGACGTCGCCGGGGCGCCGCTGTCGCATTCGCGTTGTGGTTTCACACCACTTGCGAGATCCGGCGGCGCCCCATTGCACGAGCGACAGGACGGCCCCCGGGGTTTTTTAGGAGGTATGCCTCTCCTATTATTAGGAGAGGAGAGTCCGACACACGGCCGTCGCCCTCCCCCAAGGGTGGCGGTTATGGTGCACAAAGCATTTCACCCCATTAACAAAAAAAAAAAAGGTGGCAGTCCCTGGTCTCTGCCTACTCCTCTGGGATACATGCGTGAGCTTATGTATGTAACTACATTTACTAATAAGTAATTATAATTCGTTTACGTTGTTGTTGTTCTTAATAAACTAAGATAAATGAAACCGTCTTGAAGTAGCTCTTACTTGAAAATAAAAATCATCAACTCTCACTAGAAAACCTGAAACCGGGCGACTTAAATTGTCTCATTACAGTTTAGAAACTGCTTAATTAGCTACATAAATTCATTTAACGGGCTCTTAAATTTTGCCTCCTGAATTAGGGTGATAATTATCAGGGATACTGAGCATAAATAAATTGAGGGCGACCTTGTTTACTAAATGCTGGAAAGCTGAGGAGGAAATTATATTTATCACTTTCCAAAGGAAGTAGCTGCTTTTTAGAATATCCCTTTCGTAACAAAGGTGAGAAACTCGGAGTATCACAATGATAATAACTTCCACACAATACTTGTTCTGATCCCAAACTGGGATACCCTGTGATTTGGTGACCAGATAAGGACATTAAAACTTGTACATTTATTTTATTTATTTATTTTATTAGGTTCATCAAGAGCATATACATCCTTACATGCTAACAATATCATACATCATATTGTTAGCATGTAAGGATGTATAAGAACTAACAGAAACAAAAATATCTAGAACAAAAGGATTTAAAAGCTTTAAAAGCTTTTAGAATATACCTTGGGCTTTAGAGTAGGCTTCGGTTTTCGCCGAAAGGACACGAGTGTAATACTACTTCCTGCTCTGTATAAAACTTTTCTTCACTATTCTTAAAAGTTATGTAAAGTTATAAAGAATAATACAAAATAAACGAGACGAGACCATTTGTGCTAATCCAGTACGGTAGCCAGCAGTGTTTGTGTGAATTCTTTCCGATAAAGTAAATTTTTGATTATCTGATAACAGAGAACATCAATAAAATGACAGAGGTTTTGTATCTCTCTAACTATACACAAACATCTGTGCGATTCATAATTCAAAAACAAAAACATCCATATACAGGCACATACATTGCTTCTGGTCACACTAGGATACCCTGTGTCGCGGGAACCAGCAACAGCGACATCACAAACATATAAGGACCTGTTTTTCGAGCCCTTAGGGCTCGAAATCGCGGAATCGTGCCTTAGGGCACGATTCTGCGCCACATAGGTCGTCTTAGAGGTCGATTAGACTCGATGAATGTACATAGTTGCATTAGTCTGTAATGGGGTTGATAAGGATTCCTCTTCCTCTTTCTCAAAATGAGGATTTCCTCATATTTTTGAGGTTTCTCATCCTCTTCCAGTTCCTCAAAATTGATTTTAAAAAAATGAGGAATTTAAGAGGAGTTATAAGTTCTTTTGAAACGAAATGTGTTTGAGAGAGAGAGAGAGAAGTCTCGCCGTATTAAAAAGTTAAAGGAAGACATAAATGGAAACATGTAGGTAAAGAAGTTCAATACGAGTACTAGCGTGATCTACGTAATGTTATTTTGTTCTTCATCTTCAGCATCCTCTTCCTCATCCTCTTTCTCTTAGTCTGCCAGATTCCTCATCCTCATCCTCTTCCTCAAAATCGACTTTAGAAAATTCCTCTTCCTCATCCTCTTCCTCATCACAAGTTCCTCAACAACCCTAGTCTGTAAGCATCGCAAAAAATATGTATCTTTTATTGAGAAATATTCAGCTCAAAGTTGTTTAAAACGAATCCAACTCATATTAATTTGCAGTACTAAAACTAGCATTTAATATTCTCAGAAGCTCAATTAATATAATGTCTCTGGGTTATTACGCAAATCAAATACATATAATGTATCTTTATGATGTAGTCTGGGTGTATTCACTTACTATACTAAACTGGCTTTAATAGATGAGCTTATAAAGGCAGGTATTAAGCCATTTAGCAAACAAAGGCGACGACAACAAACGACTTTGTTCCATAAACGAGCGCCCAAGACACCGCCTTTTCATCCTCAAACATTCACTGTCGAATTGCCAGAAGGCAGGTTTACTATGCGACACCGAAAACTTGACCTTTGTTGCCAAGTCGCGGTTTTCCATAACACAGCATAATAAAGTATGCCCACTGCAAGTCACAGACAGACCTTTTATAAAGACCGTTAGAGCCTCTAACAGTCCTTATAGTCTCTTTGAGGAAGGAAGTCTTAAATGCTATTTTTGGTGAAATGGACTAGAAATTTAGTCTTAATCAGATTTTCGAGCTCTTTCGATCAGTAAGTATATTTAAACATACATATCTACATAAGCTCACGCCAGTATCCCAGAGGGGTACGCAGAGACCAGGGACTGCCACCTCCCACGATCCTGACAAATCACTTTCGCTTCATCGATATTCATTAGTCGTTGCATGCACGCACTTCGGTTTCGGGTACTTTTTATCTTGCCCTTTGCTAATACATCCCCTATTTGGTATAGTATGTCCGCCTGGGGCGTCCGTTACCGGCCCTTCCACACACATTCGCTCGATAAATTTGCTTCGTCAGTTTTTCTTCCTTCATCCACTCCACATGTATGTTTAGTTTCCCTAAATTCATAAAGATGGCTTTTACTCTACTACTCACAATATGGTTTTTTTAACAGGCACCAGTTTTTTTATGTAAATACGTCGCCGACAACATATTTTCATAAAAACATGTCGTTGTTGTCGCTGTGTGTTGTCGCTACTTATTTTTTAAATAATAAGTACCTACATTGTATTAAACACTTTTTCATGTACACTGTTGCTATTCAAATTTTTAGTATAGTTCACATATTTTTTGTTGCGAAATCAATTGGATGCAGTTTTTTGTAGTATAAGCCACTCTAATATATCGAGCATTTGCAAAATATTAGTCAGTTTCTGTCGTTAGCTTCGCAATTGTGTGACTATGACGCTATTTGACGACCTCTGTGGCGGAGTGGTTAGCGCATCTGCCATGCAAGAGGTCCCGGGTTCGAATCTCGGCTGTGGACTAAAAAAAAGAAACCCAGTGTTGGCAACTGGCTGCAGTGCGACCTTTTTATATTTTATTTATTTGTGACAACGTTCTATTTTGATGTGTTCCTTTTTTCCCGTCAGTTGTGTTTGTAGCCTAAATCTGTCTACTCGTCTTATTATCGTAATTGTGTTATATCTTTATTAAATAACTATATTTAACCCGTGTTTCCATCAATATCCACTCAGTTTCATCATACAGTCCACCACTAGCTATCATTTTGGTCCATTCTCACCGTAAAATATCATCCAGCGAAAATCATCTGTCATAATTTTTTCACACGTAATTCATTGTAGTTTCCATGGTCGAAACACGAAGTAAAGCAAAGACAAATTTCGTTACAACGGAAACGGAGCGGGTGCAGCGCGATCGCCACGAGCGGTCACCGCGCAGCGCCCGGCCGGGCTCAAGCACAACCGACGCCGGTGCTTCGGCACTCACAGGTAGAATGAGCATACCCACGGCGGGCAACAACCCTGATAGCGTGGCACAACCTGGTCCCGCTGCAGATCGCCCAAATGCTCCTTCTAGCTCACGCAACGACGGAAATACCCAAGCACCAACCGCTTCTAGCGTCCACAGTGCGCAATCTCGCAGCGGGCGTACCAACTCATCACGTTCGTCGGCGACCGTCCGTGCTCAAAAATTTGCGTTAGAAGCAGACGCGATGCGGCGCCAGGTGGAGCGTCAGCGCGAACTCGCACGACTGCAGGCGGAACGTGAGCATGAGCTTGCCCGCCTGGAGTCCGAGGTGGAGCACACGGAGCTTCAAGCAAAACTCGCCGCATTGGAAGCATCAGATAAGTCAGCTCGTAGTCGTAATTCGTGTTTTTCCGATCACGACGTAGAAAAGCGCACCTCCACGTGGGTTTGCATGGGACGACGGGAGCCTTTCTTAATAACGACACAATGACACAACAGTTATCTGAACATTCTTCCTCCGACCCTATAACAAAATTGTCTCAAGCTATTAACGCTCTTTCCAACAGGCCAAAGAAACCCGAACTTGTTACATTCTCGGGTGAAGTTAGTCAATGGATGGCGTTCAAAAGTAGCTATGAGAGAACTAAATTTAATTTCTCTCCTTCAGAGAATCTGGACCGCTTGAACAACGCAGTCCGCGGTCAAGCGTACCAGTCCGTTGCGTCGCTCATGTGGACCTCCGGCGACCCCGACGACGTCGTAAAGGCTTTGGAGCAGACCTACGCTCGACCGGAACTCCTCGTGGCCCGCGAGGTTGCCGAGCTGCGCAGCAGTCCTAAGCTAAATTCTCCTCAGGATTTAAATGGCCTAGCCAATAAATGACGGAATTTCGTTACGACCCTCGAGTTACTCAATCAACACGAGTACTTATTTTCCCCGGAACTCTTTCGGTGCATTTTGATTAAGTTAAGCGAGCACACCAGAGCCCGCTTTACGGATTTCGCATCTGTTTACGTACAAGAAGCACAAAATATGACAAAACTTGAATTACTGTCACAATTCCTCTTGGCCGAGGCAGAGAAACAGTTAAAATATAATTTTGTTACTGACAGTATTTTTAAGGCGCCAACTCAACCGATGCAACCGAATTCACCTCGGACAAGTAATCCTAAATTCCAATTAAAAAAGGAATTGGTACACACTACTGTATCCAACGTTAAGAAATCTGAGCTCTGCACGTTTTGCAAACAAGGGCCTCATGACATAAAATTCTGCAAAGTTTTTCTGTGGCTTTCCATTGTTCCAAAAATCTGTTACCGATGTCTTAAGGTTAACCCGCATACATGGAACAACTGACGAGTTGTGGAGTTGACGGATGTTCAAGACGTCACAATGCTTCTCCATGGCACGGAGAAAGCCGGCACCAATGCTAGTGCGACATCAAGTGGACAATGCAACATGACTGAAGCGTTCCCTATCGATTCAATTGGTTCCGTCAACATTGATAATGTTGGCACCGCAACCGAACACCCTGATAAAATTGCGAATACGTCTGATTGCTTAATTAACGCTACAGGATCCTTGCCGTCGTCCTCACGGCCCCGTGGCCTGCTGAAGGTTGTCCCGGTCGTAGTCGAGGGTCCCGACGGCGACTTCGAGATGACAGCACTTCTCGACGAGGGCAGCACATCGGCGCTGATCGACGGCGAGGTAGCGGCACGCATCGGCGCAAAGCCCACCTGTCAGGAGCGTCTTCGCATCGAAGGTGTTAGCGGTATGAGCAAGGACCTTGACGTGAGTTATGTCAACTTTTATATTCGCGGCCGTGGCCTCACCGAACGTTATTCAATTAATCACGCACGGGCTATTAAGCCCTTAGGCCTTCGAGCTCAGAACCCTGACACGATAAGCCTCACGAATTATAGTCACCTATCTGAATTGACCAACGAACTCTCATATTGCACTGACGTTTCTCCTACCGTGCTTATTGGCGCTCCAGACTGGCATTTGTCTTTAAGTCGCGAAGTTCGTAGTGGAAATAAAAATGAACCCGTCGTCTCTAGAACCTTGTTAGGTTGGGTGCTCCATGGCGCACTTTCTCTCTCATCAAAGCCACTCGAATTCATAAATAACGTTTCGGACCACTTAGACAGGCTTATAAAAAGTCAATATGACATTGACGCCTTAGGCATCACACAAAAGAGTCCCCGTCCAAATGACGAAAACGAACGAGCGGTAGACATCATTAAATCATCAGCTCATCAGCTAGACGATGGCCATTTCGAAGTTGGCCTACCCTGGAAGAAAGATTTGCCGATAGTTATACCTGACAGTTACCCTCAGGCACTATCTCGCTTCAAGGCACTCGAACGACAAAAGTTAAAGGACCCAGAGTTTGGTACAGCTTTCCAAAACTTTATAGATGGCGTAATTTGTAAAGGCTATGCCGAAGAATGCATCCAGACACTTACTACCATCGTCTTCCACAAAATGCTTCTCACGTCAACACTGACGGATCAATTCGTTGGTACCTGCCCATCTTTGGTGTCTTTCACCCACAGAAGAAGAAGCTTATAGCAGTTCACGATGCGGCTGCTGCAACGAAAGGCATAAGCCTCAATAGCCTCCTCTTACTAGGACCCGACCTTTTGTCCTCACTTTTGGACATATTGTTCCGTTTTAGACAAGGTGCCGTCGCTTTAAATGGCAACATCAAAGAAATGTTTCCCCAGGTTAAAATTATCCCGAGAGACAGGGATGCGCAACGATTTCTTTGGCGCAGCAACGATGGCAACCTTAAAGAGTACCGGATGTCATCCATGATCTTTGGTGCCGTATGTAGTCCCTTCATAGCACTCTACATAAAGAACAAAAATGCGAAAAGGCTGGAATCGAAATACCCTGCCGCTTGTAAGGCTATCATCGAAGACCATTATATGGACAATTACCTGGGCAGCTATCCGAGTGTCGCTGACGCGGCACAATTAGCCGCCGATGTTATCATGGTGCACAAATCCTGTGGTTTTGATATGCGCGCGTGGACTTCAAATCACCCGGAGGCACTATCACTTGTTCCAAAGGAACTTCGAAGTGATTCGACTTCTGATGTTTATCTGCCTCTCAGTAGTGAAGTCGGCGTATTGGGTATTAAATGGAATCCAGCCCAAGACTCGTTAGGGCTTCGCCACGTACTCCCGATGTCGACCGACACTCTTACCAAACGTAATCTACTGTCAACTGTTATGAAAGTCTACGACCCTCTCGGTCTCCTGATGCCAGTCGTCATCTAGGGTCGCATTCTGATACAGAAGTTGTGGCGGTCAGGCGTTAATTGGGATACACCCCTACCCGAAACGTACGTTAGTGAGTGCGAGGTCTGGTTCGAACAGTTACGGATTGCGGACAATATCAAAATTCCCCGCTGGTATATGACTAGGGCAGATGTAGCGGACATACAGCTGCATGTCGTGGCCGATAGTGGCGAGCAAGCCTACGCTTGCGTAGCTTATTGGCGTTTTTGTTATAGCGACCATTCCGTGTCTACAGCACTCATTGGCAGCAAGGCTCGAGTCTCGCCATTGAAACCCGTTTCAATTCCTCGAATGGAGTTACAAGCTGCTTTTTGGACTGACTCAACCACAGTCCTGAAGTGGATTCGGAGCGATGCTCGCGCGTTTAAACCGTTCGTAGCGCACAGGTTGGGGAGATCCTAGAAACCACCAATCCTTCTGATTGGAGGTGGATCCCGACCTCTCTCAACGTCGCCGACGACGCGACAAAACCGAAGAAAATTTACTTGACTGTTTCTCATCGATGGTTTACCGGCCCACTATTTCTAATGGAGCCATCGTGTACTTGGCCGACCGAATTCGTTGCTGATGAGGAACTAAACTCTCCAGACCCAGAGTTGAGGTCAGACGCGGTAGTTCTGTTCCTCACCACACCATCTTTGACTTTATTACCGAATCCGACGCGTTTTAGCTCTTGGCTGCAATTGCTACGCGCCGTCGCCCGCGTTCTTCAGGGTGCACGACTGTTTCGGCTAAAATTATCTCGGCCAATAGATCCAAATTCCAAATTGTATATTGACGGCACCACATCTCCTTACCAACTGCACGCTGCAGATCTAGTTGAAGCTGAGAAGTTGATCGTTCATCAAGCACAGAAAGAGAATTTCCCTGAGGATCTATCAGCCTTGCAATCTTCAAAGCCAGTGCCCAATAACAGTCGTCTCAAGAAACTCGCACCACTACTAGACAGTGGTGGTTTTTTAAAACTAGATTCACGAATAAGGTCTGCCCCTGGAGTAAACGACAGCATGAAGTCACCAATCATCCTCGACGGCCGCCATCATATCACCCGTCTCTTGATCCTGCATGAACATATTAAAGCGGCACACCAGTTCAACGAGCTCGTCTTAAATGAACTCCGCCAGAGATACTGGATCCTAAAATCGAGAAGCACGATCCGTGGTATCGCTAGCTCCTGCGTTGATTGCCGAAGATGGAAGAATAAGCCTATCCAACCACAGACTGGAGACTTACCTCTAGAATGTTTGGACCATCAGAAAAGGCCATGTACCCACGTCGGGCTCAATTATTTCGGCCCAATTTTAGTAACGATATACCGACGCAAAGAAAAGCGTTACGTCGCATTGTATATGTGCTTGTCCACCAGAGCGTTACATTTGGAAGTTATCAATTCGCTATCAACCGACGCAGCTATAATAAGTTTAAGACGTTTCATAGCACGCTGAGGATCCCCCACCACCATATTCTCGGACAACGGCACGAACTTTGTTGAAGCCTCGCACGAGCTACGCTGTTTACACGACGACTCCGTGAAAGAATACGCCACTAAACATAAAATCAACTGGCGTTTCATCTCACCTGCATCACCATTCATGGACGGCGCATGGGAAAGGCTCGTACGTACAGTAAAAACAGCCCTCAGAACCTGCCTCACAAGCCAAACCATAAAAGAAGACGTCCTGACAACGCTCCTTCTTGAGGCAGAAGCAATCGTCAATTCAAGACCCCTGACCTATGTTTCATCCTCACCAAATTTCCCTGAAGCCATAACACCATTCCACTTCATCCTGGGCTCCTCATCAGTCGTACCGTGAACCTCATCGCTAACAGACGCAGATCTACTCCGGCGGTGTGACTGGCGAAGAACATTGCGTCTCGCAGACCAATTTTTGGCACGATGGCTTCGCGAATACCTCCCAATGCACCAACCAAGAGGACCCAGAAACAGTGCTGTGAATCTTGGCAAAGGTGATGTGGTGCTGATCGCCGACCCTACACTCCCTCGTGGTCTTTGGCCATTAGGAAGGGTAGCGAAGGTTTACTTTGGACCAGACGGAGCGGTCCGCGTAGCAGATGTCAACACTAGAGGCGGCATGCTGCGCCGACCGGCCCGAAAACTTATTTTACTGGAAGCCGCACCTCAGTCAGTAGCCACCAGCTGTTAGTGTGCCACTGGGGGTCCGGAATGTTGGCAACTGGCTGCAGTGCGACCTTTTTATTTTTTATTTATTTGTGACAACGTTCTGTTTTGATGTGTTCCTTTTTTCCCGTCAGTTGTGTTTGTAGCCTAAATCTGTCTACTCGTCTTATTATCGTAATTAATTGTATTATATCTTTATTAAATTACTATATTTAAACATAAACATAAACATTTACATACAGGCACATACATTGCTTCTGACCCCACACTAGGATACCCTGTGTCGTGGGAACCAGAAACAACGACGTCACAAACATGTAAACATCCAAGACCTGGAGTTTTTTTTTCTCCCCAGCAGGGGATCGAACCCGGGACCTCTTGCATGGTAAGCAGATGCGCAAACCCCTACGCCACAGAGGTCGTCCGTGTTTCCATTTCCGTTTAACCCGTGTTTCCATCAATATCCACTCAGTTTCATCATACAGTCCACCACCAGCTATCACACAGGTCTTGGATGTTTACATGTTTGTGACGTCGCTGTTTCTGGTTCCCACGACACAGGGTATCTTAGTGTGGGGGCAGAAGCAATGTATGTGCCTGCGAAAAGAAAAAAAAAATTGGTTTACGTTTATAAAATCAACTTACTACTGCATTACAACTGTATTTTTTTCACTTTACATGTATTAAAAAACTCGAACTTCATCTAGATAGAAAATCAATTTTAGAGGAGGCAATGGTAGACTCATGGCCGAATTGTATTTGCTCTTTTAAATATAGATTCGTTTTTTCCTCTATCGGGATTTGCTAAACAATTAGTTCCAACAATGTTTATAGTTACGTGACATGATTTGTCAATATTCTTATCCTATCTATACTTAGTAAAGTAGACTCTATGATTAGTCTATGATTAAAATTAAATTTGTAAAAGTTGTATAATCGTGAATCATTCATCATCATCATTCAGCCACAAGAAGTCCACTGCTGGACATAGGCCTCTCCATGGATTTCCAAAAAGACTGCTCGGAAGCTGCTTGCATCCAGCGTCTGAATCGTGAATCATTATTATTTGTAAATTATAATTATATTTCTTGAACGACACAAAGACATAACACAAAAACAATTTCAGATAAAGTATTCTTGTTGCTTATCACAGATTTTGATCACTGATGTGTTTCTGGAGCTCTGCGGATCCTTCAGTTTCCTCCAATTTGCTCGGATTTGGTTCCGACCAAACCGCATTCACAGCGGATTCTATGACGCATCATCCGTCTAAAAATCAGGGCACTGGGAATTGGGGGGATGCCATTATCTCGCCTCCCATTGTGTGTTCGTCCCCTAATTTAAGATATCACGCCAACTACACGTCGGGAACGCTCCAGATCCCTCGACATCCCGAAACCTATACGAACATTGTAGGACCCTCAAAACTATGTAGAGCTAGCGAGACCCTTTACATGGACCATACGAGTACTCAAGCTTTCCTATACAATAAAAATTCATACTGCTTCGGGGTTCTAGATAAGTAAATAGTGCTTACCCTAAAGTTGAGATACAAAAAGCTTAAAAACTGGGAGAGTAATAATAGTCATTGTTGGAATTATTTTAATGCCTTTATTAACGAAAGTCTTATCTATAAACATTTACATACAGACACGTACATTGCTTCTGGCCCCACACTAGGATACCCTCTGTCGTGGGAACCAGAAACAACGACATCACAAACATGTAAACATCCAAGACATGGGGTTTATTTTTTTTGTCCCCCAGCCGGGATACGAACCCGGGACCTCTCGCATGGTAGCCAGATGCGCTAACCTAATGCTAATAAGCATAATTCACAGCTTCATAATAATATACAATATACGGATGCAATGTATGTGCCTGTATGTAAATGTTTAGGTTGTTACTATTATTAGACTAACTAGCAAGTAAGTAGCAACCAAGCCCGCGTGGTGGAGTATGGCCTATAGCTTCCTCAGGTAAGATAACCGTGCCCGTCGGTGGGGACATAATGGGTTGATGATGATGAAGTAACAAGTCATTATCTAAAAAATACAGACTAAAAACTCCTGCACAAAACTGTATACATTATAAAGAGTGGTACCACCAACTCCAAGCACAAGTTGGTACATCCGTCCGTGCCTTTCTTATAAGTTGACGCTACTTACAGCAAAAGTTAAGACAAACCTCTTTCGTGTAGGCGAAGTTGGCGCTTTACCGCCGCAGATAACAGGCTATTCCACACTTGGCTACCACAAAGAGGCGTCATAAATCGCGCGCACTCCGCGGATCGCTATAAATCCGCCCATATCGCCTCTTAGCGCCGCCCGCACACCGCTAACCCGTATCTTCTACGTAAACGTGCAGCCATACGCACTTCCAAACAAACCTATTACATGAAACGTGTGCAATCAATTCGTTTGCATTAGAGTGCTTTTCCCGAATCGCTCGTAGCCCCGGCCGCCTGAGTGATCTTAAACGATCAGGAAGGTTAAGCAACATAGGGCGCGTTCAGTTCATGGATGGGTGACCGTTCTATGACTAACGCTAGTGGCATTTTTCCGAGCGGTCCCGTGCTTCGCAAGGTACGGTAAGCCGTTGGTGCCGGTTGCCATCGATAGATGGTTGTCGTTAAGCCAAGTCTGAGACCTTATAGCGGCTTGTAAAGTTTTGACAGTAAGACCAGCCCATAGTCTTTCAAACTTCCACCAATCCGGACTTGGGCCCCGTGGTGGAGTATGACCGATACCTTCCCCAGGGAAGAGACCCGTTCCCCTCGGTGGGGACATAATGGGTAGATGATGAGTACAACCCTCTAGAACCGAACTTCGACAAACTCTGTCGGTTTTTTTAATAAGTGCAACTTCACTATTACACTTTGAGTCGATATTATTAACAAGCGCAGTGGGTAACCCGCTTTACGTCGGACGTTAACCAAATGCTGCCTAAATCACTAAAATACCTCCGGGAGATTCAATATCGCGGGCCAAGGGTCACTTTTAGGGCTCTTTATACACAATTGATGGCCTTTATTGTGTTGCGCGGAAAATTTAATATTTCGGGCCTGTCTCCTACTTATCGTTCGGTTCAATCTGGGAACTGTAATGTAATGAAAAACACTTTTTATAATTAAATATATAAGCGCGTTAGGTTAATTTTTATTGACTGCCGGGTTGGTCTAGTTGTTTAGGCGCTTAACTACAAAGCCAGAGATCGTGGGTTCGATTCATGAGTGTGTTTTTATGTTTGTAGTGTCCTTGTCTGGTTACCATAGCATAGGCCCTATATAAATTAGGATACCCAATGCCACAGGGTATCCTAGTTTGGGACCAGGTCAAATAATTGTCAAGTATTGTGGGAATCCCGCCGTTTGCAGTAGCAATTAGCTTGGAATTTTACAGTTAAATTATGCCATAATTCAGTATTGGATGTGCGTAATATAGGCGCAAAACTGTCTTTATTACCGTCTGTTAGCTTTTAGAATATACCTCGGGCTCTAGAGTAGGCTTCGGTTTTCGTCGTAGGTATAATATATTTATATCGTACTAATGATCGAGTTCTGACTTCGAAATTAAGTGTCATAGATTAGTTCCGATTTCGAAGTAAGGGCGATTGTGCACTACAAGGAATTTTACTGTCCGAACATCCGATTTTTTACGGTCCGAAGTGGCATGAAAAAAACGGATGATTGGCTTGTGCACTTGTCCGTCTTTACTCGGATGATACGCCTCAGTTTAGGGTAGCTCTGTCTATGAAACTACACGCGACGCACGCGAAATTACTCTGAAGGATGAGTTTCTTGGAACGTCGCAGTTGCTTGCTTTATTGCGGAAAAAACCGTTCCGGAATGGGGAAAAGTAAAATGTCGGACGGCAAAATTACGTATAGTGCACAAACTAGTATACACATTATATGGCGTGCCATATCGGACCGTAAAAAATCGGACTCCCGGACAGTAAAATTCCTTGTAGTGCACAATCGCCCTAAGTGTCATATTAGTTCCGATATTTCTATTACACGAATATATCCGATTCTATCCGATAGTAGCCGAGGTATATTCTAAAAAT
The DNA here is from genome assembly GCA_947310845.1 of Yponomeuta plumbellus. Classification (NCBI taxonomy): domain Eukaryota; kingdom Metazoa; phylum Arthropoda; class Insecta; order Lepidoptera; family Yponomeutidae; genus Yponomeuta; species Yponomeuta plumbellus. Next base: position 7,001,997 of record OX371192.1, on the reverse strand, counting down.
AACAGACTATACATTTTGTTAAACTGTACAGCACAACATATATTATATAACTGGCTTGTGAGAGAGCGATGGAAGGCAGTATTTTGGGCGTCAGGAGAGTAGACCGTGTCCAAAATACTCTCACTCTACGCACAAAAACCCGAATAGTCGACGTGGGCATCCAGATGGCGAAATTAAAGTGGAGCTAGGCTGGTCATAGTGGTCAAGTCAGTCGAATGAACGCGGATAGGTGGACAAGACTGGCGACAGAGTGGTGGCCACAAGATAAATAAAAAATAAACATTTACATACAGGCACATACATTGCTTCTGGCCCCATACTGGGATACCCTATGTCGTGGTAACCAGAAGCAGGGACATCACAAACATGTGAAAGACCTGGATTTTTTTTATCCCCAGCTGGGATTGGAACTCGGGACCTCTCGCATGGTGTGCAGATGCGCTACCGCTGCGCCACAGAGTTCGTCGCCATAGAAGTCGAGGCCAGCCTAGAGGACAGTGCAGAGACGATCTCGACCGACATCTGCCGGAGTAGTCTGAGGTGGCACAGGACCTGAAACTTTGAACTCAACTAAGGGACGCCTTTGGCCAGCATTGACACAATAATAGACGCTACATACGTAAAAAAACTGGCTTGAAATAAAAACATTTAAAATGTTTTCAAACATTTCCAATTAAAGAAGACTATTTATATGTGACGACCTCTGTGGCGTACCGGTTAGCGCATCTGCCTACCATGCGAGAGGTCCTGGATTCGAATCCCGGCTGGGGACAAAAAAAACCAGGTCTTGGATGTTTACATGTTTGTGATGTCGCTGTTTCTGGTTCCCACGACACAGGGTATCCTAGTGTGGGGCCAGAAGCAATGTATGTGCCCGTTTGTAAATGAAAAAAAAAAAGAATGTTTATTAATTTATTTCTTTCGCAGGGTCATAAATGTTATTTGAGGTGTTCGAGGTTCAAAAGACTTACTAACAGAACGGAACAATAGCTAGGTTCTTTAAAAATAACGATTCCTCTTAATGAGACATTAAGCGATGATTTATTTAGGACGGCTGACCGATATTTGGGTCGCCGGTTTCAATGGGACTCCAAACGACTCTTTAACAGTTTCAGCCGACCCGCCGCCAAGGATTTATCTCTCAATTTTCCCGCTTGTATCGTTCGATATTGTTTTTGTTAACGTTAAATTGGAGACATCGATTTGCCCTGCCCTTACAAATTGAAAACAAAGGAAAAGTTCCCTTTAGATGTTTTTTTCTTTATGTAAAATAAGGGAACGGCCGGTAGGTGTTCACGTTGATCATTAAAACGCGGCCAAGAGGCGTACTAAAGGTTCCTTAGGCAATAAATTGTTTTCCTTACTTGCGTATCAAAATTTGTTATTTTTAGATGTTACTAGCTGACCTCGCAAACTTTGTTTTGCCAGGGTATGAAAAATAGAATAACAACCTATTCTCAGATCTACCGAACGTACATATGAAATTTCATCAAAATCGGCCAAGCGGTTTCGGAGGAGTATACGCACTAACACGTTGAGTGGTGACACGAGTATTTTATATATTAGAGGTTAATATTATGTTACTTTTAGTGTCCGTTGGTCCGTCCGTCCGCCTGCCCGAGGTATGCATCATCAATAATCCATGTATGTCCCCACAGAGGGGAATGGGTCTCTTCCCTAAAGAAGGTACAGGCCATATCCCACAACGGGGGCCAAGTCCGGATTGGTGCAGGCTTGTAAGACTAGTGGCTGGTCTTACTGTCAGAAGTTTTCAAGCCGCCCTAAGGCCTCTGAATTGGTTTGATTGGCCCGAAGTATTAATATCCAGAGAATACCAATGGCAGTCATTTAACTTGAATATAATAGTATGTGCTTCCAGCTTTCTAAGCTCTGACTAATTGTCTCTTAGCTAACCCGCAGACAGACTAGGAAGATAAGATAAGATAAGATAAGATAAGATAAGATAAGATAAGATAAGATAAGATAAGATAAGATAAGATAAGATAAGATAAGATAAGATAAGATAAGATAAGATAAGATAAGATAAGATAAGATAGGATAAGATAAGATAAGATCAGATCAGATCAGATCAGATAAGATAAGATAAGATAAGATAAGATAAGATGATATAAGATAAGATAAGATGATATAAGATAAGATAAGATAAGATAAGATATGAATATTCTTTATTGTACACGTAGAGAAACACAAACATAAAATATTTAGAAGGTAACAGTACAATTGGCGGCCTTATTGTTAAAAGCAATTTCTTTCAGACAACCCTATGATGGACAGTTGTGTGCGTGCACGTAATACTATCAAGAGGTCATGTCAGTTGCTCCCGAAAGTTAATTAATTTTACCTAGCAAAAACCTTCATTTCCTACGGAAAAGTGGCTTATTTCAATAGTACTCACCGTATATTTACATTGTGCAAAATATTTGAAGAAAAATAATTAAACAAGTGCCTTAAACTACAAAAAACAACAACAACTATAGGTCAGTTAAGTAAAGCTGGCACGTTCAACACATTTACACGTTGCGCTTGTGTAGTGTCTGTGAATAGCGCGCGGCGTGACGTGTACTGCATGCGCATCATGAAAAGTCTGCCCGTCTCTCTTGCGCGCGGTCTAGCTTATGAGTGTGAAGGGGACAGTTATAGTTTTACTTTTACTACTGTTTATATATACAGCGTGATCTTTTTGGTATTCAACCGTATGTGCGTTTCAATGTGGGATTTTTCTGACAGCTAAGAAAAGTAGTTCCAAATGAGCCGCTTTCAGAAGAACTAAAAAAAAAAACGAATGGCTGTCAAAGGAATGCAATTTTGGACCTCAGTCCAATAGCCATGTGTGATACATACATCATCGAATAGGTCTCAGCGAGCTGAATAAAAGTTACTAGAGTCTGACAAGCGACTGGGACGCGATTTATTTCGAATTCTTCATATGGCCACACTCTGACTGTCAAACTTAGGTATTTCAGCTGCAAGTAGTACAGCCCAAACAGTTTGATACTCGTCCTAGATTTAAACAAGAACTTTTGTTTCTATTCAACATAATTTTACCTATGTTTTAGTATATACATACGAGTAATAATGTTTTAAAACAAACATGAATTATTTCTTGTTGTAAGGTCTGTCGGATGACGAAAATTTTAAACGTCAGATCGAAGACTTAGTCAAAGAACTCAAAGAAGTTGGAGAAAAAAGATATGAATCAGATTTTGATTATGGTTCAGCATTAATAAATGTTTATAAGTTTATGTGGTGCATCTTTATTATCCCTGTTTTTGGTGGAGTGGAAATGTTGGTTTTGATGTAGTTAATGTTTTCGTTTTGCTTATATTTATTTATGTTTGGACAAAATTCATTGGAGACTCCAAACTATCAAGATGGTTTATGGCATATAGATGCAGGGTTATCAACTAAAAGATTTTTAAATTTCCCGCCAAAGGCTTGTGCCAGGACTCACTTGTCGCACTCTATGACGTCAACAGCCGAATGTTTGTCCTTTCGGAGTTATATTGTATTGAAAAAAAACTAACATTTTCAATTTCAAAAAAATAACATGTATACATCACACATGGCTATTGGGCTGAGGTCCAAAACTGCATTCCTTTGACAGCCATTCGTTTTTTTTTCTTCTTAAAACGGCTCATTAGTCAGTAGATGGCATTTTTAAGAGAGGGTTATTGTTTTTCTAATGGGAATTGCCAGTATATTCTGTGGTCTTTCCTCTTTCCTTTTGGTTCTTGCATTTGATTGTGATTGGACTACGAACAACTGCTACTGGTGCTAAAATCATGGAAAAAACGTTGAAGAAAAAGAAGAAGAATAGGAGAACAGAACATTCGCGTAACCACAATAGAAACCGAATGATGTTGCTAAGTTGATCACAGATTCCTTCCAGTTGATGAAATTACAGAACAGTAATAAAGTTTTTATCTGTGGCAAGCAATTAGAAAAAAAGGTAGGGTAATTCATCCAGTAACTGACCACTGAGCGTCCGTTACCCTTTGTTACATAATTAAATTATAATTAAATTGTTGAGGATTTCTGGGATAATTATTTTCTGTTTTGGTAAAGATTTTCTTAGGTGAAATTATTTTTGTTCATGTGAAAATTTATTGAAATTTAAAACTATTTTGTAACCATTGATTCCACCTTGTTTTTAATACTTTTCGCTCGAATTTGCTAAAAATATATTATAACAAGTAACCCATATATTTGTATTTATTTATCTACAACGCACCTATCTTACTAAAACCTAACTCTAGTCTACACTTAAACTAGAGTCGCATTTTGAATCAAAATCATATATTTTTAAACATCCTGTATAGTGAAATTGCATAAGTGTGAGTACTGTGAACGTGCCAGCTTTAGATAACAGACCTATACATAATTAATCGCCTACACTTCCTACGAATAAGATTGCAAATTTCACTGCTCTACTTAACTTCACCGTGGCGCTGTGGTTGAGCTGATGTCTAAGCCTAACTACAGCCTAAATAGTGGCGCGGGTTCGAGACTACGTATCAACAATTATTTTGTGAGGATTTTTGTTTCATCAAAATGAACTCCTTCTCATTTCTCTCAAATATAACTATGCGTAAACAACGACCTCTATCAACATCCGAACTTGATGATAGCGAAAATTACAAACAATCGATGGCAGCACATGTAGCCTACCAAATATATCTGATGACGAAGAGCCGACAGAAATAAGCGCATTAAAAAAAATCGAAGATTTAAAATTAGAGGTGACGATCACAAACGAAGAAATTAAGAATCTGACACTAGAAAATGGGACTCTGAAAGACGAACTGTCAGAAATGACAAAAAAACACAATATGATAAAAAAAGCCACAGCTAACTTAAACTGCAGTCTTACCACCCCTAGGAAAAATAGTAAGCTCAACGCACCAAGTTGTACACCGATTAAGATGAAACTAATATCTAAAAAACCCAAACTCAAGAATTGGCAAAAAGTATCGATAAAAAGAAACCGAAAAGCTCAACACCAACAAACGGAAATAAAGCACCGACGTCGCCATTAAACAAAAAAACTAGCCCTAATGCAAAGTGGAACCGACAAGAAACCTATTCTCGTAAGCGAAAAAAACTTCTGACAAAATCATCAAATCCATGTGTCCAGAAATATACAATGACAAAACAACATAAAAAATACAAATTATGTCTTATATCTGATAGAAACAGGCACGTCCTTGAATACTTGGAACATGCATTTTCTGAGGAATATGATATCTGTCATTACTCAAAACCACAAGCAACAACACTTGAGCTTCTGGCTGCTATAGACAAAAAAAGTTGCCGATTTCACTCAAGACGATTTCTGCGTCATTTTACTAGGTGAAAGCGAATTTCAGACAACGAAAAACTATATAGGACTAATACAAGAAATAAGAGAAGCGGTCACCAAGATATCACACACAAACGTAATAATCTGCCCGCAAACCTACGTTTGCGGGGCTTTGATGTTCAACCACAGAGCAGAGCTATTCATCCATATGCTCAACCTTGACATCGAGACCCAAAAGTATGCCTGGTTCCTGGACACAAACGCCGATCTGCTTCTAGATATGTTCTCAAGCAATACCGGCAAACTGACTAAAAGAGGTTTAAAACAAATTATTCAGAGCATACAAACCTATATTCGCAATGGCTATACCTATGGCCCTCAGAAAGATACATCCTGCTCTCGGATGAATAATGAAGAGACATTTTTTCGAAACTAAGCACCTTTACCTACTACACCAAAATATTGCCGGTCTTCTAAACAAATCTGATGCACTCATGGTTAATCTTGAAGAGCTATCGGAAAAAGAAAAACCTATTGATATTCTATGTATCACCGAGCATTTTATGATGAAAGGCCATGAACGATTCCTCAATCTGTCAAATTATACACTAGCCGCATCCTTTTGTAGAAGTGATGCTAAAAGAGGTGGAGCCTGTATTCTTGTAAGCAATAACTACAAATGGAGAGATTTACCAGACATAAGCAAACTTTCATTGCAAAATATACTAGAGTGTTGTGGTGTCGAATTAGGGGACTTTAAAATTATCATAATTTGTATCTACAGGATTCCTAAGCAAAATAACCTTAAAACTTTTTTTTCGAGACTTGAAAAACTACTACGACATACATACATACAGTAACAAAATAATAGTCGGAGACTTCAATATTGACAGGCTGAAAAATAATAACACTTCATTAGACCTAGAATGCCTACTATTGAACTACAATCTAAAGTGGCCTTTGAAAGTACCGACTAGATTGATCAGTAAAACGTGTATTGATAACATAGCACATGATTTTAAAAAAGCTTGTAAAACGGAAGTGCTTGAATTCGGTTTATCAGATCACACCGCTCAATTACTAAAAAATCCAGTAAAAAAGTCTTTAAAATTGAAATTCTGGCATAAATCTGAACGTGATTATAGTTTAGAAAACATACATAAATTCGTTGAATGTATAAAACAATTACATTTTTCTGAGGTATATACCGCTACTGACCCTACAATAGCCTATGCCATCTTTATGGAACATTTTAAGCTTTTCTATAATTTATGCTTTCCGCTTACACAAAAAACCATAAGAATAGTCAGAAAAGCCAAGTGGATATCTCGCGGCATAAAAATATGCAGCAAAAAAAAGAGAGACCTACTGTGGAAATAAAGATTGAAGCCTAACTTAATGAATAAAAGCCTTTATAAAAACTACTCAAAATTACTAAAACATATCATATCATTAACTAAACGCGCACAGAATAACTATAGAATCAAAACATTGGACAATAAATCAAAGACAACTTGGCAAATTATTAATAACTCTAGACCTAATCTACCTAAAGAACCGATATCAAAAATTAAAACGAATAGTCAATTAATCACGCATCCGCAAGCAATTGCCTCTGCGTTTAACAGCTATTTTATTGGAAAAATAAAACCTATTCCAAACGAGGGTAATAAAGTTACGAGCAAAATTGAGCATTACCAAAACTCAATGTTTATGTCACCATGCACGCCCCTACACATCTATAACATTACAAAAAGGCTAAAAAGTACTAATAGCGTAGGTTTTTTTTAGATTTCCACCAAAGCTATTAAATCAGTAAGTGCATATATATGTCAACCCTTATCTTATACAACAAACTTGTGTATTACAACTGGTGTATTCCCAGAAAACCTTAAAATGACAATCGTGAAGCCTATATTCAAAAAAGAAGACAGAGAACAAATGGAATTTTATAGACCCATAGCACTTATCTCAATCTTTTCTAAAATATTTGAAAAGTATTTTTACAATGAAATTAATAACTACCTTGAGAAAAACAATTTTTTATGCTATGAACACAAAGGCTTTCGCCGTAATAAAACCATTAATATGGCAATATTTGACTTTTTAAAATATGTTATATATAACGTTGACAAACGATCACCTATCTGCGCTATTTACTGTGATATGACGCAAGCTTTTGATTATGTTGACCACAATATTTTGACACGTAAACTTGAGGCTTATGGAATAAGGGGAACGACCTTACAACTAATTCAATCCTACCTTACAAATCGGAAACAAATAACAACAATTACAAAACTTAATGTAAAAACTAAAAAAGAAGAATTGTACTCCTCTGAAGAACGTAACGTAGCATATGGTGTACCACAAGGTAGTGTACTAGGTCCGCTCCTTTTTCTGCTATATATAAATGACATTCCTAAAGCTATTGTAGAACCTATGACCCTTTTCGCTGACGATAGAACTGTAACCATAAAATATAATGACGTAAACTATGAATCTGACATTAACAATTCCTTGACATCAATTTTATTATATCCTGGCTTGACAACAATAATCTAAAGATTAATTTAAACAAAACAAACATAATGCACTTTTCTCAAAGGCAACAAAAACTAAATGACATTCAATTAATTTATCAAAACACTACGATAAAAACAGTTGTTACTGCTCGATTTTTGGGGCTTACAATAAATAAAAAGCTAAACTGGAAAAGCCACTTAGAAGAATTATGTAAAAAAATGAGTACATCTGCATATGCTCTATATAAATTATCGTCAACAGTTAATACAGATGCTTTACTTGTTGCATATCACGGGCTGGTAGAATCTGCACTCAGATACGGAATCATTTTTTGGGGCAATTCCACCGATAAGGACACAGCTTTTAAAGCCCAAAAACGGTGCATACGGGCCATGTTCAAAATGAAGACGATAGACACTTGCAAACCTGTATTTGCTAAACACAGAATTCTAACACTTCCGTCACTCTATATTCTTGAAGTAGCTGCATTTGTAAAAAGCAATCCTCAATCCTTCCTGCGACCCGGTGATACTGTAGCTAGAAATCGACGAGATCCAGACAGAATAAAGATATATCCTGGACAAACAACATTTCTGAGAAAAAGTATTCCTGGTATGGCATCTCTAACATTCCAGCTAGCTATAGAGAACATGACTCAGTTATGTTCAAAAGCAAACTTAAGAAACTATTAATTGATAAATGCTATTACAATGTAAATGAATTCCTGAATGATAAACTTACCTAATTAATTTTTATTTGAATGACATTTGTATATTATTTTTTAATTATATTACTTCTGCGACATGATTTTAAATTGACTGATATATGACATAAATTTAATCACCTGTAATTTGATCTACTCTATTTAATAATATGCCACACGCAACTATTTGCACACCGGGAATGTCGGTAAAACATGTTGGCCCAACCTTTGTTAACACCCATAAATGCATGATAATTATGTTCCTATTATGACTGACACATGTATGAGCAAATAAATGATTGATTGATTGATTGATTGACATGGAAGAATATGGTGAAATCCATACTCCTTGTTTACGGGACCCCAAAAGACTTCGAATTTTATCATAAAATTTGCTGTGCCCCGCGGTGCTACCCGCGGTTTATTAGGGAAAATAGATTGTGTGTTAAACTAATTGGGCGTGATTTTAAGTATCGTGTTTTAATTTTTTATTTAAACTGTTTTTTGAGAAAGTTATATTCCTCATACATTATAAGCGAATCATTTTCATCGATTTCCCCATGGGAATAAGATATTTTCCCGCAGTAAAACGTAGCTTATGTGTTAATCCAGGGTGTCGGCTAACTCCATACCAAATTTTATTAAAAACGCTCCAGCCGTTTAGGCGTGAAGAAGTAAGAAACATACACACTCACAAACTTTCGCCTTTATAATATTAGTGTGATGTGATAACTACATTACAATTACTGTAGAATAAAACAGATTAGGAAACTTCTCACTCAATATGCAACCAATGTATGTTTTCTCGAGCATCTAAATCCTAAGCCGAACTATAATATTGTGGTTCTTTTTTTCAAACAACCATCGTAAATTACCAGAAACCTCTCCTTTGCTTACTATTCAATAGGGACAATAAAAATAGTAAAAGGTACCATTCCTATTCATGGCGACATTTTTGGCGTTATATTTCTGTATGTGTAGCGCTTCTCACTCTCATAGTAGAGCAAACCAAAGCCGTCATTCTGGATTGTAATTTGTCCATGTTGCGAAAGATGTATGTTTCGATCCATCGTCTTGTCTACCAAAGACACTGTTAATAGAGTAAAGCCCTCACTAAATTTTGGTTCCTGACACAGGTAATCTAGCTGTTAGCTTAATTGAGACACAAGATTTTTTTATCAACGTTTGTTCAAAACGACATATCAAACAATATTCTTCGTCATATTGTTCCTCTTCCTATTATGATTACTTGATTTAATTACAATTCAAACATTTGCTATTGAGTTTATTAGGTCAAAAATACCAACGCGGCGCCGGTCACAAGATTACAAAAAAAAAAACGTTTGAATGCTCAGTAACATAAGTCTATCGAAGAGATAGGTGGTATTAGGGATGATGGATTTGTTTCTGCACCAGGCTAGACGGTTAGAATATAAATAATTCTAAGTTACCGTTGTAAAAAAAACACCGATTACGAAAATGTTTCCCTACGTGGAAGTATACTTTTTCGGAATGACAGTCCAATACGTATTGGAAAACATTTAGCGCGATCTACAAGCTCGGCACGTCCTGTTTGTTCTCTTTATCGCCATGCCTATTCACAGCAGGGCGATACCAGCGATACTGGCGCTGTAGCTCTTATCACATGCATCATAAGACCGAGTTTCAAAGTAAACGTAGACGACTAATAGTGATGCAGTTGAATATATTTATCTACCGTTCAACGCGTCGCTCGCTACGGTATCACAGATCGGAGCATTCTTTTAACACGTTTTAAATACGTGCTTTTGTGCTTTTAACGTTATGTTTGTATGAAGTTTAAATCTCAGAAGCCTTTAAACTTATTTCTGAAAGACTACGAATTTGAAATTTTGAATGCTTGTACATTTCTATTGGCTGTTCTAAAAAGTAAGTGACACGTAGGTGAGTACAGCTATTGATGCACTGCATCTAAATTAAGAAAATCGTTTCTTTTTCTCAAGCCAGCATTGATCCTGCAATTCATAAAAAACACTACTTACTTGAGAAGAGTGAGAGACCGCAATGTTACCTTAGCGCTTTCCTTTTCGTAGCATTTGTTACATTGTTCAAAAGTTCTTTGTCCACTTAAAAATCAAGGATACTTCACCAATAATACAATTTTACCTAGCAACCAAACAAATAATTTGGTTGTATTATACTGAAACGCCACTCAGGTCTTAGTGTTAACGCGTGCGAATTTGGCAATGAAATTAAAACATTTGTCTAATGTTGCTCGTACTTTTTGTTCAGATATATTTCGCAACGTAAAATAGCTTTCATAGTACATATGTTTATTACTGCTCCCTCCTAAATATTGCTCCTTAAAAAGTAACAGTGGCGTGAATGAAGCATAACATCAGGTCTTGACACATTTCTAGAACTTACAATATGACCCCCTCTTAAACATAAACATTTTCACACAGTCACATACATTGCTTTCGGCCCCACATTAGAAAACCCTGTGTCGTGGTAACCAGAAACAGCCACATCACAAACAAGTAAACATCCAAAACTGGGTTTTTTTGTCCTTAACCGGGGTTTGAACCCGGAACCTTTCGTATGTTAGGCAGATGCGCTAAGCGCTGCACCATAGAGGTAATCTTTTCTTACTTACTTTCAACTTACTTCGTAAGTTGATTTTAGGTATGCCGAATCTAAAACCTGTTGCTTGGCACTCATACATTCATTTACAACGTCTTCAGTTTCCTAAGAGTATGTGCAAATCCCAGAAGACGTCGAAGTCTCAAAACTGATTCGTGTCAGTAGCTCTACTTTATTCACGCACAGAGAAAATCACTTAAAAGATACGGTTCGGCTTGATTTCCCTCGCGACTTTTTACTGGATTGAAAACCGCTGCTGCTGTTATTTACCTATCTATTAGATAACGTACAATATTTGTATCATAAGTGCGTAAAAACGAAATTCTATTTCTTTTAATCTGGAATCTACCTCCAGTCGAAATTATATTGACCTTTACATGAAAGAACATATCGTAGACTCCATGAGCAGAACTTTGATCTAATAAAATGGAATTGCCTAATATCTAAACGTTTTAGTTTAAAAAATCCAAACCATGCATAAATCTACCGGCTAATGCCCGGTTCCTATAATATACGCCTACCGGCTACGATCCGTTTTCCATACAATTTATTGACGGTTCGTAGGAATTTCGTAGGAATTGTAACCGATCGTGAGCAAAAACGAAGCGTTTTGTGGATATTGGCACCGGGCATTAGTCTCGTTAGTTTAGCAGATAAATGTTTCACAACTAAATCAGAGGGCATGAGTTCAAATCTTATGACACAATTTGTATAAGCATAATTTGGTAACGACAGAACAGAGCAACCTAATTTTGGACAAGGACGAGTAATTGTGGTAAGCGGAATTATTATGTATTGAAAAATAATGAAAATGGGTCTCCAGAGGGCCGGATAACTAGGAAGCTGAATCAATATTAAAAGTAATTATAAACTAATATCCCAGTAGGGTAAATTTCCCCGTACGCAATATTTGTTTGAGTTTCCGATGGAGCCGAAAGTTTTCTGTTTGACAAATAAGGTGGCTGAAGTTATATTGAGTTAAAATAAAGATAAGATAAAAGAAGTATAAAATATATTGACTCATCAAAACAACATTTAAAAAAATTAAAGACTACACTAGGTTTATAATAAGGCAAAAGGTAGTGGCTCAGCTGGTGCTGCCCCGGACAGCCGCGGGAAGCGCTGGTTTTCAGCCACTGCCTTCTCCCTGAGTTGTGCGGGAGTAATGTAAAGAGGGCTTAAAACAGTCGACTTATAGAGTTGGAGATCGATTAAAAATAAACGAAACAAAAATCAATTAAAAGATGTAAAAAAACTTCTTCTTAATCCACAAGAAACACTAAACAATTGCGTAATAAACAATTATTAGACTTTATAAACATGAAAAATAACTCTTGTAATATCTCAATAACTAGGAACATAAAAAATCTCTAAGAGGAACTAATTTAAGTATGTAACTTAAAAAGTGAATTATACGATAATAGTAATTGCTGACTGAAATGTTTCTGAGAGTAACTGCCGTACTCAGGGACATTCATTAACTTTAATGGTTAGTAAAGAAAGAAAAATAACACTTTAAATATCAATACGCATAAAGAAGATCATTAAAATTATAATGAACATTACGTTAAATGACGTCTCTGAGTGCGGTCGTAAGATGTCTTTGAAAACAAAGTGAAATATAAAGTAACAGGCATATTCAAACCAATAACCGGCCGTTTATGATAACTAAATAGTTTTAAAATAATAAACTGACTTTCTTATGTATTACATATAAAAACGTTATTGACCAATTGAATACAAAAAAGATGCGTGTCATCTCGCTGCGTAAGTTTCTTTTTTGTTTAAATTATTTACTTCATATCTTTTTAAAATATATATTAAAGTTTCTGCAATAATAAAACAATTTTTAATTTCATTGTTATAATAATGTAATTGAATACCTACCTACGGCAATGTTCGCCGCTAACTTCCGTTTCACTTGTTTTACATTGTTCGATCTTATTGGTAACGTTGTTATTTCATATAATTATTACAAAAAAACATTTTATACGTAACTAATATCAAGTCAAGTGTAATAGAAGAAAATTTAAAAAAAAATCCGATACACTACGATACGAGGATATATTAAATAGCAAATTTTCAACCAATGACTTTGTGAAAGCTCAAACTCGAAGAAAGTCACGTACATTGTACTCTAAGTCGGGATTGAATAAAAATAATCTTGAAAGTCAGACCGCGGTTACCTTTAAGCCGAGGCTGCGATATTTATTAACGTTATTTACATTAAGCACGTAGCCATTTTCCAACGCTCTTTCCCGCACATTGCTCTCATTTAAAATAAACGTGATTAAATTCCGTGATTACTTTCATCATCTACCCATTATGACCCCACAGAGTGGCACAGGTCTCTTCCCTGAGGAAGGTATACGCCATATACGGGAGCCTAGTCCGGATTGGTGGAAGCTTGTAGGACTAGTGGCTGGTCTTACTGTAAGAAGTTTCCAAGCCGCCCTAAGGCCTATGACTTTGCTTAACGACTGTCGTCTATCGACGGCAGCCGGCACCAACTGCCTAACGTGACTTGCGAAGCACGGAACCGCTCGGAAAAATGCCACTAGCGTTAGTCATAGACGGTCACCCATCCATGCACTGAACGCGCCTTAACGTTCGTGATCGTTTGAGATCACTTAGGCAGCCGGGGCTACGAGCGATTCGTGATTACTTAATGAACCAAAATTTTAATATTTTCGAGTCTTTTTCGCTCGGAATTTGGACCAATACCAATTTAAGCACCAAGTTTTGACTAAAATATACTTAATTTTCGAGTTTCTACGTGGTTTATACTTGTTTGCTAGAGTTACGCTCTATCATTTCGGAGATTCGCGTTTATTTTCCCAAGAAAAGTAACTAACCGTAAACATATATAGCCGCGGTATTTTTCTTTGTCAAAAGCCAGGTTGACAGCATCACTTCAAAAATTTCCACATCACAAGCAACGAAACAGGAAATTATTTTGAAACATTGTTTGAAGTGGAAGCGGACCAAATAATTGGTGTTTTTTTTATTAGCGAATGCTTACAAGTTATTTTGCGCGACTGGGCTTATTACGGAAACCTACAAACTATTACAAGACATCCAACAGAAAATTAGTTGGGTAATAATACGTCCATTTCTTTATTCTGGAAGCTAGAACCGATTCAGAAGAATGAGGTTTTGTTAAAATCTTTATGTCTTATGTCATCCGTGTATAATACATAATACAACTGTGTGTCTGTTGTTTAGACAATAAACTCTCTTCTAAACAAAAAATCACGTATCCTGGTCCCAAACTAGGATACCTATTGTACTATGCAGACAAGTAGTAAATTTTAATATTCTGGATGCTTTGCCCCTACCGTGGTCATGGACAAACTTTACTTACCTACACGATATTAATTTTATAAATTTTGCACACATACAAAATTGTAAAAATTCAAATAATGTTAAGAGCCCTGCATCTTTTACAATTCTACCTTTGCTTATACAATACAGTGTTTTAGTATCTTATACTGACCCAGTGTATAAATAACTGTACTAAACGAACCCCCAGTTTCTCATACGCTAACAGGCTGTTAATCTACTGTTAACAGTGTCACTTATTTTTTTAATAGATAGCATTCATTGTCATATCAAGACAAGGGTCGAGGCTCAGCATTATGCAATCAAGTCAACGCAGTGATCTTGGCAGCGCTGATTTTCAGCAACGATTTTTTTTATGAACTTTGGTTAGCTGACAGCAGTTAACAGTAGATTAACAGCGTGTTGGCGCAGGAAAAACTGCGGGTTAATCTCCCACATACATATAATTGCAATGTAGATAATAATAATGAAGAAAAAGGTGTGTTTCAAGAATATTGCTCAACTTAGCTCATAAAACCTCTTCCCCCCGGACCTCTGCACTGAGTAGACGTAACCTAAGTCGTATTAATTTTATTTAAAAGTTTAATTCCAAATTTACACAAGTTAAATACGTGCAAAATAATAGGAGCTCAGAAGGTAGCAGCAGTTGACAGCTCGCGGTGTTCGATGCAGAACGAGAATCATGGGTGAGCAAGGCAGAAGACTTATTACCTACTTCAAAGTACCAGGCGCTCATAAACACACTGAAGCCCGTAGATGAGACGATCCACATAGTATACACATTTTTCGTATCAATCTGCAAGAGACTCGTGGCGCAGTGGTTACAACGTCTGACTTTTAACAGTATAGCTGTGAGTTCAAGTCTCGTCGTGGTCTTCACTTTTTGTTCATCACTTTTTGTTTGTCATTTGTTGTCGTTGTGGTTATACCTACACCATGCCGTGCTCAATATGCAGAAAAAGTGTTTCGAGCTCAGAACTACTCTTGTGTAAGGACTGTAAAAGCCAATTTCACTACAATTGCCTTGATATGCAAAAGGCACTTTTCAGAGAACTATCAGATAGTGACAAAAAAATATGGCAATGTCAAGGGTGCCGAAATGTTTCTCAGCGAAATCGCAACGACGATACTCCGATTGGAAAACCGCAAAAACCGACGCAAATGCTATCCGATCAAAAACTTGAAAACCCAGACTACAGGAATAAAGATGGTGATGGTCACCACATTGATATTAGCTTGCAGCTAGACACATTTAAAAAAGAAATGAAGGAGTTGATAGCTGTGCAAGGACGAGAACTACGCCAAACCTTAAAAGAAATTCAGCAATCAAATGCAAGTATTGAGAGCTCGGTTAGTTTCCTCGCAGCTCAAAATGAAGAATATAGAAAGAAAATTGATTGTCTCGAGTCCCAAATCAAGGAAAATAGAAATTATATCACCATTCTAGAAGATAAAATCGAAGACATACAGGTGGGAAGTCGAAAAGGAAACTTTGAGATGAAAAATGTACCGAAACAAAACAATGAAACGAAGGAGGAACTGATTGATATGGTTATTTGCCTCTCGAAAAGTATTGGAAGCGTTATCGAGAAAAGAGACATCAAGGACATTTACAGAGTGCGTGGAAAGAAGGTAGGGATAGAAAACACTCCTATAATCGTGAAAACCTCTTCTTCTCTCATAAAAAATGAAACCCTGAAACTGAGTAAGGCATTCAATATCTAACACAAAACAAAGCTTTGTGCGAAGCACCTGGGTTTACGCACTGCTGAGGAAACTCCTGTATTTATATCGGAGCAGCTGACTGCCAAGGGATCCCATCTGCATTTTCTGGCTAGAGACCTTGTAAAATCAAAAAAATACAAATTCTGCTGGACTGCCTACGGAAAAGTATATGTGAGGAAAGAAGAAAACTGCCCTTTTATACAGATAAAATCAGAAGTTCAGGCACACCAACTTTTACACCAAGCATGACTACTTCTTTGTACACCTTACTTACTTGCCTTAAACTATGTCGCCCACAAAAATATGTTTAAAGATCGTACTAATTTAATAAATAATATTATACCACTACACAACCACAAATACAAACTCACACCCATAACACAAAACAAAATTCACGTCAAATTCATGTTTAACTTCTTACGAATAATTGTTATACGAATAGTATTTCCTCAACTGCACCCATTTCGCATATACCATGAACGAAATTGCACCAGCAGATTCTTAACTCGTTCCTGTAATGAATAGTTCTTTAACAGCATTGAACGACATTGATAGCACAGATATTGCATACTCTGTCAAATGTGATATTGATGATGTCCCAAAATATGTAAATGTTAACGATAAGAACCTAACTCTCGTCTCTCAAAATATCAGGAGCGTGTACAGCAATATTGATGACCTAAGCATTACCCTCGCTCAACTAGAATTTTTGCCTGACATAATAGTACTTACTGAATGCAGACTAAATAATGATAAGCAAATTCCATTTTTAACAAATTATACCTTATTTTCGACGACTCACCATTTGAACCAGAATTATGGTGTCATGGCTTACATAAATAGCACTATCACAGCAACTGTCAAGGAGATTATACTGGATGAGGCATCATGCTTGCAAATAGAAGCATGTAAGTGTACTATTTTGGGTATAAACCGTCCTCCTGAAAACACATGCGCGGATAGGTTTATTGATTCACTTAACCTACATCTAGAAACATTAAAATCAAATGAATCTATTACACTGGTAGGAGATATAAACATTCCGTGTGGAGTTTCTGGTCTTCCATCGGACGCGTCCCCCGGGTGGCGGATAGGGGAACGCCCTCCAGATACGAGCGACAGGACGGTCCCCGGGGTGTTTTAGGAGGTATGCCTCTCCTATTATTAGGAGAGGAGAGTCCGACACACGGCCGTCGCCCTCCCCCAAGGGTGGCGGTTATGGTGCACAAAGCATTTCACCCCGTTAACAAAAAAAAAAGGAGATATAAACATAAATCTAATTCCAAAGGACACTGAACAAACTTATGAGAGAAAGAATAGATTTAACTATCTTAACATGGTAATATTACACAGCATACTACCTGGTCATAGTATTCCAACAAGAGAAAGTAGTTGTTTAGACCATTTCATGCTAAAACTACAAAAAAGTAAATTTTCGGCTACTATATGTATACGCTCTGAGGCAGCTTAAAAATGGAAAAGCCCCCGGTGAGGACGGAATAACATCAGAGCTCTTGAAAGCTGGAGGAGCCCCTGTTATACAGGAATTACAAAAGCTCTTCAACGCCGTCCTTCACAGTGGGAGAACTCCAAAGGCATGGAGCGGGAGTTTGGTGGTGCTCTTTTTTAAGAAGGGTGACAAGACTCTTCTTAAAAATTACAGACCCATCTCGCTCCTGAGCCATGTCTATAAGCTGTTTTCACGAGTGATCACGAATCGTCTCGCCAGAAGACTCGACGAGTTCCAGCCGCCGGAACAGGCCGGGTTTCGCGGAGGATATGGCACCATAGACCACATTCACACAGTGAGGCAGATTATACAGAAGACCGAGGAGTATAATCAGCCCCTGTGTCTTGCTTTTGTGGACTATGAGAAGGCCTTTGACTCTGTCGAAACCTGGGCTGTTCTGGAATCCTTACAGCGATGCCAAGTAGACTATCGTTATATCGAGGTGTTGAGATGTCTGTACGAAGCCGCCACCATGAGTGTCCAAGTACAGGGCCAGCAGTCTAAACCTATCCAACTGTGCAGAGGAGTAAGACAGGGGGATGTTATATCCCCGAAACTGTTTACAAGCGCGTTGGAAGACATGTTTAAGACGCTGGACTGGAAAGAAAAGGGCATTAACATAAACGGCGACTACATCTCACACCTGCGATTCGCAGATGACATAGTCTTAATGGCGGAGTCGCTAGAGGAGCTGAACCACATGCTGGCCAGCCTAGCATCAGCCTCGCGACGCATCGGTCTTGGTATGAATTTGGATAAAACCAAAGTCATGATCAATGGTCACATTGATCCAATACCGGTCGTCGTACATGGTCACCTACTCGAAATCGTTTCCGAATACACTTACCTCGGGCAGATTCTGCAGTTAGGTAAAAACAATTTCGAGAGGGAGGCCAAGAGGAGGATCCAGCTGGGCTGGGCAGCGTTTGGGAAACTACGCCGGGTCTTCTCGTCATCCATACCGCAATGCTTGAAAACGAAAGTTTTCAATCAGTGTGTCCTACCTGTTATGACCTACGGAGCCGAGACATGGACACTCACGAAAGGGTTGGTCCACCAGTTTAAAGTCGCTCAGCGAGCTATGGAGAGAGCTATGCTCGGAGTTTCTCTGAAGGATAGGATTCGTAACGAATACATCCGACAGAGAACCAAAGTTATCGACATAGCTCAGAGAATTAGCAAGCTGAAGTGGCAGTGGGCTGGCCATATTTCGCGAAGAACCGACAACCGCTGGGGTAAACGTGTTCTTGAGTGGAGACCGCGACTCGGCAAACGTAGTGTAGGACGCCCTCTAACCAGGTGGGATGACGATCTGCGAAGGACTGCAGGCAGATGCTGGATGCGGCAAGCCGAAGACAGGGCGCTATGGCGCTCATTAGGGGAGGGCTATGTCCAGCAGTGGACTACTATAGCCTGATGATGATGATGATGATGATGATGTATATTGAACACTACTGTCACGGATCACTCAATGATACTACTGAGTATATCAAACATTAAGACAAGTCGCAAATGTCGTAAAACTAAATCGGTGAATGATTTTAATAAGGTGCTTGAGAGTCTGTCGGCTAAAAACCTTACTGAGCTACTGATTAGTTACGATCCAAATTGGGTAATGAATTTACTGGTCCGCAAGATTTCTGAGTCCTTGGTGGAAAGTACGAACATTGTTAGTATTGCCAAAACAAGACGCACAATAAAACCCTGGATAACCCCAGGCATATTACGATGTATAAGAAATAGAAACAAAATGCAAAAGAAGCTACGAAATAATCCTCATGATGAAATAAATAGAATAATATATAAACGGTACCGTAATTTTTGTAACAATTTAATAAAAAAGCTAAAACCAAATTATGACAGAGAACAATTAAATAATTCCAAAAACACAAAGAGTCTGTGGAGCAGCATAAAAAATATTGCAAATCTAAAACAAACAAAGGAAGATAACTCAAAATTACTTAATATAAAATCTTCCCATAAAGAATCAGTTAACTATGTCAATGACTTTTTGGGGAACATAGGTAAAACACTAGCTGAAGATATTAAACAAAGTCGAAGCATCCACAACCTAACACTCAAACACGCACGACTCACTCGTCATCATTTGTACTGTTTGACACTGACCCCGAGGAAATAAATCAGATTATCATGAATCTCAAGTCAGAAAGTGCTCCCGGCTATGATAATATCCCTACAATTTTCTTAAAAACTGCCAAAAAACAAATCGCACCTATCATCAGCCACCTAGCTAACCTCTGTTTCAGCAAAGGCGTCTTTCCTACACCCCTTAAAAGATCTATTATTACCCCTGTATGGAAGGGTGGGGACAGAGACGACATCAATAACTATAGGCCAATATCTGTTCTTCCTTCTATTTCGAAAATCTTAGAAAAACTGATAAATGGTAGGCTTCTTGACTACCTGGAAAAATTTAATCTATTATCAGAGAATCAGTACGGATTTAGGAAGGGCAGGTCGACAGAAGATGCTGTCACAGCCCTAAGCTCTTATATTGTGGAGCAAATGGATAGTGGTAAAAAGTGCCTAACTGTTTTTCTAGACCTCAAGAAGGCATTTGATACCGTCTCTGTCCACATCCTACTACAAAAACTAGAACGCATAGGCATCAGGGACGCACCTCTAGCACTATTCAAAGACTACTTAAAAGATAGAAAACAGCGTGTTAAAATTGGCCAACATTTCAGTGATGATTCTAGTGTAACTTACGGAGTGTATTGGCCCCCACTTTGTTTTTGATATACATAGATGACTTGTGCGATATGAAAAACAGCTATACTCGGACTATATCATACGCAGATGATACGGCAATAGCCTTTACAGGTGGTTCATGGCAGGAAATTCATGAAATAGTGGAACGGGAACTAGTCAAGACATCAGACTGGCTGACAGAAAACTTACTTACGCTAAACACCCAGAAAACGAACTACATTTGCTTCACTATTTACAAACGAACACAACCCGACGCAGATTTAAAATTAGTATACACAGTTGCAATAACATACAAAATAGCCTATGTTCCTGTCCCTGTATTAATAAAGTTACATCTACCAAGTACTTGGGAATTATGATGGACCAGAGGCTTTCCTGGCATTGTCAAATTGATTTAGTTAACAGCCGAATAAGAAAACTAATTTGGATCTTTAAAAAATTGAGACATGTAGCGCCGAGACTATTACTTATCCAAATATATACCTCGTTGGTCCAGTCTATTATAGTTTACTGTATGGGGAGGGACAACAAAAACGAAGTTTCTGGAGGCTGAGAGAGCACAACGTTCTCTACTTAAGGTAATGTTCTTTAAACCTCGCTTATTTTCCACAGAAACGCTATAGGTACCAACCTTGTAAATTGCTTACAATCAGGAAGTTGTATATTTTGGCAGTGATCTTAAAAAAACATAAATCCTTGGCATATGACCCTAAGATTCTGTCTAGGAGGAGAAATGACATAGTCACTAAATCAAACCACGTGAAAACATGCTTTGCTAGTCGCCAATATGAAAATTTGTCTGGCTATTTGTATAACCAGATAAATCGCAGAATACACATCTATCCTATGCCGAAATTTGAGTGTAAGAAAGTACTGTCCGAATGGCTGCTAAGCCAGAACTATGAGGAAACTGAACAATTGTTACAACATGTTACTTAGCTATAAGTGAAATAAACATGAATAAATAGAAAACAACACACACACACACACACACACCCTCACACACATACACACAGACACACACACACACACACCCTCACACACACACACACACACACACACACACACACATATACACACACACACACATACACACACACACACACATACACAGACACATGCACACCACAAGTCTATAACTAAACTAGCTTTATAAGAAACGTTTTACATAAAATTAAAATATTATTCAAACGTTTAATTTAGTTGTTGAAACTTTAAGTTGTGGAAGAGCGGGTTTCCCTGGCACAGGTATTTTATACTTACAAGGGAATCCCAGCAAAAGTGTATGTTAGAATAGTTTTGGTTGAATAAATAAATATTTTTATTTTTTTGATTTTTGTTAACAAAAGTTGTTGCAAAACATACACTTTAACTGCAGATATGTCACGAGACAGTTTTTCAATCACTATCAATTTATGAAAAGCATTCTATAAAAGAATCAAATATAGAGTAATAAAAAATGTTACATAGTTAATTACAACTTTATTCATTATCGACTTGTTGTACACTGGTTGCAGTTAAATTTGAATTCGGCCTATCTCACAACACATATGTTTATTAAAATGAGTAACTACAGCAAGTACCAACATCGGCACCAAAACTTGTGACTCAAAAAATAGAAATGAAATCGTTCATATTTTCAATCTCGTCCGGAATAAAGCAGTTGATTACAAATTGATATGGCAGCTCTGATGATTCACGTTCCCAATCAGTTTTGTGCGTGCGAAGCGTTTTAAAAACGTTTCAAATATGTGTCGGTTTTTCGTCGTTTATAATTACTTGAGGAAAGTATTAGTCAGTCTGAATATACCTATGTACTCCTTATCGTCTGCCTTTGATACTATCAAATGTAAGTGGTCAGTTTACATCGTATACTGCTCAAAACTAGGGGCAAACTAGATTTCAAAGTAAAATAAAGCCTGTTTCGATTATGTTTTCAATTATAACTGACCAATAAATATTGAAATGACGTTCTTTACAAAAGTAAAAAAACCAAAAGACATCGACGTTTCTGTAAGTACACACTATAGTAGTTCGATAATCGCACTACGAAAACTTTAGAGTTCGATCGAACCAACAATCAAAATTTGTCGTCCGATCGCTCGGACAAGCCGATCAGACCACGTGGCCAGAAAAAATGGGGCCTAAAAGTCTATATATAGCTAAAAACGAAGTGACACCATCGAATTTTCTTAACTTTTTAATTACAGAAAAGTCATTTCCAGAAAGAGGAATGGTTTTTAAAAATAAACAGTTACATAATATAGGTACATTATAGGACCCACGCTAGGATACCCTTTTTCGACCCTGACCACGCCTTCTTGAGTATTCATCCTGTAATAACCATTTACCAATAACAGAATAAATAAATGATTTAATTTAATTTGTTTCTTGGTATGTAAAACAGGTAACAAACAATCTATATATACAGAGAGAGATAAGATAAGATAAGATAAGAATATTCTTTATTGTACCAGGAAAAACATTAATACAGAACATTAACAATAAGATGCAGTACAAGAGGCGGCCTTATTGCTTAGAGAGCTTAATAGAGTAGATCTAGAATGTCACCCAAAGTATACACACACAAGAGATCAGAAAAATGTAAACAGCCCTAAGTAACCAAATCTTACCTTACAGTTATTGTGTGAAATCACGCGTGCTGATTAAGCCGAAACTCTCTCTCTCTTTGAAAGAAAGCCTATGCCCTGCCGTGGGACGTACACAGGATCCACTATTACAACCTTACATAAAACATCCCAAAAAACAAATATCATTACAATAATTCCTTTACGTCTCTTCTTCAAACTGTCTGTCGCCGAGTTTCCCCTGACAAACAAATTCGAGAATACTTAGAAGTTCTTTTATTAAATGAGCAGTCCAAAATTCAATAGACACTTATTGTTTATGAGGACGTGCTGCCAAATATGAAAACTTTTCGGAACTTGTTGAACATTTATTTTGTTTGTGTTATTTACCAACGCGCCCGACCTCTGAGGATTTATTTAATAAGTTGCGAAGTTGGCCAACTCGCCCTGAATTTCAAATGACATGCTTGAATGAAGGGCGAGTCAAGAAAACAGAATTTCTTATAGGTAAACAAGTAACGAGTTTATCACTTCGTCCCATTTGGGACAGGGCTCGATTGGAAAATTGAATCTTGGAACTTCCAACACGCTACGGAATAAGTTCGATTCGTGCATTGGCATCCACCGTCCAAAAATTTATAGCAAACTTTTCCTTACCACCCCAGGGTAAGTAAGAATGTTTTCGAAGAAAAACTTAGATTTCTTCACGGTTTTTTTCTTCATACCACCAGCAGATCATTACTCGCAGGAGTTAGTTTTCTCCACCATGATCCATGAGACGCTCCGGAAAAAAATATCGCTTATTTTTCAAAAATTGTTCAAAAAATTTTTTCGATTTGAACAGTTGCATAACCATTGCATAGCGAGCTATGCAGCTACGGAATTTTATTTTGTTTGTCGTATTAGGACAGTATTGCAACAATAAATAAAAACAAAACCGATCGAACCCGGACTTACCGAATTCTCTTAAACATAATCTTGTGTGATTTCCAACTAAATTAACATAAACATAAACATTTACATACAGGCACAATACATTGCTTCTGGCCCCACACTAGGATACCCTGTGTCGTGGGAACCAGAAACAGTGACGTCACAAACATGTAAACATCCAAGACCTGGAGTTTTTTTTTTTCTCCCCAGCCGGCGATCGAACCCGCGACCTCTCGCATGGTAAGCAGATGCGCTAACCGCTACGCCGCAGAGGTTGAAGACTACATTGAAGAGTTAATTTAGCGTATTCTGGCATAAACTTTTTACGATGACCGTGCACATCAAGCACACACTTAGGAGTATTTTTGCCACGCCATGCAAGGGTTACGTGACGTGGAAAAAGGCCATTGTCAAGAAAGAAGGAAGATTTCATCACAACTTAGTATACAAAGCTCAGCCCCGACGCAATGTAAGCTCGCCAAGAATAGAAAGGGGAAATAAATCCTGGCAAATACACGCTCAGCCAAATCGATCACGCAGATTGGAGCGAAAAAGTTTTCAAAATGTTATTGCTTTGCCCTAACGCGCCGGAGCGAACTGAATACTTTTGCTTTCCTGTTTGTTTCCCAGCTTAGCAATGAATTGAAGGCAGTATTACAGTTTTTTGCTGAATGAAAGATTTACTTGCCGCGGCGCGGCACTGTATCATGTCGACATAATCTGACTGCAGCTTAGATTAAAATGGTTTTGTTTTAAAGTTCAGGGAGAGAATACGGACCTAGTCGTCAAACCTCGGATAGGTTTGAGAATAGCTTGGTAATATTTAGAGCTTTGTCTTCACTTGAGATAAGATGAGGTAAACATATTCTTTATTGTACGCGAGGAAGAACACAAATATAAAATATTTACAAGGTAACAGCACAATAGGACGTAGTTTAGCAAAACGGCCAACCCACAACATGGTCATTTTTGAGTTCAATATACCAATATGATCACTATGCTCTATATTAAGAATTGACTTGCATATAGCGATCCCACATGTATGGAGAGCGTAAATCAGCATAAACCTAAAAACTCAAATATCTCAAAACTCACTTTGTGTGGGTTGGAACCTTTTTGCTAAACTACGTCCGATTGGCGGCCTTATTGCTAATAGCAATAGCACTTAGTTTCTTGCTTCTGCTTGAAAAAGTGGCAGGGAGGGCGGTGCATTATCTAACCGCATGGTGCTTGTGGGATATTGGCGGAATTTAGCAAAGTAATTTTCTCATTTTAATGCTATTATGGATTTCCGCAAAGTAACGCCTGATTCTATACAATAATAGCACTTAACTTCATCACTGCGCTTTCGCATCTCAATGGTCTCTTTACTTACAATACGATTAAAATCAGTTAACAATTCGGCTTTTCTCGGATATCATCGCCTAAATCCGGAGACGGAAATGACACGAAATACATTACCGCGATTTCTTTTAGGTAGCATTCAATTTGAAGTATCATAATCGCAATGTATAGCACCTGCTAAGATGACATTACTAACCGGTAGACTTAGGAAATTTATTATGCAGAAGCGACATGAATTTGACTGATCTGAGAGCTTGTCGTTTTCCTTCAAAATTTTTAACACGCTGCTTTTCGAAACTCCGGTTGCTTCAGAAACCCTGTCCAATTTTTTTTGATGATATTTACTTTCCTCTTTTTTAAATAAATTAGCTTCTTTTCTAAAATAGTCACATTATTTACAATTTCACGAGATTGAGCAACAATTTTTTTACCACGCTTTTGTTGAAGCCATGATACATAACTATTGTAAGTTAATTCTTATATAGAATCGAATATTTTCACGAATGAAATTAGCGTTCATAAACATAAATGTATCACATACGTCAAACTGTTTTTATTGACACTAAGAAGGCAGACTGACAAAATAGTCAATAATTTTTCTAATTTCAATAAAAAGGTTGTGTTAGTTTTGAGCTCCATAGGAGGTTTTGTTGCTCATATCGTTCTTGTATTGTATTCAATAAGACAACGATTTAAATAATTAAAGGTCATGTCTGTGAATTGATAACTCTATGTGAAATACGAGGGATTCACGACAATTACCGAGGTTGGCCGAAATGTTAACTGATTTTAATCGTATTGTACCTTTCTCGATAGGTGAAGAGAGTAGACCAGACCATCGTGAGTAGGAGTTTAAAAGAACTAACCTTAAAGAGCATCTTCAGCTAAGCTTAAAGAGTGACATGCCAACAAGTAAGTTGATAGCAACTGCCAAGTAACCTTGTTTTGTAGGTAATAATGCTAGTGAGGTACCACAGATATATTGTAGTCTGTGTGTACTTAATACAGCGACTCAATCAACAAATAACAAATCTTGACAGTCGGGAAACTTTATATTTCATTAGTAATAGAGTTTTCGATATCGTGGTGTCATGAAAAAGAAACCCTAAGCGATCCAATAATCACCCTAAGTGTTGCTCACTGCAGGGACTAAAAACTTTGCTACTTTCTAGAAGTTTCCCTCAAAACAATCCATAAAAGTAACTCTCAAAAACAAAACAAACAACAGCTGAAGAGCCATCACTGAGATGATCGCTGGAGCGAAATCCACGCTTTAACTTGGACAGACAGATGCAAAAGTTAATTGGCGTTGAGTAATATACCTCCCTCTTGTGGGCTAGGCTGACTAGGCTGTCAGGATGGTATAGGTGCTGGGCAAGCCTACTCCATCTAAAACAATGTCCCAGGCCCTGCAACACCCGAGTGGTCCCTTCACCTATCTAGTGAATGTGCCTCTGCACGCTGTATAAATCATATCAGTAATTATATGTAACGGCTAATGTTTAATAGTGATAACAATTCACCATTAAATATAGTGATGAAGTAAGCTGATATTTGTACTAGGTATTTCAATTCAATTCAATTCTGTTTTATGGACTCAATGCACTGATTGTTTAGTACAACTTCGCCAATATCCTGTGTAAGACAAGACTATAGCCAATCACAAGCTAACAAGGCTCGGTCAGAATTTTGAGTAAATCAGAACTGTTCTTTTTTATATATTTTTATTTAATCTATAGTTTGATATTGTTGTCTGAAAGGAATTTAGCTAAAATGTA
Source organism: Yponomeuta plumbellus (assembly GCA_947310845.1). Taxonomy (NCBI): domain Eukaryota; kingdom Metazoa; phylum Arthropoda; class Insecta; order Lepidoptera; family Yponomeutidae; genus Yponomeuta; species Yponomeuta plumbellus. Next base: position 6,974,873 of record OX371192.1, on the reverse strand, counting down.
AACAAGAGGGGAATTCGCCTGGGAGAGGATAAGTTTAAGATTAGTAGGTCTGATAATGTTATCAGGCAGGACATCTATTAGAGAAAACCGGAGATTGGGGCAACTGAAAAGCAGATGTTCTGCAGAGCCGTCGTCCAAACCACACTCACAAAGGGAGCTGTGTCTCACTCGGATCTTAGCCAGGTGGACCGGTGTGCAGGCATGCCCTAAGCGTAAACGACAAATGGTTGAGGTCACACGTCACGAAACTTAAAAAAAAATGGTTTCGGCGGGATGACAGGCTGAATTTCAGCAAAATGTTTGCCATTAATAGTTTGCGAGATCTTCCAGTCATTATCCCAGGATTTTTTCATCCGTGAGCCGGCCATGGGGGCCCAAGTCATGAGCAGCTAATTCATAATGAGGGGTTTCCCCAATTTGAGTGGCAGTTTTAGCTACTAGGTATTTCGTTTTTTATAAAATACTAGGTGACCCGGCAATCGTTGTTTTGCCAGATAGGGCTATGAAAAATAGATAACCACCTATTCTCAGGCCTACCGAATATACATATAAAATTTCATCAAAATCGGTCAAGCCGTTTCGGTCGAGTATGCGCACCAACATTGTGACACGAGAATTTTATGTATTAAATTAGATTGGATTTAATTCACACATCAGTCACACGTGCCGGTTACAATCTAAGATGCCCTGTCTTATGCTAATCGGCCCATCCCAAACTAAGAATATCTAATCTCCTTAAACGAGCAATTTTTGTATATATATTTATATATAATCAGAATGTTGGAAACGGCTCCAACGGTTTTCACGAAATTTTGTAGGCAGATGCTTTCGGGGGCGTTTAATTGATCTAACTAGGTTACATTTTTAGAAAACGTTGTTTTATCCGTGTTTTAAGGCAATTTAAATTTGCTATTATAACATACAGAGGTAAATTTCGCGTCTACTTGCAAGGTCGGGATATTTCTGACGGGAAAACGGGCGACCCGTTTCGGGCTGATTTCAAGAGACCCGGTTCGAGTCATGATGTTTTTTTTTCCAAGTTCTTTTTTTGTTGAAAAGGGATTATATTCATTTTATATTACATATTTTATATTACAAAAAAAGTACCGAGCAAAGCTCGGTCACCCAGGTACTAGTCTGTTATACGGTGTATGAGTGTAACCACCTCCCAGAAATTGACAGTCAATGTAGAGGTACCTACATTATTGGTATTGTTACAGGTATTGCTTCTCTTTGCCGAAAACATACTTCTGAATGCGCTCGAAATCTAATAAGCTGCTTGATGTGGCCAGATAATAATATGATACAGTAGCGAGTTACTAACTCCTTCTCTTTGAAAATTAAGCCCGGAGTGAAAGCAATATTTGATCATTAATTAAGCACTGTCAATTTGATATGAAAAGTCGCCACCGACCAACATTTAGAATTCTACAGATTTAGACTTAAAATTGCCAATGAGTATGAAATATTAAATTGTTTGCTGTCTGTGCTTCTACTTAAATTGATAAAACTTTCAGCTTTATAATAAATTCATGGTCAGTTATTTCTTGTTCATGGGTCAATATACGCTATTTGTATTTCTATGGTCCATGGACAAATATTATGTTAAACTTATTATATTATTGCGTCCGTATGCTTAAGCATTAAAGAATATGGTCTTTTATTGGGCCCACATAGTCTATTCACGATAATTGTTTAATTTAAGACATTAATCGTGAAAAATAGTTGTAAATGTATACTCCTCTGGCCTCCCCTTTTCTAGATTATAATGATTTTATGGCGAGATATTTTTAAATACGTATGCCATTATGTTTTTTTAAATATGATCATATGCTTTTATAAACATCGAAACATATTTCATCAAAATATACAGTTTTTTTTTTTATTAATATAAAGAAAAATAACTTACTTTCATGTCACGTTACAATAATGTCACTTCATCTGGCGAAACTCAAAGAAGTAAAATTTTACTTAAAACCGCAAAGGTATGTTTTTGTCCATGAACTACGCGCATACAATAGTGTTCAGTTAGAAACAAGCTAATGACGTTGAGCAAAATTCCTATAATATAGCGTCAATTTGCGATTCACTGTAGGAAAGCGTGTTTTTGCCAGTCGTTGGAGTATTTCCTCTGGCAAGTCTATGTTTTTGTATTTTATAGTTACGAAATTGTATATTTGCACAATGCAATTTTTATTGTGTGTAGATGTCATGTATTACGTTAAACGGTGATCAGAAAAGCGAGTGATATGTTTTTGTAGGTTTTGTGCGATTTTGTCACTTCTCTGGCGTCACTTCTCTGGCATATTTCATGTTTTATTTAATACGTGTCCCCTTTCTTAGCTATAATCAATGGCTTGTCACTTCCCTGCTTTAATTTGTGACTACTCTGCCAATAGTGTCAGTCCTCTGGTAACACATTTTCCTCTGGTGCTTATAAAATTCAAAAACATGGAAAAATCTTCTGGCCCTCATCATTAAACATTTAAAAATTGTGTCAAATACAGAAATTATCAATATTGAATGGAACAGATTACATTTCCTTCTGGGACACAAAAAAAATCAAATACCGTATATTTACCCCCATGTGTTTTTTTGGTGTCGGTAATAATTCTTATTGTTCCCAATTTATATTCTGAAAATAAAACTCCTTTTTTTTCTTATTGAAAAGACACAAAGCATCGGTTCCGAGAAGCAGAGCTTCACTGTGAAAAAACTTTCAACATGAAAAACTTAATAATAAATATTTTGTTTTCCTGACATAATAAAGAATATTCTTATCTTATTTTATTGAGCCCAGGTTCTGGGCTGTTTTTTCCGAAAATAGTTAGCAGTTATTAATACTTGGAATCTACACTTTTTGCGAAACCTGGTTTGAAACACAACATTCTCTTTCGCTTCATCAAAAGTCATTAGACCTTGCATGCATGCACGCTAGTTTCGGGTAAAAACTTATTATTACGTTTTTTTTTCTTTATTTCTGTACTTAGGTATTTGTTATCTGTTAGTATCGTGGCAAGTGTGATGTACCCCTCTGTGAGAAAGGCGTGAGTTTATGTATGTATGTGTGTATGGTACGTATTTAAACATTTATTAGAAAACTAGCTGCTGCCCGCGACTACGTCCGCGTGGGCTTTAGTTGAGTAAAGTGTTTGCAAATAAGATAGGGATACTTTTAGCGCATGCGAAATAAATAAAACCATACTACTCTCTCTGAGAGAAGACCTATTCCCTGCAGTGGGACATATACTCGTATAGGCTGTTTACTATGGGTTGTATTTTAAAGAACTGAGAAATATTTATGAACACATGAACGGAGAAATAATAAGAAGAATTGAGAAAATTTATTCAAGAGTTAGAACGACCAATATGAAAAAAAATAAGAAAGTAAGCAAGTATTTAAGGTGGTATTTAAACACATGGAAGAATAAAGAAATTCAATTCAAAAATCGCAGCGAAATGTTTAAATACGAAGAACTTTCATACCTTTTAAAGTATTGAATTCACAAAAAGGGCTGTCGGCAATAATCAATAACTTTATCAGGAACTTATAACCCAAATACAACATTTTATTGAAATAACTTTGTATATCAGAGAGCTTTCATTCTAACCCAAAGTTAGGGTTTGAGGCGTGAGTTTATGTATGTATGTGTGTATGGTACGTATTTAAACATTTATTAGAAAACTAGCTGCTGCCCGCGACTACGTCCGCGTGGGCTTTAGTTGAGTAAAGTGTTTGCAAATAAGATAGGGATACTTTTAGCGCATGCGAAATAAATAAAACCATACTACTCTCTCTGAGAGAAGACCTATTCCCTGCAGTGGGACATATACTCGTATAGGCTGTTTACTATGGGTTGTATTTTAAAGAACTGAGAAATATTTATGAACACATGAACGGAGAAATAATAAGAAGAATTGAGAAAATTTATTCAAGAGTTAGAACGACCAATATGAAAAAAAATAAGAAAGTAAGCAAGTATTTAAGGTGGTATTTAAACACATGGAAGAATAAAGAAATTCAATTCAAAAATCGCAGCGAAATGTTTAAATACGAAGAACTTTCATACCTTTTAAAGTATTGAATTCACAAAAAGGGCTGTCGGCAATAATCAATAACTTTATCAGGAACTTATAACCCAAATACAACATTTTATTGAAATAACTTTGTATATCAGAGAGCTTTCATTCTAACTTTGGGTTAGAATGAAAGCTCTCTCACCACCCAAGGGGGGTGCCTTGGGATGATTTTCTAAAAACTACTTCACACAATGTTTCATGACTTTCAATGAAGGACCTACATACTACATTTCATTCGAATAACTTCATAAACGGCAGAGTTTCATACTAACTTTGCACCCCCCTTTTACCCCCTGAAAGGAATGATTTTCGAAAAACTATTTTACATGTATTTCATGACTTTTAATGACAAACCTTCATATTGAATTTCATTCGAATAACTTCAAAAACGGCAAAATTTCATACTAAATTTGCACCCCCTTTTTTCCCCTTAAGGTATGATTTTTGAAAAACTATTTTACACGTGTTTCATGATTTTAAATGAAGAACCTTCGAACTAAATATCATTTGAATAACTTCTAAAACGGCAGGTGTCATAGTAACTTTGCACCCCCCTTTTATCCCCTAAAGGGATGATTTTCGAAAAACTATTTTACATGTGTTTCAAGAATTTCAATGAAGGACCTTTATTCTGAATTTCATTCTAATAACTTCAAAAACCGCAGGGTTTCATTCATACTAACATTGCAGCCCGTTTTATCCACTTAAGGGATGATTTTTGAAAGCCTATTTTACATGTATTTCGTGACTTTTAGCGACGGATCTTCGTACTGAATTTCATTTGAATTACTTCAAAAACGGCATGTGGCGAGCACATGTCAACTCTGCGCGCGCACTATAAACTCCAACATTTCTGCATCGCGCAATCAAAGTTTACACATGACTTACAATAAATACAACGTCCAACAGATTACAGTTGGACCGGCCGTCCCCAGGCATACGATCTGCCTGGCGGGAAATTTCCCTTTATAGTGGAAGAGCATGATCACCCGCTCTTCCCTATAGTGGTGACCCCTGACAGAACACTGTCAACCTTCCTTCGCTCTCGCAGCACACTCCACATACAATCAGTCTCAAGCAAGCCAGCATGTACATACTTGTACATATTCTTCCTCTTCCCTCTCACTTCATCAGTTCCACTACAGTCAACGCACCGACTGCTGGTTCTGATGGTGATCTCTCCCTACCCCTCGGCACGGCAGCCATACAGCAGCACGCGCTGCCAGTGGTACAGCAGCCTTCACCGGTTCCTACCACATGCGCGGTCTCCATAGGTATTGTCGCCGGTGAAGTGACTGTTAGCCGCCAAACACCCCTCAACCGCTAGTCGACTCACTGACACAGCGTCTCCTGGCACTTGCAAGCTTTAGAGCACAGACTTCGAGTCCTATCAGACCTAGCTATGCGTAGCTACGGTCTTGAAGGGGAGTGATGTGGCGAGCACATGTCAACTCTGCGCGCGCACTATAAACTCCAACATTTCTGCATCGCGCAATCAAAGTTTACACATGACTTACAATAAATACAACGTCCAACAGATTACAGTTGGACCGGCCGTCCCCAGGCATACGATCTGCCTGGCGGGAAATTTCCCTTTATAGTGGAAGAGCATGATCACCCGCTCTTCCCTATAGTGGTGACCCCTGACAGAACACTGTCAACCTTCCTTCGCTCTCGCAGCACACTCCACATACAATCAGTCTCAAGCAAGCCAGCATGTACATACTTGTACATATTCTTCCTCTTCCCTCTCACTTCATCAGTTCCACTACAGTCAACGCACCGACTGCTGGTTCTGATGGTGATCTCTCCCTACCCCTCGGCACGGCAGCCATACAGCAGCACGCGCTGCCAGTGGTACAGCAGCCTTCACCGGTTCCTACCACATGCGCGGTCTCCATAGGTATTGTCGCCGGTGAAGTGACTGTTAGCCGCCAAACACCCCTCAACCGCTAGTCGACTCACTGACACAGCGTCTCCTGGCACTTGCAAGCTTTAGAGCACAGACTTCGAGTCCTATCAGACCTAGCTATGCGTAGCTACGGTCTTGAAGGGGAGTGATGTGGCGAGCACATGTCAACTCTGCGCGCGCACTATAAACTCCAACATTTCTGCATCGCGCAATCAAAGTTTACACATGACTTACAATAAATACAACGTCCAACAGATTACAGTTGGACCGGCCGTCCCCAGGCATACGATCTGCCTGGCGGGAAATTTCCCTTTATAGTGGAAGAGCATGATCACCCGCTCTTCCCTATACGGCATAGTTTCATACTAAATTTGCACCCCCCTTTTAACCCCTTAAGGGATGATTTTCGAAAAACTATTTTACACATGTTTCATGACTTTTAATGAAGGACCTTCATATAGAATCTCATTCGAATAACTTGGATAACGGCAAAGTTTCATACTAACTTTGCACCAACTTTTTCCCCCTTAAGGGATGATTTTTGAAATACTATTTTACACGTGTTTCATGATTTTAAATGAAGGGCCTTCATATTGAATCCCATTTGAATAACTTCAAAAACGGCAAAGTTTCATACTAAATTTGCACCCCCCTTTTTCCCCCTTAGGGATAATTTTTGAAAAACTATTTTACACGTGTTTCATGATTTTAAACGAAGAAACTTCATATAGAATCTCATTCGAATAACTTGATTAACGGCAAAGTTTCATACTAACGTTGCACCCTCATTTTTCCCTTTTAAGGGATGATTTTTGAAAAACTAATTTACATATGTTTCATGATTTTAAATGAAGGACCTTCGTACTAAATATCATTTGAATAACTTCAAAAACGGCAAAGTTTCATACTAACTTTGCACCCCACCCCTTTTTCCCCCTTAAGGGATGATTTTTGAAAAACTATTTTACACGTGTTTCATGATTTTAAACGAAGAAACTTCATACTGAGTTTCATTTGAGTAACTTCAAAAACGGCAGAGTTTCATACTAACTTTGCACCCCCATTTTACCCCTTTAGGAGGTGAATTTTGAAAAATCCTTTCTTAGTGCTACCCTACGTTATAAAAGAAACTCCTGTGCAAAATTTCAAGTTTCTAACCTTTATAGTTTAGTCCCTGCGTTGATATGTCAGTCAGTCAGTCAGTCAGTCATTCAGTCAGTCAGTCAGCTTCTCCTTTTATATATATAGATAACAATAAAGTCGACAGATTTGCTAAACTTTGCAGCAGTCTATCGCAGTATTTACATGAGTATCATCATCAACCCATTATGTCCCCACCGAGGGGCATGAGTCTCTTCCCTGAGGAAAGTCATACTCCACCACGGAGGCTTAGTCCGGACTGGTAGAGGCTTGTAAGACTGTGACTGGTCTTACTGTCAGAAGTTTTCAAGCCGCCCTGAGGCCTCTGACTTCGCTTAACGACTGCCATCTATCGGCGGCAGCCGGCACCAACTGCTTAGCGTGCCTTGCGAAGCACGGAACCGCTCGGAAAAATGCTACTAGCGTTAGTCATAAACGGTCACCCACCCATGCACTGAACGCGCCCTATGTTACTTAACCTTCGTAATCGTTTAAGATCACTCAGGTAGCCGAGGCTGCGAGCGATTCGTATTTGGTATGGTAAACAATAAATTTCTCGGACATATTATGTATGATCTACCTATGCAAGATTTTTATTGGTGTCCGCAGCAGACCGTCACGTACATATGTGACAGGACGACCCGTGACCTAATGCAATCACTCTGCATAGGACGAGGCCATAAAACTACCATTCATGGCTAACTCGACATACATTACATAGTTGATTTGACTCACAGATTAACAAAACGACTCTGCCAAGCATTGTACCTCAAATTATCATAATAAACTACGAATTGTAGTTTTATGAAACCCGGCACTGATTTCTTTCCACCATTCCGAGAAACTTCCGAACTCGACTGTACTTACTGAAATTTCCCGCCAGCACTTGTTTTGTTCCCCATTAGTTGGGGCGGCTAATGAGCCCTGCATCTACGACGGCACTCGAAAAGATTAATGACTCTGTTACCTCCGCACAGAGTTCCTTTTGCCATCCATCTACTTTGAGTTACGGACTGCCTAAATACTTTAGCGGGATAACTCCCTAAGAGGATTACAGGAGGGACCTCGGTGCTCTAACCACTTGATTTTTTATCAAAGGGTAAACTCGGCAAAAGCACATTGCGAAACATAAGGTTTGAGGATACGGGCCTTGTCTGACAAGAGCCTTCCTGAACGACATAATATTATATTTGACTTCATTATTCCCTTTTCACCCGGTGCTGGCTTGACGCTGAGTTTTGGGACACCCTGTATAAGTACCTTCATCATCATCATCATCATTCAGCCACAAGAAGTCCACTGCTGGACATAGGCCTCCTCCATGGATTTCCAAAAAGACCGGTCGGATGCGGCTTGCATCCAGCGTCTTCCTTCCCTTTTTATAAGTACCTTATAAAAATGCTATAATTTTATAAGTCAATGTTAACTGCAGCCACATTATCACAAATATTCCTATTAAATATTTATGAATTCAGTAGCTCCATGTATGTAGTACCAGCACTCAAAGCACTCTCTTTCGAGGAACAGCTGAGTATCCAACTCCAAAAATGCCATTGGTACGTCGGTATATAAAATGTTGATATTTGCTATAGCGACCGTATGAAACAGCAGATTTTTTTCAATACTTCGGAGTAATATTTTCTTATTTTTTCTTTATCTTATCGAATGTTGTCCTAAAAATAAAGTTGTCTGTATTTATGAACAGGAATAATCTCCAGATTATTTGCACGATTTTATAGATGTCTACTTAGTGTGTGTATGGTAAAAATATGTTTATAAAAATTGAAAAAGGTTTGTCAGGATCGTGACCATCGGCAAACCCCAGTCTGCTTACGCCTGTGGGTTACAGACATGATTTTATTTTATTTTACGTACATACATAAGCTCACGCCTGTATCCCAGAGGGGTAGGCAGAGACCATCTGATCAGGTGGGACTGCCACCTGCCACGATTCTGACAAATCACTTTCGCTTCATCAACATTAATTAGTCGTTGCATGCACGCACGCCGGTTTTAGGTGCTTTTTATCTTGCCCTTTGCTAAATACATCCCCTATTTGAACAAGTACGTCCACCTGGGGCGTCCCTTACCAGCTCTTCCACTCACATTCGGTCATTATGTTTGTTTTATTTGGGACAGGTACAAAGCTGTTCCAATGTGACTGTTTTAGGTACCGCACCGCAAAACAGTGTATGAAGCGTTCGGCGCTAACGTCCGACTTACATTTCGCATCTCTTCTAGAAAACTGTCATATGACAAAAAACATAGTTTTGAGAAAAACGCAAATTAAGTAATTTCGGTGTATATTTACCACAATGTAATATTATAATATATTTACCACATTGCCATAAAATATAAGACCGAAATCACTTAATTGCCTTTTTCTCAAAACTATGTTTTTCGTGATATGACAGTTTTCTAGAGAAGGTGCGTTGGTTCGAAGTTTTTTCTAGTGTCACTGACGGTAGATGAAAGCGCGTTTCGGGAGGCCTGAAAGCGCCCGGCGGGAGCAGACTGAAGGCAATCAATCATGAATCAGTAACTACGATGTAAATACGGGGGCAGCCACAAGTGCCACTAATGCTTTTAGTCTAATGACGTGGTGTTAAAGCTCTTTTTCCATTAAGAGAGCTCTGCTTCTCTATGACGTATTAATAGAGAGTTGTTATAAGAACTAAGAGTGTGATCGTATATAGATGTAGTATGTCAAAATCTTTAAACACGTAAAACTTTTGATTGGTTGAGTTGATTTAAAGGTAAAACTACTTGAATACTCCAGACCTTCTTCATATTTGTTCACTGTGCATAGTAACACCTAAGGACTCCGGCCACGCACCATCTAGGAAAGTCAATATTTATTCGATTTACTATTTACTAATGTTAAAAATAATGAAGTATGAAGAAATAACATAATAGGCTATTTGACAGTGTGAAGAAAACAGTATTATTTATACGTATTCGTATAAATTATGAGTCTTAAAACCGCTTTAAGGCCTTGTAACTAAATAAATGATTAATTATAAAAAAACACAGGATAAAATTTTATAATTATGCATCTGCAGCCCTTGTATCTTGTATATTGCTCAAAATAGCGTTTTGGCGGCTTATTTGAAAAGTAAATTTTTATTTTCCTTTTTAAAGGAATTACATGAAAGAATTTAAAATGACCACTTTCTGAGGAATCCGTGAACACAACAAAAATTCGAGATTTCAGAAATCTGTCAAATAGCCTATTGCGCCAATATGCGTCAAACACGACTCACCTCTATTCACTACTCACTCACACTTTCACACACATATTCACGATTACAAACCCACACTGTCGATCACATCTCTTATCTCTTTGTAAAAACCTGTTATATTATACAACGTGTAACAGAAAGGTGTGGTCATAATTAAGGTGTAATGATAGATATTCAGAATCTTATACATAGGCTATACATAAGTCCCCACATAAAAATATACTATTCTGAGTTTTGGTGTTCTTTTGCTTCATCAATAATATCAAAGACAAAGACAAAGAATGTTATTTGTAAAACATGGGTAATCATCTGATAGTATAACAGTAGTCATTAGGGAGTCCAGCATGTTTTGCCATTTGAGGCGTGCAAATATTGAAAATTTAAAAACATTACAATCATGCATGTCACTTCAAGTACTAAGTAGTTATATTAATAGTAGTCATTATTGTCAAAACAGTAATAAGTAGTCATTATTGTCAAAACAAAATAATCAAATTAAATTATATAAAGTATAAAGATATAAAGGTATGTCCAAAAAATTTAAATGTCATGTTAATTAAATTAAATACAAAATGTCAATTTGCTGTGTCACGGTAGCGCCACACAATCTATAATAATTAGTTTTCAGTCAAGTATTAATTTATATTATAATAACATTTTTTATACAATAATAATTTGAGTTTGTGTTTGAAAGAGGCAAAGTCCAACTCTCGAATGTCTCTGGGTAACTTATTGTAAATAACAGGCCCCATACAGAATATGGTCTTCTGCAGGAGCGCTGTATTGGCTTTTCGTATAGGTACATATTTTACTTTCATCCCTTTGCATTCGTTGACTGACATCTGAAACACGTTAAAGATGTCCGGATTTGATTTTACAAAAAGTGTAACCTCCAGAATATACATACATGGTAATATTTAGATATTATTATTTATAAAGTAGGGTTTACAACTGTCGGTTGGGCTTTAAATACTTTATCCCTATCTGTTGAATTACCCCAGAATATTAATCGGTATCGCAACATGGAAGCCACAAGGCCGTGGTACGGAGATATAACTGCATCAATGTTTGCAATGTGAGCTAACTTATGTAGGAGATAGCTAGAAGAGCTAATTTTTTTGCATAATACCTCAATGTGCTCTTTCCAATTTAGATGCTTATCCAACACTAAGCCTAGAAATTTTGTGGTATCCACTTCTTCAATTTTATTATTTTCAAAGTTTATATTTAAGTCAGATATGCCTGGTATGCGTTGGCTAAACTGCATGAAGCAAGTTTTAGTTAAATTCACCTTTAAGTTATTTTTGTTTAGCCAATTTATGATGGAATATAGCGCTTTATTAATATTCCGTTCGTAATTTATTCCATTATTGCATTTTATTGTGACTGTACTATCATCTACAAAGAGGGACATATTATTTTGGGTACATCTGGGCAAGTCGTTAATGCACAGTATGAAAAGTAGAGGTCCTAGAACACTACTTCTCTTTCATGAGATTGCTGAATCTCCTCTTGTTTTTTTGTGTTTATTTTAACTATTTCTGTGTATTGGATCCTATTGCTGAGGTAAGACTGAATTAGTTTTAGAACATTTCCTTTAACGCCATACGCTTCCAGTTTACTTAAAAGAATATTATGGTCGACGTAATCAAACGCCTGCGTCATATCCATGTAAATAGCAGATATAGGAGTTTTCGTATCTACACAGGTCATCACAACATCTAGGAAATCATAAATGGCCATATTGATTGTTTTATTTTCCTAAAACCTTTTTGTTCTTTGGTTAGAATATTTTTCTGTTCTACGTAAGTGTTTATTTTCTTATAAAGATATTTTTCAAAAAATTTCGCAAATATTGCAAATAATGCAATGGGTCTGTAAAATTCCATGAGTTCACGATTTTCTTTTTTGAAAAGTGGCTTTATAATTGTTTTTTTTAAATTAGTTGGGAATGTGCCTTCTGTGATACTCAGATTGATGATATGACTAAGGTGACTACAAATTTGTGGAGCTACACGTTTAATAATTTTAGTAGTGATACCATCATAGCCCACACTGTTATTATTTCTCAATGCCATTAGAATCTTAAATAATCGATAATATTAAAATCAAAACCAAAGTGTTACATCACTACCAAGTACAATAACCCTACTTTCCTCTAAACTGCTGCTCTCTTAGTATTACGTAGACGTACGCTCCCGAGCCGCGCCACGCGCTGCATAGTGTATCCTTTGGCTTTGATTCTGTACCGGCCACTGGTTTGATGTAATTTACCAACCCTTCCAGTACCAATAGAATTTCTACCGCAAAACTCTACTTATCTCTTCCTTTAAATTCTGGCACACTCGAAACAGTTCGCGGACATTTTCCACGGTAACACAACTTAATATTTTCACTGTTAATTATTCAAAAAATATACTGAAAATATGGGACCGAAACCAAATTGGCCGTCAATGACAGATTCTATTTTATTAGAATCCTACAGAACTTCATAAAGTATTTCGACCTGTTTTAATAATTATATTCTAACATCAATGAGGTCAACATCCGTAACATCTGATAGCCTGAAGAGATGTTACTAGTATCGAAAAATTTAGAAATCGATATTGCTTGTCGATAGAAATAAAAAATCAATATTTTGATAACAGATAAATAAACTGAATTGAATTCATAATAAAATAATTATTAATTAGGTACTGGCTACGATCTTTAAAATAACCACACTTTTCTGTTACTTATTTAGTTATCTTATTTTGTTTGGTTGGTTTTTTAGATTTAAATAATAAGAGAATGGAGCTTATTGATACATTGTCAACGTTTGGAATTTTGCTATGTTATAAATTGGAGTTTTAGCCTCGCGCTACTGATGGGGCCTTGACGCTAGAACGAGATCCGGACTATCTTATGGAATTTTCAATTTAGTACAAGTAAAACTATAATGTACTAGATTTTATTTTGGTAAAGAAGTTATTAAGTATCTTATTATTATTAACTTACTGTGAGTAATGAGAATAAGATCCTCACAAATCTCACACTCTCCAAAATGTATATTCTAATTCACCCAGCATTGCTGTAACATACACCTCCAAATTGATACATCGAGAGAATGCTTTAAGGCAACCATTGATCCTGAACGTTTTCCTAGTTTGATCCGTATACATCCCCATCATTGTTTTACTTTATTCGCGTTAACAGAGCCACACAATGACTAAAGCTGCAATCTTGAACTCTTGACATTGACATTGATTCGGAAAAAAAATCTCGTTTATAATGTAAATCATGCCTGAAAGTATGGTCTGAGGCTAGCTACTAAATAAAATTACGGACATTTTTTCATCATTCATCATCAGCCCATTATGTCCCCACCGAGGAGCACGGGTCTCTTCCCTGAGGAAGGTACAGGCCATACTCCACCACGGGGGCCAAATACGGACATTTTAAATCTATTAAAATGTCCGTATTTACCAAGTTTATAGGAAAAAAGTGGTTTCAAAAATAATTAATTTTGGTGTCACAGAACAAGAAAAAAAATGTCTTAATGTCCGTAATTTATCTAGCAAAACCTTGGACCAAATTTATTAAAAGTTGTCTTTTTTACAATCATTTAATCATTAATCAATTTTATCTTTGCATTATATAAAATGCATTTTATATTGACCAAGCAGATGCTTAGCTTAAATAACATACAAATATTGTAGTTTTAAAATACCTACATGAAATAAAGCTTAAATATACTTCATACTATTTTTTACCTCAATCATTAAATATGTCAACGTGTTCAAGCGTAGACGATTGTGAAAAGTAACCGCAACCTTAAAATATTCGTGTCACCTGACGCACACAAAAGCGAAGCTGCAATCTCGGAACGTATACTTGGATATGATGAATTAATGAGGGCCCTTGGATGTTTTTACTTTGTTTACCGTACCTTCTCGACGCCAGGGACTCGGGGCCGGCCTAAGTTCCCTTTAAAACATTGTTTTGCTCAGAGATTTACATGGCGTGATTAATTTAGGAGACGTCAAACACGAGGTCAGATTTTACTATAGGAGGTTACAGAATGGCAATCTTATTCCTGTTATCTCGTGCATCATGTTTGATATTAAAGAGAATTTTGATTAGTGAATGTGGTGCTAGAACATAATTATAAAATTTAATTACCGATTATAAGCATAATAAATATAAAAAGATATTACACATTATGTCACACAATCCGGCAAACCTTATACAACCCCCTTTTTTTTGTTTACACAGCTTGCCATTGCAAGACTAAGGATGTAGATTTTATTCATCAAGACTCTTAAAAAAAATCGTAATTTAGATAGATAAATAGAGAACACTTTATTGTGCATAAAAAAAGGAGAAAAAAAGGAAAATTTAGTAAGTAACCATTTATATATATTTATCTCTATTGTAATCATATGAAAATGGTTTTCCGTTGACTGTGTCATCCATTATGACTGATTTTCTCGTATCGCATTTTTATCAATGTGGCCTTTCACTTCAGTACCTTCCTAGAGATGGCAGTGATTGTTATTCAACCAGGCCTAAGTACCTAAAGCCTCGTTTGCTCCACTCTAGTATTTATAATAGTGACAAGTTAGAAACAAACTCTATGACTGTTGGGTGTCATTCACAAAAAAGTGACATTCTGGGTTCCTTAGGAGGAAGCCAGAAGAGAAGACTCGTGGTCACTTCTGATTTTTATTTATCTACGAAGCATGTGGACTTAGTAGTTCTATTAAAGATGATTTAGGACCTAAGGATCTTCGACACCTAAATTTTAGGCGTCAAAGATCCCTGGCACTTACTACGTAACAGTTTTTTTATTTTTCTTTTCAAGGCAATGAGCTATGAGATTAAAGTTTGTTTATTAAGAAACAATTTTAAAATATAGCGTGTTTCTCCCCATTTTTCCTTCATAACAATTTAATACAATATGTGACTTTAAATTCATATAACCTTTTCTTATGATTTATTAAACATGATTTAGAAATATATGGTGCTAGTTTTGAAAATAATGGAGCTTCATTACTCAACATTGTTACCAAAAATTACGTATTCATACAAGTAAAATTACGTATTTCATATCACTCTACTAAGGTAAATTTATTCAAGCAATTCATAATAAAATAATGTTTTGTTTAATATTAACATTAAGAAATTTAACATTTTATAGTTCATAAAATTAATATAGCCACCATATAACAAGTGTTATAAGCAGCGTAAAACCTAAACTAGGCTACTTAATGAATAGTGAAACCATGCACTGGCAAACTGGAACATGCATTCGTGACAGTGCACGGCCGAGCCCACTCAACCAATCACTCGACGAGTGCAAATACAGCCGCGACGGCCTCACGCGAGCCTCCATTAACTGATATTGAAGCAGGCCGGCCTTGAACCAGAATCAACACACTGTGTATACCAACAGAGCAGTTCCAACTGACTGTTTATTCTGTCTTCGAGACGTCCGTCCGGGTGACCGCAGGGGCTCTACTTGAGTCTTGTTGTGGGAAGTTCGACTTTCGAATAGTCGACGAAATGCCATTGTAACGTACCTACTAATCATATCCTATACCATTAGTTTTTGAGATGAAACATTGTTCTTCTTTCTTCTTCCGTACGAAGTCACTTCCTAAGAACGCATGCAATAAAAGCGCATCGCCCTGGGGCGGGGGCTGTATCTCTGTTACTGCTGGTTGTGTGCAAATCATTTATATATCGTGAGTAGAGGAACTAGTCTCTTGGCATTGTGCAATTTTGAAGACCTCTGTGGCTCAGCGGTTAGCGCATCTGCCTACCATGCGAGAGGTCTCGGATTCGAATCCCGGCTGAGGACAAAAAAAACCCAGGTCTTGGATGTTTATATGTTGTGATGTCGCTGTATCCGGTTCCCACGACACAGAGTATCCTAGTGTGGGGCCACAAGCAATGTACGTGCCTGTATGTAAATGTTTTTGTTTAATTTGAGCTAGAAATTAACGCTTACTTGCAGCTGTTTCGCGGTAAATCAACGGCTGTTAAACCCGACACAGCTGTTACAGTCGTCTAAATCTTCATAATAAATAATTAAATCGCGCTCTGCCTCTAATTGAAGATGTTTCTTATATTTATTACTAACTGACACCGCAAATGTTCTTTCACCACCTTTTCTCAGATCTACCACATACACACAAAAATTATCATAAAAATTGGTACAGTCATTTTGAAGGAGTTTGATAACATGACTTTTAGTTAACGTACATTTTGTTTGTTTGTGCAGCAACACCATTCGCTGATAAATTGTGCCCGGAAAAACGGCGACAGGCTTGCCACTTATTGTCACGGTGGGACCTACTAAACTCGGCAAAACGCGGGCCCAGTTGTTGTGATTGATGCCTCTGCCTACCTCCTCGGTGATAACGGGCGTCAGTTTTTTTTTATAGCAAACACCGTGACACGAGATTTTTACATAGATAAATAGAGAACACTTTATTGTACATAAAAAACGAGATATATATACTGGTATACTTACTTGCTGTCCCGGGAAACGTCGTTTGGCCATATTAAGTTGTAAACCTCTTCTCAGACCTACCAAACATTATCTAGGCAAAACAAACATAAAAATCGGTGAAACCGTTTCGGAGACGTTCGACGACAAACAATGACAGTGACACCAGATTTTTATATGTATATTACATTTAGAAATTAAATCCTGAAACAACCAACTTATTCGCCAACCAACTCCCACGCATTACGGCGAATGATTGGTTAATTTAAGCCAAGGATCAACGCTAATCTTCTTATGAATAAAATTAATTGTAGTTCGTTAGTTTCGCTAAAAATAGAGAACAGCTGGACCCATTTGGATAATTTTTTATATTTGTGTTTGAAGGTTTAAATGGTGACAAAATATGGAAAAATACGAAACCTTTGGCGGTGCGAAATTTAGCTAGTTTATCATCATCATCAAGCCATTTTGTCCCCACCGAGGAGCACGGGTCTCTTCCCTGAGGAAGGTATAGGCCATACTCCACCACGGGGGCCAAGTCCGAATTGGTGTTTTTGTAAGACTAGTGGCTGGACACTGTCCAAAGCTTTCGAGCCGCGCGCTAAGGCCTCTGACTGGGCTTAACGACTGCCATGTGTCAGTGGCAGCCGGCACCAACCGCTTGTAAATAAATAAAAAAAAACACGACCGTCACAAACTTCTCAGAGTAGAGGCCCAAAATAACTAGCGACCCCACTAGTTAGACCTCGGCCAGACATTTGTAGCCGACACTCTGCCCTAAGTAATTGAAACGCGCCGTAAATAGAATTACGTCTCAAGGAAAATGCCCGGCTCGTCGCGATTTTTCAGCAAGTTATTTTACTTCTGGGCTTTGGTTTGACTACAGCAACATTTAAAAACCATAGTATACAATGGTTACTACGGCAACACTTAGATATATAAATAAGTCTTATAATGTATTTGTTTGTTTTTCTGGTGTGTACAATAGAAGAGAGTTCTAATCTAATCTAATCTAAGTTGTTCCTTTGTAGCATTTAAAGAACAAAGATTGACCAAAGAAATACATCGAGCGAATGTGGGTGGAGGGTTGGTTAAGTACGTCCCAGGCGAACAGATTTCGACAAGACAGCGAAGGGCAAGATAAAAACTTCCCGAAACCAGTCCACGTGCATCCAACGACCATATTTCAAAAGCAAAGTTTATCCTAACTTACGCAACTATGCTGCTGTCATAATGACCACAACCAATCACTTATGTTTTAAATTGACTTATGACTTATTTACTTAAGTCAATAACATGTCATGTTATGTAGTATAGGGGATAAAAATCCAACACTGCTTCAATTTATGCTAAATATTTATTTAAAAGTGTGTATACCACTTTTGTCACCCTTTCATTCACTAGTATTTGTCCATACAAATGTACATAATACATACGTAAGCTCACGCCTGTATCCCAGAGAGGTAGGCAGATACCAGGGACTCTTTTTCTTTGCTAGTAATTGTTGCCAATAGATAGTTTGGTTTAGCACATAGGTAACAAATAACAATTTATCACAAAAATAATAATATCTTAATATTTCGATGAATAGCCTTGTCACTTTCTTATCCTAACTTGCACACTAGGATTCCCTGTGTCGTGCAAGCTAGTCTCTTCCAAAGAAGGAACAGAAGACATTTCAGATAATAACTAAACGGTAAAATTAATTGTATTTTGTACTTGTCACAGAAACTTTCGTGAGCACTACAAATTAATAGTAACTTAACTCCGAAATTCATATACTAGCAAGGCCTAGAATTTCGGAATTAACTTATCTACTATTTGTAGTGCTTACTAAAGTTTTTACGAAAAATACGCTACCAGTAGGTAACGCGAGCTCACTTCCTTCATTTTTCTCTCTTCTGACAACAAAATTAAGTGAGCGAATCCAGAATTAACTTAATAATAAAGAGTTAAACTCCTCTAAAGTCCTCTGACAGGTGAAAAATACAGGTGGTGGAACTATCCTTTACATTCATGCGTAGGTAGATGGGATTAAGCTTGACCTTTACCCTGAGAGCTAGACGCTTCACAGAATCTAAATAAGAGAGCCGGAGCATTTGCATAATCTGGTTCTGAATTACTTATAACTCTATTTCATTGTGTAGCGCATGTCACCAGCAACCGCAATGTAGAACTCTTTTTCGCATTTTGTAAATAAGGGTGTCATTTAATTATGATTTTACGGGAGCGTGGCGTCGAAAAAATTTTTATTCGTCCTATATTTTTGACGACCTCTGTGGCGCAGCGGTTAGCGCATCTGACTACCATGCGAGAGGTCCCGGGTTCAAATGTTTACATGTTTATGACGTCACTGTTTCTGATTCCCACGACACAGGGTATCCTAGTGTGGAGCCAGAAGCAATGTATGTGCCTGTATGTAAATGAAATGTTATGTTATGTTGTCCCACTGCAGGTCGCGAGAAAGAGGTCTCTGTAAAAACAGTATAGGGTTTATTGTCTCGCATGCCACAGCGGATTGGCAATTTCAAGCGCGGAGGCTTGTGAATACACCAGATTCTGAGCTTAGTCCTATAGTAGAGGGATTCTGATATTTTTTTTAAATGACCGTTTGAACAAGTTAGAATGCTATACAAAGTAGCTAAATTTGCTATTTCTGCTAGAGTTAGTATGTAGATAGTTTAAGTAATAGTTACATTATTTTTAGTGACATGTTATGCTTGTAGTCTTAAGATCTGTATTAGTGCTTTGATTTTTGTCTTTAATTGTAAAAGTGGTAATGTACCTAATTTTTATACCTAACCTTTCTAATAAACTCCTCCACCAATCCGGTCAGCCATAGCCCCCCCCCAAACCCCCCGCTCCTCCCGAGTGGTGGCGGAGTATGGCCTATACCTTCCTCAGGGAAGAGACCCGTGCCCCTCATAATACATTTAACATTTACATACAGGCACATACATTGCATAATAGTGAAACTGATTTTGATGAAACTTGAAGTGTATCTTCGGTAGGTCTGAAAATAGGTTGTTATCTATTTTTGATCCTCCTATCTCTGGCAAAATAACGGTTGCGGGGTCAGCTAGTATTTAAATAAGAATATGTGAAAATAGTAGAAGAGTCCTACAGCTGAAAGATTCTTATCATGGTTAGGTGCTAAAGGACCTTGGGATAAGACTTCTGAAGAAAGGCAACAACAATAATTACTACAAAGTGAGACTATTAGTATACAGAGCGTCCCAAAATTATGGGACATGAAGGGAAAGTTATTTTTAAAAGTCAGTAATTTTGCATTCAAAGATTTTCTAACAATTACTTGCCTTGTCTGGGAATCGAACAGACTTAAATAAAAAAAAAAATACCCCTACTTTTATGATGCCAATCGAAAGAATGACCAAAAAATCGTAACTCTTCTTAAGTAACATAATATATTAAAAGAAAGGGCCAGCGTGAAATTAATCATTTTAATCAAATTAAAAACATTGAAACTGCCGTAGTCAATTAAGTGGGTATTTTTTTGTAAATTATTTAATTAAATGCTCAACATGTGATTTGCGTAAGACAAGAGGGATCACATTTTGAGCATTTAATTAATTAATTTACAAAATATTCTACATGTCCCATAATTTTGGGACGTCCTGTATATAATTTTGGGACGTCCTTGCAGAAACCCCATTTATTTAAGAATGCTCTCAATAAACATCTATTACAAAAGTGTTATTACTCGCTCCAAGAATATTTCGACGAGTAATCTTTGGATAGGTATCTTAAGTGTTGTAATTAGAAGAGATTTATGTCTGTTATTTTAATGTTTATATGTCAATGTACCTCATAGTACGGTGTAATACAGTTTAAGTTAGTTCTAAGTAAGCTGTGCCCTAGCCGGGTTCTTGTTTGTAACAACTATTTTAATTATTAAGACCTTTATAAACAACAAGAAGCTAATAAATATCTTATCTTATCTTATCTAAAACATTTAGACTAATCCTTCCTTCACTTCCCTGCCACCTCCAGCTGCAGTGCACGGATAGTGAACTCGGCATGAGGGAGCCGAATCCTATTTCGAGGGACACACACCCTCGCTCTGGCGATAATGGGTTCGAAGGAAAGCTGATAGGCTTCGACTGATGGCCGGATCCCGCGATGACATTTTGCGATCTGCCTGTAAGCCTAGGCTTATGGATAGATGACAAGAGAATCCTATAAGCTTTAGATTTTAGATGCGCACTATCGCAAATTAGATCGGTGATGCCAGAGAGCTTTGACGGGTATTGATATAATGAAATTTGAAGTTTAGTTCCACTTAGTTGTAAGTACGCCGTTAGGAGCAGTGTTGACGTTTTTTTAGTGGAGGTTCTGAAATCTCATAGGTTCATCTAAAAATTGCATAAGCTCATGTATCTACCTATAGGCAGAGACCTAGATCTAGATTCTGTTAATGCATTATAGTACAATGACAACTGCATGGACGTGGCGATTTAATTTCATTGCCGCTTCGAGTCGACGTGCACACACATAATAAACCTTGTAAGCGTCAAAATGGTATCAAAAAACACGACACGTTACATAACCGTGTAACTGTCATCGAACTGTAATGCGCTAAAGGAATCAAGGTCCCGGGTTGGTCAATTGCCAAGATTCTGACAAACCTTCTTTGTGAAAAAAGTTTACAGAAAATTATCAGCTTGATCTAATAAAATCAACGGGTGCACTGTGCAGTGCTCGTTGTGGTAACTCGGGCTTCTTGACGATATAATATTTCTTAACCATTTGCGACACAGTTTGTAAATCTGATCATCCAGACTAATCAACATATTTAATGTACTGCGCGTTCAAGAAATAAGCCTATATATCGAAGTAAAGCAAACTTGTTCAACTATCATAATAGTATGAATTCTGTACTAAATCTGCCGTGATCAGAGGAGGCAGATTTTCGTGAGACTCTGAATAAACTCATTAACGTCAGATGACTCCCAAATAATCCCCCTGCTACATCACTGAAAAAAAGAAAATTATTTGTAATTTTGTTGCTTTGCTTAATTGTTTTTTTTATGCTGGCTTTTTTAATGTTTTTCGCAGGGAGGACGAGAGATGGAGTCGCAAAGTACTAGAGTAGCAACCGAGGACCGGACGTAGAAGTGTGGGCCGACCCCCAGCTAGATGGCGTGACGACATCGACAAGGCAGTAGGGAAGACCTGGAGAAGAACAGCACAAAACAGGAACGGCCCTTGTCCAGCAGTGGATATCGACGGGCTGAAGAAGAAGAAGAAGCCCATGGTGAATTATTTTTAGTTTTAGTCCGTGACATGTTTTTTTTTTCAAATAGGTAAATAAATTATAAAAATAAAATATTACTTTATGAGAAATACCAGATAGAAAGTGACAAATGCGTACTAACTTACTCGAGTTCTTTTACTGAATAAATATTTTATTGAATAGTTTATTGATTTTTCTTACCAGTTACTAGATCTTGTAATAAATCAGGCGGGTAAATACTCTCCAGGCAAACGGAAGAAGCGGCGAACACGTGTGCCTGATGTAGTTTCACGCAGGGCACGCAATATTGAGTCGGATCGCAACTGCCTGCATTGTTCGGCAACGTTGTAAGACAAACTTCTGTGGGACTGAGTCAAACCACCCGCAGTGTCAATTATCGAATTGAATATTCATGTTAACGTAAGGCACTTTAGTATAATTCCCTCTAGAGATGGAAATTAATATCTCGCCCTTAGACATCAGTTAGAGAGTATTATTGAGTTGGAGATTTAATTAAGGGTCGTATTGATAAAGCACTCTTATCTTGGAGATCACTCTCGAGTGCTCATTAGGTGCCCAGGAAGAATACAACTGCTAATTTGGAGGGCATTCAAGGTGAGCTAAGAATACTTTTGGGAGTTGAGTTTATGTAAGTGGGACCGATAGATTTTTAGTTAGTTTAAGTTTTAGACTAAAACAGTACCAGAGATAAGACGCTTCAGAGGATGCCTGAAAACTTATAACTAAAAGTTTTAGTTATAAGCTTTCAGTTATAAGCCTGAAAACTTATTACTATAACTAAAAACCAGCGTCGTATCTCTGCTTCGGCATTAAGCTGAGCGGAAACCTTTCTGGTACTGTTTTATTAATTTTAAGTTATACTAATTTTCCACTGTATAAGTACCAAATAAAGAATTTCTATTCTATTCTAAAACTGAGAGGTCAAAGAACATTCCAATATGGGCCTTAGGATCGAGATATTAATGTCAATATGGCATATTGTTTCAGCATTCCCCAAAAATAACAGAAAATAAGGAGCCGCATAAAATCAGCTCCACACCACTACATATAACACTACTTCACTTCGTAACTTACCGATTAAGAATTAAATAATAAAATTCGTATGGATATAATCTTGGCAACGATTCTTAGCATTGGATAAAGTTCACCGGATACAAATGTATCTTGATAATCCCTGTAACGTAAAACCGATACGGGTTGCTAGCACCCTCGTGAAAGATTCAGGAACGATTTCGCGTGAACAAAACGCGCTGAAAACTATCGATTAATATTAAAGGCGAGAGGGTACGCATCCGGTAGGGTTGTCATTTCAAGAAAATCTGATTAAAACATTCTGTCATCCACGACATCAGATCAGAATTCAAATTTCAAAGCTCTAAATCAATGAGTGTATTTCATAAAGGTGTCATTTTTGTAAACCGCATTTTTCTGACATCGAAAATGCGAAGAATGATAAACGACAAAGTATTCTGAATAATTGATACACCCGTGTTAACAAAGCTTAATTTCATAATGAATATTTATATAGCCCCCCCTGTCACATGGCAAATGCCAGTAAAAGAAATAAAAGTTATATTGCAATTATGGAAGTTATCATCATTAACCCATTATGTCCCCACCGGGGGCACGGGTCTCTTCCCTGAGGAAGGTTTAGGCCATACTCCACCACGGGGGCCAAGTCCGGATTGGTGGAAACTTGTAAGACTAGTGGCTGGTCTTACTTTCAGAAATTTTCAAGCCGCCCTAAGGCTGACATTCAGAGACGAAAACTAAGCAAAGACTGGTCTCAGAAATGTCAAAATCACGTACTTAAAAACATTTCGTATTCAGAATCGAATCTTAGCAAGTTTAGTATGAAATGGTGCTTAGAAAAGTGTAAGTAGTCAATATCGGTGACTTTACGTGAACTTAGAACTGTCACTTCTAAGCGTTTTTGTTCACAGACTACTCCAAACGTCATTTCACTGATGTTCTACGAGCAATATCTGTGGGATTTTTTTATTCACTCTGACATATATAAAATTGTATGATGTTGTCCTGCTCTCGTGTAGCAATCTCAAATTTAAAAAACCGGTAAGAACTACATCACTAAAAAATGATAGACAATATAGATGACTTTCTTAAGTACTGTGAATACGAAAATTACGGCGCTTTACTAATTCCAAATTTAGTTTACTTTGCTAAGACTGATCTAAGCGTGAACTTAGGATTCGTCTCTGAATGTCAGCCTAAGATTTCTGACTTAGCTTAACGTGCCTTGCGAAGCACGTAACTGCTCGAAAAAATACCAGTAGCGTTAGTCATAGAACGGTCACCCATCCATGCACTGAACGCGCCCTATGGAGCAGCCGTGGCTACGAGCGATTCGAGCGATATAGACCGTTGATTTTATTTATGTTCAAATCTTCATAACTCACACCATCTCAATCGCATTTTGCCATCCAGTGAGGTGTTATGTTCTAAGTAAAGAGCCATTAGACATAGTAGACATTCCAAATACCTTTTATGTCGCAGAATCATGATGTTGCAAAAATACTGGTGAATATTTTGTAAATAATTCCAGTACAGCATTTTGTTTATTCTGTTTTGTTTATTGCAATTATGGTGGTGGTGGATAGAAAATAATCAAAAGACAAGAGATACACTTTAGACATTAGACACACGTGAGACCTCTGTATATGAACAAGCTATATCAGATCACCAAAAACAAACAGACTAAAAGCTAAAACTAATCAAAACTAGAAATTAATATCGCTTGAGGCATGCGACATGACAGCGGCACATAGCCGGAGAGTACAGATTTAATATTTTAAATATGTAAGGGTCGGTTACTGAATTGAAATCTCGCTAAGTAACTACTTAACTGTAGTGTTGTCTCGTCAAGTTTCTTAAAAGAGAGAGAAAAGAGAGCAGACAGAACGTTACTTATTTACTTTGTGAAATTCTCAATTATACGAAATAAACTAAACTTACTTGCTTATCACGAAGTACAGTCCACAGCACATCATGGTATACACCCATGCACTCTACTCCGTTGCGTTACGGGCGACTTTGCAACTAAAATATGAAGATTGACCTGCTGTCGACTGTACTTGCCACATGAGGCACACAAAATGACACCGACTCTAATCTTTACAATCACAATAATCTCTACAAATGCAACTAAGATATAAATCTATCTTATCGTTGGATAAACTCGCAAACCTCTTAACTTCGTTTTTTTTGTTTCAAAATTTAAGAGATTTCCTATAAGATGCGTCCTAAAAAATGAAGATGTTTCCTATAAAATGCAATAATTTTTTTTAAAACGGAGTTAAGAGGTTTGCGTCTTTAGCCGACGTTATGTGTCGTTTACAGAAATGGTATTTCATGAGCGTTCATGAGGCATATAAAATGATGACACCTCTCAAACTATCGGTTGAGGAGCCTCATGAAGATGGTAACCATGTAGTGTATCACTGAGCTTGCTTGTATCAAGAAAGACTTGAGAGACGTACGTGGGTGAGCAAATATAATAGTGGAGAAATTACGTCCATCCCGAGAATCCCGAGTTCCAGTTGGCAGGCGGGTATCAAATTAACGCTCCACAAGGCGTCGCCGTAACTAATATGCCACACAGTAAAGGGCGTGCCTCATAGGCCCGTGACGATATTATGAAGCCCACGATTTATTTGGCACATAGCAAAATTACAAGTTTTCACGAGAATTAAGCTATATTATTCGAATAATATAATGAATATTCATATATTCATTATGCTTATTATATAGCTTCATAGCTATATAGAGGGTGTCCCAAAACTTAACGTCAAGCCGGCACCGGGTGAAAAAGGAAGTCATGTGCTTGTATGTAAATGTAAATGTAAAAATGTAAATACTGGTTATCAGAAATACAATTTTAAAAAAATAATGTCATTTTAAGTACATTAATTTTATTATTATTATTTATTCAAGAAATTTTACAAACATAATGAAAATTAAAATTAAAAATGGGCATTTTTTTAAGTAATTTTTTTTTTAAGTCTCCCTTTTTTCCAAGCTGGAGCAGCTTGTTTAGAAATTTTGTTAACAGTTTAAACAGATTATTCATAATTACAAAACAAAAAAAAAATCGGAAAAAGTAAAGATTTGTGTGTTTCAATTTTTTTTTTTAAATGCCTATAAGTTTTTTATCATGCAATTTTTTTCCTTTTTTTTATTATTCTGATAACTAGTGACTTGCCTTTTCACTCGGTTCCGGCTTGACGTTAGGTATTGGGACACCCTGTAGAATCGCTCGTAGCCCCGGCCGCGGTTTTTAGAAACCTAAAGAATCAATAAAATGGAACAATGCAACTTGAACGTTTATTTGAAATCTCGATTTTTTTTCTACTCACTAAATGCCACCCTGGCACTCTGCTCGGCTTTGGGAGGCATAAATAAAACTGGATAAATACTTTATGCGCGCAATACAGGTGAGGCAGCCGTTAATGGGATTCTCGCCTCATCGGCTCTATAATTTTTCCTTTACGAGAAAGTGATTCCAGGTATTGCCCATTCGCAGGCGAGACTTTTTTTGTAGCCCGGTACGAGTATAATTTTCACTTGACCTTGTGATTGACACATAAAATACTACGATTAATCGCAAATGATTTATTTTAATTCAGGAAGTTAACTCAAGTAAGTACTAGGAAACGTGTAATTTTTTTTTATTCTAGTTGCAATTGTTACAAAATCTTTAAATCGTTGATCATTGATTAAGTCTTTATATCAAGAAACTTAAAATAATTAAAAAAATACCTCTATATCTCTCTCGTATAACTAAGCAGTAAGGATAGTAAAATTTGCTGAAACAAAACGTAATGATGCTATCTTCAGCACGTTTGCATTTGCATCGCTTCTCAAAAACGTCACAACGATACTTATTAACCATACTCGTAAGTATGAACGCGTACAAAAATTGTCGTGGGCGACGCGACGGCTCTAAAACACACCTCTCTTCTTAAGAAAACAACATTTGTTTCCGGGTATTATCCCCGTCGAGTGTTTGAATAATACATGCATGTGGCCCCGATGTCAAGTCAAGAAGAATATAATTCCGTAATGCTTCCTGTACTTCCCAAGCCTTTCTTTACGCAAGAGAACTTCCATTTCTTTTTTTGGAATAAAAATGGCGGTGTTTTCTACTTGCTTGCACCGTCTTTCTATTCGCTGTCGCACAAACCTTTTTCCGGGTTACATTGTATAATTTCTGTTGCCCTCTTTGTTATCTAAAAAAACTGGATTTAACAAAACCAGAGGGCGTAGTTTTTTATTTAAAAACATACTTTTATTGTATCCACTAGTCTTACAAGCCTCCACCAATCCGGACTTGGCCCCCGTGTGGTGGAGTATGGCCTATACCTTCCTCAGGGAAAAGACCCGTGCTCCTCGGTGGGGACATAACGGGTTGATATTGACAATGAAGACTAGTATCCGCACATGAGTCACCGGACTGGGCCCCGATTCTGTTAGCGCATAGTAGTTCAATTACAGTAGCATGGTCGGTCACGTGACATATTCTTCAATTCCATTGCCGTGTAGAATTATAAATACGGGTGGCGACGTTGATTTGAAGCGTCAATGAAATGAAATCGACTCAGTCATTCAACTGTCATTGTACTATAATGCATTAGTGGAATCTATAATGGCCAGGACGGCGGCGGTCAGTGAGGAGACCAAAGCTCAATGGCCGAACGATGTAGTCACGTTGGTGACGGGAAAAAAGAGGCAGTGGTGGACTAGTGATGATGATGATGATGTGTGACCGTGGTACATTACTATACACACACTAACACTAGTACAAAGCTCTCCTCTAACAAAATTAGGCTCCTAAAGGTATTTATAGACAGGGCGCTGGATAAATTTTCCCCTCCCAATCTTGTTCAGGCTCTCGATAGAGCGTTTTATGCAAATACTCCTAATAAATTAAAGAAAGTTGAAAAGTAATTTAAACTCGGAACCCAAGCCAGGTGTTGCGAAGATATCGGACTTTAAACGTAACGGTCGCGTTAAAATAAACGCGCCGTGTACAGTATCTTCCAGTTCTGTTTTCTACGATGGTAAACAAAACGGTTATGTACTCAAAATTTGATTTGGTTGAAGTTAGCTATTTTTTATAGCTAAAGGACCTAACAATACACAGAAAATTATTTTTTGATTTTGAAATTGCCCACGGCATCTTCAATGTGATTTTTTTATAGATAATTTAATAAATAAAAAAAATGTCTCAAATAGCACAAAAGCCGTGTCAGACTATTTTTTTATTTGATTTATTTATTAAATTGTCCCACGTTATAGATTAAACTAATGAGTAGCACAATTAAATTTTATGCTTACAATTATAGTTATGTTCTAAATATTTAAGCAACAAGACTAGCGTACAGTAGATGTTTAACAAATATCAATATCATTGTTTAACTTCTTCTGTTTATTCATCCAAAGAACAAATAAACATAATCTCTCGCAGCCAAATTTCATAAAGAATCCTATCTGGAGTGATTGAGCATCCACGCAACCAAACTTTCGCATTTCTATAGTAGTAAGATTTTGCTTAATACCGAACAGTTCTTTAATCAATAACTTTATATGCCTTACTATATAAAATTATTAATAACTACTGCAGATTGTTACGTTTCTTTAATCCGATCATTGGTTTTGAAAGGGCTGTACTTTGAAGTTTGATTAGAAACGGTAGTAGGCTAATACCTCGGGGCCCATTCTGTAAATGGCTTGAATATTTTCCGGCTATTGAGCGTGGATTGCTTCAGATGGTTTAAATAAAGAGGCTATCTTTCCAATAATACTGTCTTTAGTATACAAGCTTCAAAATTTGTGAGCCTTGGGATAGCCTTTAGCGCGACACCTTTAAAATTACCCGATAAATATTTGCAAAGTCGCCATATTAACGCAGACACAATTTTTAACGAAAGAAATGGATTTTTTTTTTTTATTTTTTTTTATGTGTGATGAGTAAGCTCTTGACCTCAAACTCGCCTGATGGATTGGACATATAAAGATGACGGGGAAAGAAATATTGACAAAAGAAATATATCGAGTGAATATGCGTGGACAGGCAAGTAATGGACATCCCAGGTGGACAATTGGACATCTCTTTGCTCTTTGCTGTCAGTCCAGTGACAGCTTTGGTTTGATTTGGCTTATAAAGTGGCTTATAAACCAACAAATAATAATATTCATATTGACATCTTTGGGCAAATCCTATTCAATATTCATCAGTGAGGAGAATATGGTATGGGACATCCTGTTCCTTATCTCATTAAGAAAGACCTTGTACGACTGCAATTGGTGATCGTGAGAGACCAATAAATCATCATCATTATCATTAATTATATTCTGCACACACCCACTTGATTTTTGTCGTGTCCGAGGGTTTGCTCTGATTCGCAGAGCGGAATCATGGTGAGTAGAGACGGAGCTCGCATCGTCGGTTGCTCGTTTCTGACTCTTCCGACAGAAAAACAAGTAAGTGCTTCCGGAATAAAGTTAATAACTTGCAGTGCTTACAAAAGTTTTTGTTTAAAAATTATCATCCACAGCTATTTCAAGCTTACCGCAGGATATAAGCCTCCCTCATCGTTTTCCAAGAAACTCTTCGAGTGTAAGTTGTAATGAGGGCTTTTCCATCCAGCTGTCAGTTGAGTTCATTAAAGAAAACTAGATGGCACTGCAAGAAGACCAAAATGTCATCATGTTTTTAGGTCTGTGGTTTTAATCGTTATTAATCTCTTTGTAGTCTGTGATCTAAACTAGACTTTCTTTCGAAACCGTTGAAACTTGAAAGTTATCGAAGTATTTTTACTTTGTTTATTACATAAGTACCTGAATTGTGTCTTTGCTCAGGACTAGCCCATGCATTGTGCATTTTTGTAAAAACATAGGACAGGAACCCCAGATAAGGTAGGTACAGTGATGTCATGACGTCAGCACCATCTATCGGTAATTTGCCGTACTATTTTTTTAATGACTCTCTGAAAAGCCCTCAGAACCATAGTATTGTTTTTTGCTTTGACGTTACTACGGTACGGCATCAGCAGAGCTACCTAGGAATTCTTTTAATCTTTCAAATTTGACTTAAGGGAAAACGCTCATTGTAAGTTTTTTAATTGTAGCTTCATCAAACAGGGTATTATTGGATGTGCAATTCATGCCTTAACAAATTTATATCTAAAAAATTTATTTTACGATTTAATCAGCAAAAGGTGGTTTTAAATTCCTCGTAAACTAGAATCCTTTCCGGTTCAGAGCCATAAAACACGGCTTTTCACAAAGTGCATTCAGGCAGGGTGTTTTTCATCGCCCATCTGTCATCAGGGTCAGCGGTTGTTCCCACACATTCAAGCCATAATCATTTTGATGAGCATTGTAATTAAATGCAAATTGTACGAGCTGTACCGTCGAGCCGGACACATGTGCGCGCCAAACGAGGCATTCACGCGCCTACCCTCATTTATATAAATTTAAATTGAAATATCGACTGTCTATTTATTATAGCCCAAATGCTACTAAGGTACTCTCACACTGAGTCTATCCACTTTATAAAGTTCTACTCGTCAATACAAATTAATTGTATTATAGGGAGAAATTTAATTCTCAAAACATATAGGTACTATTCATAGTTCCTTGCACAAGCTACCAATAGGCTATTTGACCGATTTCTGAATACTATCTCATATTTTTTGTTGGTGTTCATGGAGTCCTCAGAAAGTGGTCAATCTCTTAAAAAAAACTTTTAAAAAAGGCATTTGAAATAATTTCCATTTGAAATAAGCTGCCAAAACGCTATCTTGGACAATATGGCGTCGCACAGGAATTATGACGTCCCTTTACAGTAAATCAACCAATGAACGTAAGAAAGAATGAATGACAGACGCCATTTTTACTGGCATGTGACGTCATCATAGAATCGGCCAATCCAGGCCGTTTTCGATACAATGGCTGCAGATACATAATTAACAAATTTTATCTTGTGTTATTTTTAAAAATAATAATTGTTTATTAGTTGAAATGCCTTAAAGCGGTTTTAAGACTCATAATTTATCAGGATACGTATAAATAATACTGTTTTTTCCAAACTGTCAAATAGCCTATCACTATTATTATTTTCTTAATTTTGAACTTGCTTTAGATGGGTTGTTTGATAGCTCAATTAGTTTCTTCTTTTGATGAAAATAAAGCGAATTTGAGACTTTGTGTAATACAATCCCCAAGTCTATTTTTATAAATGGGGTCGCTTTCTTTTGAGGTTTCAATGTGGACTTAAAACCTTAAACTTTTTAGATTTGGGATTTTATTTAGTACGAACGTTTTTTTTTTAAAGTGACAAATTTTATTTGTCTTTTGTGTCTTGTGTGCAAAATACTCATGCATACCGGGTGACATTTTCACCGGTACAATAAATTTTACCATATCATTGGTATCGATAACAGATTACATTTATCAAATAAAATTGCCATTTTTTTTTTTTCATTAATGTATCCTTCATCCAATTTGTAACTCATGGGCGCACTAATTACAAGGCGTCCGCCGCTTCTTTTCCTTCCCGCAAGCCGCGCGCAGTTGCCAGTTCGTGCGTTTAGTTGTGCTCATCCGTAATGAGTCCACATTTCTTTAAGATTTGCGCATAAGTTCAGACATTGGTTTTTTTTTTTGTACCAACGGGGTAGTAACAAATAATTTTGGTATTTGTATTGTGGACTTAGTATTACGTATGTTGATTTATTGTACTGGTGAAAAAATATTCCTGTATAATGTTAAAAACTGGAAGCGAATATATTTCTTTGTAAGACGGCTCCCTTACGACGCAAGCCATCGCATGAGCGATGTCTAGTCATAAATATTGCACGCATAATAATATGGGACGCGCATATGAAAATTCTGATAAAGTCGGAAGCCATTCCGGAATGCGTAGATTAATGACAGTTCTCAAAGCGATGCGGCTACGCCTACTTCACGTTTATTATATCTGATTATGCCATGTAATGAAAAGTTTCATAATGAACGATTACCATCGTCACAACAGCATCTGACTGGTATTTTCATACATTTACTAAGTCTGTTTTGTAAATGTGTATCAATACCTGTCCAACGATGTCGTGCTGTATTAACGATAATTGTCTTTGAAACCGGCCAATCAAGTGGTCTGTCACGTCGTTTGCATGTTCTACCAAAAATAGGTCAAACATTTTAAAATTAGTACATAACAGTACAAATACCAAAAATACAGAAATTTGTAAATATATGGTTTCATTAATTTATTAAGCTCTGCGGATCAAAACTAAACAACGTCAGGATTGTTTATATAATCTCACAAATTTTGCCAACTTTCCATCGTCGGTTGCCTGGAAGAAATTGCTTTTAGCAATAAGGCTGCCAATTGTACTGTATCTTTTTTATGTTTTGTATGTGTTCTCCTGGTACAATAAAGAATATTCTTATCTTATCTTATCTTATGTTATCTTTGCCAAATAAATAAGTGTCCCCACTTATTGCACTTCCCTACTCACTCCAGTTGCAGTGCGCTCAATGTAAAGCCTTCATAAACACAGAAAGCCATAACGCGCATTGTGAGAGAATCCATTTGAATAATTTATAGAGTGCGAATAATTTTTATCATCCCAGCTCCTGGATAAATACTCCGGCGCTTAAAAAAATACAAGATTAACTTAAAAGGCCCGTAACGGAACGTAAATTTTATTACGACGTAATCTTCGCAAGTGAAATTAAAAGCTCCTCGGGGGTTTTAATCCTCAATTTTGATAATCGCCTTTCGTATCCCGCCATAGACTTGCAATTTACTTAAAAGACGAATTGAGTTAATCGAAATCGGAGATGCAAGATAGACGTCGCGTAGGCATAGTGACGAGCCGTCAACACAATTCAGAAATGGAGGGTCCATTTCTAATACAATAATTTTGAGTTTTGGATAGAGTTACTGTTTGCTTAACAAAGACTCTCGGCGATTCTGTGGAAGAGAGAAACATATCAGTCTTACTTATGTAACATGCTTTCTTGGATCGTGACAAGCGGTAGTTTCTGGTATAGACGTAATTTTATGTATGTGTTTTGGTCACATCACGTCATAGTAATACCGCCTTGTGTTCTCGCAAGATCATAATGTTATTCTACTTAATGTAATCAACCAAAACAAACAGAACAAAGAGTTGAGAACAATCCAGCTGATGATGCACCGTACTACTATACAAGTCGATTGATGCATCTAGCTGTTTCTGAATCTATGGTTTTGTCTTGTCAGTGCAAATTCGCAGCGGAGATTATCCTTCTCGTAATTTGGCTCGAGTCTTGGTTCAGTTGATTCGTCAATTGCTAAAACGGCGGCTTCGTTATGAAGTGAAAATTGTCTCAAAATTATCTCCTTAAATATTTATTGTGTCAACTTGACACTCTGCAGTAAGGCCGACTTGCACCACTTTCTTAAATGTTACTTCTATTGCGTTTACAGATAAGCAAACGAAAACACATAAGTAGCACTTTTGTATCTTAGCGTTTCGTTAATTGCTCGATTTTATATAGAAAGGACCCGCAAAGTCCGTACTCACACCGTGAAATGGACGTATCCCACGTACACGATCCGATGGCAAGTAGTCTGCCATAAAAGGTTGCACAGGCCGTGCCTTTGACCGATAGCATTGTATGCATTTAAAAGTAACGTGTCGTGTTAACCGCCGAGCAGAAATAATCCAATAGTTTTGAGATAATATCGCAGCTAAAGTATTAGAGCCAACATGACAATGAACCTTGTGAAAGTGTGTTACCAATATCTCCGTAAATCTATCTCTACCAGGCAACAATATTTGATGCCGAGCACTATAAGGTAGTTCCGCTGCTCCTATCCGACCGCCGATCCGAATGCTGCCATCATCATCGATAAAGAGATGAAGCCTTTGTAATGCCGACTTAATTGGTTGATGAGATTTTAAACAAATAATCTAATCAGCAAAATGTGTGTCCTGTACCATTCGAACTAAACAAGATAAAGCTTTCCGCCGTTCCGAAACCGTTAGGGCACCGATCCTTTTATTTGATTTATTAATTAAATTATTTTTAAACCGAATCATATAAGCTGTTACGTTTATTAATTTATCAAATGATTCATACCAATTTATCAAGTTAAATTCCGTATCCGTATTTGTAATTCCGACATGAACGGTTGTCGCCTTGACTCCGGGAAGTAAGTCCGTAGGAAAGTCCGTGCAAGACCCCGGCCAAGTCTCAGTAGGCTGACACAACCACCGTGGCTGCCACTACAATTCATGTTTTAATAAACTCGCCGCCGTAGAACCACGGGACGCCACATCCGCACAATTTAGATCGCCAGGGACGTGTCTCCACTCAATCTGAGTGTCCGATGTATTAATTTGCGTTACCCGATTAGCCTCGTAAGTTTGTAACCGATACGTAGGTGTACGTAACCATGCAAGAACTATAGTGCTGTCGCACCATCCTATCACCGTTTCAAATGTGATGTCATCCTTCATAGATGCAACCACCCGATTCAACAAAACCGTAAGTAGAGCAGCACCGCACATCTCTATCTGTGGAATAGTACGCGTAATCTTTCGTGCCGCTATCCTGGTTTTAGAAATAAGTAAACGTACAACCGCACTTCCGTCGGGTTGCTCCGCCTGAATATATACGACAGCCGCGTGACCGTGAATAGAACCGTCCGAAAACCCATGTAAAGAATAACGTGCTTGACCGTCCAGTTTCAAGCAACGTGGTATGAAAACCCGCTGTAAGTTAACTAAATCCGAAATAATTTCTTCCCAACTACGAACAATATAGTCAGGCGCTGGAGCGTCCCAATCGACCTTCCGTGAATCGTCACCGATTAAGTCCTGAAGTAACCGTTTAATTTTGAAAATCACTGGGCAAATCCAACCTAGAGGATCATACAACCGAGCTATCACTGATAAAATCTTACGCCGTGTTGCTGCCTTTTCCGTAGGCAGGTTTAGCCTATAGGTGAAACCGTCAGTCACTGGATCCCATTGAATACCCAGTACCTTAATACAGCCAGAACCGTCGTCATCAAATGAACGAAGCTGTTCTAGATGGTCCGAAGGTAACCCATCTAGCAACGCTGGTACATTTGATGACCACTTCCGAAGTTCGTAGCCTGCCGAACTCATAAGCTCTACAAGCTCGTCCTTAAGTTGACGCGCCTCCTCCAGACTGTCCGCCCCACCGCTGAGGTCGTCAACGTAACTATTTTTTATGACAATGCGAGCCGCCCGTGATAATTCGCTATTATCCCTTTCCGCATCACGTGCCAGTTGCTGTAAACAACGGATAGCAATGAATGGACTAGATTTCAACCCGTAAGTATTTGTAGCTAGTTCGTAAATTCGTAAAGGTTCCGATGGAGAAGAACGCCAGTATATTAACTGGTACCTGCGATCTTCAGGATGTATCCAGGTCTGTCTAAACATCATTCGCACGTCAGTTGTAAAAACAACTCGTGGCCACCGAAAATTTAATATGATCTCCACAATGTCATTCTGCAGTCGTTCGCCAGCGTACAAACTGTCATTCAATGACACACCTGAACTAGTTTTTACACTTCCGTCAAATACTACACGAATTTTCTGAACATCACCAGATTTCTTAAATACGCCGTGATGACATAAAAAGTAATGTTCCAATACCGAAGTTGTACCAAAGTTAGAAATTGTCATATGTCCGAGTTCGAGATATTCATTCATGAATTCTACATAATTTTTACGAAATTCCGGTTGTTTTTCTAACCGCCGTTCTAAAGCCGACAATCGTTTCAAAGCCGTGTCTTTTGAATCGCCTAAACGTTTATGTTCAGATAGTAAAGAAAGCCGTACCGTATATTTTCCACCTACGTCCCGTGACGTAGTCGCACAAAATAAATTTTCACAATCTATGTCCGCCGATTTTTTATGAACAGTCTGAGCCGGTTCTTCAGACCGCCAAAATCTCTCCACCGCTTCTAAAAGAGTAATTCCCGAATTCAAACCTGTACTTAAATCACCGAAACCCGAATTATTTTTGTCTAAAGGACCGAAAACCGCATAGTCAAAAATTGTGTCTAACCCGAAGGGACCCTTCGAATGGCAATAAGGTTCATTTCGCCGAGCCGAAATGAACCTTATTGCCATTCAAAATGTGACCCAAAATTTCACAACCGAAAATAATGTCCACTTGCGATTTATAAAACGTACCATTATCCAAAATATTAACTGCCGAGTCAGTAATATTCAATCTTTGAGCCAAATATAAAGTGGGTTCTTCCAACACCACCGCCGTAACCGATAACAATTTACCTATTTTAGGTTTAAAACTCACCGTAACCAGTTGACGACCTTCGTCATTCGTTACACCGCCTACTCCGAGTAGTGACGTTTTTAAGTAATGTCGCTTTAACCCTAACTGCTGGACCAAGTCACTCATTATTGAAACCTGTGAGCCTGAGTCCAATAAGGCCCTTGCCTCAATAAAATCATTTGCCGCCGTTTTAAGTTGAATAATAACCGATGGTAAAACAACATTATCCGCTAACCGTGGTACCGATACATTACTTAACGTCTGTAATTGCTATTGTGTAGAGTTACGATGTAACTCCGCCTGAGGTACAGGTGACCGCCGCTCTGTATTAAACCGACCAAAGTTAACTTCGCGCCCATGCTCGAACGTATTATCTCGTGTAGGCCGCGGTGAGCTACGCCTAGGCTGCGCAATATCTGACCGATTAATGTTTTTTCTAACGAACCCGTCATCAGTCGAGGGTTTCTCACATAGAGTGTTACTCAAACATATGAGAGTGTGGTGGCCCACATTACTACACTTACCACACGCATCATAACGTTTGTACGACGCCGCAGTGTGATCGCCGAAGCAACGATAGCACAGGCCTTTATTGTAAATCCACCGTTTCCGTTCATCGATGCTCAAATGGCCGAACTTGTAGCATGAAACTATGCCATGTCCTGCTACATGACAGTATGAGCATGGAGAGCTCGCCGAAAGTTTACTAGGCACAGCATTATGAACTGTGCGCGTAGGAACACGCGCGCGCCCTGTGAAGACATGAGGACGTAAACTGTTAGACTTGTTTTCTGACTCAACCGTGACCGCAGAATCTAACATTCTACATTCAGTTTGCAGGAACTCAATCAACTGCTTGAATGAAGGTAATTGTGTCTTGTTTCCGCCAATACTTTGTTCGAATCGCGTCTTAATATCAACTGGCAACTTAGTGAGAGCGATATGAGTCATCATGTAATCATCAGTGGAAATTCCTAGATTATTTAGTGCTCTACTTGACTCTAAGAGTGGATTTAGAATTTTTGCCCGAAGACCGACCGACTTGCTCAACACAGGCAGCTCAAGCACCCGTGAAATGTGTGCATCTGCCAATAACCGTTTGTTGTCAAAGCGACCCTTTAAAATATCCATCCCCGTGTCCAAAGACTCATCAACCATAGGTAGATGCATGATCAGGGACCGTGGCTCCTTCTCCAGATGGGAAAATAAGTAATTATACTTTTCCGTTTTTTGAAATGTCTTTCCAAGACATCACCAATGAATTGAAGAGACTAATGAAGCTTGCCCACGCATAGATGTCTCCGTTAAATACCGGTAAGTTTATTTGCGGCAACCGTGCCATTTGCGCCCTCTCCGTAGGCTGGTGAACACCCGATAAGCTCGGAAAAACTGCCGATATCACGTCTAACCGATTGTATATTTCCTCTGCTTCGTTAAATAAATCCATGTAATGTTTTACCTATGTCTCATCCTCAGTTTCCGTCAAAACATTCTCATACGTCGACACCAAAATAGCATATTTCTCCTCTAGTTTCCTCATCCGAGCATTTATAACACCTTGTGACTGGCTTTTTGAGTCCACTATTTCGTACGTATGCTTAAACCAATCGTAAGCTATTTGAAACCGAACCAACTCCTTTGATTTAGATTTAGACCAAATTTAGACATCTTGAACCGACCGAATTTATTTACAAAACATCCAAATGTCAACTTTCAAGAAAACCACAGACTACATAGAAATAATAAAAACCAACCGACCGAATTAATCTGTGAGCTACCGTTACACGATCAAACGAACGTACCCGACCGACCGATATGTAAACTATTTGGTTTTTTTTTACACTGATAACACTATGGAATGGAAAACAATAGAAGGCGGTAAAATTTTATTTTACAAATGGCTAATCAAAGTACATATTCAAAGTTACCCACAAATGAAAAAAATAAAGCCGAAACCGATCCGTCTCGAAGAACCAAAAATATGTTTATGTAACCACTTCGATAGTTTCAGGGGTTCTGGTTTCCACCTTTTCAATGTGGGCAAGGCTAGCTAGGGCAATAATATGAAGAATTCCGACATACATCCACCGAAGATAAATCTGGCACTCACCTGGTTCCGCCGATCAGCGCGTCCCTATACGCTGACGAATGTTGAAGGCACCTGGCTGCAGTTAGTCCATTTGCCGAAGAATGACTTTCCTTAGTGTTTTAGCTAGAATTCTTGGTAATTAGGTCCGTTCACAATAATAAGTCCGAAAGGTTTTACACAGCCAAAATGAGCGCGTCTTTCACACCGAACCGACCGCCGAACAGAGAGCCAATCTTTTTTTTTTATATACATATATACATATGTGTGTGGCCAGTGCATTTTCCCATACAGCCACCCAAACGCTGGCCAGCATTACAAAATGAGTAACCAAAAATATGTAAGTGGATGTATTGCCGAAACACCAAATATATCAAAACATTTTCTTTCACCTTCCGGTAAAGCAAGCCATATGGAACGATATATGTAAAAACTAAATTGATAACAA
The DNA here is from genome assembly GCA_947310845.1 of Yponomeuta plumbellus. Taxonomy (NCBI): domain Eukaryota; kingdom Metazoa; phylum Arthropoda; class Insecta; order Lepidoptera; family Yponomeutidae; genus Yponomeuta; species Yponomeuta plumbellus. The sequence goes on along the minus strand of OX371192.1, from coordinate 6,935,848 downwards.
ACATAAATCAAGTACATCACATACCTTGACAAATCCATTTAGTAAAATCACAAATTACAAACTCGCTTTGAGAAAACATGTTGCACTGTAATCACCTCAAACTACTTCTGACGGTTTCGCACTGATACTAATAAATTGTAGCACCTCGAACAACATTTTAAAAATACCCTCACTTTGTACTAGAATTTAATTTATCAGGTGTTCCTTCTATCAAACAGTAGTAACAAGTGGGTTAAGAGTTTTAAAACCGCTTTAAGGCATTTAACTAAAAAACCACTATTATTTGTAAAAAAAAACCCAAGATAAAATTTGATAATTATGTATCTGCAGCCATTGTATTGAAAACGGCCTGGATTGGGAGATTCTGTGAGGACATCACATGTCAGTAAAAATGGCGTCCGTCATTAATTTTTTCTTACGTTCATTGGTTGGTTTACTGGCAAGTGATGTCATACGAACTGTGCGACGCCATATTGCCCAAGATAGGTAAAATTACCACTTTCTGAAGACTTCATTAACACCAATAAAAATATGAGGTGGTTAATTTCGGAAGTCTGACAAATAGCCTATTCAGAAATCGGCCCTACACCGCATATTATACAGGCACGTGCACTCACCTAGGTCAATGCGCGCGGACTGACCGGCTCACCGAACTCACCGAGAAGATAAGCGAAAGGGATGCTATGTTGCCAAATCGTGCGCCGGCCAGCCCGCCGCTCACTCACCCCACCCCGCCGCCCTCTACCTCGCACCACGTTGACGCCTTGTAATTAGTGCGCCCATGCGTTACAAATTGAATGAAGGATAAATTAATGAAAATGAAAAAATATATATGTAAATTTTATTTGATAAATGTAATCTATTATCGATACCAATGATATGGTAAAATTTATTGTACCGGTGAAAAAAACATTATAACCCCGCGCGGCAAACTTACCTAAGGAGGACCGAGGACCGTGGACCGAGACTGATGAAATGTGGGTAGAATCTATTTAATATAATAGAATATCACAAATATAGGAATAATCGTTGTAGTTACATCATAATGAAAATATTTTCTTAAAGAAACTTTTCGAGGATCGATTTCTGTGATGGCCAAATAAGAAGGTTTTTATACCCTCTGTGTGCGAGAATGACTGGTACCTAGGCGGTTTTGAAGACAAAATAATATTTTATAAGATTAGTATTATGATTCGCCCAATTTTATAAAAAAAAATATTTCAGACAAAAACCAAAAGTATAAAATCTTATTTTCTAGCTCTGGAAGCTAAATCTTCCATGTGAATGTGAATGCGTACATGCAGCGACTAACGAGTGATCACGCCAAGGATCCTTCATCATCATCATCTTTAGGCTATATTAGTCCACTGCTGGACATAGCCCTCCCCTAGTGAGCGCCATAGCGCAAAGGAGCCTTAATCGAATAAAATTAATACTGTTATAACACTACTAAATAAATAATTTAAAAGTTTTTATGGGGCTTACAGATCCTTGTGATAGTTGAAATGCAGCGAAAAAAAATACCTGTGGGTGGAGTTCATAGAACGTAATTTGATGTTTTTGAAATAAGAACGTTCAAAATTACAATACATTGAAGGGTCTACATTTCCATGAATTTTCGACCACCATGTATTTTATATTTTTAGAGGAAAGTTTTACCATCCTCTCCAGAGTCACGTCGCCATCCAATCAAACTTTGTCAAGGACCATCGCAATTTCCCTAAAGCTCTCCACCGCCTCCGCATTGATGACGTCTTACCCTCTCATTATCATACTGTTATTCACTCGCACTGTGTGTACTGTCTATATTTTAGGCGATAGTCGCTATGGAAATTAACCCCAGTATAAATGAACTCCGTATAAAATAGAAAATGAGAAACTTATAGAGATAGACTAGCTGACCCAGCAAACGTTGTTTTGCCACACATTTTTTTTTCAGTTAGGGCAATGAAAAATAGATAACAACCTATTCTCAGACCTACCGAATATACATGTCGTAGGACGATTTGATAAATCAAATTTTCGCAAAAATTCTAGGGCTATCGCGAAAACACGGATAGTTAGATAAGGGCTTGGACATTTCTCAAAAAAAAATTACTAAAAAAAGACAGGGCTTTTGCAAAGACGCGAGTTCCTTTAGAAAGATTGCGAAAAGAGTCGTTGGCTATTATGATCTCAGCACACTGATTGGTCGATCGCATCGCTCAAAACAACATATTCTCTGATTGGTTGACAACTTGACGCTTCACCTGTCATTCTATTCTGGCACGGGATTTACTTGCGATGTTTTTATGTTTTTGCAGTCGCTGTTTTTTGATAACTAAATAGTGTGCCAAGTCATATAAGGTGTGTTTGTAAGTGCAAAATGACAGGCACCAGTGAAATTAATGCCGAATAGGTAACCAATTTTGAATTTATGTCTGATAAGGAAAGATTCAACAAAGAATTAAGAAAGTTTTACGCTAATAGACAGGTCGGAACTACAAAACCAGAATGGACTAAAGATAGGGTAAATAGTGTGATTGCTTGAATAGAAGGAAGAACTCTGGAACTGTACTTAGGCAACCGAAAACGCAACAAAAGTACAGACATGAAAAAAAATACGATTTTTTATTACGATACGATACGATTTTTATTACGATACGACAATAATTTTTTGAAGTTTACCTCCTAAGGGGGTAAAATGGAGGTTCAAAGTTAGTATGAAACTTTGCCGTTTTTGAAGTTATTTGAATAAAATTCAGTATGAAGGTTCAGAAAATTCATTAAAAGTGATGAAACTCGTGTAAAATATTTTTTCAAAAATCAGCCCTTCTGTGGTTAAGGGCCTATGCTCCCCTAGAAGTTATAGGATTGAAGAAGAAGGAGATTCCTTAAGGGGGTAAAAGAGGGGTGCGAAGTTAGTATTAAAGTTTTTTGATTTTAAAAGTTATTTCAATTAAATGTTGTATTTGGGTTATAAGTTCCTGATAATGATTTATTGCTGACATCCTTTATTGCCTACATTATTTCAATGAAATGTTGTGTTTAGGTTATCAGTTGTTAATTATTATTATTGGCAATATCCTACTCTGTTTAAAGTATCGGATTCAAAAATGTAGAAAATCTTCTATGTAGCGGGCCGCGCGTGCGAGGTAGCCCCTTACCTCGCACGCGCGGCCCGGTAGATAGAAGATTTTCTACATTTCTTGCAGGACGTACAGTACAGTCGATAGCACATCATCCTATACATACACCCATGCACTCTACTCCGTTGCATTATGGGTGACTTTGTAATTAAAATGTGGAGGTTGACATGCTGTCGACTGTACGTAGTCGACAAGTGGGCAACCCAAACGCGAGTAGACGTCATTAAAAGTCGCTTCGATTAATAATTTAATTATTATTCGACGAACGCTAGGCAAAATAATGATGTATGTAAATGAACACACATATCTTATTTGCAAACACTTTTCTTAACTAAACCCCACGCGGATGGAGTTGCCGGCAACAGCTACTTTTCAATAAGAAGTAAAGATACTATAGTTTCGATTGTCTTTTCTTAGTCTTTATAACTCTATGACAAAATAGCCGAAACCAACAAGGAAAACTAGAGACCAATCACAGTAAGTGTTGGCCTGTTAACCAAAATCAAACCAATCAGAGTTCAGGATATACAATCCTACTAACAGAACTCGCGATTTTGCAAAAGCCCTATTATTTTTCAGTAAGGTTGAGAAATGTCAAAGCCATTATCCAATAATCCGTGTTTTTGCGATACACCTAGGATTTTTGCGAAAATCCAATTTGTCAAATCGTCCTACGACATACATATAAAATTTTATCAAAATTGGTCAAAACGTTTTGGAGGAGTATGCGCACTAACATTGTGATACAAGAATTTTATATACAGGGTGTTGATTTGTACAGGCTCGTCCGACCCAGGGGTGGTTATTTACATGATACTGAAGTAGTTACTTAGCGAAATTCTCAATTCAGAAATCGGCCTTAAGCCATATAACTTTATGATTTTTAGATGATTTTCACTAAAAAATATATAGAAAAATATATTTTTTAGTGAAAATCATCTTCATTGTTATTTACGTAGTAATATGGAGTGATGAGAAACAAATATTTCATTGTCTCGACAAAAGTTCTCAAGTACTACAGTCTATGTAAATAATAGATACCAAAAGAATGTCTCCAAATAAGATATATTTCATAAAACAGGGAGGCATGTAAACGCCCTCGACAAGGTATATTAACAACAAATACAAAATGTTTTAGTAGAAAGAATAAGCTCCCTATGCATGTTTTGCGTCGCTTACCAAGCTATGCGATAGTGACCGAAGAAAGTTTGTCATTATGATATATTGAAGCTTAGAGTAACTTAAACAATATTTTCTTTTAATTTATTTTTGTACAGTCGACTAATCCTGAAAAAGGGTTTCGTCCAGCAGTTAAATGAAATCATATGCCAATTCTCCAGGATACCCGCCAATCCCACAGGATACTGCTTGAATCGTCCGTAACGGACGCGAAGGCCTGTGATGATGATGCCAATTCTGGAATAAGATAATACAGGAACATGATATCGTAAAGCCGATTATGGAAATTGTTACGGAATGAAATAGATTATTGAGGTTTTACGGTTTTGTCGGGTCTTTCTAATCAGTCTTTTTCAGTATTTCGAAAGCCCTATTTCAGTATTTGTTCACAACACTTCCAACTCAACTCGCATTTACAGTCTATTAATTATTACATTTAAAACTTTGCTTAAACCAAGTATTTAAATCTAAATTTGGAGGGTATTTGCATACCTATGCAAATACCCTCCGAATTTAGATACCTATCCACGCTATCCCGTATACATCGCATGCAAGCGATACGTTAATTGCATTTAGAGTAGAATTTAATTCAACGCAAACGTTAGCATATGATGTAGAAACTTCTTGAGGATGGGTACATACTACTCGTAATATTATTTCTTCCTCGATCCCGTCACAAAAACTAATCACCTTTATATTGTATAATTGTATTGGGTGTTATTTAAATGGTTAGCATAGTATTGGTATTTTTGTGAGCAGAAAAATATAATCTGTGACCAGAAATAGCTAGGGTAAAACCGGGTAATGCCAGTCAGTTGACAATACCGGTCACCACACTATCTCCCATTTTACTGGGTTTATACATACGCACACACACTTGGCGTGTGGCCTGACAATACCCCGCACCGGGGAACCCACCCCCGCTCAGTTGCGAGCACGCATTTGGAGAGAAGGCACGTTAGTTGTTTTCGCGCCATTGTCTTAGATTTTTTGGTTCCTGGCAGATAAGAGGTGAGTCTTTAAATTATCGTGTTTTTAACTTTGTCTGCTATAATGAGGGATGCGTTGTTATCAGGCTTCGTAAATAATTATAGATTTTGTACATACCAAATTCAACAGGTTTATAATCTACAATTTTTTTCTTCAAAAGGTGGCAAAAGGCGGTCATGATGGTGACGGTGGCGATGGTGCCATGACGGTATTACCCGCACTTGTATATTACGACAAGGTATATGGCACTGTGCATATTTTTTCCGTAACTAACTTTATTATTGTTTATTTCAGCATTTGCAGCCAAATGAATATATCCTTACAACCCAAATATCTTCACTGATAACGATTTCCTACCACCTGAATTTATAAAAGACAATGAGCTTGTAACCGTTGACGAAGAAAACAGTGCTCACGATGAAAGAGCACTTGAATCTCCGTCTTTGCTCAATGGACCCAACAGCTATACCACACGTCTTGCAACCCAACTTTGAATGCGACAACGGAACCCGTTCAACTCCAACTGTGCTTGAGCTCCCTTCAACATCTGGTACTTTGAATTATGCCACACCAAACACCACCGAGCGACAGCTGAACAGCGATTTGGTTGAATCTACTGAAATTTCTTAGTTTCATGAGTTGCGTAAGGTGACTCCACCTCCAGCTCCTGCTTCTACAATTTCGGACGAACCTATCTCTTCAACCTCAGGAATGGCAAAGGTTACCGATCTTTTACCTGTGCCAAAAAAAAAAGGAAAAAGCTAACAAATATCGCGTAAGCTACATGCTACAATAATACAGGAACGCCCAACAAAATAATTTTATTTCAGAAGAATCAGAAAAAATGGCTAAACTAGCAAAGACCTCCGGAAATCAGAAAGATGATAACAAGGGAAAGAAACCAGTGACAGTACGAAGGAACGTAACACAAAAACGTAGAGGACAAGTTACAGTTACAAAAAATGGGGGAAAGACGAAAGCCAAAGTCATTAAAAAGGCGAAGAGGAAAGTATTATAGGAAAAAACATGATCGAAGATGATACTTCAACTCAGAAATAGAGCACCATCTCTTTTGATTTGTTTGAGCGAAGATGATAACACGGATTTCGACGAAGATGTGGAGAGCAGATGTCTTATATGTGACGATTTTGGAAGGAATGACGAACTATGGTACAGATGTTTATTGTGTGGTCATTGGGCCCACTCAGAGTGTTAGGGACGTGACTCCGCTGAAGGGTATAATGCGATTTATGCTCAAACTAAACTAGACCGGTATTACCCACAGGCTGACTGGTTTTACCCACCATTGCGTGTAAAACCGGTCGAATACGATATTTTTTTTTAAGTTTCACTGCACCAAAACTATAATTACTAACGATCTCAATTAAAGTGCAATTATTAGAAGAATATCATAATTTTCATTTGATCTCAATTTAATAAAGTTATATTGATTTATTCTTTTACTATTTTATTTTCCCCTTAAGTGACCGGTATTACCCCATTTTACCCTAATTGATCAGCAACTCACGGCCCGCAAACATTTCAATCAGCAATTTATGTCACTCTAGATGGCTGTAATTATTTTTGTACAGAATATTAATTGCATAAGCCGCAATGAGCTGCTCCTGTTTAATAAAATTTTGGTGAGCACTCAGAGTGTAAGCAAAAAAATTCATTTTGTGCTGCATATATAAAGGTAGCAAAAATACTTTACTTGTCATGCGCAAAATGGATGCATTTACTCCCTGAGTGGATGTGTTTGTTTGGGTATTTATTATTATTTACCCACTTTGGTGTCCAGACGCGCGAGCGACATTAACCCCACCTGTCCACGAGTCAAAGGTCACTTTCTCCGCGCTTTTTTTCGCGCTTTCACCCTCGACCTTCTTGACAAAAAATATCTTAGCTAAAAGACTACTATAGCTACACTGAAACTAAAAATACCTGCAGAAAGTTAAAAAAGTGCACAATTTTATAAAATTACGAAAAAAGTACTCCGTATAATTTGAAATCTAGAAAATAACTTACAATTTGCTAATTGCCATAAAAAAAATAAGTCTACTTTATTTTGAACTTTACCATCTGATTTACAGTTTTCGTTGATATTTATCTTATTAGAAACCAACTAGATAATCTAACAATTGAAATGATACTAGTATCATAGCATAAATATATTGCTTTCTATCAAAATAAATCGAAAGTATCTACGTACTCCTCATTACGTATCTGGGAACAAGTTGCTTTTTAGGGGTGATCTTCAATAATTCAGACTCTTTTCAAATGTAAATGTATATGAATATGATAACAATAAAATAATCTCGTATATTTCACACAAACTAATGGATAATATAAAAGAAATAATAATGATTCAACACTGAATCGTCAAACGAAAACCGTGAGGCGATGCTTTATCGTTTCAAGTAGGATTACTCAATTTGTAGGTCCTAATACAAACCGTGACTAAACACATCCGTAATGCAAATATCTTCACGATTATTTTGATATACAATGATCGTAAAAATAAGTCTTATTAACTTTTTATTTACCACATTATATTTACCTCATTTACTTAAAAAATCTATGTAAACAAAGAATGGCGGACCGCCAACTTCAATTTCAACTTTTTTGTTAAATTTGTTTGTTGCCATATCGAGAAAATAAATGCTTATAAGGATGGGGTATTAACACAGAACCATGTGGAAGTTACCGGTAAAACTAATATAAGCTATATTCTGTGAAAATCGGTTTAAACTGAACGCAGCCGTAGCGAAATCGGGCTGGGTACTACAGTACCTACGGACAGTTGACGGAATATTTCGTTTGGGTAGTGTAGTTCCCAGGGACATTTCAGTGGGAGAAGTGTAAATTAATATTTTTTATTTTTTTTATTTGTATATTAGGGAAAACAACAGCTTCTTAAACTATAATTACATATGGTTTCTTACACATAGTAAAGCCAATAAAAGTTTTCCTCGACTATTTTAAATTCACACAGATTGCTGAGAAGTGAAAAAGAAGAAACAAAAAGTAAACTCTAAACAAACAAATTTTAGACAGGTGAGTCCGAAAGTGCAAACAATTTCAAAGTTATGCACTTTGAAATTGTTAGCAAATGAGATGGCAAAAAATATATAATTATAAATATATATATTATGTTTGTTTGTACAGCAACACTATTCGCTGATAAATTGTGCCCGGATAACGGCGACAGGCTTGCCACTTGTCACGTTTGGGACCTAATAAACTCGGCAAAAGGTGGGCCCAGTTCTAGTGATTGGTGCCTCTGCCTACCCCCTCGGGGATAACGGGCGTGAGTTTATTATTATTATTATTATTATTATATAATAATAATATGATAATATGTTCCATAGCTAAAGTAAATTTGTAATGTGCTATAAAATAAATATATAATATAATACATAAAAATATCAGAATAATAAATAGGTAATATAATTACTATGTATTTACAATATAATTATGCAAGATAGATATGTGCTTAGCCCTACGATTATAAATCTTGGGATCGGAGAACCACTAAGCACTATTACCACCAGCAGAGCGTATTTTAAGATTATATTTTTTGTGAATATACATGTATTTAAGAAAATATTATAGGTACATGAAAAGCATCGTACTTAGCCCTACGACTATTAGGTCTTGGGATCGCAGAACCACTAAGCATAATTAATATTTTAGATGCGATAAGCGATAACAAAATAAAAGAACAAAGAATCTATCTAACTAGGTCCTTGAATATAGTGGATTTGGTTATCGAAATTAGCTATTGGCTTCAGATAATTTTAGACGAATGTCATTTTTTAATGAATGTTTCGTGTGTACAAATAGGTCTAAATCATTAAACTTATTGTTAAATGTGCGTGGCAAACGAGTGAGAACTGCGTTTTGACCATAATTTGTGGAGTGAAAAGGTACGTGAAACAGTGATGGTTTGTTTCTAGATTTTGTAGCGGGTACATGTATACCAATTTGTTTAAGTAGTGCAGGACAGTCCAACCCTCCCCTTACAATGTCATAGAGAAAACCCATATCAAGCATAACACGTCTTTCCTCCAAAGTAAGTAATCTGAAATAACGACAGCTTTCTACATAAGTGTTTGATGTTTTTTTAAATTTGTAATTGAGATGCTCTATAAACTTCTTTGGATACGCTCTATTTGTTTTGTATACTTAGCATAATGAGGGTTCCACACGGGACTAGCATATTCTAATAAACTTCGGACGTACGCGTAATAAACTGCTTTTATGCTCGTAATTAATGTAAATGGTTCACAAGCACGCATTACAAAACCTAGACTGCGGTAGGCTTTGTTGACAATCTCATCAATGTGATTACTCATAAGCATTTTACAGTCTAGTGTTACGCCTAAGTCTCTTACTGCTTGAACTCTGTCAATATCTATGTTATTAAACTTATAGTCAAATTTTATTGGATTATTTTTACGAGTGAAAGTTATACATTGACATTTCGCTATACTCAGCGTAATTTTGTTAGCAGCATAGTATTCTGTTAATGCCTCTAGAGTATTTTGTAAATTTATACAGTCTGCAACAGTTTTTATATGCTTAAATATTTTTTTATCGTCTGCGTACAACAGATGTTGGGTATCTTTAATAGTGCTAGTAATATCATATATGTATACATTGTAGAATAAAGGCCCCAGAAGAGACCTTGTGGCACCCCGGAGGAAATAGTGATATAATCTAACTTATAGCCACCAAGTACTACAGCTTGAGATCGGTTTGATAGATATGATTTGACTCATCTCAAAAGATCTCCATGTATCCCCAAAGATTGAAGTTTGTTGAGCAGGACGACGTGATCCACGCGGTCGAAAGCTTTTTCGAAGTCCGTGTAGATCACGTCGACCTGACCACCACCCTCCATATTATTAATGACAAAATCAGTAAGAACAGATAAGTTGGAAACCGTGGAACGCCCCTTCAGAAAACCATGCTGTGATTGAGAAAATCCCTGTATTAATACTGGATACATTTGATCATAAACAAGTTTTTCAAATAACTTTCCTAATACATTTAATATTGAAATTGGGCTATAATTATCTATTTGTGACCTCGTTCTTTTTTTATGTACAGGTACAATTAGAGCTCTTTTCCAAATGTCGGGAAATATACCCTCCTGCAAGGAACGCATAAATAAGATAGTAACCGGAAGAGCAAGACATTAAATATTTTTTATTCTTACAAAAAACTAGCCCTCGCCCGCGACTCCATCCGCGTGTAACTTAGTTCTAAATTTTGCGACCCCGTTAACTCCTTTAAGTATTAAATTTACAAAAATGGCGAAATACGTGTTCAATTAATTGTGTTGAAGAGTATTTATTTTAAGTTTCAAGAAAATTAGACGACATTCTTTATACCTCCCATACAAATTTTGGCAAACCTTTTCGCCCCCTTTGGGGTTGAATTTCAAAAAATCCGGTCTTATTCCTTGCCTACATTATATATAGACCCTCTGTGCAAAATTTCAGCTTCCTAGGTCCAACGGCTTGGGCAGGTCGTTGATGAGTGAATCAGTCAGTCAGGACTTTGAATTTTATTTATATAGATAATTCAGAAAAAATAAAAAAAATATATTAAGTAGGTAAATAAGTACTTAAGCTATAATAATCTTTATTCTTAAAATACAGACATAGCGAAAATTATCTGCACTTGCTCCGCCTACTTTTAGTTTATTGTTATTTTTTATTTTATTTATTTATTTGATCCATCAAGAGAAGTTACATTAAATCGTATATTATTATACTAGGTATATTTTTATTAATTTCATCCTTGCTTAATGTGCATCCAATTACAGACATACAATTACATACATACCGCATGCATAAATAGCGTACATTGCCGATTTTTCAACAAAATCGCAATCTAATTAGTTATTTTGCTCACCATGTTTTAAATGGTGTACCAATCAAATACCAATCAAATACACTGCTTATAGACATGTTTTATCTGCTTATCAATCATGAAATCTTGCTGATCAAGTAGTCATTTTGCGGACTGAATGTTTATTATGCTGACTCTTATTAAAAAAAGTTCTGCTCGACTTACAAAAGGTGCTTCCTTAATATCTGTTATTGGATAAAACCAAACCTAACCAAATCAAGTCATATTTAAAATATTATTTACATGTGTGCTTATAATTATATAATTACATAAATTCATTTAGATTTAATTAGTTGACATCAATAAATAATTTTATAATTTTACATGTTATCAATATTTTCACAATCTATGTAATTAACTGACATTACCTTATTAATATGATATTTTAAATAATCTTTTTACAATTTATGCAATTACTTTTACTGACATACCACTAATAACAATTCAGCCGTCTACTTCATTAACCTGAAGTTTGACTCGTGCTATAATTTATGACTAATACATGTTATCGTAATTGATCTTTATATCATATTTTATTTATTTAATTTTATTTTGAGCTGGTCGTAATTCGTACCATCTCTCCGAGCTCTGCACGCTGCCGTACGGGTACTGACGGAAGATCAGCGCTGGAGTACTATATCTCCAGCTTATGCTGAGTCAGAGCCCTTTTGCATTTGCCACACCTAAAGTACTTAAAGCATCGCTGTTTGTCTCAATTTAAATGTTTTTTGTTTTGTTATATTGCTTTATCGTGTTTTGTGTGTGTTATTTATTTTTTTACCACTGCATAGTCTGCTTTATATTGTTTTTATTGAATGTGTGTGTAAATGCAAATAAATGTTTTATCTATCTATCTATCTTATTATTGTAAGCTGCCTATTTATGATTTATTTTTTTACCATTATCAAAATTAGTTGCCGAACAAGGATTGCTGCCTGATTTTTTTTATTGCAAACAAAATCTTTGTATGCTGACCAAATTATTTAAATGCTGTTTTTTGTGGCTGACCAAATTTTATAATTGGGGATGCAAAGTTATTTTTATGATTGGATTTTATTTTATATTCTGATAGTAGATTTAATTTTAAGAAACTAGTTTCATTTTTTTCGTGATTAATCGAGTTTATCATTGTTAATTAATTAAAGTCAATATTATTCGGCGTGACGTCATATGCTAGTTACTGTGTGTGTAGGTAGAGTTCGCGATTGCATTTGCGTGTGAATGGGCCAAACCATCTAGATTGTCTGTGGTTTAGTGTCAAAAAAACCGTGTTTACAGCGCCGTCTAGTTATATGTTCAGGTGGGCAAAATTGTAACTAACTAATTAATTGTAAATCCTGTTCCCCATTTTTTGTTTTATTTATTCACTTACTAAGATTTATAGATATAATTTTCATTAAAATTGATAGACGGGTTAAAATTTTCTCATTTTCTAGGTAAATTTCTTAAATGTTACGTTACTATTCTTAAATTCTCCACTAGCGCCGCTATCTACTGAGATAAGATGGTGGCACTTTAAATCGATGTGTTTGACATATGAAGTTGACAGACAATTGGTAGATTTTCACAGAATAACTACTACAGACGATTTAACATGTGACGTCACCATAGAGGTCAAATGAAGGGCATTTAAATATTCTTATTTATTCAAAATAAGGCTCATCTTTTAAGATAAAAATCTCTTAAATTAAAAATACTGTAGTTTGGATGCTAAGCTCGAAATGGTTTTCAATTCAGGCAGTTCACTTTTTTTTTTTGCATCCCGAATTGCTCACCATTTTATCATATACCTCGTCGTAGCACTTCTGAAAAAAATGTTAGTTTGTCATTAAAACCTTATTTCTCGCAACGTCAACAACAACAAAAAAAATGTACCGCTCTTGCATTTTGTATTTATTCATCTCACGTTCGGACTTATGATGAAACTCCTGACCGCGCTGACATCAATAGATAGACGAAGCCTGTTGCGCATGGCACCGCGAAAATTAGAAGCATTTTCAACAAATTACTTTGACTCGCATGGACGTATTTCGTGTGTCATTGGGACGCAGGATTTGACATAGTCTTTGGACGTTATTAACAAATAATTAAAAAAGTTTTCGCTTTTCAATAATTTTAATAAATTACGCCTATACCGGGTGTCCCAAAACTCGACGTCAACCCGAAGCCGGGTGAAAAGGCAAGTCAAGCTGGTTGTCAGAAAAATATAAAAAAAAATCTAAGTTGTATGGTTTCAAAATTATAGGCATTTTTTTTAAAATCGCAAAATTACACACCCTGTGACAGTCTTTCTACTCCTGTTGCCACAAATCTTTACTTTTTCCAATTATTTTTTTTGCTGTGTAACCCTGAATAATGCTTCTCTAAACTGTAATCAAAATTTTGAAACCAGCTGCTCTAGCTTGCATAAAAAATAGGACTTATTTCCTAGAAAAACTTTCAAAATAAAAAATTGCCTAGTTTTAACTGACTGTATTGAAAAAAAATCATACAACTTAGATTTTTTTTTATATTTTTCTGACAACCAGCTTGACTTGCCTTTTCACCCGGCTCCGGGTTGACGTCGAGTTTTGGGACACCCGGTATACGTTTCCATTACAAGCTAATCCCGACGACGACGGCGCGGATATTTGTTAGTTATCTTTCGAAAATTAGGCGTAGATAAGTATATCCCGTATTAAGTTTTTAATATATTTCACTATGTCGCTCGTAACCCGGGCTGCCCGAGTGATCTTAAACGATCAATAAGGTTAAGCAACATACGGCGCGTTCAGTCCATGGATGGGTCACTATCTATGACTAACGCTAGTGGCATTTTTCCGCGCGGTTCCGTGCTTCGCAAGGCACGTTAAGCAGTTGGTGCCGGCTGCCGTCGATCGTTAAGCCAAGTCAGAGGCCTTAAGGCGGCTTGACTACTTCTGACAGTAAGACCAGCCACTGGTCTTACAAGCCTCCACCAATCCGGACTTGGCCCCCGTATGCCCTAAACCTTCCTCATGGAAGAGACCCGTGCCCCTCGGTGGGGACATAATGGGTTGATGATGATATTTCAGTATTCAATCACAGGTAGTTCACAGGCTATGTAGAATTTGAAGTTGTGCGTAGACAAACTAAATATATATATATATATACATATATATACGTAGACATACAATAGCCTATAAGCCTGCTTGTATAATGTACTAGGGTAGGGACAACAGTACAAGAATAATTACACATTGACCTTCACGCTATAACACGGGAGAGAACTTCAATTATGTACAGCATCTGCAAAGTTTCACACGTACAGTCTAGCTTTAGACCAACTTCAGACTCCCCGTCTACGTAATAGAGGTCACTGTTCCTTACAACTCTGTGAATATGCCATTTTGCAAGTTATTCAAGGGCCGTTTGCGAGGTGTCGGACTTAAATTGTTTAGATAAATGGAGTGGAAACTGTCGCCAGTGTTCGCAAACGAAGGCGTTACCTGAAAAGTTTTCGAAACAAGAAAAAGGTTGGATAAGGCATTTTTCAACTACAGACAATATTGAGAAAAAAGCAAAGGACAGTGGGCAGAATTTACCCAGAGCCGCCAGCTGTGCAAGTAACGTATATCGAAAAAGTAAACAAAAACAAGCATTTTTTACTATGGGGCTGCAAAAAAAGTATCCCAGATGTTCTCAGATAAAACTGTATTTACGACTTGGAAGAAAAAGTTATTTTGGCTTACTATTTATTGATTTTATTATTGTTAATTATAATTAACTACAACATGAACGATGTAATTGAGACATTACAATAATATTAAACAATATTACAAGCCTGGGAAACCGTAAAATACCCTACACGATAGGCGAACGCTTAAAAAAACTTGTTTGCTGGTTACGTTCCATAAGCCCCGTGAGTACGAGCGAGATGCACCTTTTTTCTGATCACTTCATGATTTACGTTCCAACGTTTTAAGGTACGGTGAACTGGAAGCATTTCCTAGGCTCACCGGAAGCGATCTAATACCTACTGTTCGCATTAGGTACATACCAACTTAAGATCGCAAATAGTTATTATAGCGAGTATGTTCGGAGAAATGGGCACCCTACCGAGATTAAGCACAATTTAGTCACCGAGCTGAAAGAAGCTGGCATTAACGGATCAAGTATATTGGCTTTTGAGAGCCAAAATACAATATCGTTATCATAAACCCATTAAGTATGTCTCCACCGAAGGGCACGGGTCTTTTCCCTGAGGAAGGTATTGGCCATACTCCACCACAGGAGCCAAGTCCGGATTGGTGGAGGCTTGTAAGAGTAGTGGCTGGTTTTACTGTCAGAAGTTTTCAAGCCGCCATATGGCCTCTGACTTGGCTTAACGACTTCCATCTGTCGACGGCAGACGGCACCAACTGCTTAGCTGCCTTGCCAAGAACAAAACCGCTCAGAAAAATGTTAGTCATAGAACGGTCACCCATCCATGCACTGAACGCGCCCTATGTTGCTTAACTTTCGTGATCGCTTAACCTTTAACTGGTGACAAGCGGTCTCACAGGCCGAATGGAGTCAGTGAAACGTCATTTCACCCCTTTCTCCGTGCCTCCCGTCTTTGAGCATCTGAGTAGCTTCGACTTTAGTTACGCTAACGCAGTAGAGGGGGATAGCCGCATCGAACGTGCCTAACGCCCGAAACTAATAACCAATCCCGATCCATTTTTAGCTATCTCAGATTGAAAATTCAATCCATTTTTGTAACTATGTGTGCCAATAACCTATCCATGGATTGAAAATACTATCTGTGAAAGCAATCTATCAATGGGAGGTCGGATCACAGATTTCGGATTGACTTCTGTTTGTGAATGACAGATTTCGTGTGTCAATAACCTATCTGTGGATTTTGACGTTTGCTCGATCAGCGTAACAATCCCTAATCGCTATCCCTCGTTTTTCTATCTAAACTACTATCTAAAGTGAAGAAATGGCACTATCGGCATTTTCAAGCGATAGCGATAGTGATCTGGACAATTTGGACCAATTATCGGATTGGAGTGACGAAGAATAATATGTAGCTCAAGGATATTTCACTTCACGGAGAATGAGGAGAGTAAATTACATGCAGTCTCTCTACGACGCTAATTAACTGGTTAATTTCAACAATAAAATTTTGCCCTCTTATTTCCCGCCTTATTTCACAGATTTTTCTTTTTCACATAAGTAGGTACAGTCGACAGCACGTCAATTTTAGTTCAAAAGTCGCCCGTAACGCAACGGAGTAGAGTGCATGGGTGTATACGATGATGTGGTGTCGACTGTACGCCTGCCTGTTGCTATTTGATGGCTGTCATTGACGTTCCATTCCAGGCAAAAAAAAAAAAATAACCAAGATCGCAACGTATCCAATCTCTTAAAATAAAGGAAATGATATAATATTTTTGTTCGAGTTGTAAAATATCGACATTACAAGCTTAAAAACTACTTTGATTTCTTATAAAAATATCAACAACCACTGTGCTAACAAATTACTACCTTGCATAAAACGGAACGGATTTTGTTTTTGCCGAGAGGGACGGATTGCTGGCTATCCGAATAAAAAAGGGATTGCGATTGACGCGTTTTATTATTAAGACGCAGATTGAAGATCGATCTGTAGATATCGAACTATCTAGGATTGTTTGCTACCTTGGATTGGGGATTGGTTATTAGGTTCGGGCGTAAATCGGTAAGTTACATCGATATGAAGTTTGATAGCGGCCTCTCAGACCTTACGTCACCAATTACGTAACTTTTTAACGTGACTTTGCAGTATTGTTATTTTCATACTTTTTCAGCTTTTACTTACAATAATTAATTCCGGACCTCCAAATAAGAAGTGGAAGGAATCGGGAACCAGAAATGTAGTGCCAAACCGTAGTAAACTGCTTTCATAAGCCGCAAATCTACATGATCGTGAAATTGAAGAATGCCTGGCACAAGAAGACTCAAGTGGATCGGAAACCGAAAATTTCTCGAAAGTTTCATTCCAGAGGAAAGTGATAATAATTTAGGGACCAAAGAAAGTGAAGATGAATAATCGGAGTTACATCCAACCACAAAACAATTTAACCAATTATGCTCTGGCTGTCAATAAAAATTACTAAACTTTGACCATTGTCAGTTTTATGAAATGACACTTGTTTACGCCTGAGCGGTAACTGGCACGGGCTGTTGGTTGCGATCATATGGTAAACATTTAGAGGGGCTCGTGGAGGCTTAGGAGTGGATGCAAACCTTGGTTTCTCCCTTCGTGGATTCCGCGGGTCTATCCAGCCAGCACTTGCGCTGGACTCCTGGCCGAAAATCAACTAAATTTGAAGTGACAGTGACAATCATGACATGTTTTTAAAATTCAAGACAGACGTTTTTTGGGAATTGAACACGAAAGTCACATTCAGTTTTTCCGCCGCATCTATCCAATATATTCTACGCCGTGCACCACCCTTTTGGACTACCAAAGGCCAGGACCATCCGGCGCCCACCTACGCGGCCGCGATCGTCCTTCGTCGTCCGCGGGGCGTTAAACCAAGGTACGTCCCTCCAGGTTTTCCAACGAGCACCTTCCTGGTGTTGCCAATTTGGTCGCAAATACAGTCCACCCAATTGCCGCTCTCGCCAAACCATATTTTGGTCTTCGAGCCACACGACCGGGATTTATTGAAATCCCACCTCGCTTTACTCGCTCTCGTTGGTTACGTAGTTCATATCTTCATTACGCTCATTACATTAAATTCGCATCTGCTCTGGATTTCACCGTGTCCTTTTCTGTTGTTCTGTCGCAACACGGCATATCTCCAGAACAGAGTTCAATCCCAATCGTTTCACATTATAACCGCATAGTACGCCGCGAGTAGACTGCTATTCCATAGCTTTATTTTTTCTCGCGTCTTCTCGTGGCTACTATTTGTATAGTTCACGCGTACGTATTTGGCCTATTATAACTCGCACCTATCATAGGTAATTAATTAATATCACCGCCGCACTAAAATACAGTGTCGTATTAATAAATATAAAATCGCCCCCTAGTTATACAGGGTGTTTTTTTGTATCGCCATGTTTATGAGGTAATCGCACTTTTTGCCGAATTCAAATAAAATAATTCAGTTTGGTAACTGTTTATAAAGTGAGTGTTCTATAATAAAAAAAAATATTTAATAAGCTATTAAGTAGACACTTAAACTTAACTAAAACCGTCCCGATCTTGTCAAGATGGCTGAATTAGAGAGACGACTTAGGCTCTTGGAGGGGAAACGTGAAGTGTATTTCTCTCAAATCTCCGCCGTTTTTTAATCTATATCCAAGGTCAAGGACGTAACTGCAAAACAGATGTTTCTGTCACAAGCGCGTCATGTGGAACAACTACGGACCGAGTACATGACAACTGTGGATAGTATAAATCTTCTAAATTTAGAAATTAATCCCGACTACATGGTGAACTACCAGTCGGTAAGCGCCTTTGACGGGCTATTCCGCTTCGTGAAAGAAGCCGCTCATCGGTTCGAAGCCGAACTTGCCCCGACTCGATCGCAGAATCCTCCAACCGCTGCTCCTTCGACTCGATCTGACTACAATTTGAAAATTCCACGCATTGAATTACCTACCTTTGACGGCGACATCCAAAATTTCCCTTTCTTTTACGAAACATTTAAGAGGGTTATCCATGAGAATAAAGACTTGTGCAATTCTGAACGAATCCATTATCTGCTCAGTCACCTGACAGGCAAGGCCAAGAATGTGTGCGCCGGTATTGTTCCTGCAGGCGAAAATTATTCCTTAGTTTGGAACGCCCTACTTGACAAATATAAAGATGACAGAGCTTTAGCCACGACTTATTTAAATCAACTTTTTTCTCTCAAAATTGTGAACGGCCCGTCGGCAAGCAACTTAGAAAAAATTGTAGATAAATATGCTGCGACAATTGCTGCTTTAAAACAACTCAATATCCGAGACTTAAGCGACTTCATTTTCGTGCACGTCGGACTTAAGTTGGTTGATTCAGATACCGCTAAGAGTTTCGAGGAACACATCCGAAGTGACGAAGATATGCCACGATACAATGACTTTTTGAAATTTGTTCGCGAGCAAGTCAAAATCCTGGAGCGTACGTCCAAAGATGTTAAGCCAACCTCTACGAAATGTGAATATCCCACACCCTCGAGCGGACGCATCAATGCGCGACCAATAATGCCGCGCGCATTAGTTACTACACAGACAATTCAAACTCGAGGAGGCAAGGAATGCAAGTTGTGTAAAGCAAACGCTCACCCTCATTTGTTCACATGCAACAAATTTCAAGCTTTACCACCATTGGATAAATTCAGATTTATAAAGGATAGTCGTTTTTGCATTAATTGCCTAAGTACACAGCACACAGCGTTTTACTGTAACTCCACCACGACTTGTCGTAAGTGCAATGGGCGACACCACACTCTACTTCATTTCGATAAAGAAGCGGTCCTAAGCTTAAGGCCGCTTATGATGAGGTCATAAAGGATTACCTGGAAAAGTCCTACCTGTCACCAGTGATCACTGCTGAATCCACAAGTGGCCCTAATTTCTACATACCTCATCATGCAGTCTTACGCGAAGATAAAGTGAGGAGCAAGGTTAGACCGGTATTAGACGCTATACGGCATACGGCCGTATAGCGTCTAATACCGGTCGGATATACGGCAAATGTACTTAAGGATCTGAGTACGCCTGCAAGATAGAAAATTTCAGCGGATCCTATATCGTCCAAACTTCAGCGCTGAAATTTATCAGAACGACGATACAATCAAACCAGTTACGATTGTTACCCCAGAGGTGCAGAGTTTTCAATTTAACTGCGTCCCATTTGGCTTAAAGAGTAGTCCGTATTTGGCGATGCGAACTGTTGCACAGTTAGCTGAAGACGAAGGAGATCGGTATCCGATTGCCAAAGAAATTGTTACAAGAGATATACACATGGATGATGTTGCGAGTTCGTTGTTAAACTCTGAGAAGGCTAATGCAGCGGCACATGAACTAATCGATTTCTTCAAGTCTGCAGAGTTCGAGTTGGTGAAGTGGAGCAGTAATTCAAAGGAAGTGCTTGAAGGAATCCCTGTAGAATACCGCCTCTCACAGAGCGTAGAGTTTGACAAAGAGGAGACGTTAAAAATTTTGGGTCTTTGCTGGCATCCTAGTAGTGATAAATTTGCCTTTAAAGTACAAGTAGATGAAAGACCGTGTACAAAAAGACACATGTTGTCATTGGTGGCACGTTTATTTGATGTGCTGGGACTAGTAGCACCGGTCGTATTATACGCTAAGCTTCTCATCAAGGAACTTTGGACTCTAAAGATTGACTGGGATGAGGTACCTCCCCAGCGAATTATTCGCTTGTGGAATCAATTTCAGAGTGAACTTCCGGAAATCGCTAAAATGAAGTTCCCTCGACATGTTGGAGTAATTGAAAAGTGCTCTGCTATTCTGCTTGGTTTTGCTGACGCTAGTGAAAGAGCATATGGTGGCGTGATTTATCTTCACGTTAGTTTACCTTGTGGAGACGTTACTGTTAGGCTAATTTATGCAAAGTCTAAGGTGGCACCACTAAAGGTAGTCTCACTAGCACGTCTTGAGTTATGTGCAGCTTTATTATTATCCAAAGTAATGAAAAAGGTTTATGATACTTATAACGCTCGTTACCAGCGTTGCTCGTTGACACGGTGATGGCGTTTTCAGATTCAACTGTGGCCTTAAGTTGGATTCATTCGTCACCGCATAGGTGGCAGACATTTGTAGCAAATCGAGTGTCAAAGATACAGGATAACCTGAGTTCCGACCATTTCTTTCATATTAAAGGCAGCGAAAATCCAAGTGACTGCTTATCGCGGGGTTTGACGCCTACACAGCTTGCGACTCACCCTCTATGGTGGCGAGGTCCTCCTTGGATGAGCAAGCCTAGACGTCATTGGCCCATCCATTTTTGCCAGGAGAGGTTTCGGGTATCCCAGAGTCAAAAATGGTAGCGCTGTTGACTACTGAACCAGTAACAATGGAAATAAATGTTTTATCTATCTATCTATCTAACACCATTTTTATACAAAGTTGCTTGTAAGATCTCTTCTTGGTCAAGATTACTGCACATAGTAACATACATATTCAAATTTTTGAGGAAATTGCCAGGAGGTGATATTGGTTGTTCAGACCTAAATTACTCTGAGCAGGAAATTATTAAGGCTATTCAGTCGGTGCATTTCGCGGATGCCTTAAATCGCCTTAAAAGTGGCAAAACATGCCCACCTATGTTACAAAGACTGACACCGTATTTGAAGGATGACATTTTACGTGTAGGGGGTCGATTAGCGAACTCTAATGAAAGTATCGATTATAAACATCCCATATTACTGCCGGGTAAAGACCCAATTGTTGAGAAGCTCGTAAGGTTTCTCCATTATCAAAACTTGCACAGAGGTCCAGAATTGTTGATGTCAATTCTACGCAGCAATTTTTGGATTCTATCTGCTAGACGATTGATTCGTTCTATCATAAATAAATGCAATATTTGTTTTCGATGTAAGCCACGCCATGTCGTTCCAATTATGGCTGATCTTCCAGAATTTCGTGTGCGGGAAGTTTCTAAGGCATTTTTCCACACGGGTTGCGATTATGCCGGTCCTTTCAATGTTACCCCTTATAAAGGTAGAGGCATCACGAGTCGAAAATTGAGCTTGCTAGTGAATTAACCACATCTTGCTTCTTGTCAGCATTAAAGCGCTTTCTATCACGACGTGGTTCGGTTCATTGTCTATATACAGACCATGGAACCAATTTCATCGGAGCTCGTACTTATCTCCGAGAATTATATTCATTTTTAGAAAGTGAATATGAGGCTGTTTGGAAAAAACAACTTGCTGAATACAAGATTAGCTGGAAATGTATACCACCTCATACTCCTCATTTTGGAGGCTGTTGGGAAAGTAATATTAAAAGTGTTAAATCTCACTTGTATAGGATTGTAGGTCTGCAAGTTTTGACGTTTGAGGAAATGTCGACTGTTTTAGCACAGATAGAATCGTTACTAAATTCGCGCCCTCTGACCGCTCTCAGTGCTGACCCGTCAGAGCCAATTGCTTTAACGCCAGCCTATTTTTTGCATACGGCGCCACTTAAATTTTTGCCTGCATCGGAAGTATCCGAATCAATAGAGTCTCATATTCTCCGTAGGCATGAATTAGTAGACCAGATGATGCAGTCGTTTTGGAAAAGGTGGCGAAATTAATATCTACACTCTCTACAGGTCAGACAAAAATGCAATAGCCCCGCCTTCCCAGTTAGGGAGGGATTAGTGGTTGTTATTATGGAAGATAACTTAATGCCTCTACACTGGCCTTTGGGCGTAATCATAAAAACCTATAAGGGGAAAGACGGTGTTATTAGGGTGGTTGAAGTGAAAACCAAGGTTGCCACTTATAAGAGGCCAGTCGTTAAGTTATGTCCGTTACCATCGCAGTGATGTCATTATTTTTTATTTACGTTTGTTACTATTTATATTTATTTAGTTTGAGTGTCTATAGTGGACTTTCGGTTGTTTTAGTTATTTTACTTTAGCTTACTGTGATGATTCAGTGGTTTTAGTTTTAGTTAAGGCAATAATGGCCATTTTGTTAGTTTATCTTTTCATGGTAGTCCTTACTCATATTACTCGCCTCATCATTTTGAAACGGGTTGTTTCAAGGCCGGGCATGTTTACGCCTGAGCGGTACCTGGCACGAACTGTTGGTTGCGATCATATGGTAAACATTGAGAGGGGCTCGTGGAGGCTTAGGAGTGGATGCAAACCTTGGTTTCTCCCTTCGTGGATTCCGCGGGTCTATCCAGCCAGCACTTGCGCTGGACTCCTGGCCGAAAATCAACTAAATTTGAAGTGACAGTGACAATCATGACATGTTTTTAAAATTCAAGACAGACGTTTTTTGGGAATTGAACACGAAAGTCACATTCACTTTTTCCGCCGCATTTATCCAAGATATTCTACGCTGTGCACCACCCTTTTGGACTACCAGAGGCCAGGACCATCCGGCGCCCACCTACGCTGCCGCGATCGTCCTTCGTCGTCCGCGGGGCGTTAAACCAAGGTACGTCCCTCCAGGTTTTCCAACGAGCACCTTCCTGGTGTTGCCAATTTGGTCGCAAATACAGTCCACCCAATTGCCGCTCTCGCCAAACCAACACTTGTGATTATAGTTTTAAATTTTTTCAGTTAATTAATGTCTTAACTTTATGAAAAAAAAGTATATTTAGTATAATTATGTTGATTTTCATTTTATAATTCGTAATTATTGGTCTCGCCTCTAGTTTTTCTAATTTAAAAACTACTTTCATTGTAATGGCAAAGTTTCTAATTAAAATTATATTTAGACTATACAACATTCTTTTATTTTGTCGTTTACTAAGTTATTAAACTATCTCTGAACATTGCGGTAAGCTGACATACTTAATTTCTATGCTATAGACCCTAATACGGCAGCGGCCTCTCAGACCGCTCGTCACCAGTAACGTTACACAAAAACCATGTCACCAGTCAAAGGTTAAGATCACTCGCCAGGTAAAGAGGTAGCCGGGGCTACATGCGAATACACAATAATTACTGCTCATGCAAAGCAGACAACAGAACTCGGGGTTGTTGCCTACAATGTTATGGTGATAATATTTGGGTATGGCCAGATTTGGCCAAATCTATTAGCCAGCTCTCTTTATGGGCTCCATAATAATAAACGATGACAATTAATAAATATATAATCAAATAAATTGTATTTTAATATATTTGGTGCCTTATTACATTACCAGTAAGGTTTACCTATTCATCCTCATAATTAAGTTACCCTCGGACCAAATTTATTGCCCCTCCGCACAGAGGATATTAGCCTTCATACCTACCAAAAAATATTTCGTTATCAGTGGCGGCTCTGGGTCAATCGGCCATACCAATTTTCCCACTGTCCTTTCATAAAAAAAATATTTTGAATAACATGTGTCATCCAAACGAATACATAGCGCTTTGTATACGACTAGCAACCCATGGCTTCGCACGGGCGTTAAAAACGTTTCCGCTATATTAGTTCCGTGGAAAATTCCCGGGGTAGTCATTTTTTTACACCTTGGGTTACATTATTCGAGCTTATGTTACTCACGAACAATGTAGCTTTCTAATGGTGAAAGAAGTTTCAAAATCGGCTCAGTCGTTTCTGAGCCTATTCATTACAAACATACATACACACACACAAAAATACGAAGATAGAAATCTTTCCCCTTTATAATATTAATATAGATGTGACACTGTCATCATCATCAGCCATTTGACGCCTACTGAAAGACATAGGCCTCCCTCATGATTTTGACTGGTGTGATATTGTAAATAGCTCATATTATTTGATTTGCAGTCAGTTCGTTCGGTCTTATTTGGCCAATAGAAATAAAGAATTAAATAGCTGTTTGCTCTCACTTACTCTCTACGTCCGTGAACAGGTTGTTTTTAAAATGTTAAATTGCTAAAAACAATAATTTCTTAATGTACAACAACTTTTGTTCTGTGACTTTATTCTTATTTGCTGCTTCTAGAGTTGCGGATACCGGATTCCGAAATGGGACCAGCATCATAATATTATGACTTCGGCGCCTATCTGTCTGATTCAAAAAGGTTTTTGAAAAAAAATATGTATCTTAAAACCGGTAAAACATACAAATATCAAATTCTATTATAATGCTGTCTCTATACCATGACAACAAATAAATACATCCTAGCCAAGTGTGAGTAGCTGGTTTCGCGGTGGTTCGTGGGCCTCATCCGTGCCCGTCGCCGCAGAAGTCGTACCAACCCATAGATCACCGTCGTCAGAAGGACATCGTCATAGTAACACATCCACATCCATACGACGCACTTTCATTGTCCTGGTTCAAACTAGAATACCCTGTATTATGATAACCAGGCTCCGGCATCACAAACATGGAATAATAAGAAGAAAAATGCCCGTATCTCCAATCTTCAACAAATGGAAAAACAAAATCGAATTAATTGCTATCAGAAAAAACGTTCCTCTATCGCGTTATAAACGAAAAGTGGTCCCCTATTTGAACTTTACCACCGCGCCACTTTCCCATCTCACTTATTGAATAAGCGACACAGCTATTCGAACGTTTATTAAATCACACGAATTTCTTGCCAAACAAAGCATTCCAAAGTGAACGATAAACAAACAAAAGCACTGTGCCGGTGTACCGTTTCGCCGACACAGGCAGTTTCAGTTGACTGGAAACGAATATGATAGGCCTTGGGCCGGACGTCGCGTCGGTAAATGTTATCATTAATGCTACGAGTAGCACTTGACATGGCTATTCGTATTCGCGTATTTGGCAAATATTGACAATTCAATGCTAGGCTTCCTTCCGGATCTTAATCACTGTTCTCTGTTAAACCTGCAATGTATTCTAAATCTTCAGCCAATACGTAAGGATAGCCAAGTAAAGTGTCAGCATTAGATTTAGACATAGCAACTTGTGAAATACAACACAAAAAGAATCACCAGTTTGATTTACCAACCCTTAATATTTCCCACAATAGATAGTTGTAATATCATAAATTTTCAGTACGAAGTTTTCTTAAATTTTATTTAATAGCAGTTTTACCCTACTTTTACTTAATGGTAACCCCAGCATTGATCGATAATAATATATTTGAAACTTTATTATACCTCATTTAATATACTTAAATTATACAAAGTAATTTTTTGGTGTAAGAAATGTCAACAAAGAAATGCAAATAATTTTCAGCACTGCTATGGTACAGAGAGTAAGAGCGAGTATAAACTAGCATTACAATGAAATTATTTGAGATCGCAATGTTTTTCTAAAACGAAGCTTAAGAGATAAGGTTCCTTAGGAAGAGATGTTTAATAAACGATGGTGTAGTAACATTTTTGCAAAAATATGCAATAAAAGCGCGAATTTTCTCATTACCTCCTTAGCCGTTTATTTTTCAAAATAATACCAATTTACCAACGGCTCCCTGAAAAACCTGGTCAAGTGCGAGAATCGGGCACTGAGGATTCCGTTTTATCTGTCACAAAATTTAATTGCTTCATGCGAAATTTCATTATTTGAAATTATATTAAAGCCTATTAGACACGAAAGTCGTCGACATAGCCCAGCGGATGAGTAAGTTGAAGTGACAGTGGGCGGGTCACAAAGCACGCAGAACTGATGGCCAATGGGGCCGAAAAGTTCTCAAATGGAGACCACACATCGGCAAGCGCCGCGTAAGACGACCAGCCACAAGATGGACAGACGATCTCATCCAAGTGGAAGGAAAACGCTCGATGCAAGCCGCTTCCAACCGGTCTTTTTGGAAATCCATGGAGGATCCTATGTCCAGCAGTGGACTTCTTGTGGCTGAATGATTATGATGAGACAAAAGGATTATAATAAAAAGAAAAATCATACGTTTTTTTAGAGCCTACTTAGAAGTTTTAATTTTTCACAACCCCAAGATACCCCAGATATGATTTCTAGAGTTCTTACATTTCTTCTTACTCTTTTGGTAAAACGTGTCTTCATGGTAACCTATGACTTAGGTTAGCTGACTGCTGGCTCCCGGTCTACGAGTATAAATTGGATTTCCTACACAGTTCATTGAGTTCATTATATTTTCTAGTGACTTTGTATTGCGTTTGACTGTGATATGAGTCTTTGTTTGCTTCAGTGAATGAGTCTAGCTGTCTCAATCTGACAGTTGTATGACGTAGTGTACCGGGTCAAAATAAATGTTTTTAAACTGTACCGATAAAAGACTAGCTGTTGCCCGC
Source organism: Yponomeuta plumbellus (assembly GCA_947310845.1). NCBI lineage: Eukaryota > Metazoa > Arthropoda > Insecta > Lepidoptera > Yponomeutidae > Yponomeuta > Yponomeuta plumbellus. The sequence continues at coordinate 6,908,805 of OX371192.1, read as the reverse complement.
GACTACGTCCGCGTGGGCTTTCGTTGAGTAAAGTGTTTGGGATACTTTTAGCGCATGCGAAAGAGCTTTCATACTAACTTCGCAACCCCCTCTTACCCCCTAGGGATGATTTTCAAAAAACTATTTTACATGTATTTCATAAATTTTAATGAAGGAACTTCATATTGAATTTTATTCAAATAACTTCAAAAACGGCAAAGTTTCATACTAACTTCGCAACCCCCTCTTGATAGGTACTAATAATTACTCAGTCCGGTCTAAAATCAACTAATCTATTCCCAATCACTAATCCACATTATCTTCTTCCGTTTCTGACATTAACCTGTCCTGGGAATTATCATCTACCTCATAGTAAATATTAATTTATATATTGGTTTAGAATTCTTCCCTTGTCAAAAATTTTTATCATCATCATTCAGCCACAAGGAGTCCACTGCTGGACTTAGGCCTCCTCCATGGATTTCCAAAAAGACCGGTTGAAGCGGCTTGCATCCAGTGTCTTCCTGCCACTTCGTGAGATCGTCTGTCCATCTTGTGGCTGGTCGTCCCACGCTGCGCTTGCCGATGTGTGGTCTCCATTCTAGAACTTTTCGGCCCCATCGGCCGTCAGTTCTACGTGCTATGTGCCCCGCCCACTGCCACTTCAACTTACTCATCCGGTGGGCTATGTCGACGACTTTCGTTTGTCTACGGACCTCATCATTTCTGATTCGGTCTCGTAGAGAAATTCCGAGCATAGCCCTTTCCATAGTTCGTCGCGTGACCTTGAGCTTTCTTATGATACCCATAGTGAAAGACCACGTTTCAGTGCCATAAGTCGTCACTGGTAACACACTCTGGTTGTATAATTTTGTCTTAAGCGATTGAGGTATATTGGAGAAAAAGACTTCTAAGTTTCCCGAATGCTGCATGCCCAGCCGAGTTGGATTCGACGATTGAACTCTTTCACGAAGTTGGACCGGCCTAGTTGGATTGTATGTCTTATGTAGACGTATTCGTCTACAACTTCGAGAGTCGAGTTCCCCACTGTTACTGGGGTGGGCACAACACGGGCGTTCGACATGACCTTCGTTTTGTCCATGTTCATTTTAAGGCCCACCCGTTGCGAGACTCTTCGAGCCTTCGAGCATTATGCCGAGGTCTCCAGCGTCTCTGCCATTACTACTATATCGTCGGCAAATCGAAGGTGACTGATGTACTCGCCATTGATATTGATGCCGCGTTCCTCCCATTCCAGAAGCTTGAAGGCATCTTCCAGTCCGTTCGTGAACAGTTTCGGAGATATGACACCTAGCTGTCTCACGCCCCTTTTCAGTGGAATAACCTGTGCATTCTGCTTCTGTACTCGGACCGACATGGTGGCGTTGTGGTACAAGCACTTCAGCACCTCGATATACCGATAGTCAATATGGCAACGCTGGAGAGACTCGAGCACCGCCTGTCTCGATCGAACCGAAGGCTTTCTCATAGTCCACAAACGCTAAGCATAATGGCAAATTATACTCCTCAGTCTTCTGTATAATTTGCCGCAACGTGTGGATGTGGTCTATGGTACTATAGTCCTTTCGGAAACCGGCTTGTTCGGGAGGCTGGAAGTCATCAAACCTGCGTTCGAGACGATTCGTCAAGACCCTCGAAAACAGCTTATAAACATGGCTCAGAAGCGAGATTGGTCGGTAGTTCTTCAACAGAGTGTTATCCCCTTTCTTGAAGAACAGCGTCACCACGCTTCTGTTCCATGCTTCTGGCGTTGTTTTGAAGGACTTTAAATACCGGTGTTCCACCCGCTTTCAGAAGCTCTGATGTAATTCGAATACGAAGATTTGATAATCGACCTACCGAACACAATTCAAACAAGTTAAAGAAAACAAAAGATAACTACCAAAATTACCAAATTAATTCAATCCTGTCAACATAAACAGTTTGAAAAGTTTTGTTTCTACGGTAAGAATGCATTCATGTAAGTAATTTAGTTGATAAAATGAGCTTTTAAGGCTTGCTGAAACCAAAGCCATAGTGAACTTTTTTATCGTAAGTGACATGACGTGGCGGTTACAATAATTCAGTGGCATTTATAACTGTCGGTTACGATAATGGGTTGAAACAAATTAAGACTGTTTTCCCGAACGATAAAAAATATCTTGGCGTATTATTGGAATTTCAACACTGGGGTGAGCGCGTTAGGTGCAAAATTTCTTAAAATTAAAGCACGTCGAATAATGTTGATTTTGCCTTTTTGTCGCTTACGATATTTTTGCTGAAATGGGACGATATACCGACAAAGACGGCGGCAATCATTTGACTGCTGAGATCCGATAAGTGTTTATAATTGTAATGTGAGAGGGTAGAACATAAATTAGGTACGAACGCGATAGTGACGATGATTGTGCGGTATCTCTTTTCGTGACCTGAAAGATCAGGTACCTCTTACAACTTTACAAAACGTTCACAGTTCAAATTCTCGTGGCCGTGGTCGTAGCCGTGGTCGTAGCTATGCTCGTGGTCGGGGCCGTGGTAGGAGTCATAGTTCAGATGATTCAGAGCTTCAAGGTCTTATCACCTCTACCGACGGTACGTCGTGGTCACTTCAAGTGGAGTCAACTCAAAGTGGTCGCCGAGCACGGCACAATATCATAACTGAGCAAGCAGGGCCTACCTCATATGCAAGAAGAAATTTCACGGGAAGTATATCAGATTCGTGGAGGCTTGTGATTGATGAATCTATATTGAGACATATTCAGAAATGTACTCAAGAAGAAGCTAATAGGCAACTAGGCCACAACAATTGGATACTAACTTTGGAACAGCTGGAAAGTTTTATCGCTATTTGCTATGCTCGAGGTGCCTACGGTGCAAAAATATTCCAGTAAATGAGCTATGGAGTAAAACTTGGGGAGTAATTTTTTTTTTCAAAAGTTATGCCTCGTGACAGATACAAAGAAATTATGAAGTTTTTGCGATTTGATCACAGATCTGAAAGAAGTTCACGACTTCAACAAGACAAATTTGCACTAATATCAGACGTTTGGTAGAAATTTATTGAGAACTGCTTATCTTGCTACAAGCCAGGAGAAAATATTACAGTAGACGAACAACTGTTTTCTACTAAGGTCAGATAAGTTTCTTCAATACATTGCTAACAAGCCTGATAAGTTTGGAATAAAATTTTGGCTTTGTGTCGATGTGGATTCAAAGTTTGTGCTCAACGGCTTTCCTTATTTAGGAAAGGATGAAAGCAGGCCACAAAACCAAAGCCTTGGTGAATCCGTTGTTATGCGTCGCGTGGAACCTTTTGCAAATACTGGCCGAAATATAACTACTGACAACTTCTTTACATCGGTAAGCTTGGCAAATAACTTGCTCGCAAAACGCACTACGATTGTAGGAACTATGAACAGGGCACGACGAGAGATTCCACCTTACGTCAAATCACTTCATATGACTTTGTTTGAAACAAAAATCCTGAAATCCGATAGATCTACACTCACAATTTATCAAGGAAAACGAAACAAGAACGTGTTATTGCTTAGCACGTTACATAACAATGTTGAAATAGACTCCAATAACCCTAGAAAAAGCCAGAAACTGTGACTTTTTACAATGCTACCAAGTACGGCGTAGATGTGGCTGACCAGATGGCAAAAAATTATAGTGTCAAAGCGGCATCTCGAAGGTGGCCCGTACAGGTTTTTTTCAATATACTAGACCTCATCATCATCATCATCATCATCAGCCCACCGCTGCCCACTGCTGGGTATAGGCCCGTGGATGCGAATGGCGAGAGACGGTGTAAAATGGCATTTGGGGGAAAAGGCCTATACTAGACCTAGCAGGGATAAATTCTTTCATTTTGTATAAAAAAATGTCAGGTACCAACATAAAACGAAGGGATTTCATAATGAGTTTAGCAAGTGAACTTTGCGGCAAAGTAGAAATTGATGCCGGACTTTCTGGATCCCAACATATGCCTGAAGAGTCTACACCTTCTACTTCTCGATCTTCTACTCAAAATCCGGAAACTCGGAAAAGGCGACAATGTTATGTACAAAAGTGCAAAAATAAAACTAATAAAGTCTGCGACACTTATAAAAAGCCACTTTGCGGCTCTTGTAATGTAAACAAAATGTTAAAATGTAAAATATGTGTATAAATATTATAATTAATCATACATTAAGCCCTGTTTTATTACTATAGTTACCATTTTTAACAGCTAAAATAATAAAAAAAGATTTAATATATTGGAGCAGTCATTTGACCGGTCGCCGTCTTTGTAGGTAGATAGATTTTCCCGTCTTTCTAGTGTTAAGTTTAGCATACATATTTATACATATTTATTACGCCGACAAAACTGTAAAATGAAACCTCGAAAAGTGTTTTTACGGCACCTCCCTTATTACCTAAATTAGGGATGTTATTTTTCTCGTTCATTTCCTTTTCCACACCATAGTGTAAAATATCAGATTAGAACGTCAAGCTGAACTGTTGATTGCTGAAACTTGAAAAAATTCAAGTCAGTAGCACATGCAATGAACTTCAAATAAAAACTATCATAGCTAAGTATGCTTTCCTAGTTAACGAGTAATAGGCGACCAACTTATAAAAAGAAAACTTCTTACAAAATTCATATAAAATTAAGCTTTATTTATTTCACATTTAAAAGTAAAATTACAATACAAACACAATCAAAATTCACATAAAGCTTTGTCAAAAATGATATGAAGAATTATTTTACCTGTAAACTACAAACAACAAACATAAAGTAAACAAGCCTTGCAACAAGTCAATCAAATATGCCGCCCCGGGACACACCCTATCCAAAAGTCCCATGACGCTAGCAGCGTTCCCTCACCTGCAACGCCAGGGAAATTCTCTGCATCAGGTATGCCCCGGAACGATTATCATACCCACGACTCCTTAGGCGTCTACCGATTTCCCTAACGAAACCTCTTCCGTCATCCCCCAAACTCCCATTGTTTCGACAGCCAGTGTAACGAACAAATAATTTTGTAAAAGCTGGCATACTTCGATGGAGTTGTTAGTTCTGTAAAGAAAAAAAAAATCTATGGAACCTCTTGGCTCAACACGCACTCGGACGGTTTTTTTACTTTTGATTTTTGGTCAGCCACAGTTCTCTCGTATTTTTTTTTCAATCACTCGCAAAAAGCCCTGCTAGAAAATACATTGTGGCTCAAAATGGTGGTGAATTATATTCACGCAGCAGTATACCTCGTGGTTACTTCATGATGCCTGTATAAACAGCTGTCGTCGGCTTGACAAGGGTCTTGTAATGCACCTCTGTAAGCGCCTGAAATGGCTTGAAACTGTCCATTGCGCAGTAGCCGCTCTCTCCTGACAGATGCTTTGTTGCTTATTTCTCTTTTTAAGGGTAAATAAATATTATGTCCATGTTCAAAAAATTACATAAAGTTCTTTGAACGGTGTAAATCTTCTTAGTCGTCGCTATGAACACATCATCATCATCAACCCATTATGTCCCCACCAAGGGGCACGGGTCTCTTCCCTGAGGAAGGTATAGGCCATACTCCACCACGGGGGCCAAGTCCGGATTGGTGGAGGTTTGTAAGACTAGTGGCTGGTCTTACTGTCAGAAGTTTTCAAGCCGCCCTAAGGCCTCTGACTTGGCTTAACGACTGCCATCTATCGACGGCAGCCGGCACCAACTGCTTAACGTGCCTTGCGAAGCACGGAACCGCTCGGAAAAATGCCACTAGCGTTAGTCAGACGGTGACCCATCCATGGACTAAACGCGCCGTATATTGCTTAACCTTAGTGATCGTTTAAGATCACTCAGGCAGCCCAGGCTACTAGCGATTCAATGAACACATTTATGTCATATTTTTAGGAGGGTAGTCAACCCTTATAGTTTTGCTGTCTGTCCGTCCACCTGTCTAAGCTTAGCTTAGAGACTGTTAGTACCAAATGGAATCAAACACATCGAATTTCCAAAAATTGTATGTATGAGCAATCCCTCAATCATGTTAAATAGTGATTTTAGATCGGTCGGGACCGCAAAAAGTTAAACGGCCGTCTTTGGCATAAATGCTTTTTAGTTCCGGGTTCATGATCGTAGGTCCTTTAAAAACCACTATCTACATGATTGAGAGATCGTACATGTACATAAAGTTTTTGGAAGTTCGATTTGTAAAAAAAGATAAGATTTTTTCCTGGTTTGCGCTACTATTACACTCAAGACGCCCCCTTAACTGGCATTGTCCTAAATATACACAAGTTCAGTGAATATAATTTTATAATTATCTAATATATAAAATTCTCGTGTCACAGTGTTAGTGCGCATACTCCGCCGAAACGACTTGACCGATTTTGATGAAATTTTATATGTAGGGTAGGTCTATAAATAGTAGGTAGGTAGGTCTGAGAATAGGTTGTTACCAATTTTTCACACCCCTGTGTGGCAAAACAACGTTTGCCTGGGCAGCTTGTAAATTAATAGTATTAACGAATTTGTGACTTCTGTGAATGACGAATTTGTGTCTGTGACTTCGACCTTTTAAAGTTTGTGAATGAAAGTTATTACGTTTAAGAACAAAACTGAAATAACATACTATAAACTAATTAAAATAAGCAATTACTTAATAAAACTAATATAAACTAAATTCCTAAAGTAAGTAATAATATAGCTTATAAATAAAACTATGCTAAAAATATATATTTACAAATAAAACACGTGCCCTAGGTCACCATCCCGCGGCAAGGAGCCCAGAACGCTGGCGACGTTGCCTCTTTGGATGGCCAGGCTTATTCTTTGGCCGAGGTAACCGCCGGCCCTCTGGTCTCCTGATGCGTCGATTAGGCGCGCCGCTAGGTCCTTAAACAGCAGGCGCGCCTCTGGGCCCCATGCGCCCATCGTTTCGACCCCAAACGGCGCAAATATGTAACCGTTGCCAATAGAGCTGTATTTGCGCCGTTTGAGGCTTTCGGCCGCGCCGGCCGCTGAACCAGCGGCCCTTCCACTCTGGGAAACATGAGAGGGCGCCAGTGTATCAACGCACGTAGCGTCCCACACTAGCGGCCTCCCATGCTTCCAGGGGATTAGAGTCATACCATCGGGCCTTTTGCCATCATCCCGGAAGATGCCTAGAGGTTCCAGCGTGGCCGGAACCCCGGCTGTGGCAAAGGCCCTCCGGATGATGTCGTTGAGAGCCGCGTGGCGGGGAAGGCGGCCGGTGCTTCGTTGACACGACAGGCCATGGTGGCCCAGGCGATCGACGTCGGTGCGGCGGGGGCAACGATGGGGCACGGTAATGGGGCAACCCAGTCGCAGTCCGATGGCGATGCTAAATGATGTGTTGTCCATAAGCGTCCCTATCAAAGCTGATGGGTGCGCCTGCAACCAGTAGCCCGACTCTCGTTCGGAGACGGCTAGTAAGCGAGCGCGTTCTGCGTCGCTGGCGCAGGAATTAATTAAATTGCTCTGCACCAGCTCGCAGAGGGGCTCGCCTTTGGATGCCTTTGGTTGGTAGGATCCTTTCGCGGATCCTCACCGGGACAGGCCAGTCTCCATGCCTCTTTGGCTTCCCCACAGCACGAGGCCTCAATGTCACCTAGTGACGAGTTGACAATTTTCTTGTACAAGGCTTCGATGCTGTGTATTGAAGACAAAAAGGCAGGCAGTGCGACGCTGCTTACCTTCCTGACTCCTAAGCCTCCGAATCTTATAGGGAGTGTTGCCTGGAGCCAGGAACGCTCCGTAATTGGACAGTTTAGAATTTGGATTAATGCCAAATGAATCATCGAATCGATTGGCGCCAGCATAGCCACCTGGCTAAATAGGGGGCTGCATCTTAAGTAATAGGTAAATTTGGGTACGAAAAGGCAGATACGAATAATTTGGAATGCCATATGTGTGTTAATTTGGGAGAGGAGGGGGATGACATCAAAAAATTTTGCTTTTTCGTCACCTAAAAATTAAGGGAAGGCGTCTTCGACGACTGGCGCTCCTAGAAGGCGAAGTGATTCGTTATTTACTACTTTTAAATTTGGGGCCAAACAGTTGAATTCTGAAACTATTGAATTTTGGGATTTTATGTGGTCGAAAACGTACAGTTCACATTTGCTGTGATTAAGTTCCAGGCCTATTGATTTAAATTTGTCCGAAAGCGTCTTTAGGTCGTTTTGAACAGAGTTTACTTCGCCTCCTAGAGTGCCGTCGTCTAGATACCATATATTTAATTTTGACTCTAATGATGTGATAATTTTATGTATAGCCAGGCTGAAGATGGCCGGCCCGAGCGGGTCGCCCTGCTGGCAGCCTACAGCGGAGTCAATAAGGTGATCGCGGTATACTAGGTTTTAAGGGCAGCTGTAGGCCTGCCAAAGGTATGGATATATCTCCAGGGTGGTTTCTTTCACCTCTGCCAGCATGACGCCCCTGTCAACCGAGTTAAATGCATTTTTTACGTCAACCTTGAGGGTGACCTCACCACCTCTCTCTTTTATGTATGTCCGCATAGCGTGTACTGCTGCCTCGCATCCCCCCTTAGACCCGAACCCTAGCTGGGTAGGTTGGAAGAGGTCCTCTAGGCCAGGGAGAATGCTGCGGCAGCAAATCTTGGACGCTATGCGGCGTATGGTGCACCCCACTGCCACGGGACGGATCCCACCGTCTTTTTTTTTCAGCGCAAATAGATTCGCCCCGTAGAGCAGAGGGGTCACCTCTGTGTTTATATTATCTCGGTATTCCGAAAAAAAAACAAATATGATGTAAGCATGTTTGCATAAAGAGTCTTTTTAGTTTTGTTTATTTATAGAGTGTTGTGTTAAGGCATAATAGATATCACTAGAAATTGACAAGTCGTTGTATCTCAGTTGATGACGTTTTCCCTGCATACTTCCGTTTTCGTAGACTTTTTTTCTTAATTTTTTTTTTTAAATTAATATATTCAGCCAGTCTGGGCTCGGTAATACTTCCCAAAAAAAATAAAGAATAGCAGAAAGAATAAAAACTGAAATCATTGTTTTAGGCTCATGCCAACCAAAATTAGAATTCGTCTATCCCAAATTGTGGAAAATCGATTAATTGGTCGTTTTACAATATTTTTTTTCGAGTAGAAAATTTCTTTTTCGATTCAGACTTCTCTTTGCGATAATTATATTATCCCTTGTAGATAGTCTGCCCTTGGCAATTGCTAACACCAACGCTGATCTAAATAGTATTTCAGAGTGGAGTATGTCTTATGGCTTGAGGGTCAATCCCTCCAAGACACAGGTGATTATTGTCGGTAGTCCTAGGATGATATCGAGGATCAATTGGGAACAGCTGCCACGCGTGGTGTTTGACAGTATATCAATTCCGTTCAGTGAGAAGGTTAAGAACCTGGGGGTTATTATTGACAGGTGTATGTCTTGGTCACCACAGCTGGCGGAAGTGAGCCGGAAAATATTCGTTTCAGCGGCCTCTCTGAGAAGGTTAAGGAATTTCCTTCCGACTGTAACCAAAATTGTGCTTGCGCAATCTCTGTTGCTCCCTATCCTTGACTACGCCGATGCCAGCTATCTTGACTTGACCGAAGAGCAACTAAATAAACTTGAGCGCCTACAAAATTTCGCAATCAGGTTCATATTTGGACTACGCCAATATGACCATGTCTCCGATTATCGCACTAAGCTCAAGTGGCTCCCCATCCGTCTTCGCAGGAATGCTCACATAACTTCTCTTCTCTACTCATTGCTGTTCAATCCAGCCACCCCTTTATACCTTAAAGAGTGTTTTGTCTACCTCAGTGACTCCCACAGCCGAGCACTTCGGTCTGACAGGAATCTGATGCTGAAGATTCCAAGTCATTCGACGAGGTTCTTTGGCAACTCATTTGCTGTCAGGGCCGCCCGACTGTGGAACGATCTGCCAGTTTCGATAAGGCGCTCTCCTTCCCCAGCTATTTTTAAAAGCAAGGTTTATCTTTGTAATTTATTAAATAATTTTATTATTATGGTTTTCCTGAATGTAGGTAGGTATGTCTTTTCTTTTATCCTATGGTAGAACTTTATGTTATATTATGTAACTTTATGTATGTTTATAATTATTATTATACGTATAGAATGTAAAGGTTTATGTATGTATATTAGTATTAAGTATAAGTATTTATTCTATGTTCTTATTTGCACCGACTACCCGTCTCTCTCTTTTCCGTCAGCAACTTTCCATCGTCGGTTGCCTGGAAGAAATTGCTTTAAGCAATAAGGCCGCCTCTTGTACTGCATCTTATTGTTAATGTTCTGTATTAATGTTTTTCCTGGTACAATAAAGAATATTCTTATCTTATCTTATATTAAGCTTTACAGCATATTTTTTTGTTAACGTAGGACGACCTGCCTCTAACTCTATCTACCATATAGGTAGCTGGAAGACATTAGTAGGTAGCCTGCAAAGTACAATTTTCCTACAATCCCTGCAAACGAAGTAAATAGGTACTAAATGCGCAGTAAAAAGACCACGACCAGCTGTAACTTGCCACATAAAGAAAAGCTGCGGGATTGGTGAATCTGCGACATATTGCAACTTAATGACAAGTTGCGGTCATAAAAGCGGTCTTATAGCTTTATGGTCCCTTGAACGCTCTGGGAGTTGGCAGGATTTATTTGTCACTAAACTGGCTGAGTCGGAAATGTTGAAACGTGAAATTAAAGTCGCAAAAGGGTGGTTCTCAGAACTGCATAATTTCTTTGCCGCATTTTTTTTCATAGTAACTCAATAAAAAGTAACATACCTATATTGTAGCAAATGCCACCAAAACCTACAAATAATATGTTACAATACAATCATCAGGCCCAATAAATCTACAATGTCACACAGGATCTTTCCTAGTATGGACTCCAGCCTCTCACGTAGGATTAAGTCTAGATTATTCAAATTGTTCAAATTTGTAGTGTTTTCATACCTCTGTGAGAAGTAAATAAGTAAATTACTTACTTACTTACTTACAATATTATGTTACTTTTTATTGAGTTAGTATGAAAAAACAAGCGCCAAAGAAATTATGCAATTCGGTATTTGACACTATCAACAATAAATTATTTGATATGCTCGATTAAAACAAAAATTAGAAAATGTTTCGGAAAATGTATCTCTTTTCATAATTTACTAGTTATTACAATTTTTAAGTAGATGAAACATAAAAAGAGTGCTCCAAAATGTGACGTCATAAGCAAGTATGTATTTTCATACAAAATTCCATTTTAAAAGTACTTCTTTTGATATTTAGTCAAATACCCAATTTGAGCCATTTTCTGAGTCACCCAAAAGCCCTCTTGAAGACACAGACGAGGTGTTAGAAAGAAACCTGGGTCAGTTTCATTTCATTGCCGCTTCAAATCAACGCACGCACGCGTATTTTGTAATTCATGCGTAATTCTACGCGTCGATGGTATTAAAAAAACATGTCCCGTGACCCGACCATGTAACTGTAATTGAACTGTAATGCACTAACAGAATCGAGGCCCTGGCCTAGCTGCAAACCCTATTATTCACCTATTTTTAAGTGAATTACATAGTTGTAAATTTTTGGTCTGGATCTCTGCGGATGTCTGCGAATTGGAGCGAAACCTGGTCGGACTCGTCCGATAAAAAAACCCGTAAGTTGATCGGGACCAAAAAAATTTACGTGTAATGCTTACAAAATTTTTAGTTCAAAAATATATATTTTCAGTTTTACATAGTTTTTCGGTCTTTCACGAAAATATTTATAATATTGCTATTTTCTTATTCGTAACTACCTCATGTGTACCTATGTTTTTTCTTTGTTGTGTTTTTATGTGAGCATATTATATTATTTACATTAAGCGTTCATCATTTATGCAACAGTTAAGCAGCTGTTTATCTCATAGAATCTTAAAAACGAATTTCTCCTTTTAGTTAATTTGATGTTGCAAATATCTACTTATATTAATTCGTAACTCATGTATAAGTTATTGTATCTTAGTTTTTGTTATATTATTTCTGTATGCTAGTTTTATTTAAAATTAAGTTGTGAACTTCGATTACGATCCATTTGTAATCCTTGTTCATAATATTTTCTTCTCGTAACTTATAATCATACTGTGATCATAACTTTAGGGTTATGTACTAGAAAAATGTGAATTGCTTCTTTGTTTTCCTTATCTAACTCAGTCTATAATCTGTGTTGTGTGCCAAATAAATAAAATATTTTAGTACCGGTTTTTTGCGGAGCATAACAGTAAAGTCTCATATTAAAATTCAAACAGCCAGTAAGAATGCTTATCAGACATTAGCTTAAGCTACGTTAGGCCACTTCTTCCACGCAATATTTGTATAACATTTTTGAACAGGTACAACATACCTACATGCATACATCCATCCATGCATCCATATACAGGGCTACAGGGAAAGTCGTACACAATATCAAAGGAGGTTATTATTTAGGTCATTTCTGATGGATTTTATTCTATTATATAGGGTCCGAAAGTTAACCGTTATGGAGATATTGACTGTTAAAGATTTAAAAAAAATATCAATTTTTTTTTGGCTTGTTAATTTTTTTAATGTATTTAGTTAAAAGGCATGTCAATTGATAAAAAATATCAGCAAAAGCTGCACCTACTACTAACAGCTTTAAAAAACTGCTCGGCAACGGTTAGAATTAAATATTTTTTCTCTAAATAATTTTCACATTGAAGCTCTTAAAAAAAATTTACGTGTGGAACTTATTCTGAAAATAATTTTAAAAACTTCTACGACTCTTTAACTGTTCAAAAAGGTATAACATTTAATAGGTATGTGCATGAAATTTTTAAATAATTTTATTTGAGTAGGCTCTAGTGGTAGTACCGACATAAATGAACTTCGATACAAAAAAAATCTTTTTACTTCCTGGCACCTTTAAACTATTTAAAAAGGTCAGATAGGCTTTTTTGTGCTCTGGAAACATGCTGTCTCAGGTGTTCAGGTACCTTTTACAGTATTTCTTTTTTAGAATATTCTATCTAAATATTATTTTTGTGTTAGTCTGCTCGTGTGATTCTTCCGTGGTAGATGTGTTAATACGTGCTCTGCAAATGATTTGCGTTTTAGAAACTTCTACGTCTCTTTAGGTATTAAAAAACGTATGTCACTTGCTATTACATCGAAAAAACGTTAGCCAAGTGTCACTTAAGATGGCAAACGGTAAATTTTTAGTTGAGGTAAATACGTGCTCTTTGATAATTTCCCGTAAAACGCGACTTAGTTTGGATTTTGGTATTAATTCATCTTCATTGTATGACTTGGCTTGGATTTTGAACTGATTCATCTTCGTTTTTAACATGGTTGCCTCTATTTCTAATACAAATTCTCATTCTTTTTTTTTAATTACTCTTCACTACAGAAGTTCGCAGGTTGCTCCTTATTTTCACAGCGGTTTCCGCAAATATTCTCTGTCTCAAAATTTCGAAATTTTCAATTGGTGTCATTTTGTTTTAAATTAAGCTTTTAATAATATGATCTCAAACATAAAAATCCATTGGCGTTACATCAGGGCTCCTAGCCGGCCATGCAATGGGACCGGCTTTTCTATTCCATTTGTTTGGGAAGTTCTCGTCCAACCATGCTTGCGTGGTGCGCTGGGCAGCCGTCATGTAGAAAGAACATTGTCTCGTCTCAATGCAATAGAAATGTCGTCCATCAACAAGGGTAACTCCTCCCTCAAAAAGTTTTCATATGTGCCTCGCCATTCAAGTCACAGAATGAAAATGAATTAGTCCAAAATCCAAGCCAAGTCTCAGTATGAAGATGAATCAGTTCAAAATCCAAGCCAAGTCACAGAATGAAGATGAATTAATACACAAATTCAAACTAAATCGCGTTTTACGGGAAATTATCAAAGAGCACGTAATTACCTCAACGAAAAATTTACCGTTTGCCATCTTAAGTGACACTTGGCTAACGTTTTTTCGATGTAATAGCAAGTGATATACGTTTTTTAATATCTAAAGAGACGTAGAAGTTTCTAAAACGCAAATCATTTGCAGAGCACGTATTAACACATCTACCACGGAAGAATCACACGAGCAGACTAACACAAAAATAATAGATAGATAGAATATTCTAAAACAGAAATACTGAAATAGGTAGGTACCTGAACACCTGAGACAGCATGTCTCCAGAGCACAAAAAAGCCTATCTGACCTTTTTACATAGTTTAAAGGTGCCAGAAAGTAAAAAGATTTTTTTTGTATCGAAGTTCAGTTATGTCGGTACTACCACTAGAGCCTACTCAAATAACATTATTTTAAAATTTCATTCACATACCTATTAAATGTTATGGTTTTTTGAATAGTTAAAGAGTCGTAGAAGTTTTTAAAATTATTTTAGAATAAGTTCCATACGTAATTTTTTTTTAAGAGCTTCAATGTGAAAAATATTTAGAGAAAAAATATTTAATTCTAACCGTTGCCGAGCAGTTTTTTAAAGCTGTTAGTAGTAGGTGCAGCTTTTGCTGATATTTTTTTATCAATTTACATGCCTTTTAATTAAATACATAAAAAAAACACTTTATGAGCTCTATTCTGAGAAAAAATCAATCAAAGAGCCAAAAAAATTGATATTTTTTTTAAATCTAACAGTCAATATCTCCATAACGGTTAATTTTCGGACCCTATATAATAGAATAAAATCCATCAGACATTACCTAAATAATGACCTCCTTTGATATTGTGTACGACTTTCCTTGTAACCCTGTATACATACATACATACATACATACATACATACATACATACCTACATACACACATACATACATACATACATACATACACACATACATACATACATACATACATACATACATACATACATACATACGTACATATATACATACCTACATACATACATACCTACATACATACACAAGCTCATCCTGTATCCCAGAGGCGTAGGCAGAGACCAGGGACTGCCACCTGCCATGAACAAATAACAAAACACAAATATGAAAATATTGTAAAGACGCTTAAGCGATTGCTTGGTCATCTAAGATTTTAGGATGCTTTTTATCCGAATCGTAGCCCTGTCGAAGGCTATTTCAACACCGGCTAGCAGGTAAATTCGACCACATTGGAGTAGGTATTTGGGCATGTGCAGACGACATGAACACACCAAAATTATGACGAACATAATCTCCAGTAAGCAACTTTCTTACGGCGACCCGATAAAACCTTCGCAGGCAAGGCAGTCACTTTTACAACCTGCCTTATTTACGATATCGATAACTTTTACGTTCTCAGGTGGAATACACCGAAAATAAGCTTAATAAATTAACGTCTTACGACTCAGACAGATACAATACACTGGAGTCTACTACAAAGGACGGACGTGGAAAAGATCAGTCCTACCTGAGATTCAGCAGCTAGATTAGTGAGAGGCTTAGGATTTCTATAACTACCTACTAATAAAATTCTACAGTTTGGTCCAACAAAGAATTTAATTTACCGCACATCATACAAAGCAAAAAAATATTCATAAGCTCACGCCTGTATCCCAGAGGGGTAGACAGAGAGACCAGGGGCTGCCACTTGCCATGATGCTGGCAAATCACTTTCGCGCCATCGACATTCATTGGTCGCTGCATGCACGCACGCCGATTTTGGGTACCTTTTATCTTACCCTTTGCTATCATGTGTTAGCCAAGAGCCCTATTTTGTCAAAGTAGGTCCGCCTGGGGCGTCCCTTAGCGCTCCTTCCCTCGACATATTTGTTTCGTCAGTCTTGCTTCCTTCGTCCTTTCCAATTATGTCCAAAAAATTATTCCAGCTACAATATGTGGACCTTAAGCGGGTGATCGACGAACGAGCCGCAATACCGCGGTTTTAGAACGACAGTTTTACTTGCGGCTTGATGGCGCTGATCAACTAGCGAGCAAAACAGATATGCGACTGTACGAGTAGTTCAACGTGACGGGAAAAATTAAAACAAAACTGACGAGCCGCGAGCCAGGCTCGTCGGTATATAACATAACATCAGGCAAATACATTACTTCGGTCTCACACTAGGATACCCTGTGTTGTAGGAACCAGAAACAGCGACGTCACAAACATGTAAACATCCAAGACCTGTGTTTCTTTTTTTTTTGTCCCCAGCCGGAATAAAACCGCGGTTTTGTAAAAAATACCAAGAATTCTTACTTTAATTTATGCATATGTGAGTGGTTGACCAAAAAGGGACCTGGAGACATTGGAAACCGTTATTTTTTTTTTTTTTTAATCTCTGGTTTTTTTAGCTTTGTTTTGGTCTAACCAGAATATTTTTAGGTGCCGTAGTTTTTTTTTTTATTTTTTTTTTGTGAGCCGAGCCGAGTCGAAACCAGTCTATACCTACACGAAACTTCAAACGCGATTTACTAGAAATCAATTATTTTCCCTTGAGGTCCCTTTTTGGTCAACCACTGACATATGCATAGTACATGTGACCTTCTGATACGCAATACAGATTTAAATGGCGGCTACTTCGGCCATGATAGCTGTTAACATTATATTAACAGCTTGTTAGTGTACGATAAACCGGGGTTAGCGTAAGTTAGACGCTAGACCAGGCTTACCGAACGACCGCGACCGAAATGAAAACAGGAGCTCATTTAAACTCGGCGACGACAGTTTGAAAGCGTATAGTCGACAACACCACAACATTAATACTTGTCTACTCTAACATTTTACTTTAAGGACGACTTCACAACTAATATGAAAAGGTTCCTGCGCTGCCGACTGTAAACGAATTTTCGCGAAATTACCATAATTAGCACGGTAACTTTTGGGATAGAATTAGAAAGGGTCGGGTGTCACCAACCTTAACAACCAAATATTAAATTCTTTTGTTGCGATATAAACCGTACAGGCTTGATGGAAATTGTGTTGGAGTGTATTTGGAAATGGTATTACAGTCAGATAAGATGAGAATATTCTTTATTGTACACAAGAAAGAAGTGAAATAAATAAAAGATAAAAGTTACGTTAGTCAGGATTTTATTTTCCGACACAATTGTTTATGCACATAAACTCAAGCGTAATACGTAGATAAACTAATGGCTCTTTCTCGGAGGTGTAGGCAGAGGCCATGGTTCTTTTTCCTCTTCTTCTTTTTTAACGAATTTCGCAAAAAGGTATCACAACAAGAACCTATTTCTATAGGATAGTGGCAAGTGGCGAACCGTAGTCTCTGGTTACGACTCCGGGCTACAGGCATGAGTTTATGCTTGTAACTCATACATAGGGGAACCTGTTGTACCTAGGTCAGTAATTATAACTAGAGAATAGTTCTTTCATAAGTATGTCATGGCATAAGTAAACTGACTCAAAGAGAAATGTAAATTACTTACTTTTTGCACTGGTAAAATTATTTTCCCGATTTTTGACGCACTCACTCGCAACCGGTGTTTCGGAACTAACTTCACACTG
Source organism: Yponomeuta plumbellus (assembly GCA_947310845.1). Classification (NCBI taxonomy): domain Eukaryota; kingdom Metazoa; phylum Arthropoda; class Insecta; order Lepidoptera; family Yponomeutidae; genus Yponomeuta; species Yponomeuta plumbellus. The sequence goes on along the minus strand of OX371192.1, from coordinate 6,891,388 downwards.
GAGTTAGCAAATGACGTTTCAGATGCCCTAAACAAGACTACTGAAAAGCGTGCGAGTTTCGAAAAATGTACGACTGACCAAGGTACAACCATCTCCAAGGTTGAACATGTTCCCCTAAATAGGCTCACGGCTGTATCCCAGAGGGATAGGCAGAGACCAGGAACTGCCACCTGCCACGATCCTGAAAAATCACCTTCGCTTCATCGACATTCATTCGTACGTGGTTTCGTGTACTTGTAAATAATAACTAAACTAGTATGCCTACCGTAATTGTAGGTGTGATTTGTACATACAATTTAGAAAATCACAATGAGCTGTTTCTAAAATAGCGGACAATCATTTTCTTGCACGCGAGACGTAGATAGGGTAACCCTGAAGTAGACTGTAAAACTCGCTCGTAGCTTGTGTATGAAAATGAAAGGGCTGACCGCGCAAACTTTTAAATCCACCGTGGACGTTGAAGCTTACAGTTTTGCGTAGTGTTTCGAAAAGGAAAAGTTGCGTCCCAACTTTGGTAGTTCAAATTTTGTTCACATTTAGTGCTTTAAAGGAAATGTATATTTATAAATAACACCGCCTTTCTTTGCGGTTAAAGAAACATGGTGTATCAACAGCAGTGTTGCCAACCCTACTGTTTTAACAGTAGATTTACTGTTTTCGCTATGACACCAGTGTTTTCTGTTTTAGCTCGTATTTCTACTGTTTTTGTTGATGTATCTGAATTTAAAATTGCGTAAAAAATAATTCATTCCAAATCGCAATAAGACCACAACCAACATGTCAAAACGGAATAATAACAGTTTAGGAAAAGCAATAAAGATATTGTAGTTTTTGTTTACGTCGGTCAGGGTGCTATGCGGGCTTCTTGCGGCATAGAGGATTCCCCGTTTACTGAAGCAAATCTTTTCAAATACAGTAAAACAGAATAGTCAGTTAGTTTATGTACATATCCCATTACTCTATTTCATGTACATTTAGGTTAACCTGTGTAACCTACCTTTTCTCTAATCTCCTTCTTTCTATCCATCCCAAGGTTATCTGGAAGAGATCGCTTTTAGCGATAAGACCGCCAATTGTATACGAAAAACTTACATATAAGGCTTCTAATGTATTTATTTCTTTCCGGTGTGTACAATAAGGGGTTCTAATCCAATAGCTACATTTGTAGTTTAATAAGTGTAGCATATTGAGTACAACAGATTTTTTTCATTTCGTTTTGCAAGTGCGGTCAAAGATCGTAGTTTCAAAAAATTCTCAGAATTTCTTAAATAAAGGCAAATTGTGCTAGATCTAAGAGTAACTAGTTGTATTTGTCCAGTCTATAAATGTTATGTGTCAGATTTGATATGCGATTTGATATTATGAAATTACTATTTTACTGTTTTCTACTGTTTTTTTAAGTTCTATTTGCTGCTTTTTGCTCTCCTGAGGTTGGCAACAGTGATCAACAGTAAACGTGTCATTTCGACACGTGTGAAATTCACTATCATCATCGTTTGACGACCTCTGTGGCGCAGTGGTTAGCGCATCTGACTACCATGCGAGAGGTCCCGGGTTCGAATCCCGGCTGGGGACAAAAAAAACCCAGGTCTTGGATATTTACATGTTTGTGACGTCGCTGTTTCTGGTTCCTACGACAGGGTATCCTAGTGTGGGGCCAGAAGCAATGTATGTGCCTGTATGTAAATGTTATGTTATGTTATTGTATATACGGGTTGATTAGATTAGACCATCATCAGGCAGATGACGCCCACTGCCGGACATAGCATAGGCCTCCCTCGTGGGTTTCCAAGCTTCTCAAGCTTATGCTGCCTGCATACAGCTACTCCCTGCCACCGTAACCATCTGGTGGGGGGCCTCCCCACTCTGCGTCGTCCGGTCAGCTGTCGCCAGGTCGGACTTTTGTGAAATTCAGCTACATTTAACGCGGTAAATTATTAAAAAATAATTATGTTTAATAACAGCTCTATAGGTATAAAGAGAGAGCATTTAAATAAATCCTTACCACAGACAAAAACCTAAATTATTGTAGCTTGGTTTCTGCGTTGTAAAGGAGCCGGGGATCTCTGGGCCCAATTGTAATAAGCTGAAATATGGTTTAAAAAAAGCGGTATTTTTTTCTGTTCCAAAATATAAAAAAATCTCCTCAATTCACAATCTGGGAGACGAGAAATCTTAAAAACAAGTTTATTGCACTGATGAAATAGAGTTTCGATTACTATAATCGATTACTGTGAATAATTTCAAGAATTATTATTGAACATAAAATCACTCTCATCGAATGATGGATTCAATCAAAGTGAACAAAATCTACGGAATAAATTATTATATTGTCAATAGTTTACAATAAAACAGAATATCAACTTTAAAATCGATTCTCGTAGATTCTCGTTTACAGATAGATCTATTTATTACTTTTTATGTTTGTCAAATGTATTTAATCTGTGCTGACAGTGACAGCTCCCGGATTTTCAATCTATGATCATGATGGGTCACTATATTGCACGGACCGAGAATTTACGGCACGAGAATGTACAACCCGGGAATTCGTGCCCAAATGACCATCTATAACTAACGCTAGTGGGATTTTTCCGAGCGGTTCCGTGCTTTGCAAGGCAAGTTAAGCAGTTGGTGCCAGCTGCCGTCAATAGATGGAAGTCGTGAAGCCAAGTCAGAGGCCTTAGGGCAGCTTGAAAACTTCCGACAGTAAGACCAGCCACTAGTCTTACAAGGCTCCACCTATCCGGACTAGGCCCCCGTGGTGGAGTATACCCTATAGGTATAGGACCGAGGGGCACGGGCTTTTCACTGAGAAAGGTTCCTCAGGGAAAAGCCCCATGCCCCTCAGTGGGTTTATAATGTGTTGATGTATCGCTTCTCTACATCTAAACTCTGATCATTTGGATTGACTTGTCTAGTGTAAGATCCAGCCAGATCAGGACGTCAATCTATTGCCACTCATAGCCTCGATAACGTCACGCACTAGATCGAGCGTGTAATGGCTGCGAAGTGAATGATTTACGCTTCATGGAAACGAGGCACCACTCTGTCGTGTCTATGGCTGTACACGTATTCTCGCCCGTACCAATTTTATACAGCCTGATATGATAACGCACGACCCGAGAACGTACGGGCGGGAATCCGTGCACATGTGCACGGATTCCGTGGCTGTACATTACCGGGGCGTACGTTCTCAGGATGTGCATTCGCGGTACGTACGTTATCGTCTCCCATCATGATCACCGGACTACCTACCTACTCGTCTTGTATCGGTTATCGTTTGCGTATTTTAATTATATTCCTCGACCAGTGCTTTCACTCTACGGACTTCTAGTATATTGTTTAACTTGTACGACTGTGGCATACCGACTTATCGATGTAATACACTGGGCCGACGAGTTTTAGAGTCTATTTGTGAGTTTCGTTACATTTTCCCACTCAATACAATAAGAACTACAATTAATGTAATAAATAACTGTCTATCATATGATCATAGTTATAAAATCAGCTATTAAGTACCTATAGGTTATTGTCAATTTGTTGCATAGCCTCACTTTTACTAAATCTCTTTTAACTTAGATCTCAGATTGCTGAAATCCGCAAAATGTTCAAAGATGGTTTGACAATATATAAGCTGTTTATTGACACCACTCTCGTCTTTTTACATCTGGGCCCAAAAATGTATGGAAGCGTTTCCGTCTCCTTTGAACTGAATGAAATAGAATGAATAGTTTCTGAAATCTTATTTATTGCAGATCTATATTACGAGCAACGTCCTTGTTCATCCTGTAGAACAGCGAACAGGTACCAGCTCCATCTGTTTACGAAACTAGTTATCCAAGTGTCAGGGGCTTGACGAAGGCTACAAGTTTGTTCACAGGTACCGTGGCCGCAGCTCTACCGATAGAGGCTCATGAATATTTGCATGTAACCGCAACTATTTTGAGTTGCGATCCATCGGTAACCTCACGTGGCTGTATGTGGAGTACCTTTACTTTGTATTGAGGTATTGAGATAAATTACCGTATGATATACCGTTTTCTCTATGTAACTATGGTAATTAACTATTAGAAATCAGAAATTTATTTCAACGTATAGAATTTACATTCTGCTTGTTGAATGTCAATGTACATAAAATTATAATGTTAGCCGCTGCCTTAGGGCCGAATGTAGTGGAGAAAAAGGCAGCAAAAAATAAATTCCACTCTGACCATCTTTTCTCAAATCATCTTAAATCTAATACAAAGTTTGGTAGGTACGAATGTCCATCTATACCAGCTTGCTATAGAATCCCACAATCATGTAAACAAACCAATTCAATCACGATTACTCCGTAATTACTTAAATTTGAATATCAATCCTGATCATAATCACATTTCAAGGAACCATTCATTGTTCTTAGAATCATTTTTATACCAAATAACTTCTTTATGATAGTTATTTTGATAAAAAATGCTCGGACGACGAAAATTTCAATAGTTTGTAAGGCTGACATATTATTTTTTACTCATCAAAGTCTTATTTGTCTTTGGAAAGTTAGTGTTGTTCAATGCTTTGAATTGATTTTAAAACTCATTGATTCAAATGTTTCAATATTTGAATCAATAAGTCAGTTCGAAAAAATAAACTTTAATATAATTATGGCTAAACTCTAGTTGCGAATTGCGTGATTTTTTTAAAAGCAAAAGGTATTGAAACTCAAACTTAGCACAGTGGGGTTTCTAACTTTAAGGCAATTATTTTAATAACAAACAATTTTCTGTTGCCACTTTTATCACCCAATGACGACTCGCTTTTTCGAATCTGGCATTTTTTTCTTCCACAACAAACCGTCATGTTTATGTTTTGAACGACAAAATGAGTTTGTATTGTCGTTTAAGATGAAGGATATAATTGCATTCTCTTTACTAATAACTCAAAAAAAGAGTTTTGTATCAATTATTGAGCCCTAATAAGCGTGAAGGGAGTTCTACTCCATCTACGCATAAAAGGGTAAATATTAAAAACACGTTTATGAAGTATAAACTCACTGTCACCGTCCTGTGTGAGTGGGAATTGTTCGGAGTTGAGTGCTTAGTGCGAGTTTTTTCATTCACTTTCGATAGCGAGAGCGTTTGCAATTTGAAAGAAGCAAAGAGACAACTAGGTGGCGCGCTTTTGGACATTTTCTTTGAGATTTGGTTGGACTTACTCTTGGGACGACCGACTTCTGCGTGACATCACGGACTTTGTTTTTGCTTACGAATGGATCTCTTTCTCAAGAATCACTCAGAGATGCTACGAATAAATCCAAGAATAATTATAAAGAGAAATATTATATAGTATTTTTAGATTATAATGAGTGAGCCGCATATTCTACTAAATTTTCTAAAGAGCCTTGCCCTAAGTTTTGAAATATTGCAATAGCCCTTTTACAAATGTAATTTACGTACTGAAAGCCTAAAATATACCAACGTATTTTAATGCATATTAAGCCTTTATAATTGATATATTAATGCATGGTAATCGTTTATCATGTTTGTGCGATAGTCAGTTAAATATTCCCATTAAACATTTGGACAAAAGTGAATCCTGATTTTGTAGAAAAAAGTCGATAGGTACACAAAAAGTGTATCTTGATTTGAATTGCTTCATTATCATTTTGGATGTATTCAAATACTTAGCATAAACCAACGAACAGTGAACCATATCCCATATCTCATTGATCAATGCTCAATCACTCACTTTGACATCAGTATAGGTACAACACTATCACTGTCTATCGATCATAGACAACTGTCAAATAATTATCTTGTATATGATTGCCGGATTCTATTGAACTCCACTATACCTTATTATGGACACAAGTTTATACAAATAAATTCATTTTAATCTCACTGTTAAAACTACAATTAAAAACATAAAATAAGCTCACACGTGTATGCCGGCGGGGTAGGCTGAGACCATCCTGTCAGAATAGCTCTTTGGTATGAGGACAATGTGGCCCAAGCCACAAAAGCTGAAAAAATGCCATTTAGCAATAACTACGCCTTTGTGCAAAATTATTTTCTATTCAATAGAGAATTTTTATAATAATATGCATGAACGCTCGCCGGCCGAAGTATGCCCGCTTCGACGTTGGCCATTTTCCAAGTATATTGGTAAATTGTCAAGCAAATATTTTTTTTTATTACGACGGATCAGCTAATAATAAAAAGCGTTTTTTTGCCTATATTAATTAGCCTAAGACCTAGTCTCAGACTTATCAAAAATACACAAAAAAAACATAAGAATCGTATAAGAGGTTTTGGAATAGATGGATAAAAACCTCTGTGATACGAGATTTTTATGCATTAAAATCATGTTACAGACGCAACAGTCACTCAACTTTATTACCGCGCGCAGACAGACGAAAAATAGGCGCTAAACTCTACAACATAAAAGACTATATTGAGCGCAACATGGCCAATAAACGCTCGCCATAAGTTCATAAAAGGCTTCGAGCCATTCTTATTAAACCAGCAGGCACCCAGTGACGTCATAAAAACTCCGCGATAGCAAAGTTGACCGAAACCCGGCCCGAAACAAGCGGTTATGAAATGACGTTTTGTTTTGTTAATAGTCCATTTGAAAGTTTCAGGCCTTGAAATATCATTCAGAAGGTAGTATTCTGAAATTCAGAGAGTGAAATAAAAGCTTATATTATGTATATATGTAAGGCACTAGCTCCTACCTACTACTAATACTACCCACCCAGCTACCTGCTATCCACAAACCGAAGGTTGACTGGTAGAAGATGCTATTTAGCATTAAGTACGCGTTTTTATGTTGTTTGTACAATAAAGAATAGAGGTTACCGACATGTGGGGGATGATGTCGACCGAAATCGTTTCTATAGTGCTGTCCGCGAATGGGTTAGTTCCAACCAGTCTCCCTAACCATCTGAGGCGGTATGCTTCAGCTGTCATACAGAAGGGGCGGTGCTGCTTGATACAGCCCGGATAGTCCGGCGTTTTCCCTCGCTGTCGCCCTGACCTCCGGCCGCTTTGACTCCTCAGCCGGAAGGCGTCCGTCTGGCCACTTTGGTCAGACGAGATTATTACTTTTTTTTCTATGTAATAATAATAGCTTCCTCTCCATAACCCGACCACAGTAGATGCCTAAAATATTTTTTCTTAAACTATCATATGCTTTTGAAGAATTCCAGAGTATAATGCTGCCTATATACGAAAGGCTGAGCCTTCTAACTGAGAGTGAGTATGGGCTGAATCGCGCGTGCCCATAGTGGATTGGCAATTTCAAGCTGAGCCTGTGTGAGCACCTCGTTATACTCAGGTTTCCTTACGATGTTTTCCTTCGACCATGCCGAGAGGTATTGCTACAGTTCTGTTTTTCTTTTCAAAAAGTTAGGTAAGTTAGGGAGCCTGTCCCGAATATCTCGATGTGGGCTATTTAAATTCTGGTTCTCACGACACAAGGTATCCTAGTGTGGGGCCAGAAGCAATGGTTGTGCCTGTATGTAAATGTTATGTTATAAAATTAATTGTTAAAGTGAAAAATATAATCTAGGTCTACGAATCCGGAAGTACTTACGTCATTGCCCGGAAGTAGGTACGTCATCGAATCCTACAAAAAACATTACAAGCTCTATAGCAAACTATTATTGTAAAAATACTTAATAGACGTGAACGTAGAAGAAGTTATGTCATGCGCTCTCTCTCTCTCTCTCTCTCTTTGTCTTTCTTCCTTATTTCTTTAAATTACCTACCTACCGATGAGCGAGAAAATCTTGTTATAGTTCAGCTTGCGAGAACTCTTGGATTCGCTTATGAAAGCCATAGTTGTTCTTCTATTAATATTCTTCACAATAAGTTATAGGTTGAGTTTGCGTAATAACCGCGTTATGCAAAAGCGGGCGTACTCACATTACAGGGGGTACTACATTGGTAGGACATTACTCGATGTATCCAATACATACAAAAGATAAAAGGGAACTTGACCATTGAATAAAATAACTTCTACACAACACAATCACTTGGCGTGATCCCTAACTAGGATACCCTGTGTGTGATAACCAGGCAAGGACTTTACAAACATCGGAAAACACCCAGGCTACGGCCTTTTGTACAAATATGCGGCGGCCCCCATTGGGAATCGAACCCACGACCTCTTTCTTGGTAGCTAAGCGCCTTTTGGCTGAACTAACGAGGCAGTAATATTTTTCTGCAAAAAGCACATAAAATAATAGTTCCACGCTCAAAATACAAAGCCATTGATTTCCCTGGCGTAGCTCCTTATGGATTTTTTTAAACCGAAAGGCTTTTTACCCTGTTAAGTCTTGACCTTGAAAATAACAATAGAAAACCACTGTTATTTTCTAGTCATGTAAAAGAGGTACAATCTGCATATTGTAGAATATTCTAGTTTTAAGCTAGATTGACACCCAAAGTATACATGCAAATAATAGTAGTTTTTCTACTCTGATACTATAATAAAAAGATTATAAAACTGAAAACAAAACTCTTAGGACAAACATTACGCATAGGCCAAAAATAAAAATAAAAAAGTTTTATTACGATACAGGTCTTGTATGGACACCTGTATCATAATATACGAGTAACTTTTTAATCATAACGATACTCCTATAGGTGTAACATTATATAGATAAGCATTATAAAACAATATAAGACCTTCTGCTACAAAACAGTCTTTTAAATACGTATTACATTTTTGAACTAAGGCTTAGCGTGGTAGATTACGGTCATATACACAGCGGTAATAGAGAATCCTAACTTTTTTGGATTACATAATCATACATATCTACATTATATGACAATATTTGACAATCCTCATAGCGACATACATTACGGCCATAATCACAGGGTTAACAGAGAATAATAACTTTTTGAATTACAGGTGCCTTTCTTCAGATTTTCAGTTTGTGGACCCTCCTTCTAGCCAAGTCCTGCGTACGCCCCTTGCATTGTGTTGGTAATGTTGTGGGGCTGACGAGCCCGTGGCAACTTTCGTGTGTTTATCGAAGGACTTTGTTATGTGTTTTCGTGCGGGTTTTCGTGAACTCTCCTCTTTGTCCAAAAGCGGTCGTGTTGCGAGGTTTTATCGGGAGGGACGTGTCATAACTGACTTAATTAGACAGATAGAGAACATTTTACTCCATAGACCGAAAAAAAAAGAAGAACAATTAAGATAATTAAAGTTAGTTAGGTACAAGAAGTAATTATTGTGTAATCGTGTAAGTAATTTACCTGTTGTAAGTAGGTACTCGCTTTAATTTTCTAACGAAGGTAAGGTTTATTAATTAACCAACTCTTGGTAGAAAAAGATAATATAAAAAAAAATGAAAAATTATTGATTTGTTCCAAAAACAATTTCATACATAAGAATGAAGCGCTAGTTTCCACACTAGGATTCCCGGTGTTGTGAAAACTAGTCACTTCCGCTAAATAGGTGACAATAATAAACTAGGACCGTATAGCATTAACAAATTAGTGCTTATTGGTGGTATAAGAGTAACAAAAATAAAATTTATAAAGGTAAATCAAATAGTATGGTGAATGCATAAATATCATTAATCATTTAATACATTTATATGACTGTAGAACACCCTTGTAGTTAGTGGACTGTATGATGGTAAATAAAAACCGATTTAACTAAATTTTAGCTATATTATTATAGGACAAACAACCCGACCGGCAAAGCACGAACTCTCGGAAACAATTATGACAAAATTAGAAGAATGTAAATAAAAGCATACAATAAAAGCTAAATTAAATCATCTATGTATGTACCTATGTCGCGAACAACGACTATGTTACATTTAAACACTATTTGAGACAAACCTATTAGCTGCAATCGACAGCATCTCGATCCATCTTTATACAAAATTCTCCTTAGAAAGATTCCTTCATATCCAGCAATAAAAACACTTTCTAATCGATAGTCACATCATACATGTATACCTCGTGAATACAAAATCTCCCAACCTTCCTTTGCGATACCGACTGCTTATCGTGTGATGTAACATGTGTGAATCAGTTTACGTGATTTGATATAGACCATATTACGCCACCCTACACTTTGAATGTCCACTGAAAAGGCAGTTAAGCCTAAATGAAAACATAGGAAGAGGGCTTACAGCGAGCCAAAAGCCTGAACAAATTGCGTGGCGACAGCAGGACTGTTGACCAAGCAATTAAGTCTAACTTTTGCCGATTTCGACGAATGGTTAGGTCTAGGTAAACGTTGAGCTTCGTATTTATTGTGTACTAGCTGTGAACGTGGCTACGTTCGCGTGATTTCTGGGAAGAAGTATTTAGACCTTACAGGCTAGACGTAGACCAGGATCAGCTTTTTCCCTAAAAATAGTGCTGAATTCATATCAACAGTAATCGTAGGTAAAAGCCAAGTCGACGGCTTTATGTCACGAAATAGGAGATCGATTCTGCAACTCTCGCTCTAAGCTCTTCATGAAGAGCTAGAGGGAGCTTTATTCTTATATGTTTATCTTTATTCAATGGCGTGTTTTAAAAGTTTTCATAATACAGGTTACATCGTTGTTTATCCATGAGCCAAATTTCAGCCAAATATCAAACATAAATAATAAGAAAAAAATAAAAACCCCAAATTCTAAACAGTAGAAACACCTACGATGAGCCAAGGGATGAAAATTTCAGAATTGTTAATTTTTTTTGGGTAAAATCTTTATCAAAGTATGATACCTACGTATATCTTTATCAACGAACAAACAATAAATATTTATATCTTTATCAAAATTAGGTACATTGTATTGACATATTATTATACCTAATAATATTTTAATTTGAGTTTTTCGGGCTTAATGCAAAAATCAAGTAACTATTATAATAAAAAAAACTTAAACGGGTCTAATCGCGTTTATTTATTAGTAATCACTCGTAGCCCCGGCCGCCTGAGTGATCTTAAACGATCCCAAAGGTTAGCAACATAGGGCGGGTTTAGTGCATGGATGGGTGACCGTTCTATGACTAACGCTAGTGGCATTTTTCCGAGCAGTTCCGTGCTTCGCAAGGCATGTAAACAGTTGGTGCCGGCTGCCGTCGAGAGATAGCAGTCGTTAAGGGAGCCTTAGGGCGGCTTGAAAACTTCTGACAGTAAGCCCCACCATATAGTCTTACAAGCCTCCACCAATCCGGACTTAGCCCCCGTGGTGGAGTATGGCCTATATCTTCCTCAGAGAAGAGACCTGTGCCCCTCGGTGGGGACATAATGGGTTGATGATGATGATGACCTTTTCTATGCTGACCCGTGATCCAGTGACCACGGCAACTACAACGTTATTGAAACGTTAGGAACCAAATCAGTCCGTCGGAAGTAGCCTTTAACGGGGCTCCCATACTACAAACGTGATTTTTGTCCATCATCAACCCATTATGTCCCCACTGAGGGGCACGGGTCTCATCCCTGAGGAAGGTATAGGCCATACTCCACCACGGGGGCCAAGTCCGGATTGGTGGAGGATTTTTGATTTTTTGAGAACGAGATTTTTTTGCTAGATATTAATCATGGAAACAGATTGACGCTTGATATATTCACAGAACATTTAGTTGATTAAAATAAAAAATATATATTTAAACGTTGTTCCAGACGACGAGGCAGGTGGCATTGAATCATTGAATTTAGAAGGAAATTCAATGCAAGTTGCAGTCCCTGGTGTATGTTCCAGGCAACAAAGGTTTGAAGGACAACAAAATGCTCTTAATTATTTATTTTTTGCAATTAATATAATATAGTGTGTAATGTTGTATAAATAATTGTACGGAATCAAGTCAAATTTGAGAAACTGAGAAGCACATGTTTGAAATTTATATTATTGAAATACATTTCCTTTGTGTTGCAAAAAAATCACACCAAAAATTATAATCAACTACTTATGAAATTAATAAGAATGATGTTTTTCGGTTTTCTGTACTATGGTGCAAGTAAAAAAAAAACAACACAAAGGGAACGGGAACCCAAGAGATATCCGGGTTAAAAATGGCTGATTAAAAAAATCTAGGAACTAATGTGCAGTCTACCCTGAGTCGGACTTTGAGTACGAAGTCAGCATTATTATCTACCCAAAACTTAAGCCACACCTAAGTAGGTGTTTTCATAGGTGCACACGACTGGCTTACTAACGAAATCCATATACAAAGCTGGGTCACTCATAAAACTTAATGGTCGAGACACAAACACGCTAATGGAATGGTGTCGGCTGCTTTTATTAACATTAAAGTCGGCAGGGGGCCATACATTACGTGAAGCAAGTGACACACCACGCTTGTCTTTTACTCGAAAAGCGGATTGCTTTAAAGCGGAAACACATTGAATCCGCTACTTGACTCTTTTTTCAAGTATGTCTTAAATGCTAAATATCTCTTCCATTAGACCAAAAAATATTTTAGTATATTTTTTGAGGACCTAAAAGCAACAAAAACGTTATTTTAAAACGTTGCTTTGCTAAACAGCCAAAAACGCGGTCCGCCATTTTTGTCTATGGTTTGAAGTCCTTTATTTTTGTAAACAAAATTTGACATTCAATCATTCAACATAGGTAGAGTTCGTGCCACGAAAGAAGTATGAGTTAATGAATTTTTGATTGTATTGTTATGGCCTTAAGGATTTTACCGTGGGAACGGTCTTTACCTAGTCCTAAAATCTGTTATTGATCTGTGAGCATAGTGAAATAACAACAACGCATTCATGATTTCATCGAGTTTACATGCAAAATATATCAATTATCATTATGAAACTTGGCTGTATTTATGTGAAGATCACTTTAATGTAAGTCCTGTAATAGAAACTGTTTTTAGCTGTAATAATGCTTGGTTTGATTTGGTTTGGTTTTGGCAAATTGGTACTATCAGCTTCAACGAATCCAGCGTCCATGATTGCGCTTATCAATAAAATGTTAAGACACTAACTGCATAAGAAGAGTTTTTGCAAAAAAATCCAACCCAAATCACAATAGAACCTATGCACGCACGACTAACAGATGTTTGTTTACAATTTACAACCAAAGGTGCTTTCAAGATGGCGGATAGTGTTTTCACCGTTCCGATTTAAAAGCGAAAAATATTTTTTAATTTGCAAATTTTGCAGCCATCCTGCATATTTACTTAGCAAAGTCAATATATTTCGGTTTCGGTTATTTAATACTACAGGAAATATCCATTTATCGCGTCAAATTTGATACCAGTCAAGTAGCGTATTGCGACTCGACCCGACGCAACGTCACCGTGATGAGTCAAATCAAATCTACTATTGTACCCATTATGATCAGTCAGAATCATATCAGGCATCGGGTGTTGGTAATGTCCACGATGCACATCTGTCACAATAGTCTGTTTCCGCCTTTATTCTCCGAAGGGTAGGTATCTCTGAAAACAAGTCGGATGTCCGAGCGCTCTGATTCTATTGTAAATATAATAATCCGCGATGAAATTCACCTTTTATAATAAGTTAGAGTTAATAAGGGAGAGAGGGAGAGCATGACGAAGTTGAAAAGTTGATTTGAAATTCAATTAAGTTGGAGGCACATTAAGCAATGCTTAAATAATAATATAACTACAGTCCGGCCGCTGGGAGCAAACGATCCTGACAGGTCATGTTGGAATGGACGACGTAGCCTTGAAGTGGCGTCAAATTTTCGATTAAAATATTTTTATGTCCTATTTATCCTACTAGCAAATAATTGTCATGGAAACTATATCATTGCGTAAACTTACAATCAATGTTTTATTTTGCACAGTGATTTAAATGTTAAACAAGAAGAAATCAATATTTAATGTTCGTGCGTAAAATCCTTACTACGCTGTCACAAGGTTATGTCAACCGTATTTTTTTGTAGTGACGTACCAAAAATAACGAAAATAATAACGGTCCCTTTAGCGATACGAAGTTGATGAACAGGCTTTAGAAAATTATCATCGCGTTCTCAGAATCTCTCCGTACCACTGCCGTACAAAACGATTGAGCTGATCTGGGCTCAAATAAAAGGTCGCACAGCTCGCCACAACACGTCACCGCCATTCGGCACAAAAAAGATGATGACCCTTCTAAAATGCCTGCGAAAATGGCACAATAGATGACTGAGTGAAGGTCGTCTAAAAAACAAAACTACTTAATCGTGAGTCAGTAGCAAAAGCTAGTTAAGAATAATGTAAGGAATGATAACGTTGATTTTCTCTCATCACTAGTCATATGTGTCAGGATCGTATACTCCCAACGGCCGAACAATAGTATGTTATATACGATTTAATTTAGCTTCTGTTGATGGATCAAAAAAATAAATTTAAAAAAAAGTATGTTTTTTAATTCAATGCAAAAAAAACTGTCACGTTGACATAATCAATATCAAGCCAAAGCCCAGTTTCTCGAACGCTAACAGTCTGTTAATCTATTGTTAACAGCTGTCAGTTCTGTGTATACAAAAAAAACAATTGACAGTTGTTAACACAGTAGATTAACAGACTTTTAGCGTTCGAGAATCCGGGGGCGAGTGTCGCTAGTACGTAAAAAAATAACCCCATTTTACTTCCAAGTGAAAATTGTGTTTGTTACGTAGATGTTATTTTTAGACTTAGCTCTTATGAGCAATTAAATTTTAATGTCTTTGAAATGATAAGGATTTTGGTCACATGAATCTTCAATTCACGGTAAAAAAGATCTACCGAGTAAACCTATATATTTTATAGCGGTAATACCGCGTCAATTATTTTGCATCGAATAAAAAAACGGACTTAGTATTGCGCACCATCTGCCAGTGTGTCCCAGTTCTAAAGGGCCACATTAGAGCAGATGCTTATTTCAGACACAGCATAGGCAGGATTCCTGGTGGCTGTCGTGTCAGCTCTTAAACTTTATTATCTTATACAATTGATATAGAGGTGTCGAAGGTATGCAGGTGGGGTTTAGGTGTACACGTAAAATGTTATATTCGGGATTAATGAATAGATCGTGACGGGAACTCATTTTTATTTTTACTAATTATCTCTAGGTACAGCACATCAAACTTTGTATGCGTGCACTCTAAGCTGTCACGTTAAGGGCGAATTTGCAACAAAAATGTAAAGGTTAACGTTAACCTGCTGTTAACTATACATACATGAGATAAGATTATTCTTTGTTGCACACAAGAAACTAAAGATAGAGATAATTTTAAAAATGAATAATTATGAGTTCTCGTCAAGATATTCAATTTATTTTGGAGTTAAAAACAGTTTTTTTTTTTTACAATTATGTGTAAGTACCTACTAAAAGTTTTGATTGAGAATCGTTGAGAATGCTGTCATTATTTTCTTTTATGTTATGCAGAAAGTCTGTTTCGGGTCCTACTTACTTTGTTTTTGTAAATATTTTAGTTGGATCAACTTACGCGGGTTTTTTTACGGACGAGTCCAATAGCGTTATTGACGTTTTGTTTTAAATCTTATTTCCCCTAGTACAGTCACGAGCAATAATATTTATACAGTGCCACATTTTGTACGACGTACACATTTTGTTTTATAGTGCAGATGTGTACGACAATTTGTCCTAAATTATCGAATCATTGGTTACATAATTTAGGACAAAATGTCGTACACTTCTTTCTAGATTGTTTTAAGTTAAGATTTATAATATAATTGCTCGTGACTGTACCTATATCACGCCTGTATATGAGCACATACTACGCTATACTTAGGACCCTATATCATAAAAAAGCACAACTTCTGTACTTTTAGATTACGACCTAATGAGTTTTCTCAGCATAATTAGCTGCTACGCACGAAACTGCTGTTAAGTCTGGGAAATTGCATAGTTTATTTAACGTCCTTTGCATAGAAATTGCCACGTTAGTACCGGATACCCGGCAATAGATACATAAAACTACCTGTTTCTACTCCCTTGGGGAGATCTAAACTCCCTGGGTTATAGCGCTATAATATTAATAGGTACTAACTTACTTTAACTTTTATACATAGACATAGACATTATTTTATCATTTTCATTAAAATCACATTAAAATTACATTTACATTAAAATTAAAATCACATTTAAAATTAAAATTACATTTACATTATTAATTAAAATTTTACAAAGATAAAATCAGATTCATATTATGTCAAAAAAACTAAATGTCAATAATATAAAATTAATTCATTAATTAATTAATTAAACTAACACGGCTGCGCAATGGCAATACAGTGTTTCTATCTATCTGTCTCTGCATATTTTTAGGATTCCGTACCCAAAGGGTAAGACGGACCTTACTACTGAGACTCTGCTGTCCGTCCGTCCATCTCATCAGGCTGTGGGTATACCTATATGTATAATAAACCGTGACAGTTATACAGTTGACATTTTTACAGATGATGTATTTTATGAGTAATTTCGTTACACCTTGGGTTACATTATTCGAGATTTCGTACGGAACCCTAAACTTTTTGTAAATTCAATATACCTTAAGTTACTCACGAAGAATGTAGCTTTTTAATGGTGAAAGTTCTGAGCCTATTCATTACAAAGTTAGTAATCTTTCCTCGCTATAATATGTATTAGTATAAAGATATATACCTATATATCGTTATTGTCTACTTGCACCGTCTATGCGTCATTTAACTTCTCAATTTTTTTCCGTCAATGGTTGCATGGAAGAAATTACTTTTAGTAATAAGGCCGCCAATTGTACCTACTATACTATGTTATTTTCAAATCTCAATGTAATTACTGGTGTACATACAATAAAGAATATTCTATCTATCTATAGGTACCACAAAAAGATCTGGAGACAACTTTCTTGACAGAACTTTAAGCCTTAATTGTGCTCATACGCATTAGGCATTTCACTCCGCCTTTCAGTAGTAGAAACTCTGAAAAGCGCAATTTTCTCCTTTGAAGCTAAGCCGAAATGTTTTCAGCACGAATCTTTGTACCTACATAAAGGAGAACACTAAATGCTTTCATTCGCGTCTCAGTCGCTTTCATATCGTATGCAACATGCTTCAATTAAGTACGTCTTCAAAATAGTCTGTATTTTAAAGACAAGAATAGGAATAAATTATTTCACAACCTTACATAACTATTCTTATTGCATACAGCATGTATAAAATCATCAACCCATTATGTCCCCACCGAGGGGCACGGGTGTCTTCCCTGAGGACGGTATAGGCCATACTCCAACACGGTGGCCAAGTCCGGATTGGTAGAGGCTTGTAAGACCAGTGGCTGGTCTTAGTGTCAGAAATTCTCAAGTCGCCCGAAGGACTCTAGGCCCTAAGGCCTCTAGGCCTCTTGGCTTAACGACTGCCATCTATCGGCGGCAGCCGGCACCCCTACGCCACCCTGAGATAGCTGATCTCCCTCTCGAAAGTATAGCAGGTGGCCTGATTCAAGGGTTACGGTGTCCTCCCCCTCTCTTCGGACTTCAGATAACCCAAGAACATCCCACTTTACCTTCTCGAGTTCGACTTCCAGTTGTGCCAGGTGCTCGTCCAGCCGTAATGTGCGTCCATTATACGTCGCCAAGGTCAGTTGTTTTTGGCAGCCTTTCGTAACCCGGGGATTCTTCGCACCCCCTACCCTGCCGTTACCGTGATCGCCGCCTTGATCAGGAATAGCAGGGCGACCGGGAACTGGGGGCCGTGGTCCGTTTTGGCTTTCCATGTAAGGATTTGCTCGTAATTGCCATGCTGAACAGGCGGGTTGGCAATCGCAGACCGTATACGTACCGATGTCGCTGCTGCCCGACACCGGTACGACCCGTATGTGCTGGGTAATAATATGCACGGGTATTCTCTTAGTCGCCTTTTACGACACCCACGAGAAGATATGGGGGAGTGCTATTCTTAGCCGACACTCCACGGCCGTCATATATTATTCAACCATATAGGGAATTTATTAACAAAGGAGGTGTCCTTAGGTACGTCATGTATTACCAAGTAATACCGGCGTTCGTGCATGCAACGACTAATGAATGTCGATGAAGCGAAAGTGACCTGTCAGAATCGTGACAAGGGGCAGTCCATGGTCAATGCCTAGCCCTCTGGAACATAGGTTCCCAAAGTGGTCCAGGTGGACCCCCAGGAGTCCATAGGAGACCACACACGGGGGTCCACGTAGACGAGAAAAGAAAACAGGGGTTCACAAGTTGTAAGTTTGAAGTTGTAAGTTAAACATTTTGGCTTGGATTTACCTATTAACGTCATTTTTTTATTGTTTGTATAATAAATGTTTATAATTTTGTATAACTTAACTATAACCAAATAATGGCTTAATCAATAGGACACAAGAAAATGTCTACTTTTTCTTCTTAACCACTCCAATTTAGGGTGATATTTTTAGGAGTTTTGGGAAAGTAGAAATGTAGCAGCAGGGGGTTTACCGAAAATAGTAAAACTTTCAAAGTGGTCCACGAGAAAAGAAAGTTTGGGAACCTCTGCTCTAGAAGTTCAGAATATAGGAAGACTTATGACGTGTCGTCATGAGTTTATGTATGTATGAATTGAAATGTTAAAAACGCTCTCCACCAAGGTCATGACCAAGTTCTTTGGGGGCTCCGCCTTGTTAGCCACCGTAGTCCCCTGCATAGCAATCTACTTTTTAGGGTTCCCAAAGGGTAAGGGACCTTATTACTACTCCAGTGTCCATCTGTACGTCCGTCGTTGTTGCCGTTTTTTTGCTCGATTTTAATAACGAAACGGGTAGACTCTTGAAATATTCAAATGGTACGGATGGTATAGTTTTTTATTTGCATAGTTCTACTTATTTTACACCTTTTGAGATTTGCGCACTTAGACTCAAGTTGGACCATTGTAGGTAGAAAGCGCTAATGTATACCTATGTTTCAAAACAACTTGGACAGTTATTGCCTTCATAATTATACCTATTAGCATTTAGTAGGTGTGAAACATTCAATCTTTCTAATCTTTTCTTTCTAATATCTTCTCATTTATAAAATTGTCTCATGTCACTGTGTTAGTGCGTATACTCCTCCAAAACGAATTGACCGATTTTTATGAAATTTATTCGGTAGTTCTGAAAATAGGTTGTTATCTATTTTTCATACCCCTATCTGGCAAAACAACTTTACGGGGTTAGTCTTCTATATAAAATTCTCGTTTCACATTGTTAGTGCGCAAACTCCTCCGAAACGGTTTGACCGATTTTGATGAATTTTGTATGTACTCCGTAGGTCTGAATCGTTCGTTCGTTGAATGTGAATCGCTCGTAGCCTGGGCTCCCTGAGTGATCTTTAACGATCACTAAGGTTAAGCAACATACGGCACGTTCAGTCCATTGATGGGTCACTGTCTTGTCTTGTTTCGCAAGGCACGTTAAGCAGTTGGTGCCGGCTGCCGTCGATAGATGGCAGGCGTTAAGCCAAGTCAGAGGCCTTAGGGCGGCTTGAAAACTTGTGACTGTAAGACCAGCCGCTAGTCTTACAAGCCACCACCAATCCGGACTTGGCCCCCGTGGTGGAGTATGGCCTATGCCTTCCTCAGGGAAGAGACCCGTGCCCCTCGGTGGGGACAGAATGGGTTGATGATGATGATTCGGTAGGTCTGAGCATAGGTTGTTATCTATTTTTCATTCTCCTAACTGGCAAAACAACGTTTGCCGGATCAGCTAGTATTTTATATAGATACATGTACTATTTTCTTCCACAAAATTTTATTCATTTTGATAACCATAAGTGACTATAGTGTGTTTGTGGTATTACTTTCAAAATTTGAACTCAGCAACCCCATATTGGCCATAATACTCAGACTCGGGGCAGGTCTTTCTCGTTGCTACGAGATGCACATCGATCAGATATTTCTGGACACGGCTGATGCATACGTGTGGCTGTACGAGTAAAGTTCACGCTAGTAACAATAAATAACAACACGTACCAACCTCAATTTCATATAAATTTCCCGGTTCAAGGTTTCAGGACAAAATTACTATGTGTATTTCCACTCATACTCTTCATTAAGAAGAGAAATTGCTGCGGAGGGGTTGAAGCCATCTTCCCTGCGGTTTGGTGCCTTGCACAACATCGCCATCTGTTTAGCGGTTTAATTTCAGCACCACGAAGATTTGTTGGGCGTCTATATTGCTGTGAATAAGAGTATAAAATCTTATCTACTTGACCGTTTTCTAAAAACCATCTCATATTTTTGGTTGGTCTTCATGGAGTCCACAGAAAGTGGTCATTTTCTTTCGTGTATTTCTTCAAGAAAAGGCAAACTAAAATCTCGTTTTGAAATAAGCCGCCAAAACGCTATCTTGAGCAATATGGCGTCGCACAGGCATTGTGACGTCACATCCCAGAAAGCCACCCAATGAACGTAAGATGAATGATAGACGCCATTTTTACTGATATGTGACGTCATCATAGAAACGGCCAATCTAGGCTGTTTTCGATACAATGGCGGCAGATACAAATTATCTAATTTTATCGTAGCTATGTTTTTTTTACAAATCATAATTGTTTTTTTAGTTAAAATGCCAAAAGCGGTTTTAGGCACATAATTTATACGACTACGTATAAATAATACTGTTTTTTTCACACTGTCAAATAGCCTATTATAAAAAGCACTACACAGATTTGACCTAGAGTGGTGACTCAGAAGATGGTGACCACAGTTAACTATTTCCGCTTGTACTAACCATTATCATTAGTAAACAACTTTTTACTTACGTTGCGTTATATCGCCAGCTATACATTCGGTAGCGATAGCTACCCTCATATTTAATGGTTTACCATTTACCATTGTTTTTCAAGGTCATTCATTACGCAATCTATATATGTATATATAAATAAAATTCAAAGTAATGACTGACTGATTCATTCACTCATCAACGCCCAGCCCCCAAGCCGTTGGACCTAGGAATCTGAAATTTTGCACAGAGGGTCTATATATAATTTTAGCAAGGAATAAGACCGGATTTTTTGAAATTACATACAACGGGGCAAGGAAACGCCGCCTCTCCTCTGGAAGGCCATAATGGCCCGAAAACGCTCCCTCGCGCCTTACTTTTTATTTTATTCCTCCTTCTATGGTACTCCTTCTTCTGAGGGTATTCCGTTGTATAACAGTTGTATAGCTGTCCATGTTACTCTTACGATAAATCTCTGCGCCAGAAAGAGACAGCTGTAGTGTACTCATGCAATAAAAATGTTACAATCGTACACGGTTGCCACAGATTACTGAACAAAGCCAAAATCGATAGGGCTGGGACAAACACCATAAAGATGTCGATATTATTTATTCCGATCTACATAATCTGTGTATTTTTTAAAATTAATGTTGGTAATTAAGTAGGTATTAATATTAAATGATAAAAAAATCATAGCTCTTTTACACAATTTGCAAAAATTATCTTTTCAATACCATCACCATGTTTAATAGTGATTTTTCGGACCCATGGCTGTGTACCAAAACACCTACGACTAAATTCCATTATTCCAATTAATTTAAATTACAGTCATGGGCCCATGATAATCACTATTATCACCATTATCTATCTATCTAATTATCAATGTATTTATCTCTAAAAAAATATCATTTTTCCCTTGGTGGTGCTAGTGAACCAGCTGGAACCCCTTACGGTTATGTTATTATGTGCTAAGTGTGGTACATACCATATAAGTTACAATAAATATTCATAAGTAACAGTAAGTAATTCTACATCACGTTTTCAATAATATAAATGGGACTAATAGGGCTATAGCGAATCGAGGAAAGATTTTACCGAGTTATGTGGTAACATGGCAAAATGTATATGTACGGCGAATATAGAACCTTTTTTTTAAATATATTTGCAAATCATCAATAATCACCATATACAGCGCCACCAAGTTATCTGTTCAGGTGGGTAAAATTGTAACTAAGTAATTAATTGTAAATCCTGTTCCCCATTTTTTGTTTTATTTATTCATTTACTAAGATTTATAGATATATGTTCATTAAAATTGAAAGATGGGTTAAAATATTCTCATTTTTCTAGGTAAATTTCTCAAATGTTACTACTAAATTCTCCACTAGCGCCGCTATCAACTGAACAGATGAGATGGTGGCACTGTAAGAAAGTATAATGAATAAAACAAGACCAAAATAGGAAAAACTATTTAATAACATAACATAACACAGGCACATAGATTGCTTCTGGCCCCACACTAGGATACCCTGTGTCGTGTTAATAGATTACGTATTTGTTTCCAATAAATACCTACCACCTAGCATAGTTACTCAAGGCACCCGTTGTAATAACATCATCAGTCCAGGTTCGATGGAATAAAATAAAAATTAAAAACCAAACGATTTATTGGTACAAGATTATTTGGCATCAAATAAAGTACGTAGTTTCAAGCTTTTCACATAAAAAGTGGCAGGCTGCAGCTCAATAGAGAAGAAACCAACACGTATTACTATAATGTATATGTTTTTTATCCCTGACTTCTGTTTTACAAGTACCTATTAACGTTTTTTTTTTTTCACAAAAATGTGTCAGCTATAATGTAAAAGATAATATAATATTTTATGAAATTAAAATGAAATCAGCTTGGTTGCAGCTCACGAACGTTGTCCATTTCCGCGGAGGGCGCAACCTGAAAATTGTTTTTATTTAAGTACTTCACGTTGATAACTTCCACATACAAAATAATAAAAATCACTTGCACCAGAATCAGACTATGATAGTATTAATCTAGTTATGACCTTTAACTGCTAAACGTTGTCCAGGATAGAAAAAAAACATCCAGTCAGGCAATAATCAGGGAAAAATTCTACAAGTGATATACGGCGCCTTGCAGGTTGGAACTGACAACCTGTTTTATTATCCAAGTGGAGTAACCACTAGACCAACGTGACAGTCGGGTCTCATGTGAAATTCCTGATAATTGTGCAGTATGTAGACTTTATTTTGTTTTAAGTATCATTATAATGTATAATTAGAACCTTACCAATGATCTGCGGGCTAAGGAAAAGCGTAAAGTAGGTACGGCACTTGTTTCCAACCTACGCCAC
Source organism: Yponomeuta plumbellus (assembly GCA_947310845.1). Lineage (NCBI taxonomy): Eukaryota > Metazoa > Arthropoda > Insecta > Lepidoptera > Yponomeutidae > Yponomeuta > Yponomeuta plumbellus. The sequence goes on along the minus strand of OX371192.1, from coordinate 6,868,379 downwards.
TTGCTATTGTTTATGAAACAGTCGCTTGCTGCAAATGCGGTGTAAATTTTTCCAAGACTACTTTGTACGTGATACTGCGTCATCGACATTTGTTATTTTGTGCTGTCTTCGGGTAACCTGCAATAGATAATTAACAATTAAAACAACTATACGAACGCAAGAAATAACTAAATATGCTCTACGAACTATCGATACTTTTTTTCACTGAGAAAGTGGGAAAGTCCCATCCCTATTCCCCTACAACAAACAACAAACTTGTATTATGATTTATATCGAAAATGTCACAATAATCATGATGAAAACACCATTCTCTAATAGCTAATTTGCAATTCTAGTAGCCCATAGTTGAAATCTTAGAGAAAATACCCTTTTAGGTACACAAAATTGAGACTTACCGGTGGAAGCTGATGTATGTTGTTTCATTATCTTCTCGGGAAGAATGAGATATACATTCTAAAACAACACACGCCATGCCGATGGTTACTTATACTATATACCATGAGAATCCACTATAATTCACTTCAAATGGTGCTTTAGTAAATATAAAATACACAAGCTTCTTGAAAACGGCGCACTCCCAAACCTCTTGTCAAACACACTGCCAAACACAGAACAGCCTCTGCCAAATCAATGTCATTGGGCGGCACATTGCATGCCGTCATTTTCTGAGCCGTTCTAATTTGGTCGCGTAATGGTAACCAAAGGTAACCAACTGACGTTTAAGGGTTGTACGCTCAGAAGAAGGAGTACCATAGAAGGAGCGTTAAAAAATGAAAACGTGCCACATAGTCTGTTCCTCAATCTAAATAGCCGCAAGCTACGTGTTAGAAAGAGAAAAATATAGTCGTGTCTTTGTTGCTTTTTTCGAGCGTACAACCCTTAAACGTCAGTTGGTTACCTTTGGTTACCATTACGCGACCAAATTAGAACGGCTCAGAAAATGACGGCATGCAATGTGCCGCCCAATGACATTGATTTGGCAGAGGGTGTTCTGTATTTGGCAGTGTGTTTGACAAGAGGTTTGGGAGTGCGCCGTTTTCAAGAAGCTTGTGTATTTTATATTTACTAAAGCACCATTTGAAGTGAATTATAGTGGATTCTCATGGTATATAGTATAAGTAACTATCGGCATGGCGTGTGTTGTGTTAGAATGTATATCTCATTCTTCCCGAGAAGATAATGAAACAACATTCATCAGCTTCCACCAGTAAGTCTCAATTTTGTGTACCTAAAAGGGTATTTTCTCTAAGATTTCAACTATGGGCTACTAGAATTGCAAATTAGCTATTAGAGAATGGTGTTTTCATCATGATTATTGTGATATTTTCGATATAAATCATAATACAAGTTTGTTGTTTGTTGTAGGGGAATAGGGATGTGACTTTCCCACTTTCTCAGTGAAAAAAAGTATCGATAGTTCGTAGAGCATATTTAGTTATTTCTTGCGTTCGTATAGGTGTTTTAATTGTTAATTATCTATTGCAGGTTACCCGAAGACAGCACAAAATAACAAATGTCGATGATGCAGTATCACGTACAAAGTAGTCTTGGAAAAATTTACACCGCATTTGCAGCAAGCGACTGTTTCATAAACAATAGCAAGTGGCGTAGGTTGGAAACAAGTGCCGTACCTACTTTACGCTTTTCCTTAGCCCGCAGATCATTGGTAAGGTTATAATTATACATTATAATGATACTTAAAACAAAATAAAGTCTACTTACTGCACAATTATGTCGACTGAGGTGCACGTTTTGCTGTATGTATCTACATCAGGAATTTCACATGAGACCCGACTGTCTCGTTGGTCTAGTGGTTACTCCACTTGGATAATAAAACAGGCTGTCAGTTTCAACCTGAAAGGCGCCGTATATCACTTGTAGAATTTTTCCCTGATTATTGCCTGACTGGGTGTTTTTTTCTATCCTGGACAACGTTTAGCAGTTAAAGGTCATAACTAGTTTAATATTATCATAGTCTGATTCTGGTGCAAGTGATTTTTATTATTTTTTATGTGGAAGTTATCAACGTGAAGTACTTAAATAAAAACAATTTTCAGGTTGCGCCCTCCGCGGAAATGGACAACGTTCGTGAGCTGCAACCAAGCTGATTTCATTTGAATTTCATAAAATATTATATTATCTTTTACATTATGGCTGACACATTTTTGTGAAAAAAAAACGTTAATAGGTACTTGTAAAACAGAAGTCAGGGATAAAAAACATATACATTATAGTAAAACATGTTGGTTTCTTCTCTATTGAGCTGCAGCCTGCCACTTTTTATGTGAAAAGCTTGAAACTACGTACTTTATTTGATGCCAAATAATCTTGTACCAATAAATCGTTTGGTTTTTAATTTTTATTTTATTCCATCGAACCTGGACTAATGATGTTATTACAACGGGTGCCTTGAGTAACTATGCTAGGTGGTAGGTATTTATTGGAAACAAATACGTAATCTATTAACACGACACAGGGTATCCTAGTGTGGGGCCAGAAGCAATCTATGTGCCTGTGTGTCAATGTTATGTTATGTTATTAAATAGTTTTTCCTATTTTGATCTTGTTTTATTCATTATACTTTCTTACAGTGCCACCATCTCATCTGTTCAGTTGATAGCGGCGCTAGTGGAGAATTTAGTAGTAACATTTGAGAAATTTACCTAGAAAAATTAGAATATTTTAACCTATCTTTCAATTTTAATGAACATATATCTATTAATCTTAGTATGTGAATAAATAAAACAAAAAATGGGGAACAGGATTTACAATTAATTACTTAGTTACAATTTTACCCACCTGAACAGATAACTTGGTGGCGCTGTATATGGTGATTATTGATGATTTGCAAACATATTAAAAAAAAGGTTCTATATTCGCCGTACATATACATTTTGCCATGTTACCACATAACTCGGTCAAATCTTTCTTCGATTCGCTATAGCCCTATTAGTCCCATTTATATTATTGAAAACCTGATGTAGAATTACTTACTTATTATGAATATTTATTGTAACTTATATGGTATGTACCACACTTAGCACATAATAACATAACCGTAAGGGGTTCCAGCTGGTTCACTAGCACCACCAAGTGAAAAATGATATTTTTTTAGAGATAAATACATTGATAATTAGATAGATAGATAATGGTGATAATAGTGATTATCATGGGCCCATGACTGTAATTTAAATTAATTGGAATTGGAATAATGGAATTTAGTCGTAGGTTTTTTTGGTACATAGCCATGGGTCCGAAAAATCACTATTAAACATGGTGATGGGATTGAAAAGATACTTTTTGCAAATTGTGTAAAAGAGCTATGATTTTTTTATCATTTAATATTAATACTTAATTACCAACATTAATTTTTAAAAATACACAGATTATGTAGATCGGAATAAATAATATCGACATCTTTATGGTGTTTGTCCCAGCCCTATCGATTTTGGCTTTGTTCAGTAATCTGTGGCAACCGTGTACGATTGTAACATTTTTAGTGCATGAGTACACTACAGCTGTCTCTTTCTGGCGCAGAGATTTATCGTAAGAGTAACATGGACAGCTATACAACTGTTACTTTTTATTTTATTCCTCCTTCTATGGTACTCCTTCTTCTGAGGTTGTACGCTCGAAAAAAGCAACAAAGACACGACTATATTTTTCTCTTTCTAACACGTAGCTTGCGGCTATTTAGATTGACGAAACAGACTATGTGGCACGTTTTCATTTTTTAACGCTCCTTCTATGGTACTCCTTCTTCTGAGGGGTATTCCATTCCTTCTTCTGAGATCTCCACAGATACCTAATCTATTCTTAGTCTGTGAAAGTCTAACTTCAATTAAAATACCTTTTAAATTTTAAAGGTAGGTTACCTACGTTTGTGTAAATAATAAATACAATTTCGCAGGTCTAGCGGCGATAAATGATAAATTCCCTACAATGAAGATATCTGAAGTAAGTAAAAATTCCTTATTAATGACAAAAAGTAAGGTTATGTTTCTTAGCTCTCTGTGATCGTATTATTTACAAAAACATATGTAGATTGCTAGGTTTTGGAACCTATCTCCACCAAATAAAATAGGTATTTACTTGTATTTCAGTTGCCCGGCGACGAAGATTCAGGAGCGACTTGCAGAACTTATGTATTTGTTAATGAAAGTCACACATTAGGAAATGCGCTGAAATGTATCATTAACAGATAGTAAGTAGCACGTTTACGGGATAAAAATATTATTTTAAAGCCTGCGCAGATGAGGGACTTTTGTCCCCATATAAATCCCTGAATCACTTAAAAAATATCCACCAAGTATCTACTTGTAAATGCATACGGAGTGCGGTCACTTGTTGCCCGGAAATTGAGTCTTCTTTCTTTCTTCTTATCCTCCATAATTTTATTCAGTCCAGTCTCTCCGACTTTTAGTCCCTTGTGTGCGTTATTCAATATAATTTATAAGAGATCTATATCCGAGTTTGCCGAGTTTATTAGGTCCCAAACGTGGGTCCAGTTATAGAGACTGGTGCCTCTGCCTACCCCTTCGGGGATAACGGGCGTGAGTTTATTATTATTATTATCTATATTCTCGTGAGGCCCGACCTTGAAAAGAACAATTGATTTTGTGATCACTTGAAGACATTGGGCCTCACGAGGATATTGATGGACAAAAAAGTACATGGGGGACAGTGGCTCGTCTGCGCAGGCCTGAATGTAGACTTAGAATACCCACCAGCTTGCTTTACTTGTAACCCAAGGCACACAGCTGGTAGACTGTTTGTGTGCCTTGGAAGTCTACTTGAGACTTCCGCAGGTGTGTAAATACCTCATATATTAGGGTTTCCTCGCAATGATTTCCTTCACTGTTAATGGGTATTCATTGGTAATGCTGATGCTGAGGTTTGAATATGTAAACCCACTATCTCTAGAATAATATTATGAGCTCAAGAATAATATTATGAGGCTGTCCTACGGCTGCAATATCACCACTATTGCCTTAGGCCTAAGACCTATGTCCACATGTGCCAATTTTATTGTGGGACAATTAATTGATTGAAGTGTAATAGCTTACAAAACTATACCTACAGCTAAACATAATATTGTTTATTTTCCAGTGAAGATGTCCAGTTTTGTGGCTACACAGTTCCACATCCAGCAGAAGACAAAATGCACTTTAGGATACAAACCCATGAAACCCCAGCACTAGAAATACTGAAAAGAGGACTAGCAGACCTGGAGAAAGTTTGTGATCACACCATTAATTTATTTGAAAGTGAAGTGAAAGCACATAATAATAAAACTTAGCACTCAGGTTTTTAGTTTCATTTGGTTTCTTTAGAACCAACATTTTCTTCTATACCTTCGCCTACCAAAAATTGTATAGGTGTAGCATGAATCTGTATTTTTTTTTGGTAGGCCAATCAACTCACTATAATGGCCCTTTTACACGAGGCCAATAGCTGAGACAATCCAGTAAGGCAGTCCAATATTGTCTTCGTGTGAATGGAGCCAGGACAACGCATTGGATTGGCCCAAGCCAATGGATGAAGCCAATCCAATGAAATATTGGATTGTCTCGGCTATTGGCCTCGTGTAAAAGGGCCATAACAATCATTATTAATTATTCTTTTGAAAGTCACACATCTGACTAAATAACTTCAAAGATTATTTTTCCTGAAGCTCATCATCTTTCTTAGGGGTATTTCAATGTACTTAAGAGGTTTACTACATCAGTCTAAAACATATACATAACCCCTCTATCCCAGGGAGCTTTGCAGAGACTGGATCTATAATTTTATATATCTTTAACAAAGCATCCTTAATATATGTACCTACTTTTAACTTAAAATAAACCAAGTGAGTTCTGCTATCACTTCGAAAAAAAACTTTAATGAGCAGATTGGCCCACCAAAATTTAATTGAACTAAAATTAAAAGTCAATTAAGATTAAATATACATACACCTGTATGTACAATTTTTGGTATTTAATGAGAGGCCTTAAAAGTAATTTATAAAGCCGGTCTCCTAATAAAATTCAGAAAACTGAAGTGGAAATTGTCGCAAGGCAGTCTGGTCTGTACTACAGGTATGGAAAGGAAAAAAGGAAACTTATATAATTCAAATCATTTATTATTCTTTTGTAAATGACTCAAACTTAGAACTCTGAGTAAGGTGACTTGGTCAGCGGAATATCCCTCCACAAATCAGGAGTCAGATAGGCATAGGTCTTAGCGATGGCCGCATATGTAGCCTTCGCAAAGTTACCAAGGGTACCAGTGGAGCCTCGGGCAGAGGTGTAGCAGTCCTGGACACCAGCCATCTGGAGCAACTTCTTCGGTACGGGGGCAGACACAATGCCAGTACCACGGGGCGCAGGAATCAGCCTCACTGTGACTGAACCACACTTGCCAGTGACCTGTAAATAAGGATTGAGAATGGTTAACATACAAAGTCATACACAATTAAGTTTACTTGTAGTATGTTGAATCAGACGCATTAAAGCCTCATTGGAAACCTCAGTGGATACCACGAATGAAATGATTATCAGTTTCATCATTGAGAAATCTATGGATGACAGAAAGTTAACAAATTTACAATTATTACCTTGCATGGTACGGTGTGGGGTTTGCCAATCTTGTTACCCCAGTAACCTCTGCGGACAGGCAGGACAGACAGCTTAGCAAGAATGATAGCACCACGGATAGCAGTGGCTACTTCCTTGCTGCACTTAACTCCAAGCCCAATGTGTCCATTGTTGTCGCCGATGGCCACGAAAGCCTTGAAGCGGGTACGCTGACCAGCACGGGTCTGCTTCTGTACAGGCATGATCTTCAGCACCTCGTCGTTCAGAGCCGGTCCAAGGAAGAAGTCAATGATTTCGAACTCCTTGATGGGCAGAGAGAACAGGTAGATGCTCTCAAGTTTATCAATTTTGCCGTCGCGGACTAGACGGCCGAGCTTGGTCACTGGCACCCATTCCTTCTGGTCTTCCTTGCCACGACCACGGCCGCGACCACGACCGCGGCCACGACCACGCGGGCCGCCGCGACCTCCCCGGTCACCGCCGCGAGAGCCGAAGCCACCTCGGAATCCGCCACGTCCACCGGCTGGAGCTGCGTCCGCCATTCTGAAAAATGAAGTAACATTGTTATTGCTAGCCAGAGAAAAAACAAGACGCGACTATTCGTAGACATATTATTCAGACGCGCAACGCCATCACTGTGTCACCACTATGGTAGATACCGCGAATGCAATGGTTTTTATTTCTCATCATGAACACGTGGTGGTTAGGTTAGGAATGGAGGAAAATTTACTTTCTAAACCACTGCGTTGAAAAATATATAATATCTGACACGAATCCACAAGTAATTAGTGACAACTAAAAATAGGTACAACAAAATCAAAATTAAAGGCAAAATCTTTTTACTTACGTAGATACGTGAGCGCTAGGAGAAGTTCAAATACAAAATGGCCGACTGAATGACCGATATTTATATTGCTTCGCTTGAGGAACGAACGATCGCATTATTTCGTTAATTCATTCATTCATAGTGATGTGCCTCATCTCGCTGTGCTATGTCATGAACCAAAACTGTGTATCTCAAGATAACAAACCCTAGATTAGCCAGTTGGTAAATCCGGGAATGTGTAGTGCTTACGAAAGTTTTAGTTCGAAAAGGGACCTGTATTTTATAGATTGTTTTACGGATACCTACACTTACTTGAATTCTGTCGAATAAAACAACATAATAATATTATTATTTTCTTGGCAAAGGTCAAAAACCTACCTATTTGAAATATAAAAAATCGTCTTTTGTTAAAGACTTCGAAAAGGGATGACATTTTTAATTCTTCAGAATCTTGTAGGATAAAAACTAGGTACCTATTTAAACTACGAAATTAGGATTAGGATAAAATTTACACATCTTGACAAGAAATAATAGCAACTAGTCAGTACGATTTTTTCAGAATAAATTCATTGTCGTTTCTTCATTTTCATTTTTATTTATTTTCTTAACCCTTAAGCACTGTGATATTGTTTTGTATCATTGATACTGATATAGGTCTCTCAGACTCCGATGGAGGAAAACTGTAAAATTGTAGGTACATAAAACTAAAATATTTTTATGCAATGGTTTATTTATCTTCTAAATCAATCAAGTGTTATAAATCAAATGTTATATTGTTCTAAGGCAACAATATAACATAAAATTAAAAATCATTTCTAATAGTGTCAACAGTTTTTTTGGAGCTATTAGTGAGGGCACCACTTTCGGCCACTTATTTACTTAGTATGATAAAAAAACTAAATAAAACCAAAAAAGTCATCCTTAATTAACAAAAACATAATTTTCTATAATTATCCTTTGGATTTCAGTATATTATAATCCTAGATTTAACAAAAAAATTGTCACCATTTAAATTTCGCAAAATTTTTGGGTGATGCAATTTACGCTTGCTGGGTTGAAACAGTCCAAACAGATGGGATATTTAGAGCAGTGTTCAGTCCCGTGTCGGACATACTACATTCAGTATCTGAATGTGACTCCACGACTTCCATCACGAAATTTTCGTCAACATCCGAATCACTGCTAGTGATTTTAGCGGTGATTCGGATGTTGACGTATTTTCTTCGTTTAAAATACATTCTTCCAAAAAGGAAACCGTAGCAGGGTTTGACACGTTCAATGCTTAAGTTCGCAGTGATGGCGAAGTACTTGGTTGTTTAGAACCCATCCTAAAACCAAAACATGACATGTTGAAAAATCACACGCCGACACTGATATAGGTCTGTGAGACCTACAAGAAAATTTCAATCTTCGATACTAACCTGAAAAGTGCGCGAAGCGGCCACTTCTCTTCACTACTTGCGGCTCACTAACGAACTAAAAGGTATTGCGACGTACGACACGGTCCGGCGCAGCAGCGCGAAACAGCAAGTTTTCTTTCCAGTATGGGAGTCTGTCAGACCTATAACAGTGCTTAAGGGTTAAAAGTAGGTACCTACCTATATGATCTAAATTTACGGTTATGTAATGTTTTATAGTTTCATTTCCAGCTTTTACGTTTTTTACGAAGTTGGATGGATATACGGTATTGGCCAAAGTTAGAGCAAATTCGTAGAGTTACCAATGAAAACAAAATACAAATACAATTGTTCACTTTAATATTGTATTAAAGTTATTAAATAGGTAGGACTCACAAAAAAATAAGTCATTTCTTACTCCTTAATTAATTAATGTAACAATAACATATGTAGTGCAACACTTAAACAATAAAATCAGTTAACACTGATTCCGTTTTCAGCCATCATGGCGTAAAGTTCAATTTTTTGTAACAAATGTTTTCCGAACATCCGTTAGGGCTAAAGTTTCGTACAGGCCCTGTAAAAATAAATATAGAATAATAATAATAATCAGTTAACACTTCGGCTTTTCTCGGATATCATCGTCTAAATCCGGAGACGGAAATGACACGAAATACATTACCGCGATTTCTTTTCGGTAGCATTCAATTTGAAGTATCATAAACGCAATGTATAGCACCTGCTAAGATGACATTACTAACCGGTAGACTGAGGAAATTTATTATGCAGAAGCGACATGAATTTGACTGATCTGAGAGCTTGTCTTTTTCCTTCAAAATTTTTAACACGCTGCTTTTCGAAACTCCGGTTGCTTCAGAAATCCTGTCCAAATTTTTTTAATGATATTTACTTTCCTCTTTATTACATAAATTAACTTCTTTTCTAAAATAGTTATATACATTATTTACAATTTCACGAGATAGAGCAACAATTTTTTTGCCACGCTTTTGTTGAAGCCATGATACATAACTATTGTAAGTTAATTGTTATAAAATTTGATAGAATCAATTATTTTCACGAATGAAATTAGCGTTCATAAACATAAATGTATCAGATACGTCAAACTGTTTTTATTGACACTAAGAAGGCAGACTGTCAAAATAGTCAATTATTTTTCTAATTTCAATAAAAAGGTTGGTGTTAGTTTTGAGCTCCATAGCTATTGTTGCTCATATCGTTCTTGTATTGTATTCAATGAGACAACGAGATATATAATTAAAGGTCATGTCTGTGAATTGATAACTCTATGTGAAAGACGACGGATTCACGACAATTACCGAGGTTGGCCGAATTGTTAACTGATTTTAATCGTATTACTATACTTCGTACTGAACTAAAGGTAAACAATCTTGATACGCCTTTTCATTGAAATGTACACTTCATCATCATCATCAACCCACTATGTCCCCACCGAGGGGTACGGGTCTCTTCCCATAAATGTAGGTACTCTTATTAGACCAAAATCTTTAGACATTACCAATTCAATGTGAAATTAAATGTAATTTCATGAAAATACATTTAATTTGTAATTTTTTTTATTTAAAAAGCGTATACCTATTTCAATAAAAAGACTTATCCAGATTGTTTAACTTTAGTTAAGTACCTAAACCTATGCGGCCTTACTAATAAAGGTTATGAGCTGTGTATACAGCCGTTATGCGAGATCTGACAAACTGGTTATTTGTACGCTAAATGCCATTAAACCAGTATAAATTGATATACCTACGTCAAATAGTTATTCAGAGGTTATAACTTATTTATTAGTAAGGCCGATGAAGTTTAACAGCCTATTTCTACCACAGAGAGTGGACCGTTACTGTCATGCACAGCAAACGGAAACTTCTCTATTCCGTGACAAGCCGCCCCGTAGCTTCCAGTTTTATGTAAGGCTATCACAGCACCCATGAATGATGGGTAATATTTAGTTATCCTATTTATCGCAGTTTGGGCTGCCTCTGCAGGGGAAGCACCTCGACGCATTTCTTCCACAGCCAAAAAACTGAAACATGCAAATCTATCTTATTTGTTTGTCTTATCACTTCGAGACGATTTTATCAAGGGATCTTCAAGAGACGTATCACCTGTTGATACGATTAGCCAGTTCTGAGGTATAAAATAGGATTAGCTTACCTTGGTAAGAATCTCAACATCACATCTCCGTCTCCCGTGGCAGATGCGCCACCTACCTCATTATCAGCATACGCTCCGGCTCCCGGTATGGGAGAGTCACCAACTCGTCTGTAATTTAATTCAAGAGTTTACCTAAGACCTGCGTAAAAAGTTTTATACTTGAAAACATATGTATAATTTTGCGTTATTTTGCGTTATTTTGCATAATTTATAAAAAAAATGTACTTTTACTTGTGAAAAAAAATATATTTCAAAGTGAGATTACCCAGGAATTTTAAACTTCGCTCCATTTGTAGACGTGCCAGCTGCTACATCGCCATTCTTATCAATAACAATCATACCGATCGTATCGTGGTTTTGACGATTTATGATTTGATTGCTTATTTTGTGAAAATGCTTATGATAGGCTGGGGTAATTTGCTTGTATGGACCACAATAATGTTTCGGGTCTGGAGAAACATTCTGCGAAACAAGAAAAAGAAATATAAATAAGTATATTACAACACGTCATCTTCATCATGATCAGTCAATTTATGCCCACAGCAGGATTTAGGCCTCCCTCATGGTTTACGTGTTTAAACGTATATTTTTTTAAATAATTAATTTACGTATTAATTACCATTAGACAAAATAATAAAGCAAAACATGACAAAATTAAAATGAATTGAATATAAGCTAATGCTTCGATTGCAATTCGATCTTACCAGCCAAAAGTTGGGCTGACAGCTATTTTTATTTCTCCAATCCATCCACAATTTTTTCGATGTATCAGTCGTAAGCGACTCTTCGTGAAATCCCATTTGAACAGCGAACTCCGTAGCTAGATCTCCTACCAGTATTGAATGTTTAGTGTGCTCTAATACATGTCGAGCCACGGCTATAGCGCTCTTGATTCTTCGAATACTAGCTATGGCTCCCACGTTCATTGTTCGTCTACAAAATTTGGAAAAAAAACATCAAGTTAATTCAAGTCCTTTATCTCTTAAGAAAATTTGCTTAAGCCTTTATCTTCACCGAATATTAAGTTTAAAGTATTGATTTAAAATGTATATTACCTAGTTTATTCCAACAGTTAGGTTCATAAAATAATATATTTTTACATATACGAGTATGTCTAGTTACCCATCCATAATGAGAGCATCAAGTGTAGTTTCCCCATGTTCATCAGGGCTACCACCGTAGCCCACCGTCCCATCACACTGCTGCTCCTCACAGACAGTGGCTCCCTGTTCTATGGCATCCAGTGCTATGCCTCCATCTTTGAGAACCTGCCAAGCTAAGAAACAAATTTTTCATAGACTTAGTAAGAAACATATAAGGTCGTACAGGCGCCATTTACATAGAACTACAATCCTGGTTTACTATGATAATTCGATGTACATTGCAAAGTTGATTAGGTACACACCGATTACACGCCGTTAGCAGTGATATTCAATAAATGCGTAGATGAAGAAGTATTTTCAGACCTCATTAAAAACAGTAGGCTAGTACCTACCTGTATTTAAAAGCGGTGATAAACAAGATCCAACAAATTTTAGAGCAAAAATTACTCAATGCAAATTTACTCTCAAAGTTAAAACATTACGGAATAAAAAATGCAGATTAGATGTTTTAAAACCGTATTTAGAAGGAAGCGTTCAAAGAGGAAACATAAATTATATTAAATCGTCGGGTTCACTTGTAAAAATGGGAGTCCCGCAGAGATCTAGCCTAGGGCCGTTCTTTTTCCTGGTCTATGTAAATGATTTACCGTTTATGATGGTACAAAAAATGTCTGAGATAGTGCTACGTGCTGATGACACGTTACTTATTTTTAAAATAAAGATATTTTTTTTAAAAGAACCTATGAATAAAAATATTTGATTTTGATTTTTTTTATTTTAGCTAGTAAACTTTATTATAGAATATAGGTACTTTTAATTGTTATAATAATTAGATAATTAAATAATAATCGGCTAGTCATCTAATCTATCTAATCTTCTACTCTAATATATAAAATTATCGTGTCACCGTGTTAATGCGCATACTCCTACGGAACGGCTTGGCCAATTTTGATGAAATTTTATATGTATACATGTGGAATGGGTCATATTTAGGGGTATATTTTTGTTTCTCTAGTGATGGCAACCCTGGCATCATAAGTAGTTTTTTGATTTGGAGTGACTGGCAATACTGATTGAAAAAAAGACTGAACCGGCATGTGCTCTGTAAAATTATTTGAAATAAGTTGTTTAAATTAAAGTTTGAAGGTGTTTGGGATTCCAATAAAAGAAGTCTAAAGTAAAGGAGTACCGTTTAATTAACTCTACAAATTTTGGGGGCTCGTCCGGGATTGTCATAAAACGAGATCATCCCGTCGGATCGAACTTCATCACGGTCCATCATCCATCACAACAGCAAGGCGAAGACGAGCACGTGTCGAAAGAAGAAGCCAAGAAGAAAGGTGATAAGAAAAAGAAGACGTAGACGTGTGGAAGAAGTAACGTGAAGAAAGAAGACAAGTAAAGAAGACGCCATTTTTCATCGCTGCAAGACGCCATCACGACGGAAAACTATTGAAGAAGTCACCTACGAAGACGCTTACCTACGAAGAAGACGACTGGAGAACCCCAAGAAGAACTCTAGTACCTACAAAGACGAAAAGAAGAAAGAAGACCGAAGAAAATATCCACCTACGACGAAAATCTACATTTACGAAGAAAGCACTAAAAACGAAGCCTGAAGAAGTCCTGAGTCGCCGAAAAACCAGAGGCAAGAACGAAGAGAAGTTATCCGAAAACTGCAAGAGAAAGCTGAAAAAACATCGGAAGAAAAGTGAAGACGCCATCATTGTAAACAAGATTCAACACCAACAAAACGGCAAAACCGGAAGCGGCGGAAGACGTGGGGAGTGAACCGGATGTCGCAGCGGGCAACACACCATAGAGCAAGCATAGACAAGTAAGACGGAGAAGTTGTCCCAACCGGCGCCGGCGCCCGACCCAACGACCGGACAGGTGATACGTTCCGTTTTTGCAAGTGATCCGCTAATCTGTGAGAACTGTCAGTGTGAACTAAATAGAATATTCTATGATTGTTTTGAAGGTTAACTTTAGTTGTTTGTTTACATTATTAATTACGTTATTAGGACGATTTAAGCCGATTTCTATTAATTCTAAAGGTGAAGTAAATAAAGTATACTTTGGCGTGGCCCTAAGCCTTTTCCTCTAACTTGTTCAGTTGGTCTCAGTCTTTTAAATCTAATTTCGGAATTGTAAATACTTGTGATGCCACGAAAGGCCAAAGAAGAGGCTCGATTATCTTTTGGGGTTGACAAAATGGGGAAAGAGTATACCGAGACACCCACGGCCCGTCCTAGGATCTCATTTCACGATGTTGAGAAGGCTATGGTTCCATTTACAGGCGATGACACTTACCCTTTGGAAACATGGTTGCAAGAGTTTGAAGACATGTCTGCAATAATGGAGTGGTCCGAGGCTGAAGAGTTTATCTACGCGAAAAGGCTGCTGCAGGGAACGGCGCGACTATTCCTCAGATCGTGTCCAGTGAAAAGTTTCCAGGATTTAAAGAAGGAGCTTGTGGCAGAGTTTGGTCCCAGGATCAACAGTGCAGACGTCCACCGACAACTGGCATCCAGGAGAATGACAGGTGACCTCTCGGTACAGCAGTACTTTCTACAAATGAAGGAGCTAGCATTGAATGGCAAGGTAGAAGATGAAGCATTGATGGAGTATGTCATCAATGGGTTAAGAGGTGAACCTGCAAGTAAGGCAGTGCTCTATGGAGCTAGAGACATCACTGAGTTCCGTAAGAAGCTTGACATCTTTGAGAAGATCACATCCAGTCAGCCAAAAGCCGGAGCTAATCTCCCAAGAGTAGGACCAAGTCAAGGAGCAAGCTATCCAAGAGCTGGCCCGTCTAACACAAGAGTAGGATCAAACAATCTTAAGAGTGGACCAAGTGGCTTCAGACGTCCAGCTACTAGAAGATGTTACGCATGTGGAGAGAGCGACCATGAGGCTATAAACTGTCGGCATAAGCAGAAAGGCGCGAAGTGCTTTAAATGCAATGAGTTTGGACACATTGCTCCCAACTGCCCTTCAGAGAAGAAAGCGTTCAGCATACACAATGAGAAGGAGAAAATATGCAAAGAGGCAAAGATACCACAGAAGGAAATCAAGGTCAACAACATACCCATGACGGCACATATCGACACAGGCAGCGACATAAACTTGATGACTGAAAGTAACTTCAAGAAGCTTGGAATAGACTGTGAACTAACCACAACACAGCTGACAGGACTGGGGCAGCATCAAGTAAGAACCAAGGGTGTATTCTTGGCAAAGTTGGACCTCGATGACTGCACACTAAAGATGAACATTCACATAATAGACGATGACGCTGTACCCTATGGGATATTGTTAGGAAATGGCCTACTACATTATCTGGACTTGACTATTACTCAAGAAGGAGTCGTTGCTAAGGAGGCTTCCCAGCTGTGCTTACTGGGAATAACAGGTGAAAACGAGAAAACATTGGACATAGGTGACACCAAATTTGGAGAAGAGGTGACAAGGCTCATAGAGCAGTACACACCAGTAGAAAAGAAGAAGAGTGCAGTGGTACTAAAGATTGTACTCACCGATGAAACCCCAATTTATCAGACTCCAAGAAGACTGTCACCGTTTGAACTCCAAGTGGTAGACAACCAAATCAAGACTTGGGATAAAGAGGAAGTGGTGCAGCCCAGCAGCTCTGATTTCGCCAGCCCAGTTGTGCTTGCAAAGAAAAAGAATGGCAGCTACAGGCTGTGCATTGACTACAGAAGGTTAAATAAGAAAATCATTAAAGAGAGGTTTCCACTACCATTGATAGAGGACCAGCTAGACAAGCTGAGGGACGCTGAATTATACACCACAATTGATTTGAAGAATGGATTTCATCATGTGACTGTGGACAAAGACAGTCAGAAGTATACAGCCTTCGTCACTCCCACTGGCCAGTATGAGTTCTGCAAGATGCCTTTTGGTCTGGCTACGGCACCATCAGTCTTTCAGAGGTTTATTAACAGTGTATTCAAAGATCTCCTACTGGAGGGCATGGTGTTATCATTTTTGGATGACCTGAATATTCCAGCGAAGACTGAAGAAGAAGCTATTGAGAGGCTGGAAGTTGTTCTGAATCGAGCAGAAGAGTATGGCCTGAACATTAACTGGCAAAAATGCCAATTCATGAAGAGACAGATAGAGTACCTTGGCTACATCATAACAGAGAATACAGTACAACCATCTCCATTGAAGATCCAGGCAGTGATGCGGTTCAAACCACCAAAGAATGTCAAAGGAGTACAGTCATTCCTTGGGTTAACAGGATACTTCAGGAAGTTTATACCAAACTATTCCCTAACAGCCCGACCACTGACAAACTTGCTGAAAAAAGATGAAAACTTCAAGTTTGATGACAGTTGCCAGATGGCCTTTGATGCATTGAAGAAGAGCCTTTGTAACTCACCTGTACTGCAGATCTACAATCCTGCCGCTGAAACAGAATTGCATACCGATGCGAGCATGGACGGCTACGGAGCCGTGCTGCTGCAGAAAAGCCTGAAAGATGACAAGATGCACCCTGTATACTACACGAGCAAGAAGACTACAGAAGCAGAAAGAAAATACCACAGTTACTACCTCGAAGTCCTAGCGATAGCTGAAGCAGTTAAGAAGTTCAGGGTATACTTACTGGGAATCCCGTTCAAGATTGTCACTGACTGCTCTGCGTTGACGATGACCCTGCAGAAGAAAGACTTACCTCCGAGAGTTGCTCGATGGGCGCTCCTGCTTGAAGAATATAACTACAAGATCGAACATAGACCAGGTAGCTCAATGAAACATGTAGACGCTTTAAGCCGCTATCCCATTGCTCTACTTGTTACTGAGACCACAGAGAAGGTGCATAAGGCACAACAAGAGGACAAAAGACTACAACTTATAATGAAGATACTGGAAACGGAAGAATATGAAGATTATACACTGAAAAATGGAGTTCTATACAAAGAGAGTGAAGAAGGACCACTTTTGGTAGTACCAAAGAAGATGCAGACAGAAATTATCAGGAAACAGCATGAAAGAGGACATTTTGGAGTAAAGAAAACTGAAGAGCTTATAAAAAGAGAGTACTATATTGAGAATTTGAAGGAAAAGATTAAAACACACATAGCTAACTGCGTAGGGTGCATACTAGCATCAAGAAAGACAGGGAAGAAGGAAGGTTATCTGAACCCTATTGACAAGGGAGATCAACCGCTGGATACCTACCACATTGACCATGTTGGACCAATGACAGCTACCAGCAAGAACTACAAGTACAT
Organism: Yponomeuta plumbellus; assembly: GCA_947310845.1. Classification (NCBI taxonomy): domain Eukaryota; kingdom Metazoa; phylum Arthropoda; class Insecta; order Lepidoptera; family Yponomeutidae; genus Yponomeuta; species Yponomeuta plumbellus. Next base: position 6,851,024 of record OX371192.1, on the reverse strand, counting down.
CCTAACCGTAGTAGATGCCTTCACTAAATTTGTCTGGATTTATCCTACCAAGACACTAAAGACAGAAGAGGTGTTGCAAAAGCTCAGGAGTCAAGCTGATGTATTTGGATCACCACGGCAAATTATATCAGATTGAGGAGCTGCATTCACATCGAAAGATTTTGAGGAGTACTGCAGTGAGGAAGGTATTGCACACAGAAAAATAACGACTGGACAGCCCAGAGGGAATGGACAGGCCGAACGGATGAACCAGGTGATAATCAATGTTCTAGCCCAGCTTACTGTTAACTGCCAGGACCAGTGGTACAAGTTTGTACCTCACGTTCAACAGCACATCAACTCCACACATCAAAGAAGCACAGGCAGAACTCCATTCGAACTTTTAGTCGGAGTGCGGATGAGGACAGGGGAGGACCAGGAGTTACTGAGGATTTTAAGGGAAGAAATGATACAGGGATTTGAAGATGATCGCAAGGAATTAAGACAACAAGCTAAGGAGCAAATACAGAAGATACAGCAGGAGAATAGAAGAACATACAACAGGAAAAGAAAGGAAGCATCCCATTACCAAGTCGGTGACCATGTTGCAATCCAGCGCACCCAATTCGGAGCTCACAAGCTAGACCCTAAGTTCATGGGACCCTATGAGATAGTTGCTGTCAATCCAAATGATCGCTACACTGTTCGGAAGCTGCACGGGGAGGGCCCATATCAAACTACCACCAGCTGTGACATGATGAAGAGGTGGTACCACGATTTCAATGACGATGATGATGATGACTAAGATGAAAGGGCTAAGACTCATCCGAGCCGGATGAGATGCAGGAGGGCCGTGTGGAATGGGTCATATTTAGGGGTATATTTTTGTTTCTCTAGTGATGGCAACCCTGGCATCATAAGTAGTTTTTTGATTTGGAGTGACTGGCAATACTGATTGAAAAAAAGACTGAACCGGCATGTGCTCTGTAAAATTATTTGAAATAAGTTGTTTAAATTAAAGTTTGAAGGTGTTTGGGATTCCAATAAAAGAAGTCTAAAGTAAAGGAGTACCGTTTAATTAACTCTACATACATATTTGGTAGGTTTCAGAATAGGCTGTTATCTATTTTTCATTCACCTAAGTGATAAGGATAACCGATTTGGCAAAACCGTTTGCCGCGATAGGTAATAATAATTATATTATAGTGTTTCAGAAACTAAGGTCTTGGATACCTAACATAAGGAGGATACTATTTTTCAAACAGCTTAAAGAACATCAACTGTTTCATGCATTCCCTAGAGCATAGCTATCGTAATCACGATTAAAATATTACTATTTATATTTTTTCGTGATTTTATAGTTCCATAATTAAAGTGGTTTGTATGAATAAGTATTGCCGCCCCCTTACATTCTACAGTCTGTTTTTTCATTCAATGCAAAAAAATATATATTGTCACGTTGACATCTCCATACAGTGGGCGTTTTTCCTTAGTTCCTTGAGATACACTAGATGGCGTCATTCGTTTCTTCATACGAATTTATGATTCGTAGCAATCAATGTCAAAGTCAGTCCACAGATCACTAAACAAGAGAAGGATGCAGGGTTGCTATTCGGACGAGGTTTCTCGTAATAAAAATAAAAATTCAATCCCACAATCCATAGCAAAGACTCCAAAGTATCCAAAAGCGCACTTATCACCAAACGACTACAGCATTTTTTCTTCTAGGTAACCAACCATCACAAATTCCACAGAACCATAGTATTATTTTTTGCTTTGACGTTTATTATTACGGTACGGCAGCGCCACCTAGGGATCCTTTTAAAACTAAATTTGACATAAGGAAAAACGCTCATTCTTAGGCTGTCAATGTCTGAATGTTGCTAGTACGTAAAAACCAAATAACGCCATTTTACTTCCAAGTTAAATTGTGTGTGCAGGTGTTTCTTTTTAGACTTTGCTCTTACGAGTAATTCAATTTTAATGTATTTGATGTGATAAGGATGTTGGTCACATGAGTCTTCTTTTATGGTAAAAAAAATCTACCGAGTTAACCTATAGCTTTTATAGCGGTAAAACCGCGTCATTTTTTTTTGCATAGAATTAAAAAACGGGCTATAGTGGCTCTTGCTAAGGTCCGTTTTTTAATTCCAGTCAGTAAAATGACATTCAGAATTGGAAAAGGGCTGCCAGTTAAAATAGTGATGTTTCAGTCTGTCGATTTAACGTTATAATCAATTTTCTTTTTGAATTGAATCAACAAATTAAATATTAGCACAGAGGAAAAAAGGAACAGAGTGACCACCAGATGTTTAATTTTAAGTAAATCTTTTTACGTATTCTTATTTTTTTGTCACAGGATTTCAACCTGGTGATTATGTAATTAAATAATAAAAACAAGTTTTGGGTTTTAGAATTTTATTCTGACTCTGACGAGATAAAACTATCTGAATCGTATACATTTAGTTATTTTACAACTTTAAGTCTAAAAAAAATCACCTACGTAACATAAACAATTTTTACTTGGAAGTAAAATGGGGTTATTTAGTTTATGATTATTAATCTGTGATAGTCTAAACATCTCTTTGTAGTCTGTGATCTAAACTAGACTTTGTTTCGGAACTGTTGAAACTTGAAAGTTATCAAAGTATTTGTACTTTGTTTATTACATACGTGCGTGAATTATTGTCTTTGCTCATGACTAGCCCATGCATTGTGCATTTTTGTAAAAACATAGGACAGGAACCACAGATAAGATACAGTGATGTAATGACATCGGCACCATCTATCGGTAATTTGCGGTACTATTTTTTTTTAATGACACTTTGAAAAGCCCTCATTGCCAGCGTTGCCAGACGTACGGTAATTACCGTATTTGTACGGTATTTTCAAGCATTGTACGGTAATCTATCGTGGTACCAAAAACGTACGGTAATTCTAAGAACATTGCCTAAATTCGACAAATTGTACGGTAATTTGAAATTTCTTCATTCATGAATGATTGTACGCATATCAACGATCCGAATCCGAAACTAAAACTGAAATGAAAATTGTCTTTCGACATGTTGCGTTTGTTTGTTTGTTTAATTTGTCTGAATATAACGACTTTTTCTTGGGTAAGAAATATCTCTGAACCATTGAGGCATTAAACCAAATACTGGTCAAGCAGTTTCACTTTCAGGGGCAAAAAGTTTTGAGTTACTTTTACCGGATAAAACTACATTATTATTTAAGAAATAAAACTTATTAAGTAATTTAAGAATAGTGTTCTGTTTAATAGAAAATAAGTGATTATCTCATTTTTATATCATAAAATCAGTGTGTACGATTACATCCATTGTGTACGGTAATTGTAAGGTAAGTTTGGGGTGCATTTCACGGTAATTCTGGCAACACAGTCTGGCAACGCTGCTCATTGCAGTTGTACTCAGTGGTACCAGATTAGGCGATTTATCGCCATTTGGGCTATCTCTGAAGGTGAAAGGGCGACCTGAAATGGCAATCGGCGACCAGTCGCCATTTGGGCTACAATAAAAAAAAAATCGGCGACTTTTGGGCTACTTTGAAACCGTGATGCGTTCAGATTAGCAATCTTTTACTCCAGTAAAGCCAGTAACAGCCGGGCTCTCTCACTACGCAAGTTTTTCTGTTAACATTTTATTGTTTTGTGAACTGATTTCTTATTACAAAAGCAATGATCAAACTACACAATTCAAAAACTATCTATGAATGTACTCCAGAAGGTGCTGGCTGGACTTTCCAGTGCACCTTCAGGCTGATGATGAGGAAGGCAAGGCTTAATTTGCAAGGCTTAATTTTATTAATAGCTGAGGGGGAGTCGCTCTCTCATAGCCCCCGGCTGCCTGAATGATAAACGATCACGAAGGTTAAGCAAGATAGGGCACGTTCAGGGCATGGATGGTTGACCGTTGTATGACTAACGCTAGTGGCATTTTTCCAAGCGGTTCCGTGCTCCGCAACGCACGTTAAGCAGTTGGCGCCGGCTGCTGCGATAGATTGCAGTCATTAAGCCAAGTCAGAGGCCTTACGGATAGGGTGGCTTGAAAACTTCTGACAGTAAGACAAGCCACTACTCTTACAAGCCTCCACCAATCCGGACTTGGCCCCCGTGGAGGATTATGGCTTATACCTTCCTCAGAGAAGACACCCGTGCTTCTCGGTGGGGACATAATGGGTTGATGATGATGAGGTGGAGTAATCTTTGATTGTGATTGACCGCGATGGCATGTTATCTAATAATTTAATAATTGCTATGAAAAAAGTATAATTTTGGTTGAACTGAAGTTTATTTGCCATGTTTTTCATCACAATAATCTACATTTTTAAATTGTGCCTTAATAATTAGACATTAATTACATCGTGCCTGCGCTTTATTACAGTCCTTGCGGTGATTATAAGGGCTTGCATTAATAAATTAGCGTTTTGGGCAACATAGAAAAATTTTTAGGCGATTTAAGCTACTTTTTTTCAAAATATGTGCGACTTTCGTCGGTCCAGATCTGGCAACACTGGTTGTACTCTGAATTAGTACCAAGATTAGCACCTTGCACCTGGATTAGCGTTATGCCGAGATTGGGATTTATGCCGTCAGAAATGTTAATCATCGAACATTGCGGTAACAAATCGTCAAGTTCGAGATGTGTTTATTTTTCATGCATATTATTATGACCACAACATACTAATAATGAGCCGTTTTCAAAAGAACTAAAAAAATAGTATATTTAATTACAAGTGCGGAAAGCCTGTCATTGCAACGAGTTCCGACAAATGTCTACCCGAGCCGAGGCGCAGCCGAAGGCGAGGGTTGACAGTCGGAACAAGTTGCGAAAAAATGAAGCAATTTAATAAAGAAAATTTTTGGAAAATGGTGCCAACCGTAAAAGAGATTTTTTTTTCTTCACCAATTCTGGGTAGGCAAAGGGAACTAGCCCATACAGCCAAGTCTTCAGTAATTTTTTTTTATTAATATGAAATGAAAATTAAATTTAATGAGATGAAATGAAATGGAACCAAACCTAACTCAATTGAATCAAATCATTAAATCTGTTATTGAAACAAATTATAGTAGGTTCTTTGTAAAAATATTTGCATGTATCATAAAAACTTCGTGGTTGATTTTTTTTTCTTTTTAAGAGACATTATTTTGAGAGTTAGATATTTTATTGAAAATGTTAGTTTTTTTTTCAATACAATATAACTCCGAAAGGACAAACATTTGGCTGTTGGCGTCATAGTAACTTTTGTTCAGCTCGTTAAGTTAAAACTCCGCAGTCATCTTAATTTTTGAAGGGGATACCGATATGCGAGATATAAAAAAGATTCAATACATTTTATGTCAAAAGGTAAAAATTGAAAAATATAGAACAAAAATGACGGCTGTAACACAATGCAAACGCTGTCTCCAATTTGGTCACGTGCAGGCTCACTGCAATATAAAAATAAAAACCGACACTCTAAAAAGTACATAGGCTGCTTTATGTATGCGGAATCTGGGATTCCAATAATTTTAAACGCAATGTCTGACCTCCATTCGTTCTTTTTTTAAATACTGGCCGCTAATATTTTTCTCTTGTATACGTTAGTGTTTTGTTTTTGTTGGGTTTAAAATGTCATATCGCTGAAAAAATGGAACTCACTCGTGAAAATATTCGTGCTATGATTTATTACGAGTTTCGACGTGGTTTAACGCAACAACAGTGCGTCGATCAATTAACTTCGACTTTTGATGGTGAAGCTCCATCAAAAACGACTGTGTATCACTGGCTTAGTGAGTTTAATCGCGGGCGCAGTAAGCTCACGGACGAAGTTAAAGAAGGTCGCCCGAAATCGGTGGTTGTGCCACAAAATATTGAAGCTGCGCGAAAACTAATAATGCAAGACCGCCATGTTACGTATCGCGAGATAGAGGCTATTCTGGGCATATGTATGACGAGCATTCATAGGATATTACATGAACATTTGTCTGTAAAAAAAATTTGTTCGCGTTGGATCCCGCACAACTTAACTCAGGATTAAAAAGATGCTCGCGTCGAATGGTGCAAGAAAACCTTAAAAAAATTCAACGGAGGCGACTCAAAATCTGTTTATAATATCTACACAGGTGACGAATCCTGGATCTACGCGTACGATCCCGAAACTAAACAACAATCAACAGTTTGGGTGTTTCAAAATGAGCCGAACCCTACGAAAGTGGCTCGTGCAAAAGCACTGTAAAGCAAATGGTGGCCTGCTTTTTCGGTATTAATGGCCATGTGGCTACAATACCACTGGAGAATCGCAGAACGGTTAATTCGGAGTGGTACACGACCATTTGTTTGCCAGAAGTATTTGAAGAAATACGCCAAAACAACCAGCGACGCAGAATCATACTTCACCATGACAATGCCAGCTGTCATACATCTCAGGAAACAACTACATTTTTGGATGGTCAAAAAATAGAATTGATGGGTCATCCACCGTACAGCCCTGATTTGGCTCCCAATGATTTCTATTTATTCCCAAATGTAAAGAATAAATTACGTGGTCAACGATTTTCGACCCGTGAAGATGCCGTAGATGCGTTCAAACAGCATGTTTTGGAGATACCTCAATCAGAGTGGAAAAAGTGTTTTACAAATTGGTTTCATCGAATGCAAAAGTGCATCGATCATAGTGGAGAATACTTTGAAAAACAATAAAAGCATATTTAGCCATATACATTTGTTTATTTTTTCTATTCCGCATACATAAGTAGCAGCCCTCGTAATAACGAGAACGGCGAAGAAATTGAAGTGTGCTCCAACTGCCAAAAACCAGGCCACAAGGCTCGACACGCAAAATGTCCATATTTCGAGGAGGAAATCCAGAAGCAAAAAGAGAGAAGACAGCGTTTTCTCAATGAGATCCGATCTAAACGCAAAGAAAACAATACAGCAAAACACCTAGAGGCCATGACCCAGCCGGGTGTCTCATTTGCCACTGTATGCAAGCTATAAGAACAAAAAAACACAGAAATAAAACAACTATCAAACTGCGAATTAATACGTGAACTCAGCTCAACGTTGCTCACGGCCATAGATAAATTAAAAGAGCTCGTACAGGGCTTGAATGTAAATACGGCACTCTAATGGCTCACAGTCATAGAAAATCGTGTAATATAAAAATCCTACACTGTAATGTATGCGGGATGAAAACTAAATTTATAGAAATAAAGCACTGAATTTTGCAAATATGAGCCTCAAATTGTAATACTAAATGAATGCAAAGTAAATTTTGAGAAATATAAATACAATATCAACGGCTACGATAAAATTCATGATACCAGAGAACCCCACTTAGGTACAGCAATGTACATAACAAAAGGCATGAGATGGAACCAACAACAACTACTGCCAGGCTTTAATGATGAACAACGAAACATCGAAGGAGCTAAAATAAAGATTTGTACGGATTTTACTACAGAAGAATACTTAACAATAAGAGGAGTCTACATTCCACAAGTCAACTATCGTCGAATAAAAAGGGAATTAGAGGCGTTACTCGAAGATACAGACTGTCTTACTGTGGGAGACCTAAATCTCAAAATGACGTCACTAAATCACAGGAGAACTATAGGAGCTGGTCGACATATCCAGCAAGCTATCAACAACGAAGAGTGTATACTGGTGCACACTGGCGAGCCCTCCAGACCACTCTATACGTCAAACATCCTTGACGCAGCTCTCGCAACGGGTAAATTCAAACATGAGATACAAATGAGGGCGAGAACACTTGAATCAATTTCATCGGATCACATGACTTGGCTTCTCACAATAGGGAATGGATGAAAATATCAGAAGTGCTTGATATTTTTTTCGGTGATAGGAATAACCTTCCTTAACGCGAGAAAAAAGTTTCAATTTTTTTGGCTTCGTAGTTAATTTTTAAATAATCTTAATATTTTTCCATTCGTAGTTCTGGGCTCAGAACGGCTTAACAGACATATTCCTTAGTCCGCTACGTATGAAAAAAAATCCACCTTGAAAAGCTGTCAATGTCACCACAGATTTTTTTTTTAATACGTAGCGGACCAAGGAATATGTCTGTTAAGCCGTTCTGAGCCCAGAACTACGAATGGAAAAATATTAAGATTATTTAAAAATTAACTACGAAGCCAAAAAAATTGAAACTTTTTTCTCGCGTTAAGGAAGGTTATTCCTATCACCGAAAAAAATATCAAGCACTTCTGATATTTTCATCCATTCCCTATTCAAATGCGCGTCGAAGAGGAAAATAATAGAGCTAGAAATATGAGAAAACTAGCGCAAGATAAAACAACAAATAAAAAATATCGTCAATGGTTTGAGGACAACATTGACCAAAAAATGGATTTAAAATCAAACCAACAAATGGAAGAGACAGTTGAGAATCTCGAAAGACTAATTACCCAGGCGCTAGATGATTGTGCACCACTCAAGCTTATAGATCGAAAAGAACTTCTGCCATCGGAAATTCAACAATCTATAAGAGTCAGAAACGAGGCAAAACTTAGAGCTAAAAGAACTGGTAGATCAGAGCACAAGCTAATTTACAACGAGGCTCGAAAACTACTCTCGCTGCAACTGCAAAAATATCGGGAAGACAACTGGCTCAAAATAATTCATAATACGGAAAACAACAGGGAATCAATGTGGCGAATACAAAAAGTACTCAAAAAACCGACGCAGAGGCTGCCAATGCTATAAAACTGTACCAGTGAGAAAGATACTGTAGAAAAACTTGTTGAAGCTATAATTCAAGAAGCACACACAGCTGAAGAAGACTCTGCAACTGAGTTATTAACACCTTACCAACCACTTGAACCGGCTAGACTGAAAGAAGTAAAAAAAGCAATATTCTCATTCAAAAACAAGAAATCCCCTGGACCTGATAGGATACGTATAGATGCAGTCAAATACGGAGGACCTGTTCTTTGGAATTACCTGATAAAACTAATAAATTATACATTGTACAAAGGCTATTTTCCAAAGGCATGGAAGCTTGGAGAGTGTATCTTTCTTCATAAAAATGGCAAAGACTACAAGGATCCGACTTCATACAGACCTATCACACTGCTTAACATAATGGGAAAGGTCTGTGAAAGAATTATGTACGAAAGAATACTTGCCGCGGTAAAATCGGTGATTCCAGAATTTCAGCATGGATTCATTCGAGGCAGAGGGACAGGCACACAAATACTACGCACTGGAAAGTACATTTGTGATGCGATTGAAAAAGGCAATAGCGTGGCGATGATATCTACAGATCTGAGCAAAGCTTTCGATTCGATAAACCATCGCGGTCTCGTAAAGAAATTACTCAACAAAAATATCAGTTCAAATATCATCAAACTGATCGAAAACTACTTAAGTGATCGAAAGGTACGAGGTCGCTTTAGAACAACGACAGGAGACATGAAATCACTCATACACGGAGTACCCGGAGTTCTATACTTGGACCTCTGATTTTCAATCTCTACGTGTGCGACATCGTGAAAACTGGGATTACAGGAGAGATGATCTCTCAATATGCCGATGACCTAAGCATCTTAAACGCAGCTACTAGACCTGACACAGCCACGAGACGAGCTGAGTGGGCTGCTGATGAGATCATTAACTATTACACACGCTGGGGACTCAAGTGCAATGTCGATAAAACAGAATTTATAATGTTTACCAAAAAACGGCCCCGATCTGCCGACAATAACACTGGCCGCGGGTACAAACCCACAGTTCGGCTCAAAGGTAGTGAAATACCGTACCGTAAAAAGTGCATTCGATATCTCGGTGTGTGGCTTGATAAAACTCTTACTATGAACGAGCATGTTAAACATGTTCTAGACAAAGCCAAACGTGTCAGAGGCATGCTCTCACCTATTGTCGGTTGGTATGCTAAAACAAGCGTGGAAATCAAACATCTTGTCCTGCGTACCTGTCTCCTACCCATACTAGACTATGGTATAGTGCAGCTCCTACCTAGAGTAAGCAAAACTAATCTTGTGACACTAGAACGACAATATCGCATGTCATTGAAAATAGCTGGTAATTTCCCGCGTTCCCTGCCGACATCAGCCCTATGGGAAATGCTGTACGAGGACCCGTGGCATATAAGAATACATGATCTACACCGTGACATGCTACTAAAGCTTACCTCTATTAAGCTCGAGGGCTTAGACAACCCAGGCCCCGTTTACTCACGGTACGGGCAAAATAACCCAATGCTTTACAGCTCGCGCATTGGTGAAATCGAATACGTACCTAAGAAGGAAAGAATTAAATCAGTCAGTATGAGATCTATTCCTCCAAGAACCTCAAGGTTATGAACCACAGATGTGCTGATAATAATAAGAAATATTTTCTTTTAGCGGTTTAAAAACCGATCCCAAGAAGTAAAAAAAAAACCTCGTAGGGCTAGAGAAAACGAGAAAACGCTAAAGTAGCCAAACTGGAACCCCCTTGATTTATATAACTCTATTATAAATAAATAATAATAACTGGTAATAATAATGTAAACTTTAGACGTAGCCTAAACTTTATTAATTTTATTTTTGATACACTTATTTGATAATGTTAATAATGTATAGTGCTTACAAGATTCAAAATTGCTAGGTTCAAAAATGGCCTCAAGATTTGGCTAAGATAAACATAACAAGAAGCTAAGATCCGAAAGGACGCATACTTCTTTCTTTGAACGTCCCTGGCCCGGGCGCTTATGTAAATATAGGCTAAGAAACGATAAATAATAAACTTTATTCTGATTCTGATTCTGATTCAGCTCGCTGAGACCTATTTTATGATGTATCACACATGGCTATTGGGCTGAGGTCCAATTTTGCATTCCTTTGACAGCCGTACTATTTTATTTTTTTTAGTTCTTCTGAAAAGTTTTGAGTTATTCATCTAACACGACTTTGGGAGCGAATTCTACGAAAGAAAGAAGTGATACAACCTTAGTCTTTATTTTATGTCGATTGTGTACACCCCTATTATTTTTCTTCCAAAACCTGCAAAGCTAGTATGAGGACACATTAACTGTCAAATTCTCGCGACTTTTGACGTTGTCGCGCGCGATTCGCGTCCTCATACTACCTTTGCTGGTCACATCTATTACTAATACGTTATCTGTGGTCACATCGCAAATGTCATTTTACTGACTGGAATTAAAAAAAGGACTATAGACCACCTGTTTAGGAAATAAAACAAAGTCTATAGATACTATTAAGTACAGTCGACAGCACATCATGGTATACACCCATGCACTACTCCGTTGCATTACGGGCGACTTTGCAACTAAAATGTGAAGGTTGATGTGCTGTCGACTGTACCAGACATGTAAAAAAACAGAACTTTGTTTTAGTTACATACTCTGGTTTTAAGTTAACTCACCCCGAATAGTGGAATTCACAAAGGCCCAAGTGGTTACAACAACCGGTATATTTGTTTCATTTTCTAGACGAACGTTATGTATACAAACTAATAAAGAAGATAAAAATATAATTTTAAAATGCATTTCAAAAAATATACAAAGCACTCAACACCAATAAAAGGATCGCCATACGTCGTCGGCCCAACACAAAAATTAATCAATCTTTTGTTATGATATCGGTCACGACTTCACGAGCACAGAACACCTCGAGCGACTTCATTTCAATATCAACACACACACACACAGCATGCAGAGCACGATGTTGATTGAACTCATTGATTAGAACAGAACTGAACTAAACAAACTTGACTTGAAGACTTTTTCCTAACATAATTTTTATTTATATTATATTTTATTTATTTTTTATAATAGATAAGCCAACGCACAAGATCCTCTTAAAAACACTTTTTTATACCATTTTTAAAAAACTTTTACTAAATTTAACTAAAAATGAATACCTACTTCATTTCTCCGCTTCATTTTATTCCCACGATTTATTCACTCTGTTCAAATCTCTTCTTAATCTGTGGTATACTCTTTTGATAGGTTAAGTAGGTCTGTGGGTTAAAGGTAGTAAACGTAGTGGTTATATTCTCTTTGGGTAGTATTTGTAGCTTGTTGTTCTTGACTTGACAGTGTTTTTTAGTTTTGGTTGTAAAAATGACGAGAATCGATGAGTTTTGTCGAAGACTACCTAAAATTGTAAGTTTACCTATTTGTCGGGTTCGATCTCCGGCTGGAGAGAAAAAAAAACTCCAGGTCTTGGATGTTTACATGTTTGTGACGTCGCTGTTTCTGGTTCCCACGACACAGGGTATCCTAGTGTGGGGCCAGAAGCAATGTATGTGCCTGTATGTAAATGATTGTTTGTTTCTTTGTCATAGTTAAAAAAAATGTATAGAGTAAAAATTCATAATCACCCGGTTCGTTGGTTTGCGACCTTACCTTAGTCAAATATAATAATACAAGTTATGTACACTTCATTCATGGGTCATGCACACACGAGTGGTGATGGTGGGTGACTGACTAATTTACTTGGCTCAAGCAAGGTAAAAAAGTACAATCAGGATCAAAAGTTTTGTTGCATTTTCTAGGAACTGCACGCCCATTTGAATGGTTCACTAAGTCCATCTACGATGTTGGCTCTAAAGAGATACCACGCTGACACTGGTATACAAGATGATACGGACGTTTTTCAACTTGGCTCCGGTGATTATAAAAATTTGTCTAAGTAAGTTGTCAAGTTTCGATAAATGCCTTACTCATTTAACTAACAAATCAAGATGTTGAATCCTTATTCTAAGCTTACACCTGTATTAGGAGGAATTCGCTCATCCGGCCGATCAGTTGATTAGTTATTTTATTTTTTATTCTAATAAATAAAATTCTTGTGTCACCGTGTTAGTGCACTTACTCTTCCGAAACGGCTTGACCGATTTTGTTGGAATTTTTATATGTAACCCACCAAGGACTTTGAGAATAGTTATCAATTTTTCATATGGCTAAGTGAAAAAAGAATATCGCGATATAAAATTAATATTGTTTACTTCTATCTTCTTCTATATATATGAAATTCAAAGGCCTGACTGACTGACTCACTCATCAACGCCCAGCCCAAGCCGTTTGACCTAGGAAGCTGAAATTTTTGTAGGCCTACAGTATTTATATATAATGTAGGCAAGGAATAAGAACGGATTTTTTGAAATTCCACCCCTAAGAGGGCGAAAAGGGTTACCAAAATTTGTAATGGAGGTATAAAAATTGTCTTCGTATAAAATTGTTGTCTGATTTTCTTGAAACTTGAAATAAATACTCTTCAACACAATTGATTGAACACGTGTTTCGCCGTTTTTCTAAATTTAATCCTTAAAAACCTGTACTGCCAGTCACTGAAGAGTTTTATTTTCAGTTGTTTTGAAGTCTTCAACGTGGCTCATTCTTTGACCACTACTCCAGCAGCATTAGGTTTGGCGACGATGTTAACTTTGAAAGAATTCGAGAACGATGGTGTCTGTTATGTTGAGTTGAGGAGTACTCCACGTGAAACTTCTCACATGTCAAGAGGGCAGTACATTGATGCCATCGTACAAGCTATCAAGTAAGGTTCTGGATTTAACAAATTCTAGGAAGTTTAATACTATAAGCATTGTCATGAATTTTAAAAAGATTTTTTTTTTCGAAAAAATAGGATAGTTTGAGGGCTTAGGCTTAATATAATTTGAAGTATGTCGTTGCATGGAAGTACGTGATCGTCTTTGACGTTCATAAATGTCTGTATGTACTACGAATAAAATATTTGAATTTGACTGAGATCCTACAAAAAAATATTAGTTTTTTTATTATTTTATCTAGAATTTTAGAGTACATCCTATTCTTCCACTCTAATATAGTAAATATTATTCGTTACAGAAACGCATCTCCCGCTACTAAAATATTATCAAGACTGATAGTATCCATTGACAGGAGATCAAATTCAGTCGTTGCTGAGGACATAACGAAACTTGCCATTGAATTCCACAAACAGTATCCTAATGTTGTGGTTGGGCTTGAGCTTAGTGGTGACCCAAACGTGGGAAACTTTCAGGACTTTGTTCCATTATTGCAGCGAGCTAAATCAGCTGGATTGAAAGTAAATTCACCATTTCATATTTTCATTACCTGTAGGCCTTTAACTAATGACTAAATTCATAACACAAAAATGTTGTTCCCTGTATCTTGGCCGCACCATTTGGTTTATGACAAAAAGACAGAAATCCTATCTCCAGTAACACATTTTTGTTTATTTTAGATAACCTTGCACTGTGCTGAAGTATGTAATCCAGAAGAAATTCTTGAAATGCTTAATTTTAACCCAGATCGGATTGGTCATGGTACTTGTATTCACCCACGTACAGGTGGAACGGAAAAAACTTGGGAAACATTGTGCAAATATAAGACTCCCATTGGTAAGACAATTTAATCGCTATTGAATTATGCAATAAGTAATTTAAATTATTGTTGTACAATAATTATTTTCTTTCAGAAATATGTCTCACAAGTAACGTTAAAACGAAGACATGCTTGGACTACGAATCACATCATTTCAAAGAATGTTTTGACGCAGGAATTCCGGTCATTATTTGTGTAAGTAGCTAATGTAGGTAAATACTACCAACAAAAAAAGAATGTATTTATAAAACAAACTTATTCTATGATAAATTATATACATTCTTTTTCCAGACGGATGATAAGGGCGTTTTCCAAACTTCATTGTCTCAAGAATATTGGATTTGCGCGGATACATTTAAGCTAAGCCATTCGCAACTCGTTAACTTATCGCTAACCGCTTGCCAAAATATATTCGATGAAGATGCCCGAAAGGTAATAACCGATCAAGTATTTCACTTTGTTGCAATGAATCCATTGTAAAAGTAATTTAAAATTAAATATATTCTAAGTTGAGTATTTTTTTGCAGTTTTATTTCCATTTTTTAAGTAACCTAGTTAAAATATGTATGTGATTTATTAGCAAAAAAATTCCATACAAATCATTTCATTCAATTTTGCGGCTTGCTTCGCCCTGTGGTCCGACATAATTTGTACTAACCTGTAGGATACTTTTGGATTTGGTGCGCGTAGTAGTTCTTTGTAAATCACTTTTGTTGGTGACAATACTTCGTTCCGTTCGTTCACTTCAGTCATTCTTCCGTTTACGTCTGACTCTCAGCTGTCATTAAGCGAAGTTTACAAATTGTCTGTGGTATTTATAACCTCTCATGCTTTAATTTCAATTTATCTTTCTTTATAGGTACCTAATTAAATTAAACGTTTTATATTGGTAAATTACTTTAGCAGCAACAGTCTGACCATGTCTGACTTATCAGATTTCTCTAGTGGAAAGCCTGGCGACTCAGAGCTTCAGGACTTTCTTATGGCTGAAAAGCAGAAGGCGCAGTTCCAGGCCCAGGTAATATTTGTGCACTCACTTTTCGCGATCTCATAGGCGGGACGCTTTGTTTGACTCCTGGTTTTAAATTGTTTTCTTTATTGTACACTTACGTGTTATAATGTATCTCATAATATTAGGTTACGCACGTCACACATCTTCCCAGTAGTTGATTAAATCTGACGTAATGTTTTGGCAATCACAAGTACATTTTAGGTAGTCCTCAACTTATTTTACGGCCCTGATAACTTTCTAACTTTTCAGATTCACGAGTTCAACGATTTCTGTTGGGATAAATGTGTAGACAAACCCAGTGCCAAGTTGGATTCTCGCACCGAGACCTGCATCACCAACTGTGTGGAACGGTTCATTGACACATCTTTACTTATCACAAACAGATTTGCACAGATGCTCGAGAAAGGTGGTGGAATGCACTAATACAGCATCTTTCCCAGTTAGAATGTAGGTTATGTTATGGAAAAATTATCTAAGTTAATTAAAATTACAAACCTGATATGGTTTTAATGTTGATGTTGGTGTTCATACTGAATGCATTTCAATGTCCTTGTATTAAAGTATAGGCACAGAAATTAGTTTGGTAACCAAGTAAGTTTTTTCTTACCTACAGTTACAATAAAATTGTATTGCCAAATTTAATGTTTCTTTGTTTACTTTAAGGATGGAGATAATATAAAATATGTCATCAGTGAGGGAAGTAATATTTACTTTTTGCAACTTGTAACAATGTAACCTGTAATGTAATCAAGTTCTCCATTACTGTTTGTCACATCAAAGAGACTATTGAATGTAATGCTCAGAATAAAGTCTGAAATGTTACATTATAAGCAAATCCCCAGTTTTGGAAGCAGGCTGGAAGGAATTTCCAATATCAGCCGTTTATGGGGGGGGTGGGGGGGAGGGGTATATGCCCCCCTGTGAAAGGGGGACGTCGATAACCAGTAGTTTTTGAGAAAAAATAAAAACAAATTTTGAGGTGATGTTGGCAAAAATCAAACCTTTGTTAATCTACTACGTATCATATACCGACGCGTTTAAAACGCCGAATGTCAAAAGATCTAAAAATGGAATTAATAATAATATGTACGCAGCAAAGTCGAGTCTGTTTTCGATCTTACATAGAGAACCTAAAACCTAACGCTCCGACGCGCTCCGCTTCGCTACGCGCGTCGTCGCACCTATATTTCTGTTGTCACGTATTCTTTACATCGCCGACTCTCCGTTCCATAAAACACCAATATTTCGTTCAATTTTGTTTCCAATTTGCAATCTTTGATATTTTATCGAAATTCAACTTTACAATATTGTACCTACCTAAATTATTATGTTCACCCTCAAAATAATTTTTAGTATTAAACTATCGTGTATTCTAGCGTCATTTAGGTAAATCTATGTTAGTTAGTACTTGTACCGAAACGCAATGCAACGTGAAGTGCATTCCGAAACATAAATTTCGTAAGTTTTGTTACTTTTCAAAAAATCATAACTCCGAAACTACTGGGTATCGACGGAAAAGACGGAGGGATTATATTTGTTATATAAACATCTTTATGCAGTATTAATTAGAAGCTTCAACTCGACGGCAGAGATTCGAAAACTTAGCCAGCAGGCTTGTAATTAAATAGGATATCATATCAGGGTCAGAAGATGTCCCTTCTTACCCACGGTCCACCTCCTGAGACCACCTGGGTGAACAGTGGGGTTTTTTTTACAACAGACCACCTTTGTCCACCTAGGTGTTTCTTGGGAATTTTTTTTTTCCACCGTACACCTTGATGTCGAAACTCTTCAAAGTCAAGCGCAAAGAGGTCATGTTATCATTCTGGTGATGTAAATTTAGTAAAAAACATGTCAAAAAATTCCATAAATGTTATTTATGGCCAGCATCAAACTTCTGGGGTGGACCGTCACCAATAAAAAATTAATGTTTAAATGTTTTATCAGAGGTGAACCGTTGTAAAAAAAACCACACGGTTCACCCAGGTGGTCTCAGGAGGTGGACCATAGGTAAGAAGCGGAAGATGTCACCGAAGCAATGAAAGGATCAGATTTCTTATGTTAGTTAGGTATGTATTATTAGTTAAAATTAATTTATCTCACATACACAATGTTGTAAAAACACAGAAAAGATCAGTCCATTTGGAACCTGAACCTTTTACTCATAACTGCAAATTTCTTCATATCAAAGTAAATGCCCACTTCGTTTTATTAATTTTTGACAGCTATTGTAATCTCATCAAATTCCAAATGCTACTTTGAGCAGGTACACACTAGGCGTTTTGAAGCGCGCGCTTTTGTAACGCGCGTTGTAAGAACTATGAGGTCTGATTGAAGTGTACAAATGCAAACGCGCAGCAAGCGCGCTGTAAGCCCGCTCTTTATGTAGTAGAAATCTATCATCAGCTTTGAGCTTCATTTGTCCATAGTGGTTTAGCTAATTTGAGTGTTCATCGAACAATATCCACTACTGGAAATAGGTATCCCCCAAGATATAAGAGAATACAAAAAGTTATACAATATTCACAAAATAATTTAAAAATTACTTGTATCTCTGCAGTGTGGTTGTAGAACAAGATTGCAAGATGCTAACGGGCACTGACAAAATTACTTTTTACTTTAAATATAAATAAAAACGCCTGGGACCTGTTCCATTAAGCAACAATCAGTAATAATATTCACATTTCATTCTTGCTGACGCAACTGTAAATTACTGATTACTAATTGGGAACTTGCTTACATTGGATTGACTTTGTCGTTAGAAAATAAAAAATAGAACCATAATTTTTTTTTGGGTTATTTCTTGGCTCAAAATTGTTAAATATGAATTTAATAATAGAAAAATTATTTATTATTTTCCATTGTAGGTAGATATTCTAAAATCTTTTTAGGAAGGGTTAAACATAATTTTATGAAATAACTCAAATATTCATAACATAGTCATTACCTTCGAGTTGTGATGTCATAGCTGGTAGAACCTGATGTATGCAAATGGCACGTTTTTGTATTATGTGACTAGAATTACTTTTCAACAGTTATCATGAGTCACAGAGAAAAAAGTTAAGCAGTTATCTTTTAACACCACTTGGCTAATTTTTTCTGCAGTCTCCATTGCAGCTTTATGAAACAGATCCCAGGTTACCTATGATTTAGCATTGCAGAGGGTTCAGGCCTTTACTGGGATAGTCTGAATATAATACAATCAGACTTAGGTCCTGCATTATTTCAGTACTCTCTATCTACCAACTTTGCCCAATCTAGTATCAGTTCTAGGGTCAGCGGTGACTGATTGTACAGCAACTAGAGCTTCATTGATCTTCGTCTGTAACTCTCTCAAATCTTGTACAAATAACAGTTTTAAGACATCGCTAGGCTGCTGGATTGGCATGCCATCATTCTGTGCAGGGTTTGGGTGTGGTGCTGTCT
Organism: Yponomeuta plumbellus; assembly: GCA_947310845.1. Taxonomy (NCBI): domain Eukaryota; kingdom Metazoa; phylum Arthropoda; class Insecta; order Lepidoptera; family Yponomeutidae; genus Yponomeuta; species Yponomeuta plumbellus. Next base: position 6,832,237 of record OX371192.1, on the reverse strand, counting down.
TGAGAATCCTGGATAGAGCTGCCAGTCTTATCTTTGGATCTGCATGAGGACAGATTCCAGCCAGGGTCGAAATTCTTTCTACACCCTCAGCAAAGATAGGACTTGAAACTGTAAAGAAACACAAATCATTGTAATATGACTTGTAATAAAAGAATAAGAAAGTATGTAGTTGTAACTCACAATCTAAATTATCCAATGGGTTGGAAGATACAACGTTAGGCGTTGCTAGTTTCTTCTCCTCTATTTTTGCACCCTTGTACTTTGCAGCTGAAACAGATGATCAGTTATCAACAACCTGTTAGAAAAACCATTCTTACAGTGAGGAGTCCTCAAAACGTACCGTTGTCAGCGAATTCTAATCTAACTGCGTATGATAACAGCCAGTTGAGTTGTTCTGACGGTGATCCATCAACTACAGGACTAACGAGGTCTTTCTGATATATATCAAAGGCGTCCGCCCAACTCTCCCCGTCGATGTTCCTAAGTCCCTCTCGTTCCTCAATCTTGTAATGCCTTATTTTTTGGTCTTCCAGCCAAAGAACGACGCTACGAAATTCCTTTTCATCTGTAAAATTATGCAAAATCTGTTTGAATACAGGAAGGAAGACTTGCAAATTATGAGGATAGAATAAAAACTTACCATCATTGTTGAAGTTATCTGGATTGGGATGTCCTAAAGCTGTGAGCTTAAGTTTGAATGCTCCACTCATGATTAATTAATTAGATTTTTTCGTCAAATAAACACTTTCTAACCTTTTACAATCTGCCGACCAGTGTTGCCAGATCCATTTTAAAAAAATCAGAAGATGGGACTTGTAAAAACCAGTAGATGTATGGGGATTTTTTTCAAAAAATCAGTAGATGCAATTTTGTTAAATAAAACAAAAATAACATCAAATTTTACTTATTACATTATTATCTTAAATATTTCTGTCAATATATCTTACTGTTATGCTTACTTAACATCTCAGGGCTTATATTAAAATCATAGCAACTAGAATTTTTAAGAATTTTTTTTGTGTGCAGCGTTCCGGAAACTAATTCAGTGGACATTTTATTACGTAGCTTCGTTTTTGTCACATTAATTTGCGAGAAAAGTCTTTCTACGGCCGCGCTGGAGTGAGGTAAACACATAAAAGTGAATACAGCTGCAGTCAAATTCGGGAACGTTCTTATCTTCGCAATCTTTTGCCAAAATGATTCCGCCATCTCATTTTCGTTTTCGTCTGCATTTTGTAACGGTGTATTTCTTAGAAGGCGCCATTCTGTATCGACTGCCTGTATACTATCTGTTGGCACAATGTTAGGAAATCTTCCTAATATGTCAGCAATGGACTTTATTTTGCGACCTCTGACAGCTTGAGGAGCAATGAATTCCATTTTCTGTAAAATAGCCATATCATCATTGTGAGGGAACCTCATTAACAATTGTGCGATTGCCTCAATGTAGAACTCTAGGCAACGTATCTTGAATTGTTTTACATGTTCAGCGTTAAAGCAATTTGTTGATAAAGTTGCTGCCACTTTGGCCCCGAAATACCAGTCCTCTATTGGTAAATATTTCCGAGGATTTTTGTAATCTATTTTGTCGTAACTGTTTTGATTTATGTATTCCTCCTTTATATAGCTCCCTAGTATGGTATTAATTACAGTTAAGACGTTTTTATAAATGCAATGAACGTTAGTGTATTCTGATTGCATTGTTTTGTTCAATGCATTAAATATTTCCAAGGAATACTCCATAAATTGGAAATATAATTTATTCATTGGATTGTCCAACATGGCCATTATATTTTCTGCCGATTTGAGACGATCTTTATGTACGGCATCACGAAAATATAGTTTTAGAGCTTCGTACTGCTCTAAGAGTCTCTTCACTACTAATTCCAGAGACAGCCACCTAGTCTGTGACGGTTGTAGTATCTTGTGCGGCTTGAGCTCTAGAAAATCTTGAAACTCTTTTAACAATCCGGCGCGTTTCGGGCTTCCATTTAAATAATTGTATATGTCTCGTGCTAAGTCCTCTGGCTCTCTAGGTAATTTTAGACAAGCATTGGATGCGACGAGAGCTACGGAATGACAAACACATTTCATTATGAAGAGCTGTGGTATCTCTTGTTTAAATTTTGCAGCAACAGAATTTGTCCTCCCCATCATGACATTTGCACCGTCTGTTATTTAAATTTGTAGGAGGTCTTTGGGGCTTTATTGAATGAAGTGAAGGCACTAGATATCCATTAGAGTATTTATTATGATTTAATAATCAACAAACACGAGTTTCCTGCATTGAGTCAGTCAGAAGAGTGATATGTCTAACATTCAAATTGACATACCACAAATATCAACATTCTATATTTAAATCTTGTGTCAAGCGTGAGTCGATTGCCAATTGAACCTCTATACTTTAACACACCCCCTCAATCGACTCTGCTTGTAAAAACATTAATAACAATTTCTTTAATTAATTTAATTTACCTACTGCATCTAAACAATGTTTTCCAAAATTATATTTTATACATCATCAAATTAATTTCGAAAATTCACTACCCAATAATAACTCAACCTGTATATTTTAAAGTACAATATCAAAAAATATTCAACCTGTATATCAAATTTTCAACTTTACTATATAAACATTTTCACCCTGTATATCTTTCACCACAAACAATATGAACTATTTATTCCATATCTATCTCTATTTTCACCACTCGACACATCACGTCACCACTGACATAAATAACTACAACTATCTTGTTTTATCTTCATCTTCTCCCACTCATATCAACACCACTATGATATCATCATCATATAAGTAAGTATAACTATCTATTTTATTTTCTCCCACTCGACTCATCATCATTATCATATATAAATACATAAGTATAACTATCATCTTTATTTTTTCCCACTCGACTCGACCACCATCATCATATATAAATAACCTCAACTATCTTATTTGCTTTTCTCCCACTCGACTCATCACCATCATATAAAAATAACCTCAACTATATTCTTTTATTTTCTTCCACTCGATTCACCATCACTAAACATATAAAAAATACAATACCTCATATATATTCAATTTTAAAGATCTAGAAAAAATACTTAAGGATATCTTCAGAAAATGTGTAAAGAAATAAAAATTTTAAATTTTTACTCTTCTTTTCACAAGTTAAATGTTAAATAATGATTCAATTAATATTACATTACATACACCCCCTTAAGTGAATCATTATTAAGCACCCCCTTAAATCTGTCATTATTAAGCACCCCTTTAAATCTGTCTGAACTTGTTACGTATTTCAATAATCCTTAAGTGTTTTTCCTTTTATACATATTAAATGTTTACACACCCTATAAAACCTTACATACTACCATAAGATATAAAATAAACCCCGACATTAACCGAAAAAGAATAAAGTTCACTTTAGCCCGCACTTATACTACACTCTACGACTCACATTGTCACTCATACACTAATCTTCGTTGACATTTTTCAAACTTTACAGCCGGTAAACTTTTAGTTAGTATATCAGCCAGTTGTGATCCTGTTGGACAGTATTTTACTGTAATCTGATTCTCATCTATTTTTTCTTTTAAGTAACAATATTTCACGTCTATATGCTTGCTTCTATTGCCCATAATTCCTTTTTTCATAAGCCAAATTGCTGATTGGTTATCCACTCTCATCTCAACTTCAAGTTTTTCTTTGGTTATCTCATAGATCAGGTCCCTTATGTAAAGCAATTCCTTACAGCATTCAGCTGCCGCTATGTATTCTGCTTCTGTGCTGCTTAGCGCGAGTACTGATTGTTTTCTTGATCTCCATGCCACTGGTCCACCGTTCAGCCAAATCACAGAACCTGAAGTGCTGCGCCTAGTATCTGGATCTCCCGCAAAATCCGAATCACTATAACCCCTGAGAACTTTATCACCTTTCGTAAAGTGAATCCCTTTTCCTGTTGATCCTTTGATAAATCGCAAAATCGTTTTAGCATTATTAAAATCATTTAGATTTGGAGAATTTTGATGTCTCGAACAATAACCTACATGAAAACTTATGTCTGGTCGTGTTTTATTCGCAAGATATAACAATGACCCTATCATTTCACGGTAAAGCTCATGAGATTTTTTATCAATTTTCTCAGATGAATGTTGTTCTATCAATATAGTTGGACATTTACATTCTCTAGCATTATTCAAGTTAAATTTCTTGACTATTTTCTCACTGTAAGTCTTTTGAAAAATTTTAATCCCATTTTCATCTTGTTTAATATCTAAACCTATGTAATTAGTTACTTCATCACAGACTCTTAACTCAAAGGCTTTTCCAATCGTTTCTATTGTGTGAAGAAGATCTTCTTCTCTTTCACCGAAAACCAATCCATCATCTACATATACCGCAAGGATAATCCTTCTTTCGCCTTCCATGACAAATATACATTGATCTTGTTTCATTTGTTTCAAACCCATCTTTGTCAAAAAATCTGTAAATTTTATATTCCACATTAACGGGGCTTGTTTTAATCCATATAAGCTCTTGTTCAATTTGCATACCTTACCTTCTTTATTATTGTATCCATTTGGCACCTTCATATAGATACTTTCTTTTAGGTCTCCGTGTAAAAATGCTGTTTTTACATCGAACTGTTTCATTTTTAAACCTTTATCTGCTGCGATTGATAATAATACCCTCAACGAAGTACTGTTGACCACTGGACTATACGTTTCATCATAATCGATCTTGTATTTTTGTTGAAAACCTCTTGCCACTAGTCTGGCTTTGTATCGACCATCGGACTTGATGGTAAAAATCCATTTACTGGTGACTAATTTTCTTCCTACTGCTTCCTGTTCATCCACAAATGACCACGTCTTATTTTCTTCAAGGGATTTAATTTCTTCTTTTATAGCTTGTTTCCATTTGTCCTTTTCTTTCGATTCTATTGCCTCCTCGTATGTCAACATTGATGCTTCAGTGTCATAATCCATCAGATAATCTTTATATCTATCTGGTGGTCTACGTTCTCTGGCAGGTTGAACTCTTCTATTTTGACTATTATCCCTATTATTTCGACTTTCATTATTTTCGACCCGATTTTCAATTTGTTCAGTATCAAAGAATTCTTCATTTCCATCAGAATAAACTTCATTATTTTGTTCTATTTCTTCTTCAACTTCGTTTGTTTCTCTTTCATTTCTTTCAACTTCAATTGTTTCATTGTTATTTGTTTCGTTCTCATTTGTTTCGTTGTCATTTGTTTCGTTGTCATTTGTTTCGTTGTCATTTGTTTCAACTTCTGTTTCGCCTTCATTTGTTTCGTCTTCGCTTGTTTCGCTACCCAATCTTCTCAAATGAAAATCGCCTTCTCGAACATTCTCAATATTTCTACTACTTACTATTCTTCTTAATATTTCACCTTCTCGAACACTCTCATTACTTCTACTTCTTCCTCTTTCTCTTAATATATCACCTTCTCGATCTTCGTTGTTGTTGACTCTTCCGACTTGATTTTCTTCCTGACTATTATCTATTCTTCTTTGTGTTGTGCCTTCACCAACTGACTCTTGATTTTCTTCATCCATCCTCCAAAAACCTCCACTTCTATCACCATTTCCTTCATTTAAATATATACCTTGCTCATTTTCATTTATTCTAACATCTCTCGCTTTTACAATTGTTTCCAGCATTTGCACATCTTATTTCTGTGTTTATCTTTTCTTTTTCCTCGCTGTCGTTTCCGATTCCTTTTGCTTAGTTTATTTCTTCTTCAAAATTTTAAAATGTCACCTTGGTTGCTATGCTTATTTTGTCAACAACTGTTTGGTTGCTATGCTTATCTTCGTAACTCGATGTGTACGAAAAAAGACTTATATTTCTGAAACACTGAAAAACGATTATACTGATCTTTAAAAGCTATTGCGAGCCCATGACCTGTTATTTAAATTTGTAGGAGGTCTTTGGGGCTTTATTGAATGAAGTGAAGGCACTAGATATCCATTAGAGTATTTATTATGATTTAATAATCAACAAACACGAGTTTCCTGCATTGAGTCAGTCAGAAGAGTGATATGTCTAACATTCAAATTGACATACCACAAATATCAACATTCTATATTTAAATCTTGTGTCAAGCGTGAGTCGATTGCCAATTGAACCTCTATACTTTAACACCGTCTGCCGCTAGTCCTATCATATTTGTTTTATAGGGTATATTCAGTTCGATCATGTTTTTGGTCACGACTTCATGTAGCTTCTCTGCTGTAGCTTCTTGAACTTCGAACAATTCGAAGAAATAATCTTCAATCTGGGAAAGAAAAACAGCTTTTTGAAATTTAACTCAATAAACATAGAAATTATTGGAAATGAAAATGAAAATATTGTACCTTGTTACTAGTTCTGCAAACTCTCGCAATTACTGCCAAATTTTTCTTCGTACTCTTATCAGTACTTTCATCTAAAGATAATGAGAACTTATTGTTCCTCATTGCTTCAGCCATTTTGTCGATATCACTACTACCGAGCACTTCTGTGATCAGTTTTGTAGTCTTCGTTCTGCCGCACGTAATATTTTTGCCTATTTCAGAGTCAGGGCATACTGCCTTTATAAGTGGGACCAGATGGTCCATCACATTCAGTGCAATGTTATGCTCAGCTGCGAAAGCGGCAATCCTGATTTCGCCTTCTTTTGCTTTGTTTGCACTGAAGTCGATTTTTGTAAAGTTGGCATTTGGTATATGCTTCTCTGTCCCTGAAGTTTTAATTTATTTTTGCTGCGCTTTTTGGTTTTTCCGTGTCTTTCTACGTCAGTCTTTCCTCCTTTTGCGATATTTAAGTCACATGTACACACTTTGCAATAAGCAAACTCCACACCTGCAATAATTCACCAATCATTTAGGAGTTTTCCCTAATGCTGGTAACATTTTACTGCCGTCATTTCGTCGCAGCATAGGAATCTGTGGCTCTCTTTTTTCATCAGATAAGGCAAGCAGAGCGAAAAGGATAGCACTATCACAAAGTGCACTAGCTCTAGCTAGAATATCTAGAATCACGCGCGAGTTTTAAATTTCGTATCTCGAAACTAGGAACAAGAAGTATGATGTGTATGTAGGTAAGTAACAAAATGAACGAATAAAATGATACTGCTTAATTAAATATAATCCAGTATAAATCAATATGAGTCGGTACAGCATAGATTAAAATAAATCAGTAAGTATAAGAAAGGTAATTAACCTGCAGTCAAAAGTCACAGATCAGATTAGAATATGACCATAATGCACTGAGCTGCCTTCTTTCTAAAACGAATCCATGTCCTCCAATAAATAAAAGCTATCCAACATTCTCACAGTATGATGAATGCACCTAGCAGTATATGAATCGAGACATTTACTAAATCATAGCAATTTCAGAATGACTGTTAAAAGTAGAATGAAATAATTTTCTAACCTTTAGTGCTTTTAGAAAGCCATGATTTAAATTCCTCGTTCTCTTCCCATTCTGGTTTATAGGCAGCACTATATTTTTTCCTCTTTGGTGGCGTCGCATTTCCGTCATTTTCATTTTCTGATGTTGAAGAAGACATTTTGATGCAGTGTTTTGATGTCACAATGAAATAATGCACTCAAACAAGTCAAAACAAATTCTCTGCAACTATAATTATGCGCCTAAGTTGAATAGAGATCATATCGCTTCTTTATAATCCTATTAGGTGATATTTAATTTAGTCACGTTATCATCTTAGCGGGTCTATGTAAAGCCGGTTTATTTCGCCGACTGCGGAGCATGATTCAAGTTTCAATATTGAACTATGTGTCCATCACATTAGGTCTATTTTAAGATGACAGTTTTGTAGTGCCAACCTAACCATGTTTCATTCCTTGCAGCATAGAAAAATGAATAGGGGAAAACCCCCAGCAGGTAAGTATTGCTAATAAAAAAAATTGTTACCTATTTGAAAAAATCAGTAGATTTTCAGACTTAATCAGTAGATCAGTAGAATTCTGGGAAAATCAGTAGATCCCCCGAAAAATCAGGAGATCTGGCAACACTGCTGCCGACCGTAAAACGGTAAAATGAATGTCGCCGACTATTTCTTTTTTAAGTAGTGTTGTCCTCGCTAGGAAAATAGACATTCATTTTTATTATGGACTCTTTTATTAACTCTGTGGAAAAAATTCATTCGGTCACTTGCGTATAGCGCGCGCGTATACGGCGCGATATTACAGCCATTATCTAGATACTACATTACTAGCTTAAACGATTTTGAAACGCAGCTGTCAAAAACAGCTGACGTGTAAACAACTATCCCAGTCCCAGGTTCTTTCTCCCGTGTTTATTGTTGCTATAAAAGTTCGTTAAGATAATGGGAGTTATTTTAATTATCAAATTCTAGTTTCTTTGCTACATAATAATGTCTTGGGTGAAAGAGAACTGTGTGTCGTTCTTTCAACTGTTTTGTATAAAAGTCGTGAAAACCGGGCGAATTCCACAGCATGTAGCTTTTATCATGGATGGAAATCGCCGGTTCGCCAAGAAATACAACGTAAAGAGCGGTGTTGGGCACTACAAAGGCTTCGACAAGCTTTCTGAGACGCTCAAGGTATGCTTACAGTATAACCTTTAAAAAATGTGTATTGTAAATATGTATTCTATATCATTAATATTACCTGGTTTATTTGCAGTGGTGTCTGGACCTTGGCATTCCCGAAGTAACAGTCTACGCCTTCAGTATTGAGAACTTTAAGAGAACAGAGAAAGAGGTCAATGAACTCATGGATTTGGCTAGAGAAAAGTTTCAAAGACTCTTAGATGAAATGTAAGTACAGAAGCTTTGTACGAGTAGATAATTAATGACTTCTTTTTACATAAGATAGGAATATTCTTTATTGCACACAAAAATCAAATAAAAGTACCAGACCTGTTAAGCGTGGTAACAATGAAATTTTAATAAAATCGCTTGTTAGTGCACTCTTAGGTACCTATTACTAAGAATTTTTTTCCAATTTTATTTTAAATTTCTGGGCCATACTTTCTATTTTTACATGCTGTATGCAGTGTCTATTCTTTAATACCTCTATGTAACGCATGCTTAAAAATCATGAAAACTGCTGGTCAGTCAGTTCACGTCTTATTTTTTAAGTACTTCCCTTGTACTTGTTTTGCAAGACTTTTTTATTTCAGTGGTCAAATGAACGAGTGGGGTGTAAGACTCCATGTAGCAGGGCGACTGTCTCTTCTGCCAGAAGACCTGAGACTCATGATATCAAAGGCTATGCTGGCGACCAGACACAATAACAAGCTGCGACTTAACATTGCTTATGCCTATACAGGTAATAGATGGAGAGGAATCATATGCATGTAGTTCATTTATAGTTTTTAAACAGATTTATAAGTGATACTACTCAAGGTCATGGTACTAACAACTCTTGTTATTATTGTTGTTTTATACACTAGCAGCTTAGAGATAATGCATTTATATTGTATCACTGACCTTATTTTTGCTTATTGGTTTTGCTTATTTTTAAAACAGTTCACCTGCCCTTATATGACGTAACTTACCACTATTGGGTTAAGCATTTAGACAACTCGATAAAGTCAAAATAACAATGTATCTGACAGTTCAGAATAGAAGTATGAGATACAACCACACAACCTTATGTCACACTGTTACATTCTGGGAATGTGGGTGAGACACACAACCTTATGTCACACTGCTACATTCTGGGACTTTTTTCCCCAGTAGGTATCTCATGCTCCTACTCCGAACTGTCACATACATTCTTAAGAGAGCATTCGGCAAGACGCTGCCGCGACCCGGCCGCCGCGAACGACCGCCGCCGCGACCGACCGCCGCCGCCGAACGTGACGGCTGGACTGCACGCAGGCCACGCCCCCCGGAGGCGCCGCTCAGCCGCCTGCGTCGGACGGTGTGTCATACAAATCCCTATAAAGCAGTGCGGCGACTGCCCGGCAGCGACTGCCGAGCAGCCACTGTTGGGTCGCGGCAGCCTCTTGCCGACGCTTACCTTTATATTCACTCTTTCGAGTTGTCTAAATGCTTAACCCGATAGAGTGGAAAGTTACGTAATATAAGGGCAGGTCGGCTAGTGCCAGCTAGACCCAGGAGGTTAGTTCTATAAGCAAACATAAACATTTACATACAGGCACATACATTGCTTGTGCGCCACAATAGGATACCCTGTGTTGTGGGAACCAGAAATAGCGACATAACAATCATGACATAATCCAAGACATGGAGTTAGTTTTTTTTTAATTACCTTATTTGCGAAGTGTTATTTTAAGGTGACTAAGTGGTAAGGCGAGTGGTGTGTACACACCACTCTCTAGGTACTAATGCATAGCACTAAGTGTGAACAAGGCAAGTCAAGCCAAGCCAAGCCGAGCCAAGTGAAACTGTGTCCATTAATTTTCTTTTTACTTCTTTCAGCTCGTGACGAAATCACCAGAGCAGCCTCACACCTCATCAAAGGGGTGAAGAGTAGCGAACTTTCCGCTGAGGACATTGACGAGGATCTGGTGTCGCAGACCTTGGACTTGGGCGAACCGGAGCTACTAGTCAGGACTTCCGGGGAGGTCCGGTTGTCTGATTTCATGCTTTGGCAGGTAATAGAAGAGTCATGCCTTTCAAAATGATAACACCTTTAGCCCTACTGATGCGTTGTGCGGGTACAATCTCTGGGCTTTCGTGCTATTTCATAAAACAGTGCTGAGTAAGGCGGGTCTCCCGTTGGATGCAGCGCGGATGACGGAGCCCGCACCGCGGGCAACGAAGCACGCTCGTGTATGCAAAAAAAATTAAAACAAGGAAAAAAACAAAGAAACTACCTTCCTCTGTTTTTCCGGAAAGGTACAATTTGGGTGCCTTTAAGGCTAGAGCGAATAGGCTCTTACTGAACCAACGAGAACATCGTCGGCTCCATCTTCACATACCATCAGGTGAGATCGGGGTCAATCGTTGGTCAGTTTTTAATAAAAAAAAAAATATCAACATTTCCTTGCCTACGTATTTTTTAGCGATGCAATAAATCATCAAATAATCCATTACATTGACTACATAATAATATACACCCGCGCAATCGAAATTGTACTGTAGTGGCGGTGCTTTTAGGTTGAGACGGGCAAACGGGTTGTATTTTTGTCTGCGACGAAGCACAGCGCGGGTCTTCTGTGCACACACAATGCAGGGGCTGGTCTTGGGTGTAAGCTTAAGTGATTGTTGACTCACTCAAGCCCTGACTCAGCCCTAAGCTGAGTTTTCATGATCTTAGTACACTCGGACCGAGAGACCTATTTTAGCTACTGACGAACGTTGTTTTCATCAGATTGTTTTAAGATCACCGGTCTTAAAACAATCTGATGAAAACAACGTTTTTTATACTAACATTGCCGGTGTACACAATACAAGTAGGTTCAGTGTCAGTTGCTAAATTATGTCACTTTGTCCACATCCTCTCTTCATCCAGGGTCGATCACGAGCGTACTACGATCGTGAAAGATAAATCCTAATTCCGACGGATATAAGTTACATGAAGAGCCTTTTTAAGAGTTTCTTTTTGGTGTTCGTCTCACTCCTCTGTTTTGGGCTAACCTCTGCAATGTAATGTGATGTGATTTAATTTTCCTTTCAGCTGACAAACACAGTTCTCTACTTTACTGATGTGCTCTGGCCAGAGTTCACAATATGGAACCTCCTGTATGCCATATTGCATTTCCAACGACACGCCCCACCGGTTTCTGAAGAGGAACCAGTGAATGAACGGAAACAGAACTTCTTGAACAATCTAGAGACGAAACGATGGCAGGAGCTTGAGAAACTAGTTGGTTGTTGATAGTATTATATGTAAAGGCCTGCAAATAAAACTATGTTTATGTACAGTAATATTAAATTATAATTTATTCATTACATGTACCTATGTAGTGTAATTTAAAACCATAGTATAATACAATAATTCTAGTGATTGCTTTAGAAAAGTGACCAAACATGGTTAGTAACCTATTTACCCTTAATAGTGTACTTAGAATATGTCTTCGTAGGATCATACGGCTCCCATCTGGACGCCGGGAATATGTGTTTGTTTCTTTCGTACCAGGACCTGGGAAATAAGAAATAACTCAGTAAATTAAACCTAAAACTGACTAATAAATCAACTGATAACTACTTGCTTACACCAACGCTATCTGACAGCACTATCTGTTTATGCAAGGGAAAGTGCTATCCAGTGAAAAAGGCGGAAATCCTCTTGCGCAGTTTGCTCCGTTGCAGCTTAAATGAGCCGTTTTCAGAAGAACTAAAAAAAAAAATCTAACGACTGTCAAAGGAATGCAATTTTAGACCTCAGCCCAATAGCTGTAGTAGTGAAAAAAAACTAACATTTTCAATAAAATATAACTCCGAAAGGACAAACATTTGGCTGTTGGCGTCATAGTAACTTTTGTTCAGCTCGCTGAGACCTATTCGATGATGTATCACACATGGCTTGGCTTAGGTCCAAAATTGCATTCCTTTGACAGCCATTAGATTATTTTTTTTAGCTCTTCTGAAAACGGCTCATTGAAATTAACATTAGCTAACATCATGTATAGTGGATTTCATTAGAATCCGGCAATCATAGACAAGATAATTATTTGTCAGTTGTCTATGATCGATAGACAGTGATAGTGTTGTACCTATACTGATGTCAAAGTGAGTGATTGAGCATTGATCCTAAGTATTTGAATAAATCGAAAATGATTATGAAGCAATTCAAGTCAAGATACACTTTTTGTGTACCTATCGATTCTATAAAATCAGGATTCACTTTTGTCCAAATGTTTAATGGGAATATTTAACTAAGTGACTATCGCACAAACATGATAAACGACAATGCATTAATATATGAATTATAACGGCCTAATATGCATTAAAATACGTTGTTATGTTTTAGGCTTTCAGTACCTACATAAATTAAATTTGTAAAAGGGCTTTTGCAATATTTCAAAACTTAGGGCAAGGCTCTTTAGAAAATTTAGTTGAATATGCGGCTCACTCATTATAATCTAAAAATACCATGTAATAATTTTTCACTTTATAATTATTCTTGGATTTATTCGTAGCATATCTGAGTGATTCTGTGTATATCTTTATTACTTTTTAAAGAACTAATAGTTTATTGTTACCTCCGTGTTTCTTGAGAAAGAGATCCAATCGTAAGCAAAAACAAAGTCCGTAATGTCACGTAGAAGTCGTCGTCCCTAGAGTAAGTCCAACCAAATCGCAAAGAAAATGTCGAAAATTTATACAAAAAAGCAAAGTCGTCGATTATTAGAGGAAACAGAAAAACGCACAGAACTCGGAACAATTCCCACTCACACAGGACGGTGACAGTGAGTGAAGTATAAACGTGTTTTTAATATTTACCCTTTTATGCGTAGATGGAGTACGAGTAGAACTACCTTTACGCTTTTATGGTTCTAGATACAAAACTCTTTTATTGAGAGGCAGTAAAGAGAATGCAATGATATCCTTCATCTTAAACGACAACGCAAACTCTTTTTGTCGTTCAAAACATAAACATGACGGTTTGTTGTGGAACAAAAAAATGACAGATTAGAAAAAGTGTTGTCTTGGGTGATAAAAGTGGGAACAGAAAATTGTTTCTTTTTAAAATAATTACGCTTTTAAGTTATATAGAAAACCCACTGTGCTAGTTTGACGCTGTTTGTGCTGCAAATTTGAGTTTCAATGCCTTTTGAAATATCATGCAATCCGCATTTACAGTTTAGCCGTCACTATTAAAGTTTATTTTTTCTACCTGACTTATTCAAATATTGAAACATTCGAATCAATCAATTTTTTTAATCAATTCAAAAAAATGAACAACACTAACTTTCCAAAGACAAATAAGACTTTGATGAGTAAAAAATAATATGTCAGCTTTACAAACTATTGAAATTTTCGTCGTCCTAGTATTTTCTATTAAAATAACTATCATAAAGAAGTTATTTAGTATCCAAATGATTGTAAGAACAATGAATGGTTCCTTGAAATGTGATTATGATCAGGATTGTTATTCAAATGTAAGTAATTACGGAGTAATCGTTATTGAATTGGTTTGTTTACATGATTGTGCGATTCTAAAGCAAGCTGGTATATGTAGTGGTGACCGTGTCCCCACACTAGGCTGGGCCTGTATCGTGGGCGACGATATTTTATTACGATATTAACAAAGGGCAAGATAAAAAGTAGCCAAAACCGACGTGCGTGCGTGCATCCCACGACTAATGATGTTGATGAAGCGAAAGTTCCTGTTCTATTTTGTAACGTAAAAAAGAGCATCCAAAGCTGCGCTATGATTTGCATCGCGTCATCTGAGCGTATAATTACGCGAATTACTGCATCGTCGCGTTTGCTTTGGACTTCTGCTGAAGCGGAAGAATGTCGAGTAGGGCAACACATGTTACTTTTATTTTCTTTCGTTGGTAATGTCATCTAATGTTACATTCTATATTACTAACGGTGGTAGCCCAGTGGGTAGAACAATGGACTTGGACCCAGGTTCGAGTCCCAGAGCCGGCATGTACATATGATTTTGTTTTCTAAATGAACTATGTACATTTGTGAAGTAATAGTAGCAATACCACTCGCTAACGGTGAAGGTTAACCATTGTCAGAAAACCTGCGTGTTAAGCTATTCACATTTAGGGTACGCGCGGTGGGATTAAGCCCATTCTCTCTCTGAGAGAAGGCCTGTGCCCTGCAGTGCAGTAATGAATCACTCGTGGCCACGACTACCTTAGAACGATCACAAAGGTTAAGCAATGTAGGGCGCGTTCAGTGCATGGATGGGTGACCGACTATGACTAACGCTAGTGGCATTTTTCCGAGCGGTTCCGCGGTTCGCAAGGCACGCTAAGCAGTTGGTGCCGGCTGCCGTCGATAGATGGTAATCGTTAATGGCGCAATTTCATTAGTCGATAGGGCCCGCATGCGGGGTGCGAGAGATTTCTGGAACGCGTGCCACATGGCCCGCATTCGGGGAACCGTTTTCATTAGTCGATATGGCCCGCATGCGGGGTGCGAGAGATTTCTGGAACGCGTGCCACAGGGCCCGCATCCGGGGAAACCGTTTTCATTAGTCGATAGGGTCCGCATGTAGGAGAACCTCCATGTTCGTCGCCAGTTATTAACAATAGATTTCCACAAGTTTTAACATTTGCGAATCCGTAAAGCCATCAGCCATTTTGCGGAGCGTCTTTCTAATTCAACAAGCACTCGCGAATAAAATTGAATAATGAAAAAATATTTGACTCACACCCCACCCCGCAAGCTGTATATCGACTGATGAATTTCATTGGTCGATATCACGGTCGGTATAAAGCATGCGGGGAATCCCTGCAGGCGATGTAACGAACACGTATCGACTTGTAACTTTCATTTGCTGTTATGTCGCCTGCGGGGACTTCCCGTATGCTGTAAACCGAACGAGTTAACGACCAATGAAATTGCGCCATAAGCCAAGTCAGAGGCCTTACGGCCTAGCCACGGGGAACGGCGGCGCGAACGGCGGTGCGGCAAGCGGGACGAAAATTCGCGCGGCGCGGTTTGCCGGCCACGGGCAGGCGCGTTTGCCGCCGCGACTAGTAAGGCTGAGTAGGGCAGGCCGGTCAAGAGCCAAATGTCTTTATCTCAAAGTAATATTTTTTTTTTGTTCAATACATAATATTTGGAAGAGCGTAATCCACTCCATAGATTTGAATAGGAATCGAGGTATACTATGGAGAATTCCACATTTTTCCACCGAAACATTTTTCGAGTCTACTAGAATTATTGTCGAATTATATTCTTCAGGGTTGGAAAAAAAGTCAATGCAGCTAGAGTTTCAAGTGCCGCTGAAAAATTGATCTAATACATAGGTGTCATTTAATTAAGCTGACCATATTTTGGAGAATGATAGTAGGTATCAATGAATTTTTTTCATAACTACATTTTTTTCAGATTTTATCGCTGCTAAAATATGGTCAGTTAATTAAATGTTACTCTGTATATTAATGTTTCGTGAAATTAAATAACTTTTAGGTAATTATGTTCTTTATCAAAGTAACAAATATACCCCATTTTGTTAGTATTTCAGCAATAACAGTCTCGGTATTTATTATTCGCGGCGAAAACAACTAAACTCGTTTGATCTCTGCACTAGTCGCCGCGACTGCCGCTCGACGCCGTGGCTTGCGCCGTACTTGTTCATGTCGATGGTTAAAAGGTAATAGGGCATAAGCGACATTTTGGCCCAAAATGACTTTTGAATGCCATCTTACTTAAAAAAAAATTCTGCGTCGAATGCGCTTACTCCCGCGGCTCTACGATGACTTTTTTGTATCGTAGAGCCGCGGGAGTAAGCGCATTCGACGCAGAATTTTTTTTTAAGTAATATGGCATTCAAAAGTCATTTTGGGCCAAAAATGTCGCTTATGCCCTATTACCTTTTAACCGTCGATGTGTTTGTTTCACTCGCCGGCCGCGCCGCCAGTCGCGTCGCCGTTCGCCGCTCCGCGTGGCTTGCTCCGTACATTTCTATGAGTTTGTTTCAGTTTGCCGCCCCGCCCGCCGCACCGCCGTTCGCACCGCCGATCCCCGTGGCTAGGCCGTTAGGGCGGCTTGAATAATTCTGACAGTAAGACCAGCCATTAGCCTTACAAGCCTCCACCAATCAAAACTAGGCCCCCGTGGTGGAACAGGTATGGCCTATACCTTCTTCAGAGAAGAGACACGTGCCCCTCGGTGTAGACAGAATGGGTTGATGATGACGGTAAAAATGTTATCGACACATTAAGTATTCAACATGTCAGGATCTCAACAAGCGTAACTCACCTGAGTAAGACCTTTCCGGCGTGGGAATCTTGCTTCTCCTGGGTGGCGTCGTTCACTAGCCTCACGTCGTCGCAAGCGTCGAACTGGAACAGCGGGCCACTCTTGCCTCGCGCCTGAAAAGTGTTATGGTCAAAGGTCTTTATATGAACCGTGTACAAATCGTAAGGTAGATGGGTTCCCGCAGTGCGGGGCGTCGAAAGCGGCTCGTTGTGGACGAAGGACGACTTTCAGGTTATCGGCGAAAATATTGATCGGTATGAAACAACTTGTACTTAAAAACCAATTCTTGGTCGCGTCTCTTAGTACTACAAGTCATACTTGGTTAATTGACTTAGCAACATACATTGAATTGTCATGGTAAAAAATTAATTGTAGTTTTCGAACTAAAACTTTCGTAAGCACAACACCTTGTAAACTTTTAGTCCAGATCTACTTACGGGTATTGTTTTATCGGACGAGTCTGACCAGCAGAGACGGAGATCGCGTCGTCGGTTGGTCGTCTCACAACCGACGACGCGAGCTCCGTCTCTGCTCACCATGATTAAGCTCTGCGAATCGGAGCGAAACCTGGTCGGACTCATCGGATAAAACAACACCCGTATGTAGATCCGGGCTAAAAGTATACAATTAATTGTAGTTTTATGAAAAAGGGTCCTGCCACACTGTCATGTGTATGCCAGGAACTCTCTGATGCCCAGATAGAGCCAGAACTTAACAGAACAGTAGTCACTCACCTTAGTAACAATGAAATCGTAGAAGGTGTAGTGGTGTGGCAGTATGAGGTCCTCTTTAACATACATCAGCTGATCGGCCAATACAGTTTTGAGTTCACTGAACTCTGGCCGAAGAGTGTCTAGGCAGCGTTGCAGGAATTGGTAGATGGAGTTGCCTAGTACATAATTGTAAAATCATATTAATATTTTGTATTCACAGTTTCTCATCTCCAGTAGAGATTATTTATACAGAAAAATATTACATAAAACATAACAGCTGTTGTCCTGATTTTTAAGATATGAGGAACTTACTGATTTGAGAGAATTTGATTTGATTGAGGAAAACATAAGCTTCTCAATCTTTACTGCGTTCAATCAAGAAGTGCTGGCTCTTTATTTTTAGAAAACACTGAAGAGAAATGCTGGTTAGGCCAAGTTGATATGGAACATTGTTAATGAACTTCCCATCCCAAAGTATTTTATGGATTAATATTATCCACACACAAGCACTTAAGAATGTTGATGAGGGGAAAGAGGTTTGTCAGGAATGTCGTAGGTAGCAAATACCTTTGAGACAGGTCTGAATTCATGTATGTTCGCAAATCTGGGGTTTTACTTAGATGATTTATTTTATAATATAGTGGCAACTTCTACAGCAGCAAGAGCTTGTCGCGGACCAAATTACTTATATAGGTCAGTTAAGTAAAGCTGGCACGTTCAACACATTTACACGTTGCGCTTGTGTAGTGTCTGTGAATAGCGCGCGGCGTGACGTGTACTGCATGCGCATCATGAAAAGTCTGCCCGTCTCTCTTGCGCGCGGTCTAGCTTATGAGTGTGAAGGGGACAGTTATAGTTTTACTTTTACTACTGTTTATATATACAGCGTGATCTTTTTGGTATTCAACCGTATGTGCGTTTCAAAGAGGGATTTTTCTGACAGCTAAGAAAAGTAATTCCAAATGAGCCGCTTTCAGAAGAACTAAAAAAAAACGAATGGCTGTCAAAGGAATGCAATTTTGGACCTCAGTCCAATAGCCATGTGTGATACATCATCGAATAGGTCTCAGCGAGCTGAATAAAAGTCACTAGAGTCTGACAAGCGAGTCCTGGGACGCGATTTATTTCGAATTCTTCATATGGCCACACTCTGACTGTCAAACTTAGGTATTTCAGCTGCAAGTAGTACAGCCCAAACAGTTTGATACTCGTCCTAGATTTAAACAAGAACTTCTGTTTCTATTCAACATAATTTTACCTATGTTTTAGTATATACATACGAGTAATAATGTTTTAAAACAAACACGAATTATTTCTTGTTGTAAGGTCTGTCGGATGACGAAAATTTTAAACGTCAGATCGAAGACTTAGTCAAAGAACTCAAAGATGGAGAAAAAAGATATGAATCAGATTTTGATTATGGTTCAGCATTAATAAATGTTTATAAGTTTATGTGGTGCATCTTTATTATCCCTGTTTTTGGTGGAGTGGAAATGTTGGTTTTGATGTAGTTAATGTTTTCGTTTTGCTTATATTTATTTATGTTTGGACCAAATTCATTGGAGACTCAAAACTAATTAAACAAATAATAAACTTAAGCAAAAGTATCAAGATGGTTTATGGCATGTAGATGCAGGGTTATCAACTAAAAGATTTTTAAATTTCCCGCCAAAGGCTTGTGCCAGGACTCACTTGTCGCACTCTATGACGTCAACAGCCAAATGTTTGTCCTTTCGGAGTTATATTGTATTGAAAAAAACTAACATTTTCAATTTCAAAAAAATAACATGTATACATCACACATGGCTATTGGGCTGAGGTCCAAAACTGCATTCCTTTGACAGCCATTCGTTTTTTTTTCTTCTTAAAACGGCTCATTAGTCAGTAGATGGCATTTTTAAGAGAGGGTTTTTGTTTTTCTAATGGGAATTGCCAGTTTATTCTGTGGTCTTTCCTCTTTTCTTTTGGTTCTTGCATTTGATTGTGATTGGACTTCGAACAACTGCTACTGGTGCTAAAATCATGGAAAAAACGTTGAAGAAAAAGAAGAAGAATAGGAGAACAGAACATTCGCGTAACCACAATAGAAACCGAATGATGTTGCTCAATTGATCACAGATTCCTTCCAGTTGATGAAATTACAGAACAGTAATAAAGTTTTTATCTGTGGCAAGCAATTAGAAAAAAAGGTAGGGTAATTCATCCAGTAACTGACCACTGAGCGTCCGTTACCCTTTGTTACATAATTAAATTATAATTAAATTGTTGAGGATTTCTGGGATAATTATTTTCTGTTTTGGTAAAGATTTTCTTAGGTGAAATTATTTTTGTTCATGTGAAAATTTATTGAAATTTAAAACTATTTTGTGACCATTAATTCCACCTTGTTTTTAATACTTTTCGCTCGAATTTGCTAAAAATATGTTATAACAAGCATATATCAAGTAACCCATATATTTGTATTTATTTATCTACAACGCACCTATCTTACTAAAACCTAACTCTAGTCTACACTTAAACTAGAGTCGCATTTTGAATCAAAATCATATATTTTTAAACATCCTGTATAGTGAAATTGCATAAGTGTGAGTACTGTGAACGTGCCAGCTTTAGATAACAGACCTATACATAAGTCTTTTAGGATGTCTCCTGTACTAGTTACTCATTGAGTTACCTTTCTTCAGTGTAACATTTCTTCGATGCCCCGAACCGTCCCAGTAGCTGAATGTGATGGTGATGGGCTCATCTTTGAGACTGGCTTGTGTCATGACCCACTCTAGACGGAGTTCCTCTCTCAATTTCAGGTCAGCTTCCTCCCTCTCTCGGTCCGGCAAGAATGATGTGTCTACATCAGGATTCTTTCGAATCTTTTTGAGAGCCTGTGAAATGGAATTGGAGATTAGATTGCTTAATTTTGGTGTGAGTGCTACGTTTTTGACTGATATTCAAAGTTCAAAACTTTAATTTTAATATACTAACGGTGGCTTCCACCAAAATAATTTAATGTGGTTAGTTGCCAATTTTATTTCAATGTGACGTGTTTGTATAGTTTCACATCTGACCTAAATATGTTTAGCCGCTAAACATATTTATCAATCGTGGTGTAAGCCGCCGTTGCCTGGTTATTTATGCAAAAAAAATTAACACCAGATTAAGAGATTGTTAAGTAGACAAGAAGGGTCTGAGGTTAGTTTGAGAGGGAAACATGCAGAAAGAAGTGCATGACTATGGTAGCTAATTTAGTGCTAGACTCCTAATGGACAATAGTCTGACCTGCAAAACACTACACAATCACCTATAAACGAATCAGATTAAAACATGACTAAAATCTTATGTGAGAAAAATGCTAGAAGTAATAGCAGACATAGAGTGTGGGTGCTTACAGGTTCTTCGGGGGCATCCCGCCAGTTTATCTTTTCTGTGGGTTCACTTTTAATTTCAGGTTCACTTTTGATTTTAGGTTCCTGTTCTTCGTCGTCATCCTCGTCCTCTTCATCTTCCATCATGTTGAATGAAAGTGCTCGGATCTGTAAAGGAAAATTTTTTGCTAACATTTTATTTAACCAATTCCATTAGTAGTGTACAAAGTTATATTTTTATTTTTATTTATATGAAGTTGCTTCATTGAGTAAAATTCCTAATTAAGTGAAGAATCAATCAATCAATCAATTTTTTTTTATTTACTTGAACATAGGTTACATATGTGCTACAATATAATTATAGTCCAACTATGTTCTACCCATAAGGGTGTGTAAATTTATTATAAAATACACTTCTTACAAACTAGGTACATAATTGTCATGCCTGTGTGAATGAAGTTGCTTCCATTGAGTAAAGTTCTTTACTGACTTCTACAGTTTTAATGTCTATAATTAATTACATATCATCGTAAATTGCGATATTTATAAATTTGGAATCTGCAGATTTTTCTGTGTCTTTTGAGCAAGGTTTTAAATATATCTGAGTTCTTCTTTGGCGCTTCAAACAATTTAATAGTTTGTTTGAAAAGATTTTTTTTCTGATTTTATGATCTTTGAAACGGTCTCCTGGACATTTCGTACGCCTAAAACAAATAGCATTTCACCTGTTGATTTGTCCAGCTAGCAAACCTACCCTTATGCTAACATCATTCATCATCCTCATCACATTGTCTTCGTTAATACCTACTTAAATTTGGTTTATTCATGAACTAAAATAGGTACATGACCCGCTTCCCACCATTAATTTCAAGTAATATTTACATCAGAGTAAAGTTCAAGCCTCATACATGAAAAATGTTTTTACCTGTTGTTTTTGTTTATTTTTCTGCTCTTGCTTAGCCTCAATCTCCTTCTGTCTCTCCTTCTCTTTCTCTGCCTCTTTGCGTGCCAGTTTCTTCTCTCTTTCCCGGACAATATGTTCCTGTTTCGCTTTCATCTCGTCCAGGGTAACGAGACCAATGGTGGAACTCTTGAGTTGCTGCTCAACTGCGTCATAGTGGGTCGCGAATTTGTTCTCTATGTTTTCAATTTTAAGGTCCTCTTCTATTTTCTTCTTTCGTAGCTCTATTTCTTGAGCTGCTTTTTCGCGCTTCTTCATGAGGTGCATGGCTCTGCCAGCCTCAGACGCTGCACCCTTGTAGTGTGCCATGGTTTATTATTAAATAACCAACTAGTTAAAATGGGAATGTCGCTCCTTTAGTTGCTCAGCCAAATTCCGGGGGTTTAGTTTCCTATATCCCACATCATGTAATTATTTCGAGAAAAATCTCCCTACAACAACAATCACAAACACCATATGACAGTTTTTATTTTTATTTGTGTTAAGAATGTGTTGCCATTGCCATGCTATTTCTGTTTAATCTGTGCCATCAAATGAATGAAATTAGCCGGAAGTGGCCCAACTCTAGCCTTTTATCTGTCTACGCTTTTTATAGTTTTTTTTATGTATTTTTTACCGGAAGTCCTACCATTTGTGTTTTGTCCATTGGCAACGATGTCCAACGTTGAATCTTTTTACTGAAGTTGTGAACACCAATAGCACACCGCTTTTTTGTTTGACAGTTCATTCCGTTGGTTGTTGTTATTCTGTGATTTTAATGCGGCGAACCGGGTGAAGTGTGGCGCGGTTTTCTCCTTTCATTTCATTTTTGCGTTTATTGAAGCCAGTGAAAAGTATCTTGAACTTCCCGGCCTCATCATGGATGAAACTGTGTTGATGCCCTCACCTAACTGGTTCCAAGTGTCTGTAATGGCGGCGAGCCCCGACGGCTGGCTGGTTTACGGTGGACCCTCAAAAAGCCTTTGTGTGTTGGAGCCTATAGCTGCGGATTATAACGCTACTATCAAGGGAAATTCCGGCTATAAAGCTCACGTTATTAGCCGAGCCCACCCTGAGAAGTAAGTAACTGCATTACAGTACAGTCATAAGATTCCGGTCAGAGATCCCAGGCTCGAGACATACTCTAGCGATATTTTTTCTTTTTATCTCATACAAAGATGAACTTGGTTTAAAAAAACTAGACACGAAAATAAGGGACATCTTTATTGAAAATACACTAACACTAATATTATAAAGGCGAAAGTGTGAGTGTCTGAGTGTATGTTTGTTACTTTTAAATGACTGGAGCGAATTTAATAAAATTTGGTATGATGTTAGCTGACACCCTGCATTAACACCATAGGCTACGTTTTACTACGGGAAAATATCTTATTCAAATGGGAAATTTATTATAAAATGAAATTTAGTAAATTGATCTTTCCGATGCACAAATTTAAATTATTTTGCTTCTAAATAGTTAATATTTCTACTGTTAATACACAATTTATTTTCCCTAATAAACTGCAGGTATCACCGGGCACAGCTAGTAGTACATAATGTAGAAAACTCCCATTCTCATCTAAATAAATGCTTACTAATTTTCAGGATAGTGAGTGTAGACCTGTCTCCTGAATGGCCTGAGAAGAAATCAATCCTAACAGGCAGTGTTGATGGTCAAGTTAAACAATGGCGTATCACAAAACAAGATGGCAGTACCAAGATCAAAATGTCTTTGGTTCACGAAGTCCACAGCAAAGACAAAGAGGTATTTATGAGATACCATTTGATTCAATATATTTTTCTTT
Source organism: Yponomeuta plumbellus (assembly GCA_947310845.1). NCBI lineage: Eukaryota > Metazoa > Arthropoda > Insecta > Lepidoptera > Yponomeutidae > Yponomeuta > Yponomeuta plumbellus. The sequence goes on along the minus strand of OX371192.1, from coordinate 6,808,552 downwards.
CTTTTCTTGATTCTCAGGTAGTTTTCCGACATTGACCTCATCTAAAGCTTTCCATTTCTGTTGTTCCTTCTCTGGCATTAGCAATAGTTGATTATGTCGAAATGATGTTGAATGTCGAAAGAAAGATTATGGGCCATTTCAAGCTTGTCTAAAGCGATGACAGCAGAACAGTAGATAACAGGCTTCTCATTTGGGAGGTTGTTATTTCAAATTGTGGCATCTACCAATTTTTTTTTCTAAGCTACATAGAAAGGTTATAGTATCAAACCATTCATTAATTGTGAAGGAGAACATTTTGAGGAAAGCCTAGTGTCATAGGTTTTTATATATCTTAGCAGTGGCTACGTACAATGGCCCAACTATAAAGCTAAGTGCTGAAATGTCAAGTCTCACTAGAACTAGAACAGGCTCATAAATGATCACATAATAATCTGTTTTCCTTTTTATTTTAGCATGTAGTAGGAGTGGGCTATAGTAATGGAGTCTATGCTGTCTCCGTGGGTTTGTACGGCAACATTGTAAAATGGGACGTTAATTCCAATGTTGTGAAGACTTACAGCCAGTTCTTGAAAAGCTTCAAGCCAAATTGCATGAAATGTTCGCACCACATAGAGCTAAATGTAGCCATAGGCACTAAGCAAGGAGTAGTTTTGGTTATTGACTTGAATGGTAAGTTTTTAATGGTCTTTTAAGGTAAGGTTTTAATACTTACCCATCTATATTATAGGCTATTATTTCTTGTCACAGGTAATATGTGCCACCATTGTCCCCTTTATTGCAGTCTTCAATAACAAATGAATTATGATATATTACAGGTCAAGGGACGGTCCTCTATAAAATCAGGGCACATGATGAAGAGATAATAAATCTCGGTTGGTGCCCACAATACGAGGTGGAAGTCAGGAAAGCACTTAAAGACACAGCAACAGGGCTCTCGTCGAGACTAGAAAAGATCCGTAATGAACATGATGATGACAATGTAAACTTTGAAAACAAAGCTGTAGCTTCAGGCAAAAGTCCAGAACCAGAAAAAATTATCTCAGAACTACCAGACACACAACAAGAACCTGAAAGCAGCGAACCTGAAATTGTACAAGAAGATGATATGTTTGACATCTACAAAGATCATGAAGCAGATGAGTTTGGTCACAAGAAATTCCAACCGGAAGAAATCTATGTCAAAGAACAGAAAGAAAATGTACAGAGTGACTTTCTAGCCGAATGCTTGAAACTGAAGAGTGACATTTTAAAACGAAAAACAGAGCCTGAACCATCCATAGAATCTTTAGTTGCCGCATTAGATAATACACATGTGGATGAAGAAAAGGCAGAGCCAAGTACTACAGAGAATGTTGGTGGTAATTGTAGTAAAAAAGATATGGTTAAAAAGACTGAAAGTAGTCCCAGTAGTGTCCACATACACAGGCATCTCCTAGCAACTATTGGGAGAAATGGGTGAGTTTTTACTTTTGATCTTTACTATGTGTTTGCTATTTTCTTAATTTTACATGTTACAATGGGTCCATTGTAAACGCACATTTACATAGGTTGGGATTTGCGAACCAAATTATTGTTCACTGTCAGCTTCTGTACAGTTATAATTATACTAAACAACCTACTGTTTTAAATAAATTTTGCCAATTCTTGTGATTGTATAAATGTTCAAATCTCTCCTCTTAAAAATCTTTTTCATAGAGTCCTCAATCTACCAATTCTTCCTCAGTTCTGTCCGAGTGTGGTCGAAATCTGGCAAGCTGGTCTCCAGCTGCACGGTGGCCAATGGAGTGGTGAAGCAGCGCAATAAGGTGCCCGGCTGGGTGGCTCTGCTGTGGTACCGACCGAACCTACTCCTCATCGGCGACGGCAAAAGCCAATTATTGGAGTGTGACCCAACTGCCATTGATTGGTAAGTCATAGTACGACTCGAGATATAGTCATATATTTCGACTGTATTCACCGGCACTTTGGATCAAGAAAAGGACAAAAACCTTAGAAACATGGTCCACTTCACTCGAAATAAATTTAGTTTCTATAACTTTTACACAAGAAAATAAACAAAAAAACTTACAATACAAACAAGGTAGAAATTTAAGAATTCTGTAATCATTTTAATAGTTCGTGTGTACTAAATAATTTTAGTACACACGAACTATTCAAATGATTACCTGACCTTAAATTTTTGCATTTCTTTGCATTTTATAACTGCTTCGCTGATCGAGCAGTATCATGCTTGATTTATCAACATAGAGGTTGCGGGTTTAATGCCCGGGGCGGCTATTAGGACTTTTTACAATTGGCGTTTTATATGGTATCTAATAGTTATTATTATTTCAGAACAATTTTATTTATTTATTCTTTATCTTGTATTGGTAATATTCCAGCAAAAACAAACTCTCGTGCCACCCCATCCACAACTTCCATAAGCGCGGTCTCTACTGCATCACGTCCTCCGCGCCCAAGGTCCTATTACCCAGCACCAACGTCGAGGATTGGCCAGTCTGGACGGTGGCTCAAGATAGAAGTATCATTCAGTATGCACTGAAAGAAAGGAAGGTGTTGAACGTGTATAATACGTGCGGAGGATTCGTCTACACAGTGGCGACCTGTCCCTATGACGCGCGGAAGTGAGTTACTAAATTATACAGGGTGAACTAAAATCCTCATGAATAAGAAAGAAAGAAAGAAAGTATTTATTGACATTGCCACAAAAGCACACTTAAAAAACAAATATAATATTATCACATTGACTAAAAACAAACAACAATAGGAAAAACATATAAAATGCGACATAGTGCCTCCGTGGCAAGAAAAAGGAATAACTGAAAATGTCCAAATTTTGTCTATTGTACCGCTTGCCTCCTAATAAAATAGTAAAAGTAGTTCGTACTTCAAATGTCAATTACATTCTACTAGTCGATACTGTTTACACTTCAATGAAACAGCTGATATTTTTTTGTATTGTTGGATTGGTGGTTCAAAAATATTGTGGGTGTAGGAAGACCATTTTTCGAATTAGCTTTAATCTTTAATGCGCCAATTTTTGACAGAGTAGAGGGTCCTCCCTTTCCCGGCTAAAAGGTTGTACGGTTGATTGTAGAAACATAAAAAAAAACCAGCTTTCTAGCATATTATTATATATTATATTATAATAAACTTAAAAGGAAAAGTATTGTGGCTAAATTAGCTTTACAAGTCAACGAGTAATACGCTACCAACATACGAAAGGAAATTTCATACAATATCTATTGAAAATTACTTAGATGAAGTTGTTAGTGCTGTAAAGCAGATAAAAATACCGATTTCTGCGGAACGTTGCTCGTAGCCGGGTTTTTTTTCCGAACTTAATCAAAATTTTGAAATCCAGTTTTAACTTGTTACATTCACAGTCACAACTTCAGTTTTTATTTCAACTAGCAGTGCCCGGCAGTATTACTCGCGGTTTATTAGGGAAAATACATTGTGTATTAACAGTAAAAATATTCAACTATTCGCATTTTTAGAAGCAAAATAATTTAAATTCGGGCATCGGAAAGATCAATTTACAAAATTTTATTTTCATCGATTTTCCCATGGGAATAAGATATTTTCCCGCAGTAAAACGTAGCCTATGTGTTAATCCAAGATGTCAGCTAACTCCATACCAAATTTACTAAAATAACTCCAGCCGTTTAGACGATTAGACGTGAAGACGTAACAAACATACACATTCACACACTCACAAACTTTCACCTTTATAATATTAGTGTGCTGTGATAAGAATTCCTTTTGATTTTAATGCGTCCTAAACTGAAATATAAGTCATTCAGCAAAGCCTTCCGATTAACCAGGTCGGCGGTCTCAGTTGGCGACGGCGCGATCCGCATCTGGGAAGCGGACACTTTGGAGGGTGACGAGAGCTTCTTAACCCGCGGCCGTGTGTCTACATATTGGCAGAGCGTCCAGGGAAAAGTACTCACGGTCGCCTGGCATCCCACTAGGGAGAACCTGCTTGCTTTTGCCACTGCCGAGGCCAGGGTATGTTCTATCAGTCAATAATATAAAAACATTTTTAACTTACATGAGCGGTTCCGTGCTTCGCAGGGCACGTTGAGCAGTTGGTGTCGGCTGCCATCGATAGATGGCAGTCGTTAAGCCAATTCAGAGGCCTTAGGGCGGCTTGAAAACTTCTGATAGTAAGACCAGCCACTAGTCTTACAAGCCTCCACCAATCCGGACTTGGCCCCCGTGGTGGAGTATGGCTTATACCTTCCCCAGGGAAGAGATACGTGCCCCTTGGAGGGGACATAATGGATTGATGATGATGAACTTACATTCTCTTTTATCAGCCATTTGACGCCCACTGCGTGACATAGGCCGCATTGGTTTTCCAGGCATCCCGGTCTGGTTCCGCCCGCATCCAGCGATATACATTCTGTTTGCTGAATGTCAATGTACCATATTAGCTGTTGCAAAGGAGAAAAAGGCAGCGGAAGAAAATAAACTTCACTCTAACCATCTTTTCATAAATAATTCATCAGTGGTTGCCTATATGATGAGATTCCACGATTGCCAGGAATAACATTAAATTCCAAAATATTATTCAATTATGTTGCAAAAGCATAAAACAATGAATGCTGCAACCAGACACACAAACAGCACCCATTTACAACCATAATGTAGGGGTCAGCCATCACCAATCAATTCCACAATCGTCCACTGCTGGAGATCCTTATACAGCCGCTGCCAGCAAACAGCTCTGGACCATCAGCCCAGTAAGCTGATGCAAGCAGTCCTACTGTGTCGAACTGACGAAAACCTCTGACACGCGTGCATTAGACACTATCTACGCTTTGTAATCTAGCCATACCCTCGTGATGTTTCCTAAATGACTGACCAAATCTCTATCCAAAGGTTGGCCTTATTGACACGTCCCCCCGGAGCGAAAAACCGGCCACAGTTCTGCGTCCTGTACTCAACTCCGGAGTGTATGCATTGTGCTGGGGTGCCGAAAACGACCTGTACGCTTGCGGTGGCGGCGAGTTGGTCGTGTATAAAGCGAACAACGTGGAAGCGAGTGAGTGAAGTTAGCTTTCTTTATAGAAGTTGAATCGGTAGTTTCAGAAAGAACATTAGTTACACAACAATCTGCTTACTTTTCAGTAGACATAAAAAACTGACCCCTCAGTGGGACCAATGTTGTTTCTGCGTCTACTGAGACGTAGTACGTACACGTAGTTCAATTGATATTCATTGGACTAATGTTCTTTCTATAGGGATCTGTAGATCTACCCTCAAGGATACCATAGACAACAATAAGTCAGTCACACAAAATTTGGACTAATGTTCTTTCTGGAACTACCGATTCAGTTAGCTTTAGCTTGTTATTTTTAGGTCATGCTCTAGCGTATAATGATCGATATGTCTTATTGTACGGTAAAGTCCGTTTTTTAATTCGATGCAAAAAAACAATGACGCGGTGTTACCTCTACAAAACATATATTTACTCGGTAGATTTTTTTACGGTGAAGACTCATGTGACCAAAATCTTTTTCATACCAAAGACATTAAAATTTAATTAAAGTCTGTTTTTTAGTTCAATGCAAAAAAATAAAACAGTCACGTTGACATCTCAATACAATCCATTGTCTGAATGTTGCTAGTACGCAAAAACCAAATTACCCCATTTTACTTCCAAGTAAAAATTGTTTGCTACGTAGGTGTTTTTTTTTTGACTTTGCTCTTATGAGGAATTAAACTTTAATGTCTTTGATGTGATAAGGATTTTGGTCACACAAGTCTTCTATTTACGGTAAAAAGAAATCTACCGAGTAAACCTATAGTTTTATATAACGGTAACACCGCGTCATTATTTTTTGCATTGAATTAAAAAAAGGACTGTAAGCAAAGTCTAAAAAAAACACCTACCTACATAGCACAATTTTAACTTGGAAGTAAAATGTGGTTATTTGGTTTTTACGTACGAGCAACACTCAGACATTTTGAGATTGTATTGAGATGTCAATGTGAGAGTATTTTTTTTGCTTTGAATTATAAAACAGACTTTATATCTTATCATATTTTCAAACTATTCTGAAGGCTGATTGGTATTGAGTACATGGCTTGTATAATTCTTCCGACAAAAATTCAAATATAAGTCATTCCGGAACTAAATTAATGATGTGCTTCCGAAGCTTGCGGTTGTAAAATAAGAATGACGATTGAAGATCCAGTCTGTATTTTGTCGAGTGTACAAATTGTGTATGTTTTGTGCAGTTTCGCAATGTACATTATGGTTTAAAATCTTGTGCAGTTCAGTTGGTATTACCCTAATCAAATTTCCACCCTAAGTATTAAAATCAAACCTATAATAAAATGCCTCTAATCGCGATCATTTCTTAGATTCGTTTAATTACCTTGTGTTCCCGACATTTCGCCAACTTCACAACTATTTAATAAACAACTTTGCGTATATGACCCGCCATGTTCATTAAAAAGTACCAATCCAGTATTTTCTCCCTCCGTCAGTGCCAACGCCGATCCAGGTGGAGTTGGAGGGCAAGCAGTGGAAGTTGACCGAAGTGAAATGGTCGGAGCGCGCCCTCTTGGTCGGTAGTACAGAGGGCGCGGTCGCCGCCCTCACAGCGACCCGACCGCACAATCTGGTCGCCGCCGCGTTCCCTTACACGTAAATATTAACGGCATTATTTATAAAAACCGGTCAATAACAACTTTACGTTCATAAAGTAAATATTTTGTCTCTACTATGAATGAAATATTTGAATTTTAAATTAAAATTAAATTCAAATATTTTATTCATCGGTCGGGAGTCGGGATCCCGGGGTTTCAGTACTCGCTGTTTTTTACGAAAATTTCCCGAACTTCGGATACAAGTTTTTAAACGATTTAATGACAAATGTATAGTTTTTCGATTTTACCCTGTATTTGTAGTATAAGAAGATACATTATTAATTGCCAAATTTCATAGTTCTAGGTCAACGGGAAGTACCCTATGAATTTTGATTCCATTGAGTGTCGAAACGTTTCTTTGCGGTATAAATAAGCCCCCGCATTTTTTTCCGTTATATTAGGAGTTTGAGAGACGGTCGGACGGACGGACGGGTTCTATTTTTTCTTTTTAGATACGGAATTTTATTTAATCTGTGGTTGCGCCTTTTGTTTGTAAAATCTCCACCACAGACTATTTTAATGGACGATTACCGATTTTTTTAAGGAATCGTCTTGTGTGCCTCAAATAGTTACTTCTCATATTTGATTTTACAGTGGTAAGCTGTATGGTAGTCTCCAACGTACAATACATATCTACGCGTTTACAAAAAGTTAATTAAAAACAATGGCAATATTTCTATTTATCCTCTGCTCTTGAGCCTCTGTTTGTCATTGACAATCTGTTAATTTATCCAAACACCATACGAAGTAACAACTAAGTTGTAATAAGATGCTCATTGATATACAGGGTGTCCCAAAACTCAACGTCAAGCCGGTTCCGGGTGAAAAGGCAAGTCATACTGGTTATCAGAAAAATATAAAAAAAAATCGATTTTTTCATTTTAAGTACAATAATTTTTTTTATTATTATTTATTCAAGAAATTTATATTTACAAATATAATGAAAACTAAAATTAAAATTAATGAGAACTAAAATGGGCAATCTTTTAAGTTCTTTTTTTTTATAAAAGTCTCCTTTTTCTTCCAAGCTGGAGCAGCTGGTTTTGAAATTTTGTTAATAGTTTAAAGAAGCATTATTCAGATAATACAAAACAAAAAAAAAAATCGAAAAAAGTAAAGATTTATGGCAACAGGATTTTTCAATTTTATTTTTAAATGCCTATAGTTTTTTTCACGCAATTTTTTTTTTATTTCATATTTTTCTGAAAACCCGTATGACTTGCCTTTTCAGTGAAAAGGCCCAAAACTCAACGTCAAGCCGGAACCGGGTGCCACCCTGTATACAAATCGTCAAAATAAAAAGACAAGGAAAACCTCCAAAATTCGATGCAAGTTTTCATAGCCAATTAGGTTTTTCCGACGTAATAAACTTAACCTTATTTTACAGAAAAGCAATACACTGTGTGGAGTGGCACCCACAACAGGTTTCGGAGAGTGAACAAGTGTCTCCTAATAAGAACCTCATTGCCACTTGCTCAGCGCATAAACATGGACCAATAGTCATACTACAACTGGCTGAGAATGAAGGTAACTGATAAAACTTCGGTGAATAGCGACTGCTGCCTCCGATCTGTGCACGCAATCTGAATTGGACTCAACGCCTTTAAACATAAAATATGACCATTTACATACAGGCATATACATTGCTTGAAAACTTCTGACAGTAAGACCAGCCACTAGTCTTACAAGCCTCCACCAATCCGGACTTGGCCCCCGTGGTGGAGTATGGCCTATACCTTCCTCAGGGAAGAGACCCGTGCCCCTCGGTGAGGAAATCATGGGTTGATGATGACGATGATGATGACACACATTGCTTCTGGCCCCACTAGGATGCCCTGTGTCGTGGGAAACAGAAACAGCGACGTCACAAACATGTAAACATCCAAGACATGTGTTTTTGTCACCAGCCGGGATTCGAACCCGGGATCTCTCGCATATGCTAACCGCTACGGCACCGAGGTCGTCAAATAAAATACGACCTGTCCAACATTCAAAATTTCCAAATTGATCACCTGTCATACTGTACGCTAACATAATACTAACTCTTCTCCATCCGTTTGCCCCATTATCCCATAAATAAGGCGTATTAATCTAATCTAAATCACATTAGATAGATAGGCATAGGCAATATGATTTATGCTATAATGTCATTAAATTAATGTTTTAAAAAGCACTGAAGTGTAAGATCGGCATCTATTTTTCATCTAGTAATTTATACAGCACAGCCAGTGTTCAATCGCCGAATTTAACACATGCCGTTAGTAAAGTAATGATTAGTGGAAACGAAACTACTCCCACTGTTAAACCATGTAATTGTTTGTACCTAATTGGAACGTTTTGTTTTTATAGCGATAAATACTATACAAAAATGCCAACTAGTTCCTTGTTTAAAATAGCTTTTGCTGCAATTCCATCCAGTCAGATCGCATACTCTCAATAGTAGTAATTAAGACGCTTGAGATAAAGGTTACATTATACCAATAAATATTTTATTTTTACCAATATCAGATTAAAGCTACTTCTACACTGTTATGACACTTTTTATTTGAAACTAGCAGTGTCCGCGACTACGTTCGCTTCAACTGATTAGCCAATAGCCTTCAGGATGGCCTGAAGAGCCATTCTAAATACTGATAAAAGATTTTCTTAATCGGATGAATAGTTATGGAGGTTATCCGCGACACATAAACTTACTTTTTTTCTGGTGTGTACAATAAAGAGATCTAATGTAGTCTAGTCTAATCTCGACAGACAAACTTAAATACAAAGTTTTTCTCTTTATGATAATAGGGTAGTTTCCAGGGTCAAAATAATTAAATTCTATTTAGTCCGTATTTTAGATTATAAAAAAATATTGGACACCTATTTTTTCTTTTTTCGATTAAACAAAAAATAACAAAGATAACGAAAACGAAAGTGTTAAAAAATGCAGCACGGCGTGACGTCACACGTAACTTTAATGGGCTATATCTTTGTAATTTTTGGTCTAATACAAATAAAAAAATACGTGTCCCTTATTTTTGAATAATCTAAAAGACGGACTAATTACATTTTTTAGGGCAACTAGCCTATTATGATATGTGTAGATAAATAAGTGTATTTACAAATCGGGTTGGCTTTCAGAGGGTGAGATTAAGCTGTCTGTGTGGAAGACGCTGACCGAGCACAAGGCTCCAGTGCTGCGGGTGGCCTGGAACCCGCACCGGGAAGGTCTTCTGTTGTCCACATCGCAGGACTCCACCATACGGGTATGTGTCTTTCTCTGTCATCATAATAAAAAAGGCCATAACTACCATGAACTTGATTTAGAGCAGATAGGCTATATGACAGTGTGAAAAAACATTATTTTACGTATTCGTATAAATTATGAGTCTCAAAACCGCTTAAAGGCATTTTAACAAAAAGCTATTATTATTAAGCAATGTATGTGCCTGTATGTAAATGTTGTGTTACATGTAAAAAAACAAAAATAATATATGAAGACTATGTACATATCTGCAGCAATTGTATCGAAAACGCCCTAGTTTGGTCGATCCTATGATGACGTCACATATCAGTAAAAATGGCGTCTGTCATTCATACCTTCTTACGTTCATTGGTTGGTTTACTGGCAAGTGACGTCATAATTCCTGTGCGCCGTCATATTACCCAAGATAGCGTTTCGGCGGCTTATTTTAAAAGTAAATTTTCGGGTGTTTATATGGCAGCTTTCACATGCACTACGACCGGCCGGTCGTTGGAGCTCATACATTACTACTTTACCCGGCCGGCGACCGGACGGCGGCCGCGTGCATGTGAAAAGGCACTAACCCGTCCGTGTCGTCGCTTTAACATCTAATCTCTTTAAACGAGCAGTTCTTGTATATATATTTATATATAATCAGAATCTCGGAAACGGCTCCAACGATTTTCACGAAATTTTGTAGTCAGATGCTTTCGGGGGCGTTTAATTGATCTAACTAGGTTACATTTTTAGAAAACGTTGTTTTATCCGTGTTTTAACCCTTTATAAGGCAGAGCTAGTCTTAAATTTTCATTGGTTTTGGACTCTATGTCAATGCAATAAAGTGAAAGTTATAGTGGCTATATATATAGCCATATGGTACAGAGCCTTATAAAGGGTTAAGCCAGTTGAAATTTGCTATGATAACATACAGAGGTAAATTTCGCGTCTATCTGCAAGGTTGCGATAGTTCCGACGGGAAAACGGGCGACCCGTTTCGGGCCGATTTCAAGAGACCCGGTTCGAGTCATGATTTTTTTTTCCAAGTTCTTTTTTTGTTGAAAAAGGATTATTTTAATTTTATATTACAAAAAAAGTACCGAGCAAAGCTTGGTCACGCAGGTACTTACTATTAAATTTGGCTCACAGCTCTGGAAATTTCCAGGTGTGGGACGTAGTATCAGGCGTATGCACGTCCGTATTCGCCGGGCACAGCCAAGCGACTCTGGGGGTGGCATGGAGTGGGTTCCCCTCGCTAGCGGACGCCGTACTATCGGGAGGTTCCGACTGCGCAATGCGACTGTGGCGAACGCCGGATCATCCCGCTGACAAATACATCGGTAAGCGCTTAGACCAATGGGAAGGAAATAATGAATAAAAAACCATTTATGGCCAAGAACAGATATACGTTTCACGCTTATAATAATAATTTTGAGAGACTAATTTAATTATTTACTACATATTTTAAATAAGATCAGCCAGCTAAAATCAGCCACTAATCTTACAAGCCTCCACCAATCCGGACTAGGCCCCGATGGTGGAGTGTGGCCTATACCTTCCTCTGGGAAGAGACCCGTGCCCCACGGTGGGGACATAATGGGTTGATGATGAAACAAGATCTAGAGTGGCTGTCGCTCAGCTAGTGCTGATAGATTCTGGGCATCCTACAGCGCTGATTTTCAGCAAAATCTAAATTTTATTTATAGTAACAATGAACATTATATTAAAAGTAGAAAGACGCCTGTTTATTATTTATTTTATTTTAATTTTAAATGACATTTGCATTAAGTTATTGATTTCATGAGATAATTTTTTTTTTGATGTTATTCTATTTTATGTTATAATCAGACTACCTTCTTCTTCTTCTTCTATTTATACTTAATGCTTGAATGACATTTTGTTTTACATTAATAACATTAGAAACTGAGTGCTTATACTGAGTTTTTTCATTCACTCTCGATAGTGAGAGCGTTTGCTATTTGCATAGGAGTAACAAAGAGACAAATAGATGGCGCGCTTTGTCACTCCTATGCAAAACGCAAACGCTCTCGCTATCGAAAGTGAACGACAAAACTCAGTATACGCACTCTGATGCTGATCAGTTCGAGCGTAATGACCAGTGGTCGGAGTAGGTATATTGATTTTAGATACTTGAACATGGACATGCATTTCTTCCGGAATGTACCGGAGTTTCCAAAAATTTGGTAAATAGAGTAATAAAATAAAAAACCATATGTAAGCAAACAAAATTGTTTATTGTTAATACAAATAATCATTATTACAGTTTTATTAAAAATAATTATTTTTAATCCTCATCGGTTACAAGTTCTACATTTTGATTTTCTGTCTCTATACAATTAAAATAAATAACTATAATTTTTTCAATATTTTCTAATTTTAAGCTATTTCTTTTAACATCTAAGATCCATTTGTAAGTGGAAAATGATCGTTCAACATCTGTAGATGTCAATGGAGCGAATTTGAAATAAAGTTTCTGATTATTTGCTACGCTTTTTTCAATTCTCTCGCTGTATTCTCTAATTGTATCTAAATTGTATCTAAGCGCACTCCACGAACCGAAATAAGTGAGTGAGCCACTTGGTCTGGATGTCGGTGCGAGCGCATTGTTTTCGAACAGTCAATGAGTCATCCTGGATACTTGATTCTAATTGGTCAGATGCGTTGAGCATAGAGATAAGAGGACAAAAGACCCTGTTTGCCGGATGTCGTGTGTTGAAATGAATATTATTATTATATCATTTTATACATGCTTAGGCTTTTACTCCAACACTTTTACTACAACAAGGTTTTTACACACCAGTCATTTTTTACTATTAAATTCTGGTCATCTACGCCACTAGCAGCATAGCGTTGAGAGTATTGATACATTTTTAACTAGTTTCATGTAATAATTTCGATGTTTCGGTATTTTTATCATAATAATCCGGAAACTCGGAGGCGTATCCATATTAACATATACGTTTGATGTCAGTGACCTTAATTCAATATACCTACTCCGACCACTGGTAATGACATACATACATACACATACATACATAAGCTCACGCCTGTATCCTAGAGGGGTGGGCAGAGACCAGGGACTGCCACCTGCCACGATCCTGACAAACCACTTTCGCTTCATCGACATTCATTAGTCGTTCCATGCACGCACGTCGGTTTCGGGTACTTTTTATCTTGCCCTTTGCTAATACATCCCCTGTTTGGTCGAAGTATGTTCGCCTGGGGCGTCCCTTACTAATGACAATGCTATGATAATAAATAATATTTTCTACTGATAAATTTTTCAGACCCAAAGGGCGACGCCACGAAGAAAGACAAGAAGAAAAACAAACAGAACGCCGCACAGAGCGCGAAAGATGTAGAGTCTTCCGACGACAGTGACGATGAATCGAAGCAAGTGGCTGCGAGCCTGGACAAGCGAGTTAGATGCCCCAAGAAGTTCCTCTTCCCCTTAATGCACAAGGAAATCAACCAAGACTGTCTGACACTTTGCAAGGCTATGCTGAGAAAGTACGTGGAGAAAAACGGCGGTACTCCATCCGAAAAAGAGACGAATGGGCTCGAAAATGGCGATGCTAGTCAAGTCAAAACGAACGGTGAAAAATGTGACGTCACAACGTTAGAGAACGGTGGCGATGTTAAAGAAGATAAAACGAGTGAAAATGGCGACGCGGTGGAAGAGGAAGTGGACTGTGTTTCTCACAAAATATTTGGCAGTACTAACGACGTCAACGAGGTGTTGGAAAGTGAATGTAAGTGGTTTCAATGCATTATTTTAGGTTTTGCAGTAGTTACCAGCTCGCTGGATGGGTGATCTGAGGCAGATTGCTGGCGCTGGCTAGACGAGGATGGCCGAGGAAAGAAATGCATTGGGAGGCCTATTTCCAGCAGTGGTCATGTATGGGATGATTGATTGCAGTATTGCACCCTAAAGCCTATTTTATTTAGAACCTGTTCACGCCACCCGGTAATGGACTGATTTATGAAACTAAAATTTCTTCTTAGTTAGAAGTAAATTGGTGTCTAACATTTTATTTGTATGTATGTTTATATTTTTTCCTGGAGTTCTACTGTTAAATATAAAAAGGTTTTAAAAGTTTTCTTATAATGTTGTAGTACCTGGGTGACCGAGCTTTGCTCAGTACTTTTTTTTGTAATATAAAATATGTAACATAAAATTAAAATAATCCTTTTTCAACAAAAAAAGAACTTGGAAAAAAAACATAATGACTCTTCCTTCATGACCGGGTCTCTTGAAATCGGCCCGAAACGGGTCGCCCGTTTTCCCGTCAGAACTATCCCGACCTTGCAAGTAGACGCGAAATTTACCTCTGTATGTTATAATAGCAAATTTCAATTGCCTTAAAACACGGATAAAACAACGTTTTCTAAAAATGTAACCTAGTTAGATCAATTAAACGCCCCGAAAGCATCTGCCTACAAAATTTTGTGAAAATCGTTGGAGCCGTTTCCGAGATTTTGATAATATATATACAAGAATAAAGAGATCTTGAAAACCATATAATCTCAAATGAAATAAACCATTGTTACTATATAACTGTGGCCTTTGCCAAACGTAATGAGACGATTTATGCGTCCAGTGGCACCTACACTTGCACTAAAGTCTGTTTTTGTTTTTATTCGTTGCTAAAGCAGTGCTACCATTATAAAATATTGGAAGCATTTTTGTTTTACTGTAAAAAAGTTGACTTGTGTGACCAAAAACATAATAATTGCATCAAAGACATTAATTTTAGTTACTCATAAAAGAAATAACAATTGATGTAAATAACTTTGGGTGTGAAGTTTGACACTTTCGCAATTTATTTTTGAACATTCAGCGTTTTCTTGAATACCCAAAAGTTGTTACCCGTGTTTTTAGGGGGTTTCGACAATTTTTGGCTACTTTTTCGAGTACACATGAGTAAAGCAGAATGTTAAACAGATTTCTTTAGTATAAACTATAAGACATCGAATTCAAAAACAGACTTACCCCGTTGGGTCAACTCTGTAAATGATAAGGGACTTTAGAACGACGGTTAATGAATATAAGGTTTAATTCCGCTTCTGAGTACCCGCTACCAAATTAGCTGGCCGCCGAGCCGAAGGATCAAGATAGGCGAAGGGAGCACTCGAACCGTTAACTACATAGGTAGCACAAATCTAACTGGGTATTTCACAAAATGTCAAATGAGTTACAATACGATTAAAATCAGTTAACAATTCGGCTTTTCTCGGATATCATCGACTAAATCCGGAGACGGAAATGACAAGAAATACATTACCGCGATTTCTTTTAGGTAGCATTCAATTTGAAGTATCATAAACGCAGTGTATAGCACCTGCCAAAATGACATTACTAACCGGTAGACCTAAGAAATTTATTATGCAGAAGCGACATGAATTTCACTGATCTGAGAGCTTGTCGGTTTCCTTCAAAATTTTTAACACGCTGCTTTTCAAAACTCCGGTTGCGTCACAAACCCTGTCTAAAATTTTTTGATGATATTTACTTTCCTCTTTTTTAAATAAATTAGCTTCTTTTCTAAAATAGTTATATACATTATTTACAATTGACGACCTCTGTGGCGCAGTGGTTAGCGCATCTGCCTACCATGCGAGAGGTCCCGGGTTCGAATCCCGGCTGGGGACAAAAAAAAGAAACCCAGGTCTTGGATGTTTACATGTTTGTGACGTCGCTGTTTCTGGGTCCCACGACACAGGGTATCCTAGTGTGGGGCCAGAAGCAATGTATGTGCCTGTATGTAAATGTTATGTTATGTTACAATTTCACGAGATTGAGCAGACATTTTTTACCACGCTTTAAATTTGTTGAAGCCATGATACATAACTATTGTAAGTTAATTGTGATAAAATTTGATAGAATCGAACATTTTCACGAATGAAATTAGCGTTCATAAACATAAATGTATCATATATACGTCAAACTGTTTTTATTGACTCTAAGAAGGCAATCTGTCAAAATAGTCAATTATTTTTCTTATTTCAATATAAAGGTTGTGTTAGTTTTGAGCTACAGGAGGTTTTTTTGCTCATATCGTTCTTGTATTGTATTGACTAAGACAACGAGTAATATAATTAAAGGTCATGTCTGTAAATTGATAACTCTATGTGACAGACGAGGGATTCACGACAATTACCGAGGTTGGCCGAATTGTTAACTGATTTTAATCGTATTGTACATACTTTTAAAATGAAAATACTGGCTTATGAAGTTATGACGTCACATTTCAGAGCACTCTTTTTATGTTTCATCTATTTAAAAACTAACTACTAATAAATGATTAAAAGAGATACATTTTCCGAAACATTTTGTAATTTTTGTTTTAATAGAGTATATCAAATAGTTTATTGTTGATAGTGTCAAATACAGATTTCCACGTCTCCCCCAGTGGCTCGGCACGTGGAGGCTTCCAACCACGAAGCATGGATCATGGTATCTATACTGCGTGGCAACATCGACAGCGTTTTCCAGTACGCCGTCCAGCGAGACCTCATCTGTCCGTTCCTGCTCAGTATCGCGCCCTCTGTGTCATTCAAGTGAGTTTTCCTTATGTAGCCTGTACACGATCCACTGGTTATGGTGGCGGGGAGTCGCTGGAAACGGGAAAACTTGGAAAATCATGAGGGAGGCTAATGATGATGGTACCTCATCCCACTGAAGTGCCCTATGCACTTACGTCAGAGAGATAGAGGGGGGAGGAAGAGACAGAGAGGGGAGGGGGGAGAGGCTAGAGGAAGACATAGGGAGGGGGGGAGGGAGAGAGAGAAAGAGAGAGTACGGGCTCAATAACGACGCGTGCCCACTTCGGATTGCCAACTTCAAGCGCCGAGGTACGTGGGCACCTCAGACACTTAGGGTTTTTCAATACATAGAAATTCAATTACATTATTATGCTTTATTGTACACGAATAGATAGATAGAACACAAGGATAGATGGATAACACTTCATTGCTCAAACAGGATGCAGAATTATTGTGGTTTCCTTATTTCTAAGTAATGGTATACAATTGGCGGTAAAATAAAGTAAAAAGGTAACATAAGAAAATACGAAATTACCGCGATATCTTATTACGCCCAGGTTCGAAGGACGGATTATTAGAGGGATCGGATACCACTAATAGCTGTGTATAACCTGTGTAGTTAGTGACGGTCGCTGTCGTCGGACGAGACGAGGAGGCTATCATCAGTTCGCGAATTAATGTTTCGAATGACTTCAGTATAATTGCGAGCTACCTCTATAAGGCCCTTGACTGCATGGACGTAGAAGATGGCTGTAATATTATTACTAAATATTATTCCATGCTGATCTTAGACTGGAAACACCGAAAACGCTATTTGCCTTTGTCGTGATGTCAGGCATACCGTAAAACGATGATATTTTCACTTGTGGTCTTTTTACTATATAAAGAACGACATGCCCGACAGCCTTTTCGTCTGTTCATGAAGTCTTATTTGAAATGTAGGTACTTTTCTATGTGTCAAAAAATTCTATAGTCTAATAAAGTAATTATTACCAAATTAGGACACTTCAAAAAAGTCAAATAAGTTATCTCAAAGGCTTTTAAGTTTTATCAACAATATGTCTTCCTTCACGAAGCGTTAAATATTTATTGTTTCAGATACTGGAAGGACTCCATGCAACTGTACTTAGCGCAAATAGATAGGCTTGTGGCTAAAAACGAAGGCAAGAAATTGACTGGTAAGTAAAATACTCAATTAAAGTGTCACATAAATACCGAAGACCTATCGCGTCGCGACTACCGAATCGCGTTTTTATAAACAAAAATATCTACCTTGTTTTATAAAGTTGTCAGCTATTGGCGGCTGGATAAGGATCAGCGAAAAGGATAATTGTTGGTGGTTTATTGATTAATTGATTCACTCACTGACTGACTGACTGAATATCAAATAAGATAGGATGTTTTTTATTTTAAACATTCTCGTACGTATAAAAACAACATTGAATAAATGATACACAGCAAAAGAATATACTCTATTTGTGGAAAAACTAGAGCCTAAACTACATCAAAAGCCTGTATCTTAGGTTTCCCTCGGATCTAAAAATCTGTATCTTAAGCCTCCCATATACTATAACTATAAGATGGTGGTATGATATTCGACATGCCGTCGATAGACGGCAGTTGTTAAGCCAAGTCGGAGGCATTATGGCGGCTTGAAAACTTCTGACAGTAAGACCAGCCACTAGTCTTTCCAATCCGGACTTGGCCTCCCGTGTTGGAGAATGGCCTATAAAGGTCATAGCCCACTTACGCGACTCTGCTCCCACCCGGCAAATATAATATCATTCAAATATGGGCTTTAAATATTGCTCTTTAGATATATTTTACATTGGTATCAAAATTAGCTGACAGCGAGCTGTCAGTTCCTCTGTTCCTCGTGTAGAGACCCGTGCCCCTCGGTGGGGACATTGGGTTGATGATGATGAAAGTTACCTAGTATTACAAGTCAATTTCAAGAAGTTTTTCGCTTTGTCTCAAGAGTCTGCGTAACGGTGATCAATAAAACCTTCTCAGCGATTATTCCGTCTTTACATGTGCCCCACTACGAATGAAAAACCCTTTTTGAACTATCGCCGTTGTCTACAGAGAAAAAACGGTTCGGCGGGCCGATATACCGCAAGGTGGCGTCCCTACTCAGCCTTCACGACGTGAAAGGCGCGGTGGCGGTGTTGACCGAAGCGCAGCAGTTCAAGGACGCGTATGTCCTGTGTAGAGTTCGGTAAGGGAAAAGTCGCCTTGAGACTTCGAATTTGTAAGAAAATAGTACATTGTTCACCGAGAGGAGAAAGTGACCGATTACCGTCGAGGGTGTCGTTTGAAGCCCGAGCTGTAGGCGAGGGCTTTAAAACACCTGAGATCGGGAATCGCAGTTTCTCTCGAGTGATACATAGTGCTTTGTGATACATAGTGCTTTGAAACTGCGATTCCCGATCTCAGGTGTTTTAAAGCCCTCGCCTACGGCTCGGGCTTCAAACGACACCCTCGACGGTAATCGGTCACTTTCTCCTCTCGGTGAACAATGTACTATTTCTCAAACATGCTTAGAAATTTGAGCATTATTTCGACAACCTTCTTCGAGATAAATCGAAATTGCTGTACTGGCCAATTACACACGAGCAGCGGCCGGAAAAAGTTATTCATAACTGTTTTGTTTTGCGGCCAAATAAATCATATCTGTCGGGTTATTTAAAAATGGAACGATATTTTACTCCGAACAATGACTACAAAGGAGGTAACTTATCAGAGGTTTTATGTAAATTTCGAACTGGCTTGCGATAGAAAGTTGGATATTCCTATTGATAAAAAAGAACACTTTAACGCGGCAAAAATTATTGTTGTTCGTTCGTGGTTCGTCTGATTTTGAAAGTTCATTGAATTTAACAGAATGAGTTCATAGTTTTAATTTCCGCGCATTATTTGAGAAAAATCATATACAAGCCTTGGCCACAACTAGGCATTGATGGACTCACGTATGTGTGCCTCGGCTTCGCCTTGGCCCTCATTTCCACGTTCGTCCATCAATGCCTCTTGCTGGCCGCTGCAGTAATGTACTATTGTTGGCCATCAATATATATATATATATATTTCTAATTGTATCTGCTACCAGTCGCCAGACTTGAATTAGATTGGTTCAAGGGGCCTTTTGAGTCTCCTTGTATAACCGGTTGTGTCCAGTAGGTTGGAGGCCAGAGTATTGGGGTGAGTGACTAGTCTAGCCTTGTATTTCTCCTTATACGCGGCTATTTCTTCTAGCACTGTTGGTACTTTGAGGTATTCGTGGACCTCAGCCGTTTTTATGAACCATGGGGCATTGCAAATTGTCTTCAGGACATTGTTTTGGAATCTCTGTAGACGCATAATGTTCGTTTTCGCCGCTGTCCCCCATAGCTGGATGCCATATGTCCAAATTGGTTTCAATATACTGTTGTAGATCAGAAGCTTATTGTCAATTGACAAGACTGATTTTCTGCCCAGGAGCCAGTATAAGTTCTTGAATTTAATATTGAGTTCATCCCTCTTCTTTTTTATATGTTTGTTCCAAGTTAAGCGTCTGTCCAGGTGGAAACCCAAGTATTTTACAGAGTCAGCGTGTTGCAGCCTGTCTCCTAGAGTAACAGGAGGCCAGTAACCCTTGTTTAATGTGAAGGTGATGTGATTCGACTTCTGAGCGCTTGCTTTGATTCGCCATTTTTTCAGCCAGGTTTGAGTGTTGTCTAGTTGGATTTGAAGTCTTTCAGACGCTCTAATAGGATTGCGGTCGCACGATAGAAATGCAGTGTCATCGGCGTAAGTAGCTGTCAGAACGTCTGGAGTTTGTGATAAATCCGAGGTAAAGATGTTGTACAGGACCGGGCCCAGGACAGAGCTCTGTGGAACTCCAGCTTTACAGTCGTAAAAACTAGATCTAGCCTCTCTTATTTTGACCTGGAAGAATCGATTGCTGAGGTAAGATTGCAAAATAGGATAAAATGAGTGCGGTATTAGGGTTCTAATTTTGAACAGGAGCCCCTGGTGCCACACTTTATCGAAGGCTTGCTGAACGTCCAGAAAAGCAGACGAGCAGTACTCCTTTCTCTCGAAACATTGGCGAATCGTATCATAAACCCTATGGACTTGTTCTGTTGTAGAGTGGCATTTCCTGAACCCGAACTGATGATCGGGAATAATGTTATGGCTGTCAGTGACTGAGGATAGGCGGGCCAGGAGTATACTCTCCCATAGCTTTGACAATACAGGAGTGAGACTGATAGGTCGGTATGAAGATACTTCGTCTGCAGGTTTACCACTTTTGTGGACCAAGACTATTTGTGACACTTTCCAAAGACTGGGTACATAGCATGTTCTGAAAATGCCGTTAATAAGGATGGTAAGAAAGACAATGCATCTTTTTGGGAGTTCCTTCAGGATTCTTTGTGTTATGAGATCAAACCCAGGAGCTTTGTGTGTTTCTGATAGTCGAATAAAACGATGAACCTCTTTCGGGGATGTAGGTCTTAGAGGGAGAGACATTTGAAAATCTTGCTTCAATAGCTCGTCGATCTGTTTATCATCGTCTCCAGTGTTAGGTTGAAACACTGAACAAAGATGTTTGGCAAAGATTTCAGCCTGTTCCTCGTCGGTACGGGCCAATTTATTATTGGATGATTTGATCGGAGGGATCGAGAGTTGAGGTTGGTTTAGTCCCTTGGTAGCTTTCCATAGAGAATATTCTCCTTTACCACTGCGTATTCAATATGTATGTGTATTTTTTTCATCCATTGGAGGATTGGATTTCAGCTTAAAAGATAAATATTGTGATAAAGATTTATCTCTTTAACCAATACTTTTCATGATAAAAGCAGTCGAAAAGTAATTCTAGCCATACGAGAACGCTCCTTACTGACTGCTGACTCCTTATGTATGAAGCATTTATGGATACTTTATTTTATTACTTTACTCAAGTAATAAAATAATATTTTTGTGTCCTGATTTAACGTTTCTCTAATTATAATTTTATATTAATTTTACTGACTTTCGCATGTTTTAAGACCTGTAAAATACCAAAAACCAAAATATATGTTTGGTTTTAGGCACATGGACAGCATAGCGGAGGAAATCTTACAAAAGTGGGCTGAAGACAACATTAAAAATGGCGCGTTGCCGCAAGCCGCTGTTTGGTAAGTCTACTTATATTATTACTAGTGACCCGCCCCGGCTTCGCACGGGTGGCAAAAACGTTTCTGTGGAAATAGCTGTATTAGTTACGTGGAAAATTCCCGGACTTTTTGGAAATACAATATAGCCTATGTTACTCACGAAGAATGTAGCTTTATAATGGTGAAAGAATTTTAAAATTCGTAGTTTCTGAGCCTATTCATTACAAACATACACAAACACAAAAATACAAATGTTTCCTCTTTATAATATTAGTATGGGTTCTGGGTTCCGCAAAATGGCCACCGACGTCGCGGCAGACGAAGATGGCTGGACGACCTAAATGCGTTCTTACCGGGATGGTGCGAGGTGGCTGGAGACAGGGAGAGATGGAAAATAGGAGGGGAGGCCTTTGCCCAGCAGTGGGACACACGAGAGGCTACGTAAAAAAAAATATTAGTATAGATTAAATTCTTTATTGCACGAAATATACAAATGTATGTACGATATATTACGGCGGGCTTATTTCATCTAGCCAACCAATAATTGGAGAGGTCTGACATTCATTACACTTGAATAATCTAACATTTTTATTTCTTAACAGCCGAAAATAGAGAACTTTCTGGCTTAGTAGGCCGGTCGTATTTCGTCGCCGAACTACTTATCCCCGGTTTCTGGTACATTAACAAGCTGTTAATCTATTGCTAACAGCTGTCAATTCGCTTCAGTTCGAAACCGGGGGTTAGTCTGTAAGTTTGGTTACCGGACTAAACAAACTACGAGTAGACAAGGGGATTTTTGTTTATATGAAATCCTATAGAACATTTGGCATCCACTGGAGGACATAGAGGTCCCTCATGGTTTTAAAAAAAATCCCAGTCTTGTGCCAGCCGCATCCAGCGACTCCCAGCTACCAGAATCAGGTCGTCAGACCTTCTGACTGGGGGGACCACCCACACTGTGTAATAAAATAAATCATTCTTTCAACAGCTATCTTGGCATGGGCGACTTGTCGCGGGCGGCCTCGGCCCTCGGCAAAACGAACGATGAAGATAATCTCAACCTAGCGGCCATTTTAGCAAAGATCTCGGGCCAAACCACCTACGCCGATCATTTCACTCAGAAGTCCGACCAAATTAAACTGAGCAAGGATAACGCTGAGAGCATTGAGGAGGCTTTGCAGGAGCTGCCTTCCAGGGTGGAGTTGCTTTTGCGAGAGGACAGCGGCAATTAGATCAGAAGGAATGTAATCATGTTTTTATTGTTGAGCCAAAAGAAGATTGATGTTAGCATTAAAATGAGAAAATTACTTTGCTAAATTCCGCCAAATTATGGATTTCCGCAAAGTAACGCCTGATTCTATACAAGATTGATGTTGCTTAATTCTGTGATTGAAAGTTAATTTTATGTTAATCAATGTTACCTGCATTGTGAATGGTGATAGGCACCATTCTATACACGCGTGTGATAAAGGGAATCACAATATAACCTTGATTTGTTTACATCTATAAAAAGTA
This sequence comes from Yponomeuta plumbellus, assembly GCA_947310845.1. Classification (NCBI taxonomy): domain Eukaryota; kingdom Metazoa; phylum Arthropoda; class Insecta; order Lepidoptera; family Yponomeutidae; genus Yponomeuta; species Yponomeuta plumbellus. The sequence continues at coordinate 6,785,446 of OX371192.1, read as the reverse complement.
TACTGGGTGCTTCAAAAGAAACTGGTGTTTCAAGAAATGGTAAACAGTTTTCAAGAAATGGTGGAGCAGTTGGAAAATAATTCTTCGGGAAATCAGTTAGGCTGGTTTTAGAGCTACGCTGACCATGCGCTGATAGACAAAATGTATGGCTGGTCAGCGCTGAACGGTCGCCGTTTTTCTAAAACGCTCCTTAGGATATAGTACATATTGGCCTGGTCAGCGCAGAGTGTCAGCGTGACTCTAAAACCGGCCTTAGACTCGTTCACACAATGATTGCGTCAAGCTACATTTGGGTTGGAAAGGGCGAAACGCCGCGTATCCCGTCAGCGACAAGGGGTTATTTTGTTGCTGTCGTAATCCTTTGGTCACAAATTGGCGCGAACGCGCAGCTCTTTGTTATGTGAGCGGGCCTTTAGTAAGTATTGTAATAACTTTCTGAAGCACCTTGAGTAAGCCAGCCTTGTTGATTTTGTTAGGTCCGGTTACCTGCTAAATAAATAAACAGTTTCCATCAAATCAATTATTTTTATTTATAACACGAAACAACAGATACCGTTAATTTAACAGGACCATGCATAGAATTAAAATACTATCATTCATTTATTTAAATATCAAAATTAAGATGTAATTTTACAGGAGTGTTAGAATCGAATGCAATATTGTGATAAAAATATCTAGTTTTGGTCAATAGAATAGTGTTAAAAACTAAAGAAATGCAAAAATATAAAAACACAATTAAATGTGCTTAGACAATAGAAAATTAAGTGATTACTTGAGTCTTCGTCAAGCAATACTAAGAAATATAATTATAATGGGCACCAAGTTATTAAGTACAATTTAATAATACAACGAATATTTTACCATAATTATGCAAAATGTAAATAATAATTTGTCTTATCTATACAATGGCACCGATCTTCACAACCAGGGTCTAAGTCTTGAATTTCTCGTAGGTAGGAATTTCCTTGTTTAATAGTAAGGTCAGAATTTCTCTACGCATAGCAACTTCTCAGAAGTAAGACCCATTCACATACATACCATACATACCTCAAATTATATTCTAATCTCAGATTATCACATTCGAATACTAATCACTATTAGAATCATTTGTTTGTATCAGTCGTACAGTAAATGCTTTTGGGAATGTCCGTGCAACATTCAGTCTTGCATATTTGTGCCATTTTTGTACAATACTAACATCGTTTGAGACATTTTTGTATGTATAAATTCGTTAATCTAATCAACTCTATAGAAATAAAATCAAAAGTTATAATCGTTGCTACCTATCCAATGATGTGGAGCACAAATAATTGTCTGTGTAGACTTCAAAGTACAGTCGACAGCGCATCCACCTTTATATCCGTTAACTCTACCTCATGCAGACATCACGATAAAAATGTATATCGACTATACCAGTGTTCTTCAACCTGTGGGTCGCGACCCCCTGGGGGGTCGCGAAGCTTCTGTAGGGGGGTCGCCAGAGGTCGAGAGAACTACTTCAGTAAAAAAAACAATAAATATTAAAAAGATTTATTAAGTAAGAGAATTTCAACAAAAGACCCGATGCTAATACAAACAAATTAACATAAAATAAAATCCTAAGACTCATGTTAATGGGAAGGTTGTGCCTGTTTTTGATTGATCAATTTCTCCCATCGTGGATCTGTATTTGCTTCACATAGAATTAAATCGTTTTCCAAATTTAAGCGATTTGTTCTTGTTTCCCAAATATAATCTCTGCTAGGTATATCTAAAGCCGCTGGTAAAATCAAATTATCGGCTATAGTGTGAGGTTTTCCTGCTTTGGCCACACGAAAAGCTATTCGGTAACTAGCAAGCAACGCTTTCTCATTTAGGTTGGACATTTGTAATATACCAGTTTTTTGATGTTGAAGAGCTTGTAATTTTCTCTCAAAAAATTCCACGGGCTTATTTTTTTCATTTGGATGTTTTGTGTTGAGGTGACGTGTTAACTTTGATGGCTTCATGCTTTCTATTGATAAAGTTTCAAAGCAAATAACGCACTATGGTTTATTCTTAATCACAGTGAATCCGAATTTCAAATAATTGTCGTTATAAAGACGTTTTTTCTTTGTTTTACTTCCACTACTCTCACCAGAAGTTGATGGATCTGTTAATCTTTTCAGGAATTTATCCATTTTTAATTATTTCAAATCACTTCAAATGCGTAATTATTACTAAAAGGTAAAAACAATGTCTTACGGTCGTCAAACAATTGAACCGTCGACGTGAATCTCGGAGTTACATATGATTACATACATAATAAAAAAGCGAAGGGTCGGGGGGTCGCGAAATATTTTTTCATACCAGGGGGGTCGCATCATGAAAAAGGTTGAAAAACACTGGACTATACAATACATACAAGGTGTGACATAAAGAATGTGCAACCTAAAAACAGTAATAACAGTTTAAATTCTTAAATATTTTCAATCTTGAAACATGAGATGGTTACTTGAAAATTGGTCTCAGGTTATCCATTCTTTACACCGTAACCTTTATACATTTACTTACAACCCGACTGTCGCGAAGGCCAAATAGTAACAAATATGTTTTAATATTTCAACTACGGGTTCCGATTTATGAGGTTCAATTACAAAAGATAATCAAATTACAGCCAATTTTTTTGTGAATTTCATTAAGTAAATACAGAAGTAGTCTACTAAAGTATTTAGAGAAATGCCATACAATTGCAAATACTTACTGCAATTCTTACTGAATACGGCGGTAAGTAAATCAGATTTTTAAGAACCAAATATGAGTATTACTGAAATGTATTACATATTCAAGCCATAAACTCGGGATTTATTTTAAAAGACCAGCTTCCGTTTTACCTAGGTTTGCAAATTGATATAAAGAGATTTCGAGATTCACAACTTGATATTATAATAATCCTAATCTCAACCTTGCTCAGAGGGTTCGTTTTCTCGGTTCTCATCCGGATGCGATTTGCCGCGCTTTTTGCAAATGATCATCAGTTTCGCGTTCATCTTCTTGAGTTTTTGATTCTCCTTCATTATGTCCGTTATTTGTTGATTCTGTGAAAGAACAAGAATAGAGTCAAATAACTCAAATCAGTACAGGCGCAATGAATGAATAAATAAATACAATTAAATTAAAAATAAATGAATAGTTACAAACAGGCAAATACATTGCTTCTGGCCCCATACTAGTCCCTGTGTCGTGGGAACCAGAAACAGCGACATCACAAACATGTAAACATCCAAGACCTGTAATTTTTTTTTTGTCCCCAGCCGGGATTCGAACCCGGTACCTCTCGCATGGTAGGCAGATGCGCTACCGCTCGATGCGAGGAATATTTTTTCCAAAATGTAATTCTCACTCTGTATTCAAAGATATTCCTTAGTCGTTCTAGCCTCCACTCTTCCTACAGTAAGAAAAACAGTATAAAAAGTCAAAGATTTACTCCACTAGAGACAATAATTTCTTATCAGAGTCGAGTAATCAACTGTCAAAGCCGAGGTTTCTTAGAACCGAACCTGAAATCTTTAGAAAGAAAATTGGTGAATTGGTTGGACTCGCTCGATTACACTCGAAATACAGACTGATAATACAACTACCTCAAGGAAATGCCTCCATTATTTCCTCCTCGACTCTACCTCCATTGGGTATTGAGTCGAGTCGAGGAGACTGAGGAATTTCTTGGAATAGGGGGGGCAGACATTGTACACAATTTTTAAAACAATAAAAAAAAAGTAGGCTCCCTCTGCATGCAAACTTTGCCGTTATGACATCATGAGCTATTGCCACCATTCGTGATAAAGTTTGTGTACCTATTTAAAAAGATACTGGCTGCCGCCATATAGACAGGCATTAGTTAACATTAGTTGCTCTGAATACTCCTGTTGAGACATTTTGTCTGCCATCTCCGAGAGAACCTCTGAGATGGCAGAAAAATATTTGAAAATATTTTTTTAATGTAATACCTGAATAATAGCGCTGCCCGTCGCCACGTAGACGGGCGTCTGGTTCGCATGCACCTGTTGCTCCAAATACGCCTTTTGTCTTGACAGCTTGTCGACCATCTGCGAGAGAACCTTGACATCGCGCGTGGAGCTATCGACGCCTGCGTTGTGAGTGCTGTCGCGTTCGACTTGGTAGCTCAGGAAGTCTAGAGGAAAGTGGGTTGCACCTTATAGTGTGTTCCCAACGAGTCACGTTGTAAGATAGGAATCTTTAAACTAGAGCACATAACAATAATTATATGTAAATTATAATAATGCAACTGAAATTGATTTTTCACTGATACTTTTATTAATTAGGAAAAGTTTTTATCACCTAGTTAGTAGATTCCTAATTAGTCACATCTAAAATTAAATGTTACAATTATAAAATTTACATTGAAAATTAAATATCCCCAATCATATTTATCGAATACCTATGTATATAGGTAATTCGATTCCAGTAGATTTGACCCCAAGGACAAATGATTTAAGTTATCATGTAAAACTAACCTGTAGCGGCAACAGAAATACATCATCTATGAAAATTTCACCTGTCTAGCAATTATGGTTCATGAGTTACAGCCCGTTGACCGACAGTCAGACAGTGGAAAGAGTAGTCTTAGTAATAGAGCCCCTTACCTTTTTGGGTACTGAACCCTAAAAACAACACTACTCAGGCTATTTTCTACTCATCAACATGAGCAACTGTGGCTATCGGGTCGACCTCGGAATCGCAAAAAACAGTTGTGCCGTACTAAAATTCGATTACACCTGAATAAAATGTATGGAACAGTTGATTTTTTAAAGAAATTTTAACTTGGTCCCATCCTAAAAGTTGTTCGTGTTGATGTCCTGACTCGGACGTTACTTCATAAATCAACAGCTTGTATATCTATCAAATGCGGGACCTTACCATCGCTAGTTTCGGTCGTAGCGTCGGCGAGTCCCGGCTGGGGTGCCCGGTTCTGGTCGTGCAGACTCTGTCGCTTCTTACGCGTCGAGTGGGGCACGCCCGCTTCTTGAAGCTCTTCGACTCTCTTCTGTGAATGGTGTACCGATATCTGAATTGAGTATCTGTTCGACTTTTTCCAGAAATTACAAGGTTCCTTCATGACTAAGCAAACCTAAAGGTAGGTTTAGACCGAAACTATTTTGAGACGCCTAAATTACGGCGCCCGTGTTTAGCTTACAGCACACCTTCAGACTGTTTAGACAATTACTATTTTCAGTCGCCTAACCGCCGGTTCTCGAACGCTAACAGTCTGTTTATCTATTGTTAATAGCTGTCAGTTGTCAAAAGTGCATACAAAAAAAAAACTGTTAGTTGTTAACAATAGATTAACAGACTGCTAGCGTTCGAGAAACCGGGGGTTAATCTCGCCGCCAGTGACCAGCAAGCCGATAGTAGTTGTTTAAACCATGTCTTTTCAGTGTGAATTTAGATACAGAATTCAATGGTGCTAGTTATTAGCGCGCCGCAACGGGGTCGGAGGTCACAGGCGCTAAAAAATTAGCCGCGTGTTCTATTCCGTGCCAGCACTGGCATGCCGTGAAAAAATTAAAGTGGAAAAAAAATCAGGCGCCGTAATTTAGGTGACTGAAAATAGTCTTCGTCTAAACCTACCTTAAAGCCCCTGTTCATAGGCTGGATAAAATGCCTCTTCACCTGACAGATTAAATGCAAATTCATCTAGTCAGACATTGCGAAATATGGTCAGTCAAACTTCCTACAAATTATTTCTCACCTCCAAAGCGAACTTTGCCTCTTTCAGCTTGAGTATCTGTTCGTCTCTCTCCCGAAGGTATTCCGCGCAAGTCTCGCACTCTTCGTCCAGTTCCTTATAGCTGCGCTGTAGCTCGGCTAGTTCCCGCCTGCAGGATTCTAACTCGTGCTTCGTCTCTTGGAGTTCCCTGCAGCGAAATAATGTCATAAAGTTGATTGCAAAAGAAAATTCGCGTATAATTTTTGAATGAAACTCTCATTAACAGCCGCCCACTGTAGGAAACAGGCCTCCCTCATGGTTTTCCCGGTCTTGAAACTTACTTTTATTTCCTTTTATCTTTTAGAAGCTAACCCTACAAACGTTGATTCGCCATATTAATTAGCCCAGAAAGTATTCTCAGACCTAACAAAAACCATCAAAATCGGAGAAACCGTTTCGGAGAAGTTTTACAACAAACACGGTCTCGAGATTTTTATATATTAGATTATTGGTTACTCAAACCGCCATAATAAATAACAATCCACGTGTTGCCGGGTTAAGAATAGCACCACTCCATTTTTTTCCGTGGATGTAGTAGAAGGCGACTTAGGAAATAAATTGCTAGGAGACGGGCAGCAGCGTTTTCCTGAGATTCTGACTGACCGCATACTACGATCGCCAACCCACCAGCAAAGCGTGGCGATTATTGAAAAAACCCCTATGCTTAGAAAAATAGTACCCAGGCCCATAGTGGCCCCGCTATTCCCGGCTACTATTCCTGGCTAAATAACACAACAGTAAATTTCAATTGGCTACCTACTACGGTTCAGGAGGAATAACCCCTTAATTATGTCAAACAGACATCAGATCTCGTGGGCATATTAAAATAGGATCACATTGGCATTCTCATAATCATAAAAGGCCTTTGAGTCTGTTACGGACGTTTAAGAGTGTTGTTACGTATCTCATGCTATCTCGCTCGCACAATCTAACGTTTTGCATTTTGCGAGCGAGACAGTTGGCACAGCCCAACACGCCCAAGAGATAGACTTTTTCAGACTACTAAATGGAATCGGGAGAGGCAGACCCTAATGCATATTGGCCACGTACCAGTCCATAGTTAGGGCATTTAATACTCGGTCTAGATTCTGCCAATGCATTGTAGTTCATGACTGTTGTCAACGCTATCACGCGTATCAATATTCTAGGTGTCGATGGAATTATAAAACATGTCACGTGACTCGACCATTTAGTGCATTATAGTACAGCTGCTGTAATTGTACCATGATGCACAAAAGTCCGTTTTTTAATTCGATGCAAACAAAAATTACGCGGTGTTACCGCTATGAAGTATAGAGGTTTACTCAGTAATGTTTTTTACCGTGAATAGAAGACTCATGTGACCAAAATTCTTATCACATCAAAGGCATTAAAATTTAATTGCTCATAAGAGCAAAGTCAAAAAACAAAAACACCTACGTAGCGCACATAAGTTTTACTTGGAAGTAAAACCTAAAAAAAAAAAACTCGGAAGTGGGTTATTTGGTTTTTACGTAGGTACTAGCAACACTCAAACATTGACAGCCTTTGGCGTGACTTTTTTTTGCATGGAATTAAAAACAGACTAGAGTTTGACAAGCGAGTCCTGGGACACGATTTATTTCGAATTCTTCATATGGCCACACTCTGACTGTCAAACTTGCTGCAAGTAGTACAGCCCAAACAGTTTGATACTCGTCCTAGATTTAAACAAGAAAAAAAACTTTTGTTTCTATTCAACATTATTTTTATCTATGTTTTAGTACGTACATACGAGTAATAATGTCAGTCGGATGACGAAAATTCTAAACGTCAGATCGAAGACTTAGTCAAAGAACTCAAAGATGTTGAGAAAAAAGATATTAATCAGACTTTTATTATGGTTCAGCATTAATAAATGTTTATAAGTTTATGTGGCGCATCTTTATTATCCCTGTTTTTGGTGGAGTGGAAATGTTGGTTTTGATGTAGTTAATGTTTTCGTTTTGTTTATATTTATTTATGTTTGGACAAAATGAATTGGAGACTCCAAACTAATTAAACAAATAATCACGTTAAGCAAAAGTATCAAGATGGTTTATTCAGACGATATGCAGGGTTATCAACTAAAAGATTTTTAAATTTCCCGCCAAAAGCTTGAGCCACGACTCACTTGTCGCACTCTATAACAGAATACGCTACTTGCCTCATATCAAATTTGACGCGATAAATGGATATTTCCTGTAGTATCTAACGTAAGAAACCGATATATATTGACTTTACTAAGTAAATATGCAGGATGGCTGCAAAATTTGCAAATTAAAAAAATATTTTTCGCCTTTAAATCGGAACGGTGGAAACATATCCGCCATCTTGAAAGCACCTTTGGTTGTAAACAAACATCTGTCAGTCGTGCGTGCGTAGGTTCGATTGTGATTTGGATTGGATTTAGTGTTTTTGCAAAAACTCTTCTTGTGCAGTTAGTGTCTTATCATATTATTGATAAGCGCAATCATGGACGCTGGATTCGTGGAAGCTGATAGTACCGATTTGCCAAAACCAAATCAAATCAAACCAAGCATTATTACAGCTAAAACAGTTTGTGTACATTGATATTACAGGACTTACATTGAAGTGATCTTCACATAAATACCCCCAAGTTTCAGTCGATAAAGAATCGGGGTCTCTCTTGGCAAGTTTGAGCCAAGTTTTTCGTATGTTTATTTCACTGGGTAGGTACCTACACGAATCCGCGACTTTCCCGCGGTCTTTATTGACGTGTTTTTGCAATCTCGAATAATGATAATTGATATATTTTGCATGTAAACTCGATGAAATCATGGTTGCGGTGTTGTTATTTCACTATGCTTACAGATCACTAAGATTCTAGGACTAGGTAAAGATCGTTTCACCAAACAAGTCTAAAATTTTACCGTGGTAAAATCCTTAAGGCCATAACAATAAAAGCCATTCATTAACTCCTACTTCCTTCGTAGCACGAACTCTACCTATGTTGAATGTCAAACTTTGTTAGTGATGGGACTCGAATCACCTTTGATTCGAATGATTCGAATCACGACGGTAAAAACTTGATTCGAATGAGAATTTAAGTTGATTCGAATCATAGCTTGATTCGAATGGTCGAGTTGATTCGAATCAGTAGTTGATTCGAATCAGATCGCTGATTCGAATCAGTTTGTTGATTCGAATCAGATTGTGGATTGGAATCAGTTTTTTTAATCGAATTATTCATTGCGCGGCAAACTTACCTGACCTATGAGACAAGTAGGATTTGTTGAAGTTTTTTTTTTTAAACAGTTATTGTTTTAGATTTGTCTTGCTTCTATGTTACTGATAAGGTATTAACTTTTTCTTATGTTAAACTATGAAGTTTTTTAGAAAGTGGTTAAAGTGAATTGGTGTTTAAGGGGCTTATTCCACTCTGACCAACCGAACTTGTCAACTGGTTCTTTCCATTCCACATTCCACTGCATTATTGTTACCTACTTTCGATTATAACTTTTTGTTTTGATCGCTTTGAAATGTGTTTGGGATGTATTATTTGTTTTTTTAGGATGTGTTTAGATGGTTTTGAAATGAATTTAGGATGGTTTTGGGATGTGTTTAAGATAGTTTTTGCATGTTTTTGGGACGGTTTTGATATGTATTTAGAATGTTTGGGGGTATAATTGGGATAGTTTTAGGATGTTTGTGTTTAACCTCTAGTATGCAGTATTAGAAAAACAATAGAAAATCTATTGTTTTGTGCAAATATGGACATAGCCGCAGACGACCGCTTAAGGCGTTTTAGTATGTATTTGGAATGGTTTTGAAATGTGTTAGCAATGATTTAGGGATATGTTTAGGATGGTTTTGGTATGTTTTAGGATGGTTTTGGGATGCGTTCGGGATGTTTTTTTATCGATGATTTCTAAATAATACCAAATACAGTCCAAAACCTTGCTAAACATTATCTCAAATCAAATAATGTGCAAGGATAAATTAAGGTTTAAGAATATTCCAATACCATCTTAAACACATTTCAAAACCGTTCAACACAAATACTTCCCAAAACTACCTCATATCTCTGTTAGAAATAAAAATAGTAGTAGAGTTTTAGTTCATAGTTCATTTGAACTATGAACTAAAACATTTTAACACATTTTGGACATTTTAACACGGTGATAACGAAAAAGCGTTGACAAAAAAAAAATTACATTACATGCTTCAAGTATCAAAAATTTGTGACCTTAAGTACTGTAGGTGTGTGAGTGTATGCGTGTAAGTGAAAATTAGTGTTGAATAATTAAATATATAAATAAATTTCATATAACGGACACATACCTTTACTTATTAAAATAATAACTAAATTTTGATGAAAACATGGAAAATAATTGGGTGTATTGAAACATTTACATTGAAAATTATTATTTTATAGGTACATTTTATCAGTATTTTCAATGCATATGATGTCATCATGAGGGTCGATTCGAATCATGATTTGAATCATCTTCCGGGTGATTCGAGTCGATTCGAATTGTCATTTTTGATTCGAGTTCCATCACTAACTTTGTTTACAACAGTTTGTAGTTCAAACCATAGACAAAAATGGCGGACCGCGTTTTTGGCTGTTTAGCAAAACAACGTTTTAAAATAATATTTTTGTTGCTTTTAGGTCCTCAAAAAATATACTAAAATATTTTTTGGTCTAATGGAAGTGATATTTAGCATTTAAGGCTTACTTGAACAAAGAGTCAAGTAGCGGATTGAGACCCTGATAGTAATTTAAGACTACTTACTTCGCGACACCACTTTGGTCCCTCTCGGCATATTTGTCAAGCGCCTTGTGCATTTTAGCGGCGGTCGACTTCAATTCGCGGTTTTTGAGGCGGAACTCCTCAACGGCTCGGGTCAGCTTCTTGTTCTTCTCCACTTCGGCGTCGAAGGACATTCGGTCGACGACTACGGAGTGGAGGTTCGTCCAGTCTGTGGGAAAGAAGACTATTGTGTTGTAGAAAAATGTTCTTTATTGTATACCCTTAATGTACACCATATACGAAATTAGAATCCGCAGTTTACTAGGAAAATCGATGTATGTCGCAACGTAGACTAAAGCAGATTCAAAAGTAGACTATTACGCAATACACCTCGAATTTTCATTTCTCTTCGTGTGAGACTTTGAGTTCATAGGAGTTCAATAGAGAAATATTAAATAGAATATTATTAATATTGGCACTATTATTAATCTACTAACCACCCCCGCATTCCAATGGTATAATCCGCGCAATGTAGATCAGCGCAACGCGCTATTTGATTTTCGCGAGAGATGCCTATATATTTTCCGCGGGTTATAGAATGACATGCACTGTCTGCATATTAGAAAGGCAAATAACAGCTACTCTCGGGCCAGTGTAATTCCATTGAAGAACTGTGTGTTTATTAGACATGATACTATACAGAGTATTGATACAGATGACTGATCCACAGATTACCAACTGTCAGGGTCGTTTACAGAAGGAAGGACTGCTCACTTACGATTTTGTGAGTGTGTATACGTGTATATTCAAATAAATTATTTATCTATCTATCTATCTATGTGTGCGAGTGTATATTGAAGGTGTGTACTGTAAGTACTGTATTGATCTAAACTTTATGGTTACCTTCGTCTGTGTTCACAGAAGCGTTCGCAAACGATCGTCTGTTTGCGCTCGCAGACTGGTTGTGATCGCCTTTGGCCCAGGACTCTTTTAGTGCAGCTATAGTTTCCTGAAAAAATAAAAGATTCTTTACTGTCACTTCTTGGTGGTAGAACATTATTATTATTATGTAATTCCCTCAAGGTGTAAGCAGAGACATAAAAATACTTTACTTATTACTTTATTTCGTAGTGTTATTATTAAATGTACTATAATCTATAGAAAGTGATATCAATAAACAAACATTAGTCGTTTTATTGTGCTTGGCAAAAGGGAAATAGTTTTATTCGCCTTTGGTGGGAGTAAACACATTGAAATCCCATGAAAGAAAAGAAATTGATAGTAGGCCGATATTTCTCGAATATTTATAATATTTTTAATATTTATCGACGTTATTGCTCTCAGTATTTTAATTATTTCTATTATAGTTTTGTTGTTGAATGAATGAAATCAATCAAAATAAAGCAAAAATGTTTTATTCAAAATAGAGCAGAAACTGCGACTCAGGGCCGGTTTCTGAATGGAGAATTTCACTAAGAAAATACTAATTAAGAAATGTTCTGTCATGCACGCTCTTTCATGAGATATTAACGAGACAGCACTACAGTTAAGAAGTTACTTAGCGAAATTTCCAATTCAGAAATTGGTCCTTTTACAAGTTAAAGTAGTTACAGTAAACTCTAAACTAAGTTTTGTGTAGATCATATTAACTTGAACAAGCTTATACCTACTTATGTTTATGTAATAGTCTATTAACTAATTTCGTATTTACATAAAATAATATATTATGTATGTATGTATGTATAAAATTATAATTAGCATATGTTTATTTTATCTTAAATAAAGGATTTGAGCCATAATAGTTTGCTGTGTGCACGTTTATTTTTATTTTATTACCGTACAAATATTATAATTGTGATATATTTAAGTTCACCCTGAATGGACCACTGAGCCCCAAGATACAATTTAATTTAGTTTGGGGTTCAGAGTTACTGTATATTTTTAAGTTTTGTACTGCTCAATAAAACAATTTTGATTTTTTTTTTGAAGTATTTACATCATACTTTACGTAAGCCTGTGTCCCTAATGGCTGATTTACACGTATCAAGTTGACTAAAAATTTACTAAATTTTAACTTAATTTTAAGTGACTCAACCCGTGTTTTACAGTGAATTTAGTAAGAAGTTGCAAGTTAAAATTTAGTTGCAAGTAAACAAGGTGGAATAGAATTTTGTCTATTTTTCGGTTAAGTTGGTGGGCGTGCTTAATCACTTGACACGTTTGGACAGGCAAAATTTAGTTAAACTTAAGTGAAAAGCATAGGATGGCGGAGTGATTGCAACGTAGTTCCTACTTAATTTATAAATAAAAACCTTTCGATAATGTCGAAGTGGACGGAAGACACGACAATAAAGTTCATTGAAGAATACATAAAGGACGATTGTTTATGGAATATTAAAAGCTTAAATTACAGAAATAAGCAAGCAAAACAACATCGTCTTGCCGCTATAGCGTCAGCCATGGCGATTGCAAATTTTGGTGTTAAAGAAGTTGAAACAAAAATAAAGAGTATTCGCAAGAATTGAAAAAAATTAAAGATTCAACAAAATCTGGGTCTGGCACTGGTCGTCCGCTAGGGGTATATTTGTTCTGTGGTCGCCCATCTTGAGCGAACAAATGAGTTTAACTAGTTATTTAGTATTTTTACGTGTAAACGGTTACTTAAAATTAAGTCGCTTGAAATTTAGTTAAAATTTAGTTAAGACTTGGCAACTTAATACGTGTAAATCAGCCTTAAAAGGTAGGCAAAGAACAGGGTTTTTTTCATTCTTACGCGGTGGAATTTGATCCTTGAAATTGAGTCACAATACCTCAAGTTCAGCTTTCTCCTTCTTCAATCTGAGACATTGCTCGTCCCTTTCGTGCAAATATTCGGCACAAGTCTCGCACTCTTCATCCAACTCCCTGTAGCGCTCCTTGAGCTCTTCTAGTTCTTGTCGACAGCTGGCTAAGGCCGATTTTAGCTTGGCTACGTCACTGCGGAGAAAGGGTTATGCGTGAAAACGTTGCTAAGCCTAATGGTGAAGTCTAATGCGTGATTTACACGGGTTACTATGCACATGCACGCTGCACAGCAAAAAAATAATTGGAATAAGGTCTATTCCAATTATTTTTTGCTATAGACAGACATAAACTATAAAAAAAACCGGACAAGAGCGAGTCGAGCTCACCCACCCGAACTTGAAATACAGTTTAGTTTATTATTTAATTAGAATTGTATAATTCTCCAACTTTTCCCTTTATTTGTATTATAACCTTTACCTATGTCAGTTAGTAGTTAAATAAAGGCTTGAATAGTAAACATTTGAAGCTCTAAACTAACCTTTCGGCGTTGCTGGCACCATTGTCTAGCTCTTCTTTCAAAAGTGAGCTCGAATGCGATTCTGAAAAAAAAAAAATGTTCACTGAAACATTTCAGATCTCAATATCAAATAGGTACACCACTTAGGTATTTGCACAATAGGGAATGGATGAAAATATCAGAAGTGCTTGATATTTTTTTTGGTGAGAGGAATAACCTTCCTTAACGCTTGGCCCCGTAGTTAATTTTTAAATATACTTAATATTTTTCCATTCGTAGTTCTGGGCTTAGTACGGCATATCAGACATATTCCTTAGTCCGCTACGTATAAAAAAAATCCACCTTGAAAAGCTGTCATTGTCACCAGATTTTTTTTTTCATACGTAGCGGACCAAGGAATATGTCTGATATGCCGTACTGAGCCCAGAACTACGAATGGAAAAATATTAAGATTATTTAAAAATTAACTACGAAGCCAAAAAAATTGAAACTTTTTTCTCGCTCTAAGGAAGGTTATTCCTATCACCGAAAAAAATATCAAGCACTTCTGATATTTTCATCCATTCCCTATTATTAGTTGTTATTATAAATCATACTTTGTAATTTGAAAGCAGCCTGGCTCCCTATACCACAGGGAATCTTGGAACCCAGTAACCTCTTTTTTGTAACTGTTTTGACGACCTCTGTAGCGCAGCGGTTAGCGCGTCTGCCTACGACGCGAGAGGTGCCGGGTTCGAACCCCGCGTGGGGACAAAAAACTCCACGTCTAGGACGTTTGAATGTTTGTAATGTCGCTGTTTCTGGTTCCCAGGACACAGGGCTTCCTAGTGTGGGGCCAGAAGCAATGTATGTGCCTGTATGTAGGTGTTTGTTTTCATTTTAAATTAAAATAGCTCAACAGGCGTATTACCTCTCGGCGAAGGCGTGTGGCCGATACTTCTGTGCATGTCGTGGATACTCTGCCGGCGAATGCGGGCTGCCGCAACGCTGCTCGGCCTTGAACCGGCGTCTTCACCGCTCTGCAATTTATTTTGGTGATTTATATTAAAAAATAGATTAAAATAGTTAAAAATAATATGCAAATCATATTATAAGTGTTAGTTCGGTGCTAGTGAAAAGTGCAAGTGAAAAAAATGAAAAAAAGTTCAAAGTAGTAAAGGATGGTGTGGATAGTGGAAATTCACCTCGTCATTTGGAAAACAGGTAAGTTTTATTATAATAAAATATATAATAATTGGATAGGAAATTTCATGCAGATTCTAGATATATATAACACTTATTGAATAATTATGTAGTACTTTCTCTAATTTGAGAAATGCGGAACGGCGTCCCATAAAAAATGTAAAAAAATATGGCAGCGCGGTTAAGGTGATCTTAAACGATCACGAAGGTTAAGCAACATGGGGCGCGTTTGGTAGTAGTCTAGCTAGCGGCATTTTTCCGAGCGGTTCCGTGCTTTGCAAGGCACGTTAAGCTGTTGGTGCCGGCTGCCGTAGATAGATGGCAGTCGTTAAGCCAAGTCAGAGGCCTTAGGGCGGCTTGAAAACTTCTGACAGTAAGACCAGCCACTAGTTTTACAAGCCCCCACCAATCCGGACTTGGCCTCCGTGGTGGAGTCTGGCCTAAACTTTCCTCAGGGAAGAGACCCGTGCCCCTCGGTGGGGACACAATGGGTTGATGATGAAGGGGATCAGGGCCAACGGGGATTACAATAGCCGCAGGCCGATCGCGATGGAGGGCCCACGAAGAGGCATACGTCCAACAGTGGACTAAGAAATGCTGAAGAACAAGGGGACCATTATAAAATATAAAAAAATCACGTTTGTTGCATGGGAGGTATTTTTAAAGTTAATATATTACTATATACAGGGTGGAATTTTGTAATGCCACCTGAAGGGGAAGTACTCTTAATACTGTAGATAGAAAATTTTACTCAAAGGAAACATTCCTTTGTTTTTGAAAAGAAAGAAAACTCCATTCAAAGATTTTCAAAAATTCGCTTGCCGCACCCGGTAATCGAACCTACTAAAATCTGTGAAAGTTGCAACCTGTACTTTTATTGCATCGATGGTTAGGGTCAATTATAAGGATGAAATCTCTCTAAGAAACTTCATAAATTAAATGAAAGGAAAACAATGAAATCTTAAATTATTAATTCAATGGGTCAAGTTAAAGCACTTTTACTCAAAGACCCGTTTCTTTATGTTTACTTATGTTACTAATTCATAATTATCATTGACGTCATTGATCCATTAAAATGACGAATTACTATTTAGATAAGACGATTGCAATTTGCACGATCACCAGATCTCATCCCTTTGGATTTTTTTTTGTGGGGATATGTAAAAAATCAAATTTACATTAAATCTTATGAGAATGTAAACGAGTTGAGATTTGAGGTTCAGAATACTATTTATAACATTCACCACAACACGTTTTTAAAGGTTACTAGAAATGAATTCGTTAGAAGAATAAATTAGTGTATCCAAGAAAATGGAGCCCATTTCGAGCAATTAATTAGTTACCTAGTTTACCATTTTTTGAAAATAATTAAAACAATTTAAGATTTCATTGTTTTCCTTTTATTTAATTTATGAAGTTTGTTAAAGAGATTTCATCCTTATAATTGACCCTAACGAACGCTGCAATAAAAGTACAGGGTGCAACTTTTACACATTTTAGTAGGTTCGATTACCGGGTGCGGCAAGCGAATTTTTGATAATCTTTGAATGCAGTTTTCTTTCTTTTCAAAAATAAAGGAATGTTTCCTTTGAGTAAAATTTTCTATCTACAGTATTAAGAGTACTTCCCCTTCAGGTGGCATTACAAAATTCCACACTGTATATATTTTTAAGTGTGCTTTTGTGGCAATGTCGGTAAACACTTTCTTTCTTTCTTCTTAAATATTCTGTTAATTTAATCGTCTACCTGTTGCCGTTATCAATATAGGCTCCCCCCCACACAACAAACGTAATTTTTTTGCTCGATATTCCCTTTAGACATAAATAATTAAGTTAAAATAAAACAGATAGTTAAGGGGGGCTATGATGGTACGGAACACTTCGAGCGCGAGTCCGACTCGCCCTTGGCAGATTTTTTATGTACAACAAAGTGTTCTCTATCTATCTCTCTCTCTTTGTCGGACGGACGGGTATCGAGCACCGAGGCCGTTTTTATTCCACGTGACTCAGTTTACTCTTCGACAGGTTAGTTCTATTTAGACCTGAGATTTCCGCACTTAGCGTCATAGTTGGGCCATAGCTTTTCGACAGGTTATATTGCGAAAAATATTCATCATGATCAACCCATTATGTCCCCACCGAGGGGCACGGGTCTCTTCCCTGAGGAAGGTTTAGGCCATACTCCACCACGGGGGCCAAGTCCGGATTGGTGGATGCGAAAAATATTACTCTAGAAAAAAGTAGAGAGCGAGAAACTGATCAAGAACGATCGATTTATCTTCTCTAGTAGTGATTGGGCATTGGAAGCGTGGTACTTACTTGATCAGTTTTAGTCAGGGAGCTGTCACGCCTGTAACAATAAGAGAATAAAACAAATTTAATGACGCATTAACGGTCGAGGTTTAGCATTATGGATCAAATTAAACACTTTTAAAGCAAATGTCATGGTAACGGAGACCACAAGCCAACGGTGAAGGAAAACATCGTGATAAAACCTGAGTGGACGAGGTGTTACTATCATACAAAGAGGTATTACTATGATCCTATCTCTCTCTTTGAGAGGCATATGGCCGGCAATAAAACGTATAAAGGCTACAAAAAAAAATAGTAAACAAAACTACAACCTTTTCGAACTTTTTTTTTTAAACTTGGTAAGTACGACACATTATTAATTTTAGGGTAGCAATAAAACGAGTGACTGTAAATTACAGTTTTAAGTGTCAAAATTAATTAATTTGGGTTATAGAATTACTAAGTGAGCGACTGACTGTAAGTGACAAGAAATCAACTTACAAATATTAACTTGAGTTACTTAAAGTACAAAATGAGCAGCTTCATAATATTTGAGCTACCTAATATATTTTGTTTGAGTGTCAACATTACGTCCTGCATTTTTTTCAATATTTGGCAAATGTATTTTTTATACTTAGCGGCATTTTATCTTAAATGAAGTGTTTCGAATACATAAACCACTTTGAAAAAAACACTAATGAGCAGAGTATAAGGAGCCCACAATTAAAAAAATATATATATATAACATAACATAACATTTACATACAGGCACATACATTGCTTCTGGCCCCACAATAGGATACCCTGTGTCGTGGGAACCAGAAACAGCGACGTCACAAACATGTAAACATCCAAGACCTGGGTTTCTTTTTTTTTTTGTCCCCAGCCGGGATTCGAACCCGGGACCTCTCGCATGGTAGTCAGATGCGCTAACCACTGCGCCACAGAGGTCGTCTATGAAATAACTATTTGAAGAAACACTATTCTATTAGCTAAGAAATTTTATTATTGAAATTTCTGGATGACCGAGCTTTGCTCGGTATGTAGGTTTTCACACAAAAGAAGAAACTTGAAAAAAAAAAGTAAAATTATTATGAAGTCTCGAACCAGGGTCTTCTGTTTACGGTATCGTCCTATTTCCCACTTGAGCTATGACAATCTTACAGATGGTTGCGAAAATGTCCTTCTTGTAGTGTAGCAGTTATTTCTTTGCCTTAGGTAAAACACGGTTAAAACGACGTTTTATAAAAATGAAATCTAGTTGGATCAATTAATCGCCCCCAAAACCCCCTGTATACAAAATTTCATGAAAATCGTTGGAGCCGTTTCCGAGATTCTGATTATATATAAATATATATACAAGAATTGCTTGTTTAAAGAGATTAGAAGATTAAATAAAACAATATACCTACTCCGTAAAAATAAAGTAGTATATGCATTTACTTAAATCAAATGAACAAAAATAAAATAAGACGCTTCAGTCAACTAACAAAAATAAAAACTTCTTATTAATACTAAGGAACATTGATAGATATGAGGAGCCCTACTACTTCATCGTCACTGGTAATTGGTAAATAAGTGCTGGGTTGGACTTAGCGGGCCGGCCTCGTTTTCACTTTTGCTTCCAGTGGTGGTGTTGTTAGTTTGAGCTGAATTGCTAGACCCAAAACGTGTTTGCATACATAACTATTGAAAAATTCGGGACAGTCGCAAGATCCTTTTTGCCAGTCCAAATTTGGCAGTATGGTTTTCTGCATTTAACAATCTGTAGTTTTCATTAAAAAAACGTATCAAAATAAAAAACATAAGCCCTCAAATAGAATATCAGTAACCAATAATCATTAATAAAGCAGCTTACAAAACTTTGCTCAAAGTGAACTTTTTAGTAGTTTGTTATGTATAACCTCACTTAGAAAAATCGAATCTATCTTAATATTGAAGATGCCCTCTCTGTATTTCCAGTCGCTCACTTAGTAATGTAGTCGCTCGGATACAATTTAATATAGGAAATGGATTAATCACAATCCACTTTTTGTAAGCTCGTTCTGGATTTTATTATTAATCAATATTCGTCGTTAGTCAAGTTAATTTTTTGCTTACTCAAATTCATACCGCTCAAGTTATTAATACAGTATGTCATCATCAGTCGCAAAGCTTTTTTTAATCGCTCGTTTTATAATTCCCCTTAATTTTATTCCGGATACACTTACTTGACTTTTAGTCGGAAGAGTCGGACCAGGTTTCGCTCTGATTAGCAGAGCTTAATCATGGTGGTCGGTTGCTCGTCTCTGACTGCGAGCAAGTGCCGAGATATCAAGTAAGTGTATCCGCATGAAAGTTAATAAACTACAACCATCGACCTTATTGACAGAAGCATAAGGACGGCTTACCTCTTGGAGTTTCTGGCGGGCGTGCTGCGATTGGAACTGTCGTCTTCGCAGTCCATGAACAGATCGTCCGGCTTGGAACGAGACGAGAAGATGGACTCGGCTTTGCTGTGGTCTGTAGGAATTAAATGTTGGACGTTAAACTGCAATGGTACTTGTTATAAAGACTGGCAAGCATTAAAAACACACATTGTGAATTTTGGTCAAATCCTGAGTGTATACAATGTTTCATAAGAATGGTTATGGCGCTCAATATGCGCTTCATGTGAAGACAGATTTGCCACTGTTCACGATCCAGACACGCTTTTTTCCCATCATCGACATTCATATCTATCTTATATATTCATTCTTTATCTATCTTAAATATATCTTATATATATATTCATTCTTTATCTATCTTAAATAAACTTCATCATCATCATCAGGCTATATTAGTCCACTGCTGGACATAGCCCTCCCCTAATGAGTGCCATAGCGCCCTGTCTTCAGCTTGCCTCATCCAGCATCTGCCTGCAGTCCTTCGCAGATCGTCATCCCACCTGGTTAGAGGGCGTCCTACACTACGTTTGCCGAGTCGCGGTCTCCACTCAAGAACACGTTTACCCCAGCGGTTGTCGGTTCTTCGCGAAATATGGCCAGCCCACTGCCACTTCAGCTTGCTAATTCTCTGAGCTATGTCGATAACTTTGGTTCTCTGTCGGATGTGTTCGTTACGAATCCTATCCTTCAGAGAAACTCCGAGCATAGCTCTCTCCATAGCTCGCTGAGCGACTTTAAACCGGTGGACCAACCCTTTCGTGAGTGTCCATGTCTCGGCTCCGTAGGTCATAACAGGTAGGACACACTGATTGAAAACTTTCGTTTTCAAGCATTGCGGTATGGATGACGAGAAGACCCGGCGTAGTTTCCCAAACGCTGCCCAGCCCAGCTGGATCCTCCTCTTGGCCTCCTTCTCGAAATTGTTTTTACCTAACTGCAGAATCTGCCCGAGGTAAGTGTATTCGGAAACGATTTCGAGTAGGTGACCATGTACGACGACCGGTATTGGATCAATGTGACCATTGATCATGACTTTGGTTTTATCCAAATTCATACCAAGACCGATGCGTCGCGAGGCTGATGCTAGGCTGGCCAGCATGTGGTTCAGCTCCTCTAGCGACTCCGCCATTAAGACTATGTCATCTGCGAATCGCAGGTGTGAGATGTAGTCGCCGTTTATGTTAATGCCCTTTTCTTTCCAGTCCAGCGTCTTAAACATGTCTTCCAACGCGCTTGTAAACAGTTTCGGGGATATAACATCCCCCTGTCTTACTCCTCTGCACAGTTGGATAGGTTTAGACTGCTGGCCCTGTACTTGGACACTCATGGTGGCGGCTTCGTACAGACATCTCAACACCTCGATATAACGATAGTCTACTTGGCATCGCTGTAAGGATTCCAGAACAGCCCAGGTTTCGACAGAGTCAAAGGCCTTCTCGTAGTCCACAAAAGCAAGACACAGGGGCTGATTATACTCCTCGGTCTTCTGTATAATCTGCCTCACTGTGTGAATGTGGTCTATGGTGCCATATCCTCCGCGAAACCCGGCCTGTTCCGGCGGCTGGAACTCGTCGAGTCTTCTGGCGAGACGGTTCGTGATCACTCGTGAAAACAGCTTATAGACATGGCTCAGGAGCGAGATGGGTCTGTAATTTTTAAGAAGAGTCTTGTCACCCTTCTTAAAAAAGAGCACCACCAAACTCCCGCCTCATGCCTTTGGAGTTCTCCCACTGTGAAGGACGGCGTTGAAGAGCTTTTGTAATTCCTGTATAACAGGGGCTCCTCCAGCTTTCAAGAGCTCTGATGTTATTCCGTCCTCACCGGGGGCTTTTCCATTTTTAAGCTGCCTCAGAGCTAGCACGATCTCGTCTTGACTAATGTCAGGCAGTTCGTCGGTGTAGTGGCGCGTCAGGGTGGCTCTGGAATCTTGGTCGTCTCGTTGGGAATAAGGGGCATGTGCAGCGTATAATCGGCCATAGAAATCCTCTATCTCGGCGGAGATCTCCGGCTTCGACAATACGGTCCTCCCGTCGTGCGTTGTAAGCTTCGTCAGGTGGCTCCTGCCAAGCTGCTGAGTGAATACTTTGGACCCTCGGTTTTGCTCTATTGCCTCTTCAATCAGGCGTGTGTTGGAGCTCCGAAGGTCGCGCCGTACCATCTTCGCAATTTGCTTGTTCAGGTTTGACCTCTCTGACGAAGTCGCTTGGGTGGTTTCCCGTCTTTTTGTCAGCAACCGGAGAGTCTCAGCCGAGAGTTTGGATTTCTTGCCTGTCCGCTGCGTTTTGCAGAACTTGATGCCCTCGTCCCTAAGAGTTACGACCAGATTGTGTAGGGTCTCGTCAGCGTCGTCGGTGGGCTCCAAGGCAACAAATCTATTCCCGAGAAGCTGCTGGAACTTCTCGGTGCCCGCCATGATTTGGATTGGGTTTGGTCGGAGCGTGGACTTCATCAGACGGTTTCTCTCAAGCTTCAAGTTGATATTCAGAGAGCCTCGGAGAAGTCGGTGATCAGATCCGGTATTAAACCTGTTGATCACTGAGACATCTCTGAATATATGCTTGCTATCCGTCATGATGAAGTCGATCTCATTTTTGGTCACAGTGTCGGGGCTTTGCCATGTCCACTTCCTTTGAGGCTGTTTCTTGAAGAAAGAGTTCATCAAGAATAGTTCCTCTTTCTCAAGGAAGTTGACAAGCATTTGCCCCCTGTGATTCCTGACTCCATAACCATGCGGGCCTATTCGGGACTCGTTGCCACTCTGGGTTCCCACCTTGCCGTTAAAGTCCCCCATAACAACGTTGAAGTGAGCCTTCGTGGTGTTATGTAAGGCTTTGGATATGTCTTCGTACATATCCTCAACTTCATCATCCGAGTGTGCCGAGGTCGGTGCGTAAACCTGAATGACCTTCATGCTGTAACGCTTGGACAGCCGAAGGATCAGGTACGCTACCCTGGTCGACACACTAGAGATTTCTTCAACGTTGTTAGAGAGGGCCTTATTGACGAGGAAACCTACGCCACCCTGGGATGTTTTATCACCCTCGCGAAAGTAGAGAAGATGGCCCGAGTCTAGGGTTACGGTGTCCTCCCCCTCTCTACGGACTTCACATAACCCCAGAACATGCCATTTAATGTTCTCTAACTCCACTTCCAACTGCGCTAGATGATGGTCAAGCCTCAGAGTGCGTCCGTTGAACGTTGCCAGGGTCAGATGTTTGTGGCAGCCTGTGGTAGCCCGGTGATTCTTAGCACCCCCTACCCCGCCGTTACCATGGCCGCTGCCACGATGGCCAGGAATAGCGAGGCGGCCGGGAACTGGGGGCCGTTTCCTGTGTTGTGCCATCATGGGGTAATGCCCATAATCCCCACGCTGGGCATGCGGGTTGGGGATCGCAGTGCGGTAGAGTTGTACTGCAGGAGGCGCTGCTGCCCACCCCCCGGTTTTGTGTCCCTTAGTCGCCTTTTACGACACCCGCGGGAATAGTTGGGTTGGTGCTATTCTCTAGGCCGACACCACACAGCTGTTACGTCGTTTCATGCACGCACCCCTGTTTTGGTACTATTTATCTTGTCTACGGCTGGGACATCCTAGGGTTATTGTAGAACATAAACACAGAATAGACGAGTTTAAGAGAAAGTAATTTCTCTAATGCTGCGGCCACACTTGAAGGTGAAGATTCGTGTTCGCGTTGTCGTGACAAAATGTCGTGTTCGCTCTACGGCGAAGAGCTTGGCCACATCAAATAAACCTTCGCTACGTCGCGACAATCTAGAACGTTGCTAAATTCATTTTTCCCTTTGATGTGCGGTATTTTACCGATAGCAGCGCGAAGGGTGTTTGTATTCGCGATGATGCTTCGCGATGGGACGAATTTTTTGGCCAGACATGTCGCGACAACGCAAATCTTCGCGTTATCGCGATAGTGTGGCCGTACCATAATGCTGCACACTTGAAGGCGAAGATTCGTGTTCGCGTTGTCGCGAGAAAATTTCGTGTTCGCTCTACGGCGAAGAGCTTGGCCACATCAAATAAACCTTCGCTACGTCGCGACAATCTAGAATGTTGCAAAATTTATTTTTCCCTTTGATGTGCGCTATTTTACCGACAGCAGCGCGAAGGGTATTTGTATTCGCGATGATGCTTTGCGATAGGACGAAGTTTTTGGCCAGACATGTCGCGACAACGCAAATCTTCGCGTTATCGCGATAGTGTGGCCGTACTATAACTTACCATGATTGTTGTCCGCGCCGAATTGTCGTTTGGAATCGTGTATGCTTTGGCGGCGACTGCGTGTATTGCCGTGGATCGCATCGATAAACAGCGAGTCTTTGGCGCCTGCGTCTAAGCCCGATTCCAGCTCTGTCACACGAGCCTGAGTGAATGAAAAAAATGTATAATTTAGCTTTTCTCTGTTACTCCTCAGAGGCTAAAGGCAAGTCTTCAATCAATGCGTCATGGCTGTTATGACCGACAAAGCTGAAACATGGATACTGATAGTAGGACTAGACCACCGATGTACATTCAAGAGAAATGATACAATTTTCCGGAGAACAAATGTGGCATAGCCTATAAGATAAGCAAGCAAAGTGTCAGTGGCTTGGTAACATCTACCAAGACGGTACCATCGCGAACCATCGCGTTGGCCTAAAGATCTGAGGCAGATTGTTGGAAGCGGTTAGATGAAAATGGATGAGGATGGAAAGAAGTGATGAGTGATTGTGAGAGGCCTATGTCCAGCAATGGATTATTTTTGATTGATTTCGAATTCGATTTATTGCGGTGGTGGCGTAGTGGGGTTGACCCTTGCTTCTCGATCATGAGGGTCTGGGTTCGAACCACGCATGTACCAATGACTTTTAGTTACGTACAGCAACACCATTCGCTGATAAATTGTGCCCGGATAACGGCGACAGACTTGCCACTTGTCACGTTTGGGACCTAATAAACTCGGCAAAACGTGGGTCCAGTTCTAGAGACTGGTGCCTCTGCCTACCCCTTCGGGGATAACGGGAGTGAGTTTATTTATTTTTTATTTTATGATTTCGAATTCGAAGTAACTGGTGTATCTATTGCGCAACCATCACGCGACGCTGTAAAGAAATACTTGAGGTTCCGCATGAATCATACATGCATTGTGTGGTCTCTATTTATCTGAACCGTCTTTTCTGCGCATTACGCCACCTAGTCTGTGAAGGTGGTATTGATCACCCATATAAGTCACAGTGAACAAGCCAGTCACTCCATCAATGATTTGCCATCTATGTTAAATGGCCTCAGTGTAGGGGTATTTCAATGTTTGTATTTGTGTTTCCTTGCCTGATTGCCATAGCACACCGTATACTAGTTTGGGATCAGGACACAGATCACCCCCAATAGATTCCGCATACAGGGCAAACGACGCGCACCACGCATAGGCTCAATAGCTCCTATACGAAACAAAGCTTGAATGCGCTCCTTCAGTCCGGACCAAGTATCAGACCCGCGCGTACTGTGCAACAATTAATGCTTATAAAATCTTTTCCGAAGAAAACAAACATTTTAATGCCGTTTTGTAGTGTGAAGTGGTGCGGGAAGTCTTCTGAGTCTTCTAACTTCCAAAAAGATGGAATCACATTCCACCGGTAAGTAAAATCCTTGCAAAATATTTTTATTTTGCTAGTGAAGCAAAGGTCAAGATATACTGGTTCTTAATATGCAATAATTAAAAGAACTTGGGCTACGCGTTGATGTCTTTTGAAAATGTCTCTTTCTGACCTGCGGTAATGAGTATTACTTGTCTTTTTTTATCAAAATCATGCGAAACTACTAGTGTTGAGTAGTGTTTCGTGCTCAAGTTTTTATCGATATTTTTATACAAATGATGTTGGGATATTGCAAAGCCATTTTTCTTAGTTTTAGAGCACTATAA
The DNA here is from genome assembly GCA_947310845.1 of Yponomeuta plumbellus. Lineage (NCBI taxonomy): Eukaryota > Metazoa > Arthropoda > Insecta > Lepidoptera > Yponomeutidae > Yponomeuta > Yponomeuta plumbellus. Next base: position 6,759,876 of record OX371192.1, on the reverse strand, counting down.
TAATGCGAGCAGTGAACGGAATAATTAACGGAACCTGATGCATTAGTAGATGGGACCTCATCCGCAATATCGGTACCTACTTATACTTGTAAAAATAAAATTATAAACAAAATAACCTGTGTTTTCAGAATATTAACTTATTCTTGCTTTCATTGCATAAATAAATATACCTTTGTATCAGATGTTTTATTTTTATACAGCGTCCAGTGACACATTTACCAATATTTAAAATCCATTCAGTAGTTTTTAGGCATAAGAAAATAGTACCAAACAATAACATACAAACATGCATTGGTACATACCTACTTTTATAAAAATACTCCCAAACACCTTTTTTTTTTATTAGCCCTTTCTGTGTCCCACTGCTGGGCAAAGGCCTCCCCTTTAGATTAAATATTATATCAACTCATAATAGGTACCTAAGTCGAGAATAGCTACTGATACGTACTTTTGTACGCTCTTAATGTTAGTTACTAGTGTGTTTTCGAATAAATTGTGTAACAAATTACTCAAGAAAAGTTTTGCTCACCTAACCAACACTTATACAGGGCGTCCCAAAGTTATGAGATATAAAAGGAAAGTACCTTAAATATCGTAGATAGGGTATTTTGCTGAAAGAAGACTTTATGTTATTTTTAAAAATTAGTAATTCTGCATTCAAAGATTTTCTAACAATTACTTGCCTCGTCTGGGAATCGAACCGTCTTGAATGTAAAAAACAACACCCTTACTTTTATGATGCCAATAGAAAGAATAGCCAAAAAATTATAACTCTTCTTAAGTAACATAGTATTTTAAAAGAAAGGAACAGCGTGAAATTAATCATTTTAATCAAATTAAAAACATACATAAACTGACCTAGTCAATTAAGTTGAAAATTAAAAATTAAAATCAACAGGCAGCGTACTCATTAAAAGGTTGGTGATTTGCGTAAGACAAGAGGGATCATATTTTGAGCATTTAATTAATTAATTTACAAAAAATACCTACTTAATTGACTACGGCAGTTTCATGTATGTTTTTAATTTGATTAAAATGATTAATTTCACGCTGTTCCTTTATTTTCAAATACTATGTTACTTAAGAAGAGTTATTATTTTTTGGCCATTCTTTCGATGGTATCATAAAAGTAGGGGTGTTTTTTTTTTACATTTAAGTCGGTTCGATTCCCAGACGAGGCAAGTAATTTTTAGAAAATCTTTGAATGCAGAATTTCTGACTTTTAAAAATAACATAAAGTCTTTTTTCAGCAAAATACCCTATCGACGATATTTAAGGTACTTTCCCTTCATGTCCCATAATTTTGGGACGCCCTGTATATCATTTAGTGCTTTAATTGTGGTTCAAAAAATCGCTTGTCTTTTGTCTGAATAGGGTAGTTTCCAGGGTCAAAATAATTAAATTCTATTTAGTCCGTATTTTAGATTATAAAAAATTATTGGACACGTATTTTTTCTTTTTTCGATTAAACAAAAAATAATAAAGATATAGCCCATTAAAGTTCCGTGTGACGTCACTCCGTGCTAAAAAATGCATTATCGCAAATGCATACATTATCTTTGTCATTTTTGGTCTAATTTACAAATAAAAAAATACGTGTCCCTTATTTTTGAATAATCTAAAAGACGGACTAATTACATTTTTTAAGGCAACTAGCCCATTGCTTCGCAACTGCCACCCTATGTATCGATAAGTTGCTATCTCTCTGATTTCGATGTCGCATCACTAGATCGTTGGTACTTTCTAGCGCGACCTTGAATTAGCCAATCACACGTTCGCTTGTTTGTTCCCCGCGCCCCTTTCCTTCCTCAAAGTTTGGTGACTTCGGTCTAGTGCAAATGTCGTATCATACGGTATCTATTGGGGGTGATCTGTGGATCAGGACGAGTGATTGTGTTGTGTGGAGGTTATATAGATGGGACATCATAGATTATGGTTAAATTTATAAGATCCTCTAATCGAAATTAAATTTAAAGCTTTGTTTCATACCTCCAGAGAATCCTTCAAGGTCTGTAAGCAATTAAATTCTTCCTTGGTCTGCTTCAACGTTACTTGCAGCGCGTCAAATTCGTCTTTTAATGTTGTGTATTTCTCAACTTCCTCTTCCTTTTGTTTTTGAAGCCTGTGGATAATAATAAATGTTGGAAACATTTAAGAAAATTTAGTTAGAGTAATAATCTAAAGAAAATTCTTTCACCCAAGATTTCATTTGTACGTACCTCTTTATCATACTACTTTGGATCTCGACAGATTTCTCGTGAGTTTTATTATTCAGTTCTAATCTTAAAATACGTTCTTTTTGTGCATTATTCTCTTCAAGCAAACTCTTTGATTCGTGTCGCAACATCTCGATATGTTTCAAGGATTCATTCAAAGACATTTCCAATCTATTGACTTCTGCAGTCTTCAGATCAAGTTTCTCCTTTTGTGAGAGAATAATTTCGTTGGAGTTTGCCAGAGTTACTGCAGTGGCTTCCTTTTTATGGCATAGGGCTTCGTTTGCCGATTTGAGCACAGATATTTCAGATTCAGACTCCTTTAATTTAATAAATAGCTCCTTGAGTTGGGCGTCTATATTACAAGCTTTGTGATCATTGATTTGGCTCTGCAAATCATGCATTAGGGCTTGCTTTGTGGCGACAGTATCTTCCAAAGTTGCTATTTCGTCTTTCAGCATTTGTATCATTGAAGCGTTATTGTTTTGATCCGATAAGGCCTTTTCATATTCTTCGCGTAGAGACTGCATGGATTTCAACTCTCTTTCTTTTTGAAGGATATCTTGACTTAACGTTTTGTGAATATCTTTATTTTGGTCGTTTTCCGATCTCAGGAGGCTCAGTTCGTCTTCTTTCTGTTGCAACGTCAATTTTAAGTTTTCTAGCTCTAGTGTTAGTTTTTCTTTCTCGGTTTCAAACACAGTTTTATCTCGAGTTGTGTGTTTCTGTATGAGGAACTCGAATAGGAAGCCGACATTTTTCTTTGGCGGTAAACTTAGGTCAACTTCAGTGGTATCTATAATCTTATAGTCAATGAGTTTCCGGCAGCCATTGGTGATAGTCTCACTAAGTTCCTGCTCCTTCTTTATTATGTCCAGTGTGACAGCATTGCTTATTTCGTAAACCTTATCTTTTTGCGCTTTTAGGAGATTGTATTCTTTTTCTCTCTCAGTCAACTGCTCTTTCATTTGATGGAGATTTTCGTTGACCGTGGTCAATTCTTTCATAAGATTCTCCATGTATTCTTGCAGTTTAGAGTACTTTTCCATAATGCTGCTTATATCCGACTGGTGTTTTGTTGCTATACAGTCTATCAGAGATTCGAAAAATAACGTAGTCGATAGCGTGAATTCTCTGTCCAGTACACTAAGGACCTTTTCTTTGAATACAGCCACAAGTTTTGTGTTCTTATCACTGTCCGTACTATTGTTCAGATCACTTTTGATTGTATTTATACAGTGGGTTACAGATTCAAGAGTTTTGGTAACGGATGCAATGCCTATTGTTTTTTCTTCGAGTTCTTGACGAACTTTCGTGTACTCTGCCTTCAGTGCGCTTATTTGACTTTCGAGTGCCACATTGACATCTTCAAAGTTTCTCAATTTGTTGTATAGATTCTCTACTTCATTGCCGTGTTGGGCCATAAGGTTATTGTACAGCATTTTCATGACGTCTATGAATTTAACGTCATGATCAAAGTTCTCTTTTTGAGCGCCAGTTTTCTCTATGAAGTAGTTCAGGCACTCAGATTTATCTATTGTGTAGATGTCCGATGCTCTTTCTTCGATTATGTTGGGCATGTTTGCAGCAAACTTGCTTGTGTTTTGCGTTTCTATAGAGTCGAAATCCTTTGTGAACGAAAATATGTTTGACTCGCCCATGCTATCATCCATAGTCTGTTTAATGGAGAGATTGCTACGCTCTAGTTGATTCTTTATCGTGGCAAACTCTTCGGTGATCTTCTTGCAATCTTCCCGACTAGCTTGTAGTTCGTTTTGGAGAGTGCAGATTTTGCTGTGTCTCAGTGATGTGTCGATATCTCTTTGGCTTCTATTTTGCAGGGCCTCTGTTTCCGGAAACTCGTGCAGAGATTTTTTCGCTAAGCATTGTGGGCAAGTTGCTTTTTGTGCAGTTGACTCAAGGGTTTTCTTTAATTCAAGACATTGTTGTTCTAGATCAGCCTTGGTCAATGTAACATCTTTTAATTCCTTTCTCAGATCGTCGACTTCTGTAATGCCGTCCATTAATTGATTGGAGAGAGTGTCATTTTCCTCTTGTAGTTGTTTGATATCGCGGTTTTTCTTACTGAGATTATTTGTCAAGGAAGTTATTTCAACCATACGACTTTTATGTTCTTTTTCTAGAGCAGTAAGCTTGTTCACGAGTGATTCGGAAGAAGGCATTTCAAGTTCAAGTTCTTTGTATTTTTCTTCAAATTGAATTTTTTGTTGTTGGACTTTGTTTAGCTCATCTGTGATTTGATTCAGTCGTAATATAATTTCAGGCTTGTCTTTGCAGTTTTCACAGACATCACTTTTAATAACTTCGCTGTGTAAACTTTCGTTTAGCGTATTTTCTAGAGCAACTAAAGCATTTTCATTTATTTTCTTTGGTGTACATCTATCCACTTGTTCTTTTAACTCTTTATTCTCTCGCTGTAACACTTCCAACGACTCGTGCATTTTCTTGTTCTCAGTGGCGAGTTTCTCAATTTCACTGTGCACTAAATTTTGCTCAATCGTTGTCAGATCTAAGTTGGAATTGTATGTGGCTTCCGGGTCTATTTGTGTAATGTCAAAGTCTTGTTCGTGGCCTACTAGAGTACCGTCGACAGACGCTAAAGTAACGTTGGTATCTAACATCAACAGGTCACCATCTAAGGTGGAGTCGTTTCTAAAAGTCGTTGTAACTGTATTGTTCTTATCAAGAACGTCTGGTAGTGAAAAGCGCTTGAAGCTATTGTTTGGATTGTTTTCTGCTTCAGTTTTAAGAACCTCAAATAGTTCTCTGAGCCGTTTCTTGAGTGACGGGATGTCCTTCTGAACGACATTATGGAATCGTCTGTGGTAGTGTTGTAAGACTTTGACATGCGATTGAAGTGCTTTATTCTCCGCGTAAGTTGTGGCCGTAAGGGTAGACATGTTAGTGCGGTGGTTACAGAGTTTCTTTTGCAGCTCTATAGCAGGTTCTAGAAGCAAATTTACCTCATTACGCACCTCATGTTGTTCTTCTATAAGTTTTTTGTTCGCCTCCTTCAATAGCTCTACTAGGGCTTTGAGTTTGGCGTTATCTTCTTTGGTCTCATTCATCTCCGTGTCTACGGTATAAGTGTTGTAGTCACAGAATTCTGAAGACTCCTTGTTGGAGAAGTCGAACAAGGAGTGTCCGCTTTCGGAAGTGGAAGCGTCAGTGCGCCAATCGTTAGCTGCCATCACTTCGATAACTCTTTCAAAACTAATTGTGCTTAAACTTCGCGGTGCCCCGATCACTTGCTTTGCCGTGGCCGTCAGTGACTTACGAAGATCTTTGCTGCCACTTTTGATAACATCCACTGCATTACGTTGCTCACTTAACATTTGTAGCTCTTTTCGAAGCTTATCATTATCAGTTTCCAAATCCTTAATTCTCTCCTTCATAGCCTGGTCGAGATCAGTCAATTTGCTCTTGAATTGTTTAGTGCTTTTCTCAATGTTATCCAGCTCGTACCCTTTCGAGACGAGTTCCTTTTGTAACGTTTCTACAAGCTCGTTGCATTCGACAAGACTGCAATATAATGACTTGTTATCTCTATAGATAGTATCTAACTCAGCTATTGCCTTGATGTAATTCTCCTTGTAGTCATATAGTTCATTTTGCACTTTCACAGTTACGGATTTTAAATCACAAATGTGTGAGCTGGCTTCTTCTAGAGCTTTGTTCACTTTTTCATCTTGTTCCATCGTTTTGACGTGAACGGCAACTGCATCCAAGATATCGGGTATCCTTTGATATTTATCAACATTGTTGTGAGTAGACCCGAAACAGAGTTTATTGAAAATTGTATTAGAATCGATCAGGTTAGCAACTTCGTTTAGAATGCTCTTTAGTAACCCATCTCTGTGGGCAATAATCTCAGTTAACTCTCTAATTTGCCGTATTAGTTCTGCCTGGGTATTAGGCAATGAATATATTGTTTCACTTGAGATGTTACCAATTTTTTCTAACTCTGCTAGAAGTTCATCACTATTGCCCTTTTTAATGACATTCAGACAGGATGCGATCAACTCAACTTGGTGTTTCAGCACTAATTCACAGCTTTCTCTTTCTTTCAACAGCAAATTGAGGTTTTCATTTTCATTCATGAGTTCTGAGAGTTTTTCCTGCGTCGAAATTACAACTTGGTCCTTGCTTTCAAGCGTCTTTTGAAGTTTCTCTAAATCGAAGGTGGCAGCTTCCAGCTTATTCTTTAGTTCACTTATTTCCGCGATCTTTCCTTCTAATTCAATCAGCTGGATTGAATCACTCTCAACTTGCTGTCGCAACTCTATTTGGCAGTTTTCTTTTTCTTTCAACAACAATTTTAAGTGTTCAGTTTCATTTATAAGACATGTTAGTTTTTCTCGTGTTGAGATTAGAGCTTGGTCCTTGTTTTCCAGCGCGTTTTGGATTTTTTCAATATCGCAGGTTGAAACTTCTAGCTTGTGCTTTAGTTCACTTATTTCCTGTATATTTTCTTCTATTTCGACCTGCTGTTTCGAATTGGTCTCAACCAGTTGCGATAACACTGATTCGCAGCTTTCTTTTTCTTTCAATAGCGATGTGAGCTTTTCAGTGTCTTTTACGAGATCCGTCATTTTTTCCTGCGTTGAAACTACAGCTAGGTCTTTGCTTTCAAGCGCCTTTTGGAGTTGCTCAACATCAGAAGTTTTATCTTCTAGCTTACGCCTCAGATCACATATTTCCTTGGTCTTTTCTTCTATTTCTATCGTCTGGTTTGAATTGGCACCAGTCAGTTCATTGACTAGAGCTCTATTTGTTTCTTTGTCTTCAGCTAGTACAGCGATTTGTGTCTCTAGAGTTGAAATCATGCTTTTATAGTTAGTTGTTTCATTCTGAAGCCGATTTAGCAAATCTGAGCTAGTCTTCGCTACTTCTCTTTGAGCTTCGATGATTTCAGCAGTCTCTGCTAAGGAGTCGGCACAATAACTCAGTGACTGGACCATTATTTCAATGTTACTAAGGTCAGGATTTCCGTGACTTTTTCCTGATAGTTTTGATATAAATGTTAGTATTTTGTCAGTAGCCGTACTGAGAATATTAGTTTGCTCTTGTGATAGCTGACATTCTCTGAGAGTCAGTATTTCTTTTTCATTAGTACAAATCTCCGTCTCCATGTTGCTTATTTTTTTACTTAATCTATCTACCTCATCCTGTAATTCTGCTTCTGATAATTGATGATTTGAAAGGTCACTTTTTAAAGTACAGCTTTCACTTCGCAGTAACATTATTTCAGCAGTAGCTTCCTCTTTTTCTTTGGATGTCTCTTCGATTTGGTCTTTTAACTTTTGCAGCTTTTGTTCGAAATCAGTTTTCAAAGTCTGATTTTCTATAGTAATGTTGTCTAATTGCTGGTACAAACCTTCGACTTGTTTAACTAGTGCTTCAGTTTCTGCAGACTTATTCTCAGATGTTATTGAAATTCTAGTTTCTTCTTTTGTGCGTTCTAGAAGGCTTGTCGCTAACTCGTTTTCTTTATTTAATTCTTCGATTTTCTTCTTTAAGATTTCCATATCACCTGCTGTTTCACAGCGAGTTGTCAAAGAGCTATTCTCTTTAGTAAGTTTCCTTATATCTTCTAATTTCTCACTCAGTTGCTGCTTAAGTTTATCCACTTCACTTTTCAGATCAGTGATTTCAGAGTGTTTAGAATTAGTTTTATATTGAGTTTCCGCTTTGAGAGTAGCAATTTCAGAATTGCGCGCATCTACTATCATTTTCAGACTTCGAATGATATTTCTTAAGTTTTCATTATTCGCTATAAATTTCTCCTCATTGGCAATCATAGTTTCCAGTGCACTGTCATCTAATACAACACTAGCTTTATCTTGTTCATTGATTTTCAACTGTAGATCTTGAATCAAGACATTGTAGGAGTCATTATCACTATTTGCTGATGCCAAGCTTTCTTTGAGATTCGCAACCGTAGAATTTAGATTGTCCATGGAAGATTTGAGTATGGCGTTTTCGTTTTCTACTGTATTGAGTTTCTCATTCAGACTAGCAATGGCTACTTTTAAGGACTCATTGTTGGATTCATATCGTAGCATTTCTTTTTGCTGTGTGTGTAGCTTAGCTTCTAACTCTAATACTAGTTCAGTTTTACTACTCAGCTGCAAGTTCAGGTTAGCTAAGAGATCGTTCAAAGGTGCCGAGGCCTCGTCGTGAACAGAGCTGTTTTCAGTGTCGCTGTTTACTAGCGATATGTCTTTCGAGAGATCCATAAAGTTCAGGTTGTCTTTCTCGAAGGCTTTCGAGAGGGATTTACCTGCGTGGTGACAATTAAAGCTTGCTTTATAACAAAATAAAAAAAAAAATACATGAGAAATTTAAATTAAAATTATTTACTTGAGCTAAGGCGCCAAATAGGAATTACTACTTGCTATACTTGATTATTCATTCATTAATGCTAGATGCTTCCTCATCTTTAAAAGTTTACATTGAAGGTTATAATCGTGCGCCATTCGTATTGGGTCAAAAAAATCATATCTTTGACTGTCTGTACCTAGTCTTAGGTACATTATAGCATTAAATTAGATTAGAACTCTATATTGTACACACCAGAAAAAAATAAACACATTAGGAGTCTTAGGCCGACTTGCACCACCGACTAAAATCCATTTAACTTTAAGTTAAACAGAATTTTGACAGTTTCGCCATACACTGTCTGTCAAAATTCTATATAATTTAACGCTAAATGGATTTTAGTCGGTGGTGCAAATCGGCCTTAAACATCTAAGTTTTGGCGTATACCTACCATTAACTTAAAATAAATATGATTTTTGCTCCTCGGTGGCGCTAGTGTTGCCCCCTGGTCACTAGCATAATACTTTACTTGGTAACTATGAACGGTATTAATAAATTGCATTACCATCTCGACAATAAATATTAAAAACCATTGTTTTGGTAAGCTGATCGGTCCACCACAGGTTAGAAATAAAAATATTAATAAACACAAATTTTCTTACCATTGTTCTTGTGGGTCTGGTACGATCGAACCTCGCTCAATTGCTCCAACAAATCCTCTTCCCTGGTCTTGGACTTACTCTTGAGCGTTTCGTACATCACCTCTAGTTCCGTCAGTTTCGTATTCAACATATTGATTTCTTTCCCTGTGGTTGTTTCTATATTAATCTGTGAAATAGACAGGTTACATTGCCATTTACATATATTAGCACCGGCACGACTATGCTACGTGGGGAAACAAAGAAACAACACAAGAAACTAAAGAGTTTAAATTTTTATTTCTCATAAGAACGATTTAACATTTCATTATGTCAAAATGAGAAAAACAGGACTATAATGTAAGTAACATATAAACGTAAAGATGCAACACCTCATATCAATTTACTTATTCTTTACAGATTGAAATACTGGACATGTTATGTCATTCACATTTTCTTAATATTTCAATGTTATTCATTATTTTTATTTAGGGCGGTTCACCCAACAAATTGCTCTATCGTGAAAATCTATCGATATATGGAATTTTTTATTCCCCGTAATTTTTTTAACGATTTGGAAGTGTTCCCCTTTATAAAATTGGTTCGTAATGACGGGATTTTACACTGTACATTATATCCAAATTACGACATAAACATTTACATACAGGCACATACATTGCTTCTGGCCTCACACTAGGATACCCTGTGTCGTGGGAACCAGAAACAGTGATGTCACAAACATGTATCCATGACCTGTAGTTTTGTTTGTCCCCAGTCGGGGTTCGAACCCGGGACCTCCGCTTGGTTGTACGTGTCTACTCGTAATGACGAGTGGACACGCACAATTGGATGTATATAAGGATTAAAGATGGGCGTTTTCGAATGACACTTATTCAAACTTTTAGAAAATCTTCGTTGTTATTCGATAAAAGTTACTAATTTATTACACTTCTATGCCTCAGTTTCTGAAAGAGTGTTCAAATGTAAAAAGAGATTAATCTAAGATTAATTCAAAATACCGGCACATGATTGGCTGAAATTAGCTTGACGTGAGATTAACATTTGATCGCTCTTCTAGAAACCGAGCGTATGTGTGTTAAAGTCACCTCACAACCTACAATATTGTAAAGATGGCAAACCTCACAGAGTACATTAGTTGGCAAACCTTCGCAAAGTGAAACAACAAAACGCGCGTAACGCGACTCGTGTTAACTCGTATCATTCCGCCACGAATCGTGTTTTCGAAAACCGTGCTACTCAGCTCAAGCGTTTTCGAAATGACTCGTGTGTTTCCTCCACGAATCGTGTTTTATAATATTGTATGCATTCGCTTTCATTCGTGCATTGCGTTCGCAGAGGTCAGTAAGTTAGTAAAATTAGTCAAACTTATTTGAAAATGTATGTTAGTAATTTACTAATTTCGTATTCGACAATAAAAGTTAGTAAATTCAAATAATTCGAAAAGGGATGTCATTCGTAACCGCCCATCTTTAATAAGGATTTTACGCTGTATACTATGTCGATAATACGACATAGTATAGTGTAAACTATCATTTCCACCAATCCGGACTTGGCCCCCGAGGTGGAGTATGGCCTATACCTTCCTCAGGGAAGAGACCCGTGCCCCTCGGTGGGGACATAATGGGTTGATGATGATGATGATATAATTTGGGCGGATTTTTATTCTTTCGTAATAAAAAAAGTAAATACATTCGAGAGAGCGTACACTGGGACATGCCTATTTCCAGCAGTGGACAAGCATATGCCGATGATGATGATGCTGAAATACATTCATAACGAATACAGAACCTTACCTTTTCAGAGTTAATGGTCTTAATGTCATGCTCCGCCTCGGCGATCTTCACTTTTAGCAAGTCGATCTCAGAGTCTTTCTCCTCCACTTTTTGGTTGAGAAGAGTCACCTGTTCCTCCAATTTGGCCATCATGTTGGTGTTTTCCTCCATCTTCTCCATTAGTTCCAACTATAGCGTGAAAAGATGTTGAGTGAAAGAGAAAGACGGAGATTAAAATAAAACAATTTTTTAAGGGGGGCCTTACAACGTGATTATTTTTTGCTCGATATTAATAACAGCAACAGTTCAACGCTTGAAATATTCACAGAATATTGAATATTACTCCAAAAATAAATAATTAAATCAAATAATTAAGGGGGCTCCCATACAACAAACATGATTTTGTTGCAGTTTTTATAGATACGGAACCCTTCGAGCGCGAGTCGGACTTGCACCTGGCCGTTTTTTTTGTTAATATTTGGTAGGTCTGAGAATTCCTCGTAGGCTGTAACACGGTAGTTGACACGAACAACAATAAATTATTTGAGATGCTCGATATTTTTTTTTACATAGCCTGTTTTTTGTGCCACTGCTGGGCAAAGGCCTCCCCTTCTTTCTTCCAACTCTCTCTATCTCCGGCCACTTCGCACCATCCCGGCAAGAATGCATTTAGGTCGTCCCGCCATCTTCACCTTGGTCTGCCGCGACGTCGGTGTCCATTTTGCGGGACCCAGTCGGTCGCAATTTTGGCCCACCTATGCTCGATTAAAACAAAAATTACAAAATGTTTCGGAAAATGTATTCTTTTAATCATTTACTAGTTATTACAATTTTTAAATAGATGAAACATGAAAAGAGTGCTCTGAAATGTGACGTCACAAGCAAGTATTTTCATACAAAATTCCGTTTTGAAAGTAACTCATTTGACATTTTGTCAAATACCCAATTAGTGTGTCAAAACAACGTATGCCCGGTCAGCTAGTATTTAGATAATAATGGAGCCTATATACGATCATCATCGTCAACCCCTTATGTCCCCACCGAGGGGCACGGGTCTCTTCCCTGAGGAAGGTATAGGCCATACTCCACCACGGGGGCCAAGTCCGGATTGGTGGAAGCTTGTAAGTAAGACTAGTGGCTGGTCTTACTGTCAGAAGTTTTCAAGCCGCCCTAAGGACTCTGACTTGGCTTAACGACTGCCATCTATCGACGGCAGCCGGCCCCAACTGCTTAACGTGCCTTGCGAAGCACGGAATCGCTCGGAAAAATGCCACTAGCGTTAGTCATAGACGGTGACCCATCCATGGACCGAACGCGCCGTACGTTGCTTAACCTTAGTGATCGTTTAAGATCACTCGGGCAGCATCAGCTACGAGCGATTCCTATATACGATGACGTTTTATAATTAAATTGTGCGCGCTTCGGACACACCGTACCCCTGACCATACCCCTGGTGGTACGGTGGGTCTTTTAAAGTTAAACGGTACCACCGAGTGTACGTCACTAGCGGTGATATGTATATGCGATATGGTATATATGTATAGGTGATTATCTATGTAAGTAATAGAAAATGCATATTCCAGAATGTAATGCGATGATACATATACCATATTTGGGATTGAAACCCTTTCTGTGCATTTTTTAAATACCTAATTTAACCTCTTCCCGTTTCAAACGTGTTAATATTTTTTCTTCTTTTAAATGTGATTCGGTCAAAATTATTTTTATTTTCAAAGCATAGTATTTGAAGTAAGATAAAATTGGTAAAATAAATTGACCTCAATGGATATACATTACATTAAAATAAATGGTGGAATAAAAAATATAGTAGCTACCTGCAACCTTGAGCGTCTTTATTACTTTCAGCTATAGATGTCGATATCACATCACTAGTAGTCAGTGGTATCGTTTAACTTTAAAAGATCCACCATACCACCAGGGGTATGGCTGACCATACCCCTGGGGGTACGGTGGGTCTGAAGGGAATGTGCGAGCGATTGTGTCCTTCACGTAGGAACAGTCTTAAAAGATCCGAAAATTACTTACAACGTCTGGCTTGTAAATCTTCTCCCTATCAGTCAATTCGACGATATCATTATACTTTTTCTCGGCCTTCCTTGCCTCCTCCCTAAGTATACAGGGAGGCGTTTTGGATGATTCTGGAACAACGAAAATTATATGCGGCCTAATTACTAGCGTCTCCAGAGAATCAGTATATCAGTTGCCTATATGATTAAGTTTCTCTTGTTTCTTGTGTGAACTAAAGAATATTCTTATCTTATCTCAAGTACTTACGAAAGTTTTAGTTCAAAAATGTGTTTACTAGTTGTTGATTTATGCAACAGGGCCCAGGGGTCGACAAGTGAAAAAACTGAAAGCAAAATTTGCTTTCACTTTTTTCAATTGTCGACCCTTTAATGTGAACTTATCCCTATAGGAAATCAGCCACCCAATATCAGCCATGAAACCAAAACTTCATGCATACAGCGAGTAATAAATCTATATATATATATAAAATTCAAAGTCCTGACTGACTGATTCATTCACTCATCAACGCCCAGCCCAAGCCGTTGGACCTAGGAAGCTGAAATTTTGCACAGAGGGTCTGCATATAATGTAGGCAAGGAATAAGACCGGATTTTTCGAAATTCAACCCCTAAGTGGGCGAAAAGGGTTGCCAAAATTTGTATGGGAGGTACAAAGAATGTTGTCTAATTTTCTGGAAACTTAAAATAAATACTCTTCAACACAATTGATTGAACACGTGTTTCCCCGTTTTTCTAAATTTAATAATAATAATAAACTTTATTTGCTCAAGTAAGTAACACTCATTTTAGTTAGTAGGCTTAACAACTATATATGTTAGTACTTATAGCTAAAGACACAATATATTATAAATTACACTCATCAGTACACATTAACGGGCACATGCATGCCGGCACAGTGCCGCATGTAGGGCGAATCTAGGCGGTCCGCTATCATGCTCAGGATGCTGTTGGAGCTGGCCCGCACCCTGGTAAGCATCGATGCGCACCACTTACGCATAGTAGCGTAGAAGCAGTCTACCCGGGCCTCTGTAAACATGCCAGATGCACTACAGAAGCGGGGCAGCCCCAACAGTACCCTGAAGGCATCATTGTACTGCACACGTAAAATGTTGTACTGTTTTTGCGTATATCTCTCCCACAGGCTGCTCGTATAAAATGATGTACAGTATGCTCTGAAAAGTGTGATTTTTACATCATTGGAGCATCGAGCAAACCTGCGGGCGATCATATTAGCCCTTACAGCCAATGCTCCCTCTCGATCTCTGCATCGTCTTTGAGGTCAGAAGTGACTATGTGCCCGAGATATTTAAATTGATTTACCTGCTTAAGAGCAATGCCATTCACGCGAACAGGAGGCACCGTATCCGAGCACGCTACCCTGGCCTCAAATACCATACATTCACTTTTTACTGCGTTATACTTCAACCCATGTGAAGCAGCGTATCTCTCACAGATAGTAAGCATTGTACGAAGCCCGCCGATCGAGGCGCTCAGCAGCACCATGTCGTCTGCGTAGCTTATGTTATTGACGCCAACTCCGTCTATATGGCAGCCGACCCTGGAGCCGCTGAGCTCCTCGACCAGCGCGTTCACGTATAGGTTGAAAAGACTTGGAGACGTCAGACCCCCCTGTCTTACTCCGCACTCCATCCTATAAGTCTCCGAGAAAGTGCCCATCCACCTTACATTGTTAGTTTGGTTATTGTACCAATGTCTCAGGATGTTAGTTATTGCGGTGGGAACATTAGCCTTTCTCAATTTTTCCCATAGGATGTCGTAACAGACCAAGTCAAACGCTTTCGACAAATCCAAGAAGCACGCATACACGGCTGTCTTACGGCTTGTATAGTATCTAACGGCTTGCTTTAGGCACAAAACTGCACTCTCAGTAGATAATCTCGGGCGAAAGCCAAATTGATTATCGTGAACACACAAATGCTTATCGAGTTGCGCGTTAAGCAAGCCGTCAAAAACTTTCGCTATTATGGTTGCTAGTGATATGGGTCGATAGTTATTTTTATCGGAAACATCACCTGTTTTATTTTTAACAATAGGCACCACCACAGTCCTCATAAGATTAGCCGGCAGGTGAGCGTGCGATAGGGCAAATGTGTAAAACATAGCTAGAACCCTGGCCAGGTGCGGGCCCGCATGTTGGAGATGTTCAATGCTTAGGCTATCGTGACCTGGTGACTTACCTCTAGTCATGTTAAAAATTACATTTCTAACGTCCTTTGCTAGTATGCCTAAATGTTCACCTTGACAACTTTGTCCTTCTGAAGATCGTGATGGCCCCAATGGAGATTCAACAGTAAATTGAGACTTAAATAAATCTGCAATACATTTAGGGTCACTAACGCCATCAACACTGACAGGGAAGCCAGGTCTGTCGTTTAGTTTATTCGTAGATTTCCATTTAACCCTTAAGGGGAGTGAACAGGGTTGCAAAATTTTGAACTAAAGTCCACGCGGACGGAGTCGCGAGCAAAAGCTAGTGAACTCATAAAAGCAAAGCCTCAGTAGTGTATCGTTGATTTAAAAGCCTCTGACCTTGTCCCCAATTTATTGAGCCAGCACGATTTTGCTTCGACCGAAAGTGAAAATAAAATATATACAAACGATACAATAACTGAGGTATAGAAATGTGAATTTAGAAGACGATATTAGTGATTGTAATTACCATAGCACTTGTGATAGGGCGAGCAGCCATGGGTATCTGTGGGTTCTGTATCATCGTCGCTATCTGAAAAGGTGTTAAAATGATGTTGATGGAAAAAGCAGTACAGATTAGTCCAGGCGGCGATTTTAGTAAATTTTCATACAAGTTATGCATTAAACGTTATACATTGGACCCTTTATGATAAAGGTTTTGATTTCATCTTATTTATTTAGTGATCTTTCACTAACAATAAGGCCACCGGCAACCGTCTTTTTGTTTTCCGTGACGTCGTGTAACCAATGGTAGTCGCGTCGTCAATATTTTTAATTTGGCAGTGTAGTTAATCATAAAGCAACATAATACTCGTAGGCTATTTGACAGTGTGAAAAAAACAGTATTATGTATACGTATTCGTATAAATTATGAGCCTTAAAACAGCTTTGAGGCATTTTAACTAAAAAAAAAAAAACAATTATTATTTGTAAAAAAAACACAAGACAAAATTTGATAATTATGTATCTGCAGCCATTGTATCGAAAACGGCCTGGATTGGCCGATTCTATGATGACGTCACATGTCAGTAAAGATGGCGTCTGTCATTCATTCTTTCTTGCGTTGATTGGTTGGTTAACTGACAGTGACGTTATAATTCTTGTGCAACGCCATATTGCCCAAGACGCGTTTTGACGGCTTATTTTAAAAGTGAATTTTCGTTTACCTTTGTGAGAATAAATACACGAAAGAATTTAAAACGACCACTTTCTGAGGACTCCATGAGCACCAACAAAAAATATGAGATGGTTTTCAGAAATCGGTCAAATAGCCTATCTAAGTACAGTCGAGAGCACCGCAACCTTTATAGTTAGAAGAAATTTCCCGAAGCGCTAAGAAGTTGAGTGCATGGGTGTACAGGAGATGTGCTGTCACAAACACACAAAAAGTAGTAGCCTGGTAGAAAATGCCTGCCTGAAAAGTCTGCCACATTGTCATTGTATTTTTTACTTAACCTCTTCAGTCCTGACCTTGAAGGTCAGGACTGAAGAGGTTTTGTGCAATAAATGTATCAATTATAAAAAGAAAACTTTCCTGGTAAAAAAGAGTATTCTTCCTTTGTGAGTTTCTGTCTGGTGTAATAAATCGACGTGTAAATAAGTTACTCACAAATATTGCTTAGAAATAGCCCATAGCCAGTACGATTATTATTAAAATTGCCGTCACCATTGATAAAGCTACTTTGCAGAGAAAGAATCATGAATCCCTGTCCCACTAAATTACTTAAATAGTTTTTTGGATAGTCAAAATTGTTTAACCTTAGTGATCGTTTAAGATCACTCAGGTACCCCAGGCTACGAGCGAAGGTTAAGCAGAATACGGCGCGTTCAGTCCATGGATGGGTCACCGTCTATGACTAACGCTAGTGGCATTTTTCCGAGCGATTCCGTGCTTTGCGAGGCACGTTAAGCAGTTGGTGCCGGCTGCCGTCGATAGATGGCAGTCGTTAAGCCAAGTCAGAGGCCTTAGGGCGGCTTGAAAACGTCTGACGGTAAGACCAGCCACTAGTCTTATAAGCCTCCACCAATCCGGACTTGGCCCCCGTGGTGGAATATGGCCTATACCTTCCTTAGGGAAGAGACCCGTGCCCCTCGGTGGGGACATAATGGGTTGATGATGATGAATATGTACATGTCCGAGAAGACCGTTGAACAAAATCCACTCACCGAGTTCAATGATATTGTCGTCGAAGTTGACCTTCCTATCATTAGGCGGCGGCGGAGTGATCTGACCACTGACAGACTCCTCAGAGACGCGAGGCATTTTGTTGACGTTCTGAATGGGTACGAAGTCCGTTACGCTTAGCTTCGCTGGGCTAGGAAAACAAATAAATGGTTCAATACAATAATACACAACAGAATAAAACACCTGCACTTACATTGTACAACCGGACAGGGGCGAGGTAAGGTACTCGGATTTTTTTTCGGTTTTTTCCCGAACTTCAGAGACTATTGTTTTTATTTATAGTTTTGTATTTTTCCCTGTATTTGTAATGAACACAATATTACTTGCCAAATATAGTTCTAGGTCAACGGGAAGTACCCATCCTTTATTAGTCGACCTCTGTGGCGTAACAGTTAGCGCATCTGCTTACCATGCGAGAGGTCCCGGGTTCGATCCCCGGCTGGGGAGAAAAAAAACTCCAGGTCTTGGATGTTTACATGTTTGTGACGTTGCTGTTTCTGGTTCACACGACACAGGCAAAAGTCCGTTCGCTTAGATAGTGTCGGTACACACGAAGGCAATCTTGGTTTTAGTAAAAAAACATTTATTTCAATAATACAACTTAGACGACAAAAATACTTTAAATAGAAAAAAAAACATGGTACGCAATATACCTAATGAAGCACAAAATAAAACACTACTCTTCATCACTCGAAGTGTCCTCAGAATATTCATCTCCACCGGTATTTAGAATAGGTACCTACCTAAGTGATGCAGGATCGTCTCGTTATAAATCCATTTTAAAATACTGATTGATTTACTTATTTAATTGCGTGATCTACATAATAGTAGAATGAGATGGGCTGCGAGCCAAATTCACTGGCGTGTTTGCGCAGCGTCGGCTTCCTTTAATTTCTTTTTTTTTAAATCCGCCAAGTGCCGAGGCGGTAAATATCAAAGTGACACTATGATAGCGAACAGACTTTATCCTAGTGTGGGGCCAGAAGCAATGTATGTGCCTGTATGTAAATGTTATAAAAATGTATAAATGTTAGTATGCATCCTTTTTTACGTTAACTAAGAAGTTTGATTTTTTCACAGCTTCAAAGGACCGTAAACTTATATTTAAATTTCAACTCGATACCTCCATGCGTTCCTGAAATAAACTGTCTTGCCAGACAGACGGACAAACAGCAAAGTGATCCTTTAAGAGCTCAGTTTTTTTCCTTTTCCCTACAAAATCGTACCATGCAGCTGACATAATACCATAAAAACTACATAGGCTTATAAAACGCTAAAACCTGACCTAAAGGTCTTTGAAGCAATGTAAAATTATTCTTTACTAAAAACTACATGTATAAGAAAACAAAAATATCAACTATCACATAAGGAAATTCTTAACCAAGCACAGAATCATCAGCGATCAACAACATGGTTTTTGTCCGCATCGATCTACAATTTCAAACTTGCTCTCGTGCCTCTCATATTGGACAGACAGTTTCAATGAAAGAAAACCCACTGATGTGATATATCTCGACTATGAAAAAGCCTTCGACAAAGTCCCAACAACAAGACTTCTACATAAGTTGGAATTTATTGGTATACGGGGAAGGTTATTGAATTGGATCGAGAGTTTCTTGCGGAATAGAACTTTCCAAGTAAGAGTGGGTGATGTTCTTTCTAGTCACAGGGAGATTCACAGCGGAGCGCCGCAAGGATCCGTATTGGGCCCTATTCTGTACATCATATACACATTTGACCTACCTGACGAACTAAGTAACAACGTTAGTATCTTCGCGGATGACACTAAAATATTTGCTGATCCATTAGTGAACTACGATCGCCTCCAAAAAGACTTGAACAAAATTGCTAAATGGTCAAAGGAATGGCTCATAAGTTTAAATGCCGAAAAATGTACAGTACTGCATATAGGAAACAACAATCCTCACTTAACATATATTTTAAACAATGTTGAGCTTCAGGCAGCTAATGGACAAAAGGACCTGGGAGTAATTATCTCTAAAAACTTAAAATGGGAGCAACACATAACAACCATAATAAAAAAAGCAAAGAGTTTTATCTATTTAATCAGAAAAGCTTTTGGAGTACTAACCGCAGAAATGATGTTGACCATTTATAAAACTTACATACGACCCCTACTTGAGTATGCCTTCCAAGTCTGGAGCCCATATTTCATTAAAGACATTGACATTCTGGAAAAAGTTCAGCGCAGCTTTACTAAAATTCCAAGACAGCTAAAAAACCGATCATACGATGGAAGGCTGGAAGCGCTCAGGCTTACTTCTTTAAGGGAGCGTAGAGAGCGTGGTGATTTAATCGAAACCTACAAAATTCTAAATGGACACTACGACCTACAGGATTTTGATAAACAAATTCTTCGAAGAGACAACAACACCCGCTTGAGAGGACACCACCTTAAACTACAAACTTGTTTCTCCAACAACAATCCTCACAGACACTTTTTCTCTAACAGAGTAGTGAATGGATGGAACAAATTACCAAAAGAAGTGGTTTCAGCACCAAACGTCAACAAATTCAAGAACTTACTGGACAAACACATCACTGACCAAAAGAAAAAAATAACCAAGTGAAACTGGATGCGGGCAATTATCAGTTGTTCCAACTGCTGCCCGTCTACAAATAATAATAATAAAAAAAATACACATAAATCTAATTTATATAATAAATCTATTAGAAAGTCACTTTTAGTTTACACAGGTGTGTAAAAAACGCAGCACAGCCTTTCCGGGCCTATCCTTAATGATATCAAGTGTGTTGGGTCATCTCTGGTATTGAATATAGTTTGCATCATGTCCCCACCGAGGGGCACGGGTCTCTTCCCTGAGGCCATACTCCACCACGGGGGCCAAGTCCAGATTGGTGGATAGTTTGCATAACATTTTCTAATCACTTGTACTTTAGCGCAAGTGTGTAAAACCGCGTCACGGCCTTTCCTTGACCATGGTGTGAAGTGTGTCTATTGGCATTCTGCGAGGGGTCTCGCAGGTTTTACGTCGCTCCACCCTAGAGATTTTGCTTAAAATTGTGAAAAAGTAGGTATTTCTACTCACTTGTACTTTAACACGGGTGTGCAAAAACGCGGCACGCCCTGCCCGGGACTCTCATCTATGGTATGAAGCTTGTCTATGGTCGTTCCCCCTGGGGCAGCCCAGGTCTTGCGACGGTCACCCCTGGCCAGTTCATTCTGGACTGTGTAACCGTAACCATTCAGGATTTGACGCTTGAGTATCTTTATTGTCTCTTGCAGTTTACGGTTGTCTTGCTGTAAGGTACAAGGTTTGAGGTAAGTGAGAGAAATTAGTTCATACAAAATGAAGATTTTTTTTATTTGCTTTACGGCTGATTTTTCAATAGAAAATCAGCCCTTAGTGGAATTTTTGTTTTATAGAGTTGGCGCTAAAATTACCCGAAGTTACTGTTAATACGAGAGAGCAAAGAGGCTGTTTAAACTTAATGAAAAATATGTTCCAGGGTTTTGGGGCTCTTAGTGGCCTGCCTCACTAGGACGCCACGGCGACGTCGCCAGCGACTGTATCCAAGCAGTTAATATTGAAATGTATGGTGCCTAACTCACTTGGCGACGGTCTGGCAACGTCGCCATTCAATACAAACTGCTTGGATACGTAGCTGGCGACGTCGTCATGGCGTCCTAGTGAGGCAGGGAACTTATTCCTTAAGAATTCCGTCATAATAATGAATTTCTATTTCATAGAACATTTTTACCTATTATGGTTCAACCATGAAATACAGACTGCTAACTGCCTGCCTTTAAGGCTTTTTACTAGAACCTGGAACCCTTTGCGACTGCCATTTTAGATAGGCGGTTTAGAAGTTACACAAACTCATACTTGAAATAACAACACTTTTCTTGCCAAACTGAATACCTTAAGTATCACCGTGGTCTCGAGTTGCGACTGCATTTGGTTCAGCTGCTTGGTGAGTTTCTGGATCATTGTTGCTTCCGTAGCGACCTCGTTGACTTCAGGTTTGTTCTTTATCGCCTTGGCGCGGTTTGCGAACCTGACGAAATTATTACAATGTTTCTAAGCACTTTTATTCCGACAATAGGCTATTTGACCGATTTCTGAAAACCATCTCATATTGTTTGTTGGTGTTCATGGAGTCCTCAGAAAGTGGTCATTTTAAATTCTTTCGTGTATTTCTTCTAAAAAAGGCAAACGAAAATTTACTTTTCAATTAAGCCGCCAAAACGCTATCTTAGGCAATATGGCGTCGCACAGGAATTATGTCGTCACTTCCCGGTAAACCAACTAAAGAACGTAAGAAAGTATGAATGACAGACGCCTTTTTTACTGACATGTGACGTCATTATAGAATAGGCCAATCCAGGTTGTTTTTGATACAATGGCGGCAGGTACAAATTATCAAATTTTATCTGTGTTTTTTTACAAATCATATTTTTTTTTAGTTAAAATGCCTTAAAGACACATGATTTATACGAATACGTATAAATAATACTGTTTTTTTCACACTGTCAAATAGCCTATTCATAGTAGACACAAACTCTTGCCAACTGGACCGACGATCTGAGGCAGATTGTTGGTAGCAGCTAGATGTAATAATTATATTAATTATATTACTAACAATAGTTTAGTAAGCAAGTATCTGTATAGTCAAAGACAGATAGAAGTAGCGGGCCTTAAAGGACGCTTAAGTCTAGCAGTAACTGAACTCAGGGCAACTGAAACCTTTATGCCTTAAGGAGCATTGAAGAGTTAGTTAGACCTAAGATTTCCGCACTTAGCCTCATAGTTGGGCCATTGTACGTAGCACTGAAGAGTTAACCAGGAGTCTATGATAGGAAGAAGCACTTTCATGTGATAAACAGAAGACCTTAAGGCCACGGCCAAACTTTTTCTATTCTATTCTATTGTAAAGTAGAAACAGTCACTGGTCATTACTGCGAGATAAAAATAGTTGTAGTAGTCTCCATTAATATTATAAAGAGGGAAAGGTTATAAGTTTGTTTATAGGGGGTAATCTCCTTCAAAAATTCTTTCACCAATATTTAGAACGGACCTTCAGGGTGGAAAGAGACTTATTCAATTAGCACACGAACGTAGTCGCGGGCACTGCTAGGTTACTATGAAATAGAAATAGTCACGGCAAGAGCACTATCGCACTGGCGATTTGCGAGCGATCGGATCCGAAAGCGCGTCGGTTGGGCGAAGAGATCGCCGTCTTCCACACCATTTTGTACACTCGCGTACAACGCCGCCCGTCCTCGAAGTAACAAAGCCAGCAGTAGCATTTTCTCGTCAATATCCATTTTGCTTTAGAGTATCTAAAACGCGGATCGCACACAAATCGCGTACATTATGCGCGCCAAATCCGGAGCGGTTCCACATAACTCGTACACATTTCAATCTACTAATTTGACGAATGGAATTGTTCAGGATTTAACAGGATCAAGGATTGGGTCCCATGGCCCTTAAACTTACTGTAACGTAGAAACGGTTTCTTCGGCGGCGGCGGGCGTCACTGCACAAATTATGCTGGTCTTCGCGTTGCCTCCGAGTGAGTTTTGCAGTATCCTGGTCAACTTGCTATCGCGGTAGTTCGCGTATCTGTAGAAGAGTCATTGCCTCATTTATCCAGACTCAAGAACGCCATCTGTTACTTATTTTTATTATTTATTTATACTTTCATTGCAGTTAAACTGAATGCCTACACTTAAGACTTTAATGCTATTAACAATTTCTATAAGCCAATGGCAGGAGGTGGAATAAAGATTGGTAATAGTTTTTACATTTGTATAGTACTTGCGTTATGATGGTTTATGCAGTTTGACCTGTGCTTACCGCACTTAGTCACGTATTTGTACGTAGATTGTAAGTTACTACAGATAATCTACTCGGTGACTTCGAATTTATTCGTCAAAATCACGAACTACAGTTCGAGTACTGGACAAAGCAAGTGTTTGTATTGTGCGGATATTATTTGTAAGTAGTGTAACTGTACAAACTTGTTCGGGTCTTCTGATAGCTGCTTGATCACCAAGGCAAGTGCTGAGAGTGACTTGTTGATATGGGTGCCTTCCTTGAAACGTTTCCCTGTGGCACCAGTTTGGCCGCTCCTCTCTGAACCAGCCAAGTCCACCAGGTTCAGTGTGGACACGTTTGCGCAGCTGTCTTCACCTTCACCCTCGGTGTGTGGACGGGACTCTATTGTCTGAGGAATAAAGGCTGATTAGCTTAGTTTAAGGCTGTTGTATTGGAGGTAAATATGTAAGTTACTAAATATATAAACATGCGTGACGCGTGAATGTTAGAATTTGACAATTAGTACTAGTAATGTACCGTAATGTATAGTATAATAGCGTCGTAATGCTTCTTATATTGGGCAGTAGAGAGGCTCAATAGAACTTGTGTTTAGGCCAAGAGGCAATAACAAAACAGACAAGTTCAAGTAGGATTCGCGCCGTTAGGGTTCTGAACATTTACAAACTCAACTTTGCAGTCAAAAGTCCTCCTACAATAACTAACTGCAAATACAAGTTTGTGATAGTTTCTTTATGAAAATAAATTACAGTTACTTTCATCGGATTTTTTTCTTAAGTTGTTCCTACAAGCTTGCTTCTTGCCAAAATTTCATGATTTTATTGTGAATGGGAAGCATCCAGTAGGTTTTAATTCTCTTTCAAGTGTCAAAATATACAGCCGAAACGGCTGTATCTTTTGATTTTGTCGAAATAGAAGTTTGATTTTTTCATAGCTCCACAAGATTGAAGATTTGATATTAATTTTAATTTGATACCTCCTACTGGTACTGGATACTGGTTCAGTGTTTTTTTAGCCCCAAAAAAGTGACATCCTCAGTTTATTGCTCTAATTGATTCAGCTATGTGTTTAAATGACACGAGTAGAACTCCCAGGAGTCCCATGATCATAGTTTTTTTTTTTTAAATCAAACAGTTTTCGTTACCTTCGTAGTAATAAAATAAGAAAAAAATCCTGTAAAAAAAATCTATGAAGGTTTGAATGATCGTTGTGTCTTGGGTGTTTAGAGCTATTAGAGGCACATATTTAAGAGCTATTAATTTGTTGAAACTTTGCCTAATAACGAAGCAATAACTGTTTTCATAGTTTTTGGTTTTTATTTTTTATTTATTTTTAGACTTTGAAGTAGAGCCTCTGGCTACAACAGACTCGTTCTTTATTATGAGTAGCACCTACGAAAAAATTTGCACGTTCTAACAACGCGGTTTTTTGGAGATATGATTTAATTTGTTTCCAAGTTCAAATATGCAAGTCAGGGTTGTCACGAAGGTTTTCACGAATTTCATTTACACTGTGACTTGTTTACGATTTTTTTTATCATGGCTTAAAGTTGTCAGATTTTTTGTTTTTGTAAGTACCTAGGTACTTAACCACTTTTTTAGGGTTCCGTAAATAAAGGGTGCCGGACGGGTCCTATTATTCTGCCTCCGATGTTTGTCTATCGGTCTGTTCGTCAGTCGGTCTGCCCGACCATCAATGGTTGTATCTTTGAAACCTTAATAGGTAGCCACTTTAAAAGGTTTACAACATGTTTTCTATGGCGAATTACTTAGAGTGATAAAAATAAGAGGGTCTCTATACAACAATCGTGTTTATTTGCAGGTTTTGGTTTTTGCTCTTGCTTTTGATCTTAAAAACGTAAATACACGTTGTTGTCAAAGTTAGTGTGATTGTAGGGCTTATATTTTATGTGATATAATTACACATAATAAGAAATGATTAAGTGCAAATGCTCGTAGCCTGGGCTGCCTGAGTGATCTTAAACGATCACCAAGGTTAAGCAACATACGGCGCGTTCAGTCCATGGATGGGTCACCGTCTTTGACTAACGCTAGTGGCATTTTTCCGAGCGGTTCCGTCTTCGCAAGGCACGTTAAGCAGTTGATGCCGGCTGCCGTCGATAGATGGCAGTCGTTAAGCCAAGTCGATAGGTGGGAGGCCTTAGGGCGGCTTGAAAAACTTCGGACAGTAAGACCAGCCACTAGTCTTACAAGCCTCCACCAACCCGGACTTGGCCCCCGCGGTGGAGTATGGCCCATACCTTCCTCAGGGAAGAGACCCGTGCCCCTTGGTGGGGACATAATGGGTTGATGATGAAGTGCAAATGTGACTCACGCATTTTGGGGTCCGTACAAATAGTGTTTTTTTTTTTCAAACCCTTAAGTATTAGGCTCAAAAACTTAGGTGGTGATGATGATGATGATGATGATGATTATGATGACGATGATGATGATGGTACGGCGAAGCCCTTGGTACATATAAACTTGGCCCGTTTTTTTAGGACTCCTCAAATGAGTCATTTTGATTTGTCAGTATGACCGGAAAATCATCTTTCTCATTTAAAATCTCATCTACATCCAACGAATCTTCACCGACCATTTGTATTTCGCTTTCTTTAGGAGGCTGCAGAAGATTTTGCACAGCTGCTGGCAAAGGCAGACGTGTTGAAAATTTTCTGCGTCTGCGAAGGCCCATCATTGAAATTAGATCTGAGTGCTTATACTGAGTTCTTTTATTCACTTTCAATAGCGAGAGCGTTTGTAATATGTATAGGAGTGACAAAGCGCGCCTTTTGTCTGTGTAAAGTGAATGAAAAAACTCAGTATAAGCACTCTGATGACTCCAAAGCTCGATGAAACAGATCAGTTATAGTTGTGACTCTGTCCATCTTTCTGCAATGACGCTCTCTATCTCGGTGCCAGTATTTATTATGGGATTCTGCAGTCTGTTCTGACAGCATCCCTATTGGTACGGAATGAGCGTCTATACTATAATGTCACCACCATGTACCAGAATTTTGTGTATTGTTACTGTCATGGGGTGCCAGTGCCATATGAATACATATATTTTTCAGCTAGTGAGCGACAGAACATGGCAAACTTGTTTCTGTCTATTGGCAAGTCGGAATTTATTGTCACCAAAATAATGTGCAGTTCGTCTACAAGCCATGTTTCTAGACCCAGAATATTGGCAAACAAATGTCGGTACTTGTCTGAAAGTGCAATTCGCGCAGTGTTGCCATCATTTGGGGTGCCAGCATTCGGACGAACAACATCCACTAATAACCCTATTTGTCACCCTGAATACGAAGTTTTCTTTGTTCCACAAGGCGACCTTCATCTGATTTTTTTTGGATTCTCCATTTTTGCACAGCTGGATCTTTTTTATATGCTAGGTGAATTGTCTGTAAAAAATGTGATAAAGCTGAAATATTTCCGGAATAAGTCAAAAACTGTGATTAACCTGGTAGATGGCATGTGTTACGGAAACCAATGTATTTGAATAAAAGATGTATTGGCTCTTGAAATACGTTTATATGGCTAGCTAATCCATTTAAGTGTTAAAAAAAGACGGATATATAATTTTTTTCGGGTACGTACGAACAAACAATTATAAAATCGAAGGTCAATTTGAGTGATAACCCTGATCAAAATATTTAAAATTAAATATCTCCAAAAAACCGCGTTGTTAGAACGTGCAAATTTTTTCGTAGGTGCTACTCATAATAAAGAACGAGTCTGTTGTAGCCAGAGGCTCTACTTCAAAGTCTAAAAATAAATAATAAATAAAAACCAAAAACTATGAAAACAGTTATTGCTTCGTTATTAGGCAAAGTTTCAACAAATTAATAGCTCTTAAATATGTGCTTCTAATAGCTCTAAACACCCAAGACACAGCGATCATTTAAGCCTTCATAGATTTTTTACAGGTTTTTTTTTCTTATTTTATTCCTACGAAGGTCACGAAAGCTTTTTGATTTAAAAAAAAAAACTATGATCATTGGACTCCTGGGAGTTCTACTCGTGTCATTTAAACACATAGCTGAATCAATTAGAGCAATAAACTGAGGATGTCACTTTTTTGGGGCTAAAAAAACACTGTGATGGTTCCTAAAATATAGGATCTTAACAGACTCATGGTAATCTCATGTTAATCTTGTAGGTGTCGTAGGTTTTTTCCTTTTGGGGTACAGACCTCATCTGAAACATGGCTTTTTAAGCCTTATCTGAAACATGGCTATTGAAAAAGGGAACATACTATTTGAAATATTGAGTGGGACCTGCTGCTTGCTTCATTCATGTTTGTTGCACCAACATGCCTATTACGTTGACCCTGAAAATAAATGAAAAAATACTTGTTACATCCTAAAAAAAAACTTACTGTAAGTTAATTCAGTATGATTCTATAGCAACCATATTATCTACTGATCTGTTGTGGCTATGAGGCCTTTCATAGCTTCAGTGTACATTACACAAAAATACTCAATATTCCTAAGGATGACATGTTTATTTTATTTAATAAAAGAGGAGTAACTTCATAATAAAGAGTACATTGTATAAAAACTAGTAGGTATAACAGGGGCACTACAAAGTTAATCAGAGTTAGTCTAAAAAACCATTAGAATTGGAAATGCATGGGTGTGGGAAATCCCTATGCTCCCCTAGGCCATAAAGACAGAAGAAGAAGAAGAATACAAAGTCAAGGGGTTTAAAATGAATTTGTATGTTGAAGTTCCAAGCCTGCTATTTAGGGATTATAGAGAAATTAAATTTAAGATATCAGCAGAACTTTAACATCTCAGTCGAGCTTGTATGTTGACATGCATTGTAGATAGATAAATAAACAATTTATTTCTCAATCATGCTTGGAAATTTGAGCAATATTTCGACAACTTTACTGTCGTGTTTTGCGGCCAAATAAATTACATACGAAACTCATATCTGTCGTGTTATTTAAAAATGGAACGATCTTTTACTCTGAACAATGACAACCAAGGAGGTAACTTATCAGAGGCTGGCTTGCGAAAGAAAGCTGAATATACCTATTGAACAAAAAGAAAACTTTAACGTGGTAAAAATTATTGTTGTTCGTTCGTGGTTCATCTGATTTTGAAAGTTTATTGAATTTAACAGAATAAGTTCATGGTTTTAATTTCCGCGCATTGTTTGAGAAATAATTATTTCCGTAAGACACAAATGCATTTACCATTTACCATTGTTGGTGGTACACTAACCTGCTTCATGTATTCAAAGACCTCTTTCGGACTGGAGATGACCTTTTCAGTTACATCAACCTTCACACCACCCTTGTATGATTCCATGATCTTAACCTTTTCTTTGGAAGGGTCTAGAAGATCCTTTATGGTCTCATTGTAGATTTCCATGTACGATACTCTGAAGAAAGAAGATGGATAATGCTTTTACATAAATCTATTGAACTTTCAAGTGCACTATAAAGAATGTCTATCCAAGTATGTTATTAACCTTTAAGAACCAAAAGGTTTGACTCTTTGAGAAGACAGAATTTGTAGTTATCTGCAATTAATGCAACTACCATATTTTCTTTTATTTACAGAATAACAAGCATGTAAGCCATGCTTAAATAGGAACAATTTTCACATGTAAGCTTTGGTGGTCTAACACACCTCACAACGGTACTTTTGTTACCAAAATATGTGTACTTGAAGGTTAAGAGAAGTTGTTAAGCATAAACACCTACTAACAAAACTGAGAAAATATTGGGTCATGTATTCTTGCCAGGTATCTAACACACCAGATGCCAACAAGGGCACCAATATACATAATTTTGCACTTTTATATATTTTTGGTCAAATGTCAATTAATGATATTCAATGAACATTTTGACATTGACTGCATTTTGTACTGAGTGTATTGAGGAACCGGGTAGTACATGTTTCTTCCATTCGAACCAAAACAGAGGTACTGTTACTTCTAAAAGAGTGAGTAAAAACTTGGTACTGTCTCTAGAAAGATTATGCCAAAAGTTACAGCTGAAATAGAGGTTTTCTATAAACCGATTTTTATACTAAAACTAGCTCACCTGGCTAACATTTATCATATAACGTTTTGTCATATAAATTATTTGTAGGGATTATAATTTTACAAAAATTGGGGTGAACCACCCATATCACATATCGATACCTTAATTCGCAAACCAGCCAACTCCATTTGAGTTAGAATGACATAACATTACATTTAAATACAGGCACATACATTGCTTCTGGCCCCACACTTGTCACAAACATGTAACCATCCAAGACCTGGGTTTCTTTTTTTTCCCAGCCGGGATTCGAACCCGGGACTCTCGCTAGGTAGTCAGATGCGCTAACTGCTGCGCCACCGAAATAGGGAATGGATGAAAATATCAGAAGTGCTTGATTTTTTTTTTTTTGTGATAGGAATAACCTTCCTTAACGCGGGAAAAAAGTTTCAATTTTTTTGGCCCCGTAATTAATTTTTAAATATACTTAATATTTTTTCCATTCTGGGCTTTGTACGGCATATCAGACATATTCCTTAGTCCGTTACGTATAAAAAAAAATCCACCTTGAAAAACTGTCATTGTCACCAGTTTTTTTTTTTTCATACGTAGCGGACCAAGGAATATGTCTGATATGCCGTACTGAGCCCAGAACTACGAATGGAAAAATATTAAGATTATTTAAAAATTAACTACATACTTAGCCACAAAATTGAAATTTTTTTCTCGCTCTAAGGAAGGTTATTCCTATCACCAAAAAAAATATCAAGCACTTCTGATATTTTCATCCATTCCCTATTGTATATGGAGTTGGCTGGTTTGCGAATTAAGGTATCAATATGGCTATGAAAATTAGATCACAACCTATTCTCAAACTTACCGAATATACATATAACATTTCATCAAAATCGATCAAGTTGTTTCGAAGGAGCACTCCACAGTGTTAGTATTTTATATTTAGATTGAAAATATATCTATTGGGGGAAGCAAGGCGAGCAAGGTGAAAGCAGGTTAAGATAATTACCTTAGTAGGAAGTCTCTGTCATCTTTACTCTTGATAATATCAAAGAGGTTAAGTACAGTCAATGGGATGATGCCCGGAGAGTCATCCGTGCCTGTCATAGTATATGTCTTGCCCGAGGAAGTTTGTCCATACGCAAATATCGTTCCATTGATGCCAGTTGTCGCAGCCTCGACGATGGGCTTTGCAACATCATTATACACATCTTCGGTCTTCGTTTTCTCATCATAAACTTTGTCTGAAAAGATAAACAATAATAGAGTGAGCGTCTCAAGGTGGTTTGTGTAGAGCTAGTTGAATATGTATGAGGCATGCGTCTATGACGTATCAGCTTGTGTGCAGCATAATTATTCTAATATCTGGTGTCAGATAGCGTAATAGTGTTGATCTAGGTACTGAAAAGGAAAGTGATAACCTAATTATTAAGATTACTTGCCGAAAGTGTACGACCCTCCATAGTCCTTGCCATTATGATCAAGCTGGTGAAGCGTATTATTGTTAACACGCCACTGATACGAGAGTTTCTCCTCTTTTTCACGAGAAATAAGAGGTCGAACTTTGACAACCACTTTTATGTTGTCACTCATGTTTGAACATTATTTACAAACTATTCATTGAATACTGTGCAGGAAACTAATTTAATTAGCACTAGAAGACTGAGCATTAATTATTCATTACAAAATGAAACGCAGTTACATTGTGAGAAACACAAAATTAAGCTCCGAAAATAACCGACAAGTGAAATAAATTTCAAAATGATAAAAAAAACCGTTCAATGTTGCCTACATTAAATAAAATTGAATGAATGAAACTTGCTTGATAAAATAAATGAACTAATTACGAAATATAATCTGTGGAAAGTTTTTTTTAATTATTAAAATGTACTTTCAATAAAATACAGCCGCTAAAGTACGCTCAATAATGCATACCCGACTACTCATGTACAATCAGGGCCAATCGATAAAGTATACTTAGTTGATTGGTCGGTTCAAACTGTCGACTGTGGACAGGACGACGCAGTATGAGTAGGGGTATACCGCCACTTGCCAGAATTTAATTTGCCCGAATTTTATTTGCTATAATTGTTAACAGACCTAATATTGTTTCTCATAATTTTATATGTCATACTCATTGTTTACTATATTAGTCACGTGCTAGAACCTTTGTTTCCCATAAAGTTAATTTCCATAACATCATTTGTTATAATCATTGTAAGCCGTAATTTCAGAAATAACTTCTATAAAAAATAAAAAAATAGGGTAGGTTGGAAATATGAAAGGCAACGCACGAGCCGAGCGAGCGAAGCGAGCGTGCCGCGGCAGCGGCCGGCGAAGTGCCAGAAAGCCAATCGCTTTTTAGGACAAAGGCGTTAGGTTAAGTTTGTTGGCATATTCTGTTATTATTACAATTAAAAATATGGATAACAATACGTATGGCATTCGAATCATTATGGAATCTAATGTTCGGGCAAACAAGAGTATGTCACATGTCTTTTATGGTACACAAAACATTCGGGCAAATGAAATTCGGGCATATGAATATCATGGCATATATTTTTCGGGCAAACAATATATAACCGTGGGTAGGTCCTACACCAGATGACCTGACGACCTGTAAGACTTTGTAAAACATTACGGTGCGTTACAAGGGCGGGAGGGGCTGTATTAAACAACGCGTTACGTAACTTTTTTTATTTTTATAAAAAAGCTAGGGAATTGTAATTTTCCAAATCGGTAACTTATGTTTTACGGGGAATCCCTGGATTGTATTGTACGTTTCTTTTATTTTTGTTTACTAAGTTGGCAACCCTTTCGTGGTGTGTGTACGTGATTTTCAGGGTTCCGTGGCCAAATGGCAAAACACGGAACCCTCATGGATTCGTAATGTCTGTCTGTCCGTCCATATAATATGTCACAGCCACTTTATTTTCGAAACTGTAAGAACTATACTATTGAAACTCGACGGTATCTATAAGAACTATACTATTAAAACTTGGTAAGTAGATGTATTCTGTGAACTGTGAGATTTTCGTACAAGAAAAGAAAAAAAAACAATAAATTTTAGGGGTTCCCCATTTTTGTAACTCATTTTTTTTCCTCAAACCCATATACTTGTATCTACGGATAGGTCTTCAAAACTTATATTGAGGTTTTTAATATAATTTTTTTTTAACTGAATAGTTTGCGCGAGACACACATTCAAAATGGTAAAATAACCCTTGTAACTTCTAAAATAAGAGAATGATAAAAGTAAAAAAATATATATGATGTACATTACCATGCAAACTTTCACCGAAAATTGGTTTGAACGAGATCTAGTAAGATCTAGTGAGATTTTTTAAATCACAAAACTACAAGAACTTTTATATTATGTTACAGAACCCTCCATGGGCGAGTCCAACTCGCACTTGGCAGCTTTTATTTTATTATCGATGCCCCCCCCCCCCAAACAGAAAAATGTTACGGTGCGTTACTTGTGGTGTAACGCGTATACTTGATACTTGAACGCTCCCGAAGTGCGACTCTGACTTCCTGATATTATCAATTTCCGGAGGTTGAAAGTCAGCTGAATTAAAAAGATTCTCTAATGCTGTTATTGTAAGTAAACTGTCACCTTAATTTGATCTGCCAATGACAAGTCATGACGAATTGGTTTGTACCAGAAGGAACCAACAATTTTGTATGTTATTCAAATCTGAGAGGGAAATATCATAACCAGGCTCTCTAAATTATTTACTTTTCTTAAAAAGTTACTGGAAAAACTAAAAAATACGCAAACTATTTTTTTTCAACAATGAAAATTAATCTTGGCTGAAGTTACCAAAACACAGATTTATCGGAATAAAACAATAACAAAATTAAATTACCTTTGCACAATATATGCTTTAGTTTAAAAATAGCGTGGATTCTTTCTTGTCCCCTGTAAAACACGCGAAAGTCTGACAAGCGAGTCGTAGGACGCGATTTATTTCGAATTCTTCATATGGCCACACTGCTGACTGTCAAACTTAGGTATTTCAGCTGCAGGTAGTACAGCCCAAACAGTTTGATACTCGTCCTAGATTTAAACAAGAAAAAACTTTTATTTCTATTCAACATAACTTTACCTATGTGTTGGCGACAGACCTTTTTTAGATCACTTTGTTTTCTTTTTTATTGATTTGTTCTTTGATATTGTCATTTTTTTAATTTAGTTTGTTTATTTACTTTTTCTATTGATGTCAGTTAGTGTCCTTGTGTCTACTGTCAAGCTACGTGATTCTATTATTTGTTTTAGTAAACAGTTATTTACAGTGGCAAATCTTTTATTTATAATAGAAAAGTAACGGCACTGTTAAGGTGCCCAACACTATGTTTTAGTATGTACATACGAGTAATAATGTTTTAAAACAAACATGAATTATTTCTTGTTTAAAGGTCTATCGGATGACGAATATTTTAAACGTCAGATCGAAGACTTAGTCAAAGAACTCAAAGATATTGAGAAAAAAGATCTGATTACGTCTTATTGCTAACACAATAATAATTATTGTTGTTATTGCAGAAGTTGGTGTTAATACAATGAGGAGGATAAAAAAGGAAGGTTCCTTAAAACAAGGTGTGTGGGGCACGTCAGGAAAAAAACGCCTTCGCCAGCCCAATGTTTCATTTTTAATGAATTTTACTGTGTTAAGAAACATGACACTGAATTTCTTGAATCAGAATTCAGAATTAATAAATGTTTTTAGTTTATGTGGTGCCCATGCATCTTTGTTATCCCTGTTTTTAGCGAAGTGGAAATGCTGGTTTTGATGTAGTTAATGTCAAAAGTATCAAGATTGTTTATTCAGACTATATGCAGGGTTAACAACTAAAATATTTTTGAATTTCCCGCCAGAGGCTTGCACGACTCACTTGTCACCTTGTCACACTCTCCGCGTCGACCACTTTTTTAAATACTGATTAGTATTTTTCCCGGTTTTCATAGAACTTCAACATCACTAGTGTCTAATCTGTGAAACTAACTGTCACTGTCAAACATACACATCCTTCTTAATCTGTGAACATACACTTTAGGATCATCTATCCATGTGTGTTTTTCAAACAAATAATCTAATTTTACTATACTAACAGGCATAAAACCTAAAAGATGCAGCATGACGATGTGAGAATATTATTTGCAATAACTAATTGCACCTCGAGGACATATTTTCATATAATTATTATGTTTTAGGTTGTTTGGGCAATTATCAACAAGACACACTGCTCTCATAAAGTTTCGTAAGTGCAGAACATTCCTTGATCGCCTGTAAGCAATCGTGATGGAATAGAACTAACTTCACCTAAATATCTTAACATTTCAGAACAAAAACGCAACAGTTCTGTCGCAATGAATATAACCTCACTGGTTTGTGCGCCAGAGCCTCCTGTCCACTCGCTAACAGCAAATACGCAACAGTTAGAGAAGAAAATGGTATAATCTACTTATACATGAAGACTGCTGAAAGGTATGTCAACAGTTAGGCCAATGTGTGTGGAATAAATGAAATCATATTTATTTTATTCATATAGTTAGTCCTGAGATTTCACCACTTAGCCACATACCTAGCTTATACATTGGGTCATAATTTGATTATCAGTTATAAAAATGGTTTACTTTAATCTTTTTTATTTATGGAGGATTTGGTACACTGTGACCATGTCACCCTCATTAGGTCTAACACTTTCTTATGTACTATAAAAGGTATACTTACACATCCTATGCCTTAAAAATATATACCTATAAAAATAAAACAGACTGTCTTAAACTAAACCAAGGTTTAACTAAATTAAAGCTTCTTGCTTTAATCCCAAACGGTGCTAATTTGTATAGCGTTCTTGCCTCTTCAGACAGCGGATAGGATAGCACTGCATTGCATCCTACAATTCCATATAAAATAAAAATACCATAAAATATGTCACAATGTTATCAAACTTCGTCAAAAGAGCTTCACAGATTTTAATGAATTTATGTGTATTTGGCAGGTCGAAGAATACATTGTAGGCTGATTAATATGGCAAAACAATGTTTTCTGGCTCAACTAGTTATCATATTGACGGGTGAAAGGCTATTTGGTTTAAGCAACATTATTTGGCTAAATTGAGATATTTATATATTTGGAATCTGCAGATTTTTCTGCGTGTTTTGAGCTAGGTTTTTCAAAAAATTAAAAAATGTTGCTTAAACCAAATAGCCTTTCACCCGTCGAATTATAAGTGTTCGCGTCCCTCCTTTCATACGTACAATCTTTTTCTCTTTTAAATTTAATTGGAATGTTAATCCCATGATCAAACCACATTACTAAATGTCATTTTATTTCAGAGTGATGTTCCCGGCGAAGCAATGGGAGAAGGTAAAGCTGTCGCGAAACTTTGAGAAAGCAATATACCAGATAAATGAAAACCTTCTCTATTGGCCTGGGTTTATAAGGTCCAAATGCAAACAGAGATTTGTTAAGATAACACAGTACCTCATACGTATGAGGAAACTAAAACTGAGAAGAGTGTAAGTACAAAATTTAACAGTTTTATTTGTAAAAACACAATATTCATTCGAACACTTGATGAACTTTGATTAAAGTAGTCTGTGGTTGAAATTTTGTTAGGAAAAAAGGTAAGAGACAGAAGAGGAACTACAGATAAAATATACTGCCTCTGAGGAGTGCTTTAGAGGAATTATTGTCCTTTTATATAACACCTTTAATCTTTTGGTTAGATTGAAACACATCAGAAATGTAGAATAGAATATTAACAAAGGTTCGAAGTAAACCAACTAGAATTGAAACTAGAAGTAAACCAACTAGAAAGCTGGACTCACATGGAAAACAGAGTTCATGGAATTTACCCATGTAATTGAAAGATCTCCTGTGTTTTTATATCAATTGCCTCCGAAACAATCCATTCCATTCCAGTCCAATCGGTAAGGCTGTGGAAAGCGATTCCACAGAAAATATCTGCTAGTCCCACGAGAGTGACATTTAAGAAGCGATTGAAAGAGCATTATCTCAGTCATAACTTTGAGCTGTATATTTATCTATGTATTATTAAGTATGTTTATATATTATGTATGTATTCATAATTCTTCAGGTATTTTTTTTTCTGTAACAGCTCATTAAGGATTTTGTAGTTTTAGGTTATTTTGTACATTATAGACCCGTTTTTTACTGCTTCTCCGGCCCTCCAAGGTTTGCTGGAAGAAATCTCTTACAGAGATAAGCTCGCTTTTGTACATGCTATTTCTTATCTATTGTTCTGTTAATTGTTTCGTGTGCAATAAGTATAATTTAAAAACCCCAGAATAGTAATGGCCTAGAAAATTTCCGGCCTCTAGTAGGTGTTATTGCAGACTTTTTCCCATTTCTTTTATGTTTCCAGAACTGTAAAGAGAAGAATAAGAAGAAGGAGATGAAATGAAAGCCTAAACCTTGCATTAACTAGGATACGATAAGAGATTGCATTGTGTTTACAATGATTTATACTAGCGTATTAAAAAAAATCATGTTTATTCCAGCAAGGAGTTGGTCCCAATACAGCGCAAGATTGAACGTCGTGAGAGGAGGCGAGAAGAGAAGGCATTGGTGGCGGCTAGGATAGATAATGCTATTGAGAAACAACTGCTTGATAGGCTAAAGAAGGGCACTGTGAGTATTAGTTTGTTCTACATAATATTCTCAATAAACAAGTTAGCCAATAAACTGAGTATTCCACTAAGAATCTCACCTATTTTCATCTGCCCAAAGGCATTTTGTAGACCTAAAATGTGGGAATTTGACAAAGTAGGTACTGGAAAGTTTCAAGATTTGACATTTTAAACGGGCGACTCTCATGTTGTCCCGTTAACTATGGTTATGAAACTAAGTCGTGTAGGGCTTACAAATCTGTAAGGCAGCATTTATGTAGCTTGATAGTTTCTCTTTGCACTCTCCAAACTATAATATTCAAATTTTTTTTCACATATTGTCTTTCTACATAGATTTCTAAATAATGTTTTATCTAATATTTATCCAATCCCCAGTACAACGACATCTATAACTTCCCGCAAATGGCGTTCGACGCCGCTCTGAAGGCGGAGGAGGTCTCTGGCGAAAGCGAGAGTGAGAGGGAAGATGAGGAGGAGAAAGAAGAGAGGGAGATGGAGATAGAGCCTGAGCTAGAGAGAGAACTCAATGCGGAGGAACCGGACGAGTTTGTTGAGGCCAATAGTGATATGGACTCGGATGAGGTTTGTTATTTATTTTTGATTAGAATTATTTTTGGACTATTTCTGTAGCTCAGAGGTATAGAATAACAACCGCCAAATTCAAAACCTTTCACGACGAGCATATAAATGTCTGCGGAGGGATTTTCGAGATATAGTAGATACGCGAAAACGCCTCGATCGACGCGCGGTCAATAATAGTAGTCTGGATTGAGTGCCGCTGCGGAAACCGCGCTTGGACTTGTTACCGACCGATCGCATCGAGTTTTCTCATGGCTTTTTAGAAGTAAATTGTGATAAGAGTTAGTATTATTATTTTCCTCTAGAGCCTCAAGAGGTTTACTACTATCGATCCTGAATATATTGAAAAGTATTGCCGATAGGACTTAGTACTTATTACCACGTCGAGGAGTATACATGCAATAATCGAAATTTGTACCCTACTAATATGCATTTTGCTTATATATGCTCGGCTGACCGATGCGCAATACGGCTTTCGACCTGCGCGTGGGACAGCCGGGAATTTGCTTAGCTTAATGACACGCCTATTGCCAGCGGTGGATGCCGGGATCCAGGTGGATGTCGCGTATTTAGACTTTAAGAAAGCATTCGACACTGTCGACAATGATGTGCTTCTCATGAAGCTAGCCAACGCGGGCTGCTCTTCACATACTTTGGCGTTTTTTGCCAGCTATTTAAAAGGTCGATGCCAGTTTGTCGACTGTGGTGGATGCCATTCAAAGCCCTACTACACTAGATCAGGCGTAAGTCAGGGCAGTAATTTGGGACCGCTACAGTTTGTTTTAATGATCAATGATTTACCTAATGTAGTTTTAAATTGTACCTGTCTGTTGTTTGCTGACGACGTGAAGCTGATATTTGTCATAAAAGATACAGCTGATCATGATAAAATGCAGCAGGATAATATTAGATATATAGAGTAGTCGATTGGAGCCGAGAGAATAAGCTATATTTTAATTTAGCAAAGTGCTCAATAATGTCCTTCAGCCGGGCGCGAGCCCCATATCACTATCCTTACCAGATGGACGGGGTACCTCTGAAGCGCGTGGCTGAAGTAAGGGACTTGGGCGTTTGCTTTGCTCCAGATTTGAATTTCAAACGGCACGTCATGGACGTATGTAAAAAAGCGTACCGAAATTTAGGATTCCCAATGCGACAGGCAAATGCTTTCACCAACATTGGTGCTTTACGTGTCTTATTTGAAGAACTAGTAAGAAGCCATTTTGAAGGTATCGCGGCTATTTGGTCTCCAAAGCAGGCCAAGTACAAAGCCATGATGGAGAAAATACAAAACAAATTTGTAAGGTTCCTGTACCTTAAAATGTATGGTGTATATCCGGGATATCCGCTCTTATATCCTACACTGTTTGTTCTCGGTATGGTTGGGTACAATCAACTGGAGGTGAGAAGGGAGCTGTCTCTCGCCACTTATTTACTTAGAGTATTACGTGGCAAGCTGCACAACCCGGCCGTCCTCGAGTGCATCCAATACTCCGCGACGCGCCTCTCACGCGTGCCTTGCGCGCGCTCAACACGGTGGCTGATCATACGGATTTATTTTTATGCTCTTTTGACGAGTTCACAAAGGCCTGTCTATGCATTTTGGGTACTAGTTTAAGGAATTAAATAAGTTTGTATTAAAATAGTAGATCTGTTTATATACAATGTACGAGTATAATCGATATTGTAGCGCATCTTTCGCATTAGGCTTGTCCTGTAATGATAGATGTAAGAAAATTGAAATAAATAATAAAAAAAATATTCAGTGTAATATGTGTAACAATGATAATATAAACTATTTTCTATTTGTATTTGTATTTGTAAGTGGACTTATTCTTCTTTACCTCTGAGCTACAGATTTGCTGCTTACATTATTATTATTTATTTATTTAAACTGCATAACATTACAGTGAAAACCATTATCTATGGACCGATACTTAGGCCGACTTGCACCACCGACTAAATTCCATTTAGCGTTAAATTAAATAGAATTTTGACACATAGTGTATGGTGGAACTATCAAAATTCTTAAACTTAAATGGATTTTAGTCAGTGGTGCAAGTCGGCCTTAGTGTAACTAACAGTTACAAATTGGTTTCCCCGTAAGGTAACACTCAGAAAAACTTGTGCAAGTATGCAGGGCGTCCCAAAAAATAGTGTTAAGCGGAAGTCCAGAGATAGAGCACCTCTAGGGGTACCTGAATGACCCCTAAGTGTGTTCCGCGATTGTTTGTAGTTTGAAATAAGTTTACACTTACCGGTCTGTTTGGAAATCCATAGAGGAGGCCTATGTCCAGCAGTTGACTTCTTGTGGCTGAATGATGATGATGATGATGATGATGATGATGATGATGACAATGATGATTGCACTACAGCACCAATGAAGGAGAAGAAAAACATTTAACATCACGTAGACATACTTAATGCATCTTTAAATGTCGTAAGACCAATACATAGGAGAGCACTTCCAACTTTCTTAATTTGCACCCAATTTTCTTAAGGTCGAAAATCTGGAAAACCTGTACTAAGTCCATTTTTTTTACCTGCATAGTAAAACCAATTCATTGTTGTTTTACAGGACAGTGACTCCGGCAACCGAGAAAATGCTGAGGTCGACAGTGATTTTGAATCAGAAACTTCTGATATTGAGGTAGATTTTACGTCAATTTTTTTTTTTTTTTTGCTTCATTATTATATAAATAACGACCCCTGGGTCCGACGAAACTGCACAAATCAACACCCTGTATAATCATGAATAGTCCCGTTTAATATACATATACTATATGTGAGAATTTGGAGTGGTCTTCATGACTATATAATTGCTCATGGCGTAGTGCGAAAATAACAGGTGTATGCGCTACAGCTCGTATATTAGGTATGCCTAACAAATCATGAACGATTTCAAGTTTGTATAGAATTTGACAGACTATCGTAACGCTCAGGATTTAGTGCTCATAAGGGCGCCCTTAGACAAACTTTATTAATATTTATTATTTTGCTTCGTCCCAGGATGTCGCAGAGAAGATTGTCAGCAGAAAGAAACCGCGCGTGGAGATCGAATACGAGACGGAACCAGCTGTCGCCGTGTCCAAGAAGAGAGTCAAGCATTGACGATGAGTACATTAATTGTTATCGTGAATATTTTGCCTGTAAATAAATTTAAGCAATTTAAATCGATTTTTTGGTCTTTACGTTTCACCCAGTCCCTTTGGATACACAGAATAACTACGATAAAATAGTCATACGCACGAGAAAGCACGCATATTTTTATAACGAGACTGATTAATCTATCGGCCTTATTTTATAAACACACGATTCCTGTAAACCGCTCTTCAGAGGCAGTTTATTCTACTTTACAACGAGACTCCCGACGTCATGCTACCTGTGATGGACCCTTCGCAGGATCCTCTCAGATGTTTTATTGGGAGGATATGGCGTTGGACAGGCATAGACGGCGTCTTTTTCGTGCAGAGACCAAGATCTATCTCGGTTCACTGAGCTAGCGACAATAAAATTAAATAACGCCCCAAAGTACTTTAGACAAAGTTTGATCAGCTGTCGAAAACATCACCAGTAAGTGTAGCGAGCGTCTCGCCGCCTTATGAATCGTTCCCGGGAATTTTAGGAATATATCCGATGTTCCCAAAGTGGCCTGTGCCGCGGCATTCGTATTGTTACGGGCTAGGGTTCTGGATTTGGATGTAAAACGCCAATGACAACTTCTTAGGATTTATTCACGCAGGGTCTGGTCTGCAGGTCTTCACGACACGAAGTCCACCCGTAGAATCCAATCGCAGGTCCAATCGAAGTCCAATAGTATCGCTGAGGTCGTAGGTTATCGCTCGTATCGCAGGTATGTTCGCTCGAAGTTCACTCTTCGCTATTCCAAACGGAACTGACAGCGCGCCGCGGCGGCCGCTATTTATATCCGGCGGCAAGGGTTCTAGAACATTCCCGTACCTACGTCGCTCGCACAGTAACCCATTCAAAGAGTTATGAACCTGACGCTAGTGGACATACGAGTCATAAAAAAAAAAAAAAAAAAAATAAAATCTTTATTCAGTAAGCAGAAGTTACAGTTTAAAACACATGATTGGGGCTCTGCACTAGGTCGGGACCTGTGTTACAGATACCCCGCTCTTCCTTTTATTACATTGCAAAGCTTAATGAATAATCTACATTCTGGGTATTAGGAATATAATAATTTTTACATGCATGCAAAAATAATGAAATGGTGAACAAAAATTGAAGTTAGGTATTTTATAAAAATGAAACATTTTAGATGTACAAAATTGTGTGTGTGTGTGTGTGTGTGTGTGTGTGTGTGTGTGTGTGTGTGTTTGCGTGTGTGCGTGTGTGTGTGAGTGGGTGCGTGCGTATGTGTGTTAATTGTCAAAGGATGTTACACTGTGATAAGAAGAGCTTCAGTGGATTCGTAATCAAGTTGGCTCAACCAAGCATAGATCAGGTTTTTAGCGTTATGTGACAGCAATGGATATATATTCAAAAGCTTGTTTGCTTTATTATAAAGACGCGTGGAACATGCATTAAATTGATTACTTGCAAAGGCAGTTCTACATTTTATACTTGAAGCGGCTAGATAATGTCTTCGTAGGGTTATCAAGTCAGAATCGTAGTAAATGGACTTATGCTTTTTCAAAATTGAATTTAGGATGTATAATTGACGTACATTTAACAGTTGATAGGTGCCATAAAGTTCGTAAGTGGGGAAACGGTAGGGTTTGAAAAACATTACCTTGATTAGGGCTCTCTGCGCACGCTCAAGCTCAATAAATGTTGTCTTACCTGCGCCACCCCAGACAGTGATGCAATAGGTAAGAACGGAACGTGCCAGCGCGTAATAGATCGTCTTCAAGAGCTCAGGGGTGGCAACGTATCTAAGTTTTTTGAAAAAGAAGATAAGTTTTCTCGTTCTGCCGGACAGGTAAGCTATGTGATGGCGCCAATTTAGGTTTTCATCGAGGACTACGCCCAGATATTTTATGGTTTCGGTTCGAGCAATGTCAGGACAAGAGCAAAGCGTAGGTTTTACACGAGGACAAGTATGAATTTTAATGGAAAAGTCGGGGGGAGGTTTTGTGGAGCTGTTAATAGAGAATGTGAGGTATTTGGTTTTTGAAATATTCAATGTCAGTAAATTCTGAGAAAGCCAATGTGAAACAGCATGGAGTCCGGACTCAGTATGCCTTGTGGCCTCTTTCCAATCCACGCCGTGAAATATCAAAGCAGTATCATCTGCGTATGAGATTATGTTGCAGTTACGTAAGGTTAGATCGCATAAGTCGTTAACGTAGACTAGGAAGAGGGTCGGTCCGAGGACGCTACCCTGCGGGACGCCGTAATTAATTTCAGAATCCAAACTGAAGGCATCATGAAGTTTTACTCGCTGTTGGCGGTGGGAAAGGAAGCTCTCCATTATTGCGTACGAATTACCACGAATGCCGACTCGTGTCAGCTTATTTAAGAGAATGGGCACAGAAACGGTATCAAATGCTTTTGATAGGTCGAGAAATACCCCGATGCACTTTTGCCTACTGTCCAGGTGTTTCACGAGATTTTCGGTAAGTGCCAGCACAGCGTCTTCGGTAGACCTACCATTTCTGAAGCCAAATTGGTGATCAGATAGGATTTTGTAAGCATAAAGATACTTTTTTAATCTATTATTTATTAATTTTTCTAGAATTTTGGAAAAAACCGTGAGTACAGATATTGGTCTATAATTATTAATATTTTCTTTGTCTCCGCCCTTGTAAATGGGATGGATAACAGCTAGCTTAAAAACATTTGGGAATGTGCCCCTCTGGAAACACAAGTTGTATATATATGTCAGAATGGGAGCTAGTACGTGCTTGTTAGACTTAAGGAACTTAGTAGAAATGTTATCCCATCCCGTTGAACTGGAGCTATCCAAGTTATTAATAATAGCAAGGACTTCTTTCTGATCTGTATCCAAAAGGACAAACGAGGTTGGATGATAAGGAATATCTGAGTGAGGAATGCTTGATTGGGATGGTTGATGACTAATGATTTTATTTGCTAGATTGTTTCCAATGTTTGCATAATGATGATTAATATACTCGAGAGATTCAGACGCGGATGACTTTATATGAAGTAAGTCACTATTTAAAGTTTTGGAAGACTGGATATTGGCTATGTTTTTAATACATTTCCATAATGATTTGGGATTATTTGTGGATTTGGAGAGTTGATTTTGTTCATATTTAATCTTCATCTTTTTTAGTAAATTATTGCAGTGGTTTCTGTAGCGCCTGTATGTGATAATTAATATAGGGTCATTGGGTTTTTTTTTAACTTTATTATGTAATCGGTCCCTGTTTCGAATACAGCGCAGTATGCCAGGAGTTACCCAGGGTTGAGTTACTCGTTGTCTGCAGGGTATGAATTGTTTTTCCGAACACCTAAATATAATATTTTTTAAGGTTAAAACCAACAACTCAGCAGCTTCATTTGCATCAGTGTAATTTAGAACATCGTTAATATTGGAGTCCAGCAAGGAATTA
Organism: Yponomeuta plumbellus; assembly: GCA_947310845.1. NCBI lineage: Eukaryota > Metazoa > Arthropoda > Insecta > Lepidoptera > Yponomeutidae > Yponomeuta > Yponomeuta plumbellus. The sequence goes on along the minus strand of OX371192.1, from coordinate 6,715,822 downwards.
GCAGCCAGATCATAGTTAAGCTTCAATCTAAATTTGCGTGGTTCGTTGTGTACTATGTTAGAAGTGAAGCTAAGAAAAACAGTAGAGTGGTCAGTAAGGGTGGTATCAGAAACTACGATAAAGGCTTCTCTTATAGTTCTCAGCATCATATGATCAAGACAAGTTTTGTCGTGTGTTGGATGAGTGTGGCCGGGCAGCAGACCATGTGATGCGAGGAGATTTAAATATTTCGAGCTATTTCTATCGGTTCCAGACTGTGCGATATCAATGTTTATATCTCCTGTGAGGACAACGTCAAAAGACGGATCGATCGAACTTAATAGAGCATCTAGGGAGTACAGAAAATCAGAAGCATCAGAGTTAGAAGGTGACCGGTAAATACCCAAGACTACGTGGTTATTTAACTTTATCTTTAGGCACGAGGCTCCCGATAACATAGGTTCCTCAGTTTTAAATTTCAAACCATTCTTAACATAAATCACAACACCGTCGTTTTTGTTTACCAAGGACTTAGTGTTGCAGAACGTGTAGTTTGTTAGCTGCGGAGTATTTTTTAGGGGTGATAAGTAACACTCAGTAAGAACCATGATATCGGGTAGAACGCTATAAGAAGTTAGAATAGCCTGAAATCCGTCCAAATTCTTATATATACTTCTGACGTTCTGAGTTACAATAAGAATTTGGGTAGGGCTATTTGTCAAGTATTGTGTGCATTGGTCAGAATTACATTTAATAGAATTAGCGGCGCTAAACGTATCTATTTCATTGTTTATATTTAATGAAGTGAATTTTAAAACAAAAATATAATGGTACTAATGTATAAAATATATATGAGGTATAAGCTTCTATCCAGCCGTGTGGTATTGATAAGTCATATAAATTACATATTATTATAACTCTAGGGTGTGGTTTCATATGATAATAATTATGTATTCGATCTGAGTAAATGTATTTATTGCACGCGAGAATGTTCGGTGAGTCAGTGTATGTGTTGATTGTGTAATAATTTGATATGAGTGTATGAGAGCAAATGTGTGTGTGTGAGTGGCTTGGTGTTACCAAGGGTGAGTGTGTATAATAAGCATTGTAAAATACAGTTCTTAAGAGTGCAAGAAAGGTCTTATAATTGAACAATAGGTAGCTCCGACCTAGTCATACTTTGACGCTCCGGAGTAGTGCAGCTTGACTTTCTGATTTAATCTGGATACGAGGAGATGAATCGTCTTTCCTCACAAATACTTTTCCGTAAGAGGTCCAGGCGTATTTGAATCCCCCGGTTTTTGTCAATTCTCTTGCCAGGTAGTATAGTCGGTTTGATTTTGTTGTTAGATGTTCTGATAGGTAGACCGGGTTTGTGTTGTTCTGAAAGCCGAGATGTGACGCATTCAGTTTTTTGGTTTTGTTCCTGGCATTATATGTTTTTGTAGCCTTTAATAATTCATTTTTCTTGATTGTTGAGGACAATTCGATCACTATAGGTCTGTTGTCTTCTTGTTTACCTTGAGACCTGTAAACATCGGTGACGTCATCTTTGCTCAGGGAAAAACCAGTTATCTTGGCAAGACTCAAGCTCATCTCAACAAGTTTGTCCTTGGATTCATGTACCGACTTCGGGACATTTTTTAACTCCAGGCAGGACTTACGGTTACTTCTTTGTAGGTCCTCTATTTTTTCTTCCAGGATTGATATATATTCATTGTCTGTTTTCCGGCGGGATTCGAGTACCTCGACCTTTTTTAAAACCTCATCATACTGGGTGGAAAGGAAAGCAATAGAGCTTTCTATTTTATTGAGGGTCGGTTTGATGGAAGCCAAATTCCTCTCCTGCTGTGCCATCCATGTATTAAACATATCCTTCATTTCTTTTTTGAACTCGGTTAGCTCCAAAGTAAGGTCTCTTCTCATCGTGTCGGACGGAATAAGGGAGTCCGTGGACAATGGCGGCTGCGATCCCGGAGTAGCCGGCAGAGTGGAAACCGCGGCAATTAAGTCGTTGGAGGCGGGAGCGAGGCTGACGATGTTCGAGGCTATGTTAGATCCCGCGGCGGACGGGGTAGGCAGCGGCTCGAATTGCTTGCGTGTAGGTGTATTATCTCCTCGCGCGCGCAGTCGTCTCGATGAATTATCGCATGCCGGGCATTGCCACTCGGTTTTATTGAGTTCTCTAAATGTTGCAGTCGTCATGTTGATGCATTGATAATGGAAGCCCTTGCTGCACAGGTGACATTTCAAAATCTCCGCCCTGACAACAACATTCATGCATGCATCGCACTTCATTTTAATTTTAATTTGTTTGAGCAGCCGGTCTAGGCCTATTTACACGCAGAAGTCGCCGGCAGCCGCGTGAAAGAACCGGTCGGAATGGGTGGGTGTGGTCGGTCAAGCTAGTATTGCGATGCGCACGCACAGGGATGGTGATTAGTGACTATCACTTATCTCGCTCAGGCGTCCACTTATTGACATCTAGTTATCCCGCAGTCTGATCGTAACGTAGCGGGGTTGCGCATGCGCATAGAGCGGCGAGTCGGCGACCACAGGCAAAACTAGGTAAAAGCGTAGGTCTCACTTACACTTGTGCAATTCGGCAGCTAGCTGTCCACTTCACTCTCAACCACGGCGGGACTGGTATGTCTTATATCGATATGGGCTCCTAGTAGTTTGAGTATTTTAATATAAATTGAATTTCGTAAAAATATTATTTTAAAAGCACAAAATGTACGTCTGCTACAGATCAGCGAGGAAACGGAAGAGGAGAAGAAGAAGAGGAGAAGAAGAGTCATTATTGCTTGCAGCGTTTATTGTTTACTAAAACGCAGCATGCGGCGACTATTCGATAGGCTTCTAGAAGGCTCTATTCTAGATGGTTCGGGATAAGACCGCGACACTGCTCCCCTCTTAGAGATGCTCGTCCCGAGCATCTTCATTACTGCCGTGATAAGAAGCTAAGCGGTCGATGTGAACCACTTTTTGTGCGCCTCTAAGTGTCTAGGGTATCGTCTATTCGTGGCAGTGGATAACTATCCTTTTTCGTCACATCATTCTACACAGAACCTTGTGCTACCATCTTTCTTCTTTACCAACACTACGGGAGAACACCATGGGTTAGCAGAAGGTTCTATAATCTTGTTTCTCTTCATGTCTTCCAACATGTCTTGTACTTCCTTTTCTTTGGCAATCGGTATGCGCCTCGCTCGCTGACGAATAGGTCGCTCCTTTCCGGTGTCGATTTTGTGTTGAACTAAAGATGTTCTTCCAGGATTTCCTTCGTCAGAGAAGATATCCCTAAAGCGCAGTAGCAACCTCTTAGCTTTCATGCTTTGCGAATAGCTCAGATTACTCTTAGAATCCTCAAGGAGCTTAGTGACTATAATTTCACTCCTGGTATTCGATGTGTTTGAGCTTGGAGATGATTGGCAGCTTTTCATCCAAACGGCTTCCTCACACCGTCCAATAACGTCACCTTTGCCAAGGGTAATCTCACGATCGCCTATATTCACAACCCTCACTACAGCGGTCTTGCCTCCATAGACGAGAGTTCTTGCTGTCAGCAATTTCTGACTGGCTGCACTGTCTCGTGTATCTTCAATCAGCACACACCTATTCCGCTGATTCTTCTGACTCGAAGGCAGCTTCACCTTTACTTCAGTTTGTGCTCGTCCAGGTATTACGATTTTCTTCAGGCACGTGACATTTCCATCGGGACCGCCAAGTATGAAGTTCTCCTCATCACCACATTTAAAGACACCGTTAGTGACATCGATGTGACAGTTGTGTTTTTTCATAAAGTCTAGGCCCAGAATGCAATCATCCATAATTTCGGCTACGATTACGTCGTGAATATATGACGCCTCCCCAACACATATCGTAACTGATCTTTCACCCAGGACGGGTATCTGCTGGCCAGAAGCGGAGAGAAGTCTGCATAAACTGGTGCCTTTGCTTCTCCCTACAGCTTTCACCAGGTCTGGTCTCACTATTGTTCTAGAGGCTCCTGTATCTAGGGTGATTTTGCACTCTATTTTGTTCACTGCACCGCGTATTAGTAGACTGTTCCCATTCCATGCTTGTGAGATTCTGGTTACTGGGGCTACCTCCGCTCCAGCCAGTACCCGCCCCGCAGTCCTGGCTTTTACTCGTTTCCCTGATTCACGGTGGAGGGCGTCATGCTTCTTTACGAATTCTTCAAAACGTTGCTCCATATTTTTGAGACGCGCATCCAGTCTGTCATCTGTTTTGGTTGCTTGCCTCTCCTTCTTAGGACACGTGAACTGCAGATGCCTTCTTTCCCCACACTTGTAACACATGGGCCCGGAGTTCTTCTTGGGCGGTGTCTTGATCTCTTTAACCTCCTACATAACTTCTCGAAGTTTATAACCTTGCCGGATATCTTGACGCACAGCTTCTACTTCCAGGGCGTGTGCCAGAGCTTCTTTTAATGAAGAATGGTGGCGAAGCTTTACTGCAGCCCTAATTTCAAGATCCTTGATTCCGTCGACGAAGGCTTGCAAAATATTCGTGTCCACCATCTTACTATCAGTAGAAGGGTACGTCTTTCGAACCAGCTTCTCAATTTCCAACGCCCATTGTTGAAGTCCTTCACCCAGGCGCTGAGTTCGGTCGCGTAGCTGAGCACGAAAAACGTGTTCCAGGTGTCGTTCCCCGTATCTGGCCTCAAGTGCCTCCAGCAGATCTTTGAACTCGCTGCCTGAGGTGGGCAACGCCTCCAGGACAGATAAGGCCGAACCTCTGAGCGCGACGGTCAGGGCTGTCAAGCTCTGTTCGTCCGTCCATCCGTTTGAAACAGCGACAGTCTGGAACTGCTGTCGGTAGGCGACCCAAGACGTAGTACCGTCGTACGGAGGCACTTTCACTTTAGGCCCCTGGTTTATGCCGACAATTCCACTCGACGTGACTCCAGCAGATTTTATACGCCGAAATTCCTGCTCTAGTCGAGTGAGGCCGGTTTTCACATTTTTTAGGTCCTCCTCTAATTCGGTTACCCGTTCGTTCACTACTTCTACATCTTCATGTAGCTTAGCGACCGTATCACTGAAGTTTGTAACGGCAGAAAGGATCGTCTGTTGGTCTGCCTTCTGTTCTTCTCGTAGGCCTCTTTGTTCTTCTCGCAGGCCTCTCTGTTCTTCTTGCAGGCACTGCATCTGCTTGCTCTGTTCTTCTCGCAGGCCTCTCTGTTCTTCTTGCAGGCACTGCATCTGCTTGCTCTGTTCTTCTCGCAGGCCTCTTTGTTCTTCTCGTATGCCCTTCAACATTGCCATCAGGCATGACATATCCAAAACCTCCATTGGACGTGACGGAGGTTTAATGTCTTCGGTGGGCGTGACCAGGTGGGCGTGCCTAGGAGGCGGAGCCTGTTGGTCGGTTGGTGGAACCTGGTGGTCAAGGCCGGTGGGCGGAGCCTGGTGCATGGGGGCGGTAGGCGTGGCCTGGCGGGCGTGGCCAGTGGGCGGAGCCGTTGGGCAGGTACGCTGTCTCCTCGATGGGCGTGGCCTGGTGGGCGGGGCCAAAGGGCGTGGCTTGGTCGGTGGGCGTGGCCTGGTGGGCGGGGCAAGTGGGCGTGTCCCTATGGCCGATGGGCGTGGCCTGAGGGGCAGTGGGCGTGGCCTCGCAGCACCTCTGGACCTGGTCCTCACTCCAGAAGTATCCTCTCTCGGAGTCAGTGGCATCTCCAAATCCCACTTCTGACACCAAATGTTACGGGCTAGGGTTCTGGATTAGGATGTAAAACGCCAATGACACCTTCTTAGGATTTATTCACGCAGGGTCTGGTCTGCAGGTCTTCACGACACGAAGTCCACACGTAGAATCCAATCGCAGGTCCAATCGAAGTCCAATAGTATCGCTGAGGTCGTAGGTTATCGCTCGTATCGCAGGTATGTTCGCTCGAAGTTCACTCTTCGCTATTCCAAACGGAACTGACAGCGCGCCGCGGCGGCCGCTATTTATATCCGGCGGCAAGGGTTCTAGAACATTCCCGTACCTACGTCGCTCGCACAGTAACCCATTCAAAGAGTTATGAACCTGACGCTAGTGGACATACGAGTCATTATTGCTTGCAGCTTTTATTGTTTACTAAAACGCAGCATGCGGCGACTATTCGATAGGCTTCTAGAAGGCTCTATTCTAGTTGGGTTGGGATAGGACCGCGACAGTATGTAATAAATTAAATTGAATAATGACTAAATGACAATGGTGCTTTTGAATTTTGAGAAGAAACATTAAGTTTCGGGTAGTTGGGAGAATTCCCAGCGGCACATTAGTCAGTATGATCTTGCCGAGCTCGACTGACATTTATGTTTAGTAGACGGTAGTCCCATGACCTATCTACATATTAGTAGACCTATATATTTGTATCATTAGGCATAATGCGAGATGGCCTTACCAAGGTGTAGACCGACTTGTGGTACATCTTAAATCTTACTTAAATTCATTCAAATAGAGTTTTTTTGTGAAAAACTACTTTTTGTAGTGTGAAAAGTGGTGCAGGTCGGCCTTGCCATTCCTTTGAAAAACGTATAATATTTAGAACTACATAATGTTATTACTAAAACTCGTCATAAAAGAAGGTCTGGCCGTCTCCTATTATGCCGTAGGTATGTGATACGTGTCGGCTGGTTACGAAGTCTGAGTGCGTATACTGAGTTTTGTCATTCACTTTCGATAGCGAGAGCGTTTGCGATTTGCATAGGAGTGACAGAGCGCGCCATCTAGTTGTCTCTTTGTCACTTCTATGCAAATCGCAAACGCTCTCACTATCGAGAGTGAATGAAAAAACTCAGTATACGCACTCTGAAAACGTAGGATCATGGACATGGCAGTTTAAACACGAAAAAAAACATTGGATTCCGCTCCATCTACAGATTTTGCGTTCCATATAACATGCTATAGCATCATTATGTTGCCTTGTCAGACGTCAAGATCTTCTTTCTCAGAAAACCTCAGAATAATTCTGAGCAGAAAACTGACACATAAAAACTTTTAATCTTTTGGTAGTTAGTGAAGGGACTCCTATTACCACAAGTGAGATATCCCCAAGAATATTGAAAAAGGGAAATTAGTATAAAATAAAATAAATAATACACTCACGCCCGTTTTCTCCGAGGGGTTAGGCAGAGGCACCAATGACTAGAACTGGGCCCACGTTATGCCGAGTTTATAAGTAGATAACATTATTAGATATATTAAAAAATTCAAATATTAAAATTAGTTAACTAGTAGGTATATTTATTATAATAATTTTATTATATTTAATATTGAAATTAGTATATTTTTTTATTAAAATGTTCACTTGAGTTGACCTCTCTGTGGGGGGATAGAGCTGTTAGTTATGTTCGCTCGGCTTCAAACGACACCCTCGACGGTAATCGGTCACTTTCTCCTCTCGGTGAACAATGTACTATTTTACCTCTCTTAGGTAATTGGACACCCCCAACAGCGTGCTTAGAACAGAATCGCTCGAACATCCCCAATAAGCTCCTAGATTTCCGTTTCTTCACGTTTCAGTTTGAGACACCTATACTTACCTTCAACAAAACCTACCAAACCCGAGCGCACAATACAACGGCATCTAAAAGCAGGTACGTAGCAGCTATTGTAGCAACTGATGAGGACATTGCAGTCTGAATTCGTGCTTCCCCGCGTCCGGAATACGCAATGAACTAGCTCGATTCAACCCCCAATGGAACTGCAAAAAGGAGACGCTATTTTGCATTGATCGTAGGTGGAAAAGACTGGTCTCGTACTTCGCTCACTTTAAAGCTTAGTTGTGGAACTCATTTGAAATAGTAATAGAAATAATTTATTTGCCAGAAATCACACATATCAATGAATAGTACTTAGAACATAAATTGTCATTTCCACGATTTAGACTTGCAAAAGTTAATACTTCCTTTATGGGGCACTGTATAAGGTTCTACAACAAGATACCTACCCCAAGATATATTAGAGTTACCTCCAACGCGATTTAAGAATTGTGTTAAGCACACTCTTTGCAAAAAAGCTTATTATAAAATCAACGATTATTTGGAAGACAAGGACGTATGGCATTAAATAGTAGTTTAATATTAAATTTAATCAGAGGATGAATGTATCTAGTGTTCAACAAATCCAAGATATTATTTTGTAAGTTTGATTTGTATTAGCTTTAAGGTGATTTGAGAAAAGATGGTCAGAGTGGAGTTTTTTTTCGCTGCCTTTTTCTCCACTACAGACGGGCCCAAGGCAGCGGATAACATTATACATAACTGTATGTACCTACATTGACATTCAACAAGCAGAATGTAAATTCTTTACGTTGAAATAAATTTTTGATTTCTGATTTCTGATAACTAGAAGTTAAACTAGAGTTAAAAATTAGGTGTTATTATTGAATAAATGTGATAAGGGATCTTTGGATCGATTGTGGTCCCCGCACTAGGTCAGGCCTGTATCGCTGGGGCCCAGCTATGATTAAGATTGAGATTTCTGTTGCAATGTGTATATTGATTTGTTTTGAGATAGATACGTTACAATTTCACAGGAATTCCTGATTTGGGAGCCAGTATCTAACCTTTGTTTTTGTAAGCGCTTTATAATCAAAACATTTTCATTTTATTTCAATTTGGGTGTGTTTTGAACGGTAACCACGAGAGTTATATATAATAAGACTAGGGGGCGAGCCCCCTGCGCGCTTACGCGCGCCAACCCCCAGCCGCTGCGAGCTTCGCTCTCCGCGCTCGGCGGCGGCGCTCGGCCTAGGGCCTCGCTAGACACTATTGGTTGTGATTTGACGCGTGGGAACACGTGTGGTCTCGGCCTTCGGCCTCGGCCTGAACGGAGCTCGGCCTTCGGCCTCGCCGCGGCGGGGTCTCTCGTGCCCGCTTCGCGGAGCTCGGCCTTCGGCCTCGCAAGTTTGTCCGCTTTGGCTTTTGGGTTGTTAGTTTTCCGCCGGAACACGGAACGTCTCGGCCTTCGGCCTGGGCCTGGACGGAGCTCGGCCTTCGGCCTCGCCGCGGCGGGTCTCTCGTGCCCGCTTCGCGGAGCTCGGCCTTCGGCCTTGCCAGTTTCTCTCATCAGGCTTTTCCGTTGTCACTTTGACGCCGGAACACGCAACGTCTCGGCCTTCGGCCTCGGCCTGGACGGAGCTCGGCCTTCGGCCTCGCCGCGGCGGGGTCTCTCGTGCCCGCGTCGCGGAGCTTGGCCTTAGGCCTCGCAAGTTTGTCCCATTTTTTGTACTGAATTTAGTACTGAAAGTGGATTTTCAGTGAAAAATCTCCATAGAAAATTTGTCAAATTTGACCATCGATATCTCGGCAGCCATCTTGAAATCTCGAAATTTCGGATTTTTCTGGTATACCTGGGTCCTTCGACAACCTTATGCCGTTGAAAACACGTCTCCACCGTGCGCCCAGTTGGCTGCCGACTTTTTTGCGCAGAGGTCTTAAAAATTGCCTTTTTTCGGGAGGCTATAGCTCGGCCGCCATATTGAATTTCGAATATTTAAATTTTTTTTCTCAATCGGCTCATACAAAGAACATTCTATTAAAATTTGGTCAAAATCGAACAATAAACAACAGAGATAGCATATTTGTATGAGAGAAGGCGTTCGAAATTCAAAAATCGGCTTCATAGGATGGCTGTATTATGCACCTTCCGTACACTTTTCTAATACAAAGTTTTTCTCGAAAACCCACCGTTTCCGAGAAAACATATGGATGAATCAATCAGTGAGTATACCGGATTGTAGCTTTATATATATCGACGGTGGAAAGGAAAAACACTTGAAGCGACACTTTGGTCGAAATTGAGTTATATATCATATTTGGAATCAGCGTTTTTTTTCGCGTCGATTGGTCTAGGTTTCATTACGATCTGACGACTTTGGTGTCGCTTAAGGTAATGCTGTTTTAAGCATCATTTCTTTTATGTATTAAATGATGAGACCCAAAAAACTAGTCCGTTTTTCTTCTATTCCGCTTAAAGTAACACATTGATTGTACCTTTGGCTATTAAAGCGTTTTGGTTTTCACAAACTACTTGACTAAAATTACTTGTATTGTTTTTCCTAAGCCCTAAACGGGTTACGTTTAACACTTAACGTATTTTTCCATCCCAACGTACAAAGATCACACGTCACTTAACACGTTTCTCCACTTATACGTATTGGTTGAAGAATAGACTTCAGGTATTTTTCCATTATATTTATGTAAACTCGACTGGATGTAAGTTTTTTTTCCATACCGGCAATAAGACAAACTATGTCGGTTAACTTAATTTTGATAAATTTACACACTAATTTTTTAATGTTTATTTGAGGGCGTGAGTTTATTTATTTTTATTTAATTTTTTAAATGAACCGACAGCTTAACTATTTCTTTAAGCGTAGCTTCATTTATTTTGACCCATTCAATAAATATGCTGCGCTGTCGGTTAAACTACAAATTTATCATCTAGATGGGATTTAAGTTACTTAGCTAAACATTTGGTTGTCGCGTAAACTAACGATTTTTAGACGGAGTTTATGCAAGTGTCTCGACATAAATAGATCTGACAGGTGGCATGTCTCTTCATTCAATTGTGAACCGGGGTAGAGGCACGTCACATTGTGCTCCGGACGTGTGATCGTCGATTCCCACGTAAGTATTTAGCGTTGTTCTCTTCTAGTGATGTTATTTCGATTCATGTGTTGTAATGTATCTACAAAACATTATTAATTGGATTCTTAATGAGTTTTATAAATAAGAAAGTTTTTTGATTTTGTTAGTGATCAGTGGTTAGGTTAGATTAGTATGACCCCCGAAAGTACGATCATTTCTTAGTTATTAAGTATGTTTTTCTTTTGCATTCAAATAACTCTTTGGATGAGATAAATTTAGAAGCTGATGTTGAAGATGCTACCTCAAGAGCCTTGCCAATAACCGTGTCAAAATATAATGATTTAAAGAAGCTCTATGACCCTTGTGCCATTCCCAATCATCATCATTCAGCCACAAAAAGTCCACTGCTGGACATAGGCCTCCTCCATGGATTTCCAAAAAGACCGGTTGAAAGCTGAATCCAGCGTCTTCCTGCCACTTGGATGAGATCGTCTGTCCATCTTGTGGGTGGTCGTCCTACGCTACGCTTGCCAATGTGTGGTCTCCATTCAAGAAAATTTCGGTCCCATTGTCCATCAGTTCTGCGTGCTAAATACCCCGCCCACTGCCACTTTAACTTACTCATCCCGTGGGCTATGCCGACGACTCTCGTTTGTCTGTGGACCTCATCATTTCTAATTCGGTCTCTTAGAGAAATTCCGAGCATAGCCTTTTCCATAGCTCGTTGCGTGACTTTGAGCTTTCTTTTGAGGCTTAAAGTGAAACACCACGATTCAGTGCCATAAGTCATCACTGGAAGTAACACACTCTGGTTGTATAATTTCGTTTTGAGTTATTGAGGTATATTGGAGGAAAATACTTTTCTAAGTTTCCCGGATACTGCCCAGCCGGGATTCGACGACTGACCTCATTCACAAAGTTGGACCGGCCTAGTTGGATTGTATGGCCTAAGTAGACGTATACGTCCACATCTTCGAGAGTCGAGTTCCCCACAAGTACAAGACGGACGTTTGACATGACCTTCATTTTGTCCATATTCATTATAAGGCCTACCCGTTGGGAGACTCCACTGAGGTCTTCGAGCATTATGCTGAGGTCCTCCAGCTTCTCTGCCATGACTACTATACCGTCGGCAAATCGAAGGTGACTGATGTACTCGCCATTGATATTGATGCCGCGTTCCTGCCATTCCAGAAGCTTGGAAACATCTTCCAGTCCGTTCGTGAACATTTTCGGAGATGTGACATCTCCCTGTCTCACGCCCCTTTTCAATGGAATTGCCTCCGAATTGCTTCTGTACTCGGACTGACATGGTGGCGTTGCGGTACAAGCACTTCAGCAATACCGATAGTCAATATGGCAATGCTGGAGAGACTCGAACACCCATTTCTCGATCGAATCAAAGGCTTTCTTATAGTCCACAAACACTAAGCATAATGGTAAATTATACTCCTCAGTCTTCTGTATAATTTGCCGCAGCGTGTGGATGTGGTCTATGGTACTATAGCCCTTTCGGAAATCGACTTGATCCGGAGGCTGGAAGTCATCAAACCTACGTTCGGAACGATTCGTCAGGACTCTCGAAAACAGCTTATAAACATGGCTCAGAAGCGAGATGTACCGTACCGGTACTTAGTTCTTCAACAGAGTGTCATCATATTTCTTGAAGGACAGCGTCACCACGCTTCTGTTCCATGCTTCTGGCGTTGTTCCTTCGAGCACGACGGAATTGAAGAGCATTCATTCCCAAACTGTTTCATAATGAGTATTTGACTATTTCCTCAATTGTTGGAGTTGATACACTTTATGAAACGGGCATTAATTTTTTTTAAATTTAATTAAAATTTAGAGAAACCATTTTTTTTTCATAGCTTTAGGTGCAGAAACTTATTTGTTATGAATTTTTTCGTAATCTGACAAAGTTTTTCGGCTCTCCTGTAAAGTTAAAAAAATGTCGCTTCAAGGGTTTTTCCTTTCTACCGTCGATATATAATAAGAGTTCTTTATTGCACACAACGAACATAAAATTATATATTTCTTAGTATCAGTATGTACTTATAAGTTATTTATTATTTTGATTATAAGATTTTAGGTGTTACATCAAACAAATTAAAGGGTACATCGTACAATATAGTAGCAAAAGCCTTTAATATATTATATTAATTTATTTATACATTACTCGGTTTTATTGTGCCCGGATAACGGCGACAGGCTTGCCACTTGTCACGTTTGGGACCTAATAAACTCGGCAAAACGTGGGCCCAGTTCTAGTGATTGGTGCCTCTGCCTACCCCCTCGGGGATAACGGGCGTGAGATATTTATTTTATTTTTATTTTTTTATACTGAATCGCTCGTAGCCTGGGCTGCCTGAGTGATCTTAAACGATCACTAAGGTTAAGCAACATACGGCGCGTTCAGTCCATGGATGGGTCACTGTCCATGGATGACTAACACTAGTGGCATTTTTCCGAGCGATTCTGTGCTTCGCAAGGCACGTTAAGCAGTTGGTGCCGGCTGCCGTCGATAGATGGCAGTCGTTAAGCCAAGTCAGAGGCCTTAGGGCGGCTTGAAAACTTTTGACAGTAAGACCAGCCACTAGTCTTACAAACCTCCACCAATCCGGACTTGGCCCCCGTGGTGGAGTATGGCCTATACCTTCCTCAGGGAAGAGACCCTTGTCCCTCAGTGGGGATGGGTTGGGTCCCATCATGTCCCGTCAACCCATAATGGGTTGACGATGATACTGTTATTAACGTTGAAATAAAAACAATTATCGGTTGGTATTGAAATATAAACAAACATAAGACGTAAATAAAGGTTACAATGACGACCTCTGTGGCGCACCGGTTAGCGCATCTGACTACCATGCGAGAGGTCCCGGGTTCGAATCCCGGCTGGGGACAAAAAAAACCCACATCTTGGATGTTTACATGTTTGTGACGTCGCTGTTTCTGGTTCCCACGACACAGGGTATCCTAGTGTGGGCCCAGAAGCAATGTATGTGCATGTATGTAAATGTTATGTTAATGAAAAAGCTCAATGGGCGGCCATTGCTGGTACCTAAGTGTTGTATTTTCATATTTGATACAGAACCATTTCAGCAGGGCACACAGACATACAAAATTCATAAAACTCCGGAAACTGCTCACCCTCCGAACAATATCTAGCGAGCTCAGCATCGACCTTGCATCTACAGGGACGTGAGTAACGCCATCTCGCTCTATGTAGAGCAGCGAGAGTGTGATAGCGCTAATAACATCGTTGTATCGAACTGTATACGAAGACAATGCTGAATGCCTAGGAACGGTCAAATGGGAGTGCTTACTCCGTCGTTAGGCTCCTAGAGCAAGTTTTTGGGGTCTACTCTAGATAGGGTTAAAATTGGCGGAATACGTTTTGGAAATAAAAGGTGCCAAAACAATTTCTATTGTTAAAATGTTTTTGTAGTCTTTACAATCATATTTTGAGTGTTATTTATTATGTTAGTTTTTTCATTTAATTAACTAACTCTGTTATGTGATATATGTAGGTATTTGCGCACCAGTATTAAGGACCTCCACCAATCCGGACTTGGCCCCCGTGGTGGAGTATGGCCTATACCTACCTCAGGGAAGAGACCCGTGCCCCTCAGTGGGGACATAATAGGTGGATGATGATTAAGGACCTTCACAAAAATAAAAACTTGTAATGTAGTACCTAATGCTTTAGGAACAGTCAAAGTGGTTCCTTTTGATGAGTAATTTTCTGAAGTATGTGTTAGAGGATTATGTCACACCCTGTAAAATAGTTCTCAAGAGGAAGTCACTGACTAAAAAGGAAATCAGTACCTGCAAATTACAACGCGTCATTGTAGATGGTTTTACGGATTCATTTACTTGTATTTTGTCGGAAGAGTTCGACTAGGGCCTAGATTCTGCTAATGCACTATAGTATAATGACAGTTGCACGACTGCGTTGATTTCATTTCGTTGCCGCTTTAAATCGTAGCGCTCACGAGAATTGTTAATTCCACGCGTCAATGGAATTAAAAACCCGTGGTCCCGGGTCACGTGACCCAAACATGTAACTGTTATTGAACTGTAATGCACTAACAGAATCGAGATCCAGGTTTCGCTCTGATTCGCAGAGCTTAAATTCAAGTATGTGAATCCGTAAATTCATTTATAATGTGTAGTGCTTACGAAGGTTTTAGTTCAAAAATAGCGCGTCATCTTTTGCTTGTTCCCTTTCGCATTAGGATCCTTCTCTCAGTAACAGAGTAGCAGCCTGAAAGGCAAACCTTGAAACTGCTACTACATCGGGAAATTTTTACAACTTGTTCTAGTTTTGGCACGTATGTGTGTAATGTACGGCGCGGGGCGGCGACAAACATCGGTGTTATTGTGGCAATAACTCCCGTTACGGCTGTTCCGTTGTTTCGGGTACGCGCCCGTGTTGTGTTCTAACTGGTGCCTCGTTTACATTGCCTTCGCTGCCACGGAAGTGCTTGCTGAAGCATGTGTAGCGTCAGTACAGTATTTACTATCTAACATGGTGCTTGGTACGAGTGGCGGCTGAGAACAGGATGACGGTCAGTGGGCAGACCTGCGGCCTGATGGTCGGACGATGTCAAAGAGTCGTCGGAGGGTCGGTGGATGCGAATGGCGAAAGACCATGTAACATGGCATTAGGAGAAAAATCCTATACCCAGCAGTGGGCTACGATGGGCACATGATGATGATGATGGTGCTCGGAAATAGTGAACTATGTTTGCTGATAGAGACAAAGCTCTAATTAAGTAAGATAAGATAAGAATTTTATTACGACGATAAGGCTGTCTGGATAGGTGGATGACATGAATTGTTCACAATTGGGTATAGTAGGTACTATTAAAAATATTCGATTACCTGGTGAAAATGGGTTAATATTACTAACTACAAGCCGTACTCGGGTTCAACTTCCTCAGTTGTAACTGTCAAGGAAACTGTCAGTAAGGAAGCGAGGACTGAATGTAAACGGTTGGTAATACGCTGCGAGACGCAAATATGACCAGCGAATTGTCGGCCTTGACTTTATTAATTTGCTAAAGGCATTCGGTTTTATTGTCGTACGGACGGGCGGTGATAGCGTTGGAACTTCGCCACTCGCAGCTCTTCTCTAGTGCCTAGGGTGCTACTAATGAAAGTCAATATCACAGCTGAGAAACTATCCTTTCCGTAAGGGCGCTTATACATGGGCGAACCGTGACGAACGACTGTACCAATGAGCCGTTTTCAGAAGAACTAAAGAAAAAAAACGATTGACTGTCAAAGGAATGCAATTTTGGACCTCAGCCCAATAGCCATGTGTGATACATCATCAATATTCAATAAAAGTTACTATGAAGCCAACAGCCAAATGTTTGTCCTTTCGGAGTTACATTGTATTGAAAATATTAGTTTTTTTTCAATACAATATAACTCCGAAAGGACAAAAATTTGGCTGTTGGCGTCATAGTAACTTATGTTCAGCTCACTGAGACCTATTCGATGATGTATCACACATGGCTATTGGGCTGAGGTCCAAAATTGCATTCCTTTGACAGCCATTCGATTTTTTTTTCTTCTGAAAACGGCTCATTGCAGCCGTCGACACTCGTCGAAGGTAGCAATGTCGCGCCGACGCAACCGCCGACGCAGATCCGTCGGCTGGCGACACTATCGTACGCAACATGCCGCCCGTGTATAAGCACCCTAACCAAAAAGAGTGGACGAATCTAGAGATCCACTTAGCCACAGTTACCTACTGTTGATTGTATCTTATTTTATTCCAGATTCGCTTTTGCCGGATGCAAACAGACCCATGACGAATCTCATTAAAGTTAAAATTAAAATATGGAAAAAAAAATGTCTTCTAATCCTTCAATGATCTCATTAGTTCAAGAAATTTAGTACCAGTGCCTGTTTTCTATTTTTTGACTTTTATCGTATTGCAACGCCAACAGTTTGTTTATTCTTTGAAAGTTTATCTGGAATAGAATAGATAGATTACGAGTAGAACACTTTATTGTAAATTGTACAAACCAAATACATTACAAGGCTCCAAAATAAAATTTATAATACAATTATGGGTCAAAAGGGATCTTTCAAGCATTTAGGCCAAAGGTACGGCAGTTTTGACAAATTGTACAGACACTGTCAGATTGTACAGAACGTAGTTACCTGACCTAGACTAACTGACAAGTCTTTATACTATTAGGTAAACAGCATACGTACCTACTAAATAGTTATTTTTATTTTTCATTATTAAATTTATCAAGATTATGTTTGAAGTGGGGCGTCTCCACTGCACTACAATTAAATCTAGAGAAAAGTCATTTCTATGCATATATTGCGCTTGTGGCCTATAAGCCGCGACCGGATTCTTGACTGTCTGTACTGACTGTAGTTATGTGAATACGGTCGAGACTTCTAGGTAGATTGTATCTAGGTACACATGAGTTTCTAATTAGGCAAGTACCTAAAGCACATTCATCTTGATCATTTTGCTTTAAATCTGTAGACTATACAATACAAGAGTAAAAATAGAAGACCTAGGTATGTAGCGTATGTTCACGTGCAAATCTTCACATTTGTCTACTCAGGTATTTATTTACTATAGTATTGATTTACTAATTAGGTATGTACAACATGACTTAGGTACTTTATAATATTTTCATACATACATATTGAACCAACAGTCAGGGGGTAAAAAATTGGTGGCCGTGCCCGTCACGAGAAATTGAGAATGTTTGGAAAACGGTTTCACGCAAAGTATAAAAAACGCGCCGAAATTCAACCGCAGAGGGGCGAACTAAGATGCTTGCCGATACGTCCATCGCCGCTGATTTCAACGACACAGAAGGAAAATTATTTTGGGTCACTAGCGCCACTAAGGGAAAAAATGAAATGTTAGGCTCTCATGTATTAGTTTAAGATTATAGTCAAAGTGGATTTTTCTTCCGATTTTGCTTTTCTTCAGTAAACAGAATGTAAATTCTTAAGTTATAAGTAAATGACTGGTTGATTGTCTGTATTATCTCTCAAAACTACCGTTTTTGGCATAAATGCTATCTAGTCTTAGGTTCGGGATCCTAGGTTATTAAATTTGTCGTGGGTCCTACAAAACGTGATTGATAGAGAGTAGGTAGGTACAGACACGTTCCGTGTGGAGTTTCTGGTCTTCCATCGGACGCGTCCCCCGGGTGGCGGATAGGGGAACGCCCTCCAGATATGGGGGGTACCGGCTTCGGCCGGCGCGGACCAAAACCAGAGGGAGGGGGACGTCCAGTGGCTTACGCTGCTGGATGTCCCGCGGGGTCCACTATGGGCCACGCACCCGTAACCCCACACTGAGTGGGGCCGGGGGCCTTCGGGCCGCGAGGAGACAACCTCTATAAAAAACACACGATGGGGGCCCTCCTCTATGTCCCTCTGTTCAGCAGAGGGCATAGAGGAGGTTGAGAAAGGGTCACAGACGGCAGGTTGGGGGACCTGCCGTCCGACATCGTGACGGGAGAAGGGGGTTGGGGGGCCCATGCCCCTTCTCCAGTGAGGGTGGGCCCGACTCCTTGCGAGTCGGGTCGACGTCGCCGGGGCGCCGCTGTAGCATTCGCAACGTGGTCCACCACAAGCGAGATCCGGCGGCGCCCCATTGCTCGAGCGACAGGACGGCCCCCGGGGTGTTTTAGGAGGTATGCCTCTCCTATTATTAGGAGAGGAGAGTCCGACACACGGTCGTCGCCCTCCCCCAAGGGTGGCGGTTATGGTGCACAAAGCATTTCACCCCGTTAACAAAAAAAAAAAGGTACAGACACTTTGAAAAATCCGATCAGTAAAAAAAGGATGTGATTTTTTTTCCTCGGTGGCGCTAGTATTAGGTACCCCCTGGAGCCTCTTAAGGCACACCGGGTAGCATGTTTCTCAGCACATGTCGGCACACCCGTGTAGTGGAAACAGCAAACACTACGGCGGCATGACAAGGCATATTCAAAATCTGCGGAAGTCAACGCGTTGAATACGGAACGAGCATTACCAATTCCTAGATACAATATCTATTCCAGACTAGGAGATAACCAAAATGAGGAAGATACGTTATTCGTTATTCTGTGCTCTAACGCAGTGTATATACTACGTACATTATTATACCTACATTATTATACCTACATATCTAATTTTTTTTTTTCGAATACACACGGTGCTGATTTGTGAACTTTAAACTGAAATGCTGGACTTAGAAATGTTATTCTTTTCATAATAATGAACAACTTTTGTTCTTTAGCGTTCACGGAAAAATAAAAAATCAATACAAAATCAAACCTCGACTTAGATTTTTTTTTCCAAAACATTTACACTCATAAACATTTACATACAGACAGGCACATACATTGCTTTTGGCCCTACACTCGGATACCCTGTGTCGTGGGAGCCAAAAACAGCGACATCACAAACATGTAAACATCCAAGACCTGGGGTTTTTTTGTCCATATATACAAAAAAATAGAAGAAAAGTCTCGGCTTAAAATTCACAAAACTTACAACGTATCTATCCAAGTGTAAAGACATCGCTTGTAGCGAAATCAGTTTTTCCGCCTAAACAAGGTCTAGAATCTGTGTAACGCACATTTATAAAATTATAAGAGCAAACAAGAAGAAAAACGTGAGGAAATTTGACGATATTCACATAGATACTTCAGCGCTTGAAATTGCCAATCCGCAGTGAGCACGCGTAGTCATTAAGCTCATGCTCTTTCTCTGAGAGAAGGCCCTGTAGTGAGACGAACAAGAAAGATGACAGAAGAAGATAGAAAGACTTAGGGCCGAGTTCTGAATTGAGGATTTCGGTAAGTAACTTCTTATCAGTAGTGCTGTCTCGTCAAATTTCTCAGAAAAGATTGTGACAGAATGTTACTTAAGTATTTGAGTAACGTTTTAAGATTAAGAAGTACCTGTGTAATTTTTTTTTATGTACAGTAATGTGATCTCTATCTATCTAAATTCTCAATTCAGAAATCGGCCGTTAGATTAGTCAGTTAGATCAGTCAAAGCAACCTATCAAAAATACCATTAAGAGATCCCACATGACGAGTTTAAAAATTCAAAATCAAAGCACTGTTTGAGCCTGATTAGCGGCCGTGTTTTTGATTTTTAGTTTTTATGGAGCATCAATCTCAATTTTTAATGTATTTTCGTGGCGTAACGCATCTTCTTCCTTTCTGTTTGATCAATCGAGCCATCTAGTTTGTAACACAGACGGTGGCTGCCTCCACTGATTTATAGATGGCATGACGGCGCAATACTAATACGCTGTCTGTGTGGCTCTGAGCCTAAAAATCTTTAGTTTTTCTTATACCTTCTGGCCTTAGATTTCGAGTACATGCTAACGTTCAAGAAATATGAAAAGAAAACGAAAATTCTTAGGTTTACTCTAAATATAGAATTTTATAAAATTCAGTCAGATCAGAGAGCTGATATGATTTGGAACCCTTTTCAGTAAGTTATAACTTAAGCATAACAGCAGCAGCAACTGCCTTCTGGACGGTTAACCACATGACAAAAACCTGATAGACCTCTGTCGCTATGCACCACAGTTATATGAAAATAGTATATAAACTGCTAAGAATCCAGATCATAATTACATTAATTAATCATAATAACATAGCTTGGACTGGCTGCCTCACAATTAATTTTATTGGTCATCTAAAATTGAGATCCCCTTTTATGCATTTCGAACGCAACTAGAGTTGGTAATTCATTTCGAAGTTACTTCTCGCGTTTTGCAGCAGAAAATAGCCCATTTTCAAACGAAAATTAAATTAATTGTGTCACTGAATCCTCATTCGTCAGAAGAAATGTATTTACGACTGCTTGACTTGGTGAACTTAGCATCATCTACATCTATATATCTTTCTACATCTATGTATCTTTCTTTTGTCCTCATCATTTAAACCTTTTCTAGACTTCCACAAATATAAAAAGATCAAAGCCCAATTGGTCCAGCCATTCACGAGATTAAGCGTGATTAACAAACGGCAATAAATTTTTAAAGTATATTGACCTCCCCGCGAGGTCAACCTAAAATCGTAAATCGAAAAAAAAAAACGGGGCACAGCGTAATTGAAGTCACGCGCGTTTTCCCAATTGAACAAAGTCACAGGAAAGGTAGAGAGCGTTGATCCCTAGGCGGAATTTCAGTTCCCCGTTCCCCCTTTTTTTCGTCCAAAAGTCGCCGTAACGAAGAGGGAATGTAATTACATCCACGTACATGCCACGGAGCGTCACAAAACTCGGACTCTGCCCCGGCATTCTATTGGGACCACGTCGAAATTAAAAGCGCTAGTTCCGGACAGCAACATGGTAAAATAGCCAAAAGTACAGTGGGAATCTTTTATGCACGCCATATGCTTTTTATTTCTACCGTTTGTTTCTATTTTACTTACTTGTGCTTTCCACATGACGTACTTTGCGTAACTGACTGGAGTGTACCTACGTATGTTAAGGTTGATTTGTTATCGTTGTACCTATAAAAACTATTAAACTAAGGCGCTTCTTTTTCGTCATGTGAAAAAGGAAAGGTCAAGGATCAACGATACTCCTGTTAAATTTGTTGTTTATTAGGGTTCTGAAGTCCACAAGGAATATTGTAATTTCCGTCCAAAAGTCCGTCCGTCTAGTTTAATGAAATTTGGCATTGATATGCCTATTTATTAAGCCGATAAAACGATAAAATAAAAGGTTGAAAAAATATTTAAGGGTAGCTACACCTAAATTAGAGATGCAATATTTTTTCCGCTTGCAAATATTAAGCTTTAAATCGCAACTTTTTGTTCGAGGAGGGTGTCCTACCTCACTCGGCTAAACGTTTGATTACCGAAACCATAAGATAAGATAAGAATATTCTTTATTGTACACGAGGAAAAACACAAACATAATTTTTTTAATAATTTTCTTAAAGAAAAAACAAAATTGTAATACTTAAAAAAAATCACTGCTATGTAGGCTTTATAAGTCAACGACTAATAGGCGACCAACTCATAAAAGAAAAACTTCGTGCAAATTCATCCATTGAAAATGACTTATTTATTTAATACGAGGTACTATTTTGATTAATTAAGAAGTTAGTGTTATTGTTTACCCAATTTATTTACTTCCAGAAATAATAACAATACGTTATGTATTTGTTTCATAATTGAACAACAGTCTGTATAGAATACCGCAACTAATCCTCCGACAGGACAATAGCAGCTGGAGGATGTATAGCCCTTTTTCCGAGAACTGAGCCTGCCTAAAGATTTTTGGAATGCATGGCAAGGAGAAATACTTTTTGAACTAAAACTTTCGTAAGCACTAGACATTATCAACTTTATTCCTGATAGACTTACTTGACTTTTTGTCGAAAGACTCCGACCAGGTTTCGCTCTGCTTAACGATTAAGGTCTGCGAAACAGAGCGAAACCTGGTAAGTTTATTTTTTTTATTTTAGCAAATAAACCTTTACATTTTTATTTAAACAAGTGTCGCCAAACTGCTGTGCAGTTTGTTGCCGATGCGCTCTCATGACTTAAGGTTTCTATTGACAAGTGCATCTGGAATAAAGTTGATGATTATGTATAGTAGAAAGATTTTTCGTAGATTTTTGAGCAATCTGCGGCAGGTGAATTGTCGTTGGATTTGACGTTCGCCACGTTGCATAAGAATTTAGAAAATTCAATGCTATAAGGTAGGTGATCCGGCACGTTCAGTCTCTCTACTTTCGATTTTATTGTGTTCAAATTGTGTCTAAATTTGTCCGAAATAACGATTTCGTATGGCTATCGCTCAGTTTTTCGTAGACTAACAAGCTGTTAAACTACTGTTAACAGTTGTCAGTTGGTCAAAGTGCACACAGAAAAAACATTTCACAGATATCAACAGTAGATTTACAACTTGAAGAAAATCTAACAATTAGTAGAAAAAATAACAAGTAGCAGCGAAACTAAAAACCTATCTGACCGAACTGTTAAGCAAATGTACTCAATTGTAGATCAAGTTGACTACATTAACGTCGAAAGTAGAAGTCATAACCTCAGCTTCTCTGTTCTCTCTCGTTATTTCCTTCTGATGTGCAAGCGTATGAGGCCGTCCTCTCGGCAAAATGCCTATACATCAGACGCGACCGCTTCCTGAATACACGCCTAATTGGATCAACCGGGCGAAATATTCAAAACTCGCCGCGAAAACTCCACGTTCTTACAAAATTAAGTTTCGACTCGGCCGAAGTCCTGTTGCGAACGCAAAAATGTTTTGTGCTTTGTAAATAGATGTTTTAATATTTAATAGACTCCCATTTCATTAGGCGCTCCTCTTGTTTTACGGCAAGAAAGGCGGCGTAATTGCGAGAAATGTAAAACTTCGGGAATGCGTTGGAATACTCAATGTTCTTTAACGTTGGATTGAGCAAAAGTGAGGTCTATTATTTGTTGGTATAGCTAACGAACCGCACAATTTATGTACTCTCTCATCAAAGCTTCTAACTGTCATACAATGTTTCATTATAGCAACAATCGTCCCTTGAGGTAACTTCCAATTTACCTACCTACATTTTCTCTTCAAGCAATCGTTTTTTCACCGATCGCCGTTGGATGTCGACAGACGCGAAGGTGGCATGATCAGCCTACGGCGTCTTCAGCTTACTTGTCTCAAGGGTACGGCCACGTTTTAAGGTTCCGTAGACAAAAAGCGCTAATAATAACATAACATTTACATACAGGCACACACATTGCTTCTAGCAGCACAATAGGATACCCTGTGTCGTACCTGATGTCCCTGTACCCTGGGAACCAGAAACAGCGACGTCACAAACATGTAAACATCCAAGACCTGGAGTTCTTTTTTGCAAAATTAGACGAGACGGCACTAGAGTGAAGTAATTACTTAAGCAAAATTCTCAATTCTGAAATTAGCCCATAAATGATAGGCGACTAACTTATAAAAAAACGTACCAAATGCATTAAAATTACTTTCATGAAGTTGTTAGTTATGGAAAGCAGATAAAAAAAACTCTCTTTCTTTGGAGTCCTACACTGCGCGTGGCCCGACATGCACTTGGCCCATTTTTATTATTATCTTATGTAGGTTAGTTGACATTTTCATTAGGTCCTGTGTGGGAAACGTCGGATACGGCGAAATATAACATAATGAGACAATATAACATAATTATACATAATGAGAGAAAAGTAGTATCACATCTACAGTAAATATACAGTTAAAGACAGCTATTTTAAACTACGAGTAAATTTTATGTGTGTACTGGTAATTTTCAATCAGCGAAAAGACTTGCATCTTTCCGGCCACGCGTTTTCCCTAGTCCTCTCTGTCAGAGTGACGCCAGTGTCAGTGGCACTCTTACAGCTCTCCTATCGCGTACGAATATTGTCATCATCGTAAGCCTTTCCATGCTCTTCAACACAATTGATTAAACACGTGTTTCGCCGTTTTTCTAAATTTAACCCTTAAGGGAGTGGAAAATTTTGTTCCAATGCTGAATAACTAAAGTCCACGTGGCGTGGACGGAGTCGCGGGCAAAACCTAGTTATTTTATATCAATAAAACCTAGTTATTTTATATAAATTAAAGGTTGTAGAGACAAACTTTGGCTTCTTTGAGAGTTTATGTGTGTGAGGGTGTGTGTGTGTGTGTGTGTGTGTGTGTGTGTGTGTGTGTGTGTGTGTGTGTGTGTGTGTGTGTGTGTGTGTGTGTGTGTGTGTGTGTGTGTTTGCGCGTGTGTGTGTGTACACGTGTGTATGTTGAAAAGAGTGATGATGACTTGTCTTCTTTAAAACTACAATAAATTCATGGTTTTCTATGATAATTAGATGTACGTTGCAAGTCTACGACATATTATTATGTCGAATTGTGATGATAAACTACGAATTGTTTTGTGACAGCGGCCCGAGAGTGACCGAAAGAACAAATTACCTCCCACGAATTTAGTCTTTAATTATTTCAAAAAGTCTTTACTCAGCCTACGCGTTCCAACGTTCAGTCTTACAGTCTATATGACGAAGACATTACATTTTGAGAGATTCAAAGTAATAAATTGCTCTGTTTCTAACAATAAATGGCTTCTGATTAGAATTCACAATCCCTTTTAGTTAGTTGTCTAGCTATTTTTGCCAAGAGCTCCGCCTTAGTGATGTACCTACCTGGCACAGTGAACAAGAAAAGAAAATTACCGACTAAATTATTAATCTCCCATAAAAGGCAATTTCAATGAGGAATACAAGATTAACGAAACAATCATTAGACGCGCCCATTTTATGCATGGATACTTTCATGAGTAAATACTTACATTTATATACTTAGATATGTCCATTTGGTACTTAGTACCTATACTTTATTTCTTTCCCTCTGCTTCGCGTGCAGAAAGGTATTAACGAGTCATGTAACTACTAAATACAGAGTGGCCTCACAATGTTGCTCAACTTTAGTCTGGAACAACTAATTTTGTTCGCTTTCAGGAACACGATTGCACGCGAGAGAAATCGTGGATAATTCTACTTACGTGTGCATCCACGTTGACCACGCTCGGTGATCCTGATGCTCAGGATCCAGTTCTAAATATTGATATTTTTTTAACGTTCAGTTGTTTACGTTATTTCTACGTGGCTTGGCGCAGAGAGCAACAAGGGAAACATAGCGAGGAAACTGGAGTGTTTGTGATGTTTACAAACCTCCTCAGAACACAAAAAGAAGCTCATATGCCTAATTAAGCGCTTCAAATCCTGTCCTGCAATAGGCTATTTTCATCATCAACCCATTATGTCCCCACCGAGGGGCACGGGTCTCTTCCCTGAGGAAGCTATAGGCCATACTCCACCACGGGGGCCAAGTCCGGATTGGTGGAGGCTTGTAAGACTAGTGGCTGGTCTTACTGTCAGAAGTTTTCAAGCCGCCTTAAGGCCTCTGACTTGGCTTAACGACTGCCATCTATCGACGGCAGCCGGCACCAACCTGCTTAACGTGCCTTGCGAAGAACAGAATCGCTCGGAAAAATGCCACTAGCGTTAGTCATAGACGGTGACCCAGCCATGGACTGAACGCGCCGTATGTTGCTTAACCTTAGTGATCGTTTAAGATCACTCAGGCAGCCCAGGCTACGAGCGATTCAGGCATTCGAATAGGCTATTTGACAGCGTGAAAAAAACAGAATTATTTATACGTATTGGGTACCCTTACGATTTGCTGCGTAATATTATGTTTCTTTTAATTGTCCAATTTGCAGTGGGCTCATAAGTTCAATGTGAGTTGCCGTAGGCACTGACTGAAAGTCAGCGCTGAGGGTTAACACCCTCAGCCCGTCTCATTATGGTTTGTTTTAATTTAATATTTGTTTTTTCTCTGTTGCCTTATTATGTTACTCGTATGTTTATTTTCATTTCATTTATTTATTGCAAAACCATGAACAGTTTCTTAAGTACTAACATGGACCCTGTAAGGGTGTAGCAAATTTTAATTACATTATTGGAGCATGCATGTTAATGTTTACAAAGCATAGTTTGAACTAGGTTAACTAAGATTTTATGGTCCTTTATTAAATTAATTATTATATATGACTTATATGTCAGATGTACAGATGAGCAGTAATTCAGAACTTATACAATTATTACATTTGTGTATTATAAAGGTATGTCACTTAATGGTTATTAATTAGATTTCAATAATAATGTCAATAATTTGTTATGTCATTTGATGAGAATACATTTAGAAAATCAAATTAGTTGTCAATCATTAATCTATTACATTGGATCACGGACCAAATTGATTTGAATAGATATAACATGTCAGATAGCACAATTTTACAACATAATGTCACAGGTCTTTGTCATTCATATATTCTTCTATAGAGTAATAGGATTTATTTAATAGGAGCCTTTTAAGATTTCTATTGAATATTCCATTCTTGTCTTCATTTTTAAGGTAGTCGGGTAGCTTGTTATATATTTTTACACATCTATATTGAGGACTATTTTTGTACATTTCTAGTTTAGGTGCAGGAAGGAGAAGTTTGTTTAGGCGTTTGTTTTTATTTTTTTCAAAAAAGTTGCTGTTATTTCGGATGAACAGAGCTGCCTCCAAGATGTATATGGATGATAATGTGAGTAAGTTTTCTGATATAAAATGTGGCTTACAGCTTTCCCAGTATTTTATTTCTGTGATGTGTCTTTTTGGTACACTAAACGTTTTATTCTTACTTTCTTTCTTTCATATGCCTTTACAAAAAGCATTGGAGTACATATTAAGACGCTTACTAGATTAGATTTAAACTCTCCATTGTATACACCAAGAAATAAAATACATTATAAGGCTAACGTTTTCTGTCTAAGTTTTGCCGTACACAAATGGCGGTTTTATTGCTAAAAACGATCTCTTCCAGACAAACAATGATGGATAGAACTGAATCCAGTGCTTATGCAGAGGGTAATTAATATTATAAACTTTTCTCTGTATACACGTGGTCGGATTGTTCCGACAAAAAGTCAGTAATGTAATTTAATAATATTTTGTGCTAACGAAAGTTTTAGTAACTAATATTGTGAGTTTCGATTCGTTCTATTTAAATCCTAACGTTCCTTCAACCTGTCTCAGTAAGACCTATCAACCTTGCCCGGTACATAACCAAACTGCGTAAGGCCCGCCGTAACACTTACATACTTTATAACCTTCCCTATTTTGCAAATAGAACCCGGGTGGGTAAGGGATTTCTTTGAATACGTCACGTGTGAACCCTCTTCATACTCGTGCCAAATTAAAACGTAGCGAAGTGCGAGCAGGATCGAAGGCCCGGGGCGCAGGCCGTGCGGGGCGCATGATAACGTGGCAATTTCGTCTTGGGTCGGTGAACGAAATAAATTCCTACATGCCGCTAATAATAAAAGTGTGAATGTGGGTGTCGGACGATGTTTAGACGGATGCCGAGCCTGATGAGATAGCGCAATGTAAGAAAAAACACGTGAAATTATTCTTAAGTTCCGACAGGCACGTGTTTAGCAAGAACCTATTGCAAATCACAAACGATGTACATCTGTAATTTTTGTAAACTGATATCTTAAGTTATACAGGTATTGGATAATACTTTATCTGTAACATTATCTACTAGTTTGAATTTTGTTATGAAGCTTTTGCTGTGCCCGACAGGGTCTATAATGATTATTTATTTATTTTATTTATTAGGAAAACCAACCAGTACAACAATTTTATCTTACATATATCCACGTAAGCGACGACCTCTGTGGCGTAATGGTTAGCGCATCTGCCTACCATGCATACCATCCCGGGTTCGAATCCCGGCTGGGGATAAAAACCAATGTCTTAGATGTTTACATGTTTGTGATGTCGCTGTTTTTGGGTTTCACGACACAGGATATCCTAGTGTGGGGCCAGAAGCAATGTATGTTATTATGTAAGCCTGTATGTAAATGTTTATGTTTAACTTAAGATTTAAGGTGATTTAAAAAAAGATGGTCAGAGTGGAGTTTTTTTCGCTCCATTTTTTTCGGCCGTTTCCTGGTGGTCATAATAATATGTCTTATCAGTATGACTACGAGGATATACATGTCCTCCTGGTCATACTGTAACACGATATTTTTAGAAAAAGGTTTTTCCTTCCTCCTGCATAATATAAATTCTTTTCTGTGTAAATAAAGAAAGTAGTAAATACTTCTACTTCTTCTTCCACTACATTCAGCCCCAAGGCATGGGACATTAAAAGTATATTGGCATTCAACAAATGCTTTATGTTTTTTTTTTTGTGTAAATTGGTAGGTCTCAGAATAGGTCGTAGGCAAATTAATAAGGTCAAAAAACCTTAGGCGGTTCAGCTAAGACTATTTTTTCGCGCTGCGTGCTCAGTAGGCTGGGGCCGACCGTTGGCGGCTAACCGAGAGCATTTCACGTCCCAGTTAGGCTAATCCATCATGTCCAGAGGCGGCCCTCTCCCGCTGCGGAAGTGGCGACAGCGAGCGGATATTACATTTTTA
Source organism: Yponomeuta plumbellus (assembly GCA_947310845.1). Taxonomy (NCBI): domain Eukaryota; kingdom Metazoa; phylum Arthropoda; class Insecta; order Lepidoptera; family Yponomeutidae; genus Yponomeuta; species Yponomeuta plumbellus. The sequence continues at coordinate 6,687,216 of OX371192.1, read as the reverse complement.
ATTTCCTGTGTTTCATCATACAGCTTAGAGGTGGTGGTACTAATGCCTTCGCGAGTTACAGTAGTCTCTGACGCCTTAAAATGTGGTACATTTACTTGTATGGCTAGCTTACATGTGTTGGGTGGGATGGTAGCTTACTAAATTTTAAGCAAAATGCATCAAGAAAGTAATATTATTGTTTATTTCTCATAGATATGACGACACACAGTAGTTAGGTACCTACAATTTGAGAAATAAAGACCTATTCCTATGAAAGGAGGAGTCCATATCGTTAATTTCAATATAAAGAATATTCTTTAGCAAAGTCTTTTCACACAGGTATTTCAGGTGTTGCTCAAAGATATGTGTATGAGCTAACAGTCACTAATAATTATTTGTGTTTTCTTCTTCTTTCCTCACATAAATCAGTAAACTGATTTTGAATTCGCATTGCGTGATACGCCATACAGCGCGAGCGTGTCTACAGATTTCTATTTAGCTCATTTTAGAACTATCCGCAGCTAGATACAACACGTATTCATGTCAAAACTTCGGCTTTTCTCTGACAACGATTTCTGGCTCATGCCATCCATTTACGACACATACACCTCGCGACAGTACCGTTAGGTAGCAATCTGTATGTGAATTGCCCCAGGTATCAAGACGCAAAAGAAAATACTCGTTCTATTTTACGCCAGTCAGGGCCGTATCTACCATATGATTTGCCCCGTGGATTTAAGGGCCCCCAACTAAGTCAAGTCAAAGTCAAAAATAGACGATAATGCGAAAAAATCCATAATTTTATTAAATTAAACAGATCGTAAAGTTTGCTGCCCTGCGAATTCTGCGACTAGTCAAACTCATTCAATTCATTTAATTCATGTCTAAACGTTGATTAATTAATTAAGAGCGTAGAAGAGAAAATTAAAGAATTTGCCAAAGGAAAGTGAAGAAAGGTTGCTTTACAATTTGTCAATTTATTTACAGTTGTATTTAATAAACACTAAGGCATAATAATAATAAATAAACTCACGCCCGTTATCCCCGAGGGGGTAGGCAGAGACAATCACTAGAACTGGACCCACGTTTTGCCGAGTTTATTAGGTCCCAAACGTGACAAGTGGCAAGCCTGTTGCCATAATAATAATATTATAATATAAATCAAATATTTATTGTTTTCCTATAATTTGAGTAATTATGTAGACCTCTAAGTACTACTAGCCCAGGGCCCCTAAACTCAGAGTCCGACCCTGACGCCAGTAGCGATTATGTACCTGAGTGCTCAAAAGACCTCTCTCCTTCGCGTCGACATAGCGAAAGTCAAAGAATGATTTAAGTCAGTTAAAGGGCACGTTTACACGTCCCGCTAGTCACGCACAAAGCGTTCATAAAGGGAACGGCTCAGGTCGATCGCTTATGATATTGTTATTGCCTAGCACGCCCCGTAAACACGGCGCGCAATTTTTGACTTACTCATATAGGTGGGAGGGGAGCTAGACTGAGGTAGCGACAGAAATGGACAGAAGTACCATACACAAGTTAATCCTTAACCAGGCATAAGGCCGGTTTCTGAATTGAGAATTTCGCCAAGTAATTATTTAACTATAAGATAAGACAAGATAAGAATATTCTTTACTAGCTTTTGCCCGCGACCCCGTCCGCGTTGAAATAGGGTTAAATAACGGGTTAAAGGGTTAAATTTAGAAAAACGGCGAAACACGTGTTTAATCAATTGTCTTGAAGAGTATTTGTGAGTGGTTGACCAAAAAGGGACCTCAAGGGAAAATAATTGATTTCGAGGAAATCGCGTTTGAAGTTTCGTGTTTCTATAGCTTTCGACTCGTGCTCGGCTCACAAAAAAATCGTAAAAAAATAACTACGGCACCTAAAAATATTCTGGTTAGACCAAAACAAAGCTAAAATACCACAGATAAAAAAATTCAAATAAAAAAAAAACGGTTTCCAATCCCTCCAGGTCCCTTTTTGGTCAACCACTCACATTTATTTTAAGTTTCAAGAAAATTTGACAACAGTCTTTATACTTCCCTTACAAATTTTGGCAACCCTTTTCGCCCCCTTAGGGGTTGAATTTCAAAAAATCCGGTCTTATTCCTTGCCTACATTATATTATATAGACCCTCTGTGCCAAATTTCAACTTCCTAGATCCAACGGCTTGGGTTGGGCGTTGATGAGTGAATTAATCAGTTAGTCAGGACTTTGAATTTTATTTATATACATAGATAGATTGTACACGAGGAGAAACACAAACATAAAATATTTACAAGGTAACAGTACAATTGGCGGCCTTATTGCTAATAGCAATTTCTTCCAGACAACCAGACTATAGTGCTGTCTCATCAATTTTCTTTAGAAAAGAACGTGACCGCATGATACTTATGTGTCGCTTATAAGTATTATCACTGTTAGGCTGTGATATCTCATACATCCTTTTTCCTATCCTTTTTACAATTTTTCCCAACGTCCATCTACCTTTTCTTGCCACATACGTCCTTATTAAAACACAAACACAATCTGTATTGAAGTGTCTACCATGATTAATATCAATATCATTTATCTCGTGGCTGTGTTTCTGGGGTAATACTAGATCTAGCCTTGACTTGAATTCACGTCCCAGCATTAGTTTAGCAGGGGAAACGTCTGTTGTGCAGTGAACTGAATTTCTATATTGAAATAAAAATTCTAAAAGTTTTTCATTACATATACATGGATTTTCCGTAAACACAATTTTGAGGAATTTTTTACATGTTTTCACGAAATTTTCCGCTTGACCGTTACTCGAAGGGTGGTATATTGGTGAAGTCATGTATTTTATATCATTATTAGCGCAAAATGTCTTGAATTCTAATGAATTTATCTTAGCATCGTTATCAGTTACCAACACATTAGGACGTAACGTGAGAACAAATACTCCAGTTTATTAATTAAACAAAGCGCACCTCGACGCTTTATGACACGGTCCATCAAAATACATTCTAGCCACTTTGAATATGCATCTATGACAATTAAATACGTCCGCTGAGCGATTTGCATGTAGTCGAGATGCACTCGCTCCCAAGGTGCAGCCGGCCGCGGCCACGGCGCCGGCGACTCCCGCGGCGGCGCCTCTCGCACCGCGGCGCATGCGCTGCATGACCCTATCCATTGTCGATTCCAGGCCACCAGAAACGACCGCGCGCATTGTTTTTGGTTTTAAACTCGCTTAACATACGTTTGCGGCAACTAGCAGGAATTATAATCCTGTGACCTCTAAAAATGCAATCACCTTGTATCTCCAACTCAGTTTTGCAATAAAAATATGGCTTTATCGACGGACACGTAATCTTACGCGGCCAACCCACCATCATGTACCTTACAACTGTTTGTAAGACCGAATCCTTTTTCGTTTCCTCTCCAATCTTGGCAAAGGTCAGCGGCGCAATATTCGCATCTAAAAAGTTTAGATACAATGACTCATCATCAGCGTTATCACCGCATTCATTGTCTGTCTCGCTCTCGCTTGGCAAAGGCGACCGAGAGAAAAAGTCCGCTACTACGTTGTTTACGCTCGATATGTATTGCACGGTATAATTATACGCTGATAATATAACTGCATATCGCTGAAGGCGTGAGGCAGTCATAACAGGTATACCAATCTTTTTACCAAAAATGGACAAAAGGGGTCGGTGGTCAGTTTTTAATACAAATGGTTCCTGCTGTCCATATAAGTACTGATGGAACTTTTTTATTCCGAATATGATTGCAGTGGCTTCCTTTTGTATTTGGCTATAATTTCGCTCACTTTTAGTTAGCGAGCTCGACGCAAGTGCAAGCGGCCTCTCTTCGCCGCTGAAGCCACGCTGTGAGAGCACCGCGCCGAGCCCCGCCGGCCCGGCGTCCACCGCTAACACTAGCTGCGCCGCAGGGTCGAAATGGGCAAGCACACACTCGGAGCCCAACTCGAGTTTCACGTAGTCGAATTCGCCTTGCTGCCGCGGACCCCAAGCCCATTTCGCGCCCTCTCGTAATAACTCATTAAGTGGGCCAACCTTATCCGACGCCTGCGGTATAAAATTTCGGTAATAATTTACCATACCTAAAAATCGTTTTAATTCAACCGCATTCATCGGTGCTTGCGTTTTACTTATAGCCTCCACTTTCTTCGGGCAAGGCCGGAGTCCATTTTTATCAATGACATAACCCAAATATGTCACACTTCTTTGGAAAAACATACATTTATTTGTTTGTAGACGTAAACCGGCCTCATCTAACCTGCGAAGAACCTCGCGCAATCTCGCTAGATGTGTTTGTGTATCCGGTCCTGTCACACAAAGATCGTCCAGCCAGCAACTGACACCATCGATACCTACAACTAAAGACTCTATTGCGCGTTGAAATGTAGCTGGCGCATTAGCTAAACCGTAAACAAGTCTTGTATACTTGAAGAGACCTTTAGTTGTACTAATTGTGGTCAGTTCCTGAGAGGACTCGGAGAGGCAAAACTGATTATATGCATTGCATAAATCTAATTTAGTGTAACGCTCCCCACCCTTTAGTTTTTCGAAAACTTCTTCTATGCGAGGCATTGGGTATTTATCAACAATGAGGTCATTGTTCAAGGTCACTAAGAAGTCTCCCGCTATTTTACCTTGTCGTTTTCTTTTAAGACCGGCACTATCGGCGTTGCATATTTTGATGATGTGACTGGCACGAGTACCCCTAATTCAACGAGCCTTCCAATTTCTTCTTCCACTCTCTGTTTCAGAGCAAATGGAACTGATCGAGGCCTATAAAACTTTGGGGTCGAATTCTCCTTCTTCGAATTTATTAAATCGACCTAATTCGTTACTAAATAAATTAGGGAATTCTTTTTGGAGCTGTGGCACCTCGCTCGAATCACTTTTTGCACAGAAAATATTGTTGTTCTCAGCCGTTAAGATAATTTCGAAAATAGACATAAAATCTCTGCCTAGCAAAGGCGGCCCACCGTTTTCAATTACATATAGTATAAGAAGTTTTGTCATTCCATTATACGTTACATTTACTTTAAAACAACCCAATGGCGAGATTTTGTGGCCGTCGTATAAACACATTTTAAGATAACATTTTTCTAGTCAGTGCTGAGAAAAATGCCTTTTGTACAATTTATCTGAGATTATCGAGGTACCTGAGCCGGAGTATAATTCCATTGATAGATTAGTTCTATCTACGATCACATCATCAATAAGGTGAATATCGAACATACCTGAAGTGAAATAATTCACATTCCTTACAGTCCGTAGAATCGGCTGCCGAGTTCTCCTCTGGGCACGTACATATGTTATTCAGCCTTGTACTTTTACCGCCACCACAGACTTTCTTGAGGTGACCCTTGACACCACACTTTTGGCACTTATAGTGAGGTGAAATAATTCACATTCCGTGCAGTCCGTAGAATCGGCTGCCGAGTTCTCCTCTGGGCACGTACATATTTTATTCAGCCTTGTACTTTTACCGCCACCACAGACTTTCTTGAGGTGACCCTTGACACCACACTTTTGGCACTTATAGTTTTTGTACCTACACTTGTCCGCACTATGATATTTCAAGCCGCACACTTTACACCTCCTCACGTTGCTGTCACCCGGCGGCGGCCCCAGAGGCGGAGCCAGAACCAGCCGCACGCGATGCACACATCTGGAAGACTGGTTCTTCTTTGACCTTCGCGCCTACCTCACGCGCTCGTCGAGCGCTCGCCGCTTGCCGGGCTACCTCCAACGCCTTAGCAAAAGTGAGCGAAGATGCGTCCAGTTCGAAAAGTCGGTCTCGCTCCGGACCTGGGTTGAGGCCCAAGACAAAACGGTCCCTCATTTGCTCATGTAAACCTTTTTCAAACGCACAATGGACGGCGAGCCCTCGCACCGCCCACTCTTCGACGCTTTCTCCTACCGCTCTTCTTGCTTCAAAAAACTTGTCACGATCAGCCCACAAACAACGTTTAGGCGTAAAGTGTTGATCCAACGTTGAAACCAGCTCCTCGAACTTCACAACTTCAATTTTATTTGGATGAAGTAAGTCCCGTGCTAGTCGGTATGTATCATCAGCTAGATGTGTGATGAGCAGCGCGCTTTTTGACTCGTCAGCGAGCTTGTTTAGCTTAATAAACTGCTTCGTTATGGTCGAAATTAACTAAATTTCCAATGAAATTGCACACGCGGTAGCAAATTCGTTCGCCAGATGATGTAAATGAAACAACCACTGCACTCGGATACTGGTTTATTACTGCCGTTGATAGCAGATCACGCACACATATACATAAATTTACTTATTGTAAATTCTCAATTCAGAAAGCGGCTCATAGGTAGTAACAGTTTTTCATTCGTTTTAGACTTTATTTCAAGGTCATCATCATAATTGGCCCACCGTTGACCTCTGCTGAGTATCTAAGGCGTTTTCTCTAAAATGTCATCTCACACGGTCTCCCGCTATTTGCATGCACTGACGCTCCAACGACTCAACGACATCGTCCGACCATCGGGCTGCAGGACTGCCCACTGACCGTCGCCCTGTTCTTACCAGTTTAAAGTGATAAGCTTCAATTAAAAGTGGGATCTACTGTAGTAGGTTGTGCTTGTGCTTAACCCTTAACCAGGCTATAGTGTGGTTAACCCTTAACCAGGCTATAGTGTACTATTAGCACAAGTACCAAACTTTATTACGTTTGGCTTGACTTTGGAGATTTGAACATAAAAATAGTGACCATTTATAGTGTATCCTCTAACATCACGCTGTAGAGCACAGGCCTTCACTCAGAGACAAATAAATTATATTGTCAAAAGAGCTTAAGCACTACGCGTGCCCAACGCGGAACGACGACTTTATGTGATCACATCAGACACTCAGATTTTGTCACGATATTTTCCTTTAATTTAGTGAGTGGCATCGTTATCCCTAGAAACAAGGTTTTACTCTAGATCTGCTAAAGCATGACTTTATTTTACAACTTCTTGTCGTTAACTTCTCAAAAATGTACGAGTAGGTACGTAAAGATGCTATACGACAGAAAAAACTGATACAAATTTATCAGGAGTACGGTTTCTATGCCTTGCCGTTCTCTGAAGGCAGGCACCTGTTTTGTTGTATAATGTCGGTACTTTACAGGAAATACGCCCACTGCCGGAAAATCCTCTTCGAGATTCGTTATGAATGCATACTCGTACTTACCCTGCCGGTGCTTTAGTTTTACCTGTATGACTTTTGTTGCAAAAATAAAATCTATCTATATTATATATCTCTTTAAACGAGCAATTCTTGTATATATATTTATATATAATCAGAATATCGGAAACGGCTCCAACGATTTTCACGAAATTTTGTAGGCAGATGCTTTCGGGGGCGTTTAATTGATCTAACTAGGTTACATTTTTAGAAAACGTTGTTTTATCCGTGTTTTAAGACAATTGAAATTTGCTATAATTAACATACAGAACATAAATTTCGCGTCTATCTGCAGGGTTGGGATAGTTCTGACGGGAAAACGGGCGACCCGTTTCGGGCCGATTTCAAGAGACCCGGTTCGAGTCATGATGTAATTTTTTGTTGATTATTTTAATTTTATATTACATATTTTATATTACAAAAAAAATACCTGGTCACCCAGGTACTTAAATGTGATAGACTAAACTGAATATTCGTAGCACAGATTTGCTACGACGTAGCATGGCTACGCGTGCTACGCTTCTCCGCTGGTACAGTCACCAGCATAAATATATGACGATGGGCAGTAGTGCAAAAATATCTGATTCGCCATTGAGATCGTAAGAATATGATGACACTTTGCCGGTAAAAATATGTGACGCTTTGTGGGCGGTATAAATATCGTATTTCACTAATTTGCATAAATATCGGACCAGGTCGCTTAAAAATATTTGATCACTGCTAAAATCAAAATAATGTGACTGCTCTTGCTGGAATATATATCTATTCACTGTGAAGGAATACATTATTGGATTTTTAAAGTAAACACAATGGCGTTTGCTAATCGACTGACTGTCAAACAATTTTATTGACAAGAAGACACAGATTACATCTCACGCCACCAGGGGGCGCTATGCGCATTATTTTGATACATAAACAACACCCTCACTTAACAAAATAATCCACGCGACATGTATACTTAATAAAAAAAAATACAAAATACACTTTCAGCCTGACAAACCTAACATAGCAATAAACTTATCATGTTTGCTAGAACAAAGGCTCTTTGTTAATACATCAGCGGGCATTTCAGATGTACATAAATAACTTAATGTTATATTATTATTTGCAACACATTCTCTTACAAAATGGTGCCTTATGTCAATATGTTTGGTTCTTTTATGAAACAACGGATTAATAGCTAATTTTTGCGAACTTTGACTGTCTGTAAATAGCTCTATTGACCTAATATACTGATCATCATTATAGATCTCACACAATAATCTCTGTAAATAAATTGCTTCTTTTGAAGCTTCTGCTAGAGCCATATATTCCGCTTCGGTGCTTGAAAGCGCAACTGTCTTCTATTTTTTAGATTCATATGAAATTACACATCCACACATTATGAAACAAAATCCTGTATATGAGCGTCTATCTATTAAACAAGTTGCCCAATCAGCATCGACATAGCTTTTAATTTTACAATTATCCTTCTTAAATACTAACCCATACCCTTTTGTCTTTTGTAAGTATCTCAACACTCGCTTCAAATGTTTCCAATGAGTTTCATTATAATTACTATTATACTGACTCAAAAAACTTATGCTAAAGGAAATATCTGGTCTTGTTAACACAGATAAATACATGAGGCTTCCTACCAAATTCTGGTATGGATACTGATCACACATATTATTTGGAGCTTTCTCTAGTTTCAAATTAATCTCCATAGGAGTGTCTGAAGTTTTACAATTAGACATATTAAATTTATCTAATATTGTATCAACAAATTTTGTTTGATCAACAGTAATACAGTCTTTATGCCTAGTTACACGCATACCTAGACACTGTTTTATTTCTCCTAAATCTTTAATTTTAAATTTGAATACCAACTCATCCCTAAGGGATCTATAATTATGTGTCTCTACAGTTATAGAAAACAAAGAAATCGTCTACAAATAATGCAATGTAAACCTTTACATTATTCGCACATTTTATAAACAAACAAGGTTCATAATTTGATTTTGAGTAACCTAGACAAATTAGGCCTTCTTCAGTCTGAGAACTTTATCCTTTTTAAGAATAGATAATTCTGAATGGTCTGGCATTTCCATAAATACACATTCATCTAAAGTTCCATTTAAAAATGCAGTTGGCACATCAAGATGATTCATTTGTAAACTCTCTTTAACACTTATAGCAAGCAACAATCTCAGAGTAGAATATCGTAACACTGGTGAAAAAGTCTCTGTAAAGTCCAATCCCTTCTTTTGTGTGAAACCTTTCGCTACAAGTCTAGCTCTAAATCGCACTTCATTGTCACTGTTAATCTTCTTTTTAAAAACCCATTTGTTTTTTACCACTGTTCCCTCACTAGGCCTATCCACTATCTCCCAAGTATTGTTGACACTAAAATAGTTTAATTCTTCTTTCATTGCCTCACTCCACTGCACTTTTTCTGGTCCGTTCATCGCCTCAGACAGAGAGATCTCATCACCATTAACCATTGTCATAAAACACACATTGGATATACCATAACGTGCTGGAGCACGACGCACACGTTTTGTAGCAACATCGACATGACTATTCTGAGCTACCTCTTTGTATTCTGCATCCGGTATTTCTGATTCATAAAATTCTTCCTCTGAATCACTGGTGTTCTCTTCTTGTTGATAAGTCTCATCGTTCTTGTCTAAACTACCTGGACTCTCTAGGTGACTCTTATCTCCCATATCTGAACTGCTTGAACTGTCTAACAGATGCTGATTCTCGTCTATCTTATCTGAACTGCCTGGACTGTCTTGCTGACTCTGATCCTCTCCATGTCCATCCTGCTGATCTGCACTTTTCTCTTCCACTAGCACTGTCGCTGTCATTCTATCACTTTCCATGATCACAACGTCTCTTGCCACAGAGACTGTGCTTGAGTCAGGATCATATACCCGATAACCCTTTATATTATCTGGATAACCAACCAGGAACATTTTCTTGGACTTCTTGTCCCACTTCAACCTTTTCTCTTTGGGGACATGAACCATGACCGGACTTCCAAACACACGAATGTGACTCAAGTTCGGCTTTCTTCCTATCCAAAGTTCATATGGAGTATGCTGATCTATACCTGCCGCAGGCGATCTGTTCTTTAAGTAGACTGCTGTATGCACAGCTTCAGCCCAAAACTTTTTCTCAAAGTTAGCATCATACATAAGGCATCTGGCCTTTTCTACAATCGATCTGTTATACCTTTCGCACAGGCCGTTTTGCTCTGGCGTGTACGGGTTGGTCCTTTGGTGTAATATGCCAACCTGTTTCAAGTAGTTCTCAAACGCCGCTGAACAAAACTCTCCGCCATTATCGGTTCTCAACACCTTAATTTTTCTATTCTTCTGATTCTCGACCATAGATTTAAACTCTCTGAAGCAATTGAAAACTTCGCTTTTTTCTTTTAGGAAGTAAACAAAGGTCATTCGACTGTGATCATCAACAAAAAGTAGAAAATATCTTGACTGACCGATAGAGCGACATTCCATTGGCCCACAGACATCTGCATGCACAAGTTCTAACACATTTTCAGTCTTGCTTTCACTGTGTGAAAATGGTAATCGAGTAGACTTACCCTCGCAGCATGTCTTACAGTTCGACTTCGAAATATCTGCTTTTCCACTAAAGCGCAATCCTTCCACAGCCCCTTCCATCATAGTATTTAAATCCTTGCTGTTAATATGGCCCAACCTTCTGTGTCATACTGCACTGGAGACAACTGCAGCTGCCATCTGTGGTGTATCTTTCTTTATTTTTAAGCGGTATACCCCATCTACCAAATCAGCTGTAGCCACCACCTCTTTCTTCTTGTTATGAATGTAACATTTCTTCTCTCTGAATGTAACTGCATTCCCATTTGCGATAAGCTGGCTTACTGATAATAAGTTTGTGGTGAGGTTAGGTATACATAAACAATCTCTGACAGGAATCTCATATTCTGTGTTTTCTACACACGTAACTATTTGTGTGTCACCTGAGCACTTCACTGGCGTAGAGGTTTTATTTGCAACTATGATTTCTGTTGTCTTCGGTTGGTATGAAATGTTACTTAACTGTTTCTCGTTAGCAATCATGTGAGAACTGGCCCCGGAGTCTATATACCAGTCGTCTTCACTGAATCTTCCGTGCATGAACACTGCACTAAAAGCATTCGACGACCTTTTCTTCGTTTCGAAAGAATTTGGACATTTATTTTTATAATGTCCCACTTGTTTGCACTTGAAACATTGAATCTTTTTGACGTTTCCTGCAGTGTTGCTACGTTGTGTATGTTTCTTTGTCAAAAATGCGCTCTCTTTTCCAACGTTGCCAACGTCTGAATTCATATCCAACAGTTTTGTTTTGATGACGTCACTGCTAATAGACATCCCAGAATGTTCGATGGCCATTATCATAGGTTCGAAACGTTCGGGTAAACCGGCCAATAACAATGCCCCAATCCATTCATCATTTATCTGAAAACCCGTACCTTTCAGTTTCTGCGCTTTTTCTACGATTTGAGTAACGTACGATGTCATAGAATCGCTGTTTTCTAAACGTACAGATATTAAACTTCGTAGTAAACTGATTCGTCTGGTATAACCGGAATCATCGAACAATGATTTGAGTTTATTCCACAAAGCATGCACTGTTTTTTCACTTCTCAAATGCACATAAAGCGATGGATCTATTGTCATTATTAACTTCGCTTTAGCCTTTTCGTCGTCTGCGGCTTCTAATTTTTTCGACACGTCATTGATGTGAATTCCTTCCAAAATTAGAAAATTCTCCGCAGCAAACACCCAATTGTCGTAGTTTTCGCGGCCTTTTAACTTAGGAACATTAACTAAGTAATTTCCTGCCATTTTACTACACTTTCACACCTTTTTACTTTACTTTTCGGTACTGGGCCGATAACCTATTGGATTTTTAAAGTAAACACAATGGCGTTTGCTAATCGACTGACTGTCAAACAATTTTATTGACAAGAAGACACAGATTACATCTCACGCCACCAGGGGGCGCTATGCGCATTATTTTGATACATAAACAACATAAATATCGAATGATGGCAGGCATAATAAATATGTCTAACTTAAACCAAGCAAAAATATGTGACTGTCACAAAAACGAGCTACCCGGCTGGTTTCTGTCTTGTCTTGGAAAATATACCTATCAGAATTCTTGCTCATCCCAAATCACGTCTCTATTTAAAACCTTGACTCCCAATAATACCTATTTTTCTTCTGGATAAGAAAATATGACTAACTAAAAAGTTGGTCAGTTTCTCTCCTGTACTGAGTGGTCCTACATGCTGCAATATATGTATTACAATTGTATTGTAATTAAACTCTGCAGATACTGAGTAATTATATTTTTTATAAAATATTACACAAAAAAATACAAAATATTGAATGGGGGCTACCATACAACAAACGTGATTTTTTTCCTATTGTATAATGGTACGGAACCCTCCGTGCGCGAGTCCGACTCGCACTTGGTCGGTATGAGACCAAGACATGGGTTCAAAACATGACAGTTCTAATTATCATTTTACTGACTCGAATTATGAAATGGTGTAGGTATAAAATATTATGTTCATTTTATTGTGACAGACTTGACGGATAAAATGTTTTTTTACGATGTCAGTAAAGTTTTGCGTGCAAGGAGGTTAACATAAATATCAACTCAGTAATTAACACCGATAAAAAAAAAAGATATAGGTACCTACACGGACACTGAACTACACGCACCGACACGCACTAATACGAAATGACAAATCGATAAAATATTTTTGCTTGTGTTTAAGTTACACATATTTATGACGCCTGCCATTATTCGATATTTATTCCTTCCTAATGAATAGATAAATATTCCAGCCAGAGCAGTCACATCATTTTGATTTTAGCAGTGATCACATATTTTTAAGCGACATGGTCCGATATTTATGCAATTAGTGAGATACGATATTTATACCGCCCACAAAGCATCACATATTTTTACCGGCAAAGTGTCATCATATTCTTATGATCTCAATGGTGAATCAGATATTTTGGCACTACTGCCCACCGTCATATATTTATGCTGGTGACTGTACAACAAGCTACGTGATATAAGGTGATAAGGTACAAAAGGATTTTTTGGTGTAGGTTAGATGAGATAAACTCAAGCCTCTAACCCAGAGGAATATAGCACACATCGTATATGCGTCGCCACTTTCCACAATATTGTGACAGCCGTCATAAAGTCGCCAAAACCTTTTAAATTTCATCTGCCCTACTTCCGGTCGCTGACATTTTCCCATAGTAATTATCATAAAAATTTAAATGCGGCCGTGTAATGATATTTTGTAAAGATAATGGAGTCTCGGGGGCCGTTGGGTTGCCTCCGCCGTTTTTATGATGGGCGGGCAACGCGGTATCTTAAGAAAATGAGGCGGACGCTGATGGATCGACCCGGGCTTACGAGTAGAACAGTAATGTTCTACGTTGCGTCAGGTGATGGTTCGTAAAGTTGATAAAAATCAGAAATATTTGAAGCCGAAGTTGGCCGAGCAGCCGTGGACAAACACCAATCAGTAAAACACTGCTTGCCGAAGCGTTTATAGTGATTGCGTGAAATAAAGTACCAAACACTACAGCCATTTAATTATTATAATTTAATTAATAAATTGATTAATTCAAACGGTGTTCAATCGGCAAAAGCAACTTAATGCGCCCACGACGCCAGTTAACTTCAATACCTACAGCTCGCCACTGTATGTATTGAAGTGTCAATCGGGAGGCTTACCAGTTAGAGCAGTGGTTCTTAAACTATTTGCAGTCACGGACCACTTTAAGAATTCCTAAAATGCCACGGACCCCCTGTCAATATATGAATATTTACCTCTTGTGGAAAAAAACAAGATTAAAGAATCACTTTTATTGCTCTCGCCTCTCACTTCGCGCGGCTTGACAATAACCAGCGAGAGTGGTCAAGCAAATTAGGATTTAGTTACATTTTTTTTTTCATTTATCTTAAGAGTTAATTGAGCTTAGCGCGCATATTACGGACCCCTTAGGGGTCCGTGGACCCCACTTTAAGAAACCCTGAGTTAGAGTAATGAATAATAACTATAATTTACAGTCATTTTTCAAACTAAGACTTACGTAAGCACTTCCTAATAATTAATGAATCCATCATCATAATAGGCTAGTTTCCCAAAAAAATGTAATTAGTCCGTCTTTTAGATTATTCAAAAGTATTTTTTTATTTGTAAATTAGACCAAAAATGACAAAGATATAGCCCATTAAAGTTACGTGTGACGTCACGCCGTGCTGCATTTTGTAGCACTGAGTGACGTCACACGTAACTTCAATGGGCTATATCTTGGTTATTTTTTGTTTAATCGAAAAAAGAAAAAATACGTATGCAATATTTTTTTATATTCTAAAATACGGACTAAATAGAATTAAATTATTTTGACCCTGGAAACTACCCTATTCCTTCTCATATTAATCATTTACGGTCATTAATATAAAACGTCAATTCCACTAAAATGCTCATAAGACGCAGTTCAAGCCGGATGATAAGAGGAGTTCTTGTTGTAAACCGCCTTTAACTTCGTCTTAAGAGCGTTTTGCCAGCTTGGAGTTGATAAGTGTACCGGTGGCAGTGCAGTGATTACTCATTGCTCACATGCGTTGGTAATTTCAAATGACAAGTTACAGTTAATAGAACTTATGATCAGGGGAAATGTCCAAGTTTATCAGAATTGTTGTATTAAAAATTTAAAAAAATATTTTGCTAACCATGTTTATTTCATTTGATGACAACATTGAAATAATACTTATCCTTGTCTTCAAAATATGATAGTGTGACTGAGGAAAACAATTCTTCTTTGTCACACTGGTGTGACTGTGAGGAAAAAAAAATTCTGTGTCACACTGGTGTGACTGTGCGGAAAAAATGTATTCTGTGTCACACTGGTGTGACAAAATAGCGTGACAGCGAGTCCGCACCCCCTCATTTCTGTCAAATTTTTTTGAGCTAGCCAGAGACATGTTGACTGAAGGTAAAACATGTAACTTTTTTAAGTAGGTAGGAACGCATGACTTTTTTGCTGATTTTGTGGCTGATTAACATTTAATTGGTTCCGTGAAATTTACCGTTCTTCATTTACCTCCAGATGGCAAGTGAGCCAAAGTTTTAAATACAGCATTGGCCCGGTTTTCCACGTGAAGTTTGTTTACCAAGTTCAATAAGGGACTCGTTAGGTAGGTAAGTACCTAGTGAATAAATTAGGAAGTCTCTGAAGTCATTTAAAAACATACAGGATGTTTCAGTAAGGTTAGGTGAAATATAAGATTTTTCCGATATTATGAAATTAATCTCATATAGAAAAATATTACGTTTCAACGGGTCTTTCCGACAAATGCACTACAGTTAGATACATGACGTTGCTGAAATCTTCGAATTAAAGGGGTCAATTTACTCTGATGATAATTATATAAATACATAATCTTTATTCAGTTTTCAGTGTATGTACGAAATAGTTCAACAAGAAGTTGAATGGCGCATAACATGAAGGTTAATTTACCTTTTATATCGAGTAGTTGACTTTTGTTAATTATCACCATGCATTTTCAACCAGACGTACGATGACGTGTTAGTAATTTTTTTTGTAATTATTGATATACGTATAGTCTTAAATCTTAAATCCACAATAATAATATCATAAAAGTTATGCATGATTGCAACTTACGCTTGATTGCTGTTGATGTCTAGGATACTTTGATTTAGAACAGAGTATACGTTCTCTATTGATGCAAGGTGTATGGAGGCCCAGATAAAACCTCTTTTATTTTGGACTCTTTCAAAGCACAACTCCCTCAGGTATTTGTCAGCTTCGAGTATAAATATGCGTGGGACTCTCTTTGTTTTCAAGTTTTCATCGAACCTGAAACCTTTGGAAAAATTCTGACCGAGCCTGTTGAAGTTGTACTGGACAATCAGTGCATTGAGTCCATAAAACAGAATTGAATTGAAACCTTTGGGCATGCAGGCTTCGGTTTGTCAGGATCGTGGCAAGTGGCAAACCGTGGTCTCTGACTATCCTTCAGTAATACAAGCGTAAGTTTATGTTAGGTTACGTTAAAACTAAACTAACTTCGTTTAATTTTTTCGTCCCCTGGCTTTAGAAACCACTGGGGTCTGGGGTTTTCAGGGGAAAGCCTTAATTAAAGAGATAGGGTATCGTCTGAGGAACCGTGGCTTCGACTACCGCTCTATTTGATGCAACGGATCTCCCTGGCAGTGCAGCGCGGTAATGCTGCCAGCATTATGGGAACCTTTGGGTCGGATATGTCACGGGGTGGTTTGATTGACTGATTTTATTTTTATTTTATTTGTTTTCATTGTTTGTGTGTAATTAGCAATTCTCCTTGGTAATCTATATATATAAAAGAAGAAACTGACTGACTGACTGACTTAGAATCAACGCAGAGCCCAAACTACTGAACCTAGGGGGTTGAAATTTGGCATGGGAGTTCCTTAGAGAGCCTAAGGGAGCACTAAGAAAGGATTTTTGAAAATTCATCCCCTAAGGGGGTAAAATGGGGGTTCAAAGTTAGTATGAAACTTTGCCGTTTTTTAAATTATTCGAATGAAATTCAGCATGAAGGTCCTTCATTGAAAGTCATGAAAGACGTGTAAAATAGTTTTTCGAAAATCATCCCTTAAGGGGGTAAGAGGGGGTTGCGAAGTTAGTATGAAAGCTCTTTCGCATGCGCTAAAAGTATCCCTATCTTATTTGCAAACACTTTACTCAACTAAAGCCCACGCGGACGTAGTCGCGGGAAACAGCTAGTTAGTTATAATATAATGTGACATTTTATTATTTTCTTTTGCTAATGTTTTTCAAGTGTTTTGTCCCTCCGTTGACTTCCACACAAAAAACTGACTTGTCCTGGTTTCAAACTACATCCTGCGCTTGGTAACCTGACAAGGATATCGCAAACGACGACCTCTGTGGCGCAACCGTTAGTGCATCTGCCTGCCACGCGAGAAGTCCCGGGTTCGAATCCCGGCTGCGGAAAAAAAAAGAAACCCAGCTCTTGGATGTTTATATTTTTGTGACGTCGCTGTTTCTGGTTCCCACGACACAGGGTATCCTAGTGTGGGGCCAGAAGCATTGTATGTGCCTGTACGTAAATGTAAAAAAAATTAAAAATATGAAAATAACCCAGATTGAGGCCATTTATTCGAATGTACAGCAGCCCCCCAGTGGCACCCGCAGTCACGACCTCCCGCTTTCACGCTTGAAAATTAAAATTGAAAATTGAAATTTGTCCATCATAGGGTTGTCTGGAAGAAATTGCTATTAGCAATAAGGCCGCCATTGTATTGTTACCTTGTAAATATTTTATGTTTGTGTTTCTCCTCGTGAACAATAAAGAATATTCTTATATTAATTAAGCATGTTAACTGCTGGATCAACGGGGCCAGTTTAGCAAACCGAGAAGAAAAGGATAAAACAAAATTTGTTGCAAGCAAACTCTTTTTGGTGGGTTTCTGGGAATGAATGTAGGTAGGTACGAGGTAGGTACACAACTAAAAACTCCTGCAACATGCACAAAGGGAAAATGAGACGTCACGCGAACACTCTTTCCTGTTATTATGAAATTCTTTTCGTAAGTATGGGTCGTTTGTATGGGCGGGAATGGTTGTGTTGGGTGCAGTTGAAGCCACGTGAAAGGAGAGCGCTAACAATGGCGCCAATGTTCCGTATGAGAACCCGGTATAGGCGAAATTGTAAGACGTTATTACTGGTGAAGGGATTAGGAGAATGTTTACGCATGACGAGATCTGATAAATTTAAAAATTATAACATTTCTGCCAGTGTACGGATCACAGTAGGGCAGAGGTCTTCTCTAAGAGAGAGAGATAGAGTATGAGCTTAATTCCTATGCTTGGCTACCGAGGATTTGTAATTTCAAGCGCAAGGATATGTGAAAATCTTAGACACTTAGATTTCGAGTGGAATTGCTACCTCAACTTCACAAACATACTTAACTTAAAAAATCAAGCTACTGGGATTTGAACCCACTGTCTCTTGAATATAGACCCGACGTTCTACTTCTACGCTACTAGCGCTCGAATCTAATGTCAGGTCTAATTAATTACGAGCTGGATTTTGAGTTGAGAATTTTTACTCAATGATACAAAGCAACGTTCTGTCCACTCTTTTCTGAGAAATTTGACGAGACAGCACCACAGTTAAGTATTTACTTAATGAAAATTCTCCACTCAGAAACCGGCCCTAAATCTTACAAAAAATCGGACTATTGAATGCGTTCTCACTGTAAACGGGTGAATCTACTCAAATTTACGGCGTCATTGTCCTTGAAAGTGTCACACTTATATGTTGTCAGTGCAACAGGTTGTTAAAGATATTTTTATTTCTATATTAGTTGGAGTTGACTAACAATCTTACATATGTACTGTAACGACAATAACTGTATACTTAGTACATTTCTGTTGTGCTGAGAACTGTGAGAGATATGTTTATTTATTTTATTAGTGACAACAATGACGAACCAGCGACAATTCGAGGAGATCCACCCAAACACTCATGCGGTTTTGTTCCGGAACAGCCCGAGCGCGCCTTTTTGTGTTTTCGCGCTGGCAGCGCTGCGCCGCGGCGGGTGCCGGAACTAATGGCACATTCATAAATAAGGGATGCGGAATCGAACAAAAGCTGGTTTTTGCCCGCCGTTCAAACGATTTGTTGGGTAGAACAAAATGGAATAGAGTCACGTCCTATTTTCGGGTGCGAAATTCGGTAAAACGCTGACGGACTGACTGCTATTATGGAGTTCCCCTGTTCGTCGGAGTTCCCTTGAAGTAATGCTTGTGGCCGTGGATTCACTTTACGACACGTAAAATTTGATTTGAAGCCAAGAATATTGCTAGTAATAGTGTCCGTTTAGTGTACCTAATTGAAAAAACATTGATAAATTTAAATAACTTTGATTTTTTATTCTTATTCCTTAATCAAGCTCTCAGATTGTATGAAACCTAAGATTGTTAATTTTTTACTTTTAATCCTTATAATATATTGCTTATAAAGGATGAGGATGCTAATATTTACCTATATTAGCAATATAATATTACTTAGAAGATGTTTGAGAAAGGAATGTGTTGGTTTGGACATGTGGAGAGGATGAAGGAAGAAAGACTGACGAAGCAAATACATATATCGAGGGAATATGAGTGGAAGGACCGGTAAGGGAAGCCCCAGCCGGACATACTTCGACCAAATAGGGGATATATTAGCAAAGGGCAAGATAAAAAGTACCCGAAACGGACGTGCGTGCATGCAACGACTAATGAATGTCGATGAAGCGAAAGTAATTTGTCAGGATCGTGGCAGGTGGCAGGTCCCTGCTCTGATTACCCCTCTGGGATACAGGCGTGAGATTATGTATGTATGTATGTGTGTTGCTTATAAAATTGGTTGAATTTGTGAAGAAAAAGAAACGGTTTTCAGGTTTTAGATTATTATGAAGCAATGTATGTGCATGTGTGTAAATGTTATGTAATGTTATGTTATAGTAACTGTAGCTGACCCGCAAACTTTGCTTAGCCATATTATACATGTAATAATACTCAGACCTACCAAATATACACAAATAAATTCATAAAAATCTATGGAACCGTTGCGTAGGAGTTCGATTTTGATCGGATTTTGTGAAAGTCTAAAGAAAGTACTAAATCTTCTCTGTTAATTTACAGAATTGCAAAGTCTCTGTAGCCTGCAACATTTTATCACGTTCACATTCTTCGCCCTTACAATGTTTGTAATCGGATACTCAATATTATGTCAAGCTAAGCTAAGTCTTTGTTATGTATGTGGACCGTATTTCTTGGAAAACAGTAGGCACCTATACTGTATCGAGACGAACGTGGTGGCATTATCTTTATCAGTTGCTATGTTGATTTATTTCTGCTATAAATTTAAGGTGAAAAAAATACCGGCCTCGCATTCGGGAGTTAGTGGATTCGTATCAAGGTATGTACCAATGATTTTGTTTTCTAAGTTACGCACATTTGTGGAGTAGTAGTAGCAATACCACTGTGAAGGAAATCATTGTGAGGACATCTGAGCGATGGGAATGTTCGCATACCCCAGTGCTTAAAATGAGCCGTTTTCAGAAGAAAAAATAGACTGGCTGTCAAAAAACTACTACTCTATTCTACTTTTTCTTTACTTTTCTACTAATTACTATTAATTACTATTCTACACTCCAATAAAGAAATAAAGAAATAAAGGAATGCAATTTTGAACCTCAGCCCAATAGGCATGTGTGATACATCATCGAATAGGTCTCAGCGAGCTGAATAAAAATTACTAACACACCAACAGCCAAATGTTTGACCGTTTGAAGTTATATTATATTGAAAATGTTAGTTCTTTTCAATACAATATAACTCCGAAAGGACAAACATTTGGCTGTTGACGTCATAGGAACTTTTATTCAGCTCGCTGAGACCTATGATGATGTATCACACATGGCTATTGGGCTGAGGTCCAACGAGTACGGGTGGTAATACAGCCCATACTCTCTCCTTCTCGCTCTCTGAGAGAAGGCATGCACTTCGCAGTGGGATGTATACATAAAAAATGATTCGCATTTTTTTTGGGATCTTCTTCTTTTTAGTTATTTTAACTCCTAGGGGAGCATAGGGCCTCAACCACAGATTTCCACTTCTGACGGTCGTTCGCGGCAGCTCCCAATTTAGGCCAGCTAGTGCCGATCCGCTTGACCTCTTGGGCTTTTATTTAGAATACTAACAATTTTTTAAAGTAGGTATGGGGAAAAGATTATCACGTCTAAGTCTTAAAATCAATAACTTAATGAAAAATTGTAACGTAGACGGACCCAAAAAAATAATAGAATTCACAAATCATATCAGCATAGTTTACAAAACACCGGTCGTTGCTTAAAATAATACATTTTTGTTTAATATATTCATCATCATCATCAACCCATTGGTGGAGGCTTGTAAGACTAGTGGCTGGTCTTACTGTTAGAAGTTTTCAAGATGCCCTAACGACTTTTATCTATTGACGACAGCCGGTACCACTACTTAACGTGCCTTCCGAAGTACGAAACCGCACGGAAAAATGCCACTAGCGTTAGTCATAGACGGTCACCCATCCATGCACTGAACGCGCCCTATGTTGCTTAACCTTCGTGATCGTTCAAGATCACAAAGACAGCCGGGGCTACTAGCGATATAGCTTATTATATATTTTATAATTATACATCCTAACTTTTTTTATTTTTCTTTTCCTTTGGGTGATCGTAGTTCTCATGTTCTATTGTACTGGAAAAGCGTTCTGAGAAATTAGTCCAATATGCTTGAACTCTTCAATTCAGCAAACTGGCGGACGATCCTAGCGGCGAGGGTCGATTCGTGGATTCGTGGAAATTTATTTTTACCCAATTAGGGAATATTTTTCGAAGAAGTCTTCCTCTCGTTTTATATTATACGGTTTTCTGGATAACATATATTCTGGATAACTACACAATGTTCATTAGTGAAATTATCAAATCAGAAACTGGTGAGACCAGGTAAGCTGACAAGAGCATCTGCTTTTGAAATGTTAATTTAATTACGGGTTGTTTCAGTTCATGCAACGCCTGTCCGAGTGTTTTCACACTATCCGATCCGATATCAGTGGCGGACGGCAATAGCCGACAACCGATAGCCGATACTATACGCTGTGTTCACATATTTCCGAAAATATCGTTTCTATACGGCCATTTTTAAAATGGCCGCCCCGCATTAGGCTCTGCGCGCACAGAGAATATTTATAACATAAACATTTACATACATGCACATAAATTGCTTCTGTCCCTACACTAGGATACCCTGTGTCGTGGGAACCAGACACAGCGACATCATAAACATGTAGACATCCAAGACCTACGGTGTTTTTTTTCCGGCTGTGAACAAAAAAAAACACCGGTTTTTTTTCAAACGCCGCCCGGTTCGGACCCGGGACCTCTCGCATGATAGGCAGATGCGCTAATCGCTGTGCCACAGTGCTCGTCAGTATTTAATTATATATCACACATACAATCATTGTCGTCCGTCGGCTCACGGGCATCCGATGGTGCCGCCAACATATCGGTGTCGGTTCTCATATCCGATATCAGGTCGGACAATATGAAAGATACATATTTCATATCGTTACCGAGGTCGAACATGTTGACATCTTTGTCGACACCATGTATAACATTGTTATATATTTAAGATTGCACTTGTGTAATTAGTATAGTGGTATTTAGAGTAACAGTAAGAGCGTTTTGGACAACTGTAAGTTCTTATGGTATAATTAATAAATGAAATGTATTACATTTTACTTAACCCGGTATTGGATCAGCGTCCGACACCGATATCGGATCGGATAGTGTGAAAACGCTCTTAGTGTAATACGAGGTTATTATACATATTATAAAGGAGCATTGTTGTGTTGTCTCGGTAATTACTCTCTGCACGGGTAGTGCGATGGCACGAATCACGCATTTGTGGCGCTGAAATGTCAGAATTTGAGAATTAACCTGTAGAATTTTTGTGTGTGCTGATCGTTTCACCGTAACAATGGTTTTTATTTGTTATTTTCATAATGCAACTGATCACTACTCTGCAGAGTCACAACTTTTGTCATTTACCCTTAACCAGGCATAGGTAGTAAGAATTTTTCATTGGTTTTGGACTTTATTTCTAAGTGAAAAGGTTCAATTTAAAGTGGTTCCTATTAGACCATTGGTTGGCTAGTGGTTAAAACGCGCGACTAGCGTCGCTGGTGTGTGCAATAAAGAATATTATTCTTTTCTTCGTAAAATACATTTAATAAATTAGAATAGAATAGAATAGAAAATCTTTATTTGGTACTCATACAGTTTAATTAAATTAATTTAGTTTAATTAGTTCAATTAGTCTGTCTCGTACAACTCTTGTTCTTTCAAAACTTTCGTAAGTTGGTACTAGACATTATTAACTTTATTCCGGATACTCTTACTTGATTTTTTGTTGGAAGAGTCCGACCAGATTTCGCTCTGATTCGCAGAGCTTAATCATGGTGAGCAGAGACGGAGCTCGTGTCGTCTTAAAAAATCACGTAAGTATATCCGAAATAAAGTAAATATTTCTTGTTCTTGGAGTTCTTTTTTCATCAGACATATTTTTCTTCATTTTCTTTATAAATATCAGGCTTTACAAACCATTACAAAATTAGCGGTTACACTGTAGGTAATGTCCCAAGATACGCGTATGCGAAGTCAAAGTAATTTTGTTGATTTATGTGTCGGGCCTTTTGCTCGGTAAAAGAAATATAGAACGTATTATTTAGACGAATATCTTAGATATTTACTTTTGAAAAGTCACAGGTAATAGACACTACAGGTAAATAATGTGATAAAGTGTATGTTTATTAGTGCGACGTGTCGAAAATCAAACTATACTAAACTAAACTACGATTTTCAATGCCACCTTTGATATTATTTTGACCCAATTTATGAAAATTTAAGTTATTAACGGTACAAGTTAAACAGAAAAAAAATGCTATCAATCGATCAGCCCGTCACGCGTGTCGGCGCAACTACTCTCTACGACTTGACACCTAGCGCCATCTGTTGGATACGTACATCGGCTCAACTTGTATCGCCACCTATCATTAAAATTGTGAACTAAAAATACCCCCACCTATATCACTGAGATTGTTTTATAGACTCACTCGCTTTCTGTTACTGATTCGAATTTAACGTATCGAAATAAACCGTTTTATATTTCTACGAAATAAAAGAAATTATTGAAGGAGCCCTTGGAAACCCCCTGATACTACACATAAATTGATCCTGCGGCCGGATCTGACGAAGAGGACTTCATTTGAGAGAAGATTCACGGCGAAGAGGATTCTTCAGTTGAGAGAAGATTCCTAACGTCTTCACGTCGTGATACCTCCACGTCAGCCATCGTGAACCATCAGTAGTTCAACGGTCAGGTTTTCCTTCCCGTTTATTCCTTCCTTCCCTAAACGAATTGTGTTAAAACCGTGTTTTTGTGCAATTCTTAGTTCGAGTCTTTGTGCCGTGTGATTGCCGTTCCAGTCCCACGTAACCGTGAGTACCTTCCCCTATTCTTACACGCAGGTCTCTAAAATGCTGAATAGTGGTGAGGAATTGTTAGGAGTGCCTGTAGCACAAGCAGGAAGTTCTGTTTCTCCCTCAAAACGGCGTAATGACCTCTCTGAGCTCAGGAGGCAGCGCGGTAATTTGAAAGGTAGATTGACTCATTTCACGAAATACCTAGATTCTTTCGAAAATGTGAGCCCATCTAAACTACAAATAAAACAAATAAAGTTTAGAATGCAGGCTGCGCAAGACATTTTTGTAAACTTCAATAAAATCGAAAGCGAAATTGAGCTTTATTCTCTCGAGTCTGAGATTGATTCTAATTATGATTACGTAGAATGTTTTGAGTCATTGTACTTCAGTGCATTGGCAACTGCTGAAAGCTTAGTCAACGGTGAGGAGACTGAGGATAGTTCCAATCATGCGAAATCTAGTTCAACTGGTTCTAACGGTTCATCGCGCGTTCATGTTAAACTACCCGAAATCAAACTGCCATTGTTCGATGGATTGTATGACCATTGGCTTGAGTATAGGAATTCGTATGTCACTATGATCCATACACGCAAAGACTTAGACACGATACATAAGTTCCACTATTTGCGTGCTTCACTCAGTGGCAGTGCGTTGCAGGTGATAAGTGCACTAGAGTTCACAGCTGATAACTACCTACACGCATGGGAGTTACTAGAGAACAGATTTCATAATACGCGACTTCTTGTTCACAATCATATAAAATCGTTATTTTCCATTTCAAGTCTGAAACAAGAATCACCTGTGCAACTTAGAAAACTAATAGACACAATTTTGCGAAATCTCCGTGCTCTAAAAACGTTAGACGAACCCACCGAGTCTTGGGATACGTTAATTATTTATTTAATCGTCTCAAAACTCGATGTGGCTACTGAGCGCGATTGGGAAAGTCACAAAGGTTCTATTCTATCAGATTCTTGTCAAAAGTTGAAACTGGAGGACTTGCTTTCATTCCTTCGTAATAAAGCCGATATGTTGGAGATGATAACAGCGAGTCATCATAATAAGTTGCAAAATAAATCTATAATAAACGAAAAGGCTGTTATTCAACACAAAAGCAATGCGCCAGTGCATAGCTACATCTCAACCAACAATACCGGTTCGAAAAGCAAAGCTTCTCACCACAAAAACTGTCCTTTATGTAACGGTAATCATGCACTTTATACGTGTTATAATTTTTTAAATTTACCCGTCTTAGATAGGTTAAAAATCGTTGGCGAAAAACAATTATGCCGCAATTGCTTACGTTCCGGTCATTCACTTGCAGATTGCACGTTTGGTCCTTGCAAACAATGTCAGGGCAAGCACAATAGCTTACTCCACTCAACTAGTTTTGCTAGCAACAATCATGCGTGTGTGCGTAGCGAGCGCACAGCTGATCCGTCTCCCGTTGCTCCCTCCACCGCGCTACACTCGTTATCAGTAGACTCTTATCATGCGGATACACAAAAAACTAGCAGCGGTGGCGATGCGCGCGAACAGTCGGGCTCCTTACAACCGGTTTTGTTATGCACAGCTTTAGTGGAGGTAATGAACGAAGATAAGCAATTTCATACAGCCCGAGCGCTGTTAGATAACGGCAGCCAGCACTGTTTTATCACGGAAAAATTAAGAAAACGATTAAATGCGCCTCTTATACAGTCCACTTTTCAGATTTCAGGTGTCGCACAATCGGTGACGCACTCAAATCATTCGTGCAAAATAACTATGCGATCTAAATTAAACGATTACTTAGCGACCGCTCAATGTATTGTCTTGCAGCGCATAACAACCGGTTTGCCCTCGACAAGCATTGACGCTGAGCTTATACGACTTCCGAACAATGTTCAACTGGCAGACCCAACATTTTATGCCCATTCAGAAATCGATTTGTTGATTGGTGCAGATTTGTTTTGGGATCTATTAGACGAAGGCAGGATTCGGTTAGCAAACGGGCCATATCTACAAAATTCTAAGTTAGGTTGGTTGATTTCCGGTCCTATATACGATAACACTCGGAACTTGCGCATCAATCAAGTCCAGTGTAATTTTACCCAAGCTCTAGATGAGCAACTTAAGCGTTTTTGGGAGATAGAAGAGATACCTCAGTTAGGTAGCCTTCTCACCAACGACGAATGTTTGTGTGAGGAGCTATTTACTAAAACGACTAAACGACTGACTGACGGTAGATTTTCTGTCCGAATCCCACTAAAAGAGTCTGCCGAAGCGTTGGGCGATTCTTATTCGATGGCAAAAAATAGGTTCTTGTCTTTAGAACGAAAACTCGAACGTTCCCCCGATTATAAACGAATGTACGTTGAGTTTATGCGTGAATATGAAACTTTAGGTCACATGACGCGTGTGGACGACCCTGGTAAACCGAAGTACTTTTTGCCACACCACGGGGTTCTTAGAGAAAGTAGTGCGACTACTAAATTACGCGTAGTTTTTAACGGTAGTGCTGATACTACATCTAATAAGTCACTTAATGACATTCAACTCCCAGGACCAGCACTACAAAACGATATATTCGCGATTCTTTTACGTTTTCGGCAATATAAATATGTTGCCTGTGCCGACGTCGAGAAAATGTTTAGACAGGTTCTGATACAAGCAGATCAAAGGTCATTGCAGCTGATACTGTGGCGAGAGAATCCTATAGATCCCCTGGGCGTCTATCAGCTCAACACTGTGACGTACGGAACTGCGTCAGCGCCATACCTAAGTATGCGCTGTATACGGCAGTTAGCGTTGGAGTGTGATGATGACGTCGTTAGTCGTGTTATCAGCCAGGATTTCTTTGTAGATGACTTGATAACGGGCGATGACGACTATCAAAATTTGTTAGCCATTTGCGAAAAAACACAAACCGTGCTGCAATCGGGATGTTTCCCACTTCGTAAGTGGACATTCAACTCTGACGTCACGAATTGTGCTTCGACAGAAATGTTTATTGGCGAACATACGCAGAACAAAACACTCGGCATAGGCTGGTACAGTGACAGCGACGAACTTCACTTCACCACAAAAATTTACGAAATCCAAGATACATCCAAATTAACTAAACGAGTGATGTTATCTATTATCTCACAAATATACGACCCGTTAGGTCTTTTATCTCCTGCAGTAATAATCGCGAAAATACTATTACAGAAGTTGTGGCTCAGCAAACTGGACTGGGATGCTGTAGTACCCCACGAAATTGCTGTAACCTGGAATTACTTCATCAGTACTCTAAAGTGCTTATACGAATTGAAGATTCCACGTCGTGTTACTACTGATAATGTTCAACACACTGAGCTTCACATCTTCTCAGATGCGTCACAAAATGCATATGGTGCCTGTGCCTACCTGCGTACCTACAACGATGATTCGACGGTCACCGTTAGGTTACTATGCGCAAAAAGCAAGGTTGCCCCCCTCAAATCGATTAGCATACCTAGGCTTGAACTTTGCGCTGCACATGTGGGTGCAAAACTGTATAAAAAGATTATTAATTCGTTAAGATTGCATTTTACAAATGTTTACTTCTGGACGGACTCAACTATTGTCATGAGCTGGGTGCGCATGTCACCACATCTGCTGAAAACTTTTGTACAAAATCGTGTTACGCAAATAAACGAGCTTACAGGTGATGCAGAGTGGTTACATGTCGCTAGCAAGGACAATCCAGCTGATTTGTTGTCCAGAGGTCTTAACCTTGACTTGTTAATTAGTAGCAATTTGTGGTGGAGCGGGCCATCGTATTTACAAAACTGTTCTGATTTTTCAGCTGAGAAACTCGGCAACTCAGTTGACCTAAGCGATTTGCCCGAATTAAAATCGCAAACTTGTAGTTTAGTTTGCGCACCGATCGGCACCTTTTTTCAATTTGAGCGGTATTCGTCATTTAATAAACTCAAACGCATAGGCGCGTACGTATTACGATTCATATCTAATGTACGTAGCCGATCGGCGCGCAAGGAGAAGCCACAAACCGGTTCGCTATCAGTGGACGAGCTGAACGCATCTCAGTTCATGCTAGTTAGATACTCGCAGATTTAATCGTTTCCGGACGTGTACGCGAATTTATCGAGTAATTCGCCAATTAAGACAAATAAAATGCATACAAGTCGTATATCCGGTCTTAATCTGTTCTTAGATGAACACAAAGTGATTAGAGTCGGTGGTAGACTGTCCAATTCCTCCAGTTTCAGCTACGATAAGAAACATCCGATGTTGTTATGTAGTAAACATAATTTCACGAAACTATTAGTGAGACACGAACATAGGCGCTTACTTCATGCCGGTCCACAACTACTCTTGTCAACAATTCGCGAGTGTTGGTGGCCATTGAGGGCAAGACATCTTGTTAGAAAAATAGTGCATGAGTGTGTGACTTGTACGCGAATCAAAGGCAAAACGTTGACACCTATTATGGGAAACTTGCCAGCTGAGCGATTGGACGCTGGTTTTCCATTTATACGAACGGGCGTAGACTATGCTGGGCCAATGTACATACTCAATCGGAAGGGCAGAGGAGCTCAACTCACAAAATCGTATGTTTGTTTATTTGTTTGTTTTATAACTAGAGCTATGCACTTGGAACTTGTAACCAGTCTCTCCACTGACGATTATATTTTAGCATTAAAACGTTTCATTAGCAGAAGGGGCAAACCTGATGCTATTTATTCTGATAACGGGAAAAATTTCGTAGGAGCTGAAAAGGAATTTCCTGTATTTTTAAGCGATAATTCTCAGCAAATAATCGATTTCGCCGCAAATGACGGCATCAAATTTAATTTTATCCCACCATATTCAGCTCATTTTGGGGGCCTGTGGGAGAGTGGGGTAAGGTCATGTAAACATCACCTTAGACGCATCGTAGGCAATGCGAGATTAACGTACGAAGAGTTCAGCACGGTTTTAACACAAATCGAAGCCGTCCTCAATTCCCGTCCTATGTCCCCTCTTTCCACAGACCCAAGCGATCTTACTCCGCTCACTCCTGGTCATTTCCTCATTGGCCGGCCGTTGACTGCTCCTGCCAGCGAAGATCTGTCTGCTGCGACGACTTCACGACTAGATCGTTACCAGCGCATTGAGCAACTTCGCCAGCACTTCTGGCAGCGATGGACTAAGGAGTACGTGTCCGAATTACAAACAAGGACGAAATGGAAGACGAATAAGCAGGACATCGCTATGGACAGCTTGGTACTCATCAAAGATGACCACTTGCCGCCTTTGAAATGGCGATTGGGGCGGATAATAAGAACGTTCCCAGGCACAGACGGAGTTTCTCGGGTCGCCGACATCCGTACTGCAAATGGAACTACACGAAGAGCATTCTCTAAAATCTGCCCGCTGCCGCTGCAGCCGTAATACCACAACATCGAAGACTCCATTGGAAGCGGTGCTTCCAAGGCCGGGGGCATGTCGGCGCAACTACTCTCTACGACTTGACACCTAGCGCCATCTGTTGGATACGTACATCGGCTCAACTTGTATCGCCACCTATCATTAAAATTGTGAACTAAAAATACCCCCACCTATATCACTGAGATTGTTTTATAGACTCACTCGCTTTCTGTTACTGATTCGAATTTAACGTATCGAAATAAACCGTTTTATATTTCTACGAAATAAAAGAAATTATTGAAGGAGCCCTTGGAAACCCCCTGATACTACACAACGCGTCATACTCGTTCATTGCTGGTTATAGGCCTCCCCCAAAGCACACCACTTCCTTCTATCCTCGGTTATTCTCATCCAGCCGCTGCCAGCATCATGCCTCAGGGCCCCGATTCTGTTAGCGCATTATAGTACGATGACAGATACATGGTCGGGTCACGTGACGTGTTTTTTTTTTCTTTTGACGCTTAGAAGGGTTGATATATGTGCGCGGGTAGAGTGAAGCGGCAATGAAACTGAAGCGCCATGATCATGCAGTTGTCATTGTACTATAATGCATTAACAGAATGTAGGCCCAGATCTTTTTTTGAACTAAAACTTTCGTAAGCACAACACATTGTAAACTTTTAGTCCGGATTTACTTACGGGTGTTGTTATATCGGAAGAGTCCGACCAGGTTTCGCTCAGATTCGCAGAGCTTAATCATGGTGAGCAGAGACGGAGCTCGCGTCGTCGTGTGAGACGAGCAACCGACGACGCGAGCTCCGTCTCTGCTCACCATGATTAAGCTCTGCGAATCTGAGCGAAACCTGGTCGGACTCTTCCGATATAACAACACCCGTAAGTAAATCCGGACTAAAAGTTTACAGTAGGCCCAGATCGTTGGCTGCTGGGCCTCCTACGATACGTTTGCCACTTTGTTCACTATGCATGTCTAAAAACTAGTGAGCGAAAGTGATCTGTCAGGATCATGGCACGTGGCAGTCCCTGGTCTGCCTACCCCTCTGGGATACAGGCGTGAGCTTATGTATGTATGTAAACTAGTGATTATAGTATACTCCCGACTGGGAACAAATAAACCACCCAGATCTTCGATGTTAACATGTTTGTGACGTCGCTGCTTCTAGTTCCCACGACACAGGATATCCTAGTGTGGGGCCAGAAGCAATGTATACATGTATTGTAAATGTTTGTTAATTTCGGTGGTAAACAAAATATGTTGTAGGTTAGAAATGGTAATTGACATGTTTCAATAAATGTTCGCATTTTAAACAGGAGCCATCATAAACGGCTTGGCGGCACTTTATTTGATTTCGCGATAAATCCTGCTCGCGGGCTGTACAGAACGATCTGTCGGGCTGTTGCGTGCTTCTTGTAAAATAAATTCTTAAATACGACCAGCGTCGGTTGCGGGAATTTTGTGGGTTTCAAAGAATATGTCTAACATCGATGGGAGTTTGAGCTTACCTTTTTAGAGAGCTCGCAACCTGGGAACTTCTGGAGATTTCTCTTTGTCCTTTTGTTTGTACATTTTATTTATTTATATCTATTTATTTTATTCATAAATAAGCAGTTTTTTAAGTGGGTTGTAAACTTTTCCTTAAATAGTATCGATAGTATCAGTTATGTAGATTAGGTCAGTGAATAAGGATTGTTACCAAGAGCTTACCGATAAACTGCATTAGCAGTTTGGCAAACCAAAGTCATTGTGATTCTGCATGTTTCACTGTGAATAACTAAATAAAAAAAGCTGCGCCCGCGACTTCGCTTACGTGTGATCGAATAAAAAGTATGCTTTGTGGTCAGTTGTCATGGTTCATCTGATCTATATACATCTATTTTAACTGGATCCATTTAGCCGTCTAAATGAAAATATTTGCATAAAATGTCGTACATGATGATATCATAAGTATTTGGCTTTACACATTGCACCTTTATTAAGTTAATAGTAACGTCTAACATTACATCGTATAAAATATAAAACATCGTATATCATATAAATATCTCATGTCACAGTATCTGTTATCTTATATGTTCTTATTTTTTTTTGTGTATATTTGGTATATATCAATAAGGCAAAACAATGCTTGCCAGATCATTAAGAACCTTTATTTATAATATGTTTGATAGTTTAAGAGACTACTCGAAGCTGTTTAGCGTCACTACAGAAAACAATCTTGTGTTATAATATGTGGTTGCCAAAAGGTAACGTCACATTTCGATATAACAGTCAAGTGTGTAAAACTCGTCTGACAAAGTTGAGCTAAAAAATGTATTGTTTTTCATTCTGGATACACCCTGACCTAGTGAAAATATTGTGAAAATACCGTTGATGAAGGGGAAGAAATCTGTCAAGATCGTGGCAAACCTCGGTCTCTGCCTTGTCCGCTGTGATACAAGCGTGACTTTATGAAATGTATGTTGTTTGATCCATTTGTAGTTTCTGGAAGAATTTAATCTTTGCCCTCTGCATAGATTTATTTCTATTGCCGAAGGTCCGTGAGAGGACTGCGCAGTTGGATCGCACGAGTTTTTCGACTGAATATATTGCGTGAAAATATCTGAAATGTACATTGAATTTGTAAGAGAAGTTCTCTTTTATGTTAATGTTGTACCACATTTTATCTACTTAAGGAGGTCCACGCTAGCGCCACCGAAGAAATAAAACATATATCTTTTTGTACAGATCGAATTTGTGTTAAAAATATCACTCAATTATGTTAAAAGTATTTTTTAAGACCCACAGCCGTGAATCTAAGGCATAAAACTTAGGAAAAGAAAGCTTTAACGCAAAAATGGCAGTTTTGGCATATATGCTATCTAGTCCCAAATTCGAGATCCTTGATTCTTTGTGGATGGGTCCTAAAAATATTTGAGAGTCTTTTTTTAAATTGTATTTTTTTTTTACTATAAATGCCAAGATACAATACACAAAGATCTCATTCTAAGGGTATGCTAAGATATTTCAATCAGTTTATTAGGTTAGAGTACCTTTTTGAACATACTCGTATACCTAAAATTAAATTTTACTTTGTCTAGAGAAGCTTAGTTATGAACATAAACAATCTTTTTTAAATAAAAATCATTGTAAACGTGATTGATGGATTATTTTGATTGACAGTCATTTTTGCAAATTGGATCTGCAAAAGAAGATATGATTTTTATTCATTGGTTCCCATTGGTTCCCCTTAGGTAAAAAGTACCTACTTTAAGGTATCGCCGAAATACATAAGTTTTTCTAAGCTGTAAAATTTAAAAGAATACTTAAAATACCTATTTATGATCCTCGTGTATACGAGGTGAAATATTTTTTTAAATAAATAGATATAGAAGCCTGCAGATGTTACTGTCAATATGTGACTGCAACTCTACAGCACTGAAACACAGAAATAATTGAAACAAATATCCTCTAAATTTGAATTTGTGGGTATTGCAGAAGTGCATTTTTGGACTCGGTGCCCAAAATGTTTGTGCTATTTTGGAACTTGGCATCGACACCAAAACGTACTTCTGCAATACCTACATGTATACGAATTTAAAATTTAGACGAAAATAGACAGACTTTAATTATTTTCAAACAAGCAGGTTAGTATAATACAGTACTAATACTTAAATCCCTACAGATCTACAGATCTGAAAATGAGGGCTCTTCCCGTCAAATAAATCGACTGCCTCGTCGGAGGCCGTGGTTCTATTCCCACTGGGTGCCTTGTAATGTCCTTGCCTGGTTATCAAAAGCACAGCGTTAAAACCAGCTCAAGTGATTGTGTTGTGTGGCAGTTGTTATTATTTTATAATGATATAAATTATTTCGTATAATTCACAATGCGCAATTAGACATTGCAGCTTTATTTTATAATAGAAACCCTTTATTAAAGAGTTATTCATTAATTTGTAACGGTAGAAATGATTTCGTAGTTGACTACAAATCTGAGTTTATTTTTATTTTTGGCGTTTATTTTACTGCATTGTAACATTTGTTTCACAGTGAGCAAATTAAAGCCATTATTTTCTAAGAGCCCCCTTAGAAACGACGCAAAGAATAACTATAGGACGGTAAGTTGCTAAGCGAAATAGGCACGGCCCTCATCCGACAGGAGACGAGATGGGAAAAATGATTTGACGCTCCGGTAATGAATTGTTCTTTCGCACGAGATAAATCATCCGCGATGTTCCGTGAAAGAAATAACGACGGAACTGTAGATTAAAGACAGACAAAAGAATTTAAATATGTAGTATTTTTTACACAACACGATCACTTTGTCCTACCCTTGTATTATGTAACTTTCTACTCTATCGGGTTAACCTATTAGACAACTCAAAAGTGTCAAAATACCTATGCATATACTTGACAGTTCAGAGTACCTACGCTGAATCAGAAAACACCATACAGTCAACGACTTACGTAATTGCCTCCCTGGTCCCACTCTAGGATACCTTTTGCTATGGTAGCTAGGCAATGACGTCACAAAATAGAAAATACACGCAGAATACGACCACTAATCAAGCACGTCTTGGTAGAAAAGTTTATTAAGCGTAAGACCAACAATGCAGTGAATAATTTGAAGAGATTAATATTATTATGAACTCGGGCTATTTAGTTAAATAAATAGGCAGAATATTGGAAATTGTAATGAAATATATACTGGCAACTTTAAGTCACTTACCACGCTACAGTATCTCTGGCTGGGCTTCAGTGTATCTCCACTATAGGATGAGATATTATGTAAATTAAGATAAGATGTAAATTGCATCTACATCTCTGACTATCTGTGAAAGATCTCGTTTAGTAATAAGGAACTGTACTAAAACTTTAAAAAAAAACACTAGTCAAGTAAGTGTATCCGGCAGAGAGTGAAAAAGGAACTATGCTTTTAATTTAAGCAATATTTTTTATATTTCCTTTTTTTTGTAAAATAAAGTGTTCTTGTCTTACCTATTTATCTACATCTGTTCTCTTTTTTCTGACTTATTAGCAAGGAAAGACAGGTTAATGACAAAATCAGTCCTTTCAGAAGAAAAGGACTGTTTAGATTAAGACTGTTTAGATTTTTATTAGATTGTTTCACAATCTGCAGATAAAGTTCCGGATAAACTATCCGCAACCAGGGCTTACGTTTGTTCTAAATTTGAAGTCAAAAACGAACACACGCAATATAGGAAAAAATATATAAAAGAACAAACGGCAGCCCTGGTTGTGGATAGCTTATCTGGAACTTTATTTGAACATTGTGAAACAGGGCCTAAGACATAAAATTAGATAGACCTTAGTCATAAGGATAATTGGTACCCCGCTCCCTAAAAATGTGATATAAAATAAACAGGATACAGGACACACTAGGATACCCTGTTTCGAGAACAGCGACGTCACCTCAGAACACAAAATGTGTTCTGAGGACGTCACAGAAAAAAACGCAATGTCTTTGTTATAATTTTTACTTCATAAAGTTAGCATTCACATTGTTGAAATATCAAGCATTTTGTCAGTGGCTCTTATACATTGTTCTCAAGTGTATTTTACACTGGTAGAGTAATCTGGCTTAGTATATTCTGTGACGGAAACGTTAGACTGTGCCGTAACTTAATTTGTATCCCTTTGCGAGATGTAAGGCTTAAGTTACACAATGGTGAAAGCTTACATACCTATGAAAAGCAGAAATGAGTCGAGTCGAGTAATAACGCTTGCCCTTTGAATAAAATTACGTAGACGTCATTTCATTCAAAGGAAGTAAGGGACGAGTAATCATCATCATCATCAACATTATGTCCCTACCGAGGGGCACGGGTCTCTTCCCTGAGGAAGGTATAAACCATACTCCACCACGGGGTCCAAGTCCGGATTGGTGGAGTTTTGACAACTTCTATTGTTTGAGTTTTTTTTTCATATCCTTATTAAACAGCGCCATTACAAAAAAAAAATACGATAAATGGAGAAGCGAAGCAAACATTGAAAAGTCGAAGAACTAAAGCTCTTAATTGCTGTACTGTCATCATCATAATTTTATAAAATTATACTGCTGTGGAAGATCACTGTCGAACAGACCCTGCCTAGTTTAGACATCAGGCATTCGTTATATAAGCCCTGTACGTAACTCTAAGTCAAAAATGTACTCTATGCTATTGTACTATAGCTGTGTATGTCTGATTTTGACGAACAAAAATCTTAAATCTGCGTGCTAAGCAACTATATGAAACGAGACTGGATAGACCTCAACTAAGTACTTCTCCACACACGTCTTGTCTCCGACGGTTACAATAATAATAAAGCGACCGGCACTCTCTCATTACTCATTAGGCAGTCGGTGCACGTGTTAACGAGCTCTTTATAACCAGCAAGCTGAGAACGCAGTAAATGACGACACCTGAGCACCTGAGCCTCGGACGCCCTGGAGCGATGAAGCAACACCTGCAGGACGGTGGAGTAAGCAAATGTACAAAGCGACAAAAAAAATGCTTGCTTTTTTAAAATTAGTTTTGAGTAGAGGGGAAAAAAAGAAAAGCCCCGTATCTTTTCGATTTCTTCCTGGACACATATTTAATAAGATAAAGATTTTAGAAAAAATAAATTATTATTTAACGGAAAGTAATGTAGCTCTGAGACCTGTATGAATATTGTGTCAATGCCTCACTTTGCCAAGTTAACAAAAAAACTGAAACCAATAGGATGGTCATCTATCAAACAGACACTGTCATTTTTTTTTGACGACGACGCGAGCTGAAACTTGCTCATTGTGATCGACTTGTGACGTCACACATAGGTTTTCGAATTTAATTTTTTTTCTCCATAATTATTTAAGTAAAAATTTACAAAGTATTTTTCTTGTACTCTATAGAGGTCAATCTAGAAATGGTATTTTTTATTTCAGCAACATATTTTTTGTCGTATTGACCATTGTAGTGCGCTGATTTTCATGAATACCAAATGCGCTACATTCTACACAGTTCTACGGTAGTTGTTCCACTATCACGAGGTACTCGTTTCATTATCACGAGGTACTCGTTTCACTATCACGAGGTAGCTCTGAGGTTTGAGGCTTTGATCCTCGGCGGTTAATTAAAACGTGTGCTCACCGCGGATTGGCAATTTAAAGTGTGCGAACAGCATGTGAACACCTCAGACACTCAGGGTCAGGTCTCCCCGCGACGTTTTGCTTCGTGGTTATCGAGTGGTATTGCTACTATAACTTCACAAATGTATGTGCCGGTATTCAAACCCACTACTTTCCGAACGAGAAACACGCCGCTTGTTTGCCATGTCAGGCGATGAAACTGCTTAGCCATTTTTTCCATTTGATAGCCAGAAGCAATGTATATGCCTGTATGTGAATGTTTATGTTTAACCTAAGTGCTGACTGATTGCTTAATGCATGTTTCCCCCATATCCATCCACAGTCATTCACGATTTTCCTCGATCCATATTTGCCAAAAATTAATGTTCTTCGTAGCTCTCCGTTAGCGATAAATTGTGCAGTAATGCACCGCCGAGCCCCTGCCTGTAGCCTTGACACCGATGTTCTAGATGAGAGAGTCGTGAGAGTTAGTCTATTTTCATCTTAGATAATGGGCCTGTGGAAGCGAAGATTTTAAATATCGAACGGCGTAGCTCAATTTCGTTCTTGAAAAAAATAATTAAAAAAAAAGAAAAAAGGCGGGAATAGAAAACTTTTATTTTAAATATTGATTGTTTTTGGGATTTTTTTTATAATTACGTGCTAATTAGGAAAAAAACACGAGTTCCGCAAGTGATGTAGATATAAGAAATAATGAAGTAATGAAAATGGAAGCTGAAGCAGCAATTAACAATATTTTGCCTGAAAGTTCTAAAGAGAGATATTTGAAAACTTACGACGAGTCATGAAGTGGCGAAAAGAAAAACGAGTAAATGTTTTATTCCTGTAATGTCGGTTTTTTTCTACTTACCTCACAATCGAGATGTAAAGCAGAGTAGTTAGCTCGGGTGTAAGCATCAATTGCACCCTCGAACAATAGGCGCCCTCGCTGCGCTCGTGCGCCTAAATATGTTGGGCTGCAATTGATGCCTTACAGCCCTTGGCTACTAATCTACTATATTTAAAGGACTGCTTTGGCTCTGTAGGGGTTGGCACTGTAGCGCAGCTATTTGATTAAAAGATTGTTTTTCGCAATAATAACTTTTATTTTCTATTTTTATCGAGAAGGCCTAGCCTAGCTCTATTCTCTTTCAAAATATTTAAATTCATACTAGACGGCTGTGCCAGCCAGTTACTATAAAGAGGAATCGCTACAGTAGGTACAGTTGACAACACGTCAACCTTCACATTTTAGTTTCAAAGTCACCCGTAATGCAACGGAGTACGGTGTATGGGTGTATAGGATGATGTGCTGTCGACTGTACCAAAGAGAAAAGTCACACAATGTGGTGGTGTAAGATAAGATAAGAATTTAATTCAGATGTTTCACACTATGCTTACCAGTTATTCTCATCTACCTCCTGCGGTTGCCTGGTTGAACATTATCATAGCAATAAGCCGCATTACATCTATATTGTGTACTTACTCGCAATAAACATATTAATACTCGTAATAATAAGATGATCCTTTATTTAAACTTTACTTTAGTTGTAGTACAGTAAAGTACCCTAAAGTAGGTTTAAAAAACGGTATCTTAGGGACTATACGAGTAGGTC
The DNA here is from genome assembly GCA_947310845.1 of Yponomeuta plumbellus. Taxonomy (NCBI): domain Eukaryota; kingdom Metazoa; phylum Arthropoda; class Insecta; order Lepidoptera; family Yponomeutidae; genus Yponomeuta; species Yponomeuta plumbellus. Next base: position 6,648,796 of record OX371192.1, on the reverse strand, counting down.
CCTGTTCCCGGCAGAAGACGAAAAGAGAGAAAGAGGAGAAGACTCCCGTGGTGAAGTAATTATGGCCTATAACTTCCTTAGGGAAGAAACCGGTGCCCCTCGGTGGGGACATAATGGGTTGATGATGAAGAGCAGAAGACTATTAACTTAGAATGGGTTTATTTTATGTTTGGATCGGTTGACAAGTATCCGGCACAGGAACAAAGCCGACTTGTCCTAAATTAATAAATGTGTTTTCTTCTTCTTTCTTCAAATCGTCTAACGGTTTGATAGACTTACTTAAATAAAAAAAAAACTGAAAATTCTGTCCTGCGACGAGGACCGACTTTTGTTAATGACGCGCCAATAATTGGGTATTTGACAGGATGTCAAATGAGTTACTTTTAAAACGGAATTTTGTATGAAAATACTTTCTTGTGACGTCACATTTCAGAGCACTCTTTTTATGTTTCCTCTTTTTAAAAATTGTAATAACTAGTAAATTATTAAAAGAAATACATTTTCCGAATCATTTTGTAATTTTTGTTTTAATCGAGCATCTCAAATAATTTATGGTTGATAGTGTCAAATACCGTATTGAGCTGTGTTTAAAATTTCTTCAGTGTTATGAAGAGAAATAATTCAAAAATTCAAAATTGTTTTATTGATAATAACATAATAATAATAATAATAATAATAGCCTCCACCAATCCGGACTTGGCCCCCGTGGTGGAGTATGGCCTATACCTTCCTCACGGAATAGACCTGTGCCCCTTGGTGGGGACATAATGGGTTGATGATGATGAATAATAATAACATCCACACAACACGATCACTTGACCTGGTCCAAAACTAGGATACCCTGTGCAATGGTAACCAGGCAAGGACATTACAAATATCTAAAAACACCTAAATTGTGGCCATTTGTACAAATGTACGGCAACCCCCAGAGAGAACCGAACCACGACCTCTGTCTTGGTAGCGAAGCGCCTTAACGGCTCGACCTACGAGGCACTAGCATTTTTTTATTATTTAAGTTTTCAACTTCAAAAGGATGATTGTTATCTCAAAAGGAAATGTTCGGCGGTATCTTGAAGCAAATGTGCGTTCTGAGAGTGGGTATGTTACTTAGATTGATGACAATGACATTAAGGAGGCAGATGTCCAACACCAGACCCTTTTCAGAGGCTGTATATACAGGGTGTCCCAAAACTCGACGTCATCAGAAAAAAAATCGAAATTGCATGTAAACAAAATTATAGGCATTTAAAAAAATATTGAAATATCCTGTCGCCGCAAATCTTTACTTTTTCAATATATTTTATTTGTTTTGTTACACCGAATAATGCTTCTGTAAACTGTTAACGAAATTTAAAAACCAGCTGCTCCAGCCTAGGAGAAAACGAGACTTTATAAAAAAATGAACTTAAAATTGCCCAGTTTTAATTTTAATTTTAGTTATAATTATTTTTATGAAATGTATTGAATAAAAATAATAAAAAATAATTGACTGAACTAAAAAAAAAATTAAGTTTTAAAGAATATTTTTATGGTAACTTCTGATGACTAGCCTTGACGTCGAGTTTTGTTACACCCTGTACATATACAGGTAGATACTTCTCTTGTACCAAAATAGTTTCAAGATTGCTGTAAAAATGATTAGCCGTCATGGAAACTTGGTACAGCATTCAGAATTTCTCAGTACAAGCTACATGTAACCTCAGCAAACTTCACATACACACAACCACGCCCTAAACCTGTCTATACGTGTGACCGAGAGGATTGCCTAATGACAAACTACCCAAAGTTCACAGCTCCCAGTTTACGCCCAGCAAGTTGCGCTTAGTTGTGTCAAACACATAAAAGGGCAGCTCCATTACAGTCACCAAAATATTCATTACAAAAGCTTTACTCAACGTCTGGGTACGAAATAATTACATTTATGGTGGTACGTCAATCTCTATGCACGAGTCAGATTCGAACTTAGTAGGTCTTTTTAAAGATTTTCAGAATCAGGCAAATCTGATTGCCAAGCCTTTTAGCACTACAGTAAATCAATCCTCTTATTACTTGACTTTCTACTATGTTGGGTAATGCATTAGGCGTTAAAAGTGAGATAGTGGCACGACTCACGCGTTCAGAAAGGTCAGAATGTGACAATTAATTTACATAACGGTCGCGACTTTTGACATTTAAAATGCGCAACTAGCGTCGTCATACTACTCATGCAAAAATATGTGTTTATTTGTCAGTTACTTACGTCCATACATTACGTTTAATCCAGTGAAGAAGTTACGAGGTATTGCTCCTGATCTGCCATAATTAGAAGGTACAATAAACAAACTGAAATTTTATAATCTACGTACCAAGTTAACAACCTGTGTTTAATATTTTGTGTAACAGTGCTCCATTAAAGACAGGTGCTTTGGGTAACCGCTTGCGTGTATATTTTACTAAGAAGCCTTCAGCTAACACATAAACATTAGAAAGTTTTCGGTGCTCTCGCCCTGGGCTGGCTGGCTAATTATGAAACTTCAATAGCGATGGACTTTGGGAAGCTTAGGCTGTGACAAAGTGCATTTTGTATATTTTAGCTGCTATACTACTTTGTAGCAAACACCATACGTCGTTTCGTCGTCGTTTGCATATGGACAGAAGCCGAGTCAATTTAAATATAGGTACGTTGCTTATGTGTAAGAATAATTATAAACGTAATATAAGTATTATAGAGAATTAGGGCGCTGCGCCAACAAACTGCTTTGTAGTTTGCCAACAATAAACCATATTTGTAGTTTGGCAGCCTACTGTTTGTGGCACCAATCAGCAATTCGAAATATACGGTAATTGAAATAACGCAAAATCTAAAATGAGTTTTTATTGAATCGATAACTAAACCACTTCAACACTGACATCTTTATTATCTTCATAATGAATGTTACAACATTTCCATGACCACATATGTATATGTAGAGGCTTATGTCCAAAAATGGAGGGTTTCCACTAACGAGAGTTAGTTCCATTTTCATAACAGAGCCTCTTAGTCATGTATGGTCTCCTGGTACTTTTTTCCCTGGAATGAATGAATTTTTGAATGAATTTCACAATATAAATTATTGTTATCGTTATTATATTGTTATTGTCATGACTAAGAGGCTCTAGTTATGAAAATGGAAAAGAAGTCTTGTTTAATAACTGGAAACAGTGAAAATAATTCCTTATTCATAACCAGTTATGGAAGCTTAATTACGAACTTGAACATTTAAATTTTAAAGGTTTTTATCATTACTTTACTTTAGGGAGATAGTTTTTTTACTCTTAACTACCTACAATAAAATAATTATCTGAATGATATATTTTATTGAACCCCTAATCTGGCAAATAACATGCGAGAGTCAATTGGTCGAGTGTCTACGGCCATATTACGTAATACTCGTAGTAATCTCGCCCAACTGTGAAAAATCTATTGTACGAGTAAAGCAATACCAATTTCAGGAGGTGTAACTTCGCTTATTGGCGAGTTTTTGTGTTGTGCGAGTCTACACTTAAACCGTTCCATCAAAGTGGCCTAATAAATAATTGCGGTTAGAATGAATTATGTCGTTGTGCACGTATGCTTGTAGCATTAAGTCCGCCGCGTTGCCATTGTAATTTTTACTTATGTGCAATAAACGTATTATTATTAATAATAATAATACATTTATGAACAAATTAAACATGCCAGGAAAACGGAACCTTAAAATTGATAAATTATATTACTGCAGCGGCCAGCAACCCGAGTAGACTGTAGTTCTATTGTGGCTTATAGACGAAGCATGCACTTATTTAGCCCCCATTGGAGTTTATGATAATGAAATGAAAAAACTTTATTGTAAAACGGTAAAAAAATTATTACTTACTGGCTCCCAAACGGGGATACTCTGTGTTACAGTTAGCCAAAATGTAGGTTGTGAAACAAAGAGCCAGTTTGAATTGAGAATTTCGCTTAGTAACTATTTACTATAGTGCTATCTCGTCTTTATCAGAAAAAAGCGTGACATAACGTTACTTAAGTATTTACTAAGTGAAATTGTCAATTCAGAAACCGGTCTAAAGTCTCGAACAACGATCACGGCCGCTTTTGCTTTAGTCGGCATATTTTAGTATTAAATTACCTTTAAAATAAGATTGATAGGGCATGTGCTTTAGACAGCCAAGAACCAGTTTCGAGATTTTACAGTTCACGAAGTTTTCTGTACTAAGTAGGCAAGTAATAATGAGTTTTTCAGCAAAGCCCTCTTTTGTTGATTTAAAATTTCCCCGCTTTACCTCGTCACAGGTGAGCCGAGCAGCGATTACGAAAACAAATTAATATTTAAACGATATGTTCTCGTGATTTAAGTCGGGCATAAGCGGATTTTAATTACTCCCTAAAGTACCCTCGGAAAAGAATAAAATGGTTTGGGGCCTTGTACGAGTAGAACTGCTTTGCTCCTGCTATCCAGAAGTAATTATTGTTTCAAAGATAAAGCAATAATGACAGGAAAAAAAGAAAATCTCTATCATCATAATTATGATGGTAATCCGTGCCAATTTAGGCCATAATTACTGTTCTTCTCCCAAAGGGAGAAAGAAAAAGAGAGTACGGGCTTAACCCTTTATAGAGCTCTGTCCAAAATATGGACACCATAAATTGAACCTTATCACTTTGTAATAAAGTTCAAAACCAATGAAAAAGTTATACTAGGTCTGCCGTTAAAGGGTTAATCACCAAGCGTGCCCTCCGCGATTTGTCAATTTGTTTCCTTACAATGTTTTCCTTTACAGAACGGTTTTTTAACACCAGAAAATCTTATGTAATATTCACAAACAAAAGAGTACTGGGCCGCGTTTGATAAAACTACATCGTCATCCATCATCAACCCACTATGTACCTACCGAGGAGCACGGGTCTCTTCCCTGAGGAAGGTCTAGGCCATAGACCATAGATTCCCACGGGGACCAAGTCTGGATTGGTGGAGGCTTGTAAGACACTTGGATGTACGTTGCGTGGCAAATTAATACAATAAGTCGAAAATTGTTAATCGGCTATGCAATATATGTAGATACATCGAATACGGTATTTGACACTATCAACAATAAATTATTTGAGATGCTCGATTAAAACAAAAATTACAAAATGATTCGGAAAATGTATTTCTTTTAATCATATACTAGTTATTACAATTTTTAAATAGATGAAACATAAAAGTGTGCTCTGAAATGTGACGTCACAAGCAAGTATTTTCATACAAAATTCTGTTTTAAAAGTAACTCATTTGACATCATGTCAAATACCCAATTGTCATCACTCGGTTGTCGGTCTCGGATATCATGCTAGAATTACCGCTTCTCCCACTTAGAAGCTCAAACAAAACATCAACTAACATTTTTATTCCAGAGGGGTAGGCAGAGACTAGGGACTGCCATTTGCCACGATTCTGACAGATCACTTTCGCTACAGCAACAATCATGCACACAATGTTTTCAATTTTTCAATGTACTTTTTTTGCAACATCTTCTATGGCTAAAGTAAAATAAAGTTTATTTCTCATCGTAATAAACAAAACAACAGAAAGCGTCTTTCAAGCCTCGAAAGGCCTGCCAAGCCTGTATTTTGGCAATTACAAATATTTTGCACAAATTTGTAACAAAGACTGATGAATCAGAAAAGTTAAAGTGCGTCTTAAACATGGCAGTTATTGATGAGTGTCACAGAGAGGACCTCTGTGGCGCAGCGGTTAGCGCATCTGCCTACCATGCGAGAGGTCCCGGGTTCGAATCCCGGCTGGGGCCAAAAAAAGTTACGTCGCTGTTTCTGGTTCCCACGACACGTGTGGGGCCAGAAGCAATGTATGTGCCTGTGTGTAAATGTTATGTTATATTAGTATTTATAATTTATTTGTTGGGAAGTGTGTCTATGTGTATATGTAAATAAATGTGTGTGTAAGTATGTAAGAGTATGGGTGCAGCGTAAAACAGCAGAGGAGTCTATCGATGGTCGGTTATTAATTACAGATCTAAATCGGTACAAATCCACGCTGTTGGCGCCTCTCGCCTCCACCCGCGGATATTTGCTCTCGCATTAATTAATGTACCGTCGGCAGCGATTGATGGAACTTTACAGGAATCCGTCCGGCCGTGTTTGATTGGGGACGGCCGAATTTGTACGAAAGAACAGGTTCGTTGTTACGGGAGTTGCGATGTTATTCTTTATCAAAAGGAACGTGTAAATGTTTTTTTATAGAATACCAGCTGGCCTGGCAAACGTTGTTTCGCCATATATATTTTTTCACTTAGGGCTATGAAAATTATATAACAACTTATTCTCAGACCTACCGATTGTATATAAAAAATTTCATCAAAATCGGTCAAGCCGTTTTGGAGGAGTTTGCGCACTAACATTGTGACACGAGAATTTTATATAAGAGATTGATCATTAATGGAGAACTTGCACTAAAAATGTTTTAAAATAATGAGAGACCATATTAAAAGATAAATAAAAGTTTTCTAATTCTACTTGTTTTTTTCATAATATAACCCGTCGAAAAATCAATATGAAGAAGAAGAAGAAGAAATACATTTGTGGCGATACACAGACAAGTACAACATATAACAGAAATAGTAAGAAAAAAAATACAAAATAAACACAACAGAACATAGTCTCGTGGTACGAAACGGCCCAATATGTAACGTCACAACTTCTGCACTCAACTTGCACGTAACGCCTCAATATAGTGCAGCGTTTATACATATTTCAGTATTGTACCTACACTCGTCCTAAATGTAAAAAATATTTTGTATTGTTTGAATTGCATTTCTGTGCTGGTACTTCCCACCACTGAACTGTAATTCAAAGAACTAATGTCCTGAAAAATTGGAACCCTTGGTATAAATCCACTTTGTTGTCCATCTGTTTGTCCGTCCGACCATCCATACTTTCTAAGGAATATAATGTAGTTGTAGAGCGATTATATTGAAAAGGCTTCTGGCTCCCTGAAGGTGAGGTAAATTCAAGCCTCTAAGTCGACACAATAAAGGGATATTACTATCTGTGTCGCATTTTTCCTACAAAGATATTTTGCAACGTTCTCAGAAGAGTTAGCCTCTATTCTCCTCTCAAGTTCAGTCGCACAAACGAATTTTTGTGGCTTTAATGTGGAAGTTTACAAAGCAGTTCTTTTGCACCAGTTTTCTAAACTTTTGTCTTAGCGAAATAAGCCCTCAGGTATCTCTCTAAGAAAGTTCCTAATGAATACGTGACCCTACTATATACTGTTATACTCTATCTTGCTACTTATACGAAGACTAGCTTTCGCCCGCGACTCCGTCCGCGTGGACTTTAGTTCAAAACTTTGCAACCCCGTTCACTCCTTTAAGGGTTAAATTTAGAAAAACGGCGAAACACGTGTTCAATCAATTGTGTTGAAGAGTATGTATTTTAAGTTTCAAGAAAATTAGACCACAATCTTTATACTTCCCATACAAATTTTGGCAACCCTTTTCGCCTCCTTAGGGGTTGAATTTCCAAAAATCCTGTCTTATTCCTTGCCTACATTATATATAGACCCTCTGTGTAAAATTTCAGCTTCCTAGGTCCAACGGCGTGGGCTGGGCGTTGATGAGTGAATGAATCAGTCAGTCAGGACTTTGAATTTTATTTATATAGATATCGCTCATAGTGTTAACAATATTATTATCCTATAAGACTGACAAGAGTATACTCGTAATATAATTTTTGGAAAAAAGAACAAACTGATTGAGAAATAAAATATTTTTTAGGTGTCTATCTATACATGCCAAAGTTTGGATGGATGGATGTTTGTTATTACTCGTATGAAATCCTGAACGCTTGCCTCAGATTTGGTTAAGTCTATTCTGCATATTAATATTGTTTATTACCTCCTCAGCCCTGACCTTGAAAATAACAATTGAAAGCCATTTTTATGGTGCACATAATATGTGTACCCCGGGAATAAGAGGTTATTATACACCAGTAAGGTAAAACAAAAATAAAATCGACGCACTTAGCTTAGTAAGAAAACCTTTTCAAAATCATAAAAGAACAAGGAGAAGTGGTGCTTCTCTGTGCAGTTTATATAGTGACCGAAGCCTCTCTCATCCGTAATGATAAATAAACAAAACATTTTCGCCCAATCAAGATTAACGGATAACATTCGTTTCGTCCGAATCGTGGTAATCTAGCCCAGTTTTATGTCTGTCGCTATCAAAGTTATTATTCGGATTGGAGCTTTAATTGGGCCTCAAGGGTTATGATATTATTGACTACAGATTGTTTTCCTGTTAATTGTTTAATCACTAAAACTTTCGTAAGGACAACACATTATAGATGGATTTACGGAATCACTTACTTGAATTTTGTCGGATGAGTCCGACCAGGTTTCAGTCTGAGACGAGCAACCGACGAAGCGAGCTCCGTCTCTGCGTGCTCACCACGATTAAACTCTGCGAATCGGAGCGAAATCTGGTCGTATGGCTCCTAGTACAAAATGTCACAAAACGCGCGTCTACTGAGCTTCACGAATTCATCGTAGGCCATGGCTCTTATAGTTAAGTGTGGTTTTCGCAGAAAAAGTAAATTGGTACTCTTAGTACTTTTTAATGTTGCTCCTAGTCTACCTACTGGAATATTTCTTATAAAACGCTACAAATGAACGTGGAATGAACTAGGTTTATTTAAAGTTCCTATGTAACTTTATATTTTAGTGTAAGACGCTAGCTCCGTCCTTGAGCCGTAGTATTAAGATAAGAAGCTCCGTATAGAGCCGTTCTAGACGGCTGAGATGTGCCATCTTCGGCGTATAATTAAGGGGCGATATTAATACACAACTATTAAACGGATGCCGCCGCGTCGGTATGCCGATATTGCGGGCGCGATCGTTCAGGTGATATAGGATATTCAGGCCATTGTTATTATCATTATTCTCTTCTACTTACTCGTACTATGTGTTTCTAGGCGGCCAGGAGAAGGCTAATGGCTGCCACGTATATATATTATATCTAGGCCGGATCCGGCTGCGAGTTACCTATGTTTTTTGGGAGTCATTTAGGGCGCGTGCCCGAACACGTGAATCGATTGTCGCAGAATTGGCGCGTTATTTTGTACAGTCGACGGGGTGATGAACGTTTCCATTGTAAAAGCGGCCGTCACGTAACTGAATAGAGTGCACGGAGAATGCGATGGTAGCGCAGCAGTAGAACGACTGACTACATTCCGGAGGTCGTGAGTTTGACCCTGCATACATTTGTATCTGAAAAGTCAGAGATGATTTATTTTGCAATTGGATAAATTCAAGTGAGACCCTCGTGTGAAGCTGTTTACTAGGCACACAATTTCTCTCGCTTTCTCGTGTCCTTTTTTCAATTATAGTATTCATTGTTTATTTTTTAAATCTAATTCTTAATCAGGAGCCTTATGACCTTGAAAAGAACAGTTCCAAATGATATCGTTATGCTGAGCCCATCGGTCTACCAAAAAGTCTACGGGTTAACTTTGATGTTTAATATTGTGATTTATGGGAGTGAAGGCGTTTGCGGGCACTTGCCTGCACTCTCGAACGGTGCGGGCGAATACAGTGAAAAAAAACAATTTGTGTAATTTATTCATTTTATATCGGACACACATACCTACTTAATTTTTTGTTGAAGAGTCTGACCAGATTTCGCTCTGATTAGCAGGGCTTAATCATGGTGAGTAGAGACGGAGCTCGCGTCTTCGGTTGCTAGTCTCTGGTTGTGTATCCGGAATAAAGTTAATAATTACGAAAAAAATATTCAAATTGTCACAGAGAAAGGCAAAGTAACCAAAAAAATGCGGGCTGTTGGCCCGCATGGGCCCGCCCCATGCTAAGTAACCACTAGTGCGTTTCTGTCCTGAGCCCGTAATACTATGTCCATTAGGAATCTATTGCCGTAAAATGGAATTACCCGTGCGAGTAAAAGCCCGTAATCCATACAACTCGAGCACTTAAAGTTTTGCCGTGCCCTAATTACCCTTCAAAGTCACGCTTTGATCCTTAATCCATTAAAATACATTTCGGGTGTATTTAAGGCTCCATGGTTGCTATCCAATATATCTTGGCGAGGTGGCCGGTGCATTTTTTCAGTGGGCCGATCGCCCGGCGCCCCCTCGGGCGATTTTCCCCCGTTTTATTTATTAGGGTACAGTCAGCCTTTGGTCCTTAGTGGCGCTCGTTTGTCCGGCGGGCGCGGCGTGATCTGTGCTACGGGCCTGACGTCTAAAGGGCAGTAATGAGTGAGCTATTTGCCTGAAAGGGCGCGTTAGGGGCCTTTTTTTCGCGTAGGGTTTATAAAAGGTTTTGCTTATTCTGAAGACAATATTTTGCTCTACATCGTGTTTGTTGAGGACGTCTCAAGGTAATGAAAAAGTATTTATATCAGGTTGCAAGACCCACATGAACATTATAAAAAGAAAAAAACAAATCCAACCACATGCGGTGCAAATAATCTATACAGTTCAGTCATCCCAAGAATGCCGATGACGTTTTATTTCAATCTATATAAATAAATAAAATTCAAAGTCCTGACTGACTGACTCACTCATTAACGCCCAGCTCAAGCCGTTGGACCTAGGAAGCTGAAATTTTGCACAGAGGGTCCATATAGGTATAATGTAAGCAAGGAATAAGACTGAAATTCAATTCGGATTTTTTGAAATTCAACCCCTAAGGGGGCGGGTTGCCAAAATTTGTATGGGAGGTATAAAAAATGTTGTCTAATTTTCTTGAAACTTATAAAAAATACTCTTCAACACAATTGATAGCACACGTGTTGCGTCGTTATTCTAAATTTAACCCTTAAGGGAGTGAACGGGGTTGCAAAATTTTGAACTAAAGTCCACGCGGGTGAAAACGAGTTATAAATATTCAATAAAAATGAGATTTAAATGCAACGAAAAGCTAGAAATTATTTGTATTGTATCAGCATAAAGCTTCTGCAAAGGTAGTGCAAGGACGCGAGTCGCGCGCGACAACGTCAAAAGTCGCGACTTTCCAGTACATTAACTGTCAAATTCTGACGTTTAAGCGCCACAAAACGTGTGACTCGCATCATCGTACTACCCGCGCCTGGACGTGCCGCGGTACGGTATATGGCTTCTCTTAAGAAGCCATAGAGAAACGGTGGATTTAATAATTACCACACGTTTCTATACTTGAAGTGCTGATCGGTGATTGATTCTATTGGCGCGACACAATGAGCCAGAAACTAATATTATTATTTAGTTACTAAGCCTTTTCTCTTACATATTGTAGAATCGGTCGGCCGCCCGGCCGATGATCGATAGTACTTGGGTATAATTTATGTTCGATACCGTCTCGAACCTCGACGAGCGTTAGTAAGACAATCTTTAGTTAGTAAATAATTTCACACTTCAATGAAAGTGCGTATAATATTTTCCAATGAATAACGCCAAGATTTTCACATGGTGAGTATTCTGCAAAATACGAGTAATAACTAAAATGTATTTTTTACGTTTGCACAAATTGTGTTTCTAGGGCTGTCACTAGAAACTGTCAGCTCACAGGATCCCAGTTGATGACATTTTTCCGTGCGTGACGCACATCCAGTAAGGTAAACACAAAAATTACCTACTATCTTGCATTTTTTTTTCAAACAAAACGTATTTTTAAGACAATACCAATTCTATTCAGATACCCTGTAAGTAGTTTCGAAACTGCTCGATTCTAATTATAGGTACCTAATACTCCCTAAGATTTAATATCCGCCTAGCTGAAACGTAGATCAGCTGCAGCGAGCACGCAGTATTAAACTCAACCTTATCGTCGTGTCTTAAGCGAATTAATTATACCCCCTTTAATTGCGGTCTAGAGAGCGCGCGCATAGATCAGGTATCAGAGAGAAGGTTGATTCTACTGCGTGATATTGAAATAAGTAGCTATATTTTTGGGAATGTTCTTTTTATTATACAATAAAAAGTGTAATAAAAGGAAGATTCCCGCAATAAATCTAATATATAAAATTCTCGTGTCGCAGCGTATACCTACTCATCCGAAACGGCCTGAGCGATTTTGATGAAATTTTATATGCATATTCGGTACATATTTCTTATACTGCACATCTATATATTATATAAAAGGAGAAACTGACTGACTGACTGACATATCAACGCAGAGCCTAAATTATAAGGGTTAGAATTTTGAAATTTTGCACAGGGGTACTCGTACCTTTTATAACGTAGGGGACAACAACAACATCGTCCGATCATCGGGCCGCTGGTCTGCCTACTGACGGGCCGCCACTCTGAGACTGCCCTGGTCCACCTGCCGTTTTTCCGCCTCGCCAGGTGTTCCGCCCATTCAGACTTCCGTCTCGAGACCTTTTCCTCTTTACCTTTTTTTTTGTACAACCTTTTTACGTATAAATGAGCCCAGTCTGGGTGTTTTTCGATATTTGTAATGTCCTTCCCTGGTTACCGTAGCGCAGGGTATCCTAGTTTGAGACCAGGGTAAGTGATTATGTTGTGTGGAAGTTATTATTATTATTAATAATGATTTATCAGTTGGTAATAGGTAGGTATAACATATTCGCACCTTGATTTCCTTAACGTTACTAAACAAAAATCATCAAAATCGAGATAAGTACCGCCACCTAATCTGTAATCTCAGGTCTACGTTTGCTGAAGACACTGGTTTGAATAGTTCACTAAAAACCCCCTAGATGGCATTGTGTCGTTAGGTGCTTTCTCGCGGAACGCAGGAGTTTTAACTGAAGAATGACACTTTCGCTTTTACGCAACGGGATGTCAACGGATGATGATTGGTCAGTTCAAGGAAAGGTGACACTTTAAGCTTAGGGCCGTTGTTGCTATTAGACCACCGGTAAGTTTTTTTATGTTGTTTGATGCCATAATGACATAATATCGTAAGTGTGACATTAAGTCAGTAAAAATAACCTGGTATTGTTAACAATAATGAATGACATACTGACACTATACTTAAAATGTCGTTACGACGTATGCAAAGTAGCATCAATTCTGTATGAATATTGACATGATACTCTTAACAGTAAGCGTCTGAGTAAGTAGTAAGCAACTTGTAGTAAAATATAGACACATCGCCTTTACTCCTAAAGGAAATTGAACTAGTATAGTAGTAGTAAATGTGTAGTGGTAATGAAATTCGAAATTGAACCGTTTGAATTTCACAATTTCTGAGCTTGGCAAAGAACAACTCCCAGAATTTTTCGACTATAAGTAACAGCTGACAAAGGAATTAATAAAAATATAGATGGAGAAAAGGTGAAACTGTCAGACATAAAGATTGTAAAAATTATGAAAAATTATGAAGGATCGGATAAAGTAATACAGTCTATGTATAAAAACTCTTATGCTAAAAATGATCTAAAAGAGATGAGTAGAAACAACCAAAGTCGGAACACGAAGACAAGGGTCACCATCAACGGGTACTACAATATCAGAACTAAGACCGCTCTATATTTCTAGGATACCCTTATCAGAAAGAAAAAAAATTATTTAAAGTCTCTAAATAACAACAACTACATCCCTAAATGCTACGTCTCGTCTTATTTTGACCAATTTCTTTCCTACAAACCTTAGGTACTAAAAAACAATACATTTAATATTCATATTATGTTGCTACAATTGTAAATTTAGGGATAACAACATTTAAAAAATATTTTTTTATTTATTTAGTTGATTCTGATCTCCAATGTTGTGATTTGATAATATTTTAAGACATATTTTCGTTCACTGTGTACCAAAGTGTTAGTGTAAAGATAAGTTATAGAACCTCAAATTAAAAAAACACATTTTGAGATACATTTGAACTTAAATTTAGGTAAAATTGTTGCCTTTCGAGTCATTAATACTTCATAAAAACTTTAAAAAGCGCCTGTGTGTCGCGCTGCATAACGACACTATAATTGTTTTTTAATTTTTTTGTTACTGAAAAAAGGTTTGATTTATTTAAAAATTTTTAAAGTTTTACTCTTTAAGAAAAACCAAATATATTACCGATATAAGCCTACTATTTTAATTTGAACCGTTTTCAAAATTATCAAAACTTTAAACGCTTGTACTGAAAATGTGTGTATTTCGTTAAGTGACGTAAAGGAAATTAAGGTGCGATATTTGTAAGTATACGTATTTTGCAACCTTTGGCTTGAAACACTGAATCCAAATTCAAAGTGGTAGGAAGTGTCGTTGACTGGAAAAATGTTTATAAAGTGATGTAAAGTACAAGTCCGTGGGTCGGTTTCTGAATTGAGAATTTCACTAAATAAATACTTAAGTAACGTTGTGTCACGCTCTTTTCTGAGAAATTTGACGAGACAGCACTACAGTTAAGTAGTTACTTAGCTATATTCTCACTTCAGAAATCGGCCGAGTGTGCCCGCTGCTCTGCTATTCCGATAATAGTCAAATATATGACAGTGTGGATACAGCAGCGACGCGGTTCACTTCTTTGTCCCAGACGTATCAGTGGGGACGAGGATTTCTCAATCAAGAACGATTGATTTCCGCGATTTGCGATTACTATAAAAATACATAGTTAATTATCAGGTTTCAATATAAGTATAATGAGAACTGAGTGATAAGTGAGTGAGTGAGAAGTGAGTGTAGGACGCCCTCTAACCAGGTGGGATGACGATCTGCGAAGGACTGCAGGCAGATGCTGGATGCGGCAAGCCGAAGACAGGGCGCTATGGCGCACATTAGGGGAGGGCTATGTCCAGCAGTGGACTAATATAGCCTGATGATGATGATGATGATGATGATGAGTGATAAATAAATTATAGATAAGAAAAAATGTCCGCAATTTTATATTTTAATCTCAGTTAGATCTGCCAAAAGTTTACAAACAGTTTTACAATCTTTAAAAAATGTTAAAATGCTCGTGATAAGGTGATTTATGGTGACTAAGTAAATCTGAAGCTTCTGTGAGTATCTATACAGTACTGGCTCAGCAGACGGAAGAGAATTTAGAGGAAATGGCATTAGGGGCCGCTTAAGTGAACCATTTAGGAGTTGAATTTTTCGTATGACGGATCTAACTGAATTCAAGTATGGTTCAAGTTTTTACAATTATTATTTAGTTCAGCCGCGGTATTTTAACAAAATACACTGCTAATTATGCCGGAAACCAAGACAACTAATAGTGTATTATGTTTAACCGGTTTTATAACTTCCTCTCCAGCTAACTAAGACGAAGTGCGGGTCCCGGATTTTTTGGTGTTAAAATGTCAGAGTTTGATAAAAAATAAAAATATTTCGATTCCAAAATTATTCATTACACATTGTGGTGGGGTCTTCCTATTAAGTGTGTAAACACTTGTGCCAGGAAACCCCGATATATATTTGAAAGTTGCAACTTCGCGCGACATAAAAACGCGCAAATCGCGTTGTCGTGCTACAAGAGGCGTGGTAAAGAGAGAGAGAGAGAGAGAGAGAAAGAAATAATGAGCTTGTGCCTATCGTGAATTGGTTCCTTTTTATCTTTTTGTCGATGAAGCAAAGGCATTTGTCAGGGTCGTTGCACGTGGCAGTCCTTAGTCTCTGCCTACCCCTCTGGTATACAGGCGTGAGCTTATGTATGTTATCTCTCAGACCTTTGACACATTTAGCGAGTACAGTCCATAGCATACCATCTTATACGCTTTAGTTACAAAGCCACCACAAACGCTTAGCGCTTAATATAAAGCTTAATATGCTGTTGACTATATTTCTAGACCTGTTTTCCTGCGGGAATATCGTACTATACTTGAGCCATTACAAACGTGCTAACTGAGTGATCAACATTTGTATCAGACCTCTCTCTCACACATATAGGAGGCATATCAGGCATATCGGAACCCTCGCTCGCACTTCTATGACTTGGTTCGCACGTTTGTAATGGTTCAAGTATAGTAATCGCGTGGTGATCTCTTTGAGCGAAGGCCTTGAAGACGTACCTATAGTGTAGACTGCATTGGTTCCTATCATGTACGTGTATGGAATCAAGATAACTAATCATGGAGTATCTATTGCTCTACTAAGGGAATCAGGAACGTTTCAAATTCTAAAGTCCGTAGTAACAAAGCTCTCTTACCTCTATTGTCCTCTAATGAAATAGACCAACCGAATGAACGATATGAACGAGCCGTTCACTGATTGGCTCATGAACCGCTCAGTGGACCAATCAGAACACATTGAAAGGTATTCGACTAATATTTATTAGCTCACTGAACCGTTTCGGTTAGTCTATATTCAGAATGACTTCACTTTAGTCCGGGCTGTCAAGTTGCTGATTCGAACAGCACCTGAAAGTGAGCGCTCAATAGAGGAGAGAACGATCTAGAAATTATGACCACCTGGTTGGTCTAGTCGTTAAGGCGCTAACCTACCAAGAGAGAGGTCGTGGGTTCGATCCCACTGGGGGCCGCCGTAGGGTATCCTAGTTTGAGACCAGGTAAAGTGATTGTGTTTTGTGGAAGTTATTATAATACTATTATTAGATTCATATGTTTATAGACATACTTCGACCAAATAGGGGATGTATTAGAAAAGGGTAAGATAAAAAGTACCCGAAACCGACGTGCGTGCATGTGCGTGACTACTGAATGTCGATGAAGCGAAAGTGATTAGTGAGGATCGTAGCAGGTGGCAGTCCTGCCTACCCCTCTTGGATACAGGCGTGAGCTTATGTATGTATGTATTATTATTACGAGTATAATTGGTCGCTTTTAATACTTATTGATTTTTGGGACCACGGCCGAGACTTTCACTAAGCCAAACATTTTGTTCAATCGTTTGGCAATAATTCGCTTCAATCACCGTAACATGATTTTCAGGCCCAAAAACCTAGACTGAATAGAATAATGTGTGCTAAAAACTGCTGTTTTAACCAAAAATGACAATACATAAAGATAAAGATATAAAAGATAAAGATATTTATTGAGCAACAAACATCGGTATTCGTGTAGTTATGCTAATTTACAGGTTGACTTAGTTATTTTCAATCACATTAGAAACCAAACTAGGTAGATCCTGTATTTTGGTTTCCAACGCCCCCCTTCGGTTATCGTTAAGTCAAAGTTAAATTTAAATTTACAGCTATATTTTACAAAGCACACGTCTATGCGCCAGCGCGATCCGAAGGGAAGGTAAAATACATACATGGCCACGTATGCGGCAATAACCATCGTTAATAAATGAACCACTCTGTGGCAGTGGATGCTTTGTGTCTCTGAAGCACACTGACGATAGCTGAACTTGGAGCACGACAGAGTGGATCTATTCAAAGGCTTTGGTCTCGGTCTGCATTGGGTTATTAGGTATAGAAATACCAAAAATCTACATAGCATAAGCAGTCTCTATAACTTCTAATTCAATACGCAAGCCTCGTTGGCGGATTTTTGCGGCAAGTTTTTTTTCTGAAATTATTAAATGAAATGAGTTTTTTTTTTCCAATTAAATTACACGACATCGCACATTAAATAATTCAATCAGAGAAAGAAGGGGAATGCTGCCAGTATCTTGGGAACTCTCCCCAACGGCAGCGGTTTAGATACGATTTGTTATATTTAGCAAGGAGAATTTGTATTTGGGTAGTTTTTAGTTTATTATTTTATATTTAGTTCAGAAATTAATTATCTTTAAAAGAAATTACTTATACATTATATTTTAAGATAAATTGACAAATCAGAGAAAAGAATTAAAATTAAAACTCTCGTAAGCTCTACACATAATTAAAAATAAATAGTGTTTGCTTGCATTTCTCCATCTTTCCTCCATTCCTCCTTCATTTCTCTCCGTTTCTCCTCTAATTTCTAAGGTTTTATCATACGTAGGCGTATTACATAAACGTGGGGCAATGCAAATATGATAATGCCCACAGAAACGCTTCAGAAGGGATCGCTTCCTGAGGCCAACCCTAACTAACAACCAGCGAGACGGAAAATATGATGTTACTCGGGGAAAAAGAGTAAAATACGCAAAGGCGGAATGGAAAATTGCCTGGAATCGAACCGACATGTTGTATGTAGAGGAAAATGAAATATTTGCGGCGATGGCCGGGATGGAGATTGCTATTTGCCTTTGACAATCGGAACATAGTGTTCACCAAAGGGAATTGTGAAGTTCAATAGATTAAAGGTCGTGGTACACGCGAGTCACTCGTAGCCTGGGCTGCCTGAGTGATCTTAAGCAATCACTAAGGTTAAGCAACATACTACGCGTTCAGTCCATGGATGGGGTCACCGTCTATGACTAACTAGTGACATTTTTCCGAGCGGTTCCGTGCTTCGCAAGGCACGTTAAGCAGTTGGTGCCGGTTGCCGTCGATTGATGGCAGTCGTTAAGCCAAGTCTGAGGCCTTAAGGTGGCTTGAAAACTTCTAAAAGTAAGACCAGCCACTAGTCTTACAATCCTCCTCCAATCCGGACCTGGCCCCCGTGGTGGAGTATGGCCTATACCTTCCTCAGGGAGGAGACCCGTGCCCCTCGGTGGGGACATAATGGGTTGATGATGATGGTACACGCGAGTAGCTTACACACGGTAAGATCAGCTGAACAGCAAAGGTATGTAGTACGATGACGCGAGTCACTCGTTTTGTGGCGCTAAAACGTCAGAATTTGACGGTTAGTGTACTGGGAAGTCGCGACTTTTGGCGTTATGGCGCGCGACTCGCGTCGTCACACTACCTATACTGGTCTATCCACCACACGTAGGTACGTATTAAGGTCTAACCACATTACAACGGGCGACGGAATCGCGGACTCGCGGGCGATAAGCCCTTAATTACTTAGATGCATTAGACAACACAATATCATACTTAGGGCTGATTTTTCAATAGTCAGATAATTTTTATCTGAGGAATAAAAATGGCGGTTTGACAGCTTATCTATGAAAGTTACGTCAAACCGCCATTTTTATTCCTCAGATAAAAGTTATTTGACTATTGAAAAATCAGCCCTTAACATACTTACTTACTATGACTGACACTTGATGGAGAAAATTAATTAAAGTAACAGAGACATACATCAACTATGTTACATAACATTATGCAGACTAATAAGTTACGTCTAGAACAACTTTGCAACAAAAATGAAAATGTTCATGTGCTGTCAACTCTATTAAGTTAGGTATATTAAGTTGGTTTTATAAAGTTATTAAGATACTGCAATAAAAGTGCAAGCAAGTTCCCTAAACGTGCTTTTGATGTGAATCGTTTTCAGTTCGGTAGATGGGGGGAAAACGGCATGCAACGAAAACATATCGCCTCAGTGAGGGTGGTAAGTCTGTAACTACGTGTCATATCATAATTATCTCGTTGATTACAGCAAAGTAGGCATTGTTCAGATTTCCTTGCCGCGAGATGGCGCTAGTATTGCGTAACAAATTTCGCAGTTTGAGATAAAAATAAACCCTTACAGCGCCACCAAGTTATCTGTTCAGGTGCGCAAAATTGTAACTAACTAATTAATTGTAAATCCTGTTTCCCATTTTTTGTTTTAATTATTCACTTGCTAAGATTTATAGATATATTTTCTTTAAAATTGAAAGACGGGTTGAAATTTTCTCATTTTTCTAGGTAAAATTCTTAAATCTTACTACTGAATTCTCCACTAGCTCCGCTATCAACTGAACAGATAAGTTGATGGCACTGTACTTGTAGACGTTTATCCGTGCCGTGTATCCCGACGCAGCCCTACTAGCTTTTCTTTGGTCTAGTCTTTTTAAATCCTTAAGTTAAATACCTAGTAAAAACTTAAAAAGTATTTTATAATGAGAGTGAGAATTTCGTGTTGTCGGCACGTTTTAAAGTGGCTAGTCCTTTACAGCCAGTGATGTGAGAGCACACGAGTATGCAAACAAAATTAAATTAGTACGGGATTTTCCCGCACGTCGCAGGAATGTTGTAATGTGGATAGACTTTAACACGATGTTTAGTTTTATCATACGTACTGTCACTTAGATTGGTATCCGAAAGGTGCGGCTGCTATTTTGGTTAACTATGCAGTTTGGATTATCTATATTAAAAACATTTTTTTCAATAACCCGTATTAGTTGTTCAAAGTATGGAAAAAAGAAAGAATGTGGAAGAAGAGGAGAGAGAAAAAGAGATTTTTTTGGTGGTTGCTTGTGTCCAATTTTATAAACTAAAACTATAAAGTCTAAACACTTGTGATGCTATAAAAATTAGAAAGAGTAGTCATACAATTCTTACACAACTATTTCAATTAGAAACTATGGGTTATTTATAAGATGCGATTACGTAAAATCGTCCTTAACTAGAGATAAAATGGTATTTCTCCTTGACATTTAAACTGTATCAGAAGAATGCTAAGGAATCGCATTTTGTTATGTTTTGACCCATCATCACTACCTGTACTTTTTTTTTACAACCATTCAAATAGTAAAGTTAAAATACACTTAGAAGATTCCAGAAGTTACAGGAGCTTAAAGAACCTTACGTGGCGTTGTGTGGGACGACCTTTAGTCCGTATTTCTAAAGCCGGTGCACTGGGATTGACTTTAAGCAGTTCTGAATACTATGTGATGGGCTTAAGATTCGATTTTGCAGCCTCGGTTCAAACTACACTGAGAATTATGAACGAAAAGCTACACATCCACCGAGGCGTAAGCGGATAAGCAGAGACAGCTTGTTAGTCAAGCTTTAAAGTAAACAGTACCGAACCTTTATTCGTACATTCTTCTCCTTAGGGCACCTACGAAGGCAGACATTGCAACTAAAATGTAAAAGTGTTGATTTCCTGTTGACTATATCGTATTTCTCGAATAAGACCGTGCCCAGTAGCTCTGTAAGTACTTTAAAATAATGCGCCTGGGTGGTTACTGGCACTAGATAAGATGAGATAAGAATATTCTTTATTGCACACAAGAAACCAGAGACAAATAAAATGTACAATGAAAAACATACGATAGGCGGTCTTATTGCTAACATCAATTTCTTCCAGACAACTGGCAAAGACAAGTTACAAAGATGGCGAGAGGTGCTCGTGGAGTCTCAGGAGTGGATGAAAGCCTTCGTAGATTCCGTAGCTCAATCTAGTCAGAATCCACAGTCAAAATAAAAGTTTTATCCCATTACCGGCTAGCGCCATCTTACTTTATTTCGCCTTGTAAAGCGAGATGTCGCTACCCTTATATTTATGTAAATTATAATTTACAGAAAAAAAAGCAAAGGGCAAGATAAAAAGTACCCGAAACCGACGTGCGTGCATGCAACGACTAATTAATGTCGATGAAGCGAAATTGATTTGTCAGGATCGTGGCAGGTGGCAGTCCCTGGTCACTGCCTACCCTTCTGGGATACAGGCACGTGAGCTTATGTATGTAAAAAAAAAACAATTTCCGTTTTTTAATTCCCAAACGCCGGTTGAAACACAAAGACTAACTGAGGTGTCCAGAAATTTGAAATTTGTAACTTTTTTGAGGTAACCGTATACTTATTATATCCCGTTTTTATTTTAAACAAAACTCATTTACTAACACGAGAACCTAAGTACTTATAATTACGTAATATAAGACGTACATATTATACTAGCTGTTGCCCGCGACTTCGTCCGCGTGGGCTTTAGTTGAGTTAAGTGTTTGCGTTTGCAAATAAGATTGGGATACTTTTAGAGCATGCGAAATATTTAAAACCATACTACTCTCTCTGAGAGAAGACCTATTCCCTGCAGTGGGACGTATACTCGTATAGGCTGTTTACTATGGGTTGTATTTTAAAGAACTGAGATATATTTATAAACACATGAACTGAGAAATAATAAGAAGAATTAAGAAAACTTGAAAAAAAAAGAAAGTAAGCAAGTATTAAAGGTGGTATTTAAACACATTGAAGAACAAAGAAATTCAATTAGAAAATCGCAGTGAAATTTTTAATACTTACACATGTTTCATGACTTTCAATGAAAGACCTACATATGATACTGAATTTCCTTCGAATAACTTCGATAACGGCAGAATTCATACTAACTTTGCACCCCCCTTTTACGCCCTGAAGGGATGATTTTCGAAAAACTATTTTACATATATTTTATGACTTTTAGTGACAAACCTTCATATTGAATTTCATTCGAATAACTTCAAAAACGGCAAAGTTTCATACTAAATTTGCACCCCCCTTTTTCCCCCTAAAGGCATGATTTTTGAAAAACTATTTTACAAGTGTTTCATGATTTTAAATGAAGAACCTTCGAACTAAATATCCTTCGAATAACTTCAAAAACGGCAGGTGTTATACTGACTTTGCACCCCCCTTTTATCTCCTAAAGGGATGATTTTCGAAAAACTATTTTACGTGTATTTGATGACTTTTAGCGAAGGACCTTCGTACTAAATATCATTTGAATAACTTCAAAAACGGCATAGTTTCATACTAACTTTGCACTCCCCCTTTTGCCCCTTAAAGTATGATTTTTGAAAAACTATTTTACACGTATTTCATGATTTTAAATGATCAACCTTCATACTGAGTTTCATTCGAATAACTTCAAAAACGGCAAAGTTTTATACTAACTTGGCACCCCCCTTTTTTCCCCTGAAGGCATAATTTTCGAAAAACTATTTTACAAATGTTTCGTGACTTTTAATGAAGGACCTTAATATAGAATCTCATTCGAATAACTTCAAAAACGGCAAAGTTTCATACTAAATTTGCACCCCCTTTTTTTCCCCTTAAGGGATGATTTTCGAAAAACTATTTTACAAATGTTTCGTGACTTTTAATGAAGGACCTTCATATAGAATCTCATTCGAATAACTTGGATAACGGCAAAGTTTCATACTAACGTTGCACCTCCCTTTTTCCCCTCTAAGGGATGATTTTTGAAAAACTATTTTATACATGTTTCATGATTTTAAATGAAGGACCTCCGTACTAAATATAATTTGAATAACTTCAAAAACGGCAAAGTTTCATACTAACTTTGCACCCCCTCTTTTTCCCCCTTTGGGGATGATTTTTGAAAAACTATTTTACACGTATTTCATTATTTTAAATGAAGAACCTTCATACTGAATTTAATTCGAATAACTTCAAAAACGGCAAAGTTTCATACTAACTTTGTACCCACATTTTACCCCTTTAGGGGGTGAATTTTGAAAAATCCTTTCTTAGTGCTACCCTGCGTTATAAAAGGAACTCCTGTGCAAAATTTCAAGTTTCTAACCCTTATAGTTTGGGCCCTGCGTTGATATGTCAGTCAGTCAGTCAGTCATTCAGTCAGTCAGTCAGTCAGCTTCTCCTTTTATATATATAGATTAAGGGCTTCTGTATTTATAATTAATAAAACTTACGTTAGTACACTTAAGACTCTATAAATTACCTCTCCGTTAGCTAAAGGTATATACTGTATTTAAGTGCGGAACATTTGCGTTATATGGGCACTTAAGCCTTGTTCTATTTTAAACTTAAAGCCGAGGTAAGGAATAAGTGAAAATAACATTTTGTCGGTATGCTCATTTTATCTCACGAAGACGGGAGTTTTAACAAATTTGAATCTTATTACTACGGAAATAAAGCTTTGCTTACTTGCGTACTCGCCGTAGAGAGATAAAAATGCTTAAATGTCGCCGAGTCAGCAGCTGGTCGAACTTTATATTACATACGTGCACTACAGTACTTTGACCAATCTCTGTGGCGCAGCGGTTAGCGTATCTGCGTACCGTGCGAGAGGTACCGGGTTCGAACCCCGGCTGGTGACAAAAAAAATCCCCAGGTTTTGGATGTTTACATGTTTGTGATGTCATTGTTTCTGGTTCCCACGACACTGGGTGTCCTAGGTGTAATAATTAAGTATGTGTGTTACGTATGTTATACTCAGTTATGTAGTCCATTAGATTTCAACACAATTGGTTGTAAGCTGTAAGTATTATTAACCAAATAACCTCACTAAAAAGAATAAAAATCATTAAAAGAAAAAAAAATCGCAAGTGTAACTTTTCCAAGTCGTAGTCGGTAACGTTACATTTTGATAAAGTTAAAGACTACGTTATTCCGACTAAGATAAAAAGTCTTAAAACAACAATTGCTATAAATGTCAATGCCGTAAACTCTAAGAGTGGTGGTTACCTTCTGAAGTATACAATGATGTTTTTACATGACATGTGTTGTATTGTAAATACACTCTTTTTTAGTACTTGATATTGTAAATTACTGTAAACACCCATATTTTGCGTTTTTATAACGCGTTATACAAATGGATGACAAATAGGTACTCAAATACGTGACAATGACAATATTAAGCTTGTTTGTGGCAAAATGCGCGTCAGCAAACCCGCCCTTTCACCAACTGGTTGGGGCTTAATAGTTCAGGAAATAAGCGTTTTCACACAAATAATATATTCTCTTGCTTCACCCAATTTCCGGTAAACTAAGAGATAACCAAGGCTGTACGTAGCCTTACGGAGCAAACAAAGGGCGTCATGGCAATGCCGGCGTTATTCCAGCACTTTCGTTTGCACTGCGGAGCTTTTCCTTGTGTACTGATTCCCTGGGTTACCGGCAGTGTTGCCAGATCCTGCTTTGATCGAACATTTCTAAAAATAGTCGCCTAAAAGTGCCCTAAATCCTCGTAGCTTAAATCACCTTTACCAGACTTGTACCCCAATATCACATCTATGAGACGATTCATCTGAAAAACTAACATTCCTAGATCAGTTGCTCAATTATTAGGTACGGAAAGTTGGCAGATAATTATGAAATATCCGATATATTTCTTAACAATATCAGCAGTACGAAAGAACATAGACTTTAATTCTGCTAGACAACAATTAGTTAAATTCCCTTCGCACATATTATTATGTTATTCATTTAGTAAATTAGCTGAAAAACTGTTAAAAAAACGGAGTGACCATTTAGAAGTAGTATCCCTTCATTTTGCATACCTGGATAAATCCGCCTGCTATGGTAACACTGGCTACCGGTGCAGCTTTGTGTGTCAATTTCTTTGTGCACTTTACCGAGAATGGCAGACGTCTTTACGAGACTCTTTGTTTCGGCATCCTGGAGACATTACACAAATATGGAAATGGTAGCCTTTGGTGGCAGATCGCGTTGGCGTGGCATGATTGCGATGTATGTTTCCTTTCTATGATTGAGCTCTTCACAGCAAACATACATATCTGTGAGCTCAACACTAGTGTGACAATTTGGTGTGACTACGGATCGGTTGGGAATCAATCAACAAATCAGCCCGTATTCGTGCACTGATGGATTTATGCCTCCCTAAAGCATGATTTACATTTGCTTTATTTTCATGCTTTTCAAGCATGCTTTCCATAGAGGTAGAATAGAATAGAGACAGGAAAAACGTATGCCTATTCATAGTTTTTATTGCGCACCACCATTTGAAACTCTCCATCTTTTCTCAAAATCATCTTAGGTATTCTTCAATGTATTCCGATTAAGCTAAGTACCTACCGAACAATATCCTTATGAGTGCAAACTACAGCTTGCAATTCTAAAACATTAGTAACTATTTTTAAGAAAGTAGCAAATCACAGTTGTGTAAAAAAAAATTGACCGGTCCAATAACGGTTATTTATTAGGTAAAATTGAATTTAATTTGCATTCTGCAACGCCACTGAAATAGCAGGTTTTAATGTAATTAAATTATACTCACAAAATTGCAATTACATCCGTTGTAATTTAAATAACTATGTGTGAGCATCGTAAGTCATTTAAAAGTTGGTATTGTATGCCTAAGGGCTACTGTCAGCCGGCTCACGGTCCATTAATTTGGGGGTTGGCAAAACTAACAACTCCGACCATCAGCTCACAGTCTGCACCAAGCCGAGGCGAGCGAAGAGCCGAAGTGCATTAGACAAGCGGTTGCTGATAATCTAGTTATCTGTGAAGCGTCTCGAAGATCGCGTTAGATACGGTCAGAGCTCCATGGCGACGAGGAGGCATTGACGTCAAAGGGATAGAAGTTTCAACCAGTTGCAAATGCATGGATTGATGTTAAGGCTTTTATTGCGTCTGGCATGTTTTTAATGATCGTAGAAAATACGTACATTTTTATTTTTACAGAAAATACGAAAAATGTTGTGTCAGAGTTTGATAGATAATTAAGTTACCGACTTTTTGAATACAGTTTTGTTTTGCTTTAACACTTTCCCGGACAGTGGATGATATAGCATCCGAAAACAATAAAAATAACAATACGTGGATCACATAATTATGACTGTCCGGGAAAGTGTTAAGGCGAGAGGTTTGCAAAAAAACATAAATTTTTCTCAAACATGTTAGGAAATTTGAGCATTATTTCGACATCCTTCTTCGAAATAAATCGAAATTGCTGTACTGGCCAATTACATGCGAGCAGCGGCCGGAAAACATTCTATGAAAAATCATAACTGTCGTGTTTTGCGGCCAAAAAAAATTACATAGGTACCTACTATATAAACTCATATCTGTCGTGTTATTTAAAAATAACACGACCCCGGCTTCGCCTCGGCCCACATTCCCACGTTCGTCCATCAATGCCTCTTTTGCTGGCCGCTGCTGTAATGTACTATTGGATTCAAATTTTCAAAAAATTAAAAATGGGCGAGACGCCATGCCCAACGTAACAACAACCTAAAACCTACATTACATAGATACATAAGCTCACGCCTGTATCCCAGAGGGGTAAGCAGAGACCAGGGACTGCCACCTGCCATGAACCTGACAAATCGCTTTCACTTCATCGACATTCATTGAACATTGCATGCACGCACGCCGGTTTCGGGTACTTTTTATCTTGCCTTTTGCTAGTATATTCCCTATTTGGTCCAATTATGTCTGCCTGGGGCGTCCCTTACCGGGCCTTCCACCCATATTCGCTCGATATACTTGGTTCATTAGTTTTTCTTCCTTCATCCTCTCCACATGTCCAAACCAACACAACATTCCTTTCTTAATTCTATTTATCTAAAATTATCGTGTCCCAGTGTTAGTGCGCGTACTCCACCGAAACGGCTTGGCCGATTTTGCTGGAACTTTATATTCAGTGGTTTGAGAATAGGTTGTTATCTATTTTCATATCCCATAACGTATATCAGCTAGTATAGGTATATTCATTTCCATAAATAAAAAAAAAAACTTCTACTTTGTGTAAGAGTACATATTCCATTTTTAGTTACCGCCCACGTATCATTGGTACAGTCGAAAACACATGATTTTATTCGTATTTGCACCAACTATCCGTTTCTCTGTGTCCTTCGGCAATCTTTCCGTCACAAGGTTGTCTGGAAGAAATTGCTTTTAGCAATAAGACCGCCTATTGTACCGGTTTCTTGTGTGCAATAAAGAATATTTTTATCTTCTTATCTTATTTTATTTTATTTTAAAAAATTAAATATATTTTCGCTGATGACGTGCTGTCGATGTACACACAAAAATGTAAATGTTGGTACACGTGTTTATCTTTATTTATAATACAGGGCCGCCAGAGTGTCGCCGATGAGGTGCTAGCCAGAGGCGCTATCGATATTTAATCCAGCTTTTGTTTTACCTAAGCGTATTTGGCATATCGATTGATGTTGGCTCAAAACGTGACGTTTTATGAATCATGCAAAGTGCTAAGCTTACAGGACTAATAGATTTTACTCTCTGCCAATCCCATTAATTTTGAAGACCTCTGTGGCGCAACGGTTAGCGCATCTGGCTACCATGCGAGAGGTCGCGGGTTCGAATCCTGGCTGGGGATAAAAAAAACCCAGGTCTTGGATGTTTACATGTTTGTGACGTCGCTGTTTCTGGTTCCTACGACACAGGGTATCCTAGTGTGGGGCCAGAAGCAATGTATGTGGCTGTATGTAAATGTTAAAGTATTTTATTCATAAACATAAAAAAAATACATTACAAACACAATCAAATTCACACACAGCTTCGTCAAAAATAACAAGAAAATAACAAAAAAAAAAGGTCAAAATTAATCAAAAATACCGCCCCGGGACACACCTGACCCAAAAGTTCCCATGACGCTAGCAGCGTTCTCCCGCTGCACCGCTAGAGAAATTCTCTGCATCAAGTTAGGTAGGGGTGCGATCCGTAGTAAAAGAGGGGTATCCAGGGGCAATGATGGTTTATGGTTTATTTATATGGTAAAATAAAGGCACCTGGGAACAATACAAATGAGGGTATCTTAACTAAGGTCTAAAAATAGCAATAAAAATACATTAGGTGTATAAAAGAAGGCAGGAACACTTACATCATAATGTGCCTTTCGAATATATGTGAAATGATTGTCAGATTTATAATAATGATTTAGGTATCTAAGGAGATTAGAGCAATCCGGTAACGTACTAACAGACGTGTAGTAACGATAATAAAATGTAGAATGATGACGTTTACGTCCACTTAGTTTGGAGGCTGAGGAATATCTGTCTAAATACGTCCGAACACTGCGGCGAATGTCATAAAATAGTTAAATTTGGAATTGATAAAAGGCCGAAATGAATTAAAAAGCAACGAGGTGATTACCTCGTTACAAAGTATGCCCCGGAACGATGATCATACCCACGACTCCTCAGGCGTTGACCGATTTCCCTAACGAAACCTCTTCCGTCTTCCTCCCAAACTCCCATCGTCTCGACAGTGATTGGAACAAACAAATAATTTTGTAAAAGCTGGCTGTACTTTCTGACCTTCAATTTAGCAGCTGCCTCAGCAGCGGCACCCGCAGAAGCAGCTGTCAAACCTACATTGGAAGGCGCAAAAGTACATACGCACGTAGCGTCCCACAAAAGGCTCCGACCCCTCTCCCACGGCACCATGGTGAGACCGTCTGGACGCTTACCATCACTGCGGCATAGCCTCGGCGGTTCAAGAACTGCAGGGACGTCAGCCGAAATCAGCGCTCTCCGGACGACATCATTTATCGCATGGTGCCGTGAGAGCCTACCCGCACTTCGCACGCAGTGAAGCCCGTGGCGACCCAGGCGATCCACTTCCACCCCACAGACACAGAAGTGTGGCTCGCAAATCATACACCCAAGGCGAAGTGCCACCGCCACGCGTAAGGAATTGTCATCCAACAACGTCCCCAACTGTGGCGATGGCAATGCCTGTAACCACAAACCGGAGTCTGGGCGGGAAACCACCCGCAAGCGCGCATGCTCAGCACCGGAACTACGCACAAGAAGCGTCTCCAGAGTTGTCCGACACAACTCTTCATCCCAGGCGCGCTGGCGTACTGGCTCTTCAGGCACTGCGCTTCCAGGACACGCAGCCTGCCATAGCAGTAAAGCCTCCGCCGCATGAGGAATGCTAAACCCGTCACCATCAACGTGCAGAATGCGAATGACAAGTTCTAACACCCCATGCGACGAAGCCAAAAAAGCCGGCAACCGCGTGTCCCCCAAACGACGAACGCCAAGCCCACCGTGCCTTATAGGTAGCGCCGCCTGAGCCCATTGGTCACCGGACAAGCTGATATTTAGGACTCCTTCGAGAAGTTCCTTCAGCACCTCGTCATAGAGCTGAGTCTCCCGACTATATAACCAGACTGGGGCCGTCCGTAACGTGTAAGTCAGCCTCGGCATTGACAAACAACTGCGCAATATAGACTGGGCAACATGGGACGAAAGCTGACTGAGATGTGGCTTAGTTTCCGCCAACGCTTTCATTTTTGTTAAAACTACTAAAGGCACTCCCTCCGGAAAAACCGGTGCACCCAGAAGCATAAGCGTAGATTTGTCCAACATTTTCACTCCCGGCACCAAAGCGGTAAACCGGTCTTGTATGTCTGGAGTCAATTGACCAGCACAAGCGAAAAGCTCGCACTTCTGTGGATTCACACGAAGACCCATGGAACGTAAGCTGTGAACCAGGATCTCCACATCTCCCAAGACATCATCTACACTACCACCTATAGTGCCATCATCTAAATACCACAGGCTTAATGGTGAGCTCAATGACGACACTACATCTTGTATCGCCAGGCTAAAAATCAATAGACCCAGAGGGTCACCCTGCTGAGCTCCTACCTGGGACAAAATTGGGGTACTGCCATAAAATAACTTGCTCGGCCTTGCATAGCACTGGTGAAGAAAGGGAAAGAGGGAGGGAGCATGATCCTTAACTTTGCTTAAAATGATGTCTCGCTCAACCATATTAAAGGCATTCTCCAAGTCAACTTTAAAAATCACGTCATCCGACCCAACTCTGGAGTAGGCAAATGACCGGGTAGCATGAATGGCGGCCTCGCACCCCAGAGGTACCCCAAAACCCAGCTGCCGTGGCTGTAAATAGGCTGACGCTTCGTCCTTGACAGCACAGCAGCCAAGCTTGGCCACGAGACGGCGGAGCACACTACCCACAGCAACGGGCCGGATGCCACCATCTTTTTTTCTCAATGCACACAATGACGCACCATACAGGAAAGGGCACACCTCTCTATTTACCATACCCTTTAGCATGAAGTTCGCCAAAGTGCACAGCGAACGCAAAAGACATGCCCCATTGTCCCCAGCAGCCGGCGACGTCAACTCCTTTAGGTGCTCCGGACGAATCCCGTCAAGGCCACCTGCCGAACCATAAGTAAATGATGCAATTGCTCTCGACACGTCCGCCACCTCTACAGTCAAAAATTCATTGGTTAGATTCGGTTCTGCAGGAAAGTCCAAATCTCGACTAGGAGCAGGGTGCTTAAGCCGAAGAGCCTCTACCGTAGCATCACATTCAACTGCCAATGAACTGTCCGATAATAAAATCCGAACAGCCCCGCTCAAATCCCCGTCGTGGACTTTAGACTCCACCACGTTATAAAGAGAACTTTTACCTGCAGGCCCGAACCTCGGTGCGACATCCGCTGGCTGATAATCGCCCAAATCGCCTAACGTGATATTTTCCTTTACCTTGGATGTTAGAGATCTCTACCCTGACCATAGAGGAAGGGACCCTGAGGCACGAGTACGCGAATGTCTGTAAATCAAACCAGTCATGTGCACCATTTGACTGAACGCATCTCTCTATAAAGTTAATTAATATTATAAAGAACTAGCTTGTGCCCGCGACTTGCGCAGGATTAGTCCTTCGAGCTTATTTTTTTTTCCAAGGTCCTATCCTATCATTATACCAAAATTAATTTCAGTTTTATTTCTTATTTGGCACCTATCGCTACATTTTGGATAATTCACACAATCTTAAGATATAAAACAAAGTCAGGTTTGTTCGAACACATTTAATAAGTGTTCAATTATGAACACATAAGATCGACAACGCCTAGACCAATTTTCATGGTTTTTGATTTGATGGATGTTTCCGTCCCGAATAACAGAATAACTATTAAAAATATTTATATGACTTTAAGGTTTTATTAAAATCTATTCAGCAGTTTTTACGTGAAAGAGTAAAAACCTTACATCCAGGTAAGTATAGTAAGGATCTCCGAAAAGACTCAACCGATTTGAAAAAATATTATGCCATTATTTTGCTCTTATTTTAGGGGTCTATTTCACAAAACTACTATTCATGGTTTACTACGACAATTCGATGTACATTAATGTTAATTAAACCACAGTTTAATAAGAAGACTCTGCAACGTAATGTGGGTCAAATTGTAATGCCTAATAAACTACGAATTGAAGTTTAATTTGTGAAGGCCCAGAATCGACAAACGGTCGTTGAATTCCAGGCTTCCACGCCTATTAATTACAGCGTACCTATTTACATAGTGCTGAATAAATGCAAACAAACATAGGTAAAGATCGGTAGTATTGGGACTGTAATCTTCAATTGATTGATCTAATCCGGCTAACATTATACAGCGCCACCAAGTTATCTGTTCAGGTGGGATTTATTCACTTACTAAGATTGATAGACATATTTTCATTAAAATTGAAAGACGGGTTAAAATATTCTCATTTGTCTAGGTAAATTTCCCAAATGTTACTACTGAATTCTCCACTAGCGCCTCTATCAACTGAACAGATAAGGTGGTGGCACTGTACATAACTGTATGTACATTGACATTCAACAAGCAGAATGTAAATTCTTTACGTTGAAATAAAATTTTTGATTTTGATTGTAACCCTTTGAGAAAAAACTAATATCACTTCTCTTTTTTCCTGAATACTTAGTTTAATTACTCACCAGTTGAAATTAGCTCTTAACGATCTACGAAGAAGGTCTGAGGCGGATTGCGGCTCGATGAGAATGAACGAGGACAGAATAAAGTGGTGTGCTTCGGTGGACGGACGTGGGCTGATGTTTTGGAGCGAAACATAGAAGTCTATCATCTTTCCATTCCACCAATCCGGGCTCTCCACCAATCTGGACTAGGCCCCCGTGGCGGAGTATGGTCTATACCTTCCACAGGGAAGAGACCGGTGCCCCTCACTGGGGACATAATAAGTTGATGATGATCACTATCTTTCTACGTACAATCGTTCTTTGCACACTCTATGAATAATGCCCACCAAACGACGCAAATGAAGGAATTGCAGTGCGACTTAGAATTTTTCTGATTTTAGTTTAGTCAAAGTAAGCAATAATAAAAAAAAAATACTCAGAAGTGTCCAGCACAAACTCAACTACCAAACCACCTATGGCCCAGTTTCTGAATTAAGAATTTCGCTAAGTAATGAATTAACTGTGTCTCGTCAAATTTCTCAGAAAACAGCGTGACAGAACAATACTTAAGTATTTACTTAGTGAAATTCTCAATCCAGAAATAGGCTCCTCTTTTCTGAGAAATTTCACGAGACAGCAATACACTAAGCGATAAGACCGCCAATTGTATACCATTTAGACATAAGGAAATTACAATAACTCTGTATCATGGTTGAGCAATAAAGTGTTATCTATCTATCTATCTAAGTAATCACTTAGCAAACTGGCCATTGGTGAACTTTTGGTCAAATTACATGCTGGAGTTATGCGTGACTGGTCCTTTGCAAGTATCTCCTCTACGTCAGTTGAAACTCGGAAGCTCAACGAGATGCGATTTGTCCACTACATAGAGGGGTTTAACTTCCCTAGGCTGCTGTGCCAACGATACCGTATTGGGAGACGACCGAGAACTTTATTCTGAAAAAAAAAAAACATTTATCGCCAATACAACATACGAGATAGATAGCTTATTGCGAGTTGAACTCCGAAAGTTCCGGGTTATTATTTAGAAAAAAAAAAGGTTTTCTTTCGTACAGGTTGGAACCCACAGGAGGTCTAATACAAATGACCTTTTTTATAGATTTCGGAAGGCACTGGCCTAGGTTGGCTCACACTGACAGGGCTAGGTTACGATATTGCCTCAGAATAAGGACGATATTGCTTAGACATCGAATAGTGTGCAGTAAGTAGGTACGGAGTTTTCACAGTACAAATATTCTGAGAAAAAATTCAAAACTTCATGGAAGCAATTTAGATGACAGCTGTCGCGGAGCTCAAGCTAAGCATACAGACTGTAATTACCATGCGTGCCTTTCGCAGATTGTCTATTTCAAAAGCTGAGGCAACTCGTGAGGAAACGTCTGAACTCGTCAGATACTCAGGTTTCCTGACGATTTTATTGTTGGTGTATTTATAGGGGTAGCAATAAAATCGCGGTGGGCCGGTTTCTGAGTTGAGAATTTTCACTGAGTAAATACTTGACTATAGTGTTATCTCGTCAAATTTCTCAGAAAAGAGCGTGACAGAACGTTACTTAAGTATTTACTTAGTGAAATTTCTCAACTCAGAAACCGGCCCAGTGATTTTTACCACCACAACGGTATGATAAGTACCTGGTTGCGTTCCAAAATAACTCCAAAGCGCCAAATAAACAGTAAGCATAGACCCTAATTTAGGAAATTGGAAAAGTCATTAAATAGCATATAATTGATTTATTTTCCCTCAATTTAGTAGTATTAAGTAAAGTACATGCATATAAATATTAACAAAAAATATTTGATCATACTTTTATTTCTAAATCCACAAATCAAGTTAACTAAGTTTTGAAACATATTAAGCCTAAGGTAAATGCAAGATAATATAAATTAGTGGAAGTACTGGAGCCCAAACTTGATCAATATCTGCATTTTACGTTTTGAAGCCTATCTTAAAATGTTTGATAAATATGATTGACTGATGGATTGAAAATTCTTTATTGCGGAATAAAAACATTTTGTACATTAGGCAAGCTTAATACGATATAATATGAAATTGTATCTGTAAACCAATAGCAAAATTACTAAAAATAAATATTTTTTTAGCGCAGTCGTAGTTTCGGAGGTGATCCGTGTGTTCATGGGTTAAAAGGATAGACTCTTCCTGTAGGCACGGTGAAGATTCCCGATCTGAAATAAAAGGAGAATAGAGTCTTTAAACTGTTTCGGAAAGTAGCAAGAACACTTTTGATAATTATTTTCTTCCCGCTGGATTCCTAGTTTTCCTTCGTTCATTATCATAAGATTTGAGTTTTATTTTTAAACATTTTTTGTGAATATATTTATAAACAAAAATCCTACTTCATCACTTCATAAATCATTGAGAACCTCGGTTAGCAAGCATCCGATTCCTGTTATAGAGCAATTTCTAAAACCTATCAATTTGAGTTTGCTGATTACATTTACCAAAACTATTGAATTTTTTTTTTGAATACATTTTTAAATTAAATTAACCATTCTAAAATATTGTCTCTTATGTCACTATACAGAAACAAATAAAAAAAAAATTTTTTTCTTAGTTACACAGGTTTTTGAGGTTTTGTTACAATTTTTCTCCAGTCAGAGTCGCTCAAATACTTTTATAACTTAAAATGTTTCGGAAAGATTTACGCTAGCTATAGAAATAAACGAGATGTTTTTCCTTTACTGTGTGTAATTGACGATAAGTCGGTTTATGGTTAGGGTGATTTAAGATGAGTTGGCTTTGTTTTAGTTTTGGGCTATTGCTAGAAAGCATAAAGTGCGATTTTCACAAAACATTAATAAAGAAACTCTCTTGTTTCAAAAAAATGCGCGAACAATTATTACTACACGAGAACAATAAATTAGTGGTTCTATCAGATTCGAGTTTGTTTCAATTTGCAAAGGTTTCCTCAGATCTTTTTCTGTTAGCGAGTGGTATCGCTACTACGAACATTTACAAAGAGAAGACATTTATTATAACTAAAAGATACATCGCGGAAACAAAATAAACTAACAAGTAACTTAATATAAACCACAACAAAACGATAACTAAATACACAGCAGACAAAACAAACAAATAGTTATCAATGCCCATGATATAGTCGTTAAGCCAATTCAGAGGCCTTAGGGCGGCTTGAAAACTTCTGACAGTAAGACAAGCCACTAGTCTTGCAAGCCTCCACCAATCCGGACTTGGCCCCCGTGGTGGAGTATGGCCTATACCTTCCTCAGGAAAGAGACCGGTGCCCCTCGGTGGGGACATAATGGGTTGATGATAGTCAATCTTAGTAATTTTAGTAAATATAGTGGACTAATATAGCCGGATTCTTACACAAATTTCTGGAGGTCGTTGCCTCCCATCGGTGCGGTGCGTCCAACGCAGCGGTTGGCGGTCATCAGAGCCAGCGTCTCGCAGTAGGTGCCAGTCAGGGGGGTGCTCTCTATGCTCGCTTGGAACAGCTCCCACGCTCTGTCGAGGACAATCAACTAATAAATCATCGCATACGCGTCCAATGGTAGTCTAAAGCTTTCGTAATTTACGCCACTTTCTTGCTGAGGACAAGATTAGGTACTACTTCAAGAAATTCACGATGTTCAAAAATCCTATCGCATAGAGCCGTACCTTATTAATTATTCGATCAGACTGTATTTGTGTACTGCTGGATATTGACCTATTTCTGTACTCGGCCATCTTATATAACCGCTGCCTGCTCATTTGCCTCTGATCGTCGGCCCAGCTAGCTAGTGGATGTCATACGCGGCGTTTGCCAGTTCGTAGTCTTCATTCAAGAACCTTGTCAGATCGTTGCTCTTCAACTTTCAAATATTATAGGATAATGTGAATGGGATGAAAATTTATTTTCTAATGCTTTAAGCATATCAAGGTTACGATTTTGAGTAACAAAACTATCAAACATTTTCTCCTTTTTGTCGAAAGCAAAATCCTACGGATCATTGTCGATTGCTACAGATCTGCATCTATGGTGAAATACCTGGTGTGACTACACGCATTGTTTGAGCATCCTGGCTGGCTGCTCCTACCGCGATTAGCAAAGAAGTCCACGTGACCGATGGGCTCGCCGATTCCGTTGGCGTTGGTGCCGACCCCATCCGTGTGGATGACCTCGACGTAGGCCGCGTCAGACGGGCGCAGACGGAGGGAGTTCAAGCCCCAACCTGTGCCGGCCGGGTCTAAGCCTGAGGGTTTGATTTTGTATTGATTTAAATGATATCTTCACTTTGGAGTCTGTTAAAAAAAACTATAGGCAATTGTTAAAAAAAATCGACGGACTCGATTAAAACGTGCAATTGATCGATTCGGACAAATAACGACTAGTCAGATCACCTTAGACTGAAATTGAGGATAAGCGTCAAAATAAACTAACCAGTGATCCTAGCAACAGTCCCCCCGGCGTTCCTTCCAGCGAATCCCACGACGTGCGCGCCCAGGCCAAATCCGACTAAGTGCAGATTTGCGTATGTCACTTTTTGACCTGCCACCAGCAGGGCAATGAATTCCCCTAGGCCGGCACCGATCATGGGAACGGCGGCGGAGGCGGATGCGTATCCTTGATTGGCGAAGATCGACCAGTCGACCGTGATGACATTGTACCCGCCAATCATCATGTAGGCTGGAAGGTTAAAAGATACAACATCACAAACTATTATTAATTGCATTGTTACCAAAAAGTAATGCTTAAACATATTCAAATTCAAATTCAAAAAATTATTTCAACGTAAAGAATTTACATTCTGCTTGTTGAATGTCAATGTACATATAGTTATGTTAGCCGCTATGTTGATTAGAATCTCTATGCGATTTCAGGCAATTTAGTGAAAACTATAAGCCTAGGCGCACACTAACGACAGGCGACAGCTCGGCGACTAGACGCGACGACAGGCTATGGCGGTCAATTTTCATACATTTTGTTCGAATCTCCGTACACTTGGCGTCAGAGTCGCGGAGTCGCGACGACAAGACGCCAGAAGCAAATGACAACGTCGCGTCTGACGCGGCGACTCGCCCTGTTTGCAACGGCTCTTACAGTAACGAAACATTTAACGGGTTACTTGGAGTGCTGTTTCTCGAAGAAGGAGATGATGAATTGTATTTATTACACCAACAGACACACACAACCGTAACCGTAATACATGTAAAACCGAAGACATCACAAAACAGAATCAGTAGATCTTACCATCCCGGATTGGGTCGTTGAGGGAAGTGAAGGCACTTGCGCCCAAACCGTGGACAATGATCACCGTAGTGTCTTCTAACACAAGAGGAGATTCCTCAACAGATAGCGTTGTGGCCAACACTGGAACTGGGTTGCGGAAATCCGATCTGGAAAAGTCAGGAATAATATTCAACACTTTCCTTTAATAAAAAGAAACGACTTTTCACATTAATATATTGTATTTGCAAGATCGGTATAAGTTCAAGCAGTAAAGTATTGTATGTATTTTTATTTATATTTTACCGTAACTGCGGCCTATGGTAAAATATAAATAAGAAAGAAATATACGTAATTTTTTGACATCTGTATCAGATATTTAGCCACACTGTTTGGACTGTGAGGCATGATGGAAAGTCATTAACCATCTCGGTGACAGACCTATCTAGGTCTGGACTAAAGATAACTCCCAAATATGATATTGAATATTGGTAGGTATTACTAGTCCCTTTTAACCTAAGCTGTAACATAACTATTTAACTGCAGTTAAAAATAGTTGTAGAGTAGAGTTATGTCAGAGGATGGCTTATCCATAAAATCATAACTTACCTGGTATAAGCGTAATATCCATTAAATTGGCCAACCCTCGGCGGGATCGCTGCCGAAGTCGTGTCTATTATAACATTTCCTTGGCCAGCTGTAAAAAGGACAGTATTTATTTTACATAACGCAGAAAAAAAAACAAAAAATAAAGAAATAAGACAAAAATTAATAAGCACTAGTATGTTTTAATTTAATAATACCAATCCGGTCTTGGCCCCCGTGGTGGAGTATGGCCTATACCTTCCTCAGGGAAGAGACCCGTGCCCCTCGGTGGGGACATAATGGGTTGTTGATGATGATGATGTCATCAAGGTACCCATGATTGGGGTCTAAAATCACTGACAAGCTGCATGAGTAGTACATATTATGTACATTTTAGGTACCTACCAACTCCAACTTATTACAGTATTCTCTTAGGTCCGTGAAGGATTTATCTCTTCATTAAATCCCCGCAGAAAAATTACGACATTTTTTTCGAAAGAAACCAGGTTTTAATAAAATTGTAGTGTTTAAATATTTTTACAATAAAAAAAGCAAAAGCCAAATGATATAAAGATAATAAGTTAGAAGTAGCAGATGTTACAGACTTGGTGCCAGTAGCAAGCAGTTACACGCATTCAACTCGATTATGGCCGTTTATAAAAACCTTCAGTCGATAAAACTTTAACAGTAAATTCTAGCAGTTTCCTGATAGTTACAATTTACAGTTTGTAAAATACTAACTGTGTCTGTAACCTTATCTAGGTATTACTTTTTTTAAACTAATTTGTAGTTAGTAACGATTTAGCACTATTAAAAAAAGAAAACACTCACGCAATATAACTGCAGCAACGCAGAAGAGAGTCAATTTCATCGCCATCGCCGCCATAGCTGCAGACTGGTCTAAACTAAAAGAATTCGGCTGATCAAAGTCTTTTATACAAACTATTGTCAAAATTATCTCAATTTGAAATCGTTTTATTGCTATCAAATGATATTGGCTTTTTGTGTAGATCTTTATCTTTATTGTTAATTATCGCAAGTAAATTTATAAAAGAAACAGATATCGGGGAATAACTTTAATAAGTACGCACTAAAAGGTGTTTCATTGTTTCACATACCCCACCGTAACCTTCATCATCATCATAGGCCTTCGCGTTCAAGCAGTGCCTAAGGCCTTGACACTTTTTCGAATGACTAAAAAGTCCGATTTGAGAGCGGCAGTCGCTACCACATGTAGGACATATAAACGAAAGCTATTTTGTCCGCCAGGCACCATACTTCGTCGCAGGTTTTGCGGCCCTCTCGAACCTTCACTCTCCAGGCTTCTCTGTCCACAGCGAGTTCATCGCAGCAGTCGTGAACGTCACGTCCCGTCACGCTTGACGCAGTCTTTAGGCTGCGTCCCCAGTTGGCAATCAGTTTGCCGCCGTCTGAGTTAGCGGCGTATCCCCTTCCATATACTTTAAATTGAGTGTTCACAGTTTGCTAGTTTTGCGCTCAATCTAAGCAATTTGCAGCGTTACGCACGCCGACTATCTCAGTGGCCACTCGGCGGCGAAATAGTTTAGTCCGCTTTGAGTATGCCGCTAAGTCGAATTTCAGTTGGCTACAAATTTGCGGCTCACTCAGTCGGCGGCGAACATTTTGCCTACTGGGGACGCAGCCTTAAAGCGTAGTAGCGGTCTGCCGACACGCCTCTTGGCGTGCGCTACCTCATCAAGTATGACAGCTCTCGGCAGACGTGTATAGTCCATGCACTACACATGCCCCAGCCAGTGCAAACGGCGCTGCTTGAGTAAGGCTGTGAGACTAGGCAGCTGTGTTAGATCTAGGACTCTCTCGTTTGTGACTCTAGCCACCCATGTAATGTCTAATACGTTGCAAAGACAGCGCATGTGGAAAGTGTTCAGCCGACGTTTCTGTTTCGCAACATTAATATAAGCGGAATAAAAAATGCAGGATTAGATCTTTTAAAATCGTATTTAGAAGGAAGGGTTCAAAAAGCAGACATAAATCGTATTATATCGTCGGGTTCACTTGTAAAAATGGGAGAGGGATCTATCCTAGGGCCGTTCCTTTTCCTGGTCTATGTAAATGATTTACCGTTTATGGTACAAAAAATGTGCGAGATAGTGCTATTTGCTGATGACACGTCACTTATTTTTAAAATAAGGAGACAGGACAATAATCTTGACGAAGCAAATAATGCTCTCTCGCACGTTCTAGATTGGTTTACTGCAAATAATCTATTGTTAAATTCAAAAAAAGACAAAATGTATGAAGTTTACCCTACCTGACGTAAAATTAGTTGAAAATAACATTGATTGGA
The DNA here is from genome assembly GCA_947310845.1 of Yponomeuta plumbellus. Classification (NCBI taxonomy): domain Eukaryota; kingdom Metazoa; phylum Arthropoda; class Insecta; order Lepidoptera; family Yponomeutidae; genus Yponomeuta; species Yponomeuta plumbellus. Next base: position 6,608,589 of record OX371192.1, on the reverse strand, counting down.
AATGAAAGAATTTGTTGAAGATACTGTATTTTTGGGCATCACAATCGATGCCAAACTACAATGGGGTCCACATATTGTAAAATTAGCACATAGACTTAGCTCCGCAACATATGCTGTGAAAAGAATTCGAGAACTTACTGACGTTGCAACTGCTAGGCTTGTTTATTTTAGTTACTTCCATAGTATTATGTCTTGTGGTATACTACTGTGGAGCTGAGCAGCAGACATTGAGACTATCTTCATCTTGCGGAAGAGAGCGATCCGATTTATTTACAAGCTAGGTAGTAGCGACTCGCTAAGAGACTTTTTCAAAGAAACTAACATCTTAACAGTTGCAAGCCAATATATATATGAAAATATTATGTACGTTAGGAAAAATATTACAGACTTCAAAACACTTGGTAGCCATCATAATGTTAATACTAGGAATAAACATAAATTGTCATTTCCACGATTTAGACTTGCAAAAGTTAATACTTCCTTTATGGGGCACTTATTAAGGTTCTACAACAAGATACCCCAAGATATATTAGAGTTACCTCCAACGCGATTTAAGAATTGTGTTAAGCACACTCTTTGCAAAAAAGGTTATTATAAAATCAACGATTATTTAGAAGACAAGGACATATGGCATTAAATAGTAGTTTAATATTAAATTTAATCAGAGGATAAATGTGTCTAGTGTTCAACACATCCAAGATATTATTTTGTAGGTTTGATTTGTTTTAGCTTTAAGGTGATTTGAGAAAAGATGGTCAGCGTGGAGTTTTTTTTCGCTGCCTTTTTCTCCACTACAGACGGCCCCAAGGCAGCGGCTAACATTATACATAACTGTATGTACATTGACATTTAACAAACAGAATGTAAATTCTTTACGTTGAAATAAAATTTTGATTTCGATTTTTTTATTTTAATCAAGCGTAGATTTTATAAGGTTACGCTTGCGGTTTTGATAGCGTAATCTTATATAATACCTTTTCCTTACTGGAGATTTTTAAAGGATTTTTATCAGTACAGGAATTCCTTTATATACTTATATTTATTAGTTTATGCATTTATGTAGCCTCTATTGTGTCTGAAATGCTTTTGTTTTGTAAAGCTGCTAGGCAAAGGCATCTTATCCAGATCTTCACACCTCCCATTTGTGGCCATCTGCTAACCCAGTGAAAAGAGTGTGAGCCTGTCCCAGTCATAACCGCATCGGTTTGCCACGTTTGTATTCCTGTACTAAGCATCCTGTCCAACTCCATTGAATTTACATTTTGTGCAGTTAGTCATCCAGCGAATCTTTGAACATGGCCAGAGACGGAGTGCCACAGGATCTATTCTTAGACCGTTCCCTTTCATTGCATACACTTTGATTTTGATTCATTTTATTATTAATATTATTATCAATTGCCTTATCATTGCTATTATGACTGAGGTATTTTATCACTTCACTTGATCGATACCAAGGTTGCACATTGAAAAGCGATGATTCAGTAATAGATGTTGATAGCGATGAGTACAGTCCATACCCAAACTTCAAAATTTTCGTGCGCGACAGTGCGCACGCAATTGGAATCAATACAACGTAGAATGTAATTCATAATGCTTATTAGGGTTCCGTACACAAAAGGTTTAACGGACCCTATTACTGAGACTCCGCTGTCAGTCCGTCCGTCCGACTCATCAAGCTCTATCTCAGGAACGGTGTTAGTAAAAAATATTAATAAAGCAATAAAAAAACAAATAAATATAATCAAATAAATATTTAAATTTACTATACAAAGAACGTGATTTTTTTGTTCGTTTTTGCTCACTATCGATAACGGCAACAGGTAGACGCTTGAAATATTTACAGAATATTATTAGTCACATATCACACGGCAAATATCACTTAATACGCGGCCAAATCGCTCGTAGCCTGGGCTGCCTTAGTGATCTTAAACGATCACTAATGTTAAGCATCATATGGCACGTTCAGTCCATGGATGGGTCACCGTCAATGACTAAGGCTAGTGGCATTTTTCCGAGCGATTCCGTGCTTCGCAAGGCACGTTAAGCAGTTGGTGCCGGCTGCCGTCGATAGATGGCAGTCGTTAAACCAAGTCAGAGGCCTTAGGGCGGCTTGAAAACTTCTGACAGTAAGACCAGCCACTAGTCTTACAAGCCTCCACCAATCCGGACTTGGCCCCCCTGGTGGAGTATGGCCTATACCTTCCTCAGGGAAGAGACCCGTGCCTCTCGGTGGGGACATGATGGGTGGATGATGATGATGATGACGCGGCCAAAACACATGTTACCAAATTATTGAGAACTCTGAGTTATGAAGATACTAAAAGGCTTTTTAGTAAAAACGCCTAAACTAGACCACCCCACAGGCGCGTTGGTGGCGTAGTGGGGTTTACCCTTGCATCTTGATCATGAGGGTCTGGGTTCGAATCCCGCATGCACCAATGACTTTTAGTTACGTACATTTATTTGTTTGTACAGCAACACCATTCGCTGATAAATTGTGCCCGAAGAACGGCGACGGGCTGGCCACTTGTCACGTTGGGACCTAATAAACTCGGCAAAAACGTGGGCCTAGTTCTAGTGATCGGTGCCTCTGCCTACTCGGGGATAACGGGCGTGAGTTAATTATTATTATTTACTTAAACTATGTATGTAAATTTCATATCAAAGTATGTTTTTTCTATAATAACAAGTCATGCTGAGGTGAAGCTACTAGTTTTTTTATTATTTTAGTGCATGCCTTATTTATTAGTTATTTTTGTATATATCCGTAGTAAGCACGCTGCACGCTTTGATGCGTTTAAAACAGTCGTCGTTTAAATTAAAACTTGTAAAACGAAAATCTGGACTCAGCCCCCGTGGTGGAGTATGACCTATACCTTCCTCAGGGAAGAGACCTGTGCCTCTCGGTGGGGACATAATGGGTTGATGATGAAAACGAAAATAAGAGTCCCCAAGATACAGACTTTGCCTACTTTGGCAGCTGACATCGAAACCCAGATATTAAGTAAAACATAAACCTGTATTTCTGTAGGTACATCAAAATCCGTATAGAACTATGTTATTTAAAATAAATATTTTTACTTTTTACTATATTCAATATAAAAATAAACAAAATAGAATTTCAACTTACAAAAGCTCACATACATAATTAAATAAGTAACACATCGAAAACATTTTAGCAAAATACTCAATAGAGAATATAATATGATAAAAACTTAATTAACCCGCTCACTAAGGGGGGGCTCTCATACAACAGATATCTTTTTTTTATTTTATTTTTTATTTTATTTATTCAAGGAGAAAAAACAGAATTGACAAACTTATTACGTAAATAATATTAAGTTAACACAGTACATTTTGCCAACTCCTAAGCTTTTCCCACAGATAGGTAATCACATTAATAATAAGGCGCAATACACGTTATAGTTAGGAACTAAGAATAAGATAAACAAATAAATGCATGAAGCAACTGTTTCGGAAAGAGACATAGGTAAATGTGCAAATACTTACATACGATTATTATTATTATTTTTTGCATTGAAATTAAAACACATAAATAAACACAAAAAATTACATTAACCAAGAAATCAATACAGCTCATGAATTTAATAGAATTCTTGAGAACATTTGCTTGCAGCACTGCTTTGACTTATAAAACAAATCAACATCTGTAAATGCTATGTTGTAACTATCGCACATTCTGTTCTTAAGCTCTTTTACCAGCATTGGTTCTAGAGACTCTCTGCGAGAAAACACGTTTGTTCCTAAGAGCCCTCGCCCACGGCGGCTTTTTGTAGCGCTGCAGTAGCGATGCGGTGGCGCGTTCGCCGCGCTACAGCCGCGATGCGGTCGCTAACTGTGTGCCCTCGCCCACGTAACCACGCTTCTGTCGCGATGCGAACGCGCCACCGTCGCGCGGCCGTAGCGCTGCTAACGCGCGTTAATAGCGATGCAAGCGCGCGGCTGTAGCGCTGCTAACGCGCCACCGTAGCGATGCAAGCGCGCGTTAGCATCGCTACAGCCGCGCGCTTGCATCGCTACAGCCGCGCGCTTGCATCGCTACAGCAAGTTTCAAGTGACATTGGGTTCAATCGATCGAGGGTCAATACCACAGTGCAAAAACTATAAGGATAATAAATTAACATAGTATTGGGTCTTTCTTACCTTATGGTTATTGTTAGTCGTTCAACAACTTCTGAATTTACGCTCTTAGTTTTTATAGTATTTTAGACGTTGTTACATAATTTCCAACAAGTAATCTCTCTTTATTAAATTAGTTCTGTCATTATAGATTTTAGTTTAGATTAGTTCAGAGAATCATATCAGCTGAAGAACGACTAACAATTACCATAAGGTAAGAAAAACCAAATACTATGTTAATTTATTATCCTTATAGTTTTTGCACTGTGGTATTGACCCCCGATCGATTGAACCCAATGTCACTCGAAACTTGCTGTAGCGATGCAAGCGCGCGGCTGTAGCGATGCTAACGCGCGCTTGCATCTTTACGGTGGTGCGGTAGCAGCGCTACAGCCGCGCGCTTACATCGCTACTAACGCGCGTTAGCAGCGCTACAGCCGCGCGCTTGCATCGCTACTAACGCGCGTTAGCAGCGCTACAGCCACGCGCTTGCATCGCTACGGTGGCGCGTTGCAAAAGCGACCTACGCGCGTTAGTAGCGATCTACGGCGGCTTTTTGTAGCGCTGCCGTCGCGCGTTTACGTAAACGCGCGACGGCAGCGCTACAAAAAGCCGCCGTGGGCGAGGGCCCTTATAGATCGGACAGGAACGCCGTTTTTTTGCTGTTTTTATAGATAATAGTACGGAACCCTTCGTGGGCGATCCGACTCGCACTTGGCAATTTTTTTTCACTTTTGTAGGAATAATTTACGGAAGACTGTGGCTTATATTAAATTAACCATTTGCGGCAACTTATGCGGTGCGGTGATAGCCTAGTGCGTAAAACAATAGATTTGAAAGCGGGGGACCCAGCTTTCGATATAGTGGGTCTAACCGCGATTATTTACTAGATTATTTATTATTACTTTGTAACGCTATATTTTCGATCACATCAGGTCTATCTTCTTCGCAAGAGATGCCTATTAAATTTGCGTGGGTTTTATTATTAGAATAACTTTCTCTGTCTTCTTCTTCTTCCTCTTTAAAAAGAAAAAAAGAAAAAAAAAATCTTGACTCCCAAGTAGAGATAATGACTACCATTTGTCGTGCTTATATGAGTACTGGACTCTAGGGCCATGGACTCTAGGGCCAGGGACTCTAGGGCCAGGGACTCTAGAGACTAATCCCTAATGGAGGTTGACACTAGGCAAAACCAGGGATGGAAACCATTGGTGTAGCCTTTTAGAACTTTAATTTCTTGCCGCTGCAAACAACTTGTTAAAATATATTGTTTTGACAATTTTAACGATTTTAATCAATTGTTTGTCTGAACTGAACAGTCTCAATGAAATGAGATATAATGATTATCACTGTAACCGTATAAACCTCTTAACACCATTTCTTAGATATTTCTTTAATTTGGTCTATCATTACTTTTGATTATTGAGACCATTTTCGTCTATAATAATCAAAAATTAAAATTACGTTGCCTATTTCTAGATTTCCTAATTTACATTTTGACGAAACACCACTACTGACAATTTTACTTGTGAATTATCAATTTTTCTGTTTATCATCACTTTTCTACAAGTTTTTTTTATCACTTACCATCGAAATAAAACCACAGTTCTAAGAAGTCGTAGGTATACGTTTTATTAATCTACATCAAGAACTCTAGAACATGAAATATAGAACGTACGTACGTACTATTACGTTTGTCTTTTGAGTGCACATAACTTTAAAACATCGGTAGGACTCCTGCATCGCTCAGTTCAGAGCCAGACTGAAGGATTTGATTAAGCAATTGAGGATCCTAATTTATGTATAATTGATTTTTTTTTAGAGATCTTATTCTACAGTTATAGCCAGATTTCACCACTCTAGTACATATCGTCTCTGTGCTAAGCCACGGACAAACATGCGGACAGACAGACAGACGGATGGACATGGCGAAAATATAAGATTCCTTGTTGAATTCAGAACCTTCAAAGTGTGAAGCGAAGCCAAAAGGGCAACTAGCGCGTCAGTGACCTTACGCGTTCGACATCGCTCGTCTAGGATATTATATATTTGATATTACTAGCTGACCCGGTGGCAAACGTTGTTTCGCCGTGTAATTTTTTTTTTCACTTAAGGCTATGAAAAAAATATAAAAACCTATTCTCAGACCTGCCGATTGTATATATAAATAAATAAATATAAAATTTCATCGAAATCGGCCAAGCCATTTCGGAGGAGTATGCGCGCTAACATTGAGACACGAGAGTTTTATATATTAGATTTTTTGGTAGTAACGTGGTCAACGTTGCTACCAAAAAATATTGCTAATTTTATTAAGTTTATAAAACTAACATATTGGTTTGAAAATCTTTAAACTGTATTTAAACGATAATTTGTCTCAGATTACCTACAGGGTGTTGATTTGAACAGTTTCGTCCAACTCAGGGGTGGTTATTTATATGATACTGAAGCAAAAAAAAAAAAAAAATTTAGTGAACCACCCCTGAGGCGGACGAAACTGTACAAATCAACACCCTGTATGTTTAAATACTATTTTATATCGCAAAGACAATAATAAGAAATGAATGACCTAGTTTTCGATAAAATTCTTGCCCATGGTCTATGATCGTTGAAACTATGAATTAAATAAGAAGGATAGTGCGAATTTGGATCGCCGCATTCCGATCCTCAACTAAAATTGCTGATGTTGTGACCGCAAAACTGACGTGGAACTGGGCAGGCAACGTCAGTCGCAAGGGCCCAGAAAAATAGTTGGAAATTCCCATCGAGAGGTTCAATGTGACGGATATCGTAGACGTGGTCGGCCAAGGCGAAGATGGTAGAACGATTTTTCTACCTTTTGGACTCGTATGGAAGAACATGGCTCAATACAAAGAGAAGTGAAAGATCATGGGAGAACCCATTGCCCAGCAGTGGGACACAAACGGAATGGCTAACAAAAACATAATTTGAGGACCGCATTAAAATTAGACCACCACAACTGTATGATTAGTTTTCTAAGCGTCGACTTATGATTCGGTGACATGCACAGTAAACAGCTTATCAATCAATTTTCCTATAATATAACTAAGTCAAGTGCAAGCATGTAAAGGTATTCAAGATGTTGAAAAAAAAAACTAAAATTAAAATGCAATAGAATAATATATTTGAAAAATAATCATAGCGTTAAGAATATTGTAACTTCGCAGTGGTAACTTCTTTTGTTTCACACATTGACGGATTACACACTATAAGGGTAAACACTTCCAGTGGTGACACTGTAGATACCCGATCTGAAACAAAGAAAATAGCTAATTTAAGACCTGTTTTTGGAAAATCGCATACTTGTTGTTAAGAACCTCATTGTTTTGCCAGCTGGTTCAGTAACTTTATTCGCATAGAATCCATGTAACTAAAATCCAGTTAACAAGGATCGGGAATTTTACATTACTTAGGTTTCCTCAGAATTTTTTCCATAACCTGTTAAGTCCTGACCTAGAAAATAACAATGATTTTCTATAGGCCTTAATAGGTTAAAGCGAGTGGTATTGCTGCAACAAAGTGTGTTTCTATAGAAGTGATAATGATGTGAATATACTTACGCATACTTCTGGGGCTCATTCCCTCCCATATATTCGGTGGGTCCTGTGCAGGTGTTTGCAGTCATCAGTGCCAGGGTGTTGCAGTAGTTGCCGACAAGGTGTCTGTTTGACTCTATGCTCGCTACGAACAGCTCCCACGCTCTGCCGTGGAAAAGATTACAATTTAATTTCTCGGACTCTTCTGACCAAAATTTTAGAAAAATATTAAAAGAAAAATATTATTTCTTAACCTTCGTGATCGTTTAACCTCTTCAGTCCTGACCTTGAAAATAACAATAGTTTTCTATTGTTCTTTTGTCGACAGGGGACTGAGGAGGTAAAGATCACTCAGGCAGCCGGGGCTACGAGCGATTCAGGTAATTTAATTTGACCTAATAAATACCTAATCGCGTTTAGATCGGTAATGACATGTAACCTGGCACGTGTAAAGATAAGATTTTTAAGTGTATTCATGTATTAAAAGGTTGATTGTACCAGCCTACTTTTAACTCAAATTACTTATACTATGTCGATTGGGTTAAGTCGTTTCTTATGCTTAAAACTAACTTGTTAGGTTTGGTTAAGATGTTGTAAAACCCGTAACTTATCAAATATTTTCTCTATCCGTGTCAAAAGTGAATTACTGTGGTCTGTCGCTGAATGTAGAGAATAGCATTGAGACAGGAATATTGCGGCGGTTTGGCCATGTGGAGAGGACGAAGGAGGAAAGACATGACGAAGCTAATATATCGTGCGAACGTGAGTGGAAGGGCCGGTAAGGGACGCACTTCGACGAAATAGGGGATGTACTCTAATCTCACAAAGTGACCCTAATACATATGAAAGTAATATTAATAATTCAATTAAAGAAATAATTAATTGGCTAGATAATAATAAACTGTTGGTAAATCTAGAAAAGACTAACATTATGCATTTCTATCAAAGAATTCTAGCAACACCAAACTTAAATATAATTTATAATGATGTAATGATCCATGAAACAGAAACGAAAAAATTTTTAGGACTTACAATTGACAATAAACTTACATGGAGAGACCACGCTGATGAAGTTTGTAAAAGGTTGAGCAGATCCGCCTACGCTCTCTTTAAATTATCAAAAATTGTAGACATCCAGGCAGTTCTATCAGCGTATCATGGGCTAGTAGCGTCTACACTACGATATGGTATAATATTTTGGGGCAATTGCACAGATAGAGAAGTTATATTCAAGGCACAAAAACGATGTTTAAGGGCCATGTGTGGCCTAAAACCTAGAGATAGTTGTAGAGAAGTTTTCAAAACCTTGCAGATTTTAACTTTTCCATCGCTCTATATTTACGAAATAGCGGTGTTTGTAAAAACCAACCCTGATTTATTTGTGAAAGCCGGCAGTATTCACAACCTAAACCTACGGAATAGAGAAAGACTGACCGTCCAGCAAAGTAGAACAGCACTAAAGCAAAAGAGCCACCTTTGCATGGCTCCAAAAATTTACAACAAGCTTCCGAACGGCATCAAATGTCTTTCGCTGATACCATTTAAAAGGGAACTAAGTAAGCTTCTTGTAGATAAATGTTTTTATAGAATCGACGACCTGTTTAAAGAGAAATTTTAAAATCAAATTAATTTTTAAAGTTTTGACATTATTGGCAATTATTGTTTATATTCTTATTTAATTTTTTTATTTGACTATTGTATTATGTTGAGATTATTAATTGGTTGTTTGACATTTTATTATTATTATTATTTTTTGACATTCTTCATCCTTTTCTTTAATTTGACATTGTTGGTACATAAAAATTTAATTTATTGATACATAATCATCTACTTCATTTGACCATTGTATTTATTTAGATTTTTCTTTGACATTTAGTTTTTTTATTGACATTTAGTGTTTTTTGGAAATAATTATTTCATTAATTTAAACTTACATAATTATGGGAAAAATGTTTTCTTGTGTGTAACGCCAGTGCATGATAGCGACTAAGAATATTTTTTTGTACACCCGATGGGTATAACATAGAGAAACGTAATAGCTTTAACAACTACACGAATGTCACCTATGTTACACAAAATAAATGATTGATTGATTGATTGATTGATTGATTGATTACGTATTAGCAAAAGGCAAGATATTAAGTGCCCGAAACCGGCGTGCGTGCATGCAACGACTAATGAATGTCGCTGAAGCGAACGTGTCAGGATCGTGGCAGATGGCAGTCCCTGAGTGCTAATACTGAGTTTTTTCATTTCACTTTCGATAGCGAGAGCGTTTGCAATTTGTATAGGAGTGACAAAGCTCCACCTTTATCTCTCCGTCAGTATAAGCACTCTGGTCTCTGGAATACAGGTGTGAGCTTATGTATGTATGTTGTCGATCTTCATAATAGACATGAATATGTGATATTCTTTGTGCAGATCCGCATCGACGATGCATGGTGTAGTACCTATCGTGACTGCATGCGTTGGTTGTGCATCCCGGCTGGGGGCTTCTGCCGCGGTTAGCAAAGAAGTCCACATGACCGATGGCCTCGCCGATCCCGTTGGCGATCGTGGTGAAGCCGTCCGTGTGGATGACCTCGACGTAGCCCGCGTCAGACGGCCGCAGACGGAGGGAGTTTGAGTCCCAACCTGTGCCAGCTGGGTCTAGGCCTGAGGGTTAGAAGTTATGTCAACCAGAAATCAGAAATTTACATTCTGCTTGTTGAATGTCAATGTACATACAGTTATGTATAATGTTAGCCGCTGCCTTGGGGCCGTCTGTAGTGGAGAAAAAGGCAGCGAAAAAAAAACTCCACTCTGACCATCTTTTCTCAAATCATCTTAAAGCTAATACAAATTAGGTATGAGTGTTCGTAAACTCGAGTGTTGATAAAAGAGTTAATTTACCGATGACCTTTGTGGCGCACCGGTTAGGGCATTTGAGAGGCCGGGGTCAAAAACAAAAACTCCAGGTCTTGCATGTTTACATGTTTGTGATGTCGCTGTTTCTGGTTCCCACGACACAAGGTATCCTAGTGTGTGGCCACAAGCAATGTATGTGCCTTAACTTCACTATTCATGTTAAAAATAACAAAGGTTAAACAAATCAAGTGAATAGTGCGAATACACACAATTTTAAGAAACTTGCTGCTTGCGATGAAAGCTTACACTGGATTGAACCGCACAGCCCATGAACATGCACAGAGCACAAAGAATCCGCGTTCTCTAACTAAATATAATTATATTCATCTATCTATCTAATCAACCTGTAAATAGAGCCCACTGTTGGCGATAGGCCTCTTTTTTCACGCCAACCCATCCAATCCAGTGCTAGTCTCGTCCAATGTTTCCAGCCGCTTTCAAAATGTCGTCATACCATCGGGCTGGTGGTCTGCCCATCGACCCATGGCTGGTATATGTACAGTAAAAGAAAAGGTCTGCTTAACGCCACTCTGGCACTCCGGCAGGACCCAACATTGCTAAGCTTAGACCGAACCTAGGGATAGGCGTAAAAATGGACTCACCAGTGATCCTAGCAACAGTCCCCGCGGCGTTCCTTCCAGCGAATCCCACGATGTGCGCGCCCAGGCCGAATCCGACCAAGTGCACATTCGCATATGGCACGCTTTTATGTTCTTGCAACAGCGAAATGAACTCCCCTAGTTCGGCGCCGACGCTGGGGACGGCCGCGACGGCGGTGGCGTACCCTTGGTTGGCGAAGACTGACCAGTCGACGACGATTACGTTGTACCCGCCAAGCTTCATGTAGGCTAGAAGGTTGTTTCAAAGATTTTGTACTATTCTCTCAAAGTTTCAGGGATGACTGGTATCCACTCGAACAAAATAGTTTTGGTCAGTTCTGACCTGTCTGAAAAGAATCGCTCGTAGCCTGGGCTGCCTCAGTGATCTTAAACGATCACTAAGGTTAAGCAACATACGGCGCGTTCAGTCCATGGATGGGTTTCTGTCTATGACTAACGCTAGTGGCATTTTACCGAGCGATTCCGTGCTTCGCAAGGCACGTTAAGCAGTTGGTGCCGGCTGCCGTCGATAGATGGCAGTCGTTAAGCCAAGTCAGAGGCCTTAGGGCGGCTTGAAAACTTCTGACAGTAAGACCAGCCACTAGTCTTACAAGCCTCCACCAATCCGGACTTGGCCCCCGTGGTGGAGTATGGCCTATACCTTCCTCAGGGAAGAGACCCGTGCCCCTTGGTGGGGACATAATGGGTTGATGATGACCTGTCAATTATTTCGCAAGTAAGTGTTATACGTGAATATTATTCTGGATTATTAATCGGAAATGTAACTAGAAATTAAAATGAAATAAAAACCGGCCAAAGGTTTAGAACCCAAAATAAAAAATACAGGGTTATTTGTAGAATGTGCAATACCTGACACAGATCGATTTGACTTTGTTATTTACAGCAACTTTTCTAGCACTTCGGAAAAGTTTTTGCTAAAAAGGTTTGCTATCTGTTTTTTAAGTGAGCTTTTGTCGCAATGTTAATAAATACTTTCTTTCTTTCTTCTTTCTAAATTTCCCTACTGTTCAATTTTCAAAAAATAATCGGTAGAACTTATAAAAAAATTAAAAACATTATTCATTATTAACAAACATCAGTTTAGCTGCCGTAAATTTGGGGGGACGGGGGTTAGTCCCGTCTCTTCAGCTACGCTAAGAAGTTGTACATTTTGTATGAAAGTGAATTGGAAAGACGAGCGAGCACGTCCTTCTCAGCCCCACGTCCTTTCAGTTGTGTATGTTTGTTTGCGTGTGTGTGTTGCCTATATAAGTTGATTATACCATCCCGGAGTGGATTGTTGAGGGAAGTGAAGGCGGTGGCACCCGCACCGTGCACGACGATCACAGTTCCGTCGGTCGCCACAATAGGGGAAGCTTTAATGGAATCCTCTATGGCTAACACTTCAATTGGGTTGCGGAAGTCCGACCTAAGAAAGTCAGTTGAGAGTTAAATAGCATGAAAACTAAAGTTTGGAGTTGAATCATGATACGACCAATTTTTTTTTTGCTCACATATTTATTGCTTACATAATAATAATTATGAAATTGGCGTTTCGTCGTACTGGCCTCTTTGATCTGAAATATCTCCTCTTTGATTAAGAATTGGGTATTTTACAAAATGTCAAATGAGTCACTTTTAAAACGGAGTTTTGTATGAAAATACTGGCTCATGACGTCACATTTCAGAGAACTCCTTTTATGTATCATCTATTTAAAAAATAACTAGTAATGGTACGAGTAACGCGAAGATTTGGGTTGTCGCGACATGTCTGGCCAAAAAACTCGTCCTATCGCGAATACAAACAACACCCTTCGCGCTGCTGTCGGTAAAATACCGCACATCAAAGGGCAAAATGAATTTAGCAACGTTCTAGATTGTCACGACGTAGCGAAGGTTTATTCGATGTGGCCAAGCTCTTCGCCGTAGAGCGAACACGAAATTTTGTCGCGACAACGCGAAAACGAATCTTCGCCATCAAGTGTGGCCGCAGCATAAATGATTAAAAGAGGATACATTTTTCGAAACATTTTGTAATTTTGCTTTAATCGAGCATAGTAGATGAAGGTCTCCACCGTCGTCGTCGAGGCCGGCCTCGACTTCGATGTCCGTCTTGTGCCACTCATTCGGTGGCGAGTCTTGCCCACCTATCGAATACCGAAATTCCAAATTCAGATTTACAAATTAACTACAATTTACAAGATTACAAATAAAAAAAAAACTGGTATATTTGAGTTTCGAGAATATCATTTGTTTTTTTGCTCATTTGTTTTTTCTTTGCCGTCGCTCATTTCGCACAATGGAAAACTTGAAATATCGCGTTATTTTCGAGTTCCACCGCGGCACCAGTGCTGCAGAAACGGCTCGAAGGCTTAATGAAAACACAGTGCGTTTTTGGTTACAACGGTTACGCGGAGACCAAAGTTGATAATGAAGAATTGAAGGCTTTTGTGGAAGCGGATCCATCTCAAAACACGTCAATTTCATAATTGTAGCGACGTAATATTGAACGGTCTATTTTTTTTAATTTTACGTAGCCTCTATTATTGCACCCCACTGCTGGGCAAAGGCCTCCCCCAGTTCAGTCCAGAGTTTTCGGTCCTGAGCCACCTCAGACCACTCCTGAAGGTCTCCACCGTCATCGTCGAGGCCGGCCTCGACTTCGATGTCCGTCTTGTGCCACTCATTCGGTGGCGAGTCTTGCCCACCTATCGAGTTTAGTCGACTGACATAACGAACCTAATGTTGATTGTGTTAATTTTCTTTGCACAGATTTTTACGATTTACATAAAGGAAATTGTATTAAAATAAGGTGGTTGTGGTAAACAGAAGATAGCCTATCTTTAAGTAGTAACATACCTGGTATAGACGTAATATCTATTGAACCGGCCAAATCTTGCCTGATTCGCTGCTGCAGTGATGTCTGGTGCAACATTTCCTTGGCACGCTGAAAAGAGAATAATGAAGTTAATAGTTAATAGGAACCAGTTCCGTACAAGTAATTTAAAAGCCTCGTATGGAACCAGTTCTGAAACTCCGGTTCTGTAGACGGCCGAAGCGGAAGATAGTACGAAAGCTGTTTCAATCCATACGTAAAAACAGTACACAAATACAAATTATTGAATCTTTTTATTTTTAAAATATATTTTGGAAAACTTACAAAATTTATATTTCTGAAAACGTTCCGTCGATAGTTCAAGGATGGGATGAGGGATGAATTGTAAAATAATGAATTGACAGTTAAAATTTACAGTTCATCCGTACAAAGTTTGTTAAAAACTTACTGTGTCTGGCGACAGATTGTATGAGAAACGGCTAATAATGTGGGTGTACAGAGTGTGCCATTAAAAAAAAAAATATCATGAAAACTTACAGTATCAATAATTTTACAAAAAAGAGTTTCAAATTATCATTATATTGTTAATACAATGCATCGTTTAAGGGGTCCAGGTAGGTATAACACTGGCGCCACGGAATATAAAAAAATCGAAAAGAAGGGAATCGAAAAGAATTTTTATTTGATGAAAACCAAAAATCTAAAACGAGACTTTTGCAAATAAATCTCAATCGTTATTTTACTATAAATTCTGAAGGCCACACTAACCCAAACTATACAATTATACCTATACTTTATTAGGACATTTAAAATGGAAAGAAAAATCCGCTGAGTGGCGCAGATGCCTACTTATTATTATGTATAATACGAATTCTCGAGTAAACGTTTAATTTTGATACTACAATATTTTACACACGCTAAGGCTTCCTTGTTTACTACGGAACCTTAAAAAGTACTGCAAGCACAGTAAGACAAGAAAATACTCACGCAGTATAACTGCAGCCACGAAGAAGAGAGTCAGTTTCATCGCCATCGCTGCCATAGCTGCAATCTGGTCAAAACTGTAACGAATTCAGCTGGTCAAGCCTTTTTATACAAAATATTGTGAAGATTATCTCCTTTAAAATAACTTTATTGCAATTAAATGATAGCTGTCTTTTGTAGATCATTATCTTTCGGTTAATTATCACTAGTGTTTGATATACATAGATATAGGGGAATAACATCAATCGGTATACACTAAAGATGCATCATCAGCGCTTGAAATTTCGCATAGGGTCACCTTTTTATGTTTCTATCTGTGATGCCCGCGGCGTGGCTTGAAAACTTCTGACAGTAAGACCAGCCACTAGTCTTACAAGCCTCCACCAATCTTGGCCCCGTAGTGGAGTATGGCCTATACCTTCCTCAGGGAAGAGACCCGTGCCTTTCGGTGGGGACATAATGGGTTGGTGATGATGATGATGGTCTGTGATGGAAACCTGCTCCCTGAAGTGTGATGATTGAAGGTTGCTTCTGGAATAAACTTATTCCAATAAAAAATATAACTTTGACCCAGGCTATTGTAGGGCCTGGCCGCACAGAAGAGACGTGAAGCGAGGGCGTGGAGAAGCTGCAACGCCTTGTTTAATAATAATAACTTACAATCACTTGAGCTGGTCCCAAACTAGGATACCCTGTGCTATGGTAACCAGGCACAGGCATTAAAAACATCGAAAAACACCCTGACTGAGGCCATTTGTACATATGAACATAGTGTTACGGGCTAGGGTTCTGGATTTGGATGTAAAACGCCAATGACAACTTCTTAGGATTTATTCACGCAGGGTCTGGTCTGCAGGTTTTCACGACACGAAGTCCACACGTAGAATCCAATCGCAGGTCGTCCCGTACCTACGTCGCTCGAACAGTAACCCATTCAAAGAGTTTTGAACCTTACGCTAGTGGACATACGAGTCATTATTGCTTGCAGCGTTTATTGTTTACTTTAGTAAACGCAGCATGCGGCGACTATTCGATAGGCTTCTAGAAGGCTCTATTCTAGATGGTTCGGGATAGGACCGCGACAATAGTATCGGTACTCTACAGAGTTCACAAATGTATAGAGTTCCACTCGTACATAAAGTGGGCTTCGTCCCGTCTGTTCAGATAATTTTGTGTGAAAGTCAATTAACATAAACATAAAATAAACATTTACATACAGGCACATACATTGCATACATACAATTAGAAAGACTGTCGTCCTTTATGTGTGATCAGGGCCGTAGTAGAACTTATGAAGTTAGAACTTACATGTTGCTATAGATCACAGCACACATATCAACTCGGAAAGGGATCGTCACCGTATCGCTTCAGTTCAGTATTGTTTGTATGAAACTCTCTCCTGCAACGCACACTAATCGGAATCGTAACGTAATCGCCTCGCCTCGGAACAGGCTCCGAATCAGATGCGGTGCGTGGTCAACTTGCAGTTCCCGCACTTACGCCGGCGCCGGCGAGGCGGAAGGCGATACAATCAGATACGATCCCGTTCAGAGTTGATATGTGTGCTGTGACCTTAAGGTTCCGTTCCGGTTTTTTATGTATAAAGCGTATGTAACATTGTATTGATTTTATTTATTAAGACTATCTATAACTTACTCAAAAAAAGGTAAGCCGTTAAAATAAATTTTTGGATTATTCTTTTTTTCTCCAATTACCCTTTTAGCTTTATTTGCCAGCTCCCGCTCTCTGTTTTTTTGATCAAAACCTTTCTTAGGCTGGCTGGAAGTGATTTCTTTTGAAATAAGGCGCGCCTGTGTGCATCGAAACTTACGTTTTATTTAAGTTTATATAGGTTTTTTTTTCTTTTGTGCAATAAAACGTAACAAACAAGTCAAATTTGCTTTTTTGCAAAGTAAAAAGTATACTTATCAGATCATTACGGTTATAAGCTGGTAACATCACGATTATCATTGCTATTATGACTACGATTTGATATTATCTTGATACCAAGGATGTGTTGCAAAGCGATGATTCAAGATTCAACATTGATTATAACCAAACCCCTTCTATTGCTGAAGCCAGATAACCAACACGTGTAATTATTAAATAAAGTATCTATTTAAAACTAAGTTTGTGCTTTTTAATTTGTAATGAGCGTTTTCCTTTCTTTTTTTTTCTTAGTTCCTTGAGATAATCTAGGCGTCTCATTCGTTTATACATACAAATGATTGGTAGCAATCAATCAATCAATCATATATTTATTGTCATAAATTGCTCTACTTGTCGGGTAGTTGATGAATATATTTTTTCAGTTTTTGTTTTGGGACATATTCTACTACTGTGTTCTGTTTTTTAGGTAGGACTCGATTAATATCAGTGCGTTGCCCCTTATTCCATATGTTTACCATTTTTTAAGTAATATTTCATGGTTAATAAAGTCAAAAGCTTTTGTCAAGTCCATAAAGACTGCGGAGACAGTTGTCAATGTCAAAGTTAGTCCACAGATCACTAAACAAGAGAAGGAACCACGGTGGCTATTCGGACGAGATTTCTCGTAATAAAAATAAAAATTCAAACCCACAATCCACAGCAAAGACTCCAAAATATCCAAAAGCGCACTTATCAGACTATGATGCCATACCGATCTCCTATATAAAGAGGGCTACCTCTTACACCAAGAATGCCCCTCGAAAAGCCCAGCGCTGGCAGGGCCGCCAAGTCTAAAGAACCGCCCTTTGATCCTAAAGTTCAATATGCATGTTGTCACGCAGCGATTGGAAGGAGCGACAAAGCTCTAATATGCAGTGAGTGTGACTTGCAATATCACGATCAATGTATCCGTCCGCGTCGGGATAAAACCCGCTCACCGGCTGATAATACTGTAGTTCGGTGGCTTTGCCCATCGTGCGTCGCTAAAAAACCAAAAGAGGTAAAAAACGACCACACTCCAGTACGTGTAAATACCCAACTAAGGCAGCAACCAACCGCAGTATCGCAATCTGATGGAAAACTCGACCATCTTGATGGAAATACTGTCTCCGAGCCTGCTGAGAACTTGCCTGGTTGGTATAAAACACTGGAAACAAAACTTTCTCAGAAACTGCGCGAGCTTATGAAGAGCGAGATTGAACATGTGAGGGAAACTAACCTGGCAATCCTTGCTAGCGTTGAGTTCCTGAATGCTAAGTATGATGAAATAAACAACAAGATATCTACTTACGATTCTGAAATGAACCAGCTAAGGAAGGAGAACGTGGATTTAAAGTCGAGGGTCTCCGACTTATCAACTAGATTATCCTCGCTCGAGCAACACTCTCGGGAGTGTAACATCGAAGTTACCTGCGTCCCGGAGTTTCGAAATGAGAGTCTTCCCAAGACGCTGACCCAGCTCTGCAGTGCTGTGTCATACTCGCTGGAGGAAAATGATATTGTTATGTGCAAGAGGGTGGCCAAAATGGACCCGTCTAACAAGCGTCCACGCGCGATTGTAGCAAAGCTGCGTACGTCGAGCCATAGAGATGGACTTATAACTGCTGTCACGGTTTTCAATAAAGCAAATCCGAAAGATAAGCTAAACACGAGCCATCTCGGATTGGCGGGCGAGAAGTCTCCTATCTACGTGGCTGAACATCTTTCCCCGGCGGCTAAACATCTACACGCCCAGACAAGAATGGCTGCCCGTGACAAATCATATAGATACGTGTGGGTGAGAAATGGGCGTATTAATGTAAGGAAAAATGATGGATCCCCATCCATTCCGATTAAAAATGAAGCTGATCTAGCCAAGTTATAACCGCGTTCACCTAGTGTAGACTATGGCGATGTGTTTCGTGTTTTTATTCATTACAGAGATTCGTATATATTATCAGAACATTAGAGGAATGAGAACTAAAATCAGTGACATTTACAAAAATATTTTACAAGATAATTATGATGTGTTAATTTTTACTGAAACGTGGTTAAATAATGATATTACCAATAATGAATTCATCGACGCTAGGTACCAAGTCTATCGTAGAGATCGGCAATGTCAGCCCAGTAGTAAAACTACTGGCGGTGGCGTACTGATTGCTATTAATAAAAACATTAAATCTGTCAGAATGACCAATTGGGACAACGATTGTGAGGATCTTTGGGTGACCATTGAATGTACTCACAACAAAAAACCCATGCGCTTAGGCTTGTGTTGTGTTTACTTACCGCCACCCGTCAACCTTAAATGTCTTAATAGCTTTTTGGACAAAGCAAGTGAAGTTCTTACTGAGATAGACCATGTCCTCGTGGCAGGAGATTTTAACCTAGGTTTTATACCTTGGTCTATAAATCTTGACGAGGGTATGCTTTCGGCAGATACTACTAGTCTAAATAGTCTTGGTCATGCGCTCACTGACTTTATTGCAATCCATGGGCTGTTTCAGTGTAACGGTATTAAAAACTCGCTCGATAGAATCCTCGATTTGGTCCTGTGTAATCTGCCATGGAAAGTTGCTAAATCCGATACTCTCATAAGTAAACTTGATCCATACCACCCCCCGCTAGATATCTCACTTAATTCTGCTACCGGTGAAATGTTACCACCAATTCCTCGTACAGATCTAAACTTTTACAAAGCAGATTTCGATAAAATTCTGCAAAAGCTTAAAGCTGTTAAGTGGGACGTGCATTTCAATAAGTCTCGCGATGTTAACGAAATGGTGGCTAAATTTTATGAATCAATTGATGAAATTATAGAACGGTTCGTCCCTAGAAGAGTACACAGAAAAAAGGCGTACCCACCGTGGTTCACTAAAAATATAATTCTGCTTTTGAAGGAAAAAGACAAACTTAGGCTAAAATTTAAAAAATACAAAAATCCCCGTGATCGTTTGGAATACGAAATGCTACGCACACGCTGCAGTAATCTCTTTGATACGTGCTACCGGAATTATATTAAGAAAGTTGAAAGTAGCTTAAAAAACAACCCTAAGTTATTCTGGAATTTTATTAAGGGCAAAAAGAGCACTAAATTAGACATTCCTAATGAGATGAATTTCGATGGCAAAACTGTCAGCGGCGGTCTCAATATTGCTAATCAATTTGCCCATCATTTTCAGTCTACATTTAATCCCTCTATTACCCCTCAAGATACACGTTGTGTCTCGATTCCTGGAGCCTGCCTGAATAATCTCTGTACCATAAAACTTGATGAAAGAACCATCCATAAACATCTCAGACAGGTTAACATTAATAAGGGCCCTGGTCCTGACGGTATTCCCCCCATATTGGTAAAAAAATGTTCGTCGGCCTTGTCTTATCCCCTGAAAGAAATTTTCAATAAATCATTGGCCAGCGGTAGTTTTCCGGAGGTCTGGAAAAAGGCACGTATAGTTCCAGTCCACAAAAAGAGCAGTACTGAATGTATAAGAAACTATAGGCCAATTTCTATCTTGTCCAGCTTCTCTAAGCTGTTTGAGTCAATCATCAGGCCAATTTTGACTGCACATACCCGACACTTAATAAACATCAGACAGCATGGCTTCCGGAATAGCCACTCGACGGTTACAAATTTAACTGCTTACGTATCACACTTAATGAAGAGTGTAGACAGTGGCCATCAAATTGACTCAGTATACACTGATTTTAGTGCTGCGTTTGATAAGGTATCCCATAGCATACTTTTGAGTAAGCTTCGTGACCAATACAGTATCAACGGCTCACTACTTGCATGGTTCTCATCATATTTAAGCAACCGTCCTCAATCAGTGGTTATAAAGGGATATGAGTCACAACCGTACGTAGCTTTGTCTGGAGTTCCCCAAGGTTCATTGTTGGGGCCGGTCCTTTTTACACTGTTTGTAAATGACATAGTCACCTGCATTCATCATAGCTGTTGCTCGTTGTACGCAGATGACATGAAGATTTTTAAAGAAATCAAGGCTGAGTCAGATGTATTGGAGTTGCAGTCTGATGTGGATAGAGTGGTCTCATGGTGAACCATAAATCAGATGGAACTAAATGCGTCAAAGTGTCAGCTCATCAGGTTCACAAAAAAGAGAAATCCTATTAAATCCAAATATAATATCAATGGTATATTTGTGGGCCTGGTTGCACAAATCCGCGACCTGGGTATCATCCTCGATTCAACTCTGAGCTTCATACCCCACATCAATTATGTAATTGGTAGGGCGTCTAAGATGTTAGCATTTATCAAACGCACTACTGGGGACTTCAGAGAGACCGGCACTAAAATAATTTTGTTTAATTCCCTAGTCCGTAGCATATTAGAATATGGTACTGTTATCTGGAACCCGCATTACGAGGTGCATACCAATCGTATCGAATCGATACAACGTGCATTTACAAGACACCTTGCATATGCATATATATATATCTCAGGGGATAAGTCATAGGTCCACATATACCGATAGACTCGCCCACTTTAAAATAGTGCATCTTTGGAAGCGCAGACGCATGCACGATCTCACTTTTTTGCATAAAATAATCAGTGGCCAAGCGATTTGTGAGGACCTATTAGAATTTATATCTCTTAGAGTACCAAGGCCAAACTCTAGATTAATTAGTAAGGAAATATTTTTTCTACCATTCTGTAGAACTAATGTGGGAGTAAATGCGCCAATAAATAGGATGCTCAAAACTTACAACGACTGTTGGAACGTTTATGGTTTAGATATATTCTGCGATCGACTGGGGTATTTTAAATCCAAAATCAATCTCAAGTAGCTCTTAAATATCCTTACAAATGTTGGTGAGCCAAATGGTACTAGTATATAAGTTTAATTGTTAGAATTAGTCCATAGTGTTAATTTGTGAGTGCTGTGCGCACCTGTAATTGGCACAAACGCCAGCCCTCTGTTGTTAATTTAAGATCTAACTTGTAATGTGTTTGTGCTGTTGGTGTGCCTTAATAAATAAATAAATAAATAAATAAATAAATAAATACGCGAGGGGACTGTCCGTACCTGGCAGGAGAGGTACGAGTCTTCAAGTACGGGAGCGGTGACGAAGGTCTTCCTCCCAGACGTAGTCATCGCACACAGTGTCTTGAGGAAGACCAAACTGTCGCCTCTCCTGGTACAAGCCCTAACAGGGCACGGTGGACTCACCTCGTACCTGCACAGGTTCAAAGTGAAGGACAGTCCATCTTGCGTATGCGACCCCGACGTGGAGGAGACTGTGTGGCACGTAATGTTCGATTGCCCAAGATTTGGTCGGTGGAGGGTGGACCTGGAAGTTGAAATGGAAACCAAATTTGTGAAAGAAAACTTACCAAACATCATGGCGGACCAACAGGACAGGAATACCTTGTTTACATTTCTTACAAAAATCATGGGATGTGTGGTGAAGCGAAACAAATAATAGATAAATAAAAGTGCAGACCATTTAAAAGTTATAAATAGAAATAATAATGTCAATGGAAAATTAATGTATGTATTTGGATAATGTATAATGGATAATTTAGATAATGGATAAATAATGTAAGTATGTAATGTAGCGTAGGAAAATATTGCATTGTATAAGGTAAAAAGAGCACGGACTCACGTCTGTGGAGAGACTGGCGAACACTCTATTAATAAAAATAAAAAAAAATCATCACAAATTCCACAGAACCATAGTATTATTTTTTGCTTTGACGTTTATTACTACTTTTTTAAAACTAAATTTGACATGAGGATAAACGCTCATTGAGAAACGCCAGCGAAGAGGATAAAAAATGGACCTTAAATTTTTTGTCGCAGTGTCGTCTTTAACCTAACTAATTAGAGTGAACGCTATAAATGAAAAGGTTGATGTTCTGTGAACCCTATCTGCTATCCGTAAACAGAGTCTACTGTGGGGCACATGCCTTTTCTCTACAATGCCAACCCATCCGGTCCTTCGACACGTCCTTTTGCGGCATAAACGTTTCTTTGCGGCGTCAACGTATCTTTTTTTTATGCTAACTTAGAAGTTTGTTTTTGGCTAGGCTAGACTAGGTCTAGTGTGGGGTCCGTGTGGGGTCCGTGTGGAGTTTCTGGTCTTCCATCGGACGCGTCCCCCGGGTGGCGGATAGGGGAACGCCCTCCAGATATGGGGGGTACCGGCTTCGGCCGGCGCGGACCAAAACCAGAGGGAGGGGGACGTCCAGTGGCTTGCGCTGCTGGATGTTCCGCGGGGTCCACTATGGGCCCCGCACCCGTAACCCTACACTTAGTGGGGCCGGGGGCCTTCGGGCCGCGAGGAGACAACCTCTATAAAAAACACACGGTGGGGGCCCTCCTCTATTTCCTCTGTTCAGCAAAGGGCATAGATGAGGTTGAGGGAGGGTCACAGACGGCAGGTTGGGGGACCTGCCGTCCGACATAGTGACGGGAGAAGGGGGTGGGGAGCCCATGCCCCTTCTCCAGTGAGGGTGGGCCCGGCTCCTTGCGGGTGAGTCGGGTCGATGTCGCTGGGGCGCCGCTGTAGCATTCGCAACGTGGTCCACCACAAGCGATATCCGGCGGCGCCCCATTGCACGAGCGACAGGACGTCCCCCGGGGTGTTTTAGGAGGTATGCCTCTCCTATCATTAGGAGAGGAGAGTCCGACACACGGCCGTCGCCTTCCCCCAAGGGTGGCGGTTATGGTGCACAAAGCATTTCACCCCGTTAACAAACAAAAAGGTCTAGTGTGGGGACCACCGTTACGTAATTTTTTTTAACAGCCAGCATGTTGTAATCACAAACTTTATTTTGTGCAGGCAACCTTATTTCAATAAAATATTCTTATTCTCCTCTAATAATTTTAATTCTAATTTTGACTCAACGCGTTCTCGATATAAAGAGTATTGACATCAAAGTGTATTGCGTTATATTTTACATAGATAGAACTTTGCAAATTGAAATTTTATTTTACCTCTTGTTAGAGTTCCCTAGTTATTTTTGATCACCATTCCGGAGGTAGTGGCTTCGATCCCCACTGGGCCACTACGTAAAAATAGCCTCGCTCAGTCTGGGATTAATTCCATGTTATTTAAGCCCTGGGTAGCTTTTAAGCCGAGGATATCCTAGTTTATGACCAGAACAAGTAATTGTGTTGGGTGGAAGTTATTATCATTGTTTTAAAGACAAATGTCCTTTGCTATTGTCCTGTATTTCTTATAATCGTATATATAGCGTCCGATGGGCCGAGAAAACTCTTGCATCTCCCACAGGATTAATTTTAAGGATACCTAAATGCCACGCGATGGCCGGGCGCGGGTCAGGCGCTATAATTTTCTGTTTACGATCCATAAAGGCCTTCATATCTCGGCAGTTATTATAAGAAAAGCGATTCTGCGTTAGAGCAAAGAATAATACACAAGACTACAAATAAAACTTACTAACTAAATAACTATTAACGGAAAGTGATAGTAGAATACGCTTACAAAAATAACCTGACAAATTCTTGTCGGAGGGAGTGATCAGAGGTGGCAAATGACCAAATATTGTGGTCTGAATTGAGAATTTCACTAAGTAAATGCTTAAGGTGATGAAATTTTGATTTTATTTGATTTCTAATTAATCGCATGCCCTTTTATTAAATGTAATTATTAATATTTATTCATTACTTATGGATCATTAGAGCTTTCAAATAAAACCGTCGAATAAGCCCGGTTATGTGAATGAAGAGACGACATTTTCGAAATGGAAGTAGAAGAACAATAAGACCAGCCACTAGTCTTACAAGCCTCCACAAATCCGGACTAGGCCCCCGTGGTGGAGTATGGCCTACACCTTCCTCAGGGAAGAGACCCGTGCCCCTCGGTGGGGAAATAACGGGTTGATGACGATGATGATGAAGTAAAAGAAGATCCTTGACGGACATAAATAATAACAAGAAAAAATATTAACTTCAAAGTGTATCTGGAACAAAATTAATAATGTGTAGTGCTTACGAAAGTTTTTGACCTAAAATAAGTAATATTTTAGAGTCACATACAAAGATCTTGAAAAAGTCTTAAAATAAGAATAAATTGACGGCTGAGAAAGAAGCAAGCTTGTTTGTATCGAGTATTTACCCCAGGATACCATTATGCCGTTTGTTTCTTTAGTAAAATATCTGCTATTTAGTGGGTGTTCCGACTCCCAAGTTAGAATAATCTTTATCATGGCCAGAGATCCTTTGTGCAGTGGCTGGTCATTTGACAGAGAAATGATTCTATTTAAAGGCGTTTCAATGGAACAGGCGGAATCGCGGGTCAGTACGGATTTGGATAACGTCAAGACTACAGTTTAATGATGGGAAAATGTACAAGGCTCCGCCCCCCGAATCCGTCGTAGTTATTTTGTGGTGTTCCGGGCAGACTCGTTGGTCTAGTCGTTAAGGCGCTTACCTACCGAGATAGAAGGCGTGGGTTCGTTTCCACTGGGGGTCGCCGTTCATTTGTAGAAATGGCCTTATTCTAGGTGTTTTTCCACGTTTGTAACGTCCTTGCTTGGTTACCATGGCACAGGGTACCCTAATTTGGAACCAGGTCATATTATTGTGTGGTGTGGAAGTTACTATTATAATATAATCTCGCAGTGTTCGCAGTAACAAAGCCGCTCGCCGTATTTTATAGCTGACCGCGGTAGAACGGGGGTGCTGAATGCCCTCTCTTGTGTTTGTTTAATTAAATAAAACAGCGACTGTTCGGATGCTTGCAAAAGATGCTATAGCTAATATGTAACATTTTAGTACTCGATTTTCTAAATGTATGATCTAACTGGATTCTGAATTAATCCCTAATGAAACTTCTATGCGAGGAATGCGCGGTAATTTTATTAGACCCATAGACTCTCTCTCTGAAAGAATACCAACGTTTGGCTACTACCAAACATTCTACTGGACTTTTGTGCATAAGCTGCTTATGTTAAGTAGGTTTATAAGTCTGTCTCGTTGTGTTTTGATACATTTGAAGAGAACACTCGGTACTTTAAGTATTTCCTCCGTGAAATTCTCAAAGGTAACCGGCGATTATGAGTAAGTATGTCGGGAACTTAGCTTAACGAGTTTGAGTGCCGGTTCCGGAATTGAGAACTTTACGAAGTAAAAACTTAAGTGACGTTCTGTCACGCACTTTTCTCAGAAATTCGATGACACAGCACTGCGGTTAAGTAGTTATTTAGCGAAAATCTTAATTCAAAAACTGACCCTGAGGCTCAGCAGCCTCGGGCCGCGGTAATGCATGGCCCCATTTCATAAAACTATACTTAATCCTTACTTTACTATGACTATTCTCTCTCGCCACG
The DNA here is from genome assembly GCA_947310845.1 of Yponomeuta plumbellus. Taxonomy (NCBI): domain Eukaryota; kingdom Metazoa; phylum Arthropoda; class Insecta; order Lepidoptera; family Yponomeutidae; genus Yponomeuta; species Yponomeuta plumbellus. Next base: position 6,582,336 of record OX371192.1, on the reverse strand, counting down.
TAAGGCACCAATTTTGTTTCCTGTACATATTTTCGCTATTTAAACTAAATAAAAGGATTTGCAAGCCGGGTTTATCATTGGCACCAAAGTGTCCGCGAAGACACTAGTATTCAATGTCAACTGCATATCCTATTAAACCATAGAATGTCATCGCAGTGTACATGGAAAAAAATACACACAGAGATACCTGTGACTTAGAGTTTTTGAGAAGAAACTCTTTTAAAAAATTGTAGGTATATGAGTTGATGACTAGGCTCGGCGGGCTTAAGCCAATTTCTGAATTGGCAAGTAACTACTTAACTGTAGTGCTGTCTTGTCAAATTTCTCAGAAAAGAGCGTGATAGAACGTTACTTAAGTTTTTACGTAGCGAAAGTCCTTAATTCAGAAATTGGCCTCTAAGCACAGATGTCCAATACATTTTTGAGGCAGTCAATTAAATCTTTTATAAAATTACTCCAAACCATTTTGATTATAAAATTTCTAATAAAAATGGATTAGAGTAATTAACGTAGAAATTAACATTAACGGAGATCTCAATTGAATATACTTGTTTTTCCCCAAAAAATAAGCAAACTACTGTTTTAATCTATTTATTTTGTAAAGAACAAATTCGACAATTTGACTTAATTATGTGCTCGTAGCCCGGGCTGCCTGAGTGATGTTAAAGGATCACTAAGGTTAAGCAACATACGGCGCGCTCAATCCACGGATGGGTCACTGTCTATGACTAACGCTAGTGGCATTTTTCCGAGCGGTTCCGTGCTTCGCAAGGTACGTTAAGCAGTTGGTACCGCCTGCTGTCGATAGATGGCAGTCGTTAAGCCAATTAAGTCAGAGGCCTTAGGGCGGCTTGAAAAACTTCTGACAGTAAGACCAGCCACTAGTCTTACAAGCATCCACCAATCCGGACTTGGCCCCCGTGGTGGAGTATGGCCTATACCTTCCTCAGTGAAGAGACCCGTGCCCCTCGGTGGGGACATAATGGGTTAATTATGATGATGATGATGATGTGCTTTAGTCCGCCGACCTGCTTTTGCCCTCTTCTTTGACTACTTCCGCCTACAATGGTTTTATGGAAGAAATGTAAGTTTGAACTCATAATGTGGCCGCCAATTGTATGGCCTATCCTTTTAATGTTTTCCTGCTGTGCAATATTCTAGGCACTCCACTAAGTGAAATTTTTAATTAAGGAACCTGTAAGTAATTTAAGTTCTAATAAAAGGGCCTAAAATTTCAGCGGTGCTTAGAGCTAAGTTAATTAACTCAATGCTCTGTGTAAGACAAGGCTGCGAATTAAGCTGCAGCGTGTGGCGTTTAGGGATAACTTAAGCCGGTATAAGTTCGTCCCGTGTTCCAAATGTGCATTACGAGTGGCAGCTCGAAAGTTTTAATTGAAATTAGCGAACCCTAGACTCTAGACCGAGATTCTGTTCATTTAATAATACAGCCATATTAATCATAGTTAAGTCATACCTGGCATACATAGAAGTGCCTGGGTGACCGAGCTCTGCTCGGTACTTTTTTGGAAAAAAAAAGTAATATAAAATAAAAATAATCCTTTTTTCAACAAACAAAGAACTTGGAAAAAAAAACATCACGACTCGAACCGGGTCTCTTGAAATCGGCCTGAAACGGTCGCCCGGTTGAATGTACGGTTGAATGTTATCATAGCAAATTTCAATTGCCTTAAAACACGGATAAAACCACCTTTTCTAAAAATGTAACCTAGTTAGATCAATTAAATGCCTCCGAAAGCATCTGCCTGCAAAATTTCGTGAAAATCGTTGGAGCCGTTTCCGAGATTCTGATTATATATAAATATGTATACAAGAATTGCTCGTTTATATACATAGAAATAGAATAAAGAATATTCCAAAAAATGTACCTAGATCTCTGAAATTAAATTTTTGTTATAAATAAAATAAATAAATACACTCACGCCCGATATCCCCGAGGGGGTAGGCAGAGGCACCAATCACTAGAACTGGGCCGGCGTTTTGCCGAGTTTTAGGTCCCAACGTGACAAGTGGCAAGCCTGTCGCCGTTATCCGGGCACAATTTATCAGCGAATGGTGTTGCTGTACAAACAAACAAATGTACGTAACTAAAAGTCATTGGTACATGCGTCGTTCGAACCCAGATCCTCATGATCGAGAAGCAAGGGTGAACCCCACTACGCCACCACCACCCTTTTTTACTTAACTTTTTTAACATTTTTTTCTCACTCTGAATAGACAATTTTTACGTAACACAATCACTTGCCTTGGTCCTGGACCAAACTAGGATACCATGGATTATGGTAATCAGGCGAGGATGGCCATGTATACACTTCCATAACAAATCGACCCCCTTGGGAATCAAACCCACGACCAACAGGGCCTAGATTTTGTTAATGCCTTGTAGTACAATGACAACTGCGTGATCATTGCCATTTATTTTCATGGCCACTTCAAGACTACGCGCGCACTTAAATCAAGCAATCTAGCCGTCAATGGTATGAAAAAACACGTTACCTGACCCGACCGTGTATCTATCATCGAACTACAATGCACTAACAGAATCGAAGCTCAGGTGGGATATCAAAGGAATGAATAATTTTGAGCTTATTAATGAGTGGTGCACTAGTAAAATTCACTACGATACTACTTGATCAAATCAGAGTAAGTAGCGTTAGAACGGTCTTTAAAACCAGTTTCAAAATGGTAGGTGCGTTTATGCATTTATAAAACATTAAGATAGTTAGGGTAGTTTCCAGGGTCAAAATAATTTAATTCTATTTAGTCCGTATTTTAGATTATAAAAAAATATTGGATACTTATTTTTTCTTTTTTCGATTAAACAAAAAATAACAAAGATATAGCCCATTGAAGTTACGTGTGACGTCACTCAGTGCTACAAAATGCAGCACCGTGTGACGTCACACGTAACTTTAATGGGCTATATCTTTGTCATTTTTGGTCTAATTTACAAATAAAAAAATACGTGTTCCTTATTTTTGAATAATCTAAAAGACGGACTAATTACATTTTTTTGGGAAACTAGCCTATTGGCAGCAAAGAACGATGCCAGGATCAAAAGCCTCAGAGACAGGCATGATCTGTTTAAAAAAATCTATAACTTATTTGACCAATCACAGCGCCGTATATTATGTCACGTGACAGTGTGTACATAAATATATTTGTTAGTTTCTTTTATTCAATTTAAAAATATCTATCGCCCATTATTCGTTTTTAATTTTCTTATTTGCTTCTTTTTTTTCTGTTTGCTTGTAATGCAGCGTAAACTTTGTGTATCTGTTACTATTTTTGTTATGTTTTGTGAATTTGTTTTGTTACGTTTTTAGTATTGTGGTGTTAAATAAATTATTTCTGTCTCTCTCTCTGTATTAGGTAATAATGTCGCATCGTTATCATCCCATGTAGTGCCGTACAGCACATCGACTTTTGAATCCGCACACTCTACGTTACAGTGAATTTGCAACTAAAACATATAGGTTGTTGTACTGTCGACTATACCTAGACATTTCATACATGGAAAGTTAATTTCAGAAATTGATCAAACAAAATGTCTTAGCCAAATTACCAAATTATACCAATACCAATAGCTGGCCTATCAATTTCGATGAGTAATTAAATGATAAATACATATATTTAAATAAACAATAAAATTAAAGAAAAAAGTAAACGAAAAAAGGTCACACGTCTAAAAAAAGTAGTAGTCTTCGTAAAATAAAAATAAAATGTGTTCAAAAAGTTACATAATTACATTGAAATTCTTTGCTACTCGTTGATACAATATTAAACGGAACATCTTATTTTAAACCTCACAACAAATTCTATTTCCTTCTTTTATAGCTTGCATGCGGTATTTCCTAAGGACCTTTCAACAAACTATGCAGTACAAACAACTAGACAAGTGCTTCCTTAACAAGAAACAAAACCATTCTTTTAACATTATATCCCGTAAATCTAATTTCTGTGTACAATAAATAATATCCTACCTATATATCTATCAGACCTCAATAGTTAAATGGATTTGTTTGTTTATTGATAAAACCTATAGTACAAGTTTATTTTTATTACGCATCTGTAGAAAATTGGTCACATACTCGGACGTCAGCACCAATAAAATAATATTTAAAGTAATATTTAAAAACTTGTAAAAATTGCTACTTGTGTTAAGTCTTTTGCGGCCTATTGGCAGTTGCCCACCTGGAGGTCCTTGGTCACTTCATCCCTACAGCGGCCTGACGGTCGTCTGTCCATACGGTCTACCAACATCGGATCGCTGAACCAGCGGATTAAGTAAAACTTGTAGACCAAAATTTGTTGCAAGCGACAAGCTCTAATAGACCTGTCCAAGAATCAATCATTTTTTAGGTAACGGTTTAGGCCGCTTTACAGCGTTGTGTACACGATAGTACATATTTCAGTGATCTAAAAGGCGGGGATACTTTACTGGGTGTATCCCCGCCTCGCCCCGTATTGGTGGGGCTGAAGTGGTCTGCCGATCTTTGACCGCTTTGGCAACTTCTTGTGTCGGAAGTCAACACCCACATCGGATTGCTGAGCCAGCGGAGGAAGAACACTTGTAGAACAAAATTTGTAGCAAGCGACAAGCTTTAATTGACCAGTCCGTTAATAAAAATTTTTTTAGGTAACTGTATAGGCCCCTTTAGTGCGTTGTGTACACGATAGTACACATTGCAGTGAGCTGAGAGGCGGGGATACTTTACTGTCGTGGCCCGGGGCTGGAGTTCATCAATATTCATGCAAAACGCGCCACCCTGACAGTCCAATCTAAGATAAGTAATATTTCTTGCTACACTCGGACAACTGCGCTCGGGGAGTTCGTCGAATGAACATTATGTCACTCTGGAAACTAGTTTAGTTGCGATTCCTTAGATTATACAGGATATAATGAAACCCCCATGTACAGGGTGTACCAAAACTCAACGTCAAGCCGGCACCGGGTGAAAAGGGAAGTCATACTGGTTATCAGAAAAATATAAAAAAGAACTATTTTTTAATTTTAAGTAATGTAACGTTATTTATTTTAACCTCATTCCTAAATTGTACCTACTTGTTCTTGGCCATTATTTTGACGCTCTGTGAATGAGTGATTGCCTATGGTAATTACTTTTTTTTGCCTCTAATTAGAAAGAGGTTCGTAGTCAGCTCTCCTACTTCTTCCTATACTTCGCGTAGCGCATTAACGTGAAATAATCGATCATAATCGGCCTTTAAACAAAAGTCCGTCATCTTTACTAGTTGCGAACATATTTGGCAGCAGTAGGATCGCTTTTATTTGAGGACCACTGAAATTTTAGGTATTTTTTGGGGCATAGATCTCTTAAGAAAATGATATTTTCATGATAAAATAAAATATTTAGTTAAATAAACTGCGAGTGAGGGATAAATCAGGTAATAACGGTATTATTGCTAAGTGGTATTTACTAGGCATATCGTTTTGTATCTTTTCTGAATATTATGCAGTGTTATAAATGTGGCATATTGAAAAACCAAATTTTTGACATGTTGACACTTAGTCGTTCGCTTCAGTAAATAAGGTGTAGGTCCAGACTAGACATTTCTAGTCCGGATTAGACCGGCTCTACATTTTCCCCCGTCATCCACTATCCCCGGGCTTTCTGGAAGGATCGTCGCCAGCCTGCAGCGTCCTAACCGAGACGACACGGCGGCGGCGTGCCATCCTGCCCAATCTAGGGGAGTACCTCTCGGCAGCAATCCCGGACTGAACCAACCTAACATGGTGTAGGGCACGAACCCAAACCTTTTTACCGACCCATTTCTTTTACCGAGCCTACTGTAAATATATTTTTGTAAATAAACTCTTGTATAAAGCATACGTTGGTCCTGATCATTTCCCACCGGCGACAGTACAAACATTTTTTTTTATTAAGTATTAAAGTTTCACAAACATAATGAAAACTTTCCAAGCTGGAGGTTTTAAAATTTTGTTAACAGTTTAAAGAAGCATTATTCAGAGTTACAAAACAAAAAAAAATTGGAAAAAGTAAACATTTGTGGCAACAGGATTTTTAATTTTTTTTAAATGCCTTTAATTATTTTTTCATGCATGTTTTTATTTTTCTGAGAACCAGTATGACTAGCCTTTTCACCCGGTTCCGGCTTGACGTTGAATATTGGGACACCCTGTATATTTCCGAAAACTGGGGGGACAAACTGCAAACAACGTTAGAATAACATTGAAAAAGCGAAAACACTACAAGCATTTTAGAGTTCTAAAATGCTTGTAGTGTTTTCGCTTTTTTTAACATAATACGGTATATTGGAACTTGTTGCTTGATCAGATTTTAGACTTTAGTCTATTTGCGCTAAAATGGTCGTCATTGGCCCAAATCCTTTTTAAGTTCTAGGTTCTTGACTTTAAATTTCAGTAGCAGGTTCTAAAAATAGGTATGAATATTTCCGGTAAACAATAAAGAATATTCCTATCTCATGAGCCTTGGATTTTATTAGTCTTAGGCTATCACCATTTACGATCATGATTCATTTATTATGTTTACTTTTTGCAAAGACGTATATTATGTATGGAGCAGCCCTGTTTCCCTCAGTGAAGTGAATCACAGTGGTATTGTGAAATCCAGTATTACAGTTTCCATAAAACCAGAGTGTAGCTCAGTGTCGTGGCCTTGTCTCATTCAACCATCGAACATAAGGGACAACCCCTATTTTAATAATAGTAACTAGCGCCTAAAAACATATTGTAGAAGTTAAATAAAGCTTTCATTAAAATAAATAGTTTTTTAGAACGTCCTCCGCTGCCGCTCACACATAATTCGTAACATATAATTCGTAACGTATGTTTTTCATAAGATGTATGTTTTTCTTAACTAGTACCGCTAGTTAGCTACTATTGCTTAGAAATCTTAGACAAAAGCCACATTACTTTTGTTGATTTTCCGAAGTGATTTGTGCTAGAAACCGTGTCGACAATCTTCCAGAATTACGATTGATCTTTTCAAGCACTAATGATTTTTTCGTGTTCCGCTTATCGTCGCATTTTACATGGAATTCCTCAACAAATTGATCGCAATATTATTGTGAGTCACCAAGTGATTAAGGTGTTTATTTACCTTCCTAGACAAGTTTACAAGACCAGTCAAACATTTTACACTAAAGCTGACGCTACAAGCCGTTTGGTTTGAGATTATCTTACCGATTTACATGCACGTAAGCATCGCTGTAGCACCAGCCGAATGACCTGGTGACCTGCACACTCTTGCTGTTACTTCGACAGACTTGTCCATAGAAGGCGCGGCGCAAGGATATTAGCTATTCATGGGACACGCGATGCGCCTTTACGGTTACCGGACATTAGCAGAATAGCTTATGAGCCGCGCTAGTAGTGCTAAGCTAAGGAGCTAGGGTACGTCGTAAATTTTTACAGGGTTGCTTAAAATTTCTAAAAAACCTCAATTGAAATTAGTATTTTGAAAACATTAACATTTACATACAGGCACATACATTGCTTCTGGGCCCACACTAGGATGCCCTGTGTCGTGGAATCCAGAAACAACGACCTCACAAACATGTAAACATCCAAGACCTGGGGGTTTTTTTGTCCCCCAGCCGGGATTCGAACCCGGAACCTCTCGCACGGTAGCCAGATGCGCTAACCGCTGCGCCACAGTGGCCGTCTCTCTAATTCAATTTGTATTTTGAAAACATTAACATTTACATATAGGCACATACATTGCTTCTTACCTTGTGTTGTGGGAACTAGAAACAGCGACATCGCAAACATGTGAACATGACCTACGTTTTGTGAGAAAAATGAGACGGTAAGAAGGTAGACTATTTAAAAAAAATTTTTTCTAAAGTATTTAGCTTGAAAACGTCCGACAGTAAGACCAGATAGATAGATAGGATATTCTTTAATGTACTCATAAATTAAATTTACAGATTTTTTATTAATAAATTATAAGCACTTTCTTCCAATTTATTTTACCATAGACCCGCCACTGTCTTACAAGCCTCCACCAATCCGAACTTTGCCCCCGTGGTGGAGTATGGCCTACACCTTCCTCAGGGAAGAGACCCGTGCCCCTCGGTGGGGACATAATGGGTTGATGATGATTTAGAAAATCAGCATATTAGTTTCTAATTATGTGTATAATAAACACCATTTGGCCACCGTCGGGCGTGCAATCGCTTCCCACATAACCCATGTCAAACAACTTAACACGCTGTCGATAAGGAAGCACGGGCAGCATGGCACGTAACGGCTACACGCTTCTTTTTAGTAAAAAAATAATAGCAAAAGCTTAATTTGCAATTTATTAGTGTGGCCTGGTTTTAAATTTTTTCCACAATTTTTTTAAATTACCTACTACCAATTTATTGTAAAAGGATAATGTTTGTCGATAGACGGCAGTCGTTAAGCCAAGTCAGAGGCCTTAGGGCGGCTTGAAAACTTCTGACAGTAAGACCAGCCACTAGTCTTACAAGCCTCCACCTATCCGGACTTGGCCCCCGTGGAGGAGCGGCCTACACCTTCATCAGGGAAGAGACCCGTGCCCTTCGGTGGGGATATAATGGGTTGATGATGATGATAAATGTTTATTTATCTTAAAATGGCGATTAGTTCCTATGTAAATAAAAACTTAATACAAAATAACCTTTTTTTTTTTTTGTTAACGGGGTGAAATGCTTTGTGCACCATAACCGCCACCCTTGGGGGAGGGCGACGGCCGTGTGTCGGACTCTCCTCTCCTAATAATAGGAGAGGCATACCTCCTAAAACACCCCGGGGGCCGTCCTGTCGCTCGTGCAATGGGGCGCCGCCGGATCTCGCTAGTGGTAGACCACAGTGCGAATGCTACAGCGGCGCCCCGGCGACGTCGACCCGACTCGCAAGGAGTCGGGCCCACCCTCACTGGAGAAGGGGCATGGGCCCCCCACCCCCTTCTCCCGTCACCATATCGGACGGCAGGTCCCCCAACCTGCCGTCTGTGACCCTCCCTCAACCGGCGGCGCAAGGTCCGCGCAGCGTCCCCCGCGCCACCGGCTCTCCCGGCGGAGAGGCGCGAGCTCCACAAGCCTCCAACTACCGAGGACCCGTTGTGGCCCTCTGCCCGGATCCTCGGCCCATCGAATGCCCTCCCAAGAAAACACCCCTCGGCCAGAGACCATATGGGGTGCCCAGTCCCTGGTCCCTAGCTTACCACCCGCAATATCCCTCCCAGGCCCGGCTTGTGGATCTCGCGCCTCTCCCCGCCCCTCCAGCCCTCTTCCATGCCCTCTGCTGGACAGAGGGACATAGAGAGGGCCCCCACCGTGTGTTTTTTATAGAGGTTGTCTCCTCGCGGCCCGAAGGCCCCCGGCCCCGCTCAATGTGGGGTTACGGGTGCGGGGCCCATGGTAGACCCCGCGGGACATCCAGCAGCGCAAGCCACTGGACGTCCCAATACAAAATAACCTAATAAAATAAACCCTAACCTCTTAAAATAATATAATTAACTGATTTTAATGTTGCGAACCCTTTATCAAAAAAACCTACCATCTTTGTTATATACATACTTAAACTCACGCCTGTAACCCAGAGAGGTAGGCAGAGACCAGGGACTGTCACTTACCACGATCCTGACAGATCACCTTCGCTTCATCGATAGTCATTAATCGTTGCACGCATGCACGCGATATCTGTCATCCGTTTCAATATGAACTGTCTGGATAAGTAGCTGGCGACGTCGTCATGGCGTCCCCATCTGCACGGGTCTTACCTCACCGTTTATTTAAGGAAGGATTCTTACTAACTTGGAACTTGGAACTAACTTACTAACGAAGGAACAACTTAAACTAATGTGGCTTACATAAGGTCCTATCCGACAAAGTATAATTTTTAACGTATGGAGGCGATGACCAACATTGACAGTCAATTCAGTGGTCAATACAGTTCTAGGGTGTAATTACGTAAGTACTCCACTGTATGGAGTTGTCTGATTTAGTTTACTCCGAACTGTCAAATACACACAATATTTTGACACTTTGGCGTTGTCGAAATGCTTAATCCGATAGAGTGGAAAATTACGTAATACAAGGACTGAACTCAAGAAAGGAAAGTAGGTACAGTGACATTACTCTCACACTTACTTTACCTTACACTCTAAAAGTCACTAGGTACATTGTGAAATCAGATTAAGTCTACCTGAAAAAATACCCTGTTTCCTATCGAAAGTATAGTGTGGGGCTAGCTTGCTGGACCGTAGATCTGAGGTCTGGTGGTGACTATATGAGCATGACTAAGGAGAGGCCTATGTCCAGTACCAAGTCGACAAAGTTTTTTTTAAACATAAACATTTACACACAAGCACATACATTGCTTCTGGCCCCACACTAGGATACCCTGTGTCGTGGGAACCAGAAACAGCGACGTCACAAACATGTAAAAATCCAAGACCTGGAGTTTTTTTTTCTCTCCAGCCGGGGATCGAACCCGGGACCTCTCGCATGGTAAGCAGATGCGCTAACCGCTACGCCACCGAGATCGTCATCAAGTCAAAGACTAATGAATCAGATTCTTCTAGAGAAGTCTCTGCTTCTACAAGAAGCAGTGGTTTATTTGACTTTGACGAAGGACATAACTATATTCTATTTAATGAAGCGAACGACTAAAGGTAAACAAAGACACAGCATCTCTCAAACTTAAATCTCACTCAAAATAGCTCATGCACGTAGCTTTGCTTGCATATACTAGGTTTAGCAGAATCAGCGTTGGGTCCCGGCTCGCCCATATTTTCTGTTTCCTAATAACAAACACAAAAGTACAACAATAACCTAGGCAATGGACCAAAAACTTTACCAATACCTTATTTACAATGATGAACAGACTAAAGAAAATAAAATAGCTTATAGAAGTAGCACATATTACAACATATTTGGCAGCAGTAGGATCGCTTTTATTTGAGGACCACTGACATTTTAGGTATTTTTTGGGCCATAGATCTCTTAAGCAAATGGTATTTGCATGATAAAATAAAAAAAAATTGTTAAACAAACTGCGAGTGAGGGATAAATCAGGTAATAAACGTGTTATTGTATTTATGCTTATTGGTATTTATTAGGCATATCGTTTTGTATAACTTTGCTAAATATTATGCAGTGTTATAAATGTGGCACATTGAAAAACCAAATTTTTGACATGTTGACACTTAATCGTTCGCTTCAGTAAATAGGGTGTAGGTACCTATAAATGGGACCAAACCAAAATAAACCAGATAGTCATTTAGAAAAGCGACTTTATTTAAAGTGTAAGAAACACATACTACACAAGCATCATATTTAGTAACATTGGCACCCATAGAGTGAGCAAGTACCTCCCAGATGACCTTCGCTACGGCACATTCGGTTGCACTCGAACCAGTTGCATGGCATCCATAGGTTACGCTTCTTTGCTGCAAAACAGAAAGGTTTCATCACAAGTTTGTACGCCCACAGGCTAAACACGGAGCGACCTTATTATTTTATATCAACTTGACCTATCTATCGACCTCTGTGGCGCAGCGGTTAGCATATCTGCCTACCATGCAAGAGATCCCGGGTTGGAATCCAGACTGGAGACGAAAAAACCTCAGTTCTTGGATATTCACATGTTTGTGAGGTTGTTGTTTCTGGTTCCCACGACAAATGGTATCCTAACGTGGAGCCAGAAGCAATGTATGTGCCTGTATGTAAATGATTATTATATTTAATAAATTGATTGATTGACGGATTGTATGCTTTAAAGCGGTGCTTTTGTGACAGATAATGGCTTAAAAACCTGTGTTAAATGCAATACATAATCTTTTCCTAGACGTGGAGCAACTATTTACAAAAGGCTTAAACGCGAAATTATTAAATTATGTAAGCACTCATATTGTGAGAAAAAGGAATCTAAAGGCGGCTACTCACACGCCTGCTGCAGGGCCAATCTAGGGTGAAAAGTGGGCGTGGCCCTAAATTGCTTCCTTGATTGTGATGTGTATACGCATGTTGAGGCAATTTTCTAGGTTGGTCCTGCGGCAGGAGAGCAGGGTCGCAAAATCTTCCTGCAAGACTGCATCGCCCCTGCCGCCCTGCTAGTTGTTGAGTGTGTAGCGCGGTCGGGGCAATTTCATTTCCAGTCTGTGGGCAACTAGCGACCAGAGTGCACGTGTTTAATAGTGGGTAGAGTATACTAAACAATATGGCGACTGCGGCGGACAAAGAGCGTGAAATTTGGACGCGTATTATTGAAATATACAAAGATCGGCCCCACATGTGGGATAAATCTAATAAAAATTATTTCAATAGGGAACAAAAACACCTAACATATAATTTAATGTTTGAAATATATTCGGAACTGGAAAAGACAGTGCTAGTGCTACACCGATCTTCTGATATTTCGATAATATTGGCGCCATTCTCCAACACGTGTGTTCAGATCGATTTCTACTCTCCGACTGAATGGCAGGCATGTGTGGAGAGACAACCCGATATTGTCCCAACCACCGTGCTTCCTAGATTGGCCCTGCAGCAGGCGTGTGAGTAGCTGCCTTAAGAATAATCTCATGAAGGATACGCAAATACACAGAGTATCGTGAGAAAATTCTGCTCAAAGGTGAGGCGACACGCACACATTAAGGAAATATGTGTGTGCCTAGTGACATTTTTCCGAGCGGTTCCGTGCTTCGCAAGGCAAGTTAGGCAGTTGTGCCTGCTACCGTCGATAGATGGCAGTCGTTAAGCCAAGTCAGAGGCCTTAGGGCGGCTTGAAAACTTCTGACAGTAAAATTACCTAAATTAAAAAAAAATGTAAAGTTTGGTTCAGATCAACTTACTTGGCTTTTTATCGGGCGAGTCCGACCAGGTTTTGTTTCAATGAGCGTTTTTCCTTTCTTTTTTTTTTCTTAGTTCCTTGAGATAATCTAGATGGCGTTATTCGTTTCTACGTACAACATTGTGATTCGTAGCAATCAATGTCAAAGTTAGTCCACAGATTACTAAACAAGAGACGGAACCAGGGTTGCTATTCGGACGAGGTTTCTCGTAATAAAAATAAAAATTCAAACCCACAATCCACAGCAAATACTGCAAAATATCCAAAATCGCACATATCACCAAACGACAACAGCATTTTTGTTTTTCCGTAATCAACCATCACAAATTCCACAGAACCATAGTATTATTTTTTGCTTTGACGTTTATTATTACGGTACGGCAGCGCCACCTAGGGATTATTTTAGAACTAAATTTGACATAAGGAAAAACGCTCATTCGCAGAGCTTAATCATGGTGAGCAGAGACGAAACCTGGTCGGACTCGTCCGATAAAAAGCCAAATAAGTTGATCCGGACCAAAATTTACAAAGTAGGGCTTACGAAAGTTTTAGTTCAAAAATATTTAATTACTGTTCAGTAATTGAATAGATTAAGTATTGTTATTGTGGGACGACCAGCCACAAGATGGACAGACGATCTCATCCAAGTGGCGGGAAGACGCTGGATGCAAGCCGCTTCCGACCGGTCTTTTTGGATATCCATGGAGGAGGCCTATGTCCAGCAGTGGACTTCTTGTGGCTGAATGATAGTGATGATGAAGTATTGTTCAGTGATTTGTCAGAATCGTGGCAGGTGGCAGTGCCTGGTCTCCTACCCCTCAGAATACAGGCGTGCGCTTATATTATGTATGTTCAGTAAACCTACTTTTGAATCGATCGCAGTCGCAAGAGCCGTTGACGCAGGCGCCGCCTGGAAAACCGAGTCGTCGGCAGAACTGCTCGCAAGCCCTCAGCTGGCAGTCGGAGACCTTTGCCACTTCTTTCTTCGGCTCCTCAGTCTTATCCGACGTTTGATAGAAGTAGTACTCGTTTCCCATCGACTGTTCGTTGCCTGCGAAAATTTCATTTTGAATTGATTTTATAGGGTACATTCAAAATTGTGCATCAGACAAGAATAATAATTAACTCAAAACTAGAAGTATTCAATCTGACAGCTGTCGCAAATTAAGACAGAAATGCCCTACGGGTATTCAATCTCATAGCTTTTATCAACGCTTTTTAAGTTCTTTTTCTACCTTTCCTGCGCAGATACCGGCGCGTAAGTTTATGTTATTGTAGACGTTCACACATAGCAAAGTATAGTGAGTCGCACTTTTTAACGCGCTCATATCAAAAGTCGGTTTTTAACGTGAGGGGGGATCGACTTTCTTAAATGCATGGTTGTTTAATACAGTCATATTAGTTGAGAACTTAATTATAGTGGGTTATACATAATATAACATAACATTTACATACAGGCACATACATTGCTTCTGGCCCACACTAGGATACCCTGTGCCGTGGGAACCAGAAACAGCGACGTCACAAACATGTAAACATCCAAGACCTGGGTTTCTTTTTCTTTCTGTCCCCAGCCGGGAATCGAACTCGGGACCTCTCGCATGGTAAGCAGATGCGCTAACCGCTGCGCCACAGAGGTGGTTAATACATCTTATAATTGAAATGACGATTTACTGCTATTGATTTGTAGACTAATACGAGTACCAAGTAGAGTCAAATAATTATTGTCTACCACTTAATTTAAAAAAAATATTTGTGTATTTGACGTAGGTCCTAAGTTTAACATTATCTCTGGGCGTATTTTGACTTCGGTCTGAATATTTTATTTCTAACTAAGAAGGTATTTGAAGTTGGTCAAGGTACAGAATCATAGTCTAAGTTTTGTGTTTTACCTTTGTCACGCAAGCAGAGACATTCGGGCAAGCAAATGCCTCTCTGGAACCCAAGACGACGGCAGTGTTCCTGGCACGGCGGCTGACTGCATCCACTCAGTTCTATTTCTTCAGTCTTTATAGCAGCGCTGTCTGCAGAGACTTGAAAACAACAAAATGATGTAGTAACTAAGCGGCTAAAGAGTTAATTTTCTGAATAAGCCGTAGTAGGTATGTAAACATCAACAATTGATTGTCTATAAGGGTATCCCTATAACATCAGGTTTTCCAATCGCCAATTGTACAAAGTACCTTAACCCCCAATTTTTCGTACGTTAATCTACTGTTGACAGCTGATAAATGTTTTTTCTGTATGCACTTTAGCCCACTGATGACAGCTGTAACAGTAGATCAATAGCTTGTTAGTCTACAAGAAACCGGGGGTAAGATACACACAGCTGACCCAGATTAGAACTTGAGATAATACTCCGATGTCATTATGCAGTACGTGATTTTTTAGTGCCATTTAAACAGTCAACGATGATAAAACTCATCTATTTTCTCCTCTCTCGCTACCGTCATCACTAACAACAATATCTCGGCCAACATTTGGCCGCTATACAGGGCGTCCCACGACTATGCCACATGGAGGGAAAGTACCTTTAATATTGTAGATGGATCATTTTACTGAAAGAAGACATTATTTTAATTTCAAAAACAACCTAAACTGCATTCATAGATCTTTAAATAATTACACGGTTGAACCGGGAATCGCACCCGCTACACGAGAAAAAAAATTACCCTGTAGCTTTATCACACCGAACGGAAGGCTTCATCATAAGGATGATTTTTTGCTAAATAACATACTATCAGAAATAAAAGGAAGACCATACATTGTAACATTTTTAATATAAAATTAATCAATCATTTATCAATGCTCAAAATGAGTCCCCTCCTGTTGAATACAAAGTCGCACTCTTTTGATTATTTCACTCCCTGGATCTTGTTGTGGTGGATATTCAGAATAATACGTCTAAGTTCTGTTTGTAGCTCGTGGACACTTTCATACTGGTTCTTGTAGACTAAACTTTTTACATAACCCCATAAAAAAAATATCTAACGGGGTTAGGTCTGTGGATCTTGGCGGCCATTTTATTTGTCCATCTGTCCCGATCCAGGGACGAAAGTGTTCATTGAGATAGTCCCTTGTACTGTGACTGTTATGAGCCGGAGCATTGGTTAGCAATAGGTACTTAATATGATAATGTCAGTTGTAGGTATGTCTTACGGCATAGTTAGCTTTTAATTTTTCTGAACGTAATTTCACTTCAAATGTTAAAATTCATGGTCTTCCTTTTATTTCTGATAGTATGTTATTTAGCAAAAAATAATCCTTATGATGAAGCCTTCCGATCGGTGTGATAAAGCTACAGGGTAATTTTTTTTCTCGTGTAGCGGGTGCTATTCCCGGTTCAACCGTGTAATTATTTAAAAATCTATGAATGCAGTTTAGATTGTTTTTGAAATAAAAATAATGTCTTCTTTCAGTTAAATGTTCCATCTACAATATTAAAGGTACTTTCCCTCCATGTGGCACAGCCGTGGGACGCCCTGTATATTAATATTCTATGATGTTACATTTTTCATTTAATAAAAAAAACTTTTATGTCTGGCTCTGTTGCACACAATCACAAACACACAAACAAAATAAACACATTGCTTCTGGCCCCACACTAGGATACCCTGTGTCGTGGGAACCAGAAACAGTGACGTATCAAACCTGGGGTATTTTTGTTCCCAGCCGGGATTCGAACCCGGGACCTGCCCGGGATGTGCTAACCGCTGCCCCACGCGGTCTGCCTGGGGTTGTCAAATATTAAGACCTACGTACCTAGTGTACCTAAATAGAAAAGCGGTGATCAGTCCATTTACCTCTACACAAGCACTCAACGTTGGACAAGCAGATACCATCCTTGTAGCCGTAACTTTGACACAGCTGGTTACATTCGCTTGGATCACACATGGTAACTTCAAATGAGTTCTTTTGCAATGCGCCGCTCACTGAGCTTGTAGTTAGCAAGGAGTTAACTGATTGACCTGTAAAATAATTAATGATTACTTACAAGAATCGCTAGTAGCCTGGGAATCGCTCGTGGCCGCCCAGGCCACGAGTGATCTTAAGCGATCTCTAAGGTTACGCAACATACGGCGCGTTCAGTCCATGGATGGGTCACCATCTATGACTAACGCTAGTGGCATTTTTCTGAGCGGTTCCAGGCCTCGCAAGGCACGTTAAGCAGTTGGTGCCGGCTGCCGTCGACAGATGGCAGTCGTTAAGCCAAGTCTGAGGCCTCAGGCCGGCTTGAAAACTTCTGACAGTAAGACCAGCCACTAGTCTTACAAGCCTTCACCAATCCAGACTTAGCCCCCGTGGTGGAGTATGGCCTACACCTTCCTCGGGGACATAATGGGTTGATGAAGATGACTTACATAAAAGAGTCCAGACAAAAAGGTTGAATAAAAAAATATCTATTTGCTTTATCTATGTAATGCGTTGTCAAATCTCATGTGTAATTCCTGGTGTACATACAATAAAGAATATTTTATTCTATTCTATTCTA